>JAPCYP010000019.1:497500-5297500 GCA_035048595.1 Echinosophora koreensis | reverse complement strand
TGGATAAAGGTTTACCATCTGCTACAAAAAGCTGATCTGGTTCTGGGAGTTCCTTTGAGAGACTCAAATTTGCAAGATTATTAGTGACATGATGGGAGGCTCCAGAGTCCAAAAGCCAAGGGGAATCATCAGTGTGACGTTGTTCTACATGATGAGCATAGGACTTACCACGAGACTTGTTTGGATAGCCGTTTATTTTGTAGCATTTTCTAGCAGAATGGCCTGGTTTGTCACAAAACTGACACACAACATCAGAATTGAAGGATTTGTGATAGTGATGCTGTTGAGAAGAGTGGTGATGCCTGTAGTGTGGCTGAGGTTGGCTTCTCTGGGCTAAATTTGCTGTGATTGGGAGAGAAACATTGTGATGTTCATCCCTTTGAAGATAGATTTCATAATCTACGAGCTTGTCAAATAATTCATCAAATTGAAGAAGGGTATCTCTGGTACGAATTGAGGTGGTGAATTCTCGAAAGGTAGGTCCCAAACCATTGAGAGCAGCAATGACTAGATCAAGATCATCAACCTGGTGGCCAATAAGGGCAAGCTCATCCCCAATAGAGCGAATAGTTCGAAGGTAATCATGAGCAGTTGAAGAACCTTTAGAGATGGTAGTGAGTCTTTCTTTGAGAGACATGATTCGAGCACGAGAGCGATTAGCATAAGCTTTCTGCAGTTTTGACCATGCATCAGCAGATGATGTAGCAGAGGACATAACAATTTGGGCTTCGGGGCCACACGATGCAAGGAGCGCAAGAGAGACATGGTTGTCTTGGCGACACCAATGAAGATGAGCAGGGTTGTCAGTGATAGCATCACCAGATCCAATTTTGGCTGAAGGACAGATTGTGGTTCCCATAACATAGCCAACTAAGTTGTTAGCAGAAAGGAGATGCATGATTTGTTTGTACCAGGTGGGGTAGTTTGTGCCATTCAGCTTGATGGGGAGATTTGAGGCAAAGTTAAATTCAACCAAGGAAGAAGGGGTGGAGATGGTAGATTGATCGGATGAGGTAGTAGTGGACATTTTGGATCGAAAAAAAAATGCTGGTTAGGCAAATAGGGCTCTTGATACCATAAAGAAGCAAATGCTGAATCTGTATTTCATTAATTACACAGATTACAAGTACATGTATTTATACACAATCAGATTTGGAGGATAAGAACAGATTTGAAAATCTGTTTTACAACTGCAGGATCAGATTTGTAAATCTGTTTTACAACTGAAGATAAAGAGATATAACTAAAGGATAATGTTCTACTTAGAGATAATTCTAACATATTTAACACCAAAGCAGTATGGTTTATCCGAGTGATTCTACTTGATAGGGTCTTGGTGTATAATCTTTTCTTGATTCATTTTGAAATGCAACATGCTTAAAATAACATGCATGAGCAAAGTCGTCATCAGGAAGGTATCCAGATGGAGGGCTTATTGTAGAAGAACCGATGGAAGTTGTTGTTTTCCCACCCCAACCCACTTGATCAGTATTGGCAGATGAATGCTACCTTTGGTTAATCAAATGCATGTGTTGTAAATTTAAACAGGGTTTCTTTATATATTATGGCATGTCACGAGAAAATTTTCATTTTCATTTTTTTGGCATCATTGCATTATTATGTAATTATAAAGAAGGCCAGGATGAAAAGTTTTTTTATTTTTTTATATATATACAGCTTTAAAGAATAGAATATTCAAATGATGTCATAGGAAAGGTTGATTTACTATTCTTTTTTAAAGCACCATATGACCTGGTTCCAGGAAAAGGTTATGGGCTTGCCTCTTGCTGGAGTAGAAGCAACATTATCTAGTGATGATCTCCAGGTTGCATCAGAGGATGCTGTGTATGACTTCATGTTGAAGTGGGCTTAGGCCCAATACTCAAAAATGGAAGAGACGAGAGATGTCCTCGGTAATCAGATTGTCCGTTTAATTCGCTTCCCTTACATGACTTGTCGAAAGCTTAAGAAGATCTTAACCTGTAACGACATTGACCACGATGTTGCATCCAAGCTTGTATTCGAGGCTCTCTTTTTCGAGGTCGAGGCTCCACATCGCCAACAGATGCTAGCTGCTGACTCTGGTTCCTTGAATCGTAATTTTGTGGAGAGGGCATATAACTATCGCCCTGTTAAGGTGGTAGAATTTGAGCTTCCACGACAATAGTGTGTGGTTTACTTGGATCTGAAGCGGGAGGAGTGTGCCAATTTGTTCCCATCTGGAAGGGTTTATTCTCAAGCATTCCATTTAGGTGGACAAGGGTTTTTCCTATCAGTACATTGCAACATGGACCAGCAGAGTTATTTCCATTGCTTTGGCATGTTTTTAGGAATGCGGGAAAAGGGGTCTATTAGCTTTGCGTTTGACTATGAACTTGTTGTGAGGTCTAGGCCAACTGAGGAACTTGTTAGAAAATACAAAGGATAAATTTATATGTACTTTTTTTATTTTATATGTAAACTCATTCTAAAGGATTTTTTTATATTTAATCCAGAAGTCATCTACAAAAGCCACTTGGTAAATGAATAGGTGTAGAATAAACTTTGGTGTTGTTTAATTTATTTTTACTTATAATTATAAAAGATTACTTTTTATTTTACCTTTTTAAGATTTTGTAAAAAAAAAATGGCTAAATTGGTATTTTAGTCCCTTATCTTTATTTTAGTTTTCATTTTGGTTCTTTATCTTTTTTTTTTTCCGTTCTGGTCCCTTATCTTTCAACCGTTTGCCTATTTTGGTCCCTTCCGTCAGTCCGCCGCTATAGGTCACCAGAAACCGTCACAGTTAGTCGCAGGAACCGCCGGCGACTCACGGTGTAAACCTAACGCCGTCAGTACAAAACTGACGGAAGGGACCAAAATGAAAACTAAAAAAAAGATAAGGGACCAAAACGAAAAATAAAAAAGATAAGGGACCAAAATGAAAACTAAAATAAAGATAAGGGACCAAAATAGGAGTTTAGCAACAAAAAAAAAATAGAAAAAACAAGTCAAAAAATATTTGCTTTTAGAAGGCAACTGGTTTGTTAAAGTCTCAAATGTGTAGAGGGGCTAATAAAAGTGCAGATTATCTTGCAAATCTAACTTGTGATTCAGGTTCCAATTTGATTCTATATGAGAGTTCACCTAATCTTCTTTATCAGGTGCTGCTTTATGATGCTTTAGGGGTCTCTACCCCAAGGAGGATTATAGTGTAATTTTCTTTTTTTGGGTTCTTTAGCCCTGATTTTAACCCCAAAAAAAAAAAGTAACAACAAAATAACATTTTTGATTAGTAAAAGTTTAGATTGGGGGAAGTCGCGCCCCTTTGCAAGGTCAGAGAATATCACCAATCTCAACGAGAATATATAGTAGAATTTACATATTATCTACTAATAGGAGAGATCTAGGAATAGAACATGTCACAGCTAGTGTGAGCGGAAGGATTGGCAACAACAAAATAACATTTATGCAATCATGGATAGGAACGTATTAATTCAACATAAAAACATAAAATAAAACAAACCCCACCTAACTCTTCTTTTTTTTTTTTGTGAAAAAAAAAAGGGAAACAAAAGAAATTTGGACTCGTTTTCGGTTACTTTGTTAGATCATACAAATGTTTACTTAGTCGTCATCCTGGTATGTATCAGGAGCTGTGTTCACAGTGACTATTAATATTAAGCCTTCAAACCAGGGAAGGAAGCTTCTATTTCACCACCTTCCTTGTCAGATAGAGAGAGAGAGAGAGAGAGAGAGAGAGAGAGAGAGATGGCAATTGGGTTCATGGAAGTGCTGCTGGTGAAAGCAAAGGGGCTTCATGAAACTGATATCTTTGGTATCTTTCTTTCTTTATCTCCTCTCTTTCTTTTCCAATTGGTGTTTGCAGACTATCTTCTTTAATTTCTTTCAGATTTAAACATCTTGCATTCATTCATTATATTCAATTCCTGGTTTCTCTTCTCTTCTCATCTCATCTCATTCCTTGACTCAAGTTTCACTTTGATTTTATTTTAATATTTCATAGTTTAAATTATGGAAACACCATTCTGATTCTAACCGGGCGCTGTTTTTCTTTTCTTTGTTGATAGCTCGTATGGATCCGTATGTTCTGTTACAATACAAAGGCCAGGAGCGCAAAAGCAGTGTACTTCATGGTTAGTTCTATTGCTCATTTTTCTGAGACATTCATATAACATTATCATTTGTGACTAGAAAGTAGAAACACTTGATATTTAATGTTTACTGTGTGCTTTTTCTTATTTGGCTTCATATTCCATCGAGAGAAAAAAAAAACTACTAGACTAGTTCTTCTTGTTGTCACAATGATTGCCTTCTCATGTACCTGTAATGTACTGGACAATTGAATGGTGTTTCACATGCCACTGATTGATACATATGATTTCTTAAATTTTCAGAAGAACATAGATTAGCTAATGTAATTCATGATTAGCTGGACTTATTAGGTGGGCTTCACCAAACCAAAAGTTGAATTACCCAAAAGATAGTTGTTAATCTCCCCAGAGGAATATAAGGATCAATTTAGAGAGTTGTATAATATTTGAGACACACATGGGCTCAGATCTTAGAATTCTTCTTCAGGCCTTGTGTAGTTCCATACAAGATCTGGTATCCTCTTACCTAAACAGGAAATTCTTGTGAACGGCCTCAAAACGTTGTGACAAGTTTTCCTATAATTTAGCGTTGTGTAAAATTAATGAATCCTTTAATTTCACCTGTGAGATTGCCGGAGACGTAAAATTTTGAAAAAGGAAGTAAGAACCAAGAAGCTTGTTACAGTAAATCTGGTGGGCATGCAGTTCATCCACAAGCAGTATGCTGATGCAATTTGTTGTTTTTTCTTTTCCTTTCTTTTTTGGGAGGAGGATGATAAGGCATATTGAATATCTCTTTCACATTTTTAGAAGTAATTAAACAGCTTGTAATTAGAGGGTTAGATCTGAAGAAATGAAGAATCCCACACAAAATGGGCAATCCAGGGGAGGGGGGATGAGGGAGACAATAAGAATCATGGATTCTGTCACACACAGATGAACCCTCACATTTCATCAGAAAATAGTCTATTCATGGAGCAGTTTTCTTTCCATCATTCATACCCCTTTTTGTGTGTATTTCCTTTCTGGAAGCAGATGGATAAAGCAGAATAAGTCTGCTTTCTTATTCCCTTTTGAGCTCTTCAAAAACTATGCAATCTAAAGCATCACAGTCACACTTACATGCACGGTACAAATAAATCACGGCTTATGTCACAATTATTAAGGTTTTTGGTTGCTTACTATATTAAATGATACAGAGGGAGGCAGCAATCCTGTATGGAATGAGAAGATTGTATTCAGAGTGGAATACCCTGGGTCTGGTGATCAATACAAGCTCAACCTTAAAATCATGGACAAAGATGTATTTTCTGCAGATGATTTCGTTGGCCAGGCCACGTAAGACTTTAATTAATGTAAATGACATTAGTCATGATGATTTGCTCTAATTGACAAATAGTTGCTAAAATTTTCATCTTAACTATTTGCTATGGATTTAATTTAGCAGTTTAATTCCTTCTCCTTCATATCCACTGAACATTTAAGATGCCAAAATATAGAAAATGAGGACACCCTGCTTACATAGGCCATGATCAGATACAGATATCCTGAGAAAACGATCATTAAGCAAATTGTTGGTTTCTTTTATTTCATGATAAAGGATCATTTTTTTGTATTCAGAATCTATGTGAAGGATTTATTGGCAGAAGGAGCAGAGAATGGATCAGCTGAGATTCATCCTCGCAAGTATAGTGTGGTTCAAGCTGATCAATCTTATTGTGGTGAAATTGAAGTTGGTCTAACTTTCACCCGAAAGGTAACTTACTTAGAAGTTAATAGCTTGAAAGGGCTTATAATTCTTGTTATGCAAAAAATTGTAAAGAACTGTACTTTAAGTTCATAGGAAAGCATGCTATTTATACTGTTCAATGGCGACTTTGAAATGAAGCTACTAAGGAAATAAGGAAGTGGTAAACAGTAAACACCTTAATTAAACACTTATTTGATAAGCTATTTTGAAATAAGTTTTCTGTAATATTTTCCAAACGCCATTGTCAATTTTTATTGATAAATTTTAGGGGAGGAATGCATTTAATATTTAGGACAGATAACATTTTATTCGTTGATATATTTCAGGAAAATGGAATTATTAAATGCATGTAGTTATTAGCATACTACTTAATAAGCATAGCTAGGGTTTGAGTAAAATTGGAAGACGAAAAATAAGTATATCCTTTCACCATTTTAAAGTGACAAATAAATTGAAATAAGCTATAATTTCTACATTAACAGCTATTTTGGACCAGTGGAAGTGTATGCTAATTATTAGGATTTTCCTTAATGTTGTTTTTCACTGGAATACACAGGAAGAGGAATATATTGACGAAGATCTTGGAGGATGGAAGGAAAGTGACTATTAGTTGCATCATCAAATTCAATGTGCATCAGATGTAAATTTTGGAATTGAATAGACTTTTTAGTCTTTCCTGTATGTCTGTGAATATGCATGGAATTTGAAATCCCTTCTATTGGTCGTGATGTGATGGAAGCACTCGTTATTGAGATTGTTGTTAATGACTTTCACAATACAATTTGTAATCACAAAAGGAGTTATGCGTAAAAAGAGTACATGAACTTTAGCCTCTAATTGTAACATGAAATTATATTATTCCTTTTGAGCTTAATTATACCTAAATCATCATTTGGTGGAAATTAATTATCTTTGTGCATGTTACTAAGAAACTACACATTGACTTGAAAAGATGAAATGCTTAAAATTCCATTCATAAGTTTCACTGAAAAGGAAGAAAATGGGTATTTTTGGAAGAGAGGATATTTTTTAGAAAATGGCATGCATGTGACGTGACCAATTATGTCACAATTTAATTAAAGGATAACTTGTTTTGTATATTTTTTTTATCAACGGGAAAACAAAGAAACCAAAAGAAAAAAATCAAGTTCAAAGTCTAACTATCCCCAAAGCATCAGCCAGCAACAAAGAAGAGAGCTGATGGGGGCAAGTATCCCACAAGATCAAGCTTAAAACTAGCTCCTTGTTTAGCAAGTTAATCTGCACATGTATTTCCTTCTCTAAGTACATGTGGAAAGCACAAGGTCAATGATAGATATTTGAAACTCTGGATATGCTGAATCAAATATTCATTTTTAAATGAACTGAATTGCATATGATTTATGCTTCAAGGTGTTAAATTGCATTATTTTATAAAGAAAGTAGCACAACTAATTTTAAATAATTAAAAATTATTTAATGTTTGATTCATTTCAAATTAGAGAAGTAGGTTCTCCTTTAGACTATTCACAAGTCACGTATGAGTTTGAAACTGGCCGTCTTCAATGACATTCTCACAGCAAATATGAATATATAGTTGACTCGGCCAATTCTCTAGACAAGGCATGCGGTTTCATGTTGATATTCTTAGAATTTTCGCGTCATACTCCTAGAAAAGGCATAGTCTTCAAAAATGAAAAAAAAAAAAAAAAAAAAGCTTTTAAAAGGCGTACAAGCATTAGCAAGAGACTAATTGAACATTTCATCTTTCAGTTCTCAAAGTTGAAACATAATTCATGGTCAGTGCCGGGCCAGGAGGAGGAGAGGAGAACGCGGACCTGGCTCCTTAATATATTATGTTCGTGCAAGAAACTAAATATCCTATAAGCTAAGTGCTCATAATATGAGAGTATATATATAATATATTTCAGAAGTGATCTGGGTATTAAATGGGAAAGTCCTTCTATTTACAGGCTAACTATACATGACTGTCTATATTCTATCTAAGATTGATCATAAAAAAAAAAAAAAAAATTCTATCTAAGATTCCCTTTCTTTTGTAACAACCTTCATTTACTTCTAGTCTGTTCGTTCCCGTGCTCTAATATCGCCCGTATATCTTAGTATCTATTGAATAGTATATAAATCCGGGAATATTATCTAACCGAGGTATGCTCGGGTTTATTACTTTTGTCGTAGTGGGCCGATAACTCAAACTAGGTCATCCAAGCCGGCCTATACTCGGCCCATGCCTGAACATATTATTAGGACAAAGTTTAGGTACAATTGTATATGTATATTAGGTGTTATTTTCAATAAGATTATGACATATGTAACAGTTCATCAATAAAAACATAACATGTGTGTGAGCTATAGACTTTATCTGATTTCAACAATTATTATACCCGAGAGATATGGAAAGATTATTTTCAGTTATGAAACTTGTCCAAAATTATTATTATTATTATTATTATTGTTATTATTTTATTTGTTTCAACAAATTACACAATACTAGAGTTTATTGACAACTCTATCGACACTTTCGTTCTATTTTTAACTTTGACATTAGTGTCAAGAACTTTCCTAAGACGGCGTTTGGTATCTGGAATATTTTATTATCGGCCAAACTACATTTCTGAGGATGTGATTCCTGTGAATAAAGTTTTTTCCACCTTCATACATGGGAATAGAGTTTTCCCAAGTTTATAACTATCATTCACTAATTTTATTCTTGTGAATTTTTTATGCCTGTGAATAATTTTTTAAAACTTGTACCAAACATGAGAAACTTTTATTCTCATGTCTATATTCTCGGGAATATTTTTATAAAATTTGTATCAAACGCTACCTAATTGTTTCCTCGGGCCAACGGCTATAAACATACATACACACACAATAATCATGTTAGGTGAAAATAGTTTGTATTTAAAAAATGCATGTGATTTTTCTAAGTAATCATGACCACCAAATAATTTTTATGCTTTAAGGGAGGCGAACCAGGTGGCAGATGCTTTATCGAAATATGAGTTGTCTCTTGACTCTCATGGTAGAATTTTTTATGTTCTTCCTGCTCTTGTTTTGCCAGTAATGGCGGATGATTCGTCTATGCATTTTCCACATGGGTTCTAGTTTGTTTTTATTGGGGCTTTAGCCCCTTTATTTCACCCAAAAAAAAAAACGAAACAATTTTTATAAGAGGGTGAGAATGATTATTCTCAGCCTAGGATCTCACGTAAATTATCAAATTATAATATAAAGTCATGTGACCTTTTTAAATGATTATATTATCACTAAGTAACTATTAATCTTGGTGATTCTGATTCATGTATGGTTTAATGACTCATTTATTACTCTCACTTTCATATAAAAATACTCATATCACTAGATATTATATATAATGATTCTTACTTAGTTTACTGTTTTAATTGCTATAATTGAGAGATTATTTTCAGTTACGAAGATTGTCAAAAAATAGATTGAGACATAGAAGGATTTTTTTTTTTTTTTTTTGTTGCTGTTTATTTGATTACTTATATTGAGAGAACAATTGCTGACAAGTTTGATACAGAATCAATTATTGATGAATTTTATGTTATGAAGAAAAGACATGTTCATCTCAAAATTATGGACATGGACAGCTTATCTGCGGTTGACTCAATGGCTTCATCATAGTGAATGTCATGACTCGATAGGTGATTTCCTTTAATTAATTTACTGCTAATTATAACCTGGTTACTATCTAACTTGCTTCTGATTTGATTAAGCAATGTGTTTATTTCACATCTATGCAACAAAATACCACAAGGCAAGGACAAGACACAATTTCCTTACAATATTGTTTAGGCGCCTTCCATTGGGCATATAGCAAAATTATATGACCTAATTTGAAATTTTAATTAGTGTAATGGTGAGTATGTTAACGCCCAATTCAAGCATCATATATAATTTAAAAGAGAAAGATAATTATCATCTATACACAATAAAATCTTACTTTTGATATCTTGTTCATGATTTAAAAGAGAAATTGGTTCTTCTATATGCAGAATCTATGTAGAAGATTTGTTGGCCATGGGGTAGAGAATGGGGGAGCTAAGCTACAACCTCTAAAGTATAGAGTGGTTGGTGCAAACCAATTTTATTGAGGCGAAATTGGTGTTCGTATAAATTTCACCCGAAAGGTGACCTTCACACTTAATGGCTTGTAAAGTGTATGCATATGTTGCCACTTGCTAATGCCGCACTTAGTGTGTGTTTGGTCCCACGTTAATAATCTCCCAAATTGATTCTATCATTTGTCAAACGTGATTTTAGTAAAAATGATGTGTTTGGTTACTGTAAGGTAAAATTGAGTTTACCTTCCGAAACGATTCTAACTAGAAGCTACAAAAAGTAGTTTCTGCGTTGAATTGAAAATTTACACTAAGTTTTACATTAAACTTACTTTGAAAATAAAAACATCCAAATATAAATCACCTAATTTCAAAGTTAATTCTAACCAAATCAATTTCATTCAAAATCACTTTTATTAAACGTTTATCCAAACACACACTTACTATTCAAACAAAGCTAACTTAAGTGCAGATACAAATGGCATTCTCTACTAAATTATTAATGCATTGGCAATCTCAATTCTCAATTCATACTTCTCATTAATCAATTATAACTTTTATCTCGATTCTAAACTAAAACTTTGACTCCCTTGTGCTTATTTGCCAAAATAAAATGATATGTAAATCTTTTACCAAAAAAAAAAAATGACATGTAAATCATTTATTTAGTCGATACTAATAGTAAAGAAAGGTGACTTGAGGGTCGTATACAAATTTGACAATTCCAAAATGACATGGCTAAATACTTCTCTTCGGTCATTGATCGTTCGATTGTTTTTCATGAATTCATCAAGTGTATAGACGATACTTCAAATGCACAAACGTCAACTGTGCTTTATGATCGAAGTTTGAATTATTAATTACTTTTATTTTGGATAGATTTGGAACTATCATTTAGAATTTTAATTTTGTTAAATTGAAATTGATTCGGAATAATAAATTTTATATTTAACTTGTAAAAAAATGAGGGCGTAAAATTATTATATTGAAATCAATTCTCAAAATTCTAGGAATCACTTTTTTTTGTATAGTTTGTGATTATCATCCTCTACTTTTGCTACCTATCATTCTCTGTCTTCTCGAACAATGCTGAAGTATCATGTAATTAACTTGGTTGTTAAAATGACTTTAGTTACTATTCTAATTCCTACCATGTTATTTGTTTATTTTGATATATGTTTAGCTCTTTTAAGTACTGTACTGTTATAGAAAGAGAGTATAACATGTTGTCACATATTAAAATTAATATTTTTGAAAACTTTGAATATAATTTTTAATCAATTTTTACTAAATTGATACAATTTCTTTTTATTCAAATTCACATTAAATTAATAACTTACTCAATATAGTATAAACGCCGCCCGTGCGTCCCACAGGTACCCACAACTGGTGTTTCTACATGAGCCGAAGCATACTTGGTGGTCCAGAATAAGATTATTGATCCTTGTCTTATTAGCAAATGTTACTCGAGAGTCACCGAGAAATGCTCAAGTGCAACTGTGGCACCAGCTCATCATAATAAAGGTGATGGACATTGTCAGAACATAACAATAACGACAATTGATATAGGAAATGTAACGCATGAAGGAAGATTAATGCACTGTCACACAATAAGCATGGTGGGAAATCAAGGTTATCATCACTAAACGGTCATAATCATCGGTTACAAAATAAAGTCTATATAATAGGAATTCTTAATAGGTAGAGCGCAGATTACTAACATATACTATACACATATTCTGATAATTAGCTTACCTACTCGAAATACCAGTTCTTGTATGAACAGTGACAATGGCAGCGACGACGGAGGCGACTGTGATAGAGATGGTGGTGGCGATGACAGCAGTGACAACAGTGGTGGTAGTAATAACATTGGTGGTGACGATGACAACAACTACAACGATGATGGTGGCGACGATGACAACAACTGCGACGATGATGGTGGCGACAACGACAACAATGATAGGAGTGGCATCAGTGCTAGTGGCAGTTGTGCGTTATCAGTTTGTTTATATTGTCTCTTGATGTGTGAAATTGACAACTCTTTGAATAAATGTTAACAATTTAGAAGAGTCTAAGTTATATTTTAATTATATGAAATTAGTGATTGGAATCGTGATTCTGATTCTGAAAAAGCTTTCAAACATGAAAATTAGAATTCGAAGGTCCAATTTCAATTTTGAATGTCATTTTTATGCTTAATTGATGACACCACATGAGCATTTATAGTTTAAAATCGTATACTTTTAAAAAGGGTGAAACTTAGAAGTGTTTTATGTGCTTGTGGTATTGTTTTTCAACGAGGATAAGAAATGTGTAACTATTGTAATAGTTTAACAATGTTACGCATGTTTTATTCTTGTTGAAAAATAACATCACAAGCACATAAAAAAATCTAACTTTTGTCATTTGAAAAATCCAATTCTAGAGTATATATTCCAAACCATCCATGTTATTAATATATTTATCAAGCTACATAATTGCAACAGTTAAGAGTAAAATATTTTGAGACCAACTAGGATTCAATGAATCAGAAGTTAATAGAACAACAAGATGAAGAATTGATCATTGATTTAATTTACCAACTAGTTTCCTTTTCATATATATATATATATATATATATATTGCACTAAACATTTCACTTCGTTAAAAAAAAAATTAAAAAAAAAATCCATTGTTGTGATAGAAAGCTATGATTATTAGCTAATAAAATAACATAAGCAAACTTAGCTCAGCCGTTTTCCTGGAATCCATTTTGGTTCCATGCGTTCTTATCATTCCTCAAGTTTCTGCTGTTGACTATGTTGTATTTTATAGTATAAATAAAATATTTCAATGTGACTTAACATCACAGCCGTCTTAGCTCAGTGGTAGAGCGCGTGGCTTTTAACCACGTGGTCGTGGGTTCGATCCCCACAGACGGCGCTTCTGATATGTTATATTATATAGTGGTGTTTTAGATCGCTGAGCTCAACTTTATTGTATTCTCCAACAGTTTTGTAAAGCATGGCTATTTCATTCATGGGCTTCATGTCCCCACCATTTTATTTATGGGCTTCACGTCACCACCTCTGTCTTTGAATTTTCTCAGATGAAAATTCTTTTTTTTTTTTTTTTGGTTCAGAATTAGAAGAGTTCATGGGATAGCCATGCAACTCACCTAAATCATATTCCCAACCGGCACAATCCACCGCACATTCTCATTGCAAATTACAATGTCACACACTGCCATTCCACTACTTTTTTTTTTCTCAATCTATTTAAGGGTATTCTCTGAAGAACGTTCATCCCCTGTAATTTTGTACCCAACTATACTTTAATATCACCCACTAAGGACTTGTTATAATTTACTACCACCCCTCCCATTTATATAAGAACTTGTTAACTATGACCAACTTCCCTTACACCAAAAAATACTATCTAAAAGTCAAATGCTGTGTTTTAATTCACATTAACAATGAAATTTGAAGACTATCTCACGAAGAAGGGCCAAGAGACCCAGAAAAGACAAGACCTTGAGAAGGAGGTGAGCAAATTCTTCATTAGCATCCAATGATATAATTCTTTATTTGCCATAATTCGTAATAGGCATTAAGAAGAAAAAGAAAAAAATGAAAGAAAGAAAGAAATGAGTAAATACTTCAGAGTGGTATTTTAAGGTTGAACCCATTTTCTGATTAATGACTTAATATTGCTCTTTTATTTTCTTATATTATTGTAGGTTGTCAAATTGCAAGCACAGTTGAAGGGTGAACGGGCACTCAATAGGGTCTTACATTGTGCACTTCGTGGACCTGCTTTCTCTCTTCCACTCATTCCCTCAATGTTTCCACCACAGGTATAATATAGTATAAGCCAAATCTCTAACAAGAAATACATTATACATATAGGACTGTAGATATAATTTTTTTTAATATGTATAAAACAATATAATATATTGGATTATTTTGACATAAGATATTTCAAGTTCATGAGCTTCTTGAAGAATTGGTAATGGTTGAGGAAGAAATCATTTTGCTTGAAAGAAAAGTTAAAGAACTAAAACTTAGATTGTACCAAGAGAGAGAGCAGAGCAGAGAATGGGAAATGCACCATAGAAGGCAGCCTAAACTATACAACCACTTCCGAGGAATAGGATCATCAGTATATGGGTCAGTGATTACAGCTGAGTATAGGTCCAGTTCACACAATTACCAAGTATACACTAAAGGAAGAAAGACAAGGGATAGAATGTCCTCTTTAGGTTCTACATTGGATATCCATAGCCTATTTTCCACACCAAGAAGTTCAAATGGTAAACATATCAAACATGCTAAGCTTACATTGTTTTTTTTTTTTTTTTTTTTTTTTCCTGAGGATCATTTTCTCAGCATGTGGTTTGGGATATTTGGTGACAGAATATGAAGTACCAAGAAGGAGCACTGGAAAGATGCCAAGACATTACCCTATGCATATAGAAACTGCCATTGAGAAACCAAATGAATTGTCTGAGGAACTGCTTAAATGTCTGATTGGCATTTTCCTTGAATTGAACCAGGCATCATCATTGGACAGACAAGAATCAGAAACTGTCCCCAGACTTACTCTTTCCTGCATGAAGTCCCCTGGCTTCATGGCAAAGACCTCATTCAACTGCAAGACACCTTCATTCCTTTCAAATGGAAATGCCTCCTGCCTTGATCCTTATGGCATATCATCAGATTTAGATTGCACAGCAAGGGATGTTGGACCCTATAAGGACTTCATTCAAATCACTAGGAGTTCATTAGACATTGACCGCTTTTCGCAGTGCTTGCCGGCATTCAGAAAATTGAGGTGGATTTTTAGTTTTCTTAGCTCACCAATAATAATTTAACATTCTCTACATGTTATACCATCTTTTTCCCCATATCGATCCCCTCTTTTTATAGGGTGTTGATGCATAAGCTGTGTGATGTGGATTTAAGTTTCTTGACCAACAAGCAGAAGTTGGCATTCTGGATCAACATCTACAATGCTTGCATAATGAATGTACTGTAAGGCATTTCAAGCTTCATTAACATGAACTTGCCTTGCATCTGAGTGGTAAACCTTAGAACCTGTATGTTATGATCTCTAACTTCAGGCATTTTTAGATCATGGCCTTCCTTCTACACAGGATAAACTGTTGTGTCTAATGAATAAGGTATGTCAGTGAGCAGTGGATGGTAAATAAACAAGTTTTTCTGGAAGATTTTCTGTTTTCTCAGTGATTGTGATAATATTAATTATGTAACTATGTATTGACCCAGGCTGCAATGAATATAGGCGGGATAGTATTGAATGCTCTGGCTATTGAACACTTTATTCTGCGGCATCCATGTGAAACAAAACATGTATGTGAAACATACTTATTTATCCTACAATAACTTCTCAACTGCATCCATGCACCTAGCCTTTATTACTTCCTAGAATAGCTTAACCTAATTCACCAAAAAAGAAAAAATATAAAATAGAATAGCTTAACCTTTCTGGTCACGAAGTGCTTTGCCACTAGCCAAGAAAGAAAGAAAAATCCATAACGTTCAATTAATTTTAATCTTAGTTAGAAAACCATTTGCAAAAACTTGGACAACATTCAAGAAAATTGAAAAGTTTTGAGGTGCTGTTTTTACCTTACTAGCCTGTATATGTCTTATGTCTATTCTTTCTGTCGTGTGTTGTGTTGGGATGTATGTCATGTTACGCAACTAACTACATAGTTCACACACGTTGACAAGGGTCCTGCGGACGAGAAGGAAATGCTACTGCGGCATGCGTATGGTCTGGGGTATCCAGAACCCAATGTCACGTTTGCTCTCTGCAGAGGCACTTGGTCCTCACCAGCAGTAAGTGTATTGCTCTATAAATTAACTTTAATGAAACAGTATATTTGATGGCGGTGGAAATTATGATGTATACTGCAGTTAAGGGTGTACACCTCGGACGAAGTCGTGAACGAATTGGAGAGGGCCAAAGTGGAGTACTTGGAAGCTTCAGTGGGTATCACTAGCAAGAGAAAGATAATCGTGCCTAAGCTTTTGCAGTGGCATATGCACGATTTTGCAGATGAGATGGAATCACTATTAGAATGGATATATAGCCAATTGCCACGCTCAGGATCATTGAAAAGAGCCACGATGGAGTGGTTGATAAGAGAAACAAAATACCCCATGTTTAAAATGGTGGAAATCCAACCATATGAATCTGAATTCCGTTACCTCTTACCCATGTAAATTACAAAAATATGTGCAGCAGTATGTAGTAAGTTTGCCGTGCCCCATGCCTTGAGGAGCTTCTTAAAGCTTAATCGGGAGGATTACAGAGCCGAAGCGGGACGGACCAAAGGCTAAATTAGGAGAAACGCTCTCAAGTGTTTATTTCTTTTTTAGTTTTACTATGTAATATTTTCTGTACTGATGCTAGCTGTCACCATATTAGTGTAAAATTAGTGGTTTTCTTCTTTTAGTGAAAAGTGTTGTATTCTTATAATAATACATGTAAAGTTCTCATAAAGTAAGGTGACTAAGGTTTAATGAAATTACACTGGTTTACTTTATTTTCAGAAATTACAATAATCTCTGGTATAATTAAAATATGCCACATATACCTAGTCGTGCTTAAAATTTTCGTTATTCAAACGAAGCTATCAACTATTTATTAATTTAGAAGGAAAAAAACAGTGATCCAGACATAGCAGGAAAGCTAGTTCACTATGCCGTTGTTTTTAATATTTTGGAGGGGTTAAGCATTTTAGGTAAAAGGGGGGCACCAAAGAAACTCCCCTTTATCTTACAATAAAAATTTGCAGTACAAATACACAATTAGTCGTATAAGATTGCTAGTTGAGTTTTGCTTACAACTCAATTATAAATTAGAAAACTTAAGCCTAGCAGGTGCAATTTAATAAAGCGCTCGCCAGTTGAGTTCCTTTCCACGAGAAAGGAAAACACAACCAAGAATTGAAAAGAAGACAAAGTCTAGGGAAAATTAGAGATTAACCAAAAAAAGAGATTAAATCATACATGGTTAAATTACAAATCCCCGCCCCTTTTTTTCTTCCTTCCCAACAAATTAAAAAATGAAAAACCAGAAAACTCCAATAACTCACCAAAAGATATCCAAAATTAAACCGATCACCCGTGCTCTTCCATGTGTTTCGAATATACTATCTCACGGATCAATTAGTATTTGTGAATTTTCTATCCCGTATCAAAACTTATGAGTGGGTAACAGATGGCTCGACTAAGAAATTGACCACCCTATTTAAGAAATTTAAGCCAAATACAGTCTCTTCACAGTTGACTTTTACAGAAACAATCAATGGGTCGGAGCATTTACCTTCAACAGTAACTGTAATTAAACATGGCATGGAGTTGCTCAAGATCTCACCACTGAAACGCAAGCACAAACCAGAAGCATCATCAAGGTTGGAAGCAACCGGCATATCCACAGATACAAGAGAAAGATTTGCATTGCTGAGCATCTTTAGTGTCAAGGTTTCGCAGATCACCAGAAATTTATCCGCTGTCAAAGAGTTGTTGCCCTTGTTCAGCTCTAGAATGTGATCAGTGAAGGTGCAACTGGATGCAAATTATGCAAGAAAATCAAATTTAGAATTCCCAAGGAGGAAAAAGCAAAAATAACAGGGAGCATGGGGAAGGTGCAAGAAATGTAAAAAGTAAGACCAAACTAGATTCTCTATTTGTTGCATCCTTTAAATCAACATGGCAATTCCGCAACTTCTCATTTCTTCATAGTTTCTTAGATTTAAACAAGATGTTGTATTAAATTTTCTGCCAAGAATTGCCAGGGCTAGAGCAAGCACTTACTAAGATCAAGTTGAATGACTAGTATAGATCCTAATATCCTTCCTACCAAAGAAGATATATAGTTATAATTCAACGGTTGAATCGATATTCGATAAAAATTATATTGCATTTTGGGGGGTGTCAAGGACATGAAGTTAATTTGTGACAATCAATCAAGCTGCTTTACATATTGTTTCTAATTTAGTCTTTCATTAAAGGACCAAACATATAGTAATTTACTGTCATTTATCATAGAAAAGATTCTTTCAAGCAAGATCACGACAGCCTTTGTCAACTTCGACAAACAATTGGCAGATATATTCACTAAATAACAAGCTTGGCACATATGATATGTATGCTCTAGCTTTTGGGGGAGTGTTAGAATAACCACATGCAATTGTCTCATGTATCATATGTTAAATGTATCTAACCTCAGGAATTCGTGCCTACCTTAGCTAAGTGTCATTCCACTCAAGCTGTTCTATCATATCTCTATCTTTTCTGTAATACTCAATAAACAGTAGGTCAAAGGAATATTGTAAATTAATTCCAATTCACTCGATTAACCCATTTACTTATGGGAAGCTTCCTATTGTTTGAAGTTTAAATTTCAAATTTATATTCAAGTCTCCATCATTTTTCTCCTTGAAGTTAACTCACATATTGCGTGTGGATGGCATTTGATAACAATTTTAGCATGGATGTGTCATCCTCTATTATAGTATTTAAAGTTTTCAATATAATGAATCTTATAGTTCATTATAAAAAAAATTAAGTGTGGAGGAGGAGGGGTGAGGAGTATGAGGAACCATAATGCATAAGTCTTCCTAAAAGACACTTGATCAGATGCATGATACTGGTACATAACCCCAGGGATTGGGAATGCCAGCTTGAACTCTCTGTATCCAACAAACAACAAATGATACACTGACGTACCTCCTCACATATTCAAACATCCCTGGAAGGCGAGATTCCTTATCTCTGAAAGCTTCAATACTGATTGAAAGTGGTTTAACAAAGTATCCGATGTCAGGCCTTAACTTAACAGGGAATTTCTTGTCATTGCAAAATAAAGCCAGTTTCAGAGGCAAAAGGTGGTGATGGAAGCGAACGAGTAGAGTCCTCTTTGATGTCTGACCAGGCTCCAGAGAAGGGATATCCTCCATGGAAACCAAAGCTGCTTTATCAGTATGAATTTTCAAGGTACTGCAACAAAAACATAAAGAGTGGTAGGCATAATAAGCACATAAAAAGCTAGCATGTAAAATTTTTGCAAAGGAAAACTGGATGTGCAGCAGATCCTGTAACTATGGCCAGTAGATAGACCGATGTTTGCATATTGAACAAGCAATCTAAATTCAAATTTTAACCTAAAAATGATAAATATTAATTCACACAACCCAGTAAAAACAAAACATGGAAGTTATCAAAAACATCAGTAGCAACTAAGTATATAAAATTCCGAATTATAAATGAAAGAAACAAAGAAGACAACCAAAATACAAAAGCTGAAAAGGAAGATTAAAACTTACTTTTCGGTTGTCGGAGATATTTGATCTGTAGAATCTGAGCTTTTACTAGAATCCTCATCTATTAAGACTATATCGAACATGCGCTCCAAAGAACAATTTTCAAAGTACACTTCTAGACATAAAAGATGAGAGGATATGCTCGAAGTCTCAGATGAAAATGAATAATTCACCTTTAACCCATTTCCATTTGCAGGATCTAAGAGTGTGTAGTATTTGGGTTTAACTCGGCTTCCAATATTTCCAATTGTTATTCTCGCTGAAGATCTATGAACTCGGCTTTGCTCTATTTCAGTTTCTTTAGATGACCTGGGTGCCTCATCCAACCAAGACTCAAGAGACTTAGCTGACATCAAGTCCCCAAAACCAGTTGTGCCAGAGTGAGCCCCACCATTCTGGCTTTCACAGATGTTGCCAGTGTCTGAAATCTGAATCAAAGGATCCACATTGTTGTCACCTTCATTGCCAGAAACATTCTCATTACTGCTACCGACTTCACTCGAACCAGTAACTGACTGTTCAGAACTATAATCAGAAGCACTTTCTTCATCCAAAGATCCAGATGAGCCAAGATCATCCTCCTCATCTGAATCACCCTCAGCAGCTCCATCATGCTGATCAAGATCAATGTATGGAAGACTACAAGGTTTTGGGAGAGGTTCATATCCTGGAGCTGCATGGAATACTAACTGTGAAAGAGACCCCGGGAGATAAAACCGGTAATTGATGGGTTCAGATGGCACATTCACAGTTTTTATCTGTCCACCAAATATGCATTCTGCAAGTACATAGGACTGGTCTCTTTTTTGTGATTCACTATTCCCTTCTTCCAAATGTTGAGACTCCAAATTGCTTGAAAGAAGTTTCTTTAAGAAACGTGAACGATCACGAATATCATAGTTCATGTGGCACTCGGCCAGTTCAATTACATAACTCCAGACTTTTCTCAGGGTCCAAATATCTTCTCCCTTGATGCATAGTAAGACCTGTGATTGAAAGCCATTAAAAACGTCCGTTCATTGCTTTCAATATAACTCTTTGTCCTTTTTTCTTCTTATATAAGGAGGAAACGTACTAACAATGAAGCATGCATATAAAACCCCAAAACTAAGAACCTGAGGTGCATAAAATCCAAATGCAATTACATCTTCTAACTTAAAATTGGGAAAGCAACAAACAAAATAAAATGCAGAGTGATATACATCAAAACCATACATGATTTGCCATGGAGAGAAAACTCTGCAAGCAAAGTGAGATGAAGAGTGTTTAAGTCTCAAAAATTCAAATGCATACATCCCCTTTCTGCTCTAACAGAATGCCCCTCTCACTTTCTCTTCCCTGCTGTCATGTGTCTAGAAAGTTATAAGCAAATCCCCTATGCATATTCCCTTTAACCTCACCTCTCGCTCACATGGGTTATTAATCCACTACCTTTCCCTTCATTTCCTCACATATATACAGAAGATTGGATGGCACTGATGTATTTCTCCTCACAATCCTTTCCACATCAAAATCTTGCCTACATCTCTCCCCCATTTTCTCCACACATTTATCCCCTTTCTCCTTTAACAGAATTCCCCCTCACTTCCTATCCCCTGCTACCCAGTGTCTAGGCAGATACAAGAAAATCCTCTATGCATATTCGCTTTTACCTTACCTCTCTTGCTCACATGGATCATTAATCCACTACCTTTCTCTTTATTTCTCCTCACAAATATACAGAAAATTGGAGGGCGTTGATCCACTTTTGTGCTCTCACTGTTGATGCATCTTGTTTTCTGTTGGTTTTCCTTGGAGGATGTCCCATCCTTAATTTCTGTACTTTCTTCCGGACAAAAAAAATTTACTAAAAAAAGGACAAGAATCTTGATGTCTGGACAAATCTATTAATCGAAGCATCCTTCACTTTCTAAAGCAAAAACAAAAAAACCTCAAAACATAAGCTATTTGATAGGTTCCTTATCTATACCATAAGGCCAATTGACCAGGGCCCATTTATTCTGTTAGGATAAGGGAGAGAAAGCTGTTTCTGTTATATAGGGAAGAGGAGAGAACAATGGGGTATCTTTTGGAAAATCATTCGGTTAGTAATGGGTCGAGAGCATTAGCTCTCTATAGGAGCTTTGCTCTGTGGCAGTGGGAATAATCTTCTGTAATTCTCTCTTTTAATTAAATAAAACATACATCTGTTCTTCCGTTTTATTCAATTATTCTTCTATTTCTAGTTGTGTGATTCTGGTACATATGACTATTATAAAAAACATTTTCATCCTACAAGTATTTCTTAATTTCTTTAACAACCAGATTACCCAATCCAAGACCTAGACAGTTGCTCTGAAGTAGGAATTAGCTACATTTTGTTTATGATCATTGAACAAACCAACGACACCACATGCAGAAGGACACCAGATGGATCAAGTCTTCAAAACACAATTAACAGAAGGAAGAACAGAAAGAAGACAAGTAGTAGAATAGCTTTTGTCCAATTATTGTATTAAATTATTAATCAATCAATAAGCAACATCATGTATAAAAATAATCTTTTCTCATAACTTGATGGCATACCTTTGCTGTTGTATTAAGAATCTGAAGCTTAGTTTCTAATGCTTCCAAAGCAAAACACCATGCAAGATACTTAAGCACTGTACTCAACATCCTCGGAATTATCTCACCCAAAGAGCAATACTCCCCCAACATCCAAATAATCATTGCACGAGCAGCAGGAACCTTGATTGTATCCAAACTACGGACCAACTGAATTATAACCTTTTAAAAAATTGAAAAGACTTGAGGTCAGTTGAAATTTCACAATCACGTATCAAAAGATTGCAAGTACTACTAGGTACTAACTCCACTACTGCAATACCGCACAAGATATCAGTATGCTGCCCAATCTCATGGTCAGTTTATTCTACATCTCCACATTGTCTTTGAAAGTATTTTTAGTTCAATAAAAACAAGCATAACAGCACCACAGGAGATGCTTTTATATGAAATAGAATCAGAATAATACCTTCTCATAACTTGATGGTTCTAATTGTACGATTGATTTGATGGACATAATTGCCTGAATTAGCACAACATCTTCTCCATCCACGGATCTGATTTCACCACATAAAAAATCTGCAAATATGGATATTAAACAAGAAACATGATATACTTTGTCAATAAATAGACATAACAACCAGGTCACACACCCTGTCTAATCAGAGTCAACAATCCTTCCAAGCATGTAGTTGCCATTTTTGGAAGTCGCTGAGCACATAGACCAAAGGCAGCAACTGTGTCAGCGGCAAATCTCCTGTCTGGATCTCTAATATAATCCTAGCAACACACTAAGAAGAGTGTCAATTTATGCACTAAACTCCATGATCGAAATGTCATGACAAAGAGATACGTGTGAACAACCATAAACAATTAATTAATCTACGGGCAGGTGACAGTAGATACCTGCATAAGCATATCTAGCTCAGAAAAATTGAAGACATTGAACTAAAAACACCTAGAATTGGGTAAAAAAAGGAGACCCTGTTGGGATCTAAGTGGGCAATTGGGGAAATTGGGTGCGGGGGATAAAACCTCCCACCTTGAACACCACAAAACCCCAGTGACTATGGGAGATGCCACTAGGCTACGAGGCTATTGGGTAGAACATGTTTTATTACAGTGAAGCAGTGTCTCAAAATGGCTCTAGCAGAACAAGGGGCTTAACAAGGACATCAATCATTTAGAAAAGTAGTACCACTGGTCCCACATCAGCAGAACATGGGTTACTTATAGGATATATAAGGCTTAAGTAGCATACAATGGGTAACTAAGAGCTTAAGCATTCTGAATTATGTTGCAAGCCTAGTTAAAGTTGCTTGGCCAGTAACTACTTGTGCCATTGCATTCAAAGACGGAAATAATACTTAAACAGAGCTTCATTATTGCTTTAGATGGAATCCTTGATAACAAAGCCAGATAACAAGAAAACGTTTGCAAGAAAAAGCTGAAATAGGAACAGTCCAATGTCAGATAACATGCTCTGACAATTTTTTTATAGAAAAAGAAAATTTATTAGTGAAGAAGGGAAGATTACAAGAAGAGAGGATAGGGTGACCTCTTCAAAGAAAGAAGAAAACAAAAGAGAACACCTAAAAACTAAGAGATTTAGTCATGTAACAAGGCATTCCAATTTCTCTGCATGTCTAACAAAGAAAACACAAGGGAATTGCCAAACAAGTAACAAAGCTGCAAAGAGTTCATATAAAGTTGACAGAATCAAAATAAACTCATATTTCAACAGTGCGCCCCCAATCCCCCCCCCCCCCCCCCCCCCCAAAACCAAAAAAAAAAAAAGAGTATGATCTTCGTATATTTTTTTATTTTAAATAATACTGATACTGATATAACAAGGAAACCGTTCAGAATCAAAAGAAACAGTACAAGAACAGAAAGTTGAAATACTGGTTATCATTATTTATTTATTTATTTTGCACAAGGAAACACATAAAAATAGACACATAATTCGTCATGGAAGACAGATAACAGTCACCTCAGATCATAACTTATCAGGGAGAGAAATCATATATATTAGATGTAAGATACCTGAAACTCTTTAAGAATGTATGAAAAAGATGAATCTGTAGCAATAGAAGAAAGTATCTCCAGCTTAAGCGCTTTTATCTGATAGGAATCTGAAGAACATATGAAGAAGTCTTGATAGTGTGGGGCGAATAGAGATGGCATAGCTTTAGCAAACACTTGGATATTGCACAATACCTGCACAAGTCAATGAACAAACAATCATTTATATCAAAGTCAGGTTCCAAAAAATTGAGAATATATGTTGACCAACAACAATCCATCATTTTCTTGACTTATCTACGGACCTAATGGTTAGGTAACCGGTTCACCAGTTTATGGTCGAACCAGCTGGTCCAAACCTAGTTTAAAAACACTACATCATCTAATAAAAACTTTTTTGAATGAAAAGAAGTATTTATTAGAATTAATAAAATAAAACAACCAATAATTATATATTAATATTAATAATACACATTTACACAAGCTTCCCAAAAGAAGATGTACAAGTATATCAAATAATAAACAAAAGAATGTAACAGAGAATTTAGAATCACAAAGTAAAACAAAGGATTCAAGAAATGTTGCATACCACATATCTTGAGGCATATGATGATCGCAGTATAAACAAGAGTGGTTTAACAATTCTTTTAACATCCTCCTTAGAAGCCATTATCCAGTGTACACCAGCTGCTGCAAGTACAACTGCACTGTTATTACACCATAACAATGGTGATGTACACTGCAGCAGGATCTTCACAACATCATTACTGCAAGATGTAAATTGTGATACATCTAAATTAGGAGCAACCCTATTTGTAGAACTTGATCGTGATAAGTACTCATCTGGCCCTTCAATGTAACACTGAAAGATCATATTTGCTAATTCAGATACAGTCTTCTCATTGGCATAACCAGCATCTTCTTTTAAAGTAATGTCTGGTTCATCTTCCTCCAAATTGTCATTGTCTTTATTATAAAAAGAACACATGATTGATTCTTTGACAAGCCCATGCCTCGCTATCACATACCGCAGAAGGATTCCAATTAGAATTATTTGACCCCACTCTTCCACATCAGGAAGAATCTCACACAATTTTCTGTAATTTTTTCCAATCAATGAAAAATTGTTTGGGCAAACAGAAGCAAATGCAGAAGCAGCAGCTCCAACAACTCCTGGGGAATGGTCATTTAACAATAGTCCAACAATCTGCACCATATGAAGGATCAAAATTTATCAACTGAACCAGTATTATGGCCTTACAAGTTACAACCATACATTAATGAAATCAAATATCTGGCATAAAACTATCTTTAAATAATTCTTAGTTCAACGGTATATATCCCAAGAAAACCCTGGAGAAATATGGCAATTTTCTTTCCAAATTATTATGCTATCTAGGTTAAACTGAAGGACCTATTGAAGGCAAATCTATGATGAACAGCACATGTGTTAATCAGACCTCTTCAATTGCAGAAGTATGTTCCTCCATCCGCAAATCATGAAGCTTAGGTAGAGCATTAGCAGCACATTTTCTAACATAAACAGAAGGATCTCTAGCACATTTTCCCACAGCAACAATAACAAGAGGTGCAATTACATGAAGGCGGATTCCCGCCATGGCACGAAGTGCCCATGCCCTCACCAACGGATTCGTGTCTCCCAGGTCCCTCTGGAAACAATTAATTGATAACAATGCTTCATTTGGACGCCTATATGAAGAAGAAAAACAATAAGAAAATGAAAACAAAAACTGATTATGTGGCGAAAACCAAGATTGCAGAATGATACAGTTAAGGAAACTAGGCCTATTTGACTTCCAAAGGCATAATTCTAGTACATGACCAAATTGGAGCCCCAAAACCCATCCCCCAAATCATGTTTCATATGAGTAAAAATGCATTTAATGAATTAAAAGGACTAAAATCAACAAAAAACACCCCTCCAAAGAAAGAAAACACACACAAACACACTAGAAGAAAAAGAAAGGGCAAAAGGTAAGTTATGAAGACAAGTTATTTCTACACCGAGCAGAAGAGTTATATACATACTTTTCAGCATAGTGCAGGAGGTACAAGTAGACCAGCTTCTTCACATCCAATGATTGAGACGCAACATTTTTAACAACCTGCAATTTTCGTTCAAAACAGAATGAAGTGAGAAAGAGTACATGAGTGGCATAACAAGTAATAAGTCTTCCAAAGAATCTACGCATAATTCCCCCACAAAATACAGAGAAATCAACACTACAAAATTTCTTAACAATCCAGGTCAACTAAATCGAAATTCTCGTTATCTACATACGAATCGAGATGCTGTAAAGTGCAGAATGTAAATGGAAGCATGGATCGGGAAGGATCGATGAAGATGAGAAGAGTGAAAAGGGAGTGACCTGAGGGAAGAAGTTGGCGACATCAAAGCCCTGAGCGATGAGAGCGAGTAAGCGCTTCAGAGCTTCACATTTCTCGGAATCGAACTTGCTGTCGAGGAGAGGGGCTATGTTCACGTCTTCGGGGTCGTCGTAGAGGTGCGCGTCCGTGCCGATCCGAAACACCCCCGTCGACGCCTTGCTCAGAGACTCCGCCGTCGCCCCCAGTTGAGAGAACATTGTTTTGTGTTTTCCTCCCAGGAATTAATTTCTCGGTCACTCTCTCTCACTCGGAATGGAATCTGTTTGTTTTGGGTTTTGAACTTTGAAGGCTAAAGATGAGACTCGAGAGGGGAGAGCCCACTCAGCGTTTGGATTTTGGTACTTTGGATGCCCAGAAAGCAAAGAGAGCTTATTGCACGTGCTAAGAAGGAGAACAACTTTTAGTTTCAAAAAAAAAAGGAGAACAACTTTTAAATTTTAATAGTTATTTGATGATATTTAGATTTTGGATTTTTTAATTGTGTGTTTCTCTCAAACAAAAATTTATGACAAACGTGATTTTAAGTGAAAATGATTTTGTAGAATTGATTTTAATATCATTGATTTTGAAGAAAAATGATTTATGATTGGATTTTTTATTTTTAAAACAAGTTCGGTGTAAAACTTGTTAGATTTTTAAACCTAAAAGTAGAAGTTACTCCACATTGTTTCCGATATAATCAATTTTGGATGTAAAATTGATTTCTCAAATATGTAACCGAACAACTTTTTTTTTACTAGAATCACGTTTGACAGGTATAGAAACACTTCTAATGTCTCCAGAAATGACACCAAACACACACTTAAAATGGGAAAGTAATGATATATTTACAATTGGTTAATTAAAGTACATTGATATCGCCAATTTCCTGAGTAGCCTGTTGGTTTGAAACTTGTCTTTCAGCCTATAGGTACTCGGTTCAACCCACTTTTTTGATATCATATCTCAGCTTACTTTAACTAATCAATGATATATACACCTTGATTTGTTTACTTTATACTCAAACTTATTTTAGAGCAACTTTGTCCTTGAATTTTGGTGAATTCTAGTATGAAGTACTAGTTTTATTGGTATACCCATGAGGTTCAAATTTCACACAACAACAAGTAGTGAGAGCCATCGGATTTATTAATTATTTAAAGCAACGGTTGAGATACATTTGTGCAGAAAAAATGGTGTAACCGGTTAAAGGGAACAATGGTTTAGCTTCAATTTGCTAATTAGTCCATTCTTAATTGTTGAGATACCGTTCGTTTTCTCTCCAGACAAGGTCTCTAAACAGATGGCGAAGCAACACCATGGTATTGGTGTGTCTTCTGGCAGACGATTGTTTAGGTTTAGGAGACGAAGGCAGAGCCACACCGGCAAAACCACGGATCGACCTTCACCAAAATCTTCGCTGTCATCGTTTGTGGCTTGACGGTAAGGGTTCACACTAACCTATAGATCTGGGTTCACACTAACTTAATCCCGCCAGCCAATGGTTTGCAGATCTGGGTTCAGCTCACAATGTCGTCTGAGTGCACGAAAGTGAAAACGGGAAAGGGAAGAAGGAAAACGTTTTGGTGATTTTCAACAATGAAGAATGTTTGACACTACGTGATGCTCTTATTTCTGCCACCAAAACATTGTTGGGTTGTACATTGAACACACAAACCATTCTAAATCACAAATAGTTGAATGCTCCATCTAATTTGGGTTGAAAATATGTTTAAATGACAAAAAAAATGGGCTGCTTTAGTATCGGGTCGTGCAAATCCGATTTTCCTGCAAAACGGACCATTTTGACCCGGCTGGAGGTAGGGAAAGAGGTGTGTAGGTTAACTATAATAACAAATAATAATAGATTAAGTATTAAAAAAAAAAGATACTAAAATACAAAATTTTTAGGCTAGTCTGATGGCAAATCGTCTTTGCTTGTTAGTGCTAGGTTGCAGGTTCGATTCCTAGTCCCACCCCATTCTCCTCTCATCTAAATATTTTATAAAAGAAATAAACCTTTTCTTTTTTAAAAAATAAATAGAGTAAACTTGCAAAGTTGAAGACCGAACCCAACCCTTCTCAACCAAATTCCAAGGGAAACAACCACTGTGCCAGAACGAGAATATGTTATAGCTAGAGACTTATTTTAATGTATAGTTAACACATAATGCAAAGTTTGCAACTCATCTTCTACCTCCAATCGGGTCAAGAAGACCCATTTTGTAGAAAATGATTCGTTTTTTTTCTTCTTCTATATGTTGCGACTCTGCAG
Organism: Echinosophora koreensis; assembly: GCA_035048595.1. NCBI lineage: Eukaryota > Viridiplantae > Streptophyta > Magnoliopsida > Fabales > Fabaceae > Echinosophora > Echinosophora koreensis. The sequence continues at coordinate 5,268,999 of JAPCYP010000019.1, read as the reverse complement.
TAATGTACTTTTTTTTTATCACTACATTTATATTATATGCAATTGATTATTTCATGCCATATTGCTTCTATAACCCATCGACTTCATGATTACACAAAAGACATTCCACACAATTCAGCCCTTCAAAACGATGTGCCCAAGAGTGGGTATTGTGTAATTAACTGTTGTAAGGATATTAAATATATCAAACTCAAAATGAATGCCTCCCCTTCTCTCTCGTTTAGGCTCTCTCAAGTTCGTTATTAAAGTAAAGTAGAATCAAAGCAAAATCCATGGTGATTCTTTGAAATAGACTATAGTGGGAGAGATCCCAGCTGGACGATCTAGATGTTCCTTCGTCATCGATAGATCTGGGTTGATGTTTTTCCAGATCTGGGTTGGGTGTACAATGATGAAGGCAAAGTTATGTAGGACAGACCCATTTACGCAAATACCAACAATTAGTTTACCGGAAGAAGCCGTGTCCACTGGTTATAATAGGTGAAATTTGAATCTTACTGGTATACCAATAAAACAAGTACTTCATACTAGAATTCACCTTGAATTTTAGATAACTTTCATTGTATTAACGAGACTTGGTTTCTTAACTAGCAATGATATTTTAAAATAGTTGTGATACTAGTAATATATATCTAATAACCAGATGAATGATGATTTTGATATGCATTCAACATAGATAAATGTTTGAGATAGAAATATTTGAAAATATTGTCATGTAAAATATAAAATATATTTTTTTCCCCTTATAAGTTGACAAGTATAAACATCAAAACATTAAACAGTTTATTAAAATATATAACTTTTTTCAAAATAGCATATATCGAAAATGTCATATAAGTTATTATAATGGATTATATTGAAGTGGATAAAAAGAAAACAAGTATAAAATATCTAAATAAAATAAACTTTTAAAAAAATAACTAGTTGGAAACATGTTTATTTATATACATACAATTATTGTTTAAAAAAAACTTAAAAACTACATCACCAAACAAAAACCTCATCAAAAACTAAAATTGTTCATGAACTACCATAGCATATGAATTTTTTTAATTTTTTAAAAATTTATTTGATTTATTTATTCTCTTTTATCTGTTCAAGATAACAATTTTTAGAAAATATATTTATTTATCATATTATTTTAACGTTTGACATTTCTCCTAATATGTTTGTATTATACTTCTCTCAACATTTAATTTGACGGTCAGATTGTTTTTTTATTAAGGCAAAATTATAAATTGACACTAAGCCTTTGTTTGGTAGAAGAAAATATGAGAAGAGAGAAAATGAGGAGACAATATAGATAAATCTACTTTAATTCTTATCTCTTTCTATCTTCTCACACTCTTTTCCAATTTTCACATCCTTCTCTTTTCCCCTCTTCTATTCACTACCAAACACACCCTAACAGTTTATTGTACTTCTCTGAACATTTAATATTATATTGGGACCACAATCAACAAAAAGGACAATGTGAAAACTCTTTTCCAATTTTCACATCCTTCTCTTTTCCCCTCTTCTATTCACTACCAAACACACCCTAACAGTTTATTGTACTTCTCTGAACATTTAATATTATATTGGGACCACAATCAACAAAAAGGACAATGTGAAAATGACATTTTGTTGGGTAAGTTCAAACCTTCCTCTATGTCTTGTCTTTTCCTTTGTGATATAGGGGAAAATCCTCACAACATATAACGAATTAGTGTCGAGAAAATGAATTAAGGTTCTAATTAGTTAAGAATTTGCGTTCATGATTTGTTGTAAACTTTCAATGTGCTCAGAAGAATGAATATAGTCGTTAATTGTGAAATGAGTTAGGGTTCATTCGATCGGGGGAGTTTTTTTACAAAGGAAAATGTAGGGAACATTTTTTTTTTTCAATTCAATGATGCGTTTTTATCCAAGGGAAGTTTAAACCCAAAAAAGTCTATTTTGTTCCAACTCTGATTCCACCTTAATCTATCACCAAACAACATGTCACGTCAGCAAAATAATGTGTTACATAGCCATATTTGCTAACTTAATCAGGACTTGGTTAACAAAAGGACTAACATTAGAACTGTAGATGGGCTTTTCATACCCGAGCAACCCAACCTACCTAACTCAACCCAATATAAAATTGTCACGTTGGGTTGATCCTTCGAATTTAATCGGGTAAAACTTAATAAACTCATCCATGTATAGTTTAATGGAACACACGAAACCAACCCATAGACGATAGACTCAAACAAACATACACCTAAACCATCATTTTCTTCAATTATCTCGTCAATTTTGTGATATGCTCTCTACCTGTCAATTTGCCCTCCCTCATTCATCCACACCACAAACCCACCCATATGTTATTATCGTCCTTGAGTTCTTTTTCCGTCTTTCACATTTGTTGTCAGTGTCGCTATCGTTTGTTGGCAAAATTGTCATCCATCAATAAGGATAGAGTCTGCCATCGCTTTTGTCCTTCACCGACTCATTTCTTTATCATCATTTGTCTCTCTCTCATTTTCTATGTTGTTCGTTTGTCATCAATCTTCAATGCATCTTTCTCTAACATTCTCTTTGTTGTTCGTGTTTCTATGTTGATACTCGCAAGTTGCATCACCATTTTTAGGCTATGGTGTATACTCTGCTTGTGCGCTTCATGGCGACATCACTTCATACTCCTTATGCCTCTGCTCGTGCGCAACAACAACATAGTGGTCTAGTGATTGCAACAACTAAGGTTTTCTCACCCTTATGAATCATAGTCATTGGGTTTTAATGATGGGTTAGATTGGTAACTTAGGTGAGCATGACATGATCTTATATGTGTCTTTTAATTTAAATGTATTATGATCAACTCGACCGAAACCAACCTTATAATAAGTGGGTTGATTTGAATCAATTTACCCGAACATTTTTTTTCCCGAAAACTAACCTGATTCAGCATAAGCTTAGGTAACTAGTTCAATCCAAAAAGATTCTCAATGCCCGACTCAACCCACCCATGTTCGGTCTGTAACTAACATGTTCCACGATTGACATTTTTAACGACTTGCATTCCCTCCCTCACTTTTCTGAGAATAATGTTATAATACTTGAAACAAATCTTGGAGATGTTAGAAATCAAAATAAGACTTTAGTCATTATTTAATGTGAAGAATAATCGTTTAAAAATATAGAAAATGGCAACACAGCAAGACTGATTAAAAAATTAATAACCAAGATTAAAATATTACCTTTTTAAAATTCCTTAACATAAATATTCAGAATTATTCAATTTTTTTTAATACCAAATTTTTTGCATATTCGTTTCTGTTGGAAACGAGGAAAGTCGTCCTTGTCTGGGAAACGTAAAATGGCAATGGCAATGGCAGTTACAAAGCACCCAATTACTCACACACTCCTTACCACATAAACCCTACTCGGTACCCAAAATTTCTCACACTTTCTGCTTCAGATCGCGGTTCCTCTCCAGTTTTCCCACATGTACATAGATACCCTTACCTCACTATATCCAAAACCGCAAACACCTTCACCTTGAGGGTTTCCAATTTGTTGAAGGTGATGAATCCTCTCTTTGTTACTCCCATTTTACCCGAATCCGCTTGTTTTTTCCTCTCTTCTGCTTTTCACTTTGATAATTCAGAACTCATCGTATGTAGTTGAATATGTGTTACTTGAATTGTATGTATGCTTGCCACTTATTCGGACCTCTATATCTATTAGATTAGAATATACTGCATTGCATTATTATTTTAGGTTTTATTGCTTTTCCACTAATTAGAAACCTGGCCATGGTGTTAACATTTAAGGATTCTATTTTATTTAATTCATTAATTTTTTTTGTTTTGTTTTGACTCTTTTGTGGATTTCTTTCAATGCTTGCTTTGGCCGATTCTTTTGCATGAACAATCCTTTTGGGTTTGCTTCACTGTTTGATTAGTAGAACTAGAGATAGATAATATTTCATTATTTCAAGAAGGCTCTCCTCACCAGATTCAGTGGATCACGTTTGTTGTGCTAATGATGTTGATTTACCAGCTGTTACAAATGCAATCAATGAGTAATTAATTACCTTTTTGATTATGTTAAGGCTAAAAGAATTCGAGATGTCTCCTTGCATCAATGTTCGATTACTAGTGAATTTTTAGTCCCCAACTCCCCATGAGGACTGTGGGAACATTACATGTTATTCTGAATTGCTTCTGTGATTATGTTTTCTCATTTTGGTTAGAAGTTATTTACTTGTTTCCTGACATTGGTTCTAGGCTGTTATGTGTTCATGCTTTATCTCTTTGAAATATTCAGTTACATATTTCAAGGCAAATTCTAATTAAAAATAAAATAATGTAATGAAGGATCAATGAAGAATTTTGCTACTTCACAATCATATTTAATGGAGGTATTCTACAAAGAAACACAATAACTGTCTGATAGAGGCCAACCAGTAGCATGCCAGGGATATGGAGCTAAGCCCTGGAGGGTCTACACTAGAAGGAATAAAAAAATAAAGTAGTCGATGGGCCTAGGCCAGGACATGTAGCTTCTGTTTTCTGTTCTGTTATGCTTCCATGTGGGAATCCACCAATTGGGGAGGGGGATGTTAGTTATATAGGGAGGTGGAGTGAGTTACGGATCATGATTACTTTTCTGCTATTCCTTTCGGCTTCTAGGTTGGGCAAGTATTGTCCTTCTTCTGTGGAGCGTGGCTCTGGGATAGGGAGTTGCCATTTCTGTATAATTCTCCTACATTTTTTAATTCAATAAAATTGTTCATACCTTGGCTTCCATCACTGCCAGCACTAACTTTATTTTTTTTGTCTTTCAGGTGCCATAATGTTAAGCCTTGAAGAACACTCTAACAAGGATACTGATACAAATGCACCTCAAATAAATTGGTGGTATGTAGATGAATCTTATGAAGAACTCAAAATGGGAAACCACAATGTGAAAATCTCAGACGAGAGTTTCACTTGTCCATACTGCCCTAAACGAAAACAAGGTTATTTGTACAGGGAACTCCTTGAACATGCTTCTGGGGTGGGCCGTAGTAGTTCACTGAAGAAAAGTGCCAGGGAGAAGGCTAATCATCTGGCTTTAGTGAAATATTTGGAAAAGGATCTCATGGGCATGGATGGCCCATCAAAACCTGTAGATAAAGGTGACCCTCCTGTTAATGAAGTGACTGTAACGAGATTTCTGTTCTAGTTGATTTTTCCCCTAGTTACGAAATATGCAGAAGCTTGCAAATTAACAATGATATTCATTGAATATGGAAGATATCTGTAAAGCAACACTACAACAGTCAGTACTAACAATATTTTTTGTCTCAGGTACCAAAATATTAAGCCTCGGAGAAACTGTAAAGGGTCAGTGCTCTAACAAGGATACTAATAAAAGTGCATCTCAAATAAGTGGGTGGTATGTGAAGAAATTTTATACAGAACTCAAAAGGGGAAGTCGCATTGTGAAAACCTCAGATGAGACATTCGCTTGCCCATTCTGCCCTAAAATGAAAAAACAGGATTATGTGCACAGGGAACTCCTTGCACATGCTTCCGGGGTTGGTCAGAGTAGTTCACAAAAGAGAAGTGCCTGGGAAAAGGCTACTCATCTGGCTTTAATGAAATATTTGGAAAAGGATCTTATGAATGTGGATGGTCCATCAAAACCTGTAGATGAAGGTGATCCCCTGTCAATGAAGCGATTATAACAAAAGTTCTGTTCAAGTTAACTTTTTTCCCAGTTACTGAATATGCAGAATTCGGCTCATTCACAATGATATTTAATGGAAGTAGTCTGTAAAGCAGCATGACCGTAGTCAGTACTAACACTAGTTTTTGTCTTTCAGGTACTATAATATTAAGCCCACGAGAAACTGTGATAGGTCACTGCTCTGACAAAGATACTGGTATAAGTGCATCACGAATAAGTATGTTGTCTGTAGCTAAATCTTATGGAGAACTCAAAAAGGGAACTCACAATGTGAAAACCTCAGATTGGACTTTCACGTGTCCGTACTGCCCCAAAAAGATAAAACGGGATTATGTGTACAGGGAAATCCTTGAACATGCTTCAGGGGTGGGTCGGAGTAGTTCACAAAAGAGAAGTGCCACCGAAAAGGCCAATCATCTTGCTTTAATGAAATATTTGAAAAAGGATCTAATGAATGTGGATGGCCCATCAAAACCTATAGATGAAGGTGATCCCCTTGTTAAAGAAGCGAGTATAACAAAATTTCTGCTCAAGTTAACGTTTTCCCCAGTTACTGAATGTGCTGAAATTGGCCAATTCAAAATGATATTTAATGGAAGTAATCTATAAAGCAACATGAAAACAGCCAGTGCTAACACTAGTTTTTGCCTTTCAGGTACCATAATATTAAGCGCGGGAAAAAACTGTAATGAGTCACTGCTCTGACATGGATACTAATAGAGGTGCATCTCAATTAAGTGGGTGGTATGTAGATAAATCTTATGAAGAACTCAAAAAGGGAGGTCTCGATTTGAAAACCTCAGATGAGACTTTCACATGTCCGTACTGCCCTAAAAAGAGAAAACGGGATTATGTGTATAGGGAAATCCTTGAACATGCTTCTGGGGTCGGTCAGAGTAGTTCACAAAAGAGAAGTGCCACTGAAAAGGCTAAACATCTGGCTTTAGTGAAATATTTGAAAAAGGATATTACAAATGTGGATGGTCCATCAAAACCTGCAGATGAAGGCAGTCCTCCCGTTAATTCTAATGAGCATTTTGTGTGGCCTTGGACTGGGATTGTGGTTAACATTCCCACTAGACAGACAGAAGATGGACGTTGTGTTGGGCAAAGTGGTTCCAAACTTAGGGATGAATACAGAATTAGGGGTTTTAATCCACGTAGAGTCCGCCCTCTTTCGGACATCCGAGGTCACTCTGGAATCGCGCTTGTGGAATTTGATAAAAGTTGGCTTGGCCTGGATAAAGCTTTGAAATTTGAAAAAGCATATGAATTAGATCATCATGGGAAAATAGACTGGTTTGCTAATGCTAACCAGAAGTCTGGTTTTTATGCATGGATTGCTCGAGCAGATGACTACAAGATGAATAATATCATCGGAGAACGACTCAGGAGCATGGGAGATATCAAAACAATACCTGAACTTATGGAAGAAGAAGCTCGAAAGCAGGATAAACTTGTGTCTAGTTTGACAAACATTATTCAGGTCAAGAACAGTCAGTTAAAGGAGATGGAAGTAAGATACAATGAGACTACACTTCGCATGGACATTGTAATGGGAGAAATAGATAAGCTCACTCAAACTCGTCATCAAGGTATCTATTTATGATTGAACCCAAGTTACCTTTTCTCTATTTTGGACTATGACTCATTGGTTGAGGCTGTTAATGCTGTGTTTCTGATTTATTTGTCCAATTGTAGAAGGCCCAGTTTATGGTGCAACCACTAATTTGTTTACACTGGTACAACTGCCATACACTGCCAGTATGGCAGTTTCTGACAACCCCCCCCCCCCCCTCCTGAATTGAATCTGATTTTATCATTCTTTTGGCAGAATTGAAGTCCAGAAACTGTAGCATGCTGGTTGCACCATAGAATTTGTCTGTGAAAATAATGGTTTCAGAATGTTCTGATAGAAGTCCTACAATACATCTGCAACAATTTTTTTTTAAAGGTGCTGAACTATTGTAATGACAATTTTTATTCCATGATTGCTTGTATTCAGAGATGGAGAAAATACAGTCAAGTGCAAGGCAATACGTTCAGAGTATTTTTAACGGTCATAAAAGGTGTAAGTTGCAACTGGAATCTCAGAAAAGCAAGCTCGAGTTGTGGAGAATTGAATTGGAAAAGCGTGAGGCACATAATGAAATTGAAAGGAAAAAGGTGGAAAAAGAGATAGAGCAGGTTTAGTTTTTCTTACTTTTTTTTGCATCTCTTCTAACATGATGTGATTGAGATTCATGTGAAATGAAGATTGAAGGAGATAATACTGTTGAAGGGTTAGTAGTTATTAAGATGGTCGATCTTTAGATGTTTTTGTGACTCAAAGAAGGAGTTGGCAACCAAGGTTAATCATTTTTCCACTTATCAGGTTTGATAATCATCAGATGATTGGTTTTGGAAACAATTTTCTATTGACTTTATGGAGAATTAAGTCCAAGAATACTGGGAATATAATCAAACTGATTTCTGTTATAAAATGTAATTGAAGGCTCTGCATTTTCTTTGTTCTTTGAAAATCTTTTTTTTGCGAATCACATATGCACTGCATGACATGGTTTCTGTTCATCAATATTATAGAGTTCTTTAATGATGTGTGACTCTGCCCTCCCCTCCTCCCTGTGTTTTATAGGCTAGTCTTAGTCAGGCTGCTGACTGTACTGTATTTGATAACTTCAGGATGCAGATTTTGATTCTAATATTAATCCTCATGCAGTTTATACTTGTGTGTGCATCTTTGATTGTGATTTAGGCAACAATCTTCAGCCTTTGCTATGTGATGATATAATATTGGATGTCATGCCATCACTAATGTTGAACAATTATGATCAAATAATAATTACGGTTGTGAACTGCTCCATCTAGTTGTCATAGGCTATATAGTTTATGAGATGAAATTTTTGGAAAAGAGGGCAAAAATAAGAGGTGTCAGTCTAGAGCTTTATGCCAAAGAATTTTACCAGGGGTGTTTCTATTTTTCCTTTGTTCTTTTTGCTCCCAATGAGGATCTTGCTGAGGAAGCTATAAACAAAAACTTTGGCATTATTTGTTTTTGCCTAGCCATTCAAATCCTTTAATAATAATGATGTTGCTAAGATGCTTGCAGACGACTTTGTTTAATATTGCTGCTTTTTTTTTGTTTTTAGAATGCAATGAGAAATAGCTCTCTTCAAATGGCTGTTCTGGAGCAACAGAAATCTAAGGAAAATGTTTTGAAACTGGCTGCTGATCAAAAGGTTTGTATAACCTGTTTCTATGCTTTGTTAATGACCAAAAGTGTCCTTGTCAGCATCAGAGTAGCACATTGTTAATATTTGACTATTTATTTATCCAGCGTCAAAAAGAACAACTCCATGCTAAAATCACCCAGCTTGAAAAACAACTGGATATGAAACAAAAACTGGAATTGGAGATTCTACAACTAAAAGGAAAATTAGATGTCATGAAGCACATGGAAGATGATGGAGATTCAGAAGTTCTGTATAAGTTGGATGCTTTACATAAGGATTTAAGAGAAAAGGAACAGTCACTTCAAGACTTAGATGCCTTGAACCAAACACTAATCATTAAAGAGCGTAAGAGCAATGATGAGGTGCAGGAAGCTCGAAAAGAGTTGATTAATGTAAGCTCCCCCAAACAAAAAAAGATGTATCTTCTGTTTTTGTGAGAGCATCTGTTCCATTGGATCTATTTATTTATTTTTTAATTTTCTCATATTTGTAATCCTGGATGTCAGTAGAATATAGCCCGTCATGTTTTAGATGATGATTTTGCTTGGCCATTTAATTTGTTATATGAATTAAACATGACATTAATGATTGATGAGTGAGACTGCCTGCTGCCTGGATTTCTCTCAATGCCAGAAAAAAATTTGCTTTGAAGTACACAAACGGTGTTATAAATTACAATTTTTTGTGTAGCATACTCTTTTTCTTTTTCTTTTTCTTTTTTGGCTAACTTTTATGTAGTAAATTTTTATCTGTTCTGAGCAAGCTAGCAAAGTGATCAAGTAAAATCAAAACCTTATTGTTTCTTTGATATCTAATTAACATATATTACCCAGAAAACCTCTGATGTATGTGTCCATCGTATTATACTTATGCAGAAGATACCTACACTTTTGGTGCGTTATGGTGTATTTTTAACTATGATATTATGTGGATATTCATGCTCATCTATTACATGACTTGTAGCTCATGGATTTTATTCTCTGAAATTTTCTTATATTGTTTTACCTTTCTTGTATTTTAACTGTTGCAGGGCGTTAAAGAGATTTCTATTCGTGCCAATATTGGTGTGAAGAGAATGGGGGAACTTGATACTAGACCATTCCTTGAAGCTATGAAAAACAAATATAGTGAGGAGGATGTAGAAGAGAGAGCTTCAGAACTGTGTTCATTGTGGGAAGAGTACCTGAAGGACCCAGACTGGCATCCATTTAAAGTTACCGTAATTAAAGGGAAACATCAGGTGTGCCTTTGTTAAACTTATAGACCTTCCTGAAATCTGTCTGCTTCACTCTCAAGTCTTTAATCAAATTGTCTCATTCTATTATAAGCACTGCATTTGTCTGTATGCTGTACTGTTGTGTGAAGACAATATCCTTGATGGCTACTTGGCTAGAAACAAGGAGATGAAGAAGCAACTTTAATCCATGTACCTTGGGTAGTTTGATACTAGGTTTGAACTACTTGACCTGGTGTTCATGTAATTCTTTCACCTTGTATTATCTAAGGGCATGTTTATTGATCCTTTCACTTTAGGATCTATGTTTATGTTAGGGACCCTACGGTTACTAAAGTTAAGGGAGATAAAAAGGATAGCAGGGGAAGATAGAACAAAAGGCAAAAGAAGGAATTTGGCTGTAACGACCCTGCTTACATGACTAGATATAGGTGCTCTTGAAATTAATTGTCCTATAAATTTCCTAACCTTGTAGTGGTCAATTAATTGCATATCCTAAAATGAGGCATTTTGTTTTGAAGAAAAATGCAACCAGCAACCTTAGCATGCTTGTCAACTGTTAATGCAAGTATTTTGTTACTGAATTTTGTTGACTATTCCTTCTGTAAAAAGCTCCTACACTGTCACCGATTCAGAGATGACATCAGTTTCAATGATGACATATGAATACAAGTATTCACTCTCTTGTCCACTTGATGTATCCCTCAAAACAGAAAAGAATGACATAGGTCGTTGGAGAGACCCAACCTCCCATCCAACCTATTCTCAACCCTTGGTTGCTTTCTCTCCCTCTCTGCATTTGCTTATATTCTACCTGTTCCCCTCTGCCCCCTTCTCTTGCCTTCCTACCCACCTGCCATGTGCGCATAGTGGTTACAGCTTAAATTCCCATATTGACCCTTATTTAGATCGTCATTGCTGCCTTTTAGTAACCCTAGTAACTGTACGAGGCCTAACAGAGAAGCTTTATATTAATTTAGTGCTATCTGGGCTGTTTTTTCACTATTTCTCCTGCGAATTTCCAGATTGTCCTGATTTTATTATTAGCATGTTTTTAATGTAGTCAATAAATGAATAGATTATAATTGCAATTAAATAGTTTAAAACTACAATAAAGTTACTTGTCATAGTTACTACACTTTCTCCTACTTGTTGGGCATATGCTGCTACTGCTTTGGGACAATTTATTTTTAATATAGAAGTTTCATCTATTCAAGGGTTTTCAGATTCATAAATATCTACAACTATATTGCATTATTTGTATAATATATTTTCCTGTTGAAACTTATCTTCATGCATTTTTCATTTCAGGAAATCATAGATGATGAAGATGAAAAGCTGAAAGGACTGAAAAACGAGATGGGTGAGGGAGTGTACAAAGCTGTAGTGGCAGCTTTGACAGAAATAAATGAATATAATCCAAGTGGGCGGTATATATTCTCAGAATTATGGAACTATGAAGAGGGAAGGAGAGCAACTTTGCAAGAAGGGGTGAAAGTTCTATTGAAGCAATGGAAACTACATAAACGCGAGAGGGGAATGATGTGAAGGCAGTATGTAATTAAATTAAATAAGATACTGCTGTTTTCTTTTTAACTGTGTAACTAGAGAGAAAGATTTAGTCGATATGTGATTAAGTTACTGATAAGCACTAGCCACATTTTTTCTCAAAAAGTTGCTAGATTATTTATAGTATTCAACGTGTGCTTCCTCCCTGCCTGTGTTGATGACTGTTTCAAACTATGCCATGTAACTACGGATTATATTGCTGAAGGGTTGATGTATAACAATTAAAATTAGTTTTTTACATTCTTTTCATCAATATATAAGAATCTCATTTGAACAATGGTTCGTAAATTTAATATATTCAAAATAACAGTTAAACATAAACTTTTTCCAATAAACTCTAAACGTATTGATAGACTATTAGACACCACGTTCTGTTCAATTCCCTTTTTTTTTTTCGAGTTAAGATAAAAGATGAATAATAATTTAGGATGGAGTTAATAAAGATATCAAATTAGTGAATAATAATCACCACATCCGAATGATGCTTGCTTATATCCGAATGATACTTGGCTAGACAGTTCAGTCCGGGTCAAAACTAGGGGGAACACATACCATGAGGAAGGGAGGGTAGCAGGGAAGAAGATGAAGACTTCAATTTCTCGGCAAGCACGTGTGGTTGTGATGTGAAGACGTGAAGTGTAGTGTGTTGGCAACTTTTTTTTGTGTTCTTTTGTGTATGAAATCTCAAAATTCAAAGAACTAATTTCATCTACAAATATTCTTGTATGATTATTTTTATTTTTATTTTGCTTATTTAAAAGTTTAGATTGGGGAAAGACACGCCCCCTTGCAATGTCAGAAAATACCATCAACCTTAGCGATGATTTATAGTGAAATTTACACATTACCTACAAACAGATGAGATTTAAGAATCGAACCCAAGTCACAACTAGTGTGAGTGGAAGGCTTGACCATATGTGCCAACCCCTGTTGGCTAATATTCTTGTATGATTAATTAAAGAAATCAAATCACATAAAATTCATTTTGTAGTGCTAAATTTGAGGATTTGCAAATTCTATCCCTGTGGAAGGTATTTGCAAATCATTTCATTTCAAATGAGTCTTTAGGCTAAAAAAAAATGAAGTGATCCAAACATAATTTTTTTTTTCATTTTTTAAGATAGAAGAAAGTTAAGTATTTGTTGGCCACTTTTGCATTTTTTAGTCGTAACGGTTCAGCAAAAAATGTATACATTTGTGGTCTTGCAGCACGGTTCTAGCAAGATCAAATGTAGAACAAAGTAACAATTCCTTAGATTTATAGTGTGTGTTTGGTTTCACATTGGAAACCCCCAAAATTGATTCTGTCATCTGTCAAATGTGAATTTAATAAAAGTGAGATGTTTGGTTATTATCAGGCAAAATTGATTTTGCCTCCAGAAGTGATCCTGACTAGAAACTACAAAAATTAGCTTTTGAGTTAAGTTGAAAATTTTACACTAAGTTTTACATCAAACTTACTTTCAAAATAAAAACATCCAAACATAAATCACTTCACTTCAAACTCAATCCTAACCAAAACAATTCTATAAAATCAATTATATTCAAAATTACTTTTATCAAACGCTCATTCAACCACACACATACTGATACAAATGGTCGTGGATCCAAGTTGAGAACAAAGAAGTATATTAATAATTTTATTTTCACACAAACATTATCGTTTTTTTAACTATATAGTACGAAGTTCATAACGTTTCCTTTCATGAATAAACTATACCGAATTCAGCTCGAGCCTAGATTATCTCCTACTTTTCCTGGATTAATACGCTAATACACCTGATTACTGATTACTGATTAGCACCACTTTGCATAATACACTTGATTACTGATTAGCACCCCTTTGCATAATTTCTTTTCTCCTTTTAGCTTTTCGGCGTGGGCAAGCATGCATTCATCAATCATACATTCAAATTTCAGTTGGTACTTTAAGAACTAGAACGAGCCATAGTTAAAGCTAAAAAAAGCAAAGATAATTCAATCAGCTCCAAATAAGAATTTTTGTGAAGGCTAATTACTCAAGCTACTGAACACAGTGAAAGACTGATGTCTCACCAAGTTTTTTCTCACGCAAAAATCAGGGCTATTAATATCAACTTATTTAAACTAAATTGCCAAAAAAGAAAATTGAAAGAAGAAAAGACTAGCATGTTGGAATATTTTATTCCAATATCATAATGTGGGCAGATATCGCTAATTAATTATATTAGCTATTTATCAATTAGGAGCCTTAATTGATATGTGATCAAATTAAAAGATAAGGCTAATCAAATTTCTGATTTGATAATTGATTATCATTAATTATCTGATATGGGCGAAATATGAGTGGATGTCACCGATAACCAATTTGGAATAATGGGAACCCTAATTGGTCATCACCCTATATATAGGCTATGGTCCCCAATACACCGGACATAATGCACACCGCCTCTTCTCCCCATTTGAAGAGCAACTAAGGCATCAGGAGTCCAGGTTGAGGAAGAACCATAAAAGCCACCGCTAACCACATTTATTACCATCATCATCTATGTTGATTGTCAAGGTATTCCGCACAAGAAGACGACCAACTCCCTTGTTCGTGATGGATTGCCAGTGAAGGTTGGTGATCAAGTTCTCCCTTTTGAAGAACGCTTAAGATCAGGAATCCCTATGGATCCAGGTATATTCATAATCTTAGAATCCTAGTAATTTGGCATGATGTAGATCCTAGGCTTTGTGGTGTTTTTGGTCTAGGATGTATGCCTATAGATTTAATGTTTCCGCATAAAGAAATTAAAGAACTAAAGAATTAATTCCAACAAGTGGTATCAGAGCAGTCATTACTGTTGGATTATTAGGATTTATAAAAGAAAAAGAAATAGTTTGTCAATTGGTTTTAATATATGGTGTTTCCTATAGCCAATTTTTTGGTTCCTGTGCTTGAATTTTCGAACGAATATGGGTACTTATATAGTTTGGATGGAGTTTGTGAAATCTTGATCTTTTTTGCGATACGATTTCAATGACCTTAAAATTTAACATGGGTTTTCAAAACCATAAAGGAAAGGTTATGTACCCTGCACGTGAAGCCTTGTTTGGGAATACATAATTATTTCTATTTCTATTGTATATAGAAAGTTTGGATATATTATATATGATTTAAAATGAAATCATAGCTTCCTGTATCTCATACGGCTTTCTATTCCTAAAGCCTTTCTTGTTTATACTATTCACATGGTTTTTTTTGGTGGCTTTATATATTGATTTTCTATGGCTGTACATGGTTTTGCAATTTGTTTTCCTTCTTGCTGGACGTGACCATACGTGATTGCCTTTGATGGAATTGATTTTTGGCTATTTGACATGAATCTTTTGTTATATATATATATATATATGTATGTATGTTTGGCTGGAGTATGTCTATGCAAATTGCAAACATGGATTTGTTCTGGAAAGTTTCGCAAGGCACTCGGCCACTGATACGAATTGTGGTATGATCTTCAATGATTATTAATTTTTATAATGGCTTGTAATAGTTTCTTTTGAAATCAAAAGTCATGGACGGGTATTCTTTGTGTCAACTTTAAATACATTTTTCTGACAGCAAGCATCACGGAGCCGTGATAATCGTCAGGGTTGTGGCCAGTACAGTTAAATATAAATAAAATTTGAGGTTTATTCCACATTTGAACAATCAAGTTTTCAAGTTTAAACGTGGATTGGGTAAATTTTAGACCATCCCATTTTTTATTAAATTGTCTGGTAATTTTGGTTGGATTGGTTGAAGCAATACGTTGCCAAAGTAACCTCTGTTGTGTAGATTAATTTAATTGAATTTACTAAGATGTGCATGAAATTATTTATGCGGATTGTTCTTGGCCCAAAGGTAAAGGACAGTTTGGCCGGATAGTGGAGTGCCTGCGATGATAAACGTGTGGTGATTATAAATGTATTTTTCCATGTGGATAATGGGATGCCCGAAGGTGACCATTATTTGACAGGACTTATCACTAACGTTTGATCATTGCGTGAGAGGGCCACTTACAGTTAATCCTTACTAGTCCAAAGATTGGGGATTAATGTTGTGCTAGGCATCTTGTTGGGTCTTTAATTTGCCAATTTGGATTTCGAGTGAGCCAATTAAAGTATGAAGTCACCAAGGTGACATCTCTTGTGGAAATTGCTCATAAGAGATATTGAATGTTGTGTGGGTGTATATCCATGCAGGTATTAATCGGCCCAAAGGAAGGTTAATATTTGGCCGGGTTACATTCACACTTGTGATGGTAAACACGTAATGATTAAAGATTATTTTCATGTGAATGACAGAATGTCCAAAGATGGCTGTTGTTTGACAGAAATTATCATTAGTGTTGATCATTACAACAAAATACCACTAGCAATCTCTATAATACTGTTCGAAGACTTTATATTAATGATGTATTGGGTATTTTGGTGAGTATCTTTACGGTACTTTTGTTCTCTTTAAAGTTAATATTGCTTATGTATCTGTTAATTTAATCCTCAAAAATTCTGACTTTTAGGATTGAAAGGAAAACAATAAAGTTATTTTTTGATCTAGACCCAGCATAAAGATGGAGAAACCCACCTTCTCTCACTCAATCCAGTACCTCTGAAGAGAGAATCAAGTATAGGAAGTGGAACCGCTCCAATCGTTTTTAGGTCTTATGATCATAAAGCATAATATTCCAGAAATCTTTGGGGGTGTTATTTCGGATGGCATTATTAATGCCAGATTTCCTTGCTAAAGTTGAAAAGTGCTTTCTAGAAGCAATAAAGGCGAAAACAAACACTCATTGGAGAGCTATTTTTTTTTTTTTTTTTTATGTATAAAGGCAAAGGAAATTTAAGGAGCACTTTGTGGGAATGTCCGATCTTGCTCACAAACTTAAGGCGTTAAAAGCTTGGGCTGTCTAACGACTTGCTCATGCATTTAGCATTTGGTATCATTTCCTGCACAATCAGTTAGTTTAAGTCAGCTTATAGCTGTTATAAAGATAAATGATATCTTAATGGATTCATTTCATAAGGTGTGCAAGAAAAAAAAAAATGAAGCAAGGGAAGACAAATGGTGCTCATTAGGCGAATACCTCTGAAGATAAGGGCAAACAAAGGAAAATTAATGATGAAGCTGCTAAGGGCCCATCTTAAAAGAAACAACTAAGGTCTCAATTGTTTATTTTATAAAGACATCGGGCATCTAAAGAAGAAATGTTCCAAATATCATGTTTGGCATGCCTATAAAGAATTGTCTGAACTGATGAAGGTTAAGTGGTGCTGAAAGATGCATCTATATTGGAGTTAACCAAGTCAGTAAAGGATAAGGCTATTGACGTTTCAGATTGTTGTTACTGGCAAATATTTGGAATTTAAAGACATTTTAGTTTAGTCATCGTTTAGATGAAATTTTGTTTTGGTTTCTTATTGAACAAATCAAGAACAATTTTTGTTCATTTAGAAACGATGGATTCAATTTGTCTTTTAAATTCAAATATTGTTGGAACCAGTTAAGCTATGGACTGTGACGGTCTATTATTGCTTGGTATTGAAACCTCTTGTGGTAAAACATTGAGTGAGGAGTCATATGGCACTAAGCATAAAGTTGACAATAAAAAAAAATTAAGGAGTGTTATGATACAAACATTAAGGGCACATCTCTATAAATAGAGTTGAGCGACTTGTATGAGGGAATCCTAGATTTCATTGGCCTTATACATTTTATTGTTTGCATTAAATGTATTAAAGATAAATAGATCAGAACATGGCTATCAAGAATACAGTTAAGTCCTAGTAATGACTCCTAAAGATATGGTGAGGAGTATGATTGGTCATTCTACCTTACCAGAGTCACTATGGAAGTAACACTAAAGATTGTAGCTTAAATGCTTGTCAGAGAACTAACTAAAGTAACCGACCAATCACTTTTAAGTATAGGAATATCCAACTAAGGCAAGGCCTTATAAGCCTCGCGAAGGAAATTGGAGTCCCAAACAGTGAGTGGCTACTTTATTGGTTACTCTGAAAGTTCAAAGGGGTATAATTTAAAAAAAAAAAAAAATCCCAAGTCAAATATACCTTGAGACAGGAACTGACTAGTTCTTTGAGGATATTGAGTTTGGGGGGAGATAAGGTTAGAGACATTATCTTTAAGGAAGAATTGGTTCTAATCCCAGGACCAATTCATATAGTTGCTATTTGTGTAGCAAACTTGGATCCTTGTGAGTTGTGAGGATATTGTTGTTATTCTTCCTATTCAAGATAAGGAAATTATTCCTGAAGGTCAAACTCAATACTCTCAAGAACTAGAGCATCAAGAGTCATTGTATTTTGCCATGATCCACTAAAGAAAAGACGAATACTATTTTGGATAATTATGTAGTATTTCTCTTGGAACATAAGGTAAATGGTGTAATGGAAGATGATTCTATCAACTCCCATCAAACCATATGAAGTTTCAATTCGGAAAAGTGGATTGAAGGAATGAGTACAAGCTTAAGCTAGACAATGAGGTTTGAAACTTGTCCATTTACCTGAATGTTTCAAGGGGTAATATGGAGAGGTATAAGGATTGTCTAGTGACAAAAGGCTATACTAAAATAAAGGATTGATTGTAAAGAGACCTTCCCTTCAGTACCAATGAAGGACTCTTTTAGGACAATCATGACTCTCGTTGCTCATTATAACTTGGAGCTTCATAAGATGAATGCCAAGATGGTGTTTCTCAATGACAACATTGATGAAACATATGTATATAGTGCAACTAGAAAATCTTGTGTCGAAAAACCCAGAGAAGATGGTTTGCAAATTGATGGAATCTATCTATGGGCTAAAGAAGGTGTCTCATCAGTATCACCTGTCCCATCAAGTGATTGTCTCATTTGGTTTTGAGATAAATATCGTGGACAACTGTGGGTATCGCAATTTCAATGGGAGCAAATTTATGTTCCTGGTGTTATATGTTGACATTTGTACTAGCCAACGACGATATAGGCTCATTCCGCGTGTCCAAGAAATTTCTAACAAAAATTTTTAAAGATGAAAGATCTTGGGGATGCCTCTTTTGTCTTAGGAATTCAGGTACTTAGAGATCACTCTCGAGGTATCCTTGGGTTATCACAAAAGAGCTATATCGATACAATTTTGGATAGGTTCAACATGAAAGATAGTAAACCAGGGAATACCCCGATAACTAAGGGAGACTATTTTAGTCTTAATTAATGCCCAAAAGGAAATCTGGAAATTCAGGAAATACAGAAGATTCCCTATGCTTCAGCTGTGGGAAGTTTGTTGTACGCTCAGGTTTGTACGCATTCGGACATAGCGTACATAGATACAGTGTTAGACAGATACTGGAGCAATCCAGAAAGGGATCATTGGAAAGCAGTCAAAATGATCATAGGGTACTTAAAGAGAACACAAGAATATATGCTCATGGATCGAGATCTGATAGTTTAGAGATCATAAGGTATTCTGACTCTGATCTTGTTGGGTGCCAAGATAGAAGGCATCCAACCTCGGGATATGGCTGAGGAATTTTGTCACTGGGCTGCATATAATAAAAGGAATTGAAAGACCACTCAAGTTTTATTGTGATAATAAATCAGCCAAGTTGTACTCCAATAACAATAGGAGTTCAATGAAGTCGAAGGTTATCGACATCAAGTTTCCAATTATATATAGAACATATAGGGACAAACTTTATGCTAGCTGACCCGCTAACCAAAGGCTTGACACCTAAGGACTTTCATGAGCATGTTGCTTGCATGAGTGTTGGTTTTGAGATTGCCTTAGATTAGTGGGAGTTTTTTTTCCCTTTTGTTTTCTATGTTCTATGTTTTGGATTTGGTGCAAACTTTATGTTATGTTTGATTTTCTGCAGAAATAAAGTTTTGGAAGTTATTATTATAATAACTGTCTTAAGTTTTGGTTATGTGCAAATATTTAATTTGCACCTAAGGAACTTCAGTATAATCTCACTAAAGAATTAAGTTAGACCAGTTGGAAATAGGCATGATTTAGAGATCACATTGCATGAAATTTCCATGCCACTCATCCATATCGATCTATGTCATCAGGTGCATTGATATGGTGGTCGTCGGGGTTTAGTCACAATATACGTTAGTGACGACAGCCGCGATGGTCCCATTATTGATGTATGAGGTGGACCAGATTGTAAAGTGGAAATCAAAGGATAAATAGCATTCGGATGCGCGCCTAAAGAACTCTGATATAATTATTACGATATATTGCCCAAGTGGGAGATTGTTGGAATATTTTATTCCAATATCATAATGTGGGCAGATATCGCTAATTAATTATATTAGCTATTTATCAATTAGGAGCCTTAATTGATATGTGATCAAATTAAGAGATAAGGCTAATCAGATTTCTGATTTGATAATTGATTATCATTAATTATCTGATATGGGCGAAATATGAGTGGATGTCACCGATAACCAATTTTGGAATAATGGGAACCCTAATTGGTCATCACCTTATATATAGGCTATGGTCCCCAATACATCGAACATAACGCACACCGCCTCTTCTCCCCATTTGAAGAGCAACTAAGGCATCAGGAGTCCAGGTTGAGGAAGAACCATAAAGCCACCGCTAACCACATTTATTACCATCATCATCTATGTTGATTGTCAAGGTATTCCGCACAAGAAGACGACCAACTCCCTTGTTCGTGATGGATTGCCAGTGAAGGTTGGTGATCAAGTTCTCCCTTTTGAAGAACGCTTAAGATCAGGAATCCCTATGGATCCAGGTATATTCATAATCTTAGAATCCTAGTAATTTGACATGATGTAGATCCTAGGCTTTGTGGTGTTTTTGGTCTAGGATGTATGCCTATAGATTTAATGTTTCCGCATAAAGAAATTAAAGAACTAAAGAATTAATTCCAACATAGCATACTTGATCAAGCCATATATTATATATAAATATATAAAATTAAAATGTAGTAAGTATAGCTGCGGGCTCATGAGTTTGCAGCCACTTCAGCTCCTTACAATTTTCACATCTTTCCCTCCATTTTCTCTCAAAAGGAGAATTCTTCTATAAAATATAAAATATAAAACTTAAAAGTAAACCCATATATCAAGATACTTGATCCCCCCACTAGTCCACAAACAGGACAAAACAAACAAAAGTCAAAAAGCTCCACTAATTCACTACCACGGTACCACCAATACTCCACTTTTTTTCCCTCCTATAGTTAAGAGGTGAAAAGGAGCAAGGGACACAATGTTACTAGACCCTGAAATTTTTCCCAGTGAAGGTTTGGCCAAATTGCCAATTAGAGGGCACGATGTTCCAAGAGGTGGAGGTGCGTCTGTCACTGGCTGTGACCCTGAACGAAAGTGACTGACCAACCAGAACAGCGTTTGACTGCCAATTCTGACCCCAGTTACGGCTCATGCTCATCCACCCACTCCTGGACCCTTTCACGCTCACCCTCGTGATATCCCCTGCACCTCCCACGTTGGTGATCAGAACCAAGTTGAAGTAACGGAAACCGTTGATTGTGAACCTGATCCCTCCGTGTTTTCGGCATGGCACCCTGAAATATGCACATCACCACACCCAATCACAATCAATAATGGCATAATTGTAATAAAATAAAACCCCAGGGGTACAAATTGATATTATATGGTGATAACAATTACAAGGTTACTTATTGTATTGTACAGCAACAAAACATGAAAAGATGATTCTAGATTTTGGGCGGTTTTGAGAATCGTGTAATGACGCTGCAAAAGGTGTTGGTTTGTCTCAAAACCATGAACCGGTTTTAGATGAACGATCCGGATTCTCGGTCTACAGTTAGGGGCCCACGAAAATGGCTCTCCCGTGACCAATCAACGGTTTCTGATCAGTTTTTACTTTTCAGATGACAGCACCGAATTACGAATCAACCACTGTCTCCGCGTCTCGTCTCCCACGTCCCACCAAGGCAGAATCCCATCACACACTAACGACGTCGTTTTCTGGTTATGTGTTGTCCGTCATTTGTTTTTCTTTTTTCTGTTTTTCCTTTTTGGTAAACTCTGTCATCTGTTTTCTTTTCCTTTATATGGACTAAGAAATGAAAGTGAAAGTGTGAAACATATATTCAGTTTCACAATATTTCCCTTGCACAATTTTCATACCTATATCTATATCAATTTCTCATATGCTACTTTTTTATGGTAAAGTTTCTCATTTGCTTTGATCGTTAACAGACAACACATTAAATTAAAAGCTGTACATAATTGCTGTAAAAATAATGTAAAAACAAATAAAATATTAAGAGTTTAAAACTAAGAACTAAAATCATATTTAGAATCCATTATTTTTCTTAGAGCACTTTCTTGTTTTCAAAAACTTGTTTGAATTTTTTTTTAATTATAAAAGTAATAAAATAAATTGATACAAAACATGTACAAACAATAATAACCGGACAGGCCGGTTCAGCCGGTTCAAGGATAGTGTCGAAGAATGAAATTGGAAAGTGAAAACAGGGGAAGGTAAAGAGTGAAGGTTACCGGCGGTAAGAGACGGGGACAATTCCGGCACGGTATTGAGCAATCTTAAGAAACATAGGCATGGCGAGGTCGAAGTGAGGCCTGGGAGGGTTACACCAACCGCCATTGTCACTCGGAAGAGCGTAGTTCGGAGGACAGAAGTTAGTGGCAGTGACAAAGATGGAAGGGCTACCGGGATGGCACCAGTTAGGATCTTGTGCACACTTGATCTCAAAACATGCGCCGCAGCTGAACCCATTGTTGAACAAAGCAGTGCTAAGTGCTGCAGTGTTCACTCCGTAACCTTGGCTGTACAAGTTACCGTACCCACATGCCCCTCCTAAACAAACAAAACAGGACACGGTTATGAAACTGAGAATAACGACAAAAAAGAAACATGTTTTAGAATGTGGGTGGGTGTGTCATAGGTGCGTACCCATGGTTCCTGAGGCGTCGCTGCCACCGTAGAAGGTGGCGTGTGCGGTTTGCCATGCACCGCCGGTGTAGACGCCGGGGATTCTGGCCACCGTGGATGTTAGAAGAGCTAAGAGGGAAACAATGCTGGTGATGATTTTGACTACTACACCCATTGCTTTCTCAATGCTTTGTTTGGTATGGTGGATTATACTAATTACTACTGAGAGGGAAGGAGAGAGGAGGGTTTGTGAGAAAATGAGGGGTTTTCTCTGTTCTGAGGAGGGAAGAGGTGTTGGTATTTATGGAGGGAGAGGCAGAGAGATGTGGACCAATGTGGGGAGCTAAAAAGTGAAATTTTGCAACACCAAATTATCACCATTAATTAATGTCAATTATTGTTATTATTAATTTTTTTCCTTTTTTTCTTTTGATAAGCTCTCTATTCCTCAACGAGTATTTCTATCGTATGTAATTTTGCATAAATTAAGAAATCAAAAATAGCAACTATTTATTGAAAACTAATCATTTCAATTTTAAAAATATAAAAAACACAAGTTCCTAGATAAACTTATTCTTTTAATATTCTTAATATGTACAAAATTATACAAGTTAGAAAAACCCTTCCTTTATTAATTAATGAATGATGTACCAACATGTATCGATCTAAGTAGAGGGTAGTTAAGTCCCTTGAGCGTATAATCATTGATTCGATTTTTTAATTAATGTATATAAAAAAATATTATTAAAAAGGGTCATCATTTAAGCATATGGGAATATCATAAGATATTAATCTCTCACTTATCGTGTGGAAGAATACTCTAATAAATATAAAACACAAAAAAAAATAAAAAATGAGTGATGTTATTTGTAGTATCCGATTTAACATACGATATACTATATTTACATTTATATATGATATATATTTTAATTTTATATGATATATGATATTATTTAGTTTTCTATTATAAAAGTATGAACATTTAACTTATTGTATGTCGAGTTTGGTGATAAAAATACCTTTTTTTAATTGATATTATCCTCTCCATTTTATCATCTCTGTCATTTATAATTATAACTATATTGAACTAGATTACTCTTTTACTTTATTAATGTTATCTTTCTCTCTCTTTTTTTTTTTATAAGTAAAAATTATATTGAATCAAGTACAAAAGTATCATTATTGATGTTATCTCGTTTCATTAAATAGAAATACTAAAGATAATGATCAGATTAAAACACATTGATACCTTCTTGATTTTTAAAATAATAAATAGAAAGAGTATTTTTTTTTTCCCTGACGGAGGAGTATAATGGTTTTGTTCTCTGTATGGTTAGCGATAATTGCATTCCACTTAATAAAATTTACTCATATTACTTCACATCACAGGCCTTCCAAGTTACTATAATTAGCAATTAGCGGTAAAAGAGAAGGAGGGTGAGGGTAATGTGAAGATTTGTGCCTGTGGGTAAGAGGATGAGTGTGTAGGGGACAAAAGGGGTTAGGGGCCTGGCCTGAGGGACAAAAGGCTGATTTCAAATTCGCTTTGCTTCATTTCCAAGTTGTGTTATCAAACAAAACTTTTGCAACCATATATCTGTTTTTGGAATTTTAGATTGCTATTAGGGTGTTGTTATTCTAGGGTATTGAAATTTAATCAAAACAATTTCCTCGTGTTCTTATTTCATGTTTATCTGTGTATAGTGTTTTTTCCCTCGCTGTTTCAACTTTCAACCATCAACCTTCAGCTTCGTGGCTTGGACTGTAGTCAAAAGTTAACACGGACCCAGAGTGAATTCTTCTCGGGTCTAGTCTAGTGTGGTGTGGATGTGGTGGATAAGTGGATAACGGCTGTGCACTATAGTATGGATATGATTTGCTTTCCCACATTTAAATAAATAGTTTTTATCTTAAAGTTACTATCAAATAACTATTTTTCAATAATGTGATATTTTTAAATTATTAACATTAAAGAAAATAAATTGTTCTTTAGTTCTTTTTATTTTATTTAAATTTTAAATAACATTTTATAATTTAAAATTTTTAACACAGTTATTATACTGCTAAAGAAATTTAAATGCATTCTTATTAATGAATATTTACATTTATTTTATATGAATTTATTTAAGTCTTTAATAAAATTGTATCGACCAGAGAAAGAATTTAAAATATAAATTATTATTAAATGAAATATATCAATGAGTTCAATAAAAAAAGTGAGAAGGAAAATAAAGATCCTTTTAGCTAGCTACTGGTATGGATATTCCATTACTTTTTTGTTTCCTACTTTTGCTAATTTTTTATTTTTTATTTTCTCATCATTAGGTGAGGGATTAATCTTTTAGAGTACATATAATTTCAATGGTCGGATTTAAGACTATGGCCGTGTTTGGATAAAAAACTTAATTAAGAGTTTATTATATAAGACTTTATCACATGAGAGCTTATGCCATAGGAGCTTAGAAGAAAGGGACAAGAGAGGATTCGAAGGGGGAAAACACGGAGGGGTCATAAGCACCAGTTAAAATTCCATAAGCTTGTTCCAGTGGCTTATGAAAATAAGTCAAAAACTCCTTATGGGATAACATAAGTTACTTTTATAAGCTCTGTCAAACACACTGCATAAGAGCTTATGTCATCAGATAATTTAAAAAGAGTTTAAATAAACTCTTCCAAACGCCACCTATATGCAAAAGAGATCTACATTTTTTTCCTTAGACTAGTACATATTTTGAAAAAAAAAAAAACGAATACATATTCATTCTATTTACTGAAATGGATCTTTGTTGTATGATACTCCCTCTGGTCCTATATATAAGAGGCAAAACCCTAAAACACACAGACCAAGAAAATGCATTGAAATAAGCTATTTGTAATTAATATTCATATAAATTTACAAATTTAACCCTTCAATAATTAATGAACAAACCTACTTGTATTAAAAGTTGCACTGTCTCGTAAATATAAACCCTATTATAAATAAGGGTAAAATTGGAAATGAGCATTTAATATTTGTCAAAATACATGCATGTCTCTTATATTTTGGACCAAAAAAAAATAGTCATTTACCTCTTATAATAAGGACCGGAGGGAGTATCTTCTATAAATGTAATTAGATGTTTTTGTGTATAACATTACTCCGACGCTTGAATACTCATATCACAAGATAAATAAATATATATAGAAATCTTATCCGTTGAGATGTGAACGAGTGAGATTATTGTGTATAAAGTTATTCAGCACAATTTATTTATACTTATTATTATTTGATGATAGGGTGCTTAGCAAAAGTCATGACTCAAAAGAAGAGGAACCGCCAAAAGGGAACAAATTCAACGGTGGAAGATGTAGTGAAGTGGGTCCCAACGCATTTCATCGAAGGCTCAACCGCATTCATCGCTCCACGTATCACGTCGTGCATCTGGCGTACCTTAGCGGACGGCGCTGAGTCTCCCCGTGGTCTAACGTCACTATCACGTAGCCGGAGTGATTCTTGTCACAGGGTTTTAATCCTTCACCCTGTATATTTCGTGAGCCGCGAGCAAGCAAGGAACCCACACCCCCACCACCACACAACATATTTTGATGAACAACAAGGATTCTCTGCTGGAAGAGATTCTTCATCTAGTACGTTTAAATGACTGGGCGCAGGTTATAGTTCAACATGCCCTTAGAGAGGCTAATAAGAGTGCTGATTTTTTGGTTAGGTGTGGTCTAGATGCCTCTTTGGACATTCAACTTGTTGATTCTGTTAGTTCTAATTTGGCTTTGTTCATTTCAAATGATTGTAAAGGGTATGATTCACTCAGACTTGTTTTGAGTTAATAATATAAGTACACCTTTTCTATCCCAAAAAAAAAAAAAAAACCTCGGATTTATGTTATTTCAACATCAAAGTTCGGATGCCATGTGTGATGCTACATGTGTTTCTTTCTATCTTTTACCTATTTTTTTTATCATCTTTGTATACAGGGACGGAACCAAGGTTTTAAACTGCGATCGCAGTTGCGTTGCCACAATTGCTGGAAAATGCGATCGATGCGGTTGCAATTGCAGTCGCGATGCGGTTTCGACGACTGCAAAAACCAATACGTCGCAGCCTAGATTTCGGTTTCGGACCTAGATTTGAAACCTTGGATGGAACTATTTAAGTGCTTAGGGGGACCTTGACCCCCCAAACTTTTTAAATTTGTAGGAAATATTAATAATATAAATTTAATAATTTTATGTTATTGGTTGGCAAAAAAAATATAACATAGAAGTTTGTTTCATTGTGTATAGAGTTATAATTCTTACTCTCGCACTTCCTGACTACGGAGCAATCTTTTTTAGTTATGAATATAGTCAAAACTATATGTCGCAACAAGATGAAAGATGAATCTTAAAGTGACTGTTTGATAGTATACATTGAAAAGGAAATTGATGGAAAGTTAGTGTAAATTTAACTATAAATGATTTTTGTAACATGTAGGAGAGACGTTTTGTGTTTTGATAAATTACTAATTTATTTATTTTTTTGTTGAAAGAAAGATTACTAATGTAATTAACATTTTGGAATATATATTTATGAATATTTTGTATATAATTTAATGTATATATTTATTGGATAAATTTTAATTTTATAGTTGGCCCCCCCTAAATATTTAAATCTGGCTCCGTCCCTGATTGTATACATGCATATAAAAAATACATCAAAAACAAAGGGATACTGCATAATGTCCTCATTCTTATGTTCAAAAAGTATTGCTGAAAAGCTTGTACAATTGTCCAAAAAAACTTACACAAGGGCGATTGGGCTCTCTTTCAAAAGTTTTAACATTGTCGTATTTCCAGAGCTCGGAGATTCGAACTCGAGACCAAACACTCTTAGGTACTCCCTCTGGTCCTATATATAAGAGGTAAAACCCTAAAACACACAGACCAAGGAAATGTATTGAAATAAGCTATTTATAATTAATATTCATATAAATTTACAAATTTAACCCTTCAATAATTAATGAACAAATCTACTTGTATTGAAAGTTGCACTGTCTTGTAAATATAAACCCTATTATAAATAAGGGTAAAATTGGAAATAAACATTTAATATTTGTCAAAATACATGCATGTCTCTTATATTTTGGACCCAAAAAAAATAGTCATTTGCCTCTTATAATAAGGACCGGAGGGAGTATTTCCTAATATAGTGTCTAAATTAATAATATGAGCTTAGCTTAAAAAAAATAAAAGAATCTGGGATAGAGACTATAAAGTTAAACTAATTAGCTAACAATATTAATCAAATTATGTTTCGATTATATTTAGCTATAATAAGTTTAGTTTTTTTTTTTTGACATGATAATAAATGTAGTTGTTTAGTTTTTTTGGTACACATTTAATTGATAAGTTTGATAAATGCTAAAATTAAAGCTTCTGCATCAAATCAAAATATTCTCTAAATCCCTTCACTTTTGTGACTACTGAGACCTGAGTCACCATCCCTTTTAATAGTTCGAAGCGTGACTTGGTTAAATTGTCCAGCGTATTATTATCAACCAAATCAACAAGATCTGCCACGTAGTGAATTATTAATTAAGCCGTAGTTCAACAACTTCGTACGTACACACCATTTCTAATTGACTTCGACTTCGACTTCCTAAATCCGAATGCACGTTGTTTGTGATCACCCCAAATTCTCAAATATACTATCGATACTATAATATTACCACATAGCACACATTAAACAATGTATATATATTTTTGGATTATAGCCTTGTTTCTTGCCACAAGTTAGGGACGTGGAAAATGAAGAAAAGGGAAGAAGGGGCAAGTGAAATACGTGCTGGTGCTAGTGTTTTTCCTACTACTACCTACCAAAGTACCAACGCATCCTAGCTAGTCACATTCACTTCCTTCCCAGTTAGGGATGTTCACATTTTGCGCCTGTGAAGCCGTTTATTACTTCACCTAATAACGTTATATAGAATTAATAAACGGTGCTTAATACCTATAGCGATTTTCCGCACTATTTTCTCTTTACAAATAAAATGATATTCTCTTCAATATATTATGATTAAGCAACCGGAAAACAAAAGGTTACAAAATTGTTGTTCCAGAGTCGGAATTTCGGAGTAAGATACAAGTAAGAATATCCTAAATTATGGTGAGTGTGTTGAGAATGGATGATGGCTCTCCCATTTTCTAGAGCTAAGGGATTCTTTTATAGCTCTCCATCAGACCTAAAGGCCTCAGGTCTTTATGCCTTGTGGGCTATCGTGACTGGGCCAGATGTATTCGGATCATAAAGTGTTGTCTTTGCGTGAGATTAGGCCTATCCAATCTTGGTTGGAACAAAATACACAACTTTATAACAAAGTATAGGACACTCAGAATTTGGGGACCAACTCCATGTTCTGATAAATGATAAATCTCTATATGGTCAGAGAACTCTCTCTTCAGCTCAATAAATTCTCTCTCTTTTTCTAAACATGCAATACCCATCAAAAGCTTTAGGAATATATAATATATTAAGATGTTTTATTACTCTCAATTCTCAAGTGCACATTGAATTCATTTAACTGGTTTAAATTAGCATGTAGCATAATAGATGGTTTAGTAACACAGAAACTAAAAGGCATCATTATTATACTTATTATCTTGATTCCTTTAGTAAAAAGTCTCAATCATATGGTGTGGTAGGTAATTCAGTTGGCGCTGACAATTAACGGATGCCAAAGTAACGAATTCAAAGACAATCGTTGCCGTTTCGATGAAAAAGAGACCAAAACGATCCCTTAATTAAAGTTAGATATTACCATTTGCATTAATTTCTGAACCTTTACTCTTCTTAATTGATTACCAGTGGCTTCTTCATTCTATATACCTGCAATGTATCATGCAGAATATATGAATAGAAGTTTAATTTGGAAGTTACATATTTTTATATTAAATCAGACAAGCTCGCTTGTATTCAAGTTAAGTAATTATTAGTACCAGATTTGATTTCAACTCTCGATGATTACTTAGATCTCCTCCATATGGTGAAATATATGTATTACAAAATCTACTAATGTTACTCACATCTGGTGGTCATACCCACAATCATTAAAATCTCCTAGTATTTATAAGCTATGGTCTGAATTGATTGTATAGGTTGATTCACCTGGGTTAGGCCAGCTAATTATAATGTTTATGCCTATGCATTTCTTCTAGACTTGATGAGTTAGCTTCATCTCCATGTAATAGACCCTCATTAAGTTGATCTAATTAAGGCACTGTTTGGTTTGCCAAATCCGCTAGCGTTTAGAGGATAACGTATAGCGGATGGAAAAGTAGTCCCGTTTGGTAGTCGTTTTAAAAATTAGGGTATAGCGTTTTTTCACTAGCGTATAGCGTTTTTCCCAGACGCTACTTGAAGTAGCGTTTGAGCTTATAGCGTATAGCGTTTCATTTTTTCTTCCATTTTTATCCCTACCATCTTAATTAAATTCTTAACTTATCCTTGATTATAAAATAAAATACTAATCATTTAACATAGTATATAAATAAGAATTAATTTCACTATTTAGATTTATATTTTAGATAAAAAAAAAAGTGAAAAATATATTTTTATCTATAAAAAAATAAAACTTATATAAAAATCAAATCAATATATAATTTTATTTTTATTATTCCATTTTATTTATTAAAAATAATTAAAACTAAATTAATATTAAAATTAAAAATTAATGATTAAATTTTTTAGACGATAAATAACTTTTTTTGACGTGATAAACCATAAATAATTTAGAATAAAATAAATTATTATAAGTGATAATTATTTTAAAATAAATAATATAAATAATATATATATATATATACATATAATTTAATTAAAAAAATGCAAATATATCCTTTTATGTCATTTTACATTTATCAGCTAGTCCAACCGCTAGTTTTACCAAACACTTCAAATCCAATCCGCTAGCTAATCCATTATCCGCTATCAGCTAGCTTATCTGCTATCCGCTATCAGCTAGCTTATCTGTTATCCGCTAGTTTATCCACTACCGCTATCCGCTAGCGTATCCATTATCCGCTAGTTTTTACCAAACAGAGCCTAAATGTAATTCACGTATATATATCCCCCTAACACAAAAAGCTTTTCAAAACCGTAGGCGAATGTAATGGATATTTAGACAAATCAGTTTCACATGCTTTAGTGTATATTATAATGCTTTTAGAAACATTTAATATTGTGTCATTAATCTAATGAAAGTATCATTATAGAGAAGATCATGGGCATGGCCACAGTGGCCAAGTAGTGGTGGAGGAGAGAGGTGGTTACTACTGTGGAATTAAAATTAGGAATTAATTAATCTCCTGTGACGACAACGAGCAACAATTAGGAATTAAAAACTTAATGACATACCATATACACTTTACAATATTAGTAATGATATTTAGTATGATTTAATGCAATCCCATTTTTACATGCATGCTCTAATTGAAAACTTGCCTAATCTTTACAGGACAATGCTGGACCGTTTGGACCATTTAATATGTCATGTCTCCTCTCTAAATGAAATCTCATACTCAAATTTAGCGTGTTCTATTGACCTTTACGCAATCCCTAAAAAAATCCCAAGTTTCCCCAGCAAGCAAGCAAGTAGATTGCGAATCATATCTTCAACTTTTGTTACTTCTCCCATGCACCGCCACAGCCACCAACTTTTCTCTGTGTTCTTTTTGAACTCAAGCTTCCATTTAATCATTCATGGGGTCCCAAGTTAGCCATGCCACGCTGCTATAAGTAAGTAAAGCCTGATGAGGACCAACTACCGGTTTAACTACCAATATCAAACAAATATGATTAGTCTAAACAAATTAGTCCATACCATTTTTTTAATTTATTATATAAAAGTAATTTTTTTTTACATAACTCAAATGAAATATGTTATCTTAAAATCACATTTCAATAAAAACTTTTAACATTAGACTAATTATACTATAATCGATTATACATATGATCGATTCTTAAAATAATTTACATTTTTTTTTTTTGTTTTGTTTTGATAACATTAAAATAATTTACTTTTCGTAATTAATCCAAATACACTTAATATATTGTACTGTATGGTCCACCTCAGATGATTAAACTTTTTTAAGATACAAGGAAACAAAACTGGTAGTGTAGGGCTTGGTACTTTTGTCAGGTACCTTATCATGCACGTTTATATTTCCGGTTGATGTTATCTATAACTATATAATTTGTGAATATTGCCGTGAACAGTATTCCCACCAATCGTTGTTCATGTTCAGTGTTCATTTTTTATTTTATTGTTCATTCACTTAAATCTCACTGTTCACTCACTTGGACCGTTGGACTCGGGATTAAAATATATTAATTAATCATTATTAATTAATTAATATAAAAGAGGAATAAGCCACTTACAAAATACTAATATACTTAAGATATTTAACCTAACATAATATAACAGGATCAAACCACGTACAAAATAATAAAATAACATTGATAAAAGTAATATGTCAAAAAAATTGATAAAAGTAAAAGTTAATGAGAAAAATCACTATCTATAATAATAAAATAAAATTAAGTGAGAAAATTTATTCTTTGAGCGAGAAATTCATTATCTATAATCTATAACTATATGATTTGTGAATATTACCGCAAACAGTATTCCCGCTAATCATTGTTCATGTTCAGTGTCCATTTTTTATTTTATTGTTCATTCACTTAAATCTCACTGTTCACTCACTTGGACCGTCGGACTCGGGATTGACATATATTAATTAATCATTATTAATTAATTAATATAAAAGAGGAATAAGCCACTTACAAAATACTATACCTCTTGACTCAATTATAAGCAAAAAAATATCAATATTTTGTGGACTTAAATATAAGCAAAAGTGAATCAATTCAACTCTATTTAATATAAACGTTTCAAAAGTCAAGACAATCAACCAATCCAATCAATTCTCTTTCTACTTTTCCAAGAGCATTACACACTCCCAAAACAAATAAATGATAGTTTAGTAATTATAATTCATTTTTTTACATAAATCAAGACAAGTAAACTAAATTAACTAACTTCCTCAGTAAGTGTGAAGTTAGTTAATTTGGTTTATAATTGAGTTCGGGGGGAGTAATATACTTAAGATATTATACTTAACATAATATAACATGATCCAACCACGTACAAAATAATAAAATAACATTGATAAAAGTAATCTGTCAATTTTTTTTTTGATAAAAGTAAAAGTTAATGAGAAATATCATTATCTATAATAATAAAATAAAATTAATAAAATTAAGTGAGAAAATTTATTCTTAGAGCGAGAAATTCATTATCTATAATCTATAACTATATAATTTGTGAATATTGTCGTGAACATTATTCCTGCCAATCATTTTTCATGTTCAGTGTTCATTTTTTATTTTATTGTTCATTCACTTAGATCTCACTGTTCACTCACTTGGACCGTTGGACTCGGGATTGACATATATTAATTAATCATTATTAATTATTAATTAATTAATATAAAAGAGGGAATAAACCACTAACAAAATAGTAATATACTTAAGATATTATACTTAACATAATATAACAGGATCAAACCACGTACAAAATAATAAAATAACATTGATAAAAGTAATATGTCAAAAAAAATTTTTGATAAAAGTAAAAGTTAATGAGAAAAAACATTATCTATAATAAATAAATAAAATAAATTGAGAAAAATTATTCTTAGAGCGAGAAATTATTATCTATAATCTATAACTATATAATTTGTGAATATTGCCGTGAACAGTATTCCTGCCAATCATTGTTCATGTTCAGTGTTCATTTTTTATTTTATCGTTCATTCACTTAAATCTCACTGTTCACTCACTTCGACCGTTGGACTTGGGATTGACATATATTAATTAATCATTATTAGTTAATTAATATAAAAGAGGAATAAACCACTTACAAAATTCTAATATACTTAAGATATTATACTTAACATAATATAACAGGATCAAACCACGTACAAAATAATAAAATAACATTGATAAAAGTAATCTGTCAAAAAAAAATTGATAAAAATAAAATTTAATGAGAAAAATCATTATCTTTAATAATAAAATAAAATAAATAAAATTAAGCGAGAAAATTTATTCTTTGAGCGAGAAATTCATTATTAAAAAAATAAAGGGATGAGCGACAGATTTCACCAATTGGATCATTAAGAATAATAATCACAATATTGTTGTACATATTTTAACTTATACTGTCAACCAAGCAAAAATTGACAAATCATTATAAAATTTTAAATATTATCCTGTCAACTTAAAAGTTATTTATACCATGATTTCTAATTGATTGACGGTATAAAAATTTACACTAACAGTTTACAACAATTAAACATTTTAATTTTTCCTAATATATGTTAATCATCAAAATAATTTCAAGTAGTGGCTGTTTGGAAGTATTTTAATAACTACTATTGTGACACCTGGGCTGACGAGGGCATGAAGTGGTCGCCGGTGCAAGAGGAGGCATGATTAATGAGTGACTCTTAACAGACTTCTAGGCGCAGGGACACATGGATGAACCAGATTCGCATTGGAATGCGAGGGAACCTATATTGTGCAGATATGAGACTGCACAATTGAGGGGATCCTGAGACTGTGCAGGTACGTGACTGTGCAGATGATGATAAATTAAAAAATTGATTGGTATTACCTATACAAACAAGATGCATCTTCTATTCGGAAGCTCATCACTTAAGAAATTCAAAGTTAAGTATTCTTAACTTAAGCAATGTTGGGATTGATGACCTCCTGTGAAGTTTTCATATGAAGTGTGTGAGTGAGGACAAAGGACGCTGAAAATACTTTGTTGGATTGTGGGGACAATCGTCAATTCGTAAAGTAGCCCGGGATGTTACAACTATTATCTTAAGAAATAAATTAAAGCAATCCCAATTTTATATTTCTTTTTAAATTAATGTAATATCACAAAAATACTTTTTTTTATAACTTATACTTATAATTATTTTATATTTTATTATTTCATCCCATTTACATTTACACAATTATGGGGGTGTTGCTAACCAGTTTCTTAAGGACATTGGTTAAGATTCTAATAAAAGCAAGTTTTTAGTAGACAACTAAAGATATCATTTCTCAAAATTTTAAATGCACCACTTTTTAATATTCCTTTTGGGTTTATCACGGAGACGGTAGGGAGGAGCATGGGGAACTTTATCGGGGAATTCATGGAGTATGATGAGAAGAACAATATCGGACCTTGGCGTGCATATATGCGGATCAGGGTAAGGATCGATATCCAGAAACCTCTGAAGAAGGAGAGGAGAGTGAGGAAAGCGGGTGGAGACTGGGTCATTGTCTCGTTCAAGTATGAAAGACTTGGCCTTTTCTATTTCCTGTGTGGTAAGGTTGGTCACTCAGACCAGTTTTGCCAACAGAGGTTTGAGATGGAGGTGGACAACGGTGAAAGGAAGTGGGGGATTTTCCTGAAGGCGGACCAACGGAGACAGGTGGGTGGTGGCTCAAACCCGTATCTGAGAGAGGCTGGCGGTGGCGCTATGAATCCGGGAGCAGGGAATCGAGGTGGTTACGGTGATGGAAATCAAATCCCTAACAATCAGGGAAATTATGGAGGTGATAATGTCCATAATCATAATAGCGGAAATCAAGGTGCCCATAATGATATGCAAACAGAATCTTTTATGGGGCCAGCCAATCATGAGGCTGTGATAGCTACTGGGTCAGCGCGAAATTCCCGGGGTTCGTTGGGACCTGATCTAAATGACCCAAGTGTAACTTTTAATGGGGCCAACCATTCTGCCTCAACCTTAAAATCCCGTGACCTTGGCAAATCAAATCATGCGTTCCCCGATAACATGCATGGTACGTCCAAGTTCCCGGTTGGCATGAGTGCAGCTAATATTATCATACCGAGTCAACACACTGAGTTGACCGAGTTGGCTCATCTGAGGGGGAAACATTCCAGAATTGAAGGAATGGAGGGTTCGGTTGCAGCGTAAGTTCTGTGTATTGAAGGCATGAAGGAAAATTCTTGGTTGGAAGAGGAGGCATCATCAACTCACCAGCATTTTTTATGGGCGGGCCCTGGTTCCCAGGCTCGCCAGGGATTATGAAAATCCTCAGTTGGAACTGCCGAGGCCTGGGTTCCCCTGAGGCAGTTCCAGTTCTTAAGGGCCTAGTGAGGCTCCACAACCCGGATGTGATTTTCCTGATTGAAACTTTGGCTTTTGCTAGTAGAGTTTGAGGATGTTAAAAGGAAGATTGGTTTTGATTGTGCCCTTACAGTTGATAGGGTAGGTAGGAGTGGTGGCTTAGCTCTGTTGTGGAAGACCTCTATTTCGTGTGAGGTGATTAATTACTCCAGATTTTTTATTAATGCTGAACTGATTGATAATACTATGGGGAGATGGCGCTTGACTGGCTTCTATGGAAATCCGGATAGAGGTAAGAGGAGAAAATCTTGGCAACTGCTCAGACAACTAGCAGGAATGTCCCGGGCTACCCGTTTACTTGGTCTAGATCGCTGGATTCAGATGCTAGAGTGGAGGAGCGTATTGATAGAGCCTTCAACTCACCTCAGTGGGGTACCTTGTTTCCTGAAGCCCGTCTTAAGAATTTGGTAGCCTCTATATTCGATCACTCACCCATCATCTTGAGTACTGATGGTTTTCATGAGCAGGTGAGAGGTCGTTTTTTCCGTTTTGAGAATTCTTGGTTGCTGGATGAGGATGTGGAGGAGGTTGTTAGGGATGGCTGGGCGCCTTTTGATGAGAGGGATCTAGTCTCAAAAATTAACTCGTGTGGCTCTAAGTTGGAACCGTGGGGGAAGCGCCTGAGATCAAAGGCCTTTGCTGATGTTTTGAAGTGGAAAAACAGGCTGGAATTGCTACGGGGTAATGAGGAGGATAGTGCCATTGCTGAGAGCATTGAGTTGAGAGGCAAGATTAATCGCAAGCTGGTTCAAGAGGAGGCGTACTGGAGGCAGAGGGCAAAGATGCATTGGCTGAAAAATGGTGATTCCAATACTGAGTTTTTCCATGCCTCGGTTACCTCTAGAAGGAAGAGGAACAATATCTCGAGTTTGGTAAATCCAGCTGGTGAAACAGTTAGTAGTCAGCAGGGTCTTCGCGAGTTAGCTCAAGGATATTTTGTTGATCTATTTACTGCTAATGGTGTCCAGTTTGATAGTGTCATTGATGAGGTTCCAGTTAGTGTTGCCAGTATTGATAATGAGGACTTGCTCAGGCCTTTTTTGGATGAGGAGTTTAGAGTGGCAGCTTTCCAAATGCATCCAGATAAAGCCCCAGGTCCGGATGGGTTAAACCCAGGTTTTTATAGGCACTTCTGGCATCTTTGTGGGAATGATATTATTAGTGCTTGTAGTGCGTGGTTGGATTCTGGCTCAATTCCCAGCAAGTTAAATAGTACCCGTATTGTTCTTATTCCGAAATGTGACACCCCGTTGTCTATGAAGGACCTTAGGCCGATATCTCTTTGCAACGTAGCCTATAAAATCCTAGCCAAAGCCCTTGCAAATCGCTTGGCCAGGATAATTCCTAAATGCATTGCCGAAGAGCAATTGGCTTTCATTGCGGGGAGATCTATTATTGATAATGCGTTGATTGCTTCTGAGATTGTTCACTTTATGAAGTGCAAGAAGAAGGGTAGGAAAGGCGATGCGGCTCTTAAAATTGATATCAGTAAAGCCTATGATCGTGTTAGCTAGCAATATTTATGTGCTATCATGCTTAAAATGGGTTTTGCTAGGAGGTGGGTTGACTGGATCCTGATGTGTGTTGTTTCTGTTCAGTACTCGGTCTTGGTAAACAATGATGAGGTAGGCCCAATTTCCCCAGGTAGAGGTCTTAGACAGGGAGACCCTCTATCCCCCTATCTTTATATTATTTGTGCGGAGGGCTTTTCCTCTCTCATAAGGAAAGCTGAAAGGTCTGGTAGAGTTCATGGTGTTTCTATTTGTCGGGGTGCTCCATCTATCTCTCATCTCCTCTTTGCTGATGATAGTTTCCTTTTCTTTAAGGCTTCTGAAAATGAGTTTCTTGTGGTAAGGGAAATTCTAGCCCTCTACGAGACAGCTTCGGGGCAAGCCATTAATTTACAAAAATCAGAAGTCCTTTTTAGCTCGAATGTCAGAGTTGAGGAGCGTGTGCATCTCTCCAATATTCTTGGTGTTGCCCAGAGTTTGGGGACTGGTAAGTATCTGGGGTTGCCTTCTATGGTGGGCAGGAGCAGGAAGGCTACTTTCAGTTTCATTAAAGATAGGATCTGGCAAAAAATTAGTTCTTGGAAGAGCAAAACTCTTTCTATGGCAGGAAGGGAAGTACTCATTAAATCAGTGGCCCAGGCAATTCCTTCTTATTGTATGAGTATGTACCTTATTCCACCCTCTCTTGGTGACGATATCCAGCGTATGTTAAATTCCTTTTGGTGGGGCTCAAACTCCGCTAGCTCCAAAGGTATTAACTGGCTGAATTGGGACAAGTTGTGCATGCCTAAAAAATTTGGTGGTCTAGGCTTTAGGAACTTATATGCTTTTAACTTGGCTATGTTGGGGAAACAGGCTTGGAAATTTATTGTCAATAAAGAGACCCTGGTTTCTAGGCTTTTTAAAGCAAAGTATTACCCTAATGTTGAGTTCTTTGATGCAAGTATTGGGCACAACCCCTCTTACTGCTGGCGTAGTCTGTGGACTACCAGAAACCTCTTAAAGGCAGGTGCTCGTTGGAAGATTGGTAGCGGTACCTCCATCCGGGTTTGGAATCAACCTTGGGTTCGTAGTTCTCACTACCCAAGCACTATTCCCCCATCCGAGGGTGACCTAGAGGGTCTTTGTGTGAGAGATCTTTTGATTCCAAACTAGAAAACTTGGAACGAGCCCCTGGTGAGCATCCTTTTCCA
Organism: Echinosophora koreensis; assembly: GCA_035048595.1. NCBI lineage: Eukaryota > Viridiplantae > Streptophyta > Magnoliopsida > Fabales > Fabaceae > Echinosophora > Echinosophora koreensis. The sequence goes on along the minus strand of JAPCYP010000019.1, from coordinate 5,230,382 downwards.
CCATGATACAGCTCGTGCTATTTTGGATACCCCTTTATCTTGCGCAGTTCATGAGGACCAAATTATCTGGAACAAGAGCAGCTCAGGCCTCTACTCAGTCCGTAGTGCCTACCACATGGCCATGTATGAGTTGGCTGATATCTCTCATCTAGTGCGTCCTGGCCAGTGGAATAGGATTTGGCATTTGCACCTTCCGCCTAGAATACGGCTGTTCCTTTGGCGTGCCTGCAGAGGTTGCTTACCAACTAGAGTTGAGCTTCAGAGGAAAGGAATCCAATGCTCTAGTCTCTGTGTCCGCTGTGGTATTGACCCCGAATCTTCTTGGCATGTGTTTGTTACGTGCCCGTGGATCCAGGAGTGTTGGAACAGGTTGGGTATCAATGGGAAAATCTCAGCGGCTTCCCTTGGTGCAAAATCGTTTTCAGAATGGTGCCTCGGTCTTCTGGGTTCTCTCTCAAAGGATGAGGGTGCAATCTTTGCCACCACTTTGTGGTGCTCTTGGCGGGCGAGGAATGAGACGTTATGGGATCAGAAACATTGTCCACCTTTTACCCTTTGCCACCGTGTTCTTGCCACGTTACAGGACTGGAACCATGCTTGTGAGCTGGTTAATATCTCGGACTCGCCTGACCCTCATCAGCCTCTTCTCTCGTGGCTGCCTCCGCCAATTGGAACTGTGTCTTGCTGTGTTGATGCCTCTTTTGTCCTTGGCTCGGGTAGGACTGGTTGGGGTATGTGTCTTCGAAATAGTGATGGCGTGTTCCTTGCGGCCAGGTCTGCATGGTGCGCTCCCTGCTTGCCTGTCTCAGAGGGTGAAGCTATGGGGCTTTGGCATGCTCTGCTTTGGGTGCAGAACCTTGATCTGTCAGACGTGGTTTTTGAGTTGGACTGCAAAAGCGTTGTTGATGGTGTTTTGTATCCTAGGCCGGACTCAACTGAGTTTGGCAATATTGTCAGTGAATGCTCTAGGATCCTTTCTGTTTTTCCAAACTTTAGGGTAAAGTTTATTCGTAGGCAAGCAAATAGGGTTGCTCATGTTCTTGCTAGAGAAGCCCTATCTAAGTCTAGCCTTCATCTCTATCATTCTATTCCCATTTGTATTGTCCCTTTGATTTCCAGTGAAATGAAGTAAGTTGGTTTCTCTCAAAAAAAAAAAAAGACTTTATTCTTTTTATTTCTTAACCAATGCCCTAAGAATATTGATTAGCATTCTTCATTCACAAAATAAATAATTAAGTCCGTGCATCGCACGGGGACAAGAATCTAGTGATTTAATAAATCTCAATTTATTTGTGAAGGTCCCAATTTCTATCACCAGTGATCACCATCAGTCCATCACTAACTAAACGACCTTGAAGACCACCATCTTTCACAATAAAGATTATGGTAATTAAACTCCAAGCTATTATTTATTAAGAATTTGTATAAAATATATTTCTTGAAATTTATTCTTAGTTTGACTTTAATTTGGTGCATTTGGGAGAATCATGCTAGTGTTTTTTTATTAAAACAATAATATACCTACTGATAAGTACCTTCCTGGAAAGAATTTCAAAATCATGACAAAATATAGTCACTAGGTCATGTAAATTGACAAAATAACAAAATCTTTCACTATTGGGGTGTGCACATGGCAAATTAGGATTTTTCTTCACATGTATAACTTGTATTGAGAAGACAAAAAAAAGAAAAGAAAAAAGGACCAGCTCGTGATACTATTTCTTAATCTGAAATAGTAAATAGGGCATGCCCATCGGCTTCAGACAGCTGTATTGATCAGAGCCCAAAATGATGGAATCCAAAGAAGCTCTACTGAATAAAGGAAAATGAGCTGAGGAACAGGCCCACTGTATAGTGACAAACAAATGGAAAAGATCCAAATTTAGCCCAAAGAACAACCAGAAGCCGAAGAGACTTGGGCCCATTTGGATGAGTTAATAAAAAAAGAGCTTCTGTGATGTAGAATTAGAAATAGAAACTACTATTAGAAGGAAGTTATATTGCATTTGGATGAACTTTAAAAAAAAGGGGCTTTTATAAGATTTGTTACAGGGCATTATTATCAAATAAAATATGAATTATCCTCACTCTCTCTTATACTACATCTGTGTTTTTTTTTTTTTGGAGCAATACATCTATTTTTTTTAGAAGCTAAAAATTGTAGTATCTTAAAAAAAAAAGTACCGAAATATGTATTTTACTGCTTTTGCGTTTTTAAAAGTCCATTAAAACACTCATATTTTATTTAAAAGCACTTATATCTTGAAAATAAGTGTTTTTTTTCCTAAAAAAAAAACCTCATCCAAGCAGGTTTTTTTTAATGTAATTACGATTCAGGACATAGTTAGTAGTAACACCTATAGCATCACCAACAATCAAATCAAGAAAACCTTAGGGGAAACCAGACACTAGGTAGAACGTGCACCCCCTGGGGGAATTCAAGTTATAATTTACAAGTTCGTCATCACATCTATTTATTTCACATGACGTAGGGTGGAATTGCACAGTCCATGTACGATTCTTGAGGTTAAAGTGTTAAAAAGGTCCTATAGAAGGTAATGTTCCATCCCGGTGGGAATTCCTACTGCCTTATCTGTAGCATGCTTCAAAGATGCAATGCAATCATTCTCTATTCATGATTTGCATTAATTCTCTAAGCATAAATTAAGGGATTTATTCATCCAATTGTAACAGCGGGTGATGATGGCCATAAAAGTAGAAAACCAAACATCTTGTCACGATGCTGAGCTAGGTAAGCTAAAAAGAATTACAAAAAGAAAAATGTTAGGAACTTGTTCTCTATTATTGAATGGATTTTATGTGAGACCACCAAAATACACGATCCCACGTGAAATTCACTCAATAATAGATGATGTGTTAAGAAGGATGTGATAAAGAATGTGAATAAAATATATAATCTATGGTGTAATGTCTAGTGATGATAAAGCCACGTGTGGAGGAGTCCTCCGTAATCATATTGGAGAAGTCAATTTTGCCTGTGCTAATGATGTTGGTAGCTGCTCGGTGGTCATGGCAGAGCTTTGGGCTATTTACTTTGGTATAAAAGTAGCTTGGGAAAGAGGTTTCAAATCATTGCTTGGGGAATCTGACTCTCAAGTGGCTATAAATTTGTTGAGAAAAGGATGTGTTTCTGCTGATCATTGTGCTTCCTATATCATGGCTTTTACTCAGCTTGGAGGGTGCTTTTCTTAGTCCCATGTTCTTCGTGAAGCTAATCAAGCAGCAGATGTCTTGGCTAAGCATGGTTTATCTCTGGAGGGCTATAGGGGAATTTTGTATTTCTGTCCTATTTTTTGTATTTGATTATTTTGAGAGATGCTTCTTCTAGCTTCTTCCCCCCTGACTTTTTAGTTGTTTTGTTGCCGGGGCTTAGCTTCCCTTTTATTCTTAATATATATATATATAAAATCTCGAGAAGAAGGAACATGCTTGATGAGACATGCCAAGGTATCTGTTATAAAACTAGAGAGTACGAAAAATGCAACTTGTGTCCACTCGTGTAATTTGTCTAGATGTTATAATATGCATTTACCCACACAATATTTGTAACATGTGATAGTAGAGTAAGATTTATTTGTTTATTGCAGTAGAATAAATTGTTTTTAATTACAGTTTAGCTAACCAACATGTGGTTGGTCCAAGTGGTAACGAGTTTGGGCCCTTTAAACAAGTGGTCATGGGTTCGATCCCTGACTCTCATGTATGGAGAAAACCTGGTTGGAAGAGATCAGCCCTTAAATATTATCCAGTATCTCGATGGATTAGTCTACGCAGTTGCGCGCGGAGAATATCATGGTAAACCAAAAAAAATTACTGTTTAGCTAGGTAATTGGAAAATGCTAACACTGTCCTCAAGGAATTGAATTGAATACATTTACAATACATGTGTTCATTTCAAACACTTTTCTCATCCAAGACTCAATCACTCATCGTGGCCATCCATGATGCAATTGGGCAACAATTCAGTTTAGGAAACCTGAATCTAAGTTTAGAGAACCATATTAATTTTCAATATTTTGGTTATCAAAGTCTGCCATGAGTCTAGTTAAACACGTATTTGAGATAAAATTATTGTTGTTAAATATTGCTTAAATGAAAAATAACATGGCAACGCTAATAGGGGTTGTCATATCTGATCAAACTTTCTATTCACACTAGCTGTGACTTGGGTTCGATTCCTAAATTTCTCATGTTAGTAGGCAATATGTAAATTCCATTATAAATCCTCTCTGAAGTTGCTGGTATTCCCTGACCTTGTAAGGGGATGTGCTTTCCCCAAATCTAAACTTTCTGTTATAAAATAAATAATAATAATACTAATAACATGGCAACATTCAAAATCAACCTATATATCCGTGCCACCAAGAAAATCTATATCTTTTATAACTTATATCTATGTTGTTTAGTAAAGAAAGTTCTTGTTAACTCAGCTACTTTTTTTATTTTATTTTGTCACTGATAATTTGTATTTATAATTTATACAATATCTTTTAATTCTATAAAAATAAACACCTGGTAATAGTAAAATAAGCATTGGTTTTTTGGTAGGACCTACCGTAATTAGAGTCTTTAACTCTCCAGTGAGTCAACGGAGTATTCCGCAAACTTAGACCTTTGGACCTGTTTTAAAAAAGCTACGACATAAATCATCTCACATCAATTTGTGAACTTAATATTATGTTTGGTTAAGGGGAGGGGAGGGATTTAATGAAGGGGATGAGAAATAACATTATACATGTTTAGTTCCTGGGGTGAGGGGAGGGATTTTAAAATAAAGTTTACTTTTATACACTTATAAATATTTATTTTAAAATATACAAATGAGGATATTTTAGACAATACATATAAAATATTTAAAAATCTCTTTCCTCCCCTCCAAATCTCCATGATAATGGGGAGCCAAAATATAGTGAGTAGAAATTTTACTCCCCTTTTGTTCTCTTGTCTCCCCTTCAAAAAACTTCAAAAAAACTGAACCAAAAATAAAATAAAGGAGCTATTATACAAAATTGAAAATTATGTTTTTCAATTATAAAATTTTAAAATTTCGATAGCAATCATTATTCATAGTCATTATCACATACTAGCTACTAGTCTTCCCTCAAACATCATAATTGCCCCAACAGCCCTTTAACAAAACTTAAGGCTTATTTTTTTTGAAGAGGAAGTAAAGGAAAGAGGTTTATTAGAGATCCTTCCTTATCTGTGAGTTCTATTAATTGGGGGGAAATATTTTGGGGATTTCAATAAATCCTCAATTCTCCTCCTCAGCCCACTTTTTTCATTCCCTCCATTTTGGGGTATTCTGGAGGAAAAACAATTGAAATGACTAATTAAAACCTCACTCATTTTTAAAATTTATACTTTGTAAATAATATTACTTATGTTAATTTTTTTAAATAAGGATGAATTTATAAAACATGTTATTAACTCTCCATTTTCTTCTCATTATATGATATGGACTCCCAAATAAAGAAAAATGTATTACTCTCCTTCTTCTTCACTCTATTTCTTTCCCCTCCAAACTTGCAAACCAAGCCTAAAAGTTACAAGGTTTTCTCCCTAAAACATGACAAATGCAGCGTACAAATAGAAAGATGCGAATTAATAAAAAAAAGTTTTAAAAATGAACTCATCCGTTACAAATCCATCACCACAGCAAAAATAAACAAAATAAAATAAAAATGAAAAATTGGACCACTAAATGAGTAAACAAGGAAAGCAATAATAATGGACACACCTCTATTTCTTAGTTTTATCCAATCTCTTCTTTGTCACAAGTTATTTTAATTTTAAGGCTTGTGAATCACTATGTGGGCCCGGCTATGGGTCCTATGGTCAGGCCCTATATGGTCCCTAATGAGATCCGGTAGAGAGGGAGGGGCAGAGATAAGAAGAAAAACTAAAGATGTAAAATATTCCGAGAATCTTCTTGTATATATCCTCAATTCCCCATCTATTATCTTATCTTATTAATTAAAAAGGTGATGTTATTAATTCTTTTAATTCATATTAACTATTAATTAATATTAATAATTTAATAAAATATAAAGAAGATAAAATGGGGGTTTAAGGCTTAAGGGTAGTGTTGCGTGGTTTTAGTTGTATATATGGTAATGTGGTTGGTGGGTTTTTGGCCTTTAAAATTAAAACTCCCAATCTTCTTTTTCTATCTGTCTATTACATTGTACATTCCATCCATTTCTTTCTCAGAAAATATTTAATTTAATAATAAAATGAAAACTTGAGAGAGAGAGAGAAACAGAGAAATAGAGAAAAAAACAGAACTTTCTGTTAATTTTGGATTCCAAATTCCCATAGATCTCTTTTGCATTTTCGGACAGTTCCCGAGTTTTAATTTTCCTCCTAAATTCCGTGCATTTTTCCCGTGGATTTTGGTTTTCCTCGCAAATTCCGTTTCCTGATCGCAATTCATGAGGTGAGTTATGTTATCAACATGGGAGGTTCGTTCGTTGCATGTTAAAGTTTCTGAATTTCGGTTTTGTTCCTCGTGTTCTCCATGCGATCTCGTGGTTAGTGCTAATTCTGCATATTTCTCGTTGAATTTCGGAGATGCAGGATTGTTGTAGCTTCTACGCAACTTTGTTCTGAAAAGTTTTTTTTTTTCTGTTTAAAATTTTGGGTTTTGGGGTAGGAAGTTGAGATCCGATCGTGGAAGTTAGGCCATGTTTGGCGTAAGCAATTGGTTTTGTCGTTCATTTCAATTCTAAAGTTTTGATTTTGTGTTTGTGCGATTTATTTTTTTATTTTTTGGTTGAATTTTGGGGAGTCTTGTTCAGATTGTTAATTTGGATTGATGTTCTACTAACTTTGAGAATCAGGATTGTTTTGTTTAGTGTTGATGTTGCACAATTAATTTACACCAACTCTATGAAGCCTTGAAACTGTTTCTGGTTTTACTCGTGTTGACTTTTATTTTACCATTTAAAGTGTGTGATTTTTTTTTTTTAATTCATGAATTTGAATGCGATTCCTCATTTATGGAATCTGATTTGTTTTCATTCCATTCATCAGATTTTAGCATCATGCTTCCATGCGATCAATTACGTCTGGCTTCTTTATTTAGTTATTTTTCACTGATCTTGTTCACCTTTTCATGCCAAATTAATATTGTGATTTGTGAATCTTCCTTTTGCATTCATGCTGTATGATGAGTAAGTCGTTAATTGTCTCTTCAAACTCTATGTATATAGAATTTACCCTTTTAAGGTGAAGCTTAGATTATTCAAGTATCATACCTTTTTTGTTGTAGTAGCTTGTGAAGATGCAAAAACTGTTTGGCACAGAATTGTTTGGTTTTCAATGAGTAAATCTTCCTTTGAAAATTGAATTTGTTGAAAATATCTCATTATAGTGGTAGTGTGATATTAGTTATACTTAAATATTAGTCACTGGCTGATGTTATCTTATTGATCCAGTGGATTTTCTTTCCTACAAAATGTAGCAAAATTCTGAAAATTAACTTGATACATTGGTTTTCTTTCATATTTATTGCAGTGACAAGGATCTGCATACTGATGTTTCTGGTTAATTAATGAGTTATATATGTTCATGCTATGGTGTCGAAGAAGAGGATAGATTATGGATTCAGGGGCTTTCAGGTCCCATCTACAGCTAGGCGTCCTAGATCTGCAAGAGTAAGTAATTGCTGCAATTATAGCAATCCCCCATCCCCTGTGGTTTTGTGCTTTGAACTATATATTGATCCCCTTAAGTTTGGAATTGTTCAGAGGAGGGGTCCTTCCAAGAAACCAGGTGAGGATGGACAAGCTTGTGCTTTTGAACTGCTGGCATCTTTAGCTGGCAAGTTGTTACAGGAGAGTGAGAGTTCTGCTTCTAGCAATGCATCTGAAGGAAATCATCAGCCTGCCTTTAGCCAAAGTGTTGTTGAGCAGGAACGGCAAGATGAACTTAAACCATTAATGGCAAATGGAATTCATAATGAAAGTTGTGAAGAGAGTATTTTTATGACTGACATGCAATCACAAAAGAGTAGTCAGAAACATCTTGAACATGCTGAGACTGATTGTGTACTAGAATATGTTTCGGTTAATAATAATGATAATAAGTCAGACTGTTGGGAAAAGGTTGAAGCTGGTGTGAAGTCCGAAAATTTCAAATGGGAGAATAAGTTTGGGCATCATTCTGATAGACTAGTAGAAATGCCCAAAGATTTTAGGGAGTCTTGTGATGGTAATATAAAGAATGGATTTAGGCGGGAACAGGAGGCTAGCAGTTCAGACTTCAAGGGACCGTCTTTGGATAATAAATTTAGTTTGAAAGACCCATTGGAATTGTGTGTTAACCCTCCTGCACTAATTCACTCGAATAGTAATGTTAAATCTTCATTTTGTAGGGAATTGTTTCCCAATGCTTCTTTCAGGCATGGGAATGATATTAAGTTAGGTTTTAGAGATGATGACGAAAACCTTTTAAGGTGTAACAGAGTTTGCACCAAGTCAAAGGCTTTTAGGCCTCCACAACGCATTGCACGTCGAAGAATAAGGCGGTTACTGACTTCCGATAGCTGGAAGGTAACTCCAAAGTTGAAGGATTGTGAAAAAACTAGATCTGGTGAGGTGGTTAACAAATTGTCTGCTATCAAATGCTTTATTATCTGATGCGTGTTATGGCTATGAGTAAGGTTGTTTTGGTTTTTTTCCTCTGATTGATATAAAATTTGCAGATGGAGTAAAACCCATGTATCGTAAGAGGAAGACATGGTACAGTTTTGAAAGATCTCGGTATGGCACTCTTTTCAAGAGGAGGAAATTCTTTGGCCGGAGTTCAGTGGTAACTTCTGATGGAGGATTCAGCAGTGATAGTGTATCTAATTCACCACAGAAAGGAATAGATGGAGACAACCCTAACTCATCTGCGAAACTGCGTGTGTCTAAGGATTCTCATGGTAATTAATTGTGTAATGTTCATTAATTTTGGTTAGCTTGATTATTCTTGCACTCTAGGAATTTATGTTCTGTGTATACCTCATGTGCAGTGAAGTTTAGCATCAAGTCTTTCAGAATACCAGAACTTTATATTGAGGTCCCCCAAACTGCAACTGTTGGCTCATTAAAGGTATGAATATATAGTTTACTTTTAAAAAAGCATTACTGTTGTTAGTGGACCTCATCCTCACACTCAAGTGGCTGTGCAGAACACTCTTTGTGTTAATGCATTTTTATCTTTTATAATTTGTTGTAGAGGACAGTCAAGGAGGCAGTGATGGCAATACTTGGAGGTGGAGTGCATGTTGGTGTTCTTGTTCAGGGGAAAAAACTTAGAGATGACAACAGAACTCTTCGGCAGACTGGTATTTCCTGTGAAGAAAATCTGGATAAACTTGGTTTCATGTTGGAGCCCAATTCTTTGCAAGCTTCTCCAGGTGCTTGTGTTGGTGATCCTTCTCAATGCAAAACATTCCAGCCTACCAGGTGTGTCATAGTTGATAGCATGGTTTCTTTTCATCACCATAGTTGATTTATGATGACACAGTTATGATAAATGGACAAGCTAGAAATACATTTGTTTCCTGTTTTTGGTCGTTGATGAAATTTGCTTATGGCCCAGCTCTAGTCAATTAAATGTTTCCTCTGTCTATACAACTAATGTCATAATTTGATTTTTCCAGGTCCCCAGAAGCTCGTGCCTTAGATTCAGAGATTACTGATACCTTACAGGACTCCTCCTTGCTGACAAACACTAGCAACCTTGTTGAAAATAATCATGAGTTAACTTCTTTCCCCACTGACACCATAGCTGACAAAATAACAACAGATTCCAGAGCGCTGGTTACTGTTCCATCTAGGAGCACAGAAGCATTAGCTGTGGTTCCTGTGAGTCAGAAAACCAGGCGCTCTGAGCTTGTACAGCGTAGAGCCAGGAGACCATTCTCTGTGTCTGAAGTAGAAGCACTTGTGCAGGCAGTTGAGGAACTTGGAACCGGAAGGTTTGATGTTTATCAGCTTCACCTGTGCATAGACAGGAAAACTGGGTTGCTGTTGCTGACAATGTTTTCATGATGCAGGTGGCGTGATGTAAAGTTGCAAGCTTTTGAGAATGCAGACCATAGGACTTATGTAGACTTAAAGGTACTTTCTTTTATTAATACCAGACAGTGTTTTATTTAACTAGAAGGGTTACCTTTTTGACATGAACTAGAAGGGTCACTGGGTACTTTACATAGTTAATTATCGGAAAGATAATGCAGAGTAGCAATTCTACTTTCTTGTGGTTAATTTCCAAGTTGTTTGATTGCTTTACGAAAATAAAAATCGTCCCTTATGACAACTATTTTGTTGAATCCATGCTTCCCGTTTGATTCTACAAACCACCTCCTCTGGGACAGGATGATATGATTGATTTATTAAGTGCACATCAATTATATCATGAGGTTATAAATTTAAAGGATTTTGTATATTTGATAGCATAAATCATGTCCATAGCATTTCTTTGCATGTTGAAGCCCTTCTTAGTTGCATTATTACAAAGAAGATTGTTACACTTGCATTGAATTTGAATGTCGTTTAGAATAATAGAATGTTCTAGTTGTTTTGGTTATCACATCACAGACATGTTAATGTTGGCATGTTTAATTGCTGAATAATTTGACCTATTGGTGTGTACAGGATAAATGGAAAACATTAGTGCACACTGCAAAAATCTCCCCTCAGCAGAGGAGAGGAGAGCCAGTCCCTCAGGTGCTCTTGGACAGAGTTTTGGCTGCTCATGCTTACTGGTCTCACTACCAAGCCAAGCAGCATGGCAAGCATCATCAAGCTGGAACCATGAAGATCACAGAAGCCTCTGCCGAAAGACACAGTGTTGATGGCTCCCAACCACTTGTGTTGATGTAGAAAGTAATTTATGTTGTTAACTTGCAACAGTGGAAACACAAACTTGTACATTTTGATTCAATTTCAGTCATACCAGATTCTTTGCCGGCCTTTAGTTTCATGCAGGTTGGCATTTGTAAATGATTTTAAGGAATAAGATTGTTCTAACAATAACCTGTGTTCTTTGATTTTTATTTTATTTTATTGAAATTCAATTTCATGAGTGTAAGAACAAATGTCAAAAGATACCTGACAGCATAACAAAGGAAAAAGGAAAATGTTTGCCTCGTTATTTTCTCTCGTTATATTAATGTAAGTACCTGATTCCAGTTTGATGTTTCCTTTTCATTTGCTGCATTTTTTTCCATTAGGATCTTACATATTTATTTACATTTGCTTAATATAATAGTGATTAATAATGAATAGAGTCAATTGGATATTAATGAATATTTATAATGCCAATGATCAAATTTCAATAGTGGTTGACTGCTACCAGATTAACCCGTGATAATGTTTGTGCGTAATTATTTATTGAGCTGTGTTATTCTAACACCCTGGTGCGACACCCGGGGCACTGTAGCGCTACAGTGGGGTACTGTAGCAATACTGTAGGGCTACAGTTTTTTTTTTTTTAAATAAATTTTGACTTTTTTTTATGGAAAAAAATTTTAATTTTTTTAAATACTAACATTTTTTGTTAATCCAGTGCAAATATTTGGTTAATTCAATTCATTCTATATGAGATATATCTCATATAGAATGGTTGAAGCATCAGAGTTACCGATTAACCACATAATACACTGAATTAACCAACCATTTTCAAAGGATTAACCACTTGTTTTTGTTTTTAAAAAAAGTCGAAATTTGTCCAAAAAAAAAAAGACCCATTAACCATATAATAAACTGAATTAACCAGAAATTTGCATGTGATTAATCAAATATTTACATGGTTGTGAAAAATGATTGTAAGCTTCAGGATAACCGATTAACTACAGAATATACTGAATTAACCAACCATTTTCAAAGGATTAACCACGTGTTTTTGTTTTAAAAAAAAGTCGAAATTTGTCCCCAAAAAAAAGACCCATTAACCATATAATAAACTGAATTAACCAGAAATTTGTATGTGATTAATCAAATATTTACATGGTTGTGAAAAATGATTGTAAGCTTCAGGATAACCGATTAACCACAGAATACACTGAATTAACCAACCATTTTCAAAGGATTAACCACGTGTACCAACCATTTTCAAAGGATTAACCACGTGTTTTGGTTTTTAAAAAAAGTCGAAATTTGTCCCAAAAAAAAACCTATTAACCATATAATACACTGAATTAACCATATATTTACATGTAATTAACCAAAAATGTTAGTATTCAAAAATGTTAAAAATTTTTTTAAAAAAAAGTCAAAATTTGAAAAAAAAAAAAAAAAAAAAACTCTACAATAGCGCTACTGTAGCGCTACAGTAGAGGTGTCGCACCCGGGTGTTCAAATATCATTTCTGTTATTTATTTTCGTATGAATGAATAACTTCATTCGAAATTGAAATAATATACTAAGCACGTGGCCCTCGATTGTGGTCATTATGTACTTTGTTTTTTATACTTTCATTCACTTTTGAAACCAAGACAAAGTGGACTCGGCAATTTGTGGCGGCGGTAGAGAATATTCCTCGTCTCTTGAGATCCTTACTCGCAGTTCTAACTTAAAAGTTAAAACGTCATGTGCATGTAACCCAGATCAGGAATTTAGGAAACGAACTGGGACCTCAGGTAGTACACTTCTGGAATTTTTTTTTTTTTTTGGCTAGTCTTCTGAATATATGGTTAACAAACATTGACTAAACTACTTTTACAATTTTTATTTTGCACGCAACCAGTTATGACATTATTGTAACCAATGTGACAAGTTTTATTTGTATTTGTTTATACCAAATGTTAACCAATGTCCTCATGGCATTTGTTGAAGAATTAAAGATAAGCATTTTCTATTGAAAAAAAATATGTATTCAATATATGAAATTTTGAAGGAAAAAAAATGTGATTTCTAATACTAATTAGCAAAACTCTTTGTTTACGGACAAATCAAAGGACATTGTGCAACCAAACTCAGAAGTTGATGGAGATATTGGCAAAACATTAAGCCGAGGCCACTCAGAACTTGACATTGCCGTGTGCGGCCACATTACCAAAATCCACAAGTCTCTTTTAGCCATCGGCCATAAAATGAAAGGCCTGGCTACAAACATGAATCCACGGGGAATTGAGCATATGGTCCAAGTATGTTTCCACCTCGTTTTCCTGGTGGTCTTCGAAATGCATACCCATCTCCTGTCATTTTATATTATTATCAATTTAAGTTCTTTCATACTTTAGTGTACGTATACTATTTATAAGGCTATACTGACCTCCCGACTGCACCCTGAATTAGTCAGGGTCAAAGATTCTAGACATCGGAACGGGGGTCAAAGACCCTCTGGACAAAAAAAAAATACTATATATAAGGCTTTACAGCTTATCTGGCACTTCCGGATTCATCATCCATACCCGTTTATTTGTCAAAATCAATTCGGTGTGTATTTGGTTCCACGTGAAAACCTCCATAATTGATTCTGCCATCTGTTAAACGTGATTTTAGTAAAAATGTAATGTTTGGTTACTAATAGGGAAAATTGATTTTGCCTCCATAAGTGATTCTGACTGGAATCTATAAAAAGTAGCTTTTGAGTTGAGTTGAAAATTTTACACTAAGTTTTACATCAAACTTGCTTTCAAAATAAAAAGTCCAAACATAAATCACTTCATGTTAAACTCAATTCTAACCAAATCAATTTTATAAAATCAATTACATTCAAAATCACTTTTATCAAACGTTCATCCAAACACACACTCAAATTCTCTATTTACCACTGGATCAAGCCTGCGCACCTTAATAAGCTCCTAAAAGAAAACATCTATAATTTCTCTCAAGTTTTTTTTTAAATAACTGTAGAGGATCCAATTATGCATTTCAATTCCCAAACATATTATATTAAACTAGGGATCTCTTTGAACGTTGAAGTTAGAATTGAAACACACAAGATCAATTTCAATTCTAATTCTTCCAGAGTTGGGGTTGGTGCACATCTTAAATTATGTTTTGCTTTACCAAAGAATTAGAATATGAAATTATCATTCCAAATTTCTAATTCTATTTTCTAAATGCATGAAGAATTTATTTATGAATATTTAAATAAAATAAATAGTAATTGGAGTTTATGGAATAATTTTTATTACAATAATTATTATGAAAATATTAAATTTTGATAAATATGATTGATCTAAAATAAAAAAAAAGAGAGAAATCAATGGGGAAGAAAAACATACATTTTTTAATTTTGAACAAAGTCCATTGTAATCTCTATGAATGCATTTGCTTGTGTTATACTTGTCGACAAGACAAAAAAAGGTCCATTTTAATCTAATCTAGTTACGTATCAAGGTGATCCGGAGAAGGCTAAGTTCCTCTAAATTGAAAGTTGAGAATTGTCCCTACAACAATCTGGATCATTAATTAATTGATTAAAAAAAATTAAAATTTAAGAAAATAAATAAATCAATAGTTGTTTTTTTTTTTTGTCCTCGAGGTACTGGACTGTATTAAATCTCTCAACCAGGTTCTCTCCATAAGCAAAAGTCAGGGATCGAACCCCTTACCATTTGCTTAAGGAACCCGAGCCAATTACCACTCGGACCAACTACGTGTTGGTAAATCAATAGTTGTTTAGTACAGAGGTTTGGTCGCCCACAAAAGAAAATAGGGCTTTAGACTTTGCTAAGTGACCCGGTTCAAATAGCTTTTAGGTTTGTTGTAATTTTTTTATATTTATCATCCTTTAATTAATTATTCTCATAATTCTGAATTGGTTTTTGACAAATTATTTGTATAATTTGTGAAAATGAAAAATTTCATAATTCAAACTCAACATTTTGTAAATAACTTTTATTTGGAATAGTGCATATCATTTCTATTAAGATTGACAAATATTGAATAAACAGTTATATTTATTTGTGTTGTCATTTTTTTTTTTGTCTTTTGAAACGTGTGTAAACACCCTCCTAAACTTTAGCCTATTTGTAAATAGAAACATTCAACTTTTTTTCGTCCCAATTAGTTCTTAAACTCATTATATTAGTAAAACTAATCATTTTATTAACTTCGGTTAAATCATTAATGGTGAATAAATCCAACTATTTATTTTGCTTAAATCTAATCTTCGTTGCTTGTACTTTTTAAACTTTAAAATTTTAAAAAATTAAAGAACAAAGGCTTGAGGCTTGTTAGTTGAAGGATTGATTTTACTAATAGCATAGGTTTAAGGACTAATTGGGATGAAAAATTAGTTGAGGGACTGATTTCACTAATAGTATAAGTTTAAGGACTAATTGAGAAGAAAAAATAGTTGAGTGTGCTTACTTATAAATGGACTTAAGTTATAGGGGGTGTGCATGCACTTTTCCCCCCTTTTTTTTTTTAATTTGTTTTAATTGTAATTAATATCATTCTTAACCATAGTAATATATGCATATTCTTATTAAAAATATATTTAAAAAAAAAACACGTTTTAGCACTTTTTGTTTTAAAATTCTTTGTCATGATTAAAAAAAGTTGTAAAAAATAATGTAACAAAATGGTTTTGAAACCTTAAACCTTGAACCTTGGTGGTTGTAGAAAGTAAAGCCCAGACTAGAGAGGAGAGAGGGTTTTGAGGAGAAGAAGGAAGAAGAAGAGAATAGGTCTATGGGTGTGGGTGTTGGAGCACCAGATTTTTTCTACAAGGAAGCTCAACGCCTTGGGTATGTGGCTCGCTCCGCCTTTAAGGTGAACACAACACTGAACTACAACCATTTGTTATTTGATTTTGTGGTAACTAACCAACTGAGTATGTAACTATGTATTCATACAGTTGATTCAGATACAGAAGCAACACAAGCTCATAAAACCGGGTTCTTCCGTTCTTGACCTCGGTTGTGCTCCCGGTGCCTGGCTTCAGGTCGCTTCTCAGAGCTTAGGCCCTCTCCTTCACGGCGGCTTCGTTCTCGGCATCGATCTCAAGGTCATTCTCAGATCTCTATTATTTTTTATTTATCGAGTAATGCTATCATCACACTCTTTTGAATACTCTAAAACACATTCTTTATTGGTTAATTTTATGTGGGACTCACTTATGAAATTCACATAATTAAGAGTGTATTGGAGAGAGCCTTAAAACAAGTGTGTCACTTCTCTTATTTGTTTTCTCTACAATTTCAATTTCTATGCATAAATATATATATGTGCTGTGTGCATAACAGAAGGTTAAGGTTCCTCCTCTTTGTGACTCAAGGGTTCAAACCATCTCTGCTGATGTCATGACCCTCCCAACACACCAACTCTTATCTCTTTCTCCAAAGGTGCACTACCCTTTTAACCTTTTTGGTGCTGATGCCTTCCTCAAACTCACCTGTGATGAGTTCAATTAATTAAAGTAGTCAATTTGTGTTGTGCAGCAAAAAGGATTTTCTGTAATACTTTCAGACATGTGTCCACCGGTTTCCGGGATCACAACCAAAGATGCGGCTTTGTCATTTGAGCTAGGGATGCGAGCATTCCATTTGGCTGTTGGCACAGTTTCATCAGATCATGATCATCATGATCATGATCATGATCATGATCAGGAGGACCATTCATCGTCCGCTGGAGTATTGCAAGTTGGAGGGCACCTTGTTATAAAGCTTTTGGAGAGTGAAGATTCCAAAGGTGGTTTTTCAAACTACAGATAACTAATTTATTACAGCTGATTAGGTTGTATAGTAAACTACTTGATTTCTTTGAATATTTATCCTGCAGAAGTCAGCAAGATTTCTAAACCATTCTTTACAAAGTCATCGTGGTTGAGACCTAAAGCCACAAGACCTTCATCTAGAGAGATCTATTTGATATGTCAGGGTTTAAAGCCAGATGCCAAGATATAGATTACACATAACTATTTTTTTCTGAGTAAGCTCTGCAATGCCTTCTGAACGCATGATCAGAATCCGCAATTGAATGGCCTATTACTTTGTGCAATGCACTGCACATTGTATGAGATCCAGAGATTTGACATGTCCGATTTGATTTTAAGTAGTGCATGTAAACTGTGCAATTGTGAAATTCATTATTTTCTACCTTGTTAATACAGCTATTGTTTCTGAATGAATCTTAGCTCAACAATGCACAAACTCTCTGCAATGCATTTGAAATTCATTATTTTCTACCTTGCTAATACAGCTATTGTTTCTGAATGAATCTTAGTTCAACAATGCACAGTTTACTTTCTGCAATGTAGATTGCGCATGTCCTATTTGATGTTAAGTAGTGTATGTAAACTGTGCAATTGTGAAATTCATAATTTTTCTATCTAGCTATTGTTTCTGAATGAATCTTAGCTCTGCAAATGCCTTCTTTCTGGTTATGTTAGTGAAGAGAATTTATGATGACAAGTATCCCATTTGTGCCCCTTCTCCGATGTTGTAATAGTTGGAGAATCTTCAAAGACAGTAAGCAGCTTAAAACTTGAATAATTCGATGACTAATTTAAATGACTTTACAGTAATATACGTCCTTGTTCGATATATTTTACAATATAAAGTGTAATCAAAGACAGCAAGGGCTTAAAAAAATGATTACAAATGTATAATTTCAGTTGGAGAATCATCAAACACAGTGAGGGGGCTTAAAATTTGTATGATTAAATGACTTCCATATACAGATAATTACAAAAAAAAAAAATGATGTTTTTCCATCATATTCGTTGCTCCTTCCTCTTCCTCATTCGCTGTGCCATATAAGTGCTTGAAGGATCATCGAATTTGGGTACGTCCCAGTGACCACAGGCCTGTATCTTTAACAGGGGTCTGGAACAGAATGAAACATGGGTCAAACAATGAAGCCTAGCATTGGGAAGAACAAGAATAATTTGAGTTAGTCTCATTGCTTACAGGTGTTTTCATTGATGGGAAGACATTCCAAAACCGCAGTGTCTCATCCCCTGCACCACTAACTATTGTCTGCAAGAGGATCCGCAAAACTTAGAAATGATTGAAAAATGCGATATAAATAAGTCATAAAATTAACATGCGTTTACAATGCTTACTGATGTAAATGATGGTGTGTAAGAATCTTTTCTTTTATTATAAACTGGCTTATGGTATTTAATGTGCAAAAACTATCATTTTATAGAAGAGATTATATATTTACTGGTGTAATTTGCAAGTATTTGTGTGTGTGTGTGTGTGTACCATGCCACAAGATAGGATGCAGTACCTGACCATCAGGGGACACAGCAAGGTAAAGCACTCGCATGCTGTGGCCAGTGAGAGTTGCAACCTTGGCCAATGATGGATATTTCCATACCATAATCTGATTCTGTGAGTAACCGTGAGTACTTACTAGCTCATTCACATTTTTACTCCAAGCAAGGTTGCAAACCTGCATGATCATGCAATAAATTTGTAAGATAAGATTTTGTGTAAATATGGATTCTTGTAAGTTGTAATAGAAATCACAGTGGATACAAAAGGAGCTAAGAACCAAACCTGGCTCCCAGTGTCAATGCAGTTCAATTGATGTCCATTTGTTGTGTTCCAGAAGCGAATGCACCTATCAGCAGTTCCACCTCCTGATGCAAGGAGTCCACTCTGGTGAGGTGACCAAGCAATGGCCTTCACTGCAGCTGTGTGCTCTGTAAGTCTCAAAGTTGGTTGCTGAGAGTGCTGATTCCACACCAATAGCTGCTCATATAGAACATGTCATTGAAGATGCAAGATCATCAGTGAAAGTCACAAGACTTTATAAAATGAAGCCCTCTCTGTTTCTTCTTTTTTATAAAGACAAGGAAAACAAACAAGAAAAGAGGCATACCTGATTATCATTTCCACCAGATGCTAGTTCCCTGTCATCAGTGGACCATTTCAGCCCACATACCTGTCACATTCAGGGATAAACAAGTTCAAACTTGAGAACAAACAACATATTCTAATTATATTTTTCAAAACCTTCTACTACCTCAGATTTGTGGCCAACAAGCTGGTTAATATAGTCATTCGAAACCCTCATGTCATGCTGAAGTATGTTCCTATCCCTGCTTCCTGATGCCAAAATGCGCGAATTCCATGCCAAGACACCAGTTCTTGTCTGATGCCCCCCCATTGTTCTTACCCTCTTGCATTGGGTTCCATCCCAAACCTGTAGCGTAAGGGTAAAATGCTCTCTTATTCTCAATGGAAAACCTCATCAAACACATGAATGTATAAAATCAACCATATGACATCTAAGTAACCTTAACAAGTACCTGAACTTGACCAAGGCATGTACCAATTGATATATAAGAACCCTCCCGGGTCCACTGGACAGAACACACACCATCATTAGGTCCCAAGTCACATAACTTGGTCACCTGAAAACCACATTAACCAAATGTCAATTCATCAAGAAAATAAAATCATAATGTCATGAAATTAGTGATGGTAGCAGTTTTTTTTTTTTGGGATTCACCTTACTGTTTGTAGCGCTCCAGAGATAAACACAAGTACCCAACCCCACAGCAAGAACATTCTGTGAGGACCAGTCCACGAGATTCAAGTAGAAATCATCCTGAAGTGATGGAGCATCCAGAACCTGCAACCAATAATTATAATATTTCTTAATCATACCATCCTCTTCTCTTCATAGTTTTTATTATCTTTTTCAATGTTAGTTTGCTGTCACTGCCTCAGCTAAAAATTCAGCTCAACAATAATTCTTATTTTTTTCCACGTGGTATTCCCACAAAGAAAGCTGTGAGACTAACCCTTAGGCTGGGTTAAAGCGAGGATTTCAAGGATTCGAACCCCATCTTATCCTATATATCTTATAAGTAAAGTTCATTTGGGTTATAGTCTACTCTTCCACTGGGACCAATCACTTTTGGGTCAACCATTAATTCTTATTAAGATCACAAGATATATCTATTCATAAAACAATGGTCTTAACGTAACTAGAAAAACAAAAGTTAAATCACTCTAGTTTCATTGAATATTCTCATAAAATTTTGTAATCAAGTGTAAACCTTTAACAATAGTACAGAAGAGAAATAATTCAATTTAAATAATAAAAAAAAGAACTTTTGGAGGTGAGGAAGTAAAAGAAGAGAACTTGCCTTGTGGGGTGTTTTGGGAACTTTCCTTGGAGGCTTGGGAGGGGTAGAAGTCTCAGAAGAGAAGCCACTATGGTGTCCCAAAACGGAGGGCGAAAATGGGGAACTGGGTCCAGAAAGATCGGTCTTGAAGCGAAGCATGTTCTTGCTAGGACTCATGATAGTAGGCGATGATGATCCATGACCTGCAGGAGAAGAAGGAGAAGCAAAGTCAGAACCAAATAACTCAGATTTCAACAACCTGGAATAAGCATCATTGTTGTTGTTGCTGCTATTGTTATTGTTGTCTTTAACAGGGGAAGGCTTGTCTATGAGGCCGAAGGTGTAGAGCCTGGAGGATGATCTGCAGGGTATGAATCTGTCACTGCAGGTAGAGGATGATTTGCAGCTTGAAGGTGAAGATGAAGAGAGATTGGAAATGGAGCGTGAAGAACATGAGAAGGTGTCAAGCCGAAGTGAGGTTCCGGACATCCCTGCTGGCAGGTTCAGACCGGATTTTATGGCCCGAGTAGGTGGTGACTCCATTGTTGCTTCCATCCCTTCAGAGGTCTCTCTTTCTCTCTTTCAAGCAATGGAAAACACTGAGATAGATAGATAGAGAGGGAGAGGGTTTTAGCCTTTTAGGTGAAGAGTGAAGTGTGAAGATTCACAACGGTCAAATTGTGGTGAGGTTATATATGAGGGGAGAGAAAAGAGGTTTGGGAAGGTGATGGATTGGATATTCATTTATTTTATATTATTTTTATTGACATAGAAAGGCCATTCCAACGGTCCATTACCAAATTGGCTCCTCAAGAGCGTGCTGTCACCGCGGTGCATTACTAGCCAGTATACTTCTTTATTTTGCACCCCTCTCCATCATCTACCCATTTAATCATGGATTTGGATCCTCACTTTTTATGCTTTCTTTTTTTCCTCTCATGTTAAAGAGAGAGACTCATATTAAAGAGATAACGATACAAAATTAAATTTTCTTTTAAGTTTAAATTCACTAAAATTTAATTTTTTTGTCTTTCTCTCTAATAAAATAAGAAAGTTGTTGCGAGCATTGAGAAAAATACTTGAGGGAGCCATCAAACACTAATCAAAACAATGTATTTAAAATTAAAATTTATAATTAATCATGTATAGTTTTATCACACAAAAATATAAAGTGAGTAAACGTTCAATATGTAAAATCCTAGCTAGTATTTACTCATCTTACAACGGTACAGGTGCACACATGATAGATTGAGAAGTTTGAAGCACATGTGTTAAGGAAGAAAAACGTATTTGTAGTGAGCCCTAGCTAATAGTGTTGAGTTGGAAATAATATTCACTTTGATGGAGTTGCAACTATTTGAATATTTTTTAAATAAGCAGGATCTAATAATGTATTCCACAAAATAAAATATATGATAGTTTATGACTTTACATGTAATATATGTTGTGCAAATATTTTTTTGAAGATATCCTACATATTTTTTTTTTCATATAAAAAAAATTAGGGGAAAAAACTTTGGGGAGCCATGGCTTTACCTTCCCTCTACTATGACTATGTTTGGGAAAGATTGATTTTTGCTCTTTCAGCTGTTTTCTCACTTAAAAAGTTGTTCCTTCGATAATATAATGTGTTTGGCTTTTGGCTTAAATTTGAGAAAAAGTTTTTTTTTTTTTTGAAAAAATAAGCTGTTTGAGTGCATCTATTGTATTGAGTTGTTAGATTATTGAGATATGATTATTTTCTACCTCAAAACTAACTTTCCAATCTTACCCTTACCTATGATTTTGGACTAGTACAAGTTCCTTTTTGGCTGCTCTTTATATCTTTGGTTCCTTTCATTTCGTTGGGTTTTGGCTTGAGGTTTCAGTGGCCAACTGCAGTGGTGCGCATGTTTATTTTGGGAGGGGCTTCTTTGGTTAAACTAGTTCTTTTTACTATGGGTTACTTGTGTCTTGGGATGAGGTGATCTTGTGTAAACTAGATAATGTCTTCTTTAGGGTGCAGTATAATCTTTACATTGGTATCTCTCCTTTTTTGTAATGGGTTGGATTTCCCTAAATTATTCCTTCTTCATACAAGTTTAGTTTATCAAAAAAAAAAAAAAAACTACATAGCTCTCTTTGTCAAACAAATAACTTTATACCCTTTTTAGTAATTTACCAAGTAAAAGTGATTTTTTTTGTACCACGCAAACAAAATAGATTATCTTAAAATTGCTTTTCAGCAAACATACCCAAACAAAAACAGATTCTGATTATAATCGATTAATCGATTATCAACATAATCTATTTTTTTTAGCTTTCCCAAACACACTCTATGAAGATCCGCCCCGGTTACGAGTGAGAAAGGGAGAGAATTAATCCTTTTATTATGCCTCACTCGAGATTTTCTTTTTATTTTTTGGTTTTCTATAGGAGGGTTTAGACTTTCCATTTTCAGATTTATCATTAAGTCCTTTTTAACTAATTTTCTATGTTTGGAAATAGAAATCTGTTTGAAAATTTATAAAATATTAATTGATTTGATTTTGAAATTATTATAATATTTTCATTTATGATTTTTTTTTTAATCTTATGAGATATCTCACTCCCTGTAGGTGTGGGTTAAAAATCATGTTACCCTTTAATGTGTTTCAAATATAAAAATTAACTTTCAAATAATTCAAATAATTTTTATAAGTTGCAAACATAAGAATTAATTCCTTATTTTGTACCTCCTTTTCAAATTCTTCTTACCAAGGAATTAATACATAACGAAATTTTTATATTTTAATGATTCAAAAGATAACGTTTCAAATAATTTGCTTGATATATAGATGATAGACTGAAATTATAGTCTTGGAAAGATGTGTGTATTTTCATTGAATATAGTAAAAATCGTTCATGTCATTATCCCTACTTCAATCAGCATCTCAATCAACTGTTGCAGTTATGCTGATATTGAGTTAATAATGGAGCGTATGTCCATTATATAAAATGGGATCTCGTCCCATTTTTATGTACTATATCATGTCCCAACTAATAATATCCTGTCATATAAGTTAAAATTTTATTTAATATTAAAAAATTAAAATACATGACAAGATATTATTGATTGGGATATGATGTGGTACATCAAAATGGGATAGATGATCCTTATCCAAGGAAAGCAGCTCTGATAGTGGACCAATAATAGTGAGTCTAACTCAACAGAACAATCTTTTGCTCAAGTCTTTGGTATGCATAATCACTACCGGCACACGAGTGGAGTGGATAGTTTCATTAGCTAAAATCAACCGAGTGGATGCCATTATTGAAGATATCATCACCATGTTTTTATTGTTGTTACACTTCTAGTTTCAGCAAAAGCAAGTGCAACAATGTATATTTACAGGAAAATATTGTCTAAACTAAGGTCAGATGTATACTCTGCTACTGTGTGTGTGATCAACTATAATGTATATTTCAGTTGATAATTGCGAAGCCAGTCTTCACCTTTTTCATCATATTCCATTCTAGTGAAAGTTTGCGAATGGAAATGCGAGGCTGATGCATAGGAAGCAGCCCCACGCCATGCATCCATAACTGGATCCAATGCTCTAACTATTTTTATAGGTGATCCACAAGTCCATTATTAAAGAGTGGCACCGAGGTGAGGACTTTAATAATTTATTCTTACTGTTGCATTCAACTGTTAAAATTGAATCAAATATTGTATTGAATAATAGACACAGGGAGGTGAAATAACACTTTTATGTTTGGTTGAAGAGGAGAGAGGAGGGATTTTAAAAAAATTTTACTTTTAAACCTTATGATTATTTATTTTAAATGGATAAGTATGGATATTTTACTCAATACATGTGAAATGTTTTAAAATCCCTCCCCCTCCAAATCCCCCATTATTGAAGGGGAGCCAAAACTCACTAAGGAGGGATTTTGCTCCCCTCCCCTTCAAAAGTTGAACCAAACATAAAAGTTTTAAAAAAATCCCTCCCCTCCAACCAAACATTACTTTAGGTGTGACTTACTCAACTCAGTCTTAAGTAGAGCTGTCAAAATGGATCCGACCCGATGGGCTGGGTTGGTAAAATAGTAGGTCAGACAAAATTTGGCCCGGCCCGAAAATGTATTGGCCCGCTTAGGGCTGGCCCGCGGCCCGAAGAATTATTTGACAGATAAAAAAAGTTTAACAAAAAGTCAAAAAATTCCTTAGAAAAGAAGAAGTCAAAAAGGTATATATATTTATAAAAAATGCAAACAAATAATAAAGAATTTGAAAAGGCTTTTGCCTTTTTGCCTTTTACTTTTATCAGTTTATGAATAATCAGAGAGAGAACGTACTAAACAACACGCCAACACTCTCTCGACCTAGGACCCCTCGATGATAAGCTCCAATATTTTTTGAGATGAGATCCTACTTAACTACTTATGTTATGACTTTATGTTTGTTTGTTTTTGTGACGAGGTCCTCATCCTATACTTTTTTGTGTTATTTTGTTTGATACATCTCCTATACTTTTCGTGTTATGGTTAAACTTAAATGTATATTTTTTTATGACGATGGAGATTTACTATAACCATGGTACATATAGAGATTTATTATAACCAAGAAGATTTTTGATGAATGACATGTTAAATGTTAATTCATAACCATATAAATGGAATTTTCCAGTTAAAAAAATAAATTTTTAAAAACCATAAAAAGAATTTTAAAAAAAGTTATCGACCCATGGGTTGACCCGTTTGGCCCGCAGCTCGTATAGGGCTGGATTAGGAAATTAGCATCCTGACTTGATTTTGGCCCAGTCCAACCCAGCCCAAAAAGTACTTAGCCCGAATGGGCCGGGCCTACCCGTTTTGAAAGCTCCTGTTTTAAGCAATATTAATGCATATTGGGCCATAAGCCCGTTGATCTCAACCACGATTTGGGGTTTTCCAGCAAGATAAGTCTGGCTTTTTGTTGTTCTTCGCAAATACTAAACCTGACCCCTTGCTGCCTTTTCCAAGTCCCGAGCCGGACCAGAAAAAACAAGTAGTTTTTTTTTTTTTTTTTTGGTGAGTTCATAAACAACTAGTTTAAAAAATGATTTTAATTTCTATGCACTGTCAGTGTAAAGATTTTTATACTAACAATCAATTAGAAAGTATGAAATTGATTACTTTTAAGATGGTTGGATAAGAATCAAAGATTTGTAATGATGTGTCCATTTCTGATTGATTGACAGTGTAAAGTTTTACATTGTCAGTGTATACCAATTAAATCCTTAAAAAATAATAGAAGAAACTATAATAAAATGTAAAATGGATTTAATTGATATACACTGACAGTGTAAATATTTTTTACACTATCAATCAATTAGAAATTGATATACCATTATAAATGCTTGATTCTTATTCTAACCACCTTAAAAGTAATCAATTCCTTAATTTCTGATTGGTTGTTAGTGTAAAAATCTTGCCACTGACAATGCATACAAATTAAACTCTAATAAAATAAATGCTCTCTTTTTATTTTTTGATACTGATATGTATAAATACTCTTTATACAATATACATAAAAACATTCTCATTTTTCTATTAGTGAATATTTTTGTTATTCTTTACAGTGTTGCATTAAATATTTTTACATAAACTTACTAGTTTTACTGTTTTACACTTTAACCGCAACTTTTGTTTCTGAAGTGTACTCATTAGTTATAACTCATACATAATATTATCAATACTATACAGTGTTCTACTTTTTATCAGTAGAAATGACAGAAAGAGAGAAAAAAATATAAATAAAAATGTTAAAATAACAAATATAACTCTTATCAATAATGTTAATTAATCAATAGAATAATTAAACGAAAAGCTATAAAGTGCATAACCTCTTGTCAGAAAGGGCGTTGACGAAGGATACATGGCCGTGGTTGGGTTGGCGGTGAGGAATGGTACGAAATGGAAGGAGAGGAAAGTCATTTTCAAACGTGCACCGTCCGGTCCATCACACCTAACTCCCAACGAGGGCCCATAACACAACCCACGGAGGGGCCCAAAGTCTATCTCCCGCCAAAACTTTTATGTGGTCGAAATTCAAAGTCCTGAGCATTGCCCCTTCGCCTCGGAAACCCCCAGAATCCTATGCTGGATAAGTTCTTCAGGGTCCCACAATCCCACAGATATAAGTTCCTAAAAAAGCTCTCCCTCCCTTTCACCGCCACATGGATTCCCTCTAGATTCCACCACACGCTTGCTTGCGTAACTCAACATAAAAAAACAAACACCCAAATTTTCTCCTTCCACAGCAAGCCACCAACCCACTATAAATAAAAGACAAGACAACCCCCTCAATAGTGTTGGGCATGGAACAAGAAGAAGGTTGTCGGACGCCCATTCACAGCGGTTGTCGGATACCGGCAGCGATGGCGTGCCCGCCGGCACCGAAGAAGAAGCCGGCAGTTTACCCAGTGCAGCTGAGGAAGAGGGTCCCACCGAAGAGTGGATACTTTAACCCGCCCGATCTAGAGCTCATATTCAGAGTTGCGCCCACAAGGGAAGCTATTGCTTAGTTCCTCTTACTCTATCCGTATGCATAACCTGTTAGTTTCTCTATGAACGAGTAGAATCAGACGTCCTAAATCTTCTGCCTTTTTTTGGTCCTGTAATAATTAACCAGAAAAGCGTGGTGTATATACGTTCGTGGAATTTTTGTGTAATTTGTTTTTTTAGAATTAGTTAACTTAAATTATATTTGATATTCACCATAGCGGTTATAGACTCGGATCGTCGTCTTTGCTTTTAGTATTATTCTGATTTATTTATTTATTCATTGTATATATTATGTTATGAGTTTCACACTGAAAGATGGAAGCTGCAGTAATAAGTTATAAGGCTCTTTCACCTAATATAATCTTCTGGGTCATCTAAACTGTGATGCTTGGCTGTAACGTGATCTCAAATCTCAAATACTGCTGGTGAAGCAACAAAAATAAAGAAGGCAACCAAATAAATTCTTTGTTAGTTTTTGAAGCTCCATGAAATTCAAGTCCAAGATACAGATACGTAAAATAAACACGTGAGACCACATAATCACACCCCTGCAAATGACACTGCACCGAGTGTTTCCAAGAGACTCTGTCACAAATGGCAGCCAAGATTTCTGTTTCCAGGTGAGAATCTTGAATCGTCGATTTCTTTTTTTAAAATTCCATTGTAAGGTTCATCCAAAGGCACTGTGCATGATATGCGACAGATTTTATTTTTTTCCCTCCAAGAAAGACATATCAATCCACTGAATATATGTTTAACACATTTTAAAGCTAGAGTTTAATTTCTATATACTGTCAGTATTAAACATTTTTATACAGACATTCAATAATATCTTGACAAATCAGAATAATTGTTATTTCTATCTCATAGTTATTAAAATAAATATACATAACTTAAAATGGTTTTAATCCGATTGATTTTCTAATTTTTTGTTCAGATTTTATCCAGAAATGGATTTACTGGATTTAAAAAATCATGCACTAATATACATTCTAGACTTCTTTAAACACTTTTATTGATTAATCAAAGGTAATGCTGATGCATCCATTTTATCCGTATACCAAGTTACTAACTATCAAAATTTCACATCAACAATCATCGACTTAACTGGCCCATTGTACATTAGATCAAGAACAAAACTTAACTGGACCAACATCTATATCAAATTGTTGGATGCACCCTTATCGCCTATGGGTCTCTCGCCTCTACAAGTCAAAAACAAGATAGGCCCAATATAGTAGATGCCCTTTTTTTATTTTAATAAAAAACCTATTTAACTAAACAAGTAGATTCCTCAAAAAAAAAAAAAACTAAACAAGTAGATTATATAATTTTTAAAATACAAAAAAAAAAAAACAAAGAAACTGAGCTAGCTAGGAACATGGAAGATGCAAAATTCGGTTGATACTTGATAACATACCTTGAGTCGAAAATTAACTTGTACTAAACAGCGCGAACTGAGAAAACAAAGTTCCTTTTTATAGACATATTGATATATCATATATCAACACACTAACATTTAGAATTGCCCAGGGCTTAAGATGCACCTCCCCAAGGGTTTTTGATTTGTAAGTAGATCATAGCTAGATTTAGAGCTTGATTAGTTACAAACTCTGAAAAGTGTATCTCCTGATAACTATTTAAGAAACAAAACATAACCCTACAGTCATATACAATCAAGAAAATCAGTCAAGAAAAGTCATATGTATTTATCTTTTAATCTTAATCATTTAAATAGAATTCATTGATTAAATAAGATCACTTTCTCCTGTTGTAATCCGTGTGTACAAAAGAGACAACAATTTACTTGCTCTACATAACTGTTCTTGCAAATTCTGGCAATGCGTATCCAAGAATCACAAAAACAGTATTGCTAATTCTCACCAACACTCTTAATTCAAAGGAACTCAGATATATTGAAATTCCCTCTTAACTGGCAGAGTTCTCGGTTACAGAATAATAGCTTAAAAAACACTCTCCGTTCTACCACATCACATATATACATGATTTCACATTCAAAACAACTCGGAGTTCCCCCCGCTAATAAGGGTAACCACTTATATCACGTTAACTACTTCCTTTCCCATGTCCTCCATTTCCCCGCACTCTCGATCTTACCTTTCTCAACTCCTTCTCAGTTACTAATTTTCTCCAATTTCTCGGCAAAGTCTCGGGCTATTTATGGCTCGGTCCAGCTCACTAAGCCCAACTCAAGGCTCACTTATTCCCAACAGTACAATAACCATTAAGCCTTTATTATTATTATTATTATTATTATTATTATTATTATAAATCAAAATTCTCTATTTTTTAGTGATTTTTATTACAACTCTCATTTTCATTGCAACCCATAGTGAAGAAACATGTAAATGAAAATGGTTTCATACGCATACACATATATGTTTAAATTTTATCTCCCAACTCAGCTTCAAAAGAGCATTACCACAAACTTTCGGGACTGTTATGACTAAGAAACCTAATTGTTTTTTCTAGAATTAAAACAATATTGGTCCTCTTGTTTATCACTTCACTTAACCTTTCTTGGTTTACTGCAAGTAATTTCAAAAAAGCATATGCAATTTTCAAATTATAAAAGCCAATGAAATGCCAGATATTAAAGTTTTCTCATATTTATCGGAGAAGGGAATAGACTCACCGATTCGTTGACTAGTTTTTCTCATAAATATAATTCTGGAATTTATGTCGTTGATAGACCTCCTAAGGGTTGTGGGGATCTTCTTTTGAATAACCTAGCTGGGGTTGTTTTGCCCCGCAGTATTAGGGTGTAGTTCTTTTTCTTACGAAAAAACAGAAAATAGCCGGTGACATGAAACTATATATAGAATGGCCAACACCATAGAAGTCAAAGCAACTTTGTTTTAAATCCCTGGAATATATTTTTGTTCAAATCTTTTGGGAACATATATTATTCTGTTCTATAAACCAAAGACAGAAATCAAAAACATTTACCCACCATGATAAAAAGGCCAAATCTAAAGTATCAGGTAGAGGCTTTAGAACTGATGCACACACTACTTTAGAAAGAAACCAGCACATGCGCCTCCTAGCTTGTTACAAGATAATTTCATGAATTCTGAAGAGCACTTAATCTTAGATTTTTCCTGCATAAAAGTATCAACATTACTGCCAATGCAACTTATATATATTATTATTACCAAATAATAAGTCGTGTAAATTTAACAGCTGGTCATTTGTCCAAATTGATCTGATAGCCAGTAAAAGATATATTGGCTTTGGCTGTACTCAAGAATAACATGAAGATCCAAATCTAGATAAAGAGGTAAAAAACAGAAAAGAAAAGGAGAAATAATAATGTAACCCCAATATCCAAGAAGTAAAAGCATTCAATGATTTATGGTAGGACACAAACTTCCACCATATATGGTACAGACTTACCTGCTAAGCCTTGCAGCGGGGGTGTTTTAGCAGTACAAAATGCCAGAAAGGTAGTGAAAGGACACAACTCCATCATCACTCAATATCAGACCTCAATAATGGCATTACCACCAGATAGGCCCTTTGCATCAATAATACTGACTCAAACATTGTTGAACTGCACTTAACTCTTTCCTCAAGGGCCTGAAGCCCTGTGAAACATGTGTAAATTGATTCAGCGTCTACTAGTGAATTATTTATTTTTTAATTTTTTTTTTATAAGTGTAAGTTGATTCAGCATCTACTTGTAAATTAAAATAGAGAATAAAAGGAATTTAACTAGTTGTTTAATTACATGACTATTTCATCTAATTTTAAAACATATATTAACATTATTTATTTATTGGCTTCACCTCTTATGTATGCTCCAAGCGGGGAGTACAATTGTCTGTAGTGAACATCCTCCAGAAGAACCTGGTAATAGTATTAGTCATTTATTGCCGCTGCAGCATCATCAAGATTCCCATATGAAATTAAGGGCTATAATTGATTTGGAGCAATTAGGGACAACCCCAAACAAACCCCTAAACCTTGTGAATCTTGATGATGCTCCATCGGCAAACAGTGACTGGTTTCTTTAGATCTCCTTGTGATATCATGAATCATGATCAGTATCCATGCAAAAGAGAAGAGAAGAAAAAAGGAGAAAGTAGAAAAATAAATAAGGGTAGAGCAGCCCTAACCCTAGTCCCATATCTAAATTCAATCCAATGAAGAAAATGTAACCACAGGAGCAAAGGAAAGAAGGGACAAAGTGATATAAGAGCTAGCTGATCAATTCCATGGGTGTATATATGTGTACTGTAGGCCAACCAAAGTCCAAACAAACAAAACTCACTTGGTAGTGTTTTTAGCTGTAGTCTCTATGCAAGAAAGAAGATTATCAACAGTGAAAAATAAAAAAAAATAAAAAGAAATAGTATCAAAATACTATGAACAGCAAAGAAGTGAAGGATAAGAAGAAAATAAAAATTATAGAAAAAGCCAAGAAGGTCCCAAATTGGAACAGGAAGAAGGGTTATAACTTATAAGAGAAGTAGAGAACTGAGAACGAAGAAGGTTAAAAGATGTATATATAGACTATATTGCTAGTTGCTAGAGAGAGTATGGTCCACTTGGGAAAGGGAGGAGATTGGTTGGTGCTTAAGACCTGTGAGTGAGAGAGTGAGAGAGAGAGAGAGGGTCATATCCATCATAATCATAGGTACCAAAATCTACCAAAAACTTAAAATTCTCAATGACCCAGTCTTTCTTCCAAAGATGGAAACACAATCTAATGGCTTCACTGCCCTTTAGAGGAATGATTAAGGGGTGGCGTTTAGGATTGGAAGAAGTATTACGTCCTCTACAATCGTTTTTTCTTCAAAGTGGGGGTTGGAATTGACAGCATCAGCTCTCATACCTTGACCCTGACCCCAGACCCCAGCCTAAATGTCAAGGGGGTGTGCCCTCTCTCTACTTCATTAGGGTTTCAACTTGGGCAAGGTTCCTAGTTCATTGCTTTGATTGATTCCCCCCCAATTTGCCTCTTTTGGACTCTTTTGTAAGTTTCACTATTAGAGATCTGCTAAAGCCTGAAACTATGGGTCTTAGTTTTCACATTATTAACTCACGCATCATTAATGGGTCTTAGATGGCTTGATTGATGATTCTTAATGGGTCTAAATTTTCACATCATTAACATCACGCATCATCCTCACCACCCCACTGGCTTAATTATGTCTCAGCCTTCAAGAATATTTACTTCACTGTCTTTTTTTTTTTTTAATTAAATATTAATTGGGTTCGCTAATCTATGCTCATCCATACTTTAACAGTAATACCAACATTTGATTGGTAATGGTAATAGGCTTAGACTCCTTGAATAATTGGTCAGTGGTTCGATTCCTGACTCTTACGTATAGAAAAACCCGGTTGAGAGATGTCAATCATTAAATATCGTGGTAATGATATTTGTATATTAAAAATCTTATATCATTTTTATATTATTTTTTTAGATGATAAAACAAACAAAACATACAATAAGGTATTCTTTCTCTGCATTTTTTCAGCTAAACAAGTAAAACGTTAAAGTGATATAGGATTTTTGAAGTTGAAATATCGTTACTCTAAATTCAATCCGTACTCTTACGTGTTATAATTAAATTAATGTGAATGAACGGTGTGGGGTCTAGGCAATTTTTTAAGTAATCCTCTTGCGTTGCAATTATGGTTATGGGATGCTTAAGCAAAAACATGGGTTTAGTTCATTATGAGATGTACTCATAAGAAAGGTTCAATGCGACAGCTGCATTCTTATGTACATTTGCCAGTCGTTTCTAAAGCGATCTCTTCTGGTTACAGGATACCAGAATTAATAAGTGGTGCATATAATTACACGAATGGATTGCTTTTATTTTGATATATTCTACTTTTCTCTCTAGAAAAATAAGAAGTACATATATGTCCGAATACTCATTCGGATGTAACATTGATCAGATGAGATAAGAATTTAGATAAATATCTTTCTGTTGTAAACAAATTGATTTAGTGGATGACAGTCTCATCTTATCTCCTATCCTATCTTATCTTCTCTTATCTTATCTTATAGGAAACTGATTGAGATTATGAGTCTACTATTATGTTATAAATAGTAGTAGTCAGATTGTATTCGATATATACTTGATCATAATAAGAATAACAAATATGACAGCTAGTTCCCGAAGAACCAGCTTTTGAATCCTAGTTCCGGAAGAACTAGCTTCTGAATCTATATTTCTATTCTCTCCATCTCTCTATTCTTTTTCTATTTTTAACATGTTATCATTACGATCAAGTCTCTAACAATGCAACGATTTTTATGTAGGTATCTTTTCAAGGTAAGAATTCATGCTAAATGACAGAACGTCAAAAACTTCTATTTGACGTATATCAGAGCTTGAATCTCTAAGCAAGGGAACAATTTCTTTTCTTCTTCTCCCTAATCATAGCTTTCATGTATGAGTTCTTTTATTCGAATTCTTTTCAAGTGTTTTCATCATGTATCTCACAAAGCTTGAATTCATCGCTTTTGATAAATTCTGGAAGAATCTATTATTAAAACATCCCTGAAGGATTGCACAAAGGCAATAATTTTTCTTGGTAATGCTTATATGAAGATTTGTAGTATAGTTCCTGAAGAACTAGACCTTTGAACCATGATTGAAATTTAAAAGATCATTTGATCTTAGTATAAATTGAAACAAAGGAAAGTGATGGAAAAATCATATATGCCTATTGAGAATGCTCCTGGAGTAGCAAAAATTAGAAAGAAAATCAAATGGATTGAACATCATTCCCGGAAGTGAATGCAATGTATTATAATTTTGGATACGATAGGGGTCATGGTTATAATCTTTTATGTGGTAGATATTACCAATACCGCGATGGTTTAAAATCTTCGTATGAGAATATGAGTGAGATATGAGAAAATATTGAAAATAGTAAAATTATCTTAATGTTTTTAGCATGTATGGAAAGACCTCGATCATAGTTGTCAAGGTAAAGATTGATTTTTGTCTATCAAATCCTAAGATCCAGTAATATATTAATTATTTCTCGTAATGATTTTGATTGATAACATTTGTAAAGTACGAATTTTTGTTTTGCCAAATGCAATGGTTATTGAAAAAAAATCATTTATTCTTTGAAAAAGATAAAATAATATAATTATTATGAGTTGTCATATTTTCTTTTATGAATATGATTAATGTCCAAATTGTTCTTATAAAAATTATTCTTTTTATCATGATCTTATAAATAACGTGCATATATATATATATATATATATATATATATATATATATATATATATATATATATATATATATATATATATATATATATATATATATATATAACACCTTCTGGAGTTTTATTGATTGAAGAAAAGATACCTGCTTCTTAGATTTTTATTGATATTATATCAATTATATAAATTATGATAAACGAGTGCGATTGAAATACTTGCTAATGTCAACCAGAAGTTTGCTATGCACTTAAAAATCAAAGTTAAGTTAATTATATTGTTGTAAACCAGAAGTTTACTAGTCTAAATAATTTTATTATTTGGCATATGGTCAATTACATGATTGAAACACGTGTTAATGTAAATCAGAAGTTTGCTATGTACCTTAAAATCAAAGTTAATTATATTGTTGTAAACTATAAGTTTACTATTCTAAATAATTTTGTTATTTGGCATATGGCCAATTACCCCATCCGAAGTCAGTATTGATGATTCATATTGATGTCATTAAAGGAACAGAAGATTCTCCAATATAATGAGTTTTCATATGTTATGCATTTTGAATGCAAAAGGATTAAGGCTAGAAGCCAGATGATCACATGTTTGATTTCTTTCAATTTGCAACCAGATGTTTGCAAAAGTAATTAAATGTTTTGAAAGATCCCATATTATGGTTCCTAAATGGAACATAGTTTTTTTTTTTTCAATATGTTGTAATCTAGTAGATCTTGAAGAAATCTACCAAGTTTCAAAGATATACATGACAAAGGGTATCGTATTGAAACCAAAAAATGACGTAGATGCAAAATATCTTACTTATTCAAACCTTGTACCAGAAGTACATGTTGTAGAAATTTTCAAGTTTCTTATTAGGATTATATTTTACAAAAGTGATGATGGATGAGTGAAATTATATGCACCGGAAGTGCTTACCATCTTTTGTACTTTGGCATGAGTGCCTCTGCCATCTAAGTTTAATTGTCATAGACCCAGAAGGTCACTAAGTCACATGTACCAGTCGCAAATATTTTTGCATGGTTAATTGTCGCAGAAGGAAAACCAATGAGTATGGTACATAACTCATGAATTTAAAGTACACTAGAAGCGTTGTAAATCTAATGGTGCAAAGAATATTGTTCCTTAATGGAAAATAAAATTTCAATGTGATGCTCCAAAGGAGGTCAGTGAGACTCTAGAAGAGATCAAAAAGTTATATAGATCAATAACCCCACATTTCAAAAGAAGTAACCTCAGAAGAGGTTCTGGTACTGGAAAATTACGAGATCTCATTAAAATATGGAAATATGAGGAGAAGATATATTGTTGATAATATATTTGCATATGTAATAGCAATTGCTTCTGAAATTATTAATGATAGTGAGCATGAAGCTCAAATTATAGAAAATGTCGACATTAAATTAATTGGCCAAAATTGAAAGGAATAACTGAGCTATGGTTGTTAGCCAAACTAGAGCACTAGTAGTCCAAACACCCAAAGTTGTCGATTATAGTTATGAATGCAATCACTTTTAAATTGTTGATTAGTTTGGCGGTCCCTAAAGGACTTGACACACGCTTAATAGATGTAATGATAACTTACTTTTATAGATCATTAGATAATGACATATATATGAAAATCCCTGAAGGACTTAAGATGCCTGAAGCATGTAATTCAAGACCTAGATTAATGTACTCTGTTAAATTGCAAAAATGATTGTATGAATTAAAGCAATCAGGATGAATGTGGTACACTCGTTTGAGTGACTATTTATTGAAAAATATGTATGAGAATAATTCTATTTGTCCTTGTGTTTTCATCAAGAAAACAAACTCAGGGTTTGTAATAGTTGTTGTTTATGTTGATGACTTAAACATAATAGGGACTTTAGAAGAGATCTCAAAGACTGTAGAGTACTTACAAAACGAGTTTCAAATGAAGGATCTTGGAAAAATGAAATTTTGTCTTGAATTCCAAGTTGAACAATTTGCGAGTGGAATACTTATTCATCAATCTTTTTATATAGAAAATATTTTGAATCCATTAAGTACTCCAATGGTTGTTCGTTCACTTGATGTAAAAAGGGACCCTTTTCATCCAAGAGAAGATGATGAAGAAATTATTGGTCCTGAAGTACCATATCTTAGTGCTATTGGAGCACTTTTGTATCTTGCAAATAGCACAAAACCAGATATAGCTTTTGCAGTGAACTTATTAGCAAGATTCAGTCCAGCACCAACCCGAAGACATTGGGCTGGAGTCAAACATTTTCTTCGTTATCTCCATGGTACATCTGATATGGGTTTGTTTTACCCAAATGGAGTAAAGTTAGAGTTGGTAGGGTATGCTGATGATGTATATCTTTCTGACCCTCACAAAGCCCGGTCCCAAACAGGTTATGTTTTCACATGTGGAAAAGCTGTTATCTCATGACGATCAGTGAAGCAAACAATCACAGCTACATCATCAAATCATTCAAAAATATTGGCTATTCATGAAGCATACCTGTGAAAGATTGAAGATGCATGAAGCATATCCCTGAATGGTTCAAGATGCATGAAGCATTTCCCTGAAGGATTTACGATGCCTGAAGCATATCCCTGAAAGACTCAAGATGCATGAAGCATTTTCCTGAAGGATTTAAGATGCCTGAAGCATATCCCTGAAGGACTCAAGATGCCTGAAGCATATCCTTGAAGGATTTAAGATATCTTAAATGTATTATTTAAAAATATGACATATGTACTATGAAATGTGAGGATTTTGAACCTATAGTTCGAGCCTCAAACGATGTTGTAATGGACCTGAAGTCTGAACATTATAAAATATAAACTCTGTCAAAACAAATATGTGTTACTACACCATATGGTTGTCCCCTAGAATAAGCTATACTTGGAAAATTCTAGAAGGATCAAAAGTATAAAAAATAGCTACCTTGATTTAGATATACATATAATTTATATTCTTCTGTTTGTCATATTCAACATTTTATATTGTTAAGCAATGCTTGGTTTATATACATATTGGTATATCATGCAATTGTGAGTAATTTTATTTCAAAGTTTTATTTTCTTATATGATTTGTTTAATATAATTGGTATTAATTTTGATTATTTGAATATTATTAGAGCGACTTAAAGTTGTTCCAAATTATGGAAGGTATAAATAAATGTCTTCATATAAAATGTTTTTGGAAGTTAAAGTTCTGTCTCGGCCTATAGTTCGAGCATTTGGCAACAAAGAACCTTGGTCCTGAAGTACCAAACCTTATTGTCATTGAAGCATTTTTGTGTCTTGTAAATAGCACTATGCCAGATATAACTTTTGCAACCAGTTTACTACAAAGAGTTTGCTTTGCACAAACTCAAAGGCATTAGAATTAAGTGAAACACATTATTATCTATATAGTTATGTCTTCATATGTGGTAGTAGTATTATCTCATGGTGGTTTGTGAAGCAAACAATCATGATTACATTATCAAAGCATTCAAATATATTGGATATATTTGTGAAGCAGGTCATGAATACATTTGGTTAAGAAATATTACATGACAAACTAGAGGAGTATGTGGATTGGTGAAAGATAATAACAAATCAACGATATGACTTGAAGATGATGTTGTATGTATTGCACAAATCAAAGTTGGCTACATAAAAGTGACAATCCATCATATCACAAAGACATTGCCAACTCCAGTTTTCAAGAAGCATGAACATAATATTGTACTGAGTCAATTAAGAGATTTTTCATAATTGATGTATTTTTTTTAGAGGAAGTAAGTTA
This sequence comes from Echinosophora koreensis, assembly GCA_035048595.1. Classification (NCBI taxonomy): domain Eukaryota; kingdom Viridiplantae; phylum Streptophyta; class Magnoliopsida; order Fabales; family Fabaceae; genus Echinosophora; species Echinosophora koreensis. Next base: position 5,192,810 of record JAPCYP010000019.1, on the reverse strand, counting down.
TTATGAATATTGTACTCTTTTTCCTTCGTTAAGTTTTTATCCCACTAGGTTTTTCTTAGCAAGGTTTTAACGAGGTAATATTCATAAAGGATAGTCATCCAAGGGGAAGTATTATAAACAAATTGATTTAGTGGATGACAATCTCATCTTATATCCTATCCCATCTCATCTTCTCTTCTCTTATCTTATAGGAAACTGGTTGAGATTAGGAGTCTACTGTTATGTTATAAATAGTAGTAATCAGATTGTATTCAATATATACTTGATCATAATATGAATAACAAATATGACAGCTAGTTCCCAAAGAATTGAACCAACCTTTGAATCCTAGTTAGGGAAGAACTAGCATCTGAATCTATATTTCTATTCTCTCCTCCTCTCCATTCTTTTTCTATTTTTAACACTTTCATCCAATAATAGTTGATTTTTTAGAGTATATTATCTTATAAGTGAAAAAAAAAATTCTTTATAATATGATCAGACATCTAAGCATGAATTTTTTTAGCCATATTTTTTTATACACATAAATCTAAAAAAAATTATTAATTTTTAAATATGAAAAAAAAATGTAAATATCTAAATCGATTATTTTGACTTTTATTACTAGCTTTTGGATGCATGAGGGGGCTGGCATTTGTTTAGTTTATTAATTAATTTTCATTCATACCAAGGGGATTAAAAGCATTTCCTCCATCAAATCCCTATTAATATAGAAAATGTCTTGAGATCAATTTCACCATTCAAAATGATATTTCCATTATTTAGTGTTTTTTTATTGAATTTTCCTAAAACTAGTTAACAACTAACTACATCCGGAATAAGAGAGACTTCTGGATGTATCCTGGAAAAGTTATTTAACATCTATAACATCTTTTAATGAATAAACCTTTATTTTCGTCTATGAAGGATCGGAGTCCTTCACTTCTACCTGCAAATGGGGAAAACTCATCAGTTAGTCCCATAAAAATTAGACCTCCATCACTTTAGTCTTACCATTCTCATATGTTAAAATTGCGAAAAAATAATGGTACGAAAAGTTTGTAGTACAAACGACTTATGAAATCATAACATTGAATACCAATGTAGTGTTGGTTAAATGGAAGTAACTTGTATCATAAGGAAGAGAACTAAGGGATAAAATCTTACTCAATCAGTCGAACCAGATATTAACCTCATAGCAGTCCCGAAGGACCTAAGCCGTAGGATGCTCTGATTGACCCACTCGGCCCAAAAGGCTAATTAAGATGAATTCCAAAAAAAAAAAAAATGAATTAATTTTTTTACGATTTATCAGGTATTAGTTTATTTAATTGATCCACATTTATTTCATCATTCGTGAGATTTCGCCAATGGTTCATTGGCACTAATGCTTTGTTTAGTTGTGAGAAGAAAAGGAGAAGAGAGAAAGAGATGAGAAAGAGCATGAGAAGAGAGAAAAGGGTGAGAAATATAATAAATTTGATGTGTTGTTTGGTATAAGAGAAATAGAAGAGAAAGAAGTGTGTTCTCTCTTGTTTGATTGGATAGAAAGTGAGAAAAGAGAAATATAATTGTTTTTAAAAAGACAAAAATACCCTTAACTAAAAAATCAAGATACAAATATTTTGATTTTATTAATTAAGTTAATTTAAATAATCAAATAACTTAAATTAATTTAATTGATTTAAGTTATTTTAACTAATAAAATTTATTAGTTTAATATAATCATTTTATTAATTTAAATTTAATTAATTAATTAATTAATTAATTTTATTATTCTCTCTTTTTATTTTCTAGTCTAAATGTAAATAGCATAACTAGTTAAGATTAAGATAATATGTATGCAATAATGAACATGATCACCATGCAAACCTCGGCACATGCTAAGTGCTAACTGATTGGAATCTTTTTTTTTTTTTTTTTGCCATAATGAAAGGCAAGCATTATCGCTTTGTTTATTAGAGTAGAAAATAACAAGAGATAAAATAAGAAAAGAGAAGAATGAAAAAATACATTTTTCTCTGATTTGATGGATGAGAGAAATAGGGAAGAGAAAAAAAAATTGGTGGGACCCACTTCAAAATTTTCTCTCTCCCTAAGTGAGAAGAAAATGGAAGAGGGAGAGAGTGATTAATGTAAAATGATTTTTATACCCTTCTTTTTTTGTTCTCATTCAATTATTTAATAAATTTAAATAATTTAAATTAAATTAATCATTTATTTAATTAAATTAAATTGAAATCAATAAAATAATTATATTAAACTAATAAATTTTATTACCTAAAATAATTTAAATCAATTAAATTAATTTAAATTATTTGATTATTTAAATTAACTTAATTAATTAAATTTAAATATTTGTATATTGATTTTTTAATTAATGATATTTTTGTTATTTTAAAAATAATTATATTTCTCTCTTCTCACTCTCTATCCAATCAAATAAAGCGGATAGAGAGAACACATTTCTTTCTCTTCTATCTCTCTCTTATTTTTCTTACACCAAACAACTTATCAAAACTACTGAATTTCTCATCCTTTACTCTCTTTTCGTATTCCTTCTTATATCTTTTCCTCATCATATTTTTTTCTCATAACAAAACAAAGCATACAAGCATAGAGTCGACTAAACGCACACGTACACATCGATCGACAATAATCCACCTCCCCTCCCCCACATGTCAGGAATCATGTGTTCATCTATAACTCTCCAAGTTTTGGAAGGGCACATCAAATATCACTTGTTGACCTGTAAATGTCACAATGAATGGCTTTTAACCCTTGAATTATTTGATAAATCCTAAGAAAATAGCTAAAGACCGGCATTGTGATTTATTATAATGGAATCAAGATTTTGTGCGAATATCTTTATCCAAAACCCTAGTACTTGAATACGCAACGAAATACCGCACTAATCGCTACTAAAAGATTCCGACTGTCCAATCAGTGTTTAACATAAACTTTTTTTTTATATTTTCTAAAGGCAGTCTATTTTAATTTTTATAGACAAATGCTAGTAATTAATTCTTATGTTAATTTTCTCATTTGACAAGGTTTGAACCTGGAATCTTCTACTCCTCCAGGCTCCAACTTCTTGTACTTTTTGCTCAAACCACTTGAATTACCTAACCCCAAAAAGGCAATCTGTTTACATGGCTAATGGCGTTTAAGACACTTTTTTTATATTTTCTAAAAGAAAATCTGTTTATGGCGTTTAGGTAGCGTTTGATACAAGTTTTACAAAAATATTCCCAAGAATGTTGGCATGGGAGTAAAAGTTTCTAATGTTTGGTACGAGTTTTAAAAAGTTATTCCCGGACATAAAAGATTCCCGGGAATAAAATTAGTGAATGATATTTAGAAACTTGGGATAAGTCTATTCCAATACGTGAAGGTGAGAAAACTATATTCCAGCAAATGTGACTCCCGAGAACATAGTTTGACCGGGAATAAAACATTATAATACCAAACACGTCCCCTTCCACTTTTTTCTTCCACGGTTAGAGTGTGTTTGGGAAAGATTTTTTTCCCCATTTTAGCTATTTTTTAGCTCTTAAAAGCTGTTTCATAGATAATCTATCATGTTTGGCATTTTGCTTAAATTTATAAAAAAAGCTTTTTTTAGGGGAAAAAAACTATTTTATGCCATCTAGTTTTTTCTAGCTTAAGATTGTTGTAATCTGATTATTTTTCATTCTCAATACTCTCTTCCATGTTTACCCCTACAAAACTAACTTCTAAACAAATATTATTAAATTATACAAATAACTTCATACCCCTTTTCATAATTTATTATATAAAAGTGATTTTTTTTTTGTACCACCCAAACGAAATAGATTATCTTAAAATCGTTTTTCAGCAAACAGACCCAAACAAAAACAGATTCTGATTATAATCGATTATCACAATAATTGATTATACAAAAATTGATTATCAGCATAATCTTTTTCTTCCAGCTTTCCCAAACACACTCTTAGACAAGTGAGATTCTCCAGGTTTTCTTTTTTGGATGATAATAAGTGAGATTCTCCAGTTAATAATCCGTGTTAGAGTATGTTTGGGAAAGATTATTTTCCCTGGTTTCAGCTGTTTTTTAGCTTAAAAGTCGTTTCATAAATAATCTATTATGAGCTTGTTTGGGAAAGATTTAATCTTTCCCATTCAGCTATTTTTAGATTAAAAAACTGTTACTATCAATAATTATTTTGTTTGGGTAAAAAGCTTAAATCTTGAAAAAGCTTTTTTATGCCACTTTAAGCTGTTTTGGAACAGCTGAATGACCCAGCTGTTTGATTATAATTTTTCCGATATTCACAACTTCCCTGTCTTGCCCCCTCTCCCAGCGACACTTTACGTTTTGCATTTTGAGTAACCATCAGGTACTCATGTTGGAGCAATGCAACATACTTAATTGACTATTTAATTATTTATTTAATTAATATTAATTATTTATTTATATTATTTTTTTGTATTTTTTTTTGTGTTAAAAAATTAAATATGTAAACAAGTTTTAATATTAAAAACACATGCATATTATTAATATAAACAAATAACTTCGTACCATTTTTCGTAATTTATTATGTAAAAGTGATTTTTTTGCACCATCCAAACAAAATAGATTATCTTAAAATCGCTTTTCAGCAAACAGACCCAAACAAAAACAGATTCTGATTATAATCGATTAACACAATAATCGATTATACAAAAATCGATTATCAGCATAATCTTTTTTTTTCAGCTTTCCCAAACACACTCTATGTTTGGCATTTTGCTTAAATTTATAAAAAAGCTTTTTTTAGGGGAAATAAGCTGTTTTATGCCATCTAGTTTTTTCTAGCTTAAGATTATTGTGATTTGATTATTTTTCATTCTCAAAACTCTCTTCCCTGTTTACCCTTATAAAACTACCTTCTAAACAAATATTATTAAATTATACAAATAACTCCATACCCTTTTTCGTAATTTATTATATAAAAGTGATTTTTTTTGCACCACCCAAACGAAATAGATTATCTTAAAATCGCTTTTCAGCAAACAGTCCCAAACAAAAACAGATTCTGATTATAATCGATTATCACAATAATCGATTATACAAAAATTGATTATCAGCATAATCTTTTTTTTCCAGCTTTCCCAAACACACTCTTAGTTTCAGCCATGGGAATTAAGCGAAGAAGTTTCCGTTGGCAGTGGCAACAAAAAATTGAATAGTGATCTTATCACCAACTGTGTTGAAACGAATTTGGTTCATTTTCAATTACATCTGATGTTGAAATCTTCTGTGAATAGAAAAAATAAGTGTTGAAAGAACTTCAAAGAAATCTTATTATTCAACGAGTTACTCAAAATTTAATATATTTTTTAAATAATTAGAGTACTGGCTTACAGCAGCGGTGTTGGGAGTCCAAACTCCCAAGTTCAAGGGCATGGAGTCCATTAAGTCACGAATTCCGCTTTTCTCAAGCAGGGGTACCTCCAGCACCAATCCGGTCCATCAATTCAATCTAATGATTAAAAAAAAAAGGTAATAATTTAATATTTTAAACATTTAAAAAAAAAAGAAATACCCAAAATCCCCAACACCCGATGCTACTCAACAGTGAGCTCCCTCTCCAACCACACCACCATATGCCGCTGCCGCCCACCCCAAGCTGCCGCTGTCTCCGGTGACCCTCCGTCGTTCCCCCTTCTCCATCTGCCTCCTCTGAAAGTTCCTGCGACACATTTCTGAAGAATAATGATATTTATATATTATTCCTTATTTTATTTATTTTACTTAATTTATAAATAATGATATAATTATTTTAAGACAAATATTAATCAATGCTCTCATTGAGGAATTAAGAAAACTAAAAAAGAATTAAAAAAAAAAAACTAAAAAAGTAACCCTTAGTGTGCGTTTGGATGGAGTAATTGAAAATTCTAGGGTATTTAAAATTTTAGAAAATTGAATCGCTTCAATTAAATTCCCTTCATTTTGAATTTTTTATTCGGATAGAATAATCAAAATTTTTAATCCTTAAAATTCTTTGTTTTGGTAGAAACATTGAGTAATTATTAAATAGGCGACAAATGGCGGCGGTCCAACGACTTTTCGGGGGCAGTCTGGCGGCTGGGCGGTGGTTTGGTGACTTTCTGGCGTCAGTTCGACGACTTTTTGGCAGTGGTCTAGCGACTCTTGATCGGTTGTTCATCGATGGTCCAATGGTGGCACATGAGATGAGACTAGGGAATTTCAAATTCCTACATTTTAGTTAGTATTTCAAATACCCTAAATTTAGTTTAAATAAAATACCCTCTAAAATTCCTTTATTTTTAAAATTTCTTACATTTAATATCCAAACAAGATAATTCACATTGATGGATTAATTTTAGTTACCCTCTATAAAAACATTACCCTCTTAAATTACTCCATCCAAAGTTAGGGGAGAAGAGAGAGACGACGTGACATTCATCAATTGTTGAAGTGGGAAGGGAGAGCGTGATTCTTTTTTTTTTTTTTTTAATAAGTAAGTGCAAACAGGCTTTTGACCCTCCAAACTCCCGTTACTATAGTAAGTGGAGTGTTTGAATCTAGAATTTTGTGTAAAAAAAAAATTAGAGGGGATAGAATTGATTTTAAGAGAAACAATAATTTTTAGTTTTTTTTCTAGTAAATATAATTGATTATAAGTATGAGACTCATAAAATTCTTTATATTTATATCAAAAAAATTATTTTACCTTTCCATCCAAACAAATTTTGTTATGTTGGGTTCGGCTTTCAAAATAGTTAAAAGCATATCTGCATGGGTAAAAGTTATCCTTAGGAGCTTAATTTTGTCAAAAGTGCTTCAATTATAGTAGATTAAATAATTTCCAAACATCTACAAAATCAATTATTCTAAACTTATTTTTAAAATATCATTATCAAATACAAATTAATTCAATTCAATTATTTCAAAAACAATTTTATCAATTTTATTAAAGTTACCGAAGGCCAGGCCGATGCTAGTTAGCGTCGGCTTAACCTACGCTAAAACGTTGCGTGGGTCACGCTAACTAGCATCAGCCTAGCCTTCACTAATCTTAGCGTCGGCCATGCATGTTACTAGAGCTGTGTAGCATCCATTTAGCATCCGCTAAGTTGACGATAACATTAGCATCGAGCACTTTAGTGATAGCCCCGTGGCCGACACTAATTTGCCTTTTAACATCGGCTTTTAACATTTAACGCTGGCTCTTGGCCGACGCTAAACACTGTTTTTCTTGGAGTGATCTTAAATAAACGGAGCTAACGAGATTGTGGTAAAGATAAGCCTTGAACACGGAGAAGTCAGAAGTGGTTCTTATTCGCCCATGCTCCACATAAAATCATCTTCCTCGGACAGACTTTTCCTTCTCATATATTTAATTAATCATATATTTAATTAATGATTAATGATTCTCTGGTCTCTATTTCCTTTTTGGGCTTGGAGTGCTAACCTGCTATGCAAATCTGATGCAAGCCTGATGTTTAGCATAAAATTTAACTGTGGCAATCAACACTGATATATAAACATGAAATATATATATATATATATATATATATATATATATATATATATATATGTGTGTGTGTGTGTGTGTGTGTGTGTGTGTGTGTGTGTGTGAGTAGTGTTATTTATAACTTCATATTAGTTTTATCTGTCAATAAGTTTAGGAAATTGATGGTGTTGAATATTTATAATCTGCGCTATCATAATCAATCATCACCAATGGGTGATATGAATTAGCTATAATCGATTCTGTGAATTGAATCAATCATATCAATTTTGTTTTCAAGTCTCTCTTTTTTGACTAATTAATTGCGTCTAAGGTGTATGTATTCAACTGTATATCTTGATAAGAATCTCTCTTTGATAATTGGTATACGGCAGCAATGACAAGGCACCATTTCACCATAAATGCAGACAAATTTGAGTTTATTAACTGGCAAACTGGAAAAGGGAAGGGAAAAAAGAGCCATCTTCATTTGGTTGACAAAGATAAAGGAAGATGAAAGAAAAGAAAAAATGGACTCCCATTTTTCAAAGGGTAATCAACTCAAATTGGAAAGAAAAGTGGAGGGAGAGGAGAGAAACTGATGAAAAGGACATAACCACCCCTGATTTTCGTACATCTTATTCTTAATTAAGAGTAATATTTGTCTTTTTATAAATATATTATTTACTTTTTTCTCACTTTCTACACGATCGAACAAGGAGAAATAAAACTGAGTGGTTGAGTGCAAGTGGTTAACGTACTGCTATTTAAGGACGAATCGTTCTGGTTCTGCCCGAGTTCGATCCTTGGGTATGCAACAACCCTTGGTCAAGCTTTACTAATTGCACGGGTGACTCAGAGATTAGTCTCATAGCGAGTCTAAAGAATCTAAGCCGTGGGATACTTCGATGGCTCACTCAGTCCCGGTGACTAATTAGGGTGAGTATCAAACCAAAAAAAGGAGAAATAAATATATAGTGTTCTTTTATTTATTTTTTCTTCTACTAAATAAATGAATGACCATCATTATTTTCTTTTCCTTTTTTCCTCTACTTTTTTCCTTTCGCTTTGTATTACGGTAAACTCTTTACTCTCACTTTTATCATGTGTAAACTAAAGATAACCTGTGGAACAACAGATATGATATCAACCTACAGCTAAAACAAGCTAAAGGTTGAAAGATAACCATTGTTTAACCCATCAAACCCAAATGACACCTAAGATCCAAGAACAAGCTGACGGCCCAAAGAGAGATAATCATAAAAAAAGACAAGACCCACGCTTAGTAGATTGCCAACTACCCAATCTAAATCAGAAAACTCCAAGCATTAAAACACTACATTGATGGCAACCAAAGAAAGACCACCTGCGGTTTTGACAAGAGATAACCAATTCCAGCATTTCCATTGTTTACAAACCATGACCAGTACCACCAGAGTAACTAATTTGACCTGGGATCAAGTTGCAAGATGAATGATATTTGGCATTAAAATCAAACATCAACACCATATATAAATAATATCACATACTTATTTATCATTTTTTCCCTCTCTCCTAAAACATTCAAAAGCTGCAAAAATGTGATATAAACGATTTCAAATATATACCGTGTCCCAAACAGGTGTGCCAAGAATTCTGATATTTGTATAATAAGAATGGATATTAAATATGAGACGCCATATGTATATAGGAAGGTATTATATTTTATTTGTATTTTTCTTTTGCATCTCTTTTTGTCATCACTGACCGTGACTATGTTGGTCACCACTACCTTTGCTACTTGGCTATCACCCAAGCTACCCTTCTCAACCATCACCGTGGGCTTACCCTGGTGACTATTGTCAACCGCCGCTATGACGCTGCCATCCACTATCATCCATCACCAGATTTTGAAAATAAATAAACAGATAAATAAAAAGATAGAGACAATTATATATTGTCGCTAAACTTTATTTCTTTATTTATTTTCAAAATCTGGTGATGGATGATGCCTTATGTTAACTTCTTAGCATGTGTTTGGTATTGCATGAGTCATGGATAGAATCCCTTCTCTCATACATAAAAAGCTACTCACAATTTCACACTTGACGCACGTTACTTTATTTGCTAATTGACTAATAATTGTTATAAAATCATCTTTCTTTTAAATTTTCAATAGGAGCTGATTCTTGTTCTTTAAGCCCATAGACTTCACTGTTTCAGAATATATTATAACAAATATAGAAGATATTTTGTGTCTTTGCTCAACTTATGAAAATAATTAAACAGGATATTATATCAACCTTCTAAATAAACATTATATTCTTAAGCTTGGCGTGTGTATAGGTTTAAACTAACTTTAGAATAATAAGTGAATTAATGAGCCTAGTCTCCTTGTTTCAGATAGCAGATAGCTAGGGTAGACAACTACATATATATATGAATGATATAACAAACGTAGCCCAGAAATTTCGCTGAACAGAACAATTATACGCATATGTCTACGTTCTGAGCACAATGTCAATACATCAGAGAGTCAGATCCTAAATTGCATTGCATCTGTAGCTTACTCCATCCGGAAAACTCCGTTGTCCCGTATAACCAATTCTGCACGCCATCTACCTTCATTGAAAATTTGTCCTTACCATATTTGGACATAGAATTGTTGTCAAACCATAGATATATACTGTGGAAGATTTGTTTATTATTTTAGTCTCTCTCTTCCTTTAATTTGTCAGTTTAAAAATATCATCAAAGATACAGTGTTCCATATAGGTGTTTAATTATGTTGTCAAAATACTTTTTTTTTTTTTAGAAAACAAGGATTAAAACTAAGAAGAACATTAGCAGGATTGATCTGTTTACATTTATACATGGTTAAGGAAGATCACCAACTTAGCTAAGATTTATAGTGAAAGTTTTACTTCATTGATATACATCAATCAACACACACACATATATATATGATTTATTCGATTATATTTTTATTGATGTTTAAAATTTGAGACAAATGACCTAATGATAAAAAGTTACGTTATAATACAATGCTAAGTCTTGCATTAATGTAAGTTGGTTTTAGTTAGTGATTATATATATGATTACTCAAAAAAAAACTCACATCACTTTATATTTTATTATGGACCATTCATACATGATCCAATTGAGTTTGACGTTAAGCGTAGTATATAAGTTTAGTGTGGGTCTTGAGGTAAAAAGAATTACCCTCTCTGCTTACCTTTCCCGTTTGGATCATTACCCTCTCTTTCTCTTCTAGCAAAAGCAAAGTAGTTTATCCTACCCTAAGTCAATCGATTAATTGAGTGCAAAGAAAATCTCTTTTTCATCATTAATTGAAGTTTTAGATTTTTTTTATTGTCAACCAAAAAACTGATGAGGCACAGAGGCAGTGGAAAGGAATGTATATATGGTAATAATGTGATTGCAGGTCACATGCATGAAGTATATATATATATCTAATGATGATGATGCCATGCAACGGAATATAATTAATATAATGAAAAATAATATATTTACATTGAATTTCCCTGCTTCTATCACTTCTCATACAAGAATGTTTTTTAACATCAAAATGGAATACCATACGGTGTCCCTTTTGATTTTTAATGTATTTTCGAGATGTGTGTTTATAAAGATAATAAAAGTAAGTGAAAGATAGAAATAAACACATACGATATCATTCACGGTATCTATACTTTAATGTTCAAATATGATAACTCTTTCTCATGTAACAATGTTATACACGTATTGTCGTACATATATTCACTTGTACTCTTTTCTTGTTATTATATTCCTATTTCTCTGTTATTATAATGCGAAGTGATGTACACCAAATTAAATATTATGCATCAAGCATTAGTCTTTCTCATATATGATTTTTGGATTCCGTTTTTGTTGAGCCCTTAAGGGATATGCAACAACAAAAAGATATGTGCAGGCTTTCAATGAATTTACTGAAGAAAGTATTTTAATGAGCCTGATAAGATGTTTCAGTCAAAAATTTACTCCAAGCCATTATGTACTCATATACGTATTCTTTACTTTATCCATTATTTTTCAATGTAAAAATTCTGAATTCACAATTCACATCCTACTCACAATTCCACTTACAAGTCACATTCCTCTTATATTTGTTTACATTATGTGTAATCAGAATTGACATGACCACTTCCCAGTAGCTGTAATAAATTGTACTAAGATTCTTGATCAGAATCCAATGTCTTATTAGTAATTTAGTATGTTTGTCAGCTCCTGCTCCCCGCTACTCTCACTATATATGTTGGACGTAAAATCACAAGTGTACCACGTTTAAAGGGAAGAATCAGGCGTGTAAGAAAAATGTGCCGAATAACTGATGGGTCGGCCTAAAAACCAATATGTTTTCCCTAGCGTTAAACTAGCAGTCCTTCCCCTGGAGGCAAAAGCAGAAGGTATTAATTAAGTAACCCAGAAGAATCATTTAATTATTACTCCCTCTGGTCCTATATATAAGAGGCAAAACCCTAAAACACACAGACCAAGGAAATGCATTGAAATAAGCTATTTGTAATTAATATTCATATAAATTTACAAATTTAACCCTTCAATAATTAATGAACAAACCTATGTATTGAAAGTTGCACTGTCTCGTAAATATAAACTCTATTATAAATAAGGGTAAAATTGGATATGAGCAGTTAATATTTGTCAAAATACATGCATGTCTCTTATATTTTGGACCAAAAAAAAGTAATCATTTGCCTCTTATAATAAGGACCGGAGGGAGTATTTTTTTAGAAAAAAGGGGCCACCAAATGAGGTTATAACTTATGAGTAGCTTAATTTGTGGTGTTGAATTACATGGTAAACACAAAAGTGAAGGGAATGAGTTCATGGTTCCTTCTAATTACATAGTCTTTATTCAACTCATAATTATTTTTTTTAACCAATGTAAGACCGCCAACCTTCACACTTGAGTTTCCAACATTCTCCCAACTCAAAAGTGAGTCCCTATGTTAGTATGTTTCCACTCAAGCAAAAGCGATTATTCATGAAGTTACCAATCAAGATTCAAGTCTTGTCAATGTATTCCACAACATGGATTAGGAATTAGGATTAAACCCAAGTACTAATCACTATATCTAAATATTTGACTTAGACGAACCATCAACTTTGATACCACTTGTTAGACCATGCATAGGAAACACTAAACTTCGAGGGATCTCGACCAATGGGTTAAGAGCAAAACGATAATCGTGGACTTGATATAACAACTTGACCCAAAATATTAAGGTAATGAGTTTATCGATCTTTTCATTTATTTAGTCATCATTTAACTCGTTCTTTACCAATACGAGACTTGAATACTCACACTTGAATTTTCTAACACGTGGTCCCGGAATCATAAGACATACACTAGTGACCTAAAATCATAAAAAACATTGGGCCAACATTGAGAGAAATATGAGAAATATTGTTAGATGCATATTTGCATTATCATAAAATGACTGCTAAAGTGCTAATTCCTTAAAACGAGATTGTAAATACATTTTTTGTGAGTGAACTAAAAAAAGAAATGATGATGGGCAAGCTCATCATCGTTACAGCGAAAACATTTAGAGGAGGCCTTATCACCAAAAAGATATATATTTAGAGGAGGCCTAAATGGTTATGCGAAGCGGAACTTCATTCCTTAGCCACTTTTGTCATTAAGACCATCGGCTAGAATAAGATTGAGCCCAATTGTGGTGTGGTGTACATGTAGTTGATGGTACAATGCTAGAAGTGGGCCCAGTGGCTGGTATTAGAGGAGTGTGAGGCAAAATAAATCTTACTAATTTTTTTTTTTGATGAATAAATCTTACTAGTTTTAAAAATATACAAATCCAACTTTCAAAATTAGAAGTTAAAATTACTGGGAACAATACATGTCTAAAAGAAATGCAATAATATTTTAAATAACAAGTAAATTGACATGGTTGTCAGTGTATTTTAAAACACTAAAAATTGAATTAAAATATATGCTCTTAATATTCCAACGAAGGGCTTCATCAATTTTTTTTTTAATAATGTTCCAATCGAGTGTGGCAAATAATTTTTTTCCTGAAGAAAATTTGTAACTTCTTGTTACGGATTAGAGCGAGCTCTTCACACTTAGGCTTTGTTTGTTAGAATAGAAAATAACAAGAGAGAAAACAAGAAGAGAGAAAAGGAAGAGAAAATACACTTTTCTCTTGTTTGGTGGAGGAGAGAAATAGGGAAGAGAGAAGAAAATGGAAGAGGGAGAGAGTGTTTCATGTAAAATGACTTTTGTACCCTTCTTTTTGGGTTCTCATTCAATTATTTAATAAATTTAAATAAATTGAATTAAATTAATCATTTATTTAATTAAATTAAATTGAAATAAATAAAATAATTATATTAAACTAATAAATTTTATTTAAAATAACTTAAATTAGTTAAATTAATTTAAAATATTTGATTAGTTAAAATAACTTAAATAAATTAAATTTAAATATTTTTATATTGATTTTTTAGTTAAAGATATTTTTGTCTTTTTAAAAAAAATTATTTTTCTCTCTTCTTATTTTCTATCCAACCAAACAAAGGGGAGAGAGAGAAAACGCCTCTTTTTCCTCTATCTCTCTCCTAATTCTCTTACACCAAACAACACATAAAATCTATCATATTTCTCATTATTTTCTCTTTTTTCATACTCTTTCTCACATCTTTCTCTCTTCTTTTTTTCTTCTCACAACCAAACAAAGTCTTAAAGCAATTCGACTTATTTGCTCAGATTTATAGACACCAAGAGTCAGATGGGTGGATCCTCCTGCTGAATGAGTTAATTAAATGTTGATGGGACGTATTGTGTCACAACTGTTATGATTAAGAGCTAATAAGAAGAGATTAATTCAAGACATTAGTAGATTAGTTGGAGAGTCTCATGGTTTAAATACCATGCTGGCTTGCTGAGTTTACTTGTTACTTGATATAGAGCTCATAACAACAACGTATATGTATCAATTTAGCTTCTATTCCCACCTCAAGTGCATATTTAATATTTCGGTAATATATTACACATTTAATATAGATCACATTCAATGTACACAACAACTAAGAATTTTACACAATATAAAATTTACTTAAAAAAAATGAAACAACGTCAACGTGACATTTTTATAGTTATAAAAAGAAATTTAATTTAAAAAAAAAAAACAAACAAACAAACAAACACTTCACGTTTTCTCAAGCTTACAACTCCACGTGATGCGTAAAAGCATTTATGAATGGAAGGACCTCAGGTTGGAAAATTGGCTAGCCATTTAACGTAAAATTGAGTCCCCAGGCCGCAGGTTTCTTAACTTGTGCGCAGTTGCAAATTAAATTAGTCCCCAATTTGAGGATGAACATCTCTGTACTGCTGTACATGTCAGCAGATGTGTACTACTGAAAATGGCTTGCCCCTTGTGTTAACCGTGAAACAGGTTTTTTCTCCTCGGTTTTCTCTGGTCCCCTAGATTTATTTGTCTAAATCCATTGTATTTAAGTACAAGCTTATTTATGGGCGGCTTCTAGGGTGGGCGAGGAGGGCATGTCTCTCATGGTGAGAGACAACTTATGACCGTTAGATATACCAATTTTTAAATCAACGATTGTGATTTGTTCTAGGTGACCGGCCAAGTGAGTATTTTCCAAATTGCTGATAAGTCCCTTTATGATAAGGGGTCTGCTGAGTGGTAGGGGCTGTCGTATTTGTCCCTCCCACGATTCCACTCCTTTGAACTTTCATCCATTACCAGGATCATGGCCATCAACCAACCAAGCTCCATCCAAGCCAAACCCATCACCCACCTTCTGCGCCTCCGAGCGTTGCCCTGCCCCCTCTGCGCGCCGCCCTCCCCGTCCTCGCGCCGCCTCAGATCGCTACTTGCGCCGCAGATCCGCTCGAAGCGCCACCGCCGCTCCGCCGCAGATCCAAGCCGAACAGACATGGTCACCTTAACCATCGCGGACTCACCCCCTTTCCCTCTCCACCTTACATTGAGGGACCGCCAGAGAGAGAGACTGTGGTGAGTTGCGACCGGTTCCTCTGAGATCAGTCATGGCTTTCTCCTCCAACACCCGCGACAAACCAAGCTAAGCCACCTCCATGCGGTAGCCACCTCCGCCGTCTACTCTCTCTCTCTGTGCTGTACCGACTCCGCCGCGCCGTCACGTCGTCCAGCCGCCGCAGCTCCGCCAACCAGTATTACCATAGGTCGCAGGTGGTTTGAGTGAACAAGATGAAGGTAGTTTGGGCTTGGATCACCTCTTCTTGGGCCTGGAGTTTTTAAACAAAAAAACTCATGTCATGTTTTTTTTAAAGGGTTGGCAGAAAATTCTACAAACTAAAAAAATTCATTTTTTTTTAAATATTAATCTAAATCAGAATATCTAATTTTTTCCTATTAAAAACAATTCAATTTCTTGTTCTTTGAATGAAAAATCATTTTCAAAAAGAGAATTTAACCTATGAGATATACCTAAATATATGTACCTAAAATCCTATCATACCTGAGACACCTCATTGTATCTTATTGAGAAATTTTTTAATGCACTTTGATAAAATTAGGTGAGAATCTTGGTTGAGTGAAAATGGAAGAGAATGGACGGTCCTATAAAAAAAAAGAGAGAAAGAAAGAATTTAAGTGTAGTAAATGAGATTAATAGAAAAATGGAATGAAATAAATGTATTGATTGAAATATAAATGAGATTTAAAACTATTTAAACCAATTTGAGTAAAACTAGAAGAACTAACCGTGGAATGAGCGAAATAGGAGAGAGAATATGTTTCAAAATTCAAATTTTGAGTAAAATGTATGCACTTAGAATTTTCAAAGTGTGGGAAATCTTTTCAATTTTAAATTCCAAATCTCATTTAGAATTCAAAAATCAAACAAAAATAATTAAGAGAAGATTTTGAAATAATTTCTTGAACTCAGATCGACACCAACTCGGTACCGACTTATACTGCTAACAAGGCCCAACTAAGACGAGAATTAAAATTTTTGGCATCAAAATTTTTATTTAATTATTTTTAATATTTCTAATTTTATATTTTATATTTTTAACAGCTTTTAAAATTTTAGGGTGTTACAATACCTAAAGTTATATATACTATTATTTTAAATTCATTCCAAAATAATAAATGTAGAAATCAATCAATGTTTTAAAAATCAGACTGATTATTGAATCGGTGAAGACACTACTTCAAGATTTAGTGGTTCAACTATGGTTGAACCATGATCGAACATGTAATAATTAAATATATATTTTTAATATTATATAGTATATTAAGTAAAAAAATTAAGACAAATCAAAATAAAAATAAGATAATCATATAATATATTTCATAAGATAAACGAACAAAGATAAACAATATTTATGCGTTTGATTGAATTTTATTAGTTTAAAAATCAAACATATTATTCTAAGATTTAAATGAATTTCAATTAAATGTTACATTATTCACTTAAGAACATACAACATATAAAGTTTAAAATTATAGTTGAATAAAATATGAGTTTAATTGATATACATTATGTGCCAACGTACTCTTTGATGTGGATTAATGCTTACCCGGTTTATCCGCTAATTCGCTTGTAATGGTTACCCAGGGTATCCCCACAGCCGATAGCCCTAGGACTAATCTCCCGATGATATGGAGTATCAGTTAAGGAACAACTCCTCTACCTACTGATGCAGCTTTATTCTCATCACAAGGATTCAAACCCTGGACATATGGTTAAAGTGCCCAAGCTACTAGCCACTTGGACAACATCTTGTGGGTGACAGTACACCATATTTTAAACCTAGCTTATAATAATGAGCTTTGGAATATAATCTCATGTAAATTATCTAAATTTCTTTGACTCAATATTTAATAACTTAATATCATTCAACATATTTATTGTCGTTCTTTGAAGTTGTTGCAATCACGTCAAAAAAAAAAATTGTATAGCAAAATATTTATTTAAACCTTAAATTTTTGTTGCATTTTTATTTAAAGTATAATTGAATGATATTTGATTTCACATTTATAGTATTAAATTTTATAAAATGATTTTTTTTTTTGGCAACCATGTTATAGGTACGAAGTATTCACCACCGTTAGCAGTGACTAATGTGGGTTCTCCCCTCCCAACCAAGTTTTCTTCATACACGAGAGTCAGGATTCGAACCCCTGACAACTTGTTTAAGGTGTCAAAGTCCCTTACCACTTGAACCAACCACATGTTGGTATTAATTTTTTGTTTTTATATGACTAATTAGTATGTATTAAAAAAATATTAAAATAAATATGTATGTATACATATTAAATTAAAATATAATTATATTTATTTTACATGAATTAATTAAAATGGAGTAAGAAAAAAAGACCGTGCGTAGCACGAGTACCTTTCTAGTTTCATATTAATTGAAAACACAATACATGGGTAAATTAAATGTGAAATTAGTAAATAAAAGTATAAGCCTTTTAAAAAAAAAGTATAAATGATACAATGCATTTTTTATTTAGCAAATTGTTTTTTGTAAATTAAAAATTATAGGAAATGGTTGGGCCGGTGTGACCCTGATTGTAACACCCCGATCTTCACTGCTTTCCAATATCTGTAAAGATATTTATATGTTTATATTTTATTCGAGACCTAGAAAATGATTTTGATTCATTTTCTAGGTCTTGGATAAAATATAAACATATAAATATATTTACAGATATTAGAAAGCAGTGAAAATCGGGGTGTTACACTGATAGGCCCAATATGGCATAGATCATGTCCAATTGGATCCAATCATGTCCAATTGGGATCATGTCAGTGTAAGGCTTACACTTGAATTGATAGGATATGGTTGGGCCGATGCGACCCTGTTTGGCTCAATATGGCCCAAATCATGTCCAATTGGGCATATCATGTTCAAATTGGGTCAATCATGTCCGATTGGGCTAATCATGTCCAAATGGCTCAAACATATATTTTTAGTCCGATTGGGTGAATTAATGCTTACCTGATTAATCTGCTAATTCCCTTGTAATGATTCCCCTATGTTAAATCAAGGAAGCATTATTTTACACCAAAAATTATTTTAATTAATTATAAAGACTAAAAATTAATTAGACATATACATAATTGATATAAATTATTTTTATATAATTAATATATTATATATAACTTCGGTTCTCATTTCAATTTTTGAAAATTTGACCTAGGGGAACCATTACAAGCGAATTAGCGGATAAACCGGGTAAGCATTAATCCACATCAAAGAGTACGTCGGCACATAATGTATATCAATTAAACTCATATTTTATTCAACTATAATTTTAAACTTTATATGTTGTATGTTCTTAAGTGAATAATGTAACATTTAATTGAAATTCATTTAAATCTTAGAATAATATGTTTGATTTTTAAACTAATAAAATTCAATCAAACGCATAAATATTGTTTATCTTTGTTCGTTTATCTTATGAAATATATTATATGATTATCTTATTTTTATTTTGATTTGTCTTAATTTTTTTACTTAATATACTATATAATATTAAAAATATATATTTAATTATTACATGTTCGATCATGGTTCAACCATAGTTGAACCACTAAATCTTGAAGTAGTGTCTTCACCGATTCAATAATCAGTCTGATTTTTAAAACATTGATTGATTTCTACATTTATTATTTTGGAATGAATTTAAAATAATAGTATATATAACTTTAGGTATTGTAACACCCTAAAATTTTAAAAGCTGTTAAAAATATAAAATATAAATTTAGAAATATTAAAAATAATTAAATAAAAATATTGATGCCAAAAATTTTAATTCTCGTCTTAGTTGGGCCTTGTTAGCAGTATAAGTCGGTACCGAGTTGGTGTCGATCTGAGTTCAAGAAATTATTTCAAAATCTTCTCTTAATTATTTTTGTTTGATTTTTGAATTCTAAATGAGATTTGGAATTTAAAATTGAAAAAATTTCCCACACTTTGAAAATTCTAAGTGCATACATTTTACTCAAAATTTGAATTTTGAAACATATTCTCTCTCCTATTTCGCTCATTCCACGGTTAGTTCTTCTAGTTTTACTCAAATTGGTTTAAATAGTTTTAAATCTCATTTATATTTCAATCAATACATTTATTTCATTCCATTTTTCTATTAATCTCATTTACTACACTTAAATTCTTTCTTTCTCTCTTTTTTTTATAGGACCGTTCATTCTCTTCCATTTTCACTCAACCAAGATTCTCACCTAATTTTATCAAAGTGCATTAAAAAATTTCTCAATAAGATACAATGAGGTGTCTCAGGTATGATAGGATTTTAGGTACATATATTTAGATATATCTCATAGGTTAAATTCTCTTTTTGAAAGTGATTTTTCATTCAAAGAACAAGAAATTGAATTGTTTTTAATAGAAAAAAAAAATCATATTTTTAGATATTCTGATTTAGATTAATATTTAAAAAAAAATGAATTTTTTTAGTTTGTAGAATTTTCTGCCAACCCTTTAAAAAAAACATGACATGAGTTTTTTTTGTTTAAAAACTCCAGGCCCAAGAAGAGGTGATCCAAGCCCAAACTACCTTCATCTTGTTCACTCAAACCACCTGCGACCTATGGTAATACTGGTTGGCGGAGCTGCGGCGGCTGGACGACGTGACGGCGCGGCGGAGTCGGTACAGCACAGAGAGAGAGAGTAGACGGCGGAGGTGGCTACCGCATGGAGGTGGCTTAGCTTGGTTTGTCGCGGGTGTTGGAGGAGAAAGCCATGACTGATCTCAGAGGAACCGGTCGCAACTCACCACAGTCTCTCTCTCTGGCGGTCCCTCAATGTAAGGTGGAGAGGGAAAGGGGGTGAGTCCGCGATGGTTAAGGTGACCATGTCTGTTCGGCTTGGATCTGCGGCGGAGCGGCGGTGGCGCTTCGAGCGGATCTGCGGCGCAAGTAGCGATCTGAGGCGGCGCGAGGACGGGGAGGGCGGCGCGCAGAGGGGGCAGGGCAACGCTCGGAGGCGCAGAAGGTGGGTGATGGGTTTGGCTTGGATGGAGCTTGGTTGGTTGATGGCCATGATCCTGGTAATGGATGAAAGTTCAAAGGAGTGGAATCGTGGGAGGGACAAATACGTATACATAGTCTCTTTTGTCATTTGATACTTTTACATATAGGGGCCTAGGCAGGACCTATTATGTAAATACTCTAGACTATATTAACCTGCAAATTAATACAATTCTTGCTGTAACCAGTCACTCAAACATCTCTCACGGTGAGAGACCTGACTGGCTCTCTCACCCTAGAAAAAGCCCTTATTTATGTCAATGAGGAACTTGAACATGTTCTCATGGCAACTAGGATCTTCATGAAGGCAGAGTATCCTCGAAGTGAATGACGCCAAAACAAGATAGCACGCGTTATCAAATTCAAGGTCGTTGTCTAATAGGCCATTGCCATAGGATTGTGATCAAACCCTTGATCTTTATGGAGAAATCAACCACAAGGGACACGCTTTCATCTTCATACAATCATTAGATCATATAATTTTATTAGAATATGATATATGATTTGTATCAACAGCTTTTCTGTTGGATGTTACGAATGTAGAACAAATTAAAATTAATGTTGTGATAAATTACATGTGTAAGCTGAAGCTTAAATAAAACAATCAAGTGCCTACCACCACATGATCCCTGATGCCTCAGGAATTATCAATTTCAAACGAAACAGTACTTGTTTGCCCAAATAAAGTAAAAAAAGAATTATGTAAGGTTTCAATTTTTCATGTGGAGACACGAACCTAATGTGAAATGTTTTGTCGCACTTGCAGTTGCGAGCGTGCATTTTATAAGAACTTTTGACTGGTCAGATCAGGTAATGGAAAAACAAACCCCTAACTATGGCTACTAGAATTCAGTGTTAGAGTCCTTGTTCCCCATTTCACGATCAAACAAATTTCCGCAAGTTATGTAATTCCAGGCCTTGTTACTTGCGCGGTCCAAAATTCGTTGTAAAGATATGTTCAATAGCGTGCTGAAAAAAAAGCTGTCTTAAATCTTTCTACTTCACCTTCACAATTATAGTACATAGTAGAAGAGGAAAATTGAATTTATGAAAATGATATAAATAATAAGCATTTCATAAATCATCATAACATGCCAAGTCATCTACATAAAAATCCTTCATATTTCAAACCGGATTTTGATGATTGATACATCATCACAGAAAAAGAGGTTAACGGACCCTTGTCCATTTTCCATTAGCTGGTTCAGAGTAGGTAGACTGGATTTTTTCTGGGAACAATTACTTGAAAGTGAGACATGTTTCTTAATTGACATCCACTTTCGTTGTTTGTATAGTTTCGAGAGGTAGTGGATATGCCGCAAGAAAATTTAGGATTTTAAGGTTCTTTTTAAAGAAACATACACAAACTTGAGTGGAAGCTAAAGAGAATATACTTACAGGGAAGAAGAGAATTTTATTCTTTGTTTGTTGTTTACTCCTGGAAGTTAGTTATCTTGTTCTTTGGTTACATGATATGCAATTTAAAATATAAACTAATGATCAAAAGAGAAGAAACTACGAACTAGTGGTAAGACAGAATAAGTAATTTTTTTCCAATGGTTGTGAATTTGAACATCATCTTTTGAGTGTATGTTCCTTATTCCTTGTTCCTCATTTCATGAATGCATCTCATTTTATCCCCACTCTTCTACATGCATGGCTCAAAATAGGAGGGAAAAAGTGCTATATCTTATTAACAGTGATAATAATTGATCATATGTTTTGCAGCGTGCTATTAAATTAAGAACATCTTTCTTCCTTATCTTCAGAGAGAAAAAGGTTTCACATAAAAAGGTGACCAAGAAGGTAATGAGAAGGAGCCATTATACTGATTTTTGAAACCATATGATCCTGTTTTATGGGATATGTTGCAGACAGAAATAAGGCATTCAAAATATACAACAATTCCATATGCTATTGTTCTGTCTAATTGCAATTAACTAGACCAGTGACCTAACATGGAGAATTGGAGTTTTGACTGATGAATTGATACTCAAGATCCTGAAACAGATTTGTTAATTGATACCATTACGTGTTCTGTGAATTTGACAATGCATAGTCAAGACAGATCAATTACAAATCTTGATATATCTTTTCTAGTAGATATTTCTTTCTTCCTTGAAAAGCTGATTTGCATGCATGGACTTATTTACTGCAAGAAAATAAGGAGCCATGCAGGTAGGAGATGTAACCATGCACTCTTTTTTTAAAACACAATTGAAAATGTCAGATGAAAAAGAAAGTGCTGATCATGCTTTTAGTGGCAATTATGCTTCAGTCTATCCATGTGGTTTGTACCTAAAGTTGAATGTGCAGTTGCTTTCTTTACTAAAAAAAACAAGAATCACTGCTTTAGAATCCTGCATAAAGCAACGTGAAAACTATAATCTCCATAATTGATCAAACCCCATATAATGAAACATGGCATGCTTTTAGGGAGCTGCTCATTGTTTTCTGGAAGTGTTTCAGCAAGTATCCATCAAAAGGTGAAGACATTTGCCACTATGAATTACTCCGTGATGCGAGCATGGTGATAAATAATGCTTCATTGCAATAAAAGAGGTGAGTGGTTCTTGACTTTACTTTCTGGTTCATGGTAGATAGACTAGGACTTTCAGTTATTAACATTTGAAAAGATATGCTCCCTTACCTGCAACTTTTGGTCTTTGTATATTTGAGTGAGTAGAATCTGAAGCAAGCAAGAAAATCTTATGTTGGGATTGTAAGTAAGAGGATACTAATTTGAGTGGACATGAAGTAAGTGGAAGAATATCATAATTTTTTTCAAAACAGATTATCAGTTTTTAAATTATTGCCTGCATTTAGTGGGGACATAAAACTATAGGCTCTTCACCATGGATTATTTGCTCAACTTCATCTATTAAGAGTAGGGTGAGTAACAGATTACCAATTATTAATGAAGATGCATTATTTCATAACACATTAAAATCTGCTGGAAACTATAAAAAAAACTTGGAACTTCTAAGAAAGGCTTATTTATCAAACAAGTTTGCAATTTGGCTAGGTTGGAATGTTTCTTAAATTGATAAAAATCGATATAATGATCTCAATCTTGCAGAGTTCAAACAAGGGGACACAAAATCCATTATATTAATAACTATAATCAATCAATGGATGATGGAATCGGACAATAGCCAACAATCCCTCATATAGATAGTATTAAGTTCAATATAATCCCTTCCAATTATCGTTGATCACATCTATAAAGATTTGCTCTGTTAATTATAGGGGAAAATATTTTGAATAGCATCACTTCCCTCAACCTTAACCTCCACACTGTAGGTCAAATTAAGCACAGTATTTGTCACTTCCCTAAATGCAAAATTGAATAATGCAAAATAAGACAACATTACTTAATTACTAATCAGTAACCACCCCATGATCAGTTTGACTGGCTTAAAGTGCTCATGAGTCATGACCTCATGTGGTAGATGAGTATTATATGAAACATTTTACATATTGCAGTTGCATGCATCTCTGACTGGTCAATACAGCTAAGCAGCAAAAAGCAGAACAAAAGAAGAGATCATTATAGAATCCACTAGAAGAGAGCTCGAGAAAATATTTCTAATTGTCTAGGGAATATGTTCCCCATTTCATGAACAAACTTTGCTGCTGGTAACTTTATTAGTGGTTCTGTTTCGTACCATGTTTCAGGAAAGAAAGGAAAAAACGTAGGACATTCTCGGCATTATTTATCACTGCATATTCTCTCATTGTAAATATTAAGTAGAATATCAAACTGAACTCTGCATCTGCATCCAAACATTATATCCTGGATAGTTGGAAAAAAGAAATAAAGCACAACTAAGCAGCCAAAAAAAGTAGCCATTTCATTGAGATTTCCCCTTTTTTAACTTTTGCATGTTTTCAGCTATACCAATGAGCTAATATGTACACCACACTGAGATTATGTGCAAAAGAATTGCCGAATGCTGAGGCTATGCATATGAAAAAAACTTGAATTACTGATATTATGAAATAGCTATGCCTATTCATATGCATTACATACATATTGATCAAAAAATATACATTACATACATTGATTGAATACTTCTTTGAAATTTTGCATAATCAAATACTTTGCCTTTGAGAAAGCTATAAAAGTATCCGTAACGTGGCATTGTGATTTGAACATCAAGATTTAAATAGTATATTTGATATGATACATATTTATCTTTAGCTTTCACTCATTTTCAATCTTCTTTATACACAAATATTTCAAATGCATATCACAAAATCAAAGAAACATTGAATAATGTATTTTTTGTTATACATAAAAAGTTTTTCCCTCTTTTTTTGTGGCCAACGAATCACTACTATTGGGTCAATTTCTTGCGCTTTGTGCATAAGTAATTATGTTTAACAAATACTCCCTCCGGTCCTTATTATAAGAGGCAAATGACTACTTTTTTTTGTCCAAAATATAAGAGACATGCATGTATTTTGACAAATATTAAATGCTCATTTTCAATTTTACCCTTATTTATAATATGATTTATATTTACGAGACAGTGCAACTTTCAATACAAGTAGGTTTGTTCATTAATTATTGAAGGGTTAAATTTGTAAATTTATATGAATATTAATTACAAATAGCTTATTTCAATGCATTTTCTTGGTCTTTGTGTTTTAGGGTTTTGTCTCTTATATATAGGACCAGAGAGAGTACACGTCAAAAAAAAAAAATTATGTTTAACAAATTAATGTCATTCAACATCCTCATGATGTTAGCTTTCTTTTCTTTGTATCCAACTTGTTATCCCATAAAGTGTGTTATATCTTTATACTACAGATTCTAATTGATAAATTGATTTAAATATTTAATAATTAATAAGAAAAAAATGATGAGAGATGTTTGACTAATTAAAATACATGCCAGAAGGTTATAACATATTTTATGAGGCAGCAAGTGTTGTCCCATCCAAATTTGTGAATAACTAACTGTTTCAAGATGGATATTATCACATGTCATTATTAGCAGATTATATTATTAATTTATAAAAAAAAATGTAAAGATCATAAAAAATGAATTACAATGTAATGTCCTATTAATCATAAATATATCCTCAACAATCTTTTTAGATGAATGCTTCTTGACCAACGTCGCTTTCGATGATGACTAGGACAAACAAAGACGACGCTCGCATAGTGGCAAAAACAAACTTTGTTACTATTATTCTTTGTAGTTTGTATACATTTTCCACCTTTCGGCTGCTCAATTAATTAATATTTGGATCTATTAATCAACAAATTCATGATAAAATATATTTTGTACAATACTAACAAGCACAAGTTCTAGAAGGCTTATAGGAAATCAAAATAGCAGGCATGCACCCTTACAATATTATTCATGAGACTAACTTCAGTGAGACGGGAAATTGGAATTTCAGGGAGAATAGCTCTGAGAACTTCCAATCCAAGCTCAGGGAATTCAAATCTGTGAATGAACTCCGATGAACAGGGATGAGGGCTAAGAAATGTAGAGAGTTTGAGAGATAGAAGTTTGTGTGAATATTCTTGTTATTAATTCTTTGCACAAGAGTGTGCTATATATCAGTTACAAAACCCACAGGGCCAATGAGATGTAACAAATCATTTTCTACGCCTATCAATACCAGCTCAGCACATTACAAATAATGCAAATATAATAGGAAAGGAAAAATAAAGCAGAAATAAGCTAACCAACAATTCCTGTAACAATACCCTCCCCTTCAAGACATCCTTGTCCTCAAGGATGAGTTGAAACTCTAGAAAAACCCACAATATTATGTTTCAGCCCAACAGATAATCTAGGAAAAGAAGAAAATCGATACTCAACAATTTAGTAGCCCATAAAGAAAGAACATGATCCAAGAGAAAAAGGAAAGGCCCAAAATTCGTTGCCCGGTAGCAGTATGTCCCATTGTAACAACAAAAATCAGAAGCAGCCCAACTTAGCATTGCTGCAAAGCCCAGTATTAGGAGACATGAAAGCCCTCCAAACCCTAATGGTCTTCTGCAAAGCTGCCATGGTACCCATGGCCACTCAGAGTCTGACCCAGATGACGGCGGTACGACGAGTAAAGGAGCCCTCTACGGGGATGCACCAGACCGTGCCGAAGAAGATGAAAACATCGTGGATGGTGGCGCACGTGGCGGAGCCTAAATCGAAGGAGAATAATCTGTAGAGATCTCTAATTTTGTGAAGGTGACACACGACGGGGAAACAATCTTTGTGACGGTGCCGCCGGGATCGAAGGCGAAGGTGAAGTGTGGTTGCGGCGTGGTAGAGGAGATGTGTGCTTGACAGAGATGCACGGTGGAGTTGAAGGCGTTTGTGTGAGGGTCGCCGGGATCGAAAACTAAAATGGGTAGTGATGGCGGCATGGCGGAAACGGCATTCACAGCTGTCTTCTCCAGCGATGGCAATGTGGGTGCCATCGCGCGCGGCTCAAGCTTGCGGTATGAGGACTGGATTGATTCTGTTGCGAGGAAGACGAAGGCATGGCAGAGCCTCGAACTAGGGGATCGCGCGGCGGGTGCTAGTTGATGAATGGCATTAACGGCAACGATGTTTAAAGGCGGCGGCAGGTGCTAGTTGATGATTGGCATTAACGGCAACGACACTGTGGGGCGGATCCTGGAGGCTTCGAAGCTCCTCAGTTCTAGTGCGAAGAAAATGGAATCGAAACCGAGCTTCGAACCAGATGATCAAATGGTGGCGACGGTGTCGTCGCGAGTGGTGAAGGCAGGAGGTTTAGAATGAGTCGATATCGAGTTGGGTGGTGGACCCATATCTTTATGTTCGTCAACTATATCAGGGACTGGGTCTTTGAGGGTTTGCTGGTAGTTAATGTCGACGAACAGATCGTCCTCGGTGGCGTCTGCAGCTACCTCCTGCGGGAACTCCATATTTATTAATTCTGAAATACTGTGGGGGTGGTGTTTGGTTGAAACCCAAACCTTCCTGTTGGGGAAGCCCAAATTGCTTTCTGACCATAGCCTTGAATTCTTCTAAGCCTGCCAAGAGTCGATCAAGCCTTCCCAGTGTTTTTTCGTTGTGTTCCATGAACTTCCGTAACAGTCGCTCCATTGCTTCAATTTCTGTGTGTTCATCCTCCATGAGTAAGCTCCAGGTAGCACCAGGTCGATGCTTTGATACCAATTGAGACGGGAAATTAGAATTTCAATGAGAATAGCTCCGAGAACTTCCAATCCAAGCTCAGGGAATTCAAATCTGTGAATGAACTCCGATGAACAGGGATGAGGGCTAAGAAATGTAGAGAGTTTGAGAGATAGAAGTTTGTGTGAATATTCTTGTTATTAATTCTTTGCACAAGAGTGTGCTATATATCAGTTACAAAACCCACAGGGCCAATGAGATGTAACAAACCATTTTCTACGCCTATCAATGCTAGCTCAGCACATTACAAATAATGCAAATATAATAGGAAAGGAAAAATAAAACAGAAATAAGCTAACCAACAATTCCTGTAACATTCAGACTCAAAGATGATGATTAAGTAACTCATTTGTAAAAATGACAATCTTGAGATTCAAACATTTTGATATTGTAAGTAAAGTTTGTTGTTGTAATTCAATTTCACTTTAACCAACCACTTTTAAATATTTAAATAGTAAATTAAATTGTTCTGGATATTTCTTATGGGCCCAAAGCCCCACTTTATGTGCTTACCCCTTCCCCTCGAAAAGAACTATGTGTGGCTCTAATTTTCCCGTTTGGGAATACGTAGGACCGGAGCTCCTCTTCCGTCGAGCCCAATATCACGAGATTTGTGTGCCACGGTAGACCATGAGCCTTCCATCCAGAGACACAAACCAGCAACTTGAAGCGTCAAGATGGAGTTCATCACCATGAGCCTTTTTGTACACTTTGCATTTTTATGATCTGTGTTGTGCCCTTTTTGGGCTTGATCGGAACATAAATAAATATAGCATATTGTCAAAGAAAATTCATAAATACAAATATCTACATAATGATATTCCATGTGTTTGAGCATATATACATAATTTGAAAATGACATTAAAAAGGTATATATAATATGAAATGCAATTCACGTGGCATTTCTTTAAATTTGACTTAATGATTAACATGTATCATGGTGCAGTAGGAATGTACATATACCTAACCAAAGAACCTTATATTATTTTTATTTTTTTATTAAACAAGGAACATTCTATTATTATCATTTGAAAAAAATCTAAAATATAAGCTATATAACCTAAATCTAAGCTATTTTTAGAGTTTTTTTTTTTTTGGTGAAATAGCTATTTTTAGAGTATAGTTAAAATAGATTTTAGGCGAAAATACCTTTTTGGTCATTTATATATTGATGAAAATTCATTTTAATCATTTATCTTTTAAAAGATTTATTTTGGTTCTTTATCTTTAAAAAGTTACTCAAAATGGTCCTTCCGTTTGATCTATTACCGGATTCCCTTAATGACCCGTCGAAGACCCGCCGGAATCTGAGCATTTCACCGGAGCCCGGGGATTTCTTCTCAAAACCCCTTCACCTTCATATTATTTTTTCTAAAATCAAATTACACACTCAAAACTTCTCAAAACTTCTTCCCCTTCATCTCATCAGAAACCCTTTTTCACTCAGTACCCAATGGCAGATCTTAACAAACTTTTTTTGGGGGGCAAAATAATGTAACTAAAATTTATTTTCCGTTCAAAGATGAAGTTGAAAGAATAAAGAAGGAATGAGATGGAGATATTTGTCGCACATTCTGTGGGCTCTTTGAAGACCCACTTATGATATTTATCAAATGCAACCTTGCCCATTATCCTGATCCCAAAACCAGACACCACCACCTAATCAGAGAGAAATTGTGCTTGTAAGTTGAATATATGTAACTCTCTTTAACATGGTATTGAAAAATAAAAAGAGAAACAGAGTTGGATTGGAAACCACAAACACAATAAACACGTATCTCCTTCTCCCTTCTCCCTTCTCCCTAATTATATAACTGATGAAAGGACATTTTGAAGCATGCGGCTGCTATGTTTTTGAGAAGAAGAATGAGTGCTAATGGAGGCTAGGGTTTGTGAGTGGAGAAGAGTGAAAAGGGGTTTATGATGAGATGAATGGGGAGGGGTTTTGAGAAAAAATGAGTGTGTGTAATTTGATTTTAGAAGAAAAGAGATAAGGGGGAGGGGGTTTTGAGAAGAATGAATGTTTGTAATTTGATTTTAGAAGAAATAAGATGAATGAGAAGGGGTTTTGAGAAGAAATCTCCAAATTCTAGCGAAATGTCCACATTCCTGTGGGTCTCCGGCGAGTCACTAACGAAATCCGGTAACAGATCTAGCGAAAGGATCATTTTGAGTAACGTTTGAAAGATAAATGACCAAATGAATCTTTTAAAAAATAAAAGATCAAAACGAATTTTCACCGATAGATAAAGGACAAAAAAAAAA
This sequence comes from Echinosophora koreensis, assembly GCA_035048595.1. NCBI lineage: Eukaryota > Viridiplantae > Streptophyta > Magnoliopsida > Fabales > Fabaceae > Echinosophora > Echinosophora koreensis. The sequence goes on along the minus strand of JAPCYP010000019.1, from coordinate 5,162,801 downwards.
ACAAAGGTATTTTAGCCTTAGATTTTAATATCTGTAAGAAAAAAATAATATAAAATGGGGTAATAGAGTTGCAATGGGAACGCGGCAATGGAGCCTACTTGGAATAAAGGACCATACCATTTGTCATCGAATCTTCACATGGGTGCTTCACATTTCGGAAGTGCATTCAATGGCCTACATATTACGTAAATTTTTAAAGACTTAAATAAAAGTAAATTTTATTAAGCATAAGAAAAACTAAAAGTAAAAAGTAAAGAATGCCACTAGACATATTAAAGTATTACCGTTAAAATACAAAAGTGGCTGATCGCAATGAAAGTGACCTTTACCTATAAGTTTAGGAGTTTGAATCATGAAGTCATCATTTTGATAGCAAACTTTACTTGTTTATCACCCCGAACTAAGGGTTAATTTTTGCTTTTGGGGATAAAGACCAAAAAACTATTATAATAAAATGCGTTTTTCATGAAAAAAAAATACGTTTTTCGTCTTCTAACTTAATTAAATTTTAAATTTCAAGTTAGTCCTCCCAATGACAAGTGTTCCATTTTGATCATTTAAGTTACGAATGATAGTCAATATTGATACTTGAGTCCTTGACGTTAAATATGGTATAATATGCTATAACGTTGTTAGATTCTCACTGTTAACAGTCTAAATCTTATCGAAAACTTGCTGAAAGGAGATTTGATTCTTCTATGTTTTGATTCATGGTAGTTGTCTACTTGGAAGAGTGAAGAGGAACAAGATTCAGATGAATTTCTAGCTATATTATAAACACTAACAATGAGAATCTAATTCCTACGTTAAGGACTAAGATTGATAACATTCTTAAGTAACTTAAATGAACAAAACAAAACGTTTATTGAAATTAAGTTGGAGGATCAATTGTATGATATTGTATTTAATTGGTATACACTGTTAGTATAAAGATTTGTTAGACTGTGAACCAATTATAGAATATATTACATGATTAAAAAAAAAATGTATGACTCTTATCATAATTATTTTAAAAGTCATATAGAAAATAATTTTTGATTGATTGCCAATATAAAAAACAATTTGCACTACTAACACATCAAAATCAAACTCATGTATATTTTAGTCAAGTATTAATAAGCCATCCCATACATATAACCAGCAAATTGAAATTGGATGATTGCAAGAAAGTCAACTTCCATTCGTGCAAATTTCCTACCTAAGTTTTTTTTTTTTCTAAATGTAAAGTCCTTTGATTTTGATACGGGCTAAAACAATGGGGTCCATGATTACTATCATAGATAATGACCTGAAAACTGAAACAGCTAACATAGAAAAAGTTTGGAAATACTATTTCTATTTTCAATTATCCAATGATACAAATAATTCAAACTCAACCATATCTATTTTTATGATGAGTCATATTGGAAGGTAGTGCTTTTGAAAAGGAATTGTCCATTTCATCAAAACAGAGGACTAAATCCTGAAGCAAAAATCACATTAAGTGTAGCACGAGACTCATTTGCTAGGATAATGTGAATGCAAGAGTGTTGATGAGAAATTACAGAGGTGCAATGATATTTCACATCATAGACATGGAAACAATAGATTTGCTTAGGCACGAGCATGATGATCAAAACTGTGATACGTCGCCACCTGTTTGCTGCACATGCACATGAACCTTATAGCCTAATTGAAGCCCACGTTGGTGCTACTGGCTGATCACGCTTCATACAAATACAGCTTCTGATATGTCACTGTGGGTTGCCTCCCCTTTCGTAATAGAAGGAATGCCCCCACCAATGGAAGCACAATTAGTATGGACATTGGACCCCAAGTCCCATGTGTACGGTCACATCCACAAGATCACCTTTCATTTCTGGGCTTTTCTAGTAATTCCAAGGTATCCCCTCTTTTTTAAAGATATAATAATACCGATTGAACATTTTATTCTTGTTTGATTATATTTTAAGAAAGGTTATTGTGAAATTACCATCCGATAAATACTTTCTAGATACTATTTTATTTTATATATAATTATTATTACCCGGACGGTTTCTTGCTAAGTAACACTATAGCCAACCGTAAAAGTAAAACATCAACTTTAAGCAATGCACGCTCGGTGGTGGCTCATGTACTGAACACAAGATGGTTGTTAGTTCAGACTTCACAGTCACAGGCATCAAAATCAGCAACAATTTTATTATTAGCGTCATATATGATATATTATACAATAATAATATTTAAATCTACTAGCACAAATATACAATATAATATGAGGTCTGATCATGAAATTAAAATGTAGAATATTTTTCTTCTTTTTGTCAACTCCTTAAGCCTTACGTAGTTCCAAGAGTAGCTAAAAAGGACTGGCTCATCGGTTTGTCTTCAATTCTTCTGCAATCAAGTTCAAGTTGATAATCAGCTGTTGGTTATGGTGAATCAACGCAGCCAATCTTTTTTTTTTTTTTTTTGGTTATGATTGTAAAACGAAAAATATATATAATTATTCTCATATATATAAGAATTGATTAATAATAAAAAAATTTCTATTGTTTTCATCCAAAAAAAAAATGCTAATGTCCTTTAGCAGACACCATCCGAGGACCAAGATCGTTATTTAAAAATATAGGATACGATATGCCAATTCATTAACACTTGTTTCCCATGATGAGAGGTACATTTATTTCATTGCGATGAACAATATATTAACCTATATTCACAGTAATATATAAATTTTTTTAAGGTTAAATATATTTTTAGGGTTAAAAATAGTGATTTTAGATTTTGGAGGAATAAAAATAAAAAAGATTTTTTTACAGGGATCAAAACCAAAATTCGCTTATTTTACAAGGACCAAAAACATATTTAAACATATTTTCTATAAGTATACATACTAGTAATAAAAGAAATATATTTAAATTATATAAGTAGAAAAGGAAATTACATTTCTCGCCTTCAAAGTGTATAAATACTATTATGGTGCTAAATCTAACCTCTGTTCAAAGTGTCCATCTCTTAAACATGGGAATGTTTTCTCTGTTTTCATGTCAGATTTGGTAATTGGACCAACAAATTTCCGTTGATGACTACTATGATATTTTAAAGCAATAAAACAAGAAAGTTGAAATCTTGTTCCAACCTGCATTATTTGCTAAAATTCCACTTGACAAATGTTTCAACCTTTTATCCTTAATAGTAGTTACTCCACGGATTCATTTAATTAAGGACATGTACTAGAGGACTCTTCTTGAGGGTTTTAACACTCTTCCAGTGCTCATCTTTTGCTCACTTTCTCATAAACCAAAACGTAATGAATATGTGAATTTCATTTTGAACTTGTTACCAGCATCATGTGTATTGAGCATATCGTATTCCATGGTACTTTGATTGTTAGGTTGGAGTCTATCAAATGTGTCGTTGTGATACAATGATAGAGTACTCAATGTGTCCAACCTAGACAAGTGTTTGGGACCTTAATGTTCTTTTCCTTATTGGAATTGAAAGGTACCAACCATTTCACGACCATTGATGTTGCTTAAACAGTAATTTGGCGATGTTGGTTATGCCATGGCCAAGTAACTAAGTTCAGGACAAATATGAAAATGACCACAAACCGTGAGAAGATTGGTCTTTTAAGTCGATAAATTGATTGTGTTCTTTTTTATGGGGGGTCGTTTAGATTTCTGTAAATGACTTAAAAGAATAACATTAGTGTGATGCTCATATAGATAGCTAATAGCAAAGGGAAGAAAAGAAAGGAAAATGAAAGAGACGGAGCACAGAAGAGTTGTTGGCATCTAAGTTGCACATGTTGAATACCAATGTTACATTCAAAACAAAATTGAACCATGTGTTGCAATTGATAGGTTAGGGGCTCACTACATTGTGTTTTCCTCACTCTGCATACTTCTCGTTTTCCCCCTGAAAATTGCATCCCTCCTCTTTATCACTAGAGTTGGGCGGGTATGTGTTCATCCCGGTTTATCATGAGAAGCTGGTAATTACGTAAATTTATATTTTAATTTATTGATCATTCCTAATTATTTTGCATTCTTTGTTATTAAAAAACTCAACAGTCATTATTGAATATATGCAAACGAACGAGATGCAGAGGCTCCCCACTACATTTGAGATACTGGAGGTTACAAAGAAGATGAAAACCGGGGAGAGGGTCCGGAACGCAGGCGAGAATGTTGTAAGTTAAAAGATTTTTTTTTTCATTATATTATTTAATTATATTTAGTTATTTTCTTTACGGATGGTGACTTATTTTGACTTATAATGCAGGATTAGCTCGTCCGTCGCCGAGGTGAGGCCATTAGTCAAGGGCCTCTGCTGCCTTTGACAACACCATTTTCTTGGAGGTGGTTGGCGGCAGGAACAAGAAGGTCCACGCATATGGTTTGGGGTCCCTGGGAGATGAGAATGTGGCCTCTTCCACGCCATGTACTCAATCCGACCTTGGCCCTACACCGAACTTCCGAGAGGTCATCACTAACCTCATCGTCGAGCTTGTGGATAAGGATTAGGAGATCCGTAGCTACACTAGAGAGGGAGAGGGAGAAGGAGCAGTTGTACCAAAACTTGGGATTCAGACCCAGCACTTCTGGTTCTCCCTGAGGACGATGCTGCTGCTTCAGGTACCCTTACTGATGCCCCTGTCGTTCCTGGTGCCGATGGCCAGAGGATGCAGATGATCATGAGGTCGATGCTCATTGGTCCCCCCTCCCCATTGTCTTGTACATTTTTATTTTTTATTTCATATACTTTTTGTTTGAATATTTTGTACCGAATTTATTTTATTTTATATATATTATTTGAATTTTCAGTTTATTTATCCGAATTTATTTTATTTTATTTTATATATATAATTTGAATTTTCTGTTAGAGTGTGTTTGGGAAAGCTGGAAAAAACGATTATGCTGATAATCGATTTTTGTATAATCGATTATTGTGATAATCGATTATAATCAGAATCTGTTTTTGTTTGGGTCTGTTTGCTGAAAAGTGGTTTTAAGATCACCTATTTCGTTTGGGTGGTGCAAAAAAAAAAATCATTTTTATATAGTAAATTACGAAAAAATGATATGAAATTATTTGTTTATATTAATAATATTTGATGCTTTTTTTTCTCAACATTAAGACCTTTTAAAATGTTTATTTCTTTTATATTTTGTCATCACTTTTTTCTATTATAAATTTTTTAAATAATTTTATTTTAATCTAAATTTTATTTAAATTTAAAATATTTATATAATATACTAGATGCTACAACACAATATTGGTAGACATGCCACTTACAACTCCAGCTCAACCCTCACTTTACACTGCCATATGCCCATATTCAACGTCATGGGGGCAAGATGGGAAAGGTAGTTTTGACAAACAAAATAATCAGAATGAAATAATCTACCGGTCCATAAAATTAGATGGTTCAAAATAGCTTTTCTTAACCAATAAAAGCTTTTTTAAAAATTAAGCTTGTAACCCAAACATAAGAGGTTGTTATAAAAAAGGCTTTTTTCCAAGTAAAACAGCTGAAAGCCTAAAAAACAATCTTTTCCAAACAAGCTCTTAATTTAAATTTATTTCATATTATACAATTTTAAATATTATAGTGCCCAAAATGGAAAAAAAAATTAATTGACAAAAACAATAATAAATAAATTTTTTGGTCGCTACAATTCGATTGCCAATTAATCACAAAAATTACTACAAAAAAATTAGCGACTGACTATAACCGATCGCTATGTTGGTTGCAAAAGTCGTCCCTAAACATGATTTAAGAGCACATTTAGCGACTGCATATTTAATTTTGTGCAACGACTGTGTTCGGTCTTTAACTAGCGACCAAATGTAATTTCGATCGCTAAACATTTGTGACCAGGCCCATAGCGACTAACACTACGTGGAAGCTAATTCGGTCGCTAATGTGTTTAGCTTTAGCGACCAAAATCACCGATCAATATTTTTGGTCGCTAAAATGCTATTTTCTTGTAGTGAAAAGTGTACGATAGGCAGGTGAGCTCAATAAGGACCCTGGGGATGCTGACATCATCGGTGATGTCACCGCTAAGCCGCCACTAGCGTGTAGGTTCCATCGGCTCTTCCATGACTGACGTCAAGAGAGCATAGAACAAATGAACAAAGTCACCAAAGCTGCAGTTCAAAGACTCGCGTAGGTTGTGTCACATCGATTAGGAGCAGCTGATGACGACGACATCGTTCTTGACAATTCCACACTAAGCAACGATGGAAGCATTGGCCTCAATGGTTCGAGACATTACAGCCTCAGTCTCCCATGGTAACTACCTTCATCACCTTCCACATATCCGCCTTCATCACCTTCCTTGGAGGTTTTTAATGGAGCTACCTCACCTTTTCTGGACAATAAACACTTTTCAACTCTTGCTCAACCAACCTATCAGCCACGAGACCCCTCAGTTCGATGAAGTTTGCCACGCATAACGAGTAATCTTCTAGAAGTTTCTCAACATCTTTTTCGATTCCAACTCCGATGAACTTGTGCGAGTTGGATGAGGCACAGTGGTTAGAAACAAAGAGTTAGATAGTAGCGACAAGGTTGTGGGTGTTGGAGGCAAAGTTTGGTCGTCACTCTTCGTTGAGGCCAACAGTGATGTGGTAGTAGAGTATGAGAGCGTTGGAGACCCTAAGATTTGATGAAGGAATAGGATAATGTGACAAGTGTGGCAACATGGTGTCAGAGATCCAATCACGTCAGAAGACACCAAGGTCGAGCTCGTTGAGAACCACCCTGAAAGCAAGCATCGCTATCATATCAGAAGGCATACAAGTTGTTGGAGGAGGAGAAGGCCACTACCAAATAAAGGTTACTGAGAACAAGAAGGAAGACATTTGGTTATTTGTTTCTCTCTCTTTAAAATATGAAGAGAGGGGGTTAAAGTTTCAATATTAACCAAAACCTTTGATTCCACCTCGAAACTTGAGTCGTTAATCTTTTTTTTTTTTCACATTTTTTCATAATCGTTGGATAATTTATGTGCACCAATGCTCACTAAAACACCATGCTTATAGTAAAACAACCTTTTTAAGTGATGAGTATATTGTGGCACACAACTTTTTTATTCTTGTTTTCATGGGTGATTTGGCAAAGGTTCTCTCTAACATTAATGCGAGTTGGCTACTATCAAGTAATATTGAATATGAGCATTTAAGGTAAGCACCCCAAATTATTGTAGCTTATGGTGAGCTACCTTTACTTTTAGCATCTTGATTTCATTGTGCTATTAGAGCAGTTATCAAAGAAGCTAGGAAACAACATCTCTCATAGAGCAACTTAGATGGATGGACTTGACTTTTTTTGTGTTTTTTGGTGTATTTCATTGTTTGGGCAGAGAAGGGGAAGAGAAAAATAAGTGAAGAATGAGAGGTTGGTTACAAGATAAAAATAACGGAGAAGAGAAGTTAATTTAATTGGGGTTAAAGATGTCATGGAATTCTTAATTGAGTTGTCAACTTTTTATTGGTGTGACAGGCTTGGGGACAGAGGCTTGGAGACAGCAGATCTCCATCCCATTTGTAAATGATTCCTTGAAAAACTTGACGATGACATGTATTTTAAATGGGTGTAATTATGTGATTATACAAAGGCACAAAATACAATAAAGAGAAACAACCACAAGCATGCCTTAGATACACAACAAATTGGAGTCTTGTAGGAAGAAGATATCATAGAGCACACTCATAACAAATGGTATCTTAATGCACAGCTGTGTCACATTTACATGACAATCTTATTTACACAAGGTACTTTATGGCATAATTGTGAAATTACATTGATAGGGTGTGAATTAATTAAATATGTTAATAAAATAATGTCGCAATTGGATAAAATTCACGAGTCGCTTCCCTTAAAAGCAAAACCCTGGTTTGGAGCATAAGGAATTTGTTGGAGTGATGTTGAATGTACGTAGGTAACCGTCGTTCCTCAAACTTCCCCTCGATTCCCATGGTCGCATACCTAAATCCATAACTTAAACAGGTAGCCACATTTTATTGTCGTTTTCCTGTTGTAATGTCTTCAATTGAGTCGCGACAAAATCACATTATAGTGGTATTACCAGTTTCAGGAACCTTGTTCTCTTTAACAAACGTTTCACATTGTTTATCATCATTATCGCATTTTTGCATATGAATAGAATAAACTTGTATACGAAGTGCCCCCCTTTAATAGAATAAGCACTACAAAGCAAATAGAACACTTTATTATATTTACTAACAAAGTAACAAAATTGATTACAAATTAATTGACCTGTAGATAAAATCATACTATGTGTTTGGTTCCACGTCCAAGCATCACAGAATCACGTCTATGACGTAAAAGCTACCCTAAGTAGCTTTTCCAAAACACCAAAAAAGCTACCTCGAGTAACTTTTACAAAATGCTCGGCCGGCGCAAGAAGGATGCATTACTAAAATATCGACTAATTTGGAGTGCTAACGATTAAGTGTGTGTTTGGTTGTTGTTAGGTAATATTGATTCTGCCTTCAGAAACGATTCTGACTAGAAGCTATAAAAAGCAGTTTTTGCGTTGGGTTGAAAAATTTACATTAAGCTTTACATCAAACTTGCTTTCAAAATAAAAACATCCAAACATAAGGCTATCAAACACATATTCAAACACCTACTAAATGTGTTGATTGAAAGTTGCACCAATATAAGTCTATCCTTTTTGTGTATGCCAAGGATGTTTTGAGTGAGTGAAGGTTGAGATGCTTTGTGTCGCCAAAAAAACAAAAAAGTTTGAGGTCACTTTGTTAATTATGTTTTAGGAGAAGAAAGAACCATTGTTAGTAAATAGAAAGTATGACAATTTTCAACAAGAATCTCCTTGTCACTTCATCACTAGAATGCTAATTTGGACTTTGTTAACTATGTTTTTTGTTAATGCTAATTCAGTATGTAGTACCGATTGTTCTTTTGAAAAACAGCCAAAACACACAAATGAGCACAAAAAACCTCCTGTCCTAAAACAGAATTATTTTTGCGAGATTCTTTAAACTCCACTGAGAAAATAACAGCCTTTTTTGAAGAAAAAACCACAAGCTTGGTAATAGACAAGAGAACTTTATCTGTCAACAGTAGAAGTAAAAGTGATTTCCACATCATACAAGTAAATTAGTGAACAGGAACAGAAAAAACTTCATGGTCCCCCACTTCTTAGAATCTCCTCTGCATTAGGTATTTCTAGCCCTGAAAGGAAAAATGAAATGGCCTTTTTCACCACCAAGTTTTCCCAATCACAAATTTTTTTTTCACTCTCATAAAAACTGTATCTCCAATTTTTATTATCCTCTGTAAAATCTTTTCCCAAACGCTAACAAAGTTTCGGATCAGGATTTCCTCTATCAATCCTTTGCCTTCATCCCCTCCATCATCTCTATCTCTCTCTTAACTCTATTCTCTCTCTTCATTATTTATTCATTTCTCTCTCCATTATCTTTATCCTCCCTCTTTAATTTTTTGCTGGAGGGGATGGAGGGATGGAGGCTATCGTGATTCCAAAGTTTCCTCTCAGTCTCAGACTCACACACAATTTTACAGCTACTTCCACCCCCACCGCACTATAAAACGTAACTCCCTCCTTTTTCTATGCATCCCCGGTTTTTTTTCTCTCTCTACTTTTTCTCTACCAAAATAAACAAAGTATCAGTGTAAGATTTTGCTGCATTCAATTCAATTCTCGTCTCTCCCTTTCACCACTGACGTCTGCTTTGGGAACCCACCTCATTATAATAATACTTTTGCTAGCCAGAATTTAATATTTATAAAATAATATAAATAATAATTTTTAATAAAAAAAAATACATATTTATCATTAAAAAATAAAGTGGTGGGGCTCTCAAGGCAAAGAAGGAACCAGGTGATACCCACTGCCACACACATGACACACCCATATGCTACCCCTTTTTTGCAATCTAGCCCCTTATAAATACCATAACCCCTCATCTTTCCTCAGTGATTTCAGTCTCTAAGTAAATTCACTGCCCACAGTTTTTCATTTCCTTCTTGTTCTGTTTTCCTCTGTTCTGCTGCATCTCATCCACACCCGAAAGACCAAAACAAAAGCAAAGCAATTTTTCTTTGTTCTCCATGGCTTCTGCTAGCAACATGGAAAGTGCAACAGCACCACCCCCCTTGTACTTTGATGAGAAGTGGAAGTTGTCAAAGAAGGAAGGGTCTTCTAGAAGCAGATGTTCAAGCACAAGGACCCATTTCATCAAGAACTCTACAACCCAGAGGAAGTGTGCTTTTGCTAGGAAGTGTGCTAGGTTGGTGAAGGAGCAGAGGGCACGTTTCTACATCATGAGGCGCTGTGTAACAATGCTCATATGCTGGCGTGAATACAGTGATTCCTGAAGAATAAAGGGTTGGTGTGGGAAAACAAAAAAGGGATCTTGATTCTTGAGAGAGCTAAAAGGTTCTCTCTTTTTTGTTGTGTTCCCCCTCCTCTTCTTCTTCCTCTTCCAATTGCATGGAGGTTCTTTTTGGTGGTTTTACCATCTTAAAGATGGAGGCCAGTTTGAACTTTTTTCGTGCATCAATCAAAAGAGGAAGAGATATACCTGTACATAAATTTTTATTTTTATTTTCTTTTCTTTCTTGGCTACAGATTTTAAGGGGTTTTGAAGCTCTATTAATGAAGGGTCATGGTCATGCTGTTACTTGTTAATTTTTCTGGTCTATCTGAGAAATAGAAGAAAGGATATTAGAATGAAGAAATTGATTGAGATATAGCTTAGACATATTAATTTTATTTCAAATTAAATTTCTGATCTTTAAAGTTTTGAGTTTAATTTCTGTTTGTGGGTGTCGATGCTCTTTGGGATTGAAGAAGAAGTGATGGGTGTTTGAGATCTCAAATGTTAGAGATTCCATTCAAAGTTTCAAACCATTGCAGGATTTGCAGCTGAGGTAAGCTTGCAGCTATGGATCTGAATGTGCTTAGGCTGACGCCACATTCTAGATTATTTTAGTCTTTTCCTGCAGTTATTTCAATCGGAATTAGATGATGGAAGTTGAGAACTATTAATTTTTTTTATATTTAATTAAGAGAATTTCTCTTAAACCCATGTAAAATAAAGGGTTTTGAAACCTTTTACTTGTGGACCAATAGTTGCATTACATCTGGTTTAATGATGTCATATCATTGTATTTATTATTGAGGTACTCAAGTTTTTATTTTTGCATAATAATCCCTATTAATTTATTATTATTCATTTTAATTTCCAGCTTCTTTTTGTTTCAAACAGCTTGCCACGTAAAACTAAACCCTACTCCTATGCCATTCTTTCTTCCCTGTAACACTTGGAGCACTCCTCTTCTTCTTAAATTATGCTACATAAAGATGGAATCTTTAATTTAGTTGAACAGATAGAGAATAACCAAATTACCAATTTAGAAGTGATAAACAAGAATGTGATTTGTAGAGTTGAGTTTAGGAATTGCAATTGAATATTTGGTTTCTTGTAGAAGATTGTTCATGGTCCTGCTATGACATTACGGTGCCACCCGATAATGATGAAGTCGCAGCACAATTGCCTTTGCAATTGTTGCCGTTAAGATAAACAATAGACGTTTGCTAATGTTTTGAGTTTTTAGTTGGTAGTGAGACTGAAACTGTAGTGTTGTTCTTTAGTGCTTTATTTGTTGATGCTGGGAAAGAAAGAAATTGTTTGGTTTAGACTCCTTGTTATTCGTCGGCGAGAGGGGTGCTTCAGGGTTAAATAAATCAAGATGGCTTTGAAGATGGGGCGGACGACAACTTTCCAGAAATTTTAAAAAGGTTAAAAAAAGAATTTCAATTAAGAATAAAAATAATTATTTCGTAGGGACTTAAATTAATGCAATAAACAAAACTTATATGCCTAAATAATAAATAAGATGATATGGCTTTATAAACCACTTGTCACTTGTTTATTGGTCTTATAGGTTAAGGGTTCTGAAACCCACTCTATTATAAAGGTTCGAGAGCAATGCCCTTTAATTAATACAGATACGTGTGTGTGCGTGTGAGAGAGTTGACACCTTTGGAACGCTCAATTAGGAAACAAGCAACAAATTTTGCCCCTGTGTTTGGGAAAGCCGGAAAGAAAAGATTATACTGATAATCTGTTTTTGTATAATCGAATATTGTGATAATCGATTATAATCAGAATCTGTTTTTGTTTGGGTATGTTTGTTGAAAAGTGATTTTAAGATAATCTATTTTGTTTGGATGATGCAAAAATAATTACTTTTACATAGTAAATTACCAAAAAGGATATGAAGATATTTGTTTATAATATTTGTTTTTCTTTTAACATTTGATTTTTTTTCTATCTTGTCATCAACTTTTTTTTCTATTTATAAAAAAATTGAATAAAATTTCTAACTTTTTTTTATGATTATGAAAAAATGTGAATATATATTATTTTTTACAATAGTTAAATAAAAACAATATATATTTCATTTTAATAATTTTTGAGAATTGAAAGTTACTATTTTTAATTTTTATTACATATGACCAATTTGTTTTTCTACCTTTGGTATAAAAAATAATACTGTACAAGATACTCCCACATAAGTAGACACGTCCCAATCATGTTACGCTCAACAATTGTAGGCTTCAAATATTTGGTCAGCCCAACAAAGCAAGATGGACACCAATTAAATAAGGTACAATACGGAGGTTATTATGGGAATCGCCCGTGAACAATCTAAAACCATTTCATCAAACTGTCCAGCAACAAAGATTGTATAAAACAGCTTAAATTTGGGTTAAAAAGCTTTTTAGAAAAATAAGCTAGTTATTCAAACATAATAAATTATTTTCAAAACCACTTATTACTCCCAAAACAACTGAAATTCAACAATTTCATCTTTCCCAAACATGCTCTAAAATTTCGGTGCCCAAATATTACCGTGGTTTAATAAACGAGTTATGTTTTTTAAACATAAATTTTGAACATCATATGTGATTGAGTATCGTACTCCATATGTTTATCTTTATCCGTCACTTATATATGTTTCTCGATAATACACTCAAAAAACAAATGAGACATATTATGGTGTTCCTATTTTGTATAAAAAAAAAAACCATTCCTCTTGATAAATACATGTTGATATGAGTAGGGAAAAAACTTTTGTTTTCGTAATTGAGCTTGAAAGTCCCTTGAAAGAATTATGTCAAATTAATGTACCAAAAGAAAGAATTATGTCAAATAGCATGTCAGATAAAAATTACTTCCGTAATTTTTATGTCTCAAAAGAAATTAGCTTTAAGCTTTCGGCAGGAGCATTTCCTTGCTTTGGTGAATTTTTTGTTAAAATTAATATAAATAAATTTGTTTATCTACAGTTTTGGATATAAAGTTAACGTTACTCTAGAAGAGGTCAGGTGGTGGCAATGCTGAGTGGGTAGGTAGGTTCGGAACTTGTTCGTCGTCACTTGCAATTCTGTAGACGCCGGAGGCTGGAGGCTGGAGGCGTTTATGCAATTTCTTTATTTGTAATGTGAATGACGAAACTGTCCTGCAACTGAAAGCTTGAGTTGAGTTCTTTGACTACTAGATGGACCACTTTGACCCTCTTATCTTCTACAGGGGGCATTTTTTATGTTTGATCTTTTTAACCATCCTCATCCACAGCTCATGTTGCTCTTTTTAACATTTTCATAATTATAAATTTAGTTGGCAAATTGGGATAGTGAGGTGAGTAGTAAGTGAATTATTGGATTGCATTCGGGAATGAAACATTACTTCCTTAGCTAAATTAAATAGTCATTTTATTTAAATATTAATGCCCATGTTTTTCTTTTAAAAATAACATCTAAAATGATATAATTTATTCTTTAAATCGATAATTATTTTGAGACATAGAGTATACTCCCTCCGGTCCATAATATAAGCAAAAATTTCCAAATTTTTTGGTCCAAAATATAAGCAAATTTCAACTACTTTCTTCTCATTTAATGAAGTTATTCTCAAAATACCCTTCATTTAATATAAATTTGTTTTCCAATGACTCCTTTTATTCTCAATAACACAAGCTTAATAAATAAGAGGAAGGGTAATTTAGGTAACAAACTTAATTTTTTATTCCCAATGACCTTTTTAAATGAGATCAACTAACTATCTTAATATATGTGTCCCATTTAATTTTTGCTTATAATAGAGACCGGAGGGAGTATTGTAAAGCCCTGGGAAGTAATTAAAAATAGTTTAGGATTTTGTGTGTTTTGGAGTTTTGTTTCCATCGGAGGGAGTAGTTTATGGCATTGGGAATGGCAGGCTGGCAGAGTTGCATTGATGTTGAGCTGTGGACAATGGCATCACGAGAGGAGAGAACCAAATATGGAATCTGCCTCACGCAAAGACATTATTGTATTAATGTATTTTACACGCATAAAAATAATTTCAACAATAATCAAAACATTTATTTATAACATCTTTAATAACAATAATCCAATGTCATAATATGATTTATTGATGAGAAATTTTGTTTGTATTTGGCAAATATTTTCTCGCTTCAAATTAATTTTTAAACTTCTACGTCAAATTAAAATCCTTAGCATTGCTAAATTAAAATTATATAATGTTACAGTTATAGTTTTAGAAAGCCGGAACTAATTCAAAAATAAAAGTACAAGCTTAAAATACAACATATTTGAAAACTAAAAGGGATTTAATACTTATTTTTTGAAATAAATGAAGTCATAGGATGCGGCTTAACTTGGATGTAATTTACTAAAAAGGTTAGTTTTATTTGGTAAGTGTTGAACTACACTACCGAAACTGCACTGCAAACACAAGATCACATCACCTAGCAGCTCAACAACTTTCTGTTTAATTAGTTATCCCTATTAATTTCGGTTAGTTAATTAGTTAACTTGTAACTTAAGTTAGTCAGTTTAGTTGACAGTTTAGTTGACAGCTAGCATAGCTTGGCATAGTTTGTATATAAACCTTAGCTCTTCATCTTTGTAATCATTCAAAAAACTGTGTAAGAGAGAATTTCTCATTCACAATTTGGAATGTATATATTGAACAACACATTGACAAGCAGGTATAGGTCTATAGTTATGCAATTCTTGCCATAACCCTTTCAATTGAGTAAAATAGGAAGTAATTGACCTATCTCCTTGCTTACACATATATATCTCCTCTTGCAAATCAGAAATTCTAAAGATGTCACCTTGAAAATACCTCTTTTTTAGATCATTCCATGCTTCATAGGTTGTATCAATCCAAAGGATGCTTTCCAAAACCGATGGTTCAACAGAATTGTGAAACCAAGAAAGCGCTAGAGTGTTGCATCTGTCCCAAGGCTTGAACATCAAATATGTTACATCAGGCTTCAATATTGATCCATCTACGAACACCAATTTGTTCTTGGATTTGAGTGCAATCATCATTGATCGAGTCCAACAGGGATAACTAATTAAACAGAAAGCAGTTGAGCTGCTAGGTGATGTGATCCTGTGTTTGCAGTGCAGCTTCGATAGTGTAGTTCAACAGTAAGTAAGAATAATATAAACAGAGAAAAAAGCTACAAGTTTATAAGGAGCATACCTCAGGAAAAAACAGCACGCAAGCCCAAAAGCACAGGTACACTAAACTGGAGGAACACAAAAAACAATCAGCAAGCAGACCAAACAAAACAAAAAGTAAGAAAGTCCCAGAAGAAACTAAGGTCGAAATAATGAAACATATAACCCCTCGTTTTGCTACCAATAGTTACAAACAGATGGAGAAAGTCTGTGAGTATCGAGAAGGAAATCTATGTAGCCCCAAAAGTAAGTTGATCGTAAATATTTATAGTGTGTTGCCAATAGTGTGTTTGGAACTGCATCTCATTGGATGCAGGCGCATAAGCTCCCATGTCTAGCTTCCACATCTAGGCATGTTATATGTAAAAAAGATTTACTATCTTGCCATTGGAAACTCGATTATGGAAAAACTAATGCCAAACCAAACATGCAATTAGTAAAATTCGAAATTGATTTTACTTGATAGATGCAGAAGCATTTAATGGGAATAAACTATAAATTTGTTGGCAATATACTTATGCAAGTTCAAATCTTGCTCAACCATGAAGGTATGTTGGTCCAAATGGAAGGAGTTTAGGTCTCAAGGTTGATCCAATGGTAAGACCAAACAAGCCATTACTTTAGGTCTCTACCCCACCCTACTCAGCCCTACATAGCCCACTAACAAATATATTATTTGATACCGAACAAAAATTACACATATGAGGGCCCCTTTTATGATTTGTTCACTCTGATGCCTCACTTAGTTTTAGGCTTCACTTTGCCTTAGGTTGATCCTGTCCTTAAACATGTGATTTCAAGTTCGATCCCTAAATTCATGTATATGAAAAAAAAAATTAAGAAGGATTTCCCACTTAGATGTCTGACTCTGTCTTGAGAGATTAGTTTTTTAGGAATTTTCTTCTACTTTTTAAAAATCTTTTTTTATTTTTTTTTTATTTTTAGAGTTACTCAGACCGACATGGTCTTTATGCCTCTTGGCCTCTAGAAACAATGCTATAGCTTAAATTTCTTACCCATTTTTTACTCTGTATCATCTACTGATGTTTTTTTATACACATGATCCTCATAAAGATACTAGTTACAGAATCAAATATTAGAAGTTTGTATTAAAAATTATTGCATTTAATATATTAAAAATATAAAAGTAATAATTTTCAATAAAAGAAAATCGTCTTTTGATTGTTTAACACTTTAACCACTATCCTTACTAGTTTTCAATTCAATTGATCGATCAAATCTAGTTATGAAAACTACTGCATTTTGCTATCAATGTGCTTGCAAATGCAACAGACCAAAAAAAATTTCAACAAAGTAATTTATTTTCATTATAGAATAAAGGGCCTTGCTAATTTGTAGACACCAATTAAGAAATCAAAGATAAAAGATTTTTACTGATTGATAGTGTATTTAAATTATTAAAATTTCATTTTTTTTAAAAAAAATATAAATTTCAACAAAAACTTTTAATCTTTTATTTCTTTTTAGCTAATATTCTAAGAACATGGCTTAGAATTTATCTCAAATAAATAAGATGTTTCTGTAGTGTGACTCCACATTTCCCATGCAAAATAAAATCAAAGATTATTGTTAAATGAACTTTAATAAGATGGACTTTCTTCTCGTGGTAGTAAAATAGAATGATTTTTTGTGGGGTCCATTTGTTGTCTAATTAAATGAGAGTGGATAGAAAAGCAACCTGTGGAGTTACCAGTTAGTGACAAATTTTGGGTTACGGCTACGTGCACCACCTGCGTGGTACACTATCCATTACATCACTCACATATTAAAAGTTTTACCAATCTTTTATATATGTGATCATTTGATTTTTTAGGTTTGAAAATTTGATCAACCCATATAATAATTTCATTGACTCAAAACTTATCATATGAATGATGTAATAGGTGATACACCAATTTGGGTGATGTACCATAGCCCAAACCCAAATTTTGAGGTTCAAATTCGTTGTGAGCTACGTTATAATAACTTAAATTGTTCAATGCATATGTTATTCCCCACTTTGCTTTACTGTTGCTTTCTCTAATTTCCTTTCTGTCTATTTTATCGTTTTTTGGCTGTGTCTATTAGACCTAGCCTAGGTTATTGTTTTTCTGGTCAAGGGGAAGACTTTGCTTTTCCTCCAAAGCCTTCTTTTGATGCACTTTGTTTGCAATCAAAGAAGCATCATTCTCAAAATATTAGATTAGGTTTCAACGTTAATGATTGGGATTTTGTTTGGAGTGCCAAAAGGACATCCGATACAACAAAAGATGAAAAGAAAAATGGTTACATGGTTGAAGCCTTGAAGGGCCTGAAATGCAATAGGTTGATTAAGAAAAAAGTGAAAGCACAATTATCCCGCATCCAAATCCACTTCTAGTTGGATGATTTCTAAAATCTCCACCGATATTTGAATTTGATTTGGAGCATTAAGTATCATTTGACTTGTATTGAGTGAAATCATACATGATGAAAACAACGGGATGGTGACTGAGCATGGTATTTGTTATAGCCTCTTCCCCACATTTTTGAGTATGCCTGGGCTAATTATGGCTTTTTAGATGTGTGTTTGGTTTCATGTTGGAAACCTCCAGAATTGATTTTGTCATCTGTCAAAAGTGATTTTAGTAAAAAATGAGATGTTTGGTTACTGTCAGGTAAAATTAATAATGCCTCCAGAAGCGATTCTGACTAGAAGCTACAAAATGTTGCTTCTGAGTTGAGTTGAAAAATTTACACTAATTTTTAAATCAAACTTACTTTCAAAATAAAAATATCCAAACATAAATCACTTCACTTCAAACTCAATTCTAACTAAATCAATTTTATAAAATCAATTACATTTAAAATCATTTTTTTTTAAACGTTCATCCAAACACACACTAAACAAACGTGCTAGGGATGTATCTGATATGAAATCTAAATGTTTTATATATTTGATTAGTTATCTAAATAAGTGAGTATTTTGTAATAAATAAATAAAAGTATATTTACTCTTAGTTTAATATAATGTATAAAAATCTCAACCTACTAAATAATTTTAAAATAAATACAAATTTATTTACTTATTTTAAAAATAAACCCATTTAAAAAAAGTTCCATCTAAATTATGGTCAAAAAAGCAATCCTCTTCTATCATTAACCATTGCCCCCACTTCCATCCATTTTTGTCTAGTTTGTTGAAAGATATCCAACAACATACTCATCTGATTTATTATGGGATTTCAGCACTCCTAATAATTTGTTGATAGCTCCTATTCCATGATTATTACAGGGTCCTACTTCATCACCCCTCTCCCCCGCTTATTATTATTTTTTTCCAAAATAATTCATTTGTAAACTTACTTTTCGTTGATTTTTTATTTAAATAAGTGTAGCATAGAAAAATTGGATATACCAATTACCAACCATCAAAGTTTCCTTCGGCTTTTGTAACTTTCGCTAAATTCACATGCACTCTAAAAGCTTAGGCAATCCCTCGAGATCCTGGATGATATTAAAGGGTTGACATCTTTCAATCAGGTTTTATCCATATGTAAGAGATAGGGATCGAACCCCTAATCATTTGTTTAAGATGCTCAAACTCGTTACCACTTTGACCTACCACATGTTGGTGTCATTTGTACATGTTATTCACTTAAATATACATATCTATAATAATATATTTAAAATCACCCGATTTATTTATTTATTTTTTTAGCTGAAAAATCGCTTAAGCTCACATAATTTTAATTCAAATAAAGTTTTTAACTGAAATTCATCTTCGTAAAAAAAAACCGAAATTCATCTTTAAATCGCAATTCGTAGATAAAAGAGAAGCATGTATAAATATATTATTTAATTAAATTCAAAATAAAATGGAGATAACCCCACTGAAAAAGTTAATTAAAGAAGCCGAAAGATTGATAACCTTGATAGCAAGTAGACCGTGGGTTAGGGAGGGTCACTTACTCACTTATCCTTTAGGAGCGGTGGACCCATTTTTCATTCAATAATGGTGTTTTTACCACCAAATTTAATGCTTCATTGAACATCCGTGGAATTAATTTTTTATTGTTATATAAAATTAAAATAAATATATTATATATAAATTTAAATAAAATAAATTTAATATCATATTTTATATTTTCAAAATAATAACATTCTTTTTCACGTTAGCTCTCAGTAAAAACCAAGGTGAGGTGGGCCCCAAACTACCAAACTAGAAGACTAGAAGTTTCCAAGAACTCGTGGGTAAATGTGGGTGGGCCCAATAGAAGAGGAGAAGAAATTGCATTATCGTCTTGGGCCTAACCTAACCTAAGGCACATAGGTCCACCTATGGTCAAGGGTCACATCACCGCACGCTTATCATTCTCCGTATGATAAACTCCTGCATTTCAAAAAAATAAATGAAAAAAGACTGTTTTTATATTGGCCCTATTTTTCTTTTCAAAACAAAACAAAAAAAATTATGACCTACATAAATATAACATTTTTTTTAAATCTAAATGGTGACGAGTAACTTACGACTTTAAGGCTGTGAGTGACATGAGTATGACTCCTTCCTAAAGAATTATTTTTTGCAAAGATTCAAGTTGGAAACATTTCACTTCATAAAAGTATTTCAGTATACACCCCATATCTTACGAATCTAGCACGTTTCTACTATGTCAACCACTCTTTTGGGTATTAATATAACATTTTTAATTTAATAAACAACACTTTTCATTTTTTCGTCATTAATTAAAAATTGGGTAATTGAAAAGGTTGTCAGAGTCAAAGTCATAGACACGCATGCAGAAGCTGGCAGTGAAGTTAACTACTAACGAGGGTTGGAGTTGGAGATGGTTTGTCTGTCCGTATTGCTTTGCTGGCTCTTCCCGTTTTTCTTTCCCTAACAAATCAGAAGATAAAGTATACATTATCCATTAGCCTAATTATAAAGTTATAACACTTAACCACTAACTGTTTCGAAAAAACTTATAACCACTACCGAATAATTAGTTTGGTTTTGTTTGATTTTGTTAAGCATTGGCACCAAAACAAAAATTTATTTGTCAATAAAAATTTATCCTCTTTGTATTCTTTAATCATTACTTTAAGGATAGCAAAACGGTAACTAGTTTTGTTGCTTACATAACATTGTCTTGGTTATCAATTTATCCAACCGAACCCGATCTATTGGCACTTACCGGTCTTACCCGCTTTTATATATATTGACGATTCAGATTATTTTGGTCAAAAAATTTAAAAAATAAAATAAAACAAGTCACGTACCTCTTTTGTTTCCCTCATCAGCGCCCTTTCTTTTTCTGTTAGGCCGCTCGCTGTGCAGAAGGCAGCCGCTACCCAGACAGGTGGGGAAAATCGCACAACAGAGGTGTCATCGCTGGTCTAGGGCAGCACGAACTTATGGATTGGGTGAGTAAGAGAATCCCAACTCCTTTTTGAACAGCAAAATAGTGTAATCTTATTTCTCTCGTGAGATTTACCCATGGATTGAATGCAATTTTATATTTAAAAATCACGATATGAGTTAGAGAAGGTAATAAGTTTCACCGGTTCTTCGTAAGTAGTAATTAAAATCTGAAATAAAATACTTAATATCATTACAATGTAGTGTGGCTTTTTTAATTAGTGTTTGTGTACTTGTTACATCCTTTAATTGGTACTAATAATAAATATCATGTGTGGTTCGAAAAGAAAGGCATTTGAATAATTATACTGACATACACAACTTCTGTAAAACATGTGGTGTGTGTAGCAGGTTCCTTTGAAATTGTTCCAGAATTTTGATCAAAAAAAAAAAAATTAAATGAAACCAAGACTAATACCATCTTATACAATTGTCTAGACCACACAAATACTCATGAACATGTAATTGTAACTATGTAGATCACATGTTCATTTCTGATATTTTTCCTTCCTCTGGCCTCTCCCTCTCTTTTATCACCCTCTGTCACAGTCTACATTCTTTTGATCATATTCTCGAATTCTCTCCTCTATGTCATGGTGGGGCTCTTGTGTATTTTGGTTTGTCCCTCAATTCGTCTATCCTCGATTTATGTATGCTTTTTCAATTTGTGTCTGTCTGAGTTGTATCCATAACAAGATGAAGAAGAACAGAACAAGAAGACAATGGGCTCAAGTGATTTGTTTTGTAGTTTTTAAAATTTTTTTTATCAAAATAATTTGAACCATGAGATTAAATAATTTCAACGATCCAGATTATATATATATATATATATATATAATACTTGGCTGCTTTTTACTATTGTACAATACAATATATCGTGTGCCAACAAGTAATAAAGGCCCATATAGTTTTAGCAGAGTTAACTGTGATGAGTGAGTTTTAAAAATTAAATTTAATGTATTTGTTGTTTTTTTTTTTGGGTACACTTTGTGAGTTGTTTTTAAGTTACATTATTAAGTAATCTTAATCTAATCGATCGTCACATATTATTTTGTTTTTTAAGATTTATTTACTTGAACTAATAATTTTTATATAATTCAGTGAAAAAAATAATTTTGCATAATACAATAATATGTTTATGTTTATATTATTCGTTTCAATATATATATATATATATATATATATATATATATATATATATATATATATATATATATTTAAACTAATAATTTTTGTATAATACAATAATGTGTTTATTATAAATTTTTTTTGACAATAATATGTTTATGTTTATATTATTCGTTTCAATATATATATATATATATATATTAATTGTAATATGTTTTAATTTTTTTTTTAAATATGAAAAATATTTGAATTTAATTAATTAATCAATTATAAATCAGTCATTATTGTTGAATTATAATCTGGTAAAAATTAAAATTCAGATATAAGAATATAATCCCTTCAAAGTATTGGGCTGAATCCGGAGGAAGCCCAAGTAATCATATGTACAGCCCTAATGGTTAATATATGTAATCCTTCCACACTTCCCGGTAGAGCGTACAAACACGCGCATGGAGATTCCATTAGCAAGGCAGACCACGCACTAATAAAGCGCGTGGGGGGTATCGATTCCCATGGGCTTTTGTTCCCAACACCTTAGCTCTATCTCGGGGAACATCATCGGACGCTTATGGCCACCGAACTTCTCCGAAACTCGTCGCTGTCGTCACTCTCTATCGACCCGGTTACCCGATTAACCCGTTTCCTTCTAGGAGCTTCTTCACCCTTCAGCTGAAAAGGGTAACCCTCGGTATCGTTTACTCTTCAATTCAACTATTTCAATGCTTCAGTTTTAGATTTCATTTTTCCCTTTTGCTCTAACAACTGTTATATGCTATCAAAGTTTTAAAAATTCAATCTTTTTAAGTGTATGAATGATGGGTCTCGTTGGACTATAGGTTGTAGTGTTGTATTTGTAGCAAACAAGATAAAAATCAGGACTATTGGTTTTAATTTTGTTGTGTTGGGAATTGATGATTAAACGTGTAACTGAGTCTGAATTGCATGATCTGGTGTAGTTTTATGAAACGAACCCCTTCAATTATAGGTCATTTCAGTAATTGAAAATCTCCCTGTGGTTCAGATATTCTCAACTTGACTCACTAAGTTTCACAAACTGAGTAAAGTAGCTTAAATTTAACCCCTAGGGAGTCAATATGCATGGTTTGGTTAATTTAAGGAGTCGGTTTGTTGAGTTTTGAGTCACATGGATTTTTGAAAATGACATATAGTTGAAGGGGGTTACATTTTAGCCATTTATTTGTCATCTTTTATTCTTTCTGGTGTTGTCCTGTTCCTGTGTATCAGTGTATGTTTTAATTTTTATGCATGCACATCTTAATGGAATTGACTTGACTGGTGAGGGCCAAGGCAATACTCAACTTACCCATAGTTTATTTTATTTTTATGTAGCTTGTTAACAGTGTGCAAACCATGGGTGATTCAATTGACCTGACTGGTGATGGAGGAGTCATCAAGACCATTGTGAGAAAAAGCAAGTCTGATGCTGTGGCTCCAACAGAAGATTTTCCTCTTGTTGATGGTAATGCTTTTCCCAGTAATGTTAACACTTCAGAGTAATTATAGTGATGAACTATATTATTTGGTAATCCTTAATTAAGGCGTAATATATTCAGGAATCAGGATTTCTAGGTACATACTTTTGTTGTGTTTTACATCAGGTAAAAATCACTGTTATTCATTTAGGTGCCCTAGAAGCCGTTCCTATTATAAATTCTCTTATATATATTCTTTTGTGGTAGAAAAAAGGGACATCTGTCATCCTTTACCATCTTATCTTTTATCTGTTAGAATACGATATACACTTCCAGGGCTAAAATATATGACAACTCTTTTTGACATTTGCTATTAAAGTAGTTGGCTTTTAATATGAATCACCCCTTACTTACTAATATTTAATTGCATAATAAGGACCAGTTTTTCGAGGACAGCATGGTTACATGAGTTATAGAAAATGTATGGTTCGGATTTGATGGTCAAATTAGCATAGGATAGCAAAGAAATTAAAATTTTTACAAGCTAGGGTAAATAATATGGGTTTTGGGAGTGAGAAAGAAAGCAATCTCAACAAAAAAATATTGTGTTTCAGGCTTGTAATCTGTACCTCAAGCGTATGATGCATTGTGAAGAAGACTTTAAGATTGACAGATTAGGCTTTTTCATGTAGGATTACAGATTACTTAAAAAGAATAAAAGGATAAATAGGGAAAATAGCATAAGTCTAATGAAAAACTTGACATGTTGAATGTTTATTGCGGCATCATTCAATTCAAAGTTCATACTTACAGCTTTTGAAATTTTGCAAAAAGCAAATTAGCACCAAAATAAAATTCACCACACCTGTAAGTTTGAAGTCGCCTTTGTAACTCATTCCATTCTATTTGGTTGTTGAGACAAAATTTTGGAGCATCACATGGGTGTTTTTTTTTTTATATCATTATTCTTGTCGTAATAATTTTTATCTCTATCATATCAGTACATTATGAAGGCACGCTTGCTGATACTGGCGAAGTATTTGACACTACACATGAAGATAACACTATATTCTCTTTTGAGCTTGGAAAGGGCAGTGTTATCAAGGCCTGGGACATTGCAGTGAAAACCATGAAGGTCAAACAAAGCACGTCTTTTATTTGTAATTATTATTTATATAAAGGTTTTCATCTTATTCTTTTTCCTAGTTTCACCAGGTCGGAGAAATTGCAAAAATAACATGCAAGCCAGAATATGCTTATGGTAGTGCAGGATCTCCACCAGATATTCCCCCAGAGTATGGATCTTCATTAAATGCTTAAAATTTTTGCTCAGGAAACATACTTATGGTTAAATAAAAAATTTATAATGAAACTTTTAAGTAAAAAATTGAAAGAGTGGTAAAGAAGCCATTTAACAATATTGTTTTACTCCAAGGACTTCGTTAGTAAGCATGAACAAATATCAAAACGGTGATAGACTTAGTAGTAATGTTCCAAGTATACAAATATCATGTGAAGTCATGCAGTAATTTTTAAAGCTTGGTTTCTTAGCTAATCTGCTTTTTCTTTTGTCACGAGAAGTTGCATCGACATCCGAATCCAAATTTATAATTTTTTCATTCCCTGGCAGTGCGACACTTATTTTTGAAGTTGAGCTAGTTGCCTGCAGGCCGCGGAAGGGCTCCAGTCTGGGAAGTGTCTCAGAGGAGAGGGCTAGGCTAGAGTAAGTGGCACATACTATTCTTAACCCTTTTTATTATTCTGCTCATATCCAGAAGTTAGTGTAAACATTTATTTTGGTTTGCTTGGGATGTATCCTCTTTTTTGGAAAGCAATATGATGTGTGTATTGTGACTTGAAAAAAATAAAATAGAGAGCTGAAGAGGCAGAGAGAGATTGCTGCTGCTGCCAAAGAGGAGGAGAAGAAGAAGAGAGAAGAAGCAAAAGCAGCAGCTGCTGCTCGTGTGCAAGCCAAGTTAGAAGCCAAGAAAGGTCAAGGAAAAGGTAAAGGTAAAGCTAAGTAGATACTCATCAAATATCTACATAAACCTGATGTATGAAGATATTCAAGTATTTATGTCTCCAGTATCTCTCTTCCCCATCATCCTATACAATATATATGACATTTGGTACCTTGTGATAGAATGAGCAGGCACCGATAATCATGAACATGGTTTTTTGTTGCGAATTTGCAATGTTTGTTGGCCCTTAGGGGTTCTTTATCTGCCCCAGTGATTATACACTGTTAATTATCAAGGCAGTTATGTTGGCATGAGTCAGTGGAGTGGTGCCTGAATGTTATTACAGGATTTTCCCTGGACTAGAATACTGTTTATCTGAAAACTGCAATTTAGTTATGTTAAGGGCAATGCTATTTGTGCGCGCATTGATTATATACCTCTGTGCTACCTAGTATTGCATGATGCTAAGTTGCAGAGTTGATCATTTGAACATTTCAATTTATTTATGTTAACTAACGTAAGTGAATATGAATTGATCAAACTCCGTTTGAAAATGATAAATTTGCTACATACAGGGACATATCTAGCGAGAACATCTTATATTTTAAGAAGGTAAGAATGATGAATCTTGACCATACTACAATATGGGATAGCCAAAATTAAACTTTTAAAGTTACTTAATCATCACTTGACCATTTAAAAAAGCCACATACACTTGTTTTCAAATCTTCACAATTCAAATAAGAGCCAATAGTCAAGACTCGAGTCATTGCTTTTATTTTTCACAAAAAATAAAAATAAAAAAATTCTCACATGAGATGCTACTTATATATGTTCCAAAGTTTTTTGAATATTTAATAAAGTGAAAATTTTCATATGCTATTGCAAAATATTTTCCCGTTAGATTATTTCTGCGATTCTATCTATATGAATTATGCATCGGGGTCATGGTTTGTTACTCCATAGGTTCAAGAAATAAAATAATATTAAGAATGAGCCAGTTCCTTTTATGCATGTAATTTTGATAAATCTTGGTTGAATGTCTCGTTCCTTATTATATTTGAATTCCTCTATTATCCGATTGATTTGTTAAAAGAAATGAATAAATATATTTAGAAATTAACTATCAAAATTTACAAGTTATATCATACTCCCTCTGGTCCTATATATAAGAGGCAAAACCCTAAAACATACAGATCAAGGAAATGCATTGAAATAAGCTATTTGTAATTAATATTCATATAAATTTTCAAATTTAACCCTTCAATAATTAATGAACAAACCTACTTGTATTGAAAGTTGCACTGTCTCGTAAATATAAACCCTATTATAAATAAGGATAAAATTGGAAATGAGCATTTAATATTTGTTAAAATACATGCATGTCTCTTATATTTTAGACAAAAAAAAGTAGTCATTTGCCTCTTATAATAAGGACCGGAGGGAGTAATAGTTAGTATTATTGGTATGTAAAATAATTTGGCAAACGTTCTTTCTCTTTTTTTAATACAAAATAGCAATATTTTCGGTTAACTACAAAATAACATTTTTTGTTGTAAAAGAGAAGTTGCTTTAATATTTTGTTAGGCAGACACGATCACAGATATTCATTGCAACTACAAGCATGGAATACTTTTAGAATTTATGGATATATTGCTATCATACTTAAATTGAGCTCTCTCCAACATCCCAGAGTCTGTTGGTCAATCCAACCTAGGGAAAATATTTCACTGCAATTTTTCATATCCATCCGCTTCAAGGTCAAGATTACCATGGTTATTAACAATAACAATGATCGAAGGTCCCATTTGGTCCGTAGATAACATTGCAACTAACATGGTTGATGAAAACACTGCTCCCCGAAAAAAGACAATCTTATGCCAATCAGATTAGACTGCTCTAAAGTGAAAAAAAAAAAATATAAAGTAAGAAAATAAAGGTGTAACCATGCATAACTAGCTAAAGTGAGTTAACATCTTATAAATTATAAATTAAGAGTGGAATATATTATCGATTTTTCTATCCTATACAATCTTATACATGTTAAAAAAATCAAAAATAAAAATGTTATGTTGAAAGTTGTAAATTCAATACCTTGAAATTTTAAGAGTTACTTTTTCCAATATATTTCTATTTTTTGATTCTTTAACATATGCAAGGTTGCTTTCTCACTTTACACTTTGTTCACTTTAAAAGGAGGAACTTTATACATAGCAGCAAATATGAAAAGGGGACCCCCAGAGTAGTACAGAAACAATTAATTGTCTATGCTACCAGGCTGTACACAGTGGCCCAAGAAACTTGGAAATTTCAATGGCAAACAAAAGTTTCATAATTAAAGTTGCTACACGATATTCTGCTATTCCACAAATCCGAGCCAGGGTAGTTAGAAAGCTACTAGTCATAAGCCACTTGTTTTGATACCTGAACGTGAGTTACAGCTGATTATAACTACACGTCCATACATAAAGTTAGAAGAAGTATTCAAACCATGTCCGCGATATCATTATGCCCACTTTCATGCCACCCAGACCCTGCTCTGAATTTACAAACAGGGCATGTTCCTTGCTGCCGAAGCCAGGGATCAATGCAATTAGCATGAAACTTCGAAAGACAAAAACAAGGCCTCAGTGTCACATTCGAGATAATAATATCATGCTACTAAAACTTTAGGATCACTCAATTTCTTAATATATATATAATAGTAAAATAATATTCACAACAAAATTGGTCACCAAATATAAACAATGCATGTGTATCCATGACTACAGTAGGTCCAAAACAGCCCTGGACTCGTACCGTGTACCTAAATTCATTCACGACACAATGCAAATGGCACGGATCACAATGGAGAATCCAGAAGAAAGCTTTAGTAAAAAACAAGCACATTCGACTGTGAATTTCAGAGTGTTTTTAAATTTATTCATTTTAGTATTCATTTATGCTTTGCAGTTATATCGTGTCAAAAGCTGAAGAGAAATGTTAGAATTTTTGAAGAGGAGCCTTGGAACAACAGTTAAAGTTGTTGCCATATAACAAGGAGGTCACAGGTTGAGTTGTGGAATCAACCTCTTGTAAATGCAAGACAGCTTACTATAGAGTTCACCCATTGTGTGGACCCTATGCATAGCAGGAGCTTTATAGCACCCAGGTCGCCCTTTTTATTTTTTTAAAACAAAAAATGTCTAGACAAAACCCTAAACTAAAAATAGAACTGAACCATCTAACATCTATGGCTAAAGAGAAGGAAACTATCAATAACTACCCTTAAGACGAATGAAAAAGAAATCTTTCAGTGATCTCAAAGATGATGGATGTGGGATTAAACCTGTTAATTCCAATAGAGGTTCAAGGGTGGTATAAAACTCAGTTCAAACTACGTGATTTTGGTGATTTAGTGCCATTAGATCCACACTCAGAACTAAGATCAGTAGAGAGCTGCCTGGTGTCAAGAAAAATGGGGACTGGTCTCTCGAGCATTCTTTTGTACAACAACGTTTGATCAAACTATTGGAAATGACCATCAGCATTTTCGATCGGCATTAATCACTGTCAGCAGCAAACGACCAGAAACAATGAATAGCAAGCCCTTGTCACCGGTAGCGTTTGAGAACAGGGGCTGTGACTTGGAGCGAGTAAAGAGATGGGATAATATCAGCTTTGGCAGAATAATAACAGCTTTGGGGGGAAAATTTTTGGTTTAATTGTAACTAAATGATGCACGAGGCAATTAGAGGTATTGGACTCAGCTTTAGTCTTTTAGATAATAGATAAAGGGAATGCCAGCAATAGACTTCATCAAATCCAGTTTCAACTGTAGCCGAGATTTGACAGACTTTGAATCTCACTTGTACTCTTTTGCAAAAAAAAAAAAAGGTGATACAAAACTTGAAAGATTGAAAATGGCATGCCTGCACTTCCATCTTATGGGTCAAAGTGATATGACTTGATATCAGTTTTCCATACATGGAGTGACTCAGATGATAGTTTGCAGTTATGACTGATAGAATGTATTATTAGTCAGACAGGAAACAAAGTATTTGCTAGACAAATACAAATTAAAGCTATGGGACAAACCTGATGCAAACAGGGCAAGCTACGAAGTGTATCTCCAACATTAACTTGCTCCAAACATACACTGCAAGTCAGCTCATCATCGGAGGCTTTCATGCTACCGACTGCATTTGGATTATCTTGCTTCTTCTGCCACAAACAAAAAGAAGTTACAAATTATGTCATCCTGTCACTCTACATGAGCAGTTGAAACTTATGTCATTAGCTCCCCATTAAAATCAAAATAGAGATGGAACAATAATTCTGCTTGAGAGACCACATCACATCATAAAGCTGGTACAAAATATGTCGTGGATGGTTCCACAGACTTGGGATGAATGCACACACTGGTGGATGCCAATGATAAGATTATATTCAAAAAGACTATCTATCTAATGGCATCGATAATTTCCAAAGTGCTAAACCATGATAAATGTGCTATATATCTATAACAAAATCATCATATATGAGGCAGTTTGAGGAGTATCAGATAATTGTGTAAGAAAATCCATAAGAAGCAAGTAGAAATACAACACGCTCTGGGAAACCGTAAAAATTGTCATGAGATACAATGTAACTTGCTTAGGCCAGATAAAAAAAAATACCAAAGATGTGGTTGATACATCTGCAGGAGTGGAAGATGAAGCCTGTTGCATTGTCGAACTACTGCTGTAAGCAAAAGCAGCTTCTTGTCAAACTATCAGAACTAAAACTTCTGAAAAGTGCATTTAGACTCGTGAAAATTCATATAACATGGGGATACATTCCCCTTTCAGTTTTATTCAAAGGTTTCTTAAAAAGTTTAATCCAACCCAAGATTCATTTAAACAATTTTCTCTGCTTTTAAAATCTAAAAGTTGAATGGAAATTAACTTTAAATTGCATATAAAATAACAAATTTAAAAGAAAAGTTCTTATGAATGAAGGTAAGTGGTGTGCTATTTTGGTTAATTTGTAATGACAAGACAAAAGTGAGTTGGATTGCCACATAATTTTGGACAAGGATTTTGGTAAAACTTTTTGGTACATCTAGCGTTACAGTTACTGGTTTAAAATATCCAAATCCATTAAAAAGAAGGATAAAATAACTAATCTGACAGATTACATACTTTTGCTGACCAGAAACCTTGTATTTGTGGACAGGAAGAGCATTTATCTCTTCCTCAGTCATAGAAGGTGCAGCAGGAACATTATCTGAATCCAGAGCTCTTAATGTTTCATAATCTGAAACAAAAGGGGAAAAACTCTACATGAATATTTTAGTTACCACATCTAAAATGAATGTGTAAATTAAGTACATTTGAATTGGTTTTCAAAAAATTCCACCAAAGTCTAGTAACAAGCAAACATGAATAGAACTACAAAACCTAGATCATCAAACTCCCGATCAAGAAGTGCAAGTTGAAGTCTGAGGCCTTGCAGACGCCCTCGAGTTGCGAGTGCTATTGACGATGGCATATGCAGCCGTAGTTCAGTGTGGCCAAGAAGTTCAGTTGCTGCTGCTGCATGAACTTGGGCCTGAGCATGTAGCTGTTGACATGTGGCATACATCCTTAACATTGTGGCTATCAAGAAAACACCAAGCACCACCCAGAGCTACAAACACAAATCAAAAGAAAACCACATAGATCACTTAAATAATCTAGAATGTCTATTAAAAAACTTGTGTTTCTTGTTTACAATCTAGAGGACCTTACCAGAAAATTTGGTGACATCTGATGGGAGTTCAGTATCATGAATAAAAGGAGAACTGAAACATACAGGAAGTTAAGAAATGTGTATTACAAAAAAATCTTCACAAAATATTCTATGGCACAACATAATATGAAATAGTTCTAATACCTGTGACAAGAAAAGTGAGAGAATTCGAATTACTAGGACGTGCTGCATGAACACGCTGAAGAAAAAATGGAATCAATATGATGTTTTAGTTAAAGCGGTTAAATTGACTACAAATATGAAGATGATAATACTTTAATTCCAGAAACAATCAAACATTAAAAAGAAATCATTGCCAGTGCTAAACTAAAATACTTATGCAGATAAATGATCTGTGTGCTTGTATATTAAATTATGAGAGTGACTAAATCTCTCAAGCTACTCTTTCTTTAAGAATGATCATTCTTAACCATTTTATTTCCTTTTAAATTTCAAATTTAAATCATATTATTAATTAAGTATGCATATCTGCTTTATAATTTTAATAGCTTTATTTTACATTTTTATCTTTAAATTTATTTTCTTAGATTCTATTTGAACAAATCAATTAAGCATATTTTCTTTACAATTTTAAAAATGTTTCTCTTTTAGTTTATACTTGTTTTAATTTTATTTGAATTTAAAAGAACCTGTAGAATGCATGGGATACTTGGTAGATGGATTCAAAATGTACATACCAATGCACGCCTCTCAGGCACAAATCCTGGAAGTCCAGTTGGTATATCTGCTCTTGTTCCTCGGAAAACAAAACTCATGGCTCTATATATTTGGAAACTTGAATGAAAACTTTACCGGTTTGCCAAAACAAAATCTACAGTTAAAACCTGTCAATGTTTGGAAAGATCAAATCATCATAGTCAGAAAACAAGAAATCGAACCACAAATACATGCTTGAGTGTGAAGTTCAATAAAAAAAAAAAAAAAAAATTTATTATATCAAGAGAGGCTACATCCAACATTCCATATTCTAATCCTACATGGGTCATCCCTAAAATCGCCCATAGGTCCAAAATATATTTGCCAGAAACCGTAACCATTGAACTATCTAAACAATCACCAGCCACTGCCTCCATTTGCTAGGTGCCGCCACTGAATCACTGATACTTACAGATAAACAAACAGAAGAATCATTATGAAATATGATACGAATCACTTCCTAGAATTACAGATGATTGATTACACTTGCAATACTTCAATAGCGATATTCATTTAAAATAAATTAGAAATAAAAAACAATATTTTTCATCGGTGCATTGGAATATGGAACTGGGAAATGGGAAATTGAAGCATGCAAATCTCTAATGCCCATAACTAAAATTAAGACTTGTAAGACAATTAATTAAACAAAACAAAGCCCCAGCCTGAAAAATATCAAGATCGCGTTCAATTAAATTAAAAAACTTCAGAAACTTAACACCAAAAATCACTGCCAGCAAAAAAAGAAGCATACATTTGATTCGATGCTACCTATGAAAGTCTGAGAGTGAGAGATGGACTTACGAAATTTGATTCAGAAGGGATCGGAAACAGCGTTTCGATCAAAACGAGACGTCGGATTGGATCTCTGGATCCTACTTCTACACCAGCAACAGCAAGACGACGACGACGACTTTGCAGTAATTTTATTTTATTTTCACTTTTTTCTCCTTCATAGTTCCGTGTGCCGCGGTCAAATTGTTTTGGGCTGGGCCGAAAATAATTCCTTGCAGACGTAGCCCAGCCTTATTCTTACTGGGCTGCCTGAATTTGTTGGACTAAAAATCACTTTTTGCTTCCTTGACATTTTAAGGGTGTGTTTGGGTGAGCTTTTGACGAAAGTGATCTTGGATGTAATTGATTTTGTATAATTGATTTTAATAGAATTGAGTTTGAAGTGAAGTGAAATGATTTATGTTTGAATGTTTTTATTTTGAAAGTAAGTTTGATGTAAAACTTAGTGTAATTTGATGCTAAAAATCACGTTTGGGGTCAGAAGCTACAAATTCTAGCTTCAAGTTAGAATTGATTCCAAAGGCAAAATAAATTCTAGTTGAGAACACCCAAACATATCAAAATCAATTTTTTTGTCTCCGGAGACAAAAGTGAATCCAAACATGCACTAAATTTCGACATTCAAACCAACTTGATGTCTCAATTTATCCAACATATTATGCATAATGTTGCACTCCAATGGAGTCGCTTAATTTTTCTTTCTATGTATGTCATTTGGTCCCATCATTCTAAATTTCTAGAGTGAAGATCCAAAGTGGTCCCTCAAATTTTTCAAGTAGGACAGTTTGGTCCCTGAAAAAAATAAAGGACAATTTGGTCCCCTAAATTTCAAAACGGGAGACAATTTGGGGGACCAAATTGTCCTTTATTTTTTTCAGGGACCAAACTGTCATACTTGAAAAATTTGAGGGACCACTTTCGGTCTTTACTCAAATTTCTAACTCATTGCTTTTTAATTTATACTAGTTTAAGTAACTCTATAATCAAATGATACAACTCGTAAAAAGTTCATCAAATTGGTTTCACAACTTATCACACATCTTTATTTATATTTATTTTTTGTTTCAATTTAAAATATTAACTTTTATTTTCATTTGATATTAGCATTAATTTAATACTATTAATTTTTTTCTCGTATTTTTTATTGGTGGTTCTTATATAGAAATCAATTGTTTTTATAAGTAATCATATATCATCCATGTTAGCTTACTCTAATGATTCAACCCAACAAAATGTATTCTTAAATCATGTTAAGAAACTACAATTGAAGTTGTTTTTAGTGTGCCGGTTAAGAAATTTAAAAAAAAAATATAAGTTTTCATTTCAATAAACAGATGACATCACCCAAACACAAAACTACCTAGCTATCAAACGCTTAAAAAAGACCCCTTGAAGATCCTGAAAAGAAATGCATCACAACTCTCTTGCGGGTGACAAACATAACATTTCTTAAAATATCACTAACTATACAACTCAGGATGTCCCACGGTTACTGTAGATCTACAGTAACCGGACACCTGTCATGCTCTAATTGGTAGTTTTAACTCAATGCTATTTTGGTCAATTATCAGGATGTTAAAAAAGACAACATGGTTTTTGCTCGGTTTTGGATTTCGTTTCTCCCTTTCTTCTCTTTCGATGAAATGCTTTTCAATTAGCAAGTGTTTTTTTTATATTCTTTTTTTAATTCTCTCTCAAGCTTAGACTCCCTCTCCTTTCTCTCTTGAGTCGGCGTTCACCACCACCCATGGTGGTTTCCGGCTGAGTTTGACGAAACAGAACCCAGCTCCGGACCGTCTTTCGTCGTCTTCTCTCTTTTCTACTGATTGGAACCTCCATTGCTCGCTTTCGCTCCACCACCTCCGCCGCCGTGAAGAGTTTTCCGACCATCGTAGTTCTCTTTTAAAACTTCTGTCCGATGTGGTGTAATCCCCTTTCAGGTCCGGTCAATAACCCATATCTTTGGTCAGGAACTGCCGTCTCTCCGCCGCCTGCCGTCGTGCCGGATCACACTGCCGCCACTACCTCTCTTCTTCTTCTTCCTTTGGTGAGTTTTCTTCCCTCTTATTTTCACCTCCTTACATTTTTCCCCAAATTGATTGAAACCCTAAATCTCCAAATTAAATTCCTATCCTCAAATTGTTTTGATTTCTCAATTCTGAACCTGTTTTCTTGAAATGGTGATTGTGTTGGGATGTTATTGTGGCATTAGAGTTCATGATGTTAATTTAGTTAATATATGGTGCAACAAATTAAAAATATGGCCACTATTACTATCTCTGAAGAGCAGTTTTAAGGGATAAAGGATTTAATGTATGCTAGCCCATGTTAATTTTGGCTCTTTAGTACTTATATGGACAGTTATTTTGTGCTTATTTTTAATTTCCCAACAGAAGTTAGTAAATGTATTGAAGCAGATGGACCCAAAGGATTGACATGACTGATAAGCTTTTGGAAAAGCTCTAACTTCACTTTAACTTACCCTCATTCTATATAGATATTTTTTAACATATTAGCATTCAGTTCATAAGGTAGGATATATGTTGTCTGTATGAATTCGTATAAGTTGTTTGGTCTTTTTTATGTGAATTGATTAGGATATGGCTTTGAATGTTTTATGTCTTGATAGCTCCAGTGAGCAACTTGGCCTTTGGCATGTGAATTGATTTGAATATGGCATTGAATGTTATAATTTGAAATTTTTGTCAATAAAACTCTTCATCCAATTGCCTATATCTATACATTACCAGGAGTTAATGAGTTTATGAATAAGCTGTTTAGAATCAACGGATGCAAATAGACCACTAAAGCCATTTAGAATTCTGTTTTCAATCAAACTCTTTCTCTCACTATTCCATATAATATTGTCAAGACACATGCATGTTGCTTCTTACATGTTATCATTATCAAATTTAGTTGTTACCTTATGAATTTTCAAGAATAATATGAACTTCTTGTGGGTACTGCATGATCAACTTGAAAGTTTAAATTGACAAAATTTAGGAATAGTAGTTATATAAGATCAGTAGCAAGAATTACCCATCCATCCAAAGGTTGCAGCATGTTTCACATGAGATGCATGCATAGATAGTTTCAAGTTTTAACTCATTAAATTATGTGTATTGATATTATACATTTTTGTCTACAGAATTGACAAGGCACGTCAAAACTGAATGAAATTTCTAAAATGGAATTTTGACAATATCATCTGTGAAACATGTCCATTTTTTGCATCTTGACTGATGATGACCACTTGATGGTTTGCAGGGGTAGTAGAAATAATTTATTATGTCTGCTACATTGTAAGCTGCCATATCACACTAAGATCTCCACTTTTTTTTGTGTATCGAAATGACATGTTAATAATAGGGATAATATAGCTTAGTGTTCAGGGAAAAAAATGAAGAACCATGAGGAAAAGTGATTAATTAGGATGATCAAAAGCTTAATATTCTGAGAACTCATTCCCCATAAAACTTATCTCCTTCCCCTTTTCTCTGTTATGAGCATGTTTGTTGCCCTTATGTTAATGATAGTATTTGAAGTGTCTTTGCTCCTCCATGCTTAATTTTGTCACTGTACTTTTATTCTTTGAATATTCATTGAGGATGGATTAAAAA
This sequence comes from Echinosophora koreensis, assembly GCA_035048595.1. Lineage (NCBI taxonomy): Eukaryota > Viridiplantae > Streptophyta > Magnoliopsida > Fabales > Fabaceae > Echinosophora > Echinosophora koreensis. The sequence continues at coordinate 5,126,444 of JAPCYP010000019.1, read as the reverse complement.
ATAGATTCTATTTTTATAGTGGAGAGGATCAAATATTCCATTTTTGCATCTTGACTGATGATGACCACTTGATGGTTTGCAGGGGTAGTAGAAATCATTTATTATGTCTGCTACATTGTAAGCTGCCATATCACACTAAGATCTCCACTTTTTTGTGTGTATCCAAATGACATGTTAATAATAGGGATAATATAGCTTAGTGTTCAGGGAAGAAAATGAAGAACCATGAGGAAAAGTGATTAATTAGGATGATCAAAAGCTTAATATTCTGAGAACTCATTCCCCATAAAACTTATCTCTTTCCCCTTTTCTCTGTTATGAGCATGTTTGTTGCCCTTATGTTAATGATAGTATTTGAAGTGTCTTTGCTCCTCCATGCTTAATTTTGTCACTGTACTTTTATTCTTTGAATATTCATTGAGGATGGATTAAAAAATAGATTCTATTTTTATAGTGGAGAGGATCAAATATTCACTGTGTTGTCTTTAGATGTTATTTATTTGTTTTGTTATGGCTGCATTTGAAGGAAACACCAACACCATTAGTAATGTCGCATGGTCAATCTAGCAGAGTCATTTGCAAAGCTATTTAGGAAATTGACCATTATGGTAAGAAATTTTCTACTCTATTTTAATACAATTCAAATCCCTGAGGGCATTGTTTTCTACTCTATATAAATGAACTTTTTAGCTAAATAAATTTGATTAGAATTTCTTATATTCATTTTTCAGTAATATGGTGGAATTGAGATCATAGATATATGTCTAACTCCCATACTGCCTTGGGCTCATTGAACAACTATTCTTATCTCATGGGTTTAATTCCTTCCCTATGCATAATGATTTTTTGGGAGAAACACGAGTGCCAAAGTCACAAATCACTATACATGTGCATGAATCTCAACATTCATTGGTCTCATTTTGCTTATTTAATAGAACTTTTCTCATTACTTATTTTATCAGACTCTTAATAAAAAAAATAAAAATTATCAGACTTTTAAAGAAATGGATTCTTTATATTGTTCAGTATGTTTCAATATACTTTGCTTTTTACAAAATTATTAGACACTGCTCAAATTCCTTCTGTGATAACCTTGGCCCTCACAAAGCTTGCTCCTCATACAAGTGCCCGAACATTTGGATTTGTTTTCTAGGCAAGTAATATACTCTAAAGGTCATAACATCATGTTTAGATGTTTTTGAGTCTCACATAGGTTCAGATCAATGAATACACTCTCTTCATTTAGGCTGCTCATACCTCCTGTATCTTATTCTTATGCATAGTCATTGAATCATTCCAAAGTGGTGCCTTCTACTTTTTTCCTATATGACAGAAACATGATTCAGTTTATTTAACTAAAAACTACTATTGAGCCTATATTAATTGCCGAGCATCTTTATCTAATAGGGCTTACCCTTTGATGTTAGTTTGAAGGTACTTATCATGTGTTGCCTTCAAAACTGTGTTCTTTTGCATCAAATGACAGTCACAATGCATCAAATTGACGGATGATAAATTCCTATACTTTTTGCTTTTACTTTAAATGATGAACCTTAGGACTTATTGCATAGAATTTTGGTAAATTTACAATTATGCTTATGAGCAAATTTGGTGGGACCATGTAAACATGGTTTTTCTCACTGTGAAGGTGAGTTCCTTTCCAAGTACCAATTCTCTTCCCACTGGTTCCTAATACTCATCACGTTTCCATGGTTTTCCAGGCTGTTGTAGTACCACATGTCCAAATCCCTATCAACCGCTCCAGGTGTAGAATCCAGGTATTAAAAGCTAAGGAAGTGAAGAAGAGAATTGTACCTGAAAGAAAATAATTGATAAATCCAAATTACAAACCATGGTTTTGATTGAAATTAATAACCATGCATGAATACTAAAGAACTCTTATCATTGAGCAGGTTTTCAACTTGTGAGTTTTGGATTCTTGTGTAATAAATATATTTTTACACGAGATTCTTGTGAAATAATTAGGGCTTGGATTCTTACCTTCTGTGTGTTTTGGTTGTTTTCTTGCAGAGTAAATTAGCTAGATGGTTTTATAAGAGCAGACGCCCGGCCACAATACATGAAGGATATATGTTACCTTTACTTTTGAATATGCAATTGGATAATTGGCCAGAGATGAGCTTTAGAAAATGGAGATGAGTAATCTTAACCTATCAATTCATCTTCCCATTTGCAATATCTTAATTGGGGTAACATTTATTTTTTTTGGTTTACTAAAGTTTCATTGATTTACATCATCATGCAGATGACTTGGCTGAAGCAAAGAAATATGCCCTCATGCTTCGTGTGTTTTAAATGTGTTTTAAATTCGTCATTTATTCATGTTTTATCTATCTTTCATGGTTGGTCTGTCATCTAGATATGGTTCTGGCAACAAAGAACCTGTAAGCTTTTCCTACTTTATCCTGTATTGCTTTTTACTTCTAATCATCACAGATGAACAATTCTTTCTTGACTTAACATTCTAATCATCATAAATTTTTCCATGTTGCTTAGTGTGTATGTTTTCCTCTTTTTGTTTGGTGATTTTTATCCATTTTGGTTATATATGTATGTGGCTATGATTAATACAGTATAATCTATTATCCATGGCTCTATGTTGTTCACATGTCATTGCTAAAATGCTGTAATAGAAATATTTTATTTTAGAAGATTTGGCAACAGTTAATAAAAGAGGAAAGACGATGATGTAGTGAGAGGATGGTGCTTAAATTCTAATTATGAATTAAATAAAAAATGGCAAACATAAGTTAAAGAGGAATATGAGGAATAGTTGCAAAGTCAATCCCAGGAGAGTAATCTTGACTCTCGAGGCCCCTACCCAACTTCAGGACTAATAATAGTTGTAATTAGCATTCAACAACAAGTAGTGTCATCTTCTTATATCTCTTCCGATGAGATAGGATTACCTCGCAGCTCGCACGCCACGATTAAACTATCACTTCCAGCTGAAAGTTCGATCGGATAAACTTCTAATGAATAAGAGATCCAACCCCGTTTGGAGTAAAATAAAATATTTATAAATTAATTGGGATTATGAAATTCTATTAATTTAAAAAATGTTAATCAATCTATATGTTAATAATAATCTATTAATTTAATGAGTGTTTCTCCTTTTTTTTTCTCACTCAAATAGAGTTTAGGTAAGTTGGGCTCCGGGGCCCATCAGGGGCAGGGCAGGAATTGGACAATAAAATAGGAATTATGGGCTAAAAATAGGAATTATGGGCAAAAAATTATGAACTTTTAAATGAGGACAATTAATTGATTTAATTATGAGAAGTCAAGTTGATGAATTTATATATTAAAAAAAAATATGTTTGATATTATAATATAAAAAAGTTTTAAAAACCATGACTCCTGCATGTTATGGGCGCCACCTCTAATGAGAATTATGACATGTGGAGGTGGACTACTTAATTTGTTGATGACCCAATGAAGACCAGTGTAAAAGGTTATCAAATTGATATTTGATTGTCATTATTATTATAATTTGATAATTCCTTATGCAGACACTTGCCTACCATATGTGTAAAGCAGCATACATTGGGCCCAAAGCACCAGATATTGGGCCCAAAGCAAGGCAACCTAATATGCTCAGTTCTATCAGTTGGACAATAAACCAACATATTCGTTGGTTCTCATAAAAATTCTGTCCTATTTCAGTTTTTTTTTTTGAAACCTATTTCATGCTATTAGGCTAATTTGTCTGAAAATCTCTGGGAAAAGAATATTCTACAGCTGGATGGATGGTAAGTACACTTATCTCTTCCACCGAAAATGTATTTTTTATACCCCACTTGCACTGAAAATACATTGTACAGAGTAAAATGGCTACTAAAAGACTTCATCTCTCCCACTCCCACTTCATCTCTTTGCTTTATTTCCCATCCTACAACTTCATCTCTTTCGGTTTCTCTGCCAACGAAAACTCTGTACCATCTCTTTTTTATCAAATGCATTAAATGCATCCTAATAGCTCCTTCTGTTTCGCATCATCACCCACCGCCACCGATTATTCTCTTTCTCCAATCTATCTACTCTTCCATGGAAAATACTCTCCCAATCCATCTCTTTTTATCAGATGCATTCAATGCATGTGTCCTTGCGAAGCTTCCTATGTCCTTTCTAAAGCTAGAACAGTTACTAGGTTTAACTTTCCAGCCCTAAAAATAGCTTCTTATCTCTCTTCCACCGCTGTGGTTAAGCGGTTCTTGCACAATCCATTCTGTTGGATTGGTGAGTATCTTTTCACTTTCACGTTTTTTGGTGTATTTTAGTCAGTTTCATCCAGTCTTTATCGTGAGTAGGTCATTATGTACTACATCTAGAGGTTTGCATAGCATGGATTCGGAACCGATAGTTGAGGATCTAAGTAACTAATTAGGGTATTTGGTTTGTCTAATTGATGATCCTCTCTAATGTTTGAACTAAGTTTAGAGTTCATATGTGGTCTTTGGAACTAAATATTTGGGGGGTTTGGTTTCCTGACATCGATTTGATCATTAGTTGGCTGATAAGTACCTATACAGCTCTATTACATTAGGGTTCAGGGTAACCTCCATTTTTTACCTCTCATTTTGAATTTGGGCAAGTTGAAATTTCCCCCCATTTTGCATGCATGTAACTGAAGTTCACCTATAAATACCCTTGGGTGGGTTGTCTATTCGGTGTGCTCTTTTTTACTACTCTGAATCTTTGGCTTTTGATACTTCTATTTCTTAGTTTTCCGATCCTGTTCTTAACTGACTTCATGGCTCCACCAATTGATCCAGTGAGTAAAATCCAGGTTGGGCGTGATAGTTGGAGGATCCTGGTGAGGATAGTGAGGCTTTGGAGTTTACCAATGTTTAACAACACTGGTGAATGCAACTCCATAGAAATGGTCCTATTGGATGAGTTTGTAAGTTTTTTTATGTTACACATTATGTTGCTGCTGCTGATGTTTATATTTGAAATCTTCTTTGGTATGAAGTTTAACATTTTGTTCTTTCTCATTTACTATCCAGGGATGCAAAATCCAAGCTTCTGTCAGGAAGGCAATGATACCAAGGTATAAGCCACTGCTTGAGGAGGGGTGCACGTATAAGATAACATTCTTAACTGTCTTCCCAAATACTGGGAGCTATAAGGCAACATCTCATCAATACAGACTTGCTTTCCAATTCAAAAACCATTATCTCTCCCATGATGGCTGAGAAAATTCCTTTAAATGGTTTCTCTTTGCTCACGTGCTCAGAAGTTTTAAAAGAGACTTCTGACAAGGATGTCTTGGTTGGTAAGTATTTTCACCATTGTGTTCTTCCCCCTTATAGGCTATAATTTACTTTGTTTACATAACCTTGGTGCCTTTAACTGATATCATCATTCTTTACATTTAAGATGTCATTGGTTTGCTCACCTCTGTCTCTGCTGAGAGAGAGTATCAAAGGGATGGGAAAGTCACAAAAATGAGGGTCATTGAGCTGACTGACCACAGGTGATGAATATTTGGCTGCATTAATGTGCATGATTGTCTTGATGTTGTGATTGGTTCAGAGTCTTCACATTTATTCCAGCAATAACTCACCTCCTCCTTTTCTTTTTTGCAATTTCAGTGGTACCATTGAATGTGCATTATTTGGAGATTATGTGCAGTCCTTCAATGCTCTGCTGGCTGCTACTGATACACATGGAGCTGTTGTCTTACTGCAGTTTGCAAAGTTGAAGATTTTTAAGAGTATTTTCTTATCTTCATGTCATTTATTGTCTTCATTCAGTATGTTTAATATGGCACATGTTTAGGTTGAAGTTTGACTTACAAATTTATAGTTTTTTGTCTTCCTCACATCATTTATCATACTGAAATCATTGTGTATTGTCTTCATTTATTGTCTTAAGAATCTGTGTTTGTCTTCTCATTTATTGTCCTCAGCATGTGATATTCTAACTCCCTTTATTGGCTTTATTTTCCATAGACAAACCAGTGCTTCAAAATGTCTTGCATACCACAAGGATACTACTTAATCCTCAGATTGCAGAGGCTGTTGACTTCCGCAACAGGTTTTTCTTTGACTTTTTATATTGAAGTTTTGGTTCATTTTGCTATTCTTATTATAAACTCTTCTTTTATGTTCAGCATTTCTGATATTGGATTGCTGGAACAATACCCTGTGCCTGTGTTCCCTGTGCCAATTGATAACACCCCCTCTTTTGAGGAGGATTTCATGCGTCTTACTCCAAGAAAGTGCATTGGGCAGCTGCTGAGTGCTCCCAAGGTTTTCTATTGATGCCATTTCTTGCAATTGCATTAAATCTCTTTTTTATTATCTACTTCATAGCTGCATTCTAATTTTACACCTTTTATTTCAATTATAGGATGGCCATGGTATTGTGCTTGCCACTATAGTTGGTATTGTTGAAGAGGGAGAGTGGTTTTACCCAGCATGCAGCAGGTGTCATCGTGCAGTCAAATTAAAAGGAAAGTTATACGATTGTGCTGTATGTGAATCTCCTGTGTTGAATGTCTTACCTAGGTAGTGTTAACTTTGGTCCTTGCTTTTATTTTACTCTTTTCCTAATATGTGATGTCTTTTATGTTGCTCTTTTATTTCAACTTATTTGTTAATTTTTTTTAGATACAAAATCATGGTAGTTGTTGTTGATGGAGTTGATTCTGCTGTCTTTGTCCTCTTTGATCGAGATGCTGAAATCCTGTTGGGAAAGAGCTGTGCATCATTACTCTGTGATTCTGATAAGGTTTACATAAAATTCAGTACATCTAATAACATTTGGATTGGTTTTTGTTCATTCTGTATATGTTTTGTTTCTAATTTTACTTTGCAACCAACAGGTTTGCAGAGATTCAGTAACTCCAGAACTGTTTGATTCATTGCTTGGTAGGAAGCTGCTGTTCAAAGTTGAAGTTGGCCCATCTGTGTCATCCAATTCCATGTCTGATGGAAGTTTCAAGGTCAGGAGGGTGTGCACAGATGAAACTATCATCTCCATGTTTATGTTGGATGATGGAAATGTCACTCCTGACAAGGTATAATGGGTTGGATTTTTTGTGTGTGGCCTCTTCTTCCTTTTCCTTTTCTTTTCTATCAATGGAGTTTCACTCCTCATTAGGAGGAGTTTCACATGTAGGTTCTCTTTTCTTAATTAAAAACTACTCTCTTTTTTCTGTTTTCTTTGTTTCTATGACCCTCTTCCATTCCTTTAAGTATAACTTTTCTGACTTTCACATCATACATCTATGTACAATCTCTCCGTTTTTCATTGCATTATATTCCTATGAAGTTATACATCTATTTTTTGTTTAAATGCCTCTGCATTCCTTGGATATTTATTAACTTTTGTTGTATGTTATATCCTTTAGGCTGTTTTCACTCCTATGTTTGCTGAACTGTGTTCTGCTGAATCTGGTAGAGATGAAACTGTGGTTAATGAAACTAAGGTGATGTTTATCATATTAGCATTTTTCCATTAAGTAAAATTTCTCCTAGATTTAATCTTTAAATTGTAGTTTTAATACTAATAATTATTTAACCTAAAGAACATTCCTTTGGGACAGGAATCTGTGACTGCCTCACTTGAGTCTCAAATGCCATCTTCATCAGGAAAAGTTATTGACTTAACCATTCCAACACCAATTATTGACTTAACCATTCCAACACCTACCAAGCGCAACCTGGATAAAGCATTTGATGATGAACATGTTACAAGCCTGGGTTCTCAGCTGAAGATCCCAAAGATTGAGCAGGAGTGATTGCCTTAATTATCATTTTTTGGAGTGAGGCTGCTGTTTCAAATGAGGTGTCCTTTGTCCTTTTGTGCAGCTCACTGTGTGAATGTTTTTATCATTAGTATAGTAGTCTTAGTTGAATGTCCTGAGAGTATCCATATGGTAATCATGAATTCTCTTTTTGTACAGCACATGTGGTGCACATTATGCTCTCAGTTAGGATGTTTAGGTTGGTTGTTTAGGTGTTACTTTATTGTATGTCTCTAATTTGTGGTCAATTGGGTTCCATAGTTTGTAATAGGAAATAGAACCCCCAACTGCTGCCTTTTGTAATTTAACTATTATCATTAATGAAATCAGCAGATGTTCTGTTACTCATTCCTCTTATTGGTTATTTCTCAGATTTCCTTCCACAATTACCAATGCATAATCTCTCTTACCTTTGTTCATGCTAGCTGTTTTCCTTCCCTGTTATTGATGCTGTAAAAGATTCAGCAAGTGGTTTTGTTGGCTGAGATGCATACTGAGTCGAAAAACTAGAGTTTTATAGCTGAAAGCAGAGCAACCAAACTGATTAGAGTGCCCATTTAAAGAATGATAGATGCCATCCTTCATTAGAATGCCCAATTTGTTGGAACTGATTGATAAATTGAAGGCTGCTTATAGGATATTTCTTGCATGCTCAATGACAAGGCCAAAAGCCATACATGTGTGTGGTGTTCTGCTTGAGTACCTCTGGTATTCTAATATAACTATTATATGATCTATTATCTATCTGCTACTGCTGTTGTCTAACCCTGCATTTCTTCCACCACGGAGGATTCAATGGATAAACCAGCATCTGGATTTCTTTGACTTCATTTATTCTTCTTTGACCGGAGTGAGAATCTTTTTGGTGACTTTACAATTTTGCTTTTGCAAGTTAAATGGTCTGTGTTGTTGTTACAGGGACTAAATCTATTTTTACACCATTCCTTTTAAGTGGTTTGTGATGTTGCAGAACATGCAATTTGTCTGCGCTATTCAATTCAAAGTTGATGATGCAAACTGTTCGAAAATTCAGATGTATGACAGTGATTTAATGCATATTTGTCTTTATAAATTAATTTTAGAGCCAACAAACATACAAGAAAAGGAATAGGAGTTAGTTATTAACAGTGAAATCTGCATAAGTTATTATCTATGAATTAAGCCATGAAGTAATAACAGTTGTTGGTGTTTTCCACATTAGTTTGGTAATAGTTTAGTTTTTGGATTTAACATATATGCATATTTATTATTTATTATTTATTATATATGAAAAACATGGATAATTCGCTTTAAAGTTCTACTTCGATGTTTTTTGTATTGAGATATAGTAATACATAAATTTACACGTTATCTTTCAGTGAGGTTGTGATCATAATAGACATGTTAATTTTTCAAAAAGGCTGAATTACAATAATATAATAAACATGGATATGCTTTGTAAATAGTTTATTGTTACTCTTTTTTATAGGTTAAAGTAATGTTTCAATTTGGTCCCTATACGTGACACTGATTATCAATTTGGTCCCTATACGTGACACTGGTTTTCAATTTGGTCATCACCGCTAATTGATCCTTATATAAGAGTGACCAAATTGCAAATTATTATCACATGTAGAGATCAAATTGAAAATAATTGTCACATGTATGGACCGATTTCAATTTTTTTTTGTTGGATTGGTCCCTACATGTGACAATAATTTGTAACTTGGTCCTCTTATATCAGGACCAATTAGCGGTGAGGACCAAATTGAAAACCAGTGTCACGTATAGGGATCAAATTGATAACTTTTTACGTATAGGGACCAAATTGAAAACCCATTGAAAACCAGTGTCACGTATAGGGACCAAATTAATAACTTTTTATATATAGGGACCAAATTGAAAATCAGTGTCACGTATCGGGACCAAAACATTACTTTAACCCTTTTTTATATTTGATATTGTACTAGACTAGAAGCATCAATTATTAGAATGCTGCGATAACTTGGAGATATCAAGCCAAGGGACCATGCTACCAAAGAAGATATTAATAAAAAATTGCTTCTTTGATGATTTCAACTCCTTTTTTAATATTTCAATCAACCTCATACTATCGTCATGAGATTTGAGAACAATAATAGATAAGATGCATCTCAAAAATGGTAACCTGTTCCTCCCTACGTACCCCCTGCCCATGTCACATTCATGTGTCCCCACAATACCTTTTGTCCTTTCTTTCCTTATTGAAATGTATATTTGTGTCAAATCCTTGGATGGTGTAGCTCTTATCTCTGCCCGAAGGCTCCTCTGCATATTGCCTTTACACAAAAGGTGTTTGAGAGTAGGAGGAGATTGTGATATGACAAATCAGAGGGGTTTTTTTTTTTTTTTTAAGTATAGTGTTGGTTATTTTTCAATCCAAAACTCTCCATTACAGCTGTTGTAGGACGTGTAGCTGTCTTAGGGGGGTGGTTTCATGTCATAGGAGATGACCATCTACAAGAAGCAAACCAAGAATAGACTGGTCACCTATGGTCACACTTATTTTTCATACGCATAGCAACTTGAAAGTTGCTCCTCTATATATGCTGATACATCTTTCTATACTTCTAAACTGTTTCTGTTAAATTATCTTTGGCCTTTACTCCTCCATTCTAGGTGCTTATAGTACCTCAAATTGTGTTATGCTTGATATAATTTGCTTTGGACTACCTTTCTTGCTTTGAATCTGCCGTAAAGGACAAACTTGCCAAATCTGGGGTCAGATAAGTAAGTCTTTCTTCCATATCATGCTGATCCATTTACCTTCATTGGTTAATCACTGTTGAATTTTGCATAGCATCACCAGCTCCTTGTGCTTCTGTTTTCGTCTGTTGTTTTAGGTCATTATGGCTCCAAAACTTTCTCATCATATCATTTTTCCAGGCTAATGTATTTGGTATAGTACTATCATGCATCTTTTATGCATTTCAGATCCTATAAATGATTAGCCAAAGCAAATAACAGTAGTAAGAAATGCATAATCTTTATGAGAAGCAAACTGATAGGGTGAAGTTTGCTTCCATGGATTAGATAAATACTCGCAGAATTTTTTTAAAAGTAAGAAACTGTTAGTGGTGGGGTGAAGCTGCTCTTCCATTGATAAAATAAAACTTTTCAGCAAGCAAATCAACTCAAATGCCTACTTCCAGTTTGTATTAAAAGAATACTTAAGTAAAATACCGGGATTCTACACTGGAGTGGTTGATAGGGATTTGAACAGGTGGTACTGTAACAGCCTGGAGAACCATGGAAACGTGATGACTATTAGGAACCAGTGGGAAGAAAATTGGTACTTGGAAAGGAACTCACCTCCACAGTGAGAAAAACCATGTTTACATGATCTCACCAAAATTGTTCATAAGCATATTTGTAAATTTACCAAAATTCTGTGTAATAAGTCCTAAAGTTAATTATTTAAAGTAAAAGCAGAAACTAAGGAATTTATCATATGTCAGTTTGATGCATTGTGACTGTCATTTGATGCAAAAGAATACCCTTTTGAAGGCAACACATGATAAGTACCTTCAAGGATATTCCTATGAAGTTTTCGTCTGTTGTTTTAGGTCATTATTAGTTCATACATTGTTTCTTTCCTTAGCACTTATTTATAACAATGCATGACAATATCCTTGCTATATGTTAAGGAAAGTCAAGACCTTGCATAAATTTTTACTTGCTGTCAACCATCTATTATGTGTAATTACATGTTACTTTATTTTACTTAGAGTACTCCTTTTAACAGATCAGTTTGACTCAGATCTGCAACAAGTGCAGCATCAATACACCAAAATCTAAAACAGATCATGTTTTCTTTTAAATATTTTATTGTCCTATTGAAAATCTGTTTCAGCATCAGGTTAATCAACCTGTGTGTAAAACCCAATCATCATAGACCATATTCATTTTTCATGGAGACATGGGATATGCTACAAAGAACAATTGCCAAATGAGGGATATTATATGTGATAATTATATTTATTTATTTAGTTTATTTATTTTGTTAATTTACTTGTGTGTAGCTTGACTTATTATTAAAATTGTATCTCAAAAACAGGACCAGGGACATGTTCATTTTACTTGACTTAGTTTCTACATTAGAATATATGCATTGTGAACTTCATATCGGAACCTCATATCTCATAAATATTGGAAGGTATATATATGTATGCAGGTGGTAAAAAAATCTAATTATAAGAGACCAAATTCATTTTTCACATAGACATGGGAGATTCTAGAAAGACCAGAGATCAAAGGATCCCCAAGGGAAAAAGGACACGAAAATCAAAGGAAAATGGTGATGAATATCCTACTTAGTATTTTTTCTATTCCTTTTAAATCAAATCAAGCAACATTTAATACCTATACTACCAGGAACTAATTAATATCCATCATAGTTGTAACAGATGATCTATCTATGAATTCGTGTGTCAATCGTGGTGATTTATCGTCATCTCTGCCAAGAATTCCCATGAATCCTATTGAGAATAGTATGTACTTCTCACTTTTATTTTAGTTATTACTAAATGATTTAGTTATTATATATTATGGTTTCATTCTTTCTGCCTAAACTGAAAAAGTTACTACTGTTTAAAAAAAAGATAAAGTTAGACTTATTTGCTATTATCTATTATTATATGGTATTGTTAGCTATAAGTTAGATTATTTTTAATAAGGTGTCCAATTTTTTAATCATGTATCCAATTATCTACAGTGCATTCCATTTTATATAATTGTTTAAAATCTACAATAATTCACTTGCAATTTCACATTGATATATATTTAGTAATTGCTCTTAATTGATATCCATGATAGGTCTATCGTCCACGCCACCAATGAATACATTCGAGATTCGTGGTGATGCTTCCTCATCCCTGCCAAGAATTCCCCTAAATCCCATTGGTAATAGCATGTAATACGTTCTAAATGTTGCTTTATAAAGAAAAACCTGAAATTATAAGGAAGCAAAATAAAAACAAAAAACAAAAAAAACCCATTACCTACGATTCAAAAGAAGCTCATTTTTTATTTCTCATATAATTTTGTTTTACCTAAAAGAAGGTTACGTTGCCAAATGTTATTAAATTAACTTCTATAATGTCATATCCTGATGGTATTGTTTTATTCTGCTCATTGGTTGTATAGGTGTAGGAAGTTCTGTGCCATGTAATGTATATTACAATCCTCTCAATAATAGGATTAGGCGAAACATATTTTCAAAGCCTTTTTATGCAGCCCCAGTAATGCCAGGTGATTTATTTCTCAATTTACATATCATTTTTTAATTTTATTAATTTTATATTATTTATTCTTTAATTTTCCACCTTGAAATTGGAGTATCCATATCAGGGGTCATAAATTCAAGCATTGTTGATTATCATATGGATAAAATTCCTGAAAGTGCCATTGGTTCCGAAGGTTTGGATTTTTTTTTAAAATTTATATTGCCTTCTTTAATTTCTAATTTAGGTATGCTTGATTGGTTGGGGTATTATTATATTTATATTTATTAATATTTATATTAGCATTTATTATATTTTATATTTATCTTTATCTTTATATTTACATCAAATTTTGGATTTCATTTAGCCATGATTAAGAGGGAGGATTCTTCATCAACACATCGAGATGATGTCGAGTCAATAGATTTATGCACTATATCTGAAAATATATTGTTCGTTGAGAGTGAGGCTCAAGGTGGAACAAAAAACTTCATATTAGCTTTTTAAGTATACTTTTTAGTGTAAAGTATATATATATATATTTAACTGTGATTTTTCTCTGTCTTTTACTATAGTTTTACTTGACTTTGGAGATATGGATTATTCGTTGCCCAAATTGTGGAGCATTGGTTTGGTATGAAGAGCGATCTGACAAGTGTCATCAACCATCTAATCCATTATTTTCAATATGTTGCATGAAAGGGAATATTAAACTTCCTTATTTGTTAAGACCACCAGAGCTGTTATGGAACTTGATACATGGTCTCGACTGTAGAAGCTCAAATTTCCTTGATAATATTCGTACATATAATAGTATGTTTGCATTTACTTCAATGGGAGGGAAAATCGATACAAGTCTTAATGATGGTGGTGGACCTCCACAATTTGTAATCACTGGACAAAACTACCATCGCATTGGAAGTCTGTTACCAACTGGGGATGAGCGACCTAAGTTTGCTCAGCTTTATATTTATGACACCAACAATGAAATTGCAAATAGAATGTTTCACTTCAGGTAATTTTGTTTTAGGTAACAAATATTGTTCGTTAGCTTAGCTATAAATTTTCAATAACTTACCTTATTTGTTTCTTTTTGAACACGTCCAAAAAAAAATTTTGTTACTTTTTTTTCTTAATATATACAAATTTTGATGACCCTATAGTAAACCTAATCTATATTATATTAGTTTTGCTTCATTTTTATTGTTAAAGTATGAACATTTTCTAAAGTTATTAGTTCTTATATTTGCCAGTGGCTCTCGCAACAAAAAAAATCTTGATGACTCCTTGGTTAAGGATTTAATGGCCATGATAGATAGCTCGAATTCCCTGGTCAAATTCTTTAGACGAGTGAGAGATTGCTATCAACAATTTCCTGATATACAAGTTTCAGTTAGATTATTTAGGCAACGTTCAGTTGATGCTAGAATGTATAACTTGCCATCTGTGGATGAAGTTGCTGCTCTTATTGTTGGTGATTTTGACTCATCTGAATCTGGAAGGGATATTATAGTGAGAGATCGAGATGGACAATTGCAAAGGATGCATGAAACACATACTTCATATATCCCTTTGCAATACCCTTTGCTATTTCCATTTGGAGAAGACGGATACCAGGAGCATATACCTTTGGCATGTCCATCATCGTCGGATTCAGTCAATAAACGAGTTAGGGTATCTGTCAGAGAGTTCATTGCATTTAGATTGCATGAACGAACTTTTGAAGAGACCATTATTTTGAAAAGTAGGCGATTGTTACAACAGTTTATTGTTGATTGCTATTCGATGGTTGAGTCACAACGGTTGTCATTCATTAGGTCGAACCAAAGCTGCATTCGGGGAGATTTTTTAAAAGGTTTAGAAGAGGCTATTGATCGTGGTGATGTAGTAGCATCGTCCACTGGCAAACGAATTGTGTTGCCGTCTTCTTTTACCGGGGGTCGGCGATACATGTTTAACAATTGCCAGGATGCTATGGCAATTTGCAAAAAATTTGGTTATCCTGATTTGTTTTTAACTATTACTTGCAATCCGAAATGGCCGGAAATTCATCGATTCGTTACAGAAAGAGGTTTGGCGGTTCATGATAGGCCAGATATAGCATGTCGAGTTTTCAAAATGAAGTTGGATGCAATTATGGCAGACTTTAAGAAAGGGAACTTTTTTGGAAAAGTTTTAGCAGGTAACTTTCTATAGTAACCGGACTTCTGGTATGAAATTTACATCGTTCTATATAAGTTGATTTTCTTTTATCGATTTATGATTTATGATTTTCTAATTGTTTAGGAATGTATACAATAGAGTTCCAAAAAAGAGGACTACCCCATGCACACATTTTGCTATGGTTGGCATCAAAGGAGGACATAGTACCAAGTCAACTAATAGATTCTTTTATATGTGCTGAGCTCCCTGATCAGAGAATGTTTCCCAAACTGTTCAACGTTGTTTCCAATTTCATGATACATGGTCCATGTGGTGTTGTGAACCGAAAATCCCCATGTATGAAGGATGGCCGCTGTTCAAAGTTCTACCCTAAAAAATTTGTCGATAAGACGTCATTTGATGATGGTGGATACCCAATTTATAGGAGGCGAGACAACGGTCTTTCTACACAAAAGTCTGGTGTTGAGGTTGACAACAGATATGTTGTTCCATATAATCCAAAATTATTGATGAAATATCAGGCACATATCAATATAGAATATTGCAACAAGTCCAACTGCATCAAATATTTATTTAAATATGTTAATAAAGGTCCTGACCGAGTGACCGTTTCACTTACAGCACAACATGAATCTACAGAAAATGATAATGAGGTTGATGAAATAAAGCAGTACTATGATTGTCGATACTTATCCCCTTGTGAGTCAGTTTGGAGACTATTTGCTTTGATATTCACCATAGGTGGCCTCCGGTTCAGAGGTTGACATTCCACCTCCCTGGGGAACAATTTTGTTGTATATAATGATAATGACAATATAAGCGATGTGCTTGATAAGAATAGTGAGAAGACCACAATGTTTTTGGCATGGATGGAAGCTAACTCATCATATCTGGAGGGTAAAGATATAACATATGCTGAATTTCCAAGTCGATTTGTGTACTCAGTTTCAAAACGAAGGTGGAAACCAAGACAAAAGGGTACATCAGTTGGTAGGCTAAACTTTGTGCCTCCTGGGACTGGAGAGGTATTTTATCTGCGTTTGCTGCTTAATGTTCAAAAAGGTTGCACGAGCTTCGAAAGTATACGAACAGTTAACAACACCACCTATAGCTCATTTCAAGAAGCGTGTTATGCTTTAGGATTATTGTCTGATGACAAAGAATTTATTGACGCTATTAATGAAGCTGCTAGGTTGTCGTCTGGATTGTATCTTAGGAGACTCTTTGCTACATTATTATCGGCAAGGACCATGGTAAACCCAAAGCATGTTTGGGACATGACATGGTCTGCATTGGCAGATGGAATTCTACATGCTAAAAGGAAGGCATTACATAAACCAGGTATCCCTTAAAAATTTTTTTTTTGTATGCAGACTTTAGTAGGTGTTGTTTTAATATATATTTTTATCTCGCTAGATCTGTTGATTGGGGAAGATGAACTGCGAATGATGTGCCTAATTGAAGTTGAAAAATTGTTGCAACTAAATGGGAGGTCATTGAAGGAATTTGATGGGATGCCTTACCCTAAAAACGTTCCCCAAAATCGTTTTGAAAATGTTCTCCTAGCAAATGAACTTAACTACAACCCTATTGAGATGGCTGAGGCACATAGCCGTTACTTTTCTCAATTAAATGCTGAACAGCTAGATGTATACAACCAAGTTGTGAATTCTGTTAATAATGAGGTTGGTGGGTTTTTTTTTGTCTACGGTTATGGAGGAACGGGCAAAACATTTTTATGGAATGCGTTGAGTTATAGGCTAAGATCTGAGTCTAAAATTGTCTTGAATGTAGCATCCAGTGGTATTGCTTCTCTTCTATTACCTGGGGGTAAGACTGCACATTCTCAGTTTGCAATTCCGTTGAATTTAAACGAAGATTCGTGTTGCAATATAACACAGGGTAGTCCTAAAGCGGAACTTTTGCGATTGACAAGTCTCATTATTTGGGATGAAGCACCAATGGTACATAAATGGGCTTTAGAAGCATTAGATAGAACATTGCGAGATATCATGAGGTTCTCTACCATGGATAGTTTTGGATCAAACATTTGGTGGAAAGGTAGTTGTATTGGGTGGTGACTTTCGGCAAATTCTACCTGTTATCCCAAGAGCTGATCGTGCTGACATTGTCATGGCAACTATTAATTCATCTATTTTGTGGAGGTATTGCAAAGTGTTTAAATTGACAAAAAATATGAGGCTTCAAAATAATCCTAACTATATGGCTATTGAAGAAATTCGTCAATTTGGTGAATGGATTCTTGATGTTGGTAATGGTACATTAGGAATTGATAATGACGGTGAGGCTACTGTTGAAATCCCGGCAGATTTATTGGTTTCCAGTTCGGGTAACCATATTGCTGACATTGTTGTAGCTACATATCCTGCTTTGCTTGATCATGTATTTGATTTTCATTACTATGAACAGCGGGCAATTTTGGCCCCGACTTTAGAAGTTGTGCAGAAGGTTAACGAATATGTTTTGGACTTAATACCAGGGGAGGAGAAAATATATCTCAGTTCGGATTCCATTTGTAGGACCGATGAAAGTCCAGGAATCAATAGTGAATGGTTTACAACAGAATTTCTGAATGAAATAAACTGTTCGGGACTTCCCAGTCATAAAATAATCCTCAAAAAAGGTGTGCCTGTAATTTTGTTGCGCAACCTTGATCAATCCGCCGGACTATGTAACGGTACAAGACTTATTGTGGTTGAGTTGGGTAATAACGTTATTGGTGCCAAGGTTGTTACTGGCAATCATGTTGGTGAGAAAGTATATATTCCTCGGTTGAATATGATACCTTCTGATCCCGGGATACCATTCAAGTTCCAAAGAAGACAATTTCCATTGTCGCTATGCTATGCGATGACCATCAACAAAAGCCAGGGACAAACGCTATCTAACGTGGGATTATACTTGCCACGTGATGTGTTTTCTCATGGTCAATTATATGTTGCTGTGTCAAGAGTCAAAAGTAGGAGTGGATTAAAAATATTGATCTCAAATGATTTAGGTGAAAACAGTTGCACCACAAAAAATGTAGTGTATAAGGAGGTCTTTAATAATATATGAAATATACTCATATAGAGTCAAACTTTTGTAATATATGAAATATGCTGATCTTCATAACTTTAATGATGAAAAATGTTCCACCACCATAAAAAGTAGCTTATAAGTTTGGCCCAACTGTTGATTAATTTAGAGTAAGCTCCTATCTTTTATGTGCTTAACAATGATCTTGTGGCTTTTAGTGGTTGGTTGCAAATTTTATTTTTTTTGCCTTTAGCTTTTGTCCTCAATTCTACTTATAATAGGTTATTTTGTTTAATATCTTCATCATTTTTCTCAAAATAGGCAAAGGAAGCAACTTAGTCAAATTAGCATTAATCGAAGATTACACAACACTAAAACATGTCGATCAACAAACATAAAAGATTGAAGTGCACAAAATTTGTTCATACAAGTTAACCATTATTTAGGTTAACCATTATTTGTTCATACACATATTTTTAACCATATTTTGATAAACATTTTTATATTAAAATAATATATAAACATTGAACGATTAAATTTATATGAAAAGTCCCCGTGCGTGACGCACGGGCAACTACACTAGTATAATACATTTGTGAATGAAGGTTGGTCTAGTTGGTAACAATTCAACTCATATCCCATAAGGATGGGAGTTCGAATCCCACTATTGATATGAGGATCTTGTTGGTGGATAATCTGTAAGTACTTCTGTAAGCGCTCTTTGAACCCTAAGGCCTGCCCTGACCCTTATGAGCCTCCGTGAACCAACTCACCTAAACATTTGTAACCAAAATAAAATAAAAAATACATCATTTTTGAATGAGTTTATTTATTTATTTTTTTAACAACATTTCCTTTCTATAATGTTTTTTTTTTTCCTCTCTTTTTTTTTGGTATTAATGTTTTTTTTCCCCTACCTACTAGCACGTTTTGGTTTAATCTGTATTTAACACATCCTCGTTGTTAGCTAGACCCTCCACCAAAATTTGAAAATTATGGGTTACTAACTTAAACAGATTTCATTCAACAACCTGAAACCTCTCAAGTTAATATCAAACGTAACATGAAAGAAATCTAAAATATTTTGGTGGAACCTACACCACCTGCTTGAATCATTTAAGAACAAAGCTACTACATCAGATAGATATATACCAAGACTATCTCTACCACCACACACAGACCGATCAATGACCCACCCCCAAATAAAGTAATCACCAAAACGGGTGGGCCATGGATTGGACCACGTGGAGCCCATTCTACAAAGCCCTAAAAACAAAAAAGAGAAGTATAATTATAATCAAACGGCTATAAAACGTTGTCCAAAATCTAGGGAGCAATTCCAAGCCGTTGACTTGCAAGGTCACACCTAGTGTCAGTGAACCCAACTCTAGAGTTGACCAAATCAAACTCCATCCACACGTTCTGCTGATGATGATGGCCAATCACGTAAGCCTCAACCCCCAAAAGGTCAGAGTTCCCAAAAGTGAAGCAATACACCGAATCACTCCCCTTTGCCACGTCACCAACCTTATACAACAGCCTCTCCCCGGACACCCTCATCTCCGCCCCCTCGAACACCATCGTCACCGCCGGCAGCGGCGGAAGACTCGCCCAACTCGCCGGAACTCGGTAGCACAAATCCATCGCCCCTTGAAACACGAAGTTCGGGTCATCGAGAACCGTCAGCACCCCTTTGGTTTGAGCCACGAATTCGTTCTTCAAAGCGGTGTAAACCGACCCGAGCAAAAACGTGAACTGGGTGCCCGAATCCACCATTGTCTGACCCGCCCCGGTGTGGTCCGGCACGAAAACGGATTTCGGGAGCTGGAGCAGCTTCTCCGAAACCTTAATCCCCTCGAGCTGAACCGTGTACGCGACACGGTCGAAATACGGCAACGAGGTTGTCGTTTTGACGAGAGGTGTGTAGTGGAGGGGCCCGAGCCACGGGAAGGTGGTGCCGCCGAAGAGAAGCACGCCGGAGGAGTCGCCGCCGCCGGAGATGCAGTAGGAGAATTTGGGTAAACCCATTTGGGTCACGAACGAGAGGGACCCGCGGTTCATGCCCATTAACCCGGTTGTCTTGGAATCCTCGTTGGCGTTGGAGCTGTACCCGGAATCCATGCACCCGAATACCGACCCGGGTTGTGCGGATCCTCCGATGAAGAAGGTGTCGGCGGCGAGGTTGCCCTCGATGGAGGAGGCGTCGGCGTAGGAAACGATGGCGTGGCAGAGTTTTTTCGGGTCGCAGGAAACGGGTATGGTGAAGTCGCGGGTTCGGGTCGTGCAAATGGGTGAGGTGCATGGGGTGGGGGTGTATGAGGAAGAGAGGAGTGGGTTGAAGATGGAGTTTACGTTTGATGAGAGTTTTTTGCAGTGGAGCCATGAGAGTTCACTCCCTGTGTCGAGGACCATGGTAACGTTCTGTGGGGGCGTGCCAACGGTTAGCGAAACTGTTAAGGTAACATTGTGCTGGAAAGTGAGTTTACGTGGAGAAGGTGGTGTTTCTGTCAGTGTTTGTATTTTTAGAGGCAATATGAGAAGGGTTTGTGTTTTTGGTGAAGAGACAGAAGCAGCACTCGTTTGAAGGAGAATGAAGAAAAGGGAAATTGTTAGAGAAGGGAGAAGGAGAGGGACACAGGGAGAAGACTCAGAAGATACCATGATTGGAGAATATTGATTGAGGGGTGTGTGTGTTTGTGTGTTGGTTGGTGGATTGGTTTAATTTGCTAGCTCCTCAAATTGTTTAGTTGGAACTTTCAATGGAAATTAAGAGGAGTGAGAGAAAGAGGGTCTCTGTTGGATTGTCCTATGTATGAGATGGTAACACTGTGGGGGACTCTAAACTTATATAGCTGGATTTGAATGAGAATCCATGTCATGACATAGAGTGGAAAGTGGACGTCTTGTTTGCTACCGATGTGAATATAGGTGAACTGGATGCAACCTTTACAGTGTTGATTGTTCTTATTATATAGTATTTGACTGCATGAGACTATGACAAACTGCGAGTAAATGTCCTTTGGAACCTCTTAAATATTCGATTACACTGGCTTTTATTATTATTATTCCATATAAAAATAGAGCATTGCATTATTCTAGTATTATTCTAGGACACAAAGTTCTTAGATTCTAGTATTCTTCTTGGAGTGGAAGTGCATTCTTGTATTCTTTTTGGGCAGAAAGTGCATCTTAGTTCAACAAACCAGCCCATAGTCTGTGTGTGAAGCGAATTAGTAGATCCTCTTACAGTTAAATCGTCGGCAGGATGTAACATGCTCATTTGATTGTCAACAGTACATGCCGATATCTCAAATTAATTGCAAATATAGTTGTCATTAGTATTTGATGGTATATAGTATTAAGAATAGATATAGCATGGTATTTTCATTATATTCTTTTTATTTCCTTTCATACATCAAGATATATTTGGAGTATGTATTAAATGAACGTGTCTTATTTTTTAGGCATGGTATCTTATCAGTCCAATTGTTCATGGTCATATGGAGAACATTGCATATATGCTTGAAGACATGATTTACTTGAAAAGTGACTAAAGAAAAAGGGAAGGCAAAGTTTGATGCTACCGACACTTTCTTTGGAAAAAGGCTCTCTCCGGAGTGTAAAAGCATGGACTAAGAGGACAGAGATATAGGAAAATAAGGAAGAGCCCAGAAACCACCAAAAAACTACAGCTCAGAGATAAGAAACGGGTAAATACCCGATTCGATACATAAAATTACGAAGTAATATCAGCTTGGTCCTTGAAATTATCGAAATTTTAAAAGCATCCCTGAATGATAAGTTAGTATCAATTTGATCCCTCATTTTACTCACTTAATATCAATTAAGTCTCTGACACTACTAACTTAAAATCAACTTAGTCCATATAATTTTCAACGGAGGGACTAAGTTGATTACAGTTTTACAATTTCAGAGGCTAATTTGAAATTTCGATAATTTCAGTGACCAGATTAATACTACTTCATAATTTCAGGAATAAAATTGAGTGTTTATTCAATAAGAAACTCATCTGTTTAATTTATTATCCCTTGACTTCTGCAATTTGTTTAAGGATTGCGTTAACGTGGACACTTGATAAATAATTAAAATAGGAAATTTTTATTAGAAAATAAAACTCTATATATAGCACTATTTGTATACCACTTTTGCATTTAGATTGACGCACCTACGGAAACTGACCTACATCTACTATTAAAGAATGGTTTGAAATTTCGGCAACACGATCTTAGGCATGGTGTGATCAGTAAGAGCAGCCAAGTTGACTGCATGCTATATAGTATCAAATTAAATTCAATACGAAACTTTCCAACTTTATTTAGACCTTGATTTAGACTCTGCTTTTGATTGGCGAAGGATGCAGTGTCTAGCTTAACTTGCATTAGTTGTTGTTGATTACTACTACTCGGTGACAATTGATGTTAACATTTGTATACTTTTACTCTTTTAAGGTAATGATTTAGTCCAAGCCTCTTTTACAAAGGCTTCCAGATAGCAGGGGGGTTGATTGATTTGGACCAACCCGATCAACCCGATAATCCGAATCGAACAAATTATATTGGTTCGGTCTTTTTTTGTGTTCAGATCCGAACCGAATCAAATTCGATAGTAATTGGTTCTGTTCTCGGATTCAAGGATTCTGGATCCGAACCAAACCAATTACTATATTTTATATTTATATATATTTTTAATATTTATTATTTATTATTTTTTTATATTTATATATTTTTAATGTTTTAATAGCTTAATATTTTTATATTTAATATATTTTATTTTTATATATAGAATTTAATATTTTTATATTTAATATTTTTAAATAACTTAATTTTTTTTCCAGTTCCAATCCGAACTAAACCAACCCGTTTTTTATTGGTCCTGTTCGGTTTGGATTTCTTGATAAAAAAATTACAAATCCAAACCAAACCAAATCAATTGATTTTGATTGGTTCGGATTTGATTTTCATACAAATCTGAACCAAACCGAATCGTGGACACCCCTTACCTGATAGTACATATTATTTTGAATTTTTGTTACTATTTATAGGCGAAGCTTGTGAGAAATAGGCCCTGTTTCTGTTTCCCTTTCCCTTTTCTCCCCTTCAAAATTTTGCATTTAAATAATTGAGTGTTGCTCCAGATTTTTTATTATTTTATTAGTGTTGAAAAATCAAACTGCCAAGTAATAATCTGGATGATCCAGATTTGACCACTTGGGTGGTGTATCCATACACCACTTTGATGGGTAGTGTACCATAGCCTTCACTGTCGAACTGCATGATAGAAGTATTCAAATTTTTTATTTTATCTTTTCAGATGAATAATCAACCTTTATTTTTTGGTGAGGTAGGTTGGGGTTTTAATAATTCTATGTGATTTAAATCTTCTACCTTAGTTTGGTTTCTAATTCTATCTCACTTGAACAAAATATTGGCAACTAACAGAAAACTCTTAGAAGTTCCTAATTCTTCCTTGAAGTATTGAGAGTGCATATTGTTGATTCGAATATAATTCCCTTAAGTGCCTTAAGTATGATATTTTGAGTTTGATTTTCGGATTTATGTGTAAAAAAAAAAAATGCTGAAAAGAATCATTGCTTAAATATCTAATTATATTATGAGAAACTAATTTTTCATTCTATTTTGATATAATCTATTTTATATTAGACTAAAGGCCTGAAAATGGTACTTCACAAAAACACAGGGTACACTTTTAGTCCTTAACCAAAAAAAAGTCACCATTTAATATCCGAGAATGTAAAAACATGGATACGTTAGTCCCTCTGTTAGTTGACCCCCTTTGACCACCGTTACATTATTGAGGTGGCACGTTATCTTGCTGAGCTATTTGTTAACATTGCCGACTACTCGTCCAGCATGGAAAATCTAAATATAAATAAAATATAAATAAAAGGCTAAAACCCTTAGGCCCAAAACGCACCCATATGCATAGTCCCCTTGCCACCAAAACGACATCGCTGCGCTAGGTCCAAAGTGTAGTCTTCTTCTTGTTCCCGTTGAGACTAGGAACCCTAACCCTATTGCAATAAGTAAGCTTGATTATTTCGCCTTTAATGGACCCAATAACTTAGGGAAAACAACTCGCTATGCTAGGTTGAGGCACCAATATTCTTCTTTTTCCCTCTGAAGACTAGGAACCCTAACTCCATTGCATTTTTCAATCATATATCTCAACTGCTACTTTTTTTGTCATTTCATTTTAGTGAATCTAATGTTAATTTCAATCTTGTATCAATCCATATTGCTACTATGAGTTTGTTATTGTTGTTATGGGTCAAATATTGTTGCATATGTAATTGGTCTGTTATTGCAGGATATATTCTGGTGTGTGTAGGGATATACTTGGGCTACGATTATATTGTCGGGGGCCTATTTGGATCATTTACACATTTGTTGGGCACTACTCTGTCCTATTAAAAAATTGAAAGGAACTAAACATGCACTTCTTTGTATGGTTTACCTGACGCTTAGGAACAAACTTTGGTTTATATTTCTAGCGCATACTTCATCTTTGGTAAGTATATTACGTTACCGATTTTGGAATTTTCAGATGCATACTGCATCTTTGGTTTATGTTTCTGGTATGGTCTGATTGGGTTTATGTTGTTTGGTATTTTCTAGAAAGGGGATTCAAACTCCCAGATTCACTACAAGATTTTATCTTGTGGATGCGCAAATCAATAGAGGCGAAGAAAAGAAAGGAGGAGGAGGAAGGGTGAATTGAAAGGGGGCGCAATAAGAACTGGGGTTTTAGCTCAAATTGATGGGGGAAATGGGGGCGAGGACTAATGGGCGAAACCAAAGAGAAGAAGAAGAGGGTTAATAATGGCGACATCACTCCATGGTCCAGTTGCTAGGGTTCTTATGCGTGTAACAGAGAAGAGAGGAGGAAGAATAAGGTTAGTAGGTCCCTCACTATAAAACAACATCGTTTTGAGAGGACACTTATGAAACAAAAAAAAAAATCCACGCAAGACTACACTAATGGACACATCAGCAAGATAACAGGTCACATTGGCAATGTAACAGAGGTCTGAGTGGGTCAACTAACGGAGGGACTAACGTGTCCCTATTTTTACATTCTTAGAGATTAAATGGTGACTTTTTTTTTTTATTAGGGACTAAAAGTGTACCCTATATTTTTGTCAGCGACCATTTTGGGCCTTTAGTCTTTATATTAAATAATAATTTGAAAGCCTAAAACGTGCATGGGGATTGAATGGAACATGCTTCAT
Organism: Echinosophora koreensis; assembly: GCA_035048595.1. Lineage (NCBI taxonomy): Eukaryota > Viridiplantae > Streptophyta > Magnoliopsida > Fabales > Fabaceae > Echinosophora > Echinosophora koreensis. The sequence goes on along the minus strand of JAPCYP010000019.1, from coordinate 5,100,955 downwards.
TCTTTGGATGTTTAATAAATTTGACAGGGAGAAGAGTGGAATATTCATGCTATTTAAGTCCCTTACAGCTTACCATATGACTAAGATGGGTCAAACAATCAAACATCACATAGTTTGAAAATTGCATATAATGACACTGATGATATATAGGTGTAGCTAACAAATCATATCGAAAGCTAATTAGGTACCTATTTTGGGTTTTTGGCAACGTTATATGGGCCAAGGGTTTACCATGAGTTCAAAACCAAACAACAGGCCATTCTTGTTGTCCATTTTAGCTATTGAAGTTCCATACAGCTGCCTTAAGACTAAGATGGGGGGACCATCCAAGCAGTCAAACATCAAATTGAATACCCCCTATTTTGGTTTGAAAATTGCATATAATGACACTGATAATATAGCTGTAGCAATACTAGCAAACAAATCAAATTGAAAGTTCATTAGCCAGCTTTCTGTATTCTGGGTTTTTTCGAGACGTAATATGGGCCAAGGGTTTGGTACCAAGACGACTTTTTCATCCTTCCCATCAATTGAAAAAGATAGAGACGTTCTTTCTTTTAATTAATGATGGATGAAATCTGTTGATTTATTTTGTTCTCGATGATACGTGGTGTGCCTTCATAGGTGTAGGATTAAATTTGCTGAAGATAGCAATTTCTCAAACAGAGCATGCAGAGAGTGATACAAGTTTATTCTTATTATCAGGATTTTTATATCATGTACAATTTTGCACAGGTTAAGAAACCCAAAAGTAGTAATTATTTATTGGAAAACTAAGCATTTCAGTTTTGAAAATATAAAATACACAAGTTCCTATGTAATTTTATCTTTTGAAGATTCTTAACATGTGTAAAATTACACAGGTTAGAAAAACCCTTATTATTATAGTATTCACAGCTAATTTTACCCAAACACCTAATTGGTGTTACTCACTTACTCGGGAATTTTACGTCAGTAGTGTAATTTGGTTTTGAAATTACGGGAATGGGGTAGATTTTAAAAAAATTACATAACTGGTGTAAGTTATAAGATGGGTATACGAAATCAATTTAAAAGTCGTGAACTGTGCTGACGAACCAGTATTATATTAAAAAAAGTGAGGGAGTCGTATACAAAACTTACGACTTGAATTTTTTATTATATTTCCGTCGAAGTCGTTAGTGACATTTACGACTTCAATTTTTATTATTTTATTATTTTTTCTAGTTGTATGTAAAGCATACGACTTATTCACATTTAAAATTTTTTTTTAAGTGCAAGTCGTATTCAGTGCATACGATTTCAATATCTTTTGATTACAAGCGAAAGTCGTATCCAAAAAATTGAGGGAGTCGTAAATAGCACTTACGACTAGCAAAAATTAAAAAAAATAAAGAATGAAGTCGTAAGTGCTAGTTACGACTTCAATGAAAATATAATAAAAAATTCAAGTCGTAAGTTTTGTATACGACTCCCTCACTTTTCTTTAATATAATACTGGTTTGTCAGCAGAGTTCACGACTTTTAAATTGATTTCGTATCCCATTTTTACGACTTATCCTAGTTGCGTAATTATTTTAAAATCTACCTCATTCCCGTAATTTCGAAACCAAATTACACTACTGACGTAAAATTCCCCACTTACTCTCTTTCTTTCTAAGGATATTAATCCAAAGGGCGGCATGCTTATATAGTGTAAAACTGACTGCCCGGTAGAAGAGAGGTTCCCTATTTTCCGCTTCATTTGTTTTTCCTTCCCTTTCATCATAAGAAGACTCCATATCTGCCTCTAATCATGCGAAACGTAAGAGGCATCCAAATTGGCTAAGTAATCTCGGTATTTCTGATCCTTTTGACAAATCCTTTGCCATAGAAACTTTCATAAAATTTGATTTAAATATATAGAAACAACATATTCTATTTAAGTAAAACATATATAAGCGGATGAAGATTTGTTATCTTTGCATCATATCTTATCCTCACCAATATAATCTTGTCACATCAATACCTACCAATAATATTACATAGAATTTTAACTGATGTAACAAGATGGTATTGATGAAGACAATGTGTGGTACAGAAAAATGAGACAACGAATTTTCATTCGATTAAAATTTTCTTACAAGTTGGATACATTATACAAGAACTTGATTGTAATAGACAATAATTAATAAATAATTTTAATTAACCATCTTTAATCTCATTAACTTAATACGGTCCATTTAAGTGCAATAGCTCCAGTAAAAAAAAAAAAAAAAGTGCAATAGCAATATCTAGGACTTCTTTATGAGTCATGGTATCTAGTACAAAAACAAATTCGATGCAAAATAGTTGAAATCACAACTCAGAAAAAATCAAAATTAAGGAATTGTGGAGGAAATCATAGGGTGAGTCAGGTGACCAATAAAAGTATGAAGGAAAAATCGAGTACAAATTGGTTTTCGTTCTTACATTCATTACTCTTCATGGTAACTGTGTATCAGTGTATGCTCAAAAATCAAAATATATAGAGCTCACTTCTTGAGATTGCAGGATACATATGGTAAGGTAAGGGGTGACTAGGATTTTATAGTTCCTTGTTGAATAAAGGAGATTACAGAGGTTGAATAAGAGAAGAGGGGGAGGACCTTTTATCTGTCCTGTCATTAATTAATTCATGAATTTCCTATGTTTTACGTTTCATGCAAAATTACCCCATAAAGAGAATCCAGGACTGTGTACTTATTTTATACTAGCAATATCATAGTAGTATGGTACTAGCCTATATTCAACGTTTCTCAGTGGTTGGACACAAGAATTAAGTTGATCAATACAACGCAAAAATCCATACATAATGGTAAAGGCCATGTTGAAGGCAGCATGCTCAGCGTGATGCCGATTTCAACTTACAGTTTTCCTTGAAAAACAATGACAATGTCAATTACATGAGTTTGAAAGATAAACTAAAGCCAATTAAACTTATAAACAAAACACACTTTTAGCGATAATTATTATGGTCTTTAGCGGCAATAATAATGATCGCTAAAACTTTTACCGGCAACTACCAATTAGCCTATGTATCCAGTGTCATTAAAAGCTTTCCCGGCAATTGTAGAAAGTGCTGGTAAAGACCCCATTAATTGTCGCTAAAAGTTAAAAGTTATAGCGGCAATTATTATCGACAATTTTAATTTTCACTAAATGTGATTTTTGAATTACCATCTAAGCTCATTTACTAGCTTTTTATATTGCCGCTAAAAGTTCTAGTTGATTTTTCCCAATAATTACTATTGGCGGGAAATGTTAAGATTATTTGCCAATCAAATTATACATGACTTGAATAGTATAAGTTTTAACAACAATAATATTTGCTCCTAAAAACTTAAATAATAACATACAAATGTTCCAAATGAAACATACACCACTTGAATAAAAACATAGTCAATATAGCACAAAATAAATAAACAATAGATAGTTTATAACCATTTCTTCAGCTCTTAATCATAATGAAGTTGTCCACCCCGAGACTTTTGAAAACCATAATATATGAACAATAATATAGACCTAAAAATAATAGTAAATTAATAAGGTTACAACTATAAGATGGGAATCCTGAATTTTAAAAAAAGAAAAACTGAAAGTAATGACACACTATATAGGCATCAAAGCTGAAACTGGTCATTAACTAATAATCATGATAAACTGGTTGACTTGCATTTGCATGACAGTGTTTTGATAACCCATTGGCTAAGTATCTTATTGCAATGATCCTATGTGAACATTTTGAATTTGAGAGCTGTAGGATATCAGTCTGGATAAGAATTAAATAACATCTAGACATATAACACAGCCAAAAAAAAATTTAAGTAGAAGACAGCTTCAATACAATATGAAGTGTTCAAATATCCAAAAGTAAAGGAAGATCTAAAACAAAGACTAACTTCACCCGATCTAATGAGTCCCTTTTCCTCAGCATCTACAATCATGCTATATCCTATCATGCAGCAAAGGAAAGAATTATATATTAATACAAAAACATCCGGAATAGATCTTATTGTATGAAATGGAAAAATGGCTTGGGCAACACTAGCTTTTACTGAGTTCATGTTTCTCAGTTTGCCGGCCCTCTCCCCATTTAGTTAATAAGATCTTCCATCAGTTTGAACTTTGTATCCCTGAAATAGTTAATTCCCAGACCATATCAAAAAAATTATATTTCGGACTTCATGTCCAAAATCAGTCCCAGATCATAAAATTTCAAAAGATGAAAAATGGTATTGGAATGTATCATCAGTAAAGTTAAGTTCCTATCATTAAGCACCAATCACCTAAATACCCTTCTCCTTTTAATAATAAAAATCAAAAGAAACCTACCTGCAACTTAATGTATTCTTTTTCCTTCTTCTTCATCTCATGCATTTGTTGAGTCCTTACTTGCTTTGGCAGAATTGACATAGTCACATTGATAAGAATCAGAGCTTGTCCAATTTGAAGCAAGTGTTGCCCAACAAGACACGACAATAAATAAATAAATAAATAAGTAAACTGGTCAGAAGAAGACACATGAAAAGAAAAACAAGAAGGTGCTTCATTAATTGATGTTGCCATAGATTATGAGCTTTTACAATAACAATTCCAATCTACATGACAACATATTGACTCTCACAATTCACTAAACATCTTAATTTCCTTGCATTCCATCCTCTATACACAATCCCATTATATACATTGAACCTTCCCATGCCCCCAGATGGAACCCAAAAAAAGCAAATTAAAGTTTATATTTCAAATCCTTCCAACTTATAGAAATTAATCACCACGGTCTCGTTCCACTGTTTACATCCATAGACCAAGTCCTGCGCGAACGTGAAGGAGTTGATGCAGTACTATTCCTCATCACGGGTGCAGAAGAATATTCTGTAATGGAATTAGATTGCTGAACTTCAACTCCACCACCACCTCTGAAACAACCAAAGAAATTCCCAATCATTCTACGAAACCCACCACCACTACTTCGTCTCCCTCTAGACGACGACACCGTCCAGGGATTCCTCCTCGATTCAACGACAACATTGTTAAACCCACCATCCATTTCTGTGAAAACAATAGGAAGCTCAGTACTCTCGCTACCTCTTCTTCCACCATAGAACCTTCCCACAGCAAAACCACCACCCGGTAACCTCCAAATCGTCAACCCCACGTTTTCTTCCTCGTGGGAATTTTGCCCCGCGGCACGTGCGTTCCTCGTTTGATCATCATCATCAGAGGGCAATTCGTGGCGACAAACGGGGCAAGAATTTCGAAGTGCAAGCCATGGTAAGATGCATTCAGAATGATATATATGCTTGCATGGCATTTCCCTCACTTCAGTTCCAAGTTCGAATGGCTCCTTACAAACGGCACAATGTGATTCCAAGATCAAGTGGCTATGATCAATCTCAATCGTTGGTAAAGATTCCACGGCAGCTTTTGACGCCGGAAGGTAACGGTGCTGGTGATTCTGATCGTTTCTATCAACGCCATTGTTGGTTTCTATCTGTAAAAGCTGTTCGAACACCCTATCGAATCCAGATCCAAGAAGAAACTCTGACATGCTTGGAGGCAAGGGTCTAAGACCAGAACCTGCACCATCATCGTAGAAAAGCTCGAAACCACGACGAGCTTCTTCTCCTCCTCCTCCTCCTCCCTCACGGCTTGTACCTTCGGAGGATGATCCGTTGCGGAGCATGATGACCGGATTGAACGGTGAACGGTCACGGACGATGTTCCTGCAGTGCCGACGGTGGTGGCGAGAGTGGCGGGAATTCATGTACATTGCTGCTGCTGCGGAGGGGAACCTTCGGGTGCGAGTGTCCACGTGGATAGACCGAATCGGAGGTTCGATTTCTTCAAGGAATCCGCTGTCGCAATCGGGACACATCACCATGTCCTGACTCCATATCCTCACAAACCGGTTGCATCGATAACACCAATGGGATGACATATAGAAGATACCAGATTTTTGTAAATGTAATTGCTTAGAGAAAAAGAAATTAAGGTGGAAATGTATAAGATTCAAAATTCAAAATTGAGTGTTGTTCTAGGAATTCAGAATATTATGATTGATTGTGTTTGCATGAGAGGGAGAGGGAGAGGGAGAGGGAGAGATGGGAGGGGGGTTTGTTTGGACATGCTGGATAAGAGAAAATGAAGGCAACGACGACAGGTTCGTTGTTCATGTGTTGGCATAGAAAAAAGATAAACAGGGAAACACTTTGTACGTTGCGTGTAACCGGCGCTGTTGATTACGTGACACGTGGTGAAATCTTGTTGGAGATAACGAAACGACACATGCTAAAAGATGAAAAACGTGGTGAACGACGATGTGGAGCCGGATGAATGAGCAGAGTCATGCTGGCGCGAGATTGTAGGCTGACAAGTAACTGTCGTCTTTCTATTTTTGGGTCTGAAAATAGGAAAAAAGGTTGCAACTAAGCGATATGAATTACAGGAAAAACTGACTCGCGCCAAATGAGAATCTGATAGAAACAATCAATTGATCAAACAAGCCTTGGATTGGATATCAGTGATTTTCAAACCAACAATTTTTTCATTTAAATACCACATTCTTTACATGGGTGAGAGTAAATATTACCTATTAAAATTTACAGCCAGTTCTTTATATTGTTATTACACTATTACTTTTTTATATAATAAAATAAACACTTCTCATTTTTTTTTTAAAAGTTGATATAAATAGGCAGAAATACACTTCTCAACATGCAATTACGTTTTTTTAAAAATGTTTGGACTTTAGCCCCTTTGCATAAAAAATCAACTAATTGATATTGGACAAGTCTAGCTCGCTGGTCTTCTCTCAGGTCAAAGCCCATCTGTGTGATACAGATTCGTACAATGGATACGCCTGAGACCACCAACCAACGACCACCAATCACTGTTTTTTATTTTAAAAAAATTTAGAGTGTAGTTGGAAAAGCTGAAAACAAAAAGATTATGCTGATAATCTATTTTAAAATAATCGATTAATATTTAGAGTGTAGTTGGAAAAGCTGGAAAAAAAAAGATTATGAGTGTGTTTGGGAAAGCTGGACAAAAAAGATTATGCTGATAATCAATTTTTGTATAATCGATTATTGTGATAATCAATTATAACCAGAATCTGTTTTTGTTTGGGACTGTTTGCTGAAAAGCGATTTTAAGATAATCTATTTCGTTTGGGTGGTGCAAAAAAAATCACTTTTATATAATAAATTACGAAAAAGGGTATGGAGTTATTTGTATAATTTAATAATATTTGTTTAGAAGGTAGTTTTATAGGGGTAAACAGGGAAGAGAGTTTTGAGAATGAAAAATAATCAAATCACAATAATCTTAAGCTAGAAAAAACTAGATGGCATAAAACAGCTTTCTTTCCCTAAAAAAAGCTTTTTTATAAATTTAAGCAAAATGCCAAACACAATAGATTATCTATGAAACAGCTTTTAAGCTAAAAAACAGCTAAAACCAGGGAAAATAATCTTTCCCAAACATACTCATGCTGATAATCTATTTTCAAATAATCGATTATCAATCAAAATCTGTTTTTGTTTGGGTGGTGCAAAAATAATCATTTTTACATAGTAAAGATGGAGAATATTGTGAATAAATGCTGTTTAGAAAAAGTTTTTTTGGAAAACAGTCGGGTCATGAACTTGTTAGAATAAAGGCCTACTTTGGTCACTGAGAAAAATGCTAGGGTCCATTTTAGTCTCTGACAAATTTAAGGTATCATATTAGTCCCTCGCAATTTTAAACTAGGAATACATTAGTCCTTCCACCAACCCTCGTTAGTTTGGGTCCTTGAAGTTAGGGGTGTAATCGGGTCGGGTTCGGTTCGGTTTTGAGCGGATCCTTCATCCGAACCAAACAAAAATGATCGGTTCGGTTCGGTTTTTGATGTTTTTGGATAGGTAATCCGAACCAAACCGAACCGATCATAATCGGATCGGTTCGGTTCGGTTCGGTTCATCGGGTTCCCTTGTTTCTTTTTACAATTTTTTTTAGAAGCAGATCGTACAGAGAGCAAAAGATCGAGCAGACGAGCACCACAGCCGAGCACGCACCATCGTGCTTCCACTGTGCATCGAGCCCCACACGCACCACCGCCGCTGCACCGTGGACCAAAGTCATTGCCTCCTAAACCCTACCCACCACCGTCTCCTCTACAACACCTAGAGCTCGGAGATGACAGAGATGGTGGATGATGGCGGAGAGCTCGATGGATGATGGCAGAGATGGTGGAGAGCTCGATCCATGATGTCGGATATGGCAGAGAGCTCGACTGGTGATGGCGGAAGGCTCTGAGTATGGCAGAGCCCGGACCATCGAAGAGAGCTCAGAGATGGCAGAGACATGGCAGAGAGGCCGATCGATGATGGCAGAGATGAGGGATGATGGCGGCGAGCTCGATGGATGATGGCGGAGAGCTCAGAGATGGCAGAGAGGAGACGGAGGAGAGGAGATCTGCTGGAAGGAGAAGGGGAGGGATCGTGGTGAGAGGGAGGAGGCGAGGGGCAGGCCATAGGCGGCGATGAGAGGGAGGAGGGGAGGGGTAGGCCGTAGGCGGCGATGAGAGGGAGTTGGGGAGTGGGGAAGACGAAGTAACAGGCCAGAGGGGAGGGGAAATGGGTACGGGAATAGGGAATTAGGGATTAATAAAAACAATTAAAAGAAATAAAAAATAAAAATATAATAGGGGTTCGGTTCGGTTCTACCGGGTTCAATTTTTCCGGAACCGAGAACCGAACCAAACCACGGTCGGGTTCGCTCATTTTGACCCGAACCGAACCGATGATCCGATCCAAACCACCAAATTGGATCGGTTCGGTTGGGGTCCGCCGGGTTCGTGGATCGGATCAGATCCGCTTACACCCCTACTTGAAGTCCATAATGTGTTATGTTTTCTTGCTTAGGTGTGCAGTTATATGATATTTATAATTTCCATTGTATAAATTGGTTATTAAAAATTTACTTAAATGCCCAAAACAACATCATTTTGAACACACAGTAAAAAGAAAATGGCACCTTAAGCAACCAAAAATGCCACTTAAATATCTAAAATGAGACTTAATCAACGTCACTCCAATTTTTATCCCAAATTAGCAATTGTGGAACCCTAATCCATAAAGACAACGGATGATATCTAACACGATCAAACAGGGAGACTAACATGTCCCTAATTTGAAATTGTGATCAATTATTTAGTACTTTAGTTTTGTGATGGATTAAAACAGACCCCGATGTTTTTCTTAGGGACAAAAATGTGTCTTTTTTTTATAATAAATATGAATTTGATTTGAGTTAACTTTGTTTGTGGTCCACCGATAGTTTCTATTTACTTTTTTTTTATTAATTTATGCTTGTAGTTATATTTTTACATTTTGTTACGACTTACGAGTTATAGATAACATATCATGTAAGACGAGGACGGAGAATCAATGCTGCAGAAGACGGAGGTGGGGTGGGGTGGGGTGGTGGAGGGGCAGTGGTGGTAGAGATGCGAGGCTTTATTCCTGGCAAAATAATAATTAATAATATTATTTCTTTTGGACACTTCTTTAATTTTAAAACAAAAGGTATTAAAACTAAAATTAAAAGAACTTTATAATCATGGAAGTAAAAGGAAAATTCATGCTAACGAGTGTCTTTAGGGCACTATTTAAGGAATCAAGAAAAGCATATTTTTATTGAAAAACTAATTATTTCATATTTTCAAACATTCAATACATCAATTTCTCATGAAAACTTTTTTTTTTTTTAATTCCTTAAAGAGTACCCTAAAACACTTGTTAGCATCTCCTATAAGGAATTTAGGTTCAATTTTTATATTTTAGAGTTATGATATTTATATTTGATTTTTTTTTCTTTTTTTTTTCCTATACGCATATTTTATAACCATTGATTATACATATTACTGTTTTTAAAGTCTTTTAATCAATGATTATAAAGTTAGCATAAAAAGAATATAGAAAAAGGAGTGTGAAAATATTTTTTGTAATATTTATGATAGGATCAGAGCTAGAAATTTAATTTTAAAAAGAGGACAGTTCAAACTAAACACATAATATAATATAAAAAAATAGATCTTTTAAAAAGGTATTTGAAAATATATAATGATAAAGTTGGGAATCATGAAATACCCAAATTTGATATTCCTCGGCCTCTGCCCCTACTTTATGGTATCGGTTAGATTATAAATTTGGATTTAGTCATTTATATACCTGCCTATCGTCACGTCTAGAACGCTTATGTAAGTCTAACCTGATTTTACTTGTGCCTTTGTTTCAGGTATACCCTATATTTTCAGAGCAAAATATCTTTGTTAACTGTTAGTTGCTTCTCTATCTTGTACTCTAAAACGTTGGGCCACTTTCTTCTTTTGCTAGCCACCTTTTTTCAGCTTCTTCTCTTCATCTTCTTCATACCTGGTTTAGCCATAGTGTGTAGGTTCCCCACATCTCTAATGGTATTGAAATCGAGGAAGTCTACCCGCTAATTTTGGAGAGTTACACGTCAAATATATATGTCTCCAAAAATTAAAGCAACTCCATATTTATAACCCATAATATTTAAATTTTATTTAATAAGTCTTATCTTACTAATCAGTATCAAGACAGAGGATAAGCAATCAATAAATAGGAACTTTGTATTAGGAATATACGTATATATAGAACTTCTAAATACACAAAATTTTCATTTTTGATTCCTTAATACTAATACCCTTAGAATTTTCCATATTTAATTTATGCTGCTTAGAAATTTATGTACAATAAAAACACTGTGAATAGTGAAGACGAGACAATAACCATGCACATGGAAGATAGAAACGATATATACTCTTATTAAATTTATTTAATTAACAGTTCTATAGCAGAAAATAATTAACAAACCGTATAACAAAACCAAAGAATATAAACAATCAATCTACAGGGGGAAAATTAGAGACACAAATTTATGACTTCAAATTAACAAACCTGGCACCCTTGCTAGAGGTGACACGAAACAAAATAAAACAATTTATCAATCTTATTGTCTGTTTATATTAGTATCATTGTTACTGTAAAAATGGCTTGAATGTGCTCACCACCTTCATTATCTGATCAACCAAGGAAATATAAGAAACAGTGCCATCATTCCCAGCCAAGACCCTATACTTGTCTTTTCGAGTAAAGTTGGTGCACTCAAACCCTAGCGTAGCCGCCAATATTCTCTGCACGTAGTTGGCCACATCGTGTGGGCTCTTACCCGATGAGCATGTAGCCTCAACCGGCAACTGGTTCAAGAAAGTAACCTCATAAACCGGCCTTGGGTTCATGAAGAAGAAAATAGGGTCCAAACCTTTCCAACCCCTAGCAGTGGTTGCATGGAAGAACCCTACTCTGTAGTTCATGGCCACAGGGACAATTCGGTCAGTTAACTCAGCAAAGAGTGCACTGAACCTTAAAAGGAAAGGCTCGCGACATGTCGTTCCTTCTGGACACACTACCAAATCGCCTGTGGATAGTTCACGTTTGATCTTCTCAGCATCAACGTCTCTTATCCTTGTTAACCTCACGGTGGGGATCGGAGAGAGTATCTCCGATAACCGGGAGATGGAGTATGTCACTGCCGGTATTTTGCGCTGGAGGACTGAAGAGAGGACAACGGGGTCCATGAGAGTCCGGTGAGTGCAGACGAATAAGACGCCGGCATTACCACCGTAGGGAGGAGGTGGTGGTTTGCCCTTTACAATCACCTTGCCACCAAATAGCCTTGATACATAGGGGATGGCCCAAAAGGGTAAAATGATGCCCATGGTAATTCGGATCATGGCTAGTAAAATGCCTAAGGGCATCCATAAGAGGATAAGTAGGGAGGTAGTTGGTGTCGGCTGCTTCACCAGACGGCCGTCGTGGAAGATCACCGGCAGTGGGCGGAGTAGCTGGTGGTCATACTTTTGGCTTGTTAAAAATGGTGGGTGCATTTGTTCCTACATGTAATGAAAATGGTAAAGATGGTTAGTAACAAGACAAATTCATATTTTGTCATTTATTGGATAAAATATTATTTTGTATTATGGTTTTCTTTATTATCTTATCTCATTTTGTTACTAATACATTTTAAATGTGAATGGATTCTCGATCGATCTCATTCCGTCCTACCTCTACAACAAGGAAAATGAAAATTAAATGTGAATGAATTCTCTCATTCAATCCTACCTCTACAGCAAGGAAAATGAAAATGAGAGAACAACAGAGAAAAAGGTGGGAGAAAATTGAAAAATGATGAAGAAAGAGAAAAAAAATAAGAGAGATAGAGATAATCAAGAGGGAGATGAATGGAAAGAATCCAAATCTGTTTTAAATTGGTGCATAGTTCTCAAAAAAGCTTTCGAGAAGAGTTCAAATACACAAATTATGCCACCAAAAAATACATTTTTTCCCATCAAAAGCTAAATGGATTTTCAATTTTAGTGAAATTTTAATTAATTATAGTTATTTTGAACGTAAAATAAATTATTTCAACTAATTAAACACCCATTTTTTGAGTTTTGCCTAGAGAAAATATCGTGACTTTTTGTTTAATTCATTACCTTGCAAAGCTGGCGGAAGGAGTTATAGGTTGAGGTAGTACTAGGCCTCCCCATGCCCAAAATGGATGCATCTTCGTTAAAAATCATAGCAACCCTTTCAGAAATGGTATTAATCGAGTCACCTTGGACCAAGCCAGTGGCTAACCCAAACCTATTGAAAGAGAGCTCGCTCCCAACAATCTCATCTGCACGTAAATGCTCCTTCACAAACCTCTCCACCATTATTCTCGGCATCTTGGTGACCACAACCCTGTTGTCATAGGAGCTAAACACCTTCCATGCTTCCATGTCAAGATCATCCATGTAGAATTTAGGCAAAACTGCCCTTGCCACCGATTCAATCTCAGATTTGGGAACCCCAGCTACGGCCACAAAGATCATCAACTTAAGAGCTGTGTCCTCCATGCCAACCGTGTCTAACAACCGAATCATGGGCCATAGAATTAACAACAAAGCGAACCGAATCAAACCCGATGCTTCAAACGCTACTAACATGAAGTATGAGAATGTATCCAAGTCCTTCAATAGCGTGCCTTCTAACTCAGAAACAACAGACTCCATTAGGATTTAAGAGTTATAGCTCTTAATAATTGTACACTCTTTTTTGCTCTTACAACTGGTCCTAGCTGTTTTGCTATAAGTTTCTTTATTTTGGAATTTGTGGGTTTCCGAATGTTTCACTCTTTATGCTAATAGCTTGAATGACAATGGGTTTTATGTTTATACTTTATAAGGTTAAAGGTATGGTTTTCTAATGCTTGGGACTACTACAAAGGCAGTTTATCAGTTTTACAACCACCCCGTTACCCCGTATTATATACTCCACTTGCTTCTCTCTTTATCTCAAAGTGCTTTTTGGTGGATATATCCGTGAAGAATAGACGATTATAAGACACGTTTATTTGGCAAAGATTGATTACTTAACCCCAACAATAAAAATGATGTACGTACTTTAGGTAGATGGTTACTTTGGAGGTTTGGACACCTAAAAATTGGCGTCTAATACGTTATACTTAGGTTACTTACCATTGCTTAGAGTGAAGCGTACGTATCTTTTGCATGCTATTTTTGTATAATAACATAGTAAATCGTCATACTGTATATGTATATTATTGTTGCCTCTTGAAACTTCTAGACAAGACGTAAAACTTGTCATCTAAAACTCTTACCAGTTACCACATTTAGCAGTAACAGTATTTTTGACGTATTGAAAAATGTATATGATGTCATCTCGGAGTGAATTATACAATTTGAAGATTTTTATTTTTTTTTTATAAGAAATTATACCTCAATCCATTCTAGTTTTAACTAATACTACGAAATTATTTAACAACGTGTTTACTTATTTAATTGTCTTTGAGCTTTAGCTAATTATTTTATTTGAAAATATACGAAACTTTTATACGAAATTATAGGCTCGTTTGGTGGTTAGGATATGATAGGGGCGGATAGAATAAGAGAACATGATAGAAGTAGGATATGATATGAGCAGGATAAGCTGTTATCCTATCCGACGTTTAGTGTCCACCAGATAACCAGCTGAATAGCATTGTAATTTTAGTATGAATTTTAAAATTTTAGTTTTTGTTCAGAATGTTTTCATATTTTATTAGATTTAAGTTTTTTTTAAATAATTTTTATTTTTAAGTTTATATAAAAAGACAAAATTGTCCTTGTGATAAAATTACATATAATATTTTAAAATTTTAAAATATTGTTTAACTTAAATTAATTTTTTTATAATTTTAAATATTCATTTTTAGTTTTTACTTTGCATATAGTTAAATTATTAGAATATTTTTTTATTATTTTTTTTAGTTTTTTACAATAATATACATTAATAAAATTAGCCTTGTGACAAAATAAAAATAAATTTTAAAATTAATTATTAATATTTTTATTATTTTATGTTTTATTATACCTTTTTTGTAATCATATTATATTTTATTATACTTTAATTATTTTATATATAAAATATTTTTATACTTTATTATACTTTAAATCACCTTATCCTATCCTGTTGAGTTCTAACGCAGCTCTCCCCTAAGGATAAAATTTTAACTAGATGGACAGGATATGATATGTGATAGGATAGACTTATCCTATCCTGCTGGCTCACCAAATAACAGTTTCAGACATGATGTGATAACTTATCTTATCATGTCTCTCTTATCCTGACCACCAAACGAGCACATAATGTTTAGAGGAAGTTACATTAACTTTATATAAGGTTTGACTTAATTACATTCAAAATTCCTGTTTGAAAAGTTACACTTATTTTCCTTAGATTGAATTATTATTATATTTATACTCACCTGGTAAATGTAGCCTTTAAAATATAGGGATATAATGTGTAATTAGATATTAGGAAAGTTGGCTATAATTTCCTCTAATGTTTAAGGCTTTAACCATAAACAACATTTCTCTTCAGGGAAAAAAAAAAAAACATAAACAACATTTTGATTTTCCTAATTAACTTAATAAATATGATGGAGTGAAAGAGTACCAATATTAGATAAAATGACTAAAATAGCTCAATTTATGCATTTTGTAAAAAAAAAAGAGTAACTTGTTTTATAGAAAGCATGAAAAATCTGTGTTATAAAAAAAGGCTTATAATGTGTGTATGTGCTATATATATATATAACTTTTATAATTAGTAATTTTTTTAAAATAATTATGAGAATTAATTCAAAAGAATTAAAATAATTTTATAATTAACTAATACAACTTTTTCTCAGAAGTAAATCATAAAAAAGTTACAAATAGATTGATATATATTTTAAGAAATGATGTCAACGTCGTATGAAATTTCCATGTAAAAAATAATTAAATATTACCCATGCTTATCGTTTGTCTCGCTGCTACGATTAAGTAACCGATGACTTCAGGATGAATGTTTGCTTTGGCTTTTTCCTTAGGATAGGAGGCTAGTTATTTGCTAGCATCACTTTTAACATACCTCCAACCGAGAACACCATTAAAAGTTCTTAACTCCTTAGAGTGCTGATATTATATTTGGATCCAAGTCCAACACCGTTTTATTCTCTTCCCTCCAATTCATTAGTTCAAAACTTTCTTTTGTTCCTCTGGGCTTGTGCTTCTGGAGTTTTTGAGTCCCAGTTTTCTTGCAAGCCCAATGTGAGACTTTCTTATTTTTCCTACTTGATCGGTTTCCGTGTTGAGCCAGTTGTAAGTTGTGTATCATTTTAGGATATATTTAGATTGGTGGGAGACAATTAGAATGAAATGAAATGGAATGAAACATAATGGAGTTGAGTGGAACGGAATAGAATAAAAATTTTAATCCCCTGTTTGGATATTTTATGATGGAATAGAACAAAGTTGTTGTTCCATCGTTTGGAAAGCGTATGGAAGTGGAAGGAATAGAATGATTTATAACTTTTTTATCCTTATATTACCCCTATTTTAATAATACTGATATTTATTCATTATACTTTTAATAAAAGTAAGACAATTATAACTTAATTGTTAGATTTTAACACTAACTAAAAACAAAGTCAATTAAATTATTAATACCTTCAAATTTTTTTATTAATTAGTAAAATAATAAAAAGCTAATGGTACTGATGGCATGCAGAAGCAGTCGATTAAACTAAAACTTCATTTTAGTTTGCTAACTCTACAAAAAAAAAAAAAAAAAATGCAGCCAATATATGTTTGGAATTTTGCCACATATATAGATCTCTATGATCTCTTCCTTTAATTTGTAGCAAAGTAAAAGCTTGACAGTAAAAGGTGTCAAGAATAGCTGGAGCGGGGGAAGCATTTTTAACACCCCCTCCAGTCAATTAGCAACGGCAGCATCAATCTTGGATTTTCTGAAGGTCAAGTTCACTCAACCATATAAGTTCAATAATGCGTAACAAATGCAAAAATGAAATGAAGCACCCCTAAGTTCCACCCCCATGGCGGGGTCTCCTTTATTAAGAAAGAATGTGTAACATTTCTTTTCCATGAAATTATATATCTTTGAATAATATACTTTCATACAAATATTTTATTGGGAGTCTTCTTTGTTGTTGTTGAATTTTTTTTTTTCCCCTTTTGCATTCAACGTAATTTTCATGAAGAAAATAACTCTGACATAAACGGGATCTCTTCTCTCTATTAGTAAGTAACTTACGTTATTGGCCTCCAACTTTAACTACATGCCAATGGTTAAACAAAAAATCAACTCTCTGACATATGTAAGTTGCTGCCCAGAGTGGCCTTAGGAAAAGCTACAAGTTTGGTGTCACCTTCAACGCAAAAGCTTGGCAGAGAAATTAATTGAAAGTAGGTCAGAAAATAAATCCCAGAGCCTCTAGGTTTGTAACTTGTTAACATGTACGGTCGCTCAACGTCCCCATTGACCCTGAACTATAATTTGTCTGTACTCAATATATTCCGATATGTGTGGAAATGTACGTTATTATGTTAATTCACGTCCACGTTCCATTTGCCTAATTGTTATATGCCGTCGTGGAAAACTCTTGATCTCTGAATTAGGTACGGTTGGTTAGAAATAGAAATTGAAGGCCTTCCTGTATTTTGAGAAAGAAGCTGTTGTTATGTTTCTTTCTTTTGTTGTCGAGTAAGAGCATTTCCGATGGGCAAATATTTAAGGAACCAACTTTGGGTTCCATAGCCACTATCAAGTGGTCTTTACTATGCCACATCATATTTAAAGAACTTATGCATATATTGCTCCAAATAATATTTTAATGTTAAGAAAATATTTCTTATATAAGAAGCGGTTCTTAAATTTAAGGAACCCCAAGTGCTACATAGATCAAGTTCAATGAGGAAAATAATAAGGAACCGATTCTTAGGGTTAAGGAACTCAATAAGGAACACTTGATAGAAATGCTCTAATAAGACCAACAAAAAAGAAAATTTTGTGATCTCACTAAGCAGCATTAATCAATTATTCCAATGTTTACAACCGTATATTAACATGTGTTGATCCAAATGGATTGAAGAGACATGATTTTTTTAAGGGCATTACTCCGGAACCCATAGAAAACATATGGTTTTGAAACCCTTATTTCGTGGACCAACAGATTGATGCCACATATCTAATCATGCCACGTCATTTTAGTGTTGGTTTTGCTATATTTTAAAAAGAAGTTGAACAAGAATCCTTAGACTTTTTCAAAATTGCACGTAAGTTAAGAAACCCCATTCCAAATCTATGGATTCTGGACATCTAATCTCAAGAGCAAGGATTTGGTGCCTTTGGAGTTTGGTGCCTTTGATGATTTTAGGTAAAAATGAGATGAGAGAGATAGGAAAAAATGGAGGGAAGAGATGATAGAGAAAATAAGATATGAGAGAGATAAAGAGAAAGGTACCAAAGACACCAAATCCAAAAGTACCAAATCCATTTTCCTAATCTCAGCTTTTCTTCCTTTGAACCATCCCACTCTTTGCTTCATAGTTTGTGCCTTCCCCATGCTTAACATAACTACCTATTTCACTCATTGTATTTCACTCATGCCTTCACCAATGCCTGCACCAGAGGATGATGACGAACTTTGCGATGGAAGTGTTGCATAAGGCGGGACCGGAAAAGTATGTAGTTTGGGTACGAATTTGGGAGCAATTACTTTTGAAAATTTCAACCAAAAAATGAAGCAAAAATGACCCACTTCAATCTCCCAATTTACATTAACTATTTTCAAAATTGAGTTGAGACTTCCTTTATATGCTATTATACGACAATTATACTGAAATATCGAAGCAATTAGTTTCATGTATTGAGAGATCTATCCGGGTTTTGTTCGTGGGTCGTAAGACCCGTTTTTCTGCAGACGGGCGAAGAAGAAGAAGTTCCTCACTCCTCAGCGAGCTACGTCATTTGGGACTGTTGTATTTATCTATTTTAAGTTTCTAGTGTATAAATGGAATTTTATTCTTTTTTTTTATCCTGGCAATTGATGTAAGACCAGTAATCAAATTTTTATTTGAAGAAGTTTTTGGATTTATCAATTGTTTATTAGGTAATATTCTGAAAATCCTCATTTTATACAGTTAATCCGTTTTAAATAAAACATGGTGTTACACCTGGTTTTTTTGCCTTTTTTTAAAAAATTTTAATTTCTAATTTTTTTTTTTTAATATTTTCCAGTTGGAACCAAATCAAACCAAACCAATTTTAATTGGTTCGGATATTGTTATTGACTTTTTAAAGTTTATAATTTTTCTTTTTTTAAATATTTTTAGCCAGGAAAGGTAGCAAAGTTACCGTGTTCTTCAAAAAAGTTTAGGGTCGTAAGACTCGAACCAATAATTAGATGAATTTGAAAAACCGAACCAACCAATTAAATTGGTCTTTTTTTCCTTTTTTGTGTTCGGCTTCGAATTGAACAAAACCCAATGGTCATTAGAAGGAGTTAATATTCAATATATATATATATATATATCACTTTATCAATTGACAACTTTTCTTCTACTGTTCCTATAACAGTAGAAGGAGTTGCCAACCGAACCGAACCAATTTTGATTGGTTCGGATTTTTTATATTATTTTATTATTAATTTTTTAAAGTTTACAATTTTTTTTGTTTTTAAATTTTTTAGCCAGGAAAGGTACCAAACCCAATAGTCATCGGTTCGGTTATCAGGTTCAAGAATTTTGGAACCGAACTAATTAGTATATTTTAGTATTTATGTTAATACTTAATATTTATTATATTTAATGATTTTATATTTTAAAATATATTTTAATTTTATATATATTTTAATATTTTCGGGTCCAAACCAAACCTAACTGAACCAAATCAATTTTGATTGGTTCATATTTTTTATATTATTTTATTATTAATTTTTTAAAGTGTACAAATTTTTTTGATTTTAAATGTTTTTAGCCAGGAAAGGTAGCAAACTATTGCGTTCTTCGGAAAGTTTAGCGGCGTAAACCCGAACAACTAATTCGATGAACCGATCCAATTAAATTGGTTTGTATTTTTTTTTTTTGTCCGGGTCTGAACCAAATCCAATGGTCATTGGTTCAGTTATCAAGTTCAAGAATTTTGGAACCGAATTAATTACAATATTTTAATATATATATACTTAATATTTTTATTATATTTAAATATATATTTATATTTAAATATAAATATTATTTATATATTGACATGATCCATAACCTCTTGAAACTTGTGCTAAACGATAGATAAGTAAATTATAATCATGGTTGAGAATTGATTTTGAAATTATATGATAGATAAAAGAGTGAAATGTTCTCATAAATATAATATGATTTATATTTCAACTCATATTTCAATAAATCTGCATTATATTGCTTTTGGAAAAAAAAATCTTATAGGCACCCGTGCAGTACCGCACGGGTTATTACACTAGTTTATCTTAATTCAAGGTAAAAGATCGAAGCAATTTGTGTCTTAAGTCCAAGTAACGACCAAAGCAATTAGTTCAAGGTAAAAGACTATCTTACCTTGAACCAACAGGAAGCATCAAAGGACCAAAACAATTTGTCTTACTGGAGCTTGTATTGTGTTAAGGAGGAAGAAGAATGAATCCCAGACAAATAAGTGAGTGAGTTATTTGGCAAAAAGAAATGTTGGATCCAAACTAAAAATAATAACATTAAATTAGTAGGGACTATTTTGAAAAAATGAAAATTTGAGTGTCTTAATAATAAATACAATAAAATGTCATCATTAAATCACAATTAATGTAATTATGTCCACATGTACAGGGTTTTAAAACCCTTGGTTTTACGTGGGTTTGATAGAAATTCTCTTTTTTTAATCATACGATTACTAAATTTACTTAATTTACTTAATTCATCATTCATGTGAATGAAAAAAATAATTAAAAGGGGTTTTCGTTTAAGTGTTTAATTAATCATATCTGACGGATTAATTGCCTACCTATTAGGTGGTGGATGTCCTGGAAAAGAATGTTTCCAAACACATATGGTTATACCACCAAATTTTCAATTGCAGCTAGCCTCGTTTTGTTGGATAGCTCTTGTGCGAGTTGTATATATAATTAAATCCTAGAGTACTTCAAAATTTCCTGCTGGGTAACTTCTTGCATGTCCACAATTTACATTCAAAGGGTTTCTGTGGTTTACTGGTCAAACATTAATCTTATATTAACAATGGTAATCTTAGCTAAGTGTCCTGATCAACTTATCAGAACTTGGAACTTTATAATTTGCTTCATTGTCCAAAACTGATCTGCCACTTATTATAATTGCGTATGGATATATTGCTTCATTATTTTTCGAAAAATTAATTAATTTCTCTCTTGACCTTATTCAAGTTTAAAATTAAGGCATTAGCTAAAATTCAAAAAAACAAATAATAGTAATCATCTCGACCTGTATTTTTGGCTTAGAAACAGAAAGTTTAGATGGGTCATGCCTATCAGGTATCTTTTAGAACCCATTAATTAAACAATAAAATTGCAGCAAGTTAACAATACAGTCCCACTTTTAATTTGTAAGTTCTGGCAATTGTTGTATGGTTGGATTTTTGTTGATGACAAGAGGAAGGACTTGATTCATCTAAACATGCTACCTTCATAAAAGCCATATCGTTCATGATTATCATAACTTCTTACATAATATTTCACAAATTATACCAACTTGGACATTCATTTAACATAGATAGCATTAGCTTTGAGGTGCTGTAAATGATAGATAGAGATTGGGATGCCAACCTAGTTGAGATGTCAATCTACTATTGTGATGCTTATAGCACCTAAGCTTCACAAAAAAAAAAAAGATAGCATTAGCTTTCTCAAACTTAGATGAGGGATCCGTTGGACCCTATGGGATTTTTTTGTGATAAGCCAAATAGTATTAGAAAAAAGTGTACAAGGAATACTCTAATTTATGTATATCCAAGATCGATCAACAAACCAAGCAAAACAAACTAGCCTACAAAAGTAACAGAACCATCAACACAAAATCCACCGTAAAAACACAAAGTCCAGGACCTATAAATAGCCTAACAGTCCAAACAGAACAAAAGTGATCAACATCAAACACAAAAGCAGAATACCCAACAACAAAACACGGCACCCGCAATTGCTGTCCAAGTACCTGCGCATCCTACGTGCAGCTGCAAGCAAAAATTCAACTCAACCAAACCACACCCAGAGATTACCAGTCTGCCTCCTCCTTTTACATGTTGATGAGAAACGACCTTTGTCCTTTTATCGAAGAAAACAGAGAAACAAACAAGGGAACCTCCAGCCTGCCAACCATGCTCGGAGTGGGAGTGTCCATAACTTCTCTAATGATTTTTTGATTGTGAGAAGAAAATGAGAAGAGAGAAAGATGTGCGAGAGTAAAGACAAGGGTGAGAAATAGAGTATATTTAATATCTTCTTTGGTATAAGAGAAATATAGGATAAAGAGGTGTGTTCTCTTTACTATTTTCTCTACTATTTGTTTGATGGACACGGATCCTCTGTCCCAAGAACCCTGTGCCACTCTCTGTCACCCCAATAAAATGATGCCACGTCAATTAAAAAGCTCAACTTATTCTAAACGTCTAATTATAACGTTACAGCCCTGTTAACTCTCTTTTAAGTTTTAACCTATCTGTGATTCTTTTGGGGTTTGCAATTTATTTCTCCTCTCCACCTGCCGCTGCCGCATTCGACCACACCATCTGCACACTTTTTCTCATGGCGCAAACCCATAGGGATGAGACAGGCAGGGGTGAGAAGATAAGAAGGAATGGAAGAGGACCCTTTTTGGCAAAAGGCCCCGCCAACTATTCCTTGGATTTTTGCTGTATGAATCTTTGCATGGTCTCACTTTTTTTAGATCTCTTTGACGAAGGAAGTGGTCGAAACTCGATCTAGAAGAGATTGCATATGAGGGAGAGTACGGTCATGGAGGAGTGGAAAGTGTTGAAGCACTAGCTTTTAATTTCCCGGAACAGGACCCTCTTGTGAATTGATATCTGAATATTGTTGGAGTGACCCAAAAGAAAATCACATATCACAGATAGGTTAAAAGAGGGTTAACAGGGAAACTTTGTTATAATTAGATGTTTAGAATGAGTTGAGTTTCTTAATTGACGTGGCGTCATTTCATTGGAGTGACAGAGAGTGGCACAAGGTTCCTGGGACAGAGGATCTTTGTCCTTGTTTGATTGGATAGAAAGTGAGAAGAGAGAAATGTATTGTTTTTAAAAGGACAAAAATACCTTTAACTAAAAACTCAATATACAAATATTTTAATTTCATTAATTAAGTTAATTTAAATAATCAAATAATTTAATTGATTTAAGTTATTTTAACTTATAAATTTATTAATTTAATATAATGATTTTATTAATTTCAATTTAATTTAAATAAATAAATGATTAGTCTAATTCAATTTATTTAAATTTAGATGAAACACTCTCTTTCTCTTCCATTTTCTTCTCACCTGGGGAGAGAAAAAATTTGAGGTGGATCCCACCAATTTTGTTCTCTCTTCTTTATTTCCCTCCTTCACCAAAAAAGAGAAAAATACATTTTTTTTCCCCTTCTTTTCTCTCTTCTTATTTTCTCTCTTCCCATTTTTTAACCTTAGCAAATAAAGCATACAAGAGAGATGGGATCTATTCATTTTTCATCCCATATAAACAACTGAAAGAGAAAATAAAAAACAAAATGCGCCTTCTACCAAGTAAAATGTGGCCTCAACTTCACAGGCTAAGGTATGGGCTAGGGAATCCTTCATGGTTCATGGATTGGATTGCAGAGATGGACATGGATCACTCCTTATTTCAATGGCCCGTGTATATATGCCTTAAAATCAAGGTTCTGGAAAACTGAATGGATGATTAAATTGGTGAATAATTTGATTTATGATTTAATAGGTTGACCATTGTTAAATTGTTATATAATTAGATATATATCTATATATGATTATATATACTAATTTAATAAGTATAAAAAAAATTGAGAGTTTAATTTTAATATAATATTTGTGTAAAGTTGTTTACTTCATTAACCAATATATAACTAAACAACAGTCTAAAAAACTCTTAGTCTGATAACATATTAAATTAAATCTTAAAAATAGTACAAATTAGCAAGTCATACTTGTGACTTGATTAAGAAAAAACGAATTTATATATTATTCTATTTTAATGTATGGTAGAACAGGTGATAGACAACCAAAATGATGACAGAGGTTATCATAACAGGCAATGAACGATGAAGATTGGTTTTGACTCTAATATCATAATTGATTTCATCCTAAAATCAATATATATATATAAAAGCAATATGAGACTTATAATAATATCAATTAACATTTTACATCCAACACTAAAACTTCATGTTTTAAATCGGCAAGCTTAACAGTCTCTTCATGGAACCCTATCCCAAGATTCCAAATTTTTTTTTTATAAGTTTAGAAACCTAATTACAAATTTTTATAAGTTCACGAACTTAACTAATTTTTTTTTTTAAGTTCAAACTCCAAAAAAAAATAGTTTAGAGACCTATCCGAAAATTTGCAAAAAAAATCAAAAATCAATTGAATAATACCTTTATCTAACCATTAAATTTTATGTTCTTTGAATCAAATCATATATAAGGAGTCACGTGCCGCCTACCAAGAAAACGAGAATCAATGAATCATGCTGCAGGATAGAGTGAGATTGGCACAGAAAACATTAAAAAAAAGGAAGATCATGTGCTGAGCGGCGCGGTAACTATTTCTTGCTGCTCATCTAAGTTTTTGTTTTTGTTTTTGTTTTTTTTTTAAACTATGTGCTTGTATTTCTTGATTTAAAAACATTGTGAAATACTGAAATATAATTAAAAAAAATAAAACGCATTGTGAAAAAAATAAATAAAAGTCTGCCCTGCGCCTGAGGAGAAATGTGGTTCAGACACATCGCTATTAATTAATACTAGAAAGGTACCCTATGCACGGGTCCTTTTTGCTTACCTCGTTTTAACTAATTCATGTGAAAATAAATATAAACAAATATTTTGTCTACAACTTCAAAGAACGATAATAAGTATGTTGAATGAAATTAAGTTATTAAAATTGAGTCAATGATAAGAAATTTAGATGATTTACATGTGATTATTATATTTTAAAACTCGTTATTACAAGGATTAACTATTGTCAGTGCAAAAATTTTTACACTGACAACCATTGATATTTTGGTATGTGTATGCTTTTATTCTAATAATTAAGAGAGATGAATAATAAGTGTTTAATTTTTATATACAGCCAGTGAAAAATATTTTTACACACCGACATCCAATAATATCTTAACAAATTAACGTTAGTTTTATTTTTATTTCTCTATCTTAGTTATTAAAATAAAAGCACACATGTCAAAATGCTAGTGGATGTCAGTGTAAAGCTTTTTTATACTGACAATATATACTACTCTAATTTAAGTGTCTCAAAAAATATAAAAAAAATACAACAAAAATTAAAAATTAAAATAAATATTTTGTAACAACTTCAAAGAATGGTATTAAGTATGTTGAATGATAGTAAGTTATTAAAATTGAGTCGGTCATAAGAAACTTAGATGATTTACATGACATTATATTTCAAAACTCATTATTATTATATCAAACAAATATATATTATATTGAAATCAATCACAATGCTTGAAATCTACAATTTGAATATGTATTTATGAAAAAAATTAAAAAATAAATAATAAATAATAAATGATAATTTTGTAACCTAAATTGTTAACAAATAATTACAAATAATGGCTATACATAAATATATAACTTTATCTAGCATAAAAGTAATAGAGTTTAATTTTTATGTACTGTCAGTGTATAAAAGTTTTACAATGACATCTTAAAATATCCTGATAAAACAAATCAATATTATTGTTATTTCTATCTCTTAAATATTAAAGTAAAAACACATGTCAAGTGTTATTGAATTTCATGTAAAAAAAATTATAATGACAATGTATACTATTTTATTCCAAGGTAATAATATATATGACATATAAATTTATTTTATTAAAATTTATTAATTACATAATATTAATAATATATTAAAATAATAAATTAAGCGGAATATTGTATAGAAAGTTTCAATTTTTTATGCTAATATAGATACAAAAAAAAAATTATAAATGATTTTAATTCATTAATGTGATATTAGACTTTCAAGATTTAGTATGTAATAAATGTGATATTAGATTAGAGTTTAATTAGTATACACTGTCAGTATAAAACTCTTTACATTGTCAACAAATCATAATTTAAGGTATTAATGACTTTTAAAGTAATTAGGATAAGAGTCAAATATTTTAAATAAGGTGTCAATTTCTGATTGGTTGACGGTGTAAAAAATATTTACACTATTAATATATGTCAATTAAATCCATTAGATTATTAGTTTGTTGGTTTAAAATATATATTTATTAGCTGGTTAGTATTATTTTTTGACACAACTAATTTGTTAGATGAGCAGCAAGGTTTTGTTAAAAAAAAAAAAAAAAAAGCATCAAGGCATTGGTTTTGGGTGGGGGATGGATGGGGATTGTCGCAGAGGAACGGAGGGAAAAGATATTGTGAGGGAGTGAGAGGCAAGAATAAGTTAATTTAATTAATATTATAATAATAAATATATGTTATTCAGGAGATGACATGTGGATATATATAGTGAAAAGTTATTAAGTTTTATTATATACTATTATATAAAAAAATTATAATAACGCTTAACCTCTTAAGGAATAAAAGATCATTAAGTTGACACGTGAAACTGCACGCATTTAATGGACATTTTAAAGAGAGCAGCTTTAGAATCTGATACTGTTTCGCAATTTTTGTTTATCTCATCTTTAAAATTAGCGCATTCTCCGAACTCAATTATAAATAAAATCAATTAATTTTATATTTATTAAAAAATTAATTAATTTAATTTAATTATCTTGATATAAAAAATTGAATTATAATTACTAAACTATTATTTAATTATTTTTGGAGTATACATTGCTTTTGAAAAGGTAAAAGAAGAATTTGTTTGATGATTAATTATCTTAATTTTTGGAATATTAATATTAAATATAATTATTAAACAGTGTTATCCAATGCGTGCATCTAGTGACGAGACATGAAACAGAGACCGACACGATCACACGTCGACACACCATTGCACAAGTACCACCACGGAGATTCACAAAGGATAGGGATCCGGCGATATAAATATTTTTGTTATTATATTGGTTATGTTTGGCAAAAATAGCTGATAAGTTAGCTGATAGTTGATAAGCTAGCTGATAGCTGATAAGCTAATTTTTAGCTGATAGCTGATAGCTGATAACTGATAGCTAAAAAGCTAGCTGATTGAATTTGAAGTGTTTGATAAAATTAGCTGTTTGAATTAGCTTATGAATACAAAATGACATAAAATGACATCTTTATATAACACTTATATAAATCATTTTTAAAATTTATTAATGTGAAAAACTAAAATCTTTTTTTTTTAATGGAGAAAAAGTATTATGCTCAATAATAAAAATTAAAATCTTATGCTCAATAATAATTTAAATAAATATAAAATTATATTTAATATATTTCATTTACGTATTATGCATGATATTGATATATGAGCAACTTGTAATATGAATATATGTAGTATCTGCAAAATCTGCAAAAATATATTTAACATATGTAATATATCAATAACTTTTTTTTTTGACGCAACTAACCTAAACACTTAGGTAATGTATCATATATAAATTTTTATAAATTGATTGTCATCGAGTACTTATAACACCAATGTCGCGCAATATTCATATTAGAACACTCATGTTTATATAATTTATTTATATGCATAAAAATAATGTAAAAATATAACATACAGAATAAGCAAGATCCTTTTAATTTAGGCTCAACAAAATAATAATAACATGCATAATAAAAATAACCCAATTATTTAAAAATAGTAATAATAATTAAAATAAAATTCAAGAGTGTACGTAATAAAAGAGTGAAAGTAGGACAGTTTGGTAAAGTGAGAATATGATTAAAATAATAGGGGGTAAAAGTAGGAAAAAAATTGATAAGCTATAAGCTATAAGCTAAAACGTTATTTCAAATAGCTTATCAAAAAACGCTATAAGCTCATGCAATAAGCTTGTTTACCAAACACCTCTAATTTGGTCAAACAAGCTTATAAGCTAGTCAAATAAGCTATAAGCTAGCTTATTGTGCATACCAAACAGAGCCATTATATAATCATATAATAAGGGTATTGCAAACAAAGGCCCATCCAAACATAACAATATTTTATTAAAAATATCAAGTATTTATTTTTTCAAAATATTAAATACATCAATTTTTAATAAAATATTTCTTTTCTTGGTTCTTTAACTAGTGTCTTAAGGATACTTGTTAGTATTCTCCTTAAGTAATGTGTTAACGAGAATGCCAACAAATATCCTTAGGGCATTGTTCAAGCAACAAAAAAAGAAAATTTGTATGAAAAATTATGTATTTAGCATTTCGAAAAGTATGATACTTAATTTTTTAATACAAATTTTTATTTTATGAATTCCTTAACCCATTTCTTAGGACACTCATTAGCAATACTCATATGCTAATACATAAATTTTCTGCTGAAGCTCCCGGTAATGATATAGTTTTCTTTCTTTATATTAGACAGGTTAGTCAGTTTTTTAGTCTTTTATAAGAGCATCTCCAATGCTTAATATATAAGCAACTCACTTTATCTCTTTAAGTGGGCCACTTCAATTTTAAGCAACTCAAACAATTTTCACTCCAATGGGAGTTTCTACAACAAGTTGCTTAACTCACTCTCTCTCTTCAATATTTCATATTCTCTCTCCTACATTTACACACAAAACTTTTAAGCAACCCATAAGGAATGGTTGCTTATATAAGCAACTCTCTCTAATTTTAAATAACCCAAAATCATACATGGCACATCAAAATAATATTTTATTGTTAAGCAACCCCTAAGCAACTCCCATTGGAGATGCTCTAATGTATTATTTTTTATAAAAATATCTATTTTTGTTTTTATTTTCGATAAAAAATAAAAAGAAAATAAAGTTGGAAATATATTTGGCTATATTTCAAGCAGTTTTTTTTTTAATAGAAATGTTTGTTAAAATGAGCACAAACCTGGAAAAGGCGTAGTTTTAGAAATATACAATTGCATTTTATAATTTCAAATATGTCTTAATTTTATTTTTATTTTTTTGGACTGAAATATATGTCTTAACTTTCTCCTCCTACATTTAATACTAATAATTAAATAGGTTAAAAAGTCTCATTTATATGATTGAAGTGGTATCCACTACACTTTTTTTTTTATGGAAAAAAAAAAGTTTAGGTGAGTTGGGTCCTGAGGGCTCATCAGGGCCAGGGCCAGGGCAGGCCTCGCAGTACAACGGTGCTTACAGATTACCCACTAACGAGGTCCCGCTTACAAAGGTATGCACTACACCTCTATTAACATTTTGACATTTATGTTTTTATTTTAATAAAAAAAAATTTGTTTAAGTAAGGTGACAAGTCACCATAAATTTATTAATAAAATAAAAAAGAAAACAAGAACATGGGGGGACCAAAACCAAAACCCATGCAAAATAAACGAGAATCAAGCATACGTAGAATTAGGTTTCTTATTCAGTCTCGGGTTATACTTCTTATGAGAGTAACCACCGTGAAACCATCTACAGCAACATTATCATTGTTCTGCTCTTTTTCCTTAGAAGTACTTGCATCATTTTGCTTTTCGAACCAAGCAGATAAAACATTAAAATCATTCTGAACAACAGTTGGAAAAGCGCTAAGATCTTAAACATAAACTGGACTTGAATTAATCTCAGGAGTCTCAAGATTCTTACCACTAACTGTTAAATCACACATAGCCTTAGAATGCAGGGACACTGGAGTCGGAGTACCCTTCGAACTAATTGTTAAATCACCAGTAGCTATGGAATGCTCGGGCACCAGAGTATCCTTGACTGTAGAGTCAACATTAGTTGCAGCAGAAGTTGAGATCTTCTCTGTAAAGCCATTGACAGCATTTGTTGGAACCGAAGATGAGGTTTGTGGAATGGAATTTGAGACATGATCAGGGGATAAAGGTTCCTCATAGACTGTCTCAACCGATTCACTGTCACTGTGATGTATCAATCTGCCCATTATCTTCATCTGGTTTTTGTTCTGGAACCTTGGGGACATAAGCTAGCTTAGTCTTCTGCACCAAAGGCGGATCATTTTGCACCACGTTCTCCTTGGCAATTTGTTTACAAGTCGTAACCAAATGCCCAATTGAATTACAGTGATAACAAAAAGGAGGAAGCTTCTCATATTCGACACCAACAGAAAATGTAAAACCTTAACGTTCAACCATAATCTCTTTAAGCAATTTCTATGCTAGATCAACATCCACCAAAACTTGAGCATAGTGACCATATGCCCTATTACGGGTAGCTTCATATAAACTTATTGGAGTACCTAAACCTCCTGCAATTTCAAATAATAATTTTGAACGCCAATATTCCTGCGGCAGGTCATAAATTCTAATCCAACATTGAGCATGAGATTGTTTCTGCTGATTAGGAATAAAATATGGAGACCACTGAAAAAGACGTAGTAGCCCTGGTTGAAGGTTCCAAGCCCCAACAGCCAACATTGAGCATAAGATTGTTTATGCTTATTAGGAACAAAATTTGGAGACCACTGAAAAAGACGTAGTAGCCCTGGTTGAAGGTTCCAAGCCCCAACTATAATGCCCTTCGTTACATTAGTAATCCAAATTAACTATCGATAAAAATCTTCAAAATATTTAAATCAAATAATAGTGCTAAATAAATCATTATATTCAAATAAAATAAGTTATCATAAATATTAATTATTAAAAAAAAAAACCACATAAAACTTTTACAGTTGTTTTTGCCTCAAAACCCAGGCGTCTAATAAACCCAAAAGAAAAAAAAAACTATAACTAATATCTTCAAGACTTCCTCAAGTTGTTGCACCATCTATCTCATCACCTGTAAACTCTGAAAGGCAACACCACTAATGAGATTTATAATCCCAGTAAGTAAACACAGTTCTAAAAGGTTTTCGAAAAGATGTTGCTTTCAGCCGGTGCGGTAACAAGAAAAACAACCATGGTAATCCACCATTTCCAAAATAATATAATTTCAAAGTATCTCAAATAATAACGTAAATAAACCAGAAAACATATAATAATATCAACAACACAAACATATGAGTACAATGACATCTCATTGCCTTCTCTTCGTAGGAGCCCCTTTGCCATCGCCTCGCATTAGGCCAATCTGTCATCGCTACGAGTTAGGCCCTTTGCCATCTCTATGAAGGAGGTACCCGTACCCTTGCAATAATCATTATTGCTTCTCCTTGAGGGAGGCCCTTTGCCATTGCCTCGCATTAGGCCAATCTGCAATCGCTACGAGTTAGGCCATTTGCCATCTCCTCAAAGGAGGCATCTCAAACGATTATCTCTTCCTAAGGGAGATAATCAATCACCCGCACTAACATTCATCAAGTTCATATCCAAACAACATTAAGGCATCACATCACAAAAGACATAAATCATAATAATCATACCACTCATCATGTAAATAATCAGTATAATTATAATTAATCACCAATCAAATATCAATTTCATTTTAAGGATAAAACCCCAAAATAATTACCGATTAATTTCATATTCAAACTCTTTAAAATCTATACCATGGAAGTTTAAGAAAAGATGTTTACTTACTTCTTGTAGATTCCCAAAAAGCTCTAAAAAGTTATCTACGATGAAAGCACCGAATCACCGAAAACAATCTTTCTTGTGTTGCTCTTCTTTTAATTTTTGCTTCCTTCACTCTGTTCTAGTGTGTGGCTGCCATAGCACCAGAGGACACTAACATTCAATTTGGATGAAGGCATATATATTAGTTTTGAGATAAATTACCTGATCCTTATCAAACCTTTAATTTTATTTTTATTTTTTATTTTTTTATTCAAAATTTATATATATATATTTTTATAATTACTAAACAACTCCAATAAATTTTTATACTAACAATTTCTACGCCAAACATCATAACTGCTTAATCTTTTATTAAAAAGACTATAGTGATATTTTAGGATGTTACACCAACAGCCAAGACACTACGTAAATCCTTTTGAGAAGCAAAACTGAATTCATAGAATCCCTTTCCTAACGGAATCATTCTCCATTAACCCAAAGGCTTCCATCGCTTTGAGAGTTTGTCGCATAAATCGGAGATCTTTACAGGGATATCACCCTTCAATAACAACAAGCGGCCATGAAGGTTGTTTTTGCAACATTCCAACCCTTTTGATATTCATCCTCAGAAATTTTGACAGAGACAGAATCTCCATTCACGCACGGCCGAGGAAGCTGACTAACCGGGATGTCAAACGACCCATTTAAAGCCTGAGCAAAAGATTTTCGCTGTGGATTCGATGGAGAAGGAGGAGATTCCGGATTGAGAAACGTCCAAGGACAAGCCATCAAACGCACAAATCAGAGAACAACACAGCCAAAGCACGAACTAAACACAATATCTGTCGACCTATAACCAATCAAGTTAAAAAAAAAATGATCAGAACGAGATCTGAGATGGGTGAAGAAATTGTGAAAGAGCGAGATGGCGGTTGAACACGAGCGGAGAGAACAGGGGCCCACCAGGACCGGCCAGCGTCGTGCCGGAGGGAGGCGGCGGAGCAGTACGAAAACGTGGCTAGCGAAACAGGGACAATCGCGTGCGAACGAATGAAGGAACAGGGACGTGGGTGCGTCGAGGACAGGGATGACATCAGCCAGGAGTCAGGACTGGTCGGCGCCACGACGGAGAGCGGAGGGCGTTCCCTAGTGGCGGCAGCTAGGGTTTGCTTCTGCTGTGATATCTCATATCAAGAGGAACTGGTTTAATAATTAATTGAGAGAGAAATAATAATATTATTATTTTGTTAAAATATCATTGAATGTCAGTGTAAAACTCCTTTATATATACCGACATCACACAATAATTAAACTCCTACATATTTTTTAGATGTGAATTAAACACCAACATTTTTTTTGACAAAAAAACTCCTACATTATATCTATAGTTTTTAGCACATTGTAATAGAGAACCATAAAATATAAATCTTTCATATTATGGATTAAAAATACAAAAAGATAAAACATAAGTCGATTGGAAGAACATTATTCGGCCAATATCCCCCCCATGAGTTGAACTATCCAGACTCCAGTATCCTTTTATGCCACAAAGGAGGGTTGGCGTTAGGACATGCTCCATAAGCTACTTCCGGATAATATTTGTGCAGTGATTGCTTCTATAAAACCTCCTTCTCGGGGTTTAGATGATTTTCCTTATTGGAGTTGCTCCACAGATGGAGACTTTTCACTAAAGTCTGCCTACCTGAGCTTTTTGGCCCCTCTAACCTATACGCTGGAAACGAATCCCATATTCTAAAAAGTTTAGTGTTGATTGGGTCCCCAGCAAACTAGATCCTTCAAATTAACACATGTTCGCCTTCTCACAAATGCTGAAAGAGAAATAAGATGACCCAAAACCCTTGTTTCCCAAGATGCTCTCAACACCCATAAACAATCATGCACACCTTGCAGGATTTTGAAGAGGTGCGGAGGTTTTGGTCTCGTTTTATTTCTCAGGATAAGTGGAGTAAGTTTGTTAGCTTGGGTCTGCATGCCTGGCTTGATTGGAATCTTTCTATAAATGGCATTGGGTTCATGCATGGGAGTTAGGCTACAATATTCGGTGTTACAGTTTGGACCATTTGGAAGGACCGAAACTCTGTTGTCTTTAAAAGTAGGTATGACCTTGGTTCTTTGGTATATGATGTATGATCAAGTAGTTGCCATTATGAGGGAAGTGCATAAGCCTACCCCGAGGTACCAAGAAGATAGTACGAAGGAGGTGAACATAGCTTGGCATCCCCCTCTAAAACATTGTTTTAAAGTAAATGTTGATGGGTCATGTCGAAGAAGTAATGGTCATGCTGCATGCGGCGGGCTCATCAGAGATTCGAGGGGTGTTTTTATTAAGGGGTTCCACTGCAATATGGGATCTTGTAGTGCGATTTGGGCTGAATTATGGGCTCTGTTACTTGGAGTTAGTCTGATCCGAAATCTTCAGCTGCATTTTGTTATTTTTGAAATGGTTTCTCAAGCCATTGTCAATATCATCCATTTGGGTTTCACGTCAAATAAGCTTCTTCAACCTCTTCTCTCTGAGGTTATCCGTATGCTTCACCTCCCTGGTTGGAGTACTTCGGTGATTCATGTCTATCGCGAAGCAAACCAGTGTGCTGATCTCCTAGCAAACATGGGTCATTCGAGGTCTTTTCATTGGACTGTCATTGATAGAGCTCCCCCCTCCCGGGGTTTATGTCTTTTGGGAGATGTTATGGGGTGTAGTACACCTCGTTTAATTCTCTAGTTTTTTGGTTTTTGCTCCTTTGTTATTAAAAATAAAAAAAATAAACCATCGCACGCAAATAAATAATATTAATTTTGAACCTAGATATATGGGATTTCAAATATGGAAAGAAGTTATTGAACATAATCTTGGAATATGTGGGATTCGATATCAATTGCTTTACATGATTAGGATCTACTAAATTAGGACAAATAAAATTACCATATTGTTTTCTAAAACTAAATAAAGTCACAACCCACTCTTGAGTCTTGAGACTTACATACATGTAAAATTAAACTAACAAATATTCTGTATAATTCACAAATATTTAATTTTAAGATTTTAAAAAATAAAAATATTTAAAATATAAATGATATATACATAATTAAACCAAATAAAATCTAAAAAGTTTTATTTAAATGATAAAATATTTAAATATAAAAAAAGATATTCATAAATAATTCATTTTTTTTTTTTTGTTGACAAAACACAAATTTAAATTTAAATATTTAAAAATCGGATAAAATTAATAATGACATGTACTATTCTATAAACGAGAATAACTTAATAGATTTAATCACTCTAAGAGCACCTTTATCGTTGCCCAAAGTAGGGTGCCTAAGTCCCTAACACCGATGCTTAAAAAATTTGAAGCGATGGGGACGGTGCTTGTTAAGCACCTCAGCTGAGAGAGATCTTGCACAAACACTCGATGCTTGTGCTTGTTCTCCTACATTTATTTATTTTTTATTTTTTTAAATTAAAACTTATTGAAAAGTTGGCAATGTGTCCTCAAATATAAGGATGTAGGGTCACTGATGGGGTCCATTTAAGAACTTTTTAGGAGTTGCCGGGCTGGAGAGTTGAGGTGCTTAAGTTATTAAAAGTAATAAAAATGAGTGATGTGTAATGGTGGGGCCCATTTAAGAACTTCAAAGTGTGATGCTGGGATTTGATGCTCTGAGAAACTATAGTCTAATTCAACATCCCCCCCCCCCCCTCTGTGCGTGTGTCTCTTTTTTGCTAGAAAAAAAATTATATTCAAGTAAAAATAAGTAGATAATATACAAATGTATAAAAATAAGTAGATAATATACTCAGTCAAAAAAAAATGTAGATAATATACAAATGTATCAACGCTTGTTGGTTCAAATGATAGAAAGTTTGACTCTCTTATGCAATGTCTCGAGTTCGAGTATTTTGAATGAAAAAGATAGGCACTTGAAAGAGCTTTGTCACATGGTTTGTCATGCTCGATTTCAATTAGTCGAAATCGAATGTAAATTCCGAGTCTCAAACTAGAGATAATATATACAAATGTGATAGTACCAACTATCAATTAATAGATTTAAAAACCACCCAAAAAAATTTAACAGATTTAAAAATATATTAGAATTAAAAAATTACTTAATGTAGGTGACACTCACTGATTTTGCAAAACTAATTAAAAACTATTTGCGATGATAATAATGTATTAGTTGTATACTAGTGTAAATTCTAAAATTTAAAATAACGCCCAACCGAAACATGTAGTC
Organism: Echinosophora koreensis; assembly: GCA_035048595.1. Lineage (NCBI taxonomy): Eukaryota > Viridiplantae > Streptophyta > Magnoliopsida > Fabales > Fabaceae > Echinosophora > Echinosophora koreensis. The sequence continues at coordinate 5,065,401 of JAPCYP010000019.1, read as the reverse complement.
TACTAGCAAAGTGTATCTCATAACAAAAGCTTTTTAATTTAATTTAATTTTGATATATTGTGTAATATTTTTTTATAGTGCTACTTAATCATAAATTTTTCTGTGTAATTTTGAAGTAATTATAATAAAAGTCAAATACTTATAATAATATGATAATTTATGATTTTTTTATCATAATAATTTATGATTTTTTAGAATTGTAAAAACTTTTTATAATAAAGATATGGAGAATGCCAACGAGTGTCCTTAAGACATTGTTTAAGGAATCAAGAAAGGAAACTTTATATGGATAAATGTGTGTTAAACAATTTTTTTTTAAAGGAAATGTGTTAAACATTTTGAAAAATGTTATATTTAGTTTCTCAATACAAACTTTCATTTTGTGTATTCTTTAACCAATGTTTTTAGTATACTCGTTAGCAAAATAGCAAGACCCTAAAAATATATACCAATTAAATGTTTTGATTATTGTGTTGAAATTCCATAACTTACATTTTTGAAAGACCAAATTAATCAGGAGTAAGATTTAAGTCAACTAAGTTTGACCTATTAGGACGGTTCACCGGGATTTGATGGGGTCAATGCCGTTATAATGTCATCGGAGTTGCAATAGTGGAAGTTTGAGTTATTCAGCGGTTTGATTTTTGTTTTTTTTAGAGAAGCGGTTTGATTTATAGAACTATTGGTTTTACCGTTTGAATTTAATTGTTTTCTTCAATTGTATTACTCCATCTGATCCTATATATAAGAGGTAAAATCCTAAAACACACCGACCAAGAAAATACATTGAAATAAGCTATTCGTAATTAATATTCATATAAATTTACAAATCTAACCCTTCAATAATTAATGAACAAACCTATTTGTATTGAAAGTTGCACTGTCTCGTAAATATAAACCCTATTATAAATAAGGGTAAAATTGGAAATGAACATTTAATATTTGTCAAAATACATGCATGTCTCTTATATTTTGGACAAAAAAAAAGTAACCATTTACCTCTTATAATAAAGACCGGAGGGAGTAATAATCTTTTTTGGGATCAGCCCTCCCAATTTTTTTTTATCGGGCAACACCCAACAATCACTGATGAATTTAAAACAACGAACAATCCAAGTACACGTTTATAAATTTCTCCGGCTCTGATTAGTAATTCCTCGATCACTATTATAAGCAAAAAAAAACAAATTTTTTTGATTTAATATATAAGCAAATTTTAATTACTCCTATCCAATTTAATGACATTATTCCCAAAATATCATTCATTTAATTCAAATTTTGTTTTCAATGACTCTTTTTATTCCCAACAACATAAACTTAATAAATAAGATAAATGATAATTTAGATAACAAATTTAATTTTTTAAATAAGATTAATAATATTAAATAAGATTAACTAGTCATCTTAATATTTATATTTTATTTAATTTTTTCTTATACCAGAGACCGAGAGAGTAGTAGTTTTCTTCTGTCCACACGTGCTTGAAGCTGCTGATATATTGCTGCAAGTTCCTGATCTCTCACTTAGAATTTTTATCACTACTTGATTTTTACCAAAGTTGTTAATTAGCTATATAATTTGACTATCGTCTTGGTAATGGTAATTAAGCACATCGCTTATTAAGAATTAAGTTCCACACAAACACGTAGTAACAAATAGTCAAATACTCATTATTCGAATTGATAAAGTTATATAACTTAAGTTATACAGACATAGTGAGCATCAAACACACATACAAACTAGGGATTAGTTTGTCTTCAATTTTGTTGCATAGGATATTATTCGATCAATAGCTGAAAACTAATCTTTTGAGATGTTGAGATTTTCAAAATGATTTTGTATCTTTCAACAAAGTCTTTTTCATACACGTAATAAGAATCGGATCCCTAACAAAATACTCAAAAATCTAGTTATCTATCAATTGTACTGAGCCTTGTGGGTTTAATTTGCCGTCAATGGTTGTAAATATATATGGTCCATTGATGAACAAATAGTAATAAATCATTGATTTAATAAGCAAGAAAATCAACAACTATAAAGAAGGAGAATGGGTGAAACATTGAAGAATTACTAGAAACTTTTATAAAATTTGACAAAAAAAAAAAGGCTTAGGCAAGTGCTCCTCATGCATTTTTCGGTTGGAAAGGAATGTAGGAGAAGAATTTTGGTAAAAATCATTTGTTCAAAAGTTTAAAGGGGAAGAGAGAAAAAATAGAGGTCAAAACCCCTTTTTCATGTTTAGTCTACCTTGCAAAATTGAGAGTTTTAAAGGGAAATAACAAATAAAAGTGGCTTAAAATTTGTGAACTATGCTTATAAAAATGTTCTTAGTTCCTTTTGATAAATTCAAAAAGTGCCTCACTCTCATACTTCTTCGTAGCTCTCCCCTTTCTCTCTCACACATACACACATGATACGATATAATAGTAAATTATTTTTATTTTCCCTTCCGTTGCAAACCAAACAAGAGGACAGGGAATAGAAGTTATTTCCCGTCCTCTTTCGTCTCCTTTTACCAAACCAAACAAAGTAAGAATGTAGTCTTATCATATAAGTTCTTCATGTTGTTGTCCTTTCCTCAACACTAACCACGTGAACAATTCGAAATTCAACTACTTCAACATCATTTCGATATTATCTCCAAGGCCTCAACCATCTCTTTTGCCGTTTTTTGAGCATGCCATTATGCTGTATCAAATGATCTGACATCAGAGTGGAAAATAGGTGTCTAAGAAATGTGAGTCACATAAAACCAAGCGCATTTGTCTTAGCACTTACCCCACAATAGAAATTTAACCGATGAATTATTGTTGTTCTCCATGAGTGTCAGCATGTTTGTTTTAGCTTTTATTTAACATAAAAGGTAGTTTCAAACAGCGTTAGAAGAAAGCTCCACTTTCGAGCTTTGGGAAAAAAGTGAATTGTCTGCCTCAGGACGCGAAAAAAATTGTGGTTGAGTTCAGGACAATCTAAACCAAACATGCTGTGTGTCATTGTTGGCGTTCTTGGTGGGAATATTCATGTTTTCGCTATTGGCCGATGGGCCCTAGTGATATTGATGCACGAGATGATGTGCAGTTAGATGCCAATTAAGGAGAAGAATCGAAATGGTACCTTTCAAAACATATTGTTGTGTTGATAAAAGCGCCAACGTTTTGTAAGGTAAATAGTGTTAGCGTATTTGAATAAAAAATTAATTTAATTATTTCATTAGTCTCCGGATTCTTTGGAATATTTCAGTGGTTTCATATACTATTTTTTTCAATTAGATTCTTAGACTTTTGAAAATTGGTAACCAAGTCTCTTATACACATCTTTCTTATAATTCCGTTAAGTTTATGAATTTTTCCTAAAGTACGGAGACCTAATTGGATTTTCTCAAAAGTATGTTGACCTATTTGAAATTTCCTAGAAATTTCAAGTACTCACAAATGTATGTATGAATGAATCTTTCAATGGGATCCTAACGAAGACATAACCTTATCGAAAATGTGTACGAAGGACGGACTCAACTGTAAATTTTTATAAGTTTATGAATTCAACTAAGAATTGATTTGAATTTCCCCTAAAAGTTTAAGGACTAACAAACTAATTAAATCTAAAATGTTTGAAAGTCTTGAAATCTTAAAAGTGCAAAATATAATATATATTTTTTTGGTGAAATAAAATTTAGGGTAAGAGGATGGTGTCCCAATTCAAGGTAGGGAAAACCTTCGCGTTCTGTAAACACTTACAAACGAGCAAAATATAATATACTATTATTAAAATATAAAAAACATTAAAAATAGGCTTATTGATTATTGCCAATCACACTATGTGCACCATGGATGAACCAAACTTTGATAGGACCATTATAGAATCATTGGAATTTGGGAAATAGATCACGAGACTTGTATATATGTACATGATAGGTATCTCACCTTTATGACTATCCGATATACACTCAAATTGGGTTACTAAACAAAAAATGCATATCTATCCTAATCTCCCAATATCTCCCATGAGCAAAGAAATAAAGGAAAGTTCTCTATAAAAATTCAAGCACATGCATTTATTTTTTTTAGGTTTTCCATGGTATCCTCCAAGGATAACTGCGGATAGTCCCTCGAGCTGGATAGGATCATAAGGACGGTAAAGCTCTCCCTCGAGGGGAGGGTCATGATTCAAACTCGAGACCTCTGATTAAGTTATAAGAGATCCGTACCATCTTATCCATATCCATACATGAACATGCTGAAAGTTAATAATTCCAATGTAGGCAAAACTAGACAAATTTGTATCTCATTTACAAAAAATAATAACAATAACAATAACGTTAATACCGAATATTGAACGATTTAATATGTTACTATTTAAAAAAAAAATATATATGTTATTTTTTCTTACTGCTTTGACACAAAATATTAAAATAATAATAAAAACCCTAAGTGCCGAATGTAATAACAAATCTTTCTACATTCAATCTCCACCGGCCAATCTCAAATCCAACGGTCCATATGAGTCGAAAACTCGTACTTATCACTCCCCACTCACCATCTTCACACTCGCAGTCTCTCACTGTTTCTGTTTCTCTCCTAACATGGACCAACACAAAAACATCGTCGATCCTCCACGTTCTTCTCCTTCTTCACTCTCAACCCCGATCCTCATTCCAATTGCAACCCACAAACTCAATCTTCATGCCCGTCAATAAAAACACTGCTTTTTTCACTTAAACCTCCGTTTTCAAGCTCAACTGGTGTAACGGATTCGCAATAAAAAAAAACTAAACTTTCATTTTTTTGTAACTTTATATTCAAAACTGTTCATATTTGAGACATTTTCAGTTAGTTCCGTGCTCAAAGTTTCAATCTTTGTGCAGTTCCGCGTGCAAATTAAACTTTTTTTTTGTGTTGTGTTTTTCACTGAGTTAAGTGAAGCTCTTTTTTTTTCTCTCTTTAAATCCAATGGTGAGTGATAGTTACGGGAACATGATGTCAGATGTAGCGATTCGATCGATGCTGAAGAACCCTCAATACGGTGAAGAATTGGAGGTTTTGATTGAGAGGGAGAGAGAATTGAGCAGGTTGCGTAGTGGGTCGGCACCGCCCACCGTGGAAGGGTCATTGACGGCGGTTGGAGGGTTGTTTGATTCTCCGGTTGCGGCGGCGATGGGTTTCGGAGGAGGAAGGGGTATTTTTGGGAGCGAGGAGGAGCTTCGGGCTGATCCGGGGTATGCAAATTATTACTATTCGAATGCGAATCTGAACCCGCGGTTGCCGCCGCCGCTGGTTTCGAAGGAGGACTGGCGGTTCTCGCAGCGGTTGAAGGGTTCAAAGGTTGTTGGGATTGGGGATAGGAGGAGAGGGAGTGGAATAGGGTGTGATGATGATGGTGGAAATGGAGATAGGTCGTTGTTCTCTGTGCAGCCTGGGTTTGATGGGAAGGATGAGAGGAAGAGTGCAGTGGAGTGGGGCGGCAATGGCGATGGCTTGATTGGGTTGCCGGCAATGGGACTTGGAAGTAGGCAGAGGAGTTTTGTTGAAGTATTTCAGGTGACAGCTAAAGTCCAATTCTTTAACTTCTTTTGGTGTTTCTAATTGAAGTTCTTTGGGTGTGTGTGTTTTTATTTTTTTTATTTTTCATATTTAGATTTTTGCACTTTTTTTTTAATAATTGATATTGAACAAGGTAGCACGGACACTGTATTGGATACTTTGGATGCTTCTAAGTTCTCACTACATTCTATCACCATTTAGATACAATACAAATGAGAATAATTAGATAGATCCGAAAGATGATAGTGTTTTATTGTGTCTATGTCAACTAAAGACTATGAGTAACTTTTAAAATATTGATTCTCTCTCTTAATTTAAGATTTATGTTTTTACATTAATTTTAGAAATAGTACCATAGCCATGTTGTGTTCTTGAATTGTAAAAACTTACTATATTTATACGTCTTTGTTAATGCCTTGTCTGTGCTTTCTAGATACTCGTTCTGAGTCCGATGTAAGTATGGAAGTATGCGAGTGACTTTGTTCTTATAAGATGGAAAGCAATCAATAACTCATTTGTCCCCTTTGCTTTAGTGGCATGCTGGAATTCTTCATGGAAACTGAGGCATAGTTTGGCAGCAATGGCATTTATATATAATAGATTGATTAATCTGGGTATAGTCGCTCCTTTTATTTTCTGATTAGTGTCTCTCCCAGATGGTGCTGTTAACTTGTCTATGCACATAATTTTTTTGGGCTTTGAAATCCCTCTTCCTTTGTATCATATTTCTTGTTTAGTATTTATTTTATTTTTATTTTATTTTGGCTGACTAGCTTTTATTTTTCTAATTGGAACTCAATTTGAAGAATTTGCTGATAAATTTTGAGGATGCATTCACATTAGCTTCAACGAAGTTGAAATTTTTTATTCACTAGTTATTTTTGCAATAAGTTGCTGTTATTATATTTATAGTGATCATGAGCTGAAAATTAAGTTTTAATAAATTATGTGCTGAACATTGCTTCTCACATCCTCATTGTACTAAGTTACATTGTTTCTACTATTTTCTATGTCAAAGCAGGATGAGATAAATAATGTAGCATCTGCCTCCAAGCACCCTCACCGTCCGCCTAGCTGTAATGCATTCGATGACATTGCTGACAAATCAGAAACCCATTTTTCTTTTCTAGATCAAGAATTGGATGCTCTGCAGTCTGGTGGAAACAAGCAAGGCGCATCTGCTGCTAAAAATCTTGTTGGTTCTGCTTCTCAAACTTACGCTTCTGCTCTAGGAGCCTCCCTGTCAAGGAGCACCACCCCTGACTCTCAAATTCTACCTAGAGCTGCTAGTCCTTGCCTTCCACCCATTGGGGATGGGAGGTCCAGCTCTGCAGATAAAAGAAATTCCAAGGGCCAAAACTCATTTAATGCCATCTCATCTAGTTTAAATGAGCCTGCGGACCTGATATCTGCTTTGTCTAGCATGAATGTGTCCACAAATGATACAATAGATGACGGGAAACATCCCCAGTCGCCAAGGCACAATGAATCAGATTTTCCTCATGATGTTAAAAAGCAGTCATACCTGAACAAGCTTGATTCTTTCCCTTTTCAGAGTCATTCTACTAACCAACCCCATTTGAAAGTGAGTAAAAGCAGTGGTTTTGGATTGGATCTGAATAACTCTTCAGTGTATGCAAACGAACAGTTAGAACCTCGTAAGGCTGGTGCAATTTCTGTTAACTCACACTTAAAAGGACCTTCTGTATCAACTCTTATTGGCAGAGGTAATTCAGCTGCTAACTACCAGAACTTTGATGATATGAGTATATCATACCCTAACTATGCCTTGAGTGGATATGCTGTTAATCCTTCATCACCATCCATGATGGCGAGCCAGCTTGGGAGTGGCAATTTGCCTCCTTTCTTTGAAAATGCTGTTGCTGCGTCTGCACTGGGAGTGAATGCATTGGACTCTAGAGCCTTGGGAAGAGGTTCAGCTTTAGGACCTATGTTTGCTGCATCAGAGTTGCAGAATGCAAGCAGGCTGGGAAATCATACTGCAGGTATCACTAATCAGCTGCCTTTGATGGATCCTTTGTATCTTCAATATCTGAGATCAGGGGAATTTGCTGCTGCACAAATGACAGCACTCAATGAATCAGCGATAAATAGGGAATACACAAATAATTCATTTTCAGATTTACTCGGCCTCCAAAAAGGTTATGTAGAGTCTTTAATTACCTCTCCAAAATCACACTTTGGTGGTGTTCCATACCTTGGTAAGTCAGCTAGCTTGAACCATAATTCTTATGGAAATCCATCATATGGTATGGGCATGTCATATCCAGGCAGTCCACTGGCTGGTTCCGTTTTCCCAAACTCCCTCTATGGACCAGGTAGTCCTATGAGCCAAACTGAACGAAATATGCATTTATCTGGGATGAGGAATGCGGCTGGGGGTTTCGTGGGAGCTTGGCATTCAGACACCGTTGGTAGCTTGGATGAGAACTTTGCATCCTCCTTGCTGGATGAATTCAAAAATAATAAAACCAAATGTTTTGAACTTTCCGAAATTGCTGGCCATGTTGTTGAGTTCAGGTACATATTGCTGGTTCATAATATCTTTTGATTCTTGACCTTGAATTTTTAGCCAACTCATGTTTTAATGTTCTTTCTTTAACAGTGCTGACCAATATGGAAGCCGTTTTATTCAACAGAAACTTGAGACAGCCTCGATGGATGAGAAAAACATGGTTTTCCATGAAATCATGCCACAAGCCCTTTCTCTAATAACTGATGTCTTTGGTAATTATGTGATTCAGAAGGTAATTTTATTGTTCTGTTTGTATTTACATAGGATCCCCTTTTGGTTTGCTGGTTGAATTTGTATCGTACATTTTTGCAATTGGTGTGTTCAAGTGGGTAGCAAATTTTTCATAAAAAGCAAAAGATTTTCAAATTTGTTCTTACATGGCTAACTTATTATGGTTCATGTTTAGTTTTTTGAGCACGGAACAGAAGCACAAATAAGAGAATTGGCTGACCAGCTTACAGGTCATGTGCTGACCCTAAGTCTTCAAATGTATGGCTGTCGAGTTATCCAGAAGGTCTGCTCATCAATTTATCTGCATTATGATTGTTACAATAATTTTATGCCTTGCTTGTTTTTTTGTTTTACAATCTTTTAAAGTTTTATTTTATGCATTATAGTTTGTTATGTCAAAATTTGTTGCAAGTTGCAACTTTTAAATCTTATGGTCTATGTGGAAGACCAGGAAAATGTCAGCCCAACTTCCACTTACTGTTACTAGGACTGCCTTGGTCTTGCCTTCTTATGAATGAAAGGCATCGGTTTTGAAGGGTTGTCTAGACACCATGTTGAAATAATCACAATTAGCCGCCTTTTATCTTATTTGTTGTAAATTGTCAGGTAATTTTTTTGAAACATTTCACAATTTAAGTATTGGGGTGGGGGTGGGGTGTTTGAGAGCAACCTAAGGGTCTGTTTGTTTTGTTTTCAGTTTCCAGTTTACCTTTCCCGATTTTAGAAATACTTGCAAAAATGTCACCTTGTTTTTTTGTATAGGGTTGTTTTCATTGTTTCTTGTATAAATATTTGAAAACAGGAAAAAGAATGAAACAAGATGACATTTTTGCAATTATTTCTGAAAATAGGAAACTGGAAACAAAGCAAACTGGCCCTAAGTTTTTTATTTTTTCGTTTTCCTGATGTCAGAAAAGCTATAGTGCCTAACAATGTTGCTGACCGTCTGACGTCTTAAGTGAAACAACTATACATTGTGTGTTTCCATTTGCTTACATACAATTGCTCATTTTGTGTTTTGAGACTGATATTTTGACTTATTATTGCACTGTGAATGATTAGTGCTGCTGTGATTATCCGGGTTGTTGGTAAAATTAACAGTTCATCATGTTTTTCTCTTCTAAATATTTAGGCTATAGAAGTTGTTAATCTGGATCAGAAGACTAAAATGGTTACAGAGCTGGATGGTCATATTATGCGTTGTGTACGTGATCAAAATGGGAACCATGTCATCCAGAAATGTATTGAATGTGTTCCTGAAGATGTGATCCATTTTATTGTTTCAACGTTTTATGACCAAGTTGTGACATTGTCAACTCATCCATATGGTTGCCGTGTTATACAGGTCACAAATGCATCTTTTCCTTATTTGTTTAAACACATGTTGGCTAGATTGGTAGCTTGAAAGATAGGCATTATAATTCTAAACTAGTTAAGTTTCAATGAACAGAGAGTTTTGGAGTACTGTCATGATCCCAAAACACAGCAAATTATGATGGATGAGATTTTGCAGTCTGTTCGCATGTTAGCACAAGACCAATTTGGGAATTATGTTGTACAGGTTTGTTGTACTACATTTTGGGTATTTTTGCTTGTTATCCCATTGGTTGTAACTTGTGATTTTATTTTCTACATGTTCTCATCTGCCATGTGGTCTTATGCCAAGTATTATCCTGAACAGTTGTCCAATTGGTATAATAAATCAACTACGAGTATTCAAAGCATTGAATCAATTATGAAATCCCTTTCCTTTAGGTAAAAACTAAATGATAGTAACACTTTGTCCATATTCTGAATTGGGGAAGGTTGACAATGAAATGCTTGAAGTCTGATGGCTCTAATTGAATATTTTGGTGATTTTGATGGCTTAATATTATATCAAAAGATCATGGATGGCAAACACTATCATGTTGATTTTCTTTTAAGTTTAATTACCGGCACTTCCTATGTTCTCTCTTACTTCTTTAGGCCTTAGTTTTGGCCATATTTGTATGCTTCTCTGGAGTTGATTCATAATATGTTTCCTACTAAGAAATTTTGTTGGGTGATTTTTTTTTATTGCGTCTTTAGCTTTAGCTCATCTGCCTTCAATCTTTTATTGTTGTTTAAAAATTTCAGCATGTGCTGGAGCATGGCAAGCCACATGAACGTTCAGCTATAATAAACGAATTAACTGGGCAAATAGTGCAGATGAGCCAGCAGAAGTTTGCCTCTAATGTTATAGAAAAGTGTCTTACTTTTGGAACACCTACAGAGCGCCAAGTCCTTGTGAACGAGATGCTTGGTTCCAATGATGAAAATGAGCCCCTACAGGTTTGTCTGTGATCTATGATTCCCATCACTGGACAACTGAAGCCATTGTCTCTTGTTTTGTTGCATTATGCTCCTTTCAGCCATCTTTTCTTGTCTCCTGCTAAAAGCTTCTATGAGCCCCTACATTTTTGCATATTTGTGCATGATTTATGAGCACTACAGCTTTTTATTATTTTATTATATTTAAAAGTTTCTTTTATTCTGGTTGAAGGCTGGAATCTGAAGTCCCTCTGTAATCATCTTGTCTTTATCTTAAATTCTTAAATGATTTTATTTTCTTATAAAAAAAAGCTTGGAATTTAAATAAATAAAGTACATGTGACATTACTTTGGATTGCTATAACAATATTTTTTATTAGTTCTGGTTTTTTTCTGGATAATGTGTTGTGCTTGTTGTCAAAGTATATGTTTATGCTGAATTTTTCTTCATGTGGGGGGATCCACTTATCAGTCAAAAGGATGTCTCCCTTTAGCATCTTCTACATTATGAAAGGCTTTCTCACATAACCCCAGTTGCTTCATAGCCCCCACCTCTCCAGTATCTCCAATGAAAATCTCTTGCTGTTTGAGTGGGGATTAGAGTCCCACACCCAAAGAGACACCTTGTGGTTTTACCAAAAAATGAAGTTTTTTTTTTTGTTAAAGGAAGGGAATTAGAAGAGTTAGCTCTTATTTCCATAAACTAAATCTGGTTTAACTTTGGTACTTTCGTTGTTGTTTTATTGTTACTTGACATTTTGTCATTCTATCATCGTTTCTACTTTACTTATATTTTGCTTGTATTTTTTTTGGTTTTAGGTTTTGATGAAGGATCAGTTTGCAAACTATGTTGTACAGAAAGTGTTGGAAACCTGTGATGACCAGCAACTTGAGCTAATCCTTAATCGAATAAAGGTTCACCTGAATGCTTTGAAGAAGTATACCTACGGGAAGCACATTGTTGCACGTGTAGAGAAATTGGTTGCTGCTGGAGGTGCTTTCAATCTCATAAATTTGGCTTTTCATTTTGTCTCATGTTTATTTTCTAGTTTTACAGTTGTCTCAAAATAGGTTTCTCTTGTATTGATGAAATTCATATGTGCCTATTCTCATCCCTTGAAAATTTGAAATTCATCTATAGGCTCACTTAACATTTTTTTTACAAAACTTGCACGTGTGTGCATAACTGCATATAGCAATTTTTGTTGGAAGAAGAAATTTGTTTTCCATTCAACCATGGGATTTGATAATTTGCTTGTATCGACTTTTTATTCAATCCACAAGCAGCATAAAGTAGGATGCTTTATTAGTCTGGTAATGCTTTGCAAGTGACGAGTCATTCTCATTAGTGCCGTACAAGAAGAATGATTTTCACTTTTAATTCTTTGCTAAAGGACATGCAAAATAGATTCCATGGTGCACTTCCGTCTAAGTTTCATGAATTGACTCCATAAAGTTTTATGATACAAGCACATATTGGATGGCCTAGAAATGAAGTGGAAGCTATTGACATTTATGTATTGCTCAAGTATTTCTTAAATACTTCATGTGTATGTAACTCACAAAAATTTGTATTTGATGTTATGCAGAGAGGAGGATTAGTGTTCTGACTCTAAATCCTGCACAGATGGTATAGGAAATGAAGTTGTGTACAGCTAACTGAGGATAATAGAAGCGCCCACTCTTTTTTCTTTTCATATCTGGCACTGCTAGTAGTCCTGTCTGTATTCAGGTAGACAGCATCTTATTGGAAGTAATAAATTGTTAGTTGTACTTGAAACTGTACATTTTTAATGTGAGAATATATACCTAGAATCAGGTAAGCTGAGGCTCAGGTGGTAAATGATGCCTGATTCTCATGCGGCAGAGATATATATTTATGAGCTAGTTTTAAAGTTGTAAAGGGGTCTGTTGACTGTACATTTTACTAGGTTTATGAGAGTCCTTCCTTAAGTTCCTTGTATTCGGGATCCACAAATGTTTTGATGGATGAGGTTTTACTTTTACTATGTTAATCCTTTTGTTCTTCCCTTTCTGTTACACGATGCTGTCATTTTCTGTTTGAACTAAGATTAATGCTTGTGTGGTTTTGGATACTCTCATGTTAGGTGCTAACATGAGGCTCATGCTCATGTTCAGCAAGTCTCGGCCACATTATTATTAAAACCTACCAGGGATTTATATTATGACACATGATAAATCAAACAAAGAACACCCTTTCATATTTAACTCTTCTTCTCTATTGCCTTCTTCAATTATCTTCTTCCTTGTTTCTCATGTCCAGCCATCTATTCCATGTGAAGGATCATTGCAATGCATGCCCCACAATCCTTGTCAGAGAAATGATCTGTGCTTCCGTGTCTTCAACTAGCGCATTGTCCTACACCCACTGGCCTCAGGCTTTTTCACCATTTCCCTCACTGAGTTATGATATTTACATCCAAATTCAGATACTGTATGTGACACCTTATGTTGTTTATCTCTATCTCTTATATACTTTTTCGTCTTATTTGTATATACGTATCCCAAAAATACACCAATAAACCAAAAGGACTGTATAATGTCCCAAATTTGATGTTCAATATAATATCTCTTCCCTCACTGATCAGCTGTCTTACACCCACTTGCATTTGTGTTTTTCTTTCCTAACATGAGAAGAAAAATGAGAGAAGATTCAAATCTAATATCAAATATGTTCAAAAGATTTCTAAATTTGCTTCTTGGTTTTGTAATAAATGGCATTGAGAGAGAAATGCAATGCAGTGGAGAAACGGAGTTGGCTCTGCATCCTATTTGGAAAGAGAGGAGTAATTCAAGTTTGACATCAGTTAGAGGAAACTAGGAGAACATTTAGTCTCGCATTCACGTGTTGTTCCGATCACATGTGGCTAGAGATACTTGAGTTGTTTCAGCCCATTCAAGACTGATTAAGGTACTTGAGAAGCCTGCGAATCATGCAACATATCGTTAATAAACAAGCTACAACGAAAGAGTGATGTTATAGTCACAGTCATTTTCCACTTGGAAATCACATATGCAAACATTAAAATGTGGCTAAATATTTTCAACCCTCATTTTACTCGTATTACAAGAAATATTTCAATCACTCATCTTAGTTGAAAAATGTTTTTTTTACATCTCAAATATTAATGTGATTATAGTTGGCTATTGTCGTATATCATATCCTTAGCTGAAATGTATATATCATATGTGAACGGGAGAAAAATATATGTCGCTTTTTGATCTTCTATCGGCATCTCCATGGCACTAGTTTCAAAAGAATCAAGAAACCTCAACTTGGGAGCATTAATCTTCAAAGGCCAAATTAGGCAAAGCTAGTAGAATATACAACTAAAGGCTTAATCACTTGGCTGAAGCAGGAACATGTCAAAGCTTAACCACCCAAGACAGAAGCTTGAACTTAACCACCAAGCAAAAACTACGACTCAAGGCTTAATCACTTGGCAGAAGCAAAAGTCAAAGGAAAGTTAATGTTTAACCACCCAAGGCAGGGACTCAAGCTTAACTACCAAGTATAGCCTGCAATTCAAGGCTATAAACCACTTAACAGAAGCAAGAATCAAAGAAAAATCAATGCTTAACCACCCAGGTAGAAGCTCAAGCTTAATCACCAAGTAGGAACTATAATTCAAGGCTCAACCACTTGAGAGAAGCTAAAATAAAAGAAAAATCAATGTTTAACCACCCAAGACAGAAGCTCACATCAATGCTTAACCACTACAAGCAGAAGTTTACATAAAGACCAACTTAACCTAGACAACATAACAAATAACTAATCTTTACCAAAAAGAAATCCATGAGTTACAAGAACACAATGTAGTGGAAACAATTTCATGGTCGATGTGATCACTCTATTAACATATTAGAAAACATGGCAGGGGCCAAGAAAACAAGAGAGAGTTTAATTAGAGAAAACTGAAATTGTGTATGATTGAAATGTGAAAAGTTATTACATCAAGCTATGTACCTTATATATAATGTGAGAATAGTAATGAACTTGTAAGTTGTAACTAATCATTAACCACTTAGTCAAAAAAAAAACTAATCATTAGCCAACTATATCTTTAACATGTCTTATTCAACCAAGATTACTGAAGTATCTTTAATTACCCATAATGCACTATTCGTCCAAAAGAAAACTTGTGAAATCCAAATTAACATGTAAATAAATCAACGAAAGAATCAAAAGGAAGGTAAGTAAGGATCCATAAAACTGCATGGATGAGGGGGAAAATAAAATAGCAAGAGAAGAGGTAGGCAAAAGTAAAAACCCAAATTTGTAAAATGAAATCCATTTGTATTTTAATTAATTAATTAACTCAAAGCATTACCTCTTTTCTTCATCATCAATATCATTGCTGCTTGCTGTGGACTTATAGTTGGGAATTGGAACTCGTCCAGATTCTATATGCCTAAGGTCTTCCAAAAGGATTTCATAGTGTCTCTTCACTTCCTCCGCTGATTTGTCACCAACTACTTTGGCTATATTTTGCCATCGATCTGGGGTATCTTTATCATACAAAGCAAGTGCGTTTTCAAATTGCTTGTTCTGCATGGATGTCCAAGAGGTAGAATTTTCTTTGTTGTTGTTGAGGGAGTTTGAAGCCATATGTTAGCTCAGGTGCTTGTTCAGCTAGTGGTAATGGAAGGTTCTGTTTCCAAGTAATTTGGGAGGGGACAAGAAGAGATGAGCTGAAAACAATGGAAGGAAGGAATGATGGGGTCTTTTTTCATTAATAAATGGAGGTAGGTTTGATTCATAGAATGATATATGCAAGGGTGTTGGTAATGAGTGTCCTAAGGGCATTGGTTAAAGAATCCACAATAGAAAAATTTATATTGAAAAACTAAGTAGTACACTCTTCGAAATGTTAAATACACCATTTTCCATATAAATTTTCCTTTTTTGGTTTCTTAAACAAAGTCCTAAGAACACCTGTTAGCATTCTCTTATATGCAAAAGAGATTGAGAAGGGTTGTTATGTGTTCTACATTAAGTAAGTATGAAAGCTTGATGTGATAAAGGACTAATTTTTTAGGTTGAGCTCTCCTCATGAGCTTAAGTCATAATAATTGGTCTTTCCATTAAGAGTTAGGTTACAAAAAAGGTTATCGGCAAGTAAGTATTGAAGCTTAATATAGTACTTAAACCATTAAGTTCTCCTACCTGATAGACTAATCTTTTGGGTTGAGCTCTTCTCACAAGAAAGGCGCTCTCTTTTATAATTTTATAAAAGGTAATAGGATGGTCATGGTGGATCCCATCTAGATGCGACCCGTTTCTTTTGGAAATTTAGAGTGGGACAAGGTACAGCCAGAGTCTTTTTGATACCCTTGGATTTATTTTTGGAGAGTTTTACGGCATAAACCTTCAGATGATATCCGTATGAGGTAAATGCCCATGGGAAGGGAAAAGGGCAGAAAAAAGTCGTATATCTATGTAAAGGTCATTGAAAGGCTGAAAGACAAACAAAAAATAAAACAAGGGAAACGATAGTTTATTCTATTTATGGGCCAATCACTTGGTAGGATGACAAAAACTACACCCTTTGATTCAAATAGCTGCCTCTAAACTCATGTTATTGATTCTAACCGAAGTACCAAAATGTTTTAATTCAATGAAGCGAACTCTATAGCTATTTTATCTCTATATATGTTGTGACATGACAAATATATAGCAAACTGTTTCGGTGGAATAAGCTTCATTCTAGGCTCTAGCAGTGAATCACGAAGATAAAATAATGGACTCTATCTCTATCTCCTACTACAAATCATGTCCCTTGCTAAGCTTAATTTGACTGGCTTGGCTCCTATCTTTATTTCTTTATTTATTTTTATTATAGCCACCTGCTATAATCAGAATGGCATTTGGCCTTGTTACTTTTTGAGGAATAAATAAATAAAGCATGGCTATCTTATTGTGTCACAATTTGACAAGAAAGCTACCTAACAGTAACAGAGAACAATGGATACAATACAGACAAAGGGAGGCAACGTGACCAAGACTAGACATGCCCTACTAGATTGTTTTGTGGAAAAATGACTTTCTTATTAAGTAGTATATTAGTGTTTGTATTGTTGGCTTACTTTCCAAGAAACTTATCAGGGCTATCACAGGTTGCAAGTCTAATTAGAGGTGTAACGGATTGGTTTGGTTCGGTTTTAGATGAGAAAAAAGCTGAACCAATAAAAAATGATTCGGTTTGGTTTGGTTCGGTTTTAACATTTTTTCCTACAACACCCGAACCAAACCGAACCAATCAAGAACAGGTTGGTTCGGTTCGAACCCGAAAATTATTTAATTTCAAAATATATATAAATATTAAAATATATATAAAAATACATATAATAAATATTAAACTATTAAAATATATATAAATATTAATATATAATAAATATTAAAATATATATGTAAATATTAAAATATAATAATTGGTTCGGTTTGGTTTGGTTCGGTTCCAAATTCTTGAACCCGAGAACCGAACCAATCACCATCAGGTTTGGTTCGGGTCGGTTCGGTTCGGACCCGAACATCAAAAAAATCCGAACCAATTTAATTGGTTTGGTTTGGATTGTCGGATTCATCAGGTCATTGGTTCGGGTCCTACACCCCTAAGTCTAATGCATGCCACATGTCGTACAAACAAGGCAGCCATATTTTGTTGCCTGCAGTGTCCACTAGCCCCTTGTGATATAGGATGGGAATTAACTAGCAAAAAGACTAGTGCAAAATGCACCAATCTTCTCCAATACAGACCAGGAGTGTCTAGTTTGCAAATAGCAAATTACTGCCATTTGGATTTTATCTTCAAATATGCACAATGCACTTAATAATAATAGTTTTTAAACGTAACAAATTAAAAATTTGTTCGACACGATATCCTTAATTGTAATTCTCCCGATTGACCATGTTGTAATCCCCCTGTATTGGGTTAAAATTTGATTATTCCCACTGTTCATATAAGTTTCATGATTTTGAATTTTTATAGAAGAAAACTATTTTTATAACATATATAATTGGTTGATCTAGATTCACTTTTTATAATTTCTGCAGAATTTGATGGCTTTTCTGGCTCTTCTTATCAGAAATTATCAGTGAAGAAGAGTCATAGATGACAGACAATAATTAAGAGCCATGGAGAAGAATGAATGCTTAATGAGGCACTGGCCCAACAGTGGTGGCTATTTGAAATTCTAGTGATTTATATGGTTGCATCACAAGCAAGAAACTTTGATCTAAGTAAAAGGCATTTACTAAGCTAAACACGATTTTGGGTCTGACCAGCTGTGTGTTGTTGCTTAATTCCCAATAGAGCTCCTGAGTTCAGAAAGTGTCAGGCCCCAACCCAAGGTTAGCTACATGGTGGTTACGGAACCATACCAGTATTCTTAATGATAAGAAAAGTAAGTTAGTGGTTATGCAAATGTGATAAGCCCTTTGGAAAAGTTATAGATAAGGGCATGAGAAAATACCTCTAATGACAGGTTGTATAGTTTGACTCAATTTTTTTTTTTAAATTTGTATAATGTCTTTTTGTTATTTAGGCCATACTTTTATGTAGACAAAAAGAACTTTGTTCCATAAAAGTTTTGTTAGATAGGGATTTGATTCCTCTAAAGTAAACTTGCCCCAGTACAGGTATATCCACCCTTGGATCATTTAATGATTTAAGATCTTTATGTATTTTATCGAATTAAGGATGGATACACCTTCTCAGAGAAGTTAAATCCAAAGTACAGGTCGGCCTTGGATTGGAGAAATGAGTGTTCAGAATGTGTGGGAGAAAGCGGTTGCTGATGAGATTTGATGTCAAATCAATGGTCCACATTCAAATCCATGCATGCAAAAATTTTAGGTGTATGAAAATGTTGATAAATAAAAGAAGTCCCACATTGAGTAAAAAAGAGACAACTAAAATGAATATAAAGTTTGAACCACACAAGTCCAATTTGTCTTTTGGACAAAGTTACAACTCTCAAACACAATCCTGCATGAACACCGATTCATGGTTTCTATGGCCTCATGGTCTATTGATCATTGACATGTGGCCTTCGAGGCTAAAAACTTGAAGGGCTTAAGGGAGAGTGTTGGAAAATAAAAAAAGTCCCCCGTCAAGTATAAATAAGACAGCGGAAATGAAAGTGAATATAAAGTTTGGAGTGAATAAGTCCAAAGTTGTAACTCTAACCATAATCCCACGTGAAGATTGAGTCACTCGGTCACTCACCCTACATTGCAAGACTATGATAGGTCTGCTCATAAATTTCAACTGGACCTCACTAGGGACTAGTCATTTATTTCCCTTTTCAGAGAACGTAGCACCTTTGGCCAGTGGTCCTTCCAGATGTGTTGGAGGATAATCCTTAAAGTTAAGATGTTGGATAACTATTGTTGTGGTCACCACACATATAACTGGTCCCCGGTCCTGCAATCTTTTGCAAAAGCTTAAATGTTGGGACTTGCATAAAAATACGTTATGTACATGGAAAGGTTCCAAGTGGAAACCATTTCCTTTTGGATGTGATGATATTGTGGATACATCTCTATAATATATATTTCAAGGACACACCTTTGGCAAGTTTGGATAGGTGTCATCTCCTCTTACAATGGCTTCTAAAGGAAGCTTATTCAAACCTTACTATTTTTAGCAAGTTTTATATAATATTCAAACAAAAAAAGTTCAGGCATAATTTGTAGTGGTATCCAGCTCATTCTTTTACCTACCTCATTGATTACCACCCATTTTTATCTCTATTTTTTGTCAATCGTGTCATTGATTACTCCACCCATTAATTAATTACTCTTACCTTTTATTTGAATTTGAATGGCTATTGTAATTTATTATTTCTTTTAATTCTTTTAATTAGCCTCTCACTCACTCTTTTAATTGATACTGAGGAACAGGTCTGGCAATTCACAGTTTCCAATTCCGCAAAACCACTTTCCAAGACTATTATTGTTAATGCATTATAGAGATTATTATATTATATTATTATATTATTATTTCGAAATTCAAATTTTAAATTTGCACCTGTTTCCAATACATTAGTTCCGATGCACTGAGAAAAGGAAACCCACCTCACCATAGACATATTCTCTCTCCAGCAAATGCATTTCCATCTATGGTACCATTTTCATACATCTTCGTCTCCCCCTCTTCTCTCTGCCTTTCTATTACAACTCTGATCTCTGATTATTTCTCTTCTCTTCTCTGCATTTTTTTTTACATGTACGTCTCTCTCTCTCTCTCTCTCTCTCTCTCCATTTCTCTTATGTGGGCAAGGGAAGATCAATGGGTATCTAACCTCTGGCTTTCAGACTGGGAGGGTAAGCTTTCTTTTCTCTTTTTTGTTCAACTGTTCGGTTTCCATCTCTGATTTTGGTGTTCTTCCCATTACAAAGTTTGGCTTCTCCTGTTCTGACTTCTGATCTAACGTTTTTATTGTTACGCTTACAAATTGAAAGCACCGTAGATTGCGAAATTTCAGCGAAATTTGGGTTTGTACAGGGACCTACCAGATAGGATGTATGACTTTCTTCCTTTCGGTTTTATCTGTTCTTATTCCTTTCTTTCCTTTAATGATGAATTTAACTGATATTTTGTATGTATGATGTCTTCCTTAGGTCATGGGAGTGAAGTTAATTTAGGAGGAGATGTAGGGGCAGCATTGAGTACTTGCAACACTCTTTCAAAGGTAAAATTTTTATATACTGTAATACTGTAATTTCAATTATTTCCGAACAAGAAAACAAATATTTCTCCACGACTTTTTTTTTTCCGATAAATTATAGTTTGCTTTAACCTAACATTCAGAGTTTGATTTCCAGGTTCCTTCAAGTGTAAGTCTTTACCTATACCTTTCTTCAGAATTTTATTTTCAGTTTCCTTCAAGTAGTAAGTCTTCTCATATACTCATTTTAGTTGATAATAGTACAAGTTTTTTTTTCCCGATGGATTTTATTAGTTGTTTTCAATACCACTACTTGGAGCATCGGCATGCTTCTTTTAGTTTAAGTTAATTGGAAGGCCTTTAGTTTCATGGTTGTGTGGCTTTTGTGCCCATCTTATTGTTATTGTTATTTTATTTTGGTGAAATCATGTTGTTATCTTACAATTTGCTCTTTCTTTCCCATTTTCTCTAAACTCTATATGTTGCTTATCCAAGTGTTTATATCTTACATGCATTAATTGCTGTTGTGTGTTCATCTCAATTTAGTCAGTTTCTTATGGTTGCCTAATTTTAAGTTTTGGAGTATAAGATAAGTATCCTCTTCTTATGAGTACTCTGCTATCAGAGAACTTCTTTTTTCTTAACTACTCACAATATTCATATATGTTCTGCACATTTAATTCTCTTTCAAAAATTACAATAAAAAAACTGAATTTTAAATAACATTGGTTCTGGTTTTCTTTTATTAGAATTTTTTTTAAATGTTAGCTTTAATGCCTTGATTCTATTCATTTTTCATTGGTTTGTATATGGCTTTAGTCTGCTTTAATTTCATTTCATTTTCTTCTGAAGGGATTTTCATTCTTGGTTCATCTTTTTATTATTGGGTTAGTTCATCAACTAAATATAAGCTTCCAGAGCTTGCCGAAGATGATAGAGAGAGCCTTGCCTTCCAAGCACGTTAGCAACTTACCTTTCTGATTTTGATTTCCTTTCTTTTTATTATTGGATTTGGCTTTATATGCTCATATATTTTGTCCGGTTACTCCAACTATTTTTCCAGTGAAGCATGTGTCCACAAGGTATTTAACCATAAATTAGGATTTTCTTCATATATCAACTTTTGTTTCTTCTTTTTTTACAGTTATTTAACCATAAATTAATTGTCTGTTCTATTGGTTTTTTTTTTTTAGGTTCACATAGCTCTAAAGATGATGAAATTCACATTTGATGGTTCATATTAGTGCTTAAAATCTATACTTGAATGAGGGGTGCTTATATTCATTATGCTTGATTAATGCATTTCATAACTTCCTATCCTTGAATGTTGCTTGCTACAGAGAAGATGAGGGAAGTTAGTGAAGCAACAAATGCTAGAGTCGCTTGGTTCAATATCATGCCTCTTCGTGTATGCAGTTTGGTTTCCTAGGTGCTGGTGTGATATCTTAAACACTTTCTTTTCCTTACTACACTTCCTTACACCAAATTGTTTTCTCAAGTTTTGGAAAAACCAGAAAGAGTTAAACATTGTATAATTTAATTTTGTCGTACCCTTTAATTTTGTTTTTACTTATTTATAATTTTTTGCATTGGATAATGGTGGAAGAGTGAAATCATGGATGTCTTTGAAGAATTTCTTTGAAAGGGAGGACTTATGCTTTCATTAAGTTTGTTTTCAAGCTTTGAATAAAGTCACCGAGGTTTGTTTTCTCTTCCAAAAACTTTCTACAATGTTTTTCACTTTTATTGGCTGATATTATTTGTTTTCCTCTTATGTCATATTCAGGGTTAAGATTCTAATTTACTTATGAGTTGTCTATTGTTGGTTTGTGATAATAAATTGTGTCGATGGGTTTAAATTGGTTGTTGTTGCCTCCTGTAATGTTTATAACTTACAGAATTATTCTATTATATTTTGATGATAATTGGCATCTCCATTTGTTCCAAAACTATGGTTTTAAGATACACAAGTTATTATATTAGACTTTGTCTTCTGTTTGCAGAATGGATAAGCTTATGCAACAGAAAGAGCAAATTTGGTTTTCCAGCAGGCAAAAGAAATTAGATTGCAAGAGATACCTCACTCCAAAAGACATAGTGGAGTGGTCTTCTAATATTAATCTTGCATTTGTTGCTCAAATATTCCAGCATATGTTTGTTAGTTTTAAGAGCTTGCCAATGTACTAATGATTTCATCCTACCTTGCTACAATAAGACTACCTTGGGTAATGCTTCCAAAAATTCTTACTGTTTTGTGCCTTCTTTTTTAAAAAAATGGGATGAGGGTGGCCCCTGTATCACCTTTATCATGGAAATTAAAATTATTGAGTTTGCTTTCATATTTTATTTGTCATGATTATCCTTAAATAGGCTTCTGGGTATCAGGTTCATAGGCATCTTTGCGGAAAAAAAAATTAATGAGACAGGGGATTAGTCCATGTAAAAGAATCCGTTTATCCAACTGCTATCTATTTGGTAACATTCATCTCTGGGAACATACTGAAAAGAAGTAATTGTGAGGGAAATCTGATGCTTTTTATGAGCTTTACTCACAAAATCCAGTGAGATTGGCAGTATTTACTAAGCAATTTAAGTGTTTCTGCGGTTCTCTTTGTAGACCGTAGAGTAGTATTTGTATATAAAGAACCACTAGAATCAGGGTGCTAAATGATACCGTTAATCTAATTATTGATTATGCAATTTGGCAAAGACAAAGAATTTGTAGTTCTCTCACATGGTGGAAGTGAAAAGTGCGGTGGCTTCCAAATCGCGGATAAGGTTCCTGTTAGTTCCATATACTTATTTAGCCTTTTAAATGGACTAAACTGAAAGTTAAAATGGCTTAATTATTAAATGGATTTGGAATATAAAAAGATTTGTAAGGTGATCCACCAATGATAGTGACAATCAAACTAGGAACTATGGCAAGTTTATAGGAATGATTTTTATATTTAGAATATTTGAATTGATCTATTGACTCTTCCTTTTTTAATTCTCAAATTGCAAACAATTTTTAAAATTTATGTATTTTTTACATCGTCGTCAATCATCCCTTTTATTATGAGAACACTCAACTCAAAAATATTTTAAATATATAGAAATTTTATTTTATAATAATGTTATAGGAATGATGTTTGTATTTAGAATTAATCTATTGACCCTTCCTTTTTTTAATTTTCAAATAGCAAACAATTTTTAAAATTTATGTATTTTTTTTATATTGCCGTCAATCATACTTTTTAGAGTAATGATATTTGAATACAAAATGGTGTCCAACACCGTATAAAAGTATTCTTCCCAACTTATTTATTGTTTTCTTCTATTTTATCATGTATTTCATCACTCCCAAGGCACTCATAAGCTCTACGATGTCTATACAAGGTGTCCAAATTGTGTGTTAAAATATCTTTACTCTACTTTTTATTATGGGAACACTCAACTCAAATATATTTTAAATGTATAGAAACTTTATTTTATTTTATTTATAAGAATTTATAAGAAACATGTTTATATTATATTTATAATATTTAGAATTAATCTATTGCCTCTTCCTTTTTTTTTAATTCTCAAATTGCAAACAATATTTAACACTTAAGTATTTTTTTACATCATCACCAATCATATTTTTTTTTATTATGATAACTTTCAACTCAAATAAATTTTAAATGTATAGAAATTTTATTTATTTTATAAGATTTTTACAGGAATTATTTTTACGTTTAGAATATTTGGAATGAATCTATTGACTCTTCCTTTTTCTTTTTTTTTTTAATTTTCATATTGAAAACAATTCAGAAATAATTACTTTTTTTGTATCGGTACCAGTTTGATTTACATCACTTTGTTTTGTTACCGAGACACCCCGACGGGGTGTTACAGTTCCCACTACTTTTTGACTACCTGTACACATTGGCTTTCTCCTTGAGCCATTTATGACTATGAATTTGTGGTTGCATTGATAATAAAACATACTTATATCAAGGGTAAATTATGTTGTATATTTAATTTAATTTAAAAATTTAATTTGATAATTCTATTGTATATTTAATTTAAAAATTCTATAATCTGCCTATAATGTGAAATTTATATTTTAAGCATAATATTTTCGAATCATCATATAAATATAGGGAGGAACGATATATAAGTTTATCTTGGCCGGGAATGGGAAACCTTCCGCAAAGAATGGTTTGGATGGAGAAAGGACTCTTTTTTCTGAACTTGATATGACAAGAGTTGCTTTTGCAACAGATTGAATAATACACACACACACACACACACACACACACACATATATATATATATATATATATATATATATATAATATTTTTCGTTGTCTTCTAATTATATTAATTTTATGCATTCTATCCTCTAGCAGTTTTTTATTTCCATTATATTTATGTTATATATCATTTATTTCATATTTCATATGTTAATTTATAAATTTATAAATGTTAATTAATTAGATACTCAATTAAAATTTTGATTTTGATATTTAACTTTTAAAACAATAATTTTTTATATTACTAAAATATTGTGTTATTAATATGTCGCCCCGTGCATGGCAAAAAGGGAGAAGACACAACTATTGGTTAAGAGAGTGTTAACTATTAAGTAGTGAATTTGGAAAATTGAGAAGATTTGTAAAGTGGTAAGTAGAATGCTAAGGTATTGGTAGAAATATATATTTAAAATAATATGATACATAAGTACATTTTCTAAAATTGTTTAACTTGCACTGGAATTGAGGAGAAATACAATAAATATATTTTCACTAAATAAGAAAAAAAATCAAGGTAGTAGGAGAAGAAATGATTAGTGCTAATTTATAATTTTGCTTTGAAAAAAAAAAACTAATTGACTATAAAATTGAATCTTTAGAGAAGTAGAATATAAAGGTATTGAGAGAAATAGAAAATGTTAAAAATAAAATATTCATAATTATATTCATAAGATGATATATAAACATATTTTATATAAATGGTTAACTTACACAAGAAATGAGGAGAAATACAACCGATAAATTTTCATAAAGAAGAAAATGTTTGAATGTAGTGAGAGAAGAAATTGATAGTGCTAATTTATAATTTTTCTTTAAAAAAACTAAATTCACTATAAAATTCAATATTTAGCGAAATAGAATACCAAGTTAATGATAGAAATGCCAAATGTTTTTTTTTTTTTTTTTGAATAAAAGAAATGCCAAATGTTAAAAAACCGTACGAGTAAAATAGAACTATAATAGAGTTAAGCAAATCAAATTTTAAAAAATTATGTTACTATTATAATAGAGTGAAGCAAATAGAATTATTTTGATATTGATATTTATGTATATTTGATATTTAACTTTAAAAACAATAATTTTTTTTAATTACCAAAATATTGTGTTATTATAATTCCGCCCCGTGCATGGCACGGGTCACATACTAGTTAATGATATTTGAACACTCATTTGAGATATTTTTTCTGGATATCCTAGACATAATGACAATTGTGTAAATAGACATAATGACAATTATATAAATATAAGTGTACTATTAACACACATTTTTTGGTATCCATTTTGGGTGTTCATATAATATATCTCTTTTGGATAAGTAGATAGAGGAACAAACCTAGTGTACCAACCAATGGACATGAAATTAGTTTCTTTCACAATTCATGTTATGCAAATATAATATATATTAAATTAAAATGAGCGGTTGTAAAACTTCTTAGAACAATATTCTAAAAGCATTTTATAGAGTGTTTGGATCCACGGTGATATTATGGGAAAACCATGTTCACTGTGAAAGCTACGGATAGTAGCTTCCATTAAAACCACGACAAATCGTGTTCCTAACGCACAAATAAACATGCTCTTAGAATTTCTTGAATTTTTTTATAGTCAAAATGTTAGTATATTAGATGTTAGATTAATATTTCTATTTTCCTAAAGTTTGAATCCTGGACCTCAAACTCCTATTCCTTATACCTTTAACTTAAACCAGTTGAGTTACCCCAATCCCCTAGACTCAGAGAGATGGATGAGAGATATGACAATACACCTATCCCACTTAAATTTGATCAATTTCGGATTTTTGGATATTGCAGGCAGTGACGGATTCAAAGGATGCTTGCTTCCCCTCTTCAATAGATTTTGTAAAACTTAATTATATATTGTAGTATTTTTTTTAAGAGTTTAATTGTTATACATTGACAGTATAAAGTTTTTTGCACTGTCAACCAATCACAAATCATGTAATGGATGACTTTTAAGGTAGTTAGGATAAGAATCAATAAATCTTGCTAACGTGGCAATTTATGATTGGATGTCGGTGTAAAAAAGCTTTACAATATCAGTGTATACCAATTAAACTCATTTTTTAATTAAAAAGACTTTATAAAAAATATTTATTATATATTTATATATTTGTCCATCCTCTGATATTTTTTTAAGATTCATCCAAGACTGCAGCTACCTTTAATCAAAATTTGTTTGTTGTACAAGCTTTTGAAACAAAAAAAAGGGAGACGTGAAAACTACCTTTTTCTTTAGAAAGCCTATTTGAATAATTAAGTCTAAAACTATTATTGATCAATCACTAAATGCCGGGTACCTAGATCATATGACTTGTCTAATTTACAATTTTTCCTTATCAGGTGCGATTCTAATAAGCTTCAAGTTCTTCTTTGATGATGTTCTAATAGCTAATAGTAGTTGTATATAAAAACCAACAGAAGTACTCTTCATTAATCATAACCCTCTTGTTATATGGAAGCCCGATAAGATAAATATATTGTTTATGCTAAAACAATAAATGAGAAAGATCAAGTAGGTATGGTATTAATGTTGTCTGAGTACAAGGATGCAGAGCTAGTACATTGTGGATCCCTAGCTCGGCTACAGTAAAAGGTCTATGAGAAAAGTACAAAAATTGCCCTAATGAGGACAAGGAGCGACTTATATAGAAGTATGGCATGTGTGACCCACGCGGGACGGTTACACCGAGTGGGCCCTCCTGGTGCGGTTAGCTCGATTTCCGGACGCTGGTGAGGATTCTCTTCTCTCTCCTATCATTGTATGATTCTTCTAGAAGCGCCATGTGTCCTGGTGACGTGTCCTTAAGCATGTCTTCCATGCATCGTCCGAGTAGGCAGCTCTCCCGGGGACTCTCTTACAACGTCTGGTAATAACCCGATCTATGAGTGCATAACTCGGGTGCTTGAATAAACATGTCGGACATTTGGGCCCCGAGATGTTCGATATCCGAATGATGACTCCACCTTGCCGGTATGATCTGAGACGCCCCTTACAGGGCCTTGCCTTTGCCGTTCGCACCGAATGGGCCTCCTCAACGGTTGGGCATATCACTGGGCCTTGTGATATTGGGCCATTCACCAAATCTGGGGGGAACATATATAATCTTGCACACAACCAGCCAGCAGAGTAGGACCCCACACACATGGAACTCCCGTGTTTCCAATTCCACTAGTTTGCTGTAATCTGGGTGCACAACAGAAACAACAGTAGCCGAAGAATTCAAAAGAAATAAGCCGAAGGAAATAAGCGTGCTTGCGGACAGTACTACTATAATGGGTGAGATCTCTTTAGAAGCTCGTGTTGCACCTCTTTTCATTCTAATTGTAATTAGCTTCATTGTTTCTTTCTATTTAGTAATTGGTGCTATCCCACTATAATCAACTAATCATATAAAGAGAATTAATGCTGAATTGATCATAGGTTTGACTTTTTTTTTTTTTTTTACTTTTTAAAGTCTTAATACAGAAATGGCAAGGGGGTTGGGCACTGATTAACAGCAGAATAAGAACAATATTTGTCATTTCGTTCCATCAAATCTGAATTGCACTCTACACATCAATTTTATTGTTTGCATATATGTTATTAGAATAAAGGTCCAAATTGGTTCTTGACAAAAAAATACGGTGACACTTTGGTCCCTGAGAAATGGAAAATACCAATTTAGTCATCAAGAATGTTAAATATGGATCAAAATAATCGCTGATGGGGACTAAAATGTCCCTAAAAATTGTTCTAAAAAGGACTATTTGACTTGTATTTTACATTCTTGAGGATCAAATTGATATTTTTCATTTCTCAGGGGCCAAAATGTCACTGTATTTTGTTGTCGAGAATCAATTTGAGTCTTTACTCTATGTTATTACCATGTACATCTTGCAACCTTAGCTCCCCACAATATGGTCTCAGACTCCTACTCCTAGATTTCCCTAGATTGCCTGGAAGTGTTATGGGCCTGGTACATGGGAGTCAGGATCCTCTCCAGTCTGTGACTAAATGGAGAGTCTAGTTGAGTGGATCTTGACCTTACACGTGGCAATTGCAGAAATGAATGGTTGTGATTTATTTTATTTTCTAAATTAAATTAAAACAGAATGGAGAGTGGAGACTGGGTTTGGTTTTCAATTTCATCTCCCCCTTTCATCTTCCATTCGACACTTTCGCTTCTGTTCCGCCGCCATGCAGCCTCGCCGCCACCCCTGGATCTCGCCGCCGCCAAGCCCGAACTTCACCGCCACCCCTGGATCTCGCCATCACCTCCGTCGTGTCGAAGGACAAACCGCCGCCTCCATTGCGGCATGGTCCAACCCATTCTCCCAATCCCAAACCCACATCTTCAAACCCATGAACCCTCTCCTGATTTTTACTTCTGGAATTGATGACACATAACAGAGTCGCAAATAAAAAGGAAGAGTTTTGAAGAATTGAATGTGTGGCAAATACCAAAACAGAGTCGCGGCGGCGAGCTTCAGTCAATGGCGGTGGCGAGCTTCAGTGGGGCGGCGAAGCGGCGATGCTCAATAGGTGGTAGTGGTCGAAGGCGGTATGTCTCACATTCAACACAGTGGAGCAGCAGAATCTTCAAACTGCGGCGGTTCAGGCGCGGCGGCGAGGTTGAGTGGGTGGTGGTAGTCAATGGCGTACGGCGGGAGAGAGGAGACGTTCGAACGAAGTGTCGAAGGAAGGGAGATGAAAAACCAATATACATTTTTCTAATTTCAAAATAAAAAATAAATTAACATTATAAATCTCAACCATTAATTTTTGCTATTGCCTCGTGTAAGGTCGAAATCCACTCAGCTGAACTCTCCATTTTTTAGTGATAGAACTGGAGAGGGGCCGGACTCGGTACATGGGTATGCCCAAATTAGGCTAAATAGTAAATACTGCAATAAAATGCCAAAAAAGAAAAAGCCAGAGCATTCAAGCAAGCAGAAAATCAGGAAAAAGAAAATTAATTATAATTGTATAGAAACTATATCTATTTTTACATACTGCTCCTACATTGGTTTTGCAAGCCACTGGTAATCCCATTGTAACTTTTTCTAACAAAGGAAAATTTCTCTTTTCTCTTTTTCCCTTTATCGTTTTTTAAGGAATGTTGTCTTACAGGCTTCAATTTAATATAATAATAATACCTTTTGCTTTTAGCACAACGGAAACATGTATCTTATGATCTTCTCTGCAAATATCATTACTCGTTATGAATAACTTTAAGTGGCCCAATAACAAAGAAACTCACTTAACCATTGCAAAACAAGAGAGAGAGCTCTGCACAATATACAAAGCACAACTGACAGACTCAATCAACCATTGCAAAAGAAAAGAGTGTGACTCAATTAACCATCTAACAAATTAACAATATAATTGGACAGCATACACCATCACAATTCCAAATGATATACCCCTTTGGATTACCAATCTTGCAAATTGCTAGAACTAAAAGAAAAGATAATAAAAATCAATCAGATTGAAGAACAACAAATCACTAAAAATACATCCCTTCATCACTCACTGCTAGCCAATTTACTTGCCCAATTTGGCCAATACCATGCCTCATCAGTTTGGGGGACAAAAAGTAATGACATACCGAGGTGCTTTGCAAGTCTTAAGCCCTGCTGAATCATCATAAGCGTAGCTATAAGCCTGAGGGCAAATGGTCTTAAACAAACGAGCAAACACACTTGGCTTACAGCTTTTTGGGCTAGCAAACTCCCCAGTACAGCAGTACTTATCTGATTTTGCAGCCAAACAAGCACTCTTGCACCCCACTACCTTGCCTTGCCTTTGCACAACAAGTGCAGAAGGGCAACAAACATTCAAGTTAGACTCACATGCTGCAACCCCACAACCTACACCCCCACCCACTGGCTTCATGGACACTGGAAGGTTAAACCCATCAACCAAACTAACATCATAGAAATGCAAGGCTGATTGAGAGGTTCCAAGGGTCATTTCCACAAGTGTAGCAGGAGGTACTCCACCAATTCCTTGGCACTTCAAAAGGCCTGCACAATCACCTGTTTCACATGAACCTTTACCTGTTTGTTGGTCAAAGCAACACCCTTGTCTTCCCCAGATTCTCCCTGACCACCCCTCAGGGACTTCCAGAACCGCCTCTTCCCCGCTGCAAAGGTGAAAGCCCCCATCTTTTGGAGATGGGTGCCCTGCACTGCCAAGGATTCCAGGCCACACGCTCTCTTTGCAGTTGTTCACCAATATGAGTTGAGTCCCATCTGCAACAAAAGGAAAGGAAAATACCCGTTGCTCATCTTTGATGATTACATTTCATCACATCAAAATTAGGTTGAAGAATATAAATTGGTATAGTTGTTCAGAAAATAAATTGGTATTATCAGTTGTAATTATATAAAATTTCTTGCATAGTGCACTCTAATAACTAGGCCAATCACATTATTAATGATGTGATTAATGATTGGTTCAATGCATCTATTAACAACAAAACATCATAAGGCAATGACACACGTTGTCTAGAATAAAACATATGAAGACATAAAGTGCATGAAGCAGATTGTTATTTGTTATAAATCAGACATAGAGAGTTCAAGTGTTATAGGGAAGGAACTAATGAGTGGAGAGGGTCTTCTATGGTTTCCGTGATAAGAGAGTGGATTAGAAAGAGTACCTGTAAGGGAGATGGAGACGAGTATGCAAAGGAAAATGAAGAGATGCAAGGAAGTAGCCATTGGAGTTTGGAACGCTGAACTGTTTTCTGTGCTATTTGCTATTTGTGGGAGCGCCTCATGCAAGAGAAGGAATGGGAGAAAAATAATAGAAGTGGGAGAGGGTCTCCACTAGGAGTAGTAGTTTCCTTCTTTTTAGCCATTTTCAACTTTGCAGAACGGTGTTCTTTTAAAAACGGTTCGCTAAAGCACTCACTACAACTTTGAACGGTTACTTCCCTTGTCCTACCTCTCTGCCTTTTATGCTTTCATTCCTTTATTCCTATTTTCAAATTTATATATAACTTTATTCTTAAAAAATATATATATGAGTATGCTTTCTTTATATATTTATATTTACAATACATCGAATTAAAGTTATACTATAATCTTTGTTATCTTATAAGATTAATCTTATGAGCTTCATTTTTCCCACTAACAATATAAAAGAATTTTACAGGTTTGTTTGAACTAGGCAGGGTTTTATTTGTTGTGGTGATGTGGTTAGCTTTTATTTGTTGTGGTGTTGAAACAGGGGTTATATTTGGTGTTATTGGTTGGGCTAATTGTGGTTTTTAACTTTTTTATAGTTTTACAGGTTTATTTAACTGCTGATAGTTGATAGGTTGCTGTTTCTGTACCCCTTATACTTTTATCTATATACTTTTGCTTATAAAAAAAAGTTTTACACTAACATCTAATAATATTTTAACAAATCTTTTTTATTGTTGTTTCTTTCTATTGGTTATTAAATTAAAAGCACAAATATCAAAATGTTACTACTTTGATCCAATATAATCAAATGTTAAAGACGTGATGCATGTCTAAAATTCCTCCTATCAAGTCAGCCACCTATCTATCCTTTGGGATACTAAATATGAAATTTGAATTCTTTCCTATCGTTGGACCCTCCAACAAACACTTTTATATGTAAAAATGCATGTATCCTAACCTCAAGATATATGTTAGCTATATAAAAAGAGCTATGTTATTTGTACAACTTTTATAGATACCTAGGTGACATTCACACTCATAATTGAATATTATATATCTATTTTATCTCGAAATACGATAAATTTTCATCCTATCCACACTCACATCAATCTACAGTATCTATACAGGTGTCTCATTTCAGATGTTCGAAAAAGATTGCTCATATAAAAATGTTGGTTGCCCAGTGGACGGAATTCGGACCCCTAAATATGTGGTGCCTGACCTAAATTAACTTTTCTTTATTATCAGTTATTCAAAAAAAATAAAATAAAATAAAATTCAATGTTTTGTGGCACTTCAACTAAATAAATAATAATATGTCAATGCCGTTTTGACATCGCTTATGCTCGCGTGCACTATTAGAGGCCAATGCAGCAGACAGCAATGTGGATCACACCGCTTTGACTCTAACGTTGCCAATTTGAACAACGAAACGTCAGTATACTTTGTTCTATAAATTTCTAATTCTCATAAATGCATGAAAAATGTACAAGCACATGAAATAGTAAAACTATTATTATCTTTCCCAATTCCCACTTCTAACATGGTCATTATATTCCAATTTTAAAGATTAGGACCAATGTTAACAATCTAACATTAAGCTACAAGCTCATAGCCGGGAATGACAAACAAAATTAAGTGAAATTAGTGATTCTTTGTTACGTAGTGATGGATACAGAATTGTATTTGTATATGAGTTTTTCTAACCTGTACAATTTTATACATATTAAGGATCTTAAAAAGCAAATTTATATAGGAACTTGTGTATTTAGAAAAACCTATATATGCTTTTGGATTTCTTAACCTATGTAATATATTTATTAGAAAACTAAATATTTCAGTTTTGAAAATATAAAATAATCCAGCATTTCAGTATATAATTACAATTTAGTATTAGAGAATATCACCACCTGATGTACTTGGGCAGAGCCACCTCTCCCTCCAAGTACATCACCACCTGCCTCATGCTGGGTCTTTCTCCAGATAAGTCATTGGAACACATCAAACCCAAATTGAGAGCCACCAAAGCCTGTCCCCTATCAAACACCCCACGCAACTTTGGATCCACAACCTCCAAAATCTCACCAACCTTCCACCGATCCCTAACCCAATCCACCAATATAAGCTCCTCTGGCAACGCCTTAGGCTCAAAAGGTCTTCTCCCACAAACCACTTCCAACAACAAAGTACCAAAAGCAAACACATCAGTGCTTTTACTTGGTTTCCCCGTGCGTGTGAGTTCTGGTGCCAAGTAACCCAATGTTCCCACCACCTTCGTGGTGCTTGGATTTGTACCATGCTCATACAGCTTTGCCAAACCAAAGTCACCAACCTTTCCATTCATTTCTGAATCCAACAGAACATTCCCTGCTTTTATGTCTCTATGTATCACAGCTTGTTCACATTCCTCATGCAAGTAAACAAGACCCAAAGCTACACCCTTTATGATGTTGAACCTTTGTTCCCAGCTCAAAATTTCTTTGGGTTGGTCGAATAGGTACTTGTCCAAGCTCCCATTGGGCATGAACTCATACACCAATAATAGATCACAACCCTTCCTACCCCAACCTAGTAACTGAACCACATTCCTATGATGAACTCTACCAATTATTTCAATCTCTGACACAAATTCTTGCCACCCTTGTTTCAAGTCCTTGGAGATTCTCTTCACTGCTACTTGGGTGTTGGAGTTTGGTAGAACCCCTTTGTAAACTCGACCAAACCCACCAAACCCAATTAGATGTTCCTCCTTGAACCCCCTTGTTGCTTGTTTCAGCTCTTCATAAGGGAATCTGTGTGGACCAATGTTAAGTTCCCAAGGTTCTACAACATCAATTTTCTTCGTTTTACAAACCATAATATAAAATACTAACAAAATAACCACAATCATCATCATTACAACAAATACAGAAACAGTGACCCCCAAGATTATGGTTTTTTCCTTGTTGTTCTTAGATACAGGGAGTGATGGCAGTGTTTTCAAGTTCAATGATTTGGCTTCTCCATTATTCATACTGAAGCTCCAACCAAGGATATAGTGTGAACTAGTTAGCACCCCTGTTGAAGAAGAAAACCCCACATACATAGTGTGTTGAAGAATTGGTGAGAGATCAAGTTGGAAAGACAAGATTGGGGAGGTGGGTTTTGAAGAGGTTGAGGAGAGTCTAACATCCAATTGGTTCCTTGAGGAATCATAGTCCACCCATGCCTGAATCACAGTGCCACTTTTCAAATTGAGACCAGCTGGAACAGATTTGCTAGAAGCCATGTTGTTCAAGTTGATACCAACATGGTTGTCATTGATGTCACCGAAGTCATAGTCTTGAACAGTGTCAAACTCCACTGCAAACAAGTGGTTTGAAAAGTTTCCAACATCATTAGGGTTGAGAAGGCCCAAGTACTTGCCAGGATAACCACGTTGGAGCAGTTTTGAGGGAGAAATAGTGAAGGCAAAGCCATGGCCACCTAGTTTTGGATAAGGGGAAGTTATGGCAAAAGCAAAAGCAGTGGAAAAGGAGAAAGCTTTGGCGTTGGTGGAGTTCTTGAATTGCATTGGGGTTGAATAAAACGCTTGCCCAATAACTTTCTGTGTGTCGTTTGTTAGGCGAAGTATGCCATTGCGTTCAATCACAGCACCTCCGTTTATGGTTATGTTGCTGGCAGCATCAAACCCATCATAGAACAGCTCTTGATGCTGGCAGTTTATAGGGATTGACATTGAGACAAGAAGGAGAACATAGAGAAGTATGATGAGTGTTTTTGCCATAACAAAGTTGAAGTTGAAGCAGAGGAAGGGAAGAGTGCAATGGAAGTAATAATGACAACCATGTTTCGGAGCTTGGGGGACTTTTGGTCGGAAACAGCACTTTCCTGGATGGTAGGTTAAGTAGTAAAACGTGGTTCCTTGCTTCCGCGTGATGATCATGAATGTATTTGTATCACATCACTGGTCTATTGTCACTAAAATTCCATTTAAGCTTTGTCTCAACCACCACAAGGTTTTCATGCGAATTGCAGTCAACTGAGTCAACACACGTCCCCGGGCCGAGTTAGGATAGAAAATTAGAAATATTCTTCCCACTTCCCATTTACGAACAAGATTCTGCTGTGATGTCTAGTCAAAGGTGTCTCGTTATTCCCTATCAAGTATCAATTAAAGGTTGTGAATATACAGGTGTTAATAAATTATAATTTTATTTTATTAAGTGATAAATTATTATTGGTGGAGATACAAGAAAGTAAGACCGAAGATTTTCATCCCCCATTTACATGTCTCACTTCTTATTTCCATGATTATAATGTAATCTCTTTTTTAAAATGATTTAGAAAAAAATTTAATATGTACTTGTCATTTTTATTTTTTTGTTTCGAAACCGATCCTAATTAATCCTTCGGGTCGAGTGGGTCCATCAGAGTATCCTTATGGCTTAGGCCCGAACTATGAGACTAATATCTGATTCAACTGATTGAACAAGGTTTTTACCTCTTATTTCTCAGCCTCCTAATAGGAGTGACTCCACAATGATTCGAACTCGGATGCCCCGAATTCTCCTCCTTATACGGACTAGTTGCTTTCATTAGACCAACGTCCCATTGGTTGCCATCTTTTAATTGGATGAGATACTATTTAGTATAGGTAAATGAAATTTTAGACATCGCTATCCGGTTAGAATTTAGAAGATCCCACTTTATTTTCCCCATGTTTACAATGCTTTTTGAAAATGAAAGAAATGCTTTATGTACATACCTAAAAATTTTAGTCAATAGAGAAAAAAGAATTTATAAATATTTTTATTAAGGAAAAATATTGTAAATATGTATGAACAATAAAAAAAAAGGTAAAACTATATATAATATAACATGATTTAAATTTTCACACAAAATAAAAAACATAAGATATTAAGCTATTACAAATTACAATTACCCTATAGGCATTTTCATATTTTAAAAACATTAGCCATGGAGAGATGAATCGGATATATAAGGAAGTGGAGTGTAGAATTTAGTGGTAAAATGAAATATATATATATATATATATCCTATCACTTTCTATATTCATTTCTCTTAGACTTCTAGTATTTCTTTTCAATTAATATATGAAGTAATTTTTAAATTTAATTTTAAAAAGACTTAATGGATTAAATACAGCTAGTGAGAAAAGTGATAATGATTTAACATGAGGATAATGTCTAAATTTTGATAGGAGCAAAACCAAAAATACAAAATACATTATGATATTAATTTGGAAACTAATGACACATTAGATATGCTTAAATAGAATTATAGTCTTGACTAAGTCCTTTATCTTCTTAACTTTGTTACCCAAGATAACATCATCTTCCCTTCCCTTTGATTCCCTTTCTTTCCTTTCCTTCTAAATTCACAGACAAAGCCTTAGGAAACAAAACTTTTTTTTGGATGAGTGGAAGTTTAGGGGTGAGAAAAGACTCTTCTCATTCTAAGATTATAACATACCATAAATCTCAATATTTGATTTACCATAGGATTATAAAAAAAACTTAAGAATGATGAAATCCAGGATTTAGACCCAAATCATACAATTGTCATCAGTGGAAAGTAGACCAGCCAACTCCTGTTGGTCTTAGAGAATGCAACTAAAATGATAGGGTAGGGTAATGTTAATCTTCATGTCAAACAAATGATTGAATATAGAAAAGCAATAACCGTAGCATAAGAGAAAGGTATCAATTCGATTTAGCATGGTTCACAATATAACTCAAAATTACAGAGGATACAAATCCAATATGAACAATATGATAAACTTATTCTGTTATCTCTAATCTTAGCATCTTATCCTTTCACCTGATACGTTGAGAATGCTTAGAATGTGTATAAGCAAGATCCATCATCACTTCTAGCAGTTGGGTCGAAGTTTTGGGCATTTCGATCAGTACAACCTTCAGGAACGGGAACATTTATTTGCTGGGCTGCTTTGCCTGGCACAGTAAATGAAACAAGCAAAAATTTTAGTCCAACTTTTATTTGATCCAAATATGGTTTCGAGTTTAACTTTGATATAGTATCATCATTCAATTATGTTACTGCATATTATGGTGCAAGGTTTGGGGTGTAAGATATATGTATTGACAGATATACAAGATTCAAATCGCATCCCTTACTAACATAAGTACATAACAAACTGACAAGTAACAACTAACATTTGCATATAAAAAAAATGTTATGCCGTATTATTAAAAAAGTTGTGATAAAGATAAAGGATCTAACCATAGTAAGTTCCTCTGTTGATAGCATCTTCGTTAGCATCACCAAGAGCAGCCTCGCTCAAGTACTTGTCAGCAAGTTGGACTCTCTTCACATTCTCTTGCTCTTGGACAAGCATGTTACCATACTCCAAGAGCTTACTCAAAGTCATCTT
Organism: Echinosophora koreensis; assembly: GCA_035048595.1. NCBI lineage: Eukaryota > Viridiplantae > Streptophyta > Magnoliopsida > Fabales > Fabaceae > Echinosophora > Echinosophora koreensis. The sequence continues at coordinate 5,027,740 of JAPCYP010000019.1, read as the reverse complement.
GGGCTGATCGAAGGTTGGAGGCCCTTCCTTTGAGTTCACAAGCTTCTTCCCAATACCTTCAACACCAACACCAAAAACCCACTTCCTCACTTCATCATCATATACTCTGGCTCTGAGTGCACCAAAGAAATCTACCATGATACATAGAACAGTATTAGTTAGTTTGCAAATATTTATACAGGAAACGGTGGAAACAACTTTTATAATAATTTGTTAAGAGTATAAAGAATTCCGGTATTAGTTTAGCTTCCAATAAGCTAGCTCTATAAATAGAGCTTCGTGCATCTCATTTTATCATCTTTTCATCAACTCTATATGTTATCTTCAGAGTTTTCTCTCTACCTGGCTTATGCCTATGATCTCTATCCCTCACAACCTCTAATTTCTCACATGATTGAAATTTTTATACCACTTGCCATAAGAAGTCTAATACTGTATAAGAACCAACTCTCCCAAAAAGTGAAGGCAAATGAATGGTTTTATTTTATCTATGACAGTGGGAACTTACCAATGGATTGGCCAGGGAAGGTGTCAACAAGCTTGACAATCTCTTCATCAGGAATATTGTCACTGCGGAAAATTCCCTTGCAGACACCAATGCGGTCATCCCTTGTAGGTGCCCAGTAGAACTTCTCCATACGGCCATCACGGATGAGAGGAGCATACAATGTTGAGAAATCGTTACCAGTGACAATAATGGGCACACGGGGGTTCTCTTCCTTGTTGTACATACCAGGGAGCTGTACATTTGTGGGGTTATCAGCTATGTTCATGAGGGTGGCATTCACCATCTGGTTGTTGACAGTGTATTGGGTTGTTCCACCCATACGACCAGCTCCTGCATCAAGATCATTGATGAAGAGGGCACACATCTTTCCCTTCCTTATTATATCAGCAGCTTCACGGTACCTTTGCCTGATCAACTTTGCTGGCTCTCCTGCATTTCCACTTTCCAGCTCTCCAGCACTCATCATGATAGGGCTGTAATTACAACATTAATTATAGGGGCTAGAAAGTTAGCAACAAAGCAAAGCATTCAGAACAAAAATTCTGTTGTCCCAAAAAATGGTGTATCGATGTCTCCTGCCAATCAAAGGCCGAGGAGGTGCATAAATGTTAATGAGTTATGATTTTATTTTATTAAGTGGCAAATTGTCATTGGTGGGGGATAGGAAATGTGAGAGGAAAGTATGACAGAAGATCTTCATCCATTCAAGGAAGAGTTCCAGTTTGAAGATGCCATTGGCACACACATCATTGTTGAGTGCTAGGTACTCAATTTTAATGCACCAAAGAGACTTTCAATTTTGAATTAGTACTGGCTAATGTATTTAACTGATGTCTTCTTCACAAGGATGAAACTCTTGACTAATTAGTCATAGACACTCTCTTATCATATAACAATTGTTTTCTCTAAAATGTCTATACTATTAGGTGAAGGTTCATGAATAGTTTCATATCTAACAATTCATGTAGAGAGGCTAGTATAGCAACTCACTTGATTCCCATCTTGGCAAAGACAAGCTCACATTGGAAAGATTTTCCTTGACCTTTGCCTCCCCAGATACCAAGAATGAGAGGAACCTGAAAAAATAATGAAAACATAAATAAAATGTGTCTCCCTATCTTATTAAAGGGCAGTGTCTGCAGGAATCATATAATTAATCTAATTGCATGCCTTGATGTTGGGCAGTGTCATGAAGTTCTTGGTGATGTGGACAACAAGCTTGTCCATAAAAGCAGGAGCAATGTAAAAACCGTCCATGTTGTTGTCCAAGTTGTACCTGAAATACCATTATCCTGATCAACTTAAGATCAAAAGAGACTTCACTTTTTCAAACGATAATAAAAATGACAAGCAAACACTACATAATTGATGTAGAATTCTCAGTATCTCTCACTCACTGTTTAAGTCCAGTACTAATGTACTCATAAGAGCTCATGACTGCATAGTGAGTTCCGGCATCAACTGGGGCTTGGAAAAGGGAATCAACCATACCCTTCCCCCTTGTGATATCTTGCTGGTCATCTGAAACATCATAGGCCAGACCCTTCCACCTGTCCTTGTCGGTCTGCTGGCTTTCATCAATCTCTTTAGCAACAATTTTGAAACTTCCATTGGAAACCTTGGTGTTGGGGAGCCTTGAGGTAACCTTCTTCAAGCCGCTGCCAAAGAAGGCTGAAATGGGAACTGAAGCTCCAGCTCCAGAGCCATTCAAGCTCAGCTGCAATGTCACAGTAGCTACTCTTTCACACTATTCAAACTATATTTTTAAAGTTCACTCACTTATCACATACTTCCAATTTCCAAACCAGTTTTATAATGCCTCAAGTAGGAAATAACACCATTCTTTTCTGATTTTGCATCTCTATAGTATATACCAACTATTAAATAACAATACATATAATACCATATTACTAAATTATAGAATTAAGAGTTAAAAATTAAGGATAGATCACTTTAAAACAAAGGATAAATCTCATCCTTGAAATTTTTTTTTTTTCACACATTTTTAAAGGTTTAACAAACTTACAGTTATAGTGACAGTTAGTGCCACAGAAGTGAAAGTTGCTATAAACATGCAGCATATCAAATGAGAAGAGAACTTAAGGACAAGAATAATTAATTAAAGTGTAACAAAGTAGGAAAAGCATCATACTGGAGTTCCATTGACAGCTCCAACAGTGGAGACTGAGGCAGCCATTGCTTTGTTGTACTTGGAACTGCAGAGGAGAGAAGGTGCTGCAAGCAAACACACAAAAGGTCTTTGAGTCGTGCAGAAATAACCACAGGGAAGGATTTATAGTAGTGGCTCAATTGAGTGTACAGAAATTCATATCTTCAAGATTGGTTGTAGAGTCCATAACATCCACACAATGAAGATTACTTGGATGCCACGTGGCATCCATATAGTGCCTGAAAGATCTCACTCAACTCAACCCTTGAGGGACATAGATCTGAGGTTGGTATTGAAGGCTTTTCGTCTGCTGCACCAGTGTTATTAAGGAGAGTTTATTATTACCACACAAGAAGAAGAAAAATGTGTTCATCAACAATAGTAATATTTCTAGTGGTCAATTACACAAAAATTTGAGGTGCCATTTATTTTTTGATTTGTTAGCATATATTACTAGTGACCCGTACATGCCAACAGACTCAAGTTTTAGTTTTCATTTCTTCATAAAATTATGTTGAAAAATGGGGCATGCATTATAATTGAATAGAAACTAGAATTTTGGTGATTAAGCCTCACCACTCCTGGTTCAAAGGGTAGGGACCAATGACATTAACGATATACACACACAAGCTGCTTTTTCCTCTGGTTTTTCTGCCTCTCCCTTTGTTCCTCTCCCTTACGTGCCGCATGGCTTTGTGGGCTCCAAACATTCCTATACTATATACTCCATTCAAGGAATTCGGAACTTTTTAGGGTATCTCCATTCTTATGCTTATGAATAGATATAGACCAAAAAAAAAAGTAATAGTAATAAAAATTTTAGGAATTATGTATTGGAAATGGTGAGAATGCTCAACCTCGTCCTCTATGAGCACGAACATTTTATAGAAGAACCACCGCCACGGATTGTGAATTACAAAAGAGTTGTTTGTGTTACTTCAACGTCAAATTTAAACATTCTATTTGATAAGCTATACACTTTTTTCTATTTCAATTTTTTTTTTTTTATATCAAGAATATCAAAAAACAAAGAAAAGAAAAAAAAAACAAAGGAGCGTGATAATATGATAATGATGTCCTTTTTTTTTTTCGTGGCCAAAAGTTTTCCATTATAAAAACATAGTTTAAATAAGCTTTTAGTCCCTGGAAAGTTCACCAATTTTGGTTTTAGTCATTGTAAAAAAAAATCTTAGGATTTCATCCCTGTATTTTCGAAAATTTTGTAAATAGTCCCTATTATTACCCCTGAGTACTAGAAATCATACTAGATGAATAATTTTGTTAAATTTAGCCCCATGGCCCTAATGTGTGATTTTATTTTTACTTTCTAGCCAAATTTTGGAGCAAGTCGGACAAGAACGAGAAATTACCTCGGTATCCCCTGAGTACTAGATATCATACAAAATGAAGGAATTTAGCAATTTTAACCTTATGTCCCTAACATATGATTTTGTTTCTATTTTATGGCCAAATTTTACAGCAAGTCGGACAGTAAAATAAAATTAACTCGATACCCATGAGTACTAGATAACAGAAAAAGATGGCGGTAGGGACTATTTGCAAAATTTGTGAGATTACAGGGACGAAAACCTAAGAAAAAATTTCTCAGGGACCAAAACCAAATTTGATGAACTTTGTAGGGACCAAAAACTTATTTAAACCTAAAAACATTTATCTTTCATGTGCTCCAAGCCTATTAGCTGCACTACCAAAGATGATTCTAAAAGAATTTTTCCTTGCAACCTTAGATGGGTCAATAGAAGGCAATTTGAAGGTTACTTAAGCAAGGGATGGCTGAAATTTTACTTGACAAAGCAGAGCAAAGTGGAACTCAAAGTTAATGTTCAAGGTAAGACAATCATATATGTGAAGTCTAAAAATATCTAGGATTCGTTTATAAAAGTTAAGACTAGTTTGAATGATATTTTGTTATTTGGTTATGTCTTACTTTAAGTAGCAGACTTTAGTATTATGTTTTTTTTTTTCTGTTGTTTTATGCTTGCAACATACTTTGCCAATTATAATTAACTTTTGCTTTATCAGTTACTATCTCTTTTAATATTTAAATTTTAAATTGATATACATATTAGATAACTGGTGCATTGTTGGTACAATAATATTCGATTTCTAAGAGTCTGGCTATAATGTTCGAGCTCTAAAGGCTCCGAGTTTTAAGATTGAGCCCTGAGGTTCAAAGCTGACCCAATAAAAGAACAAGTAGAACTCATAGCTTTATGGCACAAGAACGGCCCGTGACACATGGGGTGAGGAAAGTTCTAGAAGAAGAAATTACGTGTGAACAAGGCGAGGGCACTTCGTGAGTGACGCAACAAAATGAAAGGGATGGCATGCCTGCACTGCTGCACATCCCACTGTTTTTATGTTTTGTATGGGAACTAATTCTAAAATTGTATTTTACAACATTGATTATGATTATTATATCTTCATTCATATTCTGACATTTTCAATACAAACAATTAGGTTGATTGAAAATAAATATGTTCTGGTCCACATATACACAATGTTATAGTCACTTTTAGGAACTTAAAATAAAAATGATTGAAAATAAATTTCTTTTAGCGAAAAATGCCGGGCCAGCCCGCGTAAGCCCGCAGCCCGCATAGGGCTGGGCTTGGGCACCTATTTTATAGCCCATATTGATTTCGCACCTTTTTGGCCCGACCTTATAAAACCCTAGGCTGCATAGGGCTAGCCTGCGGTGGGCCGGGTAGCCCATTTTGCCATCTCTTGACATCGTATAACTAGATAACAAAACTTCTAGACACTAATTTATTTTTTGTTTGATTTAAAGATCATCACAATTTTAATTCACTACTAATGATTTAATAACGAATATACTTTTATATATTTACTTTGCAAATAAATTCACCTTAAAGAAGTTACTTTACATGTAATAATAAGAAAAAAGTTTGAAAATAAATTTTCTAAAAAAGGAGTTGGCCTATTATGTGGCTGTTTGTTTTACATTCTAGAGGGGTTAAAATCACATTTGCTTTTAGTGAAAGTGATTCTGGAATAGTGAAGGTGTTTATTCAATTTTAGCGTCCAGTAAAATCAATTCTGGATTGGGTAGAAATGATTTTAACAAAAAGCAAGAATTTATAGCTTTTTCGTTGAGTAGAATTGATTCTAGGTGTAAGACCCACAATATTCTTTATATTTACACTTCAAAAATGATTTTACTTTATCATACAAACAAAACAAATTCTTCCAACTCATTTTTAAAATATCATTATTAAATACAAATCATTTTTTTTTTAAACTCATTTTTTTCAAAATCACTTCTTTCAAAATCAATTCCTTGAAATCAATTCCACCAAAATCAAAATTTCAAACAAACGAATCCTATGTCATTAGATTTTCTCGTTTTTAAAGTGGGCTTGTAACAATCTTTATATCCATCTGGAAACCTCTATCCAGTCCTAACTCATTTGACTAATTAGCATATTAGAGCAAGCTTGGCTATACAAAAATTTATTTAAACATGTTTATGAAGAAAACCTTACAACTTAAAGAAAAACTAAAATGTGAATCAAATTTTTTTTTTTGACTTTGACCGGATATCCTAGCTAACATACGAAGTTGCAGGGTGATAATTAGATAAAATCATCCCCAAAGTGACAACTTAAAGATTAAAACCTTTAACCTTGCAGATAAAGTTTGTCTGGAGGCACAATTCACTTCCACTGTGACCAACAACATAACATTTGGGTAACGTGAATCAAATTAAATACATGGAATGTATCACAACAAACATTATAATACAAGTTCGAAAAGCAGCTCCACTAAAGTTTAAAGTAGAAACTATTGATAAGATCCAATGCAATTTATAAATAGTTAGGTTCCTTAAACATAATAATCTGATTATGTAAAGAAGACTTTGTTGGGAGCTGTCATAACCACTTCGGTAATATCTGGGATTAGTCTCTAGCTGTCGATTGAGGGATATCCTTGGTATATAAGAGTTACTTCAAATTTACACCATTTATTTTATTGTAATCTAATGGCCTATATTAATTCGTTAAAGAAGTCACTTAACTTTCATTGGATCATAGTAGAATGAAGGATGAGAATTTAAAGTAACTCTTTTAAAGTTATTCTTGGAGTAACAAAAGTAATTTTTAAATAGTTATCCCAAAAGGATGATAATTTGAAGTAACTCTTTTAAAATTACCCGATTAACGTACCAAAAATGGTCGCCCAACAGCACCATAAAACTGGATTCATGCCTATTAAGGGTAGATCGGAATAGAATTTGACATAGAAGCTGACCAGCTAGTTGGAGAGCACTGCTTCAAGAGATAACAATGATGATAATACATGCATGATGGGGAAAGACACTTTCATCGTTAAACTCGAAAGCCCAAAGTTCTTCATCCACCAACTCATATTTCTGCCTACTCCAAACCCAAAAAACTTTTGCATGAAAGAGCGTATTATAAATATAATAATTTAGACTACGTTATATGCCTTCAATGAATAATTTAGACTTTCATGAGAAATAATACATTCTATCTATAGGCTAAAAACAAAATAGTTCAGGGTTTTGAAGTGACAGAAACCAGAAAGTCATGTAATTGTGAATGGCCTTGTCTCCCAACCCTTTCTTGTACCTTTCTTGACTTCATCCTAGTTATCAGTATTACATTACATTTTTCCTTTTTCTTATACAGTGTTAGAGGCTTGAGAGAACAAGAACACCCCACACCATAACTGTTGCTGACGGCTGAAAGAGTCAAAAATGAAACACTGGAATAATACAGCACGCTAGTTTAACATACCTCAGACTATAGCTTAAGTGGCCAACAGCTAAACCTGAATTATGGTGGGATTAAAATATTTATACATAGAATAAGTGGCAGATAATGATATATTAAAGGAGAGTGCCCTTGTGATACGGGTTAAGGAGCTTAAAAAGGAAATTTTTCATTGGGACTTGATGTACGTATTTCATATTTTAAAGAGTGTTGAACTTAGTTTTCCAATAAATTGTTGCTTTTTTTGGTATCCTTAATCAGTATCTTAAGGACACTCGTTAGTATGACAATATATTAAATTAGGCAAATCAAAGGACCAATTACAATATCCAGACAAAAGGCCGCAATGAGTCATGAACTCTATACTAAGAAGCTAGATTAGGTAAAGCATGCATTATAACTCAAACTCATAAACCGATTATAGTAATTACTTTTTTCCCATAGCCCAACAAATGATGATGATTGGGCATTTAATAACAGTCACATTAGGGAAGAAACTTCATTTGATTTTTTTATTTTTTATTTTTTTGAGTCTTGTTAATAAGTGCTCATTGAAAAATTTAAAAAATTAAGTATATTCTAATGTTTCGAATACCCCACTTTTGATAAAAACTCAGTGTTCTAGGGCCTGTTTGTTTTATTTTTTCCAGTTTTCTGTTTCCATTTCCTTTACTGTTTTAAGAAATAATTATAAAATTATCACCTTGTTTTCATTATATTTCTTGTTTCCAAAGGTTTGTACAGGAAACAGTGAAAACATAGAAAATGTTGTTTTCAATGTTTTCTATACAAATTTATGAAAACAAGAAAAGAATGAAAACAAGGTGACAGTTTTATAAGGGCTTGTTTGGTTTATTTCCTGTTTTCTGTTTTTATTTACTAATTTTACAAAATAATTACAACAAAGATACTTACAAAAATATTACTTTCCTTTCATTTTGTTTTCTATTTTCGTAGATTTGTACAGGAAACATTGAAAACAAACAAAAAATTGTTTTCAATGTTTCCTATACAAATCCTTGGAAACAGAATGAAATGAAAATAAAGTAATAGTTTTGTAATTATTTCTAAAATTAAGAAATGAAAACAAAAAACAAGAAACAAACCAAACAAGCCCTAATTATTTCTGAAAACTGGAAACTAGAAATAAAGCAAATAGAGCCTTAGATTTCTTAACAAATGCCCATCATTCGTTATCATTTGCCTTTATTTTTTGGTAACAATTATATAAATATCATACTATTAACATTTTTATGAAAAAATATATATAAAAAAAAAGGCTAAAATATATGTTTTTACCATATTTTTCACAGTTTGAAAATAAGACATAAAATGAAAATAATACGGTAAAATTGTTTATAAAAACATGTCATTCGAAAATAAAAACAAAAAGAAACCAGACTGCCTTGTGAACCAAAGCCCTTCTGAGGCACACAAAAGATGAAAAAATTTCCCTACTTGACAATGACAATGTAGGCCACAAAAGAGACCCAAAAGAACCAGCTGCTTTAAACTGAACTGAGAATGTCCTTTGGACACAACAAAAGGAACTCACGCTCCACAAGTGATGGCTTTATAAAGCCTTCGAATCTCAAGCTCTCCTTAGACAAAACTAATACAAGTTGATCCTACTTAAATCATTGACACACTATTAAAAACTTAGGACAATGTCAGGGTATGGCTCATCATGTGGAGCATGCAAGTTCCTAAGGAGAAAGTGCACGAGTGATTGTGTATTTTCTCCTTACTTCTCCTATGACCAGGCTGCTACCCATTTTGCAGCAGTGCATAAGGTTTATGGTGCTAGTAATGTATCCAGGCTACTGTCACATCTTCCTATCCAGTATAGAAGTGATGCTGCCATAACCATATCCTACCAAGCGCTCGCTCGCATGCAGGATCCTATATATGGTTGTGTTGCTCATATTTATGCATTGCAGCAACAGGTTTCCATGCTGAGATCCCTGAACCTGCTAAATCACACCATAGTTTATATGTAAGTTTTGTGTTTCATGCATAAAACTTTAACCTTGCTGTGTGCAGGTTGCCAACTTGCAAGAGGAGATAGATATTCTTGGAAGTCTTATAATGGCAAATTCCACAGTTGATGTTGTCAATTGTGGCAGTGTCCAAACACCAATGAACTCAAACAATGGATTACACTGCCTTCTGCAGAATGATGCTACAAGGACACAGTATTATCAAAATCAACTGACTAATCTTCTTTCTCACGAAGGAAGTGCTACTGCTACAGCCTATCAAAGTTTTGACTCCCTGATGGATATAGAGCTTCCTAATGCACATGGACTGCAAGAGCCTTTATTTGGTGATTCCAACTCCAATCCATCAGAGAAGTTCCTATCTGGGATTGACCAAGAGGTCTTCATGAGTCATCCATGGTTCAAGCATAATGCAGACATGGAATAGGAATCTAAAAGCTGTGACTAGACTTTTTGCTTACCACACCTAGTGGCTAGTGTATGATGATGGGAAAGGGCTCATTTAAAGTGAGTTTGTCTCTAAAGTGAGTGAGAGTGTTAACTATTCTTAATTTGATAAAGTGCATAGAGATATCAACCCTTTAAATTATCCAAGAGTAGATATACTCTTACTTGCTTATCTTAGAGACAAGCTCGCTTTAGATGAACCAGCCCTATCTAAGATGATGATTGCATGAAAATCAACTTTTTGTGGCATTTATTTTACAAATCAATTCTATAGACTATAGGTAGTAGTGTACTACCAATGCTACTCCCACAATCATTGCAATTAAAAAACACAAACAAACAAAAACGCAGATAAAGGTTTATCAAATCAACATCCTTTAAAAGTGTAAACCCAGTTGTAAAGTCTTGTAACTAAGATGATTGGGAGAATCATTACTCTAAACAAATTATAGCAAGCACCAAGCAGGTTCTCTTTTTTTTTTGCCTTAGGCTTATATCCTACTTTGGTCCCTAAATAAAATCCTTAGCAGAGCATATCACTGCACGCATCATAACAAAACAGCCTACTCAGTAAACAGACAATTAGACAAACATGAAAACCACATGGATGCAGCTCTATGTAATCAATTTCAAAATAGATGATTACTTAACTAACAAGTGGAGTTTCATTGTCCTTGCATAAAACAAAACCAACAGAAACAATCGAGAGGTATTTGATACCTGAATCAAATGACATTATTAAGCTCTATCAAAAACTTAAATATCTAATAAATCTATTTAAAGCAAGGCATTTTTTTTAATAATTTTGTTTTTTTAGTTTCTATCTTCCTTTTTTAATCAGAATATCATTTGATTAACTTTTCTCACTAGAGTCTCAGTTGACCTTCTCCTCACATGATAAAGTCACCTTCAACGAGTTGCAATCAACTTCTCTTCAATAAGTGTTACTCCAGCTTTCTTTGGAATAAATTTATTCATGATTTTTTTTCCTGATATATGTTTACTCATTCATGGTGCCATTTTCATCTCCCGGACATACCACCAAACCACAAAAAATAATTAACATCAACAGAGAATATCAAAAGCAATGTATACTCCTTTTGAATGTGTCAACTTTGAATAAGTTCTCATAATCCAATAGTAAGATTAATGTATATCGCATAAATGTGATTCCACAGTGTAAACAATATCAGAATACAATTTATACACATCAATCACCTTGTTCAATAAAAGGCACTTGTCATGATACACAAAGTTGCTACTTTATTTTCAAGGACAATGACATATGATTGAAGGAAGGCTATAACAACCAAATTTCATTTCATCGGATGGGGCCTTCCCTTCTGCATATAGATCAATTGATGCCACCGGAGTTCAGAGTTTTACATTGATTGTCCATTATCTAATCCTCTTTTATCTGGATTTAAGACAGGCTACGTAAAGTTTGAGAAAAATAAGTATGAAATAGGCAGAGTTGGCGCAAGACAAGCTATATCAGATAAATATTTATTCATTTTCAGATTGAATTAGCAACACTTGACAGCTAAATCACGTCTACAAAGTTGTGGAACGTAGCTAAGACAAAAATATAAAATGTAATTTGAAAATTGTGAAACTTTCTACTTGAAAACTAAATATCTGACAGATAGGTTGCATAAAAAGCAAAAGGCAAGGATTTAACCAGTATCGACTATAGGAGACCTTCAAACTTGTGACCTCATTTTTGCTTTTCCATTGTTGAGCAACCTATCCATTAATTATTGAAGGGGGAGAGGGATTAGTCGCCAACTAAATCCGGGAAAAGATCTTCAGAAAAATGACTGATCGTCTTTGGAATTGGAGCACCACTCATCTTCAGAAAAATGACTGACATAGTAACATCCCATGGTTCAAAACCAGCAGCATGAAATGTCGCAGCCATTTCTCTATCTCCATTGCTTTCTTCTCTCATCACAGCAACTTTAGGTTTTAAGGTTGCAGGCATATCCTTTTCATCAATGAATTAAGGAAAGGGTTCATACCGATGCTTTAGTCCAGTCTCTCCATGTCCACAAAGGATGCCAATCTTTGGAACTTTTCCAGCTGAAAACTGGTTTCTCCCAAAATGTCCATAGGGATAGAAGTTTTATATTTTAAATGAGTTACCCCATCAACCTTAACTTCAATTGATGGAGTCAACAGTTACTTGACCTATGATCTCAGCCATGACTCCTACACTGTTCAATTTATCCATTACAATACCCAGATTTTTCTTGCTTACCTCAATAACTAACCCAAGCTCTTATGCAGTGTTTGGGAAAAAAGGCTCTTCCCATAGAAAGTAAAGTCCAAGATGCATCCTCACTTACCAGTAGACGCCATCTCTGTTAAGGCACAAACTAGCAGCCCACCATTACTAATGTCATGACCAACAGAGATCGGTTCATCTGTAAGAAGGTCCTGAGCACCTTCAAAGACCTTTCTAAGGTAAGAATTATCGTGAAGATCAGGACATTCATCCCCAACTTGGTCAAATGCCTGGGCAAGAGCAGATCCACCTAACCACTGCTTTCTCTTCAACAAATCAATATGAAGCAAAATACCATCATATTCAATCTCATTAAGATTTTCATTTGAGCTTGGCTGAGAAGCTCAGCAGCTGCACTTTATTCGATCGATAGGACCCAATAGAAATGAAAAACTTCTGAGGCAGGCTTCTCAACCAAGCCAGGCTGCTTGTCTATTGAACTCCTCACATGCCCAGACCCAGAAACCATAGCTTTTGGATTTACTTGAGCATGACACCTTAAAGACAAGGCTTTTCTAGTTGAAACCAATACCCGGGCACTCCTATTCCGAAGGGTACCCCAAAGCAAATGACAGCTCTGCCTATGAGACTTTAGAACTAAAATCTAAAAACAAGTTTTGCCTTCAGGTACCCTGTTAACAAAATCATCCAAATACAAATCTTATAAACACAATTGCATTACAATTTCCTAATTAAATATGAAACACAACACCAATTAGTCAATGGCAAACAGTAACAAATTGAAATACAACAACCCCATTATCAAACTTACAAACTTTTCTCAGCTATCAAAATATTTTACTGCAGATGTCAATGTTTTACATGGTATCAGCCTAACTCGATCCTATTTTTTTCACCAATGGCTGCCCCAAATCAACCTGATTCCACATCACCTTATTTCCTCCATTCCTCTGATCAACCAGGCCAACCCCTTGTCAAACAACTCCTTAGTGGAGATAATTACCCCACTTCGAGCCGAGCCATCACCATGGCACTAGAAGCCAAAAACAAACTTGGCTTCATTGATGGCAGCATTCTCATTTCTCAAACCTGAATTTTCTCATTGGGTTCATTGCAATAATGGTTCAATCTTGGCTTGTATATTCAACTATTCCCACCATTGCTAATTCCATCCTCTAGATCAAAAGTGCTTGGGATATCTGGCTTGATCTTCTTACTCAGTTTACTCAAAAAAATGCACCTCGTAATTTTTTAATTCGACGAGCCATTTCCAATCTTTCTCAAGACACCAACTCCATTGCCTCTTATTATACAGAACTCAAGGCTTATCGAGATGAACTTGATTCTTATCGCAGTCTTCCTGCTTGTGCATGGTGTTATACCGAATTTTAATGATATTTATGCTACCGAATATCTCATGGATTTTCTACAGGGTCTGAATGATTCATATACATCTGTTTGCAGCCAAGTCCTCCTTATGGATCCTCTCCCTTCTGTGCCCAAAGTATATTCTCTGTTTTTTACAAGTTGATGGAATAATGGAATGGACAAGCATATCCTCCTTATTGACATCAAGTTGATGAAGTGCCAATTTGTTATCAGGTTGTTGATAAGAAGGTTTGGTGTTGCCATCTCGAGAAGGAGCTGAACATTGAGCAGCCATAGCGGATTGATCCACTGTAATAGAACGTGAATCAGATAATGAACGTTGACGCTCTTCCTGTAAAAAAAAAGAGAGAGAATATGCTTTGGGCACGGAAGGAAGAGGATCCATTAGGAGAATTTAACTGCGTACTGATGCAAAGGAATCATTCAAGCCCTGTAAAAAATCCATGAGATATTCAGTAGTATAAATATCATTGAAATTTGGTATAACATTACAAGCACAAGCAGGAGGTATGCGATAAGAATCAAGTTCGTCTCTATAAGCATTGAGCTGTGTGTAATAAGCAGCAATAGAGTTGGTGCCTTGAGAGATATTCGAAATAGCACGTCGAATTTCAAAAATACGAGGAGCATTTTTTTTTGAGTGAATCGAGTAAGAAGATCAAGCCATATATCACGTGCGTGCACTTTTGACACAGAGGACGAAATTTGTAATGGTTGGAATAGTGGAATGGACAAGCCAAGATTTAACCATGCTATTGCAACAAACCCAATTAGAGAAATTAGCAGCATTTGGTTTAGGTTTGAGAATGTTGTCGTCAATGAATCCAAGTTTGTTTTTTGCTACTAGTGCCATGGTGATGGCTGAGATACAAGTGGGGTAAATATCTCCATATCAAGAAGCTGTGTAACCAGTGATTGTCCTGGTTGATCAGATGAGTGAAGGTGATATGGGGACGTGTGGTCAGGAGGATTAATTGCAGCCATGAATGATAAAAAATGAAGGACCTAAGTTTAGGCTGATAATACCATCTAAACAAGTGCAGAAACGCAGAAGAGAATGATTTGGTTGAATATGGTTGTATATTCAATTGATTACAATAGTAAATTAAATACAAAAGTTTACGTGAAACAGAAAAGCTAAAGGAATTCAAATATACAACAAACTACAAAAGATAAGGATAAGAACTAGTAAAACAGTAGCAGCACATATCAAGTAACAAACTACAAAAGATAAGGATAAGAACTAATAAAACAGCTAGCAGCAGCGCATATAAAGTAAAACAGCAGCAGCAGCAGCAGCGATAGGATAGAATGCTGATAAGGATAGGGTGCTGCTAACAAATTCTGGAACCCCAATTTCCATAGCAGATGGCAGACGCCATGTGCTCAATTAAGTCTCATAAAACTCTAAAGATTAAAAATTTAAATTTAAAAACGGGTTTCAGAATTTAAATTAATCAAATATAGATATTTGATGAATGGAGTATATTAAAAGCATCCGAAGAAGATGAAGAGAGAGCGTACCCTGAAATGCACTGCTACTTTGGTTGGAATCTGGAAAAGCTGTCTCTTCAAGAACGACTCGCAGTGGCAGAGAGGGTTTTGGAACACAATGAAATCCTACTCTTCTCTGCTGCCAGTATCTTTTTCTATATTCTTTCATTTTTTATTTATTTTAATTTTCTATTTTATTTCTTGTTTTCTATGATTTCTTTTTCTCTTTTTGTCCATCCAATACTTTTTTGTTTTCTTGAATCTTGATGAATCAAATTATTTGGGATATTCAACAAGCAGCTGTTTGATCAATGAAAGTATGAAACCACTTCATCCTCACCAAGCCACCATCAAGTAGCAAAATTAGCGATGAAAATGGGTACAACCGTATTTGGAAAAAAATACTCGTACTCAGATCGATATCAGCATCGGGAACAACTTTAATACTCTTATCCATATGTTTTGGGTATTTAATTACTCACACCCGTACTCGTTAGTCATAATTTAACTAAGAAAAAATAATAAATAACATAAGGAACAATATACCTATATTAAAAAAATCCAAAAATCTTTCAAATCTATTTATGAAAAATTACAAATTTAAGTATTAAACTAAATAAAAAAGATGTAAAACATCCAAAATGAGTAAATATCATAATTAACATCCAAAACAATCAATTCATAAACTTGTAAGTTTGAAAAAGGAAAAACACTAATAAGCCCTAGGTTTAGAATTTTTACATGATTTTATTATTAAAAATTGATATATATAATTATAATTATAGTGCTAATATATATATATATATATATATATATGTGTGTGTGTGTGTGCGCGCGCGCGCGCGCATATGCGAATGTGGAGCGGGTGGGTACTGGAGTATTCATACTGGCACTTATACCCTCTCTTATTTGCGGGTAGTTATTTAGACCCGGACACATACCTATAAAGCGAGTATTTACTCTATCCATTATGAATATTTTTTACGGGTACCCATTGGATAGGTCCAAATTGTTATCCCTACGCAAATTTAGTTATACTTTCTTATTTTTGAGGCATAAGATAGTATTAGTTTTTTCTTTGCCAAGACATGAAATAATATTGATACGAGTTTAATTGATATGCATCCTAGTTACACAGGCAACCAATCAAAATAAGTAAAAAAAAAAAAAAACTTTTAATATAGTTAGAATTAAAAAAATATTATTAATAATGTGTCAATTTCTATTTGATTAATAATGTGTATAAAATTTTTATAATGTCGATGCATACTAATTAATTAATATTGATATTGGTATTAGGTTGTATTTTTAAATATATCATCTGAAAATAATTTTTATGTCCTACACTATATGATATTATATAATGCTTGTTTGGTTAAGATTAGAATATGGTCTTTTGAATCTTTTCATTAATATTAAAGCTCTTTTGTCTTTTTTCTCTTTCCCTTTAATGAGAGCCTCTTGTGTTATAAAGAATCCAAATGTTCCCTACATTAACAAACATAATTAAAAAGAACCTTTTAAAAAAAGAAAATGTTAGGTATATAAACCTATTTGGAATAAGGTGCGTGCATGGGTACTAGAGCACTCGTATCCGCACTTATACCCTCTCTTATTTGCGGGTAGTTATTCAGACCCGGACACATACCCATAAAACGAGTATTTACTCTACCCGTTGTGAATATTTTTTTACGGGTACCCATTAGATAGGGTCCAAATTGTTATCCTTAAGCAAATGTAGTTATACTTTCTTATTTTTAAGGCATAAGATAGTATTAGTTTTTTCTCTGCCAGGACATGAAAAAATGCTGATACGAGTTTAATTGATATGTATCCTAGTTACACAGGCAACAAATCAAAAAAATATATATATATATGATATGACATTGTTAACTTTTAATGTAGTTTTGCATACCAATTAATTAATATTCATATTTGTATTAGGTTGTATTTATAAATATATCATATGAATATAATTTTTATGTCCTACACTGTATGATATTATATAATGCTTGTTTGGTTAAGATTAGAATATGGTCTTTTGAATATTTTCATTAATAATAAAGCTCTTTTGTCTTTTTTATCTTTCCCTCTGCCGAGAGCCTCTTGTTATAAAGAATCCAAATGTTCCCTACATTAACAAACATAATTAAAAGAACTTTTTTAAAAAATAAAATGTTAGGTATATAAATCTATTTAGAATAAGGTACGGATCACCTTATGCAAATAAAAATCGTTGAATTTTTATGTTTATCCATGTCTCATTCAATTAAAATGTGACAGTTAAGAAAGGGATTACACATCTTTTTTTTCTTTTAAATGAATTGTCGAAATTTTATGAATAAGTTAAATTTGTGGACCCTTAAGTTATTTTTCAGATTTGTTTTGGTCCCTTAACTTTAAAAAGATTTATTTTATTCCATTATGTATGAAATGTACAATCTGATCCCTTCTATCACTTTCGTCTGTGACAATGTTAACAACGTCCTATGTGGCTATTTGTTGGGTTTTCATGAGATAATCCTCTTTAAAATCATATTTCAAGGTGGAAGAAAACCAACCCATGGATCGCGTATTACAAAAATTGAATCACATAAAGGGCTATTTGTGTTTACCTCTTGAAGCGTGATTTCACTGTGATTCCAAGTGCCACAAAGGAGAAGCACCTCTACTCAGTCCACGAGAGCAAACGGGTGTCGGAGCTTTGCATCTTGTTCTAGCTGACGGCTATTGGAGGCAAGGTTAGCAAGACTAAGTTTTAGAACTAGACTAATGGTCTATTTATAAGCCATATACTCATCTTGACCTAACTGCTTACTTATTGGGCCTTGTACGCTACAAGTCCAATAACCTTTAAATTAATTAAATCATATTTAATTAATTGACCCGCTCCGCATTTGCTCTTTGCGTGTGACCCTGTAGGCTCCCACTAAGTTGACAATAATATTAAATATTACAATAATATCAAATATTAAATATAATATTAAATATTATAAATAATGAGTGGCATCTAGCAATGCATCATTACTACCCAATTAGCAAAAGTATTGGTGATCCGATTTTAGCCTTACCGCGACCAAAATTTACTGTGCAATAAATGTCCCTTCGTCCATATGTCTTAATTGAACACAAGGCATAAGAGTGCCATCCTTGTTATGTTCAATTATTTATTCCTCGATCCCCGAGTAGACGTGTAGTCACAAATGGGTCCAATATCACATATTGGCCCACTTCCGCGTGGCCACGCATATTTCACGTCTCACTCTATCGAGGGGCCCAAGACATTGCCCCTGCTATGTAGGAGGGACGAATCCTGTCTACATCACTCACACTCCTCAACATGATTTATTGCAGGCCCAACAACTACCTCTATGATCACCCTGTTACGCGTGACGTTTAATAGCATTAAAGCATACAACTCCTCATGTAGGAATTGTAGTGACTTCAAGTCGAAGGACTACTTTACTATGGTCGCCATGAGAATACTTATGACACTTACATAATTATTATAAAGTATTCTCATAGTGGGTCATCTGGTATAAATATTACTCCTAATATTTATACCTGTGTGCTGACTTGATATCACATATCCATGACCCGTGAGATGTGGCCATCAGTCTACTCACACAATAGTCTCTATGTATTATTGTCGTCCTAATTAACAATAATACTCGACTACGGATATTTAATAATAGCGTTCTTATTATTTATTAAGGTCTCACGATTAAGTCTCGTACTTAATGTCTCATTAATGAACTGCATATTCTAAGAACTTTATTACGCTATTAAAACATATAAATAACATAATAAATAAAATGCCTTTATTTATATAAAAATATATAATCCAAAATCATGATACAAAATGTAAATCTATTAATATAGATTGGCCACTAGGGCTTACACCAACATTGTTAGCAATAGCTGATGTGGTCCTTTTATGTTCTAAGTTGATTCATTTTGGCAACTCAAAGTTTTAAGTTGATTCATTTTGGGTCCCTCAAAATTTTAAAAATATCTATTTTGGTCTCTCAATATAGGACGCTGTTAACGCCATCACATATGGGAGTAACGAAAGGGACCAAATTGTGTAATATTTCATACATATTGAATCAAAATGAATCTTTTTAAGGTTAAGGGACCAAAATGAACCTAAAATATAACTCAAGGCAAAAAAAAAAAAAAAAAAAAAAAAAAACCTAATTTAGTCCAATTTTTATTTATGCTTTGATTCATTGCCAACAAATAGCTGCTTTTCAGGTCCCAAAGCGCTTCTAACAGAGGAAGAATGGTTTTCCAAACATACTACAAATGGGGAGAGAAATTATGGCTCATCTTATATTTGGGTGAAATCATGGTTGGCAATGGATTAAGGCATTAAGCATACAATCTCCCTAAGGATTTTCTCCATTTCTAAAGTTTTGAGGATAGTAATAATGTATGGAGGGACTATACATGTATATTAATATATTTATTTTCTCGAAACTTTAAAAATAGATAAAAATATAGTTATGCAAAATGGAGAGGATCTTTTCAATAAGCAAATGCTAGCTATTTAGTATCCTAAAAATATTGATCAAGAAAACGAAGAAATATTGGTTAAAGAAACAATCAACCAAAGATAAAAGTTATGCACTAGAAAGTGATGTAAAATTTACAATCCTGGATGCAAATTTTCTATATTTTAATTCCTTAATTAATTTTGTTTGGATATGGGTTGACAAGACCTTTTCCATACAATCCAATCCGACGCAACTTGACGTGTGATCAAATTTATTCAAATCCATATGTGGGAGTTGCATTAATTGTGAAAATGAAATCAAGACGTGTTCGTTGAGACAATTTAATTGCTAGGCCTACGAGACAGACTAGTATAGTATGTCTGAGCTTGAATTCCGACAATGCATTTTCCCTCATTTTCCAATCAATTAATGTTATTTTTGTATACCTAAATTTTGGATACCTGAACATATTTATGATATCCGGTTAATACAGTTTAAATATATGGTTAATTATATTTAGTGGATGGTTAATAGATGTAACAAAGTATCACAACTCATTAACCATCCACTGAATATAATTAACCACATATTTAAACTGCATTAACCACAGTGGATGGTTAATAAATGTAACAAGATATCCCAACTCATTAACCATCCACAACATAATTAACCATATATTTAAATTGTATTAATCAGATATCACAGGTATCGTCCAGGTGTCCAGAATTCAGATGTACAAATAACATTCTCTTCCAATCCTATTCCGTTTTCTGCATCACACTTGTGATATTATTATGGAGGATTTTTGTAACCTGGGCACAACTTTACATATTATCTGTGTACAACTTTGCATATGTTAAGAAATCATAAAATAGAAATATTGTATTTGAAAAAGGTAAATTCTCTAAAACACTCGATAATTTTTGGGTAAAGGTTATGTTGCCTAAGTAGTCCAATCAGGTTGTACCAACTCATTTAATAAGACCACCTCATTCTCACGTAGGACATATGTCAGGTTTTCAATTCTGACCCATAGGGACCTTCATGAAAAATTAAAATTTCCATTCCCCTAAATTTTGAGATTTTATTTCAAGACCCATAAACCCCAACCTGCAAAAATAAAAACTCAATCAAATCAATACCCCAATAGGGTTATTGCCTTAATTTAGATTGTGACCGACAAGAGAGAGGTAATGAGAAATCTCACTTTTATGTGGCCATCCAGAAACATAGGTTGGGCCTGAGAGTTTAAGTATTAGGGTTCTGATTTGATTGAGTTTTGATTTTTGCAGGTTGGGGCTTCGTTGGTCTTAAAATAAAATCTAAAAATTAAGGAGGATGAAACTTTTAATTTTGTATAAAGATCCCTATAGGTCAGAATTGAAAACCTAAAATATGTCCTATCTAAGGTTGAGGTGACCTCATTAAATGAGTTGGTGCAACCTGATTGGACCACCTAGAAAATGTAACTTTTACCCAAAATCTATGGAGTGATTCAGAGAATTCAACTTGGAAAAAATAGCTTTTTAGTTTTCAAGGAATTAAATATACAACTTTCAATACAATATTTCTATTTTTAATTTCTTAATATGTGTAAAGTTGTATAAGTTGGAAAAATCGTATTATGGATGTTCATGTTTTGGGTTAATATGAATTTGACTTTGCTTGAAATATCGAAATTCATATTTTGATTGAGATAAATTTAGAGCTAAATCTGACCCAATTATAGCCTTAAATTTTTTTTTTTATCCCATATGCTAAAAACGTTGATGGTTTTCTACCGTTATCTAGTAACTCCCTTAGTCCTTTTACCTATTTTCCATCCATATTTTGGAGGTAGAGACGTATTTAGAGATGGAGACCATTCCATCAGAGGAGTTGAACGCATATACCTGGAAGGACCCTGTATTCAGTCTAAGAGGAAAATTATAACCTGTCTATACATTTTTATATAATTAAAATTTGTTAAAAATGAGTAAATAAATATTTTTTTTGACATATATATCGTAGACTAAGTGCTTTTTAATTGAAAAATATGAATTATTTATTTCTAAACAAAAAATTAACAAATAATATTTAGTGACGGAAAACATTTGTCTCTATTCAACAACAAATGATTTTGGAAGTTAAAAATAATTTCGTCTTTAATTAGAATAAGGATTACATCAAAAGAGCTACGGCCACGACCAACCATCTCCTTTGGCTGCGTGTTCAACCCAAGTGACGGACAAATATTGGTTGGATACCTGATGTACAAATAATTAACCCTTATGTAATATTTCTGGCTATGAATCCAAAATTTCCCAAACTCAACTTCTCCTAACGCTTGGAGCACCCATACTGCAAACAATTTCATTAGTATGTTAAATGTTTCCACAATTGTATACTAGTACCACATGCTAATATAAGCACTTGCTTGGCCTAAGGGAAGTAAGAGAAACTTGCTTGTCACATTCAAATTCAAGTGTAGAAAAATACGCATGCAATACAAGTGGCATACAGGGAGTAAACACTTATTTTGGTCCCTGAAATTATGAAATAGTATTAATCTGCTCCCTGAAATTATTGAAATTCTAAATCAGTCCCTTAAGTTGTAAAACAATAATCAACCTAGGTCCCTCCGTAAAAAATCATATGGACTAACTTAATTTTAATTTAACAGTGTCAAGGGCTTAATTGATATTAAGTGAGTAAAATAAGAGACCAAATTGATACTAACTTATCATTCAGGGACGCTTTTGGAATTTTGATAATTTCAATGACTAGGTTGATACCTACTTCACAATTTCAAGGACCAAATAGGATGTTTACTCAGCATACAAGCATAAGCAATGAAACTACAATCCTATGGTTATCTTCAATCTTTGCGATAACTTATATTCAACCCAGGCACTGCACCTTAAAAATGTACATACCAAAAACAACTAAGACCTAATGAATGGTGTATATCATATATATCCAGCTTAATAAATAAAATGTATATCATATATCCAGATTTCATATATCCAGAATGAATGGTGTTATAATATTGCAGATGATCTCAACCATTTAAAATATCTTTTTCTATCGTAAGAGGTTGAAATCACATGGTCTAATTAGTATAGCCATAGGATTATGAACTGCACCTATTGCGGTTGAAAAATGAAATGCAGAGGATCACCTACAAATTACAATACACCAGGCTACAACACTTAGGACACGTGCTACACAAATCATAGCCAGCTGAAAATGAGAATTGAGAAATAACTTCGAGAAATTAAATCTGATAACAAAATTAAACATTGACCATCTAATACTAATACATTATGCACACAAAGAACAGCAGCACAAATACTTCCTCTATAAATAACTGGAATGGCTCCTTAAATTTTCGAATCCAATCGTATTAAATAGAAGCGTTACATTAAGACACTATAATGAACTGATTGAATAGCCTAAATCTAATTGAAGGCAAATAGAACCACCAGAAATACATTGAAATACATCACCAGGGGAAAACAAGGAAAAAACATCCTCTTCATTTTCCATCTTTTCGTTTCTCTCCATTTTCAAAGTTTTAAGAAAATAAATGTGTATTATATATGTATGTAACCTCTCCATACATTTATTATCCCAAAACTTTAGAAATAAAGATCTCCATTTCTAGAGACGATCCTTACCCGAAAACAAGAGCCAAAATTGTTAGTCGATATACAGATGTTACCTTCCACTATTTTGGAAGCGATAACCAAATATGGACAGAGACAGATCCATAGAAGGCAAAATAAAGAAGCCAACTAGGGAATATTCAAGTTTCCAACCATACTGCTGGTCATGATTGATATGCAACAAAGTCATATTAATTAATATCTCCCAATTCCATCGTCATCTGTCCACTTAGGTAGCTCACTTGATGATGCTAAGGGATATAGGAGACTCCAAGTACTTGGAGGTAAGGAGTTCAAACCCCACCCCCTTCCCTCCTAACATAACAACTAACATTAAATACTAAAATTGGTTTTTTTTTTTTTTTTTTTTTTTTAAAGTTCCTTCATTATCAAAACTAAGGAATAGCAGCTTAGGGTGTTAGAGCAAGGACTGAATTGAATAAGTTATAGCGCTTTCTTTATTTTGCCAAGCACTCTGAATTGATCAATTATTCCCAGTTGGCCTAACAATGAAAATGAACTATTGCATATTTGCATTAAAAGGAAGACCTTGGGAGCCCTAGCTGTTTACCACCCTTAATCCAATGCCAAAGAAAAGACGTAGCCAACACAATTATTCTGCTCCCTCTCCGTATTTCATGCCCTATGAAAACTCAATTAAAGATTGTAGCTGATGAAAAGATGTTTGCTAGATTAATTTAAGCACGAGTGGTACAAATTACAAATTAAACTAGAGGCTAAAACCATGCAGGTATTATTAGTAGTATCCAGTATTTCGTTTAAATTTAACAGTTGCCCGTTTGCTATCATAGTAATTAAGGATAATGCTATTAGTCATTAGAACTTCAAATTGTCTATCAACACTCTTTATCAACCAATTATAACTTTAATTTTTTATTTTATAAATGATATAATGAGGAACGTAAATAGCCAAATAACTGACCCTCATACTAATCCTAATTCCTAAAGAGTTTGTTTTTTCATCAATATTTTTAGATATATTTACAATTTTCTTCTTAAGAAAACAAGACTATAAAAATTATGTTAGAATATATATATATATATATATATATATATATATTTTAAACAAGAATATATATTTTTCTTAGAACAATGCTACTTCAGTACATCTACAAACATCATTTTACATTTATATAATTTTTATTACTTGAATAAAATTAATGTTATCTTATTTTTTATATACATAATACATTTTTTTTATAGGTAAATATTAGTATGTTAGATATTATGTTATTTTTTTCTCCTTTGTTAGGGTTTAAACCCTGGATTTCCAACTCCTTCACATCCTTATACCCTTAGCTCAAACTAGTTGAGTTACCCCATATAATACATATATTCTAATTATATCAGATTACCGTATAGATGTGAGGCAAGAAATACTGAAATAGTATGCAAGTTTTGGTGAGTTCTTCCATACCCCCTTAAAATTGGGGTGGAGTTTACCCTGCATACATGGCCCAATCACAATTTACCAATTCATGCCACATCACTTATAATACAACAGCTCATTCATGGTTTGGTCAAACATATTGAAGGGCATAATTGTAAATTGTAATGTGATCTTACATTGTAATCTGATGATGTTAAAGTCTTTCAGTTTCACCCTCCATGTTCGATCTTCTACTGCTAGGTTGGTAACAATGAACAAGATAGAGATTTACAAATTTGAAGTTGTAAGACTGGTCCTTCGATGGGGGCGGTGGTTCATGGGCGGCGTTGACGCGGTGGACAGGGCGTCGGGCGGTGGATCTGGGCTCGAGCATGGATGCTCGATCTGGTCCTATTGAAAAACTTGTGGAAAAACATTTTTACACCTGCAAAACGGCTGGATCCTGGAGGTTGGAGACGAACACGACTTTTTGTTTTTTCGGGTACACTGGTTTGGACATTCAAATATTAAAACGTATGAAACATTGCATACTTGTAATAAGCGGTTCAGCGGTAAGTGAGCTCTAATTTTCCCTACTCGTCTCGTGTTCGATCCTCATCATTTTCTGACTTTGAATTTTTTTATTCTGTTAATTTTTTGAGAATTAAAACAAAAAAATGTGCTTAACAAGGTTTGAACACATGACCATACGACCAAATACGACAAAATGGTAATAAGCAAGACCGAAGGAGCAATAACCATCAGAGAAAGTAGACGGAACATGTTTGCTATGATCGATCTTATATTTTTACTTAGCATGATTGTATGTTAAGACGTATCCAACACACATTAATAAAAGTGTATAATATTTAATGCTTTTTTTTTTTTTTTTGGTTAAAGTAATCTTTTGGTCCTTATACGTGACACTGATTTTCAATTCGGTCCCTATATGTAAAAAAATTATTAATTTGATCCTTATAAGTGACACTGATTTTCAATTTGGTCCTCAGCGCTAATTGGTCCCTATATAAGAGGACCAAATTGCAAATTATTGTCACATGTAGGGACCAATTCAACAAAAAAAAAATTTGAAATTGGTCCTTACATGTGACAATTATTTTCAATTTGATCCCTACATGTGATAATAATTTGTAATTTGACCCCCTCTTATATAGTGATCAATTAGTGGTGAGGACCAAATAAGCTATAAGCATTAAGTTCAAACGTTACTTTAATTACGTCCGGAAGAAACGTTATAAGCTAGTGAAAAAGTGCTATAAACTAGTTTGAAAATTCGTTACCAAACATGGCTATTTTTTCATCCGACAGAAGCTAGCAGCGTGACCTTACCTGGCCCTTGAATTCCTTATCCCTTTGTGAACCAAACCAAAGGAGTGTCGTTTTATTATGATATAATCCTAAGCGTAAGCCTGCTAATTATGAGATAATAAATATATCATTTTATTTTTTTGTATATATATATATATATCATTTTATCATGTGATAATTAATATATTTAATTAATGCATTAATAGTTTTAAATATTTATATAAAGCATATCTGCGTTCAGTCGTGTATATTGATAATAATTTATTAGTTAATTGATTCTTCCAATGAGTGTCTACTTAGTATGAAACCTATAAAATATTCATTTTCACGTCCATGATAACAAATAATCCCATAAATTATGTGAATGAACCACTATGGTAACATACATCCACTTCAATCAATCAAATATCAAATTGGATAATATTAGCCCAAATCTAATTTAATATAACAATACCATATATTATGATACCATATATAAGTATGAAAATTAATTGGCAGTTTAAAATACATTTATAACGTTAGGGTCATGTTAAGTTAGAATATAGAAGATCAGAACAAACACTTGTAATGTGCTTGGCCTGATGGTTAGTGCTCCTGCCCTTACTATTTGGTCATGTGTTCAAACATTGACAGCCCAGTTTTTGGTTTTAAATCTAAAAAAATTAACAGAATTAAAAATAAAATAAAAAAAAAGGTGCAAATATGATGAGGATCGAACACGGAACGATTAGGTATAACCCAAGCTCACTTGCCGCTGAACCACTTGTTACGAGTATGCAATATTTCATACGTTTTAATATTTGAATGTTAAAACAAGTGTACCCAAAAAAAACAAAAAGTCGGGTTCGTCTTCAACCTCCAGATCCAGCCGTTTTGCAGGTGTAAAAATGTTTTTCCACAAGTTTTTCAATAGGACCAGATCGAGCATCCATGCTCGAGCCCAGATCCACCGCCCGACGCCCTGTCCACCTCGTCAACGCCGCCCATGAACCACCGCCCCCATCGAAGGACCAGTTTTATAACTTCAAATTTGTAAATCTCTATCTTGTTCACTGTTACCAACCTAGCAGTAGAAGATCGAACATGGAGGGTGAAACTGAAAGACTTTCAGATCATCAGATTACACTGTAAGATCAAATTGCAATTTACAATTATGCCCTTCAAGATGTTTGACCAAACCATGAATGAGCTGTTATATTTTAAGTGAAGTGGCATGAATTGGCAAATTGTGATTGGGACATATATGCAGGGTAAACTCTACCCCAATTTTAAGGGGGTATGGAAGAACTCACCGCAAGGTTTTTCTTATTAAAATGTAACATAAAAATGGTATGTGAATAACATTATTGCTAAACTCAAAAGTCCAAAAGCAGCAGGAACATGCACTCGAACAAACCTTTTTCTGGCCCCCTCCCGAGTCCTTATGAAGCGCAATAATAATGCCAACTAACTAAGCTTTAACCAGCGGGCACAATCCAAGGAGGAGGAGATGAATGAATGAATCCAGCGGTACCCATCACCGTTCCTCTCAAAAGTTTAGGCTGTATTAATTAGCTAGTCTGACTTTCCAGCAATTCCATTATTCCACCATTCGGTGAAGTGCAAAATGCGCGAACTTCTAGGCTTTTAAAGGTGAAACAAACTACTCCCTTCATTCTTTTATTTTGGTGTTTTAAAATTTCTACATATAAATTAAGAAATAATTAATTTGTGTACAATTATATCAAAATATTCTTATTTCTACCATTAATTATTATTTATAAGTTTTAATGGTATTTACCAATCTAAATAAATATTTCATACTCCACTAGATCATTCATAGAAGGTTTTATATATTTTAAAGATAAATCAACTTTAGTTCTATATAAGGATATACATTAAAAAAAAATTTAATCAATTATACATTGAATTTATAAAATATCTATTTGTTTTGGGAAAAAAAAAACAAGTAACTAAAAATATCAAGAAAAATGAAGGAAGGAGTAACTAGGCGCTTACCATAATTTCCTCCGTATACTTCTATATCTTATCTTATGTCTGGAGTCTGGGCCATTACAACTACAAAAATCTGTGTTCCTTGCACAATCCTCCCCGTGACTGTGAGGGGAATGTGAGGTGGGGGTTTAATATTTAAGAACACGTGCTTTCCTCTTTTAGTTATAGGGTCCGTTTGGTTTAGATTTTGATAGAATTGATTTTGAAAGATTTGATTTTAGAAGAATTAATTTTAAAAAATGGAGTTTAAAAAGATTTGTGTTTAGGAATGATATTTTAAAAGTCAGTTTAGAAAAATTGATTTTGTTTGGATGATAAAATAAAATCATTTTTGAGATATAAATATGTAGAATTTTGTGGGTCCTACATCCAGAATCAATTATTCCCAACAAAAAAGTTAAAAAAATTTGCTTTCACAAAACTCAGTTTTGACCCATCAAGAATCAATTATTTCTAACGGAGTATCGTAAACAAACACATAAACCGAATCCAAATGCATGAACAGTAATCCCAAACGGAAAAAAAGTGCCGTTTGCGTTAGGAATAATCCTAACCAAACGGGCACATAACCATTTGTAATGTAAAAAAGGGACAGACACCATATGGTGTCCTTTGTTTATACCAAGTACATGAAAACTGAAAAGTAAGCGAAAGTATAAATTAATGTATATGATATCAAATTCGATGTTAAAAATCTGATATGATTAACTATTAATTATTTCCGAACTTAATTAGTTTTCTGGACACTTATATGACTTAATCCCTAATGTAAAACGTGAACTTTTAGAAGATAAGCATAGTACATATAGCATTTTTTTTCTCTTCTTGCCTACCAAACAAAATAAATTGCTCTTCCAAAATAAGCAAATGATTGTCATTAGACTTTAGACCAAAGACAAAGAAATTAAACTAGCTAGCACAAACCGTCAAAACATACGGCACAAGATCATCAAAGATGACAAGGACAAAGCTTCTCTCACTGATCATCACCGATTGAAACATGAATTTCAATGGGAAGGGCGAGGTGGAGCACCCCAAAACACATCATGCGGTGGCATCTGACCATTGGGTACCAAACTTGGATTCAAATTATACACCGCAGCTGGCATTGCAACCTGTTGTTGTTGTTCACCTAAACCCTGGGACACAGGTGTTCCACCACTACCGCCACTACCTTCATTCACCTCTTGTTCCTGTTGCTGCAACTGCATGTCCTCTTCACCTTGTTCATCCTCAAGCGGCAACCTCTCATAAGTAGCATTAGCAAACGTTGCTGCTATCACCATCACAGGCCCCGAAGCCACCAACGACCCCACCACCGTTCCCCCAACCACCTGACCCTGACCACCCGCCAAGTACACCGTCAACCCCGTCGCTCCCGGCGGCGAAGGTGCTGGCAAAAAAGCACCGGAGAGCGACAGTATCTCGAAACTCCCGTGAAGGGTGATGACCCCGCCGGGTGCAGCCGGTTGCCGGAGGGTAACATTGGTAACCACGCCGCTGCCGCTCAGCACCGACACCCCGCGGTGGCGGCGGTTGGCGAAGGTGGCAATGCACTCAGGAACATCGCTTCCGCTGCTGATCTCCAAAACGTGGCTGCGAAGCGCGTCGGGGCTCTCCTTCGTGATGACAACCGGCGGTTTCGGCTTGTTTTTCGACCCCGGAGGGCGGCCTCGGGAGCGGCGGCCACTTCCGCCGCCTTGATCCGAGGCGTCGTGGTTGTCAGTTTCGCGGTCATTGTTGTTGTCTCTGCTCTGATCATCGTCCTCGGTGGCATTGGTGTTGCTGTTGGTTGGGGTTGGTGTAGCGTTTAGATTATTGTTGTTGTTGTCCATGAACTGTTGTTCTTGTCTTGGCTTCACTCGGATCAGCTCAAGTTGTTCTTGTTGATCAGATGGGTTCCTCAGCTGAAGAGGTGGAGAACAAGAGTTTGGGCCCACATTTCCAGCCCACCATCGATTCGACATCTTTCAATCAAAGCTGAGAAAACCTTTAGATATTTTTATCTCGTCACTCTCTGTTAATTAGCTAGATCTCTGTGCTGAAGGGGCTCAACTCAAGGATTCAACAGACACCGTTGCTAGCTTGAATACCCCGTGATATTAGGATGAACGTTTTTTTTTTTTTTTTGAGGGGTTGTTGATCAAAGGGTTAGAAGAGAAAACTGAAATATATTATGCTATTGAATGTATGTACCTTTGTTTAATCAGCTTTTTTTGTTTTCCTTGAAGGTGGTGTTAGTACCGATGTTCCATAAAGGATGCTACCGTTTCAGGATGACTTTGTTCCTTGTATTGCTCACTATGTTGCAGCGATCGGTTAGCGGTTCTCTACAATAGTGGGGGGGTGGGGGTGGGTACGGTTTTGCTTTGTCTCCCTTGGAGGCGGTTCTTTGTGTTGTGTTCAAAGTTTTCAACTTCCCAAAGTATGCAGATTGTGTCACCCAGCTTCATTCAAATGGAAGGATTAGACCAACTTGCCCAATGCTATCATTACTACTACGTCCTGTGCGAGAAAGAAAAATAAAATAAAATAAATAAAGACACAGAGTGGACCCTTAAATTTTTCGAGTGACCCAGTTTGATCTTTAAAAAAAATGTCAATTTGATCCCTATAGGAGATAATTTAGTCACCTAAATTTTAAAAATAGGGGACAATTCGATCCCTTCGAAAGGACCAGATTGTCCCCTGTTTTAAAATTTTGGAGATCAAATTATCATTTTATTTTTTTGAGACCAAATTGGCTTTCTCGAAAAATTCGAGGACTCAAAAAAAAATTGTTATCTGATGTCAATTTGTTTTTTTAATAAAAAAATTCAAGTCTTAAGAAACGAGATTAATTTTGTATCCATGATGAATCTAAAAAAAATTATATTGTCACATAATCATAAATCATAAAGTATTATATTATTAAAAATATTTTATTTTTATTATAAATATAAATCACAAATAGGTTATTTTCTAATTGGCTGAGATTCTGAGAATATAAAAGCTTTACAAATGTACCTTTAAAACTAAATTATAACAGGTTATTAAATAGGTTTTTTTTGTTTCTCATTGATAAAAAAAACTAAATTATAATAAATGATATATTAAATATATTTAAATTAATTTATTTTCTAACCAACATGGTATGACATAGTTGTTAGATAAATGGACCCCTTAAACATATGGTCAGGGGTTCGATTCCTGATTCATGCGTATAGAAGAGCATCTATTAGGAGAAGTCAACCCCTTAAATAGATCTTAGTACCTCGAGAGATTAGTCTCTGTCTTCGGGTTAAAGGATACCTAGGCTCACCCAAATTAATTCATTTTCTATAATAAAAAAAAATTTATTACTTTTTTGACGAGCAAGTTTAAACTATCAGTAAAAGAAAATGAATGAATTCAACAGTGGGCTAATGAAACTGCTATTCTGGCCTCATAGAGGAAGCTGCCTTACTTTTTAGGTAAAATAGGTAAATTGCTCTCATATGTTTATTTTAATTTTTAAATTGGTCTTATATGTTTTTTTCTTTTAGATTGGTCTCATACGTTTTGAAACATTTTTATGTAAGTCCTATATGTTTTGAAGTTTTTTAAATAAGTCCTATACGTTTTTAAGAATTTTCAAATAAGTCCTATACGTTTTGAGATTTTTCAAACAAGTCCTATACGTTTTGAAAATATTCAAATATGGGTCGGTATGTTTTGACAATATTAAACACATGGTTGAGAAATGGGAGTGACTACCGTGAAAATGTTTCAAAACGTATGAGACCAATTTAAAGTAAAAATATATATATAAGACTGATTTGAAAATTAAAATAAACGTACGAGACAAATTTACCTGATTTGCCAACTTTTTATTACTTTGGGCTGTTTTAGCTCGAGCACCTCGTGGCTCCGTGTATCACTTAGATGGATTTAGTTGAGTTGTAATATTTATTTATTTATTTATTTATTTATTTATTTATTTATTTAAAAAAGAGTGATAAAAAAATTATTATTGACACTTTTTAATTTGTAATTCTTTAAGTATTTCACTTTTTATTTTATTTTTATTTTTATGCCTAATAAAGAATCCATGTAATTTTAAGATTTTATTAATCAGTGTCCTATTAAAAAGTAAAATTAGTAAATAAAAATTAAAGCTTTTTAATTTTTTAATACATTAAATATTTTATTTTTTACTTTATTTTTTTTTTATTCTTAGTGTGAAACCGATAATTTTAACACAATTCCTAAAACTTAGTCATATATCCTAACTCATTCAATTCATTCCTTATGGGAAAAAATTTAGATTTGGAGGAAGGCAATTTATTCCTTTATTTTATATTTGTTAGATTAAATACAAAAATATAACTATATATATCTTCTTTATAATTTTAGTTATTCATATCTATTTTATAATTTTAGATATTTCGCATTTTTAATGAATATTTTATTTATATTCCATCTGGATTAAAAAAATATATTTTTAATGCAAGAGATACTTTTTAGATTTATCTTAATTTTTCATCACTTAATAGTCTATGATGTAAATTGATTTGAAATTAAAATTATTTTTTTACATGTTTTAAAATTTATTTTTTTTTGTTGCTAAAAGTAAATATACACTAAATTAAGTTTTTTTTTTTTTTGGTAGATACACTAAATCAAGCTTTAAAAAGGGTTAACCGATAGAGAGAACACACATGTAAATTACTCCTTTGGTGGTTATGATAGGATAGGATAGGGGCAGTTAGGATAAGAGGGCATCATAGAAGTATGATAGAATATGGGCAGGATAAGCTGTTATCCTGTCCGATGTTTGGTGTTCATCAGATAACCAACTGAATAGTATTATAATTTTAGTATGAATTTTAAATTTTTTTTGTTTTTATTCTAAATGTTTTCATATTTTATTATATTTTAGTTTTTTTTTATAATTTTTATTTTTAAAAATTATATAAAAAGACAAAATTATCCTTGTGATAAAATTATATATAATATTTAAAAATTTTAAAATATTGTTTAACTTAAATTAATTTTTATAATTTTAAATATTCATTTTTTGTTTTTACTTTACATAAAGTTAAATTATTAGATAAATTTTTAAATTTTTCAGTTTTTTAAAAATAATATAAAATGACAAAATTAGCCATGTGACAAAATAAAATAAATTTTTAAAATAAACTTTTATATTTTTATTATTTAAAATATTTTATATTTTATTATATCTTTTTTTGGTAACCTTGTTATATTTTTTTACACTTTAATTATTTTATATATAAAGTAATTTTATATTTTATTATACTTTAAATCACCGTATCCTATCATGTTGTGTTCTAACTCAGTCCTTCCCTCAGAATAGAATTTTAACTAGATGGACATGATATGATAGGTGTCTGCTCACCAAATAATAAGTTCAAACATGATATGATAGCTTATCATATTATATTTCTTTTATTCTGACTACCAAACGAGTCGTAAATAGAGGGAACAAAAGGCATACCCCTCGAGAAGTCCTCGTGGAAAACATGAGAAACCTCGTGAAGTCCTCGTGGAAAACATGAGAAAGGAAATCGTTTAATGGGGATCCACCGTCGAACTTTAATTGCTAAGAATTAAGATTATGTAGAAATAATAATTGCATAATTTATTTAATTAATTGCTATTCGTTTTCTTTGGAGTCTCGTTAATGGGCTATTTAGGTTTTTTTTGGATCTAAAGAGTTGGCTTTTTGATCAAACTGGTGTCATTTTAGAAACTATTTATCAATTTGAGGTCCTTTTGAAATAAATTACCAGTTGGGGGTCCTTTTTGATATTTTTTTACCTGACAGGAGGGAGGCGCCACTGAGGCGCCAGTCAGAGTGGCGCCGCGCCTCCCATTTTAAAAAAAAAAGAAAAAAAGCAAAGGTGCCACTGGCAGTGGCGCCTCTTTTTTTTTTAAAAAAAAAAAATAGAGTAAAGGCACTACTGCCCGTGGCACCTCTTATTTAAAAAAACAAAACAAAACAAAACAAACAAATGTGATTGTGTGATAGAAAATGGTGATTAGGTTGTTTGTGAGTATAAAATTGTGATTAGTGTCATTGTTACTCTTCATAAAAAAATCATCAATAAATAATCACTAATTATTATTTTACTCATTAAAAAAGTAACTGATTTTAGAATTGTATAGAACTAGTTAAGAACCAATCAGACCGGTTCAGAACCAGTAAAATCGATCAAAAATTGGTGGTGAAAAACGCTATGAACCGTTCATTTTTTTCTTCATTTTTTTCCCATTTCCCATTTTTTAAATTATAAAAATATTAATAATTATTTTACTAAAAATATATTTAGATGATGTTAGAAGTTAGAATTTTCATTAGGTGATATACTACTATTTTTTAAAAAAATAATGAAGCAATCTTCCAATAAGTTGGATCTGTATAGGTCAAAGCCAAAAAAAAAAATTAAATAACACTAACAGGGAGGTGAATCCTGGATATAAGCAATCACATAACAAAGTTACCCTTCAAAAGGCAGTAGGCTATAGACTACAGGCTACTAGCAGGAAGGTGAATCCTGGATATGAGCCATAACAAAGTCACCTTTCAAAGGCAGTAGGCTACTGGCTTTTATAGAAAAATTTACATATTATATACATCAAAACCTTCGTTTGATAGGCTACTAGGCAGTAGCAACTGAACAAAACAACCTAATCACATACATGACAACTATAGTTGAGAATTGTAACCCTCATATATGCCTGGGAGTCAACCGCAGTACAAAACTAAATCTTATGTGGCATTAGCTCCTTACCCTCAGGCACCACGTCCTTCATTAGTGAATTCTAGTGAAAATATTCTTAGTGAAAATATCTTTAGTGAAAATTCATTATTCTGGTAAGGCACTTTTTTTTTAATAGTTCTTCAATTTTGTTTTTGCATGCTGTAATGTTTTTTGCATCAAGTATTTTTTTAAAAAATGCAACTTTCATCAACCTAATCACCATTTTCTACCACACAGTCATGTTTGTTTGTTTGTTTTTTTAAATAGGTGGTGCCACTGCCAGTGGCGCCTTTGACCTTTTTTTGTTTTTTTTAATAAATGGGAGGCGCCACTGGCGCCTCCCCTTTGTCAGCCAAAAAAAGGCCACCGTATCAAAAAGGACCCCCCAACTGGTAATTTGTTTCAGAAGGATCCCAAACTGGTAAATAGTTTCTAAAATGACACCAGTTTGGTCAAAAAGCCAGGCTTAAAGAGCGCTTAGGAGGTACTTATAGATTACCCACCAATGAGGTCCTCACATCAGCAGTGAGATTCGAACTCACGACCTTATAGGTTATGAGCCTTATCCTTACCAACTGGATCAATCTTCGTTGGTCCTACCTCCCTCTTTATTGTTGGTTTATAATAAATAAGTATCATGGTCAAACCATGTGCTTGTGTACATCTTGACTATATATTTATCCTTGGACGTATATCCTTGGTTTGGACGTTGAATTTGGTCAAAGTAGATAATTTATAACGGTTTTTCTCTCATGTGTAATTTTATATAGGTTAAGAAACCTAAAATTAACAATTATTTATTAAAAAACTAAACATTCTAGTTTTGAAAATGTAAAATACATAAATTCTTATATAATTTTATCATTTTAAGATTATTAACCTGTATAAAATTGTACACTATGGAAAAATCGGATTCATATTTGAACTAGACAATTTACAATAATATTTCTTGTAGCTGACTCTGATAGATAACAGAATGTATTTTACGTGTTCGTACATTTAACCGCATGCTCTTATAAAAAATGTTTTTACTATAGTATATAATATTCACGAACTTTATGTTCTGTTTTCTTTAATTTAAAAAATTCATTTTATTTAAAATTACATAAAAAAATTAAGTGATAAAAAATTTAAAGTTTTATTATTTAAACACTTAAAATAAATATCTAAGTAACAATCTACTCACATTTGCATATAATATATATATATATATATATATATATATATATATTTGGTTACATGCATGTAATATACTCATTTTAACATAAAATATAACGTATTACAATAGCTCATTATATTCCTAAAATACAATGTTCACTCAGAGCTTAAAAAAACAAAAACAAAAACAAACAATGTTCACTCAGATGTTATTCCAGCCGGATATAAAAAATAAAAAAAAATTTGGACAAAAATTGCAACTATAACCATAAAAGTAAAACAATATTCACTCAGATGTTGTTCCTTCTTGTATTGCTGCTATTATTGATTTTGAAATGAAATAAGCTTCTTTCAGTAAAAAAAAAAAACCATAAAAGTAAAACAATTTTATTAATTAAATATAACTAAATTTAACACTTTAACTAACATATAGTTTATTCACTCTACTTTAAAATATAAAATGTTTCGATACTCAGTGATATTAATATATAAATAATAATTATACTAAATGTCCAACCCATGTGTAGAAAAATACATACTTTTTTCAAATAAAATGTATCCTATACGAGTTTGAAAATGGGAGTGCACTTGAACCGCCTGGGTTCAGTGGGTTGTGGGGATAATTCCCTAAACCCTATGATTCGACGAATAGCCGGTGTACATGTGTGATTTGTGATGTGTGTGGTCATAAAGGATAGAAACAAAGGCTCGCGCATCTCGTGGCTTTCATCCCTTGGTTCTAGATGAATCGAGGCTACGTTTGTTAAAAGATAGGTTTTTTTTTTTTTTTTTGACACAATTTGTTAAAAAATATTTCCTCCGATCTACGGTATAAAAAATAAATGAGTCCACTTTTTTTTTCAAAATATAAGAAATATATAATAATTTTCATGCTTATTAAATGTTAATTTCTAATGTTATCCTTATTAATTACCATTCTTAATTATAGGCTATCAGAATATTAATTAAAATTAGAAAGGGTGTTTTTGGAAATTTATATGAGTATTAATTACAATTAACTCATTCCAATACATTTTCTTGGTATGTGTATTTTAGGGTTTTGTTTCTTATATTGTGGATCGGAGGGAGTAGTTAATAAGTTAGTTTATGATCGATAACTTGATTTTAGGTGATGGCTTATGGTTGATAGTTGATAATTGATAACTGAAAAGCTAGCTAATTAAATTTAAAGTGTTTAATAAAATTAATTGTTGAACTAACTATAAATATAAAATGACATAAAAGTACATATTTATGAGAGACCCGATAAAATGAGAATTTCATTAAATTAATAAGGATAAAAATGAGAGGAAAAAATAGTAAGTTATAAGTTATAAGCCATAAGCTAAATAAAATAGCTTATAAAAAAAAACTATGAGCTAATGAGATATGCTTGTTTACCAAACATCCTTATTTTAGTCAAACGAATATATAAGCTAATCAAATAAGCTATGAGCTAGTTTATTGAACTTGCCAAATAGAATCTTTGGAATTTTTTTTTATAGTCTCAGTGTATGTTTGGTTTCATAATAGAGAGTACTAAATTTGTGTTTGTCTTATGTCAGACATACTTTTAGTAAAAATAAAGTTGTTTAGTTATTATCAAGCAAAATTAATTTTATCTTTTATTGTGATTCTAATAGTTGCTATACAGGGACGAATCCAGGAATTTTCGTTAGTAGGGGCAAAAAAAAAATAGTTTAAAAATATTATTGCAGAAAGAAAATATTATAGATATGTATAAGTGATAAAAAAATTGATATAAAATAAACAAGATATAATGTTGTTTGGTTTCAATGTGAAACTTAGCTGATAAATGAGAAATAACTCACTAAGTAAAGATAAAATATTACAAAATTAAATATCGCTCTCACCAAATCCCTAATTATACCCGATATCTCTCACATTGAATACAATCATGACAAAAGAAACACAAAATATCTAAGTTTTTACAAATTACAATTGTCTTCTTTAAATTTTCAAATTATAATTTCACTTTCTCCAAATACCTAATTACATGTTAGAACCAAAGTATTTTGGATTAAATAATATCTGAGTTTTGATATTAACAAAAAGGATTAAATTTGTATGGCAAAGTGTTAGTTAAAATCTAACATGTTTTATCTAGTCTTACAGGGATATTCGAATTTCAATATGTTAAGAAAACCTCGGAAGAATTATATTCGCGTCCAACTGAGTAGATGCGCTGCTCAAATGAAAGGTATATTTAATTATGTAAATATGTTTGAGTAGACGGAATATAGAATAGTATCAGTAGACGAGTGTTTAAACTACTGTGAGTGGACGAGCTTGAGTGCCACGTCGGTAGATGGAGATCTAAGTTACTCACCGATTTATAGCAAGTCCAAAGACTTGATAGTAGACGAGCAGAATTTGCCACGTAGAGTTAAAAGGAGTTTATAGCTTTGAGCGAATAGACGCGCTCTATTAAGTAGACGAGCTCCTCTTTACTATGAATCCTTGATATAATTAGAATAACTATCTCGACCACATAGAAATATTTATTTCAAATGATTGATATTTATTTCAAATATATGTTGGTCATTCATATTTGCTTTAACGGTTTTATTG
The DNA here is from genome assembly GCA_035048595.1 of Echinosophora koreensis. Taxonomy (NCBI): domain Eukaryota; kingdom Viridiplantae; phylum Streptophyta; class Magnoliopsida; order Fabales; family Fabaceae; genus Echinosophora; species Echinosophora koreensis. Next base: position 4,989,350 of record JAPCYP010000019.1, on the reverse strand, counting down.
CCTTGTTTCTTTGAGAGAGACATAGGCACTGTTTGGTTTGCCAAATCCGCTAGCATTTAGCGGATAGCGTTTAGCGGATGGAAAAGTAGTCCCGTTTGGTAGTCGTTTTTAAAATTAGCGTATAACGTTTTTTCACTAGCGTATAGCGTTTTTCCCAGACGCTACTTGAAGTAGCGTTTGAGCTTATAGCATATAGCTTTTCATTTTTTCTTCCATTTTTATCCCTACCATCTTAATTAAATTCCTCACTTATCCTTTATTATAAAATAAAACACTAATCATCTAACATAGTATATAAATAAGAATTAATTTCGCTATTTAGATTTATATTTAAGATGAAAAAGTGGAAAATATATTTTTATCTATAAAAAATAAAACTTGTATAAAAATCAAATCAATATATAATTTTATTTTTATTATTCCATTTTATTTATTAAAAATAATTAAAACTAAATTAAAATTAAAATTAAAAATTAATGATTAATTTTTTTAAACTATAAATACTTTTTTTTGACGTGATAAACCATAAATAATTTAGAATAAAATAAATTATTATAAGTGATAATTATTTTAAAATAAATAATATATATACATATAATTTAATAAAAAAAATGCAAACATATCATTTTATGTCATTTTATATTTATTAGCTAGTCCAACTGCTAGTTTTACCAAACACTTCAAATCCAATCCGCTAGCTAATCTGCTATCCGCTATCAGCTAGCTTATCCGCTATTCGCTATCCGCTAGTTTATCCGCTACCGCTATCCGCTAGTTTTTACCAAACAGAGCCATAGTACAAATGAGGAAATGCAAAAGCAAAATCGTACAATGCAATTCAACGTGTACCCTGTCACCTTTAACGCTGGAATAGCTGGAATTTGTACAAGGGAGGCAAGACAGTTTTTTTCAAGTTGCAATTGCTCAGAGGTGTGCCCGTTTTGTGCAAGAATGATCACCTATAGTACAATGGCCACGAGCAAGCTGAGTCATAGTGGATATTCAAAAACACAACCGTTGAGGAATTTCAAGAGAAGAGAGGTCACTATAAATACAAGACATCAACATCTGAAGGAATAACTTTTGCATATATGGAAATCTTGCTAGAAAAACTTCTATCATTCTACGAGCTCAAGATTTTTTATTCTTTCAAAAGCAAAAGTCTGTAATACCTTAGCTTGAATATTGTTATATTCAACTGATCTTAAACTTTCATACCCTCACACATAGTGAGTTAGAAGATCAAAAGAAACCAAATCTCTTTGTTTGAGTTGGAGCCTGAAGAGGCTTGGTACGAAAGGAATACTTGTAACCTGGAGAGGTGTTGAATACTTGTAATCTATTTGAAAAATAGTGGAGAAAAACCTTCAAGTAGAAGGGACTGGACGTATCTCTTGGTTGGGAGAGAGTGAACCAGGATAAAACGACTTGCGTGAATCTTCTTATCCCTTATTTTATCAGTTTTATTTGGTTATACTAACTGTGGGGATTTGAACTTGATTTTGTTAAGTCCTTAAAAAGGTTTTCTTTGTGTGTGTGTGCGCTTCCGCCTTTCTTTCCTTGTTTGAGAAAACTGTTTTGAAAAATGTTGTTTTCGAAAATTATTAACAAACACAATTCAATTCAACTCACCGGGGAGTGGTCGTCGGTGCAAGAAGGCGCGGACAAGAAGCGGCTCCTAACAGGCTTCTAGACGGAGGAACACATGAATGAACCATTAAACACCGAAATGAGAGGGATCCTGAGATTGTATTGGTATGAGACTATACAGTTGAGGATGACTTATATGAATTGATTGGTACTACCTATACCAACAAGGTGCATCTTCTTTTCGGGAGCCCATCACTTAAGAATTCCACAGTTAAGCGTGCTTGAGTTGGAGCAATTATGAGATGAGTGACCTCTTGGGAAGTTTTCCTAGGAAGCGTGTGAGCGAGGACAAAGCATGCTGAAAAGACCCGTATTGGTCTGTGGAGACAGTCGTTAATCCATAGAGCAGTCAGAGATGTTACAGAGGCAAAAAGAAATTACTAGATAAATTATTTGGGGAAAAAAATGTTTGCTACCCCCATTCCACTACAAGTGGATCCGTCCCTGATGCTATAAAAGGAGCTTTTACGTTTGATTAAAAAATTCATACTAAGTTTTATATCAAACTTATTTTCAAAATCAAAATATTTGAACAAAAATCTCTTCACATAAAATTTAGTTTTAATAAAATCAATTTTACAAAATTTATTTTATCCTTGTCCAAAGACACATTGAGATGTTAGGATAACCAAATGAAGAAGCAGGGACCACTAGAAACTAAAGAAAAGGTGGGTTTTTTTTTTATCTTTGAATTCTTTTATGTTGATCATTAAAAAATTATTAGACACTAAACTGAGGACCGCATTTGCAACATAAAAAATGGGGACCAAATATATATTAAAAATAAAAAAATAAAAATCACATATAATCAATAATAATAAATAAAAAATGCATGTAAGTAACATAAAAAGAAAAAGGAAATTATCTATATCTATAATCTATAATCTATAATCTATAATAATAATATATACAAAGCAGAATAATTCAGGTTTCTACATACAACAAGTTTTTACACATTGCGTTCAATCGTAGAGTCTCAAGTGAAACATTACACGTGTCACCCTCACAGTTCATAAAATTTCGGCTCATTTATTACCTATTATATGGATCATATTTTCATAATTTGATTTTGATAATTATTACCTCTATCAACAAATTTGATATACTATACATATTACCCATTAATTTAAATGGATTTTTCGGGATCAAATCTCCAAGAATCAAATTTGATTTTTTTTTAATCTAAACTACTATAATAAATATATTTGAATCAAATCACAAGCAGTATACTTTTTTTCATTTTCCATAACCTATTCGGTTTTTCCCTTTTTGTTAAGATGTGTAACCGATTTTTTTTTGTTTGTTCTTTCGCACGGCAACAATGATTGGGAATTGTTTTTGGGGAGAAGCTCGGGCTATCGAGTTCCTAATAGGCACTCCAACATGTGATATTGTGGAATTGAAATATTGCAAAAAGGTGACTCAAATAACCTATTTGAATTTCATGCATTTGTATTTTTCTGCTTAGAATTATTCAGTTTTCTATTCTATTTCCTTTAAAGTAAATTTATTATATTATCTAAAGAGTTTATGCCATTATAAACGACTAATGGAGACCAAAATAATCTATAATCTATAATAATATATACAAAGCAGAATAATTCAGGTTTCTACATACAACAAGTTTTTACACATGACGTTCAATCGTAGAGTCTCAAGTGAAACATTACACGTGTCACTCTCACAGTTCATAAAATTTTGGCTCATTTATTACTTGTTATATGGATCATATTTTCATAATTTGATTTTGATAATTATTACCTCTATCAACAAATTTGATATACTATACATATTACCCATTAATTCATATGGATTTTTCGGGATCAAATCTCTAAGAATCAAATCTAATTTTTTTTTAAAATCTAAACTACTATAATAAATATATTTGAATCAAATCACAAGCAGTATACTTTTTTTCATTTTCCATAACCTATTCGGTTTTCCCTTTTTGTTAAGATGTGTAACCGATTTTTTTTTTTGTTTGTTCTTTCGCACGGTAACAATGATTGGGAATTGTTTTTGGGGGACAAGCACCGGCTATCGAGTTCCTAATAGGCACTCCAACATGTGACATTGCGGAATTGAAATATTACAAAAAGGTGACTCAAATAACCTATTTGAATTTCATGCATTTGTATTTTTCTGCTTAGAATTGTTCAGTTTTCAATTCTATTTCCTTTAAAGTAAATTTATTCTATTATCTAAAGAGTTTATGCCATTATAAACGACTAATGAAGACCAAAATTTAGCAATATTTCAATCTAAGGCAATACACAAATCCAGTATCAATTATAAAAAAAAGAATTCGAATTTTTTCATTAAAAAAGAAAGAAAGAAAGAATTCGAATTTTAATTAATGACTGATTAAAACCAATATATGTCTAATTACAGCGCTATTTATATCAATCAATTGGCCATTGAAATCTCAGCATAAATGAATCATAATTCGAAAAAATCAAATCTCCCATCAAATGAGCATTATTCTGTCCGAAAAAGTCATTTTTATATCACTTAGTTAGGAACACTTAGATGGCAGACAAATCACCATTATCTCATCAATTAATCAATGTAATATTCAACATCTAAGTCATTACCTCAAAATGTTATGGCAAGATTAAATTTCAATAACGCTATACTGAGAAAATGACCACTAAAATTTCGGCATAAAAGATTCAAAAATCGAAAATGCTAGATTCAAAATATTTTAACTAATTAACCAATTAATTAATATATAATTAATTCCATGATTAGTTCCATGATCGAAAAATGGAATTAATTTATACTTAGATGTAATTAATTTAATTAATTTAATAAACTATATTTAGAAGCTTTGTCTTATCATTTAGAAAAGTTTGATTTGTCTTTTTTTTTTTTCTCGATCTACTTTGAGGAGTATTCCACCTCCAACCGATGGGGACTAATCTCCCGCGGGAGTTTGTTCGACACCTCGATGGGTGTCATCCCTCTCAGCTGAGGCTTTTTCCATACGCAAGACTCGAACCCGAGACCTTGGTTAAAGGGCGAGAGGTCTTATAATATAATATAGTTCCAAAACTTAAAAAAAAAAAAAAAACTTTGTTTCTTTTAACTTCTGATTAGTTAATAAAATTTAATAATATTTGATATTTCATATAGAAAATATGCATCCAATAATAATAACGAATGCAAATCAATATTTTTTATAATTTAAAAAAAAATACTATTAAAGAAAATGATTTTACAACAGGTGCAAGGAATAAGGAAATGAGCTTCTCTAAGGGAAAAGAGAAGAGAAAAATAACATGATACATAAATATATTTTCTAAAATTGGGTAACTTACATAGGAAAAAGGAAAAAAATAAATCAAATAGATTTTAAAAGAGAAGAAAAATAAAAATGTGATGGATAAATATATTTTTTTAATAATGATCCACTTGCACTGGAAAAGGAGGAGAATTAACTCAAATATATCTTCAAGAGAGGAGAAAAAGTAATATGATAGATAAATATATTTTTAAATATGGTTAACTTACATGAGAAAAGAGGAGAAATAAATCAAATATATTTTCAAGACAGTAGGAAATAATAATATGACAGATAATTATATTTTCTAGAAATGATTAACTTGCACCGAAAAAATAGAAGAAATAAATCAAATAGATTTTCAAGATATAAGAATACAAATAATACGGTAGATGATTATATTTTCTGAAAACGGTTAACTTACACGGGAAATAAATAATCTAATTAATAATCTTTAATCGAATTCAAAAAAAATTAAATAATCTAATATATGTGTTGGAGAATCAGGAAAATATCCCTGATTTTATCCTCTCTGATTCTATTTGATTTTATCTTTATTATTTTGATTTTATTTTGTTTTATTTCCTTCCTTAGTTATAGGAAGATATTTGATTTGATTTGATTTGCCTTTATTGTAATCTCTCTATAAAAGAGACCCCTACTATGAATGAAATAACAACAATAATTCCACTGCCTTCTATATGGTATCAAAGCAGCTTTAGGTTAGAGTTCTTTTCTCCCTTTCATGGCGGCACGCCTAAACTCACGGAAGCACGCCCTTACAGGCGCTGTTGAAGACAGTAGCAGCATGACAGGAGGCGGCCCAGGCAGTGGCCGTGGTGGCCTAGGCAGCGGCGGCATAGGCGCAGGTGGTGAGAATCGTGCATTCCCAGCTAGTACCTCTGATCAAGAGAAGCAGTCTTCTTCAAGCTCGATTCCTTTCACTAAGGAACAAATAGATCAACTGTACAAAATTTTTGAGTCTCAAACTCCTTCCTGCTCCATAGCCCAGAAAGGTAACTTTGTTAAAACTGTCCTTCTTAGTGTCAACCATACTTGGATTGTTGATTCAGGTGCTACTGATCATATGACAGGAGAGTCAAGTTTCTTTTCTTCATATAGTCCTTGTGCAGGTAACCAAAAAATTAAAATTGCAGATGGCTCTCTATCAGCCATTGCAGGGAAAGGGTCCATTGTCCTATCTCCAACGATAACTCTCCAAGATGTCCTTCATGTCCCAAATTTGTCATGTAGTCTTTTATCTGTCAGTAAATTAGCCGGGATAAAAACTGTCAAACTAATTTCTTTCCTTCTCATTGTGTGTCTCAGGATTTGAACTCGGGGAGGATGATTGGCAGTGCTAAGGAGAATGGAGGACTCTATTACTTTGATGATGGACTTGGATCAAAACAACAATCCCAACCAATAGGTTCCTGCTTTGAATCTAGTTTTATTTCTGATAACAATAATGATATTATGTTATGGCATTTACGATTAGGTCACCCGAGTTTTAGGTACCTAAAATATTTATTTCCAAAGTTGTTTTATAATAAAGACCCTTCGTTATTTCATTGTGAAACTTGCGAATTTGCAAAACACCATCGCTCTTTTTTCCTATGCAATCTTATAAGCCAACAAAACCTTTTTCTATTATTCACAGTGATGTTTGGGGTCCTAATAAGACAAGTACACTCTCCAATAAAAATGGTTCATTACCTTTATCGATGATCACACTAGACTTTGTTGGGTGTATTTGTTAAAGGAAAAATCTGAGGCTGGTCAAGCTGTAAGAAATTTCTTTAAAATGGTGCAGAATCAATTCCAAACAAATATTCAAGTCTTCAGAAGTGATAATGGAAAGGAATATTTGAATATGATTTTGGGGAATTTCTTTCTTGAAAACGGGGTTGTGCATCAAAGTTCTTGTGCTAATACACCCCAACAAAATGGGATTGCGGAGAGAAAGAATAGACATCTCCTAGAGGTGGCTAGAGCCTTACTCTTCGAAACAAAAGTTCCAAAATACTTGTGGGGTGAAACTGTTTTAACTGCAACATATTTGATTAATCGTATGCCGTCCAAAGTTTTACAATTTCAAACCCCTTCATATTTTTAAAGAGTGTTTTCCTATGGCTCGTCTTTCAGCCAATTTACCTTTGAAGATATTTGGTTCTACTGTGTTTGTTCATCAACATAAGCATCTTGGGAAGCTAGCACCACGTGCTATAAAATGTGTTTTTATTGGATACTCTCCAACCCAGAAGGGGTACAAGTGTTTTGATCCAAAATCAAAAAGAATTTTTGTAACAATGGATACCATTTTCTTTGAAAAACAACCTTTTTTTAAGGACATTCATCTTCAGGGGGAATTCACATGAAGATTCTTTTGAAACCATTACTTTATCTGAAAATTCACACAATTCTGAGACTTATACTACTGCACCAATAACAAATGACCAAGATTCGTTATCTGGACCTACTCCCATCATGAGTAAGGCTCCTGCGGAATCTGGGTCTACATCTCTAAATCAAAACTCTAACAAACAATCCTTGGAAATTGATAATAATGAAGAACTAATCGAAATGCCACAACATTATGATTCTTGTGAAGAAGAAATTGACAGGTTCAAGGATGGTGACCGAAGGTATGGAAAGTTCTTCGTTTCAAAAAACCATAAAAAAACGAATGAATAATTAACTCTTCAGCACAGTCATGACTCCGAACCAAGGGAAAATCCAATCAGTCAACCTGATACAGGTAAGTCCCCGTCTGAACCTAATTGTCACAATGAATCAGTTGAGTTAGACATCCCCATAGCGTTTGGAAAAGGTATTAGATCTTGTACTAAGCATCCTTGGTCTAAATTTATGTCATATTCAAATTTGTCTTCCTCTTTTGCTGCATTTACCTCACAATTGTCTAGTACAGAAGTTCCAAAAAATGTACAGGAAGCTCTAAAAATTCCAAAGTGGAAGGAAGCTGTTCTTGAGGAGATGAGAGCTCTTGAGAAGAACAGCACTTGGAGTGTTATGACCTTACCAGCTGGGAAAAACATAGTGGGTTGCAAATGGGTCTTCACTGTGAAGTATAATTCAGATGGATCTGTAGAAAGGTACAAGGCACGCTTGGTGGCCAAGGGATTCACTCAGACTTATGGCATAGACTACTCGAAAACTTTTGCTCCTGTGGCAAAATTGAACACTGTCAGGATTCTCTTATCCCTTGCTGCCAACTTAGATTGGCCTTTGGACCAACTGGATGTGAAGAATGCATTCCTCAATGGTGACCTAGAAGAAGAGGTATACATGGATGGGCCTCCTGGATTTGAAGAAAAATTTGGGTTAAATGTGTGTAAATTGAAGAAGTCACTCTATGGGCTCAAACAGTCCCCGAGAGCATGGTTCGAAAGATTCACCCAGTCCACGAAGAAACATGGATATAGTCAAGGACAAGCCGATCACACCCTATTCACAAAATTTTCTTCTGATGGGAAGATTGCTGCACTAATTGTCTATGTTGATGACATTGTTCTTACTGGGAATAATGTAATAGAGATGGGGAGGCCGAAGAAAAATTTGGCAGCAGAATTTGAGATCAAGGATTTGGGAGCATTGAGATATTTTCTTGGCATGGAGGTTGCTCGATCAAAAAAAGGAATTGTGGTTTCCCAACGAAAGTACATTATGGACCTTTTAAAGGAAACTGGAATGAGTGGTTGCAGACCAGTCGATACCCCCATGAACCCAAATGTGAAACTTTGGGAGAAAGGAGATGTTCCTGTTGATATTGGGAGATATCAGAGATTAGTTGGCAAGTTAATCTACCTGTCTCATACCAGACCTGATATTGCCTTTTCTGTGAGTGTTGTAAGCCAGTTTATGCACTCCCCATATGAAGAACATCTTGAGGCAGACTACAGAATTTTGAGGTACTTGAAGAGCAATCATGGGAAAGGATTGTACTTTAGAAAAACCAGTGAGAGGAATGTTGAAATCTTTACTGATGCAGACTGGGCAGGATCAGTCACCGACAGAAAATCAACTTCGGGATATTGTACCTATGTGTGGGGAAATCTAGTCACTTGGAAAAGCAAGAAACAAGGCGTGGTTGCTAGAAGTAGTGCTGAGGCTGAATTTAGAGCAATGGCCCAAGGAATTTGCGAAGGGTTGTGGATCTATAGAGTCTTGGAGGAACTCAAGATGAAGGTTGATCTTCCATTGAAGCTGTATTGTGACAACAAAGCAGCAATAAGCATAGCTCACAATCCCGTCCAACATGACAGAACCAAACACATTGAGATTGATCGCCACTTCATAAAAGAAAAATTAGATGCTGGCATTATCTGTCTTCCTTTTGTGACTTCCAACCAACAAACAGCCGATATTTTGACCAAGAGTCTAGCAAGACCAAATTTTGAGCACTTGATAAGCAAGTTGGGCATGATAGATATCTATGCACCAACTTGAGGGGGGTGTTGGAGAATCAGGAAAATATCCCTGATTTTATCCTCTCTGATTCTATTTGATTTTATCTTTATTATTTTGATTTTATTTTGTTTTATTTCCTTCCTTAGTTATAGGAAGATATTTGATTTGTTTTGCCTTTATTGTAATCTCTCTATAAAAGAGACCCCTACTATGAATGAAATAGCAACAATAATTCCACTGCCTTCTATAATATGATATAAAATAATTCAATAATAATAATGATAATAATTTGTAAATTAAGATTTTACTTTTTGGGTTCCAAACCAAATTGACTCAAATCAAAATCAAATTGAATCATACCTAAAGTTGTTTATTATTATTATTATTATTATTATTATTATTATTATTATTATTATTATTATTATTATTATTGTTGTTGTTGTTGTTGTTGTTGTTGTTGTTATATAAAAATAATGTTATGCCAATGTTAATAAATATCATTTAAAATTTTGACATATAGATATATTGACAAGCCACACATTAATATAAATTTTTTAATATAAAGTATTTTTTACACTGCACGAGCCATTACTATAGATATGTTGTTTTTAAAATTTAATAAAATAAAAATTATTGCATAGGACTTTTATATAAGTTATATCTTAAATTTAGTTCTTAATCTTATTTCAATTTGGAAATATTTTTGACTATTTGATACACTGAACATTGTATAAAAAGACAGGCAATTTAGTGATTAACTACAAAAAATCTTTTACCAGGGTCAACATTTTTTATCGACCTTCAATAAATTATAAGCACTTTTTTTATTAAGGGGTTATAAGAACATTACGGAACACCATACCAACACACAAGATTTAAAAAATTGAAAAACATGAAGTCAAAATCTTTATTGAAAAACATGTTGGCAAATAATTTTGTCTCTGATATGCTCCTCGGCCATTAACATTCAACTACTAGATACACTATAATTGGGTCGTCTATATTATTTTAAATATTCCATGCAAAACAAGTATGCTAATGAGAAGTTGACAACAAATTAAAAAAACAAAGGTGGGTTAATTTCTTTCCACAAATTAGCTCTTGATCTGAAATTAAAAAATCCAATGAAATATGTTTCAAATGATTTCACCTCAGTATTTATTTCTATGTTAAAATTGATAAAAAAAATTATAAATAACTTAAAGATATTATGATAACCTTAACTTTAAGAATATAACCCGTGCATTATATGGGTTAAACATTCTAGTATTATATACAACGAAAAAGAAAACAACTAATCACTAAATAACTTAACCAATCTCATCTAATAGGTGCATTCACATGGGCGTTGGATGGGATAACAGGTAAAAAGGGGTAGTCGGAAGTCGTCATGTCTCCAGGTCCTGACAAAGTAATTCGAATATTAAATGCCAATGACTGCAAGTCTGCAACATCACCGCCAAAACACGGGCCAGCGATACGCTATACAGTAAGCAGACAAGTAGCTAGCCAACAAGAGAGCTAAGAGACGAAAATAGATTTACTGTCTTTGGATTTGGTATCTTTGATACTTTTTTGTCTATCTCTTTTATCTTTTATTTTCTCTATCATCTTTTTCCTCTATTTTTTTTTATCTCTCTCATCTTGTTTTTGCCTAAAGTCATCAAAGGCACCAAATCTTTTCCCGTGAAGAGACACCGTTACATTTTACACCAATCCTTTCATTGTTTGATATTCCCTCCGGTCTACAGTATAAGAAACAAAACCTTGAAGCACACAGATCAATAGAATATATTGGAATGAGTTAATTGTAATTAATATTCATATAAATTTCCAAAAACACCCTTTCTAATTTTAATTAATATTCTGATGATCTATAATTAATGACAGTTATTAATAAGGACAAGATTGAAAATTAACATTTAATATGTGTGAAAGTTGATGCATGTTTCTTATATTTTGGACAAAAAATAGGACATATTTATTTTTTATATTATGGATCGGAGGGAGTACTACTTAGATAGCTAGCAACACATTTTTTTATATTTTTTTATTGATTAAAATTTATATAAATGCTATAGAATTCAAGTGGGACTTATATAAACTAGTGGGACTCATTTCCTAAATAATAAGACTTATTTAAATTTTAAACAATAAAAGAAAATATATTAAAAAAAATGTTAGAGAATGTATTGCCTCCTCTTATATAAATTAGGGTTGCATGAACTACTGTCAATTAGCTCAACTAAATAGGTGGTCAAATGTGGTGGTCTCTGAATGTGGGCTGGTCAGGGAGGCTTTGGTGTTGGTTACCTGGAGAAAGGAATTTTTCGTTTTGGAACCCCTATAAAGTGGATAATTTGAAGGTTTTGGTTTTTGAATCTAATGGTTTTTGGATATGGTAGCATGTCAAATTACATAGGTTTGGGTCTTTGTTTGGGTTTGTATACGGGTTAGAATATCCATAACATTCTTTATCAATATAATATTGCTTAAAAATAATAATAAATAGGATTGAATTGTTTTTTTTTTATAGGTAAATGTTAGTAGTTAATTGTTAACTTGTTATGTTAATTTTTTCTCCTTTGCCAAGGTTTGAACTTTGGACCTCCTATTCCTCCAACTCCGTTACTCAACCCCTCAAATAGAATTGAATTGTATAGATCTCAAAGTTGGATTCTTGTCTTAATTAAAGTTCAATAACAAAAAAAGTGACATAAAGAAAACGACTGAGCTTTTCGAAGGTTTCATCCATTAGATCACTGAAAATTCTAGATTTTTGTATGTTTTAGAAGTTTGCAATTAGAGTTAACAAAAAAAAAAAAAAAAGCACTGTATATATCTCATAATTTGGACGGGAGCAGCGACAAAATAAGGAAGGTATTTTTTGCAACGTTTAATTGCACTTTTAATCCTCTATTATTAATTATGTGCAATTTTGGTCTCTAATATTTTTTGTACAAATTTGGTCACCATATTTTTACGATGTTGTAAATTCGGTCATTCCATCTAATGTTCGTCAATTTTTCAATGATTAACAGAGAAGGATCAATACTCTAAGCACATAAAACCCGTGATTGAGCTTATGAGGTAAAAGACCATGTACATGAAACCCAAAAATGGTCCTTAATTGAGGGACGAACCAATAAATAGTAGAGAGAAAAGAATAAGGGGACCAAATATGCACAGAAAAAAAATTAGGGATCAAAATCGCACATACCAAAATGGGAGGATTAAAAGTGCAAAAGCCTTTTTCATTGCTGAAAGGTTCGGCGGAAAGTTTCTGGTGGTGGGTGGTGAACGAAACAATGGCTCTGGAGTTGAATGGCGGTTGGGTGGATGAATGTCGGAGCGACTATAACATGTGTGGATGGTGGTGGTCGGATTGTTGAAAGGTTCGACATAAAGTTTTTGGTGGTGGGGTGATGAACGAAACGGTGGCTCTGGTGTTGAATGGCGGTTGGGTGACTGAACTTCGGAGCGACTATAGCGTGTGTGGATGGTGGCGGTGGCCAGTCTACAAGCAGCATGCGAGTGGGTGTGGGTGAGTGCTCTAACGATGACAGATAGGAAGCCGACGATGAGGAGCCAGAGCTCCAATATGCCTGATTGGAAGGTGTCGTAGAACCAACGACAGAGGTTGTTGTCTTGTCGTCAGAGCCGTAGTTGGGGGTTGGTAGTGAAATAAAGAGGTTAATGAGGTTTTCTGATATTTAATTTTTTTTAATTTTTTAATTTTAGTAACCGGTTTTACCTTCAATACTTGGTCGATTTTTTCCCTCACGGGTGAAGCATCTATTTTGGTATCTCACCCTAAAATTCACTGTACTTCTTATTATTTATTTTCTAGACGATCAAGTTTATTTACTTCTTGTTTCCTCACATCAAACTTATTGGTTAGAATATTCAACCTATCATTTTATTTCATATTTTGCATATAAATTTCTTGACTGCGGCCTTTGCCTTTAAAAAATAAAAGAAGAGAGAAGACTACGATCCAAATAAAATCAATATTAACTTGTCTGTATAATTTTTATTCTATACTTGTATATGGACCCGTGCCATGCACGAAGAATATGCTATTTTTTTTTAAGATTTCATAAAAAAATATATGTAATAGTTGATTTCATGTTTTTTGATTAAATTTTTTTTTTTGTAGAAAATTATATATCAAAAGTTGTTAAAAAATTATATTGTTCGAATCTTTGATCACAAAGTGTTATCTTACTCTCCTCACCTTCCTTTGCATTTCTATCTAGTAACTTCACAAGCGGACACCATTGACAAAGGACCACCACCAATAGCTATTATCCTTACATTTTCCGTCCATCGTTCGAAAAGAAAACAAATCACAAACAGATTATGTATATTCCACAGCAATGTCAAAAAAAATTAATAATAATAATTCCTGCAACATTATTTTTTTTAATAGTATGCTGCCATAATAGTGTGTTACCTGTGCAACGCACGTGATGTAACTATTATTTGCGTTAATATTAAAAATCCATAAATTTAAAAACCTATTAGCAGTGACAATTAAATAAGAGAGGTTTTTATAGTGTGATTTTAAATATAAAATTAATTTATGTAAAGAGGTAAATCTTACAAAATGGTTTTATATAAAAAAAATGTAAAAAGTACCTAAATTTTAAAAATTGTTTGCAGATTTAGAATTAAATAAGGAGGGCTCAATAGTCTAATTTTAAATATAAACATCAATCATATAAAACTCATATAAAATAAATTAAAGATTATATATGTTTGATTAATTATAATCATTTTTATATACCACAACAATCTATATAATAAATAAACCAAATATGAATTCTAAAATGAAAATAGCACATGAGAATAAGTTGTCACAATATGAATAAAATATAAAAAAATCCATAAAATTTAAAAATTGTTTGCATTTCGAGGAAAAAAAGAGGAATGAACCAAAAATAGAAATAATGTTTCATTGATAACAAAAGTATTTTTAGGTAGATACTTCAACCCCATGTTATATTAATATAAAAAGATAATATTATACATCATATCATATAAAAGGCAATTATTAAGACCCAAAAAAAATAATATAAAAGACAATTATATTTTGTTTACATATAATCATCTCTAACCAAAATGATTTCTTCAACAAAGTTCATAATTTCATTTACAACTTTATTTATCTCTACTAAAAAAAACATAATATTTGAAAATAGACATTAAACATTTTATTGTGATTTTTGTTCAAAAGAAAAATTCTAAAATAACACTAACAATTTCTTCTCTCACTACCTTAGTATTGTTCTTCACGAAACATTTAATAGTAAATATATATTTTCAAAGTAACAACTGAATTTCAAGCTGATTAATTAATTAATCTCAGTGATCTTCATAATGATATGAAAATAATTATTCTCTCTTGAAAATTTATTTGATATATTTTTCCTCTTTTCCCATTCAAGTTAACCATTTTTAGAAAATATATTTATCTAAAATGTGGAAAAAGTTCTTCTTTCTTGATGTTATTTTGATTTATTTCCCCTCTTATTCTCGTGCAAGTTAACCATTTTTAGATAATATATGTATCCATCATCACATTTGATATTTCTTTCAATACCTTGGTATTCTACTTTTCTCAAAATTCAATTTTACAGTGAATTTGGTTTTGTTTTCACCACAAAATTATAAATCAACACTAACTAAAGATCAACTTATAGTACAGTTCATTGTATTTTGCAAAACATATTTGTCCAATTCATAAATCCTCGTATCTCAATGAATCCCCAGAAAATAATATTCTATGTTTCATCACGTCTATGAAGTCTTTTTTCATTCTTATATTCTTCAAAGGTCATGTTACCATTGCCATTCATTGAAATGATTCAATTAAATGCTTGCATATGTTATTATTATGCATTGATTAGTTAAATTTCAAATCTCACATTTAAAACTGAATCCCCGATTAATAATTAACATTGGTTACTTAATTTGTTTTGATTATATTCTCATATTCTTATAATTAAGCTGGATGATGGGTTCAAATATTTTAATAAATATCGATATTGTTAAAAAACTTATTTAATATAATTTGAATTATTTTGATTAAATGAAAAATTATTTTGAGGGGTTTTTTATTTAATAAAATTCGAATTAAATTGATTTTATGAGAACCATTATTTCAAATGTAATAACAATATAATTACTTTATGCATTTATGCATTGGAGGATCTGAGAGAAATTGAAATATTTCATTCTTTTACCTATTAATTTCACATTATCAATGACATGTTGTTATAATCTTAGCATCATTGTGAAATATTCATGAATGAATGTTTCCTTTTTTTTTTTTGACAGTAAACAACTACTTTCAATAGATAAAGAAAATATCAGTACAAAGTGATTGAACAGGTTGTGTTGGGGCATTCCCCATCCACATTGGAGTTTCACCTCTATCTGCTAAGCCAATTAAGACATGAGCGACATTACATATGGATTGAACAGAAACCAAAGTGACATAGCCAAGCCAATATCTAGATCCTAACAACCGACCAATCATAATCTTCCAAACACGGTCAATGATATCATAGAAGTGAGAATCCACAGTCTTTCCATCTATCCAATTAAGAACCATTTCTTTGTCTTTCTCGGGCACAATTCGACTAAAGGTGGTCTCGACATTGTCCAAATTAACCCCTTGTTTGGAAGTCGATTGATACTTGGAGAGAATGTAGAAATTGGTGTCAGCCTCATAAGGTCCTGTACGCACTATGTTTTTCCAAAATGAACAGATCTTTTGAGGCTTTCCATCAAACACCATAGGTGCAAACAACCTAATCTTAAGACCAACATGCACAAAAAGGCTCCCAAAGAAGCTCCAGTAGCGGCAACAATACGAAGTTTAAAAATTTTACCTGCATTCTACGGCTTTGGTGGAGGGCGTCTGGGTCCCAGATCAGCAGGTTGGGGGGGGGGGACGGGGAACCAATGGATGCTTTGGGTAGGAGCACTCTGAGCTTGCAAGACCGATTGCTTCCTCCAGAGCTGCCACTTTGTCTGGTGGCAGTGGCTCAGGTGGGGGTCGCTTCGCCGGAGAAGAAAACATGACGGTTGGGGTTGAGAGCTTGATGGAGCACCCTAGTAGTGGACAGAGGAGCGGTCAATGGTTTGGTGGGAGCGGTACGGGATCCGGATCCATGACGATTTGCTTGACTAGGATCTGGTGGAACCGGGATGGAAAGGAGGTCATGGTGGTTGTTGGCGGCGACATGGGGGAGATAGGCAACGAAGGGGTGGGGTGCTGCCATGGATGAATGGGGATGAAATCCTCGCGTCGGAGGTGAAGGATGAGGGATGGAACACTACAACTATACCCCAATTGATAGGGGAAAGAGCCTCCACAGAGGAAGGGAAGAGTTTCCAGACTGCGGCTGGAGTGGCAAAACCCTAATGGAGCTTTGTGGCTCACAGGGGAGGAAAGTTAGAGAGAAGGCAGAGCCTCTCTCTCTAACCCGGCCCAACGTTTTTTTTTTTCATGAATGTTTCCTTTTAAGTCCAAGTATATTACTATCCTCCTTAAGGTAGTTGACCAAAGGAATCTTGAAATTCCTTCCTTTGGGTTGAAACCAAGCTCAAGTTTCCTCATTTCGAATCAACAACCAGAACACCCAAATAGGGAAGCATGGAGAAAGATAAAATGGAAATACAATGCCTACTACTAAGAACTAACATCTTCAACTTCTAATTGTTTTTAGAAGTTTAAAAAAAATCTGAGAACAAAATTAAATGTTGAAAACTTTTGGGTTTAAGATCAATCCTGACTTCATGAGATGTATACCCTTCTACTGCAAGAATGTAAACCATGCATTAGTAAGAATTAAAATCATTTGATGAAGCTAAGATTTCAATACCTAAGAAATCTTTTGATGTAAAATTCACAAAAGAATCAATCAATGACAAAAAAACACAATCATCACTTTAACTTTTTTCCAGCTCTCGTATAAGATTCATCACTATCAAAAGATGGCGAGGTTGGAAATCCAGAGAAACTTGTTCAGAGCTTGAAAGGGGGGAATGAAAAAACCCAGTTCTGAAACAAAAATACAAGGAATCATACAAATGCCAAAAATAACTAAAGAATAATATAAACCCCATTTGGCAAAAAACAAAAACAAACAAACAAACAAACAAACTTTAGAGTCTCGAAGAGGAGAAGGAAGGTTGAAGAGGACACCCGAAGGAAATGGTGCAAAAGGGGCCAAAGGAACTTCTTGTAGTTCACAATAGTTGTTTGAAGCCCTCCAATGCCACAATCAGCACTACGCTTGAACCTCTTGAAATATGCTAGAATACCTAGTAAAGCAGAAAATACAAAAGAATGCAAGAAAGATATTAACTCATACACTTAAAAGGGGAAGAAATTGTTTGAAAGAAAAACTCGTTGCAACAACATAGAAATCATGTATAGATCTGAAACCAAAATTAAGAAAAAGAATTTTCTCTCTTTCTCATTCTCTCCCAAAAATCTCTCAGTTTTAATCTCCGAAAAACACACACACTCTCACCCAATACACAGATAGATGCACAATATATATCTGGGCTTGAAAATAATATATACAAAGCATTAAAAATACATTTAAAAAGTAATTTCTGAAATAAGTTTTGAAATTAGGATTCAAAAACAAGGTTTAAAAATTACTTCATAAAAATCTAGTTTGTATAAAAAACTTTTTAAAATAGTATCTTTAAAATAAATTTTAAAAAAACAAGTTTATAAAAAAAAAATTTAAAAGTAGGATATAAAAACAACGTTTAAAAATTATTACCCAGAAAACTAGCTTATAGAAAAATTACTTTTGATTTGGTCCCTCTTTTAATCTTTGTTTCGATTTGGTCTATTGTGTTGTCAACGTTAAATCAAAGTTGGTTCTTTCTGTTAGATTTACACTAACGATGTTAGGTTTTCGCTGTACATTGCTAGAAACCATTCTATTGCCAGAATCTGGGTTTTAGAGAGAAAAATTGTTCTCATTTTCTATTTCTCTCCCTTCTTCCCTCTCTTCCTCCTTCTTCTCACTCTTTCTTGTTTGATCGAGCACCAAGCAACTTTATTTTGTGGCCTTGATGATTTCATGTTTTGACGCTAGAACCGAAAAAGAGAGAGATTGAATTGTTAGGAATTGAATTGAACCTAGAGAAGAGAGATAAGTTGAATTTCGATGAAGGAGAAGGAGAAAGAGGCATTCAATTCTGGCAAAGGAGGATGAGGCAGAGGAAGGAAAAGGGGCGGAGGAGAAGAAAAAATGAGAGGGAGGACAGAAGAATGTTTCCTATGTCTAAAACTTAGATTCCGGGGCAGGGGCAGTTTCCGGCGACATATGACGGAAACCTAACACCATTAGAGCAAATCTAATGGAAAGGATCAAAATTAAAAGAGTGACCAAATCAAACCCTTAAATAAAGATAAGGGGCTAAAAGTATAATTTAGTCAATATAAAACCAATGTTTAAAAATGACATTTCAAAAAACTAGTTTGTAGACAAAAATTGAAAATAGTATATAAGTAAGGAATTACAAAAGCTTTACAAAAATAAGATATAAAAACAAGGTTTTTCATAAGAGAAGTTTTGAAAACAGAATACAAAAACAAAGTTTTGAAAATATAAGAAAAAAAATCTGGAAATAGTATATATGAAGTGTTTGAAAACTTATTTTGAAAAAACTTATTTACACAATATGATGAAAAAACATAGAATATACAAAAAATAGTCTTAAAATATGATGAAAGGTAATTAACAAAAGAGAATATACACGGGGTTTAGAAAGTAATTTTCAAAATTCTTGTTTATACAAAAAAAATACATAAGATATAAAAAACAAGTTCAATAGTTTCTTTAAAAAAATTTGAAAGTAGTGTATAAAAAGTGTTTAAAATGTTCTTCACAAAAATGTAGTTTATAGAAAAGTTTTGAAAATGAGATATAAAAAGGGATTTACAAATACTTTTCAAGGAAACTAGACTGTAAAAAATGATTTAAAATAAGATATAAAAAGGGTTTAAAAATATTATCAAAAAATTAGTTTATAGATAAAAGTTTTAAAATAGTTAAAGGAGTTAGTTAGTTTCATACCCTTGACTCAAACCAATTGAGCTACCCAACCCCCTACACAAAAAAGTTTTAAAAGTTGGATATTAGAAAGTTCTAGCAAGTAGTTTTCAAAAAACTCGTTTATGGATTTTTAATTTTTTTTTTTGAAAATAATATACAAAGAGGGTTCACCAGTATTTTTTAGAAAAATAGAACATGAATGCCATTTAGTAAATATTTTTACAAAAACTAAAATGAATATGTTAATTATTTATATAAAATAATTGAAATATAAAATGAAAACAAATCAAAATATAGAAAAATTTTAAAATCATATCATATAATACATAATAAAAACATAAATGAAAAGTGATTTGAAAATGATTAAAAAACATTTTTTCAACAAACTATTTGCTGACAAAAATGGTTTTGAAAGTGAGATTTAAAACTTAAAAAAAAAACTTAATTATAGGAATTTTTTGGAAATAATATATAAGAAAGGGATTGAGAGAGATTTTTAAAAAATAGGTTTATAAAAAAAGTATAAAAATAGGACATACAAACAATGTTTTTAGAAAAAAAAATAAAGGAACGTTTTCAAAATAGGATATAAAACAAGTTTTAAAATTATTTCTCACAAAAGTGTTTTATATAAAAAATATTTTTGCAAGCAGTGTATTTAAAAACAAGTTTACATATTAAAAAAAAGTTTTGAAGCTTGGATACACAAAGTGTTTTAAAAGTACTCTTCGAAAAACTAATTTTTAGAGTGAAGTCTTAAAAATAGGATATAAAAATGAGCTCTAAAAAATATTTTCTGAGAAACAGATTTATAGAGGAAAGTTTTAAAATAATACATACAAATGGTTTTAAAAATACTTTTAATAATACTAATTTATATTAAACTTACTTTTTTTTAAAAAAATAGGATATAAAGACATGATTCAAAAAATACTTTTCAAAAAGTTATTTTACAGAGAAATATTTTTAAAATAGGACATGACATATAAACAAGGTTTTATAAATAAAAAAAATACATAATAGGATATAATAACAAAGTTTAAAAGTTATAGTATATAAGAAAGAATTAAAAAAAATTAAAAGAAAATAAGTTTATAATCAAAAGTTTTAAAAACAGGATATTATAAAAGGTTTTTATTTAAAAAATAATAGAAAATAGGATATAAATACAAAGTTCAAAAAGTTGCTAAAAAAAAACTAGTTTATAAAAAATATTTGAAAATAGTGTATAACAAGAATTTTTGAAAAATAATTGAATTGAAAATTAGATATAAAACAAATTATAAAAATTTCTTCTCAAAAAAGTACTTTATGAATTTTATTTTTTTTTGAAAATAGGATATAGGAAGGGTTTAAAAAATACTTTTTAGAAAAACTATTGAAAAAAAGAGCTTAAAATTTACTTATTTAAAAAACAAGGTTTAACTAAAAAATGTTTTGAAAATGTAGTAGGGTTTAAAAAATATATTTCAGAAATTATTTTATACCAAAAAGTTTTTAAAATAGAATATATGACCTTAAAAAGTACTTTTAAAAATATTATTTTATAGAAAAAAGTTTTGAAACAGTTTATAAAAATAGTCTAAAAAAATTCATATTCATAATAGTAATTATAGGGGGGAGTTTTAAGAAATATTTTTTCAAAAATTAATTTTTAGAGAAAAGGTTTGAAAATATGATATAAAAAACAAAGTTCGAAAATACTATGTAAAAATAAATTTAAAATTTAAAAATTACATCTAAAAAACTAGTTTACAGAGAAAAGTCTTAAAATACTATATAAAAAAGATTTTCAAATACTATATTAAAATAATAGTAATACAAAAACAAATAAAATTTAGTAAAAAACAAGGTTTAACTAAAAAATGTTTTGAAAATGTAGTAGGGTTTAAAAAATATATTTCAGAAATTATTTTATACCAAAAAGTTTTTAAAATAGAATATATGACCTTAAAAAGTACTTTTAAAAATATTATTTTATAGAAAAAAGTTTTGAAACAGTTTATAAAAATAGTCTAAAAAAATTCATATTCATAATAGTAATTATAGGGGGGAGTTTTAAGAAATATTTTTGCAAAAATTAATTTTTAGAGAAAAGGTTTGAAAATATGATATAAAAAACAAAGTTCGAAAATACTATGTAAAAATAAATTTAAATTTAAAAATTACATCTAAAAAACTAGTTTACAGAGAAAAGTCTTAAAATACTATATAAAAAAGATTTTCAAATACTATATTAAAATAATAGTAATACAAAAACAAATAAAATTTAGTAAAAAACAAGGTTTAACTAAAAAATGTTTTGAAAATGTAGTAGGGTTTAAAAAATATATTTCAGAAATTATTTTATACCAAAAAGTTTTTAAAATAGAATATATGACCTTAAAAAGTACTTTTAAAAATATTATTTTATAGAAAAAAGTTTTGAAACAGTTTATAAAAATAGTCTAAAAAAATTCATATTCATAATAGTAATTATAGGGGGGAGTTTTAAGAAATATTTTTGCAAAAATTAATTTTTAGAGAAAAGGTTTGAAAATATGATATAAAAAACAAAGTTCGAAAATACTATGTAAAAATAAATTTAAAATTTAAAAATTACATCTAAAAAACTAGTTTACAGAGAAAAGTCTTAAAATACTATATAAAAAAGATTTTCAAATACTATATTAAAATAATAGTAATACAAAAACAAATAAAATTTATACAATAAAAAACTAGATTGTAATTTAGAAACTAAGCTATACAATTTTTTTTTTTAAAATAGGATATTAAAATTAGGATATAAAAGCAAAGTTTAAAAAATACTTTTCAAAAAACTAATTTATAGAGGAAAGTTTTGAAAACTGTATAAAATTTGTTTATTTTTTATTTTTTTTACAAAATAGTTTCCCAAAACTAGGAGGAAACATTTTTTTTTATAATATACTTTTTAAAATACTAGGTTATAGGAAAAAATTTAAAAAATTGAATATAAAAAGGGTCTGAAAAGTAATTTTCAAAGAAACTAGTTTATCTAAAATTAAAATATCAAAACAAGAAAAGAAAAAAAGGTTTAGAAAATAGGATATAAATACAAAGTTCAAAAAGTTGATCTCAAAAAACTAGTTTTATAAAAAATATTTGAAAATAGTATATACCAAGGGTTTATAAAAAACTAGTTTTGAAAAAATTAATTAAAAAAGGTTTTGAAAATAGTATATAAGAAGGGTTTAAAATACTTTTTAAAAACAGTTTCTAAAAAGTCTTTTGAATACAAGATATAAAAAATAGCTTAAAATTTAATTATTTAAAAATAACTTAATAAAAAAATATAAATTATAAAAATAGGACATAAAAACCAGGTTTTTAAAGAAATAAAAAAAGGTTTTTTAAAATAGGATATAGAAACAAGGTTTAAAAACATAGGAATGGTTTAAAATGATATTTTAGAAATTATTTTATACAAATATTGTTTTGAAATAGTATATAAAAATAGTCTTTAAAAATTTCATAAAAGTTGTTTACAGGGGAAAAAGTGTTAAATGTAGGTTACAAAATGAGGGTGAAGAAATATTTTTGCAAAAATTAGTCTATAGGGAAAAGGTTTGAAAATATGATATACAGAATAAAGTTCTTATAAAAGGTTTTTGAAAAAAGGACGTAAAAATAAGATTAAAAAATTATATTAAAAAACTAGTTTACAAAGAAATTTTTTAAAATAATATAAAAATATATTTTATATTTTATACAATAAGAAGCTAGCTTTTTATTTAAAAAACTAGGTTATACGAAGAAAGTTTTAAAAATAGGATATAAAAGCAAAGTTTAAAAAATATTTTTCAAAAAACTAATTTATATAGGAAAGTTTTGAAAAATGTATAAAGATTGTTTAAAAAGAAAGTTTATAAAAAAGTTTCCCTAAAACTAGTTTATAGAGGAATTTTTTGAAAAAATGTCTAATTTTTTTTTATAATATACTTTTAAAGATACAAGGTTATCGGATTTTTTTAAAAAAAATTGCAAATATAAAGGGTTTGAAAAATAATTTTCAAAGAAAAAATATCTAAAATTAAAATATCAAAATAAAATTTTTTTGTTTTTGAGAATTGTATATAAGGGTTTAAAAAAATGTTTCAGAAAAGACTTTTGAATACAAGATATAAAAATGAACTTAAATTTTATTTATTTAAAAATAATTTTATAAAAAAATATAAATATAGGACATAATTTTATTTATTTATTCAATGATTACTTTTGAAAACGCAGGAAGATTTGAAAAAGTATATTTCAGAAATTATTTTATAAAAAAAGTTTTTTGGATAGAATATGTAAGACTTTAAAAATGTAATTTTCAAAAAATTATTTTATAGAAAAAGTTTTGAAATAGTATATAAAAATAGTCTAAAAAAATTCATAATAGTAGCTTATTAGGGAAAAAGTTTTAAAAGTAGGATACAAAATGAGGGTGCAGAAATATTTTTGCAAAAATCAGTTTATACAGAAAAGGTTTGAAAATATGATATAAAAACCAAAGTTCTTATAAAAGGATTTTGTTTGTCAAAAACAAAACAAAACAAAAATAAATAAAAGGATTTTGAAAATAGGATGTA
Source organism: Echinosophora koreensis (assembly GCA_035048595.1). Lineage (NCBI taxonomy): Eukaryota > Viridiplantae > Streptophyta > Magnoliopsida > Fabales > Fabaceae > Echinosophora > Echinosophora koreensis. The sequence goes on along the minus strand of JAPCYP010000019.1, from coordinate 4,965,303 downwards.
AATATAAGGCTAAAAAAACACATGTAAAAAACTAGTTTATAGAGAAATTTTTTCAAATATTGTATAAAAATATTTTAAAATACTATATTAAAATAAAAATAATAATATAATACAAAGAAAATTCATACAATGAAAAATTATATTGTTATTAAAAAAACTAGGTGATACAAAGAAAGTTTAAAAAATAGAATATAAAAACAAAGTTTAAAAATAATTTTCAAAAAACTAATTTATAGAGGAAACTTTTGAAAAAAGGATAAAATTTGTTTAAAAATAAAGTTTATAGAGGAAATTTTTGAAGAAATGTCTAATTTTTTTTTTTATAATATACTTCTAAAATACATGGTTATAGGAAAAAAAATTAAAAATTGTAAATAAAAAGGGTTTGAAAAGTAATTTTCAAAGAATTTTTTTTTACAGAAAATAGGATATAAATACAAAGTGTAAAAGGTTGCTCTCAAAAATCAAGTTTATAAGAAATATTTGAAAATAAGATATAGAAACAAGGTTTTAAACTTATTTCTCAAAAAGCTAGTTTATATAAAAATGTTTTCAAAATAGTACGTAAGAAGGGTTTAAAATGTATATTTTAGAAATTATTTTATACAATAAAGTTTTTAAAATAGAATATATAAGACTTTCAAAAGTAGTCATAAAAAATTCATAAAATAATAATAATAATACAAATACAATAAAATTTATATAGTAAAATTTCATAAAAAAAGATGTTTACAATAAAAAATTATATAGTAATCTAAAAAAAATAGGTTATACAAAAAATAAAAAAAGTTTTGAAAATAGGATAAACTTTTTAAAAAACTAATTTATAGTGGAAAGTTTTGAAAAAATGTATAAAATTTGTTTAAAAATAAAGTTTATTAAATAGTTTCCCCAATACTAGTTTATAGAGGAAATTTTTGAAAAAATGTCTAATTTGTTTTATAATATTTTTTAAAAAAATAAAAAGTTATTGTAAAAAGTTTTATATATTGTAAATAAAAAGGGTTTGAAAAGTAATTTTCAAAGAACTAGTTTATATAAAAATACCTAAAATTTAAATATATAAACAAGAAAAAAGTTTTCAAAACAGGATATAAAAACAAAGTTTTAAAAAGTTGCTCTCAAAAAATTAGTTTATAAAAAATATTTGAAAATAGTAGATAACTAGGGTTTAATTTTTTTCTTCAGAAAACTAGTTTTGTAAAAATAATTGAAAATTAGATATAAAAACAAATTATAAAAATATCTTCTAAAAAATATACTTTATAAAAAAAATTTTGAAAATATATATAAGAATGGTTTAAAAAATACTTTTTAAAAAATGTTTCTATAAATACTTTTGAAAATAATATATAAAACGAAGCTTAAAATTTACTTATTAAAAAATAAGTTTATAAAAAAAAGGCATACAAAACAGGTTTTTAACAAAATAAAAAAAGTTTTTAAAATATGATATTGAAACAAGGTTTAGAATTACTTCTCAAAAACCTAGTTTATAGAAAAATGTTTTCAAAATAGTACGTAGGAAGGGTTTAAAAAGTACATTTCAAAAACTTATTTTGTAGAAAACAAGCTTTAAAATAGTTTAAAAAAATTCATAATAGTAGTTTATAGGGAAAAAGTTTTAAAAATAGGATATAAAATGCGGGTGAAGAAATATTTTTGTAAAAATTACTTTATAGAGAAAAGGTTTGAAAATATGATATAAAAAACAAAGTTTTTATAAAAGGTTTTTAAAAATAGGGTATAGAAACAGGTTTTTAAAAAAATTAAAAAAAGATTTTAAAATAGGATATAGAAACATGGTTTTAAACTTACTTCTTAAAAAGCTAGTTTAGTTTATAGAAAAATGTTTTCAAAATAGTACGTAGGAAGGGTTCAAAAAGTATATTCCAGATATTATTTTATACAAAAAAAGTTTTTAAAATAGAATATATGACTTCAAAAGTAGTCTTAAAAAATTCATAATAGTAGTTTATAGGGGAAAAGGTTTTAAAAACAGGATATAAAATGTGGTTGAAGAAATATTTTTGCAAAAAATAATTTATATAGAGAAAAGGTTTGAAATTATGATATAAAAAACAAATTTCTTATAAAATATTTTTGAAAATAGAATGTAAATCTCTAAAAAAAAAAATAGGTTGTAAAAATAAGGTTAAAAAACTTACATCTAAATAACTAGTTTACAGAGAAAAGTTTTATATACAATATAAAAAAGATTTTAAAATACTATATTAAAATAATAATAATACAAATACAATAAAATTTGATCAAAAAAAAACTTTTACAATAAAAATTAGATAGTAATTTAAAAAAAACTAGGTTATACAAAAAAAAAAGTTTTGAAAATAGGATATAAAAGCAAAGTTTAAAAAATACTTTTCAAAAAACTAATTTATAGTGGAAAGTTTTGAAAAATGTATAAAATTTGCTTAAAAATAAAGTTTATAAAATAGTTTCCCTAAAACTAGTTTATAGAGGAAATTTTTGAAAAAATGTCTAATTTGTTTTATAATATTTTTTTAAAAAATAAAAGGTTATAGTAAAAAGTTTTAAATATTGTAAATAAAAAGGGTTTGAAAAGTAAAATGTCTAAAATTAAAATACAAAAAGAAGAAAAAAGTTTTCAAAACAGGACATAAAAACAAAGTTTAAAAAAGTTGCTCTCAAAAAATTAGTTTATAAAAAATATTTGAAAATAGTAGATAACAAGGGTTTAATTTTTTTTTCTTCGAAAAAACTAGTTTGGTAAAAATAATTGAAAACTAGATATAAAAAAAATTATAAAAATTTCTTCTCAAAAATATACATTATAAAAAAAATAGAAAATAGATATAAGAAGGGTTTAAAAAATACTTTTTAAAAAATGTTTCTAAAAAGACTTTTGAAATTTGAAAATAATATATAAAACAGAGCTTAAAATTTACTTATTAAAAAAATAATAGGACATACAAAAAAGGTTTTTAAAAAAATAAAAAAAGTTTTTAAAATAGGATATAGAGACAAGGTTTAAAACTACTTCTCAAAAAGCTTGTTTATAGAAAAATGTTTTCAAAATAGTACGTAGGAAGGGTTTAAAAAGTATATTTCAGAAATTATTTTATACAAAAAAAAATTAAAATAGAAATACATAAGAGTTTAAAAAGTACATTTCAAAAACTTATTTTGTAGAAAACAAGCTTTAAAATAGTATATAAAAATAGTTTTAAAAAATTCATAATAGTAGTTTATAGGAAAAAGTTTTAAAAATATGATATAAAATGCGGGTGAAGAAATATTTTTGTAAAAATTACTTTATAGAGAAAAGGTTTGAAAATATGATATAAAAAACAAAGTTTTTATAAAAGGTTTTTAAAAATAGGATATAAAAATAAGGTTAAAAAATTACATCTAAAAAACTAGTTATTTACAGAGAAAGGTTTTAAAATAATATATAAAAAGGATTTAAAAAATACTTTTCATAAAACTTGCTTCTAAAAAAAAGGATATTCATAGGGATTAAAAAGTAATTTTCAAAATAACTGTTTATACAAAAAGGTTTTTAAAATAAAATACAAAAACAAAGGTCAAAAGATTCTTTCAAAAACTGGTTCATGGAGAAAACTTTTGAAAGAAGGGTATAAAAAAGTGTTTAAAATGCATGTTTATAGAAAAGTTTTGAAAAATAAAATGAAAACAAATACAAATATAGAAAAATAGAATATGTGAAAACTGATTAATTTATACTTATAAAGAAACATAAAAAAAAAACATATAAAAGAATGATGGCCCCGGGAATTTAAAAGTAATTTAAAAATAGTAATAATATAAATTAAAACTTACACAATAACAAATAACAAATTAGAAATAGAACTAACATAAAAAATATACAAAACAATATAAAACAGAAACAATATAAAATATATCACAAAAAAAAATACAGAGAACAATAAACAAAATAATATACAAAATGAAATAAAGAATAAAAATAAGAAGGATTAAATTAAATTAAAAAAAAAAAAAAAACGAAAGAGAGAGTAGAAGAAGGAATATTTATAGTTACGTAGTGATTTGGCAAACCCGCGTGGCAGCTATCATGCCATCACAGACCCCCTCGTCAAGCTCTAGCTGACACCACCCCAAACTCGAAATCACCTCCAAACCTGTGTGAACAGTGTGTTATATATATATATATATATATACAGTTATACACTTTTGAAAAGAAAGCACATTTCATAAAAGAAATAAAAAAAATCATCTACACTTTAATCTTATGTACTAACACAATTTGTCTAACTTTAGTTTATATATCTTAAATATACCCCAAGAATTATACAGGTTCAAACACACTTCAATAGTTTTTCTTTTATTTTCTTTTTCCTTTAAAACAAAAAGTGAAGGCTTAAAGCCATTACATTTACCAGTTCACAAGACTTATTTAAAGGTTGTTTGGAAGCAATGTATCAAATGGCTACCCGAGAAAAATAATGAACTAAAGAACTGAATACCCATCAAATCAAAACCAAGGAAAAGATAAACTTGCATTATTTATTCAGAGAAAGGGCAAAAAAAAAAAAAAAGAACAAAGAACAAAGAAAGACAATTGAAAAAGGAATCCAGTAAAAGAAGGAGACCTGTGTGAACCGTGCATGTATGTAGCAGACTCCACACTCGTGTCACAAAACCATCTTGACCCATTTTCTTTAATTTCTCTCGAGTCTTGAAGTTCACCTCTTCCTTGAAACATCTTCCACTGAAATTCTCCTACACATACAAATTAAAGAAAATAGTACCCAATTACACTTTGATTGACTCTTGAACGCTCAATAAATCTAACTAGAATCAAGATGAGTTCTCCTTTTCAATACCCTGCTTTGAGGTTTGTGCAGATCAATCCTTACCCATAGATCCATGATTTCTCTGCCACTGAGGACATTGGAATCCCCTTCAATGCCATTGGAACCCATTGCAGTGGATTCTCTAAGGGTTTATATATGCCACCCACTGTCCATTGGGATTATGAAATGGTACCTTCTCTTTGTCACAAAATGGCCATTCCAACCTAAGCATCATAAAGTATAAAAGATACCAAATTAAGAAAGCATAAAACTTGAAAAGAACCCTTTTCAGAACACGAACAAACATAAAGAATTCAATCATACCCAGTTCAAAAAACGAGATAAAAAATCAAGATTCTTTGGATATAGAAGCGACCCAGTTCAAGAATCATGAATAAGATGAACCCCAAGTGGTAAAAAAGAGAACTTTATTTGGAACGAACCAGAAGAGCGGCAATGGTCAATGCGGAAAGGGTGTGAAGACTGATAAACATCTTCCTCGAGGAGCCATGAAGTTGGTCTTGTCGTGGATGAGAAGGTTACCGGGGAATAAAACATGTAATTGTAACTACTGCATCCTTGTATTTGGAAAGAGAAAGAAATTAAAGAAAGGAAAAGAAGGAGTAAAAGCAAAAGGAAGAAGACAACGGTGGTTTTGGTGTAAAGATAAATTGTGGCATTTGTGAGAGAAAAATAAATTAATGTGAGATATAAAGAAAAAAGGAAAAAATTGGAAAAGAAAATGACCTCTAATGTCTGGTGAGGTCGTGGCCTTTGTCGGGAAGAAGAACAGGTTCTTGAACGCGGCGGAGAGGAGACTGTTCGGTGAGGTATGCTGCGGTGGCGAGGCATTCTTTACTTGGTTTCTCACTCTCAGTCTGCAACGGTCACCTTTAATTAAACTCTGAAATCTAATTTATACAAGGAAGGGCTCGTAATATTTACGCTATGCTGCTTAAATTTACGCGCGCTGAAATAAAAGGGCTTTGGATTTACGCTGTGCTTTAATAATTAATATATTAAAATCTGTTTAGATACAACCAACTCAATAATTAAACCTTTTATATATGGTTTACCAACAACCTTTTTTTTATCAAAGGGAAAGAAGAAAACAACACAAAAGAGAATATTACAGTCTCAATCTAATGGTCCCTAGAGCATCAGCAAGGACCAAATTAGCCATCTGCATAGGACAAGAATTCCAGCTCTTAAAATCTTCATCCGACGAGGCACCAAACTTTGCAAGCCAATCGGCACAGTCATTACCCTCGCGCAATGTGTGTTGGAAAATCAAAGACCAGTTTTTATCTTTGAACCCAATAATCTTATTAACCAAAGGAGCTAGAGGATGGAATCTGGTCACTCCATCAGCAATGAGATCCAGAGAGCATTTGGAATCAGATTCAAGAATAATGCTCCTAAAACCCGCATTCCAAGCAAACAACAGACCATTAAAAATAGCTGTTAGTTCCGCATAAAGGTTTGTAGCCAAACCACAGTTCCCAGAAAATCCCGAGATCCATTCCCCAATGTTGTTACGAATGATCCCACCAAAGCCCGCTCTACCAGGATTACCAAAAGAGCTACCATCCACATTAATCTTCACATAGTTTCCCAGCAGGAGGAATCCAAGCAACTTCACGGATACCAACAGAGCAGACAGCAGTAGGAAAAGATTCAAGAAATAAAGCATGGGATGTGTGAATAAAATTCAAATGATACCAATCCTGCCAGCAAACACTTTGAAACACTTCCTCATTCCTAGCTCTCCAAATGGACCAGCATGTGGTGACAAAAAGAAGGCCATCAGGACTTAAAGCATTAGTCTTAATCCAATTAATGCAACAAACAGAATTGAAGGAAGAGGACTGAGAAAGCGAAAAGGAATTCCAAATTCTTCTAGCTTTAAAACAATCTCTGAGAGTATGCAGAGTATTTTCCACAGCCCCACCGCACCTAGGACATAAAGAATTTTGGGCAATGTGCCTAGCCACTCTAAGCGCATTAGTAGGCAGAGAGTCATGTAAAATAAACCAAAGAAAGAGTTTAACATTTTCTGGAATCCTTAATTTCCACAGCCAAGACCAACTCTCATGCATGGATGAATTATCATTTGTAGATGAAAGCAACCAGTGATAACCAGCCTTAGAAGAATAAACACCATCTGCTGAGCTACCCCAGATTAAGAGGTCCTCTGAAACACCATCAAGCAAAATGCTTCTGAAGTTGCACTTGACCTCTAGAGGGAGTTGAGTAGCCAGACTACGAAAATTCCACTTCCCTTCTATAAAAATGTCCTTAAGCTGCAAATGAATGTCCTGAATATCCACAAACGGAACAAGGTTGCACAGATAATCATTATCACCCCATCTATCATACCATAAGGAGACTGCCCCTTCACCCACTCTGAACTGGAAACCACTTCTAAGGCTATCTACAGCTTTACAAATAGATCTCCAAGTATAGGAGCTCCCTGCAGGAATGACAGCATCTAGAATGTTGGAGTGCTTTAAGTATTTAGAAGATAAGAGCTGAACCCAAAGTTTTCCAGAATCATGTAAAAGGTCCCAGATATGCTTCCCAAGAAGAGAAATGTTGGAATTTCTAGTTGTCCGAATTCCCAGGCCACCCTTGATCTTGGGCTGCACAATAGTATCCCAGTTGACCCAATGACAAGAGTTCCTCCCCCAAATGAATTTCCTGACAGACGCATCAAGGGAGTCACAAATACTTTCTGGCAACCAGAGATTCTGCATAGAATAAATAGGAATTGCTGCTAAAACAGAGTTAGCCAAGGTAACACGCCCTGCTCTACTCAAAAGGTTGCTTTTCCACCCAGCAAGCCTCCCATTGATTCTGTCCAAAATGAAAGCAAAATCTGACCTTTTTACTCTACCCGTAAGTAAAGGAAAGCCAAGGTACTTACCTAACTGACTAGTGTGCTGAAAACAAACAATTGATTCCAATCTAGCAACTTTAGTTCTAGGAATATTAGCTGAGGGGGAAAATCTGGATTTTTGCACACTAACTTTCAAACCCGAAGCTTGACAAAAAGTGTGAAGAACCTCTTTCACTAAATTAGCCTGGGAATTTTTAGCTTCAGTGAAAAGAAGGCAATCATCAGCGAAAAACAAGTGAGAAAAAGGCGGGCCATCATTAGAGATTTTAACGGGGAGCCACTTCTTGTCTTGAACCTTTTCTTGAATGAGTAAAGCCAATTTTTCCATACACATGACAAACAGATAGGGGGACATTGGATCGCCTTGTCTGAGTCCCCTCCTCGGAGTAAAACTCTCCATAATCTCATTATTCCATTTCACTGATAGAGAGGAAGAGGTAATGCAGCACATGATGAGGTTAATAATGAGGGGAGGAAAGCCAAAGTCATTTAAAGTGAGCCTAAGAAAATCCCAGTCAACACGGTCGTAAGCTTTTTCAAAGTCAATCTTAAACATAAGGAAACCTTTCTTCCCTTTCTTCTTATGCATGAAATGAACGATCTCTTGGGCAATAATAGCATTATCTGAGGTGCCCCGATTCGGAATAAAACTGCTCTGAAGAGGTCCAATAAACATATCCAAGTAAGGTCTTATCCTCCTGACCAACACCTTTGAAATGACCTTAAGCAAGACATTGCAAAGACTGATGGGTCTAAAATCTCTGAGGCTAGTAGGGTCATTAACCTTGGAGATAGGAACGATAAGAGTTTCAGCAAGTCTAGGGTCAATATTTCCTGAAGCAAAAGCATTAGAAACCAGCTCCCAAACCTCATTCCCCACAATGTGCCAATAGGTCTTGAAGAAAATCGGTTGGAATCCATCGGGTCCCGGAGCCTTATAAGAATGCATGGAGAAGACTGCATCTCTCACTTCAATCATAGTCACAGGCTTCAATAAGTCATCAAACAGATCACCACAAATCCGAGGCATAGCTCTCAAAGACAAACAACTGGGGTTGCAAGGATCATTAGTCTGAAAAAGATTCTTAAAAAAAGATTGAGCTTCTCTTTTCAAAGTCTCCTCATCAGAACACCATGTCCCATCTATATTCAAGCCAACTACCTTATTTCTCCTTCTTCTAATAACGGCCTGAGTGTGAAAAAATTTTGTGTTTTTATTACCAAACTTGACCCATTTCTCCCTTGACTTTTGGTACCACAGCATCTCCTCTTGAGCTAAAATTCTGTTATAATCAGCCTGCAGCTTTTTTTCTAATCTAATTAAATCAGAATAAGGGAAAATATCCAGTTGTTGATGAATACCTCTAAGACGGCCTTCAATGATTCTCTTGTTTCTGAAGATATTGCCAAAAACCTCTTTGTTGAAGGTGATCGACTTATCCTTAACCAAACCAAGTCTATTGACAGCATTACCATAGGAGGACTTCCAAGTTTGATCTACCAAAGGTTCATAGTCCGGATGAGAAATCCAAGCAGCTTGGAAATGGAAATAATTCAACTTTCTGCTGCGGGCCTTCATACAACTAAGAAGCAAAGGGTTATGATCAGAACCATGAGGAGGAAGGATTTCCAAGAGGGCATGCGGAAAAAGAAGCCTCCAGTTAACATCAGCCATACATCTGTCAAGCTTTTTCCTAACATGACCACCAAACTGAGTATTCTTTCTCCAAGTAAATAAACCACCAATGCTGTCCAAGTCCATGATATCACAAGAATTCATCATATTAGAAAAGATATTAGCTCTGGAAAAACTGAAAGATCCCCCAGAGACTTCCGAAGGAGACTTTATATCATTGAAATCCCCAAGTAAAATCCAAGGACCAGAGATAATGCTCCTCAAGGAAATCAGATGCTCCCACAAACTGTTCCTGACAGAAAACACAGGGGAACCATAACAAGCAGAGCAGAACCATTCGACTGCACCCTTCTTAATAGAAAACGTGATAGCTTGACTAAAGCTGGAAACCAAAGAGAACTTGATGTCATTTCTGCAAGAAAGCACCCAGATTCCACCCGAGTGCCCACGAGCTTCTTGTAAAAAAAGCAAATTATACCCCAAGGTTAACCAAAATCTTTCAACTTTAGCAAAAACACCATGAGTCTCGTAAAGGAAGAACAGAGAAGGATGGTGCAAATTAACTAAGTCACGGACATGGCGCTTGGCACTCTGACCCAGAGCACCACGAATGTTCCAGGAAATAATATTCAAATCTTGAAACAAATCCATAAAAACAACAAAAGAAAGGAAAAACAGCAGAGACCCAATCATCATGAGTTCAACTGCGTTTCAGGGACAATCAGTTGACTCACCTCAAACTGATTCTGTTGGTTCCCAATTTCCATCTCAATTTCAACCTCTTTCTCCTCTTCCTCGAGAAACAACTGGTAGTGCGAATCCGAGATGGGTTGTAGATGGAACGCCGTCTTGGCTCCATTGCCCAGGTCGCGGACAGCGGGATGCTTCGCCCCTTTCTGCTTTGTAGAGATCTTTGAAGGACCAGCTTTCAACAGAGAATCCCCAGTTTTAGTAACATTCTGAAAGAGTTGTTCAACTGTTAGATCTGGAACCTTCCTTATGCGCTTATTTTTGGCATAAGTGGGACCCGAGGCATGCAATTTGTTTCTTTGAACTGAACCCCCAGTGGAATGAATAACCGGTCCCTTGTTAGCAGTAGGCCCAAGGCCATTTTTTGCTAAACGGGCCTTATCCTTAGCATTTAAATAGCCCGCAACATATTTCCCCCTAGAATCTTTTTGATCTTTCAGTACCTTCGCCTTAATATCTGCACGTGGTTTCTGTTGTTTTTTATTAACAACAATCCAATCCCCATGCAGTTGCTCTTGATTGGCATCATTAATTATCCCATCAGCGGATCCCAAGGATTGAGGCTCGACTGGCTCTTGACTGATATCCTCCTTGTTGTTAACTATTGAAACCCTATTGGCGGCGGCCGCCGCCACTGGAGGAGGGACCACTGGGGTTGACGGCATCGTACCATGCACAGGCACATGTTCCATATTTTGCCGAGGAGCTTGTTGTGTTGTGACTGATTTCTTTTTACAATCCTTAGTCAGATGACCATAATAACCACAACCAGTGCAAATACGATGTAACCCCTCATATGCAACACAGTACCAATGACCATTCATCCAGACCTTACCTATAACAGGTTTGCTCAGGTCAATCTCTACACAAACCCGGGCGAAGCGCCCCCTCTTCACATCCAGAGTATTGCTATCAACCTTGATGGGGTTCCCCACTGCTGAAGCTAGGGTCATAAGAATACTCTCATCATAGTAATACAAGTTAAGACCCGGAAAGCGTATCCAGACCATAGTCCTCTCTATTTTTGCTGTGGGGGAAAGGAACTCTGGAGTCCAGCATTGCACTGTTAGATAATGATCAAAAATCATCCACGGGCCTTCCTCCATCACCTTCTGCCTATCATTTTCATTATCAAATTTCACCATGAAATAACCATTTCCTATGTCCATGATCTCAAAGTCAGCCACAAGCCTCCACAGCCGAGTCAATCTTTCCTTCAAGGTTCTGTAACCAATCCCTTTGCCCAACAAATTGATCACTAAGGCATCCTTCCATGGTGCACTGAGGCCTTCCAACACCGATGGTGCAATATGAACCATAGGTTTTAAAGGATTGCCATCTTCAAATTCAATCTTAGCAAGTTTCTCTTTAATCAAGTTCACCTTAGGCCTAGCCTGCACAGCCTCCTTCTTCCCCATAACCATGTCTCTAAAAGAGAGTTTCTTTTTCTGATCACAATTCTCCGCTGCTCCACCACCTTTATCTGGCGGATCGTGGTTCTCCGTCATACCCACGTCTGCGCTTGCAGAGAATTCAAAAGGTCGAGCCATAGAGATTGGTCCCTCTGCAATAAAAAAAACTATTTATTTTTCTCTGATGGTTTACCAACAACCTTATAATATTAATTAATATAAATATTTAAAAAAATTATTAATATAAATATGGCTTTTGTGGTTTATTATTATAGTATAAAAACAGTGGACAAGCTCAAGATTTCGTTTAGATTTTTATAATGTTTGGTAAGGGGAAAATGGATGGAGGGGGAAATGGATGGATGGAGGAGATGGATTTTTATAAATTTTTATTGTTTGGTTCAATTTTTTTGAGGGGAATGGAGGGAAGCAAAATCCCTCCTTGTCCAATTTTGGCTCCCCTCCAATATTGGGGGAATTTGGATGGGAGGGGTTTTAAAATATTTTGAATATATTCATTGACTAAAATTGGTCATGTATTTTGAAATCCAAAATCATAAGAGTATAAAAGTAAATTAGTTATAAAATCACTAACATGTGGTTGGTCCAAATGGTAAGGGACTTGGACACCTTAAGCAAGTGATCAGGGATTCGAATCATGACTATTGTGTATGGAGAAAACCTGGTTGGGAGGGAAGAACCCACTGGTGTGGCCAACAGGTTCCCTGACGGAGATTTTTCGTACCCATGTCATGGCCTCTCAAACAAACATGAATACATGATATCTAATTAAAATATTTTCACTCATTTCCCATCCCCTCCATTAAATTCCCCCTCCTTTAAACCAAATACACCCGGAAGGGGCAATTCAGATACCTTGACTCCATATTTTTATTTCGCTCTTGAGGACATTTCTTGTTTTTTCCCTAGTAATTTAAGTTGGGATTTCATTTGTTGATTCTTAAGTCACTTAACTTAATTCATTTAAAATTACTATTTGTGATTGTGAAAACTTGAACTCTGTAGACCTGGCATAAAGTGATTTTTTACAAATAACAAATTATATGTTTTGGACTTTGGAGACCTAGCATAAAATCTAAAATATTCTTTCCTATTTTTTTCTCCTTTCTTTGCGCTCTCTCTTGTCGGATCATCCTTTTTTTTTTATAAGCCAAATGGTTAATTGTTAGGGTGTTAGTTGTTAGAGGGGGAGGGAGGGGGGGGGGGGGGGGGGGGGGGGGGGAGGGGGGGGGAGGGGGGGGGGGGATCGAACCCCTCCCATGTTACTCCTTCCTTCCTTTCCTTCCTTTATGTCCCTTGGCCACTTGGGCCACCTACATGGGACTTGTCGGATCATCCTTAATCATAGTATATTGTTGTGTCTGTTTGCATTACTTGCAACTTCGACTTCTATTTTGTATTAACTCGATGAAACTTGACAATTTGTTAATTGTTATGTTAGATTATGTATTTATATATATCCTTATTTAGATTTTGGACTAATATAAATTGTTGACTTTTTTTTTTAATGGGATAAATTGTTGTAGTTGTTATTCATTATTGTTGTGTTAGTATTAACTTTGATATTAAGATTTATGTTTCTTAGAGATATACTGATTAAAGTGTAGTATTTGCTTAATCCATATTTAAAATTTATAGTCTTGCTTTTTATTGTTTTTATCAATTATGCGATTATTTTTTTCCTAGGCAACTAAAACTTATATAGAACAATGAAAAAAATGACTAAATTGCTCTTTTGATCCCCAAATTATTTTAAAATGTTTAATTTTTCCTTAAGTTTTTTAATGTTCATTTTGCTCTTGATGACATTTATTTTTCCCCCGCTAATTTAAGTTGGGAATTTCATTTGTTTATTCTTAAGTCACTTAACTTAATTCATTTAAAATTACTATTTGTGACTATGAAAACTTGAACTCTGGAGACCTAGCATAAAGTTATTTTTACAAATAACAAACTATACGTTTTGGACTTTGGAGACCCAGCATAAAATCTTGGATATTCTTTTCTATTTCTTTCTCCTTTTCTTGTGCTCTCTCCCTTGTCGGATCATCCTTAATCATATTTCATTGTTGTTTCTTCTTGCATTACTTGCAACTTCAACTTTTATTTTATATTAACTTGATCAAACTTTACAATTTGTTAATTGTTATGTTAGATTATGTATTTATGTATATCCTTATTTAGAGTTGGGACTAATATAAATTGTTGAGTTTTTTTTTATGGGATAAATTGTTGTAGTTGTTATCATTATTGTTGTGTTAGTATTAACTTTGATATATATATATATATATATATTTTTGTGACAAGATTAACTTTGATATTAAGATTCATGTTTCGTAGAGATATACTAATTAAAGTGTAGTATTTGCTTAATCTATATTTAAAATGTATAGTTTTGCTTTTTATTGTTTTTATCAATTATGGGATTATTATTTTCGTAGCCAACGAAACTTATTTATAACAATGAAAAAAAATTTAAGATATATTTTTAAAAACAGAAAAAGGAAAAAATTATCAAATAACTTGACAGTCCGTCCGAACCAATATATTGATATTATTTTTTCTTGTTATTATAACATATTAGTGTATGGACCCGTGCCGTGCACGGAAAATATGTTAATTTCTTAGGATTTCATAAAATAATATGTAATTGTTGATTTCATGTTTTTTTGGTTAAATTTTGTTGTTGGGAATCATATAAAAAATTTGTTGATTTATAAGGTTAATTATGCATAAATATTTGAAAATATTTTTATGTAAAATATAAAAGATAAATCTTGTCATAAGTTTAACTATAAGGTTTTTGCTAACTGTATTCAATTCTTGAAAATATATTTTATTTATTTTCCCTATTTTTCCATGAAAGTTAAGTATTTTTAGAAAATATATTTACCTATCGTATTATTTTTCTTCTTATTAGTTTGAAAATCTATTCGATTTATTTCTCCTCTATTTCCTGTGCAACTTTTTTTTTTTAAAGACAAAAGGAGCCTCATTAAAACCTTAAGGTGCAAAACCTTCCTTAGGGAAAAAAGCACCAAAAGGAAAAAGAGTACCCATTTTATTAAAAAATAAGAAAAAAAATTACAAATAAACATGGGGGGCATCAACCAAACCCATGAAGAGCTAATGAAACCTAAAATTTGGTAAACCAAATTTATTTCTAAGAAATTCTTCCCTAATAAAATTAGGGATTGAATCCCACCAAACTAAACCGGAGATATTCAAACCAAAATTAGCTAACTTATCAGCACAATGATTTCCTTCTCTATAGATATGAGAGACAACAAAGTGCATTTGGTTGGAGAGCAAGACACAATCTATCATAATATATTTTTCTTATTTCTTCAAAATCTATTTAATTTATTTCTACTTGTTTCCCGTGCAAGTTAACATTTTAGAAAATATATTTATCTGTTATATTATTTATTTTCTTCGTAAATAAAATCTATTTTATTTATTTTCCCTCTTTTCCCATGCAAGTTAATCATTTTTAAAAAATACAATTATCTATCTGCTCTTTTTCCGTACAATTTAACCATTTTTAGAATCAATATTTATCAATCATATTTTTTTCTTCTTTCTTCAAAAAACTATTTGATTTATTTCTACCATTTCCTTGCAAATTAACTATTTTTAGAAAATATATTTATCCATCATATTATTTTTTCTTCTCTCGAAAAAATTTATTTGATTTATTTTTCATATTTTATCCTGTAATTTAACCATTTTTAGAAAATATATTTATCTATCATATTATATGAAGAATATGTTAAGAAAATATATCAAAACTCTATAAATAAAAAAAATACCCAACAGAAGAATAATAACAAAAAGAAAAATAAACTTTGTATGTTTATGGGGAAAATGTCTAGATTATTCCCGCATACCCCAATCCCTAGTGATCATAAACATTAAAATGTGAAGAAATAATACGCCCAAGTTACCCAATTTGGCTTTGCTATAAATTCCAAATTGAACTCCTTAATTTTGTAGTAGACTTAAATGCATTTTTATCACTTAAAATATGACATTTTTTTAATATTATTCCCTCTTCAAATTTTTTTGTCGTTTTTAATTTTTTAAAAATATAAAAAAATGTGTGCTTTTAGTCCATGAAAATTTAAAATACTTTATGAGAAATTCAAAATATGCTATTTTATTAAATGTGGGATTAAACATAAGAAAAATAGGGAGAGACCACTTTAAAAAAAAAAAACTTCATTTTAGAAATCAAAAATATATTTAAGCCTTTAGTTGCCTCGAAGATAGTGCTGTCATGCACATTATGATTGACCATAGAGAAGACTAATCTATCCGATGATTACTTCTCAAGTTATCCTCCATTTAGAGATAAATCAACAGTATTATCACCTGCATTTCTTGTTTTCAATATGATTTGAACTTGCGCTTTTTCTTCAGGAGATCAGAAGTTGAAGGATTGTGGTTCCAATTCCTCTTTCCTTGAATGATAAACCAATTATTATTTTACTTTAAATGCAAACCAATTTTTTGCAACAAATGTGCAAAGTGATATAATATCTTGATTAAAAAAATCCGAAAAAGTTCTAATAGTTTCTTTACCAAGTTTTAATATAAGAAAAATAATTAAAAAGTTACATTTTATAAATTTGTAACATATTCACCTTGTTGTCCATTATGACCATTTCCATGGTAAACGGGTGTTTGGACTTTGTCAGATCAGTTAACTTCCATAATCTAACAACCCTTATCAACAGAACCTAATTATTATGGCTTGTGTCAACCTCTGCAATCATATTGTGCCTTGGTGCCATTTAGGAGATGTTGAGGAGATGTAAGAATGTAAGAATAATAGGAATAATATCGTTGGTAGAGAACGGCTAGTGCAACACAGCTATATAAGACCAACCCAATTAGGTTCTCGCCAATTTATAGATTTCAATGTTTCTAATGTGCAGAATAAAATTCAAATGGCCATAACCAGTTTTTTAGCCATTTTGGATACAACATTTATTTGTCATAAAGGGAAGATCAAATCACCAGTGAATCAAATTTGATTTTAATTATATATTTTGTCACCATTTTCGAATTACAAAATAAATGCTGATTTATTTATTGAATCAATTCATTATTGATTGATTGAGTGTTCATAATAATTAATTAGGCTGAATTCTTGCAGTGGATGAGCGATTATTTGCTGGATTCTTTGCAACAATTTACATGTAGACCACTTCAACTGGTAATGCTACTCCCAGTTTTGGAGTGTCACCCTAATTAGAGTATTAGGCAATTTGGAATGTGACATAGATGAAAATATGGGTTGTTGTGCTAACATGGAACTTCTTGATATTTACTTTATTGGTTACAGAAACAATCTACAGTTCGGACAATCATCCAGATATGAAAGGGACACCAACCTTACTCCATCCCTCCTGTTTGTTCATCACCTAAACTTTAGTGCTTTCTAGTTTATACGTAATCTGTTTTGGAGTAATTTGATTTTGAATTGATTTAATTATATATTTTATATCCATTTTCGAATTACAAAATAAATACTGATTTATTGTTATTATTAACCTAATTTGAATCAATGCTGATTTTGAATTTGATTTGTATATAATCTTCAGTAATTTTGATTGATTTTTTAAAAAATTATTAAAATATTGTTGGTTGAGTAATACTGATTATTTGTTTCTATCTTAATAGTTATGCATCAATATTTAATACGATATTCATTACCATTTAGTGGAGACATATTTGAAAATCCAATCCCAAGCCTAATTCCTAACCTTGCATCCAAAGCACAATAAAGAGACACATGTAAATCCGAAGCTACCTTGTATTGTAGAAGTGACATGTGTAATTCCGTACCTGAAAACAATGACTGATTTGTATATTACAAAATAAATACTGATTTATTGTTATTATTAACCTAATTTGAATCATTGCTGATTTTGAATTTGATTTGTATATAATCTTGAGTGATTTTGATTGATTTTTAAAAAAAATATTAAAATATTGTTGGTTGAGTAATACTGATTATTTGTTTCTATCTTAATAGTTATGCATCAATATTTAATACGATATTCATTACCATTTAGTGGAGACATATTTGAAAATCCAATCCCAAGCCTAATTCCTAACCTTGCATTCAAAGCACAATAAAGAGACACATGTAAATCCGAAGCTACCTTGTATTGTAGAAGTGACATGTGTAATTCCGTACCTGAAAACAATGACTGATTTGTATATTATATAGATTCCGTACCTGAAAACAATGACTGATTTGTATATTATATAGATATAGATATGCCAAGTATTTGTTAATTCCATTAATGATTAATCTTTGCCGAAAAACTTTTTAATTTGATTCGAATGTAACATTAATTATTAATTATTAATTATGAATTGCCCTATTTTGATTGACTTGTAAATTTTCTCCTTCAATCTGCTTAACCCAAGCAAAATATCAGAACTCAAAGAAATTGATGACTATTATCGTAATTTACCGTTTCCTCAAGAGCACAGAAGCAAAATCAATTGCAAATAAAAAAAAGGTGGAAAAAAACAGTGTGTGTGTGAGAAAGAGAGAGGAATTTCAATTTGAAGGTAGAGAGTAGCAGAAGCCATGATTTCAATGTAACCTACCAGCTTCGGTTTATGCCCTAACCTCACGATCGCGGTAGGCTTCTCTTTCCTTCTTCTTCTTATTCGGCATCGCCGTTTCCGTCTGCTTCCATATTTATTCCCACTTTTCTTTTTAAATTTAATTTTCAACGTCAAAATTTCGTTTTCTTCATGTAATTGTCGGAATTAAAGGCTTAACATACTGTTTCGGATCCCTTTACATTGAATTTTAAGTTCAAATCCAAATGGGTAGTCTCAATTGATTAGATCATTTTTATCGGCGTGCAGGGAAATGGGGTCAGATTTAATTGTAGATCTAAGGGCTTTGTGATTCGATTTGTGGACAATTTGTGGTTAAACTAAATTTGAAATTTTCTATCTGAGATTGAATTTTGACGGAGGAATCAGTGACTGATAGTTGATGATGGTCAGAGTAGCTTACTAGCTTGTTTAAGTTGGCTCCATTTTTTGGGAGGTGGAATCATACTTAAGCAACTGAGAATGAGGATGCAGTGTTTTCTGATTTTGGCATATTTACATGTAGCTTATGTTGGGATTATAGAACCGTTTTTCAAGGAGCTCAATGATAAAGTTGGATTCGAATGTGCATATAAAAAGCCATGTATGTGTGTGTTTGGTTCCACTTCTAGAGATACTAGAAGTGCTTTTACACCTGTTAAATGTGATTCTAGTAAAAAAAAAAAGTGGTGTTTGTTTACACATTTGGAGAAGCAATTTCGCATCCAAAATCAATTCTATTAGAAGCAGCTTGGAGTAGCTTCTGCTATTGAATTGAAAATTTACTCTAAGTTTTACATCAAACCTGCTTTTAAAATAAAAATATCAAAACATAAATCACTTTACTTCAAACTTAATTGTATTGAAATCAATTCTATAAAATCAATTCCATCCAAAATCACATTTGTCAAACGCTCATCCAAACACACTAACATGTGCCTGTATGTGAGTTTATTATTTATTTAGTCTGTTTAAATATTCAACATGTATATGTATATGATTGCTTTGATGATTTTTTCTGGAGTTCTAGTAGATCCTCAGGCTGTTTTTCATATGTGTGTAACTGAGATAAAGTTGGACTATTTGCGTTACTCATGCTTTGTCAGAGTCATTAGCATGTGGATACCCAAATCACTTTGTGCTGATTATCTCTTTCAACATTGCTTTTCTTCGGGATCTGTTTCATAAATGTCAACCAGATCTGTTTGTCAAAATGGGACATCTAAAGTTGCAAATGCAAACTGGTACCAACACAATAGAAGAGGAGACTGGGCAATGTGATGTTGGATATCCTAACAAAACTACTGTTGCATGCATGATCAATGCAGAAATTGGTGCTGTTTTGGCAGTCATGCGAAGAAATGTCAGATGGGGAGTTCATTATATGTCTGATGATGATCAGTCGGAGCACTCCCTTGTTCAGTCTTTGAAGGCATTAAGGAGGCAAATTTTTTTGTGGCAGGATCAGTGGCATGCCATCAACCCTGTTTTGTATCTCCAGCCTTTTTTGGATGTGATTCAATCAGATGAAACTGGTGCACCAATTACTGGTGTTGCTCTGTCTTCTGTTTACAAGATTTTAACTCTGGATGTAATTGATCAAAACACTGTCAATGTTGGGGATGCCATGCACTTGGTGGTCGATGCTGTCACAAGTTGCAGATTTGAGGTGACTGATCCTGGATCAGAAGAAGTGGTATTAATGAAGATATTACAAGTTCTCCTAGCTTGTGTGAAAAGTAAAGCATCTGTAATGCTGAGTAATGAACATATTTGCACCATAGTGAATACTTGTTTCCGCATCGTTCATCAAGCAGGAACGAAAGGTGAGTTGTTGCAGCGGATAGCACGTTACACAATGCATGAACTTGTACGGTGTATTTTTTCTCACCTTCAAGATATTAACAACACCGAACATGCATTCATAAATGGGATCAGTGCTTTAAAACAAGAGGTATAGCATTCATGTTACCTTTGTCCTTTTGGTTGCAATCTTTATTTATTTATTTATTTATTTATTTTCATGTGACTGTTTTCTTGGTTGCTAGGATGAAAATGTTTGTGAGGAAAAAATAGTGACCTTGGGGGTGGGAGTATGGTTTCAATTTATGCTAGAATTTTGTGTTGCTATTGTTTGTTATTCACTTATTCTAAGCTGACAAAATCTGAAATTATTGAAATGGAAAACTTCCTTAACTTAATTACTCTGTGCTTACATTACTGTTAATTATGTCTTTCAATTTTCCAATTTCCGTTGATTTATTATTCCCAACAAACTGTATAATACCAATCTTCTAGGTAGGTCCTCTGGAACTTACCAGGAATCAAGGAAAATTCCTTGGAATAAATAAGTGAAAATATAAGTTACATCTGTATGGCATTGAATGTTAGGAGGTAAAAAGCCAACAAGAGAATAAGCTCAATGTAGCAAAGATGAAAATGTTGTGTTGGATGAGTGGATACATTATGCAAGATAGGATTAGGAATGAATGCATTATAAAAAAAAAGTTGTGGGGTGGCACTTATTGTAGAAAAAATGATAAAATCCCACCTTAAGTGGTTTGGGTATGTGTGGAGAAGACCTATAGAAGACCCAATAAGGAGAGTAGATCAGATGAATAATAGCCCAATAGTTAGAAATAGAGAGAGACCAAGAAAAAAATTATATACGAAACCATTAAGGAGGGAGAGCAAGAAAAATTATATGTGAAACCATTAAGAAGGGTTTAGCTTTAAATGGTTGTGTATAGACATGATTTACGTTAAGACATTTATAGTGTTGTTTGATTCATGTAGCCGACCACACCTAGTAGAAAAATCCTTGGTTGTTGTACTTATATTATAGCCTTATTGGCATAATTAAACTAAACTTGCAGAATAAACAATCTTCTAGAACTTTTTTTTTTATCTACAGTCAGGGTCAGAGCTAGAGTGAAATAACAAGGGGGGCAATGTTAGTATATAGTGGTAGGGACCAAATTAATATTTTAAAAAAAATGCTTAATTTCACTTTTGGTCCTCCTACTATTGGCCATGTTCAATTTTGGTACTTATAGTTTTTTTTGTGCATATTTGGTCCCCCTATTTTTACAATGTTACAAATTTGGTCCTTCCATCCAATGTCTGTCAATTTTTTCAATGATAAACATAGAGGAACCACTCATCTAAGCGCACAGAACCTTTGGTTGAGGTTCTCCCTCCTCTGCCTCTCCAATTCAACACTATTCAATGATTCCTCTCTACTATTTACTGGTTTGGTCCCTCCTTTCGGGACCTTTTTTTTATTCCACCATAGGGTCCTTTACCACAAAAGCTCAACCAGAGATTCTATGCACTTAGAGCAGTAGTTCCTCTATGTTAATCATTGAAAAATTGACGGACATTGGATGGAAGGACCGAGTTTGCAACATTGAAAAAATAAGGGGGGCAAATATGTACAAAAAAAAAAAAAAAACTTTAGGAACCAAAATTACACATGACCAATAGTAGAAGGATCAAAAGTGTAATTAAGCCTTAAAAAAAATCACATTGAAAAAAAATTTCTGGGAAAAGAATTCAGAGGGCCATAGCCACCCTAATCTGTAAGGTACCGCTGCCCTTGCACGTAGTACCCTGATAGGATTTTAACTTTATTACAATTTCATTACAATTTCCCTAAAACTGTATAAAATAACCCAATAGAATACCTAATTTTTTTCCTCTAGGAAAATACATGAAAATGACAAAAAACAAATATATAATTAACTCCCTGTTGTCCTGCATCACCTTCTTGTTGTACCTCTAATAAAGGGTAAAACATAAAAGAAGAAAAGAATTGCGTTTTCATGAATCATTACATAATACAGTTACTGATATTTTTACAGTCAAAGCTGCAAATTTTCAAAGGGAACCTTTTAATTGTCCTACTGAAATAAACAATTTTGCAGCGCTGCAAAATTTGGAGATTGAGGACATGCATTGAATTGTATTTGTAATTACTGAGTTTTTTTTTTGTCAGACTGGTGGCCTAAATAATGAACATAATTCTGCAAATAGACAATTGGAGAATGGGAGCTTGAAATCTGCAAGTGATGGTCAACCCTTATCCACAGGTTTTGCTTCCAGTACTGCAAGTGTTGTGACAGCAACTGTTGTGGATGAAAACACAGCTATTGCTAGGAACGGCAAGGAGACCGATCTGCTTGAATTGCAGCTCATGACTGAACCGTATGGGATTCCCTGCATGGTGGAAATATTTCACTTCTTGTGTTCTTTGTTGAATGTTGTGGAGCATATGGGAATGAATCCTCGATCAAACACAATAGCATTTGATGAAGATGTGCCTCTTTTTGCCTTAACTTTGATTAATTCAGCCATAGAGTTGGGAGGGCCTTCTTTTCACCAACACCCTAGATTGCTGAGCTTAATTCAGGATGAATTATTCTGCAATCTTATGCAATTTGGTTTGTCAATGAGTCCCCTTGTACTTTCAATGGTGTGTAGCATTGTTCTAAATTTGTATCACCATCTTCGTACGGAACTCAAATTACAGCTAGAAGCATTTTTTTCTTGTGTAATTTTGAGGCTTGCACAAAGCAAGTATGGGGCTTCATTTCAACAACAGGAAGTTGCCATGGAAGCCCTTGTTGACTTTTGCAGGCAAAAAACATTCATGGTGGAGATGTATGCTAACTTTGACAGTGACATAACTTGCAGTGATGTCTTTGAAGACATTGCTAATTTGTTGTCCAAAAGTGCATTTCCTGTGAACTGTCCATTGTCTTCGATGCATGTTCTTGCTTTGGATGGTCTTATTGCTGTCATGCAAGGAATAGCTGAAAGGATAGGCAATGGATCTTTACAGTCAGAACATTCTGCTGTGAATGCTGTGAATCTTGAAGAGTATACTCCATTCTGGCTGGAAAAGTGTGAAAATTTCAGTGATCCAAATAGTTGGGTTCCGTTTGTTTGCCGAAGAAAGTACTTCAAGAAAAGATTGGCAATGGGAGCCGATCATTTTAATCGTGATACTAAGAAAGGTCTTGAGTTTCTCCAAGGAACACATCTTTTACCTGATAAGCTTGATCCCCGAAGTGTTGCCTGCTTTTTCAGATACACTGCTGGGCTGGACAAGAATCTCATAGGTGATTATCTAGGAAACCATGATGAATTCTGTGTTCAGGTTCTTCATGAATTCGCTAGAACGTTTGATTTCAAAGACATGACATTAGACACAGCCCTGCGATTATTTTTGGAGACTTTCAGACTGCCTGGAGAATCACAGAAGATACAAAGGGTGCTTGAAGCTTTCTCTGAGAGATATTATGAACAGTCACCAGATATCCTTGCTAACAAGGATGCTGCTCTCTTGTTATCATACTCAATTATAATGCTTAATACAGATCAGCACAATGCGCAGGTCAAAAAGAAGATGACAGAAGAGGATTTTATCCGAAATAATAGGCGAATAAATGGTGGCAACGATCTACCTCGAGAATACCTGTCAGAACTTTACCATTCAATTTGTAAGAATGAGATCCGCACAACTCCTGAGCAAGGTTCTGGATTTCCTGAAATGACTCCAAGTAGGTGGATTTATCTCATGCACAAGTCAAAAAAAGCTGCTCCATTCATTGTTTCTGATTCCAGATCATACCTTGATTATGATATGTTTGCTATATTGTCTGGTCCTACAATTGCTGCCATTTCGGTGGTATTTGATAATGCTGAAAATGAAGAGGTATACCAAACATGTATGGATGGATTCTTAGCTGTTGCAAAGATATCAGCTCACTATCATCTTGAAAATGTAGTGGATGATTTGGTTGTGTCACTTTGTAAGTTCATTACTGTTTTGGATCCGTTATCCGTTGAGGAGTCAATCCTAGCCTTTGCAGATGACACAAAAGCAAGAATGGCAACGGAGACAGTTTTCACTATTGCGAATAGGTATGGTGATTACATCCACGATGGGTGGAGGAATATTCTTGATTGCATCTTAAGATTGCACAAGTTAGGCCTTCTTCCGGCTCGTATGGCTAGTGATGCGGCTGAGGAGTCAGAGCTTCCTACAGAAACTGGTCATGGAAAGCGTAATGCTAATTCTTTATCTTCAACTCATCTTCCATCTGTTAGTACTCCAAAGAGATCCTCAGGATTAATGAGCAGGTTTAGTCAACTCTTATCTCTTGGAACTGAAGAGCCAATATCAGTGCCAACTGAAGAACAACTTGCTGCTCAGCAGTGCACTCTTCAAACAATACAGAATTGTCACATTGACAGCATATTCACTGAGAGTAAATTCTTGCAAGCTGAATCTCTATTGCAGCTTTCAAGAGCACTCATTAGTGCAGGAGTGCGACCTAAGAAAGGGTACAGAACATCTGAGGATGAAGATACGTCAGTTTTCTGCCTTGAGTTACTGGTGGCAATCACTCTAAATAACAGGGATAGGATTGAACTTCTTTGGCAGGGTGTTTATGAGCACATATCCAATATTGTTCAGTCAACTGTGATACCTTGTGCACTGGTAGAGAAGGCTGTTTTTGGACTCCTGAGGATTTGCCATCGCTTACTTCCCTACAAAGAGAACATTACTGAAGAACTTTTGAGGTCCCTTCAACTTGTCCTGAAGCTTGATGCACGAGTTGCTGATGCATATTATGAACAGATTACACAGGAAGTCAATCACCTTCTGAAGGCAAATGCTTCTCATATTAGATCTCAGTTAGGATGGAGGACGATTACATCACTGCTTTCCATCACTGCTAGACACCTGGAAGCATCTGAGTCTGGATTTGATGCGTTGTTGTTCATTATGTCAGATGGAGCCCACTTGCTTCCAGCTAATTATGTTCTCTGTGTGGATGCTGCGAAGCAGTTTTCTGAGTCTCGTGTTGGGCAGGTAGAACGGTCTGTAGTGGCACTTGATCTTATGGCAGGGTCTATCAATTGTTTAGAAAAGTGGACTAGGGATGCTAAGGAAGCAACGAAAGAAGAGGAAGTGGCAAAGATGTTGGAGGATATTGGGGACATGTGGTTGAGACTTGTACAGGGACTAAAGAAACTATGCTTGGACCAAAGAGAGGAGGTTAGGAACCATGCGTTGTTATCTTTGCAGAATTGCTTGACAGGATCCGTTGGGATTCATCTCCCACATGGTTTGTGGTTACAATGTTTTGATCAAGTGATCTTCATTGTGGTTGATGACCTGCTTGAAATTTCTCAGACACACTCTCAAAAGGAATACCGGAACATGGAAGGAACACTTGTTCTTGCCTTGAAGCTCTTGTCCAAAGTTTTCCTCCAGTTACTTAAAGACCTATCACAATTGACAGACTTCAACAAATTATGGTTGGGTGTACTAAGTCGGATGGAAATATATATGAAGATAAAAGTTAGGGGAAGGAGAAGTGAGAAGCTTCAAGAGCTTGTGCCTGAGCTTCTTAAGAACAATTTGCTTGTTATGAAAGCAGGGGGCATACTAGTGCGGAGCAGTAGTGTCGACGGAAATAGTTTGTGGCAACTGACATGGCAGCATATAAATAATATTGCTCCGTCGTTGCAGTCTGAGGTGTTCCCTGAGCAA
This sequence comes from Echinosophora koreensis, assembly GCA_035048595.1. NCBI lineage: Eukaryota > Viridiplantae > Streptophyta > Magnoliopsida > Fabales > Fabaceae > Echinosophora > Echinosophora koreensis. Next base: position 4,939,574 of record JAPCYP010000019.1, on the reverse strand, counting down.
GATTCAGAGGATTCGCAGCACGAACAGTCTGAAACAGTTGGAGGTTCGAGACCTGATGAAAACGTTTCAGTTCCTTCAAATGATACAGTGGTTCAAGATGGCGCTGGTATTGGTTAATCATAGCTGCAGTGCTATGGCTGCTTGAATTGGTTTTGTTGTGTCCCTATGAACCCATGTTCTCAGTCCATTGATTTTTTCAGTTTGGAGATTTTCTGGGTTCTCACAAGCTGATTATGCTGAATATGACAAATCTCAGTCACATCTTCATTGGGACAATTGATACTAGTAAGATTCTTGTTTGAAGATATGTTATAGCTTGAGAAACATTAGAGTGCTCCCCTTGTAGTATTGTCCTTATACAGGTCACCTCCTCCCTCCTTGAGTCCACGTCTGAGCCTGTTAACTGCAAATTATTCGGGAAGTGTTGTCTTGCTAAATTGTACAGAACTCAAAATTGTTATCTCCTGGCTGCGACATGTATTCTACTCGGTGTGATGCAAACAAAGTTTTGAAATTATCATAAATGGAAAATGCTCTTTTATAGAGAGCTGTCTTTAAAGAGTACTGGATTCACTAACATTTAATTGTGGATATAATCTTATTTAACATGTTTTGACAAGTTCATTTGAAGTTTTGAATATATAAATATTTGAACATCCAAGGATATGTCTTCGTTCGACTTTAACCTTGTAAAAAGGAATGGTTGGTTATGGCTTATTAGAGCTGTTAAAACATATGCCTGGGGAAAACTATAGTAGTATAGATTTAAATGAATATTAATATTTAATCAACTTCGGCTGTTGTTTTTATATGTCGATCTTATTATCATTTCTACTCATTTCTCCACCCATCTTAGCTACTTGATTTGAACCATAGTGTGTTCATCTACCGGTACACAATTTGGCAACCTGAGTGTAAATTATTAAGGGTGCGTTTGATTTGCAAAAGGTATCAGGATAGCACAGGACAGACAGAACAGCACCGGACAAATCCTTGAGTCACAGGACAATTTTTTGTCTTATACATTATTTGATAGATAATGGACAGCACAAACAAAATAATATTAAATTTATCGGAATACCCTTTATAATATATATATATATATTATATTATTTAATATATAAATATAGACTATGGAGAGAGAGGGAGGAGAAAGTGAGTGAGAGAGGGGAGAGAGAGAGGATAGAGAAAGAGAGAGGAGAGGAGAGAGAGGGGAGAGAGAGAGTGGAGAGAGAAGGAGGGAGAGGGAGAGGGAAAGAGTGAGAGAGGGAGAGGAGAGAGAGAGAGGAGAGAGAGAGGGAGAGAGTGAGAGAGGGAGAGGAGAGAGAAAGAGAGAGGAGAGAGAGAAAGGGAGAGGGGGAGAGAGAGGTATAAGGATAATTTTGTCATTTGTTAGTCTGTCTATGGGACAAAAAGTTGTTCCATGGTTTGGTGGGGGACAAAATTCTGGGTTTTTGTCCTGTCCCTTACCCCATTTTTTGTCCTGTCCTCTGACCACTTTTCAAATCAAACAAGGGACAAAATTTTTTGTGCTGTCCAGTCCCCTGAATTTTTACAAATCAAACACGCCCTAAATGTAACATGGCATTGTTAATTCATATGGTGGATTTTGCTCTAAAACACTTTCATATCATTCATAAGTAGAAAACAATGTTTTTTCTGCTAGGTGCTGTTGCTGATACTTCAACTAAGATTCGAATCATTTTGCAATGCTGTTTTAAGTGAAGAAAATAGAAAAAATAAAAAATACCAAATTCTTAGAATTGTTGCAAGGATTAACTACCGCTACTCTGGACTCCTAAATAAATGCGTAGCTCAACTACTTTAAATTGAATTATTATGCTATTATTTGTGAGAGTACAACACAATTTTAGTGATGGATTAGTTGTGAAAAATAAATGATTTGAATAATAAATTATGTATAATTGATTATTATTGTTTTAATTGTTTGGTAATCACTTATGGAAGGGCAAAATGAAAAAGATGTAATTGATTTTAAAATAATCTAATAAATTTTTAAATAAACTTTAATCTTCAAACTTATACAAAAATTATTTTTCCCATGAAAAACATTTTTTTATAATTTAATCAATTTTCTCAAAAATGTTAGATTAAACTCAAAACAACTTTTTATTTTTAATAAAAAAAAGAGCTTGTTGGGGAATGATTGATTTTTAGACTTTCGGTTATTTCTTTCGGTGTAAACCCCCCCTCCACCCCCCCTTCCCCCAAAAAAAAAAAAAAAAAACCCATACATTACATTCTCAATTTAAATTTATATGTCATGTGGGTCTTTACTTATTGCACTTACATTGTGATATTACAATTTTTGACACTACATGATACTGCTTCTTGCACATAAGAGATGTGGGTATTGAAATAATATATTATTTTTATTTCACTAAAATATATTTTTTTATTTAACTATTGTAAAAAATAATATATTTTCATATGTCTTTCATAATCATGAAAATATGTTGGAAATTTTATTCATTTTTTATAAATAGAAAAAAATTGATGACAAGAAAAAAAAATTAATGTTAAAAACATTAAATATTATTCGCTTTTCCACCAAATATCATTATCATAGACAAATAACTCCATACCCTTTTTTATAATTTATTATTAAAAATGATTTTTTTGCACTGCCCAAACGAAATAGATTATCTTAAAATCGCTTTTCAGCAAACATATCGAAACAAAAACAGATTATGATTATAATCGATTTTAATAATAATAGATTATCACCATAATCTATTTTTTTCCGCTTTCCCAAACACCTGTACCAACCATATTTAACAAATTGAGGGCTAATTATGTAATTTTGTTCCCAGTAGTTTAGCATGCAAAATGGAAGAAAAATGGAAAAACGAAGAGGAAGAGGTTTGAAGGAGGGAACGCAGCATCAGAAGAAGGTGAAGATTCGTGAGTGGTAATGTAATCATTCTCAACTCAAGTCACCTCACCATCTTCGTAAGCAACCTGCCTTTTTTCTTCATTCTTTTTTGTCAATGTACTTTCAATGCTTCCTAATCAAAAACTCACCTCACATAGATACTGTTCAGAACCGAAATTCGCTTTCAGATTTAGTTCATGATTCATAATGAACTGCGTTGTAACACATTATTAATGTTTTTTTTTTTTAAATAAAAAAATTATAGTTAATAGGCTGAAAGGATCACCGGCAAAGAAAATGGTTGGATGAAGAGGTTCAATTTAATATTAGATCTAAGGTTTTAAACAGGTTATGATTGTTGTCTGAAGTGGTATTATGGTCGCTTCAATTCCTTTTCTTTTTATCAATAGATGTGCTAGTTCAATGTCTCTAATGCGAAATTTTGTCTCCTGTTTAAGTTCAAATTTAAGTCAATGTGCCTTAGTGATGATGAAGATAGTTGATTTTAATTGGTGAAGGAGGCTTAGAAATCTTTATGTTGATTATAAGTTGAAATGACAGACTAGGTTATATTATTTTAGGGCTTCTTTCTGTGTAGTCATATGATAAGGACTAAGGATTACTGTGGCAAAGGTGGAGACATACTTCTGCAGCTGAGCCTGAGAAAGAGGATGCAGTGTTCTTTGGTTTAGACTGTTAGACTTATCAGTTTTCCTGGCTGTACCTGTGCATTTAAAAATTTGGAATAGCTTCATCCAGCTATGATCCTCCTGATGTATTTGACTGATTATGCATGTTTAATGTTTATATGGGTTTCCATGCATTCAACATGAACATGCTGTGTTGATGAATTTGAAATATTCTTAGGTTGTGTTTCATATGTTTGTATTTCATGCTTCATTTAAGCTATTTAATATTTTGAAATCCTAGTCTCATTGTGTTTATTGTCTCTTTGAATTTCAAATTATTGCTTTCCAAGGGTGTTTGTTCATCTCAGCATTCCATTGTTTAACCTCTTGCAGATCCTTTGTGTACAAAAAATATCATTAGAATGGGACGTCTAAAACTTCAACCCGGTATCAATGCAATAAAGGAGGAGGAGCCTGAGGCGTGTGATGTTGCATATCCTAACAAAACAACTTTAGCATGCATGATCAATTCAGAAATTGGTGCTGTTTTGGCAGTCATGTGAAGAAATGTAAGATGGGGAGAATGTTATATTTCAGAGGATGATCAGGTGGAGCACTCACTGTTAAGTCTTTGAAGTCACTGAGGAGACAAATCTTTTCATGGCAGCATCCTTGGCATGCAATTAACCCTGTCTTGTATCTCCAGCCATTTCTGGAAGTGATTCGATTAGATGAGGCCAGTGAACCAATTACTGGTGCAGCTTTGTCATTTGTTTACAAGATCTTAACTTTTGATGTGATTGATGAAAACACTGTTAATGTTGGGGATGCTATGCATTTGGTGGTTGATGCTATCACTAGCTGCAAATTTGAGGTGACTGATCCTGCATCAGAAGAAGTTGTTTTAATGAAGATACTCCAACTTCTTCTAGCATGTATGAAACTTAAAGCATCTATAATGCTGAGTAACCAACATGTTTGCACCATAGTCAATACTTGTTACCGAATAGTTCATCAAGCAGGAACCAAAAGTGAGTTGTTTCAGCAGATAGCATGGTGCACAATGCATGAACTTGTTAGATGCATTTTCTCGCACCTTCAAGAAGTCAACAACACACAGCAAGCATTGGTAAATGGAGGCTCTACTTTAAAACAAGAGGTATACAACTCATGTTACCTTATAAAGGTTACATTATTTTCTTCATGATTATTGGTTCCGCTGCTAGGGATGAAAAATAATAGAAAAGTAGGAAAGAAGAGGGAGGAAGGTTGCTTTTGCATTAATTATTTTTCCTAATATGTGAGAATTAGTGCTGTGTTATCAGTTATTTGTTTGTGTATTATTAAATCATCTACCGAAAAAAAAAATTCTATTACCTGCTTAGAATATTACCACTGCTATATTTAAATTTACAATTTCCATTAGATTTTATGCCTGTAAATCGTATTCTATGGATTTTAAGGTGTAACACATTACATACTATTAATAGTATTGGGCTCTTGGCCTACTGATTATAACCAGATGGTACATCCTAAAATGGACTTCACTGCCTCCCTTCCTCCCCAGCCTCCCATCCCACCAAAGTAAAACAGAAAGTATCTTTGCAGTCCGTGTTTATATAGTTGGGATGGGAGGAAAGCTTGTATTTGTGGATGGTTACTAAATACTAATAATGACATTTAAATAGATCTGCAAATTTTCGTAGGGAATCTGTTAAGTGTCTTGCTTAAAATGAACAGTTCTTAGTGTTTCAGCTTCAGCACTTGAACTTTGAATTTGATATTAAGGATATCTAGAAATGAATACTTGTCTTTATTGATTATTCATGCAGCCTGGGGACCTAAATAATGAATATGCTTTTGGAAATAGACAATCAGAGAATGGAAGAATTAGTACTGAATATGATAATCAGCCACTATCCACAAAATTTCCTCCTAATGCAAGCGTTGTGACCATAACTGTGGTGGATGAAAACACAGCTATCAGTATTAATGGCAATGAGGCTGCACCAACTGACATGCATCTCATGACTGAACCATATGGAGTTCCCTGCATGGTGGAAATATTTCATTTCTTGTGTTCTTTGCTGAATGTTGTTGAAGATGTGGGAATGGGTCCTAGATCAAACACAAGTGCATTTGATGAAGACGTGCCTCTGTTTGCCTCAACTTTAGCAACACAAAGCAAACTTTGCCATTATTTGATTACCAATGCCTCCGTTCAGTGCCACAAAATCTCTGAAGAAAGTTGCCAACAGAAAAGCAAACACGGCTCATTCGGGCAGAAGGTAGCTGAATTGTTCAAAGGGCATCATAATGATGCAGGGATCCAACCCCAGACAGGGCATGCAACTGCCAAAACTCAAACAACTCAATGCTTCTATAACCAAACACAAACCACTACTCACCCCACCAAGAAAACCAGAAGGGAGCACAAGAGAAACTTATCTATGCAGAGATAGTGCCTGAACTGCTTAAGAACATCTTGTTTGTTATGAGGACAAAGGCTATACTGGTGCAGCGGAGTGCCTTAGGTGGTGATAGTTTGTGGGAACTGACATGGCTACATGTGAATAACATTGCTCCATCATTGCAGGCTGAGGAGTTCCCTGAACAGGATTGATTTGCTGCACAAACAGGGTGAATCGGTAGGAAGTTTGGTACCTAATGAACTGGGTTACATTCCTTCAAATGAAACAGAAAGCTATGAAGATGCTGGTGTTGTTGGTTAAATATGATTCCTGAAACCAGTTTTGCTGTGTGCATGAACCCTTGATCCCCGACCTTGATAGGATTATAGTTCTTATTCAAGGCTGTCCGGGTTCTCACTTGTTGTGCAGGAAATTCTGCTTCACATTCACGTCCTAATTTTGTTTGGATCTGATAGATGCAAAGTACTATAGGAGGGTAACCAGGTAGTTTTCTCAGTTTGAAGATTGTAGCGAGTTATGGTCGAGTTAAAACCCATGTTTACTTATCAATTAGTAATTTTTAGATGAAAAGAAGTTGTAGCTGGAGTCAGATTTCTTCTCTTCTACTCAGCTGTGCTTAGGGCTTCCCCTTTTATCCAGGTTGCTACAGTTAACCACGAATTTCCTGAACTATACTTTTGTACAGAACATCAAATTATGTCTTACTGTAAGATACATTTCACAGGGTATGATGCAAACAGCAGAGTTCTCATTTTGCAGGCATTCATAGTTCCCCAAGTTTGAAGATGTTGAATAAAATAACCAGGAGCCAAAGGAAAGCACACAACTGTAAAACTGAATTCTATTTCACTTTCTTCATTTCAAAACATTCAGGTACATAACCTTTCATAGACAAAATCTCATTAATAGCGAAGTAAATCTATTTAACTATTATAAATTTAATCATGAAGGGGGTTGGGGTAACTCAACTGGTTTGAGCTAAGGATTTAAGGTGTCGAAGGAGTTGGAGTCCCTGACAAAAGAGAAAAAACTAACAACTAACATACTAAACATTTGTCTATCAAAAAATAAAAAAATAAAAAATAATCATGAAGTAACTTATCTAACGAAGAAAAGCAAGTTGTGCTGACTACCAATAAATTTAGGATGGAGATCACCTGTCCCAAAATGTTGTCTCATTCCCTGTCTCACCCATTTAGATTGTGTCATATCATTTAAAAAGGATGCATTTATAATAAATAATATAATTACTTTTTCAAATGGCACAATCTAAGTGGAAGAGACAGAGAATGAAACATCAATTTGGGACATGTGATCTCCATCCATAAATCTAATAGTGAAGTAAACATATTCAACTAAGAAAAGCATGTTGTAGCTCTTTAATAGAGATAATATAATTTTAAGTTTTAACAAAAGATCCTTGTGGCATTAATGCGATGCTTTTGAGATATTAATGGTTGGATTTGCTATATTCACATCTTGGTTGCTTAGACTTGTTGGGAATGCACAGAATGGTAGAAATCATTCTCAATGTTAAGCTACTTACATTACTAACTAATCTTTCCTTTGGATTGGATGCATGGATGGTAAAGAGTGGACACTGGATAGTAGTGTCATTTCGAATAGAATTACAGATAACTTAATATACTTTCTTAGCATTTTTGTTATAAATTTTGCTGTTGAAATAGTTTAAACAGTGGCAGCATGGCCCAAGTATTTACCGCAACTTTAACTTGGAATTGTGGATGCTTACTAATTGATCATTACGTTTTCGTTTTTAAGTGAAAAATTAATATATGAGCCACGGGAGAAAGTAGAAAGTAGAAAGTAGTATAAACTTATTCTCCTTCTAGTACTATTTCATTTTTCAATTGACTCTGAAAAACTGATACTTGATATTTTGCTTTAGGGTAAGTGCCTACTGTTTGCTCTTTCAAGTCCAATATGGATGAGTCAATAACATACCCAAACATACACCAGATATAAAAACCACTGGGAGCTTTCATTTCAAAACATACCTTTCTCGTTCTCTTGGTTAAGATTAAGTTAGTATCTATTCTTATTAATTTAATATCCGATAGGTAAGTTATTAGCTTACACAGTACTCCTTCCGGATCTAAATATAAGCAAAAAAGTAACTAGATTATTTAGACTTAAATATAAGCAAAAATCAATTAAGTCAACACTATTAAATGTTAGTATTGCAAAAATCAAGAAAATTAACCAATCAAACTAATTCTCCATTACTTTTCTAGGAGCATTCCATATTCCCTAGACAATTAACTCTCTTTTTTTTTACACAAATCAAGATAATTAAACTAACTTAACTAACTTTCTTAATATATGTGAATTTAGTTTTTTTTGCTTATAATTAGGTCCGGAGGTAGTATTACCTTTTAATTTACTCTAATCCCATTAAAAAAAGCACATGCTTTCCATTGGAATAGAAAGGGTAGAGATAAAAAATAAATCTCTTAAACTTACTCTTGGAAATGGATCGTCCACAAGTTGAGAGTGAAGACACTTCTGCTAGAATCTTTTAGTATTATTTTGGATTTCACGAGTCAATGACTTTGTCATCTTGGTATAATTCATTTTTTTTTCTATTATTGTCTTTGCTGTTGGAATTATGTATCTACAACTATCTTGACATTAGCATTTTTTTTTTAAATTTTAGAAATGATGTTCATTTTATATTTTCCTGTTCAATTATTTATAACACTGTTCTTAAACGCCTATTAGATTTTCAACTCCATTCATGAATTCTGTTTCTCTTTTTGTTGGGACTAAAACCCATATTTATGAATTGACCTCTGCTTTAGTAAAATTTTGCGATGAACGAAATCTGGATAACAAACTATAAATTTGCTTTTATGTTTCTTAAAATCTGAGATTAAGAATATTCTTCAAGAAAAAGTAGGTATTTAGTTGTCGATTACTAGATTAATCATTGTACTTTCTATCCATTAACTACATGGTTTCTACATAATATTTTTTATTATATGGTCCCGATTCAACGATAAGAAGTTTATTTAAGAATCATCTTTATATCATCATTGCTGACTGACCAGAAAATTTTAAAATTAAAAGGAAATATTTCATTTTAGTTCCTAAAATAATATACACCTCTTTCTAGCCAATGAAGGAGAATAATGTGCAGATTAAACCTATTAGAGATTAAAATATTAAAATTTAATTTTGAGAAATCAAATCGATAAAATTAATTTATAGAGGCATATTTAAATTACCAATTATAATTGCCACAATTAATAAGAACGAACTATATTAGTTAAATTAATTTTGCTTCAAATCTCCCGTCACGTTTATATATCTTTGTTGAAGGACAAATATCATCCTTAACCTTAAACTTTTATAATATTACTCAACAAATACAAAATATAGGCCTTAATTGCGTACAGGTATCAGTGTTTGAGTTATTTGTGAAAAATTTATTATTTTAATATTTATATATATAATCAATTTAATAGAATCAATTTTATACTTGAATGTGTTTGCGACAAAATGATTTTAAGATAATATATTTCGTTTGTGTTGTGAAAAAAAAAATCACTTTTATATAGTAAACTATGCACTGTCAGTATAAAAGATCTTTACACAGACATCCAATAATATATTGACAAATCAGTATCATTGTTATTTCTCTCTCTTAGTTATTAAAATAAAAGCACACATGTCAAAGTACTGGTGGATGTCAAAATAAAGTTATGAAATTATTTGTATAATTTAAGTTTCATTATTCTGTTGGTTTCTGAATTTATTGGAAAAATTCAAATTGGCCATTGCACTTCAAAACTTTGTAATTAGATCCCAATACTTATAAAATGTATAATTGAGTCCCCAATACACATCTCTGTTAAGTTTCAACTAGCTAGGGTAACGATGCCCCCTCCACTTGTGCATTTGTGGGTCCCTAAACTTTGTGAAAAAGTTCAAATAGGTTCCTATATTTTTTGGAAATATTATCGATAAATCCTACTTAATTAGAGATTATATGAGAGACTTAATTACAAATTTTTATGTTTAGGCACCTACTTATAAACTCGTAAAGTTTAAGGACCTATTTGAATTTTCCCAGAAATTCCAGGGCCTAACAAAGCAATTAAACTTATATTTTAATAATATTATTTGGTAGTTAATTTTGTAGGGGTAAAATGAGAAGAACGTTAGGTATTGGTTCTAAAATGATTTAACAATTTTTTAGATAAGTTTCAAACTTCTAATCTATCTAAAAATAATTTTTTTCTCTCATGAAAAATACTTTTTTGTGATTTAATCAGGTTTGACAAATTTTTTTTTTTTATAAAAAAAATCCAAATACCCGCTCATTCTTAATTTTAGATCATTCTTGTCGTATCTTAATTGGTTCAATCCAAATGTGCAAGAACATTAGCATAAAGTCATGGATAGCTCCATAGCATTATGTCAGCACAAATGGTAGCTATGCATATCCTTTCTCTCTGTGGCACTTGTGCACTTGTCCTTGCTTAAGTACAAGGATTAATTAGGGAATAATATATTTAAGTCGTAAGCTCTTGAGGGGCTCGGAGTCTAACTGATTTAGTCAGACCAACTCGATAAAATGGTTCTTAAATAAGAGCCTTGTTTTCAATAATATTCCTCCAGAAAAGTCCACCAAACATTAAAAAAAAAATGATAACAACTTATTGGCTATATTTCCAATTTGCTTTGCATGATTTAAAGATATTACTTTTTAAAAGGAAAATATTTTTAGAACACTTACTAAACAATATTTGATATTTCATATAGACATTTTATGCTAATTTAATTGGGAAAGTATTGAAATGGGTGTAATGTATGTCAATATGAAACGGGTATTTACGTGGGTAACCATTTTGAGTGTAAATAATGAGTTTGTTTTTCAAATGGATTAAAGTGCCATGCAGTTTCAGTAAAAAAAATTGATACTAACATTCATTAACATTTTAACACATGTACTTTTATTTTAATAATAATTAAGGAAGAAAAATAACAATAATATCAATTTGTCAATCAAAATATCATTAAATAGTAGTGTAAAATTCATTTATACTAACAATACATAAAAATTAAACTATTTCCAAAACATACTAAGCATTTAAATTCTGAAAACCATTGTAACAACTCGCACATGTCAATGATACAAACAAACCAAAAAATTTGTTTAGTTCCCTGGGTGGACTTAGTTTTTCTGCCTAGAATTAAGAGTTTTTTACGGTACAAAGAAAAACTAAGTAATTTGGAACACAGTTAATTGACACCAGTATGAAGGAAAGTTTGCTGCCAGTATGCATGTGCTTTGTTTGGGAAGTCCGTGGGTGTGTGAGAGAGAGATTTATAGCTTGTTTGGATGCACGTTAGAAAGAGTCACAATCACTTTTGAGAATCAAAAGTTACCCACAGCAGCTTCAAGGAAAAACACTTCCCGGACCAAACCATCGTGCATCCAAACATACCATTAATCCATCATTACTTTGACTCATAAATTTTTGTTGTTATAAGCTTAACGTGATATATGGGACGACATGCCTGGAAGATTCTGTGTTTATGACTTTTGAACGATACATGCAAAAGGAAAAGGTGTTTGAGAATAGATTATTAAATGAAGGTTGACCCTTAGCTACGGCATAAACTTTGATCGTGGACGACAGAAAGGAATGACTTCAACACTTTGAATTGCAATTATTATTATTATGCACTGTATGTTTCTGTAAATGAGTTTCACAGGCAATATACAAGACCCAAATTGCTCTCTCTCTCTCATTTGGCGACTCCTTATTAGTCAATTTCTTGCATGTTTTGTGAAAATTGATTGGCAAATGCCCCTTGTCGGATTAGTTAACGTGTGCCTTGTAGTTCTTTTCCTTAATATATATATCAACAATATTGAGCATCTATACAAATATATAACTTTATACATTAATATATCACACGCAAATCTCAAAGATTTAAACAATTGGGTTACTTAATACCTTGGCAACATGCTTAATTCCTTTTGGTTATTGATCATATTCAATTTTGTATTTTTTTTAAAAACTTATGTTATATATATACTGCATGATGCGCAGTTACTCATTCCATACATGACTATACTTCATGTCCATACTGCATATATAGTAAAAGTTATATATGTATCATAAAAAAAAAGTCATATTGGCATAAGTCAACACAATTACCGTATGGGGTTGATGGAAGCTTCAGGGATCAGGTTTAGCAGTATTTCTTACTATATATCATAACCGTTATTATATCCTTCATCCGTGTGAATCAAATCTGATGCAAGACAGTTGCTTAAATGGGACCCCACTATATAGCCTGTGTGGCAAAAAAAAAAAAATCATCAATTAATAGCTTCACTACAAAAGCCAAAGAGAGCACAGAACTTATAAGTAGACCTTTATAGCTGGTCCTTTTCTATTTCCCTAATAGATTCTTAAGTTGCTTTCAAATATAATTACAGGTACATGAACCCCCTACACTATTTATATTCACTTCACTCTCTATAGCTTTTTTCATTATATACTACAAGTCTTTCTCCAAATATATATAGTCCTATATTTCTTACTCTCAATTCTTACCCTCAGCTTCAGCAGATTTTCTTTGCAAGATGGAGGAATCTCAGTACTTGATGTGGATGAATAGAAAACAAATCCTGAAGTCACACCTTGAAGTAGCAGCACCAACAATTGGAGATGGCAGCAAAAATTGCTCATGGGAAGAAAGGGCTTTTGCAGAAGATGCTGCTAGGGTACTTGGTGGGAGCATATGGCCTCCAAGATCATACTCTTGTACTTTCTGTAAAAGAGAGTTTAGGTCTGCTCAAGCTCTTGGGGGTCACATGAATGTTCATAGGAGGGACAGGGCTAGGCTCAAACAAAATCTTAGCCCTCATAATGAACCCCTTGAACTTGATCATCATCATCATCACAAAAATGATTGCAACTCATTAGGTACTCAATTTTCTTCAGAAATCTCAAGCTCTCAGCTAGATTGTTGTATGAATCCTTATTCTAGCACTTCTACTAGAATCACAACAACAAGACTCTCACCTTATAGAGCTATATTCACAGGTGAAAATTGTGGTGATCAGCATACTATATCTCCTTATTCTTCAATTATCTATTCAGAACCTGAAGGGGTAGTGAATGCAAGAGAGGAGAAATTTAAAGGCTTGGATTGCAAGAATTATGTTGAAACAAGTTTGTCTGTGGGACTTAGTTCTTCCATGTTTGGACAAAAGTCACCAACCATTCCTTGTGGGGACAAAACCATCATCAGTTGTAAAAGACTAAAGACAAACATTTCTTCACTCCCTGTGTTCCTCAAGCCAGGTTCAAATTATAGGCACCTGGCTTTCCAATCTGCAGAAATTGTACTTGGACTTAATCATCCTGGAATGGAAGACTTAGATCTTGAACTCAGGCTAGGGAAGCAACAAAAAGTTAATTTAAGCAGTATATAGTACAGTGCAGAAGTTGTGAAATTGTTATGGAGTCTCGGGGTTGCTTGCAATCTTTCCTCTTTCCAGTTTCTTTTTCTTTAAAGTTCCTTTTAGGTTGATAGAAAAAAGGTAAGAAAAACCTTTTCTTTGCCTAACTAAATTAATCTTAAATATGATGATAAGGTTTACTTTCTTGAAATGTTTGGATACTAATTCTATCTCTTGATGCATGCATGTTACTAGCTATCTTCTTCTTTTTCCTTCTTGAATATGTGGTTCTTAACTTTTCAGTTTGAGTTGAGCATAGATTTATCAGAATGGTTAATAGCATGCAGTTCAAAGTTAAAATGACAAAAGGAAGGTACTTTACAAGAGTAAGAATATTTGAACTTTCGGTCTCCACCTCATTGTGATCAAATTGGATAAACTCTAAATTATTTGTTGATAGGAAATGATATATCTCAGACTTAGGGTTCAGTGAAGGGAGAGGCAAAGAAAGATGTACAAGTAGAATACCTTTCAGATAAACTCGAGTTGGAATTCTTGTTAAAAAAAAAAATTAGTGGAGATTTTTCTATTATTATTGTTATTGTTGTTTCTTTCTTTGTTTCTATTCACAACAACAGTTTACACATACAAATTTGATGCATTCAGTAAACTGTGCGCTAGTTTAGACAAGAATCAGAGAGGAGGAAAATTTAATTGCAAGGTATTAAAGTGGTGAAAGAACTAACAGTATCTGACAATAAAAGTCACTTCAGCTACATATATTCCAGAGAGCTAGCTAACAGTTAATAAGTTATCACTAATTAATAAGTTATGAAGGGATTTTTGCATAAACCTTTAATTTTATGCTTTAGAGTTTAGTGTATTAACACAGTAAAACACATTATCAATAATTCGCCAAATTTTATTTATTTATTTTATTTTGGTTTTTAACAAGACATATCATTACTATTACAATAAGTTTTACTTAAACATCTCTAAAAACTACATCTCCTTTCATGTTGAAAGTATATGTTAGAATTAGAGTAAAAATGCGTAACAAACGATGTGAAATTGAGTTGATGAAAATGGTATAAATAAGTTGTAGATTAATGTACTCAATCTCTGAGTTGCTGAGTTCTTACTTCACCTCATTAAAATCATTTAGTACATATCTTGACCTTAATAACAGGTAATGTTTTGGACTATACGGGGTAATTGGATGGTTGATGTTCAAATGATCCCAGATTTTAATAGTTAGTGCCAACAGTTACCTTAAAAAAGTTGTGGTTGTCATTTGTCAACAATGTGGAGGTGGGGGGAGGGGAGAAGCTGTCAGTAGTGTAGGGTTGGGTCCGGGTCAGGTATAGTTCTTGTTGCAGTGTGAGTAGTGGGTTGGTGTATCTATGATTTTTGTACAAGACCATTTACATAGCCTATATATTTATGTGTTGTGTGATATAATAAAAGTATTGATCATTAGAGAGGATCATAGATGTGTGGAACTCGAATTACAATAGCTCCAGCATCAACTTTGATCACAGATTGCCAGTGAAATCTTTTCTTGAAGCTCTCTACACCTTCCTAAACCTATTACATATATATGTACTTTCACAAATATATATTGACGAGAAAGTCTTGGGTGGACACTAACCCACCACCTCATCTTTAGACACATCCAATAGTTAAGTGACAACTCATCATATTTTAATCCATTTTTTTAAATACATTTCTGACGTCTCACTTCCCATCATAGAGTCTGGAAGAGAGAGCGGGAGAGAGGAAGGTGATAAGGAGAGAGAGAAGTGAGAGGAGAAGTCAAAAGTGTATTTAAAAAAAAAAGGATTAAAGTATTATGAGTTGTCACTTCACTATTGGATGTGTCTAAGGATGAGGTGGTGGGTTTGTACCCATTCAAGACTTTCTCTATATTGACAACTCATTGTCTTCATCAAACAAACAACCTTCTATTGCAAGTTATTTTCATGAAACATCCATGCTAAGAAATATTTAATGGGTATTGTAAACATTGCCCATCTGATGATAATATCCCCTTAAATTCCATACCCTTCAGTTATTTTCCACATCTTGATTTCTTCCTAACACCTTCAAAAATTCAACCAACCACACGGCATCAAATTGAATAAGAGAATTAATGTAGTTTGAGAGAGAGAGAGAACATCACATCATTGGCTTAGTTAACGCGTCTTTATTTGTTCTTACTCTATTGGTACAATATATATCCATGTTAGCTGTATCTATTACATATCAAAAGCCAGAGGGAGAGGGAGGAAACCCACCCCTCACACCACCTAGGAGCCTAAAAATGTCCATATTTTCCACGTGTTTCGATGCCCGAGACTTGTCTGCTTATAGTAACACAAAAACAGTGTTAGCCACCTTATTGTGTATTATGAAATGGACCGTTCCTCCAGAATACACGGCCACGTCGGTCTATTGTAAGGGAATTTGATGAAATATCGCATTTGACTTCATGTTCTTTGCAGTCCTGCAGAGAGAAAACAGCAGAGGCATTGCAGTATATGAGGGGAATTTCTGCTACCCCTTTCACAAAATTTTCCCATTATGGGGCTGGACTTATATTGGCTCATTTTCTTATACTTGGGTTCACATAGTGATGGGACATTAGTATTTAGTACATCAAGAGATTAATGAAGATAAGGACATGGGTATATAGTCACTCCGGTTCCTAGGAAGCATCTAACTTTATGATTTATATTGTTGTCCACCATGTATGGAAAAGAAGTTGGTTCATGGGATGATTTTTATTAATGCAAATAGTTAGCATAAGGGTATAAGGAGTAGGAGGTCCAGGTTCAAACCCCGACAAATGAGAGAAAAATAACATAACAACTAACATACTAATATTTGTGATTTGCCTAAAAAAAACGGAAATTGAGTCATAACAATTGCATGATTTGAATTTTAATCTAAAATCGTGAATAAGAAACTGTTGTCTCATAATAGATTCTCGCTAAAGATTATTTGTCTTGACTTTTTAGATTAGGGAAAACCCCTCATACTAAACTTTTTCCAAAAAAATAGTTAGTATTTGTTACTGACCTCTCTGGCTCTGTGTATCCATGTTTAATTTGCAGATGTGTGCTGAGAGAGAGGTGTCACATGGGAATGATGTATATGCTTCTGTGTTTTGGAAACATATTTATTGTAGCAATTTAGATATGTTATCTGATTTAGCAAGTTTTTATTTATTTATTGGTGCTTTTGACATATGGCGAGTGTATTTGTAGTATTTCTCTTGCTCAGAGCAGTTTAGAGTCTAGAGAAGGTTTGACAATTGCAGCTGCCTAGCACGTGTGTGTCTATACATTAGGAGTTTTTCTAGCTCTTGGCAGTGAAAACAACTCAACAGACATTTGGTCTATAATTAATCTACTCCTTGGTTGTGAAAGGAACTTTGACAAATGACACTTCACAAGCTTATTCAACTTCCCTGCTTTTCTCTTTCCTAGAAACCAAAAACTCAATTAAGTTGTTATACCATATTCCAAATAGAGAAATAGGGATCCATTTTTTTATATTGTTTTTTCATTCTTTATTTTTTGACAAAAGGGAACAAGAGTGCTAGGGGTACTGATCTGAACTCTATATGCACGTGATGGCATTTGTAACTTATTATGAATTATGAATTATGAATCTCATCCGTGACTGTCATGGGTTTTAATTTGTGTATACCTATATATGAATCTGCCTAGTCATTTAAAGGGTAACCTTTCCTTAAGATTCTCACATGAACTAACACATCAATTCCTAGAGTTTTTATGTATGTAAGACAAGTCTATTAGTAAAATTGGATTGAGACTCTTAATCCGCTCAATATATTTTGAAAAATGCTAGAAATACACTCTCTTTCCAACACATTTCTTTCTATTGGTTGTTAAAATTTATGTGAGTTCTATAAAATTCAAATGGGACTCGAATGAATTAATGAGACTCATTTCCAAAATAACAGGATCCACGTGAATATCAACAATAGGAGAAAGTGCGTTGGAAAGAAAGTGTAAGAGAGTATGTTGCTAACATTTCTAATATATTTTAAGTCTGATATTTTCGTTATCCGAAAATTCTACTGAATGCAGATCAATCCAAGTCAAGCCAAAAAAACTTATTTAAGGACACAAAATTTTCTTAATACTTATGAATTTAATTTACACGACTCAAGTCCATGACTTCATAATTTAAAGGAAATTAAGTTTCATGCATGGCACTTAGATTGATGATCAGCTGAATAAAACTTTCTTGAAGGTGCATGAGTGGATCACACGGCTGCCAGCAGGATACCTCAGTGTTGACAGACACAAAGCAATAAAGTCCAATATTGGAAATATGCCTCCCAGAATCTGTGGATCAATGATATTCAAGAATCAAGATTCAAGGGAAGGAATAATACCTTTTATTGCATATATGTAGTAGTTTAGAGATCGATTCTCATGAAGTCACGGACATCTTCATTGTTCTTTTTGTCAAAGATGACCAAATTTCGTTCACAAATTCAAAAATCGGATAGTACAAGAAAATAAAATTGACTTATAATATTTCCTCAGGATTCAATTATAAGCAAAAAAAGTACCTATATTTTTTGAACTCAATATAAGCAAAATTCAACCAAGTCAACTCTATTTAATGTTAGTATTAAAAAACAAGAAAATTAATCAATCCAACTAATTCTCCTTTTACTTTTCAAAAGAATACCGAGACAATTAAATGGTAGTTTAGTAATTATAACTCATTCTTTTTCACATAAATCAAGACAATTAAACTAAATTAACTAACTTTCTTAATACGTATGAAATTAGTTAATTTTGCTTAAATTGAATCCGGAGGGGGTACGTTTAAGGCTAGACAAGTCGATTACCGTAGGGTTAACAGCCAAATTAATAATTATGCATCTTAAAAAAAGCACCCCAGCAAGACTATTACATACTATATTACTTAATTACCTGGCCACCACCCTCATTTAATTGCTCAAGACTATTAGTAATAATTGCTGACGGGTCACTCTGGTTAATCAATACTATCAATTTAATTTTGATATTCTATTAGTATAATTTTTTTTTTTAAAATTATCAATTAACCACAGATAGTTCGATGTGTGACTTTTAAACTAGTTAATTATAACATGAGTCAAGTTTTTTTAAAATAATATGACAAATCATGATTAATTAATAGTATAAAAAATATTTACACTAATAATATATACCAATCAAATCCTAATACTATGTAATACCACCAGACTTGCTAATTTTTTTTTTTTTTAATTGAAAACAATGTTACTTATTGTATGTTGTTATTGTACGCCTTTTGTGTGATGAGTACAAAATACTCTTACTACTTTTTCTCTTATTAAACAAAAAAAAGTAATGCTTTCAATATCTTGGAAGTTTAAAGGATTTTTAATAGTTTCTTTATTTAGTAAAAAAGAGGATCGGTAAGAGTATTAAGTAGGAGGCTTAAATAACATTTTAGTCCCTATAATATACACCTTATTTCTATTTTAATCCTTAGAAAAAATTCTTCTTGATTTTAATCCTTGAAATATCAAAAAAGTTGCTTTTAATCCTCATGCTTTGGTTTTAGTCCCTGTAATATTTGATCCACACAGAATCAATCCCTTTAATATGTGGACAATATTGATTTTAGTCCCTATGACTTCAATTTCATATGGACTAAATATCCAAGAGACTAAAAAAATAACAAGGATAAAAAAAAAATTCATATATTTGAGGAACTATAATCAACAAGAATTCTTTCTAAGGACTAAAACAAAAAAAGGTGTAAATTATGGGATTAAAAAGTTCTTTAAGCCAGTAAACTCTTTTTTTTTAATGAATTTAAGCCAGTAAACTTTCTTTGAAGTAAATTTTTTGCAGAATATAAATAATTTTTTTTTTAATGTAACATCCTACTATTTTTAGAAAAATATATAAAATTTAAAATCATGCATAATTTGAAATATTTATAAACTAAAAAGTTTTTTTTTTTACAAAACAAAAGATTTATTTGTTGTTGCTTTAAATAAATTGAAGTCTATAATGTTTAATTAATCATCTTCGGAGGAAAATAAAAATGAAAGCCAATCAAATGGAATCAAAAGTAGAGCTGTCAAAACGGGCCAACCTGATTGAGCATAAAAGTGGATCAACCAACCCGGCTCACTTTTTGGCGAGTCAGGAAATAGCTAATCTGGCTCAACCCACCACGGGTTGGTAGGTTATGCAGGTTGGCTCATTTTTATTTAAAAAAAATTAAAAAACATAAAAATAGGTGGGAAAAAACCAAAAAAATTTAAAATAATGATAATATAATATAACATAACCTATGTTCTCACTTCTCCCACGTGTCACGAATTTGAAATAGATCCGAGAAACATATTAAACTTTCATTTTCTCTTTGTTTCGATTAACAATAAGTGAATGTTGCCCATTATTTTTTTAAGAAAAAAATGGTGCAACCCGTGAGTCAACCCGACTCACCTCGGGTTGAACCCACCCAACCCACGGGTTGGGTGAGCCGGATCAAAATAACTTGGGGTTAAAATGAGCCAGATTTTAGCCAACCTAACCCACCGAAGAGCCGGGTTAGCTCATGGGTTCCAACTCATTTTTACGGCTCTATTCAAAAGTAACATCCTACTCCTAAAAAGGAAAGACTGAGAAGGCTAATACTCAGTTAATCAGTATATCGAACACTAATTAATTATGTCGTAATTCTTTATTTTTTCCAAATTTTGTCGATAGTCACAACTTGGAACCAATCCATGAAGGACAGGACAATAGTTGGGCCGCGATAATTAGAATTGGGCCGACCAAAAGTAATGGAGCCCACCAGCTGCAGTATCAGTGCAGATATGACCAATACTGTAATGGCGTCACTTTTAGATAAGGATGAGGAACAGGGAACCTGCATGGGTCCAAGAGAAAGCAACAACCTTTTTCCTATTGGGTTCTTTTTATTGCTTGTAAATTGCAATGCATATTGTTTTGTTTTTTTATTTTAGGGTTTCATTTTTTTTTCGGTTCATACTTCATAGGAGGCATACTTAGGCCGTATAGGGAATAGGGAAATTGGAGATACCATGAGATCGAACCTGCAACCTCACTGGGATCAAATGTCCCTGAACTCTACCACTTGAGCTACACTAACGGGACTATTTTAGCGTTTCTTTAAACCACTTAAATTGTGTTCTTTCTGTTTGAATCTCTTGGATTTGGACATTTGGTGCTGAGCATAGTTTTCAAAATGTATAATCTTGTTTCTCTAATGACCATGATTTCATTTTACGAGCACAAACTAGTAAAAAAAAAAAAACTTATCTAATGGAAATTAGAATAAGTTATAGCGTACTATCTTGTGAGCAAGTGAGTTCAGGTGAACAATGTTGGAACAAATGCGATGAAGCCAACAATTGAGTATCCTGCATACCATCTATGCTAACTTGCATATTCTCATCTCAAAGCATTTAGAAATGGAAGGGTTGTGTTCTATTCCTCTGTTTACAAGCATAGGTTCTGGAACTATTAAAGTTGTAAAATGAATTGGGCTTGTTAAAGCTTTTTGGGCCTTGTTTCTGTTTTGTTTTAGTTGCTTGGGCTTGAGCCCTTCTCTGTTTTAGTTTGTTACCTACAGCTCTGTTAAGTTTGTTAGATTAGAGTTTGATAAATAGAGTAGCTCCCTCTTGTAATCTACACGATTCTCTTTTCATTCTTCAATATACAAAGAAGTATTTCAGTTTAAAGTTCAAGTTTTAATATGGCATCTGAGCGTGACGATTCTGGGGAAGACAATTCTGGGGAAGATGATTCTGGGGAAGATGAACCCAAGCCGGAGAAGAAAGAACGTGATACCTCCGACGACAAGAAGAATGCTACGCCATCAAATCCTGCGTTTCAACTCAATTCATCTGACAACCCAGGAACATCGCTTGTTGCCGCCGTCATGAATGGCGATAATTACCGCACGTGGGCACGATCGATGAAGACGGCCCTTCGAGCGAAGACAAAGCTAGGGTTCATAGACGGAAGGATCAAGAAGCCCAAGACTCGATCTTCTGATTATCTGTATTGGGAGAAAGCAGATTCTATAGTGATGGCTTGGATAATCAATTCGATTGATCCAAGCCTTCATGCAAGCATTTCACATGCAACAACAGCCAAAGATGTGTGGGAAGACCTAGAGGAGCGATTTGCACAGACAAATGCTCCAAGAATCCATCAATTATGGAGGAATTTGTGCTTGATACAGCAAGAATCAGGTATTAGCATTAAAGATTACTACACTCAGTTCAAGAGTCATCTTGATGAACTAAGTGAGCTTCAGCCACTGCCCGAATGTACCTGCGGGGCAGCCAAAGCTCTAGAAAAGAGGGAGGAGGAGAATCGGGTTCACTTGTTCTTGGGAAGCATTGATAATGAGCAATTTGCTCATGTCAAATCCACGATCTTGAACTCGGACCCACTCCCATCTTTAAGGACTGCCTTCAATCACGTTCTAAGGGAGGAGTCTAGGTTCGCGGCAGAGAAGGAAAGAAGCAACAAGGTGGACTCAGCATCGGCTTTCTATAGTAACAACAACAGGCAAAGAGGCCGTGATACAAGTAAATTGAAATGTGATCACTGTGGCAAGATAGGCCACATCAAAGCAAAATGCTTTGAGATAGTTGGGTATCCTGCAACTTGGGATACCAGACGAACACAAAGGAATTCAAACAGGCCATTTGGGCAAAACCCTGCTCGCCATGTGTGTGCAGATGAAGGCAAGAAGCAGGACCAAGAAGTTGTAACAGCAGGGCATGCCCTGCATGGTACCCACTTAATTGATTGTCATGATTCCATGGCTGGTAAAGTAGGGATTAACAGAGAACATTCTTGGGTCTTAGATAGTGGTGCCTCTCACCACATAACTCATTTGCTTTCTCAATTAGAGAAAGTAAAAGATTTGGAAAAGCCCTTTCACATCGTAGTGCCCACTGGAGACACTGTCCTTGTGAAAAAGAAGGGCTCTGTCAATTTTAGTAATGATATTGTGTTGCATGATGTATTGTTTGTGCATGGTTTCAATTGCAACCTCATTTCGATACATAAATTGACTAGTGACTTAAATTGCAGTGTGATTTACTATGCCAATTTTTGTTCAATACAGGACCAAGCAACGAAGAAGTTGATTGGCTCGGGTGAGATGAAGAATGGGGTATACATCCTTCAAACAACAGATGCAGGTTCATCCTCAACTGCAATTGGAAAAGAAGATAATACAAAATTGTGGCATGCTAGGATGGGACACCCTTCTGCACAATCTTTACAGAGTATCATTCCTTTACTTAGTGGTAGTTTTGACTTGAATAAATTGTTAGGTTGTGATATATGCCATAGAGCAAAACAGTGTAGATTGTCTTTTAACCAAAGTGAAAATAAAGCAGATGAGGCTTTCAGTCTTATTCATTTAGATTTATGGGGAAAATATCACACACCATCACATAATGGTTCACAATTTTTCTTGACTATAGTAGATGATTTTACCCGAGGGACTTGGGTTTATCTCTTGAAAGAAAAGAATGAGACTGGTCAGTTTTTGATAAATTTCCATAACATGGTTAAGACACAATTTAACAAGAGAATAAGAAGGGTAAGGAGTGATAATGGGACAGAGCTCTTAAACTCTACCTTAAGACAATACTTTGATCAAGAAGGCATCATTCATGAAACTTCCTGTGTCTCTACCCCTCAACAAAATGGTAGGGTAGAGAGAAAACACAGGCATATCCTTAACATAGCTAGGGCCTTAAGATTTCAAGGTAATCTCCCCATTAAATTTTGGGGAGAATGCATTTTAACTGCCACCTATATTATTAACAGAACACCAACAGTGGCCAATAAAGGGTTGACACCCTATGAGGTCCTCCTTGGAAAAAGTCCATCTTACAGTCATATGAGAACCTTTGGTTGTTTATGCTATGTTAGGAACATATCTAGAAACAGGGATAAGTTTGATGCTAGGGCAGAAAGGTGTATTTTTGTGGGTTACCCCCTTGGGAAAAAGGGTTGGAAGGTATATAACCTTAAGACTAGACAATTTCTTATATCTAGGGATATTGTGTTCTATGAGAACATTTTCCCATATGCTGATCTGGATAGTGCTGATAATAACTCACCTAAGATTACCTTCCACCAACCAACACCTTTGCAAGAGGAGGAAAACATCTCCTTACACAAGGAAATAACTGAAACTGAAATGACTTTGCAGGTTACAGAGAATATCGAACACTATGAGGATAATACCATAGAAGATGATGAAACTGCTGAACCTAGTAGGAAGGGGGAGAATGAGAGTATTCAGCCTAGAACTAGGCAGCCCCCAAGCTATCTTAAAGACTATTTTTGCCACTCTACTGTGGAGAACCCTACCTGCAACTCCTTTAGAGGAACCTTAAAGTCTAAGGTTGCATATCCCATTTCAAAATACCTTGATTACTCACAATTTTTCAGAAAAGCACATTGCTTATCTTGCAGCTATTGAACAAAATGAGGAACCATGTTCCTTTACTGAAGCCTCTAGGATCAAAGAATGGCAAGAAGCCATGAAACAAGAGCTTATAGCTCTTGAGGATAATAAAACATGGGAGCTTATGCACTTATCTAAAGGAAGAAAGACCATTGGGTGTAAATGGGTGTATAAGTTGAAGTATAAACCTTCAGGAGAGATAGAAAAATATAAAGCCAGATTAGTGGCTAAGGGTTATACCCAAGTAGAAGGAGAGGATTACAATGAGACCTTTGCTCCAGTAGCAAAAATGACTACTGTGAGATGTCTCCTATCTGTAGCTATAGCAAAAGGTTGGGAACTCCATCAAATGGATGTGAGTAATGCTTTCGTACATGGAGAGCTTAGTGAGGAGGTTTATATGGAGCCTCCACAAGGCTACCTTATTCCAGAAAAAGGCTTAGTTTGCAGGCTTAGAAAATCCTTGTATGGCCTAAAACAAGCCTCTAGAAATTAGTATTCAAAACTTTCACAATCCTTGATTAGCTATGGTTTTCAGGAATCACAATGTGATCACAGTCTCTTTACTTACAGTTCTAATTCTGTTTTTATAGCTGTGTTAATATATGTGGATGATTTGGATATAGCCGGAAATGACAGCAAAACTTGCAACTTGTTTAAACAGTATTTGAACAAATCTTTTCATATGAAAGATCTTGGTGGCCTCAAATACTTCCTTGGCATTGAACTAGCCAGTAGTCCATCAGGATTATTTTTGTGCCAAAGAAAGTATATCACAGATATATTAACTGAATGTGGAATGTTGGGATGCAAACCGTCCTCAATTCCCTTGGAGCAGAATCATAAATTGGCCTTAGATGAAGGGAAACCTTACACCAATCCTTCTCAATATAGAAGACTGATTGGAAGACTAATATATTTGACCATTACCAGGCCTGAACTAACATACTCTGTTCATATTCTTAGCCAATTTATGCAGGCTCCGAAGTTGGCACACTGGGAAACAGCAATGAAGGTTCTCAAATACTTAAAGTCAGCTCTTGGACAAGGGATTTTTCTTCCCAGAAACAATGATCTGAGACTAACTGCTTACTGTGACAGTGACTGGGCTGCTTGTCCCCTCACACGAAGATCCATTTCAGGCTATGTCATGAAGCTTGGCACAGCTCCAATATCTTGGAAAACCAAGAAACAGGTCACAGTATCCAGGTCCTCAAGTGAGGCCGAATATAGGGCCTTAGCTCATGCAACAAGTGAAGTAATTTGGTTAAGAAACCTGCTGAAATGTTTGACAGTGGTAGATGACTCCCCAACCATAATTCATTGTGACAATCAGGCTGCAATTCATTTGGCAGCCAATCCTGTCTTCCATGAGAGGACAAAACACATAGAAGTGGATTGCCACTTCATTCGAGAATATATTCAGGCAGGAGTTATCTCTACACAGTACATTCCCACACAAGAACAGCAGGCTGATATCTTCACCAAAGCTTTGGGGATAAAAGCATTTCATGACTTATCCTGCAAAATTGGAGTTATTAATCCTCACACTCCAATTTTGAGGGGGAGTATTAAAGTTGTAAAATGAATTGGGCTTGTTAAAGCTTTTTGGGCCTTGTTTCTGTTTTGTTTTAGTTGCTTGGGCTTGAGCCCTTCTTTGTTTTAGTTTGTTACCTACAGCTCTGTTAAGTTTGTTAGATTAGAGTTTGATAAATAGAGTAGCTCCCTCTTGTAATCTACACGATTCTCTTTTCGTTCTTCAATATACAAAGAAGTATTTCAGTTTAAAGTTCAAGTTTTAATAGGAACCATTTATGTGTTGATGTTATAGTCACTAGTCAGCGTTGTCTTTTGCTCCAATATGAAAGATTACGAATTATTCTGAAAGATATGGCTTAAAATGACTGCTTTAAATCGGCATATGAAAAACTACCTTCCTGCTTCCTGATACGTGTAAATCAATTTATAACAATGCTCAAGTTTCACAACAAATTCCTCCATTAATCATACCAAATATCGGTTCACTTGCAAACGAGCAAATGACAATATAAGGTAAGGATTAATTTGTTGTGAAATTCACATGCAGACCTGACACTGAAGATCTTGCACATGGGCTTGCTAATTGGAAGAGTACGGTACGGGTGGTGTCCCTTTCGAGGGGATTCATAATAATTTGGAAATATCACTGAAGGTGGTAGACAATTTGAAGTTTATTGGATAGAATTAACGCGAATAATTACAAATAAAACAACCAACCAATCTCAATTAAGAAATATTAATAAATAAAACTGGCCTTTTATGGGGGGCCTTTCAGCCCCGTTTTGGCCTTTTATGCCATTTCATTACCAAAAAACAAAAATGAACAAAAAGAAGTAATGGGTAAATGGATCAACAAATTGGCCCAGAACCATATGATAATGTTTTTAGGTACATGACTGCATGTCAAAAGGCTCTCAGTGACTGGAACAACTTATAAAAAAAATGATTGTTAGTGACGATAATGTTTGTAAAAATTCAGAATAAAAAAAATTTATTCAGAATCAAATACGAAAAGAGGCTCTATTCATTTTTGGATCAGCATTCCCTCCAGCATACCTTTCCCTCCAGCCCCTCTATCTCTCTCTTAACTCTATTTTCTCTTTTCATTATTTATCCATTTTTCTCCATTATTTATATCATCCCTCTCTAATTTTCTACCGGAGGGGATGGAAGGCTGAGGCTATCCAGATTCCTTTTCATTTCATAAAAAATAAAATAAGAGCTAGGCTGTGTTTTCATCTGCAGCTCTGCACTATTGTACAAGTCAACTATGATTCGTGACGTAACCCACATTCAACTGGGTCAATAGCAAATCATAGCTTGTTCTGATAGTTTGAAAATTCAAAATTTATAGAGAGCAGAGAAATTCTAATATGCTTCATGAGTATTATTACATTAAAAATATAATATATGACGTAATATAATAATTGATATTATTTTACTAAATATAAAATATTGTTGAATCATATTTAAAACGATTGTTAAATTACTGGAAGTATAACTTTAAAAATTATTTTAAAAAAATAAAATAAGAAACCTTACCGTATTTAAAATTAAAAAAAAATGTAGGTGAAATCAACTCCGACGATATGTGACATGAAAAGGCAAGTGACATCAACTCCAAAGATAGAAAGGATCACTACTGTTTAATTTACTGTTAGAAAAATTGAAAGAGCAGGTGTAATAAAATTGAAGATAAAGGATGTATAAAAAAAAAAAAATTGAAAGGGCTAAACTAAGTACTAACAAAAAAGACTTTGGATCTGCAATATCAGATAATTTTTTAGTTTTTTTTTTTATATAACAAATAATTTTTTTAGACGAAATATAACAAATAATTTATCAGTTGTTAGTTCTTTTTAATAAAAATTCATATTTGTTATATGATCAGTATTCAACAAATATTTAAAATTTCCTTCAATACTATACCTACTATCTACATAATAATTCCCGAAGATCAAACAAAAAGATTGTAGTTGATCGGCTAGACAGCAATGGTTTTGTATTTGGAGGCGGCTAGAAATCTTATCGAGGATATTTTCTGTGAACCTAACTAGTTAATTTTATACTTACGCTATGTTTGGGAGTTCTGAAAAGGATGGAGTGTAGTGATTAATAATAGAGTGGTTTGCAAATGAGTGGAGTGGAGAGGTAAAAGTATACTACTCCATTGTTTGAAAGAGTTTGAGGAGGAAATTACAAACCCCCTAATTTGGAGGGTATAAAAATTGAGGGTTTGAATGAGATATTGTAATGACCCAAAATATGGCAGATAGACCGAATTTCCCCAATACTAAGCCCAAGTAGTTTTAACCCTCTTAGGTGTGACAATACACCTAGATTAGAAGAGCCTAGAATAATGATGAGTCACATCATTTAAGAAGTATCTAGAATAATGATGAAACATTGTGGGTTTGTTAGATTTGTTATTCAAGGATACCATATATGTAACCAATTATGGAATGAAAAAAGGGGAGAAAAAGAAAGAAGTTAGTGGAAAAGTGCATTCTTTTCTTTGGAGGTTGCCTTCCCTTGAAAAAGGTCCCTTATTTTCCCAGTTTATCATCCTGTAAGGTTCAGGCCCTTACATTTGGTGCTCTCGTTGGCTTGCTCATACCTCCATCAACATGAGATCTCTCTACCATGATGTTCTTCACCTAGAGGAATCCCTCAATAGATTCAAAACTTCTCTTAATGAATCTTTCCTACATGCCATCCAACTTCTACAATCCCAATCCCAACCACAAACCCGTCAGAATCAACCTACAACCCCAAGCCAGACAAACTCCCTTCTTCTTCAATCCTATCCATCTACAGAAACCCCAATAATTCCTCCACCAGCGTTCCCCCTCAACATCGCTCCTACGCCCATGTTAACTGCTCCGCTAGGGACGAGCAACGAAGAAATGGAGCAAACCCCGGAGCTCATCATCGTTGGAAGCGGTTTCACCATAGCGGCAAAGAATACACTTTTCCACTAACTTCTTTTCTTTTCTCCCCTTTTTTCATTCCATAATTGGTTACATATATAGTATCATTGAATAACAAATCTAACAAACCTAATAATGACTCATCACAATGATTCATCATTATTCTAGATACTTCCTAAATGATGTGACTCATCATTATTCTAGGCTCTTCTAATCTAGGTGCATTGTCACACCTAAGAGGGTTAAAACTACTTGGGCTTAGTATTAGGGAAATTGGGTCTACCTGCCATATTTTGGGTCATTACAGATATAGTGATTTGGGTTACCATCCTAAACCATCTCACTCCATTAATGAATGAACTCTCAAACAATGGATTAATATTCTTCAACCACTTCACTCTATTATTAACCACCACACTCCATCCTCCCAAACATACCCTTAGTTGTATTGCTAGTTTTGTTTTGTTAATTGAGAGAAGACACGTACCCTCCGAAACAGTGATCGATATCTATTATTAGGTCAATAATATACAGTACAGTCAACGACAAAAGGAAGCATAAAGCATCTAAACTAAACACGATTAAGGTCAACG
Organism: Echinosophora koreensis; assembly: GCA_035048595.1. Lineage (NCBI taxonomy): Eukaryota > Viridiplantae > Streptophyta > Magnoliopsida > Fabales > Fabaceae > Echinosophora > Echinosophora koreensis. Next base: position 4,910,572 of record JAPCYP010000019.1, on the reverse strand, counting down.
GCGGATCTTTATACGGGCCGGGTTTCCACTCCACCCAATATATAGTGCTCCTTTTTCTGTTTTTTTTTTTTTAATAGCCACCCAATCTATAGTGCTTGATTATATATCTATCATATAGAATCATATATATACCAACTTATTAAATATAATAATAAAATTTAAATGTAAAATACTTGATATATTTTTAAGAGGAAATATAGTCAACATAACTAAAAATTAAAGAATATATAGTTTCAACATCTTTCAGCATGTTTGGTTTAAATTTATTTGAATACAATCAGCGAAATTCGGCGATCCAATACACTTTTCTGGAAAGCTCAATTTTGGAGGTTTCTTCAAATGATCCCTTCAACGTTTGGTACCGTTCAAAATTATTTAAAACAAACAGACACTGTATCCCTTAAAAAAAAACATAATTTGATAGTTAAAGTTTAAAAACTGTGAAAATAAACAATTTATTCAAAGTTTACAAATTATGAAAATACACAACTTTGACTAATTTCTAAAACGATAATTAATTTATTTGTTTATTGTTGATTATCTAAGGATAAAAAAAAAATATAAAAGTGACTATCATTCAGCCATCCCAAAAATTTAATATCATTTATTTACAAGAGATCAAGGAACCTGCATGCATAGAGATGAAAAACACCGAATCTCCTGTATATTAAATTGCATGTTGATAGCAAGATTCGTATCCATGAATTTTGATGACAGTGACACCACCCACATCATGGATCCTAGGAAGCAAATACCGTACAAAGTTTTGAACCTGGTTTTGCTTCTTTTATATAGTGAGGCGCAGTTTCTAAGGAGCGCCAACAGTATATAGAATGAGCTAGGATGAGTTACGTGGATTACAACATGCAATTCAACGAAGCACTCAGCACGCACGTGTCTTTCCAGGCTTTAATGAAAGTGTATTTTGGGAATATGGATGATAACGAACCGAAGGAGTGGTTTTAGTATAGTCAGGTTGCGCCTGCTGAATCCCGGAGAGACACTCTCAGGCATGCCTTGCGCGTGTCATATGCGTCAGGTCAAAGCTCCAAGATGAAGGTTAGTGTACGTAGAATTTGATTCATTTTCAAAAGGTCTAAATATCTGTTGTCGTTGCGCAGAAAGGAAAAAAAAATGGAGTTTAATTTCAATTGATTTTTAGTGTAAAATTTATTTTATTATCAATCAATTATAATATAATTTTATGTATAACTTTTAGGTCAAAATATTCTAATAACATAACAATATATAATTGATTGATAATGTTAAAAAAATTTATACTAATAATAGATTTCTAAATAAAAAATACAGATTTTTTATACTATTAACCAATCAATTAAAATTAACAAATTATTAAAAATATTTGAAACATATGTATAAGGACTTATATTGACAATATGATCTCCCGTAAACATACATATATAAGGGTTGAACACTAACAGTTTACACATTGATAAACCTATGCATGAAACGCAGCTTCTGATTTATTAAAAGAAGCATTACACACATAAAATCATTATTCTCTATTTTAGATACAACCACAATTACTCGTCACGAGTACCATAAATTCCAGAGCGGGTTGATGGGACTTATAAGCAGGAAGAGATTAAAGGTTGACCATAGCATTCTTGGAACATGAATTGATTGAATTCACGTATGCAAGAGATGCTGAGGGAGAAGTTGTCCTTTGGGAAAGCACTGTCAAATTGAAGCATTTGAAGTTTGAACTTTGAACATAGGAAACGACCATTGAAATTAACACACGAAATAATAAACCAGCGAGCTGCGAGCAGTTTCTCAATGATCCACTGCCAATGTTCAATATTCATAAATGTACTTCAATTATGTGTTAGAGTTTACAATCTTCTACGACAGGTTCACAGTGGCATTCGGTCAAACATGTTGTCAACATAGTTACTTACATAAGTAACAGGAAGCAAAAATGAGTGGGATAGCAGATCAGAACAACAACGGGAGTTGAGGGCAGCACGGTGTTTACAAATTGAAAAACATAGTGGATTCACCATAAATTAAGCATGAATATCTTCTACGTCAGAACATAATAATAATAAAAAAAAAGATCAAGTAAGGACAAGCAGTTAAAACTATGATATAGAAGCTCAAAATTAGATTCATAGAACTAAATTTCTTAGGTGAATGTTTGGCATAGAAGGAGTGAGTGAACACTGAAGAGGTCAGGTTCTGAGTTGCAGATGTTGACTGAAATAGTGGTGTTGTTCGTCACGTGGCTTGGCTTTTGGTCACGTCACCTGTGTTAACTGCGGGTGTTGCAGAGTTTGAGGAGCAAGTGGGCTTTTCTACGCGAGTAATACAATTTAATTCGACAATTACGTGGATGATATGGTTTTTAAAATATTTATGTTACTAGGTTAAGTTATAACTCATAAATACGAAATCAAAAATAAAGTTGTATCTTTCGCTTACGACTCATTTTTATATTTGTAAAATAAGGAAAAAATTAAGGAATCGTATACATCACATACGACTTATGATATTTATTATTTTTTTATTATAAATCGTTTCTAGCAAATACGACTTTGTTATTTTAATATTTTTTTAAAAAAATTGTCTAGCAAGTCGTATCCATGAATCACGACTTCGTTATTTTATTTTAATTTAAAATAAGTCGTATCCATGGATCACGACTTAAGTAATTTTTTTTTTAAATAAAATGGCCAAGTCGTATCCATGGATCACGATTTCGTTATTTTATTCACTTGAGTCGTATATATGACATACAACTTAACCATTTTTTTAAAATAATAATAATAATAAATAAGAAACATACGACTTGCATGGAAATTTTAAAAAAAAATTAAAAAAAAATTAAAGTCGTTAATAACAATCACGACTTGCAAAAAAGTTATAATAAAAAATTTAAGTAATAAATTTTGTATACGACTCTCTCACTTTTTTTTAACTTTTCGAATATAAAAGTGATTCGTGGATAGTGTTTATAACTTTTATATTAATTTCGTAACTTACTCTTACCACCTATCCCAAATCCATAATTATTTGAAAATCTATACCATTTATATAATTACACTGGTAAATTATACCAGTTAAGTAAGAAATCCGGAGCAAGTGCCTGGACAGCTGCATCCATGATAAACTCTTTACTATTCAGCTCTTATTTACGCGTGTAGATGTTGGCCCTCCTCGTGGCAGAATGGCAGAGAAGATCTTCCCTTGAAAATATCTGTGCCAACTGCCAAGTCCCGAGGTCCTAATGTTTTAACCACAAAACCTCCTATAAATTTGTATATTTGTCAGGAGAAAAATTACACTTTTGATCGTAAAGTTAATTATTTTGTCTGATTAAAAAAAAAAGGGTTAATTATTTTGTTTAAATTGAATCCTTAAGTTTTTATTTTTGCAAACAATTATACTTTTAAATTAGGTTTGAGTGACAAAATATATCTTTTTTATCATTCCAATTCCAAAATTTCAATTATTGCAGTTTCTTCATTTTCATTTTCCAATGATTTCAAATCCAGAGTTAATCCACTATGGTTATGTTTGGCAAAAATAGCTGATAAGCTAATTTTTAGCTGATAGCTGATAGTTGAAAAGCTAGCTAATTGAATTTGAAGTGTTTGATAAAATTAGCTGTTTGAATTAGCTTATGAATATAAAATGACATAAAAGGACATCTTTATATAACACTTATATAAATCATTTTTAAAATTTATTAATGTGAAAAACTAAAATCTTTTTCTTTATGGAGAAAAAGTATTATGCTCAATAATAAAAATTAAAATCTTATGCTCAATAATAATTTAAATAAATATAAAATTATATTTAATATATATCATTTACATATTATGCATATTGATATATGAGCAACTTGTAATATGAATATATGTAGTATATGCAAAACCTGTAAAAATATATTTAACATATGTAATATATCACTAACTTTTTTTTTGACGCAACTAACCTAAACAGGTCATATATAAATTTTTATAAATTGATTGTCATTGAGTACTTATAACACCAATGTCACGCAATATTCATATTAGAACATTCATGCTTATATAATTTATTTATATGCATAAAAATAATGTAAAAATATAACATACAGAATAAGCAAGATCCTTTTAATTTAGTCTCAACAAAATAATAATAACATGCATAATAAAAATGACCCAATTAAGTAAAAATAGTAATAATAATTAAAAGGATGATAATAATGTTTTCAAAGTATAGAAGAAAATCGGGTAAAATAGGAAAGAGGGAAGATAAAAGAGTGTACGTAATAAAAGAGTGGAAGTGGGACAGTTGGGTAAAGTGGGAATATGATTAAAATAATATGGGTAAAAGTGGGAAAAAATTTGATAAGCTATAAGCTATAAGCTAAAACGCTATTTCAAATAGCTTATCAAAAAACGTTATAAGCTCATACAATAAGCTTGTTTACCAAACACCTCTAATTTGGTCAAACAATCTTATAAGCTACTCAAATAAGCTATAAGCTAGCTTATTGTGCATACCAAACAGAGCCTATGTCTGCATTGCAAAATCAACCACGATCCTCGCTCAACACAACACCACAAAAGACCCTAAACTTTAGCATCGCAATGCATCGCTCGAGGGTGGTGGGTTCGGATTCGAATAGATCGCTCAATGCATCGCTCTTAGCAAGCTTCCTCAGCCTCGGCAGCGCGTTCCGCCGCAGTGCCTCCATGTTCGGGTCCGGCACCGCCTCCACCCACGCGTCGAGGCACAACGCGACGCCAATCTGTGAGTTTGCGTTCTAGTTCTCCGCAATGAATCACTTATCTTCTTAAAACTGATAATTTAAATTTTTCTAAACTCCTTATAATGTGAATTTTTAAAAATACGTATTTTTTAAAAGAGAAATGCTAGCAACACACCCTTCCCAACATAATTATTTTTATTGGTTGAAATTCATATAGTCACATTAAATTCAAGTGAGACTCACATGAATCAATGTGACCTATTTCAAAATAATGGGACTCACATGAATTCAGCCAATAGAAGAGAATGTGTTGAAAAGAGTGTGTTAGAGCATCTCCAATGAGAGTTGCTTAAGGGTTGCTTAACAACAAAATAATACTTTGATGTGCCACATATGATTTTGAGTTGCTTAAAATTGGAGAAAGTTGTTTATATAAGCAATCATTCCTTATGAGCTGCTTAACATTTGTCTGTGTAAACGTAGAAGAGAGAATATGGAATATTGTTGAAGGGAGAAGGAGGATATTTGTGAGTTAAGCAACTTTTTTATGGAAACTCCCATTGGAGTGAAAATTGATTGAATTGCTTAAAATAGTGACTCACTTGAAGGGATAAAGTGAGTTCCTTATATAAATAGTATTAGAGATGCCCTTGTAGAGTATATTGCCAGCACTCCTTTTTTTAAAATAATAAAAATATCAAATATAACTAAAGAACTGAAAAAGAAAGAAAATTTTTTCAAGGTGATTTGAATGAGGGAATTAAAGAGTGAAGTAATAAAAAAGTTGAGGGTTTAAACCTTACATACTAACAAAAATAATAATATTAACATACTAACATTTGTCTATTAAAAAAAATATACATTTTAAGTTTAAGTTGAAACTCTTAAAAAAAAAGTGTAAATTGAAAATAAACTGGTCTTGCACACAAGTACATAACCATTTAAACCAAATCCGATAAAAAAACATTTAGAGTATGTTTGGGAATGTTAGATTATTTGTGTTTCAGCTGTTTTTTTGTGTAGAAAACTGGATTGGTAAAATTTGTTATGTTTGGCTATCTTGCATAATTTTTTAAAAAAGCTTTTTTTCCTTAAAAAATTATTTTCTATGCATCTTAAAAATAGGACTGTTGGATGGTTTAGAAATGATTATTTTCCTATCTTTTTCTTGTTGCCGGTTATACCCCCCTAATACCCCAGCGTAACCCACCCCATAATAAACCCAGCGTACACCCTCTTGAAGCGTCTTTCTACCTGATTATATATTTCAACAAATATTATATATATATATATATATATATATATATATATATATATATATATATTCAAATTTTAAAAAATAAGTTAAAGAAAAAAAATATGTAAAAAGTGAATAAATCTGATTATTAAAAAAAAAATTATTCAATTTTCCTATCAAATATTATAAACAAATAACTTCATACCCTTTTTCGTAATTTACTATATAAAACAGATTTTTTCCTACCACCTAAACGAAATAGATTATCTTAAAATCGTTTTTCAACAAACATACCCAAACAAAAACTGATTCTGATTATAATCGATTATCACAATAATCGATTATCCAAAATCGATTATCAGCATAATTTTTTTTTTAGCTTTCCCAAACACACTCATTGTGTGTTTGAGAAAGATGAAATTTTCCATTTTAAGCTGTTTTTGGTATAAAAAGTTGTTTTGGAGATAATATGTTATGTTTGGCAATCAACTTAAATTGTAGAAAAAGTTTTTTCTTGAAAATAAAGCTGCTTTAGAACCATATTCCCTTGAGCTATTTGATTGGTTTTTTATGATGAAAAACATCTAAAAGCATCACATAATAAGCATCTAATGAAGGAAAAAAAGTTGTTTTACTATCTAAAAATGATTTTTTTTACCACTCAAACGAAATAAATTATCTTAAAATCGTTTATCAGCAAACATACCCAAATAAAAATAGATTCTAATTATAATTAATTATCACAATAATCGATTATACAAAAATAGATTATCAGCATAATTTTTTTTTTCAGCATTTTCACATAATCTAAGCAGACTTTTGCTTATGGTTCCATCTTCTATATTTTTCACGTCGTTGAGTAATGATGAATGCTAATCATGTTTTTTTATCCATTCGTTCCTGCTGCCTTGAAGGAATTCCCCTTCTTTTTCTTTGGCCAGAAATGGGGGAGACGGGAACTATGCCAATCCCCCATCACCAACTGAAAGAGAAACTAAACTTGAGAATGACCTCATGCTTCATTGTTTGCCTTTGCTACCTTAATGAGTTAAACTATTTCAGTTAACATTTAACAACGAGCACAACAATTGATAAAAAGAAAAAAAAGAAAAAAAGAGCACAACAAGAAATGGTTAAGATATAAAAGGACTATATCACTGTGTGGCTATACTATTTTGACTTCCATTAGAATGGTTGGGAAAACTAGATTTTTCTCATTTCAACTATTTTATCATCCAAAAATGATTTTCAAAATAATCTAATATGCTTAGTATTTTGCTTTAAATTTATAAAAAAGCTTTTTTTTTGAAGAAAAAAGTGTTTTATATTATCTAATTTATTTTAACTTAAGATTGTCGTGGTTTGATTATTTTTCATTTTCAAAACTCTTTTCTTTGCATTGTTTACCCCTATAAAACCAATTTCTAAACAAAAATTATTAAATTATACAAATAACTTCTTAATATTTTTCTTATTTTGTTATATAAAAGTGATTTTTTTACATAACCTAAACGAAATAGATTATCTTAAAATCGTTTTTCAGCCAACAGACCCAAACAAAAACAAATTATGATTATAATCGATTATACAATAATAAATTATCAGCATAATTTTTTTTCCCCAATTTTTTCAAACACACTCTAAATATAACGGTCAAAGACATAACGCAAACCGGAAGAAAGATTGTAAAAATTGACAAGAATAGTCACCTTTTAATTAATATATAATCCTTTCGGTCCAATATATAAGCAAAAAAGTCCTAATAATTTTGGTCTAAAATATAAGCAAATTTTGTTTTCCAATGACTCATTTAATGATATTATTCCCAAAATATCATTCATTTAATATAAATTCTAATAACCCATTTAATGAAAATTAAAGTTTTAGATGAAGAATAATTAATTAAAATTTGACATATATGTTTCATTAATTTTTTTGTTTATAATACGAACAGGAGGGAGTGCTGATTAGCACTACACGTCACCCCACTGATTAAATTGGGGAAAATAATAAGCGGGTTAGTTTTTTAATTTGTGGATTTGCAAGTGGACGGCAGAAACTTGTTAATTTGCAAAAGTGAATAGTGGGGGGAGGGAACGTGGGGTGGGCGAAGGAGGAGGTGTTACATTTGCACAAGTTGCAGTCTTTCAGACGCACGTAAGTAGTGTCCACGCGTCCCTGATGCGATTATGGGAAAACTCAGATGTTGTGCAAGCGTCAATTGAGTTTGACATGCCGTCCTATACGTGTCCTAATCTCCGCTGTTACGTACATCGTTTTCATTAGACAACTGGAACAAACAATTTAGAAAGCAAAAGACTCTCACTCTCAATCACCCCTTTATTTAACATAATAATAAGGTAAACCGTGAACTGCACACTTTTACTTGATTTTCTTTTTTTAATAATATAATCACGTTATTCATAACAAATATTATCTCCTCTTGATCAATTTTTTTACTTGAACTCCTAATCACTTACATAACATGTCTAAATTCAGGATCAATGTTGGCATTTGAATTATTATTATATATATATATATATATATATATATATATATTATCTATATAATCTGTTATCATTTAATTATTGTACACAATCTATTAATCTAATATATTTTTCTATAATTTTACTCTTAGTCTCTCACATATAAAATAATATAGACGTGGCTTATTACATAACATAAATTTATTTAATTATTTATAATATTATTTATTAATAAAAATATAGTATAATACCTATTATTTCTTATAATTGAGTAATAAGATGACTAAAATTAAAGTTTTTGTAAATACATACATGTAAAAGTCATTTTCCTCTTGAATCCTATTCACTCTCTTCAATTTTAATGCTTTCTAATCATTCATTAATTCAAGTGCATAGCATCTAAACTGAAATTCAACTTTTCAGATATCACCTTTGTATCTTAAAAACATTTAAAATTTATTGATTAATAAAACAATTAAAATAAGAAAAATACTAATAAATGTTTTTAGGACACTTCTTAAGAAACCAAAAAAATAAAGGATTATAGGAGGAATTGATGTATTTAATATTTGAATAAGTAAAATGATTATTTTTGAATAAATTATTATTTATTTTTAGAGAGTGTACTAAGGACACTCATTAGCATGACACCCTTAAAATAAGTTACGGGATGTGAAGTGTGAACAACAATGGTAGATAACAAGACAGTGTATTCTAGGATGGGGCCACGTGGTAACATCCATCGGACGAGTGTCTTCAGAGAACAAAAGCAATAAAAGAAGGTGAAAGGGCTATAGCAAAGGAGTGGAAAGCAGCATGAGAGAGGAGAGGGCGTGGGAAGTTATGATTGGACCACGCAGTGTCATTTACAAAAAGGCCTCTCCACGTGTTGCAATATGAAGACAGATGGATGAGATGAAGGGTTGAGATTGCATGTTGGTTGGACATCATACCAACTGTAAGTGTCGGATGATGCCCGTGACGGTGACGGGCAGCCTGCCCGTGATTTAACTGTGGCCCCCAGCATCAGCAGCAGCAGCAGGTGGCTTTTCCTCCCCCCCTCTCTCTACAAAAGCTTCTCCTTCAACCCCCATTTCAAATGGTCGTTCATTCATTCAATATAACACAACACAACAACGCTACCTACGTTTCCCACTTTTTTCTTCTATATCCCTCCTTTGCCTTTGTGTTATTCCCTCCCTCCTTCATACATAGTCACACACAGTGAATTAAAGATCAAATCAATCTTATGCTTAGTTAATCAATTTCTTGTCTAGCTAGCTCCCTTCATTGAAGGATTTAAAACTAAGAGTTGGTAGTTACTGTTTTGGAATTAATGGCTGGGATTTGTTGTGGTGTTGGAGAGGGAGAGACCCCTACTCCAATTGACCCAACCACACGACCTATCAGTCGCCGGAGCCTTGACCTTTTTCCTTTGAAATACATCGCCGACATGGCGGTGCCACCGCCGGAGAGTACTAGTCGCAAACGCCAGAAGCTGAATGCGAAGCCTCGTCACTGCGACAACGCTGTCCAAAATTGCAAATCCAGTGTTACTACACCTAACGAGGAGCAAAACAAGAAAGTCGACCAGGTTGTCGTCTCGCTTTCGGAAATTCCTACGTTAAACTCAACTGTCACTCGGTTGGAAAACGAGATTGAAGAAGAGTGTCCAAAGTACGGTGTCACGTCCGTTTGTGGCAGAAGAAGGGACATGGAAGACGCTGTTTCGGTGCATCCAAATCTAAATCAAAATAAAAAACGGAAAAGGTTCCATTACTTCGGCGTTTACGACGGTCACGGATGCTCACACGTAAATACTCGATCCCTTTGTGTTTTTGTTATTAACAAAGCAGTGGATCTGGTTCTTAATTGTGGTTTTGTTTCAACAGGTAGCAACCATGTGTAAAGAGAAACTACATGGGATTGTGAAGGAAGAGATTGAAAAAGAAAGAGAGAATTTGGATTGGAAATCCACCATGGAACAGAGCTTCGCTCGCATGGATGGGGAGGTGCAAGGGTGGAGCCAGAACAATCACTCCCCCACTTGCAGGTGCGAGCTCCACACCCCTCACTCCGACGCCGTCGGCTCCACCGCTGTCGTCGCCCTCCTCACGCCGGATAAGATCGTCGTCTCCAACTGCGGCGATTCACGCGCAGTCCTTTGCCGAAACGGTGTTGCCATTCCCCTCTCTTCCGATCACAAGGCGAGTCTTCTTTTCTTTTTTATTTGGTAATCAATGGGATTTTGGCGCGTGCATGGAACGCGCAAATAATTAGCTTTGAATGTGCTGGTTCCACTTGTGTGTCATGTGATCTAACCCGTACCAGTTTTGTGCAGCCCGACCGACCCGACGAGTTGCTCCGGGTTGAAGCCGCGGGAGGGCGCGTGATCTATTGGGATGGTCCTAGAGTGCTTGGGGTGTTGGCCATGTCAAGAGCCATAGGTAAGTACTAAGTAGTGCGCACGATAACTAACTTTACAAATTAACGGCGCATTATAGCAACGGAAGTTTCTGAATTGTTAAGGTTGTTGTGTTTTGCAGGGGACAATTATCTAAAGCCGTATGTAATTTCGGAACCGGAGGTTACGATAACGGAGAGAAGCGAGGAAGATGAGTGTTTGATACTGGCAAGTGATGGGCTTTGGGATGCGGTGTCAAACGACACCGCATGTGGGGTGGTGCGGATGTGTCTCAAGGCGCAGCAGAAGCCCACCTCGCCGCCGGGGTCTCCGGGGAGTGAGGTGGCGGCGGATGGCTCCGACAAAGCGTGCTCCGATGCGTCTATTTTGCTGACCAAGCTGGCGTTGGCAAGGCACAGCTCCGATAATGTGAGCGTGGTAGTAGTTGATTTGAGGAGAGATCAACGACGACAATAAAATTGTGAAGGGATTAGGCTCTGCTCTGCTGATTCCTTGTAACTTTGGGGAATGATCAACAAATTATAGGAAATTTAATTAATAGTAGTGAGAAAAATTTGTGTCAAGCCAAGGTTTAAATCGGCCACTTGACACACTTTTCTTAGTCCATAATTGGATTCAACTTTGGTCCGTGATTTTGCCAGTTCTGTCTTGTTTTGGTTTGTTGGTTGCAGTCGTTTGTTCTGTGCCTAAATTTGAGAAAAGTTGATGTACATGTACCAAAAGAAAAATTGATTTTAACATAAAAAGATAGAGAAGAAAAATTGGAACGACAGGGAATCAAAAAAAAAAAAAAACTGGAACGATACTTGTGATTTACTCGAATTTTCAAAACTGGACGCTTGATATATATTGTTGGGGTCCATGATTATAGAAGTCTCACTATCATAATCATTAATCATTAATAATAGTAAAAGTAATTATCTATTTACCAAAAACCGGTTAAATTGGAGATATTTTCCGTCCGAACTTGTAGAAATTTCCGCTCATTTGGAATTATCTATTGAACAAAAACGGGTTAAATTGGAGGTATTTTCCGTCCGAACTTTTAGGCTTTTTATTTTTATTTTTTATGACATAGGTATGAAGGATTTTCCATCGTTGATTAATATCAAAAAAAATTCGTTTATTTTAATAGCTTGAGCTTTGAGTATTTCGCTACACTTGGGATTATTGAATATTCAGTTTTTGTGTTCGCTTGTTTGGATTATAGTTCGAGGCTTTGGGATTTTTACAATGCATGCAGCGTGAAACATCAATATTATGACTGTTTTTTAAGTAAAAAAATTATTAATCATTGTTTTCGTGACGTGTCCATCATCAAGGAATGAAATGATTCCTTTTCTTTCGGTCAACATCTTATTCGAGTGATTCAAGTTGGTAAATTGAGTGCAAACTAGCAAGTATCTACATAAATTTTCACAAGTTAAAAAATATACAATTAATAAATTAAATTAAATCTAAAAAAAAATAAAATGTTTAAATCTAAAAAAAATTAAAAACATGGATTAAAGCAAAAAATATTAATTTTTTTTAAAAGAAGGTAATTTAAATTTTAATATTTAGAAAAGAGAATAAAAATGACATAAAATGAGGATAGTCTAAAATTTAAATCTAATATGTAGGTGTAATTTTATTTTTTTGAAATTTGTTTCCTGAAAAGGAAAGCAATTAAATCAAAAGTAAATAATCCCCTATTTCCAGTTTTGTATTTTAAATAAATTAGTCGCAATATATCCTCCTATTCATACTGCATAAAGGGTGGAGCAAAAATAAAAGTTGACGAGTGCAAGGAAGGGAAGCGCGAGATAAGGTGAGAATGGAAATAATTCAAGAGAAAGAGGAGTGGGAGCTGAGAAGGATTGACAGGGAATACGTAGGAAAGCAAAGGGAAATGGACCCTCCGACTGCCCTACCATTCTACCACGAGAAATGATTTTTGTACACAAAAATTGGACATCAATTAGTGTTTCCTTTGCTTTTTGGGTATATTTTTGAGAAACGTGTATACAAAGAAGATAAAAAGTAAGTGAAAGATAGAGATAAACGTATACGGTATTATATACGGTGTCCAAAATTTGTGTTCAAATATTATAACTCATTCTACCACCATATATATCTTATGTACAGTGCTTATCCTGTACCCGTTGTTAACAGCCTACTCTATTCCAACTACCAATACTACAGCTCTACAAGGGCATATTCGGAGTTTGTAGTTCTTGTATGAACACATGGTCTTCAGAATTTGGACAGTTGATTATGTGGTAAAGTTAGATCACTGGTGTAGATAGTATTACCTGCTAATTGAAGAATATAAGTTGAATAGAAAAGTAGATATTTATATAGAAATGATTTTCTTTGATATTTTTCCTTGAAGGCTCTTGTATTTGTGTATTTAGTTGCAAGTCCTTGTCAAATTATTTAAAACTGGTCCGCGTATTACACGTACTATGATTGAGAGGATATATTCAAAGCAATAACGATATTTGGACACAAATTTTGACACCATATATGAATATCGTATAATTGATAGAGTGTTTTGGGAGTTATGAAATACTTGATGAGAGAGAAAAAACAATAAATAAGTATCAGAGAGTATTTTTATACGGTGTTAAACATCATTTTTGTGTCCAAATATCATTATTCATGAATGAAATTCCTGCGTGTACTACATGGCAATGGCATCAAATTCAGACTTTGGGAGAGTTATTTGAATTTGTCATTGCTACTTATTTTTTAGTTGAAAAGGGCAATTATAGAAGTTGAAGCTGTCGTGGATGGATAAATGCTATTGCTCTCAATAATAATTCATACCAAAGGACTACAGTCTCTTTTTGGTACTTGACCTTGAATCCAGCAAACAAAGTTACAAACAAAAGAGAGAAGAAATCATATATGAAATGTCAAACCAAAAAATGAAGCCTTTTATTTTATTTATTACTTATTAAATCATTATCTTTTGACTTTAACTAAGTATTCTCACATGGATGGTGGTGAGATTAACCCTTAAGCACTGTCACGATTAGAAGATTCTCTCTATTATATATCATTTTTTAAGGATAGTTTTCATCGATTTATAAATTAAGTAAGAATATATCAAATAAAAATTGTGAAATCCGATTCTACAAAGATATAAAAACTTCTTTACAGCTAAATATAACGTAAAGGAGTAGATATTTGGATTCGGCTGCACTAATATTCATACAAATTCAATATGTAGACATGTGGTGCCCATTAGCACACAAAATCAAACGTGGACACGTAGCGTTGGTCACTTTGTTTTAGTGTCACACCATCTCTTAGGTGGACTGGATTTGCTCAGATTTGATGCCCTTTTGGTTGGGCCATGGACTAATTCCATCTAGAATTCCATTTTTTTCTTTTTTAAATATTTCCTGCTAGAAAACTGAATTTGACCTAAAATTAAATTGCTATAATACTCTAACATGTTTTTAAGCGCGATTAGCTTACCTAATTTGGAAATTAACTAGCATAAGATTTTGAAGGTTTCTGGATGTGAGAAAGCCCAAGGGACAAGTGTTGCTCTTCTACATGACATCCTCAAATAGTACCTATGAGATTGCAACTACTACCTTTGAAATATATATAATAATATGGTTTAAATAAGTTTTTGGTCCCTACAAAGTTCATCAAATTTGGTTTTGGTCCCTGTGAAATTTTTTCTTAGGTTTTCATCCCTGTAATTTCACAAATTTTGCAAATAGTCCCTACCGTCATCTTTTTCCGTTATCTAGTACTCATGGGTATCGAGATAATTTTACTTTACTGTCCGACTTGCTGTAAAATTTGGTCATAAAATAGAAATAAAATCATATATTAGGGACATAAGGTTAAAATTACTAAATTCCTTCATTTTGTATGATATCTAGTACTCAGGGGGTACTAAGGTAATTTATCGTTCTTGTCCGATTTGCTCCAAAATTTGGCTAAAAAGTAGAAATAAAATCATACAGTAGGGCCATAGGGTTAAAATTGACAAAATTATTCATCTAGTATGATTTCTAGTACTCAAGGGTAACAATAAGGACTATTTACAAAATTTTCGAAAATATAGGGATGAAATCCTAAGAATATTTTTTATAAGGACTAAAACCAAAATTGGTGAACTTTCCAGGGACTAAAAACTTATTTAAACCTAATAATATTAAGAGGCTAAAAATCGTTTGAGGGCACCATGAGAGGCGATCAGAGAACAAAATCAGACATGATATGAGTAGGTTGTCACCAAAAATGTTCTCATCACAGATATTTTTAGAAGCTATATGATTGCAGTAGTCAATCCCCACTTTCACGGTTGAACTGATAAGCCAATCCAGCATTTGGACATGGGTTTTGTATTAATCTGATTGGTCCACTCCAATTTCAAGAAATGAGAAGGAACAATTTACAAAACATGAAATTAGATCTTTCCAAATATGCAGACAAGTCAGACAATTTTTTACACAAAATGATACATCTTGTGGGAATCTGCTTACACCAAAATCTCTATATGACGTGACAACAATATTGAATGATATTTTTTTCTTGGTAAAATCTAGATTACATGCTTATTTTCTTCCGTGGCAAGCAGGTACCATAAACCTATCTTTTTTTCCTTAGGAATTTAGCCCCTGTTTGGAATCACAGTGGGTGTTATCTGAACTGGGTATTATCTGAACGTACGGTAAATCTAAAGCTACTAACTGGGTATTATCTGATCGTACGGTAAATCTAAAGCTACTAGAGATAGCTTAGAACCCAAATTATTCACATTTATATAATGGTTTGTGCTTGCTTAGCATCATCATAGAACCCAATTTGGGTTCTTAACATACTTTTAGTAGGTCTATTTTCTCCTATTTTCTTTCCTCCTCTTTCCTTTTTCCCTTTTTTAATTATTTTTTAATGGCTAAGAACCAGTTCTTCTATAAGAACCGTTCTCCACCCTGGCTGCTAAATCAGCCAACTCCAACGGTAGAAAATTTAAGAACCAGTTCTTAGTCATAAGAACCTCACGAAGAACCACCCTTGAAGATGGTCTTAACATAATAGTTTTAGTTCAATGTGTCCGAAAATGATGTTTTGGTGTGACCGCACTGTTGTGAGGATATAGGTTGAAACAAATAAGTATGCTAACAACATGAATAAACCACATTCCTATTCTGTGTTTGGCATAGACTCGGATAAGATAATTAACGTTATCCTATCCGAACATTGGCAAAGAATCAATTAATATACTTTCTTATTTTCCTCAAAGCTCGCTGCAGGAATGTCCCAATCAACAGGCAAAAATGGAGAAAAGGGAGTGACAAATTTTTATGCAGGCAATTAACAGGAGCTAGCCAGGTAACAATGAAAAAAGAAGCAGTATGCACATGTTCTAAATGGTGGGGAAACGCACACGCTTCTCTAACATTGAGTGGAAATAAATTAGAGAAGGCAGAACCATAGGACGTGCTTATTCCATAGACCATAAACATGCTGTTACAAACTCAACCACGTATCTAAAAACTTCCACGGCTTTTATGCTGAGATTGACTGTGAAAGTTCCACTTTTGATGATTTCCTAAATATACTATTCATAAGGAATAATGTTGTAAGCAATGCCGTAGTGGGGGGGAATAAAACTTGAAAGACCATTGATCCAAAATTTAAAATTAATAAACAAAAAAAGTATTTGACGAATTTTGTTTTTACTTTAGAGCATCGGATTCTGGTAGAATTCATGTCAAAGACAAAGTAGAGACAATAACTGTATCCAACCCAAGCAGTTTGCTGCTTAATCATTGGTAAGTTTTTTCTGGTCCAGTGGTACATGTCATACAATAAAGAAAGAACACCCTCGCTTATAAAAATCAATTCTCTTGATGAAAGCAACCTTACTTTCTTATTCTTCTTGCAGAATTTTTATGGTAATAATCTCATGAGAATAGTATTCAGGATGAATGATCGAGCATTTGTTAAATGCTGATTCCATAACACATATTTAAATTAATTAACCAATAGCTAGCAAGTAAAATATTTGACAACTCATCTTAAGTAACTTACTATAGAAAAAAGACAGATGCCATAACATTCCCCTCTTGTGAAATGACACCTATGAGTGAAAGAATTGATGCCTTTACTACCTCAGCTTCACTCCAAAAGAAGGCAAGTAGAATACTTTGACAAGTTGGTGGGCACTGGGCATTCAGCTCAGGCATTTGGGCCTAACATTTTAGCCCAAAGTAAAATCTAAGTTTAAATGCATTTTATATTTTATATAAACACTTTTGGGCTTAAGGGGTGTTTGATTCATATTTATGAGAAAGTAATCACTTACTTTTAAAAAAGTTTTGTTAGAAAAATTGTTTCGAACATAGAATTAATTAATCTAAACACACTTAATTTAAGGTTTCATGTAGTGAAAAAATTACTGAGATCACGAGTATAGGCTTCAAACATTGTTAAATACTTAAATTTCAACATAAATAGGCAATATACTAATAAATTTTTAAAAGTCAAGCCACGCCAATTAGTTGAACTCAGGGTATGGATGACAATTGGTCAATCAAGTATTATAATAGGTGAATGAACTTTCTACTATTTTATCCAAGTCCAACAAGTTTGTTTGGCTTTCCGACTTATTCAGTTTCCTCATTATTTATAAGCCATATTTTATTCTAGCTTTTGTTTTTTCTTTGGTAGAAAGAAGACATGACTGTTTATTAGAAATTATCGCCATAAGATCGTACAATCATAGATCATATAATATCTTGAAAATATGGGTCCAGCCTAATATCCACAAATCCAGGACAGCATGATGACTTAAAGGCTGGAAAAGACATGGATCAGTGGAATTATAAGACTTATTTTGTGCCTTCGATAAGTAACCTCCAATAATGTCCCGCGAGACATAAGTAAATGTAAATTTTAAGCTTACATTAGACTTGTAGGAAAGGGGATCCTAATATATAAATCAAAAGAACAAAATGTACATGAACGAACAGACATGGTCTGAGGATTCATCATAGCACTTGGAGTAAAAAAAAAAAAAAAAAAACAAGTGTAGTATCCCATATGAGAAGGGGGAAAACATTGGTCGAGAGTTGGTCGTGCGATTTGTAATGCTTCCAGATCTGCTTATCTCATTTGGTTTCCAATCCTTACTAAACCAATTTCAGAAGTAGATAAAACTATGGCAGAAGGCATTCACTAAAATGCTTGTCATAGTGTGTTAATGACAAACATGGTCCTTCTATAATTTTTTTTGACAAATATGGCCCAGAAGAGAGACTGCAAATTGCATTACTTTTGAAAAGGGGAGTTGATAAACACAGAGAAATACAAACATAAATAAATATAAATAGTTTCAAGTAATCCAAAATTGATGTTGTATGCTGCCATAAGCATACTTCATACTCTTCAGCAACTAGGCAAGCATTAAAAAGATCCTTACATATAAGTAACTCAAATATTTCAGTCTACTCTATTTTCTCAACTTTGCTTAACAAGATGGAATGAATATGACTCCATGTAAAAGGCAACTGCAGTTAAACTTTCCTACCAATGTCCCCATCCAAAATTGCATGCCTAGTTAAAACAATCTCTTTCACAAGATTTCTGTAAGTGAACGGTCTAACAGCTGCTCGCAAAAATAGCTCTGGAGGAAGTTTGCTCTTCTTAATCTTTTTTCTCCATGGACCAATTCCAACATATTTCCACTCTTCTGGACTAACCTTTGGTCGCTTGCCTCTCAAGGCAGTTTCATCTCCATCTACCGAATGTGCTGTTTCTTCTTGCGTTTCCATCATCTCCAATTGCTTATTATATAACTTCGAAGAGAACTCAACACTCCTCTTTGCCAAATTTTCCATTGATTCTGCACTACCTAATGCTTTCCGAAACTCCTTCTGCCAATTTTTCTTATCCTCTTTTTCAAGAGTATCCTCTTCCGTGGCACGAAATTGACCGTCCCCATCTTCTTCCATGTCCATAACTGGATCTTGGTCTTCGTCGTCACCATAGCTATCAAACTGCTCCTCCTCTTCCTCCTCCTCATCAGCAAAGCCAAGGTCATCATCACTACCTTCATCCTCAATCCAATCTAGAATCTCAGTTTCATCAGGATCATCAACAGCATCGTCATCATCATCATCAGGAGCATCACAGCCCAGCTCAATCTCTTCCAACTTAGCCTTCCACTCCTTAGTATATGGATGCAACAATGGCACTGGATGATGGGTCAACAAAAACTCCAAACATTTTGACTTTTTCTCATCGCTCAACTTCTCATACGCATTCACCACATCATCAACAAACGCCTTTTGATTCACCTTCACGATCTTACACAATCCACCAAAATAAGTACACGTATCAACAGTACCATCATCATTCTGTAACTCAAAAAGAAAATCCTGTTCTGTGTTAGGATCAAGATACGGAACTATTGCTTTAAAAAAGTCATCCTGTGGCTCAAACCTACACTGGAACACTGGCCGCTTCACATAGATAATATCAGGTCTCATCCAAGCTGCACATTGCCCTATCAATGACCTCGCCTTGCTCCCAAGTCTACCCATCAAACTCCATTTATCTAATCTCTGCTTACCAGCTTCAAGCACTACTTCACTAACCAAGGTCCATTGCTGCCAAGGAAGCTCTGAAATTCTCCACCTTGGGTGCCTTATGAATACCCAAAAATACCTTAATTTACTTCGATCCAGCTTCTGCACTTTTTCCCCAAAAGCTTTAGCCATTTCAGCCTGTTCAATTTTCTCCCATTCCTCGTGATCCTTCACTTCACTGATTATTGACACACACTCATCCGTAAACCGGCCGCGAATCGGTTCTCCAAGAACAACCCCACGCCAAGAGTAGGGTCCAAATTGACCATACTTATACCAATCATATGGGTGGCGTAAATTTGGATCATCCTTCTCCATGAACCGGACCATTCGATCATAGCCAAGACCGATTTGTTGGAGCTCATCCTCAGAGAAGTTATTGGCATATTTCACACCTCCCCTCGGGTTTTTCAGCCGGTAGAAAAAAGACTCAGCAAGCTTCTTGCTTTTTGCCCTGGCATTGCGCTTCAACCGTCTTCGGAACTCACCTTCAATTCTACCAGAAGAGGAGCCACCACCCTTCTTGCTCCGACCTGCATAAGACCTGATATCTCTTGTGCAGGCATTAGCCTGGGGAGAATATAGAGGATTCTGGCCAAAAATGGGGACTTGAGCAATTGGTTTAGGGTTTTGGGAGAATGAGATGACTGCAAATCGTTTTCGTGGTTGGAATTTGAGGTTTGGGGCCCTGTGGAAAGGGTTTAAGAAAGGTTTTGGAGAAGAAAACTGGAGGTAAGGTGAAGATGGGTTGAGGGTTCTGGGTAAGAACTCACTTCTAAAATGGCTGACATCCATCTCAAAAAGCATTCCCAGCATAAACTCTTGAACTAAACGCGTAGAAAGACAACCTTCCAAACAATATCAACACAAATTCAGGGTCATAAAGTTGAAAAATAAGAAACATTATTCAAGGACACTTCAGATATCAAACTTCTGCAAGTAACTTAACCAATTAACCCTTTTTTTAGAAGAAAAAAAAAAGAACGAAATTTAATCACAAAATGAAGCAAAATTTACATCCCTGCATCCCCACTATGAAATCGTAAAAACTGAGAGAAAAAAAAAACCCAGAAAATGGAATAACGCAGAGAGACTCAGAAAGTCAGAATCAGAAGCCACTTATACCAAAAAAAAATGACTCTAGTGCAATTAAGTAATAAAGAGAGAAACTTTGAACTAAAAAAAAACAAAGAGAGTGTTAAAGCAATAGAAAAGAGAAGAGAAAGAGAATGTACCATTATATATAAGATTGCTATGTCAAACTCAACTTTTCCGATGCCTTCTGCTCTGAAGTACTATACTATGTATATATGTATATAGAGAGAGTGATCGTTACCCTTAGACCTTATTCTTTTCGAAACGAAGGCGGCGTCAAACTGTTGTCGTGTTAGATATTAGATATTATGGAGCAGGGCAATTGCAAGACTTTCTCACGGAAAAAATAAGAATTACCATGTTAGATTTTTTACATTTTTGTAATAAATGGCTAAATAAATAAATAAAAATTGTCACTCTTTCGTTTTTTTCCTTGTGCATTACAAGTTTATTTGTTTTTTTATTTTAAATTCTCGATATCCGAAAATCACATTAAACTTCAACTAATCTCAGTCAAGTCAAAAGACTCATTTAAGAGAATAAAGTTCTTTTAGCATCTAATTTTTTTATTCACAAACTCACACCTAAAACTTTACTTAAAAGAAATCAACCTCTATATTAGTTGGACTAACATGCGTCTCTTCCATATTCTTTTGTTTATGTCAACCCCACTTAATTTTAGAAATTATTAATTATTAAATTTAATTTGAGTGTACTATCTAAAATAGTGAACTAAAATAGAATTGGACTTTCGGCCCCATCTTTTACCAACAATAAAAAAAACAAAAAAAAATTGAATTGAAATCACAAGTTCAAGTCGAAGAGGTATAAATTTGAAAAAATAGCACTATACATAACAAATATTGAAATTGACCCACAATTAAAAATTTAAATTAAGTTACATTCACTCGAAAGGATTTTAATCATTAATATTATTTTTATGTATTTACATTGTTATAATTCTTTCTTTTTACTAACCCATCATAATTAGGCATTTGGCTCTCCAGCGAGCGCACCAGGATATCCCCAAAAGCTTAAGTCCTTTGGACTCGTGATAAGACTAATCCCCGAGTTGGCACCGAAACGTTCGATTTTTTACATAGGATTGGACTGCCTACCAAATGAACAACTCTAGGAATTGAATAGTTTCACCGTTTTTAATTCAACCAATGCTATTCTTGTAATCATAACTTCTTTTAACCACAAAATGTTAACTAAATTGACAACCTGAGTTTCATGTAAAAGAATTTCGCCCATAGCCACAGATCATCAGGTGCCTGAGCGAGAATTAATCTTACATTAAAAAAGTACGAGGAATTAATCCCAAACAAATTCAGAATGTGACACTTTGTGGATAAAAAATAACCTGTATCTATTATCTTTATTTATTAGATGAATTAGTCCTGGTACAAGTACTTTTGTACTAAATATTGATCCTGATGCAAGTGACTAGTGCTAATCCTGAATCCTCTTGTACTTACTAGATTTAAATAGTTTGGCGACACAATGAATAAAGTAAGGAGTTAGGTCCAGAGATTCCCAAAGGTGAAGAGCATTAGAGCAAGACTGCCGCTGAGATAGCTCGAGTCACACGCAACTCTTAAGAGATGGTGAGATAGAAGAGATTAGATAGCTGTAGATTTTGGTCTCCATCTATTCTCTCAGATATGGTGAATTTGCTTGGCTATTCCCCCGCACCCATGCATATACCAAATAGAGTTCGCGGTATTTGGACTGAACATTAACAAATAAATATTACAGATGCTCGACCTAAAACTTTGGCATATACAAATAAATTGAATTTTACAAACAAGTTAAAGGATGCACTAGCACTAGACCTACCCAGGTCTTTATGATCTGATGTCAAGAATCAATAAACAAATGCTTCCAGCATTCTCTACCTCGTGACGCTTTAAAGGAAGTGATACTTACACTTGCACCGTGTCCTATACTTCTCAAATGAGTTTGATCCTATTTAGTTGACTTCCCCATTGCAATCAAAAACAAAAACTTGTGAGTTTTATACCCCATTGTATCAAACTCGTAATAGGTGCTTATCACAAACCAAGATCCTATAACTTGCATGAGGACCCTCAGCTGTATCTCGCAATGTCACACGCCAGCCCATAGCCTTGGCAATCTCTACAAGCTCATCCATGATAGTAAGAGAATCACGGATGTATGCCCGTCCACCAGGTCTTAGTATCCGATCCATCTCGAGCATAATTGATGAAACATTGCATCTGATAGAGAAAAACGCAACATACACAGTAAGGAACCAATGCAAACTGAAAAGCACTCCCAAGACCCCATATACACAACCAAGAACATAGAAAACCTGTACAAGTCTCTTATAAGTAATAAGCATTCGTTAAGTCACAACACATGCTCTATATGAACAATGAAATATAAGAATTACAAATATAACTTATTTCATCATCACAACAACCAAGCCTTTTCCCACTAGGTGGGGTCGGCAAGAATTACAAATATAACTTATTTCAGGATGCACAAATATTGAGATGTAGATTCCTAAGGCATATGAGGTAAAATTAACATTAGCGTCGGCTTATTTCAGTATATGGCTAAAGCGAAGAAAGATTAGTAATGAATTGGATATCCAAACCATTTCACTTTGCTCAAGAGAAATGAAAGGGCCATGCTTCCTAAGGAGGAAAAATATGTATAATTGTGTCAAGCCATCTGACACATCAACCTGATTTCAATGCAATATTCATCTTTCTTCTTTATCCACACAAATACAATAATAATTAACTTGTAAAAAGATAAAAAAGCTGACAAGTTGAGAAAGGAGTACCTTTTCTTCTCAACAGAAAGCAGATTTGCAGCATGCAGTAAATCATAGGTTCTTGGGTAGGCGTCAAATGGTTCACACCTGAATTACAAATCACAATAGAAATATTACTAAATTCTGACAAGTTCCACCAAATATTGGCACAAGTTATTTGGAATGCGGAGACAATGAGAACACTTGTGCTTAATATAATACTAATAAGTTTAATAAAATACCAGTCATGCATAACTCCAATCAGCCCACGGTCATATATAACAGGCAAGGTATTTGGGCCACTAACAGGAACAACATTCATAACCCAGCTGTCTAGATTATGATCAATCAATGCAGCTGCAAATCTGCAAAATTATCAGATATATCAAAATACTAATAAAAAAATCCTAAATACATATTCATAACAAGAAAGAAAATAAGATAAAAACAATACCCTCCAAAACCAGCTCTCATGTCCATAACATTTCTTAATTTCATCTTCTTCCAGTGTAAAGCGCGTACATAGCCTGCTATTATCTCATTCCAGTATTTTGATTCTGCCTTAAAAAGCTCTTTTCTGGATATGAAAGCATCAAATTTTATGCTTTGAAGCCTATCAGGTGGGGTTTGCAAACGTGCAGGCCATCTGGTAACATTTGCTCCATATCCATTCTCAGGCAACGGAGAGATGCACGCTTTTAAATTAACATACCTAAATTAAACAAACAAACAAGTTTAATAAAAAAATAAACAAGTAAATAATAAAATCACCAATAATGGACCTGTAAAATTGAATAAAACACAATTATGAATGTAAAGCTATCATGAAGCTGCTTGCAAATTGCTCGATTACAAAAAAAAAATAAAAAAAATTGATATAACTCATCATCAATTACTAAAAAATAATTTCACATTTTAACATCAATGAAGGAACTAAGCTATTCTACTTTTTTAGGTTGTTTCAACCTACATATTGGCATAATGCACCTATTTTCTACTCCCTAATTCTATTCTGGAAAGCTCTGGTGCATAAGATGATGATAGTAAATTTAGGTATTGTTTGTGGCAAATCATATAATTGGAAGAAAAAGTCATACAATCACCAATATATCAAGAAGGCAAGAACACAATACCAAATATTGTCTGGATCGTCACTTGGGTTGCAAAGTGGAGGTTTAGTTCCTGCCTCACGATTTAGGTAGCAGCTATTGTCGGAAGGTTTCTGCCATATTGCAACGTACCCATCTTTTTTCAAAAACTTCCAGCATAGACGAGTAGTAAGATTAAGCATCTCTGAAGATAAAAAAAAGCCCTTAAACAGGTTAGTTTGATAGAAATAGCAGAAGTGTCTAAGAATGAAAATGGAGCAGATAAGCAGGTTTTTGAAATCGACACCACCACATTTCAAGATGCTTGATAAATGATACTTTGCATGATTGACAGAGGAATTTTGTTGTCAACTATTGAGCCTTATTGATTATTTTGAGTATACTTTCACCCAAATACCCTTATTTGTTTGAGGAGCAATCAGCCTCGTTTGGATGAAATGAAATGCAGCAGATTACATTGAGAAAGAAACTAGATGTAAGGTTTAACTATTCAAAGATTACATGTTAATTCTACTAGTTATTCTGAGAAATTGAACGAAACATGGTAATATTTAATAAACAATCCGATGGATACATCATGTAAAAAAAAATGTCAATATTAGCTCATACAAAATTGAGCAATCCCTAAATACAAAAACTCTATATCTAAAAAGCTTTAATAAATTCAATCTAAATAGAAACCAATTTGAATGATACCTTCCCATTGTTCTTCTAAAACTTCCTCATGCTTATAAACTGGTTGAGCAGCCCATACAAAGTACCCTCCAGCCCTTAGCAACCTATTAACTTCAAGTAGCAAAATACCATCTTCATCACAAGTAAAAAAAGACCAGGTGTCAGCAGAAGTTTAAAATGAATAACTAACAAAAAGGTGGGAGTGACACATTGAAATAGCACTCCTTTTATTTTAAAGATTTCTAGCAATCAGGAATGAACTCCGCTTCTACTTTGTTGTCCTTTCCTTCTAATAAGCCAATGATGATATTAGCTTAAGATTGACATTGAATCTACAGCTACAGTTATTAGTTTTCCCAATAATAAGATATCTCACGGGGATGAAATCAGGATCTGAGAAGAGAGAATCCAATAATAAAAAGAGACTCCATGATTTTTGTTCTGGTTAGTGAATTACCATCTCGAGTCCAATTAATTCTACAGCGTGAACAATGTATCAAGTCAAAAGCTTGACTTGGATATAATAAGCGTCTAGTTGCAAATGCAGTAACCATCGCTGGTACACCACGCTCAAGAGCAAATTGGATCTGATTCTCATGAACATCCTTGGGAGCAACAGACATTGTGATGACATTTCGTGACAATAGGTATGCACCAAAACTAGCTACACCACAGCCAACATCAAGAGCGACTCTTATATGCTGACCAAAAGTAATTTCAGGAACCATCTACAAATGTAAATGTATAGTAACATCAGAATCGTAGAAGATGCACCTATACTTTCTTCAAAAGTGAAAACAAAGTACATAATAACCTTAGAGATATGGTCCAAGTACTCATCAGCTCCATGTATAAATTGGGTACCACCCCCTGGAAATTTAAACTTATCTTTGTCTCTGGAAATCCAGTTTTGACCCCCTTTATCTTCAACAAGCCGAGTGTGAGGAACATTACTGTACCACACCTACAAGAGAAAAAAGAACATAACCTTGTCTTAAGAAACCAATGACTTCCAAAATAAGTTTTCCAAGTTGAGTTCTTATTTCCTCATTAACTTCAGGGTCATAATAACCATGGTTTAATTGATATTGCAGTTAAGTCGCAATAACAAAAATTGCAGACAGTGGTGGTAGTGGGAAAATGGGGTTGATTTGGTCACAATTAAGGTTGCAAAGAACCCTAAAACTTCAATATTGTAACAGCAAACTGTAATTAAAAGCCCTCAACAAATTCATTTATAACTGAAACTAACGATTACAAAAACACGCATTTGGCTAACTATACTCCAATAGAACAGAACAAAGGGAATGTATCTAATTAATCATGCACTGATTCTTTTCACCAATGAAACAGTACCTCATCACGGCTTTTTGGCCACGGAATGGGAGAACGGTACCCTTTGGGCGGAGGAACCAAGCAACTCAAGCCTTTCCCTTGTGGAGGACAATGGCGCTCGAACCTCTCTCCTCTCTCCGTCGATTGCAGATTCCGAATGGCCTCTGCATTATCCAAACACGGTATATACTCGCTCATGCCGCGAGGACAAAACCCATACCTCTTGATCGCGAATTTATGAGCATGATCGCTTATTGCAGAATCTTCAATTCGGGTCTCATTGACCCAATCATCCACCATCTCCGGATCAAATTCCCCAACCTCGAATTCCTCCGACATCGTCCCATTCTCGTTGACAATCCCGAATCTCTTAACCAAAGGGGGTGGCGGTGGAGGTGGCGGTGACAGTGACATATGGGGTGGTGGTAGTGGTGGTTCTAGAATTTTAATGCGATCGATTAGGGCAGAGTCATTGAATGATTCGTTGAAATTGGGGGAAATGGAGACCTCAGGGGTTGGGATCGCGGTGGTGGTGGTGGTGGTTGTGGTGGTGGTGAAGAAGATGAGCTGATGGTAACTGTCGGATTGGGACCATTGCTTGCCCAAGTAGAAGAAAGTTACAGCGACGAAGAAGAAAGCGGTGATCTTGAGGACGAGGGGTGTTCTGAGGAAATCGGCATTGATGGAGGGTTTCATGCTTCGATTCCGGGATCCAAGAATGGAGGGTGCAACTCAAAATCGTTACTTTCTTCTCATAAGTTCTGGGGTTGAATCAACATGAAGATGAAGATGCTTGTGTGAGTGAGTGTGTGTTGTGGTTTTCAGTGATTATTACAGAATTTGACAGTGACGTGAACAGCGCCGTTGAAACGGGATAAGACCTGGCTTTCTATAACTGTGACACCGACACAACAGTAAATTGAGCTTCCTTGTCTACAAAGTTTTTTTTTTGGGTTTAATTACTACGTAGGTTCCTATATTTTTTGAGAATTTTTAAATAGGTTCCTATATTTTTAAAATTTGTAATTAAGTCCCTGAATTATTATTTTATTTGTAATTAGGTTCCTATACAAAAAAATTTTGTAATTGGGTCCTCGAACTTTTATAAAGTTTTCAATTGGGTCCCTGAACTAAAAAGGTTTTTAATTGGGTCCCTGAAGTTATATAAAATTTTCAATGGAGTCTCTGGGGTAGGGTTCCGTGAAGAGGTCTTTAAGTATGACCTGGAATTCCCCCAAATTTGTATTTAGGGTTGCAGGAGACCAAAATGTTGAATCAGGAAACCAAAACTTGACCTGTAATTGTTCTTCCTCCATCTGAACAAATAGTTCATTCCTTCCCCGATTTATGTTTTACGCTTGTATATCCCTTCCTTGAAATAATTTCGTCCAAGATATTTTCTTCACTTGCAACTTACTACATCTCACTTCATCTTGTTACATCTTGCTACATTTTATTGTGACAATATCTCAAGATTCATCTTCCACCCAAACTACTCTTACATAGCCAGCTTGGATGACATCAGTTATATTCCGTCCAATTCAACATATCACTAACGAATTTTGTAATTTAGGGACCCCATTGAAAATTTTATATAAGTTCAGGGACCCAATTAAAAACTTTTTTAGATCAGGGACCCAATTGAAAACTTTATAAAAGTTTGAGGACCTAATTACAAATTTTTTTAGTATAGGGACCTAATTACAAATGAAATAATAGTTCAGGGACCTAATTACAAATTTTAAAATTATAGGGACCTATTTGAAAATTCCCAAAAAGTATAGGGATCTACAGAGTAATTAAACCTTTTTTTTTTTTGGGTTTTGGTTACCATGTATATTACAAAGAGTAAATAGTCAATTTGATCCTTAAGTTATGAAGTAGTATCAATTTGATCAGTGAAATTATCGAAATTTCAAAAGCGTTCATAAATGATAAATTAGTATCAATTGGGTCCCTCATTTTACTCACCTAATATCAATTAAATCCTTGACACTACAAACTTAATATCAACTTAGTTCATATGATTTTTAACAGAAGGACTAAGTTGATCACCGTTTTATAATTTCAAAGACCAGGTTGATACTACTTCACAATTTCAGGGACCAAATTGAGTGTTTACTCATGTTACAAACTACAAAGTCATCTTGGTTGTTCGATCCTAAATCCTAATACTTGTTTATGGAAAAAAAGCTTGATTAGGATATGACAATTCTTAAATACCTTTTAGGTCTCCCGATGAAAATTAGTTATGATATGATGGTAGATACTTTATACCAATAACATGTTAACCTTCAACAACGTCAGACACTCTATTTTCCTATCATTTATTGAACTGAATACACCTTATATGAACGGTCATTGAGCTAATGAGGTAAGTTACATTATAATTTGTTGTTTCTGATGAACATTGAAATAAAGTAGTATTGATAGTTTCTTGTTTCTTAGAAACATTCAAACATCTAATTGCACATTTTGTAGCAAGGCTCAAGACTTTGAGTTGAGAGGGAACTTAGGCCAAAGAAAAGCACCCATAGCAAACTCTCTTTTGTAGGCCAAATCACCATGTGTAGGCAACCCATATTCCTTGAGAATCCGGTCGAGTTTCCACTCAGGCATGTCCTGGTAGTCCTTCTGGGTGTATCTTGGGTAGTGAAGAGGCATCTGAAAGAAGCTAACGTTATTCTGTCTGGGGCTTTCCATCTCTCTCTTTTTCAATACTAGCTATGCTAAGCCACAGTTTGAAGTTGCTGCTTATGTTCTGCAAATTTTTCTGTATTCAATGCTTTATTGGAGGAGTAAAATATATATGGAGATTGGAGAGTGTTATTAAGTTGATGCCAGGCTCTGTTGGCATGAGGGGTATCACATGAATGAGTTGGTGTACCTTCTTGCACGCATTAAGATAGTGGCTTCAGTGCTTCATGTCATGTGTGCGTGTCTGTGTGTTTGAGAAATTAAGAGGAACAAACAGAAGTAAAGGTATGTATGATATGAGTATGAAGAGCATCACATTACCCATGTGATCCAGGGCCTTAGCAGTATGCACCAATTGATTGCAGTAAACGACCATGGTCCAAGTTATGAAGTAGGGATATTTTATCATCAATTACAAGCATGCAATGAGTTATCAAAAAAAATCAATGTAGCCTTTCTTACCTCTCCTAACAGAAGAAAAAAAAAATACACGGAGAATAGAAGATGAATGAAGCTATTATATATACAGAGGGCTTTTATACCGAGAAGAAAGATATGTAAAAATTCAACAACCAATCTGAGAAGAAAACATTGGAAGTAATGTGTACATCCTTTTCATACCCCATAATTGTGCATCCTTTTTTTTACATTTATATTAAAATATTGTTAATATATATATATATAATCTGTCTATAGTTATATAAAAAAATTAATAATTTTTTTTTAATCAAAAGTTCGCTTGCAACTAAAAGAGATGAGTAGCATGCTAACTATTGGGTGGTATATTACTTTTATATAAATCAAAATAATTTAATGCTTAAAATTAGTTACGAATTTTTGTATGCATAGAAGTCCATGTAATTTTATTTGTATCTAAATTATATAAACATGGAGTAAGATAAAGTTGATCAATATTATAATGCCCATTGGAAGGATGTCACACTGGATAAAGAGTGGTGTTGCTTAGAATATGCTTAATGGAAAATATATATTATAATCAAAATCTATTTTTGTTTGGATATATTTGTTAAAAACAAATTTAAGATAATATATTTCGTTTGGATGGTACAAAAAATTAATTTTACATAATAAATTATAAAAAATGGTATGAAGTTATTTATTTATGTTAATGTTGAGCAAAAGAGGAGAGGGAGAAAATGGGCATTGCACGTGAAAGTGAGGGAAAAAAAAGTTTTTCTCCAAAAAAACAGTCCTTGTTTTTAGATGGAGAAAAAAAAACCTTTTTTTCTCAAAAAAAAAAAAACTTTTTAAAAAACTTAACCTAGTACTAAACATACTAGATCATCTACAAAACAGTCCAAAAAATTGTTGAAAGATGAAAAATCCATATTTCCCAAACATACTCTTAACAATGTCTTCCTTTTTGTGTGTGATGGTCGTTTTCTTGTAATGTTATCCATGCATTGGACTTTGTTTATTAGAATTGTTGGTTTTTGAGTGTCGTTAAAAGAATTTGGATTCTCTTATGTTAGAGATTCAACATGAATGGGTCATGTTGGAGGATCTCATTGTTAAATCTCACTTATATATTTTTTAAGTAAGATTCATCAATGAGATTTAATATGGTGAGATCTTTTATATGACCCTCGTGTTGAATCCCAATATGAGAGGATTATCTCCCTTAAAATAAGTGGATTTTTTCTATTGTAGATCAGTCAAGTGAATAAATGTCTTTAATGTTTTTGACTGTTTTGTTATATTAACATAGTATTTGTTTTTCTTTTTATTCAATTTCTCTTTATATTAACTTGATTTTTTTAAGTACTGAGGAAAAACAATTTGGAGTTCCTTGGCACGGGTTTTATTTTAAGTAGATGTGAATGTGAATTTTCTCATAATTCAGTTATACAAATGATGGTTACTCCTCCTATGTGTGCTCTCTATCTATCAATGTAGCCATTATAGTACACGGCAGTGTTTCATACTTAATTTGCTGATGTCTTTTTCAACTCTACCACAATCAATTAGATTATCATGAATCGATTTCCAAAGAAAATATTGTAGTGACAATGAAATGTTTGTTGTCTTAATCAGCTCATTCAGCTGCATATGGTTAAGTGGCTTCCTCCTTCATATAAATGGCCTATTGAATACATATTTTTAAAGTTATTTCTTTAGCCTTACTTGCATTCCATAGCAAAATGGTATTGAGTCTAAAAAAAAAAAAAAGCAAAATGGTATTGATTTTTTGTTATATTAATTTAGTATTTGTTATTCATAGGGATTGTTTCAAAAAAAATAAAAATAAATAACGTGATTCACTTAATTGTTTAAACTATTTTAAAATTTTATTGATGGTTACCGGTCTAGTTTCGATCGTGAACATTGAACAACTCTGCGTTACCATTTGTCCACACGATCTTATTCCAAAACACGGTAACTCCATCCTATGATTGATGAGAGAAACATCCAACGGCGAGGGCCAGCCCAAGGATGAAGTTGGTGAAGCAAGGGCTTTAGGCCTCCAAAATTTATATTTTTTACTACTTATTTTAAAATTTTTTTTTTTTACAACGTATATATACCATATTTTCTTCATCTACTAAAAGATGGAACATTTTACAATATCATATCCCTAGCCCAACTCTTAAATCATTGTCACAAACACGTTGGGAAAGTCGTATTGAAAGTGTAAAAGCTTTAAGATTTCAAACTTCACAAATAAGATATGCTTTATTGACATTAGGTGAAGTTAATGACGAACCTTAAATAAAAAAGTGAAGCTAATTGTTTAGCAACTTATGAGCTTGAAATTTTTGAGTTTTTATGAGGCATGACTATTTGGTATGAGATATTGTTTGCGGTAAACTCAGTTAGTAAAAATATGCAATCAAAGGATATGTATATCGATGTTGCTATATAACAATTGAAAGGTCTTATTTCATTTTTTGAAAAATATATGGAAGACTGATTTGAAAATGCTTTAATTTTTGCTAAAGAAAATGCTATAGAAATGAATATAGAACCAAAGTTTCGTGAAAAACGTATTATTCATAGCAAGAAACAATTTGATGAGATTATTGACAGTGAAGTTGTAAAATCTTTCGAAGAATCATTTAAAGTTGGTTACTTCTTGTACATAATAGATAAAGCAATCACCTCATTTCAAAGTAGATTTGAACAATTTAAAATGTATCAAGATATTTTTTGTTTTCTATTTAGTATTGAGAAATTAAGGTCATTGGATGATGAAAATTTAAAAGAAAATTGGCTTAACCTTGAACGTTCATTAAAACATAATGACAACTCTGATATTGATGGATTAGATTAATTTACAGAACTAAAAATTTTAAGAGAAATTATACAAGTGGAAAATGATACATCAATTGACATACTTAATTATATAATAAGGCTTAATTCTTTTCCAAATGCATATATCGCTTATAGAATAATGTTAACGATCGGCAGAAAGAAGTTTTTCAAAACTAAAATTAATAAAATCTTATCTAAGATCGACAATGTCTCAACAAATATTAAATGGACTCGCTTTATTATCGATTGAAAAAGATTTGTTAAATGAAATCGATTACAATAATTTAATAAATGATTTTGCATCCTAAAAAGCACGAAAGATAAACTTTAAATAAAAATATAATAATTTTTATAATTTTTTATTATTTTCTTTAAAAGGCCTCACTTTGGAGTTCGCTTTAGGCCTCCAAAAATGTTGGGCCGGCCCTGCCAACGGCTCAAGATGAATGGGCCCCGGTATGATCCTTCATTATTCCCACGCTTCTAAAGGAACAAAACACAACACGTCGTCGTTAACCGGAGGCCCAAAATTGAAGCATGAAGGCACACGTAAAGGTGCCATGATTGCCCGTGACTGCGCGGAACCTGTATTTGATAAACGACGCTGAAGCAGTTACTCTTCGCCTTATCATGGGTCCGACCGTAGGCAATTATTAGCAACTCATTCTTGACCACAGGCTCCGTTATCCAAATCATTGGGCCCGGGCCGTACGATTATTGGTGGTGACTGTTGAGCTTTGCGACACCAGTTATAATGGGTGGTGGCCCATTCATGATTTTGACAAGCGTCTCTATAGAGGACCCAATTTAACTAATTTTCGGTCACTGGCCCAATTTTGATGGTAACGTGTCTACATGAGTTTTATTGGGCTGGACTATTGGGCTTAGTCTTATGTGTAGTTACCCTTGCTTTTTTATTATTTTATTTTTTTTTGTTATAGTAATACTAATAAGAAGAAATGCTCTTATTATTTTTTGTTACTGTAATTAAGTACATAAGAAATGCTACAGATGTAACAGGTTAGGCTAAGTTACGCCCCGCCTTGGTCTATTTTGTAAAGTTTTGAGTAAATAATCAATTTGGTTATTGAAATTGTGAAATAATATTAATTTGGTCCTTGAAATTATCGAAATTCCAAAAGCATCCCTGAATAATAAGTTAGTATCAATTTAGTCCCTCATATTACTCACTTAATATCAATTAAGTCCCTGACACTACAAACTTAACATCAACTTAGTTCATATGATTTTTAATGGAGGGATTAAGTTGATCACCGTTTTACAATTTAAGGGACTATTTTGGAATTTCGATAATTTCATGAATCAAGTTGATACTACTTCACAATTTCATGGATCAAATTGAGTGTTTACTCGTAAAGTTTTGGTTTGAGGCGAGTCTATTGTTCGTGATATTTTTTTATTTTTTGAGCTTCTTTCTATCCTACAAAAATTTCCAATACACCACACATTTTTTAGAAATATTTTAACATCCCTAAAATATCCCTCTATTTTAACATCCCTAAAATACCTCGAGCTTCCACGTCGCGTTCCGCATCTTCTAACGAGCCCATAAGACGAATCTGATTGCTTTCCAACATTAAAATTCTTCAGATTCCTTCAAAACCCATCAATGAAACGGCTTGATTTTCGAAACCCAAATCTTAAATTGCTTGAATTTCAAAACCCAATTTTGAATTTTTTTTATTTTATTATTTCCGATAGGATCGAGGGCTTGTTGTGATGAAGAATGATGATTCCAATGGATCTTTTTCTGATGTTACTATCACATTGATCAAGTGGTGAAAAGCAAGGAACATGTAATGCAATAGTGTTAGGCACGTTCCAAATCCAATCCCTTCCCTCCAATCAAATCAAAGCACCACCCATTTTTGCTTCTTTCTTACTTCTCACCAGTCTAAATCAATCTTCTCCTCTCTCAGCGTCTTGTTCTTTCACAAATGCAAGAGGAAAACGTGTTTTGGTCAAGTGAAATTCCATGTATTTACGGTATGCATCTTAAGCTTTAAAAAACTACCGGATGTATAATTCGGATTTATAAAAAGATTGTAATGGAAGTTAACTACCTCTGGTATAAATATGCAGAACGCTTCGCACGCACGAGGAAGGAGCAGTATTCATTCATTAAAAAAAAAAAGAAAAAAAGAAGAAGAAGAAGGAGCAAAGGGAAAGAATGAAATAGGAAAAAAAAACCTGTATAATAATATAAACATTTCAAAGGAAAATTATTGAATGGGTGGGGGTAGGGGTGGGAATAGGTCAGGCCGCTCGTCAGGGGCCTATGGCCTGGCCTAGTTTGTTTAATTAGAAGGCTAGGCCTAGGATTTTCAAAAAGCCTTTTTAGTTAAACAGGCCAGGCTTAGGCTTATAAAAAAGCCTTTGAGGCCTAATAGGCCGGCCTTTTTATAAATTTATAAATAATAAATAAATAAACAAATAATAATAATATATTATATATATTATATTATATATTATATATTATATTATATACTTTTTATTTTTAACTGATGCAATTTGCTATTTATTTATAGAATGTTGGTTTGCTTCACGTGTGTATTTTGAGAGATGTGGAACTAACTCCTAATGAAGTATTGTTATATATATGAACCCATTTTTTCCTGGTTGTCAAGCGATTAAATGGCAATGCCTAGATGATTATCCATGTATCATCCAATTAGTCTTGTCCAGCTTCTTTTCTCTGCCCTAATTTGAAGTCACGTGAACATGCAAAATAAAGTTATCAAGTGTAAGATGTGGGGTAAATATTCTTTATCTTCTAGTCTTTTAGCTCTCAAACGTAAGTTATCTTCTACACTATTATCTTAATGAAACAATGATATAAAAACATTTTATTAATCTTTTTTTTATATAAAGGAGGTGGAAGAGCTTGTTGCAAATCAGAAAGTCACATTGAGAAGTTGCTCCACATAGGAGTTAGTCCCATATTGCTGAAAGTGTACATATGAAACTGGCCATCATTCTATAAATAGGAGAGCAAATAGGCATTGGATAGTAATTAAGAAGTCTCATTGGGAACTTTAAGTTGCATGTACTAGAGCAAGGATTTGGGGTCTTATTTATTTATTAGTATGTTAATACGTTAATTTATTGGCCTACTCAAAGATAAGTCTATTTGCATATTTAAAGATTTTAATTTAATTTTAATTTTAATTTAATTTTAATGTTAAAGAGGCTACTAAGTAGGCTTTCAGGCCATATCAGGCTTTCAAAAAGGCCAGGCCAGGTCTAAAAAAGTAGCTTGTATCAGGTAAGAGGCCAGGCTCAGGCCATGTATTTGTGAAGTAGGCCAGGCCTATTTAACTCAAAGCCTGGCCTAGCCTGGCCTATTTCCACCCCTAGTGGGGGGTGAGGGGGAGAAGAGGAAGAAGAGGTCGGGAGTGGTGCATTTCTCAAAATATAAGATAAGGGGTGTATTAAAATAAATTGGGGTATTTTAGAGATATTAAAATGCTTTTAAAAAGATTGTGGTGTATTGGAGATTTGTGTGGTGTAAAATATTTTTATGCCCTCAACATGAGCTTATTTACAAGCATATATATATATATATATATATATATATATATGGAGCAATTCAAGTGAGATGAGTGTGTTATTATGAGAGATGAGAGGAGTAAATCTCCACCTTTGGATCATACATGAATAATCAAGATTAGAACATAAAGTCATGTGACATTTTTAAGTGATCACATGACCACCAACTGACTTCTAATCCTGACCATCCATGTATAGTTTAATGGTCCAGATCTGTTCCTCTCACTTTCACAATAATGCATTCCTCCCGCTTGAGGTATATGAAGACTTTTATATTGGCCAAAAGAGTTGTATTTGTTTAATTTTTAACTAAGTATGACATATAATAAAATTTATGAATTTTATAGAAAATAGATACACTATATTAACATATAAGTAGTAAATTAGGCAAATATTACAAATACATAATTATATAAATTTTAAATAATTAAGTCGACCTAATACGTTAAATAGGTTTTTTCAAAACCTCAAGTCTTTTTTTTTTTTTTTTGATTAAATAAAACCTCAAGTCTTAGCCTTATTATTTAAACAGGCCTTTCGAGAAGCCTATGCACGTCCTACTTGCGAAACATGATAGGTATGTAGAGGTCAAGAAAAAGCTAAGTCATATTCCCATTCTAACAACAAATTTCAACTCATAATATTAACACGAACATTCAAGTCAACACATATATCAAATGATATATGCTATAATTGGAGAAGAGAAAATTCACGTCGATATTTATTTATGTGTGAATGATATTAAAATATATCATAATATCTCGTAATCAACTACACAAATCTTTATAGCTGAGCTAGTTAGCACTCACAATTTTACCTATTTTTAATTTGTTTCAAAATGTGAATAAAATAAAATAAAATAAAATAGTTTATTATGAGCACTATATATGACAAAAACAACAAAACCATGTTCTACTATATTAAATGATACAACCTAGCAAACTATATTTCACTCTTATGTCTCATTATATAGTGGGATTCAATATAATTATTCAATTTAAATAATTTAATATTATCTCTTATGTCTGAGACAAATTATATTAAAAAGTTACATCCGATTTTATCTAATATGAATAAGAGTGTGTTTGTTATTTCTTATTTTACTAAAAAAAAAAAATCATTTTTTAACTGAATAATCATTTTTTAAAACTTTTAACGTGTTTGTCTTTGTTTTTGAAAATAATGAAAAGCAACAAAAAATCATTTTCAAAGTTAAAATGAAAAGCAACTTTCATTAAATTTTGGGAAAAAATCAGTTTTTATAACTAATTAACTATTGTTTAAATTTTTTTTATTATTATAAACAAACACAAATCTATTTTTGCTTTTCTTTAAAATATCTAAAAATAATCATTAAATTATTTTGTATCAAAATTATTTATTTTTTAATCTTAAACAAACTGACTCTAAAATTAAAAACACCTATTTAAAAATATTAAATTCTCCCAACAATAAGGCGAAATGCATTTTAACTTTTTTGCAATGAAACGGTGTCCAATATACAAAGGGGCATCGTTCACGGAAAATTATAAAGAAGATTATTTTAAGAATTTTGAGTTAAATAAAGGATGCCTACAATAATTTTCCTTTTTCCCCCCCCCTTTTTTTTTCCCAAAAAGCCTGTCATACCAAAAATTATATATAGATTTTTCTTCTTTTTCTTTTCTTGATTGTGAAGTTACAAACCATACCTTTCAAAACCACTATGTCACATTTTGAATTGGTGCAATGTGACAGGAGAGGGACATATATGCAGATTCCAACCCTTGTTTTTATTGGATTATTATTATTAGGTCAATTTATTTATTGCACTAGCAGGAGAAAAAGGTCCATTCATTTATTCGTTCATATATTGTCTGCTCACCTGTATATTATTAGTTATTATTTATGAAACTGGCTCAAATATGCAAAAACCAAGCTGTAAGTGTATAATTAGCTACATGACCAAAATCACCAGGTTCAATTTAAAGTTTTTACAATCGATAAGTTTCTTTTCTTTGGACAAAAACATAAAATCGACATTGAGTTTGGCTTTAAAAAATGTATAGATGAGATTTATTTATCTATACATATAAAAGGATTTCGCTCCTTCATCTTAAAGCATTTTTTTCCCATTTAAAAACTTAAAGATGAACTTTAATATCTCTTTATTTATAATGATTTATTTATTTTTTTCATTTGACCATAGATTCTTTTAAATTACAATAATATAATTTATGTCATTATCCAGGCACGCTCCGACACATGGTGACCCTGCCTCCTTCGTCACCCCTCTCCACCCTCTTCTTTTCTGATTTTGGTTTTCTTTGATTTTGGGTTTTCTTTGGTGTTTCTCATGTCTCAGTTTTGACAGGGCGGCAAAGACGGTTCTCAATGGTGGTGGTGGTTATCGGTGAGAAAGAAGGGGGGACTGCAGAGAGAGAGAGAGGAGGGCAAAGTGGTAATTTTCATTTTTTTTTTTGTTTTTGATTTTTATTGGAGCATTCAATCTCAGCTGATCCATTGCATTCTACTACGAATCTGACGGTCGAAAACTTTTCACTCACAACTTTGCAAAAGTATATACTGGTATAGACATCAAAAGCAAGCTTCACCTTAGAATTGGCCATCAATTAACAAATAGTTTAGAATTTATCTTCCTGATAAGTGATATTTTCAATTAAACAATCACTTTACAATTCGTATTTTAAATTAAAATAATATTAATAGTAATAATCTTAAATAATTATGATAGTTAAAAAATTTATTTATTGCACCAAAAAATAGATTTTTATTTATTTATTTAATAAAAGTTAGGCAAATACTAATAAGTGTTTTAAGGACATTGTTTAAAAAGTCTAAAAATTAAGTTTCTAAGAGAAGTTGTGTGTATTCAATACATTTAAAAGAGATATATTTAATTTTTCAATAATAAAATATCTTATTTAAAATTTTTAAACAATATTCTTAAAACGTTAGTTAACAATGCCCTAAAGATTAATGTTAGTATACAACTATACATAGAATTTCATTTTTTTTTCGGGTATACAACACAAGACGTGGCCTTTTGAGAAGCTTGTGCATGGCCTATTTGCTAAAAATATGCTAGGCATTAAAAGGCCGAATAAAGCTACTCCCGCCGGTCTCTATTAAAAATAAAAATTGAATAAAACACACATATTAAGGTAGGTAGTTAATCTCATTTAAAAGAGTCATTGGGAATAAAAAATTAAATTTGTTAATTACCTAAATTATTCTTTCTCTTATTTATTAAGCTTTTGTTTTTGAGAATAAAATGAGTCATTGGAAAACAAAATTTGTAATAAATGAAGGGTATTTTGATAATAACTTCATTAAATAGGATAAAAGTAGTTGA
This sequence comes from Echinosophora koreensis, assembly GCA_035048595.1. NCBI lineage: Eukaryota > Viridiplantae > Streptophyta > Magnoliopsida > Fabales > Fabaceae > Echinosophora > Echinosophora koreensis. Next base: position 4,871,201 of record JAPCYP010000019.1, on the reverse strand, counting down.
AATTTGCTTATATTTTAGACCAAAAAACTTAGAAATTTTTGCTTATATTATGAACCGGAAGGAGTAAGTCATACGTCAAGGTCCCCCACAAACTGTCTAACATATTTCCATCTCTAACCACAAATTTCAACTCATATTATATATATATATATATAATATAGCTGGACTAGGTTAGCACTCACAATTTCACCTATTATTGTCGCAAAATGTAAATACTTAAAATAAAAAATTATTATAAGTACTATATATGACAACAAAAAAATAACAAAACCATGTTCTACTATGCTAAATGATACAACCTATCAAGCTATATTTCACTCTTATGTCTCATTATATAATTTGATTCAATATAATTTTTTAATTTAAATAATTTAAATGTTATCTTTTATTTGAGACAAAATGTATTAAGAAGTTAACTTCGACTGATTTGAGTAACAACGAGAAGACCTATTTAAAATGATAAAACTCTCTCCACACTTGGTGTGAAATGCATTTTTACTTTTTTGCAATGAAACAATGTCTTAAATACAAAGGTAGCGTTTGTTACTGATTTTAAAAAAAATTCCCGGGAGTGTTGACATGGGAATAAAAGTTTCATATGATTGTTACAAGTTTTAAAAAATTATTCCCGGCATAAAAGATTCTCGGAAATAAAATCTGTGAATGATAGTTAGAAACTTGGGAAAATTATTCCCATATGTGAATGTGGAAAAAGGGTATGCCCGAGAATGTGATCCCCAAAAATATAGTTTGCCTGATGAATAAAATATTCCAGTTATCAAACGCCACCAAAGGATGTTGTTCACGGAAAATTATAATAAGATACAACCTTCAAGGTTATATGGTCCAAGTGGTTAGTAGCTTGGGCCCCTTAACCGTATGACCAGTGTTCGAATCCTGATGATGAGAATATAATTGTATTTATGGGTAGAAGAATTCTCCTTAACTGGTACTCTACATCCTCGGGGGATTAGTCCTACGACTATTGGCTCTGGGGATACCCTGAGTTACATCCCAAAAAAATAAAAAAAATAAAAAAGATCATTATAAGAATATTGATTTAAATAAAGGATGCCTACGGTATTAATTTTTTTTTTTTCGAAAAGCCTGTCATAGAAGTTAGGTCTTAAAATTAAAACACACACCAAAAATTATAGGATATGTCTTCAATTTTTCTTCTTTTTCGTTTTTTGATAGTGAAGTAACTGAAGTTACAAACCATACATTTCAAACCACTGTGTCACATTTTGAATTGGTGGAATGTGACAGGAGAGGGACATATCTGAAGATTCCGACCTTTGTTTTTATTGCATTATTATTATTAGGCCAATTTATTTATTGCACCAGCAGGCTGCAGGAGAAAAAGGTCCATTCATTTATTCGTTCATACATATATTGTCGACATTGAGTTTGGCTTTAAAAAAATGTATAGGTGAGATTTATTTATCTATACACGTATAGATTTCGCTCTTTCATCTTAAATTTTTGTTTTTCCCATTTAAAAATTTAAAGATGAACTATAATATCTATTTATTTACATAAAGTTTTTTTTTTTTTTTTTAATTTGGCTATAGCCCATAGGTTCTTTGAAATAACATTAATATCTAATTAAAATTAATTACAAAAATATAATACAAAAAATAAATACCTCTTATTTTAATTTTGTAAATTGTTTGGTTTCAAACACTCTTAATCATTCTCTACAAAAAAAAAAAAAACTCTTAATCATTCTTTATTTATCTTGATAAAACTAAAAAAAATAAAAAAAGAACAAATTGACAAATACAAAGTTTAAATACGGTAGTAAACATAAAGTAAGTTATATATGATTAGTTATTCACAAGTATTCGGGTCGAGCGTGATGGTTAGATAAAATCATTCTCAAAGTATCGATTTATTAGGATTCGAACTCCTGACCTTACCTGTAAAGTTTGCTTGGGGACACAATCTACTTCCACTGCAACCAATCACTTTTGGATTTTATTTGATAAAGACTTAATTTGACATTGATTTTTTTTTCTACAAACTAAGTTAATTTTATTAACATGTTTGCATTTTTTTGTAAATGTGCTTACATTTCAATATTAAAAAAAAATACATCTGTAGTTAAGGGCTTAGTTCATTTAATTATTATTTTTTTACTCATCATACATATTAAGTAATATTCGATTAAAAATACATTATATATCTTAGATTCGATTTTTGGATTAATGTGTATAAAAAAACATTATGAGAGGGTTCAATGCTTAACTGTCTCACACTCTCACCAGTCACCACAATTTTCCGAAAGATTAGCCTGTTACTTGTTAGACATGAGAATATTCTAAGATTTTTTTTAAAAAATAAAATAATGAATACTCACATTACCCCCTCCCCATATAAGAAAATGGCAATAAGGGATTTATATAATGCCTGTTGGGTATAATATATCTATGATGTGTTGTTTTTTTTTTTTTTTTTGATAAGCTCTATGATGTGTTGTTGAATATTCATTGAGTGTTAATCTTGTAATCAATGTTTAAAATTATTATTAACTAATAAAATGTTGGATAACTCACATCTTAAAAAAATGAGTACTCCATCCGATCTCTATTATAAGCAAAAAAGTCCCAACGTTTTTTGTTCAATATATATGTAAATTTTGTTTTCCAATGACTCATTTAATGACATTATTATCAAAATACATTTCATTTAATGCAAATTTCAATGACTCATTTAATGAAGATTGAAGTTTTAAATGAAGGGTAATTTGGGTAACAAATCTAATTTTTTACAAGATTCAATGAGATTAAATAACCACCTTAATATGTGTGTTTTATTTAATTTTTGCTTGTAATAGAGACTAGAGGGAGTACCAAATAACACTTTTCTAAAAAAAACCCACATAAAACAGCAGCTTCTTTATGTAACAAATTCTTAGTTGTCTGGTTGAAAAAAATCTTATTTGTGGTTTGATTGGTGATTAATACCGTTAACAATGACATGAATGGTTATTTAACTAAACCTTATTTGTGGATGGAAGGAAAGTGAGCAACAACCGCAGAACTATTACGTAGAACCAATGAACGTGTTTGTATTCGTGTGCATATACATATGTGGCAACTTCATTAATAATTATATCGAGTCACCATAATTGGAAGACCTTATTCTCGAAGTGAAGTTAACGAAACTGTTGGTCTGTTGTAATTTGTGAAAGTCTTAACGTATCTGTAACAAAATCTTCGAATCACAAAGTTCCGGAGGTGGTCCCCCCAAAAAAAATAATAGAGATTCCTATTCAGTTTAGGATTTAGGGTTTGCATCACTTATCGTCCTTATAACAAATTCTGAAAACTGTGGTCCCCTTGATACATTGGCCATGGAGGTGATGGAGCACGGGGAGAAAGGGAAATTAGGGAGAAAAGATAAAGTAATTGAATGTTAAGGGCGTCTGTTTGAAGGTATGTTGTTGCATTTTTACGAATGATATTTTTAAAAAGACAAATGCGACTAATATACTCTTTTTAAAACTATGTTTAACACACTCTTAATTTTAATTATGGGGTGAATTTCATATAGGTCTCATTAAATAAAATGAGTCTCACATAAAATTCATGATGCTAACCCAATAACAAATTATGTGTTGGAGAAGGTGTTAAAAAGAGTGTGTTAATAGTATCACTCTTTCAAAAAATTTATGATAAGTAACGCTATTTTTAGATAAATTTTAAATCATGGTAAAGAAAGTGAGAGAAAAGTAAGAGAGAGTATCTTTCTCACTTTCTTTACCATGATTTAAAATTTATGAAAAAGCTTTTTTGGAAAGGTAAAACTCATTTCGATGATCTTTACGTCTCGAAAGGGATTAGTCTATGGCTATAGGCTGAAGGATACCCTTAGTGCATAAATAAAAAGTGAGAGAATCTATATGTCTTTAATATAAAAGCAATTGCTCATTCCAATTTATCATGTGTAATTCATTAATTTTGCCAAATGGATTTGATTAATATTTAACTTCATAAATATATATGTGCCCATAACCATTAATTTTACCTCTATGCCAAGAGTTTCAACACCAAATTGGTAGCCACACCCACCTACAATTTGGGTCATTTAAAGTGAGATCTAAAGTAAGAAAATAAAGAGAAAATAGCCAATTTAGTCCCTGAAATTGGGACTTATTATCAAGTTGGTTCCTGAACTGATCGAAATAATAATTTAGTCCCTGAAATTGCAAATCGTGATTCAAAATAGTCCCTCCGTTAACGCCCGTCCCCTAACGCCGTCAAGTCTGCTTATGTGGCACTTAACGTGCTTTGACGGATGCCATCTCATCATACACGTTGGCTCTACGTCAGATGACTCACTTAAACACAATTTCAGGGACTAAAGTGATATTTCGGGGACTAATTTGAAACTCCCTAGGGTTTTAAATTTCTTTTATCTTCATCCTCTTCCTTCTTCAACGGCTCTTTTCTGGTCTTCCCCACTCTCTGTTTTGCCTCCTTCTCTGCATCTCTCTCCTTTCAGGGACTAAATTGGCTATTTACTCGAAAATAAAGGTATATCTACACTTGGATCATTTTTAGTGGGTTAAAATCTCTATGCATTTATCAAATCAGGGGTGGATATATACAATCTTACTTTCTCACTTTAAAGACTTTCTCACTTTAGAGAAGCCAAATCCGTGCACCCATTAAACTTATGACCTAGCACCCCATTATAACTTGTGTTTTTTAGGAGTTGCATAAGGATTAGATTCCTTTAAAGTAAGCAAAAACATAAAGTTCGAAAGTAAGAATGTATTCATCTTATATTGATTAAAGTAAATTGAGTTCTAAATGTACTTCAATTAATCAACGTGGAATACACTCTTACTTTCTTTATATTTTTTCTTATTTTAGAGGATCTTTATTCTTGTTTGGAAATCTTTTATCCATGTCTGTTTACAGAACTTTTTCGTAGAAAGGAGCTAATTAATAAATTAAATGTTATATGTTTGTCTCTACCAACAAGCAAGCGTAAGTAAGAACCAATTCTTTTTTCTTGTTTTTGTTTTTGTTTTTGTTTTGCACTGAAGTAAGAACAAAATTGTACTTATAATTAGCCATTTGTAATAATTACATCATATATTTTAAGATCACGAGCCATTTCATAATGATGATATCGGGAGCCACCTATTTGTAAAAATAACATCATGTAGCATAATAAGACACATTAGAAATCATATATTTTAAGATGATGGTAAATTATGTACCCAAAATCATGACTTGGAGGAAAAATCCTTACAATTTACGGTGAGCAACCATTTATAAGAAGAGACAAACTTATAGGCTTAAGAGGGAGAAGTTCTTCCCCACTCCTGAAGTGATAAACTACTAATACTAAAATGCAGTACTTGACACCTAATAATTATTCAGGTATTTGGATTGAAAATAAAATATTTTTAAATCAAATCTAAAAAATCATAAAATGAATCAGAGCATCACTGATAGTAGTTTAGCATTTATCTTGTGATATTTTCAATTAAACAATCACCTAATTATTCACATTTTAATTAAAATAATATGAATAGTAATAATCTTAATTAATTATGATAGTTAAAAAATTATTATTTATTGTACCAAAAAGTAGCATTTTTATTTATTTAATAAAATTTAGAGTGACGAATTTCCAAGTGAAAAATATGTATAATTTTAAAATTCAAATATCTGAAGATTATGCACTTTTTTTTTTTATACTTTTCATTAGTTTTTCACAGCGGAAATTCATTATAAGCCACACAGGATCATTAATGGGTCAAGTAGGATAATTAATGGAACATATATGCAAGTAAATGGACATCGTAACTAAACCTATGACTAATATATCCCGTATTTAAAAATTTAAAAAATTAAATGATGAATTTATTTTTTTCATAAATTAAAAGTGAATTTCCGAAATTTTTTAGGACGGATTTGGATTTTGCACCTTCACTCTAAAAATTAATGTCATGTTAGTTATTTATTATTTATTAGTATAGAATTTCTTTCTTTTCTTGGGTATGCAACGCAAAACGTGGCAACACACAATGATTGGAATTTCTGTGTGCGGCTACCACGTGGCGAAGAAAGAAGCGAACACGGTAGGTATTAATCGCAAATGACTTTCCAGAAACTTCCAAAGAAACTCGTGGCCAGAAATAAACGAGGCAGATAGCGGCCAGCGTGAAGCCACGTGTAGCGGAGACCACGAGAGCATCCGACGTGGTACTCCCATTCAGCTGAAACTGATACGCTCCTTTTTAAATTAAAAAATTCTCCACTCCTCCAGAGTCCAAACATTCGAAACACTCTGTTTCTCTCTGTTTCAGTGTTTTGTCTTTCCAAACCGAAGAAACTGCCAGAAAATAAGAAGGAAAAATCTCAGGAAAAGGAGTTTTGAGTTTTGACCCTTTTACACTGCGAATTTGCGTTTGGAGGGTCCTTTATTTTCAGTTTTGGCCATGAATGGAGAGGGAAGTGAAGGAGGAGCTGAGGCATTGCAACGCCAAAGGGTGCTTTACATGTGGGGTTACCTTCCCGGTGCTCTGCCGCAGAGGACGCCGCTGTTGGAACCCGTCGCCGTTAGGTTTCCGGTGAGTGGTTACTCCTGGAAGGACGTTTGCGGTGGTGGCTGTGGATTCGCTATGGCTATCTCTGGTGGTGCCTTACCCTTTTTTCCAGTTACTCTGCTTTTATTGTGATGCTCATTTTGATTTTATTTTCTTAGAATCATGGGTTTTATGTTTCTTCGTCATTTTGTTTCTTCAAAAGTTGGTTTGGATTTTATAATCAAGCTGGTTAAGGAAAATTTATTAAGCTGATTGTGATGAGAAGCTTGAAATTAGAAGTTTCAATTTTGCAATGGCTGTTTCATTTCCTTCTTAACAGCCTTTTTTGTTAATTATAATTGTGGATTAATTAAATTTGTTGCTTTTAAATTCTAATCACTTCACCGTGGGTTTCATTCATTCCTCTTATTCCTCTTCATTTTAGTTGCTCTGTCTTGCCCCATTAGTTTGTTGGGTTGCTCAAATCTAAGGAGACAACTTCTAAGATGTTCTTTGCAGTTTGTGTGGCTTTCACTGCTGTTTAACAGAATTTTACTAATGAGAAATGCTAACAGTGTAGGTATTGATTAAGGAATTAAAAAGGTACGTTCTTGTGAAAAAATGGTGTTTTCAATAATTCAATATACTGAGAAATTGAGTTTTTTGTTTTCCAATAAAACCTTACACCTTACCTTGATTTCTTAACTAGTACTCTGTGGCCATTAGTTAGGAAGACCATTTACTTATCAGAGTCTTGTTAACCAATGAACTTAAACTAAAAGAAGCAATTTTTCATGGAAAGACTAAATGCATCACTTTCTCAAAAACATAAATACACGAGTTCTTATTAAAAATCATCACTAATGTCAGTGTTCTCCCTTAATCAGAGTCAGGAAAGGTCATCACATGGGGCGCAACTGATGATCTAGGCCAAAGCTATGTTACTTCAGGCAAACACGGGGTAATGCATAGCATAACCATATACAATGAATCAATGATACTGATCGAGTATTATGAATTCATGATCACTCACTGTCTCTTTTGTTTCTTTGTAAGCCAGCTAACTTTTCTTGTTTAATTGTAAAGGAAACTCTGGAGCCTTTCCCTCTTCCAGACGAATCCTATGTTGTAAAAGGTGCGGCTGGATGGGCTCATTGTGTTGCTATAACAGGTAAGGCAGATTTCCTTAATCCTTATCTTGCCTGCCTGTGAGTAAAAGATGACGAAGAAAAAACTATATGATGAGACTGAAAGGAGTAGGCCTAGAAGGTTTTCATGTGTATCCAGTACTTTCACAAGTAATACATCAAAAGTGGATTCAACAAATTAATATTTAATATCATGATATCTTCTGATTGTGAAAGAGTTTGTCCATTAAGCTAAGTTTTCCTCCTAGTGTCACCCTAAAAGTATGTTTTGCTGTTCTTCTGCAGATTGTGGAGAAGTTTACACGTGGGGATGGAAAGAATGTATTCCATCCGGCAAGGTATTTGGCGATCCATCAGCAGGGGTAAGTCTTGAAAAAGATGTACCAGGAAGGCAGAGTTCATTATTGTCATTGTCAGAGCAAGGTATGTTTCCCTCCTTACAATGGCCATTTATCTACTCTATTTGGTATAGAGATGTTTTAATTTTATTTAACTTCCGAGAATATGGAGATGGGAATAAAATTTTTCCATGTTTGGTACAAGGTCAAAAATCATTCTCAGGCATAAAAGAAGATATCCAGTAATAAAATTAGCGAATGAAAGTTAAAAATTCCATTGCATGTGTGAGACCGAGAGTGGGAAAGAAATATTCCTGAACTGGACATAAAACAAAAAAACATTGCATGAATCAAACGCCACCTCAAGGAGTGGTCTAAGCCAGCCAAGGCAAAGGGGAAAAAGAGGGGAAGCACAACGATATAGGATCGAATCTTCACAACCTCAAAATAAAGAAAAAAATAGTTTTAACCCTTTATGATGAGCTCGTTCCCCTCCTGGAAGTACTGCCTTCAATGATCCCTCCCTGGGAGGGTGTTAGATATATAATATAAAACTATTTACATGTCTTCACCTAACAACTTAAAGCCTTGAGAGTTTTGGTTTATGATATGGTATCGGAGCCTCCATGACCAAGTGATCTAGATCTCAATCCTTGCTGCCCTCGTCCATGCTTTAAGCCCAAAGGGTTCTTGAGTTTGTCCATTAAGCTAAGTTTTCCTCCTTTTCAAGAAAGGAGTAGTAATTGATGTAGAGTTGTTCTGCAACAGTGAGTCCTCGTTGTCAAGGCTCAAGATCTACTGGGGGTACTGCCTCCAGTATCAGCAGAGAAGAAAGCACAAAGCGAAGGAGAGTATCTTCAGCAAAGCAAACAGCTGAAAGCTCGTCATCCAGTGATGATACTCTGACAGCATTGCCTTGTCTTGTCACACTAAACCCAGGGATAAGGATAACTAGTGTTGCTGGTGGTGGACGCCATACCCTAGCACTATCAGGTATAGACTTTGATATGGACTATTTTAAAACCTTTGTCTAAGATTTTAGGTAGGTTATTTTGCCTCCACTGTATTATTTGGTCATGTTTTGGTTGAAGAACCATTTTTGCAGTCTAAGACTTGTCTTTGATTCTAATTTTCTGAGAGTTTCAGATATAGGACAGGTGTGGGGTTGGGGCTATGGAGGTGAAGGGCAGCTTGGTTTGGGTTCCAGAATACGTATGGTTTCCTCTCCTCATCTTGTTCCTTGTATTGATTCCTCTTCTTATGGTAAAGATAGATCTACAACACTGGCTCGAGGAAGCATGGGTTCAGAGGGACAGAGTTTTAGAGTTCTTGGAAGTTATGTAAAGGGAATTGCTTGTGGAGGTCGACACAGTGCAGTGATTACAGGTACTTGTGTGTTGGTCTGTCTATTCAGTATATCAGCTGACAGCATGCTTTCAGTTACTTTGCAGAACCTAAAGTTAGAATATCCGTATGCTTTGTTTATACTGTTGCTACTTACCTAGCTGGTATCAAGATTGGTGCTTAAAGAAGTTTAGACTGCAAACAGAAGATCCATAAAATTGTGAAAGTATCTATAAATAGTGTTTGCTTTTTGGATACTTGATTAAAAGTTGAATGGTTACAGTAAAGAAAACCGAACAACTTGCATAGTAGCTTATTTTGGTTCCAAAAACTCTCTTATTTTACCTATGGTTAATTTCATGTATACTGATGTTTCAATATCTATCTGTTGAACTGACAGATGCTGGAGCTCTGCTTACTTTTGGTTGGGGACTCTATGGACAGGTAATTTAAGGTGAAGTAGGGATGTTTTTGAGAAATTTTTGTCTACTGGAAGTGCTTATTCTATTTGGCAGTTAAACTTGTTGAAATTTTAATTATATCCCGTCTCCAGCATATTACCAATTTATTTTTACGGCTACATAACAAAGACTATTGTTGTAGTGGGAATGTTATAATGAATTACACACGCAGAGCTTTTCCTTTTCAGCAATTTTTGTCAGTATTCATCATAAATAAAATCCTGATGTGTTCCAGGCTGGAAGTCTGTAGTTGTTCCCATGGGTCCTAATATTATTAGAAAGCACAGTTTGGTGCTAAATCCCTCTAGGAGCAAGCCATGAAGTTCACCTGCTGGGTGCCTAAAAAAGAAACAAAGATGAAAAGAAAATTCATCTGCTGGGCTATCTAAAACACAGATTTTTAAATTGAAAAAAAGTTATTAGTCCTTTGGTGTCTGTAATTTATAAGATCGGCTGTCTTTCGCATATGTTGGATTTGGATCTTTATGCTTAATTCTTTTGGGAAGAGGGTTTATTCCTGATTCCTGCAGTCTTCTGCCTCCTTTGCCTATATGACAGGGAGGCTCGGCACATACACCTTCCCTTAGCCAGCTTCCCTTGGGTGTTCAATTTATTTTCGTGTGAACTTATTTTTCCCCCCTTCTTTTTCATCCATTTCATCATTCAGATCTTATCAGGTAAAAGGTTGAGCTTTGCTGGTGAGGACCACCCTTGCTCAGAATTACTTTACTTTGCATGTCACCACATCCTGTTGTTTATTTTGTAATCTAATACTTTGTTGGTATTGTGAAAATTGTGAAATGCAACATATGCCTGATTAAATTCGTGCTCTAACCGGAGATTGTGAGAGTCTTTTTGTTATGTGTTCCACGAATTTTCTGTTCATAAGAAATCAAACTAACTCATACTTTATTCAGTTGAAATACATTCATCTACAATACTGACATCGATATTATAACCTGTTAACCATTCTTAAGGGTCGACATGTAGGTAAAGTAGAATATGGTGGACAAAAGCAATGTAGATGTTGAAGATGAGGTTCACTCTAACAAGGGATAATCTGTTACTTTTCCTTTATAATATTTATCTTTCTCATCACTCTGTTGGTCGATGCATGCTCTCATGCTTGTTAAACTATATTGATGTCATCTTGTTTTTGTCAAGTGTGGGCAAGGAACTGCAGATGATGAACTAAGCCCGACTTGGGTATCTTCCTTATTGGGTATCCGAATAGAGGGAGTTGCTGCAGGACTATGGCATACAGTATGTTCATCTGCTGATGGTGATGTATATGCATTTGGAGGGAATCAATTTGGGCAGCTGGGAACTGGTTCTGATCAACCTGAGGTATGCCGTGACTAGTGTCACCCCTAGATTCGCAACTCGGTTTGTCATTAAAACGAAGAGTAATGTTGGATGGAATAAAGTGGTATGGACCACTCATCCATCCAAGAGTTAACAAGCATGCCACATCATTGTGGCAAAAAGTTCTGGCAAAATTTCTGGTTCTCTAGCACTTTTAAATAGCGAAACATAATTACAAGGTTACCTCAGTCACCAGAGTGCAATGATTGTATCACACATCATAATTGCTGTCACCTAAAGCTCTATTATGCATGTCATGTTCATAATTCTATTAGTTGAGGCATTCTGAGATAGTTGTTTCTAAGTGTTAGCTTCAATTTTAAAGCAGGCTCTACCAAGACTAGTAGATTCTCCGAGCTTGGAAAATATGCATGCAAAGAACATATCTTGTGGGGCTCGTCATACTGCTTTAATAACAGGTATACCATAATATGACCTGCTTATGTAATTTGATTTCTCTAAAGTCCACCCATTTTCTAACAATGGAATGTGGATGTTGCTTTAGAGTTTAAATCATGAAGTACTGAGTAGTGAGCACTGAGCAATTAAAAATGTTCCCATTTGTTGTTTCAAAATCATTCTTTAATGTATTTTTCCTCAAGTTTGGTTGAATAATTTGTTGCCAATACAACTAATGAGTGGACAGAATACTGTGGAAAAATATATTTTCATTTCAATTTTTTTTTTTTTTTTGGGGTAAAATCGTGGGATACTGGTGCTACTGTGCCAGTGTGAAGAGGTGTTGAGGCGAAAATATTCTTTGATTGTGTGAAGCCCAAAATGACATTGGTGCTAGTCAAACTGAACAATCCTAAACCCACCTGATCCAAAGCTTTCTATATGGCTAGCAGAACTTCAAATTCATATAGTACATTGCTGTTTTTACTTTCATAGCAGTCGTATGAGTAATGCTACATAGAAAAAATTAGCCAGAATTTTAACGGAATTCTAGGGTGATTATTGGATGAAATAAATTTGTAGGAACCACTCATCTATCCAAGAGTCAAAAATCATGGCAACTCATTTTGGCAAAATTTATGGCTAAAAAAGTCTGGCTAGCATTTTTCATGGTCATACAGGACTCCAAACGTTGTGCACATTGATGTTGTATTTTTTTTATTTTATTGGCAGTTAAGAAGTGCGGAATTTCGTATGTCTATTGTTAGTAGATTCTCTCATTTGTCCTATTCTTTTTGTTTCTGTTTCTTCCAGAGGGTGGAAGAGTTTTCTGCTGGGGATGGAACAAATATGGACAGGTGCTTCCTTTTTATTTCACGTTTTAAACAATGAATGTTATTGGAATTTCAATCTCACATAAGTGATGTGTAGAGTTGCATTGTGTATATTAGTAGCATTCCTTTTGAGGTATCATACTGTTCTGAGTTGTAATTTCTGGGTGTGGCAGCTGGGCCTTGGGGACGTGATTGACCGTAACATTCCTTCCGAGGTCACCATTGAAGGTTGTGTCCCTAAAAATGTTGCTTGCGGTTGGTGGCATACTCTTCTTCTGGGCGAGTCACCGACTTGATGTCATGATTTCCAAGAGGCTCTTGACCCAATTTTGTTACTTAGCAGTTCCTTTGACTGGTAAATCATGAGTCATGGATACATGTACATACAGTAGTGTAGTGTTATACATGTGATTGTGTATATATGCTCGTGTCATTTCATGGTGTGAATCGCACCATGACTAGCTCTAGTATTTAATAACATCAAAGAGCGATTTCTGACTTGGGAAGGAGGTATTGGGTCCTTTTCATGTAACATTCTTCACCATTGTGCATATTTTATTTGATTGTATAATCAGATGTCATAAAAGTTGGTATCTGGCTTGCATTTGTGGGGATGGGTGTGATCCTTTAGTTTGTACGGATTCACCCAATTAGGATTTCAAGATCAATGACAAATGTATGGGTTAGGATTGAGCTCCGTCAGATTTGTAACCTGTATGGTCCAATAAACCTTGAACAATATTATACTGTCATATTTTATTTTATTTTTGTCCTTGACCAGGAGTATCCCCAGCTGGAAGCGGGGACTAATCTCCTGCGGGGGAGTGAGTGACACCTGAAGGTGGGAAACCCCCTCTCATCAGAAATTTGCTCCATACGCAAGAGCTGGGATTCGAACCTTAGTTAATTGGTTAAGGGACCGGTTGGTATATTATACTGTCATATTTGAACAATATTATGTTTAGACAGAACATTATATATAGGGAACGATACATTTTAGGCTGCAGTTAGCCATGGAAAAGTAAAAAGTAAGAACATTTTATTTAAATGGTAGTTGGATTGACCACGTAAGCACAATCACAAACTTCAGATTTGAATTTTGAAGTAGAAACAATCATTTATTTCGAGGGAAAATTACCTAGTAGTATAATCTAGCTAGTATCACACTCTTGAAATCAAAACAAGCATAAATGGAAAGTCACATTAAGCCATGAGGTTTTAATGAAATCCTTTAAGTAGCTTCTTAGGCACCCATCCACCGAAATGAGGCACATGTTGAACAGGTGAAGGTGCAGGTGCTGGTGATGGTGGTAGAGTTGGAGGCAGTGTGCTGGGTTGAACAGTAATAACAAGCTTTTGCCCAGCACTGCAGTGCTCGCCAACACCACATATATACCATTTTCTTCCAGGAGTTGCCAATACAATAGCATCACTTCCAGTAGACAACGCTTCACTTTTTGGTGGAACCGCACAGCTTTGGAATAAAGTTCCATTTACTTTGAACACATTGTGTTCTCCAACAGCATAGTTGAATACTACAAAATGAATTTGGTATTAATCATTCTACATCTTGTGTATCTATTTAATACAAGATAATATATATTTTAACTTTATAATCATATTTCATGATTATAAAGTTAAAAAAATACAGTGTGTTTGAATTGATTGTGAGTTAATTATTAGTTGAAATCGTTAGGATTTTCCAGACTAGTTATGATTATATATATAATAATGGAAGGCAAAGGAAAAAATAATGGAAGACAAATGGCAAACAAAGACTAGAAGATTACTACAATAATAGAAAATCAAGACTTGAAAACTATATTAATAATTCTGAGTTTTGTCCCTTCCTCGAAAATGAAAATAATTGCTATGGTGGTCCTTTTGGTTAACAGTATTTAAAGGAAGTTTGTCATCTCCTACCGACAAGTTAAAAAGACGGGGAAATAATGGAAGACAAAAAATAATGAAAGACAAATGACAGACAAAGACTAGAAGACTACTACAATAATAAAAGACCAAGACTTGAATATATATTATATATAATTTGATGAGTTTAGCTTACCAAGTTTGTCTCCAACCATGAAGATCTTGTCTGCAGCCCAAGCTTGGTAATCAAACCCTACTGTCCATCCTTTTTCATCCCCAACTACAAATTCTTTGGCCATGGCAATGGATGGGAGGAAGATGGTGACAATGACCACAAGCATGTTGAGACGAGAAAGAGCCATAGCAGATAATTTGATTTGTATATTATGAAATTGTAGCCTTGTAGGTTTATCTTTGTGTTTGTGAGATCAAAACACTTGTGGCTATGACAATATATGTTTTGAACATATTTATAGAGTTATGAAGAGAACAAGAGACAAAAACCTCTAATATTCCTATGTTATAACTTCTATGTTGAGGACTGCAGACACCAACGTCTATGGACGGCATGCCGAATAAGAATGACTTTAGGCTTTTAGCAAAGTGTAAGAGACTAAAACCATGTGTAAGGACGGCATGCCTCTATTCCTGTGAGGTTCGATTCGAGTTTCTTATTTCTTATGTAATGTAGATGCTCCAATGGGGATTTTCACATTGGATTGGGCATTTTCCACTGTCTTAGGATCATAATTGTTCAATACACTATTATCATGAACTACCCAATATAGGATGGAACTTAGAACATCTCAAATGCATGTTCTTACCCATAAGCAACCATTGCTTATCAGATTTTATCATTGGAGTTGTGCTTGTGATTACTTAAAATTAAGCAAGGTTGCTTATATAAGCAACCCTTTCTCGGGTTGTTTATCTATGAAAAAACATTATTTCTAAAAAGGTTGCTTATTGTATGTAGCATTTGAGTGAAAAATGGATGGTTACTTAAATGTGATGTGACACTGTGGGGTCCACAATGGGCCACTTAAACAACCAAAGTGGTTATTTACCATTTAACATTGGAGATGCTCTTATATCGCAACTCGGTTGAACTCCTTTTTCACAATTTAATATTAATATTATTATCAGGGCAATAATATGATAATTTCATTAACTCACTACTGATATCATTCATAGTATTTTCCTTTTGCTAAATTACATTCACTGTTCATTCTTTAAATTTAAGTTAGGTCAGCTAGTTTTGAATATTTTTGGAACTGAATCCAGCAGTTAAATTGATGCATACTCAAATTGCCAAATTTCACTGTTTTCTTTCCCTTTTTTTTTTCTTTCCTAGCTTGTCTCTTGATATAATTGGCCATAGATGATAAACAACAGACAAGGAAACTCTTACTACGTACCCTAGAACTTGCTTGAATCAAAGTTGACAATCATTCAACCAGACAAATAATTAAAATACCATGCTCAAACACAAATTTTAGAACAATCTATTTGGCCCTAAGATTGTCCAAGAGTTCAGGACTATGGGTAATGTTATTGGCATTTGAAATTGTCTGTCAACACTTTCTAAGTATGTATGAATAAACAATAAAAAATGTCAATAACCTCATTCCAAGACTATTAGTGTGTTTGGATGTGAGGTAAAAACTGGCAGAAGCACTTCCACATAAAACTACTATTTGTAGCTTTTGTCTCTCTAAAAATGATTCGGACCAAACTCACCTAACTTCCAAACATGCACTATATAAATGCTATTCTCTCTTTATACTTTCTCTGCCACCATTTTGGGATATATGCTTTTCTGGACCAAAATTGTAACAGGATTTTCTATTATGGAAAAAACAAAAATAAGATCCAGTATGTAGGATTTTCTTAATTAAAAGTAGGAATAAATAAATAAATAAATAAATTTAAGATGATGTAGTATCCTTAGCTTTTCTTCATATACTTTCCAATTTTTCATCGGTTGATTGTGCAATGTGCATTGTGGTAATGGTTTTTCTTTGCTTTTCAACAACTTAGACATTACAAGTAAGAATCATTCAATGAAAGCGAAGCTGGGCCTAACAAACAACTAAATTCTTTGTGAAGTACATAAGATGCTCTAGGATTCATATTTCTGGTAATTTTTCAATTTCACAGTCAATGGCTTCAATAGGTCCGTCTTAGACCATCAATTGGGCTTTCCTTATCATATTGTGGTTTGAGAGTTTCTGTGATGTAACATAACACAAAATTGCGGTTCCAATTTCTTATATGCAACTGAAAATGATAAGCAACGAACAACACACACATTAAAATTTAAAACGAGAAAAAGAAAAAAGTGGAACAATCAATTTGTACCGCTATCAGTCAAAGTGGAACTATCAATATTATGGCTCCACCTTCCATTCGCGATTGATAGGCCTTAAAAAGTATGTCATATTCCCAGCATTAGGTCATGAACTTTTATTTGTGCTCGTTTTCTTATGGTTAACATCACAGTAGCTGGATCTTGGTCCTGCACACTAGTTTTAGTGATGGCATCTTATTCAGAATCAAGTAGGTCAGAAAATTCATATCAAAATGACTTCTGTTGGACAGAGTCTATCAAAGTGGTGTGAGGGTCAGAATTGGTACACTACAATCAAGAAAAAAATATGATCTTGTAAATATGTGTGTGGAATTTTTAGTTATATATATAATCTGCGTCGCGTATCTTATGCACTAAATCACTAATACACATAGTCGACACCCAATCATTTTATAAGCACGTGATATGCAATATTTTATATATGTTATTGTAATAGAATTCTCAGAAGTAACATTAATTTATAACGTAGGAGCTACATTACATCAAGCAATTGGGGTGTCAATTTTTGGCAGAAGATGCCGCAGTATGCACTGAATTCATTGCTGGCATCTGCACCAAATTACTCAAATCAAAAGAAGTAATTAATTGGAAGCAAACCATATCAGATGAATTAGAGTGAGTTTTGGACTTTGTAATAATCAAAACAAAACAAAACCAAAGCATGATCATTTTTCTAAACTTTTTGGGGTACAAACAATAACCAAAGCATTTAGTAATAGAAAACAACTAATCTACACATGCGATGGTTGAGGCTATAGATATTGGGATTTGCATTCTCTGACTCTGGGAAGGAAAGTCACCATACCTTTGTATTATTTTGAACCATTGGATTGATATGAGAATCCAAATGATGACACATGTCCAGCTTTTTCATTCCTTTAGAAAAAAACTAGTATGGTACCTATGCATTCGCACTGGTCACGTTGGTTTCTATGCATATTCTTGAAATGGTCTATGTATATATACTAATAAGCTAGTGATATCAAGTATACTTAAGATTAAAAGGTTAAACAGAGCCCTCTCTTTCTAACAAAACACAAACGAACTCTCCTTCTTTAGAACTGCCACGCATCACGGTCATTATCGTCATCGACTTCGACCACTGCATCCGTTATCAACTCCGACCACTATAGGGCTGCTACGTTGCCACCATAATTTTGGATAACTGCATGACGCAGCCCTACGGTCTTCATCCATTTCAAATTTGTGCCCTACGTGCTCATTCACACTCTTGTTTCCAAAGAGAACAAATGCAATACAATGTTACCTCTTTTTGTCTCTGTCCGTCCATGCGCGTAGTCGACGACATCGGCTTAGACGACAGTGGCGTGATGCAGCTTGGTGGCATGATGGCTCGGAGGAAGTTAATGAATGCGGCGATCGTGGTTGGAATCGATTAATGTGTCGGCGGTTATGTTAGGGCATAACCTGATCTATTCCCACCCCTAACTCCGAGCTTGTAGGATCCATCTATTTGACCAATTATGTTTCATGAGAAAATTTCACATATTTATTAAGGTTTAAATAAGCTTTTAGTCCCTGAAAAGTTCACCAATTTTGGTTTTAGTCCTTGTAAAAAAAATTCTTAGGATTTCATCCCTGTATTTTTTAAAATTTTGTAAATAGTCCCTATTATTACCCCTGAATACTAGAAATCATATTAGAGGAATAATTTTGTCAATTTTAACCTTATGGCCCTAATGTATAATTTTATTTCTACTTTCTAGCCAAATTTTGGAGCAAGTCGGACAAGAACGAGAAATTACCTCGGTACCCCCTAAGTACTAGATAGAATATAAAACGAAGGAATTTAGCAATTTTAACCTTATGTCCCTAATATATGATTTTGTTTCTATTTTATGGTCAAATTTTACAGCAAGCCGGACAGTAAAATAAAATTACCTCGATACCCATGAGTACTAGATAACGGAAAAAGATGACGGTAGGGACTATTTGCAAAATTTGTGAGATTACGGGGACGAAAACCTAAGAAAAATTTCACAGGGACCAAAACCAAATTTGATGAACTTTGTAGGGACCAAAAACTTATTTAAACCATTTATTAATTTATTTGTAGTATTAGCATTCTATAATGTGATCACTCCAAATGTGTATCATTAAAAAAGATCATATATACAACAGATTTGTATCCCATAACATGTATACGTTGTCTCTTGTAAGTTGTAAGTCAGTAAGTGTCGTCGCCAATTGAGAGAAATAGCTTCCATCAAACCAACCAACCACCACTCTCACTCATTCCAGACATGACCAGCCATTGCAACACCCTCCTTCGCCATCAATAAAACAACCTTGAACCACCACATAGCCTCCTGCAACGTACACCAATTCCTAAACCATACCTATCATCATCACCATCAGCACAAAATTAATTCATTTGAATAAATGAGCTAAACTTATAGGAGAATATTAATCAGTGTCCTAAGGTATCGATTAAGAAAAAAAAATTAATTAGTAATTAGTGAATTTGATATTCTTGAGAAGTGTAAACTTAGTTTTTCAATAAAATATTGTATTTTATATTCCTTATTTAGTGCCTTAATATGATACGAGCTTATAATATCTTTTTCACCCAATTCAACAAATAGCCATGTTTTTTTTCTTCTTCTTTGATCTAATCATCGAGAACTTTCATTTGAAAAAATAAGGCATTTTGAAGAATTTCCAAAGGAAAAAAAAACATTAGCCTTGATTGCAACAAAGAGACTTTTGATCCTCAACGTCTCTGATGCACAACTTTCTCACACCTCATAGAAGATTTGAAAAGGTTACTCATCTACAAAGATACCATCAAATATCAATACAACAATTTTGGTAATATATATATATATATATATATATATATATATATATATATATATATATATATATTTTTTTTGTGTACAAAGAAAGAAGCGAAAGAACCAAGAAACAAAACTAGCTAACGACCCCTAAACAAGGGGCATCATATAGCAGTAAATGATTGAGAGTAACAGGTGACTCATCCCAGAGCTTCAATCCATAAGTATGATTGAAACTAAGCTTTGCCAACCTATCCGCACAAGAGTTTGCTTCTTCTGAAAACGTGATTAATAGTGAAATGCCAAGCCCGGTTAAGCATGCTCTCGATCTCCTTAGCCAGAGAGGCATGACTATGAGTATGAAACTGAGAGTAAGACTTGTAATGAAACAAAGTTACCACGTCCAAATCATACAAAAATTACGTTATATAATACAAAATTGAGTTTGTCTGGGTGCTTATAATCGAAATTAAACTATATATATAGTTTTAAACAAAAAACTAACATATGTTTAATTTGTTTTATGTTTTCATTTTTGGTTGATATATTTTTATGGATGATTATATATAAATGTCACTTTTCGTACAAGAACTATAAATTCTGAGAAAACACAGTATAACTCAGTAAGTCACTTCAGAGGTACTCAAGGCTCTTGATAGTCATGCTCACTACTCCCTCCGATCCACAATATAAGCAAAAATTTCCAAATTTTTTGGTTCAAAATATAAACAAATTTCAACTACTTCCATCCTATTTAATGAAGTTATTCTCAAAATACCCTTCATTTAATATAAATTTTGTTTTCAAATGACTCCTTTTATTCTCAACAACACAAGTTTAATAAATAAGAGGAAGGGTAATTTAGGTAACAAACTTAATTTTTTATTCCCAGTGACTCTTTTAAATGAGATTAATTAACTATCTTAATATGTGTGTTCTATTTAATTTTTGTTTATAATAAAGACCGGTGGGAGTATTTACCATATGGGGGATCTCGTATGTTGTCTAGGGTCATTAAAGTGTGGAACTCACATTGTATATCCATCTCTTCAGCTTCTGACTGGATGGGTCGATGAAGAGCATTCGGCCCATGTAGGAAAAGTCATATATTTACAAAAGTTAGAAATAGAAAATAAAATGAAAAGAATATGATATTTTTATGTAATTGTTAGTGAAAATATATTAACTGAAAATAAAAAAAAATGAAAAAAAATCATCTAACAGGCATTTAATTTGTTTCCTTCATTTTCATAGTATATATTTTCATTACTAAAACGACACATTATTTTCTATCTCATAGTTTTATGAAGAAAAAAAAAAGGGAGAAAGCAAGAAAAAAAGTACTTTAATTATTTCCTTTACATAAATCTAAAAACATGAAATAAAGTTAAAACAAAATTATATATTCAATTTATAATTCTTGTCAAAAGAATTATTTAATTTATAATTAATAAAAACATACCAACTGAAAATAAAAACAAAATTAAATCGAATACATTTTTAATTTTAATGTATTAAGTATCTTCTTTTTTTTTTTTTTTCTAACCTGTGTAACTTTTCACATGTTAAGGAATCAAAAAATAGAAATATTGTATTGGAAAGAGTAGCTTTTAAACTTTCAAGAAATTAAATATACAACTTTCAACACAACATTTCTATTTTTGATTTCTTAACATGTGCAAAGTTGCACAGGTTACAAAAATCATTTTTATTTAAGGATTTTACTAACAAGTGCCTAAAAGTACTCCCTCTGGTCCTATATATAAGAGGCAAAACCCTAAAATACACAGACCAAGAAAATACATTGAAATAAGCTATTTGTAATTAATATTCATGTAAATTTACAAATTTAACCCTTCAATAATTAATGAACAAACCTACTTGTATTGAAAGTTGCACTGTCTCATAAATATAAACCCTATTATAAATAAGGGTAAAATTGAAAATGAGCATTTAATATTTGTCAAAATACATACATGTCTCTTATATTTTGGACAAAAAAAAAGTAGTCATTTGCCTCTTATAATAAAGATCGGAGGGAGTATTATTTAAGGAATCCAAAAAAGTTAGTAATTATTTATTGGAAAACTAACTATATCTCTTTTCAATGTCTTCATTATATCACTCCCCGTAGAAATTAACTTACCATTTTAGATGTCTTAAATAACACTCCCTCCGATATCTATTATAAGCAAAAATTAAATAAAACACACATATTAAGGTGATTAGTTAATTTTATTGAATCTTGTAAAAATTAGGTTTGTTACCTAAATTACCCTTCATCTAAAGCTTCAATCTTTATTAAATGAGTCATTGGAATTTGTATTAAATGAAGAATATTTTGGAAATAATGTCATTAAATCAGTTATTGGAAAACAAATTTTGCTTATATATAGGATCAAAAGCTTTGAGACTTTTTTTGTTTATAATAGACACCAGAGGGAGTATAATTAGAGCACTCGTTAACGTTTATCTTTCTTTAAATTTTTCTATATTGGATTATCAATAAGTGCGTAGTGTTTTTTTTTTTTTCTTTCAAATTCCTATGCAATAAAAACTCCACTCAATGTCCCGAAAAAGAGCAATATGACCAGATTAATGACTTGCCATTTTGTCAAAGGGGAAACCCAAAGGTCAACGTCTAGTTAGGTAATTTACACGAAAATCATCCCTTTTTGGAGGCTTGGATCTCAATTGAAAGATAACATAACATAAAATAATTTGAGCAGCAAGGCCATCGATATCGTCATATTAAACCCACAGTTTTTTTTTCTTTTTTTTTCTTCGTAAAATAAACACAGATTTTACTGCGAATGAAACTTAACCCACAGATTTGGATTCTATAAACTTGATTTTCCCTAGACTTCTTGTATTTGACAAATTATAACGATATTTTTATCCTTATTACACTCAACAAATCTAACTCTAAACACTTTTCACCTAACTACATGAAAATTTAGTAATTATCAAACACCGGGAATCGGGATCCCCTTTCTTCCTGATAGTTTCTGATTCAACTTTCATCATTACCTTAATGTTCTTCCGAGCTTCAAGGGCTCATTAATCCTTTTATTTATTTATTGTTGTTTTTCAGGGTATCTTCATGCGTAACTATGGAGATTAATCCTTCGAAGTATTGAACAATATTGAAGGGCTGACCTCTCCCAATCAAATTTTCTCCATACATAAGACACAAGAATCGAACCTTGACCACATGTTTAAAAGGTTCGAACTCGTTACCACTCGAACCAATCATATGTAGTTATCTTTGAAGGTGGATATGGATTGAATATGACAAATGTGGATTCTAGATAGTGTACTTATAACCCCCGTTGTCATGGAAGCTATCTTTTATGGATCTTATATAGTTAAATTGGATCTTATATATTCTACTTAGGTGATATTGTCCATGCAAATGTACCATGAAAAAATGTTTATAGTAAAATTTTACAAATTTAGTATTATTTGTTTACCTATCTAATAATAAAATAAAGAAAATAACATTCAATAATATGTACATTATTATTATTTAAATACATATCATCACATCATTAAGGATCTTTGGTTTGAGACTTTGAGAGCTTGTTTGGGAAAGATTAATTCTTTCTTATTCAACTGTTTTGTATGATTTAAGCTGTTTGGTTAAAAAATCATTATGTTTGGGCATCAAAATGTTTTTCTTAAAAAGCTTTTTTTTCCTTCATTTAATCGGTTTTGCTACCAGCTGGGAAGTGGACGGTTTGCTTAAAAATTTTTTCGATTGTTAATTTCACTACAAGAAATTATGTGATTAGCTATGACAAATTTAATAGTTAATTGGTAGCTAATCTTTAGCAAATAAATTTAGCTATAGATTAGTTACAACATTACTACAAAAACAATGGTAGCATGAATTGAGCGGCAAATTGGATAGGAAAATTATTCTTAGCTAATTCGTAGTTAATGTTAAAAGGTCCTAGTTATTTTCTAGCTAATCCATAGTAATAAGTTGATCAAATTGCTTTTTCCTAGCTACATAGCTAGGATATTGTCGATTTCGTAGCAAATGTATAGTTAATATCTTAATACTTTCCTAGCTAATTTGTTGCTAATTCATAGTTAAGGGTTAATCTAAGTTTTACATTCTCAAAGCCATTACTTAGGTAACTTGTAGCTAATTTCATATTCTTTCCTTGCCAATTCATAGTATAATACATAACTAATTATAATTTAAACAACAAAACAAGTTCAAAACAACCCATTGCCAATTCATAGGTCTATTACAAATAGTTCACAACAAGTTTACAAAACAAGAAAGAGTATAATTACTAAATTCATGTCTACAAAACAAGGAACAAAACATAACTAATTGATCAAAGTTCTCCATCATCCTCATGATCTTCCTCTCCTACTCCACCTTGCAGTGGTGCTAGAGGCTTAGGATTTCTGAATTGGGACCCACCAATTTAGGCTTTTGTTAAACTCGATTCCTTGCCATCTGTTAGAAATTCAAGGGCATTTGCTTAACAAAGGAAATTAATGACATATTTGCAGAAACAAAACTAACCAAAAAAATATATTTAAGACCCATAAAAATGAATAGCACATGCATGTACATACACCTGTATGAATGAAAAGTGGTGTCTCACTGCTTCCTTCCCTTTTTGCCCAAGATCATCACCATCTTCCAAGTTGCATTCTTATAGATAGAAGTGATAAGCCCTACAACCCTAATACACATGGCTAATAGTTGAAAATATATTCAAAATTGAGAACATTGGACAATGCCTAACTCACTAGTTGCGTAAACTAAACCAAAAGACAAAGGATATATACAAATATCCTATATATCATATATTATAACAACAAAAGCTACTTCATCTAGTAATTTAAGAAGCAGACTGACTCAATGGTTGGATATCTGTGCAAAGAGAAAATTCCACGTGCTTGTTTGAAGCTCAATCACTTTACAATATAATGTATACCATCTCATCACAAATAATTCTCCAAAGCTGCTTCCCTACCAACGAGTGGTCCACCACAAATCCAAACACACACTAACACTACAAAAAACCTCCAGAATCTCAATTATATGAAATTAGGTTGATTACTAAATCAAATTTACATAACAGAATTCTCACCAAAACAGGAAACACAAACGTATATATAAATACATACCTCAGTGGGTGCCTGGATGATAGATTCCCTATAAAATAAAATTACCATAAAACAAAATAAATAAAAAAAAGTAATTCAATTTAATGCATGTATATATAATTAGACAGTTCTTAAAAATCAAAAGTGCACTGATATTACCTTGGCTTATCAGACTTTGCAAGATGTTTAGACATTATGGGTGCCTGCAATATAACACAATATCATATTATTCTCAAACCTTAACATGCAATGCAATGTCAATTTAACACACAACAGAGCTAAGCAAACTACTGTCATACAGTTAGATTGAAACATGTGATTAAGAAAAATTTACCTTCCTCTCTAGCTGAAAGTCCATAATTCCATGGTATGAACACATAAGGTCAAATAGAATAGCCAATGTTCTTAATAAGCACTTCCTAAACAACTACGACATCAGTCTAATGTAAAAATGCACAAAATTAAAAAAATGAAAATATGCCCAGGCATTTTCTTTTATCACAAATCATGTCTATAAACAAACCAGTTGTGCCAATCTAAGGGCAGCCCACATGACAAAGTCCAAGACCAAGCATCTTATCAGGAGAAATGATAACATTTAACAGGATACATAATACATATAATACAAAGGTTAGCTAGCAAAACTGCTTAACATATAAAGCCAAAATCTTAAGTCTAGGAATCAGAATATATCACTAAGACATACATGAGATATTGGGATAAACTCACCCTTCATACATGAGAACATGCTGAGCCCTGTTAAATGTCACAAATCTTTGCTACTTAACCATTCTTTCTAATTAACTTTTCTTATTTTAGAAAGTAATAACCTAACAAAAAACAACTGCAGGATACCCATTTAAAGAGTAGTAAAGTAATCTATCTCCAAATACACTTCAAAACCTGAAATTAATTCCCTTTACTATCTTACCTTTATCCTTACACTTATGAGTTCATTAAAGCCACTGAGATGATAAAAGTGCAGCAAAATGAGCTTTAACAAAATAAAACAGAGTGAAGAGTACTAAAAAAAGAATGGGAAATATAGTAGAAGAAGAAAAATACCTTTCACATTTATAAGAATGGCAATATCTGAATAAAGATAATAACAATGAAAACCAAAATATAATCACTGTAAAAAATATGATAGAATAACAGTTATTCTCTTTCTCAAGGAAGCTTGAAGAAGATTGTCAAGATGATTTGGATTTTTCTAAGTGTTAACATATAATCAGAATGAACTCTTGTAGTGAATTTGATTAATGATTCAAACATAATGAACTTTGATTTCTCAAATATGATTAAACCAATTTTGTGTACAATATTTACATAGAGACTCATAAAAGGGGGCATGAACCAACTCAGAGTTTCATCAAAAGGAAGAAGAATAAAAAACAGAATCAATGACATTCAGGCTTTCCATCAAATAGATAGAGTGCAACAAAGTATAACATCATGAATATCATAATGTATAACAGTGATTGAGTCATTATTACAAATCCATGACTTACCATACACATTTAGCCACAAGAAAACGATAAAATAAATCAATGAGGAATGAGATTTGAATCATACAGAATTGATGCCAAATGGAGGTGCATCTCCTCTTTCATAATCAATATTCACTGGAGGATGAATTTGCGACTCTGCATGTGAGGATCTGTCACGAATTCAGAAATCACCAACAATGAACGATCGACTATCAGTGAAGAAAGGAAGAAGAAGAAAAATCAGAGCAAATTGAATGAATTACGTGAATTTCGTACCTGCTGTCATTGAATCTGTGAGAGAGAAAGAGAGAGTGATGAGAGAGGAAAGGGGACTAGGGTTATTAACGCAGTTAGAGTGAGGAGAGAACAGAAGGAGTGAGAATCAATTCTGACAGTGTAAGAAAAAAGGAAGGAGAGAAAAGGATGGGATTAATTAATCACATAAAAAATGTATTAGAGGATATTTATTGTAGAACTTCCTCCCCCCAAACGTTTGGTATTAGCACTGAATAGCGAATATTATAGTGAATAGGTAGTTCATTAACTTTAGAATACCTACTAATTTTATTAGCAGCTAATTTAGTAGCAAAATTAAAAAAATCTTGTTGTGTTTATTTCCTGTAATGGCCTTTAGTATTATCCTCAACAAGCTTTTTCCACAAAAGGGTCGCACCCAGTTTCGTGTTACAGCACCTTGTTATTACACAGTGTAATAAGATGGGATTTTTTTTAATTCATATGTTGGGATTTGGTGCCTCCTCAACTGGGTTCCTTTCATTTTTTATTTTCCTTTCCCAATGGTGAAGGTGTTGATTAAACATATATGAAGTTACGGACTTTGGCCGTGGAGTTTCTGAATAGTGAAGAAAGTTGAGGAGATTGGGTTATTAATGTGTCGTTAGTAAAAGAAAAACAAATATTATAAACAAACAATTTCATATCCTTTTCTGTAATTTATTATATAAAAGTAATTATTTTTATAGCATCCAGACAAGATAGATTATCTTAAAATCGCTTTTCAGCAAACATACCCAAACAAAAACAGATTCTGATTATAATCGATTATCACAATAATCGATTATTTGAAAACAGATTATCAGCATAATCTTTTTTTTTTTTTGCTTTCCCAAACATACTCGAGTATCAAAAAGAAATGTTACAGTATCTAAAAAGAATATGCTGCTTTGCCCACGAGACAACCTAGCCTACCGTCATGGTTGGGAGGACACCTTTCTCAATTGTGACGCTCTCTTTTGTCACTTTATTTTTTAAAATTAATTTTGTAAAAGAATGAGATTGTTTTCAGGCAATATATAGAAATAAATAAATCGTGTTTTTTTTTTGGTGTGTTTTTAAAGGTAAAAATCCAAAATAAGTTTTTATTTCAAAAGTTAAATATATCGCTTTTCAAGATAATAAATATGATTAAAGTAGTATACACTGTCAACATAAATTTTTTTACACTGACATCCACTAAAAGTGTGTTTGAGAAAGCTGAAAAAAATAGATTATGCTGATAATCGATTATAATCAGAATTTATTTTTGTTTGGACGCGTTTTCTTAAAAGTGATTTTAAGATAATCTATTTCGTTTAGATGATATAAAAAAAATCACTTTTATATAGCAAGTTACCAAAAAAAATATATAAAGTTGTTTGTATGAAATCATAATATTTGTTTGATGATTTGTTATATAGGAGTAAAATGGTAAAATAGTTTTTAGATCCAAAAATAATCAATTTCGAACAATCTAACTGCCCTTGATTGATGATGGTATGAAAATAATTTTTTTAATCTAAAAAAATGGGTTTTAAAAATCATAAGCTAAATGCCAAACAAACCAGATTATGTAGGAACCAATTTTTTATTCTTTATTTTGCAAAAAAGAGTTGAGATACAAAACATCCATCTTTCCTAAACACACACTAATATTTTGACATATTTATTTTTATTTTAATAACTAAAAAAGAAAAATAATAATAATAATGCTAATTTGTTAAGATATTATTGGATGTAACTGATAGTGTGTAGAAGTTAAACTTTAATAAATATATCAATACTTGCCAAAAACTAAATCAATGCATATGAACACATAAATTTTTACCTAAACATTACGATCGCATAATTGAGAAGTTTTTTTTTTTTTTTTGACTGACATAATTGAGAAGTTTGATTGTGATTATAATAACAACAAAGATACAATTTACATTAAAGACCATATATACATTTGTAAAAAAAAAAACCATATATACATAAACGAAAAGGAAAAAGAAAGAAAGAATAGGACCACCATAATAAGGGATGATGATGATTGATAAGATAAAGATAAAAAAAGGAAGAAGCAAGTTAATAGAAGAAGTGAAGTGGCCAAAATACGAAAGAACGGAGGAAGCCACCGACGCTGCCCTTACATACATAAAATAAAATAAAAGGAAACCCCACACCACACCAACTCCCTCACAAAAATTAGTGTGTTAATTCAATTATTGCAATTAATTAATACTTCATCTGATTCATAATATAAAAAAACAAAATCTTAAAACAAATACTAAAAAAAATATATTGAAATAAGTTAATTATAATTAATACTCATGTAAATTTTAAAAAACACTACTTCTATTTTTAATTAATATTCTGATGGCCTATAATTAATGATTGTAACTAATAAGGATAATATTGTAAACTAGTATTTAATATGTGTGAAAATTGATATATATTTATTATATTTTAGACAAAAAAAAGGATTCATTTGTTTTTTATATCGTGGATCGGAGAGAGTAGTGTCAGATCCGCCGATATTATTAAATTAATTAAAAACGAAATGGAAAAAGAAGAAGTATGGTTGGCGCGTTGGTGCGTATATAAAGATGCCACGCAGATTTGAACACCTCATTGGCTCATTGCTCATTGCCTCGCATATTCATTCATATTCTTATCTTCTTCTTCTTGTTCCAGACTCACTCGGACTCGTTGACTCTGTCCGTGTTGAGGTTTAAGCGCGACTCTGTTCTGTTTTTCGGTTTTCTGTTTCTCTTGTCGCCGCCCCACTCAGATCCAATCAGGTAATTCAATTATTAATTCTCGGGTCGGATCGGGTCGGATCATCAACCATTCTTTGTTGTTGTTGTTAGGGTGATTCTCATTGTAACAATGTCTTGTTTTTATTCTGAGTTCGCGAATTCCTGCTTCCTCTGTCTGTATTCTTATTCTGTTTCCCAATTTCCGATTATTTAATCACAATGTTCCTTTCCTCATTTTTTTTTTTCCTTTTTGGGAATGCTTGGATTTGTCATATAATTTCAATTTCGATTAAATATTTCTTTTTTTCAGATCTGGGTTTCGTTACGTCTCCGTCTCTCTGTTTCTTATTTTGACGCTTTTTGTGTTGGATTCATTTATCTATTCACTATTTTCACTTCCAATTTCGCGAATTTGGTGCCTAAACTACTAGTAAGAACAATATGTGCTCTTTGAGAAATTTATCCCTGAAAACAATATTAAAATGTGTTAATAGACTCAATGCTACTTGTTCTATCCAATTCATATGACATCACTGCATCTTTTGTTTTTTGTTTTCTCAATAAATTTTAACTTTTTGGGTTTTAGATTTTGTTGACAGAGTAGGTCACGTAGATTGTAGAAAAAGGAGACTGATTGGAAATTACTGTTTCCTTACAGCACACTTAATATCTCCATGTTAAGTGCATTTGGTTCTCCTATGCTGAAAGCAATGTGCTTTACTTTGAAGGATTCTCAAGCAGAGTTCTTTTTCATAAAAGCTATATGGAAAACTTCTTCTATTGAAAGAAGGAAATAGTTGTATATTTTACACTTCCTGTAGAGTACCAAACATTTATCACGCACTGTGATTCCAAGCATATATTGGATACCATTTATGGAGCAACCTACTTCAGAATTCAACCATTTTGTCCTTCTCATTAAACACTAGTGCCTGCAAGTAGCTAGATTTTGTCTTTGCTTTTCACATCTAGCTACGACTTTCGTGTGTTTTTACTTACCTTTATAGCTTGTGTGCAATGACACGTAATTGGATCCGTGTCAAGCTCAACACAACACCCATCACCTCAGTTTCAACTTATTTGCCAGTTGTTAACTTAAGTGTTCTGTGCAAGTTCTTCTTTCTTTCCGGGCATCGATTTTTATAGGACTGGGTAGAACCTATTTGTTCATAATTCAGACTCTGTTCTTTGTTGGCTTTTATTGATCTGCTTCTAAATATATAAATTTACAGGAAAAGCAAAGGGCATATCACAATGAAGGCATTGATTCTTGTCGGAGGGTTTGGAACAAGGTTGAGGCCATTAACACTCAGTTTCCCCAAGCCTCTTGTTGATTTTGCCAACAAGCCCATGATTCTTCATCAGGTAAAGATATTTAAGCCTTTTTTTTTTCTAGAAGTCTTCCATCTGTTATGCTATAGATGTAAATTACGGATAAGACTTTATTGTTGAATTCCTTCTCTATGCAATATCTGATGTATTTTATTTTTAATAACAGAGATCTGTCAAAATTTGAAAAATAAAAAGACTTCTATGATTTGTATATTGTAGATATATGATAAGAAAAAGCAACTTTTTTTTATCAGTGTGCATGAGTATGTTTTTATGTTTTTCTTTTATGTCTATTTCCCCTAAAATGGCCCAATACTCCATCCTACTGATTTACCTTTTAATTTGACTTATTTTTCAGATAGAGGCTCTTAAGGCCATTGGAGTTACTGAAGTGGTACTAGCTATCAATTACCAACCAGAGGTAAGGATCTCGGCTCTCCTTACAACATTGTTTAGAGTTTTGACAATGCTTAAAGAGATTTATGTGGCTAAGTCTATTTTTACTTTGTCGATACTTCCAACTACAGGTTATGTTGAATTTCTTGAAGGATTTTGAAGCAAAGCTTGGAATTAAGATCACTTGTTCTCAAGAAACTGAACCACTGGGAACTGCAGGCCCCCTGGCCCTTGCTAGGGATAAGCTGATAGATGATTCTGGAGAGCCATTTTTTGTTCTCAACAGTGATGTTATCAGTGAGTACCCACTTAAAGAAATGATTGAGTTCCACAAAGCCAATGGAGGAGAGGCTTCCATAATGGTGACAAAGGTAACAGAATTGACAAGAAAAAAACCCATTTCAAACATGTGAGGCTTTACATACAAGTTAGAGCATTTAATATCATTTTTCATCTACTTGTGTAGGTTGACGAGCCATCAAAATATGGTGTGGTTGTGATGGAGGAGACCACAGGGCAGGTTGAAAAATTTGTAGAAAAACCGAAGTTGTTCGTTGGTAACAAAATCAATGCTGGAATCTACCTCTTGAACCCTTCTGTTTTGGACCGAATTGAACTGAGACCCACTTCTATTGAGAAAGAGGTGTTTCCAAAGATTGCAGCGGAGAAAAAGCTATATGCAATGGTCCTGCCCGGATTCTGGATGGACATTGGACAACCAAGGGACTATATTACTGGCCTGAGACTCTACTTAGACTCATTGAGGAAAAAGTCATCTTCTAAGTTGGCCAATGGCACTCACATTGTGGGGAATGTTATTGTGGATGAGACTGCCAAAATTGGCGAGGGGTGTCTCATTGGACCTGATGTCGCTATCGGTCCTGGCTGTGTTGTTGAGGCAGGAGTTAGGCTCTCACGCTGCACAGTAATGCGGGGAGTCCGGGTTAAAAAGCATGCTTGCATATCCAGCAGTATTATTGGGTGGCATTCTACTGTTGGACAATGGGCTCGAGTAGAGAATATGACTATCCTTGGAGAAGATGTCCATGTATGTGATGAAATTTACAGCAATGGTGGAGTGGTTTTGCCTCACAAGGAGATCAAGTCAAGTATTCTGAAGCCTGAGATAGTCATGTGAGGTTAATGTTGCTCAAATTGGTGGTGAGGAGGTAGCAAGTTATCGAGTCTGGAATATGCTTGTTTCGTTTGTTTTCCTTTTTCTTCTTCATTCCATTCCTTTTCTCTCTCCCTATAGTGTACAAGTCACTTTTTCGTTTAGACTGAGTGATGCCATTACAAGTTGAAAGGTCAGAATCTTTGTAAAGGGCATAAATTTGGTCTTTTGTGCAAAAGTTGTGTATTTTTCAGTGTATGAATGTATAGAAATAAATTAATAATTTGTTGTCCACCTCCAGTCATTGAAACTTACTAGCGAGATGCCAAGGACGTATTTTCGATCAACATTTAACTGGGGCAATCTAATATGATTGATTGGTTGATACATGATATCTTGGAAAACTTGAGCTGTTGTGCAAAGTAGTTGGGAGCAATAGTCTTGTAGTGACCACATCTTTAGTCCAAATTTTAATCCTATAGTTGGATGATGTATGCTTCGTCTGAATCATACTCCTTTGGTAATCGGTTGCACAAAGAAGCTTCAATTGAGATATATTATGCTATAAGAATTAGACAACTATATTTTTTGGTGGGCCATTGCCATGAAACTGAAATAAACTTTTAACTGATAAATTTCCAATATTATGTGGCCGAACGATTGTGGATGTTGATGTGTTTTGTTCTTCATATTTCTTATGTCAGGACCATGTGAAGCAGGGGCCATAAGAAAACAATTAGCTACTTTCCAACCGCTCACTCTACAAAGAAATGGTAGGAAACAATGGTAGCAAGGTATATAAATAAGTCCGTGTTTAGATACGCAGCTCAATTAGCTAAGTACTTATATATATAATATAAATGATGAGGGAAGACAGAAAAGTGAGAGCAATTGCTCCCAACAAAGGAAAGGTTCCCTAGGCCCCAAGCTACAAGCCCTCATAGATAATTTTCTCCTATTCCTCTCTATAAACAGATCCCGTTACTCTGTTTTCTCTATCTTCTAACTAATTTTCTCGTTTATCTTTTCATTACATGTTCTTCCACTCCTAATTAGGGTTTGGGTTAGGCCCGGTATCCCATCAGACCTTCAAACCTTCATAACAACAATTTTCCCATCATAAAAAAATTTATTCAAATCCACATGATCTATGACAAAACTCTCTTGAGCATGGAATTCCTCTTTGCTTGACACTGTAAAATAATACATTAGGTAAATATGCATGTCAAATGGTAGCATACTGACAATCAACTGAACTCAAAGAAAGGAGGAAATAAAGTAAAGGCCATTTTAATGAACTAGGCTAGTAACAGAATAGCAAGATCATACTAGCTACAATGGAAGAATCAATCATACTCATATTTTAATCTATATTTTTAACCAGTCATAAATTCTTATATATTAAAAATATTTGACTTTTATCATAATTGCCTTAAAATTTCACATATAAGATGAATACCAAAAAGATTTTTTGTTTTGTTTCACATATAAGATGATGTGTGTTTTGTAACTTTCGTTTACAAGATAGTCTACGAGCTTCTTTTATAGTGGCAAATTCTCCGTATTGATTTTCATATTCGGGTACCCATATTAATTTATTGGGCTGGCCCAAACAACAGATCCACTTAGGTTATGTTATTATTTAAGTTACAAGGTTTAGAAAATTATCAATTCCCAATCGTAAAACCCTAGCAAAACCCTAGTCAGTGTTTCCTCCTGAGTGTGCTGGAAATGGCGTTCAATTCGATCCTTCGCAAGTCGGGTTCTTTCGTGAAAGCTCTTGCTGTTTCGGGTCCATTGATGAAGACCCACCAGAGTTATCGCACCAGTTTGTTCACCGCCATCAACCACCACCGGAACTCGAACCCATTGGTTCCAACGTTTCAATTTTCTTCTGTGGCTGTGAAGAACAAACCCACCTCCAGTGAGAACCTTCTCCGAGTCATCGAATCCGAAATCCAATGCGCTGAAGAGACTGATGATAACACTGTAAGTTGCATGTTCTCAAATTTCATAGATCATAGAAAAACCCTCTTCTTTCATATAAATAATTTATTTTAGGATCATTATGTATCTCTAAATTTATTGTTAGTGTGATCAAACCTTAATTCTTTTGAACTTAATTTATCCTTTCATTTGAACTTTAAATTTATTATTGTGTGATCAAACCTTAATTTTTTTTAGCTTAATTTATTCTTTCATTTGAACTTTAAATTTATTGTTGTGTGATCAAAACTTAATTTTTGTTTTTTGTTTTTGGGGAGATAGGTTGAAGAGGTTCCAGGTAATTTTCAATTTAATATACTTGATAATCCTGGACATCAGACTATAACACTTGAAAGAACATACCAAGGTGAAGAAATTAAGGTTGAGGTTCATATGCCTGATCTGGTCACCGGGGAAGAAAACGATGATGACCGCGATGATGCTGATGACCAGGGTGAGAAAGCATCTCAGTCAAGCATTCCACTTTCAGTCAGTGTTACTAAGAAGGATGGACCCTTTCTAGAATTTAGTTGTGTGGCTTACCCTGATGAGATTATTATTGATAGCTTGTCTGTTAAGAATCCTGAACTTGGTGAGGATCAAATTCCTTATGAGGGACCAGACTTCCAGTAAGTCCTTGTTCTCTTAATTTATGTGTCTTCTTTGATTTGCAATTTAATGTTTTGTCAGTGTTCTAGTAAGGTCTTGTTTGAACTTGTTCCTTATTTGTCTTTTACAGGGATTTGGATGAAGACCTGCAAAAGTCTTTCCACAAGTATTTAGAAATTAGAGGAATCAAACCTAGCACAACCAATTTCTTGCATGAGTACATGATCAACAAGGACAGTAGAGAATACTTGGTGTGGTTGAAAAAGCTCAAGAAGTTTATTGAAGCATAAGCCTTAACATCTCTTCTGTGCTTAGGACCATCGTTTGAAGAAAGAAAACATGGACAATACCCAATTTTTATCTAAATTTGAGTGAAAGCGGATCAGATATCCTGTCATTGTGCTTTAGTAGTTCCAATTAAAACTAGATTATGTCTGAAAATGCCTTGGTTCATTTTATTTAGCTATACCCCTTCAATCGGGTGCTATGTTAAAGCTTTTCGCAGGGGATTTTACAAGCTGTGCGCTTTCTTTCATATAGCCATAACAAGCTAAGACTTGGCTTAAAGCAACTATTGGCTGTAAATTGTTTCCTTCAAATGCTCTTTTGTTTTGATTTTGAATAAATTACTGTTTTTCGTCTTCCTGAAACAAGACAACCCTGAAGTTAGGTTTTTTTTTTTTTTTTTTTTTGCCATTTTATATATTCTTGAAATTCTTGTTCTCTTCACATGCTAGCATCAAATCCTTCTTTCACAATGTTATACGGGTGTTTTGTTATTTTTTTTTGTTTCTTTTTGTTTTGGAACCCACTCTAATAAGTTATTTGGGTCGAGTGGGTCCATCAGAGTATCCCCATGTCTGACCCGTTATGAGATTAATTTCTGGTTCGACTGATTGAGTATGGTGTTACCTCTTGGTTCTCAGCCTCCCAATGAGGCTAATTCTATAAGGATTCGATCCCAGGTTTCCAGGTTCTATAGTAATAAGTTGTTTCCATTGGAACAACATCGAATTGGTGGTATTTGGTTAGTTTAGTCAAACAAAATGATACATATCCGTAACTCCTCTAACTAAAATCGACAATTTCTTTTTGTACCTGTTATTCCAAAGTATAATAATTTGCTACTTTATATAAAAAAAACAATCGATATGCTACTTCAGGAACGTTATGGATGGCGTAAATATTATGTCGTAAACTCCCTACGAATTTTACATGGCAGTAATTGAATAGCAGCAATGAAATAGAAGAAACAAAAATCATGATGGGAAAATAAACGGAAGTACTTTTGAAAAGAAATAGCTGCCCATTCCCGCTGTTCGTACTAACTCCATGAACAATAATTTTCACAATTAGCAATTTAGCATCATCGTTCAAAAAACCTGGAATGATCCGGGACCGATCTCTTAATTTTAAGGGGGAAAAGCGCAACAATTTTGTTGCCGTTTTTATTGCCATTGTAAATTTCTTTGTATTATTATTATTATTATTATTATTATTATTATTATTATTATTTATTCATGTGTTGTTATATTGTTTAAAATCATTACAGTATTTGTCAAACTCTTTTAATAATATTCTGACTTACAATTACATACTATTATAAAATGAGCATGTATACCAAAATCAAGCTAAAAAATGGCAACACCTCTAGGGTAGGAAATAGGAATAACGACAAGCAAGCGTACTATGGAGGGTGGGACATTACAATATCATCACAGGAAATTGCTTTGGCCTCGCGCGAAACTGCTCCGTGGATTTGTTTTTTGTTTGTGTTTTGAAAAAAAAAAAGATTTAATTGACGTAGTATATTTACACAAACATGCAAGAAGCTCAAACACTTGAGGCAGATACTACACCAATGATTGTTCTTCTGTTTCCAAAATGTTGGTCTTCCACAAGGCTCCAGATCAAAAAACCAAGCTGATACAAAAAGAACTACCAGTCACACTAGCCTGTAATTCTCGATTCCATTCTAGTAAATCCAAAAAACACAAACCAATTCTGCTGCTGCAGATAATTCTACTTACGTCTTAAACAAAGTTAGCCAGTGAGCTAACAATGATAGTATTCGGGTCTTACTCTTCACTACTGCAACGCATTTAGCTACGCAAAGAACCAAACCTTGATGAAGACAGCCAAAGCTATTTGCAAGAAAAATGCGGCAATTGTCGCCACCGAAAAATCATTGCCTTCATAAGACTTCATGTTTAGGGCAACAAAGCTAGCTGAGGCAACACCAGTGGCGATTATTATAATCCACCGAAGAATCTCAATTGGAATCACCAACAGAAACTGAAAGTATCCCAATAAATATGAGTTAGATAGTAACATGAAACCCAATACAAAAATAAAGCATAATTAGCTAGCTAATGATGTAATTTCTTATCAAAACTGATAAAAAAACTCAGTTTGAAGTTCAAAAATATCTTATTATAACATAAAATAATGTGAAAAGAAGTCATGATTATCCAACCAGGGCTCCTATAATAAAATATTATTATCATGCTGAGCAGAAGTGTGAAACATAATTCATTGGACCACGATCCCTCTTAGCAATCTTATTACCACCCGAGACATGGATCAAGCCCATAAATGACATGGATAAGCTCATGAACCATCCACCCTCTAATAAATGAAGCCATGGGAACTAGAGCAACCTTAATATCAATGTCTTGTATTCATCACTTTGAACCATCTCTAGATTTTTCATGAAATCAATCACTTGCATTAAATGTCTCTAGATTTTCCTATTTTGATAGCCCTACAAGAGTAGTATAAATAGGGCCCATCACAATGTATTTTGGCATCAAGCATTAGTGAAGTTTTCCTTTGAGCAAAGGAGAGTTCTCTCTTTTCTCAACTTTTCCTTCTGTTTCTGAGCCACCAATGGTACTTGCATGGTGCAGCATGTGAGTTTGAGCCTCGAAGGCCCTTTGACCAGTGAAGGAGGAGTGCCTCACTTTGTTGAGGCAGTGTCCCTCCCTGCCAATGTTCCCCTTCAGGCCCACTTTCCCCACGCTAGACACGTGTAGCTGAACATAAAAATATATGTAATATTATTTGTAGTATATACAATTACATAGTTGGCCGCATTGGACAAAGAAGAAACTTACAGAGGAGATGATGAAAATGGTGAGCGAATACCCCCACATGCACCAAAACCTTATAATGCTGGCATTTGAACCCATATACTGAAGGAAGAAGTAGTATGCCAATGGGACCACTATAGCATAGCCATAGATAGAGCATGCAGCCATATTCACATAGCTGACGTCAAAGCTCCAAGAGGTATTGTTATCGGCATGTTTTTGTATAAGGTATGTAGCAAGATTTCCAAGTGATGCAAGTACAAAAACCAACGTCGTTGAGATCCATATAAGCCCATATCTATAATAACAGAAAAGAATCATACTATTAGTATTAGATATCATTGATATGCACAATTATGCTTTTGGGGTAGGGTACTGAAAATATGATATGAGTTCAGCAAATGTCTTCCATCACTTGACTTAAATATCTATAGGTAACAGTTCAATTCAATTAAAATTTTCTTCCAATTACCACATTTTGATATGTAATGCGAATGCCT
Source organism: Echinosophora koreensis (assembly GCA_035048595.1). Lineage (NCBI taxonomy): Eukaryota > Viridiplantae > Streptophyta > Magnoliopsida > Fabales > Fabaceae > Echinosophora > Echinosophora koreensis. Next base: position 4,833,050 of record JAPCYP010000019.1, on the reverse strand, counting down.
ATTTTGATGTATAACAGCACAAGAGTAAGAAAGAAGAAGTGCACAACATACAAATCAGGGTTAGCATCTATCTTGCTGAAAAAGTCTCCACCAACAGGATTCAAGGAACTTATCAATCTGGTTATGACAACATCTGTATCTACATTGAAATACTGCGTGTAAGATGAAACACTAAAGACTCCCCTCCAGTTGTTTGTTGGCTGTTGTTCAAAACCTTCTGCAAGGATGAACAAACCAGAGATTAACAAATGACACTATTATAGCAGCAAGCAACAATGAAAATACAAAAGGCAGCTGTTCTCTAATCTGACTATAGAAGCAATCAGCATTCAAATTCCCAAAAACAATTGGGTTAACTGCTGGAATCATGACGGTTAAGATATGCAATTATTAATTGAATAAAGCCACAATTAGAAATATTTTTTGGTGTTTGCATATGGTATTATATTGATTATACATTACAAACACTAGTAGAGCATAAATGTCTCTCATGAAGTATGCTTACATTTAATGTCAGTGAACATCATATAAAAAACGAAAAAAAAGGCTTCAAAGCCCCGAAAGAACAAAGGAAAAAGAGGATGAAATGCTCAGCAATCATACGTGGGATGGGAGGAGTATGCAAAAGCTAATGAATATATGTAAGATTAGAACAGAAACATATTAAATACATTACAGAATATGCTGATTTGTTCCCCATGTTGCTAGCTGAGTAAAGGCCTAGGATTATAGTTTGTGCTATTTTGATTCGACAATTTCAAAATGGTTAAGGAAGAAAGAAATATGAGAACTAATTTAGATGATATAACAATATATATGCAAACATTATCATGTCAAGAGAGAAAGAATCAGCTCGAAAGCTCCTATTATATTTGTAATTTCTAAAATAGCTAAAACTAAACAATGTTAAAATCTTCTCAGCACTAGCCATCAATTCCTTATGAAGTATATACTGGTTGTTGTCATCAGGAAACAGCTATGGGCTACAAATATGTTGTCAAATCATTATATAGAAAAAAAAAAAAAAAAAAAAAGAACAGACAAAGAAACAACTATCTCAAAGACAGTCATACCAGTTGGACTTCCAAGAGTTTGATATCCTCCTCGTCCTCTGTCTCCTCCTCCATTGTTGGGAGGGAATATTTGCATATTTGCATCAGGAGCTACATATACATTATTCATAAGCAAATTTAGAGGGACTGAAACTTCAAAAGTAGGGGGAAAAAATCCACATCTCAACATAAAAAACAAAAAAAAAATTTCAATGCCATAACTCCATACCCTCATGTTTTGTGGCATTATTTTCTTCAGTTATAACAGCCTGACCACCAAACAGGAACAATCACAGAACCAAAAATAATAATAAAAATTAGAATATCATAAATTTTAAAAACTTGTTACTTTAAAAAAAAAAAACAGAATAGCAATTCAAATCGGACAAGCTCATGAAACAAATTAAATTCACCACAAATCATAAAGGAATAAATTAAAGGAAAAATGGGAAAAATAAAAGGATTAAAAAGAAAAACCGACAGGAACTGAACCGAGCAAATGGCTAGTGGGGAGGCCAGTGTAAGAAGACTCCTCCATCGAAACACTTTAGTAGCTCAAAACTCACACAGGCATTGGAATCGGAATCGGAATCGGAATCTGGAGCCCTAGATAGAAGAAGAAGAAGAAGAAGAAACCGTAATTTGGAAGGAACGTGCAGGTTGGTTCGTCTCGACTGCAACAAAAATACTGTGGTTACTGATTCACTGGATTGGATCCCACACCCACACCCGCACCCTTTTACTTTTTTTTTATTTTTTTTATAGTTATTATTATAATATAATAATTATTTTCACGTTTGCTTTACAACGAGGCTCACGTGATGATGCTGATGCAAGATTGGTTAATTGGTTCACCTTTTCCACGCGATATACATTGGGCTGAATGGTGGGCTTTTAAGTAGTGAGCAAGCCCATGCATTCCACAAAATAACAAGTTCAAAAGACACGTCAAATAGAAGAAAAAATGATGATGGAATGTGTCTGAGCCCGGGTTCGAACCGGGGACCTCTAGTGTGTGAGACTAGCGTGATAACCAACTACACCACCCAGACACTTGTTGTTAGTGAAAACATCGTCTAGTATTTTAAGTTTCATTGTTTCTACGTTCCTACCAGATTTGATAGATCACACCAGCGCAGTGTTAAAATTGCATAGATAGTGTTTTTGAGGTTTGACCTGTGAATTTGATGACACTCAAGAAAAACATGTGTAGGTTGTGTAGCAGGGTTTATGTAATTGTAGTATTATGGTGCTCAATTATGTTATCCCTATTACCAGAATCCAATTCAAAGCCATCTTCTCCTTATCTCTCAACTACCACAATCCTCAATTACCACAAAATGGTTCATAATTTCAAAATCTTCATGTACGAACCTAACGATCCCCAATTCAAATTCGAAACCCCGGTGGAGTCACTCTTCTACTCCTCCCTCCAAAACAGTTCCTACGTTACCCAAAACCCCGACGAAGCCCACTTCTTCTTCATCCCTCCTTTCTCCCCTAACCTCCCCACTCGCTCCCTCGAGCGTCTCATCTCACGCCTCCCTTACTGGAACCGCACCCTCGGCGCCGATCACTTCTTCCTCTCCTGCAACGGAATCCCCCGCCATTCCCACCGCAACCTCGTCGAGCTCAAGAAGAACGCCATCCAAATCTCGTGCTTCCCCACGCGCAACCACAACTTCATCATCCCTCGCAAGGACGTCACTCTTCCCCCGCTCCCGGACACCCACGCGCCGCTGAACTGCACGGCGCGTGATCTATTCATCGATCCGGAATCTGAGAGCAAGTTTTGTTTATTCGAGTACGGAAACGACGTGTCGTGTATAGGGGAAGCGATGCGTTCGCGGTGCGTGCCTGTGGTGGTAGTTGCGGAGGGTCGTTTGATGAACGACATGCCGTTTATGGATGTGATGAAGTGGGGGGAGATGGCGGTGTTCGTGAGGAGTAGCGGGGAGGTGAAGCGTGTGTTGGAGGGTGACACGTGGAGGGAAGGGGTAGAGTATATGAGAGGATTGGGTATGGTGGCGAGTAAGCACTTGATGTGGAACCACCCTCCTCTGCCGTTCGATGCGTTTAACACCGTCATCTATCAGTTGTGGCTCAGACGCCATACCGTCAGTTATGCATAAGATGGTGTAAATACTGATAAACACTATATTTACTAAAGAATTATATGTACAAAATTATACACCTGTTAATTTACATCGTTATAATTTTTATTACTATTTATTTTTAGTTGCTTTATTTATTTATTTATTATTTTTGCATACTCACACCTAAAGTTTAGCACCTCTAGCATATTTTAAGTGTTCCGTCCAAAAACCCTAAAGATCTCTGACCATAATCTTGTTTCCTTGGTCCTCTTGAGCTCCGGCTGATCCTTGACGATGTACTTGACAGAGCTATTGAGAAGACCTAAGAGCCTATGGGAAAATTTGGAATCGCTGCATCTCTTGATAAATAAATATAGGTTATCATCCCTCCCTTCTAAATGAGCCGTTGTTAATCAAGAAATAATGGACAATATAATGAGCAATAATGGTGAATGATACTAGAAAGAAAAGTTTGAGTATTTGAATACAAAGCATAACGGGTGAGGGGAGGACCGTTAAACTCTATTTGTTAGGAGTAAGGTGAACACCCATTTGGGACACCTGGTTAATCATGTATAAATATTTGGTTAATTCAGTTTATTATATGGTTAATCACATACAAATATTTGGTTAATTCATGATGACCCATTAATCATATAAAGAACTGAATCAACCAGATATTAGCATGTGATTAACCAAATATTTACATGGCTATAGTAAATAAGCCTATTAACATTATTAACCATATAATAAACTAAATTAATCAAATATTTATACATGATTAACTAGATGTATCAAATGGATGTTCCATTTGAGTGTTCACCTATCATTACTTTTTATTAGAGGGTCCCCTAAAGTAACGAGAGTTCTCTATTTCTTCCTCAAGCTCGATTAACTCGACCATAAATCCTCGGACGATATAAGTCCTCCAAGTTTTCTAAGCTCACAGAATGAAAGTGCTTAATGAGTTCGAACTTGATTGTGTTTTGATCCTTTATGTCTTCCTTGAACTTGATCAACCCAAGTGAGTGTTTTTTTTTTTAAGCAAAAGTGAGTGCTTCTTGATAATATGCACCAACCATTATTTTATATTGGTTTAAATAAGTTCTTGGTCCCTACAAAGTTCATCAAATTTGATTTTGGTCCCTGTAAAATTTTTCCTTAGGTTTTCGCCCCTGTAATCTCACAAATTTTGCAAATAGTCCCTACCGTTATCTTTTTCTGTTATCTAATACTCATGGGTATCGAGGTAATTTTATCTTACTGTCCGACTTGCTGTAAAATTTGGCCATAAAATAGAATCAAAATTATATATTAGGGACATAAGGTTAAAATTGCTAAATTCTTTCATTTTGTATGATATCTAGTACTCAGGGGGTATCGAGATAATTTCTTGTTCTTGTCCAACTTGCTCCAAAAGTTGGCTAGAAAGTAGAAATAAAATCATACATTAGGGCCATAGGGTTAAGATTGACAAAATTATTCATCTAGTATGATTTCTAGTACTCAGGGGGTAACAATAGGGACTATTTACAAAATTTTCTAAAATACAGGGATAAAATCTTAAGATTTTTTTTTTACAAGGACTAAAACCAAAATTAGTGAACTTCGTAGGCACTAAAAGCTTATTTAAACCTTTTATATTTTATTAACATTGCTAATTGACCGGAACTTTCTTGATCAATGTCATGTCACAATTAATGCTTGCCTTCCCGTGTAAGTAAGCAGAATAGAAAAACTTCAATTAATTAAATCATAAATCATAAATCATAAAGAAAAAACAATAAAAAAACTCATTATCCCCTAATTTGCGGATTACATGACAACTCAGTAAATACTAGCAAGCCAAACATTTAGGCTTATTAATTAAAGTTATGATGTCTTCCTTGAACTTGATTAACCCAAGTGAGTGTTTTTTTTTTAAGCAAAAGTGAGTGCTTCTTGACAATATGCACCAAGCATTATTTTATATTTTATTAACATGCTTTTTGTACAAGCAATTAAATAATGTTTTGAGGTGAGTTCTTTTTGCTTGCTTTTTCTTTTATTGGGAGCAATTAGAGTTACTGTATACTGTATGTAACCACTGTAAGAGTGAATGATGAACAATTGAAATTTAAGATTACTTTTGATATTTGACCACTGTTGTGATTATGACCCGCTTCTAGTAATTGTATTCTACAGGTAATGATGGACTGGTGAAGTCAATTGTAAAGATTATGTTCGTAAGAGTGTTGCAATTCATTCTTACTTATGTCATCTTGCCATGCGGTCATAACTGCTGCTTCACGTCTTCAGAAAGAATGAATCACATTTGTAATCTTTGAGATTTTGATATATTACAAACTACCTCTCAGTGCTCGTTTGGTGGTTAGGATAGGGTATGGACGGATAGGATAAGAGAGCAGGATAAGAGTAGGATCGGATATGAGCAGGATAAGCTGTTATCCTATCCGACGTTTGGTGTCCACCAGATAACCAACTGGATAGCATTATAATTTTAGTATGAATTTTAAAATTTTCGTTTTTATTCCGAATGTTTTCATATTTTATTAGATTTAATTTTTTTTTATAATTTTCATTTTTTAAGTTTATATAAAAAGACAAAATTGTCCTTGTAATAAAATTACATATTATATTTTAAAATTTTAAAATATTGTTTAACTTAAATTAATTTTTTTATAATTTTAAATATTCATTTTTAGCTTTTACTTTACATATAGTTAAATTATTAGAATATTTTTTGTTTATTTTTTTTTTATAATAATATACATTAATAAAATTAGCCTTATGACAAAATAAAAATAAATTTTAAAATTAATTATTAATATTTTTATTATTTTATGTTTTATTATACCTTTTTTGCAACCATATTATATTTTATTATACTTTAATTATTTTATATATAAAATATTTTTATACTTTATTATACTCTAAATCACTTTATCCTATCCTGTTGAGTTCTAACCCAGCTCCCCCCTCAGGATAAAATTTTAACTAAATGGACAGGATAGGATAGGTGACAGGATAAACTTATCCTATCCTGCTGGCTCACCAAACAACAGTTTCAGACAGGATGTGATAGCTTATCCTATCATGTCTCTCTTATCCTGACCATCAAACGAGCCCTAAAGTTAAAATGAAGCAATTTACATGAAAAGAAAAGTAAGTAGTCTAAATTTTGCTTTTCAAAAGTTCGAACATAATACAAAACCTTGAATATTGTGAAAATTTAACCTTTTTCAAAAATGAATAAAGTTCTACTTCTACCTCTAGCTCAGTTTACAGCTTCCTGGACATGAATACTTAACATGAATCCACATTTTCTTTTTCAACTACAATCAAATGAAAACCGAGAAAGGAGTGCGAAGAAGGTCACCATCCCGAGGATGGATGAACCTAGGAATGGATGTTTCAAATGTTGAAGGCTGCTGTGCTGATAGCATTCTGTTGGGACTTTCAGAATTAAGTGTACTATTATGGACTTTAATGCCAGAAAAAACTCATCTGGAATAACGTCATGAACACTAGCACTTCATGTGTGTGTTCAGAAAGTAGAATGGAAAAACCTATCTTGAAGGGAACTTCAAATATGTCCAATGAATCACTTCTTGACTAATTTTAACACGTCACCAACAAGATGCAAAGAACCAGTCACAAGTACCTGATGTATCAACCAACCACACAAATTTGCAGTGAGATATCTTTACTTAGCAAGTACATAATATAATTCAGATTAACAAAGAGCAATCATTTGTAATGCGAGATGTATCATTGTATATATATTTCAAGAGCAAAAAGTCTGACAAGTAGAACAAAAAATTTGTGAAGATTGTGAGCCAAATGTTATACAATTCTGCATCATGTATTTAAAGTACATAACAAATTAGTTAAAAAATGTGAGCTAGATGGTGTGAAAACATACAATAAGCATATCAAGTACACATTACACTAGATTGAATTTTATAATTAAATTTCTAATTTTGTTGTGTGAATATTCATAATTCTCCAGTGTAACTTCGTTACCTGAAAACGAACTGACTGGTTTTGTTGCACTCTGTCCCTGAGCCATTTGAGAGCCATTGGCAATGAGGAAAACACGGCGCTATGTTCACAATTACTAGCACTCATTTCCGTATCATCTTTTAGTTCTTCAGAAACAATATCTAAACTTTTACCTGCTAAGCCAAGTTATCACATACAGATTAAAGTCTAAAGCTCCAACTTAAAAGACATACTGAGGAAAGAAAAATGCTAAACGACGTGTAGGGAAAAAAGGCATTGCTATTGTCCCATTATTCAGTAAGTTTCAATGAACTCACAAGAAAACATGAGATTAGGAATTAAGGTCTTTTGGAGATGAATGTATAAAAAACTAATGGCATACGATCTGTGGAGCTCCATAGTAATGAATGTATTAGTGCCGCCCACAATGTAAACCCCTCTTTCTCTCTCTCCTCCAGATATTTTCCGTTGCTATTCTCTTATGCCTTTGGAAAGGGTGAGCCTTGGCACAATGGAAACGTTGCTGCCTTTTGACCTAGAGGTCATGGGTTCAGATCCTGAAACAGCCTCTCCGCTTGTAGGAATAAGGCTGTGCACTAGGTGGGAGCCTCGTGCACTGGGCCACCCTTTTATTCTCTTATGCCTTTGGTCCATTTGTTAAACATAACCAGTTCATATTTTCACAAATAAACAGGGCAAGGGTTAGCTAGTGCATCCTAAATCAACACAAACTAGAATCTGCACCTCGCACCTGGCATCTACCATCAGCATTCAAGGTTCTAACTCTATTCTAATCTCAAATAACCAAAAACATAAATATGAATTATGGACACAGAATTTGTATGTTATAATCAATACCTTTGTTGCCTTGCATGAGATTTTCCCACACTCTTTGAAGAGTGAACTGCCACGACAGATCAACGTTAGAATCACTCAGTGTTAAAGCCTGGGATCCAACTTTGTTATACACAGATAAACTTGGTACAAAGAGCGCTTTCTTGAAGTAGAGACCTACAATTTCAATTTGATTGTATCTTCATTCCATGAACAAAGAATGAATTTTTTTCATAAAAATTTGTCACTGTAAAATATCTTGCATTACTTTTTCTCCTGATAGACATAAATCACAGAATTAATAGAGGAGAAAGCCACTTATTTGCTAATATTGCTATATACTATTAATCTTTCAAGTTTCTAAATTCATTATTGGACTAGGCCATTACTGGGAGGTCATGTTCTAGCAAAATCCAGAGACTACTGACCATGATCAGCACATGTTTTCATCAGGCGAGGAAGAAGCAACTGAGGATCTCGTAATGTCAAACAATTGAACAGCAATATCTGCAAGCAATTCAATGGCTTCAACTCAAACAGTTCCATGCAATACTGAAGCATCATTTTTTATTAAAAAAATAGTAGCAGTTCCACTCTTATGAGTTTGAGAAAAGGGTCCATGAATCAACCAAAAGATGTCAAGCAAAACCATAAAAACTGAGCGTGTCGTATAAATTTGAAACTCATTTGACTTGTAAATACAAGAGAAGTAATTATTGTATTTGCAACTTTGTGTCTCATTTTTTCTGAGAAAGCAACTTATATAGTTTTAGAATAGAATCTCACCTCCCAAAAGTGGTGGTCAAATATCAGTATCAGTCAGGAACAGTGTCCAGATTTAGTAAAAATCACAATGCACACAGATAACAGTGGTGCAACTATAACTCGTTTGTAAAGAGTAAAGAATTCAGATACATAAAATCCAATATATAGGTGATTTAGCTAAGTTAATGCTAGCTTTAAAATGATATCTGAATAGAAGATCATGGTAATTTACAAAGAAGAAGATCACTTCACCTGTCTCAAGTTATATACTTCAGAAAGATAATGTCTAGGAAGTTTGAACAAATTGATAATCTGTACTTTAATGGTTCCAATTAAAGAGCAATCCACATCCTGAAGATAAGGTTAAATACTCGACAGGCTCCATAGATGGTGATTTTCTAACTAAGGGCACACTAACATTAGCTATTCTTATTTTTATTACTTCACAAGTTTTTTAGTGACATTCATAAAACTTCTGTGCATGGTCAACAGAACACAAATTGCATAACTTTATTACACAGTGACAGATCCAACTTTGACTGCTAATTTCTCAGCTTATATGTGCTGAAATTTAAACAGCTACATAAAATGAGATTTAAAATCTGTACTCTACCGGAATGGATATTCTCTGGGCTCCGTTTTCACCATCGTGCATCTTCACTACTTCATGTGAGAATTTAGAATTAGTAGGCTGCTGATGAAAAATGCTCTGGTCCGGGTTGTATTCTTTAATGGCAAGAGAAAACCACTTTGCACATGCTTCCATGCTTTCTGGACTATGAGCCCCATCTAAAAAGAAGATAAGTTCATTTGATCTTTCATTCTTGATGGGATGGTCAGGAACAATCTGAGCCCTTCCTTGCAAACTTGCACTTGTTAACCCTTTTATGAACTCCTCTGGCAAAGTGTTCATCTTCATGCAGGTAGATGAATCACTTCAGCGGTAAGGCATACAAAAACAGAGAGAGAAGAGTGTAAAAAGAACTACTTTTAGAACTTACAGTTTGTTCCAAATAAGTGTCTCCAAGATGCCCAGTCCTTTTCAGCCATGTAGAGCACAGTGCAATGGCAAGACCAGCATTTAGATATTGGTGCTCACCTTCAAGACCAAGTCTCATACCATTTAGCAATTTGGCATCTAATGGGGGTGCCACTTGAAGAGGTACCTGGAGTCAGCAAGATTATTAACTTAGTGAATGCAAACACCAAAGAGTCAAACATTTCCTAAAAAAGCTATCTGAATTTATTGTAGTGGAAAAGTGCAGAAAGTTTTAAGACACAACTTGATCAAACACTGCATGTGTATGACTGGGCATGTAGAATAATATTGAAGGCATATGACAAGGCATGTAGAATCAAATTCTCAATAAAGAAGTATTAATGATATAACATCCTTTGAAAGAATATACAAGCGTGGTTGCACAATATGTAAAAGTTCTACTGAACTCATCACATGGCATAATAAAATTTGAATTTTAATCCAAAACAAACACCGGCTATGTTGTACCCTTTTATTTTATTTAAGCATGCCAATTTTATAACGGTTACACGAAGAGATTAGTCATTCAGATTTATTTCATAAGAAATGGAACAGCCTCATGAAGGAAATACTTACATTTAATATAGAAGCCTTCTCTTCAAGTACACACATTGCTTCGTCAGGCTGAGGCACCGTGAAAGCTGGAACTTGATCCTACGTCAAAATCAAAATAGAGAACAAATAAACAAACAAATCAAAGAAATTCATTAAGAAGACAGTGCACAATGTTGATAGACTTCAAATATAACTTTTATTCTTGAAAAGAATAAAATTTTTAGTTCAAAAAATACCTTGAAGATACCAGCCTTCTCTCCAGCAATTTCTCCAAGAGTATTCCCTGTTAATAAAATTCAGAAGAGGTAAACCCAACTGACTGAACAAATCTGTGTGTGGCATTGCAACATTATGTTCAGCCATATTCTAACACTTCATATATATTATTTCAACTTATAAAAGGTATATTTTAATATGCCATAGAAACGGCAGACTAACCGAGAATCTCCATGTGGTCATACCCAAGGGAAGTTATACCACAGACAATAGGTGCCTGAACCTGAAATATCAACATGCCCACATGAGCTTGCTCCTAGATATTATCATATTAACTTAGCACAAATTATTATTACAAATACCAAGAATTAATAATCAAGCAGTCTTAAAGTGTTAGGGACCAGCAGATTTCTGCTGCAATGAAAATTATGCATACCACATTTGTTGCATCATATTTGCCACCTAATCCAACCTCCATTATAGCAACATCTACCTGCATAAAAATTAAAAATAAAGTAACTTTAAATCATTAATAACAACTAATACAAAAAAATTGTATCTCTACCGAACACATCTGGGTAGAAATTTAAAGCACAAGGATCAAACCTGCTCAGCTGCAAATATCTTGAAGGCAAGTATAGCAAGGAAACGAAAATAGGTAGGCATTGGAACATTGTCATCTGTTTTTTCCTGTGCACCATATGAGAAACCAGTTACATTAGCAATACTATGATTATGAGCAAGCACATCAAATAACAAGCATTCTCTAAGAGACTGTAACATCGTTGCTAAGTGATCATTATGATGATCAGGCCCAAATATAGGTAACAAAATGGTATTAATGTTGAACTACAGAATTTTAATTATTATGCCATGACAATGCTTTGGATCACAGAACAGAAAGTGATTCTTCTGGAGTCACCAAAACGTCAGTTAAAGCCGAGGTTTTCTTCTTCTTTTTTTCATTTTTGTTTTTTTCAGAGGAATTCTAATTGATAAAGCTTTAACGCTAACCACTTCAAGTTCAACACCACAACCTTTTGTTCCTTTCTCAATTAAATGACACTCAAGGCACCTTTTTGTCAAGGGCACCATCAAGCCCAAATTATCTGCTCTTCCATGACAATTAACTTCTGAAATCAATACAGCTAAAAAGCTGAACAATGGAATAGCTTCAAAACTTCAACTAATTAGCATATCCATTTTGTCACTCTTAAGAGTAACTGGCAGACTAATTTACAGAACTGTAAAGCTAAAGTTGGGATAGGTCACCAGTCGAACGAATATAGTAGAAAGGCGATTTGGTTCTGGTTCAAAATAACAGTTCTGGTTCAAAATAAAAATTGAGAAAAAGATAACTTGGTTTTCCATAAGGTAATGCTTCTGCCCATACAAATTCACATGAAGTATTTACGCACAGAAAATATACCTTTAGTCTATTGTAACACCACCAGAAATATGCTAAAAATTTCTCTTCACAGATTTCCTCACTGCAGAAGCAAGAATAATTGTAATGAATCAGAAGAATCATAATTACGTTGCAAAAAAGGCACCTTATAATGGATTTTACTAAATATGTAAAATTTAGTAAAAGAACAAAAGTACAAAAACAAGGAGAATCCAGTACCTACCAATACTAAAGAATAATTGTGTAACAAAACAAGTTTAGTATTAACAAAATTATCAGAATTCGTAAGCTTAATTGGTATGCACCCTTGAGAAAGCGACAGACACATAATGAATATCAAAGAAATAAAATTGCCTATTCAAAATAGTGAACGGATTCAATATAAAAAATGACACAAGTTATTGATGAATGCATAGTACAAGGAAATAAAATGAGCATATGAATCTGAAACACTCACCCATCTAAACAAAATCTTTCTCGGATATCAATGAGGTGAGGAGATGTGAAAAGACCAGTATGAAAACCACAATTTCGCAATATAGATTCTGTGAAGGTGCATGTGGATCCCTATGGAACCAAAGTTCAAAAGAACAATTACCATCATCATAATAAGCATAGAATTGCTAATTATGACATAAGCATAGAATTAGAAATCCATAGCCAGACATCACTCTAACTATAAGAGGCCACAAACTACAAACCCCACTTATCAATCATTGCAAGAGTTTAGTTGAACATCTTACGATGGCTTCATTTCCAAGCAATCACCACAAAGTTAATAGAAAGTACCTTCCCTTTGGTACCAGCTACATGGATAATCTTCATATTTGAAATCGCCTCCTCCAAATCTAGCATCTATGGTATTGCATGCACACACCTTAATTTGTTAACATCAGCGCTCCCAGCAAAGTTACAAAACATTCAAACCCAATTCACATTTTTTTATACCTTGAGGTACTCAAAGAGTATGTCGAACTGATCCCCCATATTGCTACTATCAGCACGAGTTCGTGTAATGATTAAAGACGACAAGGCTTCCAATGCTTCTTCATAAGGAGTCAAAGATGAAGACTTTGGGGACCCACTGCCACCCTCTGCAAAAGAAACAAATAACATAAAGATCAAAACTTTAACTTGAATTGAAGCACCCCAGAAGCGAGAGAAAGGAGATTATATATTAAAACGAATCGAATCTAAAATTTGATAGTATACATAGAGATGAAGAGGGAATGAATACCTTGTTCAACCATGGTGATAGAGGTTTTTGAATTCTGAATCAAACAGAATAGGAAAAAATGAGAAAAGAAAGTGTGTGTGAATTGTGAAGGGGATAGAAGAGAAAGAGTTAGAGAGGTGAAATGAAATGAAAAATGGAAGGTAGGGTTGAGATTGAAGGAGCGAAAGGGGATAGAAAGAGTTGTCTTTTTGTGGTATGTGTCTTTGTTTAATTCTCTGTCTTTATTTGGATTTGACCAACCGCGGTTGTTGGAGAGAAGAAGAGAAGGATAGCTTCAGCTACATTCTCTGTGTAGCAAGCAGGGTTAGTGTCACAGTGGCAGCAAGTAACAGTGTAACATACGTATCGTTCATGGTAATTAGTATGATGATGCTGTCCAACGTTAATTCTTCATCAACGGTTTTTGTCTTGCCACGTAACGGTATATGTCTCGTTTGGGATCCAGATTCTAACGTCAATTTTTCACGCATTAATATAGGCTGGATCAATTTTAAGTTTTTTCAAATAATTTTATTGATTGATCCAAGAGAATGTGTCATAATTGAATACTGAGAATCTATTTTCCTAATGAAAGGGGTATTTAGATTACAAATTAGCTTATCCATAATTTTGGATCGTGAAAGTATTTCAGCTTATAGAGATTAATCTTGTTTTCCTAAAAACTATATGGCAGGAATTGAATATCACCTTTATAAAAATCAATTACCCACAACCCACCAACTGTGTTAAACCTTATTATTGTTTACATATAATTTATTTGAAGTTATCTTATCATATATGTTTTTTTGAAGAGTTTATAAAAATAACTGATAATCTTATGCTTGTTGGGGTTCCAATCCTAACTTCTTCAACTTCATATCCGACAGAGGTTTCTAGAGGTGGTAGTGCTCATGGATGATTGCCATTCATGGAAACTCATTCTCATTTCGAAGGGAAGGAAGGGTTAAACATCATGTACATGTTATCAAGGGTGTGATTTTTTAAAACAACATAACATGACACCTTTTTTATTTTTATTTGGCAATACAGGGGTGAGGGGTGAGGGGGTGTTTGCGTCAATTTAACCAATTTTTGACAAAAAAAAAATGTAAATATAAAATTGTGAGTTAAAAGCGATTTAGTCAATGAAAATACAAAATAAAAAAAATAAAACGGAAAATTAGAAATATCTATTTCACATGCCTAAAATAATATTTGATCACAAAATAATAAAAGTGTAAGAAGAAATACAATTATTACAAGCAAAACTAAAAGTTTTATGACTTGAGTTTCAGTGTCTCAATTTGAATTTTTATTTTTTTGGGTTTCCAAAGGTATCCTCCACATGCAACTGCGGATACTGGACGACATTTAAGGGTTGACCTTTCCTAACGTGGTTTTCTCCATACATAAGAGCCAGTGATCGAACCCTTGACCACTTACTTAAGGGACCCAAACTCGTTATCACTTGGACCAATCACATGTTGGTTTGAATTTTTATTTAATTGTTAATCTAAATTAAATTTGAATGCCCTTAGAAATTAGAATAGAAGACAAGAATAAGGGAGTGGTTTTTTTATTATTATTATGAAGGGAGTGGTGATTTAAATCTAAAAGTTTATTGAGCAAGATCATCAGATTTATTGAACTAATTAATTAGAATCTTAGTTTTCATTTATTATGTTACCATAATTTATCTAAAATTTATTTATGTACTACTATAGTTTGAACTATTTAAAATTGAGTTTAATTTAGAATAGTTATGACAATACTCAATCATTTTTAATAATATGACAATTTATAATCAATTGATGATATAAAAAATCTTTACACCGAGTATACATCAATTAATTCATTTAATTTTACCTTAACCTTTGATTGGAAGTTCAAATTTTAATTACCACACTGATATCTAAAATTCCGAAATCAATGCTCTTTGCCATTCTGTGAAGTCTGTTGGGTTAGGCAAGCATTAACCAATGTAAATATTGATATAGCTTTTTTCTTTCTTTCTGGAAACCAAAATAATAACAATGGAGTGAAAACAATTGGCTCTTGGTGTATGCGCTCTCATCAATATGAGCTTCACCTTCACGGCCACTAGTGTAAAGGGTTAAGAGGTAGTTTCATGCCAAGAACTCAAATATAAAATCTGCCAGATACAGATCAGATCACCAAACAAGTCTATATTTGGAAACTTATCATCTCTGTACATTTTCAAAGCCCTATTTTCCAGTAACAAGCAATTCTCTCATGATATTTTTTCTTCAACCGCCGGCATCTAAAAGGGGAGAGCCACAATCAAGATATGCCTATAACACAAGCCATACAGTAATTCCAGTTTGTAAAAGAAACAAACAGATCCCACAAGATAAGACAAAAGCACTCTGAAAAAATTATAAAAAAATAAAAAAATTGTTGCAACCTTGTATTCACATCTATCAAAGCATTTGTCTGAGCTGCTGGTTTTCCTTACGAAGAGACTTCACTTCATTTATCAACTCGGCTTGGTTTTCCAGAATGGATTTCATCACAGTTGACATTTCCATCTGTTCAAAGTGACAATTAATTAGAGAGGAATTAAAAAAATGGAAATCACCAATAGTTCCAGATGCACACCTCTTGCAGATGAAACTGTCTTAAAATTTCAATATGAAGGTTTCTCATATCCTCGTGTATGGATTTCTGAAATGAATCTAGGGTTTCTTCCAGGGTCCGCTGAAAAAGCTGGAGCGTAAATGAAGATCCTTGTGCATCTGACTGAGATATTTTGTGTTGTGAAATTACTCCCTAACATAAATTTCACAGATCAATAAACATAAGAAAACTTGAGCAACAACAAATATAAACATATGAACAGATTGTCATAGTGGATTCTACAACAAAAAAAAAATGTGGTAATGGATTCTATAACTAATATGCATTCTGAGTAACACCAGAACTAACACAATCTATCAACGAAACCCATATATAGCCTATACTATGAAATCTGAAGCACAATAATGAAAGATTCTAGGATGAAGGAGAAGCGAAAAATGTTCAACTCTCCTCTAAAAGCAAATAACATATGCAATGCAATAATCAGATCTGACTGATTTGTATATTATTAACATACATTTGTTGGTGGTAGAGAGCTTGATTCAGTTGGAGCAGAAATATCAGACTTCGATAGCAAGCTATTTAGAAGTTCTTCTCTGGTTTCTGCTCCCGATTTCTTAATCTTAGGTGAACCAACCGAAAGGGATACTCCATCGCTGAAGGTAGATGTAGTGCTGATTCTTTCTGCATAGGTAGAAAATCTTCGAGGAAAAGGTGACATCCTAGGGGAATCAAGGATTCTTGGTGAATCAATATTTGCCTGTCCAAGGCTGGCTTTTGTATTGATGGACAAAGGCAAAGAAGTAGAGAGCATGTAATCAGAAAATCCCAATGAAGTCTCCTGGCTTGTAGAAACATCCTTGGAGCGTAAATTGGCATAACTTAGGCTCGAACCTGTATAGGAACCAATACCCATTGATGAGGATGTATCCTGCAATCCAGAAAACAGTGATCCTGTTGTCTGACCACCAGAAGACATCCCAAAACGAGATGGTGCATTGACAGGCTGACGTGGGAAAGTATATTTATCAGATAACTTCTCACCACCCCAAGCTTCTGGAGGAGTGATGGAAGAATCTTCATTCTTCGAAGATTGAAGAGGAGTTGACCCCACAAGTGGAAAGGAAGATTGAGTTATATCCTACATTAAGTATGTAACTTAGTATGTAATATAATCGGTCAAAATAAGATAATCTACCTGGTCAAAAATAAATATCAAATGGAACTTCCCAGAGCAGACACAACAAAGAATTCAAATCAAGCTACATATTATACATGAAATCCTTTGCAATGATTTGATAAGTCATTTAATAAAACAGAAATAGATGCTCTTAAGTAGTATGCCTTCCCTGCAACTAAGTCAAATCAAATTCATGAACTAAATCCTGCTAAAATATTCTCAGCCTCAAAGAATTTCAATTTTTCGCTAGGATTTTCAAAGCAGCATAAACCTTCAAGCGATAAGGAGGGACCTATATTGGTGGAGCAAATAAGATCTAGGATAGTTAAACTAAAACAACACAAAAAAATAAAATTGCCAGCCGTTTGTGGCCATTCTTGGTTAACAAGATGTTCTATAAAAGGTGGAAGAAGAAGAAAGGAAAATGACATTTCTGTTTAAAGAATTCCAATCATAAAGTTATCAACAACCAAATTCTCCCATTGCCAAATAGGGAATACAGGTGCCACAGTGTTTAACCAGGTGGCTTTGATGGCAGGATATAAGAATTTGTTGCACTTTGAAATTTGAATTAAAGGTTTATGGTTTAATATTTCACAGAGCAGTTAAATTCAAAATAAGGGCCATGAGAGAAAAGAACCTGCTTGGCAATTGAGCCAGATTTCCAATCTAATATTGGATGATCAATGCTTCCTTCCTCTGAATTTGGAAATCTTCGACTGGATGATGGAAACAACGTTGATGAAGGTTTCCTATCTGCAAATATACCATCCTTCTTTATTCCATTTTCATCCCACAGCGAGGGTGTTATTGGCTGAACATCCACAAGAGGGGAGAATACCTCCATGTCATCCTTGAAGTTATAACTAGAACGTGGAGGGTGCAGCCTTGACAGCATTCCACCTGGCCATAAAGAGTTTCGATGTGGTGTTTCCTCAGCAGTAGATACATTTAGTACGGTCGATGAAAATTCATTGGTGGATGCTGTAAGTGAAGATGCTTCAATGGAGGCACCCAAACGGCCAGGATTCCTAGTACTGGACACCGATGTAGAGAGGGAAACACTTGAAGAAGTTGCAGAAGGTAAAGGATCAGGCATAAGGATTGAATCTTCAACTGCGTCTCCCACAAGAGCAGTCTCAGGAGTGCAATTCCTTTCATTAACAATAACAGGTTTTGACCTTTGCCAGCATAAGCTAGTAACAGCCTGTTTATATGCCATAATAAATTAGAGTGAAAACAGGAACATTCAAGTTACCAACATAAACCAGAGCGCTAACATCAGGAGCTTATTGTTTCATTTAAAACGATTACAGTTTATATTGTGTTAAAGATAGAATTCTTTATTCTTGACCAATGACATAGGAGCACCTTTAGACTACATATCAAGACTCTTACCATAAAAAATGAGACTTTAATTTTGCAATTTTCCTAAACACATATAAACATAAAATTGTCATATCAATGTAACAGAATAAGAAATCTCTTTGATCTTTACTAACTTGAAAAACCATATATTGCATGATAGATATTTACAGGAGAGAGCAATCAACAATGAAGAACATGAAGAAGAAGAAAAAAAGACTTGATTAATGGAGATTTTTATGAAGGAGCAAACGCTAGTGTAGTGTTACTCAAATAGGAAAAAGTAGGAAAGCAAGAAGCTGTTGGTTACTTGGTCATAACAGACTCAAAGATCAACTTTCTTAGTACATATCTATATGTTACTCATCAATATCGCATTCCAATACCCTTTCCAATATATTTGTGACCTATAAATCTAGTGCTCAAATAAGCTATGGTTAAGGAACTTCAAAATTTTGGCATATCATGCATATACGTTATCAAACACAATAAGCTAGCTTGCTCACCCATTACAGTGCATCAAGGGAATTACGAAGAAAACATTGGAAACCAAAGAGCCACAAGTGAATCAATCTTGTATAAATTATAATGCCAACTTTCACCAATCCGTGGTTGAGAGAAAATAAGTAAATAAGTAAGCTTAAAGTAGATTGCATTAATTCATAAGTCTATGTTAGTCTTAGATACAAATTAAAAAAAATCACAGAGTATGCAAGTGCTTCCACTTCCATGAGTCCATCTTGTCAGTTGAGACAAATATCAAACAGTAACCAACTAGCAGGGAATGCATTAAACCATGCAAATCAAGACAAAAGCATTATAGCTGAGGCAAAATTACCTCTGAACTACCATAAGCGTGAAGAACAGCGAAAGGTTTTGGTTTTCCACGAACATCATAGAATGCCACATGGCCATTGCTAGTTCCAGCGGCCAACATCAAACCATCATCTCTAAAGGCCAATGAAGAGAAAGGTGCTTCATAAGAAATGCAAAATGATGGTTTTCTAGAACCAGAGTCATAAGTATATAGTTTTTTGTCAAGACCCACACTAGCAATGATCTGTCAATGGGAGAAAGATGTCATGGAGCAAAGTTGGGAAACTCAAAGGAAAGGTTGTTGACAGTAGGATGAAATAGTCTCACGACGTATGTAAAATTAAAACAAGCCATGAAAAATGAAACCTTGTCGTTGGATGGAGAGAAGCTAATACCAGCAGTTGGTGCAGAATGCTGTTTCATCCATGAAACCTTTTCCCCCAAAAAAACAAAACAAAGGGAAAAGAGACAGAAAAATGTATACTGTTAAAAAGATCCATTTGAAATAATAATACTTTGAACTACAATGGTATCAAACTGACTACTAACACATGTTATTACAAGAGCAAGATTTTACACAAATATAAGATGCTACAGTGGTATAGGAAGATCAACTTGTATAACAGAAATTTGTTACAAGTTTAATTATTCTCTATTACAACTTCGGATGGAGAAGACCATTTAATTGCTTCAACCATGAACCAAGTAAAATAACTTTTCATAAATGTACAATGTTCCAGGATATGTAATATAATTTTTAAGTGGTGCTATTGCATACCTTAGGGCTACGACCAGTTGTATCCCACAAATGTACAGTCCCATCATCACCAGCTGTCACTAGTAGGTGACGACTAACGCGGGAATAATCAAGAACTCTCAACATCTGGTCTTACAATTTCAAAGATGGGAGATTAGTCCATACACTGATGCAAAGCCAAGAACAAGAAGGTTCCACAAAGAAGAAAAACCTGTTGATTGGGATCTTTGAGTTCTGCAGCCCTTGCACCAGAAGCAAGGTTATGAAGTATAAGGTCCCCACTAAGGCTGATAGAAGCCAAATGTTCATCTTTACAATTGTACATTACACCTGTGACAGTATTAGTATGGCCCCTCAGCCATTTAATGCAGCGCTTCCTTTGCAAATCCCATATCCTTACAACTTGCCCGCTTCCTCCAGAACACATGTATCTAGATGCCTTGTTGCTGAAGCTGATGGCAGATATAGACTCCTGAACAAGGGGGGAAAAGCAGAAGTAACCCGAAAAGAACAAAAAGAAAGTGCTTTGACTGTTCTGAAGTCATGTTCATATCAGGACCACTAGCACCGAGGAGTGACCATAAAATTACAGCAAATAAGCCAAAAGAAAGAACTTTCTTATGCAGTCAAGTAACTATGATTGCAACGCAAGACCAGACTGGAATTTTGGCCATTTCTCTGTCTCGGCTCTTCGAACAGATACCCCAAAGAAGAAACAGAAGTATTATAAAAAAAGGCTTCCCTGGCTTTGTTGCTTCCTCTTAAAATGCCAAAAACAGAAAGAGCCAACTTTGACAGGACAGTCATTCCCCTTATGCATAAACTCTTTAGTCAAAGCTCAAAACTCTAATCGAAAGGTTATAGGAGATTCTTTGAACTCAATTCTTTTTATGCTTAAAAATAATATAAAATTCATGCCAAGAGTTTTCACACACAAGTTTATGCTGATTATTATAACATTGCATCTAAAACGTCTTAGATTCTAAATACAACCACTTGATACAACACGAAACAAGACAATGTTTCAGCAACAGTAAACCCCAGACGAGACTTCTAATTTTTGCACATTGTTCATTGTTTTGTGTATAAAACACTACATATGCCAACCCCAACAGCAAAAAATTACCTCAATACTGTCTCCACTATCAGTACCAGCAACAGGAATGGTCCCCATGCTGTTCCCATTCTTATGCCACAAGGAGATCTTCTTATCATCCCCAGCACTGGCCACAACCAAATCTGCGGAAGAAACCAAATTCAGTAAAAACAAAGCAACAAGAGCGTAGTCTTACTGCGTTTTCTGTTCAGCTTATTTTTTAGTAAAAAACACCTTTTTTTTTTTTTCAAAAGCTCTGAGTAGGATTTTGATTATAAGCGATTATAAACACAAAATAACATAATCCAAACACACGCTCAGAATCAAACAGAATCATCAATTGCTAAATTGTTGAATCTAGAACAATTTGTAGAAATGCAAACCCTAGAAACCAGAGAGAGAGAGAGACTCACTGGTGTGGTTCCACTTCACTGAATTGACTTGATAACCAGGGGAAGGGGTGAAGCTGAGGGTGCAAGGATCGCCGGGCTTGACGGAAGCGTCGAAAAGCTTCACGGTGTCGCCACCACTTGCCGCCAACAACGCCATTGAAGGATCCCTAAAATTTATCAACAAAGCTTCTGAAACTGTCACTACCAAAGAAGGCCGTGGTAAATCGGGAAGGGATTTGACGGTTCTAGGAGAAGTATTGTGGGGAAATCGGTGGTAACATTCCCGATTTGGATTTAGAAATGGAAATGTGGAAACCCCACAACGGTTGAGAGTTTGGAAAATTTGAACTGAAAAAAAGAAAAGAAAGTGAGCGCCTTTTATATGCTATCAATCATCTTCTGGGTAGGAAGTGAACCCAGCTCTCAACGACTCTACTCTCTTGTGTTTTTGCTTTTACTTTTTTTTTTTCTTTGAATTTTATTTTATTTTATTTTATATTTGCCACATCTTTCATTTATATCTTTTGTACTTTACACCTCTTTAATAACGAAAATTAGCATCAAAATCGAAATTACGTGAATAAAACAAAAAAATGATGATATAATTGATAGTAGGAAAAAGAGCTTCCCATATATAAAAAAAATACCATATTTGTGACATGTTCGGTTTTTACTATATTGGGTTACCTATTTTTTTTAACAAAATATTAAAATCTGTTTAAAATCTAAAATAAGCTAATTCAAACTCGCCTTTGCAAAATTACTTTAAATTTACGTAATTCATATTAACTCAAAAACTTCAAATTGATGGTCGTTAAAGGATTTTTCTCTCATGTTATAAGAGAGTAAGTAACAAAAACAAGTTTTAGTAAATCTTATACACAAAAGTAAATTTGATATTATGGCTTTCTCTATCTAACATTAGAGAATCCAAATCCTAAGCTATTTACTTAAGCTAGTACAGGATTCAGTCTGATAAAAAAAAAGCTAGTACAGGATTCTACTTGTATCCAAATTTCATAAGAATGAACCAAGTTACATAAAGTAAGGTTCAAACTCGAGACGATGCGACCATTGTCATTACCAATGCAACCTACAGGGATTGCTTATTTTATATATATATATATGATTTAATTGGTATCCACAAGTAAAATAAAAATAACATTCTGTTCACCAGATAAGCGAATTAACAACATCTAACTTGAGCCACTTGGGTGGAGTCAAGAAAAAGCCTTACTCCTATGTCGCTTGGAATGTCAGTCAATCCGAAATTTCCTTCAAAACCAAGCAAACAAAGCAACATAGATGTTCCCCTAACAAGGTGAAATCGACAGTTATGTATTCCAATGAATAGCATAAGATCTTACTCTAACATTACAAATACAAACCAATAGAAAACCATAAAATCCAGCAGTGGCATCTTTTACTATCCCAATAAAATTGGCTGGAATCATCAACACAAACTGCTTAACTGCTCCATGAATGTAAAATGATAGTCTAATACTACTATGTGAAGACCTTTCAGAGCAAAGGATGTCATTTCCAAGGCCTATCAACAACACATATATGTACATATTGTGCCGTAGAATAATTATAAAAACTAAAGAAATAAAAACTTTTGCTTTATGACCATCCAGCAGTGCTTAATATCCAGCAACTAGTACATTATGCTCACCGTCTGACTGGATGGACAAGGCATTAAACTTGCTCGTCATCATCTCAGAATGGATAGAACTAACGACCAGACAAATCAAATCATCTTCTGATTTTAATTTAATCCGATAAATCGGCAAATGTACCTGCACCAGAGCAAACAGAAATGAAGAGCATGAAGGTCAATAACTATGATACAACAGCTTATGGAATCGTAAATTAAGTGCATTGATGCTATAACGTGAATACAGGGGAAAAAAAAAAAAAAAAAAAAAAAAAAACAACAGGTTTTTTATCATTCATTCAAGAATACTGTCCATCCAAATAAGGGGATTCTGTGCTGTGTTTGACCAGATATTATAAGAAAGAAAATCAATACCCTATACACTCAGATATGTATTTTCGTTGTACAAAAAATGTGTAATAAACACACTTCAGTTCTTCCAAAATACAGAGAATTATAAACAAGCTAAAACTATCACTTTCAGAAAACGATGAGACAGGAGAACATTCATGAGGCATATTATGAGAAACCACAGAACAAAGTAGCCTCTATCACTCTATCACTGGGTTTGTAAAGTAGGATTCTGGCATGCCTAATGAAATGTCAAGGCCAACGCACAATGTTATATTTCCATGTAATGCTTCGTAGAACAGTTTTATGGACTAAAAGCAAGCATTGAATAACGGGAACAATTTAAAGAGTAAAATAATATGTGACCCTATCAAAGGGGGGAAATTACCTACAAAGGCATTAATGTGTTGAACTATCCAACGCATATAACTCATGGTAACACAAACCATATCCAGAATATGGATTTACAAAATTAATTTCCATACTGGAGCTATCAAGTAGTAAAAGGGATATCGTCATTTAAAGTTTAAACTAAATCTAGCTCCACAACTTTATGCAATGCACTATTTACTGGTTGAGAATGGTGAACGTCGACTTTTGGTCTAAAGGACATTGGGGATTTTGGAAAAACAGATCCCTTATCCCCTTTCTTTTAACAGTGTATGTTTGGATTTGGATTCCCGTTTTGGGGACACCCCAAACCGGCGTTTGCCCAAAAGCTACTTTGGAGTTTTCATAATGGGAATCCAAACACACCCTTAGGTGGTGTTTGGTTCCTGGAATGTTTTATTACCAGGAAAACTACATTTCCGAGAATCTCATTCCCAAGGATGTTTCTTTCCCACCTCCATGCTTGATAATAGAGTTTTCCACTCCCATTCACTAATTTTATTTATGAGCATCTCGTATGCATAAGAGCAGTTTTTTAAAACTTGTACCAAATATGAGAAACTTTTATTATCATGCTCACATTCCTGGGAATATTAGAATAAAACTTGTACCAAATGCTACCTTAGCCATTGATTTTTTCATCCATCTAATCTCAAGGGCGGTGGATATAGCATAAGTGGTATCACAGTTGGTTCAGCTTAAGTTATGGTTACTCGCTTTCACTTTTTTGATGACACTGTTCTCACACTATTCTCATTTTGGAAGAAGATAGTGATACTTTTATGCATGTTCTTTCCATTCTATTCGAGGCTCTTTATGGGTTGAACATTAATTCGACTATGAGTGGTTTGGCTGGTTTGATACCTAAAATCTTAGTACTTCTTAGTTATTACCATTAAATTATCCATATGAGAGGAATATTTAGCTAAAAACTCCTCCCCCTCCAAAACCAAAAAATCTAAGAAAATACTACGGAAATAAAACAATTTCAGTCATTACCAAAATCCAAGGAGTCTCAAAATACTCTCATAAATAATATATACTTCCACACCTGCCCTATGCTCATGAGCTACAAGCAAAGAATTGAGTCATCTAACTGAATTTTCATAATAGAAATTTTCTCCTAAAATCGTAAGACAAAAAACCTTGACACTGTCAATGACGGAATAACAGTAACAGGACTTTCTTTTAAGAATGATATTTTTTAGTTGATAAAACCAAATTCAAAAAATCCGATTAGACCATATAATATAATTAAGCAGAGCATGCCTATAATTTGATGCTCGTTCAATACTTGGATTCAAAAGATTTGGTTTTTAACAGGTATCATCATTATAAGTAATCAATGCAATCCCATTATAAAAATGAGTAAAATATTCCCTCTTTTATTCTTTTTGAAAAGCAACAGATAATTTTTCTAAAAAGAAAAGAACGATTCCTCCTTTCAAAAGAAAAACTTACACTATATCAATACAAAGACAAGAAATCTCACATAAGCAATACTGTGCAGTTTAGGGATATAAGTTCAACAAATGCACTTATAATACCATGAAAAAACAGAAGAAATATTAAACAGACCATAGTTGTTTCAGGAAAAGTGATGATCTGCCAACCATCACATTTTGTGTGACGACATCATGAACCTTCCTTTTTTCTCTGCAGGCTTAAGAATCTGGAAAGAGCACATCAAGTTATCATCCACACTCATCATTGCACCAGCATTGTCAAATTCACCACAGTAGTTTGGAGCTGAAAATATCGTAACAAGTTGCCGCTCAGCAAAGAACTCATACCCATCCTCTACAACCTGTAGAAAAATTATAATGTCAGTTTCCAGAAAAGCACCAAAAGTTTACCCATTTTCTTAGACGAGAAAACTGGAAGGAGTGAGGAGATGGGGAGGGGCGAAAACCGTATAGTGACCTGATGAGCACGACAGATAAGGTCCAAGTCATGCTTTGTCAAAAATTCAGCCACCTTATCAGCGCCAAAGGTGAAGGAGACTCCTCTGTCATTCACACCCCAACCCTTCACATCTCTGCCAGGATCCGACCAAAGCAAATCACAAAGCAAGCCAGTGTCTGGAATAGCAGTCGGACGGGGCAAGTCCCTAATTTGATCCAAGTTTGCGAGATCAGGGGAAAGACCACCGTGCATGCACAATATTTTATCATCTATAAGAGCTGCCACAGGAAGGCAGTTAAAAGAGTCTGTAAAGGCTTTCCAAAGCCTCACATTAAACCTTCGCTTACATTCATCATAAAATCCATATATTCTATTAATGGAAGCACACTCATGATTTCCCCTCAAAAGGAAAAAGTTTTCTGGATATTTGATTTTATAGGCAAGCAAAAGACATATGGTTTCTAAGCTCTGCTTCCCACGATCCACGTAGTCTCCTAAAAAGAGATAATTAGCATTAGGAGGTAAACCCCCATACTCAAAAAGCCTTAACAAATCACTGTACTGCCCATGAATGTCACCTGAAAAAGCAAAGAGATATTCCAATCATACCAGAGCAATCCACAACATGAAATGCGAAAGGAAAATAGGTCTAAAGATGAAGCAAAAACATGAAATATGTTGAAATACTACTTGCATTGTAGATGAATAACTTAAAACAAGGACCAGGATTTCAACATTAGTGGAAATGTTGAAAGAAGAAAGCCACAATCCCCTATGTTTTATATGTCCTAAAACTAAGAGGATTACACACATTTTCTTTCATCCCTACCCAAAAAAAAAAAAGGATCTACCTTGCAACAAATAAAAAGGATACTCAAGCAGCATGCATCAAAAGATAGTGTTTGTAAACCGTATTAAAAAAAATAGAGAGTAATTATGGGGGTGAAAATGAAAATTCACTGTACTGCCCATGAATGCCAAATGAAAAAGCAAGGAGATAGCTCAATCATAGCAGAAAGGAAGTGTACAGGCAACCCAAGACACCTAATAAACTTAACAACAAACAGCAAACTACAACATGAAGTACCAAAGGAAAATATGTCTGAACATGAAATATGCTGAAATATTACTTGCATTGCAAATGAATTTGGAAATGTTAAAATGACATAGAAAAGCTTTAAAACAATTTTTTGACAATCCCCCATCTTTTATATGCCCTAAAACTAAAAGGGTTACCCACATTTTCTTTCATCCCTATCAACCAGCAACAGCAAAGCATACCCTAAAACTAAAAGGATAAACTTGGAACAAATAAAGGATATCCAACAGCATGCATTATAAATAGTATTTTAAAAACCCTAAAAAGATTTATAAAAAAATTAGGAATTGGGGGTGAAAATGAAATGAATGATACCACAAATCTTGATGGGGGCTTCGAGTTCAAGTAAATTAGGCTGTTGGAGGAAGATGTCTCTAGAAGCAACACAGAGCTGCTTGATCTCAGATTCGGACAGCTGAACCTGCTTTCCGGGTCGGGCCAATCGGACCTCCGTGAGTCGCCGGATTATGTCATCGAGAACCGCTTCATCCATCCCTTGTTGTTGTCCTTGTTGCTGTGTGCTCATCGCAATTCGATGATCAGCAACACTTTCTTACACCTTTCTTCTTGTTTGTCTTCTCAGTTGAGTTCTAAGCAACAACAACAAGAAGAACGAAGCAAAGGGGTGAACCAACCAAGAGTAGAGAGTGCCCCTCTCTTTTCTTGGTTTGGTCCTCTCTGTCTTCGTGTGGAGTGTTTCTGTTTGCTCTTCCACTATTTTCTTTTCTTTTCTTATATCAATCATTTTTGTTTGTATATTAGGTATTAGTAATTTTTATTTTTATTTTTATTTTAATTTGTTAGCTACTGTCCATTTCGTTTTGTTTCTTTTATTTAAATAATTGCGTAATTTTTTTAATATTGATTATAGTATTTTATAACTTGAAATACAATTACAATAAATCTTTTTGAAAATTTAAATTAAAGTTGATTGTTCATTGGTTTTCCAATCATACCAGAGTTATCCATGTTCATTGATTTTCTCTCTTTACTGAGAGTTTTGTTTTCTCTCTTGTTTTGAGAGTCGTCTTTACAATTCCAAATCTTTGCTCGCATGGTTTCAATCTTGAGGGTCTGTCTTTGTTTGATCATGAGGAGGAAGGGCTAGTGTTCCACAAGAGGGGAGACCAGTGGAGGAGAGACAAGTAGAGGGGCCAAACTTTGAACTATGTCTCATAGGGCGGTTTCTGACTGATCGTAGTATCCGGGTGAATGCTATGATGGAGATGATGCCAAATGTCTGGAGGCCGGGGAAGGGAGTGACAATTACTGAGACTGAAAAGGGCTTGTTCTTATTCCAATTTTATCATCAATTGGATCTGGACATGGTGGGCAATGGTGGTCCCTGGAGTTTCGACAATCACTTGCTGGTGTTCGGGAGAGTTCAGTTGGGAGTTGCTTTGTCCAATATCTCTCACTTTGATGTTGCTTTCTGAGTTCACATTCATAACCTCCCTCTTGGGTTTATGACATCAACAGTGGGAACACATCTAGGCAATTATATTGGCACTTTTCTGGAGTACGACAAATCAAACAACACTAGTCTATGAAGGAAGTATACGTAGATTAGGGTTATGCTTGATGTGAGGGTGCCGCTGAAGAAGGAACGTAAGGTGGAGTTGCAGGGAGGAGAGTGGAGCACTGTTACTTTCAAGTATGAAAGACCAGGGGTCTTTTGTTTCCTCTGTGGCTTGTTGGGTCATAGTGATCAATTTTGTGATCACAGGTTTTTTATGGATGTTGATGATGGCAGTCGAGGATGGGGAGCGGAGCTCCGGGCGTAGGTTAAGAGGCAAGCTACCGGTGCGAGTTGCTGGTTACGTGAGCATGGCGAAGGGAATCAATCGCAATCATGGAATATCGGAGATCATGGAGCCAACAATAATGACATGCACTAATTCAAATTCAAATTCTTTTAATGGCAATAATGGCTCAGTTGCGGTTTCTATGGATGGGAATAATGGCAACAATATTCCTTTTATGTGCAATGATTTGGTGGTCCAGCCAACTGTCTCAGCATTAAATATTGGTGCACTTTTCATGGGATTACAAATTAATGCCAATCCAAATAATCCAAATGCAGCCGTTGGGGAGGTTTTGGTGGGATATGATGATGAGTTTAATGCAGTTTATAGAAAGAGAAGGCGCCAAATCCGTGAAGGTAAACAAGTTGTGTCTCATATGCATGTCATGCAACCAATAATAGCTCAACAAGGAAACACAGAGCAGCAAGTACCCAGGCCTGCCAGGATCCATGAATATTCTAAGTTAGAACTGTCGAGGCCTGGGTAACCTGCGTGCAGATCCTACCCTTAATTGCCTCATTCAACTTTATTGGTCCGACTGGTGTTTTCATTTTTTCTGTTTTCTTTTTAAATTTTTATTTCAAGCAAATAAAGCAATAGAAATCTATTGGCAGTGCAGTGAGCTTTTTTTGCAGAACGCACTAAGTCTCGGTGAACTGACAATCAATTTTTGCATTAGTTCTTGTGATGAGAGAGGGCATCTCTTCAAAGCTAAATCTTACGGTCACTCTCCCAGACTCCAAATGCAAGAAAGGAATGCCCTGTGTCTTCTTCATGCTATTTTATGGTTAATTGTGCTTGTTTCAACCAAGGTGTTGTTCGAGCTTGACTCAAAGTTTGTAATGGATAGCATAAAAAATGTTCAAGAGAACCAAACTGATTTTAGGGTTATTATTTCAAATTGTATGACTCTTTTTTCGTCCATTATTCCTAACTCTTTGGTAGAGTTTGTTAGGAGGGAAGTCAATATAGTTGCTTTTTCTTAAGGATGGCTAGTTGCGATCTTGATTTTTAATGGAATGGCTTAACTTTTCTTTTGTAAAAAAAAAAAGGTTTTCGAGGTTAAACAAAGTTTTTCTAAATATCATCAACGTTGTCTGATATAATTAAAAAAAAAATTTCTTCTTTCTCTTCTTTGTCTTCTTTATTATAAATGCTAATTTAATGTTATGAATCCACCAAATTCATATTCATCTCCCTAACTCACCTACTCATATCCTTTATCCTCTTCCCATCCTCCTTCTTACCTTATATGACTTTCAGATCAAAATGTGGGTGGGATTTCGTCTTCAATATGGGCTACGAAACTTTAAAATAAAAATATATACGAGATTAGAGAGAGAGAATATGAGAGTTAAAGAGGGAACGTAAAAGAGGGAGAGAACCGGGAGGGGTTACCAATCATTTTGAGGTGGGTCCCACCAATTTTATTCACTCTTCCTTATTTCTCTCCTCCACCAAACAAGAGAAAAATGTATTTTCTCCTCCTTTTATCTCTTATTGTTTTCTCTCTTTTCATTTTCTACTTTAACAAACAAAACATACAAGTCATAGGCCAACTTGACGTCGATGAACCCCATTAGAGGTGGCAAAACGGGTTGAGCCTGACGGGCCAACCCGCCAACCCGCCACTTTTTGGCGGGGCGGGGTAGGGATTTCGACCCACCAACCTACCACAACCCGCCCCACCACAACCCACCATGAAAACGGGGCGAGTTGGCCCGTCGAGTTGGCTTTTTTTTTTTTAGTTCTCATTTTTTTAGTTTTTTAAGTTTTAATGTTAGTCATGGTTTTAATAGTCACTACATAAGTACATGGTGATTGTTAGAAAAATAGTGCCATGTATATTTTTATTCATTAAAAAAGGTTCAAAATGCTATACTACCAATCAAAATGCTATACTATTATGCATATACTAAAATATTTATATTTTTATCATGTGAAAGTCCAGTTTTGTGCATATAAAGTTTCACAACCATGCATATGTTGGATATCTTAGTATTTGCATTCTAGTGTCTATACCTCCTATTCTTTCGTCAACGTTGATTTTGAAGACAAGATAACTAAGCTAGAGAAATTTCAATAGAAGAAAATGGCTACAGGATCGCAACAATTACTAAGTGAGATATAGTAATATCTTATGCATGTGTTAAACAATGGGAAAACAAATACAAATTTGGATTTTTGCTTGGTGCATGCATTAAGATTGTATAATTTAGGTTCTCATAATTAAACAAGTAAGTCGTTGTATTGATACTTTTTCAATAATTTAAATCATTTTCAAGTGGAAACATGGTTATTTTAAAGATAATTTAAGTAATTAACTATTTAATTTAATTTTTAATTTTTGTTTTCAAAAAAAAAAAATGGCGGGCCAACCCGCCAACCCGTCACGGGGCGGGGCGGGGGTAGATTTGCAACCCACTTCCAAAATTCAACCCGCCCCGCCTCGTTTTAGGCAGGTTGACGGCGGGGCGGGTTGGCCGGCTTTGCCACCCCTAAACCCCATAGGTCAAACCCAAGTCACACTCAAAATTCCCATGAAATATATGCCCTCGGGTTCGTGAACCCAAAGTTTCATTAATGAGTAAACACCCAATTTGGTCCATGAAATTGTGAAGTAATATCAACCTGGTCCCTGAAATTATCGAAATTCTAAATTAGTCCCTGGAATTGTAAAACGGTGATCAACTTAGTCCCTCCGTCAAAAATCATATGGACTAAGTTGATATTAAGTTTGCAGTGTCAGGGACTTAATTGATATTAAGTGAGTAAGACCAAATTGATACTAAATTGGTACTAACTTATCATTCAGGGACGTTTTTGGACTTTTGATAATTTCAAGGACCAAGTTGATACTAGTTTACAATTTCAGGAACCAAATTGGCTATTTACTCTTTCATTAATTGACCCATTACATGTCACATGCACCTTACATGAGACACTTAATTGTCCATACCATATATATGTTACCACAAAAATGAAATGCATGCTTTCGGTTATCTTAACGAGATCCTCTATTCTTTGTCACTCTATTAGCCCAAAATTCTGCATAACTGAAGCAATCATCATATGATTATTATTGCAAGATCGACCCAGATACATAAGTATTTTCCCATATTTTTAAAGTTGAACAAGGTTTTCATGATCATCAATGTTATCGTAACTCTCTTAAGTGGCGGATCTAGGACCCTGTGTCAGTGGGAGACAACCTATTTCCAAAAAAAAGAATTATAATAATTATTAAGTTTAACTTCATTTTTAATCCTTCTATTATTAATCATATGCGATTTTGGTCTATGTGACTTTTTTTTAGTATATTTGGTCCCCTATTTTTTCAAAATTGTAAATTTGATGGTTCCATCCAATGTCCTTAATTTTTTTTTTAATGATCGATAAAGAGGAACCATTGCTCTAAGCGCATAGATCTTTTGATTGAGCTTCTTCCTCTATCTCTCCATTTCGACACAATTCAATGGTTCCTCTATGATATTTATTAGTTCCGTCCCTCTTTTCCAGACCCTTTTTATACTGATGGGTTGTAGTTTCGGTTTTGAAACGAAATGAAGGAAATTTCAACTTTGAACGATTTTAGAAGGTTGACATATGGAACAGATTAGAGAACATTTCAGAAAGGGGTTTGATGACTAAATTTCAACACAAATTAAATTAAAGGACTAATATGCAATTTTAAGAAAAATAAGACAGCAAAAGACTTACATATTTGTCACAAATTAGTTAGTGCATGTGATAAGGGTACCGAAACCCTTCAATCTTTATGGGTTTAGGAAAAATTCTCAAAAAATAAACCAATTTCAAGGACCTGCTTTTTTTATCCGACTAATATATATATGTATATGTGTGTGTGTAAGTGCGCGCGCGCGCGTGTGCGCGTTAACGTACACTCACTCATTTTTTAGAAGGTGTATATTAGCAAGCTACACCTTCGGGTGTATTTTCCATTTTTTAGTTATAACTTGCTAACGTACTCCTTCTAAAAATGGGTGGGTGTACGTAAGCAAATCCTTACCCATTTTTTAAAAGGTGTATGTTAGCAAGCTACCCTCACGCACCTAACGAGTAGTCGGGGGGAGCGCTGACGCTAACATATGGAGAGAGAAAGAAAAAAATAAATTAAATGAATAAACAAAGAAGGTGAGGGGTAACATGGTAACCAAATGAGAGAGTGTTGTGTAGATGAGTCTCGATAGATGAGAGAGATGAAAGAGTGTAGAGGGCAGTGGGTGCAAAAATATAAAGTGAGTGGGGTCAAAATAAAATAAAAAATAAGGGAGTAAATAATATTTTTTTGAAACTGAGTGGGTTCGTCTGACGATCCTAGACTCTATGTAGATGCGCCAAAAGCATACACATGAAATGCACGCTATTGATTTAAACCAAACACCTTTATCGTGTATAAATGCTATATTTCTTGCACTAAATCCGCCAAATGCTCATCAATCTCACTAACTAGCATACTCAAACCCTTGATCCACTTCCCTCCTCCTTCTTGTGGTTTTGCCTTATATGCCCTTCAAATCAAAACTTAGGTGGAATTCTGCCTTGAATGTGGGGAGCTACAAAACTTTTAAAGAAGAAAAGGATGAGATTGAGGCCTTACAATATAATTTTTTTTTTTGTTATATACTTGTGGGCGCAGGCAAAGACAAAGGAGGAAAGAAAAAGGGAGAGAAAAAAGATAGTCAAAGAGAGCACAAAATAGAGTGGAAAAACAGAGAAGGGTTATCCATCATTACAAGTCATAGTCCAATTTAAAATACGGTGTACTCGTGGATAAAACATAAGAGTGAATCCTTCGGTACCCCCATAAAATTTGGGGTGGCCCAATCAAATCTTACCAACTAATGTCACATCATTTAAAATTTGACAACTTATTTCTACCTTAGTCAAATCTTCTAGAGGGCATAATTGTAAACACAAATTGTTTGGGCTTTTAACCTCTGTAACTTGGAAACCACCCGTAACTGCTATCACCAAAGAAAGCCACTAATACATGTACTTCAATCTTTTCCTCCTAGTTTGACGCACCATAGAAGATGCAAAAGCTTCATTATTACAGACCCACCACGAACCACCACATACCCCCGCGAATGCTGTGGCGCCACAACAGAGCACCACCGCTAGCACTTAGACGCGAGCAGAACCAGTCCTCGTCTCAGACCGCCACAACCACCACGAGTTTCGCGTCCCAGACACCACATCGTCTCCGCCATAGAAACCAGATCCAAATGCCAACCTCTGCGACGTTTTCTATCACAAGAATGCATTGTCAGTTGCAACTCATCTACCGTGCATCGCCAGCAGCTTCATCTCCTCTATCGTGAAGGTCGACATAAACTGCATCGTTTTCTCCAGGAGTCTGAAGGCAGGAACGAGGCGAGGGTGCTGAGGATGAGCTAGCGTGGTCGACGGATATCTGGTGGGACTCCAAGATTATAGCTGAGTTGACTCCATCATTATGCGATGTGTACCATTGTTGATGCGAGGTCACAGATTGAAGGTAACAGTTGTTTGTGTTTGCATCACCTAGCAGAAAAGATCGAACATTGAGAGATATGGTTTCCATTTTGTTTTTACAATTATGCTCTCCAAAAGGTTTGACCAAGATAGAAATGAGTTGTTAAATTTTAAATGATGTGACATTAATTAGCAAGATTTAATTGAGCCATATATGCGGGTAAATATTACCCCCAATTCTATGGGGGGCCGAAGAATTCACCACACAACTTGTTATCATCTCATACTTTTTGCAGCTCTCGCATCTACATGTGTTCTAGGTAGGCCCAATGATGGTTTTACATTGCATTAGTTAGTGAGGACTATGATAGTCCGCATATAGTATTACCATTACCACATCCATAAAAAAAATATATGGTGGCTTTTAGGGTAAAATAGCAACATAAATGATTCATTAGTGCAACACTAGTTGTAATTGTTAGATTTATTGATAAAATAAGTGTATGGTCAGGATTAAATTTGAGTAATGAATTAATATGTTAATAAAAATTAAATTAAATAACAATTTTACAAATTTTGTCCCTGTCTCTAACCCACACACACCCCTTGGCTACTGGTGCTAACAGTGGAAGGCATAGTAGCAACAATGACAACAACAACCTTCAACGTATCCGAGTCGTGCAACAAGTTCATGAACTCGTCGGCATCAAAGCTCGACGGCCTCATCGAGCCACGCCTCCGGGATGACGCGAGCCCTTTCCTTCCTTGAACGAATCTGACACCGTCAACGATGCTGGCATCACCACCCATACTGTCGCCAACCCTCCACCGTTGCTGGTAACCTCTGCCATTGCCATTCTAACCAGTGTCGAAACCCTCCTTTCTCACATCCAAATGCTTGATACCAATGCTTTTGGTTCTCTCTCTGAATGTCCGACACCACCAGATTTCAAATCAAACACACACACACACACACACACATGGAGGCAAATCTATAGAGAAAGTTTGAGCTTGAAACTGGTAGTTTTAGAGAGAGAAAGTGGTAATGGTGAAACCAAAAGACCGAGGTTGACGAAGAGCTCTTTGAGGATGAAGAAGAGTTCTATGTGGGCGATTATACATGAATCGATTATTGGTAATAATGCATGGATGCGATTTAATCCATGAACCGATTAGCATATATAATTGATTCCTTATCGCAAATTTAATCGATTCCCAATCGTGGTGTGTCCACATTTGAGCTGGAAACTTTACTACGCGTAGTAACAGTGTCTTTGCACCATTGTCACATTTATACAGATATACGTGAGCAGTTGGGGTAGGAATGAGTTTTCAAAGGGAAAAAAAATGAATGTTTGAGTTGAGGTAGTCTCTTGTGAATGTAGGTGAGTGAGGAATAGTCTCTTGCAAAGGAAAAACAAATGTAGGTGAGTGAGGTAGTCTCTTGAGAATCATTATAATTGAGAGTTGTAGCTTTGTCCAAAATATCTAAAGTAATTTAGTTTTGTGCAATCACTAGTGCAGAAAACACTTTTAACATCGGTTAAATTTGACTTTTAACATTGGTTTTTGAACCGATGTCTATCTAGATGATGTTGAATGTGGGTGTTTTAGACATCGGTTATTAGCGAGAACCGATGTCTAAAGTGCTCTTTCAACATTTTATAAATCTGTTGAACAACATTGTTTCTTGCTAATAACCGACGTTTAAAGTATGCTTTAGATATCGGTTATAGATTAGAACCGATCCCTAAAGTGATGTTCAACAGTTTTATAAAAAACACATCACATTAGACATCGGTTCTAAAATGAGTTTAAGCACTTTCAACATCGGTTATGGTCATAACCGATGTTGAAAGTGCCTTTTTTAAAAAAAAAAAAAAATCTGGTTTAAACCAGTTACAATCATTTCCTTGTTTCATTTGTATAACCAAAATCTTAGCAAACAGAATCTAAATATTTTCAACAGAATCGCTTATAACCAGAATTTTATTCAAAATACTATATTGATTATGCAAAAGTATACACATTGATTACGCAAAGAAAGCCAACAGAAAAGTATACATTTAACAAACTTAACTAAATACATAAGATATCATAAATTTTGACATCGGTTAGTTTTAGAACCGATGTTAAAAGTTTTGACATTAATTTCAAAAATGCCACCACCTCGTTTTCGACATCGGTTAAAATGGAACCGATGTTAAATCCTGATGTTAAAAGCATATTTTACACTAGTTAATCCAAATTTTATATTCACTTTAGTTGTTTCGTGTCCATAAATGGCGTTAGAAGAAGAGAAATATTGAAGAAAAGGATTTCTATTACTTTGCCACACATTTGATACAAGAGTATGGTCCTCTGTTTATACTAGATCGTTAGTGACCCTTAAACTATCACACATAATTGCTCCACTTTAGGACTAAATGATTTGTGCAAGAAACTAATGTTAAGTGCCTAATAATGCATGATTTTTCATATAACAAGGAAATGGGTTTTTATTTTTATTTCTAGCTGATGGTACCTCGTATTTTCCAACACTCCTTCCATGCGCGCCAATATGCACATAGGAGTCCTACGGGGATTGTTGGCCACCCATAAAACCAACAACATTAGGCATGATTACAACCCTTTTCTACAAAATTCTTTACTTGGAAGGCGATTCAAATTGTATAACATCAATTCTGTACTTGCTCTTCGACGAAACCCAGAAATAAATAGCGATCTCAGTTTATAAATCATTGCCTTTCCTGTTTTGTGATGCCAAAATCGACTAAGCCAACATCCTACGTAATTGCTCCAGCCTCCAGGATAAGCTATATCTCTCTGTTGTGTCTCTCAGTAATTCTAGCCGGTATTATATATTATATATTATGTAAAACAATAAACAAAAATGGG
The DNA here is from genome assembly GCA_035048595.1 of Echinosophora koreensis. Classification (NCBI taxonomy): domain Eukaryota; kingdom Viridiplantae; phylum Streptophyta; class Magnoliopsida; order Fabales; family Fabaceae; genus Echinosophora; species Echinosophora koreensis. Next base: position 4,796,077 of record JAPCYP010000019.1, on the reverse strand, counting down.
AGGGATAGCACTAAAGTAATGATATATAGACTTATACATATTTGCTTTTGTTATGCCTGAATCCTGCAACAAGTTACTAAAAGTTAATACAAACTACTGATTGGAATATAATCAATGAAAGTTTTCTTTGGGAAGATCAAAAGATCATCGTTTTTTATCAAAATAAACTTTGGTTGCATGCACATGATAATTTTCTTGCTCCCTCTTTTGAGCTGCCAGTGCCACCCTGCAAGAATATTAGCAAATTTGGTTACTTTAATTTCTGCTATATTAAATATTCTTATCATGACCCCTAGCTCTAGTATTACTAAAAAAAATTAATTTTGATTTATTTAAAATTCTCACATGACTGTTTTTGGTCAGGGAAAGTTATATTGTTTTGTGTGAAATAGTAAGCTCCAGTTACATGTGAAAACTTGCAAGGAAAGCACAACCAAATTTGTGTCTATGTCGAACAGTTACAATTCAGAAAAAGGAAAATTCTGCAGGAAGCCAGGAACAGTACACAATTCCGAGGAAAGAGGAAAAATGCCAGTTGCCTGCAGCTAATTTGAAAATTAATTAATAAGTGTTTGGACACAAACCCAGCATCTTATGTCAACAATTTCTTTATTATGATCCTCGCAAAAGATGCCTGGTTCTTTGGCTGAGAAACTAAAGCATGTTTTAGTAAAACAATATTTTGAGACTTTATATATTATTGATGGATAATGACGTACCAAAAGATAAAAAGAAGACTGGAGAACATATAGTTTGATCAACTTTCATGTCCTATATCAATATCAACTACCTTCTGTTGAAGTTTCAAGATGCTGCAGCTACTATTTTAAGTAAAAAAAAGTTGAAAGTAGGTATCTTCAAAGTGCTCTCAAACATGTGGTCTGACTCAGATATTATGTCTTTCTACTGTACAAAATCTAAACATAAGATTTGAGGATTAAATAGCTTTCCTCCGTTTGCTTTCAGTTTAATATTTATCTATACTTTTCAGCTATAAGCTACAGGAGAAAGCATAAGACTGCCAAATGAAGAAGATGTTTCTGCTGATATGTTTCAGTACTTTAGGTCAAGACCTAATTTATAAGCCAAAAAACGCATTTGGAAGATGACATATATATCCACTTTTCAGATCAAAGACAGACATCCACTTTATCCTGATGAAACAGCCAACAGATGGCTCAGATTGAAGATAAGAGCAAATTGCCAACATGCTGATTGCTAAATTGGCAATGACCTTGTATGGTTTGGATGTGATGTTAATATCAGAAATTTGATCTTCTACTAGGGGTGCATTTGGATATACAATTTATTTAAACGCTTATATTTGTAATAAACTCTTTTTCAAATAAGCTAAAAATAGCTTATTCTTAAAAGCTTCTCTGACAAGCTTATGAAACATACTAAAAAGAACTTAAGAAAATATCATAAACTATTTTAATAAACTATTTGTTTAAGTTCATTATATTATAAGTTATTCTCATAAGCTCTGATCTATAAGTTCTTTTTTCCAAACACACCCTCGGTCATCTTTCACCTCGCCTTCCCTATATGCAAGGTTTTAAATCGCGGTCGCGGTTGCGTTGCGTTTATCCCAATCGCGAACAATTGTGGAAAAATTATGCGGTCATGTTTTGGTTTCGGAAACCTCTAAAACTAATAGGTTGTGGCCCCAATTGCGATCGCAGACCTTTATTTAAAACCCTGTTTGGCTGCTTATATGCTTACACCTCTTGTGTAAAAGTAATATTCTAACCTTGTCAAAGCTTTTAAGTAAATGCACATGAGTGATTTTATCATATTTCTAATGGTGTGAGTAACTTCTAACCTGCCTGTTTGGATTAAACTTTGCAGCCTGGCAAATCCAAACATAGAATTCTTTGTATTGTATCGGGCACAATATAATTGGTCCCAACTTTATGGCTATATATCGCTGGCTAAGAGAAATGTCACCGGACAGTGTAGGTTACCACTAACCATGTCCAATTATTTTGTTAATGAATCCAGCAGTGCATATGATAAAAACCAAAAGCTAGGTTCTTATACAACCAGAAAGGAACGTGGCATGGTTGTAAAATGCTTTCTCTTTACGGTTGGCTTTTCGAAGTCCCTAGTTTTCAGTGCCCCTTCTACAAATTTACGATGATGATCACATTTCTAACGGGGGAGAGAGAAGGCCTTCTCTTCTCTTTTGTTTTCTTTTTTCTCCTTTTTCATGTGGTGCGGTTACTATAACTGACGAAGCTAGCCGATTGGTTTGCTTTTCAGGCAAATGTTTTATAGATAGCATGCAAAGGTTCTTTTCTGAAAAATTGGAATAAAACTACATCTCAGTATTATGATTTTTTTCCTCTCTCTCCCCCCTCTTAGCATTGTTTGCCAGGAAATATATACTTAAAGTTGAAAACTTTAAAGTCATTTACAACTTGAAGAATACCGTACCATCACTTAAATATGCATTTATTTGGTATGTGTTTGGATGAGCGTTTGAAAAAAATGATTATGAATGTAATTGATTTTGTAAAATTGATTTGGTTAGAATTGAGTTTGAAGTGAAGTGATTTATGTTTGGATGTTTTTATTTTTAAAGTAAGTTTGATGTAAAACTTAGTATAAATTTTTTAACTCAACTCAGAAGCTACTTTTTGTAGCTTCCAGTCAGAATCAATTTTGGAGGTAGAATCAATTTTATCTGACAGAAACCAAACATCTCATTTTACTAAAATCACATTTGACAGAGGGTGGAATCAATTATGGAGGTTTTCAACGTGAAACCAAACACACACTTGATCGTCTGAACTTTGGAATAATATGTTTTTTTTATCAGCATACATGAGCATTTTCCTTTTAATTTTACACTGTTAATTATGCTTATGCTTATGCTTCTTCAGCTCATCTATATATACATCAAAATATTACAATATACAGCAACCTCAATTTTACACTTTCCTGTTAATGCTCTACAAAATTCCCTCTATTGTAGAATTTGTTAAAGAAGGCAGGGTTATCTTCCTAGTTCCTATTGCAATTTACAAGATCTATACTTAATAATAAGTAACTGAAAAGAGTGATTCCCTCTGTGTATGAACTGCGTATGATGAAGGAAACTTTTCTTTTCTTAATTGGTTTATTGCATGTCATGTCAAATAGAAGACAAACAGGCAACAGCACAAAAGGGTTTGCCAAAGTAGAAGGAATAAAAGGATAATAACGATTTATACTCGCAGCGTATGAATGGAGTTTGAAAAGGAGACTAAAGAGAGTATAGGTTGCGATTAGTTTATATATATAGGGAGCAACTCAAGTGAGAGAAGTGTGTTATTATGAGAGATGAGAGGAGTAAATCTGGACTTTTGGATCATACATGAATGGTCAAGATTAGAACATAAAGTCATGTGACTATTTTAAGTGATCACATGACCATATACTAACTTCTAATCCTGACCATCCATGTATGATTTAATGACTTAGATTTACTCCTCTCACTCTCACAATAAAACATCACTCTCACTTGAGTCATCCCCTGTATATATATTCTATAACTTTTCTTAAGAAAATTTATATATATGAAATTAATGTATTGCTTTGAAATTCTTATAGGAGTATAGTTTTTTTTTTCCCATTCCTTTTATCTTCTACTACTTTTTCTTTCATTTTAATGATCAAAGTTTCATTGACCATTTGACCTTGTAAAGAAGCACCAATAAATATTAATTAATCCTCGTTGACTTTTAAATGGCATTTGACGTTGACTATTATCAAAATCATAAATGAGATAACCCAAATCATCTCTCTTTTTCAACTCATCATTACATATTAAAAACAATATCATTTGCAACACAAATTATAAAGAATTTTTTCCAATTCCTTTGCATATGTAATGTATATATACCTCGTAATACTTGCTGCTGTCCTCATTATGCTGGCCCCGCTGAGCCCTTTTATGCTACTCATCTATTATCTTCAAGTGGGATTACACGACAGAGAATTAATATAAGTGACAAGTGTTTTGTAGCAGACATATCTATTCAATTCAATATTAATAATTGGTCGTTTACTCCTTTGATAATTAATGTATTATATTGTGATTAACATATTTTAAGTGGTGGTGAACATACATTATGCGGTGATTTTTGTAAAAATAGTTCGTATATCAGTTAGAGGTTTTGGCAGTTAAAATAGTGCATATATATATATATATATATATATATATATATATATATATATATATATATATATATACACGATTTTTCTAACATGTGCAACATTGCACATATTAAGGAATAAAAAAATAGAAATATTTCATTGAAAAGAGTAGCTTTTAAACTTTCAAAAAACTGATTACACAACTTTCAATATAATATTTCTATATTTGATTCCTTAACATGTGCAATATTACACAGGTTAGAAAATATATACTCCCTCCGGTCTCTATTGTAAGCAAAAATTAAATGGGACACACATATTAAGATAGTTAGTTGATCTCATTTAAAAGAGTCATTGGGAATAAAAAATTAAGTTTGTTACCTAAATTACCCTTCCTCTTATTTATTAAGCTTGTGTTATTGAGAATAAAAGGAGTCATTGGAAAACAAAATTTGTATTAAATGAAGGGTATTTTGAGAATAACTTCATTAAATGAGAAGAAAATAGTTGAAATTTGCTTATATTTTGGACCAAAAAATTTGGAAATTTTTGCTTACATTGTGGATCGGAGGGAGTATATATATATATCAGACAACTCAATTTGACATAGAACAGTTGAACCACAATTCAGCTGTAAAATTTAACTGGCTGAACAAATCAAACTATCAGTTATGAAACATTTTGGCAGTTCCATTTATGAAACATTTTTGGCAAAATAGAGGTTGACCGTTGATAGGTAGGAAACTCAGAAACTGTCTGTGTCCTTTTACCCGGCAAATTGAAACCAGAAAGGCAAATTTTGCTTACACTCTCCAACTTCAGCTTCAGCTCCATGCGTGCAAACACAGCACTTTTCTTTTTCATTTCTTTTTCTTGTCCCTCTCTCTCTCTCTCTCTCTAAATCGTTTTTGATTCTCAACAATCCACCGGCTTACTTAATATTCTCCTCATCAGCAGATTCCCACCCCACAACCCCATCTTTCTGCCATTCTCTCTTCATTGCTTTCCAAGCCAAGAATCTCACAGATTCCTCCCCTCATGTCCCTCCTTTTTCAACCCCCCCTCTTAACCTTCTCCAATGCCCCTTCTTTTCTTCCATCTCTCTCTGTCATTTTCATTCTTCTTCCTTCCCTTTTCTTCTCTTACACACAACTGCGAAATATATACATAGCTTCACAAGCTTTTCATCATTATGGCTCCTCCTTCTGATGTCCAACATCTTTCTCATCCATGTATATATGGTAAGTATTAAGTATTCGCCATCAAAATTAGACCTTCATGTGCTTAGCTATTCAAACTCTTCAATCCGTGGAAGAAAATTTCGATTTTGCAAAATTAACAATTACCCCATGAAACTATTGTTTGAATTTTAAGTCTTTTATGTTGATTTTACCAAAAGGGTATTCTCAAAGTTTCTCAATTTACTTTGTACGTATTATAAAAACTTATCTAAAGTACTTATCATTGATTTGATACTTGAACTTTGGTTTATATTATGATTTAGTGGTTTTGGTTTAACTTCTTGAAAATTTTGGTGGCAAGCAGGGGATTTTGTTTCTTCACACTCAGAGAGAAAATCTGGTTTCATGAAATGGCTTAGTAAGCTTTTCAGAGGTGGGTCCAATAGAGGAAGGGGTGGTCGTCATCATCTACAGGAGCCTGCAGAGGAAAACATGGTTTGGCGCGCTCCATCTAGAGCCATGGTAAGCCAGTAGCACCTGCTTTCTGTTTTCTTCAATGATATCTATTGTTATTATTGTCCTTGTTATAAATACCATTATTGCCTTGCTTAAAGTTAAAAAGAAATTCTTATACATGGCAATTGCAGCAGGAGGATTTGTTGTCCCATTTTGATGTACCACATCCTGTTCTTATCAATAATATCTTATCATATAATTACAATTCCATGTAATGTTAAAAAGTTAGAATGTGTGGCAAGATATTATTGGTAGGAACAGAGTGTGATACACCAAAATGAGATAGCAAATCTTCATCGAGCTGAATTAATGTTGTCAGCATTCAATTGGGGGATAGGAAGTACATAGGATTTCAATCTGGTGATCCTATGTGTCATCAAACTTAACTTAATCATAACTCATAAGCACAAGAAATTTGACTACTTTTGTCTTGTTTGGTTGATTAGATATAGCGATTACAGGGATCTGGATTGATTTTGCAGCCTTACTTTAGGTTCTGAATTGTACAAAGTAGCTTAATTTACTCCTAGACTGCAGCTATAGTCTTGTATATAAAGTCCAAGCTTGCACACACCTTTACACAGAAATATACTACTCTTTCTACACTTTCATCTGTCTCTCCGTTCAGCCGGCAATCTCATCAAGGTGAAGTGAGATTCAGTATTTGGATGACATCTCAAATCACTTTTTGAATTTTACACTCATACTTTTACCTTCCAAAGATTTGGTAAAAAAAACGCTACTTAACTTCACATGTGGCATTCTCTCTTGATGCTTCATAGCTCCTTAGAACATCCGAATGGCTTCTTCTCTTTCAGCCAATGTATAAATTATTATGTAGTTCTGTCGATCTGAGTGCTTATTGCAATGAAGGTGTTCATTTAACAACAGAACAATTTCAATCATTTCATGATTTCAATTAAAAGATGACTTGAAATATTTAGAGAGAGGAAATCAATAATGTAAATCTTGGACATGCAAATTTTAGTGTGATCATGCTTCAGTACAATTGTAGTTATATTTATCATATTTCAGGAACCACGTCTTACCCAGTATAGAACCTACCTTGTATCTTGGTTGTGCACCAGCAAATTACACCAATATGAATTGTGCTGTATCATTTGGTCCTAAGTGATACAGGCGCTTTTTGACTAACTCTCTGAAGCATATGTCATCTACAAATTTATAACTGGATATGCAACAATCATTTTGGATTTATCTGCCATCAAAAGTTTGATTGAGGATAAGATGTCTTGAATGATAATGCTCCTGATGTAATCAGGATGATCGTGCTACTAGATCTCAGAAGGGGAAAGAGCTGGGCCATGCCATGGCACTTTCTTCACCCGAAAATTTAAAGAGACCAAATGGTAGGTACTAAATTTTCATAAAAGTGCTAATTCTCTAGCTATAATGATCTTTCTGATCAAGGATCAAACTTTTCTTTAGCCCATCAAGGATATAGTTGGGGAGCTGACCCTGATGAAGATTACGGAAATGCACTTCAGGATGGCCTGAACCCTCCTGCATACCCTCCATACGCTCCTGCACCATTTTATCCAAGGGATTACAGGTAAAATCTTTGCCCTCCTAAATCTTGTATATGATATGTGGATGCTAAACATCAAGTGTTTCCAATTTGGTCAATGGCAAGGTTGTTGAGATTTGTTATACTGGCTAGTTCTGGTGAAAATCACTGTTTTTCCACTCATGCTCATAAGTCAAGATTTATCTGGCATTATCTCTCTCTGTACATTATTGTTATTAACCAAATACTTTCAATGTTTACTGTCAATTCAATGAAGATAAAGGGCTTTGCATCAATCTATGATGGTCCTGCTGCATCATTTCTTTCCTGTTTCAATGAATCAAGTTGCTTAAGGAATCAGAATCTGTTCTTTTAGTATACCCTTCTAAACATATTTGAAGAGTGAGTGTCATGAACCAACTTCCCCAAAAGCTTAAACCAATAAGTGAAGGCAAATCAATGGTTTTATATTTCTAACAAGAGCATCACCTAATTAACTTGTGTTGAAACACAATTTTTTTGTTTTAAAGAATGGGAGCAGCAAGGATCAAACTCTAGATCATTTTTAATAGAGGCTTTGAAACCATGTTATGTCTCCCAAAAATTTAAGATGTTAGGTAAAGGCGCATCAAAGATTATATTACCAACAAGGAGCAGGGTATTTTGTCACCATTCACAACTGATAATGTGTATTTTGCCACTGAACAAAAGAATATGTGGTGGCTGCAACCAGGAGATACTGTATGGAAATTGTTTGGGCTGCATGGATACTTATTTTCATCCAGACTGCTTTCGCTGTCACTCTTGTTGTTACCCCATCACTGAGCGTGAGGTAGTCTTATCCTCTTTGATTTGCAACTAATACTTCAACATTTTTTGACTTCCAAAGCTATGCATATAGTGCTACAAAATTATTGATTATGACACTTCTCTTTCATCCATCTTACTGCCTTTTATTTCCTGTTTGTTCAAGTTTTCTTTGTCAGGGAAGCATCCATATCACAAGTCCTGTTTTAAAGAGTTGACCCACCCAAAATGTGAAGTTTGCTTCCAATTTGTAAGATTAGTCTGTCTTTGCTTATTCAAATTGTTCTGCTTTCTTCTTTTTCTCTGAATAAGGTTATTAAATTTTAGTTCAGTGCATTACATATACCTTATAAAGGAGTTTGGACTATGGCATTAGTTAGTTTATGATGGAGGAACCAAATTCTATTCTATTCTTCTAATGAAGTTGGACATTTGGAAAAATTATATTGATAATTTACTTCATTTATCAGAAGATAAACCTAGTTAAAAGATCATCTCCTGTCTATCAATTGGCCTATCATTTTCAGAGTTGATGAGGAGCTAATATCAACACTAATGATATATTTATTATATTTTCAGATTCCTGTCAATGCTGCTGGTTTGATTGAGTATAGGTGCCACCCCTTTTGGTCCCAAAAGTACTGCCCATCTCATGAATATGATAGTACAGCTCGCTGCTGTAGTTGTGAAAGATTGGAGGTACTAATTTAACTGGTACTCTAGATTGTTTAATACTTCGTTTTTTCATAACTTGTAAGGAGACCTTTCTTCTGATTTTGGTTACTGTTATTTTCTCCTTGAAGCCTCGGAACATAAAATACTATAGGCTTGAAGATGGACGTAATTTGTGCTTAGAGTGCATGGAATCTGCTATAATGGATACTGGTGATTGTCAGCCTCTTTACCATTCTATCAGAGATTATTATGAAGGAATGCAAATGAGAATAGATCAACAAGTTCCCATGCTTCTGGTTGAGAGAGAAGCACTTAATGATGCTATTGTTGGGGAGAAGAATGTAATGAAAAGTCCATTCTTTGTTTTTCAAGTCAATTAATTAATCCAATTCATCTTACTCTCTATGGTTTCTGCCAGGGTTTCCATCACTTGCCAGAAACTAGGGGCTTATGCCTTTCAGAAGAGCAGACTGTCACCAGTGTAAGACATTAAAATTTACTCATTGTTTTATGTGATCAGAATGTGAAAGCCTTCATGAAGGAAGTTACAAATTATTGCTCAAATAATTCCACCACATTTTGATTTTATGTTGTTTCAGATTCAAAGAAGGCCAAGAATTGGAGGCCATAGACTAATAGGGATCAGAACTCAACCTCAAAAGCTGACTAGAAAATGTGAAGTTACAGCAATTCTTGTTCTATATGGTCTTCCAAGGTAACTTATATAGACAATGGAAACTTTGCTTTTTGGCCCCTCCAAGTTCAGATTATGTTTTTTTAATACTCATAAGCAGCAGAACCATTGACAACTTATACAAATCTCTTCCTTGTCATGATGTCCAAACTTCAATATAGGAGTTCTGATATTTTTATGGGATGCAGGTTACTCACAGGTGCTATCCTTGCCCATGAGTTGATGCATGCCTGGTTACGCCTTAAAGGTTATTCATTTTGATCCTTATGATGATGATATTCAACTCCTCTGCATATATAGATGACTTTCATCTCATTTATCTTGTACTAAGCACTCATCATGCTATTCAACTCCTCAGTATAATGTTTTTCATCTAACTAAGCAGGTTACCGCAACCTTAATCCTGAAGTAGAGGAAGGCATATGTCAGGTTCTTTCATATATGTGGCTTGAGACAGAAGTAATGCCAAGCTTTCAGAGCATGCCATCAACATCCACAGCTTCCTCCTCCTCCTCTTCAAAGAAAGGTGCAAAGTCTCAAGTTGAAAATAAACTGGGTGAATTTTTCATGAACCAGATTGTCAATGATTCTTCCCCAGCTTATGGTGGTGGCTTTAGAGCTGCTAATGAAGCTGTTAATAAATATGGCTTACGTTGTACTCTCGACCATATTCGTTTGACTGGTTTTTTCCCACTTTAATGTTCTCTTCGTAAGAATGCTTGATCTTTGTTTTTTTTAGTCAACAAGCGGTTGGGCTTGGATTGGTTCAAAGTCAAGACTGAAGGTCGGATACGGAGAGATTCCACCCTGCTATTAGGAACGTGTAAGGATGTACTAGTCAATTTGACCACAAAAAAAAAAATGCATGCCTTATTCGAATCCCTCACGTTTTATATCATGATGCATTTTACTCCTTTACGAATATAATTCATCAATAAACTTGACAATGCCGAGTATACAAGGCATTATAAGAAAAAGTATTCCTCTGTCTCCTATACATGAGATTTATTATAGTGGGAGGTTTTCAAGTTTTTTAATGACAACTGGAAACTTGAGTTCTCATGTCAACACAACTATGTGAAGCAATATTTGCAGAAAATATTCTCTAAAAAATGATAATTCTTCCTTAGTAAAAATATTCATATGACAATATAAACAAGTCAAGAGTCATTGATAACGAATCTATGATTTGCTAAGCGCCAAAATCTAAGGCAGTGAACTAATAATCATCTAGAATTACATAAGGGACCTAAAGTACTCGTGTATCCATCTTTGCTATAGAAGAATAAGTCACTTCTTTAAAGATAACCCCTCGAGAAACAGCAGAGCTGCACAGCACTACAGCCGCAAGGCCTTCAACTTCACTTGCTGATGATCACACGTGGATATATTGAACATGCCCTCTGTGAGAAGCTCTCTCCTCAAGGCATTCAGTTGCAGATTAACAGCTTATATCATTTCCCCTTTTTAATTTTTCACAAACAGATAGCAAAGGATAGAGCAAACCACGAGTACAAGACCGATTGTAGCCAAATATTAAATGTTGTATGTATAAGTCTTTGTACAAGCAAAAAATGCAATCCCCATGGCTGCATTACAAAATTGCGCACCATGTGAACCCATAAAATAAAATGAACTTCAATTGGTAAAATGTAACTCTAACCCTTTTGCACGGGTAAATAACTTCATCCAATTACTTGTAGTTCATACTCCAAAGTTGGTGGGTGTAATTATGCATTAGCAATATCTGCTAAAAGCATCTTCAGTGTCTCATAGGTCATAAAACAAATACCTACACCTGGCACCACCTTGTAATATTCAGGCAAAATTCCTCTGTATAAGCCTCGCACTCCTTCTGTCCGGATTATGTGCCTAAACACACCAAAGAGCCCCGTTGTATACACACGGGCTCGCCCACCAGCTCCCTCCAATTGCTTCCGCCGCCTCACAAGATCCAAGGGAAATGTTGCTGCATATAGGGTATTAGATGAATTGAACCATATCCATTCTATAGTCAAAAGAGATTAACTTTTACATGGGATTTTATTATACATCAGGTCATGAATCTTTCTTACCCATCATCAAATCTGATAGTGATAAAAAGTCAAAACCAAGTCCAAAACCAAAATTGCAATCAGAATTAACCATGTTTGAAACAAATAAGCCATGCAGACAAAAGAAAAGATTCTTATGGTACTAATCTTGTGTCTCTGACAAGGTTTAGCCTGCAACATTATATATGCTAGTCTAAAGAATAGCCTTAGCAAGCATTTTATAGAATCTATGGGGACTTTTTCGAACTTGTGTCTTGTGGTCAAGTGGTAACAAAAAATTCATGGTTGAGCGATTTTACCTTATCATGGCAGCATTTAATAAATCCAGAAGACGAAATAGTATTGTTTGTAAAATTGATATTAAGAGGCAAAGTATTAAACAACCTTAGCTAAACATGCAATTGCCGTAGCATGGTGGCAGAAACTTTTTATGACACAATTGATGAATGGGCTACTAGAGTTTTGTGTGCACGGATAATTCGGAAGGAGCAGGTAATTAGTGCCTATATAATACAGTAATGATACACAAAAGATCCATCCCCCTAATCAATAAGATTCATTTTTGTTCCCATGAAAAGATCTGCAGTTCTTTCCTTTGTTATAAATTGACAATTCCACTTATCAATTTACTCATATCATAATCATTATAATTTGCTACCACATTTCCCATCATTTAGGATAATGCTGAAAGCAATACTATGAAGGCAGTACAAACAGATTCCTCAGAAACACATCAACAAGGGTCAAAGGATTTGGATACCCAAAGAAACAACAGGTGAAGGTTGCCTAAGTGAGAAGCATACCTCAAAGAGGACACCTCTCACATTTGGTAACCAAGGGTGATATAGGTTCATCCAAGTAATGCCACCCTATGATGTAATCCACTGCATAGCTTGGGGAGACATGTCATAGCATAAAACTTCGGAAGATGATTACTTGTGCAAGATCTTTAGAAAATAATAAAGTTACAGAAAGACAGGAGAAAAGGTTTTTCTTGTTGTCTTCCTTACTAAGTTCTCAATGCCAGAAAAAATAACAACTCCAACCTGGTCTCTGATTTTAGGGGTCAGTCTGGTTAGATAGTTGGTGCAGGAGCACCAAACCCTTTTTCTCTGCATCAAAAGCATAGTAGAGCACTACAGACATTAACTCCCTTAATATTCTTGGGTTCAGCAAATTCAATAGTTTGACTGAAGGATTCCTAACTGTAATTTGCACATCTAATAAAAATTTCAAATAAAAGCACTAAATTGAGTGCTCTGATGCCATACACAGATGTAGGAACAAGGTAAAATATAAAAAGAATGTTGATAACCACAATTGCCAGAAACATCAAAAGTACGAATTATCAAAGAATAATTATCTGACAAGGAACATCAAAAGTGCGACGAGGAACATTAAAATCTCAATTTATCAAGAATATTTATGAGTCAAGGAACATCAAAAGTGCAAGTTATCTATTCTCGTTTAGATCACTCACCTGTTGATGATGCAATGCCTGAAAGACTGCCACAAGCCAGACTGACAACAACTGTTGAATCATTGGATCTGATGCATACAGATGATAATATTAACATGATGCTAGCTAAGGAATACATGAATTAAGGACAAATTAGAGGTAATAGACTCCTGAATTAACTTGTGGACTGATTACCTATGAGACTGCCAAAAAGATCTCAATGATTCATATACAGAAAAACTGATTGCTATACTTGGTCCTACAGTCTGCATTGGCACCAGAGATTCAGCTAATTACACAATAAGGAAATCATATACTTCAAGTAATGTTTAATTGATAATAACAGCATACCAAGAGTGTTGTTCCAAGACCCTTATAAAGGCCAAATATCCCCTCTTCCTTGCAAATTGTTTGTAAGGCATGCCAGATACCTCTATAGTAGATAACATTTGTCTGCAAAATTTTAACAAAGCTAATTGTTAAGAGGCAAATTACAGATGCAAGAATATTTAACCACCAGATGTGCATGAACAGGTCACCGAATTAAAGCAAACATCTCTCATAGATGATAAGATTTGAAAATAAGATGATTCCAAGTTCAGATGGTCATGCAAGGCTCCAATCATCTAAGGGACCAAGACCACATAAAGGAGTAATTAATAATTATGCAATTAGTTATAGTTAGAAGGGACAAAATAAAATTGACGTAGATGACAACTCGGGCACAAAATGTTGGATTATAATAATCATTAAAGCTAGAACAGAGACGGAGGCCAATTGCATGGGGACAGAGGAGAAAAGGACAAAAAAAGAACAAAAAATCTAGAACCGTTAATCTTACCTGGGCAGCGAGCCTTGTTCTTACAAGATCCAAGGGATAAGTAGATGTGGCAGCAGTTATTCCTGCCATGCCACCACCAACAAAATGTACGCAAAGGTCCGCACTGGCATTATCCCTATGACTTTGCAGTCCTGGAACCATCTTTAGTAACTGCACAGATAAAATGCTATTAAATATAAATTAATCTGAGAGCAAGAGAAGTTACAAAAGCAACTTTCCTTGTAAGATAGTGTAATGAAAGCAAATATATCTATATCTGAGTAGCAATGCCAATAACCTGCTTGTAGTGCTCGTATGCATAAAAGTTAACAGAAGAATAAGGTAGGCGGTGAGCAATCGTAACCAGATTCCCTTTCCAGAAAGCTCTAAATCCCTCTTCATGGATAATTCGTGAAGCCTCATTCCATATGCTGGCTTTTCTCAAAGTTGCAACATTGGAATGCATGCCTTGAATCTACAAGCATCGCGCCATAATTTTACAAAAATAAAATATATCAGTTAGAGGCCAGATTATCTCACCGTTTAACATTGCACAAAACAAGGTAAAGGTCATCACATACACTATCCATACACTAAAACGACCACAGCACTATGACATTTGACATGGTAAATTTCTAGTACCCAAAAAAAAAGAAGGTAAAACTAAACATTGAATCCCTATATATTAGACTAATTTTGGATTTGATACGTGAAAAATTCTGAAATTGGTCCCTACATATATAATTATTTTTAATTTGGATTTTTCTAACATGTTAAAGAATCATCATAAAATAGAAATATTGTATTGAAAAGAGTAGCTTTTAAGCTTTCAAGAAATTGAATACACAACTTTCAACACAACATTTTTATTTTTGATTTCTTAATATGTGCAAAGTTGTCCAGATTAGAAAAATTGTTTTAACTTAACCATCTTTGTTTGATGAATTAAATTATAGGGACCAAATTGAAAATAATTATAACATAATTCTCGCTCCCCCTCCCAACATTCATTTAATCAAACATGAAGAGAATAACAATTTATCAGTGGCAATTTCAGTTCAAGTCCCAATAATAAAAAAACAAAGAACAAAGACAAAAAAAAAAATTATATCCATAAAAACATCTGAACCAGTTTAAAGAATGAAAATTTTGGAACCTGAAAGAGGATGGTGAGTCTAGCAAGCGGCGCCGTACAAGTCTTGCTAAGTGCGCCGGCAACCCCTCCGGCGAGAAGCTGCGAAATAGTCCCAATCTGCTGCGGCTGAGGCTGCACAAACTTCCGTACACCTCCATCCACCGTCACACCAACCCTAGCCTCCGTTTGCATCTCCACGTTCCGATTTCTTCCCCTTTCACCACTTCCTCAACGCGAATTGAAACTCTTAACAACGAATCGCTGCGAAACCACAATACTTTACTATCAGAAGAAGAAGGAATCGTAAGTGGATACATATAATTTCTTCCCCCCCATTCTCTCTCTGATATTTTCACTGCGTTTTTGCTCTGCGAAATTTCAAACGAGAAGGGGTTTTCACTTTTCGGTCACTTCTTTCCCAGTTACGGAAGAGAGAGGGTTGTTGCTGTGCCGGTTAGCGACGTCGTTTTTGCGATTCGGCTGGTTGGAACGGTGTCGTATGAATACGAAGTAGGGTTGGTGTTCACGGGAAAGTAAATAAAAGCGGCGTGGCGTTTATGTGTTACGGTGGGTTGCACGGTAGTTTAGTGTTCTGCGCCAATAAGATTTAACGAAAGCGATGATGTGGTGTGATTTTGAAAGTTGGAAGGAGAGTTTAGTGTGGAATCGGATGCAGGAGAATGGGCTCTGTTGGCGAATATGAGGTATTTTTATGGGGAATATGCGTTGCCTCCAAATTGAGTTGAGAAGGCGTACAAAGACAGCTGCATAATAAGGTCAGGGTAAAGTCGGTTTAACCAAGCATCCAATCAAAGATTGACACGTGGGATACTTTCTTTAAAAACCCTTCTTTACTCTTTAGTTTCGAACGCTGTTTTACAATGAACCAGTGGAATCCACCGACCCAACTCAGTTGCGCATGCTTTTCTTCTATCTTCAATCTTTCCCCTTAAATTTGGGGTTTAACTTAAAGGATGAGTTTGATGGAGATCCCAATTTGACGGACATAATATTTTGATAAAGTGAAAAAAAAAATATCAAACAACTTACTCTATCAAAATTTGAATTTCAGTTGATAATGTATATCAGAAAATTGGGTGATATATTATATAAATATAAATTTCAATATATACATGACTAAATCATAAATTTAAAAAGGTAGAAAATACAATTAAGGTATATTTTGTAATATATTTTAAAATAAATATTAACAATTTAGGTCTAATTTTATAGAAAAATAATAAATTGTGAAGGAAAAAGGAAAAAGAAGGCAAATCTATAAAACATACTAGTACTAGAGAAAGCCAATGACTACCGTACATTTATAGTGAATTTCCATGTAACTCTTGATTGATGATTTGGTTTTATTTTAATTTTTAAATTTGAGTAAATGTTGAGCGTGTGAAAGAGGGAGATGAGATGAGTGCTTAGGTGAGGCCACATGTGTTGCCAAGCTTATTTATTGACTTGTTAAACAGAATCCAAAAACTTATAAATACATATCATTATATTATTTTATATTTATCAGTTGGTTTAACCATTAATTTTATCCAATACTTTAAAGCTAGCTTATCTAATATTAGTTATCAGCTGCAAACTCATCTGCTATTAGCTAGTTTGTCCACCATTAACTGACTTATTCATAATGAGATTTTTATTTATTTATCAAACATGTTTTTAAAATGTAGGTTAAAGTAATCTTTTGGTCCCTCTACGTGACACTGATTTTCAATTTGGTCCCTATACGTAAAAAATTATTAATTTGGTCCCTATATGTGACACTGGTTTTCAATTTGGTCCTCACCGCTAATTGGTCCCTATATAAGAGGACCAAATTGTAAATTATTATCACATGTAGGGACCAATTCAACAAAAAAAAATTGAAATCGGTCCCTACATGTGACAATTATTTTCAATTTGATTCCTACATGTGATAATAATTTGCAATTTGGTCCATCTTATATAGGGACCAATTAGCGGTGATGATCAAATTGAAAACTAATGTCACGTATAGGGACCAAATTGATAACTTTTTACGTATAGGGACCAAATTAAAAATCAGCGTCACGTATAGGGACCAAATATTACTTTAACCTAAAATGTAACTAATGGGCCCTATAAACGATCATGATGGGTCCATTCCATGATAAAAGAAGTTGTGTATACGATGAAAGATTGACATGACAGGCGATAAACGATGGGGATAGACTTTGAATCTGATACCATGTTTGGTAGAGTTAAGTATAGTTGCTCAACAGATATATAAACCGCATCCTAAAATTTAAAGCAGGCAATGTGGGACTTCCAAGTTCCAAGAGTCCATATGAGCTAATGTAGTTGCAGGGAACTCGAAATGTTACTCTTTTTGTTTTTTATAGCACTAGTATTTAATTTCTCTAACCTTAGTTGTATTCAAAGTGATATGTCTTTTAATATCTTACACTTGTTTTTAATTATTGCATTTTCATTTTGGGTACTTTATTCTTCTTTGCTCGAGTGCTCGAGTGCATGCTGTGTACGTATATTGATTATATCTCCTTCAGGTTTTTAGGATCAAATAGATGCTTCTCAATCTCCCAAAAAACAGGTAATGTGTGTTGGTGACAGGATCAACCACATGATAAGCAAAAATATTTGCATAGATTAGATCCATTTTGCATGTATTACTTGATTATTCTCTATTTGCATCTAAAGTTTTAGTCATTAGTTTCGACTGCTTGTTATATAGATTTCGAGCTTCTGTATTAATATAATCCTATTGTAATATAGATTAAATAAGAAGTGTTTTTTTGTGTGCATAAAATTACATATAAATGAGAAGATTTTTATCATGAAATTCCATTTTGAATATCTGAAACCCTAACCGTAATTGATACCGTAGTATAATGGTTTTGGTAGTATCTGAAATCGTATCACGACTACAATTGTGATCATATTGATCACATTTTCCCGAATTATCCGAAAATAAAACATGATCATAACCACAAGTGCAATCACGATTTAAAATCTGTCATGAATCAAACATGCACAAACACAAGAAAAAACTGGAGCAAATTATGAAATTAACTGACAAACTAAAGTTACAAAATTTATACTAAATTCCGACTGGACTTCTAAGACCCTAATCCGAATGTATGCATTCCAGTATCAACAAAGCCAATGTGGGGAATATAATTTGTTAACATGTCATATTCATTTTTTTTCAATTGTGATTGTTGAAGGCGCTAGAGATTTGCCTCTTCCGGCTTACAGAAAAAATAAATACAAATCTGGCCAAAGGTAGCAACTAGCAACTAATCCTCATGTGTTTTCAGAGAAAACTTCTTTTTCTACATATATAGTTACTCTGTTAGTTTGAGCAACAAGTTCTATTGCCCGTATTACTTGACATATTTGAGACATTTATGGTAGTTCCTTGAGGAATGCCAGTAGAAGAAGTTGCCTCCTGAGCTGCCAGTGCCTTTTTACTTATAATATGATATATATCAAACAAAATGGTTTGGAATGCCCTCTCAACATTATAGGCCTCCAATGCTGAAGTCTCCAGAAAGGACAAACCTTCTTTCTCAGCCAAACTTTGAGCATCTTCGGTAGACACTGCTCTCAGATGATTCAAGTCAGATTTGTTTCCAGCCATCATAATAACAATGTTAGAGTCTGCATGGTCCCTTAGTTCACGAAGCCACCTCAGCACATTGTCAAATGTTTGCCTCTTGGTTATGTCATAGACCAACAAGGCACCAACAGCTCCTCTATAGTAGGCACTAGTGATAGCTCTGTACCTCTCTTGCCCAGCAGTATCCCATATTTGTGCCTTTACAGTCTTACCCTCCACCTGCATTAATTAAATCATCCATTTCCAAGTAATTAACTCTTCATGCATGTGACAATAGCAATACTAGGCACCAACAATATTGCATGCGAACTCAAAAATATGTTGGGCAATGGAAATATCTTGCCCATATGGCTCATATCCAAAATACATTAATTTCTAGATTCTTTTGAAGAAATTCTTACCTACTCTGTGGAAGATTATGCTGGTAACTGGAATAAGTTTATATGTTGGTTATTTGGTAAGAAAATACTTATATAATCTTATCAACGGTTTTCAATTCAATCTGATTTAAATTTAACCGAACGACATATATATAATTATGTAGCCATGTATTATGTTTTTGGTGGATTGGTGTAGTACGTCCAAAAATTACCCACGAATTTCTATAATTAGATAACTCTCAAATAATTGTCTTGTGAAACTAGAGATGAATAATTTTTTTGACAATTCAAAACCATAGCAATTCCCACTCTCAGAGAATGGGAAGAGCTCCTCTAAAGTGAGTAGATTATAAAGTGAGAAAGTAAGGATGTATCCACCCTTAATTAATTATAATGGGTTAAGATCATAATACACTTTAATTAATCAATAGTGGATACATCCTTACTTTCTCACGTTACAATCATATTCATTCTAGAAGAACCTCATCCTCTCAGAATATACTCATCAATATAAATACACCTATCTAACTAATCTAACTGAAAGTAAAATAATACATTAATAATTGTAATAAACTTGGAGAATGATGTTTAGTACGATATTTTTTCCGTAAACGATGTACGAATGTAAAATTTCATTTGTTACGTTATGCGTTTTCTTAAGCACTTGTAATTGGTTTTGCTCTTCTCTCACTTGTGATTGCCACACACAATGCATTTGTCAAAGGTTTTCGAATCATTTAGCAATACTCAATAAAATATAACCCATTATTCCCAAATCACATACGAATTTTTCATTCTTTTTATGAGCCATTCGTTGATTAGGAGTACAGTGAATCAGTGAGTATACAATAGGCAGTCACATTTACAAATCAATAGAAAGGGTAATAAACAACAATTGCAGAAAAATAAGATTTTAAACTACACCCATGAACTCCAATATAGAGAATAAGACAAGCATAACTGAGAATTCGGTGATTATATATATATGGAAATAGAAACCAACCTGCAATGTTCTGGTTGCGAATTCAACCCCAATGGTAGACTTAGACTCCAAGCAGAACTCGTTTCTTGTAAACCTGGAAAGGATATTGGATTTTCCAACCCCGGAGTCCCCAATCAACACGACCTTGAAGAGATAGTCGTATTCATGGTCCACTTTATACGCCATGATTTGCACCACCGGAAAGATCAAACACGCAAAGTGGGGTGACGATGAAGGATGAGTAGAGGGGTTGAAGAATCAAAAGTATTGCAGAGAAGAGACATGGAGAGGAGAGAGAATAATAGGGACATTGCAAGGCCAACAATGAGGGAAAGGAAATAGAATAAACGGACGACAACGTACCTTGAAACGGCCCTTCCTTGCGGCAAATCGAACGCGCGCGAAACTCGGAATGTGTTTTTCTATTATTATTTTTCTTAATATATATACGTTTTTGTTTATGAAAATATAGTATATTTTATATACTTTTTTTTTTTTCAATTTTGGTTCAAGTTTTAAAAAAAAAAAAAATAGTTTTAGTTCGTGTTGTGAGGAGTGTTCGCGGGATACTTTGGTTCGAACCTACGATAAAATAAAATATGAACCTATCATTTTTTAATTGGATTGATTTGCTTCAGGTTTTTTTTTGCCAGCCAATCCGATTAAGATCGTACTAGTTTGATTCAGATTATCAGGGTTGAAGTAAAACATAAGTTATTATACCTTTTCAACTTTCATTCTCACATATTGTATTTTTCTATATTTTTTTAAATTTTATATTACTGAAAGTAAAAATGCTTATTATTCTTCAATGACTTTATACAATAAATAATTTAATTTTGAACGTTAATATTCTTTGAATTAATATTTATTTTATTCTAAAGTTATAACTTTACATACCATGTTCTCTCTTTACCTATAACTAGTATGATACCCGTGCTTTCGCACGGATCACTTCGTTTTTACGTATGTTTTAAAACGATACTCAAAACATCTTCAGTATAGTATTTGAAAGAGCATAACAAATCAAAAATTGCAATAAAGTATATGAAATACTAATTTCTAATTTTGAAAAGTCATAATATTAGTTGTCATGATAATATTTATACATAGCATAAGTTGGATGTTTAGAAATTACTTCTTACGAATATCCAAGATTATACGATCTTGTTCCAATGAATTTAAAGAAGACCTCTGTGATTATACGATCATTGAATGTAAACGTGATCAAACGCAATTGGTAAAACTAAGATTATAAAGAAGTCAAAATGATTTCAGCAAATATATATATATATATATATATATATATATATATATATATATATATATAAACAAGTCAAAATGAATAGAAAAAAATGAACAAAGCTAAAATAGAGTTTTAATTTATTTTTGGTAAAAAATAGTGTTTTAATTGAGTATTAAAATCTAAAATGTATAACTTTAAAGGTTAAAAAATAATAGTTGATCACATGATCGGGATTTTTCAAATTAAAAAAAAAAAAAAGATAAGTCCGATAATCCAATCGATTTTAATAGTTTTGATTCAGGTTTAAAATGACATAAACCTATTAATTAAATTAATTCCAACCGATTTAATTGATGTTGCCTCTGTTTTCTCAGAGGTTTTCAATTCTGTTGTTGTTGGGGCTTAGCCCCTTTTGCTCATAAAATAAAAAAAAAAATTGATTTAGTTTACATTTTCAAATTCATTAGGCCAATCTCATCGGATGAACGCCCCGCATGTCGTTAGTGAAATTACATGAAGAAGTGCAATACACATAAGGTGCTGAGTATAAAAGACTTGGTTGACTATGGGATGGGTTGGGGCTGTTGGGGCAGATTTTTCTCAACTAGCCCTGCCCAGCATTTGTTAAGGATCAGAGCTTATATTTGTCTAAGAAAAATATTAAAATATATACTTATTCTATTCTGTCTTGCACATGTGAATATTTAAAATTAAATTTATTTAATAATTAATCACAACCCAAAAAAATAATGTATTATTGCATATAAATTTAAAACAGATTTATAATAAAAAAATTAATCTAATTCTTTATTAATAACTGGACTAATTATAATGTTATTGTACATGGGAAGCTATGCAAAATATTTATGAAGAGGTTGCTTCAAAATATTTAGGTGTGGGATCCACAAAATTCTTTATATTTACACATCAAAAGTTATTTTATTTTATCATTCAAATAAAATCAATTCTTCTAAACTCACTTTTAAAATATCATTATACCAAACGCAAATCAATTTTCTAACCTTTTTAAAAAGAAAAAAATCATTATTTCAAAATTAATTCTATCAAAATCTAAAACAAACGGATCTTTGACAATTTTGTTTGTATCTTCTTTTATCAGAATCTGAAGTAGGTAACGGAAACTGTACTAGTTATCTAATGGTTAAACAAAATTTCCTTCTATTTTTGTGAGAATAAGTAGGGATCTAAAATGTTATGAAATTCTAGTTTCCATGAGGCTAAAGAGACTAATGTTATTAGTTATGCACTCCCAATTACGGTTTTGTGATAATGAGACCTGTCTAACCTCAATGAGCACTATTCAGTATTTCAGTGAACTATCTGGTTTCGGCTCGAAGAAGCCTCATGCCTATAAGCAGTGTAGCGTTGGGTACAGGCAGATAACTAAGATGGGACCAATCGTCTAGCCATGTGAATTTGTACAACAATAAATAATCTATAATAGATATGAAAGGCATGTGCCTATTATCCAGGGTACCACCAATAGGGAAAGTTCCAAAACTTGTATCAATGAATTGCTTGAAGTCTAAGCATGTGTTTGGATTTACTTTTATTCCCCTAGAATCACGTCCCAAATGGCATAAAAGTAAATCTTTTTATATGGAATGTGGAAGCTAGCACTAGCTGCTTCTGCGTCCACGTCCATTTCAACTCGCAAGCAAACACGCTATAATTCTCCTTATTCCATAACCTACGCCACCAAAATACAACTAACTTGTGCAAAAGCAAAATAGACCAGACATATGCCTCCCATAGTTTCAAACTTACCAATACAATCCTCCAACCCAAATCATGGAGCCTGCAAAAGTGCTTCCCAGCTCAAAAGTAAAGATATTTTGTTGGACTAAATCCATGATTTTTTTTCCTTTCATATTGAGAGAGTTTTTCATTTTTATTTTTATTTTTTGTGATTATTCTTCTCTTACTTGCTTTACATTTCATATTGTTCTTGTATTTCCCAGCAAAATCTATATATTTTTGATATTTTATCAAAGAATGTCCTATTAAAGTAAAATAATATATTTTTAAAAAAATTTAATACATTAAACATTTCACTTTTTATCTATTTTTTATATTTATTCCTAATACAAAACTAATAATTTTATTCCATTTCTAAAATACATTAATTTGGCCTAACTGAATAGTAAGGCAACTGTCTATTTCTTTTTTCTTTTTTCTTTTTTTTACAAAAGAAAAATTAAGCAATTTAATTAATAATGGAGAACGTAATATATCCGGTAACATCATTACAAATTTGGAAAATAGTAATATATGTAAGCACCCCTAACAAAGAGTGAGCAACTACATGGACTTTCCTCCTATCAAACTCTACCAAAGAGTTGGTAACATAAGATGATAAAAAACTCCTACAATTTGAAATAATAGCCCTTAATTAGCTTGGTCCTCTTGAAGGAGACCTAGACTTCCTCTATTTGCACCTGGAGTCTGGAAAAGTAGTTATAAAATTTAGCTTTGAAGAAATATCCTCCCTCATCACGTAAATTATGATCGAAGTAGATGCTTCGAGCTACCTATAAGAAAAGCTTAATGTACTACCAAGTAACGGTCTATTTCTTAAGGACTTGAAATGTGTTAAAGATTGATAAATAATATTGAATCTCAATTGATTTTAATTCATGATGTTGGCTAATAGCTTTTTAAAATATATTTATATTTAGTGATATTATATGTGACACCCTCTACCCCGAAACGTGCATTATATAAATAGTAAATAAAAAGAATTATTATGTTTTTACGGAATAAAAACGTGGATTCTTGAAAACATTTTTCACAAAATATACTTGAGAGCATCGCGTCATAAAACTTGAATTTAACTAAAGAATAAAATAAAAACATCATAAACAATCATGAAGTTTGTATAGAAACATAATGATAGTAAATTAATCCCCTGACCTGATGTCACATATATCAGAGCTTTAGATCCCCATACAATATAAATAACCAAGTTTCAAAATTGAAAACATAAAGCACTAAGACAACTGTTGACGATCCGGCAAGTGTACCATTTCGTTGCAAGTAATAAAAACACGGTAAGTAATTACCGAGTATCGAACACAAGGATTGGGTGACCAATTTATCTAAATTTGAAAAAGATAACTAATAATTGACTAAGTCAAAGATGAGAAAGAAAGTTGTTGGGAAAATTCAATTATCTAAAACAAATAACAAATTAAAGCAAGATAAAAAGAAGAGTTATCCAATTAATTATTCAGATTATGATAGTGCGCTCTAAGTTCACGAATCCACCTACCCTATCAAGCAAGTTACCCAAGTGTTTATCTCCTTATCCCTATGTTCAATTTAATTTCTTTGTCAATCAGGAACCCTCAATTATCCTAATGTCACTGCCGATTTTCAAAAGGAAATTTCTACAATTGTAAGTTGTCAATCTGCCTATCTATTCAACCCACAATTAGATTTATTAAGTTCTTGGTTCCCTATAGCAATTGCACCGCTTTCCTACCCTATCCCTAGCAATATTCAAACGGTGTTCTTAATTCAAGTCCTAAGTACGAATCGCCTGCCAGCCTCAACGCACTAGACCAGTTAACCACAGGCCTTGATGATTAACGCAAACAAATCAGAATTAAGAAACAAGAAAAGATACAAGGGTATAAGAAAATATTGGCAAATTTACGTAAGTAGTGTAATTTAAATCTGCAATTACGTGATTGGTGTACTTTTTAAAATATTTACGTAACTAGTGTAAGTCGTAACTGTGGGTGGCGGAAATATATTAAAAGTCGTATCTCATACTCACGACTCATTTTTATATTCACAAAATAAAAAAAAATTAGGAAGTCGTATACCATACATACGACTTATATTTTTATTATTTTTTTAATCATAATTCGTGTATAGTGGTAACGACTTTACCATTATATATTTTTTTAATATCATGCTTTACAAGTCGTATCCAAAGGATACGACTTCATTGTTTTATAATTTTTTTAAAGAAAAAATTGGCCAATAGTCAATACTTATACTTTATTTATTTTAATTTTTTTTTAAAAAATTTAAAAAAACTCATCTGGTGACTTTGTTAGAAACATACATCATGTAAGCATATAACCCACAAATCGCAAGCACGTCACATGTACAACACAATCATCACATAAAGTCCACTTAGAGGATCACATATACACAAAGTCATAACCCTAATACTTAGGGCTTTCAAGACAACACAAATCACACACACCCACAATATTATGAAGATACAAATTTAAATTTTATTTATTTATTCTATGGAGTCGTATATGTAACATACGGCTTGGTCATTTTTCTAAAAAATAAAATAAAATATTACAATTGTGGTAAGTGTTGAATATGATTTCTTAAAAATTTAAATATAAAATGAACAAAGTCGTATTTTCATAATATTGTGGGTGTGTGTGGTTTATGTTGTGTTTGTATTGTCTAGAAAGTTCTAAGTATCAGGGTTATGACTTTGTGTATATATGATCCTCTAAGAGGACTTTATGTGATGATTGTGTTGTACATGTGACGTGCTTGCGATTTGTAGGTTATATGCTTACATGATGTATGTTTCTAACAAAGTCACCATATGATTTTTTTTTCATTTTTTTAAAAAAATTAAAATAAATAAAGTGTAAGTATTGACTATTGGCCAATTTTTTCTTAAAAAAAATTATAAAAACAATGAAGTCGTATCCTTTGGATACGACTTGTAAAGCATGATGTTAAAAAATATATATAATGGTAAAGTCGTTATCACTATATACGAATTATGATTAAAATAATAATAAAAATATAAGTCATATGTATGGTATACGACTTCCTGATTTTTTTTTATTTTGTGAATATAAAAATGAGTCGTGAGTATGAGATACGACTTTTAATATATTTCCGTCACCCACAGTTACGACTTACACTAGTTACGTAAATATTTTAAAAAGTACCCCAATCACGTAATTGCGAATTTAAATTACACTACTTATGTAAATTTACCAAAAATATTACTTGAATTCATGTCATCAAAGGTGGCTTCATCGTTCCCTCAGAGAAAGAGGATTAGCTCATCATCACGTTCATAACTAAATAAATAAAAAGAAAACAGAAAATAATTCTAAACCAAAGAGACGTAGCTCCAAGAGAAACAAGGAAGAGAAGAAAACATAGAACTAAAACTACACTACTGTAATTGGGACTGTGTTGTGCGTCCCCGGTCTGCCTCGGTACTGGACTATGCGCCCTGCGCTCGGTGCTCTCCTTTCTGTGTGTTGCGACAACGTCTAAAATACTCCACAACAAACTCGTAGTTTCGGTCCACCACTAAAAGTAATCGTTGATTTATTATTAAATTTATTCAACGGCCCATATTTTTGTAGTTAGAACCGGCGCTTAATGGTAATGCCACCACGGGCAACCTGGTCTATCGGTCTTCGCTTAATTCCGGCTGTTAGAATTGATCGTTTAAAATTAATATAGGCTGGTTTTATGGAATAATATAAGATCAAATGTAAATATATTAAAATAAATCAAATGGAGACTTGAAAAAGGTATACACGGTTTTATAATGTAACCATCCCAAATTTGATATATTAACAATAATGCTATATTGTTATTCATATAATATAGGTTTAATTATTGAGTTGGTTCCTTAATTATTTGAGCATTTTCAAATAGGTCCCTCAACTAAAAAACGTTGTAATTAGGTAGTTGAACTTATATAAAATTTTAAATTTGGTCCCCGAACAAAAAAGTTTCTAATTGGGTCTCCGAACCTATATAAAATTAACAATTAGGTCCTTAAAGTAGAAAGGAGATTATATAAATAAAAAATAATAAAATGATAGATGATGAAGTTTAGAAAAAAAAAACTATTTGACATAATAATAAAATGACAAAAGATAAATATAAGAGAAAAACTCACGATTTAAAATAATAATAATAATAATAATAATAATAAACATCAGTGAGAAAAGCTATTTATTGTGTAGCACTATAGTCATAATTTTTTCTTTAGTGTAAGTTTTCCTTGTTGTTTTCATGTAAATTGTTTAGTCTGTGGATTATATTGCATATATGATTTCTAAATCGATCAATTTACATATAAATATTAATAATGTAGAAGAAGAATTGAATTTGATCATCAAACAAAATAACTTAGTGAATAAATTACTTACGTGCAAATATAATAAAAGATAAATAAATAATGAGTTATCTCAATTAATAATAATTTAGTGTGAATAATTTGAAGGATTTACATAACAAATAATCGTGAATAATAATTGAATAAATTGCTTGAGAAGATAACAAACATTTTTTTTATTAATCTTAAGATTATTAAAATAATGAAATACAAATAGGTTTTTAAATTATATTAAATCTAATTTCTTTTAGTAATTCATCTATAAATATGTTTGCATACAAAATATTGATTTTCATAATTTATGTGTAATTTTTTCTACATGTATTAACACATCAGCCAACAAAAGCCAAAATTTCACACATTTTTGCTCGTGCATTGCACAGGTGCATCCTCTAGTGACTATTAAAATAAATGTGTCATGTGTTCTAAAGCTATGCCGGTTTAATTAGAAAGCATTAATAAAAATATGGCTTAATTGCACTTTTGGTCCCCTGTTATTAACTATGTGTGATTTTGGTCCCTATAGTTTTTTTTTTTGTGCAAATTTAATCCCCCTAATTTTTTTCCAATTTTGCAAATTCGGTCATTCTATCCAATGTTTTTCAATTTTTTCAATGATCAACATAAGAAACCACTCATTTAAGCTTACATAACCTCTGATTGATATTCTTCCTCCTTTGCCTCTCTGATTCAACATGATTCAATGGTTCTTTTATGATATTTACTGGTTTTGTCCCTCTTCTCCGGACTTTTTTATTTCACCATAGGATCATTTACCACAGAAGTTCAACTAGGGGTTCTATCTTAGAGCAGTGATTCCTATCTATTAATCATTAAAAATTTGACGAACATTGGACAAAATGACCAAATTAGTAACATAAAAAAAATATGATGATCAAATGTGCAAAGAAAAAACTTTACAGACCAAAATTGCACATGAACAATAATGTGGAGACTAAAAGTATAGTTAAGCTTAAAAATATTTGAATCAATCAATACTACAATATTTGAATCATTTAAATATTATTATTAAATTAGTAGCATTTCTTTTATAAATTCTAATAGTAATAATTATAGGGTTTTTCTATCATGTGCAACTTTGCACCGGTTAAAAAACTAAAAAACAGCAACTATTTATTGGAAAACTAAGCATTTCAGTTTTGAAAGTATAAAATACAAAAGTTTCTATATAAATCTACTCTTTTAAGATTCTTAACATATGTAAAATTGTACATGATAGAAAAACCCATAATTATATAATTACTTAATTAATTATATGAACCTGGCTTCATATTAAGTCACCTTAATATACGGTTAGATTGATATAGTTAAATAATTTAATTGTGGAGCAAAGTTACATAACGTAACTGACAAGAGTTGCACGTGACACAATGTAAATTAATCTTGGGAGTTGGAATATAGCAATCAATTCAATGGATGCGGTCAATCCACCTGCTAAGACTGGCAATAACCGGATGTTGAACAAAATGATTTAATTTAAAATTACCTGAAACCGGCTTGATCCGTGGAAAATGAATGGAGGATCGATACACAACTTCTAGAATGGAGTATAATAGAATTGCCCGTGTGTTGCGCTGCTTGTCTTTTATATTGCAATTGAAAATCAATTTCAATCCTACCTCAATTTCAATTTGTACGTGGGCCCATGGCAACTTTGACAATTTGTTGATTCACGTTGCTGCACTTTCCAATTGAACTTTTAATCACAAGGTGATCGATCATGTGGGCCCCTTGCTTTAATTATCAATTGACTTTTCAAAACCCATATCAATCTTTCTTCACGTTGCTGACCTTTTTGCTCCATATCAATTGCCAAAATCCAAATCCACATTGAATTCCTCTATCTCTCAAATTGCGCAAGTCTCAATGGCTGACTTGGTCAAATTGCAATTCATATTTTACTTTAATTTGGATGCAAACCAATTTCCTAACTTTGTGATCATGGGCCCACGTAATTCACATTGCAATTCCAATATTCTTCATGCAGATTTACTCTTCTAATTTGGAGCCAATTAACATGAGTCTTTGACCAAGTCCATAGCTTTTGACAAAGTCCTGCACACGCCCTTCTCAGTTTATGGCAATTCACGTGATTTGGGATCCTCGTGGGACGAGCCTGAAAGATCTCAATTCCTTGCTCAGCATCAGTTCTGGCTCGTGGGGCGAGCACTATCTCGCGAGGCGAGATCTTAAAATTCTTCTTTTAGCTTGTTTTCTCTATTTTTCAAGTTCTCTTGAACTTCACTTTTAACCTGAAAATAAAGATAACATTAAATGTTTTATTTGACTCAAAATTAACCAAAAATTCCTAAAAACAAATTAAGACACTCAAAATGTTGCTCAGGGACAATTAAAGCTAAATTTGGGCGAAAACGAGATTAAACTCGAACAATTAGTACAAAAACCGTGACCTCACTAGCTATAAAACTAGATGAGCCAGAGGCTGATCAACAACACGCAATACAGCCGTCTCCAACAACTACATGTTGTATGGGTGAGAAATCATGTAGATTCCTCCTTCTCTATCACAAGACTAAAAATGTTGTATGGGGTGAGAGATCATGTTCAAACCATATGAAGAGAAGAGACAGTAACAAAGACAGCGCGCATACACAATTACATAACCTTAGCATACCATCCAATATACACACATAAACACACGATATATCAATTTACATTATATCATATAAACAGCTTATGTTATGCTATGCAACTGCAACACTACTCCGCTACTCCATTATGCATGTGGATCCAACTAACTCAGGATGAACGACTTCAGGGTTAAATATCCACATTGGGAATCTACTCAACACCAGAGAATCTACTCCTCGGATAGCCAACGTATCAAACCAACGAATGCCTCGTCAATGGGGCACACGGAGAATCTACTCCTACCGTGGATGGCCAGATCGCCGTACTCTCGGGCGACCTCCCCTATGTCGAACGTCCATCAACAACAACATCTCCAATGATGCATGAGCAAACAACAAACAACGGGCAACTGCCACCACCATAGCTTCAACGGAATCAATCGAAGACTACAGCGGGATCTACCGCAACACCTTTGCTCCAACGGAATCAACCGAAGGCTACAGCGGAATCGACCGCAACACCTCAGAATCTACTGAGTCAAAGCCTCCTTGGGGCAAACTCTCGACCACCAAGAACATCAATAGCACCTCGACCAATAAGCATCGAGGGCACCTTGGCCAATAAGCACTAAGGTTACCAACTTAACAACATTCGGTACCCCAACGGATACCGGCTTAACTAATTCAACATCTCACCATCACATCTTCTTAAAATCTTTATTGATCATTAACCGAGTTATCTAATCTATGTCATTGATTGGTTATGTTTTCTTATCATCATTGGGGTAATTGGGGTTAAAAAGCCCCTAAAAACCTATAATCTCAGATTCTGTCCAGAGGGGTGAGCACGGGCGTGCTTAACCCCAGCATGAGCGTGCTGCCACTTAAGTGGAGCACGGGTGTGCTTCCTTTCCTACACGGTCGTGCTCAGCTGCACGGTCATGCTTCCTGTTACTCACGGCCGTGCACTGATGCACGGTCGTGCCCCTCTGCTGCACGGCCGTGCTTAAAGTGAGGCCATTTTCCAGAATTTAAACTGGGAGCACGGGCGTGCTCCCTATTCAGCACGGTCGTGCTCATTGCACGGCAGTACTGTTCTCCTTATACACTCTTGACTCATTCCTAAGGCTTTTATCTAAACCATTGGCATAAAAATCTCACCTCTCAATATTTATTCATATTTTGTGAATATTTTTGGGGAACAACAGTCCCTTAATCATTGTGTTAACAAGAGCCCTATTTTAACCAATTAAGGGTTTATTAATATAAACATCATCAATCAACCAACAGGGTATACGACATACCAAATCAATCAACAAACATGACATAACATTATCATCGTCAACATTAACAAATCATTTCATCATCAAGAATCATGCCAAAACAGCACTATAACATACACTCGTATCAACCATCACTAGAGCATATTCATACTTATTAACACAATTGAATTTCATTATTAAGGTTCATTATTCCTTCAATGAATATGACATATCAGAATCACAAACACCACAAATATACTTTTTTTCATACAAGGATTCATCAACAAATCAAAGTAAGCATAGAAGCGTAAAGAAGAATTATGCAAAAATCCCTAACCACCTCAATTCTTTCTCAAATCCCATATAGAATAAACAATCTCTCCCCCCATACCTTAAATTGGATTTCGCAGCACATTGAAAAGAGGAGAAAGGATGTTCCGCAATTTCGTTTGAATGCTTCTTCACCGTGTAACACCTGGTTTTTCGCTGTTTAGTGTTTTTATATCAGTAAAATAAATAGAAACGTTTAGAATTTTATTTTTAAACTTAGAAAATGATATTGGATAAACCAAGATCATATCCATATTATACTTTATCGTAGAAAGCTACGATTAAATTTTGGGTCAACAATTCAGACGAAACCCGGTCTGCATTTTACTGACAGTAAGGATTTTACTGCTCAAATGACCTAATTTTGACTAGTGAACGAAATGGTTAGGTTTTATTTTTAATTTCCAACAACTTTGGAAATTTTGAAATTTTTCACTAAGAAGTGAAATAATATATAATATCCGGCCGTTATATTAAATCGGGTGAACAACGGAGCTGAAAACGGGATTTGCGGGACCCGTTAACGGATAAATAGGATGTTAAATCATGTTGAGTCACCATGGATGAGTCACAAGATAATATCCAAGAGTAATGATTACTTTTTAGGGGGAAAGACCATTATGCCCTTATAGTTATTTTAACTACAAGTTAACCTAAAGCAAGATTACACCTTTGTCCTTGGATTTTTAGCATATGGACCCTTCTTCCCTTAAAACCCACGGCCCCAAGGCAGCCAAGAGGCCCATTTCCTCACCTATTTAAGGAGCACTTCATCTTCTTCAAAGAGTTTGCTCTTTTCCTCCATTAAAGTGTTAGGTCTTCTTAGTGATTTTGTGAAGAAAGTATTGGATTCCTTGCCATTTTCGTGATTCCAAGAGGTAATCCATTCTCATCATCCTTATTTAGCATCATGTTCTTCATTGAATTTTTCATTTTGAAGTCTTTTTCCATATGATGCATTTTAGGGTTCCTAACTTCAAAAATTCATAAAAAATCATAGGAAAGTCCAAATGAGATGAAACCAATTTCTATAATCCTATTATCACCTCTATATTCTATATCTAGAAGGTTGCATGAAGCAAAAATTTCGAACCCTATGAACCCCATGAGGCCGAACCTAGGGTTTTGGGGGTGGGGTGGGGTGGGGGTGGGGGGGGGGGGGGGGGGGGGGGTGGGGTGGGGGACTTTTGTTCATTTTTCTTACATCATTCAATCTTATAAATTGTATAGGTATTGGATCTATGTCATTTGAGTTAAATTAGGGTCTCTAAACCATTTTCATGGTCATGGCCGAAACTCATTTGTTGAGGGTTTGGAAGATTTAATTTTTATTCTTATGCCATGATCATTGATTTAGGGTTTAAGTGAATATAGGTTATTAATCCAAGAGTTTAAAATTTTTAGAAATTTTTAACTCCAAAACCAGCCCTAGGCCGAAACCAACATGTAGACTTTTAGGTTTGATTAAGTTGTTTGTTTGTTAATTGATTGTTGTGTTTAATGAAGGATAAGCTAAGTTGTCGTATACGCGCGTTGTTAGCGTTGTTTGGATTTCCGACGAACTGTTTTCAGAGACACCTTGCTTTAAGGTAAGGGGATTACCTTAGGGGTTTTTTTTTCGATAGCCATGTGTACTTGTTGTGGTTGTATTAATTATCCGGTGTATATAAGTTTTACGTAGTTAGCATTAGTCGTTTATTCATTATCTGCTGTTAATTGTTTAATTATCTGCATTTAATTATTTGTTTTATTTTATGGCATGTTCTTAATTATTATTTGATATATTATTGACATGATGTATGTATTTGATGTGGGTTGTGGATTGGAAAGCCTGACAGTGGTCAGAGCTTAATTAAACACGGGTTAAAAGCAGTTAAAAGCTTTTTTATGAATTAATGAGTTTAATTCAAAAGAGATAGTAATATAATATTACTTGGTTATTTATTATTTGATAAAAAATGGGAGAAAGTGAAAAAAAATATTATTTTAATTATTTAACAGCGAAAGAACGTTTTATGAGTTATGTAGCGGACGTAACCGTGAAAATATTTTAGCACTGCTAATTTTCACCTAAGGAATTTCTAAATATTAGAAAATAATGTTTTAAGCGAAAAAGTTTCGAAAATATTTTATTACAGTGTTGGAAAATTTATTTTACGACAAAGGGTCCTATTTTGACCTATATGCGTTTTAAACGGCAAACGACGAACAATTCCGTCAATATTTGTGAAAGTGGTCTTAAAATGGGTAATACCGTATAATACTGAGAATTTGTCTCAAATGAGGTTTTCAAGGTTAAATTATCAAATTTTTTTATTCCGTCAACTTAGATAAGTTGAGGAAACGTTGCTTTTGTATTTCACAAAACAAAAATGGTTTGAACGAGCCTAGTAACCGAGACGTCGGGTCTAGAGTTCTAAGAGGTTGAAGTTGTGGACTAAATGTCCTATAAGAGGTGTTTCAGGTTTTGTGCACTAAAATCTACGTATCTACGACTGGTGCATCGGTCTAGATTTCGTGATTTGCACACTTTTGACTTGTAGTCAATTATGGTTTGAAAGAGGTATTAAACTTGAAAGTTTAAAAGTTGTTTTGGTCGTGAGACTTTTAGCTCTGACAACCAAAGATTGAACACAAAGAAAACAACGAGAACAAAACGTTTTTCATGCATTACAGGGCAGACGTGCCTTTGCATAGAACTTGAATGCGTGATGGCAAGTATTCATGCAGTTTGCATCACTGTGCCTTGATGGATATATGACCAAGAAAACCATGTGCTATTTATAGTCACCACTTTGCCTCGTTTTGGACTGTGGAATGGTTATTTGAACTTTGACATCTCTGGCATTGATTCTGCCTTATTTGGCAATAGGAGCCTGATCAGCTCAGTTACTTGATGGTTGGAGCTCCGGAGATTAAGTCTCAAAGTTAGTTGATGATATTGAAGTGTCATGGTTTTAAAAAATGGTTACGACTGTCGGGTATGAAACCCTGTGATAAATCTATATTATATATTGTTTATCTTTGAATATTCATGTTAAGTGGTAATTGAAAGTTGTACATGTGGTTGTCGTTTTAAAAATCCAGATGATCGGTTCTCACCTTTGCATGTTTTATTGTTTTTCTTCTCTCTGTATGAGTATTGTTATTATCTGAGTTTAGATGGATCCGGCCATACCGTTAGCCCACACGGGGTTTCGGAGCCTTCATTTTGAGGATGCCGATAACATCAATGCATGGGTAATCCACCCGGGAGCCCATGTATGTCGTTATACCGGGCATATCCATACTATAGAGGGCACACTCGAGACGGGGCCTCAGAGGGAGTATCGATCTATGGAGACGGTTGAGGTATCGTTACCACCTTTATGGCTACTTGCACAGCACTTGGTTGATCATGGACAGATAGAGGCTCAGCCCGTAGCTGAGGCAGCACCTGAGCCAGCCCAGGAGGAGATTATAGAGGACCCAGAGGAGATGGTCATTGATCCCGAGGAGGATCCAGAGGAGTTTGTGGAGGATGTACCCGAGTACATTCCTTTGGATGATGATGACGATTCACCTGATGAGGGTGTTGCTGTGTCATCATCTGACTCGTCGGTAGGGAGTGGGATAGACCCTGGTCTTCCCAATGGGTACCATTAGTCTGTGACCAGCTGTAGGTAGTTTCATTTTTGGGGTAGTGATTCCATCGATCTTTCTGGCTACTGAGAGCCATGATTTTTGTATATGGCGTAGACGTTTCACTATGTGTCCTTATGTTTTTATTTACTTTCTTAGTTTGGAGAATGACCGTTCTGATAAAGGTCCTATATAGTTGATAACTTGTATAAAACGATGATGCATATATATATGTATATATAGTGTGTTACTTATGTTGTTAGATGTTGTCAAGTTAACAGGTAAAGGAAAAGAAAAAAAAAATTTATCACCATTTTTGGTATTAAGTGGAATATTAGAAAACGTTATTTTTCGAAAGCAACCGGCATAATTGAATTTTATTTCCACAACGGGTTACTATGTGACGGCCCAAGGTAGGGTGTCGCACACCGCGGCATGGAAACAACAACGAGAGACACCCAGAATCAATCCTTATTTCAAGAAAATATCTTTTAATTATACATTAAATTAAAATGGAACAAAAAATTAAGATTTAAATATATTTTTTGCTATACAAGTTTTTTTTGACGTTATTGCAACAACTTCAACAACGAAATAAGTTTTGTCAAAAAAAAAAAAAAGACATCAAGTATGTTGAATGATATTAAGTTTTTAACATTGAATCAATGATAAGAAATTTAGATAATTTACATGATATTATATTTCAAAGCTCATTATTATAAGGATTAAAGTAGTATGTATTAATTGTTAGTGTAAAATTTTTTATACTGACAAACTCACTAATATTTTGATATGTGTGTGCTTTTATTTCAATAATTAAGAGAGAAATAATAATAAGAGTTTAATTTCTATGCACTGTCAATGTAAAAGTTTTTTACACCAACATCCAATAATATCTTAAAGCATTAGATTTATATCTCTATTTTGATTATTAAAATAAAAACACATATCAAAATGTTAGTGGCTGTTAGTGTAAAACTTTTTATACTAATAATGTATACTACTTTAATTCAAATAACAATAATATTGATTTTTCAATATATTATTGGATGCAAGTATAAAAATCTTTTACACTGATTAAACTATTATTATAATCATATACCTAACAAATATATATTATATTGATATATCAAAGACTTGAAATCTAGAATTGAAATATATATTTATAGTAATCAAACATCAAAAAATAAACAATGAATTTTATAACTTAAATTTGTTAAACGGATTATGGGGGCGTGGAAGATGGAAATAGAGATAAAAAAAAAATTGAAAAAAGAGAGAGTAAGAGGCATGGAAGTGTTAAGTGTGGAACACTGTTACTTTTTAAATATTATAATAAGTATGAACTAAATCAGACATTGACACGTGGATATTGTACCATAAACATTATTGGGAGGGGTTGGCCGCTTCGGCGCATCACAGTACCCCAGGAGATTAGTCTCTCACTTATGATGAATGATTAAATTTTTTTTTGGACTAAATAATGAATGATATTAAGTTATTAAGATTGGGTCGGTGATAAGTAATTTAGATGATTTACATGAGATTATATTTCAAGATTCATTATTATAATCATATACCAAACAAATATATATTATATTGAGATATTGTTAACAACTGATTACAAATAATGACTATACATAAAAATTTATTAATATACAACTTTATTCAACATAAAAGAAATAATATGACACATAAAACCAGTTAAGACGTAACTTTAAGTCGATAATATTTTTGTTTTAAAATAAAAAATGAGACAACATAAAAATTAAATTGAAGATTAACAAAAATAAAAAAGTATAATGCTAGCATAAAAATATAACGACTATCTATTTATAATTTTTTTCCTTGTAAAAATTTTTTTTGTTACAATTTTTCATCAACTCATATGAAATAAAGTTTTTAAAATAATTTTAATTGTCTAAGTTTGTACATTTTGAAATGGATATTTACAAATTTTACACTTCAGGGTGGTGTATTATGCTTGTGTGATATAAATATTCATCAATGTAATTTATACTTTAATATACTTTCAAGTTTTATGTTTCATGTAATTAAAATATTTATTATTTTACATAATATATATATATTTTTCTAACTGTTACATAATATATATTTATTATTATACATAATATATATCTTAATACCATTATTATTTGTAAATAAACTATATCAAACAATATTTGTGTTCGGGATAGTAAAAATTGTCATTATATAAAGAAATGGACAGTTAATAGATATTCATCTAAAAAAAATTATGTTATTCTATTTTCTCTAAAGGCTATTTTACTTTGATAAGCCAAAAAAAAAAAATTAAAACTTTAAAAACTGGAAAAGTTATGTATAGAATATAGATGACGTAATGTTGCAAGAGACTGGAAAAATAATAGTATGACACGTGTCATGAATAGTGGTGACATTTATGGAGATTTATATAATACTAAGGTAGTTGACCCGTGCTGAACGCACGGGTATAGTTTTGTTGAGCATCAATAATATTTTTTTTTATATTTGTGTCAAAAAAATAATATTTTTTATTAATAAATATTATTTGATTTTTTTTAGTACTAAAACAAATATTAATATATTCCTATATTAGTTGTTAGTTCTCTTATTTAATGGTTAACAATAGAAAATTATTATTTGACATTGTAACACAATAGAGAGAGAAAGTGTTATTTTATAAATAACACAAAATAAGGGCATGTTTGTTACGAAATAAAGAAATTTAATTTTAACATTCTACAATTTAGAAATTATTTTTAAAAGCTTAAGTTATTTTTGTTTTTTTTAAAGAATCATTTATTCTTACTTTTTATAGTAAATTTGTTTTTTTAAAGCAAAATTATAAATTAGCATTAACCATTCTTTTCTCGCTATCTTGATGTTGTACTTCTTTGCACATATTTTTTTGGGTTTTCCAAGGTATCCTCCACGCGTAACTGTGGAGACTAATCCCTCGAGCCGGGTAGGACCACAAGGGCGAGAAAGCTCTCCCTCAAGAGTTGTAAAACTGCTGCATTCCCAGGGCAAGATTCACTTCTTTGCACATTTAATACTATATATATGTTTTTAAAGCAACAACGGCATTTCTTTAGCAAATAATAAAAAAAAAAAGCAACAACTGCATTCGAAGATGATAAATCATTTCTCAATGACTTTTATTTAAACACAAATGTTAAACACTTTCTAACCATATGCAATTTTTTTATTCTCTTAAAAATCTAATTTAATTCTCCTCTTGGTAATTATCTTATGTCCTATATATTTTTTCCACTTGGAATGTTTCTTTTTTATTTTTGCATAAATCAATGTTAGATCTTAATTCCCGGGGGAGATTAGTCACTGTCTCAGGTTGGCGGTGGGATACTCCTCTAGATCGAAGAAAAATGTTAGATCTTAATAATGTTACTTATTTTTTTAACACTAATTGTTTTTTATTATTTATTTTATAATGTTAACTGTTTAAAGAATAAATGAATTTTAATATTTATGTATGTTAATTTGATGTCAATTTTTAGTATGAATAAAGATAAAGATATATATAAATGAATGTAAAAGATGATAATAGTTATTATAAAAGATATATTGTCTCAAGTAATGGAGATATCAGAGATGCTTTTACTCGAGGGTATATATTTTTCAAAGAGAAAACTGCATTTTAGGCGAACCAATCATTTTTTAATATAATTTATTTAAACACAATGTTAAATACTTCGCAATGTTCTTAGTAACCAAATGAACTTTTTCTCTTTTAAAATTTTTTATGGAAGTTAACCATTTTAAAAAAATATATCTATTATATTATTTTTTATGTTTGGATGCATTGTAACAATATTCTAATTTAATGCATCAACCTTTTTTACTTTCCATTTCATGTCTTCATTGGATAACAAAAAAGGTGATTAAACCCAAATATTCACCTTCATCTTTATATTCATGCAATGACTAACAAATGATTACGCTAACTTCACAAAAGGAATAAATTAGAATATTAAAAAGTATAAAGATATATTTCGAGTCTCTTAAATAAGAGAGTCAAATATATAATTTAAAAAAATTAATCATCCATGTAAGGTGATTATTTAAAAAATATCGAATAAGTTTAACTTCTTTTTATCATTTATATACGCACGAAGCGGGAATGGAGCTAAATCATTCTCATTTTATAAATTAGAGAATGCTTCATTTGGGTAACAGCGAGTTAAAAATTTTATATTTTGTTCAATAAATTTATATTTGAAAAACTTAATATTTCATTATACTGTCAACACTACATCATTAGACAATCTCAAAAAAAAATTATTATAAAACTTTAAAAATTACAATAAATAAATATTTTAAGTGTAAATATCCAACACTAATCTAACTACAACATTATGTTAATACTTTCCAAAAAATAATACAACAAAGGAAACTTCATTTATATATCTTCTTTGATATTATTTTTTTCTCTTCATTTCACAACTTCAAGTAGCCATGAGAGAACCTGCAAGCACACTAATAAACAAAGAGGTGGTTGAAAAGATGAGTAGTATAAAAGATCAAGAAAGATTAAACATAAACACAGCTTCCCAATCCCTTTTGATTATTACTGAAGTCATCATACTACTACCCTTTAAGCTCTAAATCTTAAGAAAATGAGTACGTATATTTAATGTTTTTTTTTTTCATGTCACTTGCACCATGGATCTTGTAAAGTAAGGACGAAAATATAACTCATTCAAAAATGTAAGAAATCCAGAAAGAAAGAAGATTCGAATTAGAATGCAAAAACTAATACTTTGTCCTTTATTATAACCTGGAAAAATTTCCACTATTCAAGACATGATAGTTGTTTCAAACTATCAAACTTGTCTCTATCATTGCCTTTTGAATCTACGCATGTAGAAACTAACAACAGATATGTCCCTCAACTTTCTTTCATTCCTTCCTTTTATGACATAAAATCTACAAATTAGGTGTACTCAGAATTGGACTGCTATTTCCTCTATTCACATTCTCTTATGTTCTGTCATACTTTCTTTTGAGAACACAAGGATGTCTTGTTGCACGAACCACCACCACAATCAACCCAATGGCAAGCTAAATGAACATATGCAAAATGATATAGCAAAACCAAGGAAAAAAATCGAAATGCAATATGCGATGCCAATAGTTATATCTATCACAAGTTAGTAAAGAAGAAAATTTCACCATATGTGTATGTTATATAAGTTGTTATAATGGACTATATTGAAATAGATATAAAAGAAAACAAATATAAGAGATGTAAATACTCCATATTTAAATAAATAAAAAAAAAAAGCAACATCTTTGGTTCTACTTAGAGCAAGATATGATGCTGAAGGAAAGTGAACATATTGAAAACACTTCAACAAATGACCAGCTACATGGTGAAGAGAAATAAAAACAGCTCAATACTTTTAGTTATATTAAAAGCAAAAAAATTGTTACACAGAGGGCTTGCAGCTGAGAAGCCGTTGTCATTTTCCTCATCTAGATCAATGTTCCCATTTTCAATTATTTTC
This sequence comes from Echinosophora koreensis, assembly GCA_035048595.1. NCBI lineage: Eukaryota > Viridiplantae > Streptophyta > Magnoliopsida > Fabales > Fabaceae > Echinosophora > Echinosophora koreensis. The sequence goes on along the minus strand of JAPCYP010000019.1, from coordinate 4,755,331 downwards.
TTCAAAGCCTTTGTGTGATTTGCATGAGTCACTTAATGGACTTGGCCCATCTCTAATTACATCCATAATTGCTCTTTGGAAGACATTAGTCCACTGAATGACATTAGCAATTGAAGTTGCACATTGACCACATGAATTTACCATTTCAAAATCAGCACCTACTGATGCTAGGACTCCAAGGCACGACCATGTTTATACCTTGTGCAGATCATTAAGGTCGTGTCTCCAGATTTCTTATGTGGAAATATATTACTTGATGGCATTGCTTGTTGGGAAGATATCATATTAAATATCTGAAGCTCCACATAATTAATGAGCATGTTATATAGAAAAAGAATAACAAAGAATTATAATTACGATATTCATATATGCTATAACTTCCAAATGCATTCAAGGACAAATTAACCATGAGGCAAGTAATTTAGATTGAAACAGCAATAGCCCTGTCTTCACGAAATATGTAACTCCAAGAAGAAGTTTCAGCCTAATAATCAAATATATTTACCTCCATGGTAGACAACAACAATCACAATTTTGGGCTAACGAAAAAATTAGAAGAGGGGCATACTCCACAGGCTATATTAGAGAAATAAAAATCCAACATAAGCAAATATATTTCTTGTAAGAGATATGCCTACAATCACACAACTATTAAAACTGCTAATTATACTAATATTTGTGAATGACTACATATGTGTGAATAGTAAGATTCTGTATAATCTAAGTTTGCACATAGTATAAAAGATGCTAAGAAATAGAAAGCAACTATGAGTACCCTAAGTATAACCAAGACTAATAGGAAGTTAAGAGCAAAAGAGTAGAGTTTATCTCCTAATGAGAAACTATTCAAGCAAAAGGTTGTCACAAAACCAAGGAGAAGAAAGACACGTCCAATTTGTTGCTTACCAAAAGCAACCTTTGTAAGGCCTAGGAAGATCAATTAGTGTCAACTTAACAACTGCAAATACTGGAAACGGACTGTGAGTGATACACACAATTTACTTGTAATCCTCATAGGAAGGATTTGTGGATATGACAATACCTGAAATGAAACAAAAGTGCAGAAATTAAAGCGGAGAAATTGAAGCAAAACACATTCACCCAATGAAACTTGAGCGAATAGCAACGAAATCAAGAAGCAAGAGCACCACAAAATATTATCTAACTCAATGGTCAATTTTTTAAATCTATTTAAATTTAAAACATCAAGAGTAACTCCTACAATACAGTGATATATTGCTATCTCATATGCAATATATAGCATCAACTGTATGCATTTAGCTAACATATGTAGATTAAAAGATATAGTAAAGATATTCTGACTAATAATATTAGGTAGAAGGGGGAATATATATATATATATATATATATATATATATATATATATATATATATATATATATATAAACAATCATCTATTGAAATGAGCAAACAATTCTTCTTGTATAGGAAAATATCATTCACATTTATAAGGAGGAAGATATATAAAAATAATTATCTTCAAGAAAGTTCTATAAGGTCTCCATATGTAGCACATCAATAAGTTTTCCAATATCAACAACATATATGGGTGCATGAGAGTATAACTCTTACATCACCTAAATCAAGACTTGTATAAATCAAGACTTCTCTATTCAGTCTTCAGCATTTATATTGTAAAAGAATAAATGTGTTTTTGGTGCATTTTTGGCTGATATTTGTATACACACCCTTGCTCAGGCTGCATTTGAATGATACTTTTACAACTTTACTTATTTGCAATCAATCTGATTGGGACATCAAAAAGTGGTTGTGACAGAAATTTGAGGGGTCGTTTCTGCTTCCATTACTTACTAAGTTGCAATCTGCTTGCTTTCATTAGATAGATGCTTCATGTTTTAAATTTTTTTATCATCCATTTTGGGCAGGACTAAACACCATTAATCTCAGCCTGGTGCTAGTTACATTCAATAGATGTGAATAAAGTTCAGTGAATATAGATGCATATATCAAATGTTATATGCAAAGTACCCTACACTCAAAACTCAGTCATAAGATAAGCTTTGTTAGAGATGGATGAGGAAGGCTACTGAAACAATGAAAGAAATTAAAGAGAAAAAAGGACTACCAATAGATTCTATGGACCGGCCTTGGAGATGACCTTATCTACTGCAATCAATGAGTCAGAGTTCACCAATTCTTTCCATATTTTCCTTATAAAACAAATGGATGCAAAATAAAAATAAAAACCTTTGTACATACCAAAGATCAAGACACTTAGTGCACTCCTTTGCGTGGCATAAAAAATCTTCTTAGGCTCCATTGACCCCATAACAAGGCATGGGGATGGGCAAAAATCCAGCCACAGATGATGCCAATATAAGAAAAACAACACCTAAGTTAAAGCAAATAGAAGTGACAAAGCAAACTTTACCAAAAGGAATTGAGATGTGCAGGAAAGTTTATCACAAATTTTGAATGTTAAAATTTGCTATAATAAAGCAAATAGAAGCAAAAAGAATAAGAATATACCTATAAGAGTGTTAGGTCATATAAGGCTTGAGTCATGATCAGCCAATACCTGCATCAGATGACACGTGTTCAGTACTGCTAAATTACAAACATGAATATATTATCACATTATTTTACATCATTGACTTGAAAGTAGGTGCCATTTAGTGTAAACGTCCGTCTAATTGCTATTCAACATGGTATCCATTCATTATTTGTTATGAATTCAAGTCAGACTATTATAATGCTTGCATTCATATGCAAATGCTCCCTCAATTCCGACCCTGTAATTTCCCAATATAATGTATAAGAATAAGAATTTATAAATAACACATGGTTAAAATAATCATTTTGATAAGCATTCAGACCGAGAGTGTACCTCCCTTCCTTGACATATTCTGCATATTGACTAAAGAGAACAAAATGATAGAAATGGTTTGAGCTATCATCATCATGACCTTATGTATATGTAAGTTGAGACACCCCGATGTCAATAAGGGTTTTTGACGTGCTTGCTTGAGGTGCTTGCCTATTGAAAATTTTGAGGTGCTTGAATTTTGTTCTAAACTTCCACATACGTTCGAATTCTTAAATAGTTGTGATTTATCTAACCCTCACTCCCACCTAATTAGAATATCTAATTTTTATTCATGAAAGATACGATGTTACATAAGTGCAAAAAGATCATAAGTTGTCATGACCTCCCCAGTCATTCATGAGACATCCAACTATAACAACGTAAACCATTATTTTTCCAAAGAAAAAATATCATATGCCATTTTTGCAGCATGATTGACTTGTTTGTGGTGACATACAACTTATATCAAAACTATGCTGCCACATGATAATTGTAAAAGTGATGCCAAAGGTACTATTGATATATCCATTCTTAATGGAGAACACGATCAAGAAGATATAGAAAGTTACAAAACAAAATTCTATAAAAACCATCCATTTGCTATTTATGTACAACAACAATGTAACAATTAAGCTATAAGCATAAAGTATTTTATGGAATGAATAGCAGACCTCTTTGCAATGAGAGATTGTGCTGCACAATGGCTTTTGTGATGGGGTATGCAGCAGGGCTACCACCTGTAGGAGCATATGAAAAGGAGCAGAAAGAAAGAATACATCCAAAAGACAAAAGCAATGATTTAGTAAAAGATAAAAACCCCACAAAATTTAAGCCACAAAAATCAGCCAAAACAATACAATTCTCAAGTAACTAAACAATTGTGTTATGTAACAAAGATTGAAGAGATTGAAATTATAAACCAAGTCAAAACAAACTAAACAATTTTTTAACAAAACATAAAAAAAAAACGATATGAAATGTTTAACAACAAACACAAAATGCTTTTTTGGGGCCTTCTTCCTGAGTTGTCTCCAGGGAAATGAGTTTTTCATCACTATAAAGAATAACATTGCACCAAAAAGTGATGTGCTCTGCCATCAAAAGTAAATACTATATATTTAAAGAACATAACATTTTTTTACATTAAGATGGAACAAAAAGAAGAGCAAATATATCACTTACACATTCATTCAAATAGCTGAAAGGCATGAAGCCTTTGCTCAGTCATAGCAAATAAACCTGTAAGAAATAGATGCATAGTTATGTTTCTTATAAGATTTACTATATCAGTCCAAGCAAAAGGGAATGAAACATAAATATATGTATATCAGTCCAAGCATAAATAAGTGAACATAAATATATGAATAGGCAAAAGTTAAAAGAAAGCATTTGAAATGAACTGAACTATGACATTCCCAAAAGAAATTTCGATCTCTGCATCATTTGTATTGTTCAGTTTTTACCACTTTCGAAGGATAAATTGCTTTAAGTTTAAAGGGTATAAACGAAAACAAATATGAGAAAACTCCATCCCTTGGTGAAAGTTGAAGTGTGAGAAGGAGGAGGAGAAATGATGGGAACAGGGCTTAAGGAAAGGAGGAGAAAAGAAATCATGTACCCATTTTTAAAAAAAAAAAACATAACTTTAGTAATGAGAAAGAGAAAATAGACAAAATAACAAAAAGGGTATATAAGAAAAACTAACCTCAATACATAAGGAGGGGAAAGGAGAGGTTTTTGCAAGGGTAGAAAACCTAACCATAACTTCTAGTTTTGGTGAAAATATATAGTACATGAATTAACTGTAAAAATACACAATGGTACTTAATTTAACTCACATTACAAAATGATTATTCTGTTAAAATAAGAATTAATCACTAATTAAATTCAGAGGGTATCAAACTCAGAAAATCAGAGAACCCACTTGGAACCTATTTGCGCCGTCTGCTTATCCACGTGTCTTGCGCATTTCTTTGCTTCTTATAGGAGTAAAACCTTAACTTCATGTCTTAGCAAAAAAGAAAAAATCGAGAATTAATGTCCAAGACGCGGGATTTTTGGATCATTTTCTTCATGATTTGCGCCTCCAACGCGATCTGAAAAGGAAACAACCTGGTTTAGCATCTTCTGGTGCGAGATTTACTGGATTAGGAGGAGGATTTGCTGCTGCTATGAGAGAGTAGAGAAGACTGAAGGAGGCTAGGGTCTGCAGAGAGAAGAGAGAGAGATCGAAAAAGAAAAAGAATTGGAAGGTAATATCTGTATCTATCTTAGCATAGCACAACCTAGTTTCATCCTATCCTATGTAGCTTTGGTTCTTTGACTGAAAATAAAGTCTATCCTATTATGTTAGCTTGAGCTCTTTTGACCGAAGATAAAACTTGCAAGGCACTCTTTAGTCTTTAAAATTATAATTAAAAAATCAGAAAACATTAAAAAAGTAATTAAAGTTCCCTTAATCATAGAGAGGAATGACAACTCAGCCAAACAGTAAACTCTAACATTGAAGAAATGTAAAGGTATGATTTAACGTCTATATCAATATAACTCACCTCCTCAGGATTAGGGAATTCAATAAACTGGCTTTCGGAGCCTTGATTGCAATAAGTTCTTGAATCTATGGGAAAAGTTTAAAAATTTAGAGAAAATTGACTTGGAGGCATGGAAGGCTAAAGATATCATCCTTGGTTAAGAAAAGGTATCTAAGGATGAAGCAAGCCCACTATAAGGTAGAGAAACAATAAGAAATCGCAACTCAAATATAAGTTTTAAGAAGTTCAATGTTCATACTTTTGAGAGTTTTCTCCTCCCTCCAGGTTTCTTATGAGCTCTTGCTTTTTCTTGAGTTTAACATGATAATTATTTTACAAAAAAACAGATAGGACAACCATCAGAAAATTTTCAAAAACAATCTGTAGTTTATGACTGGTCCATATTTAAATAGTACCCTAATTCATATGTCATGCTATCATGTGCATTTAGATTTTGCCTCACCCGAGAACCTAAATTGAAAAGCATAATTATCATATATTGTTTGGCAAGAGACGCTTAAGCTATTCAGAAACATGTCAGTCTTAAGGTTTCTGCAGAACACAGATATTCATGCAAATAAGGGAATTAAGGTATGCCGATTAAAGTAAACCCACAATATATAAGATGCTTGCATAATTAAACAGAGCTACTTGCAAGTAAAATGCTGAAAAGACACCCATGACCATCACATTAAGAACCTCGGCTAGCAGGTGCACGCACCATATTATTCACAATGTAAAATTCAATCCATTTGTTTCTTGAAGTAAAAATTAAGTATTTCAACAGGAAGATAAAGTGAACGTTCTCTTATATGGTAAGGATGCCAACCTGAGATAATAACCGCTGCTTATCAAGCAAGTCCTAGCCTTGTTTAAAACCGAATTTGGAGACTTAAACATTCTCTGCAAATGAAAGAATGAGGCCGATCAGCGGATGATGACAAGCAAAAGGGAAAAAAAAAAAAAAAAGATAACATCTGAGGGTAGTAAAGAGATAATATGATAGTAAGTAACAAAAGTGCAAGATAATTGATCACAATACTCAGAGTAACTTACCTTTTCAACGCCAGACATTCTATGTTCATTGTTATTGGCATACTTTCTCTTCGTGTGAAATCAAAGACATCATGAAGGAACTCATTTTCCTAATTTGCCAAGGGATAAGACAAAAAAAAAAGGAAAAGGAAAAGGTAATCATCAATATTATAAGCTTTTCACAACAATTAGAAGCTGGCCAAAGATAAATGCAAGAGAAAGCCAACCTGCATATGGAATCCTGCACATAGAATCCACCACCAACCAAGTGAACAACTCCAACATACACAATATATATATATATAAGCAGTGGCGGATCTTGCCCAAAATTCTAGGGGGAGCCACTAGTTATTAACTAGAATAATATATTAAAATTCATATTAATATAAAAGAAAAAATGTATTTACATTTAAAGTATTACTCTTCATTTTTTAAAGACTTATCGGTTATCATCAATGCTTGAATCAGAATTAAAAGTTTCAAATGCTTAAAATTTATAAAAACATTTTATATCCTCGTATATAAAAAATATTTAATCTAGACTCGTCAATAAATTTATGTTTAGGTTGGGAAATGGATTCCCTACAGTGACTTTGTGAGTGCAGGGAAATTTTGACCATTGATTGAATTTTGTGTAGGATAAATATACTAATGTAAATTAAGATGTATGCATAAAATCATGACCATTGATTAAGATAAATGTGTGAGTGCGTGAAATTTGTAAATGCAGAGAATCCGGATCCATTAAATTGTCGTATCATTGAAAATGGTTAGTTCTTATTATAACTACCTTAAAAGTTACACAAGAAAAATCATATAAATGTTTTAGACAAACTTATATAAGGTTTTGACATGTAACCAAATCTAGAAGTGTTAATTAAGTTTTACATATTATAATAATAATAATAATAATAATAATAATAATAATAAGAAAATGTAAGATTTATCCAGGAGTGTTAATTAAGTGTTATATAAGATTTATTTATTTTGAAAGAATAGTGTTAGGTTTTAGATATAATAATACAATAAGAAAATATCTGATGAGAATCCCCATTCCCTAGGAGCCAGCGCAATGGACAAGAGGTGCAATGAACAAAAGGCACAGTGAACCTTGGTTAATGGTTACTCTTCCTCTTCGTCTAATGTTGCAGCTCTACCTTGTTGAACAAAGTTAAGATTAGGTAAGTGCCACTGTGACTTTGTGAAAGTGGAAGTAAGCACTCCAGAAGAAACAAGGGTCTCGCTTGGAAGTTGTAACACTAGGGGAGCACAACTGCCCAAGAGCACGATGGTGAGCTGAAAAACTCCACAGGTCCACATCGAAAAAAATTGGTAAAAAAAATTTGGGGGGAGCCGTTGCTCCCCTCCGCCCTCACCAAGGTCCGCCACTGTATATAAGACATAGGAATGGTTGATGACATGAGACATTGAATCATAGGATAAGGAAAGGAACATTGGCATGATTCATCAGAGTGGAGAGCATCCAGCTCTTTTTTTGACTTAGCAAATCTTTCCTTATCATAAGCATCAACCAATTAGACCACTGCATCTACTTTATCCTACCCTAGTAGTTATGTTTTTAATGTTTTTCCTTCATGTAATGTACCCTCTTCTAGTTTGGCAATGATATAAATCTGTTTACTTCACAAAAAAGAAATTTAAAAGAGAAAATAAAAATACAACCACATGAACACCCAATGAGAAGCCCAGCCCAACCATACTAATAATAATCACATAATAATAATAATAAATAAAAAAAATATAGAGAAAAACAAAACACAGACAGGAAGCTAGAAGCTTCTTAACGTTACCATTTAGCATTTACCTACAAAAAGAGAAGAGGAAAAAGAGGTGGACTGAAGGCAGAGGGGTGGACGGCACAACGGAGAAGTTTGATCGGTGGTGGCGGTAGAGGGTGGTGTTGGTCGGACCTGCGGTGGGGCGATGCAGCAGCGGTGTTGGTTGCGTCGTGTGACGAGAAAAGGCGGGGGTGAGGTTCGATGGCGGCGAGGCGTGGCTGAGGCGGCTAATAACAGGGAAGATGCACTTTTCCTTTTTGATTTCTCTTCTTCTTGGTTATGGGAGTGCCTTCTCTGTGTATTTGTTTGTGGTCTTAGAGTGTTGTTTTATGGGTTATGGAAGTAGTGGGTGTTTATGGTGGATTGAAGAGGATGATATGGTGAGAATGGAGAGGATGATGGTTTCAGAAGCTGTTACTGGTATGGTGATTTTGGATGAAGGTCAAAATGGAATCATACTCTTCTCTGTTACTTTCTGATTGTAATTGGGAGGAAGGTTCATTTTGTTTGTAAAAGAAACATAAATGGAAGGTAAATTTTGTATGACTGTATCTATGTTGAGAGAACCTAAGTTTCATTCTATCCTACTACTTTAGCTTTAAGCTTTTGGTCCCTCTATCCTATTACGTTAGCTTTAGCTCTTTGACCAAAGATAAAGTTTATCCTATTATATTAGCTATTTGACTGAAAGATAAAAAAACTTGCACGGCACTCTATGATCTTTAAAGCTAACAGAAGCCAAAAAATAAAAGAAGTAAATTATAATTAAAAAAATCGAAAAACATTAAAAAAATCATTAAAACTCCCTAAATTAAGGAGGGTCTGCCAACTCAGTCTTGCAACATTGAGCTTTAGTAAAGGTATGATATAGATGATACCAATTAATAATATTATTAATATTATTAATAATTAATATTTTTTTTCCTCCAGAAAATGTTTTGTGTTCGTGAATTATATGTTTTCTTTCGTTTGATCTTAAACATCAACGAGGAATTTTTAAAATCAATTCTCCCTTTATTAGTAATTATAACTCTTTTTTTTATACCAAAACCAAGACAATTAAATTAAATTAACTAACTTCCTTAATAAGTGTGAAATTAGTTATTTTTGTTTATAATTAAGTCCGGAGATATTAGTTATTAATATTAATTATATAATGATAATATTGATAATTATAAAATTAGTATTTAATATAATTATATTAATTATAACATTTAATAATATAATTATGCATTAATAACATTAATATAATATTTTTTCCCCTTAATTACATTAGTACTTTTTTATAATAATATTAATATAATTATATTATTAATAATTAATTAATATAATTATATAATGATAAAATTTATTAATGAATTATATTAATTAATTAATTAATAATCAATTTTTCCTTTTTTTTTAATTTTTCCCCCAAAAACTTTTTTTTAAAAAAAAACTGACGTGGCAGGTTAATGGCGTCAGTCAAACTGGCGCCACTCCACCTGAGTGTGCCACGTGACCTAATTTTCCCTTTTTTTTGTATATTTTTTTTTTTACAGATTTTCGGGACCAATCAGGACCTGTCACGTGGCAGGTCAATGGCGCCAGTTCTAGTCAACAAAAAAAATAATATTTTATTTAAAAGTATGTTAATTTGGTAAATTATTTTAAAAGTAGGTTATTTTAGTATATAATTTCTAAAAGTGGGTCACTTTGGTAAATTAGCTGTGTCTCTTGCGTTCGCTCTCTCTGCACACTTCTCTTTCATCCCACCCCGTCACTACGGCATTGATGCCACTTCTGGTCAGTTGATAATCATCAACAAGCTTTTCTTTGGGTAATTGATATATATAGGTGTTTTCTCTGAAAAATGTTTATATATTTTTGTCCATTTGTTTTCTTTCAACCTGCTCCACATGTCCTGTGATATCACCTCTGAGTCACTATGCGTAAATTGTTGGGTGAGAGGGGGAAAGCCAATCAATGACTAATTAGAATAGATTAGAATCGTTAGATTAAATATGATTAATGACTAATAAAGAGTGTAAGAGGTGCAAACATAAAATGGTGTAATATATATATATATATATATATATATATATATATATATATATATATATATATAATTGTTTTAAATTTTTCACTTATATATCATATATTTGATTAATAAACACCTGGTACAATCTAAATCATAATATAATATTATTTATCATTTATCGTTTACAAAAATTAATAGATACAGTGATTTTTTTACATAATAATCAGAGTAATATAACTTTTATTTGTAAAACTGGATTTTGACAATTGGGGCGACAACTGCGATATCTGGTTAATTTAGTTTAAATATATGATCAATTACGTTCAATAATTGGTTAATGAGTTGTGACATATTGTTACATCCATTAACCATCCACTAAACGTGATTAACCACATATTTGAAATATATTAACCACGTTTTCAGGTGTTCAAATATACATGACCCAGTGTATATTTGAACATTATATCTGAACATCCGAAAATCGTGATTAATATAGTTCAAATATGTGGTTAATCATGTTCAATGAATAGTTAATAGATGTAACAAAATATTACAACTCATTTACCAATTACTGAATGTAATTAACCATATATTTGAACTGCATTATATCGCGGTCGTTGCCCGAGTTGTCAAAATCTAATTAACAACTAATATTACTCGGTGCAAAATTGGATAAGATTAATACGATGCAATGGGAAACTGGATTAGGTATTGTGACATCACCGGAGCATACGTCATCATCACAAAATAAAGGAAAGAATCTTTGTTATTGTCTGGGGTCTTCATACCTTTACTTTCACTATATTTCGTTGTAGGAGAGAAAGTGAGAGTAAAGAAAGTGAGAGGAAAGAAAAAGAGTAGAAAGTGAGATAATTTTTTGGTTGTTTGATTGGAGTGAAAGTGGAAGGAAATAAAGGTAAAAAAGTTATATTCCCTTGTTTGATTGAATAGAAAGTGATAGGAAAGAAAAAGATAGATTATAAAATGACAAAATTAACCTTAAGTGAAAATTAATTAGGATAAAGATAATAAAAATATAAAATATACTTTTAATAATAAAAAATAAACGATCAGTCATAACACAATATAAATATATATTTGAGAATATTAATAAATTAAAAAATATTTTATTTAGTATTTCAATTAATTTTAAAATAAAAGTAAGAATATTACAATTAAAAGGTTAAAATTGTAAATTTCAAAAGTCAACCACCCCTTTCTCACGGTTTCTCTCCAAATTGAGGAAATTGGGGATATGTGGGGGCCACGCATAATTTTTCTTTCTTTCATACATTTTCAACCCAACCAAACGAGGTAAGCTTTCTTGAAAAGTGTGTTTTCATTCTCCACATGTTCTTTCCATTAACTTTCATTCGTAACAAACAATACCTTTATGAGTGCGTTTGCTTTAATTAAAAGAATATTTTAATAATTATTTATAATCAATTATTATTATAGTTTATTATAATGAATTTAATTTTATATTTAAATATATTTATTTAAAAAAATATATAACATACTTTTGTTTAATTTGTATAAAAATTATTTTCAAATTATAAATATAGAATAAGATAAATTTTATTTATTTATATTAATATTTAATGATATATCTATTGGTAATTATGAAGGGATATTTAATGATATATCTCTTGGTAATTATGAAGGGATGAAATAATAAAAATGTAATTAATTTCAAAATAATTGAACAACTATTTTCATATCGATATAAGAATGAAATTTTCTGCTTATCTAATTTTTTTTATACTTTAATCTGGTCTGTAAATCTTGTCACCTATTTCTTGTCAAAAAAAACTTGTCACCTATTGAAAGCAATTTTTTTCTTCTAAAAAAGTGATTATTCTTCAAATAATCATTTCCATGCACCCTCTATAATATTTCAAAGATCAATTATAAGTAATTGATTATAAAAAATTAATTACAATGAAATTAATTATATATTTTGAGATGATAAATGAAAAGCGCTTTAAAATAGTATATTTTGATTGAATTTTATATAAAAAATAACTTTTTGATAGTATAGTCAAGATAAATATATCAAATTCTAATTATAATAAAAAATCTCATCAATAGCTTTTAAAAAATTTAGGTAATAATCAATTTTGATCCCTTTTTTGTGATATTTTAAGAGAAAAGTACTTTTTTAAAAAAAATAAAACTGTGTTTAAAAAATTATAATAAATATTACAGAAGTATGTATTGTCAATACAAAATGTTTTACACTGACATCCACTAACATTTTGACATATGTGTTTTTATTTTGATAACTAAGAGGGAAAAATAATAATGATGATGATTTGCCAATGTATTATTGGATGCCAGTGTAAAAATCTTTTATACTGACAATACATATAAATTAAACTATTATGATAATTAGATAAGTTTGTTTTGACAAAAAAAAAAGGAAACTGTTTAAAACAGTTGTTTCCGTGCTTCTCTTAAAATCTAAACATAATAGCTTCTAAAAAAGTACCTTTTTCACAAATAAATGGAACATTTACCTATTTTATCCAAACATCTCATAATACATTAAAAAAAATTTACATAAGAAAAAAACTTTTGATAAGAAAATATAATATTTCCTAAATATGCATTAAGTAAAGCATAATGACGATCACGGTCTAATTATTATTTTAAAACTATTTTAATGATATATATATATATATATATATATATATATATATATATATATATAATTTTATATCCCGTAGCTTATTACTTTAAAGACTATATCTCATAAAAGTATTGATTTGTTCACTTTTTTTTATTACTCTATTTTAATATTTATATATACTACAAATGAAGACAAGTTGCACTTATTTTCATAGTAATTAAGTGCTTGTTCGGTTAATGCCTCAAGCTCCGTTTGGGCTGCCAAACTCCAATTGCTACAGTAATTGGAGTATTTGGGAGCCAAGTTGCGTTCAAAATAATTGATTCCTGTCTGATTAGAATTGATTTTGGTGGAAGCAAGAATTTCTAGCTTTTCCGTTGAAAATAATTGATTCCAGATATAAGACCCACAAAATTCTACATATTTACATCTCAAAAGTGATTTTACTTTATCATCCAATCAAAATCAATTCTTTTAAACCCACTTTTAAAATATCATTACCAGACACAAATAAGTTTTTTTCTCCTCAATTTTTTCAAAATCAATTCTATCAAAATCAAAAACAAATCGGCCCTAAGTATTTTGCATTGTAACAAAAAAAATATATTTTGCGTTGATTTTGTAAAAAAAAAAAATTGCGTTGATAATTTTTCATCTTTTAAAAGCTAAGCTACTAAAACATTTCAATGAACATAGAAAAGGTTACTTATTTGTTGGTTAAACTTACATGAGAAATCATCACCCAAATGTAAATGTTAGAGGAATTTTGATTTTGAAAGAATTGATGATAAATTATTTTAAATATATTTGTTCGTCCGTTGTTTTAGATTTTGATGGAATTGATTAGAAAGGAATTGATTTTTAATTTTTTTTAGAAAGGATTTGATTTTGAAATAACTGATTTTTAAAAAAGTGAGTTTCAAAAAATTGATTTGAGTTTGATAATGAAATTTTAAAAGTGAGTTTAGAAGAATTGGTTTTGTATGGATGATAAAGTAAAATCATTTTCAAAGGGTAAATATAAGGAATATTGTGGGTCCCATACCTAGAATCAATTATTTTTAACGGAAAAGTTAGAATTATTTTTCTCTTAGAATCAATTCTACCCAACATAAACTTGATTTTATTAAACATTAAATTTAAAACAAATATATTCAGAATCCCAAAATCAATTTTTTCTAGAAAGGAACGTGATTTTGGACACCATGAAATCTAAACCAAACAAGCACGTATAGTTGTCATGACCTCTTGTTAAGTCACTTAATTTTCTTTTTTTTTAAATTTTTTTTTATAAATAAATTTTTTGGTTAAGTATGTGCAAATAAAATTTTTCGTTAAGTATGTGTAAATATCTGGTGAATTCAGTTCATTATCTGGTGAATGGGTTTTTTTGAGAAATAAAATTTTTGGTTAAGTATGTGCAAAATATCTGGTGAATCAGGTACAAATATCTGGTGAATTCAGTTCATTATCTGGTGAAAGGGCATTTTTTTTGAGAAATAAAATTTTTGGTTAAGTATGTGCAAATATCTGGTGAATCAGGTACAAATATTTGGTGAATTCAGTTCATTATCTGGTGAATGGGTTTTTTTTGAGAAATAAAATTTTCGTTAAGTATGTTCAAATATCTGGTGAATCAGGTACAAATATATGGTGAATTCAATTCATTATCTGGTGAATGGGTTTTTTTTAGATTAAATTTTTCGTTAAGTATGTGCAAATATCTGGTGAATCAAGTACAAATATCTGGTGAATTCAGTTCATTATCTGGTGAATGAATTTTTTTAGATAAATTTTTTATTTTTTTTAAAAAAGTCAAAACTTTTTTTTTTTTTTTTTTAAAAGGAGTTACAGTAGCGCTGATGTCGCATATGATGTCGCTGGCCTATGTTTAAATAGCATGCCTCGTCACTAAATGGCTAAACTTTTCCTTGCCCCAACAAAGTGTAGTTTCTAGAGTTTTTCTATCCTGTATAATTTTTATAGGTTAAGGATTTCAAAAGAATAAATTATTTGTATAGCAACTTGTGTATTTAATTTATACTTTTAAAATTAAAATGCTTAGTTTTCTAATAAATGATTGTTATTTTTAAATTTCTTAACATGTACAAAGTTGCTACTTTTGATCAAAGTTGTATAGTGTCTTTGGATCCTCTTCGACGCAACGTGGACGTGCGTCGAGTCTGAAACTACTGACTACATATTGTAGCTTCTCATGCCCGGACGTGATTCTATACTTTTTTAACCCACTTCCAAACACGCCAACAGAGGTTGATTTTGTGTGTGCACATGGTTCTGTGGCTTAAGCTAGGAAAAATTGTTGTGCAAGTACCATAACTCAATTTTTTTTATAGACAAATACTAGTATGTTAGTTGTTATGTTAGTTTTTCTACTTCAATGTCTTATACCTTTAGTTTAAACAAGTTAAACCATCCCACCCCCACCAAAACTATGAGTTGTATAATGTATTTCTATTTTTCTTTTATTCAAACAGGATAAAGCACTAAGAACCCCCTATGGCTGCTTTCCAACCTGATAGCAAAGTATCAGAATTAGTGAATTACCAGTTGACTGTGAAACACGAGGAAGAAAAAGAAAGTGTGAAAAGGGAAACAAGTTCCATCTCTTCTCTTGGGAAAGAAAGCAGAAAAGTAGTATATGGGCCAAGCAAAGCCACTAGCGACTCATCAATAGTATATACAAAACTCAATATTGACTACTGTTGACGACCCTAGAAGCTTCTTTAGATTCTTATAATAAAACTATCTATTTACTATTTTTTTTTTTGATAAAGAACTATCTATTTACTATTCATTACATTTACCATTCTTCGTTGCATAGTTCTGAAAACGTGTCCCACTCTCACTACAATATTACACTGCACTGTATTTTAATTTAGTATTTAATTGATATATATTGATAATATAAAGATTTTTTATACTGTTAACCAATCAGAAATTAATAAATCATTAAAAATATTTGACTTTTATCATAACCAGCTTAAAATGATTTCTGATTGATCGACAGTGTAAAAAAACTTTACATTGACAATATATATCAATTAAACTCTTTAATTTACTTTTAAAAAAAACTTAATATATTATGATACTATGATGGAAACAAACCCAGTGAAAACATTTATTGTATTAAATAATATAAAATTAAGTGAAAACATTTATTCTTTTAAAAAAATAAATCACTATTTATATTAATAATAAAATAGTAAAAGATAAAACTGATTAGGGATATTCATTATTCAAACTAATTATAAAACAATGAGAGACAAAATTTAGGGAAAAATTATTTTCTATAATTAAAATGAAATAATAAACATAAAATAATAGAATACGAAATGAAAAAAAAAAATCATTTCCTTAAACTCATATGTTTAAGTAGTGATTATTTGTAAGTAATTTTAAAAGTTGTTTGATTATTTGTCTACTTTACTTTCTTTTATCTGTAGTATTTCAAATATTTATTTTAAACATACTATATTTTATAACTAAGACTTTAAATATGCTCATATCTAAATAATTATATTTTTTTATCATAAAATTTTAGGGTGAGAGGATGGTGCCCCAGTTCAAGGCATGAAAAATTTTCGGGCTCTATGAGCACTTACAAAAGGATTTACATTTACATCACTCCTAGGAGACTAATGTAGGCTCGAACCTGCAATCTGTCAGATACGAGATCTTGTCATGCTCCACTAGACCAACCTCTTTTTTTGGTTCTAAACCCAGTGTATCCGAACGTTGTCAACGAATGACTAATCACTATTCACAAAACATGGCTTCTACTGGTCAAACATTATTTCAACACCGCCAGACCAACTCTTTAGGGTTATCTAAATAATTATTTTACAATTTATTGTTTTATCTCATCTGTATTTATACAATATTCAAAATAAATTATTAAACCCGTGCATCGCACGGGTACAACAATCTAGTTTGCTAAAATACTTGGAAAATGACACTTAGAATAAGTCACTTAGAAAATTAATTACATTATTTATTATAATTGTATTTTTTTTAAATGATATGATATAGTCTAAGTGGGTGAGACATAAAATGAGACACTATCTTGAGACAGGTGATCTTCATCCCCTGGTCCTATGCTAAAATCAAATGCGAGAAAGGTTCATTTAATTTAATTTAATCGGTGTAGTTATCGATTATGATTGTAACATACTTGGAGAGCTCACGGACCCTACAATCATGATCAACAAGGAGGGGTCGCCAAACAAACAGCTGGCAACAAAACCGTTCTTCATTATTTTATGTTCCAATATTAACAATCTAGTTTGCTAAAATACTTGGAAAATGGCACTTAGAATAAGTCACTTAAAAAATTAATTACATTATTTATTATAATTGTATTTTTTTTAAATGACATGATATAGTCTAAGTAAGTGAGACATGAAATGAGACACTATCTTGAGACAGGTGATCTTCATCCCCTAATCCCATACTAAAATCAAATGCGAGAAAGGTTCATTTAATTTAATTTAATCGGTGTAGTTATCGATTATGATTGTAACATACTTGGAGAGCTCACGGACCCTACAATCATGATCAATAAGGAGAGGTCGCCAAACAAACAGCTGGCAACAAAACCGTTCTTCATTAGTTTATGTTCCAATATTCTAATTGTCATTTGATTACTTGCTGAGATAATTGAGTGGAAACTACCCTTTAAATAAGATGGAAAAGTTTCATTTCTTTTGATCCATTCGTTCAGATATTCATGGCTTCATGTGTCTGTTATTGATTTAAACCTACCTGGGCAGCAACTTGGACATTAATGTGACTCCAATCTGAATGAAATTCCCCCCTCAATCTGTTTGGTGGTGGAACCATAAGCATACTAGGTTCAGTTTATTTTAGGTAAAAAAATCGCTTATTTTTTTAAAGGTTAAACTATATTCCCACGTGACATTCGTTTTTAAGTCAATCTTTATACATGGAAAAAAAAAAATCAACTTAGTCCTTATATGTATAATCATTTTCAATTTGGTAATCATCGATTATTGTTATTATAACATTGTTTATTGGAGTTAAAGTATAGGGACTAAATTTAAAATGATTGACCAATTGGGTGTTGATTTAGTGGAAGCAACTAGCCCCCATAAAGAGGAGAACATCTGGAGTCACCCCATTGGGAGGCTGAAAACCAAGGGTTAAAACCCTACTCAATCAGCCGAACCAGAGATTAGTTCCATAGCGGGCCCGAATGGCCTAAACCGTGAGGATACTCTGGTGGACCTACTTGGCTCAAGTGGCTAATTATGGTGAGTTCCGAACCAAAAAAATTGAAAATGATCGTCACATATAATGACCAAATTGAAAATGATAATCACGTATGAGACCAAAAAATTATATTTTTAGTCCTAATGTCACAAATTTCAATTTGATTCTATACTTTAATTCCAGCAAACGATGTTATAACAATAAACGAGAATAACCAAATTAAAAATAACTGTACGTATAGGGATTGATTTACTAATTTTTTAGGTACAGGGTCAAGTTAAAAGCAAGTGTTATGAATAGGAGCCAAAAATATACTTTAACCTTTTTTAAAAGCTCTGTATTGAACTTTTGATTAAAATTCAAAAGTTATTTTAAATACAAAACAAGTTAACCCGAACGTAACTGTAGGACCACTGGGTATAGAGAATCAATGATGTAATGTGACTTTAGGACTTTAGTTATTATCAATTAGTGCTGAAGTCCAAGTGGGCGCGCCGGGGCGGGGTAGCTCAAGTAGTTAGAGTTAAGGATTTAAGGTGTTGAAGATGATGGAAGTCCAAGGTTCATGATAAAAAAGAAATAATTAATAATTAACATACTAACTTACTAATATTTGTCTATAAAAAAAAAAAAAACTTATGCTGAAGTGAAGTGCGAGCTTCCAAGAGCTAGCGGACAGTTTGGGCGAAGACTTTTTCGTGTGGACTCTTCTGTTCTGTTCCTTGATTGGTGGAGGTTTCTAAGAAAATTCCGAAAACATATGAATTATGCAAAGGAATATGCATGGATGAATTGTAACATTTTGATAGTCCATGTGCGTCTATATAAACACACACTCTCTGCCATTTCTGCTATGTTATCACTAGCTAGCCTGACAATGGACACTAGATTCTCTACTCTTCTTTTGCTTCTAGTTACAGTTACTAAACTTATGCTGATATGCCACTCAACTTCCCCAGATGACTTGAAGGCAAATATACTTCATCATCTCTCTTTAATTATCAGCCACATAACTTTCATTTTCTACTATGGGGCTTCCTCCCTACTGTTTTACTAGGATTTCAAATTCTCATGGTTCATGTTTTTTAAGGCTTAATTTAAGAGTATTTTTCTTGTTTCTTATACCTTATGTTCTGAATGCAGACTTACATTGTCTACACTGGCAACAGCATGACAGATGAAGCTTCTTTATTGTCCCTTTACGCAAACATGCTACAAGAAGTTTCAGACAGGTTTATTCCATAAAAATAATTAAGGCACTAATTTTTTGAATAAGTTGGTTGCATTTTCCTTAGGGTCTGTTTGGATTGATGGAACTGGATGGAATGGAGTGATATTGAAATAAGATTCCATTGCTTGGATATTTAAAAAATGAATGGAATGGAACATGGTGGTATCCATTCCATCCCCCCTCCCCAATTTGGGGGGTATGCAATGGAATGCTTCCTTCTAATTAATTAATTACAAATTTATCCCTATTCTATTTGACCTATACACGCTAAAAAAAAACACCGGTCTCTTCCTCCTCTGTTGTCTCTGTCACTTCTTCCTGTCCACAGAGCTGCTGCCAGTTCCTTGCTTCGACAACTTCTTCTCTATTTGCCCCGTTTTCTTATATTTGAATGATAGGCTTAATGAACTTTTTGGTCCTTATAAAATAGAAGTCTTTTGGTTTTAGTCCCTATCTTTTTTTTTTCCTCTACATTTTGTCTTTGCAATTTTTTATTTTTTTTTTGCCGTCAGTCTCTGCCGTCAACAGTAGCCGTTAACTGCCTACGTGGCTAACGGCGTTGACCGGTCAATAGGGACACGTGGCAAAAATATTATTTTTTTATTGTCAAGTGTTTTTTTTTTAAAAAAAAAACAAAATCAAATTTTAAAAATCTGAAGTTAAATATGCTTTTAGTCCCTGCAAAATGAGAGAGTTTTGATTTTGGTCCCTATAAAATTTTTTCTTTGTTTTTGGTTCTTGTAAAACCTGAAATAAATATTTTTGGTCCCTATTGTCATGTGACGTCTATTAAGTACTTATGTGTCCAACAGAATGTCATATGATCATCCCAAGTGACACACGATAACCCTCTTTGGTGTCAAGTTAGCATATGAAATGGTTTGTAGTTTGTTCATTATACAATTAGTTATACAACGATCTTCTTAACGAGTGTCTTAAATTTTTTTAGAGGAAAAAAACAAAATAATTAATCATTACAAAATAATCATACATAATTTTTTCTAATCTTTATGATGTTCATTAGTATAAGATCTGAACCAATAATTCGATGAATCCGAAAATTCGAACATAACAAATTAAATTGGTTTGAATTTTTCGATGTTCGGGCTTGAACTGAACCGAACTGAACCAGTTGGTGATTGGTTTGATTATTAGGTTCAAAGATTATAGAACAGAACAGATCCGATTACTATTTTAATATTTATATATAAATATTAATATTTAATATTTTGATTTTTCTAATATGTCCAACATTGTACATGTTAATGATTAAAAAAATAAAAATCTTGTATTGAAAAGAGTAACTTTTAAACTTTCAAAGAATTGAATACACAACTTTCAACACAATGTTTCTATTTTTTATTCCTTAACACGTGCAGTGTTACATAGGCTATAAAAAATCATATTATATATATATATATAATTTTATATTGATTTAATTTTTTTAATACATTTTAAAATTTGATAATTTTCGGGTCCGAACTGAACCAACCGAATCAATTCGTTTGTAGGAAAAATTATTTAAAATGGAATCAAATCAAATCGACCATTTTTTATTCGTTCAGATTTTTTCCACATAAAACTGAACCAAACCAACCAGATACACCTTTACTTATTAGTGTTTGCCTTTGTATAAATAGTCATGAATGGGTGCTTCATGATTCCATGAATAGTCTCCAACATCGAAACAAACTTTTTAATGATTTTAATAAAGATAAATATAATTCATTTTAGGATTACAGAAAAATTTCATATGTTAACTTCACACCACAGAGGATTACCGTGTGTCACTTGGGATGATCATGTGACTTTCTGTTGGACACATAAGTACTTAATAGATGTCACATGACATTAGGGACCATAAATAATTATTTCCGATTTTAAAAGGACCAAAAACAATGAAAATTTTTTGTTGGGACCAAAATCAAAATTCTCTCATTTTGCAGGGATGAAAAACATATTTAACTTCAGATTTTTAAAATTTGATTTTTTTTTTTAAAACACGTGGTAATAAAAAATAATATTTTTGTCACGTATCCCTGTTGACCGGTTAACGCCATTAGCCACGTAGGCAGTTAACGGCTACTGTTGATGGCAGGGACTATCGGCAAAAAAAAAATTTTGCGAGGACAAATTGCAGAAAAAAAAAATAGGGACTAAAACCAAAAGACCCGTATTTTCCAGGGAACAAAAAGTTTATTAAGCCTAGAATGATATCTCTATTTGCTCAACTTTTTATCTAGCTTTTTATATTTGGTCTTTCTTTTCCCTGTTGCCTTTTTTCCGAAGCTTTTTATCCCCAAAACGACTTTGGTTACATTTTTTTTTTCTCACATTTCTGTAATCTTTATTTTTTCACATTTTGATTTTGATTTTGATTTTATATATATATATATATATAAACTGAAAATATATATATATATATATATATATATATATATTATATAATTTCAATCTATACATATATTTAAAAATACCAAAAATAAAAGTGTTAAATATAAAAATAAATGATTTATTTAGTATTGATTATTATAAATATTTAATTATCGATTTTTTATTTTACAAAAATATAGTCTTTCTTTTCAAAAAAGGGTAAAAAAGGAATAATAGAATTATAAACCAATTCATTCCGTCCACTTTCCAAACAATGAAATGAAAACTTTGTTTCATTCCATCATAAAATACCCAAACGATGGAATGATATTTTTGTTCCGCGCCATTCCATTATGTTCCATTACATTCCATCCCATCATCATCCATCAATCCAAACATAGCCTTAGATAGTAATGAATCAGTTGACAATAGGATACTTCTATTAAATTCACCTTGTTATAAAATGGCAAGATAAAATAGGATTCCAATGTTTTGTGTCTCTAGAGGTGCAATTGGAAGTTTAGTGCAGCTGAAAATTTAAAACAAAGAGATTGAACTAAAAAAGTATCCTTGACTTCTTTGTGTTACCTATATTTCTTGATTTGTATTCACAATTTAGCAATGCTGCGCCCAAGTCTGTACTGCACCACTACAAACGTAGTTTCAATGGCTTTGTTGCGAAGCTGACAGAAGAAGAAGCTGATAAAATGGCTGGTGAGTGCAGGAACTATTCTATCCTCTTCAAAACTTAACTGCACTTCCTGCTTGGATTTGTAAATTTATTAACCAAGAAAAATCATAATGCAGGACTTGATGGAGTAGTTTCTGTCTTTCCGAATGAAAAGAAACAACTCCATACAACAAAGTCATGGGATTTTATTGGCTTCCCACTACAAGTGCAAGGAACAACTACTGAAAGTAATGTCATCATTGGAGTAATTGACAGTGGAATCTGGCCAGAATCTGACAGTTTCAATGACAAAGGATTTGGTCCACCACCTAGTAAATGGAAGGGAACATGCCAAACATTTAATTTCACTTGCAATAAGTATGTACTAAAACACATGTAGAACGTTCAAGCTGCTAAGAAAGATGCAAAAAAAAAAAGTACACTACCAAGTACTAACAGATGTTCCTATGTTCTTGCAGTAAAATCATTGGTGCCAGGTATTATAGAGCTATAGGTGATGAATCACTGAGCGAAGGAGATCTTAAATCTCCAAGAGATTCAGAGGGTCATGGGACTCATACAGCATCAACAGCGGCAGGGAACCCTGTTAGGATGGCAAGCATGTTAGGCCTTGGACAAGGAACAGCAAGAGGTGGTGCTACATCAGCACGCATTGCTGCCTATAAAGTGTGTTGGTTTGATGGATGTGATGATGCAGACATCCTTGCTGCATTTGATGATGCAATCGCAGACGGGGTTGACATATTGTCAGTTTCACTTGGAGGATCCGGTGATGAGAACTATTTTAGAGATGCGGCATCTATTGGATCGTTTCACGCTATGAGAAATGGAATTCTGACAGTACTTTCTGCCGGGAACTCAGGTCCAAGACCTGCATCTGTGGCGAATTTGTCACCTTGGTCGATTTCCGTGGCTGCTAGCTCCATAGATAGGAAGTTTGTTACCAGGGTTGAATTAGGTGACAACAGAACTTATGAGGTAAAGTACATTCTCTATCCTATGCTACAGTAAGCCTCATTTCATCTTGTTGCTGACTTCAAAATTTAAGGTCAGGTAATGGCCTCGTTTCTGAAATGCAAAACTAAAATAATTCGGTTTGTAATTTGATGAACAATATGAATGTTTATTTAGCAGTTCTCTTTTATGTAAAATCATAATATTTGCCAATCTTTTTGTTCCATGATCAGGGAGTCTCAATAAATACATTCGACCTTAAGGGAGAATTATATCCTGTAATCTATGGTGGAGATGCACCAAATACTAAAGCAGGCATAGACGGATCTTTATCCAGGTGACTAACTTAGATCTCCTTAAACGATGCAAAACATTACATTATAGACAAACCATATAAGTACGAATAATCGTGTATCTCTCAAAATTTAGATGTAAAGTCATTATAAAAATGTTTTATACTTGCATCTAATAATGTATTGCCACCTCTTTTAATAAGTTTGACACCTTGTATAATGATAAGCATAGGTAAACTCATTAAATAATATAGTGGCACATCGTTAGATACAAGTGTAAAATAGTTTTCAACTAACTGTGCATCAAATTAAATTCTGATTAAATAGTGGAAACACTACAAAAATCCATAACTTGTTAATGAAATTATTACCAAATTGCAGGCTTTGCTTAGTCGATTCATTGGATCAAAAGTTGGTTAAGGGTAAAATTGTTCTGTGCGAGGGACAAACCAAAGGCTCAGGCCCCTTCGACGCTGGTGCTGTCGGTTTCCTGACACAAGGTCAAACTTATAGAGATACTAGTTTCTCATTTCCCTTGCCTGGATCTTACCTTGACTTGAAGGATGCTGCCAATGTATATGATTACATAAACTCTACAAGGTATAAACTTAAGGTTTCATTTCATAGAGGCTAATAAGAATTTAGAGAACCACACTTATCTAAGGTGGATTTTTGCTTAAAACAACATGCAGGACTCCAACTGCAACCATATTCAAGAGTGATGAGTTAAAAGATACTTTGGCCCCTCTCGTGGCCTCCTTCTCATCAAGGGGTCCAAACTTAGTTACTCCTGAAATTCTCAAGGTACATTTACAATTTACTCAAATTATATATATCTCTAGTGGAAAGTACTAGACAGACATGATTTTTTTTGCCAGATTATATGGCATGATTCTTGACATTTAGCTGGATAACTGGTCCTTACAACATATTATTTTTTTCATATTGTAGCCGGATTTAACTGCTCCAGGAGTTAACATCCTAGCTAGTTGGTCTCCAATTTCACCTGTTTCTGGAATTGATGGTGACAAAAGAAAATTACAGTTCAATATTATCTCAGGAACATCAATGTCCTGCCCGCATGTGTCTGGGGCAGCAGGGTACATCAAATCATTTCATCCTACATGGTCTCCTGCTGCTATCCGTTCAGCTCTCATGACAACAAGTAATGCAAATGAGTGGTTAGACACACCTCAACTTATTATGTTTATGCAGAAAGAAAACTAAACTTCTTCTTTGTGCTCCTTACAGCTAAACAGTTGAGTCCCTTGACTAATGGTGACGCGGAATTCAGTTATGGAGCAGGCCAAATTGATCCTTCCAAGGCTGTGAATCCTGGTTTAGTATATGATGCTAGTGAAAATGACTACATAAGATTTTTATGTGGACAAGGCTATAGTTCAAGGACTTTACAACTCGTCACTGGGGATAACAGTAGTTGTTCTGAGACTCAGACAACTTATGGAACAGCAAGGGATCTAAACTATCCTTCCTTTGCTCTTCAAGTCCCACCCTCCAAAGCCAATGTGAGTGGCAGTTTTAACAGGACTGTTACAAATGTTGGATTACCAACGTCAACATATAAAGCCACTGTGACTGCTCCTCAAGGACTGAAAATCCAAGTGAACCCGAGTGTTCTGTCATTCACTTCTCTTGGTCAAAAGCAAACATTTGTGCTCACTGTTGATGGAACAATACGACAACCTATTGTGTCAGCTTCTTTGGTTTGGGATGATGG
Source organism: Echinosophora koreensis (assembly GCA_035048595.1). Lineage (NCBI taxonomy): Eukaryota > Viridiplantae > Streptophyta > Magnoliopsida > Fabales > Fabaceae > Echinosophora > Echinosophora koreensis. The sequence continues at coordinate 4,729,936 of JAPCYP010000019.1, read as the reverse complement.
TAAATTCCAAGTGAGGAGCCCTATTATTGTGTTCAATGAACCATAATAGCTAGGCTGATGCATCTAATAAGGAGAAGCAAAAGTATAAAGCATTTCTAGGTTGCAATGGAAAAGGCCTATTAAGAAGTCATTTCTTTGCAGCTATTGCTTTCTTGATTGTATTAGTCAATAGTCAAAATACTTAAATAAATGTCAAGACTTAAGTGATGGAAGTATATGATTTGAGATTATGGGAAATACTTTGCAGTATCCACAAAGGTTGGTCGAGGTTGACCTGTTGGATTCTAGTTCAAACTTTATGCAGGGTCGGTCCTGAGATTTTGGGTGTCGTGGGTGAATTCAGGAAAATGGTGCCCTCATTATCATTTGAAGATTATCCTTCTTGCATTTTTTATTGCAAAATCTTTAATAATCCGATCATAATCAAGTTTTTTTTTAAAAAATCATTTTTGATAGAAATCAAAGCAAAACTATTTAATCCACATTGTGACATAGGAGATCGTAAATAAGATTTTAACAATTTCAATTTACAAAAACTTCTCTCAGTTGCAACAATAACAAGGATAGTATGTAAATTTTTTATAAATTATATAAATTTTTAAATTTATATATACTATATAAAATTTTACACTATTTGGTGCCCCCAAAAAATTGGGGCCCTGGGCGATCGCCCACCTCGACCGTGCTTAGGGCCACCCCTGACTTCATGAAACAACTATTGTGGAAAGATCACATTATCTTTGTATTCTGATAATTGAGATTAGTCTTATGAGCCATTCAAATGGACCGAACATATGATCTCACAAAAAATGGAATACTATAATTCAATTAAATTCTTTAATTTACTTTGTAATCTTCTATTTTGTTGAATAGCAATTTCCTATAAGAAGATTGACACTCACAAAGGCAGACTTTCAGTTTCCATCGTTGTGCTAGACCATGTTGGGGCTTCGTATGCCCCCCCGGAAATCACTACCCTCTAGATGAGTCTTCGAAAAAAAAACTAACATAAGGAAAACAAGAGCAAATTAGCTCTAGTATACATATGGTTAAATATATTCAACATATATATGAGTTTAATTTTGGTACACTGTGCTGCAAAGTTTTTATATTATCAACGGATCAAAAATCATCCTATGAGTGACTCATAAAATAACTGTGATAAGAGTCAAAAAATATTTATACAACAATTCATATAAATTAAATCCTAAAAGTATTTTATTTATTGCTAACTACAGTTTCACACCAAAATTTGTTTGAAGCATAATTCTATGTCAATTCTTTCAATGAATATGTATCAATACCAAATCAAATGCTTAAAGAGCGAAATTATTGATTTTTTTAAAAGAAGGAACAAGAAAGTACGTGTAAGTTGAAAGAAAACAAGACCTAGAGGGTGACCTAATCCAGATGGAAGAGGGAAGACCTGTTTCATGGACCACATAGGAGATGAAACGCGTGGCACATTGGCTACCGTTGCTTCCACAAGTTCTTCCCCATTTCATTCAATCGGACAAAGGAATCAGAATCTCCTTTCATCATTTTAAAATCAAAAGAACAACCTTCGAGTGTTCGTTTTGTCCCCTATTTTCTCCTACCTTACTCGTTTAGTTTCGTATTGTAAGTTGTAATTCTAGTTAAAGCCGTGGTTATTTGTTTTGCTCTTTATGGAGTGGTCACTTTCAGAAAATGCTCACTCAAAATCAAAAGTGGTTTGTGCTCTTCTTTGCATGTACTCCAACAATTGCTACTTGGGGTATATGTTCTATAAACTTTGCTTTAGTTTATCGCAGTTTTACATATTTGTGATGATTTAGGGTTTAGGAATTCAATCAAGTACTAAAATTCTATGCGGTCCAAATTTGTCTTTAGGTGAAAATATATAGAAGCTATAGCAACAAACAGTAAGATTCCAAGCCAAACAACAACAAATTAATTTGATTCAAGTGATTGGATGCCTTTTTCAAATGCCATGTAATGTAGCTTACCAAAATAGCAATTTTTAAATAAAAAATGTAAATAAATTCATCCTATACAGAAACATTGTGCAGACTAGGATGCATTCAGCATTAAAAAAAAAAATGAATTTGGACTTGTTTCCTCTTTATTATTACTACTTACTAGAACTAGAACGGTCAATGGTAGAGTGGGGTGGGTGACTTGTCATGACATGAAACTATGTATATATAGTTCCTCAACTAGTATAAGATCCCGTGAAATGCATGGGACATATAATATATTTCTGAATGTTATATAAAATATTTGAAATTTAAAATTTTTAATATATAAGAATAAGAATTTTGTAAACTTATATTATGTCAATATTTTTGATTTGTGCGATATACGGGTTATACGTCGCAGTATGAATATATCGTACAAAATATACATCGGGTATGAATGTAGTTTTAAAGCCATATTAATAGATTTTTTTTTTTTACAAATTTTAATGCAGTGATAATAATGATTTGATTATATTAAATTGTCAAAAAAAAAAAAAAGTTTGATTAATAATAAATACTTTTAAATTTTTTTATGTACTGTTATACATCATTCTTTAAATAAATGTAAAAAAACTTTAATAATATAATGTATTCCCTGGTCTTGCAAGGGGCATGCCTTCCCTCAATCTAAAATTTATTTAATAAGAAAAAATTAAACTCTAAAAAATGCATCATTCAGACACAAACACACGCATGATGAAAATATATTCATGTTTTTTAATAATTTAAAAAAAATCTTTAAACAAATATATGATAAAAATTAATTTGACTTCGACACATGTTAATGTAAAAGTTTTTGCACTATTATTTCATTATGTATTTAATAAAGTATTATAAAAATTTAACTATAATAATTGTTATTTAGGAATTTTGGTTTTATTTTAATAACATGCAGCGTGTTATATTAAATATTAAATAATAATATAAAAATTATGTTTATGTTGCTAAAATTCAATCTTATAAAAAAAAACTGCATATATCAATCCATTCCACATTGTATTTTTGTTTTTTAATTGAATTGTGAACGATTTATTTCCATGGTCACATTTGTTTTCCGTTGGTTATCGACTTATCGTTGTTTATTATTATTATTATTATTATTATTATTGGTGCTAGACTTATCGTTTATTCTTAAAAGCACCTTTAGTACGTTATTCACGTGTCCATGTATTTGAAAAGAAAAGCAGTAAGATTTCTTTAGTCCTTAAAGACAAAACAATAAAGAAAAATTATTTGTTCACAACTTAAAAAATGTGACATTAATCAGTTTGAATTTTTTTTGTTGGCTCAAGTAGCAATGAATGTCATTAACTATCATTTTTTTATCAACATGATAGGTTTTTTTTTTTTTTGATAAAGAAGGAATATATTAAGAGATAAGGCGAGGGGTACTAACACCCCTGACATTAGCATTGATGTACAGATCAAGAATGGGAAGGCTACTATCCAAAATAATCCCATCATAGGATACAAAATGACCCTTGTTTGCAAGTAAATCTGCGCACTTGTTAGCTTCACGGTAGACGTGAGATATAGAAGTTGTCCACGAAGGGAGTTGGAGGAGAGAAATAACCTCTTGAAGAAGGGGTTTAAGAAAGGAAATAGAAGTGTCTTTGTTTTGGACCATTTCCATAACAACTTTGGAATCCAATTCAAACATCACGCATGGTAAGTGCAGGTCCTGGGCAGTGCGAATACCCAACCTCAAAGCCCAGAGTTCGGCCCACACAGCACTTGCAGTTGCCAAGTTTTTTGTAGAAAGCTTTCACAAAGCCACCATCTGAGTCCCTGATAATTCCTCCGCAAGCAGAGCTACCAGTATTACTAGTATGCGAGCCATCAGTATTAATTTTGAAGCATCCAGGAGGAGGAGGTTTCCAATTGATATAGATGGTGTGAGGATCAGAACCAGATGAGCTTGAAGAAGGACTACCCTTGAACCTGGAGATGAAATTAGCTTGATGCAAAACATTGAAGCGCATATTAGTGCTCAAGGAGGAGGACTGGGCAAACACAAAGGAGATACGGTCCTTCCAAATCTCATGAGCCGCCGTGCCAAACACAATATTCCAATCAATTTGTTGTGAGCCAACATCATTCGAAGAGATATTCCAATCCATCCAATTGTGAAAACCACTGCTAAAGAATTTGCTCCACCAATTGGGATCAATAAGGTTGGACCAGAAATCTTTAATCTCCTCGCAATCTCTAACCATATGCATAATGGTTTCCAGGTACTTGCAACATCTCGGGCAAATGTCATCCGAAGCCATTCCTCTCCTCTTCCTTTCAATGTTGGTCATAAGCTTGTTGTGACACAGTTTCCATAGAAAAGCACGGATTCTATTAGGACCAGGCTAGTTCCACACCTTGTTAAAAATGCGATTGTTAGGCTCCAAGCCATCCTGGTGCCTTTGAATGTAAAAATAGGCAGATTTAAGGGAAACTTTTCCATCAGCAGAGAGGCTCCAACAGGGAAAGTTATTTAGAGTAGAACCTGGGGGTTTAAGATAGGCAATTTTGTCACATATATCAGCTGGAATGGTTCTCTCCAAAGTGTGCCAGTTCTAATTACCATTAGGCGCATAGTGAACAACAGGGAAATCCATTTCGGAATGAGGGATGGAAGAGCCCAAAAGATCAACTAAAGCACCAACACCAGGGATCCAACTATCCTTCCAAAACCGAGTGTCATGCCCATTATTAATCACCCAAATCAAATTCGGTCTAACCTCCTCCCTCCCAAGCATTAACTATGGCTCTCCAAGTATGGGAAGAATTTGCTTTTTTGTAGAATCTGGGAATAGTATAGATGCCGCAAGAGTACTTGGCCCTCATAACCTTCACCCAGAGCTTGTTAGGTTGAGTAATCATGCTCCATGCCAGTTTCATCATATGTGTTTTATTGAGCATTTTCAAATTTCGAAAGCCCAATCCGCCATCTTCCTTAAGACAACACAGCTTCTCCCACGCAACAAGGTGACACTTCCTTTTATCCGCCGTGGAACCCCAAATGAAATCCCTACAAATTTTCTCAGCTTCTTCACACACCGAAACAGGAATGAGAGTGGATTGGAACACGTAACCAGGGATGTTAGTGAGAGACGCTTGGGCTAAGGTGACTCTCCCCGCAAAAGAGAGCGAGTTAGCTTTCCAACCAGAGAGTTTCTTTCACATCTTATCCAACAAGAAAGAGAAAGAGCGTTTAGAAACTCTCTGGTGAAGCATCGGAGCCCCAAGGTACTTACCCAAGTCTTTTGTGATATTCACAGCAAGAGCCCGACTTAGGGTGGAAGCAAGGGCATCATCAACATTCTTAGAAAAGAACACCTGAGATTTAAGGAGGTTAACTTTTTGCCCAGACTTGCTGCAGAAAGAATGGAGAATAGAGTTGATGCACTCCACTTGGTTCATAGATGCTTCAGCTACCAGAATCAAGTCATCTGCGAAACACATGTGAGATATTTTAGGGCTGTCCCCTCTGCCAAAGCTGAAAGGAATCCAATCTCCAGAGTTAACAGCATCTTTAATTCTATGTCCAAGTCTTTCAAGGCAGAGAACAAAAAGATAGGGAGAGATGGGTCTCCCTGTCTAAGGCCTCTAGAAGAGTTGAAGGCCTCAGATTGGGTCCCATTCCAGTTGATGCTCATCGAGGCTGAAGAAATACAGTGGAAAATGAGACTCTGCAAATCTTGAGGAATCCCCAGGCAGTTAAGAGAATCTAAAACAAAATTCCATTCCAGCCTATCATAGGCTTTTTCCAAGTCAAGCTTAAGGATGTACCCTTTTTTTCCCTTTAAATTTCCAAGGGAATGGATGGTTTCTTGAAGAACTAATATATTATCCACAGTAGATCTGCCTGGAATAAAACTACTCTGATTTTCAGATACTACGTAAGGGAGGATCAATCTCAATCTCTGGGTAATGATCTTTGTGATGACTTTATAAACGACATTACAGAGGGCAATAGGCCTGAACTGGGAGACTTTGGAGGGGTCATCACACTTAGGAATCAAGGTGAGAAGGGTCTGGTTAACCTCCAGGATTTTGCTAGGTTGGCTAAAGCACTCTAAAACAAACATGTGCAGAGAAGTGCCAATAGTATTCCATTGGGACTTGAAGAAAAGGGGGTGAAACCCATCTGGCCCCGGAGCTTTAAGATTCCTCATATTGAACAAAGCCTTCTTGGTTTCCTCTAGGGAAATCCCCCTACAGAGAGCAGCTCGGTCCTCATCTAAAATGCTTGGGAAGGAAGCAATGGTTTGAAAGGAGCAATCTGTGATATTTAAGGAAGAGTAAAGTTGATTGAAGAAACCCACAACCAATTCCTTTAATTTATCTTCCTCATAAACCCAATTGTCATCATCCTCCAAGAGGGCCACAATTCGGTTTTGTCTCCTCCTTATAATGCAAGACTGATGGAAAAAATGAGTATTACTGTCGCCCTGAGAAATCCACTTGGACTTAGCCTGATGCATCCAGTACGCCTCCTCCTGTTGAACAATAATATTGTACTCATTCCACAGCTCACCTTTAAGAAACTGTAACCTCTCATTCGGCCCCATCATAAGTCTGTTATTAATCCCTTCTAGTCTCTTGATCAGCCGTTGTTTTTTCTGGAAAATATTGCCAAAAACCAACTTGTTCCAGGATCTAAGGTTGGAAGTAACCCAAGTAATATTGTCATTCCAGTTATCTGAAGGAATCCAAGAGGAAGTAATTTGCTGTTCAAAACTATCGTGGTCAAGCCAAGAACTCAAGAACTTGAAATAGTTTCTTCTGTTAGTCAAGGAAGCAGGATCCATGCAAATCCAAAGCCCGCAATGATCAGATTAAGGCAGAGGCAAATGGGTTGCATTACAATTTGGATATTGGTTCTGCCAAAAGGAGTTGCACAGTACCCTATCCAATCTCTCCCTTAGCTCGCTATGTTGATAAGTAAAAGGTTGACCCTTAAAACCCAAATCCATGAGATGACACTCATCAATACAAGAGGAGAAGGCCAAACTCGCAGAGTTGTTAATCTGACCTCCACCTTGTTTTTCCCAGTCAAACAGAGCTTGGTTAAAGTCCCCAACAAGGCACCAAAGGGCAGAAATCAAGTTATTAAAATCAACCAACTCATTCCAGACTTCCAATCTTTGATAAGGCCTAGGACTAGCATAAACAATAGAGAGATACCAGCAATTAGGGGAGTTACCATTTATCATAAGGTGAATACAGTACCTTGAAGAGGAATGGACAGAGATCTGAGGACAAGAGTTTTTCCAAACACACCAAATGCCCCCCGAGAAACCTTCTGCATCAACCTTAGTGTGATTAGGGAACCCAATTTTCTGAATGATTCTATCTGCAGTGGGACCACTGACTCTGGGCTCCAAGATGGCAATGAAATCCCAGTTGTAAATCCTAGTGGAGTCCTTCAAAAGAGTTGGAAATTCCTTACCCCCTGCTCCTCGACAACTCCAGACTAGGCAATTCATTTAGACATTTTATCAGTTAGTTGAGACTCAGTCTCCATATTCCCTTATTGAGAATCAGCTTGCACTTGGGGGTCAATTTCCATACCTCCATCATTTTTAACAGTTGAAGTGGCCGGTTTAGACACCACCATAGAGTCAGAGGCCTGTGCCGCATTCTCTTTCTGAAGGAGACGCTGCTTATCAACAAAAACCATGGTTTCCTCATCAGCATTAATAGCGACCTCTTCAAGGGGATTCTTCCATGGGCAAAAAGCATTTGGGATCCCATTATGTTTCCTTTGGAGAATTCGAATATTTTCCAACATAGGATTAAAAGGTTTCACACTGAGGGAAGGTTGAGACGACGAGCAGGGAGCTTCCTCAGTGAAGGAGGGAGAAAGGCCACTTTTGTTTTTAGCAGAAGAAGAAACTTTGCTCTTTGAGCCTTTTGGTTTGGGTCCAGATTGAGGATTTTTTCCTCCTAAAGGGTTTCTAACCCGATGGGCCTAGGGAGGTTTTGAAGGCCCAGTATCAAAGGCAAACTGGCCTTTTTTCACATCTGCTCTACCTTTTTTGGACAAGGAATCCGGGTCCAGTTTGAGAGACGAGAACCGGGATCCAAGGATAATGGGGGCGTTAGCAGGGGGAACTAGATGGTTGACTTTGGCCTCATTAGCTTGGTCAGTCTCTTTCATAGCTGGGACAGCACCTTTTGTCTTGGGTCCCCTGCCCGTGTCAGCTCTAAAGCCTTCTTTCATCTGCATAGCAGCTGAGTTTTGTATTTTATCCTTCCCCGTACTGGACGAGGTTTTCTTTTGCCTGTTTAGGTTCTGCCTTTTCTTGGCATGGTTCCAAGGACCTAGTTTGATAGACAGGTCCGCTTCCTCTGACTCCTTTTTTCCTGCATTTGCCTCAGTGATAGGCTCTAGTTTCAACATAGTGTCCACCTCAACCCTAGTAACATCAGGATTTTTTCCCTGCACTACCACCGGAGAAGAAAGGTTGGCCCCTACTTCCTCCATGATTTCTGACGCCGGTTGTAAGTTTTCAGTGGCCAACTGCACCGTGGGAATAAGGGATTCCAACATGCTTTGACACTTATCAGCTTTATGGCCAAAAATGCCACACCTGAAGCATATGAGATGCAAGCCCTCGTATTCTAACAGGAGTTTATGACCACGAATGGTAATATGAGAAGCTAACGGCTTTGCTAAGTCCACCTCCACACAAATGCGTGCGTATTTCCCCCGAGAATGGATCGAAGTAAGCTTGTCTAACTTGAGAGTGGTGCCGAGGCCAGAGCCAATCCTCCATAAAAACTGGGCATTGTAAAGCTCCATAAGGAGTTTGGGAATTCTTAGCCATATAGCAACTTTGCTTGAGGTTTCAGTTTGCAAGAAGAATGGTCTCCACCTTTTCACTATGAGGTAGTGATCAGCTGACATCCAAGGCCCCTCAAATAAAGCAAGATTATAATCTTCTTCCTTAGAGAAATGAACCAAGAAGAATCCGTCGGCCATATCAACGATTTTTATGGGACCATACCTGGCCCATTTTCTTTTTAGATACAATTCTAAGGTTTTGAAACTGACTTTATTTTGAAGTAAATTCACAACCAGAGTTTTTTGCCATGGCAGGGACCATGTGTTCCATTCCTCATCAGAAAGAGGGATTTCTAGACCAGTTTCAGCGGCGTTCCCTGAAGTAGAGAAGGATACAGGGTCGGATGCACTTATCTCAGGCCTACCATTCCTGTTGTTGACAATCAGATTTTCAGAAACTTCATCTCCAAAAAGGTTGAGCAGTTTTTCCTTGTAGGAGATAGGAAGGCTATGGACGTCATTGCATGATTCACTGGCTAAACCCGGATCAGTAGAGGGATCTTCCCACGGTCACTTTCTTTTTGCTACGTGAGAAAATGTCCTCTTCCTCACTGGTTTTTCCAATATCAGGGGATGGGTTGACAGGAACCCTAGCAGAGCTCATTGGAGGGAATTATCAACATGATAGTTAGGGACATATGAATCCCCATGGGACATACTTAGGGACATATATGCAGATAACATAGAAAAACAGCGTGCTCCCACAAAAATACACCCAACATGAACTCCAAAAACCGATTCCCCTGCCATCTGTAATTCCCCTGCTCTTAACATTGTAAACTCCAAATGACTCTGCATCATCTGAAAATTAAAATGTGCAGGAAACGACATGTGCTACACTTACCTCAACACTTTAAATATATAAAGGAAAGTAGAGCAAGGCTAAGTAACATTCAAAACCCCACCACAAAGCAGCTAACACACACAACCAACATAAGACAGGGAATAAGGTCTTTCGAATCAGTAGCCATCTCAGCCAAATGGTTCTTGGATGAATGTCTAGATTCTCCATAGAAGCTTAGCCTATCTCTGAAGAACATTGCTAAGTGGGTCTAGCATGAAACTTCGGGTGTAAGCGAATTCGACGGATCCAAACCCATTTTGGCATTTGGACCAATGAAACTAATATATTTTTATTAATAATTATATTTCAATAAAAAAAATATTAACAAAAATAATATATATTAATATGATAAGGGTCTTGCTAATAAGTACTCCAAGTGCATTGATTAAGCAAATCATAAAAATAAATTTTGTATTGAAAAACTAATGCTTTATCTGTTAAAGTAGAAAATAGGAAAAGAGAAAAAACAAGAAGCGAGAAAATGAGGAGAAAATGCATTTTTCTCTTGTTTGGTGCAGAAAGAAAATAGAAAAGAGATAACAAAATTGGTGGAACACACCTCAATTTTTTTCTCTCCCCATATGAGAAGACAATGGAAGAGGGAGAGGGTATTTCATGTAAAATGACTTTTGTGCCTTCTTTTTGGGTTCTCATTCAATTATTTAATAAATTTAAATAAATTATTAATTATTTATTTAATTAAATTAATAAAATAATTATAGTAAACTAATAAATTTTATTAGTTAAAACGACTTAAATCAATTAAATTAATTTAAATTATTTGATTATTTAAATTAACTTAATTAATAAAATTAAAATATTTGTATATTGATTTTTTAGTTAAGGGTATTTTTGTCTTGAAAACAAATACATTTATCACTTTCTATCCAACCAAACAAAGGGGAGAGAAAACACATTATTTCTCCTCTATTTCTCTCATATTTCTCTTATACCAAACAACATATCAAATTTACTCTATTTCTCACCATTTTCTTTCTTTTCATATTCTTTTCCACCTCTTTCTCTCTTCTCTTTTTTTCTCACGACCAAACAAAACATAAGTGTAGCACTTTTAAATGCATTGAATACACCATTTCACATACAAACTTTCTTGTTTTGGTTCATTAATCATTGTCTGAAATTTCATTAGATGAAGAAGATAGTCATATGATTATTTTGGATTTGATAGATCACACTCAAACTCATAGACATTGACTCTGTCTCGAGCAGTTGTTTCAAAGAGTAATCTATTAGTAAAAACTTATGTATAATCTTGTAGATATATTAGATGTTTTTCAATAGAATTATGACATGTATAACAACTCATTATTAAAAACATGATACATATATGACCTGTTACGCGTCATAATCCTATTCGAAATGATCACATAATGTAGTTATAAAATTTACACAAGTTTTGTCGTTTCTTAATCATTTGGAGGGGTGCATGTTTTTCAAATGAGAAAATTAAGCAAAAGAAGAATTGGGTTTTAACAATCAAGAAGAAATTGTTAGAGGATCGATTTCCCTGCCTTTCCTACTTGTTCAATCCTGGAAATTAACTTGAACAGTTTATCCAATTTCAAGAAACGGAGCTTTGTAATTTATCCCCTAATCCCTTAGGTGAATAAACCTTTCTGTCTAGATTACTAATTCAATTCCTTGAGTATTAGATAATTAGCAGAAGCATTAAGAAAAAAGTTCCACTCAAAAACGTTAATCTGATTGTGTTCTTATTCCTAATCAACACGCGCAAGTCGTTTATTCACAACAGCAACTATGAATCCGAATTTCCCAATTGCATAATTCATACAGTAGATAAACATGAAAACAGTGAATAAACCCTTGAAATTAAATAAACCAAAACAAGTCATTATCCAGAATCAAAACAAATTATCTAGGCAGTTCCATCTACCTCTAACAAAAGAAAATTAGCTAGACATGATAGAAATAGAACAAACAGATGATGAAGATGAAGGCAAGGTAGTCATCATGAGTCTCCACTTGAAAGCTTCAACTTCTTTGATTGCTCCTTTTTTTTTTCTCCTCCAGACTGTATATTTTTTTCTTTCTGTCTGTCTTTTTTTCGTATATCAAAAACTGTCCTCTCTGCCTCTGCACGATGATTCTTATTTTTTTTCCGCATTGTAACGGCCACGCTCAAGCGTGGCATTCCTGGTGCTTTAGCGTGCCTGGCGCTTGAGCGTGGATCAGCCCACGCTTGAGCGTGGCTGGCCTGATCCAAAAACGCTCCAAATTGCCCACCTGCTCATTAACACACCATAAAACCAGCATAAAAACTAATAAAAGCAAAAATAAAACTAATTACGAAATTAATAAAATTAAAGCAGAAAATTAACCTACAACTAATAAAAACTAATCAAAAACTAACTAAAATTAACAACCTATTAACTACAAATTAAGATTCATCACACCCCCATACTTAAGCATTTGCTTGTCCCCAAGCAAAGGAACAAATATCAAACAAATAGTGGCTCAAGGGACACCCACAACTTAACAATAACAAAGCAATGCACCACCCAATCATGTCAGAAATCCTAAAATAGAAGAATCACCTTATGACAAGTTCACATCCCAGGATATTCCAAAGAAGAAATCATAACAATGGTGCACCAATATTTTCACACTTGAAAAATTAAAGAACATGGCTAATTCAATTAAGGAAAAACCATTGGACACCCAACTCCTCACAGGAATTGCAAAGTCACTCAATCACTCAAATTTATGTGGTTAATAATCGCAAGTATATCACTCAATTCCACACATCAAAATCATGTCACTTCAAGTTTGATTTTCATCTCAATCATTCATCCACAATTCACAACATGCATAAATCAAAGGGACTTTATTTAGGATGTAATGTGGCCAAGGTAAATGGGAAAGATAAGAAAGGATAAACAAGCTAGTACCAAAGGAAATAGGAGAGCAACAATTACTTTTAAAGAACCATGCTTTGCATACAACCCTTTTCCACCTCATTCTTTCTGACTTCCTTCACCTTCTTTTCTTTCAAAACACTTTTTTTTTTTTCAAGTATTTCATACCAATTTTCATATTCCTTCTTTTTGCATATATTTTTTTGTTTTTGTTTTTGTTTTTTTTTTTATTACAACCACTTCCTTTCACCAACATATAAGCACAAAATATTCTCCCCCACACTTATGTCAAACCCACACATAATAATTCAATGCTCTCCTATCCACTAAGGTTTGGGTAGAAACATTGTTTTTCAAGTTAAGGCTCCAGGGTAAAACAAACAAAGATTTACATTGAAAGCTCAAATGGGCTAAGCAAAGGGGAAAATTCAAGGTTAGTTATTTGGTCAAAGTAGCTACAAGAAAAACGGCCCAAATCATTTTTATAACATGCATGTGAATCATGAACTTCAAACAAGAACCAAGCAAACTCAAGAGCAAGAATTTCGATGGTGCACTCACAAAAAAGAATTTAACAATTATAGGCCCAAATGACTCACAAGGGTAAAGTTAAGCAATCCAATTAATTCTCACCAAAATTTTGATAGCCATGAATTTTAATCAACAAAGTTTAATATAATGCACCAAAGTTATGAAATCCATTCAAGAACAAACTCAAATGACAAACTAACCCACAAGTGTCATCTTCAAATCATAGGAAAACAAACATGATGGGTGCACAGTACAATGAAATTGCCAAGAATGGGGTTCCACACAAGCATGCTTATCATTTCTTCAAAAAGGGGCAATGATCTTAACTTGCAAACACTAAAAACACACAAAAAAAACACAGCACACAACCAGAAAACCGAAAAATAAAACAAAACAAAAGAAAAGAAAAGAGAACTCCCCTATCTTGTGCTTCCAAAATTTGGTCCAACTAGAGGTCACCATCAATAGTGCCTCCCATCCTCCATTTTGTTATGAGATAGCCTGAAGTACATGACTAAATAAATATCTCAAAACAAAGAAAACATTAGCACAAAATAGGTGAGTCATAAAACAAAATTAAAAAAAACAAAAAAAAACTAAAAAGAAAACACTCCTAAAAATTATTCACTCTTCATCCTCCGCTTCCTCTTCCACCTCTTCTTCCATCTCTTGATCCTCCTGAATTTCGCCTTCCTGGTCTTGCAAATCCAATTGCATAAATTGCCTATGCAACTCATCCTCAGGTACTAGAGGAACAAACCTCTCTTGAGGTACACCCACCTGCTCAGCCACAACAGCTATAAAAGCATGCAACTGATCTATGTTGCGAGACATCCTTTGAGTGGCATGAGTCATCAATTGCTGCCTACGAGCCTGAGTCACCGGAGGTCCTAATCCCACTCTCTGTGGTGGGCGGTGCACTGGTGGAATCTCTTCCCAGTTATCATCAATGTACCTCACATCAATGGGCTTTTCCGCTCTTACAGGCTCAATGAGTGGGTCTTCTACCCCCGCAAGCCTAATTAGGTGAGTAATGAGCTGAGGGTAACCTAACTTCTTCTTCGGATCATGGGCAAGCTGATAAATGTTAAAAGCAATGACTCTTCCTACATCCACAAATCTGTTAGTCAAAATTGAATAAATCAATAAAGCACGAGTTACAGTAATTTCAGATTTGTTGGATACAGGAAGAAGTTTTGTAGTCACAAAAGTAGCCCAGATCCTAGGAATCAGTTTCAAGGTTGTCCTCCACAAAAGCCTAGGCTGCTGAGACCCTTTCTTAGTTTCCCACCTACCCTCTGGAATACACAGCTCTCTTAAAACCTCTTGAGCATCCCACTCAGAATTTTCCAATTCCTCATAACTACCCACACTACCCTCATGGGGTTCTTGTAAACCATACACAGAATTAATTACTGCAGGAGAGTAGTCGACCTCTTTTCCTCTTACCCAACTCTTGAACCGGATAACACCTGACCTATCCTCACAAAAAGTGTTCGCATAAAATTCACGCACCAACATCTTACAACCATCTTCTGGGGTACAAACCAAATCTCTCCATCCTCTCTTGTCAATTTCATCCTGAATCTCCCGATATTCATTCCTCTTCAACCAAATTCCCTTCTCCCTTACAAAATCTCTTCCCATCAAGTTATGTTTAAATCTCAGTTCATGCACGGGAGAAAGGAATTGGTTATTACTGAGAGGAGGTGGAGCAGTAGAGGTTGATGCTCCTCCTCTTGTACTTGCTCTCTGAGAGCCTGTGTTAGTGGCCTTTGGCTTCTTTTTAGGAGGCATCTGCAAAACAATTTCAGAAAATTCCCAGACACAACCACAAAATATTCAGTCCAGTCCAACAAGTCAATACTTAACAGTGCTCCCCACAAGAAATTTTACATTAATCTCTATACCCACTATTTCAACATTATCATGAAAACAACTCAACACCTCAGTCAGTTGTAATTCCAGAATCCCACCCCCAAAATCAGTTCCCAGTTCAACATACCCCCACACTTAGTCAAATTTAAATTTAAGCACCCAAACCCACATACATCAATTAATAATCACATAACACCCATGAATCAACTTTTCACAATCAAGTCCCTAACCCCCAAAGTAACAGATTTTCACATGCATAATCAAGAAATTTCATCTCACATTCCAACAATCTCAAAATATAGCATCAAATATCAAAGAAGAATGGAGAGGGAAATCTTACCTTGGGTGCACAACAGAACAACACAGCGTGCTCGCGTGGAAGATGAACAGTGCACGTGTGTGGAAGGAGTGAAGGAATGCAATGTGTGTGGTGTAAGTGAGGGGAATATGGGAGTGAAGAGAAGAAAAGAGAATGGGTGAAAGGGGAGAGGAGGGAGGCTGTGTGAGAATGGCAATGGCTGCCAGAGGAAGAAGAAGAATAGGGTTATAACACCCTATTATTAAAACGACGCGTTCTGCGTCTTATTTTTTTCTGCTTTTCAACCCGCACGCTCAAGCGTGGAAAATCCCACGCTCAAGCGTGAGGATTTTTTTCAATTTTTTTTTTTTGAAGTAAAATTAAAATGAAAACAAATATATATATATATATATATATATATATATATATATATATATATTTTACGCTTTGGCGTGGATTCACTCACGCTCAAGCGTTATCAGACAGAACCCACAACTTTCAGACACTGCGCACGCTCTGGCGTGTCCCACACCACGCTCAAGCGTGAACGAAGAGCGCTCAAGCGTCCTCGGAGCCACGCCCAGGCGTGCGCAGACAGAAGCCAACATATTTTCCCAGAACACGCTCGAGCGGTGATACATCCACGCTCAAGCGTTGGATCTCACGCTCAAGCGTGGAATTATTGGCGCTTGAGCGTGAGCAGACAGAAGCTCATCTTTTTTTTCCTGCGCACGCTGGAGCGTCCCATAGGTCACGCTTCAGCGCCAGCTTTTCAATTTTTTTATTTTTTTATTTTTTTTTAAACAAAACTACAAGCAAAAATCTTTTTGTATTTTTCTGAATGAAAATGCTAAAACCAATAAGAAGAAACAAAACAAAAGAAAAGAAAAACTAAACTAAACTAACACTTCATGTTACAGGACTTAGTGAGAGTCCTCACCCTCAGTAGAAGGTGAGTGAAGGGTAATGTTAACCATGTTCCTGTTTAAATCTCTCCCAAAGTACAATTTCAATCTTTGGCCATTTACCTTAAAACTTCTTCCAGAATTTGGCTCTACAATCTCAATAGCACCATAGGGACTCACTTCCTTAACAACAAAAGGACCTGACCATCTAGACTTTAACTTTCCAGGGAATAGTCTTAGTCTAGAATTATACAATAACACTTGTTGTCCTGGTTCAAATTCCTTCACAATTATTTTCTTATCATGCCATCTTTTGGTTCTTTCTTTATAGATTTTTGAACTCTCATAGGCTTGCAACCTAAACTCTTCCAGTTCATCTAACTGCAGTAACCTTTTCTCACCAGCAGCTTTCAAGTCAAAATTGAGCAGCTTCACTGCCCAATAAGCTTTATGTTCCAACTCAACTGGAAGATGACATGATTTGCCATACACTAACTGATATGGGGACACTCCAATTGGATTTTTAAAAGCTGTTCTGTATGCCCAAAGCACATCATCCAATTTTCTAGCCCAATCTTTTCTTGAGGAACCTACCACTTTTTCTAAGATCCTCTTCAGCTCTCTATTTGAAATTTCAACCTGTCCACTAGTTTGTGGATGGTAGGGGGTAGCTATCTTATGTTTCACACCATATTTATTTAGCAATGATTCAAACTGTTTATTACAAAAGTGTGACCCCCCATCACTTATCACAGCTCTAGGCACCCCAAACCTTGTAAAAATGTGTTTCCTAAGGAAAGAAACCACAACCTTGGCATCATTGGTTGGTAATGCCACAGCCTCTACCCACATGGAGACATAGTCTACAACAACCAAAATATATTTATTAGAGAAAGACGATGGGAATGGTCCCATAAAGTCAATCCCCCAAACATCAAAAATTTCAACCTCCAAGATGGATTTAAGAGGCATTTCATTCCTCTTAGAAATGTTCCCTACTCTTTGACATCTATCACATTTTTCAACAAATTGGTGGGCATCTTTGAACAAAGTAGGCCAGTAAAAGCCACATTGTAAGACCTTAGCGGCAGTTCTTTTGTCACTATAATGCCCACCATATTCAGACCCATGACAATGCCACAAATTTTTTTCAAATTCATCATCTGGGACACATCTTCTAATGATCCCATCAGCACATCTTTTAAATAACAAAGGTTCATCCCACTCATAGAATTTAGCATCATGAAAAAACTTTTTCTTTTGCTCCCAACTAAGATCAATAGGGACAATACCTGCAGCCTTATAATTTGCAAAATCCGCAAACCAAGGGAAAGAATTTACCATCATCAATTTCTCATCAGGAAACTCCTCCGAAATGGAAGGAATGTCCTTGTCCCCCTCAATTTGGACAAGCCTAGAGAGATGATCAGCCACAGCATTTTGCTTTCCTTGCTTGTCTCTTATCTCCAAATCAAATTCTTGGAGAAGCAATATCCACCTAATCAGTCGTGGCTTAGCATCCTGCTTAGCAAACAAATACCTCAAGGCAGAGTGATCAGTGTAAACAATGACTTTAGACCCAACAAGATAGGATCTAAATTTGTCAAAAGCAAACACAATAGCAAGTAACTCTTTTTCAGTCGTGGCATAATTTTTCTGAGCATCATTCAACACACGACTCGCATAATAGATCACATGCAGAATTTTATTTTTCCTTTGTCCTAACACTGCACCTACAGCATAGTCACTCGCATCACACATAATTTCAAAAGGTAAACTCCAATCAGGAGCAACCATCACAGGTGCAGAAATTAGTTTTTCTTTGATTTTATTAAAAGCATCCAGACATGCATCATCAAACACAAAATTTGCCTCTTTTTCCAAAAGGTTTGTCAAGGGCTTAGCAATTTTAGAAAAATCTTCTATAAATCGCCTATAAAAACCAGCATGCCCAAGAAAACTCCTTATACCTTTCACATTGATTGGCGGTGGCAATTTTTCAATTACCTCCACCTTTGCCCTATCTACCTCAATTCCTCTTGCAGAAATTTGATGACCAAGAACTATACCTTCTCTAACCATAAAATGACATTTTTCCCAGTTAAGAACAAGGTTAGTTTCTTGGCATCTTTTTAACACCAAAACAAGGTTGGATAGGCAAATATCAAATGAAGATCCAAACACAGAAAAATCATCCATAAAAATTTCTATGCATTTTTCAATTAAATCAGAAAAGATTGAGAACATGCACCTTTGAAATGTGGCGGGTGCATTACACAACCCGAAAGGCATGCGCCTATAGGCAAAGACCCCAAATGGACAAGTAAAGGCTGTTTTTTCTTGATCTTCCGGGGCTACTGCAATTTGATTGTAGCCCGAGTACCCATCCAGGAAACAGTAATATTCATGCCCCGCCAACCTCTCTATCATCTGGTCAATGAACGGAAGCGGAAAATGATCTTTCCTTGTAGCTTGATTAAGCTTCCGGTAGTCAATACACATCCTCCAACCAGTGAGTTGCCTTGTAGGAATCAACTCATTATTTTCATTCATCACTACAGTCATACCACCCTTCTTGGGAACCACCTGAACCGGGCTCACCCACTCACTGTCAGAAATGGGATAAATTATACCTGCATCAAGCAACTTTATCACCTCTTTCCTCACCACTTCCTTCATAGTGGGATTGAGCCTCCTTTGATGTTGAACCACTGGTTTAAAGTCCTCCTCCATAAATATTTTATGCATGCAGAATGTAGGACTTATCCCCTTCAAATCACTGATGTTCCAACCAATGGCTGACTTGTGATCCCTCAATACTCTGAGTAATTTTTCTTCCTCACTTTCTGATAACTCCACATTCACAATAACTGGATTCTTCTTCTTCTCATCAAGAAAAGTATATTTCAGATTTGAAGGCAATGGTTTCAGCTCCATGGGTGACTCCTCTTTCACTACCTCTTCCTCTTTTTTCAACTCTTGTAATTTTTTATTTGAAGAAGAGGTAGATTCCAATGCCTCCAATTGGTAAATACACTCCACTACTTCAGAATTGACTTCCTCATGCACCTCATTAATCTCTTTGCCCTTCATCAAAGTTGCTTCCAAGGGACTTTCTGCAGCACTTTTTTCAAATTCCTCTAAGACCAAGGAGTCTAAAACTTCAACCCGGAAACAACAATCAGAATCTTGAGCATGCTTCACTGCATCTTTGATTGAGAAAACCACTTTTTCATCTTCAACCCTCAAAATCAGTTCACCCTTCTGCACATCAATTAGAGCACGACCCGTAGCCAAAAATGGCCTACCAAGAATAATAGGAACTCTAGCATCTTCTTCCATGTCCAACACTACAAAATCTGCAGGGAATATGAATTTATCAATCTTGACCAGCAAATCTTCCACAATACCATAAGGATATTTTACCGAACGATCCGCCAACTGAAGAGACATCATAGTAGGCTTCGCTGTACCAATTCCTAGCCTCTTAAAGATTGACAAAGGCATCAAATTGATACTAGCTCCCAAGTCACATAGAGCCCTGCCAACCTCCACATTACCAATCTCACAAGGAATGGTGAAGCTTCCTGGATCCTTCAACTTAAGAGGCAATTTTTGTTGAATGATAGCACTACACTCCTCTGTAAGCATGACAATTTCCTCTTCATTGACCTTCCTCTTCTTGGACAACAAATCCTTCATGAACTTAGCATAACTTGGACAACAAATCCTTCATGAACTTAGCATAACTTGGCATTTGTTCTAATGCCTCAGCAAATGGAATATTAATCTGCAGCTTTTTGAACACCTCCAAGAACCTGGAGAAATGCTTGTCTTCATTCTTCCTCTTCAACCTTTGTGGATAAGGAATTTTAGGAATAAAGGGCAGCGGCTGTTTTGTCTTGTCAGCTTGTGAATTTTCAGAATTTTCAGCTTCCTCTTTCTTGTCTTCAACCACTATCTCCTCCTCCTCTTGCTTTTCTTCATGAACAACTTTTTCAGCATCATTATCCTTCAAAGTCTCCTCTTGGACAGCATTGTTCAGAACCTTGCCACTCCTCAAATGAATTGCTTTGCATTGCTCTTTTGGATTAGGAACAGTATCACCTGGCAAAGTGCCTGCAGCTCTTTCAGACAACTGTTTAGAAATCTGCCCAATTTGCACTTCCAAATTCCGAATAGACGCCTCTTGATTCTTGAAGTTGGCCCTTGTCTCAGTCATGAAACTTGAAGATTGCTCCACAAAATTTGAAGTATTAACAGACAATTTCTCCAAAGCATTCTCCAAAGATGACATTCTGTTTTGAGGTTGTGATTGTCCTTGGAACGAAGAATTCCCTTGTTGTTGTTGAGGCTTGAACTGATTCTGACTTTGTCCACCCCATGAGAAATTAGGATGGTTCCTCCAACCTGGATTGTAAGTGTTTGAATAGGGGTTAATTTGTTGCCCCAATGCATTCACTTGCTCTCCGAGTTGATTTGTACCACAATCACCGTTACGATGCTCTCCACCACAAAAATCACACACCAAAGGAGGTGTATTCAGTGCGTTAACTTGGCCATTCCCCAACAAAGTAGCAAGTTGTTGAGAAATCACCTTGTTAACTTGTTGCTCAATTAGATTACCATCCACAACATTCACACCCAAGACTTTTCTGTTTTGCCTATCATGTTGCATATTAGCACTGCTGGCAGCCATGGTCTCTAGTATTTCCAGAGCCTCTTCTGGACTCTTCAAATCAAAAGCTCCTCCACATGCAGCATCCATCATATGTCTTGCATTCGGATCCAGCCCATTATAGAAAGTTTGAGCCAGCAACCAATTGGGCAAAGAATGATGAGGACATTTTCTGAGTAGCTCTTTGAACCTCTCCCAAGCATCATACAAAGTTTCTGAATCTAGTTGCACAAATGAGGTAATTTCACTCCTCAACTTTGCTGACCTCGATGCTGGAAAATATTTCTGCACAAACTTGGACTCCAAATCATCCCATGTTGAGATACTGCCCTGTTGCTGTGACTGAAGCCAACTTCTAGCTTTATCCTTCAATGAGAAAGGAAAAAGTCTCAATCTAATAGCATCATCAGTAGCTCCATTGAGCTTCATTGTATCACAAATTTGCAGGAAATTCTCCAAATGATGATTGGGATCCTCCTGAGCTCCTCCACCAAACTGGCTCTGATGCATCAAATGAACAAGTGAAGGCTTGATTTCAAAGTTGTTAGCCTGCACAGGAGGTCTCACAATAGAACCCCGAACACCTTCAGTATTGGGCTTGGAATAATCCCTCAATGTTCGCCTAGCAGGTGGCTCGGCCATGACTGTTTCAGCTTCAACTACCTGTTGTTGCAACCGTGCTTGTTCCCTTTCTTGCTTCCTACGTTGCTTGGCTGCTTTCCGATTACTCTTAGCTGTCTTTTCAATTTCAGGATCAAACAGCAAGGAATTCCTGTCTACAGTACCTCGCATACACAACTCAAAAGAAAATCAGTGCACACTGACAATATATAAAAAAGATAAAAATAAAATTGCAACACTAACAGAAAATAAAATACTCAAATCGAGATTTCCTTGGAACAACTAATATTAACAAAAATCATTCCCCGGCAATGGCGCCAAAACTTGTTAAGCAAAATTGGCAAGTGCACCAAATCGCTAATTGTAGTATAAAATTATCGTCCTCAGGGAATGAATTATTAACTACTAATGTACCAAATCAACTTCGTTTGAGTTACCGAAACGTTTGAGATTGGCTTTCACCAATGAACAAGAAAAGAAACTTAACAAGAAAAGGGAAAATATTTTTGGTGTTTTTCAAATGAGAAAATTAAGCAAAAGAAGAATTGGGTTTTAACAATCAAGAAGAAATTGTTAGAGGATCGATTTCCCTGCCTTTCCTACTTGTTCAATCCTGGAAATTAACTTGAACAGTTTATCCAATTTCAAGAAACGGAGCTTTGTAATTTATCCCCTAATCCCTTAGGTGAATAAACCTTTCTGTCTAGATTACTAATTCAATTCCTTGAGTATTAGATAATTAGCAGAAGCATTAAGAAAAAAGTTTCACTCAAAAACGTTAATCTGATTGTGTTCTTATTCCTAAGCAACACGCGCAAATCGTTTATTCACAACAGCAACTATGAATCCGAATTTCCCAATTGCATAATTCATACAGTAGATAAACATGAAAACAGTGAATAAACCCTTGAAATTAAATAAACCAAAACAAGTCATTATCCAGAATCAAAACAAATTATCTAGGCAGTTCCATCTACCTCTAACAAAAGAAAATTAGCTAGACATGATAGAAATAGAACAAACAGATGATGAAGATGAAGGCAGGGTAGTCATCATGAGTCTCCACTTGAAAGCTTCAACTTCTTTGATTGCTCCTTTTTTTTTTTTCTCCTCCAGACTGTATATTTTTTTCTCTCTGTCTGTCTTTTTTTCGTATATCAAAAACTGTCCTCTCTGCCTCTGCACGATGATTCTTATTTTTTTTTCCGCATTGTAACGGCCACGCTCAAGCGTGGCATTCCTGGCGCTTTAGCGTGCCTGGCGCTTTAGCATGGATCAGCCCACGCTTGAGCGTGGCTGGCCTGATCCAAAAACGCTCCAAATTGCCCACCTGCTCATTAACACACCATAAAACCAGCATAAAAACTAATAAAAGCAAAAATAAAACTAATTACGAAATTAATAAAATTAAAGCAGAAAATTAACCTACAACTAATAAAAACTAATCAAAAACTAACTAAAATTAATAACCTATTAACTACAAATTAAGATTCATCGGTTCACAGTTTGTATTGGATAAGATTAGTACTACCAAATTGCCATGGAAAGTAGATTTGACGTCATCGGAGCATATGTCATCACAAAATAAAAAGGAAAGAACTTTACCATATGAGT
Source organism: Echinosophora koreensis (assembly GCA_035048595.1). Taxonomy (NCBI): domain Eukaryota; kingdom Viridiplantae; phylum Streptophyta; class Magnoliopsida; order Fabales; family Fabaceae; genus Echinosophora; species Echinosophora koreensis. Next base: position 4,706,826 of record JAPCYP010000019.1, on the reverse strand, counting down.
GTGTTTGCTTTAATTAAAAAAATATATTTTAATAAATATTTATAATGTATTATTATTATTATTAACTCTGTCTCGAACAGTTGTTTCAAAGAGTAATCTATTAGTAAAAACTTATGTATAATCTTGTAGATATATTAGATGTTATTTTTTAATAGGATTATGACATGTATAATAACTCAACATTAAAAACACGTTACATATATGACCTGTTACGCGTCATAATCATATTCGAAATGAGCTCATAATGTAGTTATAAAATTTACATAAGTTTTGTCGTTTCTTAATCATTTGGAGGGGTGCACAGTTTGTATTGGATAAGATTAGTACTACCAAATTGCCATGGAAAGTAGATTAGGTATTGTGACGTCATCGGAGCATATGTCATCACAAAATAAAAAGGAAAGAACCTTTACTTTATGAGTGTGTTTGCTTTAATTAAAAAAAATATTTTAATAAATATTTATAATCAATTATTATTATTATTATTAGTTTATTTTATATTTAAATATATTTATTAAAAAGTGAATTTTAGATAATATATTTTGTTTAAATTGTATAATTTTTTTATATAATAAATATTGAATAAGGTACAAATTTATTTATTAACACTAATAATTAATACTCCCTCCGGTCCTTATTATAAGAGGTAAATGATTACTTTTTTTTGTCCAAAATATAAGAGACATGCATGTATTTTGACAAATATTAAATGCTCATTTCCAATTTTACCCTTATTTATAATAGGGTTTATATTTACGAGATAGTGCAACTTTCAATACAAGTAGGTTTGTTTATTAATTATTGAAGGGTTAAATTTGTAAATTTATATGAATATTAATTACAAATAGCTTATTTCAATGCATTTCCTTGGTCTGTGTGTTTTAGGGTTTTGCCTCTTATATATAGGACCAGAGGGAGTAATATCTATTTGAAGTTATGAAGGGTTGAAATAAGAAAAATGTAATTAATTTCAAAATAATTGAACAACTATTTTTATATAATATTTAATTTTTCAGCTTATCAAATTTTTTTTTTTATAATTCTGGTCTGTAAAACTTGTCACCTATTGAAAGCAATTTATTTTCTCTAAAAAAGTGATTATTCTTCAAATAATCATTTCCAAGCACCCTCTATAACTGAGTTTGGGTTAACACTAAAAAAATATTTCAAAGATCAATTATGAGTAATTGATTATAAAAAAAGTTAATTATAATGAAATTAATTATATATTTAGAGATGATAACTGGTCAAGGTCTACTTATAATCAAAGTGCTCATCAATAGCTTTTAAAAAAACTTTAGGTCCTTTATTCAAAAAAAAAAAACTTTAGGTCCTGTAAAAAAAAAAACTTTAGGTAATAATCAATTTTGGTCCCTTTTTGTGATTTTTTAAGAGAAAAGTGCATTTTTTTTCAAATAAAACAATGTTTAAAAAATTATAATAATTAGATAAGCTTGTTTTAAAAAAGAAACTTTTTAAAACAGTTGTTTTTGTGCTCCTCTTAAAATCTAAACATAGTAGCTTCTAAAAAAGCGCTTTTTTTAATTAAGGACAAATAAATGGAACATTTACCTATTTTATCCAAATTAACATCTCATAATACATTCAGAAAATGTTTACATGAAAAAAACCTTTTGATAAGAAAATACGATCTTTTTCTCTCAAAAAAAAGAAAATACAATCTTTCTGAATATGCATTAAGTAAAGCATAATGAAGACCACGGTCTAATTATTATTTAAAAAACAATTTTAATTATATATTATACATAATTTTTAAATCCCGTACCATAATTTGATTCATTTAGTTTATTACTTTAAAGATTATATCTCATACTCATCAAAAAAGATTATATCTCATAAAAGTATTGATTCGTTCACATTTTTTTATTACTCTATTTTGATATTTATATATAGTTTATAGTTATATATTATAGATGATGATAAGTTACATTTATCTTCATAGTAATTATTAATTATGTATTTTGCGTTGATAATTTCTATTTTTCTTTTATTCAAACAGGATAAAGCAGTGAGAAGTAAGAACCCACTGTGGGCTGTGGCTGCTTTCCAACCTGATAGGGAAGTATTAGAATTATTAGTTGAAAATGTGAAACACGGGGAAGAAAAAGAAAGTGTGATCGAAAAGGGAAACAAGTTCCCTCTCTTCTTCTGGGAAAGAAAGCAGAAAAATAGTATATGAGTCGAGCAAAGCCACCAGCAACTCATTTGGTCTTTTGCTAAAATGCTTCAAAAATGGCAATTGGTCCCATGCTAAAATCAAATGCGAGAAAGCTTCAATTAATTTAATTTAATCGGTGAAGTTATTGATTATGATTGTAACATGCTGGGAGAGCTGCACCAAAACACGGACGCTATTCATGATCAATGAGGAAACGTCGTCCGAGAGTGTTTGGGAAAGCTGAAAAAAAAAGATTATGCTGATAATCAATTTTTGTATAATCGATTATTGTGATAATCGATTATAATCAAAATCAGTTTTTGTTTGGGACTGTTTGCTGAAAAACGATTTTAAGATAATCTATTTCGTTTGGGTGGTGCAAAAAAATCATTTTTATATAATAAATTACGAAAAAGGGTATGGAGTTATTTGTATAATTTAATAATATTTGTTTAGAAGGTAGTTTTGTAAGGGTAAACAGGGAAGGGAGTTTTGAGAATGAAAAATAATCAAATCACAATAATCTTAAGCTAGAAAAAACTAGATGGCATAAAACAGCTTTTTTCCCCTAAAAAAAACTTTTTTATAAATTTAAGCAAAATGCCAAACATGATAGATTATCTATGAAACAGCTTTTAAGCTAAAAAACAGCTGAAATTAGGGAAAATAATCTTTCCCAAACATACTCTGAGAGGACAATTTGTACCATATCCATTGGGTACCCACAAAAATTACCCACAATGGATAGGATAATTACCCACACAATGGGTAAGGGTCTGGGTACGGATAATTACCCATAAATTTGAATGGGTATGGGTGCGGGTACCATGGTACCCACCCCGCCCCGCACCCGTACATATGTATATGTATATATAATTATTTATTTATGTATATTACTAATATATATAATTTTAACTATAATATCATTTTTAAAACCAAAATTAATCTAAAGATTCACAACTTTCTAAACATAGTTGCATTTATAATTTCTTTTTGGATTTTTTATTTATTTAAATATTTTGATCGTAGTGTTTTATGAGTTGATTTAAAAGATAATTGAATAGTTTTTTAATTGTTATAAAATATAATGTTTCTTTTGTTATTTATTGCTTTTTCACAACTAAAGTGCGAGTAACGGGTGCGGGTACATGTACTTAGGTACCCAAAGGGTACAGATAAGGGGACAAAAGTTGCTACCCATACTCAGAGGGTGTATGGGTTTTTTTTTTCAAACACAGGTTTAGAGACTGGTAATATAATACCATATCCAGACCATACTCACTGCCATCCCTAAATCCAAATGTATACTTAACACTATAGATTGTCCAGACAACTGGGTATAGATAATCATGGTGTAGACTTTAGTTATCATCAATCAGTTGGTGTTTCTAAAAAAATTCCAAAAACATATGAATTATGCAAAGGAATATGCATGGATGAATTGTAAAATTTTGATAGTCCACGTGCGTCTATATAAACACACACACCATCAGCCATTTTCCTACCATGTTATCACTAGCTAGCTTGACAATGGACACTAGATTCTCTACTCTTCTTTTGCTTCTAGTTACAGTTACTACACTTCTGCTGAAATGTCACTCAACTTCCCCAGATGCCCTGAAGGCAAATATACCTCATCTCTCTTTATCAACCACATAACTTTCATTTTCTTTAGTGGGCTTCCCCCTACTGTTTTACTTGGCTTTGAAATTTCCATGGTTCATGTTTTTTACGGCTTAATTTAGCTAACAAGAGTATTTTTCTTGTTTCTTATACTTATGTTCTGAACGCAGACTTACATTGTCTACACTGGCAACAGCATGGCAGATGAAGCTTCTCTATTGTCCCTTTACAAAAACATGCTACAAGAAGTTGCAGACAGGTTTGTTCCATAAAAAAATTTAGGCACTAAATTTTTTAATAAGTTGGTTGGCATTTTCCTTAATCCTTATGTAGTAATTAATCTGTTGACAGTAGGATACTTCCATTAAATTCACGTTTCCATAGAATCAGGGTTGAATGTGACTAGACTAATCAATACAAAATCTGGTCCAAGAAAATGGCAAGACAAAAAAGGTTTCCAATGTTGTTATAAGTCTCTAAAGTTGCAGTTGGAAATTTAGTGCAACTGATAATTTAAAACAACGACTCCTCTTAAGAAAATCTTTTGCTTATAAAAAAAAAAACGACATTGAACTACAAATGTATCAATGACTTTTTTGTGTTACCTATTTTTCTTGATTTGTATTCACAATATAGCAATGCTGCGCCCAAGTCTGTACTGCACCACTACAAACGTAGTTTCAATGGCTTTGTTGCGAAGCTGACAAAGGAAGAAGCTGATAGAATGGCTGGTGAGTGCAGGAACTATTCTATCCTCTTCAAAACTTAACTGCACTTTCTGCTTGGATTTGTATATTTATTAACCAAGAAAATTCATAATGCAGGACTTGATGGAGTAGTTTCTATCTTTCCTAATGAAAAGAAACAACTACATACAACAAAATCTTGGGATTTTATTGGCTTCCCACTACAAGTGCAAAGAAAAACTACTGAAAGTAATGTCATCATTGGAGTAATTGACGGTGGAATCTGGCCAGAATCTGACAGTTTCGATGACAATGGATTTGGTCCACCACCTAGTAAATGGAAGGGAACATGCCAAACATTTAATTTCACTTGCAATAAGTATGTACTAAAACACGTGTAGAGTATTCAAGCTGCTAAGCAAGAGGCACAAAAGAGTACAATCCTATATAAGTACTAACAGATGTTGCTATGTTCTTGCAGTAAAATCATTGGTGCCAGGTATTATAGAGCTGGAGGTGATGAATCATTGAGCAAAAAAGATCTTAAATCTCCAAGAGATTCAGAGGGTCATGGGACTCATACAGCATCAACAGCAGCTGGGAACCCTGTTAGTATGGCAAGCATGTTAGGCCTTGGACAAGGAACAGCAAGAGGTGGTGCTACATCAGCACGCATTGCTGTCTATAAAGTGTGTTGGTCTGATGGATGTGATGATGCAGACATCCTTGCTGCATTTGATGATGCAATCGCAGACGGGATTGACATATTGTCAGTTTCACTTGGAGGATCCGGTGATCATAACTATTTTAGAGATGCGGCATCTATTGGATCATTTCATGCCATGAGAAATGGAATACTAGCAGTGTTTTCTGCCGGGAACTCAGGTCCAAGACCTGCATCTGTGGCAAATTTGTCACCTTGGTCGATTTCCGTGGCTGCTAGCTCCATAGATAGGAAGTTTGTTACCAGGGTTGAATTAGGTGACAACAGAACTTATGAGGTAAAGTACATTCTCTATCCTATGCTACAGTAAGCCTCATTTCATCTTGGTGCTGACTTCAAAATTTAAGGTCAGGTAATGGCCTCGTTTCTGAAATGCAAAACTAAAATAATTCGGTTTGTAATTTGATGAACTATATGAATGTTTATTTAGAAGTTCACTTACAAGTAAAATCATAACATTTGCCAATCTTTTGTTCCATGATTAGGGAATCTCAATAAATACATTCGACCTTAAGGGAGAATTATATCCCGTAATCTATGGTGGAGATGCACCAAATACTAAAGCAGGCATAGACGGATCTTCATCCAGGTGACTAACTTAGATCTCCTTAAACAATACAAAACATTACGTTATAGACAAACCATATAAATACGAATAATCGTGTCTCAAAATTTAGATGTAAAGTCATTATAAAAAAGTTTTATGCATGCATCTAATAATGTATTGCCACCTCTTTCAACAAGTTTGACACCTTGTATAATGATAAGCATAGGCAAACTCATTAAATAATATAGTGGCACATCGTTAGATACAAGTGTAAAATGGTTTTCAACTGACTGTGCATCAAATTAAATTCTGATTAAATAGTGGAAACACTACAAAAATCCATAACTTGTTAATGAAATTATTACCAAATTGCAGGCTTTGCTTAGTCGATTCATTGGATCAAAAGTTGGTTAAGGGTAAAATTGTTCTGTGCGAGGGACGAACCAAAGGGTTAGGCCCCTTCGACGCTGGTGCTGTAGGTTTCCTGACACAAGGTCAAACTTCTAGAGATACTATTTTCTCATTTCCTTTGCCTGGATCTTACCTTGACTTGAAGGATGCTGCCAATGTATATGATTACATAAACTCTACAAGGTATAAACTTAAGGTTTCACTTCATAGAGGCTAATAAGAATTTAGAGAGAACCACACTTATCTAAGGTGGATTTTTGCTTAAAACAACATGCAGGACTCCAACTGCAACCATATTCAAGAGTGGTGAGTTAAAAGATACTTTGGCCCCTTTCGTGGCCTCCTTCTCATCAAGGGGTCCGAACTTAGTTACTCCTGAAATTCTCAAGGTACATTTACAATTTACTCAAATTATATATATCTCCAGTGGAAAGTACTAGACAGACATATTTTTTTTGCCAGACTAATATGGCATGATTCTTGACATTTAGATGGATAACTGGTCCTTACAACATATTATTTTTTTCATATTGTAGCCGGATTTAACTGCTCCAGGAGTTAACATCCTAGCTGGTTGGTCTCCAATTTCACCTGTTTCCGGAATTGATGGTGACAAAAGAAAATTACAGTTCAATATTATCTCAGGAACATCAATGTCCTGCCCGCATGTGTCTGGGGCAGCAGGGTACATCAAATCATTTCATCCTACATGGTCTCCTGCTGCTATCCGTTCAGCTCTAATGACAACAGGTAATGCAAATGAGTGGTTAGACACACCTCAACTTATTATGTTTATGCAGAAAGAAAACTAAACTTCTTCTGTGTGCTCCTTACAGCTAAACAGTTGAGTCCCTTGACTAATGGTGACGCGGAATTCAGTTATGGAGCAGGCCAAATTGATCCTTCCAAGGCTTTGAATCCTGGTTTAGTATATGATGCTAGTGAAAATGACTACGTAAGATTTTTATGTGGACAAGGCTATAGTTCAAGGACTTTACAACTCGTCACTGGGGATAACAGTAGTTGTTCTGAGACTCAGACAACTTATGGAACAGCAAGGGATCTAAACTATCCTTCCTTTGCTCTTCAAGTCCCACCCTCCAAACCCAATGTGAGTGGCAGTTTTAATAGGACTGTTACAAATGTTGGATTACCAACGTCAACATATAAAGCCACTGTGACTGCTCCTCGAGGACTGAAAATCCAAGTGAACCCGAGTGTTCTGTCATTCACTTCTCTTGGTCAAAAGCAAACATTTGTGCTCACTGTTGATGGAACAATAGGACAACCTATTGTGTCAGCTTATTTGGTTTGGGATGATGGTAAATTCCAAGTGAGGAGCCCCATTATTGTGTTCAATGAACCATAATAGCTAGGTTGATGCATCTAATAAAGAGAAGCAAAAGCATAAAGCATTTCTAGGTTTGCATGGGAAAAGGCCTATGAAGAAGTCATTTCCTTGCAACTATTGCACTCTTGATTATATTAGTCAATAGTCAATACTTAAATAAATGTCAAGAAATCTTAGCATGTGAAAGCCTTATCAAGTGCTGAGAACTAAGTGATGGAAGTGTATGATTTGAGATTACAAGAGTATGGGAAATGCTCTGCAGTATACACAAGGTTGGTCGAGGTTGACCTGTTGGATGGCAGTTCAAACTTCATGAAGCAACTATTGTGGTGATATCACATTATCTTTGTATTCTAATAATTAAGAGATTAGTCTTATGAGCCATTCAAATGGACCGAACATATGTTCTCACCAAAAATGGAATATGTTATGATCCTAGAGGCTCAGAAGAATGATGTCTCAGTCAATTCTAGAAGCATTCTATTATGCATTATGCCGGTTGTAATAGTTGTTACTTGGGATAATGAGTAAATCTGTTGGGGTGTAGTATTGAATGTGTCATGGTGTAGTGGTCATGTTGTGTGTATGCACCAGCCTATATAAACATTGTATGAGCTCATGATTGGAATCAATGAAGAAATTAGTCATTTTCCTTCTCTTATTATCTTTTTAGGAGGCTCTCTGCACCTTGAAGCAGAGTTATCTTTCCCAATCCCTCACTTATCACTTCCCTCATATCTCCTCCACAATCTCATCCCTAACATGGGTGGCTGATAGGCTCCGGCAAGTGTATCGAATCGAAGCAAGTAATAATTAAAACGGTAAGTATTTATCGAGTATCGAACAAAAGGATTGGGTGACCAATTTATCTAGATTTGAAGAACATAACTAATATTTGACCAAGTCAAAGAGGGGGGAGAGAGTTTGTTGGGATAAAAAGAGTTACTCCCTCCGGTCCTTATTATAAGAAAAAATTTAATAAAACATACATATTAAGGTGATTAGTTAATCTCATTTAAAAGAGTCATTGGGAATAAAAAATAAGTTTGTTACCTAAATTACCCTTCCTCTTATTTATTAAGCTCGTGTTGTTGAGAATAAAATGAGTCATTGGAAAACAAAATTTATATTAAATAAAGGGTATTTTGAGAATAAGTTCATTAAATAGGATGGAAGTAGTTGAAATTTGCTTATATTTTGGACCAAAAAATTTCAAATTTTTTGCTTATATTGTGGACCGGAGTAGTATCAATTATCAATTATCTAAATCTCAAACTATCTATCAATTATCAAGAGGTTAATTATGATAGTGAGATTTAAGTTCATGAATCCACCTACCCAATTAAGCAATAGATCCAAGTGGTTATCTTCTTATCCCTAAGTTCAATTGCATGCCAACTGGGACCCCTAAATTATCCTAAAGACACAACCAATGCTCTAAAGGATGTATCTAAACTGTAAATTAATCACCTACCAAGTCTCATAACCTACAGTTAGACTCTATTAAGCTCTTGTTCCCTATATGGTTGCACCAATCTCCTACCCACTAACAATGCAATAATCAACTGGCATTCCTAATTCAAGTCCTAAGCGCGAATCACCTACCAAGTCTCATCGCACTTGACAAGTTAACCAAGGATCCTTTTGATTAACACAAACAAATCAGAATTAGAAAGCAAGAATTGAGAGAAGGGAATAAGAAAACATCACATTGTATTACTATGCCATCATGAGTGGCTTCATCGATCCCTCAGAAAAGAGGATTAGCTCATCATCATGTTCATAATAAACAACCAATAATTGAAAATAAAAACAGAAAATAAACCCAAAACACTAAGGGAGACGCAGCTCCAAGAAAACTAGGATTAGGTCTAAAATCTGGTATATCCAAGATGCTCCAAAACAAGCTATATATAGAGAGTTGGGTCTGCGTGCGCTCGCGAGGTGAACAGGGGCTCGCGAGGCGAATCATAAGTTTGGCGCCAGTTCAAATTTGGATTCTTCGCTAGACGAGGCGAGACAAAGCTCGCGGGGCGAGCCTGAATAGTCTTCAGTTTCCTGCGTCTGGCTCGTGAGGCAAGCACTGTCTCGCGAGGCGAGATTGAATGGCTGCCTGCTCCTCTGGCTCGCGAGGCGAGCCTTTGTTCGCGAGACGAATCTGCCTTTTTGCCTTTAAGCTTGTTTTCTTCTAGTTTCCTAGCTTCCTTAAGCATCACTTTTAACCTGAAAATATAAAATAGCATCAATTGCTTTATTTGACTCAAAATTAACCAAAATATCCTAAAAACTACTTAAGAGACTCAAAATGTTGCTCGAAGACAATTAAAGCCAAATTTGGGCGAAAACGAGATTAAAGTCGAACATTTAGCACAAAAACCGTGTCCTCACTAGCTATAAAATTAGATCAGCCAGAGGCTTATCAGTGGCCTCTAGGATCAAAACAGAATACCATGTGGTTCCATTAAATTCTTCAATTTTATTTGAGTCTTTAAAAAAAACTATCAGATGGAAAACAAGAGCAAATTAGCTCTAGTACATATAGTAAATATATCGTGCATATAAAAATATGAGTTTAATTTTGATTCAATGTCGGTGTAAAGTTTTTTATATTATCAACAATCAGAAATCATCTTATGTGTGACCTTTTAAAATAATTATGATAACAATATATTTTTAATGATGTGACCATTTATGATTGATTGATAGTATTAAAAATCTTTATACTAATAATACATATCAATTAAATCCTAAAAATATTTTATTCGTCTAAATAAATTTATCGCTAATTTGTACAGTTTTATTATAAGAGTGTGTTTGTTACAGATTATTTGATAAAAAAAAATCACTTTTTCAAGTGAAAAATCATTTTTAATGAGTTTGATTGTGTTTGTTTAAGCTTTTCATAGCAATGATATTTAAAAAAAAAACATTTTTATGATTAAAATGAATAACTACTATTATTAGCTTTTGAAAAAAAAAATCATTTAAAATCACTAACTATTAAAAAACAATTTTTATAATTGTAAACAAAGACAAAATAACTTCTGTTTTTCTTTAAAATTTCTAAAAAATAATCTCTAAATTATTAAATTGCAAAATCATTTTTTTTTGGTGTGTACATTTTTGTTTTTAATCCGTAATAAACAGACGCTAAAAATCGAGTAGAATTATAGATTTTTTTTTAAAAGAAGGAACCAGAAAGTACGTGTAGGACCTAGAGAGTAACCGGATCCTGATGGAAGACCTGCTTCATGGACCATAAACGAGATGGCACGCATTGCGTTGGCTACCGTCGGTTCCACAAGTTCTTTGCCGTTTGATTCAGTCGGACAAAGGAATCAGAATCTCCTTTCACCTTCGGATGTTGGTTTTGTCCCCTGTTTTCTCATGTATACCATACCGTACTCGTTTAGTTTCATTTTGTAATTATCTGTTTTGCTATTTATGGATTGGTCAATTCTCAGAAAATGCTCACTCAAAAGTGGTTTGTGCTCTTCTTTGAATGATGTACTCTAATAGCCTAAATGCTGTGCTGCAGAAGCCAGGCAGGTTCTAACCCTCCACTGAAACGGTAATAACCAATTTAAGGTGGCTTATCTGCTTTAGTTTAGCAGTTCAACATATTTGTGATGATTTAGGGTTTAGGAATTCAATCAAGTTCTACAGTGTCGATCTATACAGTCCAAAGTTGTCTTTAGGTGAAAATATAGAAGGTATGCCTATAGCATCAAACAATATTAATAAGATTCCAAGCCAAACAACAACAAATTAATTCGATTCAAGTGATTGGATGCCTTTATCAATGCCATGTAATGTAGCTCACCAAAATCGCTATTTTTAAAAGGGAAAAAAAGGTAAATAAATTCATCCTATCTAAAAAGATGTGTTCAGCATAATTATAAAAAAAAAAAAAATTGAATTTGGTAGAGCATGGTGGGTGACCGGTTATTACCTGTTGCCATTGGGCAGTAAACTAGAAAAGAAGCGACAATGCGTGAAGAGGACTCGCAGTCTCGCAGCGTGGACTCTCCGATAGGGAGGACTTGCGGGGTCAATGTGTTCCAGCTTCCAAGGAAGCTTCTGCTATAATCATCACATGAACCCTGTTTTTTAAGGGTGTTAGAAACACTCCACTTCCGATCGTGTTGCTATCTAGTTCATATACGAGGGAAAGGGTAGTGGAGAGATGAGCTGACTCTTTTTTGAAATGCAAATAATCTTGATTTCTTTAGCTTAACTTGCTTGCAACCCGATTAGCCAATCAAATTTAATCAATTATACCCAAGAGCGCTTGGATAAGATGACACGGTCTTGAATTCGAATCCTGAGTCCTGACCCTAGGAATGCAGCAGCGTTAAAACTCTTGAGGAAGAGTTTTGCTGCCCTTATGGTCCTACCCAGCTCGAGGTATTGGTCTCTGTAGTTACGCGCATGAATACATGGGGAACTGTTACTGGATAATTCTAGATAGTCGGTCGGCCCCAATCCAACACTTAGATATGGAAGGCCCAAAGCTTGTCACTAGTCAAGGTTAGTCGGGATTAGGCCGAGTGTAACGTACAAGTCGATAGTTACACTCAGACTTGATGAATAGACGGCTACTTACCACTCTGTTACGATAGTTACACTTTGACTCGATGGATAGACAGCTATTTATTGGTCTGTTACGACAGTTACACTCGGACTTGATGAGGTAGTTTTTTCTGATAAAGATTGGGAGGATTGGTACCTTTTGAACTTGATCTGTCAATATACTTTCCATGAATCTATTATGACAGTTTTTGGCAATCATGGTGAATGGCTCATTGTTGATGGTAGTTCTCTTGGAAATCCTGGACGGTCAAGCTATGGAGGTCTCATCCATAACAGTCATGGTGAATGGCTCATTGGTTTTTCTGGTTTTTGTGGCTTTACTACCAATCTTAATGCTGAGTTTTTGGTTATTAATTATGGTTTTAAGCTGGCTTGGTCCTCTGGTTACCGTTCAGTCATTTATGAGTCTGATTCCTTAGCAGCTTTGACCCTTATTGAAGATGGTGTTGGTTGTTCCCATCCTTATGCCACGTTGGTTAATCATATTAGACGATTCGAAGAATACTCTTGGTCTTTGTCCTTTCATCATACCTTAAGGAAAGGAAAATTCTTGTGCTGATTGGCTTGCAAAGAATGGTGCTTCTGATGATCAGGGATTTACAGTTTTGATGAATTGCCCTCCACAGCTGTAACACCCTGTTTTTCATAAAATGTTTTTATAAGCTAGTTTTATTATTTTAAAAATATTGGTTAAGGGCTAAGTGGGATTTTAGCCTAAAAGTCCCTTTCTGGTACATGAGCACGCTCGTGCTCATCAGCCAGCAAGCCCGTGCTTAAAGTCAGAAGCGTGTTTCTGATTTTAAGTTGAGCATGACCGTGCTCAATAGTGAGCACGCCCGTGCTCAATGCGCGGACCGCGTCTCGCTGACGCTAAGTGGAGCACGACCGTGCTCAGGTCCGGATGATATAAACGTTGCAGAGGCCGAGCATTTGACGTGAAAACCCTACTTTTTGGTGCAGCTGCGGCCAGAACGCTTTCTTGTGCTATTTCTCCTTCGTTCATCGTCGTAGTGGAGTTCTGAGAGCCGTTTGGGAGATTAGATTGACCTGCTTCAGTGTTAATAGGTAATGGTTTCGTCCCTTTTTAGTTTCCTTTCGTGTTTTGGGATTGGAAACTAACCGGTTGTGTTCTTATTTACCCAAGGTTCATCATTGGAGTGAGCCGCTTTGGGAACGGTACCAGTTTGCTAGTAGGAGCAGTGTTAGAGCTACCTTCAATCCAGGTATGGGGAGAAGTGAGATTGTTTTCATTAGGCAGAGGGTACTGTAAGGTAACGGGGTCCCCCATGACCCCAATGTTATTGTATGTATGTTGTTGTAATGCGGTGTTTAATCTGTGATAATATGTCCTGGTTGTTTTTAGTGTTATATGCTTATGAATATAATGCTATGTTATTATTGACATAATGTTGGTTGGTTGATGTTGTGGCTGTGACGACTGTATGTTGATAAAACTGTTGAATGGAATAATTAAGGTTAATAAACGTGTAAGGTTACGTGTTTAATCCATTAAAATTTGGTTAGAACTTAGCTTCTGTCCCTGCCCAGAACAGTGCAGTTGTGCATTGAGCACGACCGTGCTAAACAGGGAGCATGACCGTGCTCCCACTTAAATTCTGGAAAATGGCCGCGCTGCTCAGCACGGCCGAGCAGGTCAAATAGCACGATCGTGCTGCTGAGCACGACCGTGCTGAGTGTGAAGCACGACCGTGCTTCACTTAAAAGGGCAGCACGCCCTCACGTGTCCAAGCACGACCGTGCTAAGGTCTAAGCACGACCGTGCTGACCTCCTGGACAGTGATACAATTAAAGGACTTAAGGGGTTTTAAACCTCATTTCCATGTGATGATAAGTTGAGATAATTAATTAAAGATAAAGATTAGACAACTTAGTTATTAATTATATAAGATAATTAAGATAACAAGCTGTTAAGTCGGTATCCGTTGGGTTACCGCACGTTGCTAAGTTAAGTCTTGGGTGCTTATTGACCCAAGCACGTTGAGTTGAACCTTGGCGCTTATTGGCCAAGGGAGCCCTGACCCCACGGTTTGGGTCTAAGGTTACGTTGAATGTTGATGTTGAAGTCTTGGGAGCTTCATGGCCCAAGCAAGGAGGTGGTTGAGATTGTTTGTTGTTGTGCCATTTGCATAGAGCATTGGAGTTGTTGATGGGGGAGGTTCGGCAAAGGGGAGATCGCCCGAGAGTACGGTGATCTGGCCATCCACGGTAGGTCACCCAAGGTTTGGTGACCGAGGCCCCCCGTGATGAGGCATCCACGGTTTGATGCGTTGGCTATCCATGGGGTTCACCCAAGGTTTGGTGAACTGCCGGTGTTGGTGCTTTTATGGCCAATACGGATATGTAACTCCAAAGTCGTTCATCCTGAGTTAGTTTGGATCCACATGCAAAGTTGGAGTAGCGGAGTAGTTGATGCATTGCATAGCATAGCATACTTGGTTGTTATGATACTGTTGGATGTTGATGTATGCTTATGTGTGTGTTTACCTTGCGTACTTTTCCCCTGTCGTTTATATGATTACATGAATCTTACTCCCTGTATTGTTTGTGTTTGGCCTGATTGGCATCTGCAGAGGATGATGAGCAGCCCGGAGAGGAGTGACTCTGAGGAGCCGCCACTCATAGTAGGGTTGTTTTAAGTTTAGATAGTTTGTTTCCAGTTGTATTCCGAGGATTTATTTCCGGAACGGTTATACCAGCTCTGAATTGTGACGTCGGGGTTGGGTTATTTATTTGATGATGTTTTTATTTGATTAAACTTATTTTTATTTTCCGCGTTATAAACGAGTTCATGTGGGACTTTTCTACCCATGGACAATTGTTTTATTTAATTCAGTTAAATGCATGTTTTTCTTTTAATTGTTTTTATATTTAAATGCCTTATAACATGCGGGGTAGAAGGGTGTCACATTTAGTGGTATCAGAGCAGTTCGACCTTGTTCGGACGTGGTATGAGTCTGTTATGAGTCTGTTGTGTGACTCTTGTGTGAATTGTCTATACTTGTATAGATAATGATGTTTTAAGTTAGTTGCCTGTAGCTTTTACTCACTTAAGTTTCTGTATTAAGAGTTGTGTTAGGCTTGTACAGGAACTAATGGCCGGTAGAGGACGTAACGATCAGGCGATTGCTGATGCATTGGCACTCCTAGCCAATGCTATTGGTCAGGTCAACCCTAACAATGGTGGGCCAGCTGAGTTCCAGGGACTGGATAAGTTCCAGAGGAACAACCCTCCATCGTTCAAGGGCGCGTACGATCCGGAAGGAGCTTTGTTGTGGCTGAGGGAGACAGAGAAGATCTTCCGAGCCATGGATTGCAACGATCAGCAGAAGCTCATCTTTGCTACCTTCATGTTGACCGAGGAGGCTGAGCACTGGTGGGATAACTGCCGGCAGAGGATGCAGGCTGAGGGCACAGCGGTTACATGGGCTGTGTTCAGGCAGAGATTCCTAGAGAAGTACTTTCCAGCGGATATCAGGGACAAGAAGGAGATGGAATTCTTGTCTTTGAGACAGGGGTTGCTGTCAGTCGGTGACTATGCGGCCAAGTTTGAGGTGTTGGACCCAAAATAATTTGGATTAAATAATCTCTAGGTTTTGATGTTAACAATGAGAATTAAATTTGTGTAGCAAAGTGTTAATGCTTTAAATCTAACAAGTGCCTTTAGTCTTAAAGAATTATCTGTTCTTATAAGTTAAAATGTTAAATCTGTTCTATTTGCATATCCGCGTCCATTTGTTCTATATTGAATATCTTATGCTGAAAGAGTGGTCGAGTCCACTCTATCAAAGATCTCCTTTAAACTCAAGTGCCACGTCAATAGACGAGCGCTTAAATGTTTTCAGTAGACGAGCGCGTAAATATTTTCAGTAGACGGAGAATTTCTCTTGGTGTAGACGAGAGCTTCTCTCAAATAATAACCTTAGTCTGCTTTTGCCACGTCACTGGACGGAGACTTTAGATTCCGCAAGTACTGGCAAGACCGATGTTTTATGTAGACGAAGTTTTGGTTGCCACGTCAGTGGACGAAGCCTTAAAACTCTTTTTGCTTATCTTGCCTTTACTCTCGGTTGTTGGACGAAGATTTTCTTAAGCATTTATACCAATCTGAACCCAAGCGAATTTATTTCTTATGATTGATATTCTTTTCATTTATAATGGTTCTTCTCTTTTCGTATTAACGGTTCGCATTGCCTTGTTTCATTGAGAGAAACATAGTACAAAAAAGGGGACTTGCAAAAAGCAGAATAGTACAATGCAAAACGTTGTGTACCCTGTCACCTTTTTACGCTGATATAGTTGGAACTTGTACAAAGGAGGCAAAACTATTTTCAAGCTGCTTTTGCTCAGAGGTGTGATTTTACATGCAAGAATTTGTCTCACAGTACAAAGGCCTCGAGCCAGCTGAGTCTCAACGGATATTTACTTGGTTGACTCTATTACTAAACGGGAATTTCAAATACAACCGTTGAAGATTCTGAAGAGAAGATCAAGGACCCTATAAATAGAAGACTAAAGCTTTTGAAGAAACAACTTTTGCGCATACAAAGAAATATCAAGAAATCTCTTGAGAAGCAAATACTCTTTTATTCATTCAAAAAGCAAAAGTCTGTAATATTATAGTTTGAATTCTTGCTATAATATTTATCTGATCTTAAACTTTCATACTCTCACATATAGTAAGTTAGAAGATCAAAGAAATCAAAACTCTTTATTAGAGGTAGAGCCTGAAGAGGCTTGGTAAGAAAGAAATACTTGTAAGCCTGGAGAGGTGTTGAATACTTGGTGTAATCTATTTGAAAATAGTGGAAAAATCCTTCAAGTAGAAGGGACTGGACGTAGCTCTTGGTTGGAAGAGAGTGAACCAGGATAAAACATCTTGTGTAAATCTTCTAATCCCTTATCTCTTTGGTTTTACGTATTTATACTAACTGTGGGGATTTGAACTTGAATTTGTTAATCCTTCAAAAGACTTCTTTTCTGTGTGCTTTACTCTGCCTCCTTATCTTTGTGTGAGAAAATCTTTTTGAAAAGGCTGTTTTCGAAAAATATTAACAAACACAATTCAACCCCCCCTTCTTGTGTTTGCCTGTGTCAACTTCAGTTGGTATCAGAGCTCAGCCTCGAAAGGGTTGAGCATCTAACAAGTGCTGAGGAAGTACGATCCTATCACCATGGATGCAGAAGGACAAGCTATCAACAGACCTCCACTCTTTGATGGAACTGATTACGACTATTGGAAGAAGAGAATGATGGCCTTCCTAGATGCACAGAACCTAGACATCTAGGAACTGATAGAGAATGGCTACACTGAGCCAAGAGGTGAAAATCAAGCAGTACTGGCTAGAGCAGATTGGAGTGTTGATCAAAAAGCCAAACATCAACTAAATCTCAAAGCCAAACATTACTTGATGTGTGCTATTACCAGATCAGAACATGATAATGTTCACAGCTGCAACACAGCAAAAGAAATCTGGGATACACTGGCTCTCGCTCATGAAGGCTCATCACAAGTGAAGGAGTCAAAGATAAGCATGCTGGTTCACCAGTATGAGCTCTTCAAGATGACTGATCATGAGTCTATAGATCAGATGTTTGGAAGATTTCAAACAATAACAAACAGTCTCAGATCTCTGAGAAAAGTATATGAGAATAGGGATCATATCAGAAAGATTCTGAGAAGTCTCTCCAAGCAGTGGAGACCGAAGGTTACTGCTATTCAAGAAGCTAAGAATCTGAATACTCTCTCTCTGGAAGAACTTCTAGGATCATTAAAAGTTCATGAACTTGAACTAAATGAGGAAGACAATTCCAGAAAGGGAAAGTCCATTGCTTTAAAGGCAAAGAAAGCAAGTTCTTCAAAAGTTCTCAAAGCTGCTGAGTCTTCAGATGATGCTGAACCTTCAGACAGTGATGAAGGATCAGATGAAGATGAACTATCCTTCATCTCCAGAAAGATACAACATATGTGGAGAAGAAAAAATAATTTCAAGAGAAAGTCATTCAACAAGAAATTTTCTAAGGAGAAATCAGACTCCAAAGAAAAAGGTCCATCTTTGTGCTTTGAGTGCAAAAAGCCAGGACATTTCAATGCCGACTGCCCTGACCTAAAAGAAAAGAAGGAGTTCTTTAAGAAAAAGAAGGGTTTAATGGCTACATGGGAGGACTTGGACTTATCCTCATCAGATGAGGAAGAGGAAGCATAGGAAGAGGCAAACATTTGCCTCATGGCAGACACATCATCAGAGAATGAGTACACTGATGATGATGAGGTAACAGATTCTGAACCTTCAACTCTCAAAAATGCCTTTGATGAACTACTGCATGACTCATCCATATTGTCTCATGAATACAAAAGTCTTAAAAAGAAGTTTGCAAAATTAACCAAAGAATATGATAGAGTCTGCATGGAAAAACAAAGTTTGTTTCAAGAAAATGATAAGCTGAAATCAGAGAATATCAGTCTAACTGACAAATCTGAATGTGAGCCTGACAATTCTTGTGAAGTTGCAAAACTAAAACAAGATGTAAAATACTTGACAGACTCTCTGTCAAAACTGGTAGGAGGCTCAGATAAGCTTAGTCTTATCCTAAGGTATTCTAGGTCACCCTTTGATAAATCTGGCCTTGGTTATGACAATAAGAAGCATGAGGCATCTTACATTAAGTCAAAACCACTTATGCAGCAAAGAGCTTCAAAAGCTCCAGCTAGGTATGCAAAAACCAAATCTGGCCCGTCCAACACCTTTTGTAAAGTGTGTGGAAAAAGTGGGCACTCTACATATAGATGCATACATAATAGACATACTAAATATTCTCGTCCAAAGAAAACTAACATGAAAGGACCCAAGTCAGTTTGGGTACCTAAGAACAAGATAATACCTGTTGCAGATCTGCTTAACAACAGGAAAGAAACAAACATCCTGGTACTTGGACAGTGGATGCTCACGTCACATGACGGGAGAAAAGTATATGTTCCAAGACCTTAAACATAAGGATGGTGGCTGGGTGACATTTGGAGGAAATCAGAAAGGAAAGATCACTGGTATAGGTAAAATCGGTAAACATCCTTTTCCCTCCATTGATAATGTTCTTTTGGTGAATGGTTTAAAACATAATCTACTGAGCATAAGTCAATTATGTGACAGTGGATATGATGTTTCTTTTAATAAGAACATGTGTTATGTCAAGAAAAATGATGGATCAATTTTATTCACTGCTAAGAGGCAAAACAATTTATACAAAATTGACTTGGAGGACCTCTCAAATCAAAGTGTCTCATGTTTAGTGTCCATTGAAGATGAACGTTGGATTTGGCATAAAAGGCTAGGTCATGCAAGCTTGAGATTAATCTCAAAGCTAAATAAGCATAACCTCGTAAGAGGATTACCAAACCTTAAATACAAATCTGATGCTCTCTACGATGCTTGTCAGAAGGGAAAACAAGTCAAAGGTTCTTTTGAATCTAAGAATATTGTAAGTACCAAGAGACCACTAGAACTGCTACACCTTGATCTTTTTGGTCCAACAAGGACTGCTTCTATCAGTGGTAAGAAATATGGTCTAGTCATTGTAGATGACTATACTAGATGGACATGGGTTATGTTTCTTGCTCACAAAGATGAGTCTTTCAAGGTCTTTTCTGTATTCTGCAAACGTGTACAGAATGAAAAAGGGATGTGTATAGCTTCAATTAGAAGTGACCATGGGGGAGAATTTGTCAATGAGCTATTCAATGAGTTTTGTGAAGAAAATGGAATTCAACACAACTTCTCAATACCAAGAACACCACAGCAAAATGGTGTGGTAGAGAGAAAGAACAGATCTCTTCAAGAGATGGCTAGGACTATGCTCAATGACAATTCTGTCCCTAAGCACTTCTGGGCTGAAGCTGTGAACACTGCCTGCTACATTCAGAACAGAATATACATTAGACCTATTCTGAGTAAGACTCCCTATGAATTGTGGAAAGGCAGAAAACCCAATATATCTTACTTTCATCCTTTTGGATGTAAATGTTTTATTTTAAATACAAAAGATCAACTTGGTAAGTTTGATGCTAAGGTAGACAATGGAATTCTTCTAGGATTTTCTGAAACCTCAAAAGGATTTAGAGTGTACAACTCAAGAACTTTAATAGTAGAAGAATCTATACATGTTAGATTTGATGACAAACAGCCTGATAAGAAACTATCAGAGCTAGATGAAAGTTTTGCAGATCTTAACTTAAACATCTCAGGAGAAACAAAAGAAGTTAAAACTGATGATCCAGTTGAAGACCCTTCTCATCAACCAGAAGCATCCACCTCTCAACAAGTCAATGCTCAGAGAACTTGGCATTTCAAGAATTATCATCCACCGGATCAAATCATAGGAAATCCAAGCGATAAGCTGAGAACCAGATCAACCTTCAGAGAGCAAGAAGACTCTGCATTGGTGTCTGAATTGGAACCAAAAACTATAGACGAGGCTCTGCTGGACAATGGTTGGATTTTGGCAATGCAAGAAGAGCTGAATCAGTTTGAGAGGAATGAAGTTTGGACTCTGGTAACCCTACCTAAGAATAAATCTGTTATAGGAACAAAATGGGTTTACAGAAACAAGCTTGACGAAAATGGTAAGGTTATAAGAAATAAAGCAAGATTGGTTGCACAAGGTTATTCTCAAGAAGAAGGTATAGACTATACTGAAACCTTTGCACCTGTTGCAAGATTGGAAGCAATCAGAATTTTACTCTCATTTGCTGCACATCATAATATTATGCTTTTTCAAATGGATGTAAAAAGTGCTTTTTTAAATGGTTTTATAAATGAAGAAGTTTATGCTATGCAACCTCCGGGTTTTGAGGGTGAAACCCAACCTGAACATGTATACAAGCTTAAGAAAGCTTTATACGGCCTAAAACAAGCCCCAAGAGCTTGGTATGATAGGCTAAGTTCTTTTCTAATGGATAATGGTTTTGTCAGAGGAAAGGTTGACACTACCCTGTTTAGAAAATCAATTAATTCCAACTTCATTGTAGTACAGATCTATGTAGATGATATTATATTTGGTGCTACTAATGAATCTTTGTGCAAAGAATTCTCAAAGCTAATGTAGAAAGAGTTTGAAATGAGCATGATGGGAGAACTCAAATTCTTTCTTGGACTTCAAGTCAAACAATCTATGGACGGGGTGTTCATCCATCAAACTAAGTACACAAAGGAACTTCTCAAAAAGTTTAAGATGGATGATTGCAAACCTATGAACACACCTATGCATCCCACGTCCACACTGAACAAAGATGATAAAGAGAAAAAGGTAGATCAGAAGGTATCCAGAGGTATGATTGGATCTCTCTTATATCTAACTGCTTCTAGGCCTGATATAATGTTCAGTGTTTGCTTATGTGCTCGTTTTCAATCTGATCCTAGAGAATCTCATTTATCAGCAGTTAAAAGAATCTTTAGATATTTAAAAGGCACTACTAATCTTGCTCTGTGCTTTAATAAAGATGGAGATTACAGATTAGTTGGCTTTTGTGATGCTGACTATGCTGGAGATAGAATTGAAAGAAAGAGCACCAGTGGGGGATGTCATTTCATTGGAGCTAATCTAGTATCGTGGTCAAGTAAAAGGCAGAGTACCATTGCTCTATCAACTGCTGAAGCAGAATATATATCAGCTGCAAACTGCTGCTCACAACTTCTCTGGATCAAACACCAATTGGAGGACTACAATGTGTTTGTAAGTAGTATTCCACTAATGTGTGATAATACTGCTGCAATTAATCTGTCTAAGAATCCAATTCTTCATTCTAGGGCTAAGCATATAGAAATCAAACATCATTTTATAAGAGACTATGTGCAAAAAGGTGTTTTTGATGTTCAATTTGTAGATACTGACCATCAATGGGCAGATATCTTTACTAAACCTCTTGCTGAGGACAGATTTATTTTTATCAGAAAACATCTTAACATGTTGTATGTGGTTTAATTTGGTATATGTATTGATTGCATGTTTTATCTGCGCGTCCACTGGTTTTGGCGTCCAGAACTTGTGTAGTCTACGCGTCCACTACTGTTGGTGTGCCGCGTCCACTACTTATGTTTTTGTGCGTCCACCCTCAATCTTATGTGGATCCAATCTTACATACATTTGTTTTTTAAAATTTTTGCATCTTTATTTATATGAACTCAGTTATTCTAAAACGTCTGATTTTAATCATTTCCTTGCTGAGTCAGCGACTTCCATCAATCCCATCGTAACCTTTTTACGGTCCCAATATACCAACGCCGTTTTTTCACTAAAGTCTTGTCTAATCAATTTTTTTTTAATTTCCCTTGAAAACTGTTGGTATTCGAAAACCCTTTAAAGGTAACTCCTTTCCCTCTGAAAAACTTTTCGCTACTCTTCATCTTTGATAACTTCTCTCTGAAAGTTTTCAAACTTTCCTTCAAACCTAAACCTTTACTCAAGAACTCAACAATGGCTTCAACCTCAACTCCCGAGCCTGCCTATGTTACTGACATCATTAATATCGCTGCTGAACATCATTTCAACTTTGAAGTTCTGAGTGAGTATAACCTGGATGTAAGCAAGTACATCAACGCTGCTGGTTGGGATGGTTTGTTTCTGGAAAAAGGTCTCGATTTATCCAGACTTGATCAGGGATTTCTGGAGGAAACCAAAGATTACCAACACTGAGGTAGTAGGGTTTGTTCAAGGCAAGAAGATAATCGTTTCTGAGAAGACCATTTCTGATGCAATCCTCTGTGCTCAAGAGGGTTTGATCATGACAGAAAACTGGGAAGAAGATCTGGGTGGTATAGAAACTATCTCGGTTACACTGATGCGAGAAGATGTAGTGAGGACTCACTCGTGGAAGTCATCTGAAATGAAGGATCATATCAGGATTCTTCATCAGATTCTGAACAAGACTGTGCTTCATAAGGCAGGGTCTAAGGATAATCTCTCTGCTCTTCACAAGTTTTGTCTCTGCAACATGATCTTTGAGACAAAAATAAACCTGCCATGGATCCTGTTTCATCGTTTCAAGGATGCCATCACACACAGGGAAACAGCCTCTCACATCATTTTCTCTCATCTTCTGTCAAAAGTCTTCAAGCAGCAAGGCTTGTATGATTACTTAGATGCAAAGCCTCAAGAAGAACAAGATAAGATCTTTCGTTCGAAGGGGATGCAAGCTGCCATTTTTGGAAAGAGCAACCTAAGCAGTATGCACCTTGACACATACAAACTGGTTGAAATGTCAAAATACGAGGAGAAAATGAAGATTAAAGAAGAAGCAGTTGAGGCCAACAATGCAGCTGTTCTTAGTTTGAAGAGAGGAACTAAAAGGAAAACTGTGGCTGTCAGGAAGCCTGCTCCTAGAAGGCCTACCAGAGGCATTGTTATCAATGAGCCTGGAAATGAAGCCCCTCAACCTGTTCCTCGACCTGCTCCCAAGAGAGCTAGAAAGCTGGTTCTACCTCAAGATGATGATGAAGATGATAATGTTCCACTGGGAACAGTTTTAAAGAGGAAAGCAGCTGCTGTTGTTGATACTGCTGCTGATGCTGCTGTGCCTACCAAGAGGAGGCAACCTGCAAGGAAAGCAAGAACTTTTGCAGCCTCTGAGGTAAACACCTCTTCTGATGTCCCTACTGATGCTGTGAGTGATGATGCCCCTACTCCTGGTGTAGGATTTTTTGACAATGTATATAGACCCTCTTTACCCACACCCCAACCCTCACCACAAAGAGAACAACCTGACCAAACCTCAAATCCATCTTCACCACAAAATAGCCCAACTACACCTCAACCTACACCACTCAAAACCCTATTTCCACCCATAATTCCTGATTCAGACCCTTGGTTTCATCAAGAGGATGATGGAATCTGCCGAGGTGCCCCCTTCCCTAAACAACTAAGAAAACTCTTTCCACCTATTATTCCCCCATCCACTATTTTTGCCAATAGGTCTGAGAACTGGGCTCAGGTTAATAGGAATTGGAAAATTCTGTTCCATACTCACCAACCTGACCCTGAAATTAACCTTGAAACTCCTTTAACAAGGTGGTACCCCCATCCAGATTATGACTTTGAACCCTATGAGGAGTATCCCTGGACCACAAAATACCCAAACTCTCAGCCTCCTAAAGGTCCCTTTCCCTCCGAGATGCACAACCAACATGGCCCTCTCCTAACCCATCTACCCCTCAACCGCTTTCCCAAAAAGAAAATTTACCCCAACCTACAAAAAACCCCACCATTGATTCCTCACACTGAAGGGGTAGCACGGCACATCATTCCCGTATGGGAAACTGATCCTAAAAGGAACCATCTGCCTTCCTTACCTGAGAAGAGAGCTCGATCATCTAGGCACGTTCCAATTATTCTGGATGCAAACACAAAATGGATGAAATTTGAGCATCCCAGCATCTATGGAAGTGCTTCAGACCCCTTCGCAGATCAACTGATCTACAACATTCTGAAGTGGGAGTTCAGCTTCTTCCAGATTGAGAGAGCTGCACGTTGGATTCCTATCACATGGCTGAGACACCATAAGGAAACTCGAGTAGGCATTGCTCCCTACCCCATCTGTCCAAGGCTTGGCATGATAGACCTCAACAAAGACAAAGACATGAGGTGCAAAAGAAATAAAGGAGTCATGCCTGAAGCTCACTCTGCCATTCTGGATTTGTCTCAGGAACTCTTTGATCACTCCGAGCTTGACTTCTATCTATATATGGAGGATGTGCAGAACATTGGAGAGATGAAGGCTGCAGACTTCTGGTTATCTCACATCATCCACTGCACCAGGGAAGCTTCTTCTTCTGGTTTGACTCAAGAAGAGAAGAAGGAAATTCCTAAGTACAGAGGAAAATGTGGCCTATCCAAAGTAAGGCACATGATCTACAAAGATCTGTGGGGACTTCCTATTACCAGCAGGGATGTGGAGGAAATTATTCCTATCCACTGGGCAAAGGATTTACCTCAGAAACCTATTACAGTTGCCACTGCACCTCCAGCAACATCTTCCTCAGATCAGGCAGCCCAAGAATTGATTGCAGAAGGCCCTGAACTTGATGAGCAACAATCTTCTCAGCCTACTTCAGTTGAACCTCCATCTGCACAGGCTAAGCAGTCTGCTGAGGCTGGTGTCTCTAAGCAAGGAGCTGAGTCTGCTAAGACTTCTTCTCAACCATTAGCTCTTGCTATGGTCAGAACAGCAGCCCAGGCTCAAGACACTGTCTCTGACACTGCTGAGAGCTCAAGACAACTTACCTTGCCACCCAATCTTGAAGACATCATTGGGAAAATTGTTGATGATAAGGTTGGCAAGATAGTTGAGGAAAAGACTGAGCAGATGGCTCAACAGCTTGAAGAAAGGGTGCAGAAACAAGTTCAAGACTCTCTGGCCCCTACAAATGCAGTGATGAATCAAATGCTAGCTCTGATCTTGGAGTTTCAAAGGAATCAAAATCCACAGCCTAACCAACCACCTCCTCCACCACCTCCTTCCACCTAAATTTTTTTTTTATTTTTTCCTCTTTGTTTCTTTTATCCTTTTGTGTTGTTTTGTTTGCTGGCAATGATGGTCCACTCCCTTTTACCTTTTTGTCTGATGACAAAATAGGGGGAGAAAGGAAAGATTAAATTTTATTATACAGAGTTTGTTTTTAAAAAGTACACAGTTGTCTGCATATGCATAAATATTTGCTGATACTATGCCTTAACATTTTTTTTATGACCGTACTTCGATACTGCTTTGAATTCTAAATGTTTAATAGGCTGCTATCTTGATCTATTAATCAATATTATTGTTTATGAGACTTAGCTTATTATGTCTTAACTGCTTTTATCTGATGACTGCCTTGTCTTAGGGGGAGCCTTGTAAGCTCTCTTAAACTTTGCAAAATAAATTTAATTAGTTTTTGTCATCATCAAAAAGGGGGAGATTGTTGGAACCAAAATAATTTGGATTAAATAATCTCTAGGTTTTGATGTTAACAATGAGAATTAAATTTGTGTAGCAAAGTGTTAATGCTTTAAATCTAACAAGTGCCTTTAGTCTTAAAGAATTATCTGTTCTTATAAGTTAAAATGTTAAATCTGTTCTATTTGCATATCCGCGTCCATTTGTTCTATATTGAATATCTTATGCTGAAAGAGTGGTCGAGTCCACTCTATCAAAGATCTCCTTTAAACTCAAGTGCCACGTCAGTAGACGAGCGCTTAAATGTTTTCAGTAGACGAGCGCGTAAATATTTTCAGTAGACGGAGAATTTCTCTTGGTGTAGACGAGAGCTTCTCTCAAATAATAACCTTAGTCTGCTTTTGCCACGTCACTGGACGGAGACTTTAGATATCGCAAGTACTGGCAAGACCGATGTTTTATGTAGACGAAGTTTTGGTTGCCACGTCAGTGGACGAAGCCTTAAAACTCTTTTTGCTTATCTTGCCTTTACTCTCGGTTGTTGGACGAAGATTTTCTTAAGCATTTATACCAATCTGAACCCAAGCGAATTTATTTCTTATGATTGATATTCTTTTCATTTATAATGGTTCTTCTCTTTTCGTATTAACGGTTCGCATTGCCTTGTTTCATTGAGAGAAACATAGTACAAAAAAGGGGACTTGCAAAAAGCAGAATAGTACAATGCAAAACGTTGTGTACCCTGTCACCTTTTTACGCTGATATAGTTGGAACTTGTACAAAGGAGGCAAAACTGTTTTCAAGCTGCTTTTGCTCAGAGGTGTGCTTTTACATGCAAGAATTTGTCTCACAGTACAAAGGCCTCGAGCCAGCTGAGTCTCAACGGATATTTACTTGGTTGACTCTATTACTAAACGGGAATTTCAAATACAACCGTTGAAGATTCTGAAGAGAAGATCAAGGACCCTATAAATAGAAGACTAAAGCTTTTGAAGAAACAACTTTTGCGCATACAAAGAAATATCAAGAAATCTCTTGAGAAGCAAATACTCTTTTATTCATTCAAAAAGCAAAAGTCTGTAATATTATAGTTTGAATTCTTGCTATAATATTTATCTGATCTTAAACTTTCATACTCTCACATATAGTGAGTTAGAAGATCAAAGAAATCAAAACTCTTTATTAGAGGTAGAGCCTGAAGAGGCTTGGTAAGAAAGAAATACTTGTAAGCCTGGAGAGGTGTTGAATACTTGGTGTAATCTATTTGAAAATAGTGGAAAAATCCTTCAAGTAGAAGGGACTGGACGTAGCTCTTGGTTGGAAGAGAGTGAACCAGGATAAAACATCTTGTGTAAATCTTCTAATCCCTTATCTCTTTGGTTTTACGTATTTATACTAACTGTGGGGATTTGAACTTGAATTTGTTAATCCTTCAAAAGACTTCTTTTCTGTGTGCTTTACTCTGCCTCCTTATCTTTGTGTGAGAAAATCTTTTTGAAAAGGCTGTTTTCGAAAAATATTAACAAACACAATTCAACCCCCCTTCTTGTGTTTGCCTGTGTCAACTTCATGAGGAGCTGGCCAGGTACTACACTCCTTACCAGCATGAGACGGATGACCGTTCGAAGTGTGTGAAGTTTGAGGCTGGACTCCGACCTGAGATCAAGCAGGCCATCAGCTACCAGGAGATCAGAGTTTTCCCTATTCTGGTCAACAAGTGCAGGATTTATGAGGATGCCAGCCAGTTCAGAGTCACCAGTTCCAGAGGGTCAGATAGCCAGAGTGGCAAGAGGACCGATCAGAGGGACAAGGGTAAGCAGAGGTATGCTCCGACCGGCAGAGATTTCAAGCAGAGTGGTAAGAAGCCACAGTTTCAGCAGGATGGGTTCAGGGGCGGGTTCTCTAACGTCTCTAGACTCATGCGGTGTGGCAAGTGTGGTGCTTAGAGCTGGCAATTCGAGCTGGCTGGGCCGGCCCGGCCCGGCCCGAACGGGCCAGAGTGAAAAAGCGGGCCAGGTCGGCCCGGCCCAGTTTTAATGCGGGCTAGCTATTTGCTAGCCCAGCCAGCCCTATTGCGGGCTAGCGGGCCAGCGGGCCAAACTAGCCTTTATTATAAAAAATAAACTAAAAAACTCTATGTAAACTTCAAGCTGATTCTAAGCTCAAATAAGTTGAGCATATTTCCAAAAAATGTAAAAAGACACAACACAACCATGCAGTTTCAATGTTACCTATGTAGCTATGCTATCAGTATTATTTGGACTAAGTCCAGCTACCTCATCTCTAAATTTCACATGTATATGGTCTCAAATCACAAGTTTCAACCATGCAGTATAGCTGCATCAGTGTTATATAAAACGGGGTAGACATTACAAATCATAAACCATCATGCATGGAGTTGAATACAACATTTCCAATCAAAATTCCTAAGGTTATATTAGCAGTGAACTTCAGTCCACCCATTCCAGGGGGTCAATGATCCTCAATCAAACAAAAGAGACTTAATTACAATAGCAAAGCACATTGGCCATTCATATGAATCAAGTCCAACAAAACAATTGAGGTCTTGTGGGTAAAAAAAAAACAAGTGCAACACTGAAATGAATCCAGCTTTGCTTCCAAATAGCTACAAATAAACATCTCGCCCTTACTCCACATTGATAGTATTTTGTTCCTTAAACAATTTTATCTCTTCTACTTCTTGCACATCTGCAATAGCATAATACAAGAGAAGTCAATAATTAAACTGAATGCAAATGACAAGTGAAAAGGAATTATAAACTTATTATTACCAGAAGGTCCAATTTCTTTGAAGCCGTGCAACCAAT
Source organism: Echinosophora koreensis (assembly GCA_035048595.1). NCBI lineage: Eukaryota > Viridiplantae > Streptophyta > Magnoliopsida > Fabales > Fabaceae > Echinosophora > Echinosophora koreensis. The sequence continues at coordinate 4,677,945 of JAPCYP010000019.1, read as the reverse complement.
TACGAGTACAAATGAGTGCTTGCACATTTTCAGGGAGTAAGCAATTTCTATACTTATGCAAGATACGACCACCAATGCTAAATGTTGACTCTGAAGCCACTGTTGTGATGGGAATGCTTAGAATGTCGCAAGCCATAATTGCAAGTTGAGGGAATCGGCACTTATTCAACTTCCAATATTGGAGGACATCTATGTTATTTGCAACAATGCATGGTTCATCCAAGTATATGTCAAGTTGAGACTTGCCATCATTTGAAGTATTTTGTCTCATTTCTTCATGATACGCCTATAGTTAGACAACCAAAACTAGATTAGAGACTTAATAGAAATAGAAAATTATAAATAATGTAATCAATATAAACTATATTACTCAAACTTACCTCAAGAATGGGAGACATAAACGATCCACTTGACATTGGAGAATGAGATGGAGTGTCTCTTGATGCACTAGCTAGAGATGAGCTTGATGCACCCAAATTGTTCATATATTCACCAAAGAGTTCGTGCAAACCCTCCTTCACCCTATCTATTTTCTCTTGATAATCAGTTGGGTAAAGCCTCTTATAGCAAAAGATCACAAATTTCAACTTTGAAGTTGGGTCAAGAACATCTCCAAGTGCAAGAGTGATACTATAGTTCTTCCAATACTTATTAAATTTGATCTTCATCCTTGTTGCCATATCTTTGATCACTTCATCTTCACTAGACATGTTATCATTCAATTCCATCTCTATAAGTGACACTTGTGTGAAATATAAGTTGGAGGTAGGGTAAGATGACCCGGATATCAAATTAGTGATATGATAAAATGGGGCCAAGAAAGTATTTATCTTCTCCACTCTTTCCCACTCCTCATTGGAGGGGCAAAGCATGTAACTTCTATCATAATAGCTCATCTCAGTGAATGCCCGACGATACTTGATAGCACTTTCAAGCATCATGTACGTAGCATTCCACCTAGTTGCCACATCCAATCTCAAGAAACCACCACCTACATCACTTAAGTGCACTTCTTCAACACATCTTTGAAATTCCCTCAACCTCCCCTCCGAAGCCTTCACATACTTCACACTTTCTCTAATTTTATGCAAAGCAACACCCGCTGCCTTCAAACCTTCTTGAACTATAATATTCAAGATATGTGCACAACACCTCACATGAAAATATTTACCTTTACATAGCAAACCATTTTGCAAATTAAGTCTTTCTTTTAAAATCTTTTGCATGTTATCATTGGAAGCGGCATTATCCAATGTCAAAGAAAATACTTTTCGATCTATCCCCCAATCCTTAAGCACTCCAAGTACTTTTCCTGATAATTCCAACCCGGTGTGTGAACTATCCAAGTGACAAAATGAAAGCAACTTACTATTTAACTTCCAATTTTCATCAACATAATGTGCAGTCACGGTCATATAGCCTTGTGTAGTGACTGCAGTCCATACATCGGAAGTCAAACATATTCTACCAGAAATATTAGCAAGCACACTCTTTAGCTTTGACTTTTCACTTAAAAACACATTCATGCAATCAGCTTTTGCGGTGTTTCTAGTGATGGGTTTAAATTCAGGATTCAAAATCTTATTCACTGCCCAAACTCCCTCATACTCGGCATAGCTAAATGGTAGATCATGCATGATAATACATCTAGAGAGTGCATCACGATAAGCCTTATTATCAAATTTCCATTGCTTCAACAATGTACCTTGATTATCCAACATGGCCCCCACATCATGATATTTAGGAGTTTGAATACATTTAGGAATATGACGCTTTAAATGAGTGGTACCCGAAGCAACTTTACACGTATAAAATTTACCACAACCCTTACACTTACATTTTTCCACTCCATCAATTACGCCAACCTTGTGAAAATAACTCCACACTTCAGAGGCATTAGGTCTATATTTTTTATTCTTAGCCTCTCCTACAACTTGGTCATTATCCCCATTCTTATTCTTATTACCAGCAGCAGTAGTTGGAGTAGTCTTAGTAGTATCAAGAGGAGGACTTTCTAAGATATGTAAATCGTCATCTATGTCCTCCAAATTTGACTCAGGATTCATAACTACAATATAAAGGCAAATGTTCTAATCACAACTGAGCTCAGTCACAGACTCATGGCAAACAAAAAATTCAAAGGAGCAATAATAATTTTGATAATAAATTTTACAGATTCACAACTGAAATATTAGGCTATTAGCAGTGTCATCATATATAAGATGTCAACATTAACCAAGTAAGAATGATGAATTAATTGATTCTGAAATCACAACTGAACTCACAAGTCACAACACAAAAAAAGGGATTAGGTACACAAATGATAAACTGTGATTCCTTTCCTATAAAGCCCAGGAAAGTATGGAAGGAAAGGGAACATGGTGCAGTGAATGAGAAGAAGAAGCTGGTTACCTGCGCTGCGTGCGTGACCGTGACGAACAGAAGGCGGGCGAGCAGCCGAGCAGTGAAAGGCGCAAGGCAGGCGAGCAGCAGCGGCGCAAGGAGCGGGCGAGCGAAGAGGAGACGAGCAGCAGCGGCGCAAGGCGCGGGCGACCGAAGGGCAGGCGAGCAGCAGCGGCGCAAGGCAGGCGAGCAGCAGCGGCGCGAAGAGCTGCTTTGTTTGGGAGGCCAGGAGGGTTTGTCTTTGTCTAATCTTTGACCTAGATTTGAAGGTTGGAGGCTGGCTGGGCTGCTGTTTGAGTTTCAGTGATGAAAATCGGGCTGGGCCAGGGAAATAAACAAAACTAACTAAGTAATAAATTTAATGGTTTGATTTTTCGGGCCAGCCCGGCCCGAACCCGATTGGCCAACCGGGCTACTTGGGCCGGAACAAATAGGCCCGGATTTTTTTCGGGCTAGCAATTAAGGAGCCCAACCCAGCCTAAAATACGGGCCAATCGGGCTAGCCCATCGGGCTGGGCCAAAATTGCCGGCTCTAGTGGTGCTACAGATCACTACTCGTCTCAGTGCAAGGAGACGCAGGTTATCTGCTTCAGGTGTGGCAAGCCAGGACACATCAGCCGAGAGTGTGAAGGAGCCAAGGACGAGCCTCCCAGCGCCAGCAAGAATCAGAAGTCTCAGGCCAACCGACTGAAGACCACTAGAAGAGTCTTTACTCTTAGTGGAGCTGAAGTCTCCGAGTCTGATGACTTAATTCAAGGTACATGTCTTATTGATGGAACTCAATTGACTGTATTGTATGATTCGGGTGTTACTCGTTCATTTATATCGCAAGATAGGGTCAAGAGTCTTGAATTGCCTGTTACTTTCCTTGAGTATGATTTGTTGGTTTCTACACCTACAAATAAACCTGTTTCTACTTCTTATGCATGCAAGAACTGTCATATAGTTGTAAATGATAGGATATTCATTGTTGATCTTATATGCTTGCCTTTGAAAGACCTGGATATTATTCTGGGTATGGACTGGTTATCTTCCAACCATGTCCTCCTGAATTGTTTTGATAAAACCCTGATTTTTGGAACTCCAAAGGAGTCCAAGAATCCAAACCTTCTCTCTGCCAGCCAAGTTCAAGCTTCGATGAAAGACGAAGCCCAAGTATACATGATGTTAGCTTCCCTGGAAGTAGAGAGCAGCCCTCCTGATGTCGCCAGCTTGCCTGTTGTGCGGGAATTTCCTGAAGTGTTTCCAGGGGATGTTTATAACTTACCCCCAGAGAGAGATGTCGAGTTTACCATAGACTTAGTGCCTGGCACCGGGCCAATCTCCATAGCACCTTATAGAATGTCTCCTCTAGAGCTAGCTAAGTTGAAGGAACAGTTGGAGGACCTGATGATGAAGAAGTTCATTAGGCCTAGTGTGTCTCCGTGGGGAGCACCTGTGTTGTTGGTGAAGAAGAAGGATGGTAGTATGAGGTTGTGTGTCGACTTTCGACAGCTCAACAAGGTGACCATAAAGAATCGGTATCCCCTCCCTTGGATTGATGACCTTATGGACCAGTTGATGGGCGCTTGCGTCTTTTCAAAGATAGATTTGAGATCAGGGTACCATCAGATTCGGGTTAAGTCTGAGGATATCCCGAAGACAGCGTTTAGGACGCGATATGGTCACTATGAGTACTTGGTTATGCCCTTCGGTGTGACCAATGCTCCTGCGGTCTTCATGGACTACATGAACAAGACCTTTCACCCTTACTTGGATAAGTTTGTGGTAGTGTTCATAGATGACATCTTAGTGTACTCCAAGAGTAAGGAGGAACATGAGAAACACTTGAGGGTCGTCTTGCAGACCCTTAAGGAAAAGCAGTTGTATGCTAAGCTGTCTAAGTGTGAGTTCTGGTTAGAGGAAGTGAGCTTCTTAGGACATGTGATCTCTAAGGGTGGCATAGCAGTGGACCCAGCTAAGGTAGATACGGTGCTCCAGTGGGAAGCGCCAACGTCTGTAACCGAGATTAGGAGTTTCTTGGGGTTAGCCGGGTATTATAGACGGTTTATAGAGGGTTTCTCTAAGATAGCTTTACCCTTAACCCGTCTCACCAAGAAGGGACAGTTGTTTGTGTGGGACTCTAAGTGTGAAGAGAGTTTCCAAACCCTTAAGAATAGGTTGACATCAGCACCAGTATTAGTTTTGCCAGATCCTAGTGAACCCTTCGTAGTTTACTGCGATGCTTCTAAGCAAGGGTTAGGTGGTGTACTGATGCAGAATGGTAAGGTAGTTGCTTATGCTTCTAGGCAGTTGAAAACCCATGAAAAGAACTACCCTACCCATGACCTAGAGCTAGGAGCTGTGGTATTTGCCTTAAAGATTTGGAGGCATTACCTGTATGGAGCGAGGTTTGAAGTCTTTAGTGATCACAAGAGTTTGAAGTATCTCTTTGATCAAAAGGAATTGAATATGAGGCAGCGTAGGTGGATGGAGTTTTTAAAAGATTATGACTTCGAGCTAACCTATCACCTAGGAAAGGCCAATGTGGTGGCCGATGCCTTGAGTAGGAAAACCCTGCATGTCTCCGCTTTGATGGTTAGGGAGATGGATCTGATTGAGGAGTTTAGAGATCTTAGTCTAGCTTGTGAGTTTACCCCTAAGAGTATTAGGCATGGTACCTTGAAGGTTACCAACAGTTTGATGGATCAGATTAGAGAGGGTCAGAAGTTAGACAAGTTTCTCTTAGACCAGCGAGAGTTGCTCGCTCAGGGTAGAGACCTAAGTTTTAAGGATGGCAGTGATGGTATCTTGAGGTTCAAAGATAGAGTATGCATACCTAATGTTCCGGAGCTTAGGAAGTTGATCTTAGAAGAAGGTCATAGGAGTGGATTGAGTGTGCACCCAGGTGCCACTAAGATGTATCAGGACCTTAAGAGGATGTTTTGGTGGCCTAGGATGAAAAAGGACGTAGCTGAGTTTGTTTATGCGTGCTTAGTTTGTCAGAAGGCTAAGATAGAGCATCAAAGGCCTTCAGGTAAGTTGCAACCTTTGAGTATCCCAGAATGGAAATGGGATAGCATCTCCATGGATTTTGTGTCTGGACTCCCTAGGACTCCAGCTGGTTTTGAGGCCATATGGGTTATTGTGGATAGACTGACTAAGTCTGCCCATTTCATTCCGATAAATATGGAGTATCCATTGGAGAAGTTAGCTAAGTTGTACATCAAAGAGATAGTTAGGCTTCATGGTGTACCCTCTAGCATAGTTTCAGATAGAGACCCGAGGTTTACCTCTAGGTTTTGGAATAGTTTGCAAGAGGCTTTAGGGACAAAGCTTAGGCTTAGTTCAGCTTACCACCCACAGACTGATCAGTCTGAGCGGACCATCCAGTCCTTAGAGGACTTGTTGAGGGCTTGTGTGTTAGAACAGTCAGGAAGTTGGGACAAGTTCTTGCCCCTGATAGAGTTCACCTACAACAATAGTTTCCATTCCAGTATTGGGATGGCACCTTATGAAGCTCTGTATGGGAGGAGATGTAGGACACCCTTGTGTTGGAGTGAACCTAGTGATAGTGTGGTGCTAGGGCCAGAGATAGTCCAGGAAACAACAGAAAAGATCAGGTTAGTTCAGGAAAAGATGAGAGTTGCACAGAGTAGGCAGAAGAGCTACCCTGATAAAAGGAGGAAGGCGCTCGAATTCCAGGAAGGCGATCATGTATTCTTGAGAGTTACCCCGACGACTGGGGTTGGTAGAGTGATGAAGGCGAGGAAACTTACTCCGAGGTTCATTGGTCCTTACCAAATCCTTAAAAGAGTCGGCGAAGTCGCCTACCAATTAGCCTTGCCACCGTTCTTGTCAAATCTCCACAATGTTTTTCATGTATCTCAACTCAGGAAGTACATTCATGACCCTAGTCACGTGATAGTTCCCGATACAATACAGTTAAAAGAGAACTTGACATTCGAGGTGTTACCCTTTCGAGTCGAGGATAGGAGGGTGAAGCAGCTAAGAGGCAAGGAGACTCCCTTGGTTAAAGTAGTTTGGAGCGGGGCAACTGAGGAAAGCGCTACCTGGAAGCTCGAGAGTCAGATGATGGAGGCGTATCCGCATCTTTTCATTTGAGGTACGTAGAAATTTCGAGGACGAAATTTTTTTATAAGGGGGGTGGAATTGTAACACCCTGTTTTTCATAAAATGTTTTTATAAGCTAGTTTTATTATTTTAAAAATATTGGTTAAGGGCTAAGTGGGATTTTAGCCTAAAAGTCCCTTTCTGGTACATGAGCACGCTCGTGCTCATCAGCCAGCAAGCCCGTGCTTAAAGTCAGAAGCGTGTTTCTGATTTTAAGTTGAGCACGACCGTGCTTAATAGTGAGCACGCCCGTGCTCAATGCATGGACCGCATCTCGCTGACGCTATGTGGAGCACGACCGTGCTCAATGCTAAGCACGACCGTGCTCAGGTCCGAATGATATAAACATTGCAGAGGCCGAGGGTTTGACGTGAAAACCCTACTTTTTGGTGCAGCTGCGGCCAGAACGCTTTCTTGTGCTATTTCTCCTTCGTTCATCGCCGTAGTGGAGTTCTGAGAGCCGTTTGGGAGATTAGATTGACCTGCTTCAGTGTTAATAGGTAATGGTTTCGTCCCTTTTTAGTTTCCTTTCGTGTTTTGGGATTGGAAACTAACCGGTTGTGTTCTTATTTACCCAAGGTTCATCATTGGAGTGAGTCGCTTTGGGAACGGTACCAGTTTGCTAGTAGGAGCAGTGTTAGAGCTACCTTCAATCCAGGTATGGGGTGAAGTGGGATTGTTTTCATTAGGCAAAGGGTAGTGTAAGGTAACGGGGTCCCCCATGACCCCGGTGTTATTGTATGTATGTTGTTGTAATGCGGTGTTTAATCTGTGATAATATGTCCTGGTTGTTTTTAGTGTTATATGCTTATGAATATAATGCTATGTTATTATTGACATAATGTTGGTTGGTTGATGTTGTGGCTGTGACGACTGTATGTTGATAAAACTGTTGAATGGAATAATTAAGTTTAATAAACGTGTAAGGTTAGGTGTTTAATCCATTAAAATTTGGTTAGAACTTAGCTTCTGTCCCTACCCAGAACAGTGCAGTCGTGCATTGAGAACGACCGTGCTGAACAGGGAGCACGACCGTGCTCCCACTTAAATTCTGGAAAATGGCCGCGCTGCTCAACACGGCCGAGCAGGTCAAATAGCACGATCGTGCTGCTGAGCACGACCGTGCTGAGTGTGAAGAACGATCGTGCTTCACTTAAAAGGGCAGCACGCCCTCACGTGTCCAAGCACGACGGTGTTAAGGTCTAAGCACGACCGTGCTGACCTCCTGGACAGTGATACAATTAAAGGACTTAAGGGGTTTTAAACCCCATTTGCCTATGATGATAAGTTGAGATAATTAATTAAAGATAAAGATTAGACAACTTAGTTATTAATTATATAAGATAATTAAGATAACAAGCTGTTAAGTCGGTATCCGTTGGGTTACCGCACGTTGCTAAGTTAAGTCTTGGGTGCTTATTGACCCAAGCACGTTGAGTTGAACCTTGGCGCTTATTAGCCAAGGGAGCCCTGACCCCACGGTTTGGGTCTAAGGTTACGTTGAATGTTGATGTTGAAGTCTTGGGAGCTTCATGGCCCAAGCAAGGAGGTGGTTGAGATTGTTTGTTGTTGTGCCATTTGCATAGAGCATTGGAGTTGTTGATGGGGGAGGTTCGACAAAGGGGAGATCGCCCGAGAGTACGGTGATCTGGCCATCCACGGTAGGTCACCCAAGGTTTGGTGACCGAGGCCCCCCATGATGAGGCATCCACGGTTTGATGCGTTGGCTATCCATGGGGTTCACCCAAGGTTTGGTGAACTGCCGGTGTTGGTGCTTTTATGGCCAATACGGATATGTAACTCCAAAGTCGTTCATCCTGAGTTGGTTTGGATCCACATGCATAGTTGGAGTAGCAGAGTAGTTGATGCATTGCATAGCATAGCATACTTGGTTGTTATGATACTGTTGGATGTTGATGTATGCTTATGTGTGTGTTTACCTTGCGTACTTTTCCCCTGTCGTTTATATGATTACATGAATCTTACTCCCTGTATTGTTTGTGTTTGGCCTGATTGGCATTTGCAGAGGATGATGAGCAGCCCGGAGAGGAGTGACTCTGAGGAGCCACCACTCATAGTAGGGTTGTTTTAAGTTTAGATAGCTTGTTTCCAGTTGTATTCCGAGGATTTATTTCCGGAACGGTTATACCAGCTCTGAATTGTGACGTCGGGGTTGGATTATTTATTTGATGATGTTTTTATTTGATTAAACTTATTTTTATTTTCCGCGTTGTAAACGAGTTCATGTGGGACTTTTCTACCCATGGACAATTGTTTTATTTAATTCAGTTAAATGCATGTTTTTCTTTTAATTGTTTTTATATTTAAATGCCTTATAACATGCGCGGTAGAAGGGTGTCACAACAGCTATCCAGTTTAGCTCTGGCTGATGCCTCTGGTGTCTTGTACTTAAGGACAACGGGGTGTGTCTTCCCCAATCTAAACTTTATTCTACAAAAAAAAAAATGAAGACATGGCATGGAAAGTAAAAATGCTTAGGTGTATGTGCGCTTAAAAACACATATAGATGCATCACGAGGTTCAATCCTTTTACAACAATATTGTTAAATGAATTTCCAAGAATGGAAATACTTAATGAAGATCGATATGGAATGTAAAAAGGTCGGGGTATTGAGTTAGAACATGCTCATTTGTTCTAATGCATTTTAAAAAAAAAATTAACTAAAGATAGAGAATGGAAAGGACACAAACATTAAGTGATTTTGGGAAAATGATAAGATTTATAAAATAGTTTTGTGGTTATTGCATGTATAGCAACTTATATAATTTTGTGTAATAAAATTAATTCATCTTATGCTTAAAATATCTTTTTCTTATCAATACACAATTATGTGATATTTAATATTTTTATAACAATTTTCTTAAATGGATTCCAAAAAATTGTATTATTCAATGAAAACATCTAATGGAAGGTCATCTTACATACAGAGAAGGAAATTCATTTGTATGACTGGCTTGCAAATTGGAGTTTGGAGCAAGAGTTGGCGTTTCATATTTTCGATCAAATTCCGGATGGCCTGGCCACTCTAATTCATAGTGACATGTCTAGGGTCTCTTTACCCCATTTAGTGAATATTATGTAATAATTTTATTTTCTTGGGCTTTTAGCCCCTTTGAGCATAAAAAAAAAATAGACTATCATCTACATTATTGAGTAATAAAGGTATCAAGGTACCAACATTACGTTGATCTAAGTGGAACTGGACTCGGATCCCTTAAGCAAGGTCTTGAGTTCGAGTCTTGTGGATGGAAAAAACATGGTTGGGAGGGAAGACCCCATTAAAGGTGGCCAGTCAGGTTCCCCGATGGAGATTAGTCATCGGAGTATCTGATGGATACTTCGCACATATGTCATGGTAACAAAAAAAAAAGGTATCAAGGCCAGCAACAAGAGATCGGTATGAAAAGATATATGCAAAAAAAAAAAAAAAAAAAACTATTTGGAGTATTTCAATAAATTTATTGATCTAATTTTGTCATCGATGATGTTGAGTGTTTGTCTATGTAGAGTTTTGTTCTGTTGATGCAATTTTGTCTTTTGTAGCTTCTATATTTGATTTTAGAAAATAAGTTTGACTGTTATAATTCATGCTACTATTTTTATTTTCCTATCTTTTCATGCTACATTTAATGGTTAAAAATTTTTAATTGCAATTCTTTCAGAATAATATAAAATATTTCTCTTTATATATAATTCTTCCATGCATTTCACAGGTAAAAAATCTAGTTTTTAATAAAGATTATATATATATATTTCTTATGTCAATGACTAGAAAGTAAAACAACCATTATATTTTTATTTAAAAATAATACTACAAATAGCTAAATAATTTATATAAGTTTTTCCTTTTACAAACTACTTGTTGTTAATTAAGTATAAATTTATCTTCCAGTAAAAAAAAGAGTATAAATTTATCTTTCTCTTTCATTTTTACACAAGTCAAACCTTTTAATAAGAATTGAATTTATATTAGTTATTAAAATAAAAAATATATATGTCAAAATGTCAGTGAATATCAGCACATACTACTTTAATCATATTTTTAATGGATTTAATTGATATATACTGACAGCGTAAAGTTTTTTACCCTGTCAACCAATTAGAAATGGACACATCATTATAAATCTTTGATTTTTATCCTAACCATCTTAAAAGTCATCAAATTCATGATTTCTGATTGGTTATCAGTGTAAAAATCTTTATACTGTCAGTGCATAAAAATTAAACTCATTTTTAATACATACACAAGTTGCACAATGGAAATCTTACGCAATTTATTCATTCGGAAATGCGACCAAATAGAAAGCTTCGAGAGGGTCCATAATGCGAAAAAGTACTCGTATTTTGCTCCAGAGAATATATTAGCTAGTTCCCCCTGAAATTCTCCCAGACATGTCCTTATCCTAATTTTTCCAAAAGGAACCTGTGAATCAAGCCCAGTTGATCCAAGTGGTAAAAACTAAATAGTTTGGTTTTTCTTAAATAAAATCTCATATTTGAGTCTTATAAATAGTAAAATTAGATATTGAGATTTTTAACTTTTTAAATGAATATTTTCCGACTTGATTGAGATTCGTCAGAGTCATTGTAATTTTCGATTATTGAGAAAATTTTTATTTTATTTTTTATGAAACGATTATTGAGAATTTCAAACGAAAAAAGGAAACTTGGTAGATGAAGGGAATTCTTTTAGTACTATATATGATCACCATAAATAAAATTCTCCCACAATTACCGGGAATGCTTTTACTGATATGGAATACGTCGAACAATTAATAATTTGCTTATAAATGTTTTGACTACCATTATTTTTGTCGCAAAGGATCATAATAATTGCAATTAAAATCGTATTTTGTTATAGTGAAAAATATTTACACTAACAATATATACCAATTAAATATATATTGACTTTAATTTTGATAAGGGTTAATCCAAAGTTTTTTATGTTATTAATCAATTACAAATTAATCATCCCATAACTTTTATTTGAGATGATTATTATAATTGTAGGATATTTTAACAATGTAATAATTTATGATTGATATTATACAAAAACTTTATACTGATTCACAAACAAGTAGACTTTATAGAGTATGTTATGGTTGAGCCTAGTGTTATCTCGGGCCCAACCTTGCTCGTATAGGCCAGACCACAAATAGGTCCTATTATGTTTATGGTTGGCCGACTTGTAGGAACTCGAGCCCAACCCCTGGAATGTTCTAGCTGACTTGTAGGAAAATGAACTCGGGTCCAACCTCTAGAATGTTCCGACCGACTTATACGAAACGTAATGAACATAATTAAGAGACTTTAATGTCCGTCGGCTGAGTAATAATAACTCAATAGGCAAACGGTCAGCTCATAAAAGCGGACGCTTGACTACCATAACAGACAAAAGGCCTAAGATAAATAGGATCCAAGGAGCTAAGGAAAGTCAATTTTAATTGATCACTTGGTTGTTTGGTCGATCGAGTACCTAACTTTTCTGTTAGAACAGAGTATTATACATATTCATTGACATTTTAACAAAGTAATAAAGATAAAATAAAAGTAAATTATGATAGAGCAAATTATTTAGATACGGTGTCAATGTCTATCTACAGGAAGGGCAGCGTACATATTTGGGCTTATAAATAGCGCACACACTCTCCTCTCCTCTTCTCACTTCTAATCTCCACCAATCTATCTTGATGCCTTTCCCTCCTTATCTGCTTTGTCGGATTCGATCCTCCCTTTTTCGTGTCTTTGGTCGTTAGGGAATACAATACTCATCCAAATAGTCGTTCTGTTAAGTCGGTTAAAGAAGCCTCTCCAAAATCAAAGCTTGGTATTATTATATTATAATAATACACACCCCATCTATATATAAACATGGATAATAACTACAAAAAACCATTATTAGGGGGTTCATCTTCTTCATCAACCATGAATTTTGATCATCTTTTTGGTCCTAAGTACTCCTCCTCTACTTCATCTTCCTCCCCCAGCCTCTTTGGCTCCATTTTCCCGCCTTCATCATCTGTATGCATCACCTTTTCTCATACTTCTATCGTTACTCGGTCTTATTTATTTTAATTTATATGCATGGATTTAACTCATTTTATACGCAGCTCGACTCACATTTTTTGATGTCTTTTATGGATTGAGAATTAGTAATGGCGTAGTAGTTGTTCCCTGACTTGCTTCAGCATAGTGCGCATGTAATTGAATTGATCATCATAGAATGTTCGTTTCTAAGGTGTAATATAAAAACATGATACTTGCTGAGGACAATACGGTCAAACTCTTAGCCGATTTAAAAATAAGTAACTTATCGATTCCAAAAAACTGTTTTTAACTTATTTTGATGAGTTAAATTTTTGGCTTATTGAAAAACTTTACATCAGCTTAGCCTTATATACAAAGTTGTTTTTGTATATTTTATAGATTTTAAAAGCGTTTTTTTTTTTAGTTTGTATCCAAACACTAAATAACTTAATTAAAAAGAAACTTACGATATAAAAACTTTTTGCATAAGTCATTCTTAAATAAGTTGTTTACCCAATATATTGCATCTACTTGTTTGTACTATAAGTCTATATATAATTAACATATCACATATATATACTCAACCAATGGCGGACCTTAGTAGAGCTTGGAGGGAGCAACGGCTCCCCCCAACAAAAAAAAAACATTTTTTTAAAGAAAAAAATTAATGCGTAGCTCCCTCTATTTTAAAGGAAAAAATTAATTGTATCCTTATTTTATTAGCAAAGACAAGTGTTGTTGTGATTTCATGGATGTGATCTAAGATACCCTCCAACAAGAACTCTTAGGGAGCTTTCATAAGTTTCTTTTGTAATTAATCTAACATGTAATCTCTATTTTTATTTTGCATTCTTTCTCACTTTCTCTATTTCAGATGTTTCCTCTTTTCGGGTTTGATTATTTTTCTTATGTGTTTTTTATTAGATTGAGTTGTTGATTAAATGGATTTTCAATAAATTTTTATATAATTAATTTCATATGTTTTCTTGAGTAGTATAATTTTTTGAAAAGAAAAATGGTTAACATAAGAAAATTGATGTATTTTTTCAAAGAGTTTAATTGTTATGCAGTGTAACTGGCAACTAATTAGAAATCATGATATGTGTGACTTTTAAGGTAACTAAGATAGTCAATCATTTTTTTTATGGTGTATTAATTTATGATTGATTGATAGTATAAAATTATATCCAATAAAAGTACATACAAATTAAATCCTTTTTCAAAAGAGAAATGATGGAGCAAGATGAAAATTGTATAGCTTCAAAATCTCTACTTTAAAATTATTATTCTAATGATCAAATAATTCAATGGGATAAGCAACCTTTGATAAAATTATATATGATTCATATGAATTTTAATTATATTATTTGATTTAGTAACAAGTGGTTCCCTCGAGAATTTGAGTCAAGATCGGTCATTTTACTCAACCTTCTTAGCTTTTCATCACTTGTAAGGTTGGAAGGAGTGATTCGAGAACACAAGATGTGGGAGGCAAAAAATTTGCAGCACCAGGTTCGTTCAGAAGTATCCTCATATATGCATCTATATAATATTGACTATTTTGATTTAATTACACGACATGTAGGATGTAGCTCTTGCTACATCTTCAATTCAGAGCATCCCATACCTTATCTACATACTTGGAGCATATATCGCTTTAAACCACTTAGAATGTCCGGGTTTATTTGTTAGTGGTTCAGTTGGATTCGTTTCAGGCACCCCCAGTAACAAAGGTGAAAGGACCAGTCGCATCTCTAACAAGAATACTAGTACCAATTATCAGAATGAGACAGTGGAGCCCAGCTACTATAGCTCTTCAATCCACTATGGTGGTCAAGAAAATTATTCCCCCAGAAGCAGGACCACCCAACCCCACCATGTTGTGAGTGCCCTAATTCTCATCCTTTGGCCCTTGTCTGGCCTAAGGATTTTATATATTGAAAAGTCACACCTCGTCACATAAACTAATGTGATTTTTTTAGGTATTATTATGTAGGGTAAATGTCAATTTTGGTCCCCGACAAAAAATACGATGCTCATTTCAGTCCCTGACAAAAAAAAAAACCTCGTTAGTCCCTAACAATTACTAACGCGGACAAGTTAGTCCCTGACAACTACTATGGGACATTATAGTCCTTAATAATATTTAAAGTGAGACTAATTAATCCATGACAATTAGTATCGTGGGACATTTTAGTAACGGACGCTGACTAACGAAAATCACATAGGGACTAACTTGTCCCACGTTAGTAATTGTCAGGGACTAATGAGATATATTTTTTTTTTTGTCAGGGACTAAAATGGGCACAGTGTTTTTTGTCAAGGACCAAAATGGACCTTTAGTCCCTGACAATTACTATGGGACATTATAGTCCCTAACAATATTTAAAGTGAGACTAATTAATCCCTGACAATTAGTATCGTGGGACATTTTAGTAACGGACATTGACTAACGAAAATCACGTAGGGACTAACTTTTCCCACGTTAGTAATTGTCATGGATTAATGGGTTAAAAAAATTTTTGGTCAGTGACTAAAAAGGGCACCACGTTTTTGTCAGGGACTAAAATGGACCTTTACACTATTACGTATTATTGTTTCGGAAATAACTTTAGGACTTTCATTGTATCGTAAATTTCTGTATTTAAAAGGAAATTTTTGTATAATATTAAAAAAAATTAATAGTTTTTTAGTTTATAGAAGTATAGAAGTTTAGTTATTCATTTTTAGTTTGTCCAAAGTGAAGTCATTAACGTTCACAGCTGCTATATTACCTGTTTTTCATTTATGCAATGATGCAGAAGCTGATACTTAAAACATTTTGGCTTTATCTTTGCAGTTCAAGAAAGATAAGGATGATGATGATCCCAACGGGAACGATTCAAACGGCGCTTCAAGAGGAAACTGGTGGGAAGGTAAGAACAGGACACAGTCTAGATAAAGGAATTCTTAAAAAACACCACCTTCGATACTGTGAGTGCGAAGCACAATTTTCTCACATTAATTTAGTTGTTGCGGTTTCTGCAGGTTCCCTTTATTATTAGCATCACTGCGCCAAAGTTTAAAAAAACTCACCCTGTAGACCAGGTAAACATTCCTCCTCCTTCATCTTCTTTGACTTACCTAGATATATACATAGAACTCAGGAGGTTAGCAGGAATCATTAATTAATTTGAAACTAAGATAATGGGTAAAAAGGACCAACTCGATCTCCTAATTAATATATAGTCCGTAAAATTAGTCTTTTCAACTCATGTTAATTATTATTCGACTTGGTCTCCTAACTTTTATCTATGCCAAGTTAGCTCTCCATGTTGACTTTGGTTCCCACCCAACACATCCAAACTTTCGTTAAAACTCAACCAAAAAATTCTCTCGTCTTTTCTCTCCTATTTTTTTCATTCCTCCCTTTTTTTTCCGGCGAGATCCTTCATTTCTGTCGGCTAATGAGGCATAAGTAACTATATTTTCCGGCGAGGATGCGGTCACCCATTTTGGAGATAGATAAAGAAAGAAGAAGAGCAAAGAAGATGAAGGGAAAGAAATAGGGAGGAGCAACGATGTTTTAAAACTATAATTTTAATTAGTCATTTTTTTTATAAGCAAAAAGTATATTTTATTTATACAAGTATTGGGTACTAGGAACCCATATACACAGTAGCCAAAGATACAAAAAAACAAGTGGAAACAAGGCTAATTTTTCAACCAAGGCAACCACTAATGAACCTAAGCAACCAATAATTATGCACTAGGAGAATAGCAACCGAAACACTTGGTTGAGAATTAACTTGGTCCACCTCTAACCAAAGCAGAATACACAATTTATAACCAACCTAGTTATTATGCTCACACCATGCTAAAGTTTTTTTCCCGTTTCTTTGGCATGCAAGGAGAAACAATGCTTCTTAAACCCAATAAATCTTCAATTTAAACCTTCATTTACCAACAAATTGCTAAAGTCTGGCACACTATGCTGGAATCTACAATTGTAAAAGCCTATATTCATGCTAATTGATTTTTAATTGCTCACCTTATAAAAATATTGATTTTGTTGGCAGTTATGCAGGATGATTATCCACGCTGTATTTTCTAGTTAATCCTATGGGCATAGGAATGGATCGATTCTCTCAAGTGGTTACGATGTCATGTGGATGAGAGCAATTGAAACAGAAAGATGTTATTAATAGAATTTTGTTATCTTTTTCTCTCCTTCAAAAATCATGTAAAAGATCACTTGACAGCATATATACTATGAGCCTACATGTTGAGTCGTCCCAGCCATGTTGCTTCTTAAAAGCATAAATCTAATGAAAGCATAATAGGGTTTTGCGCAAGCCATGCCATGCCTTTGAGACATTAGATCACCACCCATCAAGCTTGACATGACACTATAAAGACAGTAGGAACCTCTTGACTCTTGCTGTGACGGCTTTAGATAAAGTATTGACTGTTATCAGTATTATCTCATGTTCACACGGGAACAAGCTAAAACAGCAAAAATACTTGCAAACGCCGTTGCCGGGGATCGAACCCGGGTCACCCGCGTGACAGGCGGGAATACTTACCACTATACTACAACGACTTGTTGCTTTACGTCTCCTACTTTTATATTTATATACTTGTAATAAACATGTTATACAATATTTGAATGTGCCATATTCTTTGAGGGTGGGGAGACCAAAAGATATGATCAATCTCGACAAAAGGGACCCATCGGAATTTCAACAAAATTTCCCGTATTGACTACTATTTTATTGCCAATAGCTCTTTACAATTTTTTGTACTACAAAATTATTTTATTTTTATATACGAAGGTTTTACATAATTTTAGACAACGATTTGTGAAATTAATTACCCGTGGAAGGAAGTTTTTCCAAATTGGCATGGAAGTAAAACCCAGGAACAGATAATGTTCTCTAACCACATATTATGATTGACCTTACTCTCAACGCAATCCAATTGATACAACTGATCCCATTAGTTCTTATTCATATAACTATTATTATTAACAACTTCAGTAAATTAACTAAAACAGCAATTCACTAACTACAATCCATAACATACAATATGCATAACAGATAATACAAAGATCTTGAAGGTGTGCTTGTCTGGATGAAGGGAAATGCATATTCAATTTCAGAAAAACAACAAAGGTATCACTTTCACATTTGGCCGGCCATTCAATCTCATTTAAATGCAAACGTGATTTCCAGCTAATTTTAAATACAAAAACATGTGTGCCAACAACTGCTTTCAAGCTCAACTGTTTCAGATTGCAGTAAGAGACTGTAATAACCTCAACAACTATGAATTTCCATTCTCAACTAACAATAGATACTAAGTAAATGAGTGGTTTTCACCCTTCATTTTGTCTTGCTTTTCATGGCATATGATTCTTTCTGACGTTCTGGCTGTTCTACTTTATTGCTACTGGGTTTGAACATTTCACCTCAGTTGAATTGCTAAATATCTTTGTTGTTTTTGTCTCTACTCCAAGATAATTTGACAACACTCTTCTCACCCCAAAGCCGCGACGTTGAGCTTTTATATTGTTGTTATTGTTGGTGAAAAAAGGAGTTCTGTCTCCCTTTGCAGGACTAATTAGTGGTGCAGGTGAAAATCTAGGTGTGACAACAGCTGCTTTGTGTGGAGTGCCTGAGACAGACACTGCCAATGAATGTTGAGAAACCATGTTAACAGTTGGAACCAATGGAAACCTATCTGAATGTTTAGTCAGGTCATCCACATATAGCAAATCATCGATCCGAGCTACAATGTTAAATGCCATGCTCTCCAAAACTCTTGAATAGCCCTCTAGTATGGATTTTCCAACATCCTGAATGTTTTGACATGAAATGAATCAACTTAAGGCTTTGAGATAAACATTGTAATTAGGTAAGTGAGTGATGAAAAAAAATAAAGGGAAGCATGGAACCTTGTTGCATTGGATCTTGCTGGTATCCAAGGTAGTTTGAGTTAAACCTGGGAATCGTTGCTTCAATGAAATTAGAATGTTTTCAGCTCTTTCTGCCGACAACTCTCTCTTATCTCCATCAGCCATGAAGTCTTTGACTATTTCCCAGGATGACTTTGCAGTTGAACGGTTTGGATTAGGTGGGAGTCTTGAGTGAGCTCTTCGACGCCATACATAAATTGAGGCTTCCACACGGTCAGCAATCTCTAGTGCAACATGTTCAGAGGAGAGGTCTAAGCAATCAAGCAAGCATTCCTGAGAGAATTGATCTGATGTGATGTACCGGAAAATAAAATCCCCTAGGCAACTTCTTCCATTCTGAAAATTCAGGCAATGCAAGATTCATATATGTAAAAACCCAATTTAATATTCAAGACAGTGTCACATAAGTCTGCAAAACATACACTACAACTTCTCAGTGCAGATAGTATACATATGTTTAGAAGAAAGATATGTGTTTGCTACAAGAGTTTATGATGTTGACTAGTTACTAGCAGGTTTCAATGCTCCCTTAGTAGACTTGCAGTGTTTGTAATAAATCCCATTTACTTTTTTGACCATTTATTTTAATCATACAATGACATGAAAATTAATTTATGTTGTAAATTAGACCTTAGGAAGGGCTTCCAAATATGACTCAGGAACTTCCATTTCAGCCAAAGCATTGCTGTTGATAGCCATGGATGCTTTTAGTATTTGGTTTGCACATTCTCTTTTGTGATTCAACTGCATTCTTGAGTTCTCACTGAGACCAGCAGGGGGAACACGCGGTACAGGAAGCCACCACTTCTCCTCTTGCCGCTGAATTCTTTTGCGAAAAGAGGCTGATCCGTCTGCATCTGGGGCTACAATTCCTTGGTCAACATACCAAAACTCCATAGCAGTGAAACTATCTAAAATTTCCTGTGATAAAAGGATTTACATCAAAATCTCAGAATGAGTTCTCTACCAACTACTACTAGTATACTATGAAATAAAAAGATTCAATACTTACAAGAAGCATGTTGTCAAGTTTACGCAGAGCTGGAAGATTGATGAAAATATCTGACCTTGGCCTGCAAGTCATTACCTGCAGAATGCACCATATTAGAAACATCATAAATCATAATTTCCCTGGTAGTTAAAAATAGAGAGTTGAGATTAATTATTCTTTAATGAAAGAAAATAGGAGTCACAAATGAGGATTAAAGTTAAATTTACCTCTAGCTTACTTCCATCAGGAAATGTTTGCCAAGAAGGTATTAACTCAACAATGTGATCACTAACACAAATAAGCCATTCCATCTCTCTCCGCCACATTTCTTTCTTTTCACAAGGCAGAGGTTCTAGTCTCCATAATTGGCCAAATACAGTGGCTACATGTTGCATGAAATCCGAATTGAATAAATTATTTTTATTTTTATTACTACTACTATAATATCAAAATTCAAACCGGAGCAGAAAATTTAAAGCATTTGCCAGTGCAGAAAAAGTAACAGCATGAGCCTATATCATTCTGTGTAAAAAAAAAAGCATACCACAGAGATTAGTAATAGCATTTGAGATGGCCAAAGCAGTGCAGACCCCTTTTCCAGATCCTGACATGTCTTCACCCAGCAGTAATTTTGCAAACCTTTCCTTCATCATATCAATCTCTGTTCCAACAATTTTTCCTAGTAATTAGACAACAACCATATAAATATTCATAACTTAACCCACCAAAATTAAAGGAGTGCTTTTATTTCAACCGAGTGGCTTGAAAAATAAATATCTGTACATATTTCCATAATTCAAAATTCAAAACCACCTCAACATTCAAATATTTGCTAAATTTTTGTACTCCATCCATTATATAGTTCCTAAACAAAACATTATAGGATGATATTTAAAAAAAGAAAAGAACAATTTACCTGACAGTTTTGAACTGATAGTGGTAAATTTAGTATCATCCAAATGAGAATTATGTTGATTTTCTTTTTCATCTGATTTGCAGCATTTGGAGACTGTAGCCTTCCGAATAGGCCAACCAAGAGGAGTAGGAGAAGAAGACCCTTTTGCTTTTTCAGTGGAATCTGAGGAGCACGATCCACTGGAACTAGTTTGTCTAGACTCCAAACAGGAACCGGTGATGGACTTGTTCTTAGCACCAGAAGACCGAAACCCATCTCTTTTCTTTTGAAAATTTTCACCCTTGTTGCATAAAGCCTCCATCTTTCACAACAAAAACTTTTCCTCAACAACAAAGCTTAGCTTTTTAGACCCAAAAGACAAACGAGGTAGTAGTAGTAGTACTAATCATCAATATGGTTAGCTACAGGTACAGTCATAACATTGGAGGAGTTTGAAAAAACACAAGGAGGATGAGGATGGAAGGTGTGAGGTGGGTTTATAGATTATAGTATGTGAAGTGAAGGGACCGTTGAGGTTGCTCTGGACATAACGTCATGGAAATTGGAAAAGACAGAGGAATTAAGAACATCATGGCTTTTTCCGAAAAGGTTTGTGATACTGAACATTGCATAAACCAAGTTATCTGTAATTCTGTATTATGTGTCTGTTCCATTCCAATTCCAAATCCAAATTTGAGTATCATCAAGTGTCACGTGCGATGCCAACGTCTCTCTGCCTTTGCCTCTCACTCAAACTCAAATTTTCTTGATACGCTTAAAATAATAAAATAATAAAAAACAATTTAAAACCAGATAGCTGTGACTG
Source organism: Echinosophora koreensis (assembly GCA_035048595.1). Classification (NCBI taxonomy): domain Eukaryota; kingdom Viridiplantae; phylum Streptophyta; class Magnoliopsida; order Fabales; family Fabaceae; genus Echinosophora; species Echinosophora koreensis. The sequence goes on along the minus strand of JAPCYP010000019.1, from coordinate 4,656,712 downwards.
TGAGACGTAGATATGGTGTAATTACTTTCCTGACCTTTCTTTCACTTAATTTGTCATGTGCTTGTTATACTTAACTCTGTTTTTTTTTTTTGGTACTGTAGCCTCATATTCGAAAATTACATTAAACTTAGACTGATCTAAATCTTAGTCGAAAAGATTCATTTAAAGGGTAAAGTTTTTACAGCACTTATTATTTTCCTATTCACAAGATTCAAATATGAAATCTTGTTTAAAAGAAATCAAACTCCTTATCAATTGAACCAACTTATTTTACTTAACATTGATTACATTCAAATGTACTAATGGAATATAGAGTGTTTGAGAAAGATTCTGCATGCATTAGTAGTTATTACTTATGAATCGTGTAGGAGGGCTGCCCTAGTTTGGGACTAATAATTTTGTTTGTCCATCTTAATTATTAATGTAGATATTTTTAATAAACTTCAAATCAAATTTGTAATTTTGGCCACGGAGGCATCAATTGAAATAGGTGGAAACAAGATAAGCAATCTATGAGCGCCTTATGATTTAACTTGATTTTTGTTTATCTCAGCATAACTTACTTAACAAATAAGACAATTTCAAATTTTTATTAAGGTATATATATATATATATGAACAATCTGCCAATCCCTACTACGATACGAAGAGAGGCAATGTCTTTAATCAATCGAGCTTCTTGAAAGGGAAGCTCATAAAAAAGGTTGCCTATAATGATAATGGGTATATATATATTGATAAAGGGTGGAAAGAAAGAAACTAGCTAACCAAACGAGGCATAGACACTCCCCTAAAATCATCTATCAACACCGAACTGAGCAAGGGAGGGGGCTGAGAAAAATCAACCCTTTCAAACCCACCTTGATGATAATATATTTATTTTGCACCCTCAGTTTATAATGGGGTGTGTTAGTGTATATGTCCTAGTCTACTCTCGGTTGTAGCAAATCAGCTCACTATGAGCTAACTCAGCAAGCGGTTATTGTGACACCTGAGGCTGACAAGGGCGGGGAGTAATCGTCGGTGCAAGAAGGCACGAATAATGAGTGGCTCCTTGCAGACTTCTAGGTGGAGGAACACATAAATGAACCGATTACATACCGGAATGGGAGGGATCCTGTGATTGTGTAGGTGGGACTATATAGTAAAGGATGACTTATATGAATTGATTGGTACTACCCATACCAACAAGATGCATGTTCTTTTCGGGAGCCCAACACTTAATAACTTCACAGCTAAGCGTGTTTGATTTGGAGCAAGTATGGTATGGGTGACCTCCTGAGAATTTTTCCCAAGAAGCATGTGAGTGAGGATATATAAAGCACGCTTAAATGAATCGTGTTGGTTTATAGAGACAGTCGTTAATCCATAAAGCAGCCAGGGATGTTACAGCTACTTACTGGACTTTATATACGGTCCAATTCTTATGTATCTAGTCAAGTTTAGAATCATAATTCAGATTCATTCTTTAGATCCAGTTTCTCTGTCTCTTCTCTTTCTCCCTCCATTCTGTTTCTAACAGAGTATGTAATATATTTATTTTGTATTACATAATAATATAATTTAAATAATAAAAAAGTTATGATTTTCACAGATATAAAAACTCTCATATAATTTAAGTGTTTAAATAGGTCAAATAGAATCCTAAAAAAGTATATGAAAAATAAGATTTTATATTCAAATTAACGTTTTAAATAAGTCTTATCTACTCGACTCTGATAAGTTAGAGAGTCTAATTACATTTTTGAAAATTGAGGGTCTCAGACTAAAAAAAAAAAGTAATGTTTTAAAAAACAGTTATATATCTATTTAGATAAAAACTAGCATAGCCTAACATATTTATGCACGTGATGGAAATGAGAAACTATGGACGTAGGGTCGAAATATTGGATTATTAGTTAAATTTCTCGAATAATATTATTTTTCTTTTCAAGAGTGGCCATACTATGTATATATTTTTCTTACATCTCTCATTAAAAATGAAGAACCTGTGCGTAAAATTAATTTAGTGGGAAAAATTGTAATTAGAAAATAAGAATAATACAAATGTAAATAACATCTGTGAATATCATTATTGGCTATATTATAGCAAAAATGTTTGTTGAACACATATTAGGGACACCATATGGTGTCCCCTTTGCTTTTTTGTGATATTCTTGAAATGCGTATATATAAAAATGATAAAAGTTCTTTCCAATATTGGAAAGAACTTGATAAGTTAAATGCTATATAGATGAACTTGGGGGAGTGCCTCCATGATTTGTGATATTCTTCTACGGACTAAGGGAGAACCACATAAGTAGGTTTGATGTGACAATAACTTGACCCAAAACACTAAGGAAATAAGCCTAATTTTTCTTCATTTATATATTAACTTCTTTTCAATATGGGACTATTTCATCAATATTTTACTCACACTTTGAATTCCCAACAATCTCCCCCTCAAGATGATTCATATGGCAACTCCCAAGTATATCGTGTTGAGTAAATACCCAAATTGGTCCTTGAAATTGTGAAATAATATCAACTTGGTCCTTGAAATTATCAAAATTCCAAAAGCATCCCTGAATGATAAGTTTGTATCAATTTAGTCCTTCATTTTACTTACTTAATATCAATTCAGTCCCTGAAACTACAAACTTAAAATCAACTTAGTCCATACGATTTTCATCGAAGGGACTAAATTGATTACAATTTTACAATTTCAAGGACTAATTTGGAATTTCGATAATTTTAAGGACTAAATTGATACTACTACATAATTTCAGGGACCAAATTGAGTGTTTACTCGTGTTTGGCTCGCCTCCAAATCATGCCACACATATGCTCTTCTCTTCTTACTTATATCGTCGTTGCTCGTCATCATCTATAATGGGATACATCGTCTATCTTCCCCACATTGCTAGAAAAAGTTTGCATTAGAGTAGGGATGGCAATTTTACCCGCATCCGTGGGTACCCGCGGGTAATACCCGCAACGGGTACGGGCGGGTATGATAAACGGGTATCCGCGGATTAAACAAACGGATTTTTGACACTACCGTTTATTCACGGGCGGGGACGGGTATAGAGGTACCCGTGCCCGTTAGGTATTAGCTATTTACTTAACTGCCCCTAGTTTATATACAAGTTATACACTAATACTTGCAATTTGCCTTTGTCTCATTGTATGTCTCTCTGCTGTGCGCCGTTCTTTCCCAAGCAAAGCAACCCCAAGTGGCCATGTCTCTCATCTGAGATTCTCAAGTCTCAACTCAAGTCTCCACCCCAAAGCTGCGTCGCCGCCTGTCTTCCTCCCTTCCTTCAAGCCGCCGGTCTTCCTCCTTCCTTCAAGCCGCCGGTCTTCCTCCCCTGTACGGCGTCGTAGTCGTAGTCGCGCCAGCATCACGGATCCAAGAAGCAACAGTCGCGCCATCACGAATCCAAGGAGCAGCAGTCGCAGCCGCAACCCCATTCCCAACTTCCTGCCTTCAATCTTCATCTTGATCTGCTCTCTTCTGTGTTTTGTTCATCTCTATTCAGTTTTTTTTTTCCTCCAAACTTTGCAAAGAGGAAGAAAGAGGAGCTGTGATGTGAGCCTGTGACCTTACAAGTACAGATTAATTGTAGAAATCCCTTTGGCTCAAAACTCAGCAACACAACAACTCAACTATTAAACTGGGTAGAATAGTGTAAATTCAACCACTCGTAGAATAGTGTAAGAGGAGCTGTGACCTTACAAGTATAGATTAATGCATTTTTTCAAAAAAAAAAAAAAAAGGTTACTGGTAGTATCCATGGGTACCCGCGAAGCCCGCAGATACCCGCGAAACCCGTCAGATACCCGCCCGCCAGATACCCGCGCGGGTGGCGGGCGGGGACGGGCTTAGATTTGCCCGCGGCGGGCGGGGGCGGGTAGGGTAGTATCCGTGCCCGCCCGTGCCCGTTGCCATTCCTACATTAGAGTAAATTTGTATATGAATTCACCAACAACTGTCTTTTCTCCGATTTAATTTCGATTTAATTTGATTTGGATAGTATTTATTGCAATTAGCAATTTCCATTCCACATTAAAAATTATGATGTCTTTGGTATTTTTTTTATTGATATTTTTGTGGAAAGGATTTGTAGTACTGCCTATTCATTCACATAGGTGGGAAATTTTTTTTGCCACACTTAGAAATCAGTGATTATTTCCGGGCTTTCCCAACAATAATAATGTTACTATTTAGCCTTGGAATGTATTTGTTTAAGTCTAACTCTCTTACACAAATATAGGCGAATTCCACCACCATGTGGACTTCAATAAATAAAATTTACCTGTGTTGGTTCGAGATGAATGCATCTAAATGCATGACTTAAGTGCTTCTCTATTATGATTAGCAAATAAAATAAATGCTCCAGTATCACATATAAGGTACTACAAAGCAGTAATGAATAAATAAAAACAGTTGAATTTGGTATGTGTTTGAATATAAATTGATTTGTGAATTCATAAAGATTTATATTCGAATGTAAATATGTAATACGTTTATAATAATTCGGCTCAAAAGCAACTTTGATGAAATTAAGATAAACTCCAATGGATGTTATTTAGCTAGTTCTTAAAATTAAGAACCAATTCTTGATGGGTTGTACATTGGAGTAAAATGATATGTCGTATATGCATAAGGACAATGGCTTATAAGAACTCCCAATAGAAAAAAGATAGAAAAATAATAGAAAATTATATTTACTTATATTAATTCCTTGGAAAATTGAAACAAAAGTAAATGTAAATAAAAATGGGGTAACTTGTGACACTTATTTTTGTGAAGTTGCACCATTGAAGTGAGGAATTGCTCAAAGTAGTATAAAGTAAAAGGTAATAAGGTGATATGGTATGACCTATAAAAAGATAAGTTAAGCAACTCTAATGAGTTATACCATTGGAGATACTCGAAGGATATAAATCACTTTTCATAGTCATGAAAAACTTAATCGACGATTCTATTGGTCGGTTTTAAGTTTTTTTTGTAAAAGACATTTAACATTTGGAAATTATATTAAACTCCAACTAATTTGAGTTGAGCCGGGAAGACACATTTAAGGGAGGGAAAGAGCTCTTAATACTTATTTTTTCAAACACAAGATTCGAACTCAATACCTTGTCTAAGGGGAATTAAGTTCCTTGTCATTTGGATTGGACTAACAAGTAAGGTTATTGTATCTAACTGAATTTACATATAACACTTTTTTAAAATATAATAAATTCCTATATAATTGTTAAGTGAGTAGATAACTTTTAAAAAAAGAATATGGTATGTGAAAAATCAAAAATCACGCAAATAAAGAGAATGTTGAAGTAAATCTCATTCTCATCCAGAACCACCAACGTGTTTTACTTTCTATGAATGATTGTTCTCTTTTTTTTGGGTCCAATATATAATGCCCAAGGTAAGGGTGGACCCGTTTTTTTTTTTTTTCTTCTCATTTCCGCAAGGTCTTTTTCTTTCATTTGTACAATATGTAGAAGGCTAGAAGACGCCTTGTAATCGTGGTTTTAGTGTTGTTAAATACTTTAAAATTCAGTTTTCCACTTATATTTCTATGTTCAACTTTCTTTCAACCAACAAAAGGATCAAAGGCTTAAATAAGTTCAAACTTCAAAGGGCCAACAACGGCTAGCACAATGTGTATGATGATGAATTAGACTAAAAGTCCAAAGCAAAGTGAGAAAAAAACTTCAATGTTAAATGTTAATATCCGTTTGGGATAGCAAAGACACCGTTGGCCGTTGAACTTTGGTTTGGGTATGGGATGGCTGCTACTTTTCCAAAGTTCATTTTATAACACTTGGGCCCCGCCTATGCCATCTCCCTTTTCAACTCTTTCCTTTTTGCTCCTTTGACAATATTTGGTTCAGTGATGATATCAATTTTTTTTTGCTATGATAACAGTGGGATGATATCATTGACACTCTTAATTACTTATTCACAATTCTGATCATTAATCAATGATAATTTTATCATCTATAAATTTAAAACAATAACCGGTTAATGAAAAATACGGATAAACAATTTACAGTGATAGTAACATTATCCTAAATAACATGCTCAAAATATACACATGCATTTTGGTTATATAGCATGCAATGCAAGTTATGTTCGGCAATTTAATTATTTAATCTGTCAATGGATGTCAGTGTAATCACATCCACGTTTTGAATTCTTCAGCGAGTGTACGTTTGGTCCCATATTGAAAACCTCTAGAATTGATTGCCCTAGTCAAATGTGATTTTAGTAGAAATAAGGTATTTTTTGTTACTGTCAGATAAAATTGATCCTGTCTTCAGAAGTGATTTTAACTATAAGCTACAAAAAGTAGTTTTTATGTTGAGTTGAGAAATTTATACCAACTTTTATATCAAATTTGCTTTCAAAATAAAAACATTTCAACATAAATCACATCACTTCAAACTTGATTTTAACCAAATCAATTTTACAAAATAAATTCCATTCAAAATCACTTTTATCAAACGTTTATTCGAAGTTCAAGCACATACGGGTCCAGAAAATGGTTTCATTCCAATATGGAAAAGTAATTTCTGGCTGAATGGTGGGTAAGCTCTTCATTCATGTGCTTTTTTCTTCTTCTTCTTCTGATATTATTTAAGGCGCAATTAAGTAATTTTATTGTTCCACGCTTGTTTCCCATTTTTCTTAGCAGTAGTCGTAGAGTTGCCCTTCAATGCGCATAACATTGTCAACACAATACCTTTACCACTTTTTAGTTCCTACTAGTCTCCGCGGTAAGCTTTTCTTCTTTTTTTAACTAGCCGTTTGAATTTGAACCTAAATAGGGAATGGGGAATACAATGGTAGATTTCAAACCGAACCAGCACGTGATCTTCTGAGCAATGCTGATCCATCATTATTCCATGGCAACACTATAAGTACAAAGTAATCTAATCTCCTTTGCTGGCTACAAATATTAACATGGACCACCTCCCCGTCTATTGTCATATCTACTCCTTTCTACTCTCGACTTTCATTATTAAGCTCTATTCTTCATAAAATGTAATTGCTTCGCCAAATCAAAAATAGGTTTGAAAAACAATATTATTGTTTCGTACAAGTGAATTAAATTTACCTTCAGTTGCTAGTTGCTACAGCGTTTGATATAGAAGGAACTATCCACAGCTGTTTCTAGTAGGAATCCTGATATCTGTACATCCTTTTAATTTATTTTATTGGTAAGCAATTGGAGTTTAATATTTTGCACAAAAAAACTATTAATTTTTTTTTAAACCGAACAAAAAAAACTATATGTGTATGTCATGTGGGTATTTGTATTTGACCGTTGTGTTAAAAGAAAAAATATAAAGGGATGGTTTAAGATAAAGGTAAATGTCCTGATAAAAAAGATAAAGGTAAATGTTAATCAGGTGTCTTTACAGTACTAATTAAAGAATAAAAAAAATTATTGAAAAAAGATATATTCAATATATTAAAAAATAAAAAATTGTGATTTTTAATACAATTAATTAATTGAAATCAAAGAAATTGTTAATATATAGAATATATTGAATACCAAGTTTCTACCAATAACTCATAATTAGTACTTCTTTATATATCCTCTTATGCTTTTACATTCTAACCGGGAACTAAATTAAGAATAAGTGGGGATTTGTGTGGGTTTGTTAACAAAATTGCATCCAAAAAAATGGATTTGGTTTAAGTAGAGAGAAACAAAAATTTCTATCTTTTTCGTTAAATATAATTGATTATAGGTGTAGGGCTCACAAAATTCTTTACATTTACACCTTAAAAGTGATTTTATTATATTATTCAAACAAAATCAATTCTTCTAAACTCAATTGTAAAATATTATTATCTAACACATAATATTTTGTAATATGAATAATATCAGTTCTTATAGAAATAAAAAAAAATTGAATCAATTTAATCAAAATATAAAATAAACGGACCCACCACATTAACATTGATATATTTGCTCTTTAGTTTCTGATTCTCAAATAGATTTGGATATTTTATTTCTCTATAAAAATATGCTGCCATCTTATTATAATGGATAAATACACAAGTTACTCTTTATAAGAATTGATATATTTTTCTCCGTAAAATAAAGAAAAATAAAATAAAATTTCCAAAACCATTAGATATAAAATGTTTATCAGGTAAAAAATATCTTACGTTTATTTTTATTTTTGCCTATTTTGAAATTGAATACAACTTTTAAAATATATCATATCCCACATTTATTTCTTTTCCTAATCTGAAATTTACAATTTTTTTAAACATATCATCAATATAATTAAAAGGTTATATTTTTGTTAATATCTTTTATTGACTCTAGTGAAAATATTTCCAATTCCATCAGCTTGCAAACTATCCCACGTTGAATTATAATTAAATAAAATTATTAATTGCTCTTTCGATGATATTTTAGTTAAAAAAAATTATTAACTCTAGTCGAAATATCTCCCAATCCATAGAATATGGAGCGCAAAAAAAAAATATCAATTTTTCTTTACGAAATTTGAATTTAATTACATTTTTTAAATATATCATCATTTAAAAAAAAATGAAGATTGTTAATTAATTGAAATCAAAAGAAATTTTTAATTTTTTTTTTTACATAATTTGAATTTTATTACATTTTTTAAAAAAATATATCATCGGTTTTTATAAAAAGTTATATGTTAACTAATTGAAATTAAAATAAATTGACAATTGCTTTTTATTTTTTATTTTGTTAATATTTTTTATTAACTCGGCTCAAAATATTTCCAAAACCATCAGATCTATAATGTTTAATTCGCAAAATATCTCACGTTAATTTTTTTTCCTAATTTGAAATTGAATACAATTTTTTTTTAATATATCACCAATATAATTAAAAAGTTTATTTTCCTTAGTATCTTTTATTATCTCTGGTGAAAATATTTCTAATCTCATCAGCCACTAAAATATCCCACATCGAATTTCAATTGATTATAATTAAGTGAACTTAATGAAATTAATAATTGTTTTTTCAATTATATTTACTTAATATGTTTTATTAACTCTAGTCAAAATATTTCCAAAACTATTAGATATGGGATATGTTTATCGTGCAAAAATTATCCTATGTTTATTTTTTTTACCTATTGTGAAATTGAATACAGCTTTTTTTAATACATCATCAGTTTTTTAAAAAGTTACATTTTATTTAATATCTTTTATTAACTCCAGTGGAAAGATTTACGATATCTTGACCTTGCAATTGTTATTAGATTTGATTGCTTTTAGTTAATTTTAATTAATTCCATTTATTTTCAATTTTCTACTTTCAATTAATTTTGTTTCTTTTTTCTTTTTTATAAAAACAATAGAAATTCGATTTTTCTGGTGAGGACACTTGGCAGACTCTCGTTATATAGGTGATAGCTTTGTATTATTTATTAGTATTGTCACCCGCGCCATGCACGAGGTATACATTGCTTCCGAACATTTTTACAAAAAACAAAATTTTGATTTATTTCAATCATGGATGATAGAGTATAACATTTTTAGTTATTGATTGTTTTTTTTAGGCAAACACTTTTATTTATTAATTATTATTGTCCATTATATATAGTTATTTATATATCTGGTAAATTATGATCTTTAAAATACAATAAATGGAAGACTTGAGTTAGAGTTCCTAGTACAATAACTTTCTTCTCTCTTAAAAATCTATTTGATTTGTTTCTCATCTTTTCCGGTGCAAGTTAACAATATTTAGAAATTATATTTATCTATCAAATTATTATTTTATTCTCTCTTGAAAATATATTTATTTTATTCGTTATCTTTTCTGGTGCAAGTTAACAATTTTTAGAAAATATATTTATATATCATATTATCATTTTCTTGGAGAGATTTCGATTGGAAGGACTAAGATCATTTCTATTAATCCTGAAAATATATTTAATTTGTTTATTCTATTTTCCCGTGCAAGTTAACCATATTTAGAAAATATATTTATATATCTTCTATCACATTATTATTTTCTTCTCTTGAAAATCTATCTGACTTATTATCCCTATTCCCCCGTGCAAGTTAACCATTTCTAGAAAATTTATTTATCTTTAATATTATCATTTTATTCTCTTTTGAAAATCTATTTGATGTGTTTTTTCTTTCATATTATCATTTTTCTTCTCTCTTAAAAATATATTTAATTTAGTTTTCCTCTTTTCTCGTGCAAATTAACCATATTATATTTATCCATCATATTATCATTTTCTTGGAGAAATTCGATTGGAAGGCCTAAGATAATTTCTACTAATCCTGACAATATATTTGATTTGCTTATTCTATTTTCCCGTGCAAGTTAATCATGTTTAGAAAATATATTTATCTATCATATTATTATTTTTTTCTCAAATCTATTTGATTTATTAACTCTATTCCCCGTGCAAGTTAGCCATTTCTAGAAAATTTATTTATCTTTCATATTATCATTTTATTCTCTTCTGACAACTATTTGATTTATTTTTTCTTTCATATTGTCATTTTATTATCTCTTAAAAATTTATTTAATTTAGTTCTCATCTTTTCTCGTGTAAGTTAATCATATTTAGAAAATATATTTATCTATCAATTTATTATTTTCTTCTCTCTTAAAAATTTACTTATTTTATTTCTCCCTTTTTCCTGTACAAGTTAACCATCCCGTAACAATATATTTATCTATCATATTTCATTTTTCTACTTTCAATTAATTTTGTTTCATTTTTATTTTTTATAAAAACAGTAGAAATTCGATTTTTCTGGTAAGGACACCTGGCAGACTCTCGATATATAGTCGATAGCTTTGTATTATTTATATTAATATTATATTATATATTATTATAGATAGAAGAATAGAGGCTTCTACTACCTTATGTTTCTTTCCTCTTCCGGCCCTTCTCTGGGCTAACTCAACGGAGAACGTGCCAACGGGGTGCGGGTCTTTGATGGGTAAGAACCCAGAATGAGTTGACTTGCATACTTCAGGCTCCTCTTCCCATGGGCATTGCCACTGGGCCGAACTCTTCGGCTTCAGTTTTTCTTGCATCATTCTAAGCGCTAGGTCCGCATTAAGTTGAACCTATATAGTGATTAAAAATTGTAATTGACAACAGGGATTTTTTCTTGCGATCCAAAGCTTGGGTAACTGAAAGTAATACGGGGAATATTGCATTTAGGTTTTTAATTTGAGTTTTAGATTCTTTTCTCTTTGTTAAAAGTTTCTAACTTTTAATTTTGATGCCTAGAATGATAGTTTTACATTAGAAGTGGGATGGATGCTATTGTTATGCACCATTCTGTTGGGTAAAATCGCACACGCCAACGGATTTACCCATACGCTCAAGGATCTTAGATGAGAACACACACAAACACGCCACAAAGAAAGCAATAGAGAACACACAAAGATTAACATGGTTCGACGCCTCTTGCTTACGCCTACGGAAACACATCAACAAAGTGTATTCACTATCTCAAATATGATTACATGATTTGTAACCCTCCCTATTTTGTGTATCGCCCTACAAACCCGATTACTCACTCAAGAGTTACGAGGAATGATAAACACTCACTCATTTCACTACAAATGATCACCCACACTTGCTTCCACTCTTCACATGATCACCCACTACTTGGGATACTTCCATTCTTCACATGATCACCCACTACTGGGGATGCCTCAACACTTCACAAGACTCCCTTTATATAGTGAAGGGATATGGCTTCATTCATGAACATGGCATAGTGGATATTAACTGCTTCTCACATTTTCAATATCATTAATATCCACTCCTTCCTCTAAAGATGAATGTAGACTCCCCATGAGTCAAAACATTGAACTTTACTTCCTCTTGAATTGTGCCAATTTAATTTTCATCCACTTGAATTAATATTTGGAAATTTGAATTGATTTTTCCAACACATTCCTGATAACCATTCTACCATATAATGCATAATGGTATCTTCTACCATAAAATTTCCAAATTTCGATAACTTCTCAAAATTTAATCTTCCATTCATTTTTTTTTTACCACTGCTTGCCCTTCTCATGGCTTGGCCTCTTCGTCATACTTGTACCACCGTTGTCCATTATCTACAACGGAACACACCGCCTAGCTTCCACATTGCTAGGAAGACTTTCGACACAAGGGACCCCACACATGGATCCAACGACTACCGCCTTCTCTTCAATAAGTGTCTCAACCGAACCATCGGCTTTGACACGACTATTGGGTAAAATCGCACACGCCAACGGATTTACCCACACGCCGAAGGATCTTAGATGAGAACACACACAAACATGCCACAAAGAAAGCAATAGAGAATACACAAAGATTAGCGTGGTTCGACAACTCTTGCCTACGTCCACGGAAACACCTCAACAAAGTGTATTCACTATCTCAAATATGATTACATGGTTTGTAACCCTCTCCATTTTGTGTATCACTCAACAAACCCGATTACTCACTCAAGAGTTACAAGAAATGATAAACACTCACTCATTTCACTACAAATGATCACCTACACTTGTTTCCACTCTTCACATGATCACCCACTACTGGGGATGCCTCAACACTTCACAAGACTCCCTTTATATAGTGAAGGGATATGGCTTCATTCATGAACATGACATAGTGGATATTAATTGTTTCTCACATTTTCAATATCATTAATATCCACTCATTCCTCCAAAGATGAATATAGACTCCCCATAAGTCAAAACATTGAACTTCATTTCCTCTTGAATTGTGCCAATTTAATTTTCATCCACTTGAATTAATATTTGGAAATTTGAATTGATTTTTCAACACATTCCTGATAACCATTCTACCATATAATGCATAATGGTATCTTGTTTGTGGGCTCACATGGCACAAATGTGTCATGGGCTCGCTCTAACTCCTGGTAGTTGTGGATTGATCTCGAGCCAGAGTTACTTCTGTTAAATTAAACCAATCCCTTCTCTGGTGTAAAATGCTTAATAAACTCCCATAAGTGTGTTTAGATATTTTTTAGGTAAGATGAGTAATTAGATGTTTGAACAGTGCAAGTGCTATCATCATTTTTATTTTGGACTGCAAGAGTACAGGGGGATCATAGCTTCTGATGTATTTGAGTTCCCAGTAAAAGCTGCTTAAAATGGTTTCATCTGAGTTATATGCATTATGTAGATGTGTGAAATCCATTTTTCAGGACTGTAAACTAGAAATCAGTTCATTTTAATCTTATGTACACCATGTTTTCTTTCTCAGAAAAATGTGAGACAAACATGTAATGTTGTAAAAGGATTCGGAGCTCAATTGCTTTAAACATCCAGAGCCAAAAGGTTGAAATAAAAAATAAAAAAAAAAACACCTTTTTATAAAAAGGTACAGTGTTTCATGGATGGTCAAATCTAAGGATATTGAAATTAATAACATTCCTCGGAAAGGAGACAAAACTGTTTCAGGTTTTCTGCATTACTTAAATAAATGCACATGCTGTGGTCCTTCTATTCAGTGAAACTCCATATTCATTCATGACCTTCTTGGCAAACCATTAAATGCATCATTTCTCCTTAAGCAGAGATTGATTGTTATGCCTAATTAATTAGAAGCGTGTTGGTTCTTATAAATTGCCTTTATTATACACTATGCACACAAACACAATCTTGGGTGCACTCCCACATGCGAAAGGAGATGTGGAATGCATCCATAGTGACTTTCAATTATATATATTGGATCTACCTGTACTGATGCTCCTTTTAGAATTAAAATATACGGGTACTTTTATAAGCAAGCATGGTTAAGACTTACGATTCAATAATTATATCCTTGATGACCAAACTATTGTATATTGTATGTTTTTCTCAAACACCTGTTGTCGTTACTGTCAATTTTTTTTAATATTAAGAACGGTAGTGGAGGCATGCACAGATGGAAGAAAGATGTGAGCTGGTCAAACAGAGTTATGTTCTGTTCTGTATTGGAACACACTTTTCCTTGAATCTTCTAAAACATGGTTCCCCGACAGATCGTCTCTTTCCCGCAGAACAATGAAACCCGGTCGTCCATGAATAGTTTGTATAACTGTTTTTATTATTGTAATGTTATCTTTCCATGTCTGTATATGAAAAGGAGGAAAAGAACCAATTTTCATCGCTTTCTTTGAAATTTTACTTTTATTATCCCTGCATATTCTATGAAAATGATAGTACAAGGTTCAACTTCAGGAGATACAAACGCATCATATTTTACTATTAACATAAATTAATGTAATGAAAGTGGGCACTAATTAAGGCTAACAATATGGGTTATAAATGAACTTTGATCACAAACTAAGCCATTAATCAAGTAACATTTTGTGAACTCTTGTACTTAGATATTCTAAGATAATAACGTGTCTACAATGGACGATAATGAAATGGAGTGGCACCGAGTGAAGGCATGTGCACCTTCCACAGTCGTAGGTGCTGCCCATGACTGTAGCACACTGAGGATGACATTTTCATAAAATAAGTAATAAAGTGGAACAGGTAGCCCATGTTGCAGAAAGTTTGAGAAGAAGATATCTCCTATCATCCTAATACGAATTATTGTCTTTTAGTTGGTATTGTTTGCCATTTGTTTATAGAGTTTGTTATTTGTACACGTCAATATCAAATATTAATACTTTAAAATATTTATCTATTATTTTATTGTCTCTTTTCATGTATTTCAAAGTTCCAAAACACCACTTTCATCTACGACGATATCCTAGTTTGTGATGTTCAAAAATCATTACCATTGTTTATAATCACACCGAGTAAGCAACTAAGTACAAATTTGGATATGCACGGCAAAATCTCGGGAGTTATAAGATGGTCAAGGTAATTTAGGGAAGGAAGATAGGGTTTGGAGTAATAAGGATATCATGTGTTCAACTCCCTCCACTAACATAACGCACTAAACTACTAACATTATTTGCCTATATATAAAAAAAAACAGCAAAATCTCATTTTGGTACAGCGAAAAAATATTACAATAATAATTTAATATGTTTGTTTTCAAAAATGTTTCCGACAAAATTTAAGACTGGACAATTTAGCCCAATCCACTGAATGACATTTTAAAGATATTTATTATAAGTTTTTTTAATTATATTTATTTTTACAATTTAGACATCAAAGCATAGTGTTGTGTAAGTTTGATTTTAATTTTTTTTTTTATATACCATTTATTTTATTTTTTATATATTTTTACGTATTTTTTTATTTTGCTGGAATGCTTTCTTTAGCTATAAAATAAATATATAGTTGTTCAAGTTGATTTAGTTCTATTTTATTTAAAAAAATTCAATCAAACTGAACTAAATAATTTAATTGATTTGACATTTATATTATTAAAATTCAAACAAACCGATATCAAGTTCACCAATCTCTAGCAAAAGTGTTATCTCATCTAATTTAGCAGCTTGTAAATCATCATGATGCTTACTAGAGAAACATACAACATTGACAACAAAAGACAAGTTTGAAAAGAACTCATAGACTATAAAAATTTCACTAGAAGCAGCCAAAGCAAGTTGTAATCTATGTGTAAAGCAATGTATATGTAATACTATGTAATAAGAATAAGGACAATCTTTGAGGAAAAAAAATGCTTGCAATCCATTCCATTCCCCTCTCATATATTACTTGCACCATCATACATAGGGACGGACCCAGAAATTTTGACTAATGGGGGCAAAATTATATATCATAAATATTTTTATAAAAAATTATACAAATGCATAAGAGATAAAATAATGAAGATACATTAACTTCTATAAACATGCTTTCATACTTTGTGATTGTTGTATATTTTATCATTTTCAACACTATCAAAATTATTTCTATATGTACATGACCAAGTTGTAGTGAAAAGATAGAAGTGTTATATAAAGTAGGATTGTAGAGCAATGAGGACAATATTTTTAGTGTTATTTAGAGTAGGATTGTAGAGCAATGAGGGCAGTGTAATTTTCTTAGTGGGGCCAACAAAAATATTTATCTAAGATTTAATTAAAAATGTAAAACTTAGTGGGGGCAGCTGCCCCCAATATCTTGTATATAGGTCCGTCCTTGATCATACACTTGGCCACGAATCTTTTAAATATCAAGATCATACGGAGAAAGAACATCACACACAACTTTTTTAAGAGTGATAACCATTGTATCCTTAACATGCACTATATTAAAAAAAAAAAAAAAAAATCTTGTATACAACCATTTTTATCTACAAACCTCAAAACAGTAGTCATTTGCTCCCTTTGAGAAGTAGAGCATAAAAGTAACAAATTTCAGAGAGAAGAAAAGTTACCTTACTAAGGGTGGAGCAGGAGCCGGGAGCAGACCAAGCTAGAGGGAGAGATGCGGTGGCAGTCGAGGAGTCGAGCGGCAAAGAGAACAACGCGGTGGCGGTGGAGGCAGACATGCGACACTGCAACAGGGTGTATGAGCAGAGGCGACGACGACGGCGTATGAGCAACGACGGAACAACGACTGAATAGTCGAACGGCACGACGCCAGCGGTCGACGGACAGGGCGTATGAGCAATGGCTTGTCGAATAAGCAGAGGCTTGTCGAAGAAGCTTGTATAGTTGTAGTTGGTCTTGTCGAGTCGCGCATAAAAGCAGAGAAGAAATGTGTGCCAGTGGGTGATGGGATAATAGGTATTCAGTTGAGTTATGAATTTTCAAACTATTACCCCAAAACGATGCAGTTTGAGGGGTGCCTTAGAAATAATATCTAAGAAAATTAAATTTTTTTTTTTGGAGCAGTCGTTGCTCCCCGCCGCTAGCTATAACCAAGGACCGCCTCTGTTTACGACGATTTGAATTTTTAATTTAATAAATATATTATTTTTTTCATTAATTTTATATGGGTAACATTTTGAAACACATAAATATAAACATTTTACCTGAAATTTGATGCGTATATATTTGTTGGATAAACTTTAGTTTTATCATGGGCCCCCCATGATATAAGTCTGGCTCTATCCTTGATTAAGATGATACTTATCCACCATGAAATTAGTGTCATCTTATTATTGTGTTGGATTTTTTATTTATGTTTAGGCGTTTGATTATACTGGAAGAGAATAATCTTTACTCTATTAGCAAATTTTTTTTTATCAACCAAAATCTATTAGCAATTGCTAGGATGATATTCTTAAAAGAATCAAAATGTAATTTAATAATAATTTTATTATATGAATATAGAATAACGATTTTTTTTTATGATGTGTAACTTTGCACGTGAGAGAGTGTTATAAATTTGTGAGGGATTTTCTTGTTGGGACAAATTCTGTGAGGGACTATCTCTGTTGAGTGAGTTTTTGTTGGATAAAAGGATTTTTTTTATTTTATTTTTTTAAAAAAAGAAGGATATGTTTGTCTTGCATATGTTTTCTTTTTCTAGGTTGGATAAACAGTCTCTCAGAACTTTATCATGCATATCTTTTCTTTTTTATTATAGAAAGTACACTAGCTAATCAATTTGTTGTTACTAAAACAAAGTTCGTGAGCCTTGAAATGCTTACCTGATTATCAATTTACGTGGTTTTTTTTTTTTTGGTGAAACTTATTATTTACCAGATTAAATTTAACGATCAATAACATTATTGCATGATTAGTGATTAAATATAAATGTATATAAAAAAGTGCTTCATAGATTATACAAATAATTAACTTAATAATTGAGGATCCTTGGATCACAAGTTCATAACCATGCTCAAAATGCATGAATGGACAGAAATCAAGTTCATCTTCACATGTGGTGCAGCTAATCTTCGTACAATTAAATATGCAATTGTTGCATTATTCTCTCTCAGTCTCTATATATAATTAGAATGCTGGAACAAATAAAGTATTTCTTCCTGCATCTGTATATAGAAAATTAGAAATGGATACCAGACTAGTTAATTTGGAGTTTCTGCATTATCGTTGGCAATTGGCACACATACATTGAAAAAGTCTTTATTTATCAAACAAAACATCGTAAGAATTAAGACATAATCAAGTATGTATCAATAGAAACAAGTCCCACTGTCTACTTCCTCGGACGTCTTTTCCATTCTGAATACTAATCATAGGTAGTTAGTTTCGCTTTGTCGTGTGCACCTTGCTTCAGCTAATAAAACTATGCACTAGGCAGCTACACTACTCTATAAATATATAACCAATAGTTATCAACCCCTTCTATTTATTGAGCTTAAAATTATATTTGGTGCAGCAAAAGATAGTTATAAAGGTGCAAATGAACACTGAGAAACGCAGAATGAAGGCCCTCAAAATTGCAGCAGCGGAACCGGGTACATTTGTTTTGTATTGTACTTTTATGTTATTTTATAAAAAAGAATATATTAGGCCTAATTACACCATGATTAGTTATATTCATGAACAAGATAACTAATTAGGCACGTAATTGAGTAATTAATGCTCACGTTCCAAACACATGCATGCACAGGTGTGACTTCAGTATCGCTGGAAGGGGCAGATGGAGATCAAGTGGTGGTGGTTGGAGATTGTGTCGATTCCTATTGGAGAATACTTGACTAAAAGGCTAAAAGCCACATGTCGTATTTAATTACTCCCTCCGATTCTTATTATAAGCAAAAATTTAATAAAATACATATATTAATGTGGTTATTTAATCTCGTTTAAAAGAGTCATTGAGAATAAAAAATTAAGTTTGTTATCTAAATTACTCTTCCTCTTATTTATTAAGCTTATGTTGTTGAGAATAAAATGAGTCATTGGAAAAAAAAAATTGTATTAAATGAAGGGTATTTTGAGAATAACTTCATTATATAGGATGGAAGTAGTTGAAATTTGCTTATATTTTGGACCAAAAAATTTGAATTTTTTTGCTTATATCGTGGACCGGAGTAATAGATTAGTTACGGGTAGTTAATTTCAGTTATATAGCAGTTGATAGTTAGAAGTTAGTTAGCTGAACTTGATAGCTTAGATACTTGTATATAAGCAAATTGCTTATGATTTGTTCAATGAGAAATCATTTTACACCATTCATTTATAGTTTCCTTATAATTCTGTTTGCTTGACTAATGCTTTGAGATAGAAATTTTGATGTGCCAAAATGGAACGTGTGGAAGAAGTGAGAGACAAGAAAGAGGAAGCCAAGCCTGAGGAACAATTGCCATTATCATTACCACCATATTATCCGTTTGTCCCCCGTCCGTGGTTTTAGGGCTGCCCGCCCTTAACCTGAACAACCCCGGACAAGGAAGCAAGCATGCGTGTGGTTGGTTTCAGGTTTGCGGGTCACCGGGTTTATGAATATCCCAACGGTAGTGCTTGCATCATCATGTGAGATATTCACGCAACCTAGCTACCTATATGATGACAGTGTTTTTTTTTTTTTTTTTTTAGTTTTACTTGAGTTGCTTGATCTTATATTGTATGAATCTGTCTTTTTCCATTTAGCAACATGAAAGTTTGCTTAGCTTTCCTCGCACATCTTTTTGCAAACCATTAGATGGTTACCCTAATGATATGATCCCATGGTCACAAAATGCGTTTTCATGATAAAAATGCGCTTCTCACCTGTTAATTAATTGGCTGGATCCATCAATAAGTCATTCTTGCAAAAGTTGAACTTTACCCACAAAAAATACTACAATTGTTTTTAATGAAATCCGATTTTATCAAGGCGCATGTGTGTCGGTGTATCTCATTTCACATAATATTTAATTAAAATTAATTTTTCTTGCCAAGTTATAACATGGTATCTCAATATTTAATTAGAAATTTAGAAAAGCGTACTCTTTAAAAGAAGAAGGTCTCAATCTCAACCAGTGTTGTCAGAACCGGATCAGACCTGCCGGTTGAACCGATTGAACTAGGAACCGGTATGATGGCCGGTTCGGAATATCCAGAGAACCGCTCTATCTTCGAACCGCCTAGAAATCGGTAGAATCGGTCTAGAACCGGATAAACCGGTGAAAACCGACGATTCGTCCGGTTTGGCCAGTTGGCATGTTTTTAATGTTTTAAAAATCGGGACCAGTCATTAAATCGATGAAGGTACTGATTCTTGGTTCATTGTGGTACTGATTCTTGGTTCATTGTTCATTGGTTCAACCAAGGTCGAACCAGTTTTAATTAAATATATGTTTTTAATTTTTATATAATAAATTAATATGTGAAAAGGGGAAAATGAAATAAAAAAGGACATGATAAGTAGGCCTGCTTGGCTTGTCAAAAATGAAAGTAAGCCTGCATTGTTGAAGGTGGGTTGGACTGAATTTGGGCCACTTTAACATAACAATTTTAAAGTGTTAAAATATGAAACACTAGGGTGGTGTTTGTTTCAATTTATAATATATATCATTCCTAGGAATGTCATTCCTCGATGTGCTATGACCAGGAATATTAATCCTAGACAAATTCTAAAACATGTTTGTTTAGTATTTATTACTCCTAGGAATATTTGTTAAAAAATATGGGAAAAAAAAAGTGGGAGAATGTGAAAATTGAAGTTTTTGGTAGTAATTTTCTACTTTTTCATGTTTATTTTCATTCTCATGCCATGGGAAAATAATATACCCACCCCTCATGGTGGGAATAAAAATGAAGAAGATCATGAGAATATGACTTTCTTGGGAACCAATTTTACCTAGGAATATATTTTAAAAACTTGAAACAAACATGGGAATATTGTATTCTCATGACCACATTTCGAGGAATAGCTTCTCAAACCCTGAAATAAACACACTCTAGATTTAGTATCTATTCTCCCTTTCTAAAAGTCAGCTGCCTACCTCCTCAACGCCTCCTCCATTGTAACACGCACTCCATTGAAGCGCATAATTCTTCCTCCTCCCTCATCCTTGAGCATACACACTCCATTTATAGTTCCTCTCTACACAGTCCTCCATTGTAGCACAAAATCCTCTCTTCACTCTTCTGTCGAACTGTCTCTATCGCAACTACTTCTCTCATCTCTTTTTTTTTTTTCTTCTTCTAAAAACCATGTGATTCTGAGAACCACAGGAATCGGGTGAACCTTCGATTTTCACAGGTTTGGCCGGGTCAACTCCAGTTTCGACAGTTCTTGTCCAGTTCCATGGCTGAACGATTTCCTGGTTGAATTGGACCGGACACATGACTGATTCCCCGTCGAACCGGTCGGTCCGGTACGATTTTCAAAACATTGGTTAGTAGTAGCACTTTTGCTAGCATTCCTCAAGAATTCAACCTTGCAAGATCTGGGACAAAAACACAGGAACCCGCATTAAAAAAGAACCAATGTTATCAGCTCCCGCTACTTCACCATCGGCGATGTTGTTTTGGCGGGAAGTATAATTAATGAAATTGAACGGTGAGTCTGGAATCCGATGACCATGCGCACGGATGACGGGTCCATGCCATTTACTCATTCACGGGACTTTTGTGCAAACTCAAACTCAAACACAAATAGAAGCTTCAATAAATGCTGCACACGTTTTATTTTTTATTATTTTTTTGGTGCTGCATCTTTTTTAAAAAAAAAATTCAGTTAAGGTTTAATGAACTGTTTTTGAGTTTGAGTTTGAGTTTGAGTTTGAGTTTGAGTTTGAGTCTTTGGATTTTATATGTGTAAATTCAAAATTATTGGAATTATTAGTATTCGTCGTTAGTTCTCTACTATTAACCATTGATGTAGTTAACGGGAGATCACATCAGCAGTATTATGTCACTGCCATGTAAGTCCGAATATTTTTTGAATCCAATTGTCATTAAGAAGTTTGAGCATCCACACTAAACATCTCATTTTAAAATTCTTAAATAGGTCATACCATTATATTTTATCCACTTTTACTTTTTATAACTTTAACATCCCATCTTTTCAACCCAACAACTTCTAAAAAATTATTAAATAGACCACATCAATGACCTCACATCCTTATATTTCCCACGATACAATATTGCAATTCAATATAATTTAATAATTATTAAAAAAAAAAACAAAAGTGAGAAGAAAAAAGCACAAGCAACGAGTGCTTATGCAAGCACTCTACAATTTTGAGATGCTTAACTACCACCTGCAACATCGCCAAAAGAAAGAAATTATATTTGAACAACCAAATTGAGACATCATATGGTGTTTTTTTGGTGTATTTTTGAGATGCATGTTTATAAAGAAGATGAAAAAGTAAGTGAGAAATAAAGATAAACACATACAATGTCTCATACAGTGTCCAAAATTTGATGTTAAAATATCATAACTCAAAAAAAAAAAACGCACCCTGCATTTGGCACTAATGCAAGTGCTCTTATAACTATTAACCATTGATGTAGCTAACGAGAATGAATGATTCAATTTTTACCAACATAATAATTAAACATTAATAGATAAAATATACTCCCTCTGGTCCTATATATAAGAGGCAAAACCCTAAAACACACAGACCAAGGAAATGCATTGAAATAAGCTATTTATAATTAATATTCATGTAAATTTACAAATTTAACCCTTCAATAATCAATGAACAAATCTACTTGTATTGAAAGTTGCACTGTCTCGTAAATATAAACCCTATTATAAATAAGGGTAAAATTGGAAGTGAGCATTTAATATTTGTCAAAATACATGCATGTCTCTTATATTTTGGACCAAAAAAAAGTGGTCATTTGCCTCTTATAATAAGGACCGGAGGTAGTATAACATACTAGAAAGTAAAATGTTAGAGCTAACAAGTACCAATTTTATGTTTTAAAAATAAAAAGAAATAAGTTTTCCTTTTTTCTTAATTGTAGGGCTAAGCCGAAAGAAACTACACAGGAACCACTCAATCAATACCTACTGTGAATTGCTTCATTCGAGAACCACTCTCAAAAGAAAAATGCAAGAGGACGAAAATTAATTAGGAAACGTTTCATTATCTGAACACCCAACTATAAGTCTATAACATATGTGCATTTCTCGCTAGAGATCCACACAACCGGCCCTTTGCTGCAACACAAGATCCTATTAGTGACTAAAGAACTCCTTAATAATAATAATAATAATTATAGATATAAATGAGGGGTGTTTTGTTTTTGAAGTCAGTTGTAATTTTGCTGTCTATCTTTCAGCATATGATAAGTGATGCTTTTCAGCCCTTCAATGGAGGTAGGGAGAGTATTCACTATGATGCTTGAGTTAGTCTTTATCAATGAGTTCTTTTAACTACTGAAAAAAGAGCAACGAAGGCATTGTAGTATTATCATGTATTCATGTCCAGGACAGCCTTTGAATCAACCTCTACAATGATTTTTGCACCCCCTTTGCTGTAAGTCATATTTGGGCGTTTAATACTAGATCTATCTTGTTAAAACTTCTAGATTCAAAGTTAATTGTAATAGACCTGGAATTTAGAAATCAGACTTAGTGCATTTTTGAATTTGATTCGATTATACTTCAGGTTAATCCAACCTTAATTATTACAATACTTTTTTAATTAGATATAAGTAATACGATCACATAACTTAAATTAATAATTTACTTAACCTTATAATATATTTACATTAATGTTATGTGATTTGAAATATATGATAAAATATACCTTATTTTAAAAATTTTACCCATTTTTTTTAACTTTACAATCTAGCCATGCATTGTTCAGTTTTATATTATTTTAAGATATTGAGCCATTCTAATTCAAATATAAAGAAATGATCTGATTAAAATATCACATCAAGCTAAAACCATCCCATAAATATCTCTATATCATATGAATGCTATGATAGATATCCAATAATTCAGCTACTGTGCGCAGCCACCAATATTTGTCATACTAGCCGTCTTCGGTGTTCCTCCACCTCTAACCTTCGGAGGACAGAGATTGACTATTTGGAAGAAACTCCCTTTTAGATTGGAGTTAAAGAGCTGTTTAACAATAAAATACCACTTTAATATGTTACATATTTTTTTATAAGTAAATGTTTGTAATTTGTTGTTATGTTGGTTTTTCTCTTTTATTAGGATTTGAATCCTGGACCTCCAACCCCTTCAACTCCTTATACCCTTAGTTCAAATTAGTTGAGCTATCTCATCCCCTTTAATGTGTCACATATGATTTTGGGTTGCTTGAAATTATAGAGAGTTACTTATATAAGCAATAATTTCTTATGGATTGCTTAGCATTTATGTGTGTAAATAAAATAGAGAGAATGTGAAATGTTGAAGAGAGGAGGATAATATTTGTGAGTTAAACAACTTATTGATAGAACTCCCGTTATAATAAAAATTGATTGAGTTGCTTAAAATTGATGTGACTTTGTGGAATAAGATGAGCCACCTCAATTTTAAGTAGGCTACAAGTCACCGATTTCTGATTTGGATCCTCTCTCGTCGGTCTCGTGGATGCACCATGCAACAGTTATATTTTTATCCATATCACATGTGGTAGGACTAGGAATAAAATTAGAAACAAAAATTAAAAATCACCCTAAAGACACACGAGTCACTTAGCATTTGAACATGAACAAATGTAACTTTACAGTATCCATAAGGGAGGAATCTACAATACACCATCGTAGGGATTGAGTTTTAATACTCCAGGGGCATAATCGGTATATCACTAAATAAAAAAATAAAACAAAAACACATTTCTCTCCCCAAATCATCTCTCTCTCACCTGCTTCACACAACTACACCCTCCAACGGTAATCACCGTCCGAACACTGATCGTCGACCGCCGCGCCATGATGGACTCCAAATCAAGTGGTGGGGTGGGGGTGGTGCCAGTTGCAATTCGAAACATCCACTTGTAGCCTTCTCTCTCACTCCTCTCTCTCACCGCCGCCTCGACCGAAGCCAGTGATGCTGGTTGGTTCGCCGAGGGTGTGGTTAGGCTTTACGAAATGTAAGGTTTTTGATACTTGAGTTGTTTGCTCTGATCTTTTTGGGGTTTCGTTCTGATAATAATCTGATCTACTCTGTTTTTGTTTTTTAATTTTGAAATCTCATGTTACCTTGTCAAAAGAAATGGGTCCAGTTACGTTGTAAAAAAGAGAGGCACTAAGGTTAAGCATCAAAACCACCCAACAATGGAGGATGGTTGCGAAAATACAGGTCGCTCCATTCAATTCCATCAAAACCAGGGCAGGAAGGAAGCAACATCTTGCCCAGAACCGTCGTGGACCTCCATTACCCTCCGTGTCGTCTTCGCCGCTTTCGGCTTGCTACCACAAGAAATCAGCTGCGTGCGTCGATGGGTGGCATTAATACGATGATGGTGATGCCAATGGTATGATTGAGAGAACAATATTTTGTATAAGATCTTATTATTGAAATGGTAGAAGGGTATAAATTGATTGTTCTTCAACCTCTCAACCTTATTCCTCTATCATTTTTTCGCAAACAGAGAAGTATTATAATCTTTAACCATTTTACCCTTTTTAATTTTTGGCTGTTGGAATATTATAATGTTAAATCTAGGGTTCAAAATGATGGAGGATACAAACTCCAACTTGATAGTGGAGTATTGAAGACAGCGCCTATCCATAAGTACTCGTAAATGTTAGGACATTCTAGTAACTAGATTTGCAGTTTGAAAAGGAGCGTAAAGTTTAATTATTTTGAATACAGTCTCATTATATTATGATCATATTGTTGTAGGGAACCAATATGTGGTTGGTCCAAGTGGTAAGGGATTTGAGCACTTTAAGCAAGTGATCAGGGATTCGAATTATGGCTTATGGAGAAAACCTGGTTGAGAGGAGAGAACTCACCTTGTGTGCCTAACAGGTTGTCGACGGAGATTAGTCACTGCTAACAGTTGTGGATACTTCGTACCTATGTCATGATTACATAAAAAAACAAAATTGCTGTGGACAATTACCTATTAAAGTAGTTCTTGCATCGAGTATAAGCCATTATCACGAATCATTATTGCAATTTTTTAAAAAGAGTAATGATATTTGCACACCCAAAATTGACACCAAAAGTTGACACCTTGGTTAATCGGTACAAATATTTGGTTAATTCAGTTCATTATATGGTTAATCACGTGTAAATATTTGGTTAATTCATGATGATCCATTAATCATATAAAAAACTGAATTAACTAGATATTTGCATGTGATTAACCAAATATTTATATGATTATGCTTCATATAACCCATTAACCATATAATGAACTGAATTAACCAACAATTTACACATGATTAACCAAGGTGTCAATTTTGGGTGTCAAACCTAGGTGTTCAAATATCATTACTCTTTTAAAAAATTGCTAATAAAGCTCCAAGTTTGAATCATATCCATATGGAGATACATATGATGGTATCAAAGCACATCTGATTCCTTTTCCCAGATAACAAAAACACTTTATCTTCATTGAATTTGAATATTGTCATATTTTTTGGCAAAATAATTCTGAGTATTGTCTTAACGTTACCCAGAAGTCCATAACGACTCCACCTCAGATCTGGTTACTACTGGATAAAAATAAAAACACTAGGAATAATTTAAAACAAGGGTCAGAAGCTTTTCAATTTTAAATAAATCTAGCAAAGTACCAGAGTTTACTCAAAGCGAGTAGGGACAAAGAAAATGGCAGGTGTGGAATTAGGTGAGTGAATACTAATTCCATCAAGTAGTGCGCAAAAGTTTGAAATTGGTTTTTGAAAAGATAATAACAAACCATGTTAAGGAGAAAAAGCAGAAGCCGTAAAAATCCCATTCCATGCCCGTATTATTATATGTTAACTGAATAGAGCTCTTTTAAAGTAAATTTCAAAAATGAGTATAAAAAATAAATTCAATATTTTAATAAAATATATTTAATTGTAATAATCGATTAAATAATAAATAATTTAAATAAATATATTGAGCAACTCATTTTAATAATAAATTTACTTTTAAAAGAATGTTATTTTTTCCCCCATCGTATGAAACCTTGCCGCTTAATTAATTTAAAAGATGTAAGATTAGTGATAGAGTGGAGAAAAATCAGAAATGGCAGGAAGGTTGCATAAAAGGACATATGTTCCCAACCCGTGGGCCATTAATCCAGTTGTTTGCTAAAAATCCACATTTCTATCTCTTTTTCTACCCCTATTTCGTTTTCATATATTAATTATTTCGAAAGGATGTTTTTATATAATATATTTTTCTATAATTTTTAATTTTTAATTAAACAAAAAATATAAATTACTTAAAAATAATATAGTTAAGGATTAAAGT
This sequence comes from Echinosophora koreensis, assembly GCA_035048595.1. Taxonomy (NCBI): domain Eukaryota; kingdom Viridiplantae; phylum Streptophyta; class Magnoliopsida; order Fabales; family Fabaceae; genus Echinosophora; species Echinosophora koreensis. Next base: position 4,629,525 of record JAPCYP010000019.1, on the reverse strand, counting down.
TGTATGCACCGTCAGTGTAAAAAGTTTTACACCGATATCCACTAACATTTTGACATGTGTGTTTTTATTTTAATAATTATGAGAGAGAAATAACATTGATATTGATTTGTCAAGATATTATTGGATGTTTGTATAAAGATCTTTTACACTGACAGTGTATAGAAATTAAACTCTATAGTTAATATTTAAAAATATAAATATTTATTATTTATTTTTATTTAATAAATAAATAAAGGATTGAGCAGGAACATTCAAAATTAAACTTTAAATTTTGAACTGTCCCAAAGCGACCCTGAATCCTTAATAAAAGCAACTTGTCTTCAACATTCTATACTCCAACTCACTTCTTCTAATACTCAACTGCTTTCTCTCTCTAACTTTCCCTCCTTGCTGCTGTGAGGGTCCCAAAACACAGCTGGGTCCTTATTAAATCTTCCTCAACCAGCACTTCAACCTTCTCATTCTTCACTCTTCACTAATCTCAACCTTCACAACGGTTTCATAACCATAATCCCTACCTTATGCTCTTATACCCTTTTTCCACTTCGTATCTTTGCTCTCACCATGGCCAACGCTTCAGATGATGCCGAGTTCGACAAGGAGAACAACAAGAATGGTCTCAACGCAACAGAGTTGAACCCCGAGTTTGGTTTCCCTTCTGAGTTCCCCTACGAGTTTGACTCGTTCGGGATACAGCCTCTTGACTCACCGTTGGAGTCCTTAGCTGGCTCTACCGAGACAGAGAGCAGCGACGAGGAGGACTTCTTCGCCGGGTTGACTCGCCGCCTGAGTCAAGCTTCGCTTCACGAAACTCGCCCGAGTCAACTCACTGTTCCCATCAACAATAGCAACAAAACTGAGGTAACATAACACAACACTTTGGTTTGTTTCCTCTATGGTTAACCACTTAACCTAACTTTTTTGTTGTGTCGTTTCCGCAGATTCAGATGAAGGATCGGGTCATATCCGGGTCGCCCCAGTCAACACTGAGTGGAATCGGAAGCTGGTCGGGTTGGAGCTCCGGGTCAGGCGATGGAAGCCCTAACGGATCTTCTCGTGTTCCTTCGCCAACAACGACGGCGTTTTCAGACGACGCGTGGGAGACTATATACGCTGCCGCAGGACAAGTTGCAAGGTTGAAGATGAACGACGTCGTTTCCAGATTCGATTTTCACGACAGAGGAGTCACGCGTGGCCTCCCTCCACATGTTGCATCTGAGAATCGTGCCCCTGCTTTGTTCACGAACCAAAGTCTCGACCTAGCGTCTCAGGTGACCTATCTGAGAACTTGTTGAAAACCGTTTTATTTCGTTTACTTTACATGCGAACATGTCGTTTATTTATTATGTATGGGTTTGTTTTTGGTTTGGTTCTGTAGGTTCGGATGAGGCAGGAGCAGATGCTGAAGCAACAGTGTGGTTCGGTTTGGGGAAGGGAACCCAAAGCTATTTTCTCAACTCAGCAGCTGGAGGTTCAGAACAAGGGTCGTGAGTTTGGGTATGAGAGTGTGAAATGCGCGCGCCCTTTGCCTCAATCTGCATGGCACCCTCTGCAAGTTAAGCACCAAAATCAACAGGCACAAGTACAACATGGCGGATCCGGGTCTAGACCCGTTTTGCACGGTGGATCTGGTGTCAAAAGGGGTTGTGCTGGAACTGGGGTGTTCTTGCCTCGCCAATATGTGGCCCCACCCGAGCCTCGCAAGAAAACAAGTAAATCACTAGAATCTGTTTCAACTTGTGTTGTTTCTTTTACCATTATCTCAGTGACAAACGTTTGTGTCGTTTTTTGGTGGTTACTTGCTCACTTGGTTGTGTTTGTTGCGCTTCTCTTCTGTTAATAGGTTGTGCACCTCCTCGTCTCCCAGCAAAGGTTATTCATGCTTTGAACTTGAACATCGAAGACCTGAATGCTACTAGTCAACCACGCTTCTCGAGTGCTTATGGCGTTGACTATAGTAAGTACTGTGTAGGTCTTCATTGAAGGGATTTTTTATGCCCCCAAGTTATTGGCTGGAATTTTGTGACTTATTTGGTTTTTGTATATTTGGGGTTCTTTTTCTTGCAGACGCGTTATTAGCCAGGAGAAATGCTATTCTGATGCAGCAGAAGTTAAGCTTAAGGCGAGAAGAGGCAGCAAGCTATGAGATTCGCCTGCCTCAGGAATGGACGTACTGACTCTTTTGATTGTTCACTGAAGATGATCATTCAATTTCTCCATGGAAAACTTAAGTGGAGAAGAAACTACTAGTAAAGTTTAGAAGAGGGTTGTAATAGGGTACTTGATATAGGGTTGTAATAGGGTACTTGATAATTTTTTTTTTTTTATCATTAAAGATGAGATTGAAGAATGTGTTTGGTTAGTGTAGTTGCAATAAATCATCTGGTTTTTGGGAGAGATGCAGCTGTAGGGATCTGTTTGTTAGTTGGAGAAACTGTTTGAAAGGGCAGTTTAGGGAAGGGCTTTATGTTTTATCTTTGATTATTAATGTTATTATTAATTATTATTTGTAAGTGTAGTAATAAGATAAAGGGGTCGTTTTCTTCCATGTGTAATATAATGTTAATGGAAGACTGGTTAAAGGTTTGTAGTGTTGGCATTGGCAGAAGCTTCAAAGTCAAGCAAGCAAAAAGTTTTTGAAGATTGCCCCCATCTCTTTGCTCGTTAAAAGATTTGAGTTTTATTTGAACACAAATTTTAGATACCAGAAGTGATATCGGATGGTTCTTTTCTCCATTTCTCACTTATTTCTTATCATCTTTATATACATCTATCTTGAAAATATATCAAAAAATAAAAGGTATATCATATAATATCCTTAATTTTGTGTTAAAAAAACATTATCTTCAAGATTAGAGTGTAATGTGTTAATTGATAAACTTCACCTAGTAAACATAGCTCTTGTTATGTAGATCCTCAATATCTCCCTTTTTACTCTTGTCCCTTTTGAATGTTGGTTTTTTTAGACTAATTTTTTTTAAAATATTTTTATGGAATTTGTGCACCGAACCTAGGTACTTCTTACTGTTCCCCCAATTGAATGTTGGCCTTTCTAAGACTAATTTTTATATTTTCGAATTGAATTTATGCACCGAACATAGGTAATCTGTCAAGCACTACTCTCACAACTCGGGCTAGAGTTTAAATTGTTATTTGCACACCCAAATAGATGGGACACTCATTTGGGATATAGTAATTAATTATGTATAAATATTTGGTTAATCCAGTTTATTATATGGTTAGTGAACTTAGTTTTCATAATCATATAAATATTTGGTTAATCACGTATAAATATCTGGTTAATTCAGTTCTTTATATGATTAATGGATCATCATAAATTAATCATATATTTTTATGTGATTAATCATATAACAAATTGAATTAATTAAATATTTATACATGATTAATCAAGATATCTCAAAAGGGTGTTATTTGGATATACAAATAACATTTAATAATCGCTAATCAGACAATCATTGAATGCAGAAGTCAAGATATTTTCACTACAATGACAAGTCATGGGTGGGGTGGGAAGAACACAAAAGTAAGCAAGCCAGGGACTATTTTGCTTGCAGAGTTGGGAAATGATTCAAATGAGTGGTGGAGATACGCCAGATGGGGATTGTGGGGATAAACGTCTGATGGGTCCCCTCTGAGCGCAATGTTTGGGGCCTATTGTGTCGGTTACTTCCCCATGAAGCTGCATCTCCCGCTCTTTTTTTTCCTAAAAGAAGCAACCGCAGAGTAGTCATTTTGAAAGTTGGGATTTGATTTGCGGCATTTCTCTATTGATTTTGACCTAGTCAAACTTCTCGTATATTACGTATTGTCCCCTCCGATCCATAATATAAGAAATAAAATCCTAAAATATATAGATTAAGGAAATACATTGAAATGAGCTAATTATAATTAATATTCATATAAATTTCCAAAAATACTCCTTCTAACAAATGAACAAACCCACTTATATGAAAAGTTGGTATATCTCGTAAATATAAATCTTATTATAAATGAAGGTAATATTGGAAATTAACATTTAATGCCTGTGAAAATTGATGCATGTTTCTTATATCTGGGACAAAAAAAAAGTACTCATTTGTTCTTATATCAAGGATCGGAGGGAGTATGATGTGATCATGGATTGATCACTAAACATCTGAGGATCTTTCTTTGATTTCAAGTGCTAAGAATTCAAGATCAAACACAAATTAGAACAATAGAATGAAGTTTGATTCTCAGGTGAGAATCAAGATAAACAAAAAGGAGTAGAAAAGGACAATTATATATGAATTAAAATGACAAGAACAATAATTAAAGTGCAGAATTTAAATTACAAAAATTAAAGAACAAACAAAGTAGAAAATGGAATAGGAAGAAGATGAAGGGGAAGGCGCCGCAAATGCATTCTTCTTGGAGAAGAAGATTGAATTTGATAAGCCAAAGGAGGATTCACAACTTGAATATGGAAATTCAAGATAAGAATCAATGGTTCAACTCTTGAACCAAGAAGAGGAGAACACCCTCTCTCTATAAATATCTCAAATATGAGAAAACCTTCCAAATGAATTCAAACATATGAAATGAATTACAAGGAGCCTATTTATAGATATGAGCAAAGTGTTCATCCACTTTCAAGATGCAAATGGCGCCTCCTACATTATAAACCCAAGTGTGTGCTTGATTTTGGCCCAATGCTTCCTACTCCTATGCTTATGACCCAATAGGCACAATTCCTAAACTAGTCTTAAGTGCTTTTATGAATAAGCACTTCTATTACATGAAGTGTAGTCTATACAAGGTCCTAGTTCCTATATTTATTACATGAAGTCTCTCTATACAAAGGTCCTAGGCCCTATCCATAACTAGGTATCTTGGACTATCTTTTAGAGTATTTTGGACTTTACTTAGCTTTGACCTTGTCATGGGTCCATGTGAGTCTTTAATGCTTGGTCATTTGCTTTGTGAATCCATGTTCATATCAGAGTATCAATCATCAATTATTATTATATTATTATTAAATTCAAATTCAAATTTCACTATATATTTTTTTTTACCAAATTAAACGCAAATTCACTAATACTAATTAATGAAAAAATATTAAGTGAAAAAAAAATGCATTTAATATTTGGAAAATATGAATTTATTTAAAAATATTTTTTAATAAAAATAAAATTATAATGAGGATTTAGTGGAGGGTGATAGCGTGAATCCGCAAATGTACGGCTTCGTCGTCAAGTAAAAAAAAGATCGAACCCACAGAGACCGTGATCTTAAACAACAATTAATTATTAAATCAATTAATCTAACCAAGGAAAGATTTGGTTTTTGAAATAAGAATCAAGTAACAAACCAAGTATTAATAATCGCAGTCAAACATAATAGGAAAGTAAATCAATTTGGGGTTTTTCAAATTAAAGAGGAATTTTCAGGAATTGGGTTACCAACAAGATTGATTATGCTACTAAATTGACTACCCCTCTTGTTAATTATCAAAATGCTTTGAAGGTGAATTTATCCTAATAAAGTTAATGTTCCCTCTCGAAATACAAGAACCGTGCCCAATTAAACCAACACATACTCTCGTGATAATTGTATTTAAATTGAACCCATTACGGTTTGTGACAATTCATGAACCCTCGAAGGACCGCTTCTAACTTTCGTGATTTAAGTTCTAAGTTCAATTCTTATGGATCCAATACCTAGGTTCACTTCTCAGTTCCTCCATAGAATATCTAAGACATGCAAATAGTTGATCAATCAATTCACATGGATGAAGCACAATAAGAATTAAATCAAAAGTAAATTGAAATTAACAAAAGGGAAAAAATCAATTCATAACATAAAAAAAGTCTTGGGCATAGCCCCAATTCCTAGAAATAAAAGACTACTCAAGCATTTTCACGATAATAGCAATCTTGATTAAAACGAACATATAAATCCTAAGAGAGAAGAAATTGGAGAAGAAGAGAAATCCTAAATTAAGTCTAAGGTAGCAGCCTAGATCCCCTATTTTCGAGCCTAATTGCCATATTTATAGTGTAGGTTAACTTGGGATTAAAACAATTACAAATCAGATAAAAAACAGATCCCAAAATCGCAGATTTTTACGCGTCATGGTCGTGACAGCTGTCAGGGCCAGGCCATGACAGCTTCTGCTTTGTGAATTCTTGAGCTGATTGTAGGGATGGCAATGGGTAGGGTTTGGGTAGGGTACTATAGTACCCGTCCCCATACCCTCGTTTGAAAAAATTACCCGTACCTGGACCCGTACCCTCATGGGTAGCAACTTTAGTACCCTTACCCTCTGGGTACCTAAATACCTGTACCCGCACCTATTACCCGCACTTTAACAGTGAAAAAGTAAAAAATAACAAAAGAAAGTTATAACAATTAAAAAACTATTCAAAGGTCTTTTAAATCCATTAATAAATATTACAAATCAAAATATTTAAATAAATAAAACACCCAAAAAGGAATTATGGATGCAACTAGGTTTAGAAAGTTAAGAATCTTTAGATTAATTTTGGTTTTATAATTTGTATTAAAATTAAAATTATATATATTAGTAATATAAATAAATAAATAAATAATTATATATACGTATACATATGTGCGGGTATGGGGCGGGGTGGGTACCATCGTACCCGTACCCGCACCCGTACCCATTCATTTTTGCGGGTAATTACCCGTACCCGGACTCTTACCCATTATGTGGGTAATTACCCTACCCATTGTAGGTAATTTTTGCGGGTACCCTATGGGTAGGGTACAAATTGCCATCCCTAGCTGATTGGCTTGTCACGGTCGTGATGGCAGGCCGTGACAGCTTCTGAGTTTTGCTTCCTTTTTTCTTCATTCTACATGATCATGGCCATGATGACCATCACCCCCAGACCGTGATGGCTTCTGCCTTGCTTATTTTTTCATGTTTTTCATGTCCCATCTTCAAGAAACACCAAATCAACTGGACTTAAGCATTTTCATCATCAATTCCTGCACACAAAACCACCCTTACCCGTTTCAAAGGAAAAACTATCAAATAACAAAAATAAAATGCATAATCTACATGAAAATGCATGCAAAATGATGAAGAATTATGAGGTGAAAACACACTCATCAGAGGGATTTTAATGATGTTTTAAAAATCGATCCAACTAGTTGAATCATCGATCGAATACCTTTCTGATGTCGGTTGGATCAAAGAACCGAGGAAGCATTTTCATCAAGTATAGTCAATTGATACCGGTCAAATTGACGTAACATTAGTTTCGAAAGCAGACAGATTCATTTTCAAAATCTTGTTTTGAAAGAATGGGTACTTTAGGTTTTTATATTCTAAAGTTAATGATGTAATTATGCTGAAATTATGATAATCAATTAGTATTGTTGTCTTATTGCAAATATATTTCTTAAATCTTAATTTAAAAGGAAAGAGTGTCATTTTTTAAATAAGAAGATAAAGTATAATTAACTCAGACTTCAAAATAGGTTAGTGAAAATTTCTTTAGTATTAATGACAATCAATTCTTCTTTAATGCAGGTCTCATTGTAAAGTTTTTTACAATATGAATGAACTACAGGTCATCATACATGCGTTCAGTGTAAAGCTCCACCTTCTTGTTTCCAGCATCGTGGAATGCTTTCGATACTCCTTCTACAATCATTTTTGGATTATGGAGCCCTTTCCAACAAGCACCACAAAAACATCGTAAGGATTCTCAAAGGGAAATCTTTTCATAAAATTGACATCTCAGCCATTGTTTAGAAGGTTATGGAGAAAGGAAGTAAAAGGAGAATGTGGAGTGCTAATAACACACTCTTTCCAACATACTGCCTTCTATTAGTTGAAGTTTATGTGAGTCCCACTATTTGGGAAATGGGTCCCACTAATTCATGTAGCCCCACTTGAATTTTATAGGACCCATGCAAATTCCAACCAATTGGATAGAGTGTTTTGGAAAGAGTGTGTTACTAGCATTTCTTGAGGAGAATATATGGGTGTGTGGTGCATTTGCCAATGTGGATATGGCAAGTTTCATTGTCATTACCATGAACTTTGTAGGGTTGTGCTGGTCGAACCCGTTTTTAAGAATTTGCAGAAGATCTGTGAAGGGATTTATTTTAAGTTTCTTTTATAAATTTAATAAATGTTCTTGGGGATAGGGATCCCACAATGTGGGGAGTATGATCCCCGTCCCCGTCTCTAGATTGTCTTCTATGGGATTTTTACCCCTTTCCCCACTCGAGGGCCCCCAAATAGGACAGTTTCTATAGGGATCCTTTTACATATGTGAAACTTACATCCCTAATCTGCAGGAAAGGAGATATTTGAAGTTGTGAAAATAAAATAAATTGAAGACTTATAAACACCGTTAGAAACATAGGTATCGAACTCTTGCAAAACATGACCAAGGAGGAAAGGAGGTCGATATTTGGCTCCCTAGAAATTGATTAAATTAACTTCCACTCACATTTTGATAATAACTTAATTTAACTAAACTAATTTTAATTTGGCTGGGTTATGGTGGATCTGGAGATGGAGAAATAATATGGTTTTTGGAGAAGAGGCATGGATAATTCAGAGTCATTCATAATATTTATTTGTCTTTGGATGAGTTCTTGAAAAGTTACCCTCCTGAGAAGTTGAGCCACCAACAACGTAGCTTGCTCCAGCATTGGAATCCCCCACCAGAGGGTTTTATCAAACTGAATACAGATGGTAGGTTCCTTTATACCACGGCTGTTATTTTGGGGGGGGGGGGGGGGGGGGGGCTTACATCAGAAAACGGGAGCTGGTTAGCTGGTTTCTCAAGTGTTGAGGGAACAGGTGATGTTCTCCTAGCTGAAATTCTTGCATTGAAACATGGCTTGGACTTGGCATGGAGGCTACAGTATAGGAAGATTATTTGCGAGGTGGACTCTCAGGACTTGATGCAACTAGTACAAGACAGAGGCAAAGTCCATTTTCCACGGTCACTCATGGATTTCGAGAGGTCAACTCTTGTGCAGACTATATGGCCAAAATGGTGTTCATTCAGAGGGAGGGAGGGAGGGGGGGGGGGGAGGACCCTCCTTCTGAGTTCTGAATTGGGATCCTTACTGTTAAAGAACTCCTCCTTAGAAATGCCCTCTCCCCCTTAATTCTCTTTTTGCTTTTCTTATTTTGTACTATAGAAAAAAAAAACTAATTTTAATTTAAAGAATGCTAACAGGTGTGTCCTTAGAGCATTGTTTAAGAAATCAAGAAATGAAAGTTTGTATGAGAAAATTGTGTATTTGATATTTTGAAAAGTGTTACACTTAGTTTTTCTAATACAACTTTCCTTTTATGAATTCTTTAACCAATATTTTTAGGACACTCACTAACAAAACCGTTTTAATTTATCAACAATAATTGGCACAACTGATAAGAATACACACTCTTATGTTATCAATTAAGTTGGTCGTAATTTGTTGCCTCTGAGTCAAAGAGCCTACCTTAAGCTGGAACATGATAAGTATCCCTAATCCTAAATTTTAAAGTTCGGATAAATAATTTGTCAAAAAAAAAAGTTCGGATAAATAAAAGCATTTAATTTTATTCTTAATTAGGTTACGATGAGATAAAGATATAATTAGATAATTAGCTTGAACATGGTTTCGATAGATTATTATTACTATTATTTTGGATCATCGTTTCAAAAGTAATTTGGTATATGATTATTGAGTTACAATAAAATAAAAAAATACTATCTAACAAAAAAAATATGAAGAGAGAAGTTACTATTTCAACTGTGTTAAAAGAATTAGGAAGTTAAAAAAAAAAACGAATATTAGGAAACTTTTAGAATACTCCAGTGTGTTTTAGTTTGAATTAGACAGAATTGACCTTATGAATATATCTTTTTTAAAAAAAAAAAAATAGAAAATGACTCCAGATAGCATTATAGTATTTTGGGATAATTTCAATTTTAGACGGCACGTTATCATTTAGAAGACATCCTCTTTTTTTTTTGTTGGTGTACATCATTTAGAGGACATCTTAATAAACTACTATTATTTTTTCAATACTCTTTTTATTACATGTCTAGCATCTAAGAGTAACGTTATACTAAATCAAATTTTCATATATCACCATTTAGTCATTTACACTATTTGTTTGTTTTGGAAATGAGTCTACGAAAAAATTATATAAAAATAATATTACTTATTTTAATATCCTGTTTGCATATATTCTTAATTGCGAGTGTCATATGAAATTTTACTTGAAAGGACCAGATTTTATGGATTAAATCGTGAAATATTGACAAAGTCGACTTCTGATTTTATTTAATGGGTTTCTCCATTAGTGCATAGGTTAAAGAATTAAAAGTGCAAATTCGTATGAAATCTTTTGTATTTTATATTTTCAAATTTGATTTTTCTAACATGTACAACTTGTATATGTTAATAAACTAAAAAATAGAAAATATTATATTGGAAAGAATAATTTTTAAACTTTCAACGAATTGAATACATAACTTTCAACACAATATTTATATTTTTTTTATTTCTTAACATATGTAATGTTGCATAGGATAGAAAAATCATTCAAAAATAAAATACCTAGTTTTTCAATAAATAATTATTGTTTTTCGATTCCTTAACTTATGCAAAATCTTAGAATAGAAAAATCCTTATTTTATAAATAAAACTTTTTCTAGGTAGCTCACTGGTTTAAGCTAAAAATATAAGGTATTAAAAGAGCAGAATTCTAGGGTTCGAACATTCATAAAGAAAAAAATTAACATATTTCTTGTATTTTAATTAAAACGAATGCTAACGAGTGCTTTTAGTAATGATACAAGTATTTAACATTTCGAGAATTGTTATGATTTTTTATTTTATTTTTTATAGATTTGTTATACTTGTTCGTTAGGGCGTTGGCTACAATCCTCCCGACTGGAGTTGGAGGATGCATCCTCCGTAACCATGTACCATAGATATAATATTATTAAATTTGGACGGGCGAGATTTAAAAGGATGAAACCGGTCATACAAGGTTACTAAATGACCGTAGGCAACTGGCTAACGGGAGTGGTGGTCTTGCACGTGAAATAAAAATTGCCACTAGCGGCACTGTAGGATACCTTTTTTATTTTAATTAAATTTTTTTTACAAAAAATCTTTTGTTCTTTTTAAAAAAAAAAATATTTAGTTGTTTTTAGAAATACAATTTTTGGTTAAGTATGTGTAAATATCTGGTTAATCAGATATAATATCTGGTTAATTCAGTTCATTATCTGGTTAATGGGTTTTTTGGTTACGTATGTGCAAATATCTGGTTAATCAGGTACAAATATATGGTTAATTGAGTTCATTATCTGGTTAATGGGTTTTTTGATAAATAAATTTTTTTGTTAAGTGTGTGCAAATATCTGGTTAATTGAGTTCATTATCTGGTTAATGGGTTTTTTGGTTAAGTATGTGCAAATATCTGGTTAGTCAGGTACAAATATTTGGTTAATTCAGTTCATTATCTGGTTAATGGGTTTTTTTGAAAAATAAAATTTTTGGGGAAGTATGTGCAAATATTTGGTTAATCAGGTATAAATATCTGGATAATTCAGTTCATTATCTGGTTAATGGTTTTTTGGTTAAGTATGTGTAAATATCTGGTTAATCAGGTTCAAATATCTGGTTAATTCAGTTCATTATCTGGTTAATGGATTTTTTTTTAAATGAAATTTTAATTTTTTTTTAAAAAGTCAAAAAAAAAATGCTACAATAGCATTACAGTGATATGTTGTTGCGTATGTTCTCGATATTTTGCGTCAGAATATCACAACTCTTCTAGATTCCTCTGCAATGCATGACCCATTCGAGTCTTTTTTTTCCCCCTTTAATTTCAATCCAATATAAGAGCATTGATTAGTTTTAGCATCATTTTTCTTAAATTTTAGTCTTTCTCCGCAGTATGTGTTATTTTCGAATCAATTTACCTTTTTTTTTTTTTTGCTTTTCAGATATTTTTAATTATTATCATTATAATAATTTTATCAAATAATTATTATAATTATTAAACCTATTTACCTATTTTTTATAAAGATTTTTGGATTTAGCTCATCTAAAATGAGAAAATAATGATGTATCCACTCTTAATTTGATAAATATATAGAGATTTTAACTCACTAAAAATATCCAAGGATAGATACGCCTCCTTACTTTCTCACTTTGGAGATTTTCTAACTTTAGAGGAGTCAAATTCAATATTTCTAATTATGAGTCTTAATTTCAAGATTCTATATTAAATGTTTAATACTAATCGATGGATTCTTTTCTATCAAATGACAAATATATTCTAGTTATTTATTATTAGTCAATTTTTAAATATTAAATTACAATACTCATTCTTGAACGCAAATCATTTTTTCACAACCACTCTCCTCCTTAAAACTCATGTGATGTCATCTGCATTAACAAACTTATTGTATATCAATATTTTTGTTAGATGAATTTTTCAATTAGGGTAAAGATTTATTTTTGTCAACCAAATACTAATGGATGAATTTTTCAATCAATGTAAAGATTGATAGATTTTTATGAATATTATTAATTTTTTAATTTTCTTATGTAAATTATTCCCTTTATAATGATCTTACAAATTATATGTATTTCGATATATCTATTTTTATTAACCCTTCTAGAGGAAAATTGTATTGAAAAATAGTTTTTTAAACAAATAGAACGATGATTGTGCCGTGGATGAACCACTACCTTAAAAACAAGTTTTCGGCAAACCAATGTGCAATCTAAGAATCTGGTTGGATCTCCAAAGTTAACACACCAGACTCTTGAACTTGTGCATTGAAGATAAAAAATGAAGTTTACATAATACAATTACCCAAGGTATGTGCTTTTGATTTTCTTTTCTTCTTCTATTGTCTTGTATTTAGCATCAAGTGCTGATAAATAAAATTCGTAATCAATCATTTTAATTTTTTCGTTGGAGCATGGGAATAGAAAAATACTTCTCAATGACATTTACCAAATGCCAATTTATGACTATCAATAGAATGTTAATATTGGCAAATTTTCAATTTTCAAATTGATAAATGGCTTTTAAACGCTGCATTAGATGTATCAATCAGAATGTGCAATCAATTTTATATTGGACAAGTTTTATTCAAATTTAAATGTTTTAAAGTTAATAAAAATGTACTAGTTTAGTTACTACCATTATTTTTAAAAAAATTATTACTTGATTGATTATTTAAATAATTAAATTATTTGTTTAAATGTATATTTTTAGGTTGTTTTAAATCACCATGCCAGCATTTAATGTTATCTTTTATTTCGGTTTATATATAATCGATAAAATATGTATCGTATGTTTTTTTTTGCAGTTTTATTAATTGAAGAAAGAATATTTTCTTATTAAAGTTTTATTGTTTATAATGGTAAATTCTGATACACAAGTGTGATTGAAACACGTGCTAATGTAAATCAGAAGTTTGCTATACACATGTAAATCAAATTTAATTATATTGTTGTAAACTAGAAGTTTACTGAGGTATATAATTTTGTTATTTGGCATATAGTCAATTATGCTAGTTCCTGAAAAGTCAGCCTCTGAATCCTAGTTTACGAATAACTAGCATTTGATTTCATATTCTTATTACTTTGATCTTTTCTATTTCTTTTCTTTTTATAACATAATTTTTTTCCCAATTTTTTAATATATTAAAAATATACTAAATAGTAGTTATTCCTATCAAATCCACGTGTCATTTACTTATTTTTATTTAACTATTGTCCTTTTTATAACAAATATTTATAAAAGAAAATATTCATACTTATATAATAAATTGGAGATTGTAAATAGCTCGTATATATGTATTATACAATGAGTTATAATTTTATTTGTTACATATTTACATTATTTTTAATGAATTTATGATATATGAATATAAATTTATATTTTATTTTTATTTTTATTTTTATTTTATCTTACAATATAACTATGTTTGATAAATATTAAATTAATAAACTTAAAAGTAATTTGAATAAAAATTTAATAAATAAAAAAAACTTTAAATAAGTTATTTTTTATGAACAGTTTAAATAAGTTATATAAACAAAGATAAAATTTCATATTTTTGAACCAGGCTCAAACTCTAAATTAATAATCTTCAATTATTTTTCTTCAAAAATAGTAAAGAATAAATATAAATATTATAAAAACAAATAAATTTTTTGGAACAGTGTAAACACACCTCCTAAGCTTTTAGCTTATTTTGCAAATAGGCACATTCAACTATTTTTTTCTTTTCAATTAGTCATTAAACTTCTATTACTAGTAAAATCAATTCTTTAATCAATTTTTCGTCTCAACTTGTCTTTAAATTTATGTTGTTTGTAAAATTAATTCTTCTAACTCTCATATCATTAATGGTAAATAATTCCAACGGTTCATTTCACTTAAATTCAATCCGTTGGTTGTATTTTTTAATTTTTTTAAAATTTTTAAAAAATAAGAACAAATCCTTGAGGCTTGTTAGTTGAAGCCTTGAAGGATTGATTTTACTAATAATATGAATTTAAGGACTAATTGGGACAAAAAAATTATTTGAAAGATTGATTTTACTAATAGTATGAGTTTAAAGACTAGCGAAAAAGAAAAAATAGTTGAAAATGCCTATTTATAAATGGGCTAAAGTTTAGGGGTATGTACACGAGTACTCTTCCCCAAATTCTACATAATAAAAATAACAATGTTTAACCAACAAGGTGTGGCACAGTTGATAGATAACTGGGCCCCTTAAGCATGTGATCAATGGTTCGATTCCTAACTCATGTGTATGAAATAACATCTGTTGGGAGAGGTCAACCCCTTAAATGAATCTCAGTACCTCGAGGGATTAATCTCGGGCTCCCAACCAGAGGATACCCGAGTTCACAAAAAAAAATGTTTACAATATTACTACAAATAATAATAATAATGATAGTAAAAGTAATAAGTAAAACAATGATTGATCCATAATTGTTTAGGACCCTTGGTCGATAAATAGAGAGGGTTAGAAATTACGATTGATCCATAATTGCATCAAACTAGATAAGTGTATGTGTAATTTAGTCTCTAGACCTTTCTCACCCTTTTTATTATTAAGAGTAGTAATAATTATTATTATTAATATTATTATTAAAATATACAATGTTAATATTAGCATTAATATTATTATTAATATTTTATCATCATTATTTATAGTAATATTATAAACACTGTTACGTACTCACCAAAAAAATAAACATTGTCACGTCTGTTATTTTATTTTATTATTATTTTTATAATATTTATTTATAAAAAATACAAATGACTATTAAAATAAGCGTGTGATGTGTCCTGAAAAATTTACAAATGACAATTACAATAAACGTGTCATGTGTTCTAAACCTTTTTTTTTTTTTACAAACCATGTGTTCTAAAGCTATATTAATTTGATTAGAAAGCCTTAATAAAAATATTTCAATAATTCAATACTACAATATTTATTGAGCTAATTCGTATTATTTTAATTATATATATTTTTTAAGGAATTTAATTATATTTATTATTAAATTAGTAACATTTCTTTTATAAATTATAACAGTAATAATCTATAATCTATAATCTATATCTATAATCTATAATCTATAATATCTATAATCTATAATATATACAAACCGGAATAATTGATCATTCTACATTGAACAACTAATTACACGTGGCATTCAACCGTTGAGTCTCACATGAAATAGAACACGTGTCGCTCTCACGTTGAATAGAATTACGGCTCATTAATTACCTCTATCAACACTGATGAATGAATCAATCAAACATTAAAACTCACCAAAATTTTCGTGGAAGGCATTGAATATCATCAATCAATATAAATTTTAAAATGGCAATAATCAGAACAATTATTAATTTAAAATAATTCAATTGAATATCATTAATCAAAGCAAATCAATTGCAAAAATATATACACCTTTAAAAGGATGTTATTAACCAATTCATATCAAATCATTGGTGAGTTTCGTGCCTCAACTTCTAAACTCTTCTCTCATTGGTATGATTTTTGTGTCTCTTCTCTCCTTTTCTGTTCTTTTATATTATTTTTTTATTTTATCAATTCTTATACACTTTTTTTCTTCATTTTTTCCCTTCTTTGCAGCTATTATCTTAGCCTTCGATCAAAGGTGTGTTTTTTTTTCTATTTGACTATCGACTTTTTCTATATTTCAAATTTTGTATATTCCTGTTTCTATAAACTTTTTCTACAATTTTTTCCTTCGTTGCAGGTATCACCTTTTTTTTTTCTTTCTATATTTCTGTTTCTCATTACAAAAACATGTAACAATCTTAAAACATTTGCTCTAAAGTAACAAGCAGCTAGGCAAATATTTGTAAGATCTGCCATGCCTATACACTACATATTCACTACAAATTTGGTGAGTGTCAAAATTTAGTTGACTTATTTTTTTGTTTATAATAATAATAACGTGTGCCTTTTTTGTCTTTTTTTTTTAAAATTAGGATTTGGATGTGGAGTGTAACACTGCAAAAGTAACAAAACATGTGGCATATAGAAAAAGAAACCAACATTCAAGGCCAATTGTAGAAGAGGAGCAAAGTAGCATTAAAGAGAGACCATCAAGAAGAATAAAATGTTCTTAAAAATAATCATTTTGCTTCTTCATATTTTGGTTGAAGGAGTAAGTCAAATTTGATGTAACACAAATGCTCCAGTTTTGAAATATCGTTGGCACCAAAAAAATTGTGTGTTTGTTGGCTTTTTTTTTTTTACAATATCTCCCTCTTTATTTCTTGATCCAGATAACTTTTTTATTTGATTTTTTGTAAATAAATAGTATTTGTTTGTTTCGTGACTTACACAAAAAAAACTGTCAATATATAGAAATCCTTAATTTAATAGATCAAGTACAATAGAAAAAGGGAAAAAATATTTTTTGTAACTTGGTTTGAAATTGTTTTTATTAAGGATTTGGTGATAAGTTGAAAAATAATAAATGAAAGATCTCTACGATTTATATTAGAATTTGATTTTTTTTTTAAATTACTAATCACAAAATAAAATTAAGTGCTCTTCAGATAATATAAGTAAATATCATATATTTACTTCAATCAAATCACTTTTTATTATGAGAAAATTAAATTAAATAGTTAAATTGGAAAACATCAATCAATCAGATATAATTTAAATTTTAAAAGTATAATCAGATATAATTCGTTATGTTATATTAATTTAAATAAAATTTGAATTAAAAATTAATAGTGAATATAATTCCAAACCCAGTAATATAATTCCAAACCCAATAAAAAACATTTATGATTTAATTTGATTAATATATTTTGAAAAATATGACGACATGATCAATTAGTAATAAATAATTTTTTCCATTAGTATCTGTATATCCATCTTTGTAATGTACTAATAATTTTTTTTTTTTTTACATGCTTACTTGCTTTAAAACTTTCTAATTATAACATGTGGTAATCTTTCATAATTTGTTTTTGTTACATTCATACCTGACATTAAAACTTCCTAATTACGTTTAAAATAGAGGATTAATATTTTACGTGAAAGCATGCTTACTTATGAATTACTTTAAAAAAGTGCAATGTATTATAGATTTCATTGCATTTCTTAATTCATTATTTTAATACTTTCATTATTATTAGAATTATTTTTTATTACTATAATCTTACACAATTAATTTATTGAAGATTTTCTTTTATCAAAGAAAATTAGAATTTCCTTTTACCTAATTAATATATAATTAATTACAAGATACAAAATTAGATGTAATTGATTTAACAAACTATATTTAGAAGATTTGTCTTATCATTCAAAAAAAGTGAGATATGTCCTACATTATAATATAAAATAGTTTCAAAACTTCAAATTATTATTTTTATTTTAATTTAGTGATTGGTTAATTTAATTTAATAATATTTTATATTTTGTATGAAAAAACTTCATTTAATAATAATAACGAAGACAAATCAAAATTTTATAATTTAAAAATACAAAAAAAAAATATTATTAACCAAATAAACATCCTTTCAAATAAACATAACATCCGATGCAAGATATGAGAATATGGGCTTCTCATAAGGAAAAAGAAAATAGGAAAATAACATGATAGATAAATATATCTGTTAAAAATTGTTAACTTGTGTATGAAAGGAGAATAAATAAATCAAATAGATTTTCAAGAGAGAAGAAGAAAAATAATATGAAAGATGATTATATTATCTAAAAATGGTTAACTTACACTGAAAAAAAGAGAGAAATAAATCAAATGGATGTTCAAGAGAGAAGAATAAAAATAATGTGATAAATAAATATATTTTTTCTAAAAATGGTTAACTTACACGGGAAAGAGATGAGAAATAAATCAAATATATTTTTAAGAGAGAATAAAAAATAATATGATAGATAAATTAATTTTATAAAGATGGTTAGTCCGGGGGATGGATTCTCTCATGTGATAAGAGAGTGCAGTTAAATCTAGGCCATCAATTGTAAAGAAGAGAGAGAAATTTCAAAACATAAAAAAGGAGGAGATGAATGTTTTGAGGATGAGGGTTTCAACATGAGACAATTCAAGTACAAATACAACATTAAAGAATCCATTTCCTTAACTTGCACGGGAATAGAAGAGAAATAAATCAAGAATATTTTCAAGAAGAAAAAAATATATATGATAGATAAGTATATTTTCTAAAAATGGTTAGCTTGCACCAGGCAAAGACAAGAAATAAATCTAATAGATTTTCAAGTGAGGAGAAGAAAAATAATATGGTAGGTAAATATATTTTTTCTAAAAATAGTTAACATGTACAGCAAAAAGGGGAGAAATGAATCAAATAGATTTTTAAAAGAGAATAAAAAACAATATGATAGACAATATATTTTCAAAAATATTATCAACTTACCCCGTGTAAAGAGAATAAATAAATGAAGTAGATCTTCCAGGGAAAAGAATAAGACTAATATGATAAATAAATGTGTTTTCTATAAATAATTAATTTGCATGGGGAAAATAGAAGAAATAAATCAAATAAATTTTTAAGAGAAGAGAAAAATTAATATGATAGATAAATATTTTTTAGAAAAATGACTGACTTGCACGGAAAAAGAGGACAATCCAATCAAAAAAAAAATTAAGATAGAAGAAAAATCATAATATAATAGATAAAAAAAATTAAAAAAATTCATATCATTGCGAAGATCATTATGGCATATTTAGTATTAGTGTTTAAATGAATTACATTGAGAAATGATTAATCAGCTTAAAATTCAGTTGTTGCCTTAAAAATATCTATTTACTATTAAATATTCAAGAAGTACAATACTAAAGTAAAAAATTGGTTAGTGTTAATTTATAATTTTGCCTTAAAAAAATTCACAATAAAACATTAATGTCTATTTTTTTTTTTGGTAGGCATGTCTATTTTCAAATATTATGCTTTTTTTTTATATATTCTTTATACATGTCTTATTTTTTAAATTATATTTTTAATACTAAGATTGTGTAGTAAACGGACGGTATATGCTTACTATTTATATTTAAGAGTCATTGTTTATATTATAATTATAATATCAATAATAATTATTAAATTAATATTTATTACACTTTATTATCGATGGTTCGGATAAAATATTTTTTTAAACAATTTTTTGTATATAATTCCTCACAAAAAATTTTAAACCACAAAACATAAAAATTAGCATGTCCCCGTGCATTGCACGGGTCCATATACTAGTATAATATATACAAAGTAGAATGTTTCATGAACCCTACATATGGAAAGTTTTACACGTGGCGGCCTATGACAGAGTCTCAAGTGAAACAGTAAATGTGTCACTCTCACAGTGCACAGAATTTCGGCTCATTAATTACCTGCTACATGGATCATATTTTGATTTTGATTTTGATACTTATTACCCCTATCAACATTAATTTGATTTGCTGGACATATTAGCCATTATTTAAAATTGATTTTTGTTGGATCAAATTAAATCACAAATGATTCAAATTTGAATTATTATTATTTTTTGAAATCACAATATAAATATTGGATCAAATTCACGCATGTCTGGTCTATGTTGAACCCACTTTCTGCACCCTTCATATTTGTCTCTCTATTATTTTTTCTCATTCAACATTTTATTCACATGTTATCTTTCATCTCTCTCCTTTGAACTTTTTGCAGATCTACGAAATCATGAAGATGGAGCGCTTGCATTTTTTAGATCACCACCAGAGGCTACCACCACTCTGTAACTGTCTTCTCTGTCTAAAGTACATCTGTCATTTTTTATTTTCTTATTTCTTTATCTATGTTAAAAATGGAATTGATTGACATTGAATTTTTTTTTAATGATTTCGCTGCAGATTCTGACGAAGAACCATTGATGATATTTTTGCAGGTGCGATTCCTCTTTTACCATACCTTTCTTTGTTTCCCAGTTCCATTGTCTTCATGTGGTTCACAACTTTTCATTTTGGTATTCCGTTTTCTTTTATTTTTTGGTTTCATAAGGCAATGTGAAGAAGGTTCTAAATCTACTGTTTTTTTTTTCTTTCCTATCTTCTTTTCATCTCTCCTCATTTTTTATCCTGAAAAAGAGTCAATATCATCAATGCATCAAGGGTAATATTTTGAGGTTTAAAAATCGCATACTATTCAATGTTATACATACACACATCGAAATTTAAAAAATAAGGTAAATGGAATGAAACTTAATACTGATATTTGATAGGAAAATAATCATTAAAAGCATTAATTCTAATATTTGATTAGTCTCGGTAATTTTAATATTTGATCATAAAAAACATTAATACTAATATTTGATCACATGCAAGTATATCAATTCACTTATTTAATACATGAATATTTAAAACAAGACTTCGAATTATAAGTCAGTGATAGCATTTTCAATTGATTAAATTAAGAGATGACATTTTCAATTTTATTATTTAACACAAGATTTCGAAAATTGTTGAAAAAATTACAAAGAATAAAAATTTATGGGATGTTTTAATGTTGATCATGTGAATTATAATATTCTTTAATTACTGATTCAAAATGAAACCACAAATTCAAACTTGAAATAAAAAAGTATTAATGAAAATCAGATCTAAAGCAATTGAAAGCAAAAAAGGGAATAATCAATGTACAACATAAAAATAATATTTTACTTTTTTCAATGAGAAATATCGGTTTTTAATAAAATAGCTATACATTACTAATATTTCTCTAAAAAAAAGCTATACATTATTATATGAGTTTAATTATTATACATTGTCATTGTAAATTTTTTACACTGTCAACCAGTCACAAATCACGATATAGATTATTTTTAAGATGGTTAAGATAACAGTCAAAGATTTTCAATGATGTAGCAACCTATGATTGGTTAACAATATAAAAAACCTTTACACTGACAGTGTATATCAATTAAACTCTTATTATATAATAATAAAATAAGTATATTTTATTCATCCTCCAACTAACCAACAGGGATATAAAAATAAAAGAAACATTAATGGCTTAGGATCATACTACAATGGCTTAGGAGATGACGTTTTCAATATGGAAAATGTACAAAGAATCAGCATTGATGCTGAGATATCTGAATGCCTTATGAGTTAATTGCATGCTGATTTAAATTTAATTCCCATCATCATTAAAAAGTTCACTAAATGTCAAATTCCAATCAAAGATAGAGACGATTAGACATAAAAAATATGCAAGTTGTGAATTCGGATGTGTAGTATATTAAAAGTCTTGATAAACTAAATCATAATAAATATGAATTTCATTAAAGGAAATGCAGCAATTAATTCTGCTATGAAATATCCCCTTCCACAAGGGTATAAATCATAATAGTTATTAATGAAAAATCATATCGCATGGACATGTCTTTTGGAGATGAAAGTTTCAGCTCACCTTAGTATATTTCATTGTATATAAAAATGACATGTTTTTAGTTAAATTTATTTTCTGAAAAGGCTTACATCTTTTAAATTGATTTTATTAGGAAAGTATTTATGTTTATATAAATGTTTATTGTCTACAATCTTTTTACAATGATATATTTATTTGTTTTGATTAGAAATTAAATATCATATTTTTTTAAATAATTTAATATCAATATATATACAAAAGTTTTCATCATATTATTGGACGTAATTAAGAAGGTAATTATTATAATAATATTTAACATTATAATTATAAGAATTTTACAATCAATGACTAAACGATTATCATTCCAGATTTAAATTTAAATAATATGGAATGGGGATTGGAATGAAAGGTTACAAATTGATTAACATTTATATGATTTAAAATGATATATTCAGTATTGATATCAAATTGTGATGGGATTTAAGTCTTTCTCCCTTTAAATATGATAGATAAATAAATCAAATATATTTTTAGGAGAGAAAAAGATGATAGATAAATATATTTTCTAAAAATGATTAATTCACACCGATAAAAGAGGAGAAATAAATTTAATAAATTGAAAAAAAAAACAGAATAGAAAAAATATCATAGATGAATAGATTTTATAAAAATGTTTAACTTATACGGGGGAATGAGAAATAAATTAAATAACTTTTTAAGAGAGAATTAAAATAATAACACGATAAATAATTAATTTTTGGAAATATTATTAACTTGCATCCGAAAAGGAGGAGAAATGAACCAAATACACATTGAAAAGAAAAGAAAAAATAATATGATATATAAATATATTTTTTAAAATTTGTTAACTTGCACTAGGAAATGAGATAAATAAATCAAAAATATTGGAAGTGTTAGGGAAAAATAATAATATGATATATAAATAGATTTTATAAAAATGATAAGCTTGATCGGGAAAAAGATAAGAAACAAATCATATAGATTTTCAAAAGAGAAGAAAAAAGAATATGATAAATAAATATATCTCCTAAAATAGGTTAAATTTCACGGAAAAATAGGATAAATAAATCAAAATAATTTTCAGAAACATTTTTTTTCATATGATAAATAATTATATTTTCTAAAAATATTTAATTTGAACTGTGAAAAAAAGAGACAAAAATGATATAGTTTTTTCAAGAGAGAAGAAAAAATATCATATCTTAGGTAAATATATTTTCTAAAAATTGCTAACTTGCACGGGAAAAAGAGAGAAATAAATCAAATGAATTTTTAAGAGAAGAAGAAATTTTATAAGATTACCGAGATATTGTGAAGAGTTTAACATTAATATTAAAATAAATTACATCAAGAAATTATTAATTAGCTTGAAATGTAATTGTAGCTTTGAAAACAAATATATTATATTAAATGTTCAAATAATGACCATACCAAGGTAGTGGAACAAGAAATAATTAGTGCTAATTTATAATTTTACATTGAAAAAAAAAGCACTATAATATTGATGTTGAGAGAAGCAACCGGAATACCAAGGTATCGGGAGAAATGTTAAATATTAAAAATGATATGATAGAAAAATAGTTATTATGTTAATATCTATTACACTTTGTGATCGACGATTCAAACAAATTTCCTACAAAAAACAAAAACAAAATCATAAATTAACAATTCCATATTTTTGATGAAATCTCAAAAAATTAGCATATTCCCTGTGCATGCATGGGTCCATACACTAATAATTATATAAGGGTTTTTCTATAATGTATAATTTTGCACAGGTTAAGAAACCCAAAAGTAGTAATTATTTATTGGAAAATTAAGTATTTCATTTTTAAAAGTATAAAATACACAAGTTTCAACATAAATTTACTTTTTTAAGATCCTTAACATGTGTAAAATTGCACAGGTTAGAGAAACCCATTATATAAAGCAAAGTTACATAAAATAGCTGACAGGAACTGCACGTGGCACATTGTAAATTAACCTTGGGAGTCGAAATATATGACAATCAATTCAAGTGGATGTTGTCAATCAACCTATAATGACTGAGCATGACCGGATGTTGAACAAAAAGATTTAAATTAAAATTACCTGGAACCGGCTTGATCCGTGAAAAATGGATGGAGGATTGATACACAACTCAATAGATGGAGGATTGTAGAATCCGCCGTTGGTTAGGTCCATTAATTAATCCTCGTTCCACCGGATGCCTGGTGTTGTTGTAGTGGACTACAGCTATAAAGTTTTTGACGGCAAAGACTAGGGCAGGCGAGTTCGTGCTTCGATTATGGAACTAGTGTGTGCATGCAGTTGGAAGCGTACGGTCCAGGTTTAAATATAAGGAAAGAGCTTTTGTGTTGAAGAAAAAACTATTTTTTGAGATTAATTTAATACTACCCGATCCATAATATAAAAAACAAAATCCTAAAATAAATAGATCAATAAAATATATTGAAATGAGTTAATTATAATTAATACTCATATGGATTTCAAAAAACACACCTTCTAATTTTAATTAATATTCTGATGGCCTATAATTAATAATTGTGATTAATAAGGGCAATATTGGAAATTACTCCCTCCGATCCTTAATATAAGAAACAAAACCCTAAAACTCACACAGACTAAGGAAATTCATTGAAATGAGCTAATTGTAATTAATATTCATATTAATTTCCAAAAAAACCCTTCTAATTAATGAACAAACTCACTTGTATGGAAAGTTGATATATCTCTTAAATATAAATCCTATTATAAATAAAGGTAATATTGGAAGTTAGCATTTAAAATGTGTGAAAATTGATGCATGCTTCTTATATTTTGTACCTAAAAAAGTATCCATTTTTTTTTATATTAAGGAATCGAGGGAGTAACATTTAATATGTGTGTAAAATGATGCATGTTTCTTATATTTGGGAACAAAAAAGGACTCATTTATAAAATTAATTATCAAATAAATATTATTTTGACATCAATAATACCCTTTTCATTTTATTGTTATAAAATTAATTATCAAATAAATATTATTACAATTATATAAATAATTTCATAATATTTTTTGTAATTTATTATATAATTTTTTTTCCCACAACACAAACATATATTATCTTAAAATCAGTTTTTAACACTACATTTAAATATAAAACTGATTTTATTATAACTAATTATAAAAATGTTTGATTATATATGCATAATTAATTAAAAAATAATAAATTTTTTCCTTCTAAATCCAAACATAACATACCTAAGTCACCATCGTCCTTCACCCCTCGCGATACGTACCTTGCTAAAGTCAATGTGTCAAGTCGTGGTTGCTGCTCTGCATAGTTGTTGTCCTATTCGTTTCACTGTTGCCATGAAGTTTGCACTCTCAGGTCTGAGCACTACGGTGTAATCCCAACCATGCCGTCTTGCGCATTGTTTCAATTTTGCTGCTTTTGGCTCTGTGATGATAATGGAGGTGGAGATGTTACTGTTGGAGTGGAGATAGGGATGGGTTCGGATTAATTTAAGAAAAGAAAGAAATCGAAAGGCTGATTATTGTAAAAGGGCATTGAAGAGGGTATCCCGATTTTGGGGCTTCTACAAACTTAGTTTTGATAATCTTTTTCTTAAACATGGCTGACATCTTCAGAAGTCATTTAGTTATACTGTCTTTGAACTCAACTATAAGCAAAATTAATTAATTTCGTAAAAAATGAGTTATAATTATTAAACTATCATTTAATTGTTTTGGGAGTGTGCAATGCTCTTGGAAAAGTAAAAGAAAAATTAGTTGGATTGATTGATTTTCTTGATTTTTGGAATACTAACATTAAATAGAGTTGAGTTGATTGGATTTTACTTATATTTGAGCACACAAAATATATGTACTTTTTTTTGCTTATAATTGAGTACATGCGGGTAACTTATAATTAGGTTCTATCTCCAAAACTTGGTCGAGGATGAAGTAAACAATTTCCAGTTCTCCATTTTCTAAAGCCCAAGTTTGGACTTTCAACTATTAATTTTGTCATAGAAAATTAATTACTCCTTCGTTCTTTCAATGTTCATATCTCCAATCAATTTGGTGACTACAGATACGATTAATACAACCTAAACAATATCCATCCTATCAAAACTACTTTTTAATACGAAAGTATCCATAACACAAATCAACTACTATAAATCCGCTTTTAATCAAAACCAAATTTATAAAATTCATTTTATCAAAAATTAATTTTACAAAAGAGTTCCTAAATACACCCTAATTGGTCTCGTTGATGCAAACATAGAGTGTGTTTCGGAAAGCTGGAAAAAAAGATTATGCTAATAATCTATTTTTGTATAATCGATTATTGTGATAATCGATTATAATCAGAATCTGTTTTTGTTTGGGTCTGTTTGCTGAAAAACGATTTTAAAATAATTTATTTCGTTTGGATGGTACAGAAAAAATCACTTTTACAAAATAAATTATGAAAAATGGTATAAAATTATTTGTTTATACTAATAATAATATTTATGCTTTCTTTTTAACTTTAAAACTTGTTAAAATATTTAATTTTTCAACAAAAAATTAACAAAAAAATAATGTAAATAAAAAATGAATATTGATTAGATAAATAATTAAATATGTTAATAGAAATGTTTGTTCCACCAAGGAAGTGTAACGTATAAAAGCCAATGGAAGTGTAATGTATAAATAAATGCAAAGTGGCTGACGCTGGGGGGCAGGGGCAGGAAAAGTGGTTTTAGTGTGAAAAAGGCTTTTTTAAAAACAGTTAGATGGAGTAGTTTATAACAAAATAGCTGAAATGAGTGTAAAAAAGCTTTTTTAAAAAATCATTCGTATATCCAAACATAATAATTATTTCACAAAATAGCTTAATACTCCAAAAATAGCTAAATGAGAAATAATTAATCTTTCCTAAACAAGCTCAATATTCCCCAGATACTTCAATGTTTTGATTCTTAGAGAAATGAAAGGGTAGGGCTATTTTTTCTTGGAATAACTGTTGGTAACCTAAACAAGTTAATCAGTTAAGGTTTTTTTGAATAAGTGCACTAAAAATACTTGTTAAAGAATTAAAACTTAAAAATGTTAAATATTAAACTTAATATATTGATATATTAATTTTTAATAAAAAATTTGTCTTTCCTAATTTTTCAAATGATAGAGATAGTGATTAATATTTATATTATACTTTTTATTTAAAAGTTTCTCTTAACAAATATCCTAGCAATTTAGCGTCCATTTGTTTTAGATTATATAATGACAAATTTCTATTTAAAATCATATTGACCAAAAGTTTCTTTCACATAATTTTTGAAAAAGAATGCCTTGGGTCTATGTTTTGAGTGTTTGTGATGGATTTAATCTCAACCAAAATAAGTCATAAAAACCCATATACGTCCTCTTACCAAATAAAGAAAAAAAAACTTATATGATCCATGAGTTAATTAGCTGCTTCGGTTGATATTCAAGCTGTCTTTTCAGGATCCAAGGGAACTTTGTCATTTGCTGATAGTTTAGCCTAGAGTTTGATTGAGCTCTGTTTTGCTTGATTGGCGCAATTGATTGATGTCCAAGATGAAGTAGTTCGATGATACTCGTGACTCAGCTAGTTAGGATTGAGAAGTGGTTAATATAGGATAACCGATATATTAATATTGTTATCTCCCAAAATAATTTGAGTCAACATATAGCTGAAGAAACGACAAGTTATTTAAAATAGCGGAGGTAATTAGCCGAACATAGTCGGTTGATAAAGGAGAGTATCCGGCTGAATTGATTTTGGGCTGGGTTCGGATTAATGGGCCAACTCAGGAATAAATGATAAGGTTAGCCGAAAACCAGCTGATGATGATTGAGCATTGTTGTCGAGGATTGTGGATAAAGGATCAGAGTCACTTGCACACGTTTTGAAGAAGGTTAAACTTGGAAGGCAGTTGTTAACGGATGCCACAAGAAGTGCCTAGAAACTAGGAGGTGGTTTTGTGAGAGGAGCTGTTGTGACAATAGTAGGTTGAACGGTTAAAAGAGTCGTGGGTAAGCTGAGACGTGGGAGTTGGTTGTATTTAGGAGCTTTAGCCAATGAAGATGGCTATGGTGGGGGTTAGTTTTGCCTATAAATACAAATTGTAACAACTTATGAAGAACACAACCACATCAATACAACTTTTAAGCTTTTTATGCCTATTTTCCACGTGTTTCCATCTAGCTTGCTTATTGTTTTTACTTTACTTGCTTTACTTTGTTTCAGCTTACTTTATTAGCTGATTGTTTTAGCCTTTACATTCTTAGCTTTTTTGTCACCTTCAAACCAAACGATTCCTTTAGCAATTTGAGAATCTTGCTGAAGGTTGGATTTTTTCCTTGGTACCAAATCGTCTGATTTCTTAAAAAATCCATACGTGTTTCTTGGTTGATTTGTGTAACATCCCTGACTGCTCTATGGATTGACGACTGTCCCCACAGACCAACACGGGTCTTTTCAGCGTACTTTGTCCTCACTCACACACTTCCTGAGAAAACTTTCCCAGGAGGTCACCCATCCCATAATTGCTCCATGTCAAGCACGCTTAACTGTGGAGTTCTTAAGTGATGGGCTACCGAAAAGAAGATGCATCTTGTTAGTATAGGCAGAACCAATCAATTCATATAAGCCTTCATCAACTGTATAGTCCCATACCTACACAGTCTCAGGATCCCTCTCATTCGGGTGTGTAATCGGCTCATTCATGTGTCCCTCCGCCTAGAAACCTGCCAGGAGCCGCTCCTTGTCCGTGCCTTCTTGCACCGGCGACCACTCCCCGCCCTCGTCCGCACCCGGGTGTTACATGCCCACCAGCTTCCGCTAGGTTCGTCCCCGAACCACACCGTACTAGGAGAGGTGCCGCTCTGATACCATTTGTAACATCCCTGGCTGCTCTATGGATTGGCGACTGTCCCCACGGACCAACACGGGTCTTTTCAGCGTGCTTTGTCATCACTCACACACTTCCTAAGAAAACTTCCCAGGAGGTCACCCATCCCATAATTGCTCCATGTCAAGCACGCTTAACTGTGGAGTTCTTAAGTGATGGGCTACCGAAAAGAAGATGCATCTTGTTAGTATAGGCAGTACCAATCAATTCATATAAGCCTTCCTCAACTGTATAGTCCCATACCTACACAGTCTCAGGATCCCTCTCATTCGGGTGTGTAATCGATTCATTCATGTGTCCCTCCGCCTAGAAGCCTGCCAGGAGCCGCTCCTTGTCCGTGCCTTTTTGCACCGGCGACCACTCCCCGCCCTCATCGGCACCCGGGTGTTACAATTTGTCATTCGGCTGATTAGCAATTTAACACGAAAACAAATATATTTAAAATTAATAAAAAATAACATTTTTCTTAGATAATAAATATATTAATTTTAAATTTATTGATTACATTACTTTTTAATATAATTTTTTTTTTTTTATTCTTTAATCAATACCTTAAAAACATTTATCAACATTAACTAATACGAAATGGTAAAAGCTTAAGGAACTTACTAACCAGTGTTCTAACGATATTAGTTAAAATTTTCCCAAAAAGAATAATATTTTATGAAAAAATTTAAATATATCATCTTTCAAAATAATAATAAAAACAATATTTTTCATAAAAATTTACTTTTAGCATTCGCACCCGCATAAAGTCAAAGTGCCTGTTTGGTTAGCATTTCAAACCCCAGTTTTGGCACCCAAACTCCAATTGCTATAGTAATTGGAGTATTTGGGTGTAAAATTCAGTTCAAAATAATTGATTCCTGGTGGGTAAAATTGAATTTAGTGGAAGCAATAATTTACAGCTTTTCTGTTGTGAATAATTGATTTTAGATATAGGACCCACAAAATTCTACATATTTACACCTCAAAAATAATTTTACTCTATCATCCAAACAAAATCAATTCTTCTAAACCCACCTTTAAAATATTATTACCAAACACAAATTAATTTTTTTAACCTCGATTTTTTTAAAATCAATTTTATCAAAATCAATTTTATCAAAATTTAAAACAAACGGACCATAAACACGGATCGGTTGGGGGTAGTTGAATACCCATTAATTCGTTTCTTTTGTTTGTCACTTCCTTCTTAATCAACCCGAAGAGAAGGTGTATTAGATTTGTCCCTATGTAGCAACAAAAGAAAGCACCAGACTCCTGTCTCCGTTAAAAGTCAATTATTGCTATTTATTCCTATTGTTAAAGTTTGTTCGACCATGCTAATTAATTAATTAATTAATTAAACCATATACAATAATTACTCATCGTTTTCAACTAATTCATTAATTGCCTGGCCCCTTTCTTGTTTGTTGGCATTGCATATCTTGCATGCCCATTTGGGTTTGAACAAGCTCTCCCCATCCGGCTTTCTTGATGGTGAATATCCTGTATTTGACTTTGAAGAAGAAAAGATATTGAGCAAAGCTTTCATGCGTATTAATTCATTCTATTATGGACTTGGCTTTGCCATCAAGATTAGCCTGCAAAATAGTTTAAAGTAACATGCAAGGAGAGATGGCCTGTCAACACGTGGAGGGTTACAAGGATGTGATCATTATAGGAATGGCTGGACATCATGGGTGATGATTCTTTTACTTTTCTTCCGTTTTTGTTTAGATTTTTTGGTGGATGGGTACTGCATTACTTCATTTCTGGCCCGCATCTACCCGTCAATCACGTTTCAAAAGGGTCCCTCGTCCATTGTATTTCACTATTTCTATACCTTTTTAGTTTTTACTCTCCCTATGCTCTTGCAAAAGAACGGCTGATATATATATATATATATATATATATATATTGGGTGAACCCGGGGTATCCTCCTGACCGGAAGTCGGAGACTAATCGCTCGAGGTACTGAGATCCATTTAAGGGATTGACCCTCTCCCAACAAATGCTCTTCCATACACATGAGCCAGGAATCGAACCCCTGACCACATGTTTAAGGGATCCGATTATCTACCAACCGTACCACACCATGTTGGTAGAATGACTGATATTTTGTTCAAGTGGATAAGGATTTGGGTCTTTTAAGTGATTGGGAATTGAGTTCGGTTCTCTATGTGTATGAAAACAACACATTATTCTAAACAGATTTTGGTTCTTTTGGGCTTGGGCTCCCAAGGGTCAGATTGACCCATACACATTTAAAGCAAGCCCGAGGTAACTAATTCTGGTTCACCTCGGCTTAGGGTGGAACAACATTGCTGATAGAGGTCTTCTTACTTAGGCATGTGATCGTATTTCAAAAGATTAGTCCCTCAACGTATCGATTGAGAGGATGTTCCAAAACTCACAAAAAATGAGTAAGTTTTTTTTTTTTTTTTTGAACAAAAAGGGGTTAAACCCCAACTAGAAATGAGTAAGTTTTATACACTATTCCGAGATTTATATGTGCCACATGCTAAATACGATCACAAAGCTAAGATAAATACAGCGTAAAAATAAATTTTATATGATTGAGAGTAAAGAAATCTCCAAATATTCCATCCTTAGATTAGAATCGTACGAACTTGATGAAGCAGCTAGCTGAAGTGTTCGAACCAATAATCAACAAAGGCCCACACCCACATCTTTCCTTCATCCTTCATCTATCATTTTATTTCTTCAATTTTTTTTTTTTTTTTTAAAAATCTCAAATATGGATCCACATATAAGTTTGAAAGAATAAACATTTACTTTCCTTTTCCTCCAAAACCTAGCTCGTAAATGGACCCTTCGAAAAAAAAAAAAGACTTGAATTTGTCCTAATATCCATGTAGGAAGCATCTTTAATGTCTATTCTCATGGTACTATATACCCATACCCAAACTCATTACCCGTATTTTAAATTAAATTAAATATATATTTTTTCAATGTGTCTATTTTTTTTTCCGAACAAATTAACTACAAAAGATCAATAAAACAAAGAACTTTCAAATGATATTGACAAAATATATCAAATAGAAGAATTCAAGTCCAAAATTATAAACTAATTAAATGCAAAACATAAGGTAATGTTTTTCCGTACGGTTATGATTGCTGGGAGGATCTGGCCCAATTATGAATGCCTGTCGCCGATCGAATAACCACGACTATAATGGGCTTTTCACCAATAAAATGAAGTTCACGCGCTTAAGGAAATTGGGCCTAAACCATGAGTTTTGGTGGTGGTGGTTGGGGGGTGTTAAAAATTAAAAAATAATCACATTATTAATACAAATGTGTCATTTTTAAATGACATGACACAACCTAAATAAGATAGACAGAAAATAAAAGTCAGTTTGTTTAAGATTAAAAAATAAATGATTTTGATACAAAATAATTTAGTAATTATTTTTAGAGATTTTAAAGAAAAGCAAAAGTAAATTTGTATTTGTTTATAATAAAAAAAACATTTTTTTAGACAGTAGTTAGTTGTAAAAATTGATTTTTTTTTCAAAAGCTAAGAAAAGTTGCTTTTCATTTTAACCCTGAAAATGATTTTTTTTTTCTGCTTTTCATTATTTTCAATAGCAAATATAAACATACTAAAAGTTTTAAAAATGATTATTCAGTTAAAAAAATTATTTTCTTAGCAAAGTAAGTAATAACAAATGCACTCAAAGTTTGAGACAGATGATCTCTATCCTCGATAATCTATAACTTTGAGAACAAGAAACTTTGATAACCCGGGTCACTATTTTTTATTTTTTTTTTGTCAGAAATAGCTGTGTAAAAACATGAAATCATTCAAATTTTTAACTGATAATGTTTACACACACTTATGCAAAGGAAAATTCGAATCATTTCTTATACAATCTTA
This sequence comes from Echinosophora koreensis, assembly GCA_035048595.1. NCBI lineage: Eukaryota > Viridiplantae > Streptophyta > Magnoliopsida > Fabales > Fabaceae > Echinosophora > Echinosophora koreensis. The sequence continues at coordinate 4,596,769 of JAPCYP010000019.1, read as the reverse complement.
CAAGTTTCAAGAGATAATATTTACACGCACGCCCACCCACACATAAAAATTAGGAGTAATGGAATGAATTCTCTCAATTTGAAAATAAAAATAAAAATAATTGACATGGTCAATTTACAGGATCCAGTCATTCATTATATGATAAATTTTCATTTTAAAAGTGAGGTTTAAAATAATAAATGATAGGATGGTCATTTTTTTATTTTATTTTTTAAAATTTAGAGAATCCATTCCCTTGGACCAGTCTTTTTCTTTATTTCATAGAAGATTTACTCAAACGAAACACAACAAATTTCAACTAGTAGTCTTTATACACACAACACACATCCTATAAGTGGGCCTGCCCAATGTTAGATATTGTCAGATTAAATTAAATTAATTAGATTTAAAAATTAATTATGCCACAATAACGAAATTCTATAGAAAAAAACAAAGCAATAACCTTAACTAGTTATAGGTTGTGTAAAAAAAAAAAACACTAGTTATAGGCAGTTTGAGAAGGTGCCCACCCATGGTGGAGGCGTTACTGCGTTATCAATGCCTTATCTATAAAGAAATATACTGGTTACATAAAAATTTTCAAGGTCTTGTTAATAAGTATCCTAAAGATACTGTTTATAAGAAATAAAAAATAAGATATTTATTTATTGAAAAATTAAGTATATTTTTTCACAATAAGTTAATTACACCATTTTTTTAAAAAAACTTATTTTGTCCATTCATTAAACAATATTCCTAATACACTCGTTAGCATTTGTCAAATTTTAATTAGCATGAGAGGAGACTCTCTCTTTATTTTAGAGCTATGGCAAACCACTAGCTTAGCAAAGATCTATAATTAGATTAATAGATAATAGATGATCCGCTAAAGAAATTAAATTCCAAGATTCGAACCCAACTCATACAATTATTATAAGTGAAAGGTCAATGAAGTGAGCTAAAAATATTCCCGTTTTTGTGTTTGCAATTAGTCATAAATTTTATATGAAAAAAAAGTAGTGTAACATCATAAATCAGTATGGATTTAATTGGTATATACTAACAGTGTAAAGTTTTTTTACACTGTCAACCAATAATTAGAAATGGACACATCATTACAAATCTTAGATTTTTATCCTAACCACCTTAAAAGTCATCAATGTCATATTTTTTATTGGTTGTCAGTATAAAGACAGTGCATAGAAACCAGGGTCGGCCCAATACTTTTGGAGGCCTAAAACGAACTCTAAAGTGAGACCTTTTAAAATAAATAATAAATTTTTTTAAAATTCTTATATTTTTATTTAAAGTTTATTTTTTGTGCTTTTTGGATGCAAAATCATTTATTAAATTATTGTAATCGATTTCATTTAACAAATTTTTTTTATTACTTTAACAATTCTTTTTCAATCGATAATAAAACTAGTCCACTTCTTTGTTGAGAAATTGTCGATCTAAGATAAGATTTTATTAATTTTAATTTTGAAATTCTTCTTTGTCAAAGCAACAGTTACGGGAATCGTTCACATTATTCTATAAACGATATATGCATTTGGAAAAGAATCAAGCCTTATTATATAATTAAGTATGTCAATTGGCGTATCATTTTTCACATATATAATTTCTCTTAAAAAATTTGGTTCCGTAAATAAATCTAATCCATCAATATCAGAGTTGTCATTATGTTTTAATGAACGTTCAAGGTTAAGACAATTTTCTTTTAAGTTTTCATTATCCAATGACATTAGTTTCTCAATGCTAAATAGAAAACCAAAATTATCTTAATATAATTTTAAATTGTTCAAATCTACTTTGAAATGAAGTCATTGCTTTATCTATTATGTACGAGAAGTAATCAACTTTATTAAAATGAAGAGTCTTTTGTGCAACTGCTCACTCTACCTTTTGTACAATTGACTCTTAACATTTTTCTCAAATTTTTTTTTATTAAAATAGGAAGTAAAAAAAAAAAATTGAACTAAATCAGTATTGCTATAAAGAACGAAACAAATTTCATATTCGACGAATTGATGTGATAACAAGTTATTAAATATTATTTACACAAATATTAAATTAAGAGATAAAACTAAAATGTAGTATTGAAAGGAAATCATTCACGTCTGTATAGTAATTTTTGTCCAGCAATTTCCATCATAAAATATAAAGAAAAATAAATGGAAACTTTTTTTTCGATTAAAAATAAATGAAACTTTTGTTAGAAGAGATGTGGGAAGAGAAGATTCTTACAACTTGAAGTAGTCCATTTGCTTCACCGGGGCTCACCACCCTTACTTTATACGATTACATTTTCTGTCAACTAATTATTAAATCAGTTAATTACTTGTTCCTTAAGATTGATGGATTTTTCAGTTAAAAAAAAAAAGATTGATGCCTTTTTTTTAAAGCGTTAGTTCAGTTAATAAAAAATTACAGGTGTATGCGAGCTATATTTTCATCCTTTTGAAATGTATCATGTGTGAGCCTAAATATGTAAACTAACTATCAATTAATATCAGTAAAAACCTTTTGGGTCCACTGTCTATTAGAAGGAAGGGTATTTAATGGGTCCGGATCCGCTATCTATCGGACAAAGGGGGTTAGATGGGTTTTTGGATTCATCCCCTGCGGAATATGTTAAATTGAATGTGGATAGATTTTGGAGGCACCACCTGCGGAATATTTAAATTGAATGTGGATAGATTCTTATATCACTGGATAGATTCTTATCATTTGATAGTAGAATAAAAATCCCCCCTGCCTTTAACTAAAAATAAAAAATAAAAAACCCCCCTGCCTAATCAGAAGCATATCTTTGGGCTTTTGGGGCAAAACTGAATTTCACAATGAGCTGTGATACTTGCACACCCGGGTGCGACACCTTGCACTGTAGTGATACTGTAGCAGCTACAGTGCACTTTTTTTTTTTTTTTTTACATTTTTAAAATAAATATTTGAAATATTTGGTTGATTTTTTTTTACACCCATTAACCATATAATGAACTGAATTAATCAAATATTTACACGTGATTAATCATACATGGATGTGAAAATTGATTGTAAGCTTCAGGAAGACCCATTAACCATATATTGAACTGAATTAACCAGATATTTACACGTGATTAACCACATATTTACATGGGTGTGAAAATTGATTGTAAGCTTCAGGAAGACCCATTAACCATATATTGAACTGAATTAACCAGATATTTGCACGTGATTAACCATGTATTTACATGGGTGTGAAAATTGATTGTAAGCTTCAGGAAGACCCATTAACCATATATTGAACTGAATTAACCAGATATTTGTACGTGATTAACCACATATTTATATGTTGTGGAAAACGATAGTAAGCTTAGGATGACCGATTAACCAAACAAATAACTAAATTAACCAGATATTTACACTTGATTAACCAAATATTTACATGATAAAAAAATAATCTGATGTTTTAAATATTTATTAAAAAATGTAAAATAAAAAAAAAGAGTGCACTGTAGCGGCTACAGTGCCGCTACAGTGCAGGGTGTCGCACCCGGGTGTTCAAATATCATTTTTCTTTCACAATTTTTGGGTACACTAGCTGCATTGAACTTTGAATATATGACCTCGTTTAAATTACATGAACCCTTTACCACTAATTCAATTTTAGTGACTTCTAAATTTGTTAATTTAAAAATTATCATTCACGATAGAATGATTGATATGCAAATTATTATTTTTTAGATTATATATCTTACTAAAAATAAAAAAATTTGTGTTTGCACTTTAATGTTGTCTGATAATTTGAGGGATTGGTATTCACAGTTACACACATGATCCTTTGGAAACATAAAAAAAAAATTGTGTTTTTGGGGGTGATGTAAAAAGTGATGAAGAATGGTAAACAATGCAAATAGAGTTTTTATTTCTCGCGGCAGGAAAACGAAAGATAAAAAAGGAGAGAAATTAGGCACTAAACAAGGGTAAATTCTACGGTGGATGACTTAAGGAAGTCACTCATGGTGCATGACCTTGAATAACCGTTAGATGAGGAAGGTACACTAGATAGTAATATGGGTAGCCTACACCTAATTATTTTTATTTTCTTTCTCTCTCTAGACCCTTCTTTCCCACTCCCCCCCTCTCAGAGTCCTCCTCCCCTCCCTCATTTTCTTGTTCAAACACACGCATGAGTTAAACAGTGATATTGGGTTTGCTTCCACCTTCATCATGCTCGTGGATGTGTTTCATGAATAAGACTGAAGTGTTGTGTTTCAACTTTGGTATTGATTTTGAAGGCCAACTTCACCACCACCCCCAACTGCCATCCCACCCTCCGCCGCCGCCGCAGTCACACCCACCCTTCGACGAGAGCACATACGCTGTCCGATGGAGATGCCGTCCTCCCCATCTGCCACCCCACCCTCCACCGCAGCTGCCGCCATACCCACTCCCACAACCAGATCCGGTTCACAATTTTGCAGGTGACTGAAGGCGTGGTGGTCCTGTTGGGGTGTGAGGCAGTGTTCCTGGAGGTGCGAGGAGGAGCCATGTTAGTTTCTGTCGCCACCCTGACATATGTCGCCTCCCTCAAGCTCACTCTACTGCAAGACTTGTTCTTCCCCACTCAACCCTTCCACTTCACCGCAAATATCTAGATTTGCCTTCTGCTACCAGCGTAACCATTGCCCTCCTCATTACAAAGTTATCTCTGAAACCAACCTCCCTAGCGAGATGGAGTTTGTCAAATCTGCACTTAGACAGGCAATTGGGTTGCTGGGAAGCATGCAAGAACCCAACCCATTTTTAAAAAAATATAATTTATCATCTAATTTGTTCATACCAATAATTTTTTTTCTCAAAACCTAATTAGTTCGCTGCCTTGTTTATTGGTAATTAGCTTTAGTCATTGACAAGTCACTCAACATTTCTCTGTATCTGGAAATGCAAACTGAGAGACCATTCAATGTTTCAATGTTCCATTTCATTTGCAATAGCGACTATTCCACAAAATTGTGTAACACCTCCTTGCTCGGTCTGATCTGATCAGGTGTTATGTCAGGCTAGATCGACAATGGTAGGAGGAGGTAGGAGGTGGAGGCGATGTTGGATAGAGAGAAGACAAAAAAAGTAATCGGTGTGGAAGAGACTATGATAGTGCCCTGTACACTTTTAATCCAATGGCTAAATTAAAGCCTCTCATGTGAGAGACACGAGCACATCATGCACCGTAGAAGCAGCCACTAAACACGTAACAACTTAAGGTGGCTTCTACTGTGCACCAGCACTTATTCTGGTGCAACCTTGCACCTAGTTAACCAAGAGATTTGAACCAATCATTTTGCCATAGTGGATTCCACTTTAACTCTTTTTTTTTTTTTATGGTCAAAGCTGTTTGATTTGTATTTGGACAAATCATGGATCGATGTATTTTTTGGAATACTATTGTTGGGCCACATCAACCAAAAAAAAATGACGGCCCAGAACATAAAACCCACCTTCAGATTGACCAACCATACCGGGCTACCCGTTAAACAACCATGTATTATCTTCCCTACCCGTTTTGACCCGTGTGATTTCTGCCATAGCCGCAAACTCAATCTATTTCTGCCGATGAAAGACCAACACGACGACGACATCATAAGTGCGATCATACAGCACGTTCGAAGTGGAGGCTGCGCATGGAGGCTGGGTGAGGCGGATCTATTTCAGACGAGTGAGATGCAGCGGTGCGTTTAGCTTCGTGTGGCGGCGGCTGAAGCGTCGACGACTGCAGATTTGGCATGCGGTGGCCCGAGGTGGGTTTGACGAGTTTCAACGTAGCCGTGAGCGTGGTTAGACGGCGGGGTTCTGGGTGGCTCTGGTTTGTCTGAGCCCTCGCGCACAGCGGGGAAAGGAGGATGAAGTTCTTCCACACGGCGAGGGACGACCACGGGAATGAGAGGAAGTCCGCCAGCGGAGGGGCAGTCCAGGAGGTTGATGTTGTTTTGGCAGAGGCGAGGTCATCGTAAACATGGACGCAGTCGACAGTCGAGAGGGGATGGCGGCGCCGGCGAGGATGGATATTGACGGTGAATGGGAGAGACACAAAACCAAAAACAAAAAAAAAGGAATACGACCCAAATATGAAAAGTCATTTACCTATAATACACTTCCTATGGTAGAAATACAAGTATGAAGAGTAACATATACTAGTTGACTGTCTATTAATTAAAGTATGCTTATTAGTCAAATTGATGTGCTACACTATTGGACAGTCAACTTAGGTGGATTCTAGCATGAAGTACCAGTTTTACTGGTATACCCATATACCACTAAATGCCTTATTTTTCTTATGAGAAATATCAGTTTTACCCTTATCAACATCATCTTCTCCCAACCCTTCACCACCACCATCCCACTGACTGCCACCACCCACCACCGTCCCACCCACCGACCGCCACCACCGCCCCAGCACCACCGCACCGACCGCCACCACCCAAGCCAGAACCGGCGTATGGCTCCACCCCAAACCACCACATTCATTGAGATCCGCTTATGGCTCCACCCCCGGACCACCACCATCACTCTTTTCCTTCCTGCATCGTTCATCTGAGAAATACTGAGATGGGGGCGGAGGACTCATGCACGATGTCGATGAGAGCCACAGAGGTAGCTGGAGTCTAGGGTCATGAGTCCGGAGCCTCCGAGAACTGGAAGATACCGGCAGTGGCGACAACGGACGTCGGGAAGGATCGAAGTGAAGAGGGTTTGTGATTCGGGAATGTCTAACCTGAACTGGACGGATCTGTTGATGGTGGTGCGACCCGTTGCGAATGATTTCGTCCAACACGAATCAGTGGTGCGACCCGCCGCCACTGGATCTGGGAGACAAGGGAAAGGGCGGTTGGTGGTGGAGGAAGAAGCAGGTCGGTGATGAACTCAAGTTGTAGACCATGAAGAGAGAAATGGATGAAGGTGGTGGGCGGAGGGGTGGAGGTAGGGATGAAGGTGGTGGTGGTGGTGGCGGCGGCGGCACGACGGCGGCTACTTGTGAGAGTGAACGGTGGTGAGATGGGTTTGGGAGGATGAAAGGATAAAGGGCATAAGGGTCTTTTTAATTTTATTTTTGTTTTTAATTTTTTTTAAGCTAACATATCTGGATCGTTCATTATTTAATTATTAAATCCAATGGTTGAAAATTGTTCATATTGATTTAAAATGGGGGTATACTGGTATACCCATAAACTACCAGCTTCACCCTAGAACCCACCGTCAACTTGGAGCAAGGTTATTGCAGCAAGGTTGTTGGTGTAACTTAGACAGTAGCACAACTTAAAGATCATATATACTCTGTCGAGTTAGATACATTCCAACAACTCTCTCCCTAATAAAAGTTTAATCTTGGATCAGTTAGATGTATGTATTGATTTACCTTAGCCGTTACATATATGCAAAAACTCTTAATACCAACTACAATAATTTTTAATGTTTTTTATTAACTAGTTGAGGAATGAAGATTTCTTATTCTGATCCCACCAATAATATTTTGTCAAATAAATTAAAATTTCAGATATAATGTTAAAAAATAGAATTTATGACAAAAGATTAATAACGAGAACAAGACATGATATTAACATAGGACAGTAGATACGGATCCATGTTGTAGAGAATCCAACCTCGTCTGTGAGCAAAAAGTGGTGAATAAAAAATATATATTCAAAAGCTCTTTACATATATTACACACTACACATGAACAAGATAACAAAGCCCCAACACCATCCAATCACAAGCACATAGCTCACACAGCTCGAACTGATAAACTTATACTCACACTTACGTTGTTTTATTTTATTGACAGACATCCATCCACATGTGAGTCTTATTTCTGAGTGTGATGAGGCAACTAATTAAACTAGACAAGAGCTTCTTAGCCTGTGATCTGAACGTGCTTCAAATAAGGCTTCTTCGACTCTTCCTTTGGAACAGTGATAGTGAGAACCCCATTCTCCATGAAGGCCTTCAACTGGTCCACCTTTGAATTCTCCGGCAGATTGAAGCGGCGGAGGAACCGGCCACCGCTGCGTTCCATGCGGTGCCACGTCGACATGATGCCGTTCTTCTCCTTCTTCTCCTTGTTGTTACTGTCGCCACTGATCTGAAGCACCCTTCCCCAGAGGATCTCCAAGCTTCACATCCCCTTTCTTCAACCCCGGAAGCTCAACCTTGAACACGTGTGCCTCCGGCGTCTCCTTCCAGTCAATGCTGGGCGTGGCGACGGGGATGACGTAAGAAGGGTTCCGAAGATCCGAGGAGAATCGGTTGAAGAAGTTGATTCTACGACCAGTGCCGTAGACGGTAGGAATCAGCGACATCAATGTTCTTCTTGACTTTGGAAATATGAGGAAAAACAATGAGTTGTTGCTGAAATGGTGGTGAGACTCGGAATATATCTCGTGGAGGGTTGGCTTTAATTGTTGTTTTACTAAGGTATATGTATTTGTGATGCAACTTTGCGAGTGGAGTGATTATGATTTATGAGAGAATGGAGAGGTGTATATATATACAGGTGGAGGAGGAGGATGTTTTGGTCATTACGTGAACAAATATGCTGATTGTTGATAGCACGAAACTTAGGTGAAGATTAAGCAACGTATATATTATTGTTTAATACGTGGAAAGGGAAAGGAAGGTTTAAATGATTCTGCGAGGAGCGGTTTCAACTTTCAAGTGGCGTGGACGTGTAGTGGAAAAATGAAGAAGTTTCTCGAGTGCTTAATTTAGAACAGCCACTTGCGTATATTGGAGAATTGTATATACGGTTAGATTAGACTTTGAGCTTGTGGGTGGAAAAGATATTTACGTATATAAATCGTAGGAGCATCTACTAGCTAGATATGAGTGATATGACAAATGAAGCCATTTGAGAATAAAGCGATCAAGCACAGCGATAAGGAAGTGGCGAAGTGGAAGGTAGTAAAAGTCGACGTAACGAGATGCGGATTCGGTTGCTAATTTGAAAAAGATCGATGTTGATCTTCAAGTTACTTTATGTTCTCCACTTTGGGCTGCTGATTATGTGGTCTCATTTACTTGATGTTCGTTCCTCCAAGGTGTTGTGGCAGAATTGAATCCTTGTTGAAGAGCGCTCGTCTATGATCCTCAAATATTTTGTTATTTATGGTCAAGATTCTTCTGGTGTTTATTTACTCGATCGGTAGTACTTTCGAGATTATTCTTTGGGGATTTTGACCCTTAAAGTTAAGAAAACAGGTCGTAATTTGCGTGAAAATTAAAAAAGAAGAACAAACTCAGAGTACGAAGTGAACTAACGCGGAATGAAGAGGTGGAGCTGAGATAGGCAGAGCATCAAATTAATCTACTAGTTTCTACTGCAGTATGAGATTATTACATAATTTTTATTAAGGATCGTTTGTGAATATGGAAAATCAAGCAACAGTATTTTAGTCTCATTGACGACAAATCAAAGTGTTACCAACCACGGGATCATAGAGATGAAGATCAACTTTATAGGAGAAGTAGTTCTTGGAAGCTTAAAAGCTTGCAAGTGAGAAAGATTTCTCGTAAAGAATCATATTGAAAAAGATGATCAAATAGTGTAATTAGTACTATATTTACAGTGATTGTTGAGCACTAACATTTGGTAACTAATTGCTAACTCACTAACAAACTTAAGTAACAAACTAACTACTAATTAACAAACACTAACTACTTATATTTCTATTACAAAGCAAAATTTTATGATATATTTGATTAATTTTCGCATAAAATTGTTTCTATTTTGATATATTACTTAAAAAATATATGTTTTAGGAGTGAATATTATTGTATTTCAGATTTTTTTTTTGCAATATTAATAATGTTTTGTTCTTGATAAAAAAAAAATAATGTTGTGGTCTTGGAATTTGATACCAGACACTACACAAGATGGTTAAAAATAAATAATTATTTTGAATTTAATTTTTTTATTATTAAATTCTTTAATTTTAAAACTAGGCTTGAACTCTTGAAGTGTTTAGTGTGACCTGCAATATCGTTTTAGCTGAATTATTATACTAATTGGCGCAAATATTTGAGATGAATTTTTTTTTGTTTACAATATGTGATGAATTTTATTTGTACGAAACGGTACAATATATACATCTTTAGAATATATTATAAAGGAATTAATTCGGTGTTAAATTATTTTTTTCCAAGATTATTGTGATTAATTACTTGCTAGATTATTAATATAAATTGTTATATAGTTAGACTATACTGTCAAAATATTGCGTTAAGGCACCCAAAAAACGGTTGGTTATGGTGAAAGTAGTGTGTCCCCAAGCAAATCTTACCTGCAAGGTTAGAGATTCAAAATTCTGAAATCACTATTTTGATGAGGATTTTATCTAATTATCACCTTTAATATAAGGGTTAGTGGCACGACTTTGACTATGATGATATTCGATCTAAGAAAAAAAAAAGGTATAGCCTACAGTTGTAACTAGAGCACGATTTTATTTGGTTGTAGTACACCACATCTATATATGGAGAGTGCTATTCACTATGAACACTAATTGACAAAAACCAGTGGATGAATATTGTAGTAACACTAATTAAGGAGGATAGCAATTAAATAGTTTTACGTTTGAAATCAACGGTGCATATCTTTTGTACTCATTTCGTCTAGTCCCATCCAGCATTATTATTATAATTTATATATCATTTTGGGTGTGGGGGCGCATGAGGTTTTTGTGGTGTACACTCATACATTTACCATTAAATTCAAAAACAGGAGAAAAAGATATAAATAAATTATTTTAAATCCTCCTATACAACATTCTTCTATTAATTAATCCTTTTAATTATTTCTACCTCCAGTCCATAATATAAAACAAATGAGTCTTTTTTTTTGTCCAAAATATAAGAAATATGCATCAACTTTCATACATATTAAATGATAATTTTCAATATTGCCCTTATTAATTACTATCATTAATTATAGGCCATCAGAATATTAATTAAAATTAGAAGGGGTATTTTTGGAAATTTATAAGTATTAATTACAATTAACTCATTCCAATACATTTCCTTGATCTGTATGTTATATTGGAACCGGATGTAGTATACAAAGAAAGTGTTTAATCTGAATAGGAGTAGAAATAGGTTAGGTAACTTGTCAAAAACCTACTATCTGACATATTTTTAAGGCCTAATTTGTCTTACCCATTGTTCGTGCTAGAACAATAATCCGAGTATGGTCTCAGAGGCTGGAAACCAAATACTGTTGATATTGCTTGTCTTTAGCCTTAGACCTTAGTTCTACGGTGAGTGACTTGCTTAAGTCGCTCACCCTGCGCGAGTAAATCAACGGTTCAATGTTCAAAGGTACACGGATCTTACTATGCACTACCAACACCTTACACCTCTCCCTTCACTTTCTGCCCTCCGAAGTCACCACATAGCACCACCGTGGCGGAAATTGCAGCGCCCCAAACCCAGAGAACAAGTTCCAATTCGACCTCAATTCATGTTCTAAGAACAAAGATCTACACGCCACCATCTCTGTTTCTACGATCTACTCTGTTCCATTCGGGATCGCGGCGGCGAAAACAGAGAGCACGCCGACGACGATGAAGTTAAAGAGAAGAAATCATTTCTTTCCTTCTGCTCTTCACTCCATCTCCTAGTCTGCTACTCACAGTCACTGCTCTCCCTCCCTCGCTCCGACGGTGTCGTCAGTGGCGGTATCATTACTTAACGGCAAAATACCCCTTCAGGTTGCTCACTCGCTTAGCAGAGCCAGAGCACCACAACGCTGCTTTAGAACATTTCAAATCGAAATGAATCCCTGAGAGAGAGCGAGCCAAGAACCAAAGCAAATGAAACAAATGTTGCACACAAGCCACCATCTCTAACCCCCTTCTGATTCCACATTCTACAAACTCGAAGGCGCAATCCTAAACGTCGTCGTTTTCGTCATCCTAAACGTCGCCATGTGCTTCTTTGCTTTCTTTGTTCCGCCGCCGCCGCTATGGTTCTCAATGAACCAGTCTCGTTGTGGGAGTGGGGAAAGGGTTCTCTGCCCTCAACTGCCTGTGAGGGAGGTGAGGTGGGTCGAGGAGTGCTTGAGGGTGGCTGTGGCGGGAGTGGGAGGGGGTGGTGATGGCGGTGGCGATGGGTGCTCACGGTGGTGGTCTGTGATGAAGGAGATAGAGGTGGGGAAAGCTGTGTGGAGGGAGTTTGGAGAGGAATTATCTGATGTGGGAAGTGTATTGTATGATCATGAGGATTAAATCAAATCAACGATAGATAATAGTCTCTCACGGTGAGAGACTTCTGTTACTCTCTCACCGTAGAATTAGCCTATGCTATTTATAGACTTGGTCTCCAACAGCCGTTTGACTATGTCCTTGTCATGATCCCAGCTCGGATTATCCCCCATTTACTCGAGTGTCTCCTTGCCGCGTCACTTGATCTTTGTCTCTGATAGGGATGGCAATGGATAGGGTTTGGGTAGGGTACTATAGTATCCGTCTCTATACCCGTGTTTGAAAAAATTACCCGTACCTGGACCCGTATCCTCATAGGTAGCAACTTTAGTACCCTTACCCATTCCCTCTGGGTACCCGTACCCGCACCTGTTACCCGTATTTTAACAGTGAAAAAGCAATAAATAACAAAAAAAAGTTATAACAATTAAAATACAATTCAAAGATCTTTTAAATCTACTAATAAATATTACAAATCAAAATATTTAAATAAATAAAAACATCCAAAAAGGAATTATTGATGCAACTAGGTTTAGAAAGTTAAGAATCTTTAGATTAATTTTGGTTTTAAAATTTTATTATAATTAAAATTATATATATTAGTAATATAAATAAATAAATAAATAAATAATTATATATACATATACATATGTGCGGGTATGGGGCGGGCTGGGTACCATAGTACCCTTACTCGCACCCGTACCCATTCAAATTTGGGTAATTACCCGTACCCGGACCCTTACCCATTGTGCGGGTAATTACCCTACCCATTATAGGTAATTTTTGCAGGTACCCAATGGGTAGTGTACAAATTGCCATCCGTAGTCCCTGATTACACTTCTTTGTCCTTGACTGCGATCTTCTCCTAATTATTAGCGCACGTTTTCGTCGTCGTCTAAATGTCCATTCCAAATTTTTGATCTGTGTCTCCCTATTCAGCATTGCAAGACAATCGGCGCTGCTCTTCTTTTCTTTATTTTCTTTTTCTTCACTTTGCACTAAAACCCCTTGTTGAGACGCTGAGGCCCTTTTTATTTGGCTCAGCAAAACTCATGCTATTCCTGAATAGCATGTAGGTATGTCACAATTTGTTCCGATCCTCCTTAAAACTAGACTTGAAACGTTAGTGTGACACACAAAATTGTTTTAGCAAAATTATAATACTTTGAATTTTAGTTGTACGAAATGGTACAATATATACATCGCGATCCTTACAATATATTCCTTTATTATCCATCTTGGTGTTAAATTAGTAATTTTTTCATGATTATTGTGATTAATTACTTCATTATGTCCCAGTTTTATGTTCAAGAATTGTATAAAATTAATATGACATAATTGTGGGAGTTATGTGTAGAAAGTGAAACACACATACAATTTTAACATTTGCACGTACAACACTAGGCAGTGGCCAGATCACGTTGATAAGAGTTAGACAAAAAAGAACAAAGTGAAAAAGCAATCACCTCATCGTGAATCAAAAGAAACTTCAAATTTGCACATATTCAAAGGCTCTTTGCATACCCTATAAAGTATACACACAGCACAACACAACACAACTCCAACACTCTTGTAAGAACCGAGTGATCAGCATATCTCAATCTTACACAGCTCGAACTCAAGCTCAACTAATTAAATTTATTTTTGTACATCTGATTGATCGTATTATGCGCAGTGAGTCAGCTAGCTAGCTATCCCATCCTGTGATCTGAACGGGCTTCTTCACCTCCTCCTTTGGAAACGTGACAGTGAGCACCCCATTCTCCATGGAGGCCTTCACCGGGTCCGCCTTGGCATTCTCCGGCAACTTGTAGCGGCGGAGGAAGCGGCCACTGCTGCTACGCTCCATGCGGTGGTGGTGCCTAGCGTGGTTCTTATCCTCTTCCTCCTCCTTGCTCCTCTCGCCACTGATCTGAAGCACCCTTCCCTCAATATCCACCTTCACCTCCTCCTTCTTCAGCCCTGGAAGATGAGCCTTGAACACGATTGCCTCTGGAGTCTCCTTCCACTCCTTGTGCGTGGCATGGGACGGGTCCCATATGTCCTGGGAGAATGGGTCCGAGAAGTTGGTACTTCGACCGGTACCAAAGAAGCTTGGAATCAGCGACATTATTCTTCTTGTTGGATTTGGACAAATCAGAAAAACCAAAGATGATTTGAAATGCGGGGACCGAGAATATTGTTTGTTTGCTTCATTTGTAGGTGATGACTGTGGAGGTATATATATATATATTGTAGGAGGAGGAGGATATTTTGGTCATTATAACGTGTCCGAGTCGTGCTATATACTCATTTTGGGGCGAATGGTTTTCTAAGGAAACCACTACTGCTGCTTTTCAGTCATAATTTGTGAATGCTATCTTTTGATAACAACTTGCATTTGTTAGGATAAAAAAAAAATTGAAAGTAAAAGGAATATTAAGTGAATATTGTTTGGCCCAGAACATTAATTGAAAAAGGAAAGGAATATTGTATTAGCTGCATTTCTTGATACTTGATACTTATCGACTCAGCCAAGTCTTTCTTTTTGTGACTTCTTTTCTCGTCGGCGAATATTAAATTGTTAGGGAAAAAGATTAGAGGGTTTACTTTAGAGGATTCTGCGCAGTGGTTTCAGGAACGTAGTGGAAGAGTGAAGATGTTTCCCGAGTGTTCCTAACTTGTAATTCAGGACAGATACGTACCTACGCGTCCATTGCATTGGATCGCAAAATAAAGAAGGATATACATGCAGGGGTACGTGATACCTTGTGCCTGTGACGAAGGCTATCTCTAGAAATGATAGGATTGGAGCATCCACTAGATATGAGCGACACCGTGACATGGAAAGTCAACTAGGAATAAAGCAAACCCACAACAATATTATTATAAGGAAGTGGAATTTGGTAAAAAGGAAAGATTCCTACTTAGCACACGATCATAGCGAGATAACAGTGGTATACTAGTAATTAATTAATAAGATAGTTAGAGGATATTCTATTTTATAAATATAGGGAAACACTGGTTACCACAGCTCATATATCATATATTTATTTTACATTAATATATTGTATTATATTATATATTATATATACATGATCAATAATAATTATACTGTAAGGTTTTGGTCTTGGTTATTAGCAAATTTTGGAGGGTCAGGTTTTCAATTTTCTAATTGGTGTAGTAATCCTTTGTATTGTATTATTATGAGGCTTGTGTTTCACAATGTAAACTGCTATCGTGTATACGAGTTGGGATACTTCTATTAATATATTTTGATTATCAAACAAATTTATATTCTCATACATCTATCATATGAGTGTAGGGTTTGATGAAGTTGGCAACGTGTAATTGACGTAGTAACGTCGTAGTTTTGATAGTTTGATGAAGTTTGCCACATATCAAAAATACTCAACACCGTGATGCCTGCATGCGAACGTAGTGTCAGAACTTAATTTTGTTGAGGAAAATAATTTTAAATGATAAAAAAATCGATCTTTTAAAACAAAATATTTCAGGCCCAAAAATAACAGACCAGATTTGCTCCTGCTAGGAACCCCTCAAGCGCCGCTCCAGCCATAATCCAACGGCTTCTGTGATGTATGGGGAGAGAGATGAAGATGAAGGAGGTGTGAGGGAGAGATCCAATGGAGGAGACCTGCCGCTGGACCGTCCAGCGGCAGGAGCGAATCCGAGTCCCAAAAATAAGTTCTTAAAATCCCAAACAATCCAATTTACTCAATTCACTTTTCATTCAGCAAAATAACCCACGTCGCTGGTGGCTACTCCCGCAACCACAAACCAAAGCCACAATCTTCACTTGAACGGTTGAACAACTTCGGTTCATCACCTATTGACCCACAGCCCATGCCAATTACGCTGATGCTTGTAACATTCCTGACTACTCTATGGATTGACGACTGTCCCCACAGACCAACACAGGTCTTTTCAGCGTGCTTTGTCCTCACTCACACGCTTCCTAAGAAAACTTCCCAGGAGGTCACTCTTCCCAGAATTGCTCCAAGTCAAGCACTCTTAACTGTGGAGTTCTTAAGTGATAGGCTCCCGAAAAGAAGATGCATCTTGTATTTGGCAGCTTCTTTTCGGGAGCCTATCACTTAAGAACTCCACAGTTAAGAGTGCTTGACTTGGAGCAATTCTGAGATGGGTGACCTCCTGGGAAGTTTTCCCAGGAAGCGTGTGAGTGAGGACAAAGCACGCTGAAAAGACCCGTGTTGGTTTATGGGGCCAGTCGTCAATCCATAGAGCAGCCAGAGATGTTACAAATGGTATCAGAGCGGCACCTCTCCTAGTAAGGTGTGGTTCGAGGACGAACCAAACAGAAGTTAGTGAGCATGTGATGCTCGAGGCTGATGAGGGCGGGAAGTGGTCGCCGGTGCAAGAAGGCACGAACAATGAGAGGCTCCTAGCAGGCTTCTAGGTAGAGGGACACATGAATGAACCGATCACACACCCGAATGAGAGGGATCCTAAGACTGTGTAGGTATGAGACTATACAGTTGAGGATGTCTTGTATGAATTGATTGGTACTACCTATACCAACAAGATGCACCTTCTTTTTGATAGCCCATCACTTAAGAACTCCACAATTAAGCGTGCTTGACTTGGAGCAATTCTGGGATGGGTGACCTTCTGGGAAGTTTTCCCAGGAAGCGTGTGAGTGAGGACAAAGCACCCTGAAAAGATCTGTGTTGGTTTGTGGGGACAGTCGTCAATCCATAAAGCAACCAAAGATGTTACAACGCTCTCCACTCCATGTAGCTAATTCCTTTTTTTACTCTCATCTAGTTGCTCTGAGTTATCGAGCAAGGTAAAACACCCACAACATAATCCATATAGGACAAGTTAAAATTGCATAGAATAGGCAATTTGAATTATTTTATTTGTTTTTACTTGCTAACAAAGTATAGATAATTAGGTTGGTGAAATATTTAATATTTAAAATGTCAACAATTTATTTTACATTTAATATTAGACTTATAGAAAACTCATTAAAATGACCATTACATCAAATTTCCAATTTTTTTCCATTTATGCGGGCTAGCCGGCCAGCTCGCGGACCAACCTGCGGGGTGGACCGAACCATAATATATACAAGCGTGTTTCATTCATGGACCAACCCAACTCGATCCGTTGACTTGGGGGACCAATGTGGATCGGTGCGGGCCGATGCGAACCAATCCTCCTACCCAGCTCTATTGGGGTGAGATGGGGTGGTAGTGGATTTGGGGTGTCCGATGGGGAGGGAGAGAAAAGGTGGGGATGGAGTTGGGATGTCTAGTGGAAAGGGGGAGCTAAAAAGATGAATCAACACATAGTAGCAAAATGGTCCCCAAAATTGGTCAAAACAGTCCCTAAAATTGGTCAAATGATGTGGACATCGGGTCTCCCTTTACATGTAGTAGATAGTGTGTTACCTCAACATCGTTAATACTGTCAACTAACTGGGACTGACAGAGGGACCAACTCGATTAACATTCTACAACTTTGGGGATTAATTTGAAATTTCATAAAATCCAGGAATTAAGTTGACACGTCTTTACAATTTCAAGTACAAAATTAGGGATCTTACTCTTTATATTTTCAACATATTACCAAAGATAATACAATTATGGAAAAAAGAAAAAGAAAACCAAAGATAATACACAACTAAGACACGAAATGAGCAATAAAATGGGGGTGGCACAGCTAGGTGCTACCCTATCTAGCCTGTGATCTGAACGGGCTTCTTGACCTCCTCCTTTGGAAACGTGACGGTGAGCAGCCCATTCTCCATGGAGGCCTTCACCGGGTCTGCCTTGGCATTCTCCGGCAGCTTGAAGCGGCGGAGGAAGCGGCCACTGCTGCTACGCTCCATGCGGTGGTGGTGCCTAGCGTGGTTCTTGTCCTCTTCCTCCTCCTTGCTCCTCTCGCCAATGATATGAAGAACCCTTCCCTCGATCTCCACCTTCACCTCCTCCTTCTTCAATCCTGGAAGATGAGCCTTGAACACGAATCCCTCCGGAGTCTCCTCCCAGTCCTTGTGGTTGTGGGTGTTCTCGATGGTGCAGCTGTGTGTGTCATGGGAGAATGGGTCCGAGAAGTTGGTGCTTCGACCGGTGCCGAAGAAGCTTGGAATCAGCGACATTATTATTGTCGGATTTGGACACAAATCAGTAAAACCAAAGATGATGAGTTGTTGTTGAAATGCTGGGACTGAGAATATTGTTGGTTGGCTTTGTTGTCTGGTTTAGTGATGTGAAGTGGAGGTATATATTGGTGGAGGAGGATATTTTGGTCATTATCACGTGATCGAGTCGTGCTATATACTCATTTTGGGGCGAATGATTTTCTAAGGAAACCACTATTTGAACTGATGTGGCTGCTTTTCAGTCATTCGTGAATACTATCATTTGATAACAATTTGCATTCGTTAGGATAAAAAAATGAAAGTAAAAAGAATATTAAGTGAATATTGTTGGTGGAGGAAAGGAATATTGATCATTTAGATAATATTAGCATACTTGATACTTTTCGACTCAGCCAAGTCTTTATTCTTGTGACTTTCCTTTCTCTTGGTGAATATTAATTGTTAGGGAAAAGGATTAGAGGGTCTACTTTAGAGGATTCTGCGCAGTGGTTTCAGGAACGTAGTGGAAGAGTTAGGATGTTTCCCGAGTGTTCCTAACTTGTAATTTAGGACAGCAACCTACGCGTCTATTGCATTGGATGGCAAAATTAATAAAGAAGGATATACATGCAGCTGGGGTACGTGATACCTTGTGCATGTGAAGGCTACTTCTAGAAATGATATATGGGATAGGAGCATCCACTAGCGACACCGTGACATTGAAAGTCAAATAGGAATAAAGCAAACCCACAACAATAAGGAAAGTGGGATGCGGTAAACACGAGAGATTCTTACTTAGCACACGATCATAATGAGTTATGATAGTAGTATACTAAATATTAAGATAGAATTAGAGGATATTCTATTTATATATCATATATTTATTTTAAGTTCATATGTTGTACTCCCTCCGGTCCTTATTATAAGAGGTAAATGACTACTTTTTTTTGGTCCAAAATATAAGAGACTTGCATGTATTTTGACAAATATTAAATGCTCATTTCCAATTTTACCCTTATTTATATTAGGGTTTATATTTACGAGACAGTGCAACTTTCAATACAAGTAGGTTTGTTCATTAATTATTGTAGGGTTAAATTTGTAAATTTATATGAATATTAATTACAAATAGCTTATTTCAATGCATTTCTTTGGTCTGTGTGTTTTAGGGTTTTGCCTCTTATATATAGGACCAGAGGGAGTATTATATATACTGAGATCAATAAATCAAAATCAAGGTTTTAAAATGAAGTGTGCAATTGTACTTAATATTGCAACGATCTGGTTTTGATAACATGATGAAAAACCCAACACCTTGATGCCTGCATGGCTGCACCGGAATTTATTGCCTGTACATATTTGTTGAGGCATTTAATTCTAAATGAAAAAAAAAATGGTGTTTGAAAAGAGAAGATTTTAGGCCCAAAAATAATTTCTCAGAGTCCAAGCTAATTTTTGGTCGGGGCCCAAAATTCTCTGGCTCAATGGGAATGTCCATATTTATTGTATCATATTTTTAACACGTGTTGCTTATTTGATAAGGAGAAAATACAGTATTAAGAATATTGATTGATTGAAAATTTATTTATTTTATTAAAAAAATTGAACTAGAGAGAGGGTTTTGGATAGCTATCTTCCCTTCCCCGTCCATTTCCCCCCCTCTTCTTCCTCAAACATTTCCCCTCCCTCTCCCTTCCAACTCTCAAACAAACCCTTAGAGAATATTGTCTACCAAATCAGCATGGTGCGATTCGGAGTGATCATGATACCCCTTTATCGGAAAGGATAATTTAAACATGGAAACATAGCATGTACAGATGGTAGAATCGATTGAGCCCAATGGCCAATCTCGTTTAACCCGTTATTTTTTGCGGGTTGGGTTGGGATCTCTAAACCACTTTTGACTCGTCCCGTCTAACCCACCAAAAAAGCGGGGTGGGGTCGAGGCAGGACGCATTGACCCGTCAACCTGTGTTTTTTTTTATTATAACAAGATGCTTTATTTATTTTTACATTGTGGAAGTGATTAAATACAGAGACATTGAAGCTAATTTGTGATTGTAAAGTTGTGGAGTGTTGAATTTGTGATGTTTTAAATGATATTGATATATTAGTATTTTTATTATTTTTGGAGGGTCAATCTGTAACTTGTCAATCCACTTTTAAATATATTTTTTATTTTTGATGGGCTCGCCAACCCGCCACTAAACGGGATTGGTTGGGAGGTTTGACCCACTTTACTAAAATGGATAAACCATCTTGCCCTATTTTCGACGGGTCAATTGGAGCCATTTTGTCACCCTTATGTACAAACATAAAGATAAAGATAATGAATGTAAGAGATGGATTCAACATCGATTGTCACCATTTATTTTAACATTTTAGGTACCTAATTTTTTTAGTTTTTTTTAGTTTGCAATCTTTGATATTTAGAAATTATTTTGGACTACCATCATTTTTATCGTGCCTGAAAAATTCATTTAAAATGATAAAACTCTTCTAACACTTTTTTAACTTGGCTATATTAAATCATAACTTAAGACCTTATTAAGAGGAATTAAATTCCATGCCATTCAAACTAAAATTAATGTTGAGAATCACACATTTAACTTAGTTTTAATTACACAATTAATTAAAAATCAAAGTAAACACAAATCTCTTATTAAAAAAAATAAAAAATACATAACCAAAACACGAAATGATGAGCAATAAAATAGGGGTGAGGCAGCTAGGCGCTAGCCTAGCCTGTAATCTGAACGGGCTTCTTGACCTCTTCCTTTGCAAACGTGACAATGAGCTCCCCATTCTCCATCGACGCCTTCACCTGATCCACCTTGGCATTCTCCGGCAACCTGAAGCGGCGGAGGAAGCGGCCACTCGTGCTACGCTCCATGCGGTGGTGCCTCGCGTGGTTAATCTCCTCCTCATCCTCCTTGCTCCTCTCGCCAATGATATGAAGAACCCTTCCCTCGATCTCCACCTTCACCTCCTCCTTCTTCAACCCTGGAAGATGAGCCTTGAACACGAATGCCTCCGGAGTCTCCTCCCAGTCCTTGTGGTTGTGGGTGTTCTCGATGCTGCAGCTGCGTGTGTCATGGGAGAATGGGTCCGAGAAGTTGGTGCTTCGACCTGTGCCAAAGAAGCTTGGAATCAGCGACATTATGTTGTTAAAGTTGGCTTTGGACAAATCAGAAAAACCAAAGATGAGTTGTTGCTGAAATGCTGGGACTGAGAATATTTATGTTGTGAGATCAACTGCTGAATGATTGTGATGTGGAGGTATATATATTGGAGGAGGAGAATATTTTGGTCATCACGTAACCGAGTCGTGCTAGGTTTTCTAAGAAAACCACTACTATGAACTAATAATTAATTATGCGGCTGCTTTTCAGTCATTCGTGAATGCTATCTTTTGCTAACAATTTGCGTTTGTTAGGATAAAAAATTGAAAAAAGTAAAAGGAATATTAAGTGAATATTGTTCGGCCAAGAACATTAAGTGAAGTAGGAAAGGAATATTGTTACATTTGGATAAATATTAGCTGCATTTGTTGATACTTATCCGTCTACATGATACTTTTCGTTTCTTCCAAGTCTTTCTTTGTGGTTATTATTTTTCCTCTTCAGTGAATATTAATTGTCACGGAAAAGGACAGAAGGGTTTATTTGAGTGATATTATTTATAACAGTAACAGCATGTTTGGAAAAGGGATCAACATCCTCGATCCCATTTTCCTGTCACATTCTTTATCCCCTATCAATGATAATTTATCACTTAATAAAATAAAGTTATAACTCATTAATACTTATACACAATCCAAGCATTTGATTGGTATGGGACACAAAAACACCATGTTTTGGGACAACAAATTTGTATTCTTCGGAAAGATGGATTTTTCATCTTCCAGCTGTTTTTTGTCCAAAAAGTTGTTTTATAGATAATCTAGTATGTTTGGTGTCTAGCTTAAATTATTTAAATAAAAAAAAGTTTTTTTTTGGGAGAAAAGTGTTTTTTCCCCCTCCATCTAGTGTGTTTGGGAAAAAAGCTGTTTTATGCCATCTCGTTTTTTCTAGCTTAAGATTGTTATGATTTGATTATTTTTCATCCTCAAAACTCT
This sequence comes from Echinosophora koreensis, assembly GCA_035048595.1. Classification (NCBI taxonomy): domain Eukaryota; kingdom Viridiplantae; phylum Streptophyta; class Magnoliopsida; order Fabales; family Fabaceae; genus Echinosophora; species Echinosophora koreensis. The sequence goes on along the minus strand of JAPCYP010000019.1, from coordinate 4,574,331 downwards.
CTTATCTGTTTACCCCTACAAAACTAACTTCTAAACAAATATTATTATATTATACAAATAACTTCATATAATTTTTCATAATTTATTATATAAAAGTGATTTTTTTTTGCACTACCCAAACGAAATAGATTATCTTAAAATCGTTTTTCAGCAAACAGACCTAAACAAAAACAGATTCTGTGATAATCGATTATACAAAAAATGATTATCAGCATAATCTTTTTTTCCAGCTGTTCCAAACACACTCTAAAGATAAGGATATTTTTTTTTTTGGGAAAAAAGCTTTTTCTCTCACTCTCACCATGTTTAGGAAACACAATTTCAGCTGTTCTTTCATACTTTTAGCTGTTTTGTAAACAATCTATCATGTTTGGTAATCAGATTGTTTTTTTAAAAAAGCTTTTTCTTTGAGAAAAAAGCTGTTTTGGCATATTTTCATCTATCTCTTTTGGAGGACTGTGTGATTATTTCACTCCAGATTATTCACATGTTTTGACATAAACGCCCCTTGTCAATTCTCATTCCACGCATAAAGCCCCGCCACCCCCACTGTTCCAATAATTGCCCATTTTATGACTAAAAAAAGCAAGTACCCATTTTAGAAAATGTGTCATGGTCGAATAGGAGTGGTTATTCGCCGTTCTAATAATTATGTATATTTATTAATATAAAAAAGTTTACAATTTTTCTACAATTTTTTATAATACAAAAATAATTGATGATTAACATGAAAAAATTACATATATAAAATGTTAAAAGAATATCAAATAAATAATTACATACCCCTTTTCGTAATTTACTAAGTAAAAGTGATTTTTCTAGCACCGTACCACCCAAACGAAATAGATTATCTTAAAATCGTTTTTCAGCAAAAAAAAAAACCCAAACAAAAACAGGTTCTAATTATAATCGATTGTTCAAAAATCGATTATCAGCATAATCTTTTTTTCCAGCTTTCTCAAACACACTCGTAATGTCCTTTCTCTCCCTCTCATTTTTTTCTTAACATTAACATAAAAAAATAACTCCATACTTTTTTTTCATAATTTTTTTTTAAAATTAATTTTTTTTTGCATCATCCAAACGAAATAGAATATATTAAAATTGTTTTTCAGCAAATATACTCAAACAAAAATAGATTCTGATTATAATCGATTTTTACAATAACCGATTATATACATATTCGATATCAGTATAATCTATTTTTTTCAGCTTTCCTAAACACACTCTAAAATAAATTCCAGATTATTTTTGAAGATACTGCGGAGTGGTTTCAAGTGGCATGCATGGACGTATGTTGTGGAAGAATGCGGGTGTTGTTAACATGTAATTTAGGACAACCACCTCATTGGGGAAAAAGAGAGAATCATTTTTGTCTAGTTGCTGTGCTTGTGAAGGCAGGGGATATTTATGTCTAAAGACGTACCGTAAACATCCACTAGATATAATGAGTGACAAGTAAAGGCAGCAGGGAATAAAGTAAGCACAATGATATAAGGAAGTGGAATGCAGTGTAAAGAAGAGAGATTCTTACTTAGCAAACAATCCTAACACCTAGAATTTGCACACAATCACTAACAGATGGACAACTCATTAAAAATTAGACCTACCAAATCAAATAGGGAAAAAAAAGCTTAGCCGCAAGCAGATTCGGCTTGAACCAGTACTCGTGACTTTCTTCCCTTCGTAGGTATGACTGCGTGTCGTTGAATGAGTTACAGAATGTATTGGGTGATTTTCGATATTTTACTACCCATCAATTTGCAGGTGAGCAATTAGATTTTAATATGTTTTTTTGTTCTGTCTGAATTTGTATGGTCCTGATCTCCTCTCAATTTACCCGGTCTTTGGATTCTACTCGTCTTTTTGTAGTGCTCAACTGTTAAGATGGTGATAATGGGATGGGAAAATGAACATGTATTAAGTGAAGATAGATGAGGCCATGAGGGTACTCTTCAGTGCCTAATAGGGTGACAACCTTAGTTAGTTATGAAACCTGTGTTCTCAAGAGGTATCAATTTGGGCTACTTCTCGGACCAGTGCGTGTGGTCGACCCATTGGGTCGTAGGCCCAGAAACATGTTACCACACTTGTCATGCTCAAATGAGATTTGATACCCACCCAAAAGCTACAACATTGAAAATGTAATTATGATCAATGGCCCGAAATGAATACCAGTAACTTAGCCAACTAGTCACCTCATGTGCAAAAGAAAATTGTGACCACTAGAAAAAAAGCCGAAAATAAAAGACACCATTGTGCCTACATTTGACACAATCGGGTCCAGCGGAAATAAAAATAGAAGACACGACCTATCTAGGGTTTATGGTTTAGGCGTTTGATTATATCTTAACAAACTTGTAAGATATTTAAATCACCTTTAATTAATTGAATATTGTATATTTGTAAAAATCTTGATGTTATCCATCCAGGATTTTCAAGTTCTTTTCAGGTGTTACAATTGATTATACCGTTCAATCTTGACAAATTCTGACTAATTTTATAATGTTCTTTTTACTACATTTAGGTGATATCTGATAACTCACGTGCTTACAGTACTGATCAATTCACTTCTTATCTCATATTTTGTAAAAGGCAAATCATCCACATCAAGATTAGGAGATTTCTTGCGGTTTGAACTCAAGAAATTGACATTAAACCTATCGTCATGCACACACACACACGTCACATGTTCCAAACGTACTTCTAGCTTGGCCAACCTCTTTATGTTAAATTATGTAAAAATATATATATATTTACTTACATAGTATTACCTTTTGGTGGGTCAAGATATGCGTTAAAATCTGGGCATCTTAAACTAGATTTGTTGTGTTCCCTAACTAAAACTATTTTTCATTGAAGAATACATTTATCAGGCTGAAAACCGTGTAACAAAAAAAATTAGTGGTTGATGACAAAAGAACATCGAGACAGTGGGCTATTTTCCTTTTTAGTGGAGGTAAGATGGGCTGGGGTGACACAAGGATAGAATTCTCGATAGTTTTAGGTTGGGCCCCCATTAGTTAGTTATTAAGATTCGGTGCAGGGGGTTAGGTCGAAATGTACAACTCCGAATGCATGTGCAATGAATTGTGATTCGTACGTGTTGTTCCTGGAAAGATACTTTATTGTAAAATTGCAATTATGCATCTCCAATGCTAAATGGTAATGAACCCATTTTGTTGTTTAAGTTGGCTCCATTATGAACCCCATAATGTTACATTATATTTAAGCAACCTATCCATTTTTAAGTTCAATACTACATACAATAAACGACCCTTAAGCAACCCAATCTTTTATTCTTTTTTATTTGTTATTGAATTTATTTTATTTTCATTTAGTTAATGTTGCTTGAATCTTTCGAAAATAATGTTTTGTAATAGATAAGCAACCCATGGAAAGGTTGCTTATATAAACAACTTTACTAAATTTTAAGCATTTATATGTATATCTTCAATGATAAAATCTGATAAGCAACGGTTACTTATGTGTAAGCAACCCACAAGCAACCATTGGAGATGTTGTTATCACGATATTCACGAGGTGTTTTATGCTTCCAGAGGAGCTGTAAACTTACAGCGATGTTGCGTAAAATTTTGAGTAAGCATTAATTAGGTGATAGGAAGAATAAAATATACTCCCTCCGGTCTCTATTGTAAGCAAAAATTAAATGGGACACACATATTAAGATAGTTAGTTGATCTCATTTAAAAGAGTCATTGGGAATAAAAAATTAAGTTTGTTACCTAAATTACCCTTCCTCTTATTTATTAAGCTTGTGTTATTGAGAATAAAAGGAGTCATTGGAAAACAAAATTTGTATTAAATGAAGGGTATTTTGAGAATAACCTCATTAAATGAGAAGAAAGTAGTTGAAATTTGCTTATATTTTGGACCAAAAAATTTGGAAATTTTTGCTTACATTGTGGACCGGAGGGAGTATGTTAGATCGCAAAAAGTTTAAGGAAAAAAGAAGGGGGACTAAAGCTTCAAGGATTTGAAGGCTTTTGATTTCCTTTTACAAATAAAAAAGTTGGCGGGTTATTATAGGATGAAAATTGTTTGCTGGTTAAACTGTCAAAGGGCTCGGTATTTTACTCATTAACTCATTATTTGTAATACCCCAGAATCATATACAAGCAATACATATACTTGGAAGAAAATTCAATCATTTTCTCTAAAGTTGGGTTTAGTATGTCTTTGGATTTGGATGAGGGTTTGACAATCGTGATTTTGATTAAAATTGATTTTTTAGAATTAATTGCAATATAAATTGAGTTTAAAGTAAAGTTATTTATGTTTGAATATTTTTATTTTGAAAGCTAGTTTAATGTAAAACTTAGTGTAATTTTTCAATCCAAAAGCAGAAACTACTCCAAGCTGCTTTTGATAGAATTAATTTTGGATGCAAAATTTCTTCCCCAAACGTGTAACAAAACATTTCCTTTTTTCTTTTTCACCAGAATCACATTTGACAGGTGCAAAAGCACATCTAGTGTCTCCAGAAGTAAAACCAAACAAACACTCTGTATATTTGTTAGTAATATATATACTCAAGGTTTTGTTTAGAAATTTTCGAGGTCTCTAGACAATCTTCATATTAATCTTCTAGCATTTTGAACTACAAAATCATTTATCAAAGTTTTATAATCACAAGAAATTCTAACATTTCACTCTCAATATAGATAAGATGATTAGTTCATTCAATCGGCTATCTTGCAGCATTATTGATCTAATTAGATAGGATTTAAGGAATTTTAAATTTGAAAACTTCTTTCGACAGTAGCAACTACTATAGATATTGTCAATAATACTATGACCAAGGTTTGGGAGAGCTTATAGAGAGCTTTTGACAATAACTTATTATAATAAACCTAAGCAAATAGCTTATGATATTTCCATAAGCTCCTTTTAGCTTATTTCCATAAGCTTGTCAGAGAAGTTTAGGAAAATAAGTTGTTTTTAGCTTATTTGAAAAAGAGCTTATTGTATAAGCGCTTAAATAAGTTGTATACTCAAAAGCACCGTTGCCTTCTTTACATGTTTATGTTTATTTATTATCATCGTGATGGCAGTTTCATAGTTCCATCATTCTGTTTGCCCATATTTAATGTGTAATGAATTATGGAAAACATGTTGAAATTAGGGCTGGACAACGGGCTGGTTCGATCGGATTCGGGATCAAACAACCCAATCCGAACCAACCCGCTGAGGTATTTATGAAACCCTAATTCTGCCCGCTGGGCCTATTAGTTTGGACGGGTTGGGTTGATGCGGGTTGGGTTGAGATGGTTTGGGCCATTGTTTCCCGGATCGAATTTTTTGAGCCCAAAGACTTTTTTCTTCTCAATTTTATGGCCCAATCCATCCATCCCCATGACAGTTCCTCCCTCTTCCTCACCTGCTCTGACTCCCCCTCCCCCTTGTGTTTTTTATCTACGTCTCCGTCGTGATGGCGGCGCCACAACCAGAAGCGGCGGTTATCTAATTTCAGAAAGGAACGCAAAACTAAAGGAGGAGAAATGAAGCCAAAATCCAGAAAGCATCTGTAACATCCCTGACTGCTTTATGGATTGACGACTGTCCCCACAAACCAACATGGGTTTTTTCAGCGTGCTTTGTCCTCACTCACAGCTTCTTAGGAAAACTTCCCCGGAGTTCACCCATCCCAAAAATGCTCCAAGTCAAGCATGCTTAACTGTGGAGTTCTTAAGTAATGAGCTACCGAAAAGAAGATGCATCTTGTTGGTATAGGTAGTACCAATCAATTCATATAAGTTATCCTCAACTGTATAGTCCCATGCCTACACAGTTTCAGGATCCCTCTCATTCCGGTATGAAATCGGTTCATTCATGTGTCCCTTCGCCGAGAGGTCTGCCAGAAGCTGCTCCTTGTCCGTGCCTTCTTGCACCGGCGACCACTCCCCGCCCTCATCGGCCCCGGGTGTCACAACATCAAGCTTTATATGATCTCAGAAACAAATCCAAACTAAACTAAACTAAAAATTTGAACTTTTCAACAGATTAGATGCAGAAGAAGAATAATATACATGAAAAAAAAGGTGATGAGAAGAAAAAAGAACACCCATTCGAACCGGAACTCGATACGTCGCTGCCACCGCATTCAAACTGGATGTCGACCAAGAACGCGTCACAGTCCCCTTCGACGCAGCGTGGTGGTGAGAGAACCTACGACGACAGCCGTGACTTCTTCGTTGGCAGATCTGGGAAAAGGGGACTAAAGCCGAACATGTGCTGGGCGAAACTAGAAGAACAGCTGAGAAGATGATCGGAGGAGCGGTAACGGGACGGACGGCGCCAAGCAGTGAAGCAAGGGTCGAAATAGAACTAGGCGCCGAAGACGAACTTGAGCAGATCTGGATGAGGGGTGGTGAGATTGATATGTGAGTTTGAACCCTTCCTTGAGTTCCTTTGGTGGTGAGGCAGAGAGATTGAGAAAGGCAGAGGAGAGGTTGAGAGAACATGGTGGCTGCTAGGGTTTGGTCTCTCAAGAATTGAATGAGATTAAGTTTGACCCCTCAATCAATGTCTGATATCACTTAACTTTCATTTAACTCAGTTCGGGTGGGTTCGGGTACCGACGAAAAATTTTTAGTCCACCCGAACCCGCCCGCAGGAAACCGTTCCTAATTGAAAGCATAACCCGACGACTCGCGAACCCGGTTTAATTAGCCAATAAGCTTGCAAATTCGTTTGGGCCACTCGGATTCGGGTCGGTGCTGCTTTCTTAGCCCTAGTTGAAATACAATGATGAGTGTGCATATTAATTTCTCTCTTTGATTTTCTTTCAATAAACAGCTACTTCAATCTTCAATTATAGATAATTTTGCCTTGTACTTCCAATTAGTAATAATGACAATAATAATGAGTGAAAACAAAAGAAGACTAAGGCAATTATCTTGATGGTCTTGGAAGTCTCCACGACACTACATGTACCCTACTCATTTGTATGATACATATACTCATCTCAAAATATGGAAACGATATATAAAATGTTTTTTTTGGTTTCTTAGGATATCTCCACGTACAACTATAGAGACTAATCAATCGAGGTAATAGATGACATTGAATGACTGACCTCTCCCAATCAGATTTTCTCCATATGCAAGAATCAGATATCAAACATTTGACCGCATGCTTAAGGAGCCCGACCTCGTTATCATTCGGACAACCACATGTTGGTAAATGATATACAAAATGTTATTTTCATTATTTTTTGGATAAATTTTTTAAATAATAAATAAAATAAAATAAAATAAAATAAAAATTGTATGATATTTTTGTAATTATTAATAAATCAGTGAATAAAATTTAAAAAAAAGGAAACCAAATGGTAATCCTAAATGATTTAAAAAAGGGCTAGAGTACACCTATTTATACTTGGAAAATACGAGTACTTTTTGTACTCTTGTGGTAAAAAAGAATATTTTGTCGTCTTCCATCATTTATGGCAGTAACACCTACAGGTAACTTACAGCTTTTTTTTGATATACAGCTAGAGAAGCATTTAATGGAAAAAAGTTTCATTCAAGGATAAGGATGGTAACGTAGACCCAACCCGCTCGAAAGGTATGAGTGTGAATACTGAATAGGAGTAATTATCCGAACAAAAAAAAAACGTGTATAGATGGTAGGTATGATATACACGCAATTATTATTTTGAATGTTTAATGTGACATGTACTCTTTTTGAATATTTTACATATTTTATTTAGTTTAAAACTTTGGTTGATAATATTTCCTTTGGTCCTATATATAAGAGGCAAAATTTTAAAATATATAGATCAAGAAAATGTATTAAAATAAGTTATTTGTAATTAATATTCATATAAATTTACAAATTGAACCCTTCAATAATTAATAAACAAACTTACTTATATTGAAAGTTGCACTGTCTCGTAAATATAAACCCTATTATAAATAAGGGTAAAATTAGAAATGAGTATTTAATATTTGTCAAAATACATACATATCTCTTATATTTTGGACAAAAAAAAAAATTGTTATTTATCTCTTATAATAAGGATCGGAGGGAGTATTTAATAGGTAGATTAGTAATTTTTTTAATTGGGTTGTGATAATTTTTTGTTATTTTTTAGTTATATTGCAGGTAACGAAAGCAGATGAGTATTTAGGTAAGCAGAAGGTACATATAAGTGTGTTAAATCGTGGGTATTGATCTAGATACGAGTATTTTTTTTTAAACGCGGATCCAAGGACCGATGATATAATACCCCTACCTTGACCCAATCGATTGCCATCCTGTTCAAGGCATGACATAATAGTGAAGAATCTCCAGGGGGAATTTAGCAGGCACAGTGACAAACCATGGAGCAAAAGAGGGGTCTCAGATTGGTACTTGTCCCTTTGCCGCTGCAAGGCCACATAAATCCAATGCTTCAGCTTGCTGACATCCTTCATTCAAAGGGTTTCTCCATCACCATCCTTCACACCACTTTTAACTCTCCTAACCCTTCAAACTACCCCCACTTCACCTTCTGTTGCATACAAGATGGCTTATCATCAGAAAGCGAGTCCTCTACACTAGATCTCTTGCATCTTGTGAATCAACTCAACATCAGATGTGTAACACCTTTCCAGGAAATGTTGGCTAAGCTGCTATCAGGTGATGTCTCTGAGGAACCTATTGCTTGCTTGATCTCAGATGCTCTATTTTATTTCACTCAAGATGTTGCCAACAGCTTTAACCTCCCAAGGATTGTGTTAAGAACCACAGGAGTATCTTCCTTTATTCCTTTTGTTGCCTTTCCACTTCTAATAGAAAGAGGTTATCTTCCTATACAAGGTGCGTTATACTATATATCTATATATTATATATATCCCCGCTGCTTGTGTTTTGTAACCTACACAAATTAGTCAACAGAAATTTATGCATTGGAATCTGAATGTTCTACGTGTATCAGATGGCATAGAATTAAATATCCTTGTTACCTTTGAAAGAAAAATTTCATAAATTAACAAACGAAGTTGTTAAAGGAAACAAATTGTATATAGGATATGGTTTTAGGAAACATACTGAAAAACGAAATTATTTGTTCAGTTCTTTTTGTTTGAGAAACTGCATTTGAGAAATTTGAGTTGTAATACCACACTCAAATTCCTTTTAAGGCTAATTGAATATTTTATCTCATCATCAACATGTGGTTGATCCACGTAGTAAGAGACTTGAACATCTTAAACAAGTGGCCAGAGATTCGAATCCTGACTCTTGTGTATAGAGAAAACCTTGTTAGGTGGGAAAACACATCTCGTGTGCCCAACAAGTTCCCCGACGAAGATTAGTCACCGTTAATGATGGTGGATATTTTATAATTTAATATGTTTCTAATGTGCGTTCGGTTCGGTTCGATTCAGATGCCCTTATAATTAAGGATAGAATCGGCCAATTAGCTAGATTTATTTAACTAGCTATCATCAATATAAGGAGATATTAAATAAAAGAATAACATAATATTATATATATTTAAGTAAATTAAATTAAATAATAAACAATAATTTTTTGTTTTAATTTTTTTTAATTTTTTAATGTAATATCTAAATAGAAATTCAATATTTGCAAATATTAGGAATAGAATAAATTTTAGAGCCAAAAAATCAAGAGCAAATATGAGAAACAAAATAAGTCATTAATAATATAGATGACTAATATTGTGAGTTGATATTGGTAGCTTGAAAACTTCTCTTGGTTCTTCTATGTATTTGGGTGAGTACCCCTTGAACTCGGATTCAATACATACTCTTTGTTTGATAAAAAAAAAAAATATAGATGACTAATATTGAGTAATTCCAAAACATAATCATATAGACTAGATTTTTCGTATAACAATTTTTAGTGAAATGAAATGTCAAAATAGAATGACAAATGGCAAAGTCAACCTCTGCCTGGTAGATTCAAATAGAGAATTCTTTTTATATATAACTAGCATATCACTTCTTTGCTATGCAAGCGTATTAAACAAAGAAAATAACATAATATTACAGGTACTTGAATAAAAGTACTTTTTAAAAATGAATAATAAACTTTGCTATGCACGGGTATTAAAAAAAAAATAACATAATATAGTGTATCATGCTAATTATTCTTTCAATAATTTCTTAATTATTAAATGAAAAATATTCCATATTTTTTTTTTTATGTTTATAAGACATGACAAACAATTTTCTTCTTTTATTAATGTTTTTTGATAAGAAAACTATTCAGAGTATGATTAAAAAAGATTTAATTTTTTATCACAGTATAATTTTTTTTATAATATTAAATAATCAAATTGGGTTTTATGGTAATTATATTATTATAACTGTGTTTTTTTTTTTTTTTGGTACTTAGGATTATAACATTTCTAATGACACGAGAATGTGACAGGAAAGTGGGATGGAGGATCTCAATCCATCAAATTAAACTCCAAGTTGATTCCTTTTTTATTTTTTTGATTTGAAACCCACCCTAATTAGCTCTTTGGGCCGAGTGGGTCCACCCGAGTATCCCCACGGCTTAGGCTCTTCGGGCCCGTTATGGGACTAGTCTCTGGTTCGACTGATTGAGCAGAGTTTTTACCCCTTGGTTCTCAGCCTCCCAATGAGGGTGACTCCATAAGAATTTGAACCTGGGTTCCTAGGTTCTCCTCCTTATGAGGGTTGGTTGCTTCCACTAGATCAACGTCCCATTAGTTCCACGTTGATTCCTTTTAAGTAGCACTAAAATCACAATGATGACTTTTGAGAATTAAATCATAGAAGATGTTTTTCTTTTACAATTTGAAATATTTTCTTGTTTCGCTGGTGATCAATAAAATGCTAAATTAAAGTTGTGTTGAACTTTGTTTTTATGGCTTGTCCATCTCTTGTGCTATAGCTAGCAATGAAATTTTAGTTTATAAAATATATATATATGCTAAAGTGACCAAAGTGATCTAAGACTTGGTTATTTATACAAGGGATTTTTGGGTAGATTGCATCCAATACATTAAAGAACCTCACATAAAATATACTGAATCTTATTGTGTAAAACAAATATGCATTTCTGCACCATTTGTATTTTAGAATTCAAGTATCATAGACTCACTTTGCCTACAAGTTTCACCAGTACTTATACACTCAATTTCTCTACTTTGAATCCATCAGAATCCCAGTTGGAAGAAACTGTGACCGAGCTTCCACCGCTCAAAGTGAAAGACCTGCCAATGATAGACACAAGGGAGCCAGAGAAATTCTTCAAAGAAATATTCAGTCTTGTTAAAGAGACCAAAGCATCTTCAGGATTGATTTGGAACACCTTCGAGGACTTGGAATCATCAGCATTGGCCTCTCTACGCCAAGAATTTCCCATCCCTTTTTTCCCAATAGGCCCTTTCCACAAGTACTTCCCTGCAGGCTCCTCTTCTTCTTCATCTAGTAGCCTGTTGACTCAAGACCATAGTTGCATTTCCTGGCTAGACAAACACAAACCCAACTCTGTCATCTATGTCAGTTTTGGAAGCCTGGCTGCAATAACTGAGACACAGTTTTTAGAGATTGCTTGGGGCTTACGCAACAGCAAGCAACCATTTTTGTGGGTGGTTCGACCGGGGTTGATCCTTGGCTCAGAATGGCTCGAACCATTGCCAGGTGGGTTCATGGAGAATTTGGAAGGAAGAGGGCACATTGTGAAATGGGCACCTCAGCAAGAAGTGCTTGCTCACCCAGCTGTAGGAGCATTTTGGACTCACAGTGGTTGGAACTCAACGTTGGAGAGCATATGTGAAGGGGTTCCTATGATATGCATGCCTTGTTTCACAGACCAGAAGGTGAATGCGAGGTATGTGAGTCATGTTTGGAAGGTTGGGGTGCAGTTTGAGAGAGGAGCGGAGAGAGGGGAGATAGTGAAAATGATTAGAAGGCTAATGGAAGAGAAAGAAGGGATGGAGATAAGAGACAGAATGTTGAGTTTGAAGGAAAAGGTTAAACTTTGCTGGAGACAAGGTGGTTCATCTTACAGTTCCCTGGATGGCTTGGTTAATTACATCTTGTCATTGGAGCCAGATACTCTTGCAGCTCTCTGAACTGTCTCTTTTTCAGTTTGGGTCCAGAGAAAGAAAAATAAAAAATTAAGCAGACTTTTGAAAGGCATTAATTTGGATGATTTTGGAAGGATATTGGTGACTTTGAATAAAATTTATTTTATAAAAATCTTTGATTATAATTGAATTTGAAATGAAGGGAAATATATTCAGATGTTTTTGTTTTTTGGATGAAGTTTGATGTAAAATTTAGTATAGGTTTTTAAGCCAACATCTAAGAAAGTTTGAAGAATTAGCCGTGGCATGATTGGGAAACGATAGAATGACAAATCTGTACAGATTTTGCAACAAGCAGATCGATTGCTAACAAAATCGTCTTCATTGGATGCAAAGAGGGAAGTTCAGGGTAGTTATATTACTTGTACAATAAAAATGAGACATAAATCCAATAATAGTTAATGATACTTAAAATTATGATTAATAATGTATCATCCTGGATTGATAGATACATCGAAATTGATAACACATTAATCTTCCAAGGAATTATATTAATCAAAATTTTGTATATTATTAACTAAATTATCGGTTAACAAATTATATATATATATATATATATCCATTAAATAAACTTAACGAATTATCCATATCATATATATATTTTGATGAAAGAGGTATATATTAAATAAACTTAACACACCATCAATTATAATTTTAAATATCATTAACTATTATCGAATTATTATCTCATTTTTATTGTATAAATAACATAATTGTTTGTGGATTGACATTCCCATCTTGCAAAAAAGAAAATGATCAATAATGCTCTACAATAAGCATTTCTGTAAATAAAATCTTAATAAAAAAAAAATTTTACGTGGCAATTTTTTTTAAAATTATTATTACACTGAAAAAAACTCTATTACGATTTAGAGCCACAGCCCCCATGGCTGTATACTGAAGAACAAAAATGGCACTTCACAGGCCAAGTAGGGTTTTCTGCGGACGTGTCTCTACTTGGCATCGACCCCACCCCAGATGCAATTACAGTAGACACTTGCCCTTGCTGCTAGCTACTGAAAGTCACCTCAGATGAAGTGTCAGAAGGTTTTCTATGTCACCTCATATATTAAATTGGGCTACTGACGGACGCCTCATGTACAAGTGTTGAGAGAAAATACGACGTGGACACATTTATCTTACCAGTTATTTGAGTGGTGGTCCTCTCCAGTAAGTAACTGGAGAGGCCATTATGGAAGAGACAAGTAAAAAAAAAAATCTTCAAAATTTTTACATAATAAATAATATATATCATATTAACCCCTTTTTGTTTCTTTTTCTTTCCACTGGCCTCTCCAGTTACTGGAGAGGACCGAAACTCCAGTTATTATCACCGCGAAACTTTGATACAGTCCTTTATGTGTAGTTTTTCTTTTTCTTCGTTCATAATTCAATATATGGATTAATTAATCAATAAAAAAAAATAAAAACATTTTAAATTTGAATTTAAATCAAAATTTTGATTTATGTGGCATGTTATAATTGGAGAACATCACAAACAATACCTATTTAACTGCACATAAGTGTAGGGATGACAATTTATACCCTATCCATTAGGTACCCTAAAAAATTAATCACAATGGGTAGAGTAATTACCCGCACAATAGGTAAGGGTCCAGGTACGAGTAATTACCCATAAATTTGAATGGGTACAAGTACGGGTACGAATACTATGGTACCCACCCCGCCCCATACCCGCACATATGGATATGTATATATAATTAATTATTTATTTATTTATTTATTTATATTACTAATATATATAATTTTAACTATAATACAAATTTTAAGACCAAAATTAATCTAAAGATTCTTAACTTTCTAAACTTAGTTGCATCTATAATTCATTTTTGCATGTTTTTATTTATTTAAATATTTTGATTTGTAATATTTATTAGTAGTTTTAAAAGACCATTGAATCGTTTTTAATTATTATAACTTTCTTTTGTTATTTATTGCTTTTTCACTGTTAAAGTGCCGGTAACATGTATGGGTACGGGTACCTAGGTACCCAGAGAGTAAGGGTAATAAAGTTGCTACCCACGACGGTACGGGTAATTTTTTCAAACGTGAGTATGAGGATGGGTACTATAGTACCCTACCCAGACCCTACCCATTGTATTTCATACATGTAAGTTTTTTTCTTGCTATCAATAATCAACACTCCCTCTGATCTCTATTATAAACAAAAAAAGTCTCAAACTTTTAAGTCCAATATATAAACAAATCTTCATTACTTCCGTTCAATTTAATGATGTTATTCCCAAAATACCATTCATTTAATATAAATATTGTTTTTCAATGATTTCTTTTATTTCTAACAACACAAACTTAATAAATAAGATGGAGAATAATTTAGGTAACATGCTTAATTGTTTAAATAAGATTAACAATATTAAATGAGATTAAATAACCACTTTAATATATGTGTTTTATTTAATTTAATAGAGATAGGAGGGAATACCTATTTTTATATAAATTTAATTATGTCCGTGAAAAATATTAGAATTATTAAACTTAATTTTGATAAAGAAAACATTTAGTTATTATTAGATAAAATTGTTTCTGCCTTCAAATTTTGATTTAATTAGAAGGATAAGAAAGTAATTTTGTAATGGATTAAAAGTTTCCACTAAATTTTATATAAATTTGATTTCAAAATTAAAATATCAAAACATAAATTCTAATATTTCAGATTTAACGGTAACTAAATCAATGTTATAAAATTTAATTTATTTAATCAATCATCAAATACACACTGATATTATAATTAAAAAAATTTGCAACATCAGTTGATTATGAATTATCATATTATTGAAAAGTATTTTTGACTTTAATGATAACCATATTAAATGTTAAAGATGATTTATGATAATCAATAGTGTAAAGAATAACCCGAATATATAAAATTAAAATAAATATACAATACATAAATATAAATAAGATATAAATATCATTTAAATACTAATGTATTTATTATATTTTATAACTCATGAAGTATTTGTTGTTAGAATTCGAAATTTGGCAAATCAAGGAGAAACTTGTAGAAGCATATAGAAAAGAGATGAAGGTGTCTCGATCCATCCATCCCTATCTCAAATAGAAAATCCACGAAAATCCCAGATACTTCTTTTCTTTCCTATATATAAAGCCTCCTCTTATTTCACCTCCCATCAGTAGCAATAATAATAAAATAGCATTGCAAATTTCGATTCGAAGTTCAAGCAGAAACCAGCATACTATCATGTCTCTCATCCCAAGCTTCTTCGGTGGCCGACGTAGCAACGTCTTCGATCCCTTCTCTTTGGATGTATGGGATCCTTTTGAGGGGTTCCCCTTCTCCAGCAGTGTGGCCAATGTGCCTTCCTCTGCTCGTGAAACCAATGCTATAGCCAACACTCGTGTGGATTGGAAGGAGACCCCAGAGGCTCACGTCTTCAATGTCGACCTTCCTGGGCTGAAGAAGGAGGAAGTGAAGGTCGAGGTTGAAGATGGCAATGTGCTGCAAATAAGTGGGGAGAGAAGCAGGGAGCAGGAACAGAAGGATGATAGGTGGCACCGCGTTGAGAGGAGCATAGGGAAATTCACGAGGAGGTTCAGGTTGCCTGATAATGCTAAGATGGATCAAGTCAGGGCTGGCATGGAGAATGGGGTTCTGACTGTCACCGTGCCTAAGGAGGAAGTGAAGAGGCCTGAGGTCAAGTCAATTGAAATCTCTGGTTAAATCCTGCTGGTTGTTTTCTGCAAAATCCATGTTCATTATACAGAACAAGTGGGTGTCCTGTCTTGTGTAATTCGTGTTGCGAAGTACGGTGTATGTTTGTGTCTATGTTTATGTTCTATTGTGTGTTGCTGTCATGCGAGGTTTGATTGGTGGTTGTAAAAGTTTTGGTTGAATATATAATAAACTGTTAGTTTCTAAATCTCTATGATTATCGATTTAGTTTTCCATGTCAATCTCTTGGATTTCGAATTTGATGACAATATATGGAGTACTCACTACTCAGACATGAGTTCAGATTTTGGTATTTTATAATTTATCAGTGTTTAGATATGTCTTAATTTTTGTTGTATGTGTTATGCAATAATCGATCAGCGATTTGCGCCATCTCTCGAACCCAGATCAAATTCTTGCATGACAGCTCAGAATTGCAACAAATAAAAAAGCCAGCTTGTTAAAAAACAACGCGGCACACACATTCATCTGCCCCTGAACTTGAGGGAAATGGGATCTCTCCGATTAATTTTGTCAGAACCTGCATTATACATGGTGATACTGATACACCCTGGTTGGGTGGTTTACTCTTTTCGAGCAAGAGTAGAGCTCCTAAGAAGGGGAGAAAAGGGATAATAGAATCTCTTCTTGCATCATTCATACATTAGCTGTGTACATATAGGTGATATGGTTTCCTAGATTAATGCATCTTCTGGTAAGTGTACATAGATGAAATAGGTGACTCAACATTGTAAAGGAATATTCCAACGGGATTGGTGAATGTCTAATGTGTGTGTAACAAATTATATGCTCAAGTATATTAATTGTCATCAAACATCCATGTGAGCTATTTTCTTTCTTTATGATGCCTTGCTCAAATGGCCTCATTAAAAGTCCATGGCCTAATACCATTTTGAAGCTCAGCTGGTGTACCACTGCCAAGCTAATGATCGTATCAGATACATATCTGAATATGAGAGTCTCCTTCTGCCGCTCAACCTTCAACAAGGCTCTCTTCGGTGGTAGTTACTGTCTCTGCCGCAAACTTTTTAAAAGGTTTTAAAAAACATACAGTATGCAGAACTCAAATGAGAATTTTATTCTAACCAGGTTTACTACCGATTATGGAGTGGAGCATTGATCAGTAGCATATTAATGCTTCTTATACGGGATAAATTAATAGCAGCTGCTTGTTCCCAATTCGTCTTTCCTTCCAGCTGCCCTTTACTCACAAGTCACAACCCTCGCCAGTCTCTTCTTTTTATTTTCAACTTCAACGAAACAGTGGCAGGCTCAACAAAATTAATCACAATCTTACTTGAGTTCCATGGCTAAAAATGAACGCTGGCATTTAGCAACTAAATTTTTACCTTTACTCTCTATTTTACGGGCCTTTGTTTTTTGTCGTTAATCGTTGCTTGTTCCACCTTTGCAACAGTGTAAACGAGAAGGGGTTTTGCCAAAAGCCATGTCTTAGAATTTGGATAGTTGTGACTGGGGGTGTTGATGAAAGCAACACAATGGTGGTTCGCCCATTATGCAGCAGAGACGTAGACAGAGAGCTCTATTAACCGTTGTTTCTTTATGATGAGCATATTCAATCATTGAGGCTATTAACTATTCAGGGTCACTATGTAACCAGAACATATCCGTCAATTGCAACAAAACACAATATATACTTTGGGCGATTAATCGTTCCGTAAACAATTATTACGATTCCAGTAAATCTTTTCCGCGAAACAAACTGAGAAGAAAAAACATACCACAGGCAAGGAAAACAAAAACAAAAGAAGGGGCACACCAAAGATTCAGAAGTTGTTAAGGAGGCAAATTTATACAATAATGTTCACACATCAAAGACACAGTCACAGACACTCTTAGTCACCACTAACAGTAACAAACAAGTAACAACTTTGTAACATAATATCCTAGCACCAGCCCATGACAGGGCTCTTCCCTTTTTTAACCAGAAATGTGAATGGACCTGACGTCAGCCTTCTTCTGGGGCTCTTCCTTAGGCACGGTGACAGTCAAAACCCCATCTTCCATCGCAGCCTTTACCTGATCAACCTTCGCATTCTCCGGAAGCCTGAACCTCCTCTCGAACCTTCCGCTGCTGCGCTCCACACGGTGCCACGTGTCAGTCTTCTCCTCACTTTCGCGGTTCCTCTCGCCGCGGATGCGGAGGACACTCCCGTCCTCGATCTCCACTTTCACCTCCTCCTTCTTCAGACCCGGCACGTCCGCTTTGAACACGTGCGCCGCAGGTGTCTCCTTCCAATCTATGTTGGCGCGTGCCAAGGACGACGTTTCAGACAAAGGGCGCACTG
The DNA here is from genome assembly GCA_035048595.1 of Echinosophora koreensis. Taxonomy (NCBI): domain Eukaryota; kingdom Viridiplantae; phylum Streptophyta; class Magnoliopsida; order Fabales; family Fabaceae; genus Echinosophora; species Echinosophora koreensis. The sequence goes on along the minus strand of JAPCYP010000019.1, from coordinate 4,556,192 downwards.
GCAACCCCTCGAACGGATCCCACGCCTCAAGGGAGAATGGGTCGAAGGGGCTGGATCGGCGACCGAAGAAATGCGGAATCAGAGACATCGTTGAGAGAATCACAAAATGTTGAAGATGATGATAGAACAGAATTGATGAACTATTGGGAAGGAATGGGCTTATTTTTACAGTGAGGTTAGAAAAATCTTGAGGATTCCAGAACGTTCTGCAGTCGTTACCATGCTAAGAAATATCAAAAACCTCCCTTTGCTTTCTCGAAATTTCCAGATGTTACCCTGCATTTCCCCTTTCCCAGTTTCTCCTTTACTAGAGAAAAGCTAGCTGACCACAAAAATCGACATCGCTATCACGACTCTTTCATTTATACCCACGGCCTGGTCAAAAACTTCTAACATGATTATCAAAGGCCCAAAATGCTTTGCACCCTTTCCCCTCTTGTTATCAAAGGCCCAAAAATCTCATAGGCTCTTTTCTCGTTAGTGTACATAGACTACAAAAATTAATAAATATATAAGCTGTGCTTAACATAAGGAAAAGCTCTCCTGTTTTATAATCAGTTTATACCCTCAATTTTATCAAGGATTTATAACGAGATTACGTATTTTTTTCGATCTACTTCGAGGAGTATCCCACCGCCAACCTGAAACGGGGACTAATCTCCTGCGTGAGTTTGTTCGACACCTCTATGGGTGGCATCCCTCCCAGCTGAGGTTTTTTCCATACCCAAGACGAGATTATGTATTTGTCTGCCAACACGAGATCTATATATTCAAAAGATATGTAATCGTCATGAGCAGCATAAGGTTGACCAGCTCAACCAAACCTTGTTTAATTATCTATAACATTTATCCATCTTTTATTTTGATTTAAATTAATATAATTATTTTGCAATGTATAAATTTATTTTTTGTATGAAAAAAGTACAAACATATTGTTTGTTTCCTATGAAAAAGATAAAGTTACACTCTTTTCACATAAAAATGACGATAATTTTTTTTTTTACGAAAATTAAATGCTTTAATAAGATATTTGAATATCTGTTTGCACCAAAAATTATCAGTTAGAAAGGATCAATCATAGTAGGAAACAATCCGATTCATAGTTGGAGTACTCATGAAGAAAACTTGCACGGAAATATTGACATATTATAGATAAGATTATTACTCTTTTATTTAACCCTATAAGAGCATTAGTTAAGAAACCCACAAAAAGAAATTCTTTATTAGAAAATTAAGTGTTATACATTTCGAAATACTAAATACATCATTTTACATACAATTTTTACATTTTTGATTCCTTAAACAATGCTCTAAGGACAGTTGTCAGTATTCTTCTTATTTTAAAGTTTCATCTAACATTGTAATTTTTCTGTCCTATATTGTGTCGCGAGAAAAAGAAGAAAAAGAAAACTCTTAAGTGAAGCAATTAAGTTATATATCATTAATTATATCTTATACTATAGCTCAGCTACAAACTTGACCAACCATCAAGGGGATGGTCTATTTACAAAATGGAACGTACAGATTTACATGTCTTCAGTCTTCAGACTCTTCACCGCTTTCACTGGCACTTGAATCATCCACATTAATGGCAGCTACTTTGGAAGCACCAATCTTAAAAGAAGCAGATCGAATCTTATATGGTAACTTTGCATTACTAGCAGCTATGCCACACCCTGCTACCCCTTTCTCTTCCTGTCTCTTCAAATCACTAGGTGGTAGGAAGCAATCCATGGACAACCCTTTAATATTAAAGTCCACTTCCTCAATTTTCCAAGTCTCTTCCATTCGTGTCCTCGAATGGCTCTCAGGCCCTTCACCGAACCTTGTTAAGGAGACACAAGTCTTCCCAGCGTGTGCTATGTGAATGCCATCCACAGTTTTGTAGTCGTGTATGAAGGACTCCACTTTGGTTTCCCAAAATATGGTGTCATTTTCTGATGAGTTTAGTCTGAGCAAGTGGGAGTCTTCAAGCTGGACCAAAAGCCCTGTTCTCTGGCTGAAGTAACCCCACAATGTGTGGTTAATTATCTCTACGTTGTTGCTGCTTCTTGCTCGCAGTGAAGTTGACTCGGCTTCGAGTTTCAGTGTGAAACATTCTTCGTTGTTCACTGTCTTCTCCCCAATGCATATGGAGTTGTTGAAGAGAATGGCTGTGGACCTTGGATCAAGACCCTGCTCGAAAGGCATTTAATTTAAGTATTATAGACATGTAGAATGGAAAAGATAATTTTTTTGTATAAATTCATAATCAAATAGTGGATATACAAATGTGTATGCGTTTGACACTAGCATTGTAGAAGTGTACCCATTTTTCTTATTTTTCTCTTTTTGATATGTTTTTTCCATAGTCAAAAGGAATATACTTGACAAGCATGAACTCAGGATGCCAATATGATTTTTTATTTTTTTTTGTTGTCAACATACGACCATGATATGTGAATCATCATGTATGAATGGAATTGGGGCCTTCAAATTTGTGCTGACAAGGCCTATTAGGCGTTCCTTGCTTGTCAAGGTATGCATGTCAAACTTCGTCTCTTACCTCATGCTGACCATTGAAGATTGAAATGCTTGGGAGAAAAGAATTGCTTTTGGAAAGGACTTCAGCTCTTTTAAAATGGACGATGCAGTTTAGATAATAAAGTATGTGATCTTAATTGTTGATAAAAAAATTTGAAAATTTAACATTTTATAAAATTACATAGGAATAATGGAACCAAGTCGTTATACGGAATGAGGATAGAATTTGTTGACTTCTCGCCATCACAACTACTACTGAAGAATTGGAAAATTCCAGCTTTGACTTTGGTGTTTTAAATGAAAGAATTTCCAAGATTACCTATTAAATTGTTGACTTTTCTTATTAAATGTAGACCTTCTGGTTCTGGGAGGGCCAGGGACTAATTTCTACGAAAAAAACAATACGAAAGTGAATTTGCCTTTTTTCTGGTTATTTTGTTCCTTCTATCACTGGGAAGGAATTGGTTGGTGGGCTTCGGTTAGGCATTGTTTGGTTAGGGAGGCTAACAGCATCCCAACCCAGCTGCCATGTAATAAGAAACTAGACATTGAGGTAAAAAAAAAAAGTGTGTAGTGGGAATGGAGCATATATGGGGCAACACATCCAATGCAGATTCACACTTGAGTAAATCAGAAGTAGAAATCAAATTAACAAAAGCAACAAAACAAAGACCAAAGGACATGGGTTCAATGGCCCTTTTTGTCTTGGAAAAGTGCCAAATTACACGTAACCTTTTTACCCAAATCTCCCATCATAAGAGTATTAAAAAAACGAGGTAGAGGAAGCCTAGAGAGGAGAATTAGCATGAAAATCAATGACAAATGTCCCCAAAATTGGATGAATAAAATCTTTTATCCGATATATAATAATCAGGCTAATCATAATTAATCATGACAAAATCTGCATTTATGCCCATTTCACCTAAAAAATCTGGATTATGCCCAATATAAACAATCACATCTCTACAAAAATTTTAACCACCATTGATTAAAGTGGCAAAAAGGAATGTGGAATCATTAATTTAGTTTACCTGAAATAAACGCCTAAGTGGTCTTGGTGGGCCTCGAGAAGCATGAGCATGGTGCCAAGGGGTTTGCCTCCATGTCAGTTTCCCATCACTCCCGGCACTGATCTTGTACCCAGAAACCACCATCTCCAAGCACCACAACTCTGGCCTCTTCTGCCACACTACGAACCCTCCCATCTCTCCCTTCAACTCAACCTTCTTCACCTTCACCATCTCCCTGCTACTCACACCCCCTTCCCCTCCCGAAAACTCTGAGCTCGCTATTCTCACCTGACCCATTGCATACATGCTTTCCACCGAATCCAACCTACCCTCTCCTCCCACAGCCGCCACGTACTGTTTCACTATATATTTCGCCATAGAAGCCTCCTATACAACACAAACAAAAATTGGGTTATCTCATTATGATCATGGAGTAGGATATATAGCTCAACTTATATGAGTTAAGGGTATAATAAATTAAAAAAGTTGGAGCTCCATAGTTCAAACCCAACAAAGGAAAAAAAGAACTAACATAACAACTAACGTATCGATATTTGCCAATAAAGAAAAACAGAAGAAAGAAAAAGCATTTGTTTACTTACAATGTTTTGGCTTTTGATGCTGCGAGTTGTGATGATGGATTGGTTTTGAGAGGTGATAGGAAAAGGGATTAATGGTGCTCCTACAACACTCAAGAGTAACTGGATCTCTGTGTTTCGGCTTCCGAGGAGTGATGATGATCTGGATTCAACGTTTGGCTTCATCCATGCCTTCATGTTGTGCCATGCTCTGGTGGTTCCGCTCTTGTTGCTGAATATCTCCTCAGGGATGGGGACCTCCAGCACCGTTTCGAGCCCATCCTCTCGATCAAGGTTGGGACACAACTTCTTCATTAGCAGAGAACAAACAGAAAGTAGATATTAATGTTTTGAACAGTTTTAAGACCAAAGAAAGAGTTTGGAGATTAATTAAGGTTATGGTATGGGTGTATAGGTAGCTTTTAAGATATGAGGAAACGAAGAAAGAGGGAGTCTTGAATTCAAAGGGAGAAGGAGATGGAGGTATAGTGAGAGTATTGAGGATGAAACTTTTAGAAAAGATCATTACCAACCAAACTATGGGCACCCCCTTTGTCTATGTCCTCTTTGCCCGCCTATGTTACGCTATATAACTAGAAACAGTTGTATTACTTTTATAAGTTTAATTTCATTGCACATGCCGAAAGATTTTTACATAGGTATCCAAAAATAAAATATTTTGATAAATTAGTATATTTTTATTTTTATTTTTATTAATTATTAAAATAAAAATATACATATCAAAATATCTTTGGATATCATTATAAAATTTTTTACACTGATAATATATACTCTCTCCGGTCCACAATGTAAGCAAAAAATTTTCAAATTTTTTGGTCCAAAATATAAGCAAATTTCAACTACTTTCTTCTCATTTAATGAAGTTATTCTCAAAATACACTTCATTTAATACAAATTTTGTTTTCCAACGACTCCTTTTATTATTCTCAATAACACAAACTTAATAAATAAGAGAAAGGGTAATTTAGGTAACAAACTTAATTTTTTATTCCCAATGACTCTTTTAAATGAGATCAACTAACTATCTTAATATGTGTGTCTCATTTAATTTTTGTTTATAACAGAGACAGGAGGGAGTACCATTTTAATTTTATTTTTATTTTTATAATTTTTTTATTATTAACACTATATTATTATATTTTATTTATATACCCAAAAGTAGTTGGTTGTTTCCTAAGAATAAACTTTAGCTGGAAAGTTGAAGATTTAAATCCCGAATTCGTCACTTCACTTAACAATCATCTTTACTTAATCATCATCCTCAATTTGAGGATTAAGTCTCACAAATTTGTGAGAATGTCTGATTAAATATGGAACAAATATTTAAATTTATTATTTTATTATCTCATGGATTTTCAACAAAACTTTTTCGATAACTTAATAGCAAACATACGGCAGTTTCCTTCTAATGTAAAATTTGAAAATATCGTTCATGGTGACTTATACATGATTTGAAGATCTTTCTTCACAACTTATTTTCTTTTTCATACATTAGATTTCACCTAAATTTTTAGTTTGATAATTGTGGATGTGGGTAGTGTTTTTTTTTTTTTTTTTAGATTGAAATTTTAGATTGTAATCGAAATCTATGATAAAGAATTGATTTTAATAGGAAACTAGGAAATTAAATCCGTCTTAATTAAATAGTGTATGAATGATAGTGTTATAAATACCTTTATTGAAAAATTGCTAGGGTTATAAAATCAAGGGAGATGAAATTATGAGGTAATATATTGCGCAAGAGAGGTTGGTAGAGAGTTTATAACTTTGTACACAATAATTATAGGAGTTTTAGTGTGTTCTATATATATAAAAAATTAGATTGTAATAATATTTATAGTTGATGTTATATTTTGTAAAGTTTAAACTTAACCAGTGCATGACATCCAATCACAAATCACGGTATATATATGGAGTACTTTCAAAATAGTTAGGATAAAAATCAAATATTTTTAATGATATGAGAATTTATGATTGATTGACAGTATAAATTTACTACTAACAGTACATACCAATTAAATCATTTTTATATTATTAAAAGTGTTTGACTTTTAAATACCCAAAAAAAAGTGTTTGACTTTTATGATAACTATCTTGAAAATATATATATGTATAGTAATATATAATTGATTGATAGTATTAAAAGATTGTATACTAAGAATATGTTAAAATTAAATGAGTTTAATTGATATATACTGTAGTGTAAAAGTTTTTTATACTGTCAACCAATAATAAATTGTCACGTTATTGAAAATCTTTGATTCTAATCCAAATCACAAAGTCATTAGTATGATTTGTGATTGGTTGACGGTGTAAAAAAATTTACACTGACAATACATACCAATTAAACTCAAATTAAATTTAGATTTGTGTACGGTGATTTTATATGTTTTAATATTTCAGGTAAAATTCTATTTTCAAATATCTTTTTGTAAAGGATATAAGATAAGATTGGCAAGCTGATTTCCGTAGAATAATATGGCGACCACCACCCATCCTCTCTTGGATCTTGGTAAAAAAAAAAAAAAACTGAAGAGTAACGGGGACTCAAAAAATTTGAGCTGAAAATCTTCATATCTTAGGGCCTTAATTACTCAACTCAATCTACTAGCTAGATGAGCTCGTCTCCGACATTTCACCAAATTGTTTTTGGTTTAATCATTGGAAAATTGACTAAATTTTACAATGCGTCTTAATATCATCAATTACATGTGCCGACTTTTTTTTTATTCTTCCTTGTGGTACCTAAGTTTTTCTTCTAATTTTGTTTTTGCACTCATGTATTACTGTCACAAAATTAAAATAAAGTTGAATAAATTTTGATTATTAAATTTTATATTTTTATATGAATGGTGGAAATTATAAACATCAATAAGGGATAAATCTCAAACATTACAGCACAAGTACATTAAATGATTTTTTTTTCTTTTCTGTTTCCTTAAGGTGAAAACATATTAAATTTAATAATGTAATAATATGGTGTCTTTTCCTTTTCCACACAATAATTATAATATCATTTTTTATGTGAATAATTATAAGGTAATTAGCTATGTACAATTTGACACAGTATATCTAGTATGTGACTGTAAGGGGTGGGTAGCTCAACTGGTTCGAGCTTAGAGTATAAAGGCGATGAAGGAGTTGAAGATCTAGGGTTCGATCCATGTCAAAAGAGAAAAAAAAATACTAACATAAGAACTAACATACTAACATTTGCCTATAAAAAAAATAGAATGATAACGAGTGTCCTTGAAGTATTGGTTAAGGAATCTAAAGAAGTAAGTTTGTATGAAAAAGTGAGATATTTATTACATTGAAAAGTGTTAAACTTGTATTCTCAATACAAATTTTTTTTTTATTGATTCCTTAACAAATGTCCTTAGGGTACTCGTTAACAACATCCTTAAAAAAAAACTAGTATGTGATCGTGAGAGGTCCAAAATTACTTACTTAGTGTGCCTGCTACACAATTAAGACTCTTTAGACACATATATGTATGTATACACTTAATAAATGAATTTGACTGAGATGTAAACAACTTAAATTCAAAGTGAAACAAACATAAAGAAAAGAGAAATTCAAGATGTCGTATTTTTTTACGATCACTTATAGTTATGTTGCAATTTGTGAAAAAAGAGAAACACGTAAAGAAGAGCTCCAAAGAGAGTGGATTACCCCACAAATCAAACTTTGCTACCTTCTACGAAGGCATATCTTTATATAACTTTATTGTTACACAATAATTACTAGCCAGTTAAAGGATAAGATCATATTTATGCAAGATACGCTACCATTTAACCTCAGAAAATGTCGGCGATATGATATATGCAGAGCATGTCCCAACCATACAAGATCCGCTACGTGAGACCAACATTCTAATTCTACTTGTAATTGAGAATGGTAGCCCATGGCCGTGACCATAGGTGGTTGCTGGTTATTGGTTTGGAGCACATGAATCTATTCGTGTCTCCAATTGAAAGGGCCATGTGAGCTGTGCCCTGATCCTATTTCTGATTATTGGTCTGGTTAAGCTGACAAGGATGTTATTAAACGACAAATTACATTGTCGTTCCCGGATTCCGAATCATGTCATACATGTTCTTATGAAAATGCTCCTTACTCTTTGGTCTTTATCTGTTGGAGTGGCTACGCTGTTGTCTGCAAGACATTGAGAATCGACTTCACACTTAAACTTTTTTTTTGAAACAGACTTCACACTTAACTTAAGAGGGGTAAATTGAGTTTTTATAAAATTTGTAAAAATTTTGCAAATAATTAAACTGTTTCATGATAATATTTTATTGTTCATTTTTTTTATAAGCAATATTTTAGTGTTATATTTGAGCGTGAAAGCAAATAAATAGAAAACAAATAAAAAGTATAATGGTAAAACTGAAAAGATATATATGTCAAGCTGGCCCGCACTCTCTCTCTTCGTTCGGTTATCTTTGAATGGACTCGAATGTAGTGGTTAATATCAGGAGTGTTCAGATTCAAACCGATAAAAAAAAACCCGCATAACCGAGCCGAAATAACCAAAACCGATTGGAAGCAAATTTAATTGGATTTTTTTGGACTGAAAATAGGGAGAACCGATCGATTCGGTTCGGTTTTCGGTTGGAGGCTCAGAAACCGAACCAAACCAAAATTTTATAATGAAACATAATGTGCCTGCGATTCACTTGTTGTCGTGTTGCAATTCATTGTTTCCGGAAATACATTTTTCCTAACTAGCCTTCCATCATCTCTTTGTCACAATTGTTTATTGTAGGAGCCTTCGATCCTCTTGTTAGCAATTTAAAATCAATACAAATTTTAAAAAATGAAAACAGGAAATGAAAGTGCAAACCAAACAGGCCCTTAGGTTGTAGCATTCCTCGTTTGTTTCTTAGTTTGTTTCACTTTGTTCCCTTTCATAAGAAAGAGGAGTTAAGTCTAAGGGGATGGAAAATCAAGCCCTATGATTTTATTCTGGTTTAGTCACTAATTAACCACTTGTGGCCTATGTTGAGTCTCCAAATCACGCTCAAGATTTACCCATTATCAAAACAAGCTTGTCAGGTGCTTGCAAACCTTTACATCACAGAGCACTCTTTCACATCTTCCAAGATTTCATGCCCACATTCAGAGCCTTAAATATTTTTAGCACTCTCATTCCCGCCTTCGAAATATTGTAATCACGCTTTTGAAATTGAGCCTAAAGTCTCAAATAAAAATGATTCCTCATCCTTTTACGAAAAATGAATACAACATGCACCTCTCACTCTCTTCACTCATAAGGGCAGTTCAGATGAGCTTTTTTAAAAAAAAAAAAAGTTTTAATGATCTAGAAATAGAAGTAGAAGTTATTTTGTGTTTAGATGAACTTTAAAAACGAGAGCTTTTATGAGATTTATTGCAGGAACATTATTGTCCACTAAAATATGACTCATCATCACTCTCTCTTCTACTACACCTGCTTTTTTTTTAGAAGTTTGAAATTATAGCTTTTTTAAAAAGCACCAAACATTTTTTTCATCTCTTTTGCTTTTTTTTTTTTTTAAAAAAACTCATCCAAACACCCATATTTTCTTTAAAAACATTTATATTTTAAAAATAAGTGTTTTTGTAAAAAAAAAAAAATCCATCTAAGCAAGCTCTTAATAAAAGTATTACCATACAACAAACTTCATCTCTATTACTTGCCTGTGTATGAAAAAAATTTGTTGGGAGGAACAAAACTTACTTCAATAGTCTCTACGTTTCGGAAGATATTATTAGTCTTCGACTATCTATTAGGGGATACCTTTTGTGCACATCAAAAAATTCATCTTTATAAATTAATCACATAAAAAAAAGTCATTAACCATGATGATAATAATGAGTATGGCAAAAGAAAAATTACTGTCCAAATGGGTTGAAGTAGAAGTAGATTATAACTTCTGGTAAATTTTGACTTTAATGTCAAGTGTGGGTGTTTGAATTGTAAAGTAATTACTTTAGAGTGAGTTTTATGTAATTATACCATTTTTAATTTAATATTTGTTGGAATGATTTATCAAATATAAAAAATAATAAAGACAAGTGGCTAAAGATGCTTATTAAGGTGGGTAAGACAAACAAGCGCTAGCCGCTAATTCCGCCGTGTTATTGGCAGCAGCTCCTGCACTGACTGAACTAAGTTGCCTTCCAATTTTATTATGTTCATAAGATTCTAACTTCGCAATCAAACAAAGCACTTTTCTGTCTTACTCTATAGTCTATATTATTGTAGATCAGTGCATTAATTGTTGATAATAAATTATGTGCCTATAAAGTTTTTAATATATTTTTAAAATATGTGTATATAAAAAAGTAAAAAATAATAGAAATAAAAATGAATATATATAAAATTAAATACGTTGTTTAAAATTTAATGTTCAAATATTAAGACTTTATTGTAGCATTCCTCGGACTTTTATTTAAGTTTGATATATAATATAGTAATGATGATCCTAGAGGAATATATCATGTGTAATTCAGTTAGATCGATGCACTGTCAAAATGTGTAAGGATAATAACATACTATTTTTAACAAATTTTTATTATCAGATAAAGTTTATGTAAAACTTACTAAATTGTAGTGATTGGTTCTATTTAGCGAGTGTCATATAAACTTTACCCAATATTTTTAAAAAAAAAGACATTAAATTAAATAGATATTAAAAAAAGTATATTTTTCTGATGTTTAAAATATAAAATAATTACGCAAAAATTTGCCAAATACATTTACTCATATTCCCATTTTCCTTTCTTTTTTCTCTCCTGAAACTAAATTTTAGATTACGGTATATTCATTTGGACAGTTTGTGATTGACCTCTCACATGGCATTTGTTCAGATAATGTCTTTCACATTTTCTTGTCTTTTCTTCTTGGTATAATAACTCTCATAGCAGACTAGTAGAGGGTATGTCATTAATTATTCTCAGGTTTTTTTTTTTTTTTTTTTCTGTTTCGAACCCATACTAATTAGTCATTTGAGTCGAGTGGGTCCGTCAGAGTATCCTCACGGCTTAAACCCTTCGGGTCCGCTATTGGACTAATATCTGATTCGGTTGATTGAGCAGTATTTTATCCCTTGGTTCTCAGTCTCCAATAGGATGACTCCACAAGGATTCGAACCCGAATTTTCCCAGGTTCTCCTATTTATTGGAGCTAGTTGTTTTCACTATACCAGACTCGCTATTCTCCTGTTTAAAGTACAACAATTACACAATTACACAATATGATATATTCCTTATCAGCTTTCTCATGGAACTCTTTATTATTATTTTTTATTTATTCGCATGGATATCGGTTCAGAAGTTGTTTTTACATTTTTGAGTATCTTAGCTTGAGAATGTTTTGCTGTCATGCTTAGTAAGAGATATTTTTCCCCATACATGCTTCGTTCTCATGAATATTTGTTGACCACTACTCTCACCAAATCAATCCTAATGAGAAGTTAGGTTGAGATGATTCATGATTGACTAGAATATCATAGAGGGGTTAAATATGTTTTTGGAAAACGTACTTTTTTTAGTCTCTTATTTCTTAAAATGTGTCGGAAGTAATTTCTACACCATATATTTTTAGTCCCTCACTTTTAACAATCACACATTTTTAGTATCTCATTTTGACAAAAATTCAGTTTTAATCCTCTATTTTTCAAACAGAAGTGTGGTGTAGGGACCATTTCTGACATATTTTTAAAAATGGGAACTAAAAAAATACATTTTTCAAACAGGGGACTAAAATCAAATTTTTGTCAAAAAATGAGGGACTAAATACATATTTAACCCATGTCATAATGATAGAAAATCATTCTTACCCTCAATTTTTTAAGAATGATCAAGTTAGATAAATTTCTAAGAACATTCCTTGAAATGATTCTGGTGCGCCAACACAGGTGGGTTGGGCTGGCCTGTTATTTTGATAGCTCCAAAGTCAGTCCTTACTAACATCGGTTGAAAAAAATTATTGGAGGAATGACATAAGATAATGTCTTTATCAATGATTTTTCAAAGGTGATTTTTATACCTTTTTTTTTTTTTTTTTTTTTTGTAGTTGATCAATGTTAGAGATAATTATAAATGAAATTTTCGGTGCGGGCTCAAGGGAAATTCTCGTCCATACCAACTTTAATTGGACTAAATGTATTTTGGCCCCTTCTGGTTTGAAGTCGATATTTATTATAGCACAAAGTCCATGCATGAAATCATTCTATTCAATCCAATGGATGATTTACATCGTGCTGTAAAATGTTATAAACATAACTCATCATGGTCTTTTTTTTTTTTTTTTTTACAATTACTCATCATGGGTTAGTGCCTTATAATGATAATGAAATGTATCGGAAGAAAGATATAAAGCTAATGACAGTAATTTGGGTAGAAGAACTCGTACCAGTTTTATCCTTACAAAATGTTCACACTCCCATAATGATGTCTGACTAAAAATTATGTGTTAAGATGGTTAATCATTCTAATATTTTGACAAAACAGCATAGACAGTGACAGGATGATGGAAGATAAATTTTGCTATTTTCATTATCATTTTCACTCCAAGGAAAATCTTGCCTTCAAGGCATTGAATAGTCACAATTCCCCGTCCAAAGTTATTCAGCACAACAATTAATATATGGAAAATGCTTCTCTAAAATGAGATTTTCTTGAACCACCAAGTGTATCTGTCATGAACAGTAAACACAATCTCAAATTAAAGTAGTCTATGCATTCCAATATAATTTCTACATGATGGAGAGAGAAGACTACAATGATATACACATTTAGGTGAGGAAATAAAGATAATCCCCCATACCATTCTCGGTTGAGCAAAATAAGATCAACAATAATACAGCAAAAGTTCACATATGAACATCATATATGTAAAGAAAAACACAGCTTCCAGTTAACTATGGTCTATGGAGACTCAGGTATTGAGCTTGGTACCTGTGTTAATGGCTATAGGTTGTTCTAATATTCCTCGATCATGTTACCTTCTTCATTCTCAAGTTTCACACAGAAATTCATGAGGGCACATTAAAGTGAAAAAGCCAGGATATGACAAAGGCAAAGACCATACAGGCTAGCAGGAAATTTAGAAAACGGTGGCCCTGCCAAAAATTTCGAGTTTCTGTAGGGGGTGCAGGTCCAGTTGGTGGTACCATGGAAGCATCATTTGCTCCATCACACAGTTCTGTCATTTGAACCTCAATTGCACCAGCCACGTTGAGTGCAATCGATCCACAGATTTCACAAGTTCTGTTAATTATGCAAGTATCAAATAATAAGTGCAGTTAACACCTAAAAGGAAAACATATTGCAGCAAATTTCTGAATTCTGATAGTTAAATAACAAGAGTAGAAGTAAATGAATGAACAGCATGGATTAATAGGCTGCTTTGATAGATGGAGAGGTACACCAGCCTAGTCATCAAATTGCTTTCAACCTTCCCCACCGCATAAAAATATGCAATAACTGACCAATATACTGATGACGCATGTAACAAAAATTATTGATCCAGGCATATTTTACCCAAAAGCAAGTAAAGTCATATGAATCATAACTAACCTTCTAGAGAAATTTAAGAATGGAATGACTAACTCGGTCTGTTAGTATCCGTGCTTGTATACATATACTGAGAAATAAAGATCGGTACCGCAAAAATAGACCCACACTGGTAACATATAAAAAAACTAAATGATTATTCTCTAACATAAACATTTTCTTAAGAATTTCAGATAAGAGTTTCTGAGATGCTTTGCAGTTTGCACCCCCCAATTCACATGAAATAGTCTAGTTTAGAATATATAATCTTAGAAATAATTCCACATGATCGTTAACTTGCCAGCTGTTGTCATTTTTTATTGTTCCCTCATGCTTGGGCTGGTAGCCACTTAAACTGAAGAGAAGTAGCTAAGGAAAACAATTAAGACACATAAGAGAGTTTATACGAAAAATCAGACTAAGCTAAAGATATGCATTGAAGAACAGTATAAAGAAGAAAATATCATTCAGGAACAGAGAACAATCCAGAATCAGCAATTTTTAATGTTTCTTCCTACAGTTTAGCCATAAGATTTATTCACATTTGGCATATATATAGTTTTTTTTCTAAAAGCTAATGCAGAAATAAAAAAAAAGGCACATGCCGTAAACATTTCTAAAGAGAAATTGTACAAAAGTTAGAACCTCATAGTTCTGCTTTTACAATTTCAAAGCTAAAAGAAGACACCAAAAACTTTGCAAAATGTAACAAAGAAATTTCTATTTTCAATGGTCAAACTTGTACATGATAGTTGGCCATCCTACCAAACACTGCAAAGCCAATGACCAACACGCATGAGACATTGGCTTTGCTGTATTTCCTGAAAATATGGCTTTGCTGCTAGTTTTCCCGGAAATATCTCCATATATACTCAGAATGTAGGAATCTTTTTAAAGCATTTGTGTTTTGAGCACATATAAACCATTTGAAATTGAAATTCTGTAACTTATTTTGATTAAAAAATTTATGAATAAGACAAATATCAAGTACAGACATTGTGCATACATGATAAGGTCAACTATCTGAATCAGGATTGAAACAACTTAGACAAAGGATTACTTTTAATTTATTAAGGGGAAAATGGAACCAAGAAGAAGAAAATGGTCCAAAACAGCAAAATGTTCATGGATATATTCTACTAAGCAATCATATGCTTTATTGTAAGTCAAAACTTCTTAAAACTGTGATTCACAGTTCAGTAAATATGAAATCCCCAATATGAAAGATAGGGGGCTTTGGTGGGAGGGGGTTGGTTTGTTTTTTGTTTTATTTTTTATTCATAAGTTTTCACTGAAAATTATAGAAATGCCACCTTATTTTTCATTTCGTTTCCTATTTTAAAACTTTGTAAAGGAAATAATGAAAACATCATTGTCTTTTCCATCATTTCCTTTACAAAAGTGTGAGAAAAAAGGAAACAAAGTAAAAATAAGGAGACATTTGTAATTATGAGTGAAAGCATATCACCTGAAAATGATAACAGAAAACAAACCAAACATCACCTCATTTTCCAGGCTTCTGAGTTCTGATCACAAGCAACAGCGCAGAGTGCATAACTAGAAACAAAAATTGGCAAATAAATAATAAACAAAAAAAATATTAAATGTCATATAACCAAGCTCCATACTTGACAGCAGTTTAATCAATTCAGCGCTGACCAGTAGTGAAAGGCCAGATCAAATCACTCTGGAATAAGTAAAATTTGACTATATAGTGCAATTTTCCAGTATGCACTTCACTATAGAAGTAAGCACCTGCCATAAATAAACATTTAAATGACTGTGGACTGTTTCTACCTTCTCATTTTTCTTTGTTAAACCAAGGAAGTGTAACGTGATTTTCATTCCAAACTTTCCACTTCTCCATTTTCCATCTACTCAACCAAGCAGACTCAAACAAGTATAGAACTATGTGTTCAATTTTTCAAAGATTCATTTTTCTTTCTCTGGGGCTCACCCAAAACTTCAATTATCATTTAGTTGATTTTTGAATTTGGAGATTGCAAGAAGTCCACATAGAAGATGAAAAATAGGTGAAACTGCTACTCCATTAAATTCTAGTATCACAAAAGTCCTAAGTGAAAAATACATTGATTCATGATTTTTTTCTGAAAAAGGAAAAGAATAAAGGAGTAGTCAAACACCATGCAGGTTGACTTCACTTAGGGTAGTCAAAATCCAATCTGTTGACAAAAAACAGAAAAGAGCGAGGTAGAGAAACAAATCAAACAAATATTTGAAGGAAAAAAAAATTATTATGTGTGGTTGGGCAGTTGGAACAGCAAATAGGATATTTTCAACTCCACTCCTACTTTTGTCTTTTAAGGATTTAATCTTTACCTAAACCCATTCTTCAACAATGTAGCTTAATTTAGTTTTCACTAGTAACTATTAAGGTACTTCACATCAAGCACGGGAGAGACTGTCCTTTACCCCCATTATCCCAAGTTCTCTTGGTATCATATGCATATGCTAAGGGTAAGCCAAAAAAAAAAATAGACAAGTCAAATAGCTCTAGATTTGGTAAAATAGTACCTATACCTCAAATTAAAGCATGCCCACTCAAGTGCCTTAACTTTTTCACAATTTCACCCAAAAAGAAAAGCATAGCAACTTAAGCACAAAGATCAATACTTTGTTCAGAAACAAGCAAGCATAAACCATTCCAAGAACAATAGAAGTTTCTTTCAGTGTACTTACTTGTTACCCTTGATCTTGAACCAAGCCTCAGCACACTGTTTATGGGCAGCAGCTAAATCATCCTTGCAAGAACATCCCAGCTCAATGGGAATCCCAGATTCATGGTTGGTCATATCCATGCTGAGATGACAAATCCTACAATCCCTTTCCACCTTAGCCAAATGCACCTTGACATCAGAAACTGCACCATCCAGATCCACCTCCACTGAACACTCTGATGCAGAGGATCCTCTCTCTTTTTGAGACACTCCCACAATCTCTGGACTAGAATCCTGGGAGGACCTTTGCTCCACATCAGAACAACCTTCACAGCCATTTTCTATGTTAACAACAACATGACAAGACTTGTCCTCAGTGACCAACATTGTGAGCACCCAAGTTGAGAATCTTCATGTAAATGTAATGACTCAGGGAGGCAAGGATCACTAACACCCACAAGCTTTGAAGAAGAAAGTTGTAGTTTTTCTTAACCTCAGAAGAGGTAATAGTGATGTGCAATGTGAGCAAAGGTATATTAAGCAACAAGTTACTCGAGTGTGGTAGGTGATCTCTCTCTTTTGCGCCCCTGACAGAACTAGAGAGAGAGAGAGAGAGAGAGAGATGAATCAAGGAAAGATGTTATAAGACAAAAAGCATTATGATTATGCAGTGACCAGATGGGGGAAAAAGACTGTAATCAATCAATTAGATATTTTTTAATGCCATCATAATTCATAAATGGTTGATAATCTAAAATCTATTTAGACGGATAATATATTAAATTAAAAAATAATGGTTCTTCGAAATCTTGAGTTGTTTTTTAAAGTTTAGTTTTTTATGCCATATTTTATCCATCTCCATTCCATGTCAAGCCATGCTAGTCGATGAAGTGTTTCGATAAACGATTTAATTAAGTGCTTATTTGATAAATTATTTTTTAAATAAATTAAAAATAATTTATTTTTATTAGTTTTTCAGACAAGCTTATTATATTAAGTTAAAATGAGCTTATATGAAATACTATTTGCATAAGTTTATTTTTATAAATTCAAATAAGTTCTTCCATACGTAGTTAAAATGGATCTCTCGAGAAGTCAAGTCGCTAAACGAACTGAAACTTAAGCTAACTATTGGATTAATGGACCTCCGAGCTGACGAAAGGAGGTTAGCCCATTCAGATAATATATTGGTTTCGATCCTTGTCTAATCATTAGTTTGATCTCCTCATACACGGTCAAACCAACTCGACTTAGAGAGGAACAGTTGTATAATGAGAGAACAATACCTTTTTTCATCGAAAAAAATAGATCATGAAAGAGTATGTCCCTATACCATAGATTGAAAACCGAATCCAAGTCATAGCGAGTGTCAATAGAAGACTTGACAGATGTATTGGTCATTGATTTAATAAAAATATATATATAATAGGTGATAACCATCATATATTAGTAAATAAAAAAATTATATAAATTTATCTTATTTAGAAAGCAGCATTATTTTTCCATACAAATTATGTTTGAATGAGATGGCTGACAAATTAGAATTGACTGATCATATTGTTTAAAATCATACATGTGTGGTGTTGGTTTGAAAGGTGATTCAGGAGAGGAGAAAGGAAAGTAAGTTGTGTCATTTGTAAAAACTTCATTTTGTGAGCACCAAAAAGGAAAAACTTCATTTTGTATTAATTAATATCACCGTTTAGAATAAAACTTTAAGAGTATATTAGAATTTTAGAGTGGGTTCCACCACCACCTTTCTTTCTGATGATTTTGGGAGAGAATATGGTGTTTTTCTCGGCTGCTTCTAGTGCAAGAGAGTATAAAATGGAAGAAAGAAGAAAAACAGGGAAAGAAAAATGAGTACTAAAAAGAAGAGGCTTCTTATGACTGAGGTCACCAAAAAATATCTCTCTTTTGCCGGTAGCACCGATGGATAAAATTGTACAACAACAACCAAGCCTTATCCCACTAGGTGGGATTACATGGATCAAATTATGTTATAATATTTTATCATAAATCATGTTTATAATTAAATCATGGCCTCTAAATCTTTCTTAATAGTTTCTCCTATAGTTAAATCAGTGGATAAAATTGTAAAAAGCACAAAATTATTTCCGCCCTACTCTTCAAGCCTCAATGATCTTTATTTGTCTTTTTTTTAATTTACTTCAACATTCAAAATTTCTAATTCTTTTTAAAAAAAATAGCATCACTCTTTTTTTATATTTAATTTAGAACAAATCATACAAACATCTTCTGAGGTTTCACTTTATTAAATATGACATCTCTTTTATATTTAATTTAGAATAAATTATACAGACATCTTCCGAGGTTTCACTTAATTAAATATGACATCTCTCTTGTTTCATAAAAACATGTTTGTGTTACAAAGGTATAAGAGCATCTCTAATACTCAATATATAAGCAACTCATTTTATCTCTTTAAGTGGATCAACTCAATTTTAAGCAACTCAAATAATTTTCACTCCAATAGGAATTTCTACAACAAGTTGCTTAACTCACCATCTCTCTTCAACATTCCATGTTCCCTCTCCTATATTTACATACAAAAATTTTAAGCAACCCATAAGGAATAGTTGCTTATATAAGCAACTCTCTCCAATTTTAAGCAACCCAAAATCATATGTGGCTTATCAAAATAATATTTTATTATTAAGCAACCCCTAAGCAACTCCCATTATAGATGCTCTAAGTGTAATAACATTATAAATGTCATAGGATAAGTACAATAACAACATAAAGTTAGCCAACGATGGTTGGCACAAGTGATTAAGGATCCAGATTTGAACTCTCACTCTTCCTATAGGTGTGGGTTTGAATCCCCCTGACGTCAATAAAATCCCCCTTGGCAGATAACCCTCTTCAGGGAGATCCCTTGGCGCCCAGAGGCTAGTTGAGTAGCTGCAATTGGGCGAGACTGCTTGCTTTGGACCTATACAGTAATCTTTTGGGTTTGGCTTCCGCGGGTAGCTCCAACATGCCATTAGGCCCTGCCTGGTAGTCTTGGGAGCGTCTTCCCTCCCTGCCATTATAATTACCACAAAAAAAAAAAACATAAAGTTAAAAAGTGATTAATATAAAGTTCCTTTTTATATTATTCAACTAATATAAATTATTATGTTATAAAAAATTTAACTTTTATTATAATTACCTTAAAAATCACATAAATTTTGATTAGTTGTTTGTTGAACACATATTGTGGTGTTCCCTTTGCTTTTTTATGGTATTCTCGAAACACGTGTATATAAAGATGATAAAAGTAAGAGAGATAGAAACAAAAACATAGGATGTCATATACGATGTCTAAATTTTGTGTTCAAATAATATAACTTTAAAATTTTGATTAGTTGTTTGTGTATCAAATGTCATGAAACATGGGTGCAAGTTAGAACTGATGGTGCTTCGTTACGAATAAATCGACGAGATAAAATGTCACATAAAAGAGTTATTCCATTATAAAATCAAATCGGTCAATATATGTTTAGTACGACACTTTTAACTTAGTCTGTTTATAAAATAAGAAAATAAGAATATTCATTCTAAATTTAACAAATAATTTATGATCTTAAATCTCAAAATAATCTAAAAACTAGTAAGCCCTTGCTTTTTTATTTTAAAAATCAATCTCACTTAACAAAAAATTTACTTATATTTTCAGATGAAAAGTTCCTAGGATGACTTCAAGAAACTATAATGGACTCTTCCCATTAATGAAAAAGTGGAACGGGCTACTCACTCCTCTTTGGTATGCACATTTCGGGTGGTCGGGGTTATTTATAGTTGTATCGTCTTTGGCTTTGGGGCGACTTTTGTACATATGATTCTAGGTTCCTTGAGGGGTGGTATCATGTTTACATAAGTCTTTTTGGTTCTCTTGTAATTGGGTTGGGGCACCCCAAGTGCCTCTAATCAATATATTTAGCTTATCAAAAAAAAAAAACTAACTCAATAAAATTAAAAGTTATGTTATTTAAACACTCAAAATACGAAATTTAAATAACCTCCCACTCATATTTGCATAATGATATATCATCCTAATATAACATAGGGTATACAAGAACAGTAAACTATACTCAAATGTGCGGTGTCTTAGGCCAGTGTTGTATACCAGGTGTTCAAAAAAACTTTTTTGTAAAATTAACACCCTCCACAGTGAGATTGACTGTAGTGAGACAGACTTACACAATCCACCACATAATGCCACAAATGAAGATTGAAATCCACTAGAGGAAGCTCAGCTCAGGTTAGCGTCAAACTTCAGCAGGCATTGCAAAATGTTGCCTAGGCGTCTTCGTTGATAACACTTCTTGCATTGCACCCAAAAAGTTGCCTGGTGCCTCCTCATATTGCATGTGACCTTGTCCTGAGAATCCTGTTTGTGAGGCAGTGGCAGCGCCTTGGGTTGCAGTATTCTCAGTTACTCTGCTAGAGCCATAATTCTCAAGGCCACTCCTGATCCAAGCTATATTGTTCAAGTCTGTAGCTATCGAAATCAATTCATGACTTGAGAAAGAGGGAGACTCCAAATAGTCAACAAACTCAGGACCTAATAGTGAACCCTGAGAATTGCTTCCCCTCGATTCGACTGCACAGCAGCCATGACCACATTGCGGTGGAACCATGGGCTCAGATCCGGTACCATCAAATAACTTACAGGCTCCTCCATCTGCTTTGGATGATTGGATCAAAGGGCCCTGCATTGGGAACAGCTTTGAACATGATCCAGTTGCTGGCCTGGTTGGAGGATTATAAAAACTAAATGCACCAATACGTGATACAGGTCGACAAAGGGTAGGATGTCCCTCCACTTCAGCATCATCTTGTTTTGGAGGTTTGTCTTCATAATATTGTTTAATTTCATTATCCATCACGACATTTCTAACTTCTGGAGGATTCGATGAATTGATATCCCCAACTGATATGGTTTCTTCAGAAGATGCCTTTGTTTTCTCAAAGCTGCCATCTTCCATCACATCAGCATGTGCTGGGACATATCTTCCCAATTCCACACACCTGCGCTTCAGAGTAGAATTCCAGTGGTTCTTGATGGCATTATCAGTTCTACCTGGAAGAAGCTTTGCAATTGCTGCCCACTTGTTTCCATGAATTGCATGGGCTGAAATTATAAGTTTGTCCTCTTCCTCTGCAGCCATTAAAGTTTCATTAGTCTTTGTCTCTTTGATAATTGACAGGCACAATTAATCATCACAAGTGGCTAAGTTTTCAATTAAATGGTTACATGTCTACTTCAATAGAATATATAGCATACAATAGAAAAATTCGAAGGTGGAAAAAATAAGGATAAGGATAAAGGTCGAAATGAGCTTTCCACGAACTAGGCAGGTAGCAAGTACCAAGACTTTTACCTCTTTTTGAACACGAGCATATAACACAAACAAAACAGCATGGAGGCTTTCAAGCTTAAACATTAACAATGTTATTCATATTCTATTATTTTATTTATGAAATTCATGGGTGTATTCTAACCAAGCATCCATTACTAAGTAACCACAAAATATGGTTTATTTTCCTTCTTAACATCTAATATGTGAATTGGCTTTTATTCACAACCCTGTCTATGGTATCTAGACCTTTGGTTCACTCCTACTGTCCTAATCTGCTTTCCTGCTCTCTCCTTCATTCTCATCCCAGACACCCCCACCATCAGCATAAAGCACAATTGATGAATTTCACCAATCCAAAACTACTCATAATAATGTATTCTTAAATCTTAAGTTTTTGCTAGATTTCACAAATTAATCTTTATTTGTTATGGATTTTCTTCTCTATGAATAATGTCCAGAGACTGTTAGTCCTCCATTTACCTCTTTTCAGGTGCTCCCTTCGATAAACCATAGAGGTTTGACTATTAAGCAACATCTTCCTATTATATCAGGCATTCTCTCACTGTTATGTGCTTCACCAGGTTTTTGACTACTCTTTTGTATCGTTATTGTGGATATGTACATGCTCCTATGGTTGTCTCAACCAGTAATGTAGCAGAAAGTTAAGCACTTAGAAAGAAAACTATTCTGAAAGGCGAGATTTGTAACTCTTCGACATTTCTTTAATTTTATTGTTCCTTACACTCTATAATATGTAATGGACTAAAAGGAATATATGAAAAATTGAAAGAGACGTCCCATCAAGATAAAGTTACTGCACTTATATGTTTAGGTAATAACAAATGAGAAAATCTGAGAACTGCAAAGAGAAAGGGAAGCTCCATTGAGTTCTTTGCCAATATGTCTTATTCAGAAGTGATACCAAACAAAAACTACATGAAGCTAGGACTCAATGGTGTTCAGTCCTCAAGTGACACAAGGATACCAAGGGTTTACAAGCTGTCTCCCTATGATATTCAGTTTAACCGGACCATATAACTTCAGGCTTAATAATGACTAGGATAATGAGCTACATATACAGCAGGTAATATTTTAGCAAATAAAACAAACTTATAACCAAATTTTAGAAAACTATCATCCATACCAAAACAAAATGCTGGTTATTAAATTCAAAAATAAAAAAATATTTTATATATATATATATATATATATATATTCATTTAATTCTAATTCTAATATGACAGCCCAAATACAAGAAATGACTATATTCTGTCAAAGGATAAGGTCTTCATTGGTATCTTCATCTTCATAGTCAATATTTAATATATGCATGCCCTAAAAATAGCACAACTGGCAAGTATGTAATGCTTAAATGGGTATTTATGTAAAGGTTAAACTTAGTATATCAATTATCAAGTATCATGGTTATCACAAATTTCATATAAAATGCATATTATTATACAGGTTGATATTTGATAAAGGATAATGGGACATGGTAAGGAGCCTGTTGAGAGTCAGAGAGTGGATCATCACTGTTTTGATTACTTGTTTCCACTAAAGTGTGAAATATCCCACCATCCTTTTCTTTTTGTATCTCTTCATAAATGGACATATCATTGCCAGGTTCATAAGGAAATTTATAAATCACATCCAAGTCCAATGAAAAAATGGTCAATAAAAAAGGAAAAGAAACCATCTGAAAAACATAAATAAGCCAGCAACAAGAACACAAAGTCTTTCCTTTGCTAATACAGATTCAAAAAGCATATATGGCCTTAAAATTTTAAAGTCAAGCATAAATACATGTTTTTGAGATTTCATATTAGCATTCTGTTAGGTATGGGAATAGAGGAATAGGGAATAACGGGTTGAATAAGTGGGAGGAAAAGCTGTTAATAACAGTTAGAACAGTTGTAGGCAGCTAGGATAATTGTAAAGTGGTATAAATCAGTAGGTAGAGGAGAGGGGGTCATTCTAGAATTGAGAAGAAGGAAGAGTTTGGGTCTCCAGAATACAGAGTCAGACCTCTCGAAAGCCTATAGCTTTGTAATACCCTATCTCGAATTCAGCTATCTCAGCTGTTTCCGAGTCTCAGATCAATAACATAGTTCACATTCTTCTATAGTTCTATTGATTCTGATCCAGTTCCTATCAACTAGTATTAGAGCTCCTGAATCTTGGGAGTTCTATTTCATTCATGGTGCACGCAACAATGGAGGTAAGGTTGGAGTTTCTGGAGAGGGGTTTCAAGCCTAGATGGCCTACATGGAGGAAGAATGGAGACATGTTGCGCGAGAAAGAGAGGAACAAGCACGGGATCGTGAAACCAAGAAAACAGATTTAGGAAGCTGGTGGAGATTCATGAAGGGATCTTTCATCGTGCCAATGGTAATGCAGACCAGACTCTGTGGTCGGTCAACATGGATTTAAGTCAGGCCCACACGGTGGATTGGGGTGGGGGCAGCAATGTGGGTGGTCTGACTTAAGGCAAGAACGAAATGCGTAATATCATACATGAGGTCAGAATAGGAGGTAAATACAAGACGAGACAGGGAGTGGTTTGGCGAGGGAAATACAAGTCGAACACGAAGAAGATCGATGGAGATGACTCAAAATACCCAATTTTGCGGGAGAAGACGGTTATGGATGGGTGCACGAGTAGAGCGATATTTTCGGTTGAAAGGGGCCACACAGGAAGAAAGAATTCAAGCAGTGATGGTAGCTATAGAAGGAACAACTTTAAGTAGGTTCCAATGGTGGGAATCAGTCTCTTCGGTGGTTTCTTGGCAAAGTTTTCGAACAACAATGATAAGGCGGTTTCCATCTTCAAGGATGCAGAATCCATATGAGTTACTACTTGGGTTGAGGCAAGTGAATTCTTTTGAAGAGTTTCAAGAACAATTTGAATTGTATGCGGGTCCCTTGAGATGCACTGATCAAGAATACTTCAAAGGTACTTTCTTGAATGGGTTGAGGGAGAAGGTGAAAGCAGAACTCAAGCTGCATCCAATGGAGTCACTTGCAAAAATGATGATTAGACATAGCTGATAGACGAGAAGAATCAAGCCTTGGGCAAAGGGGAATTCACCATGGGACGTAAACTAGGAACCCCTTACAAAAGCTACCCATCACCCAAACTGTTACCTGCGAATTAGGAGCCAAGGCAGCACATATCGTGTTCCATAAAAGAGGGGTTTTGAGGTGGAATTTACAAGCGATTGGCCCAAGTCAGACACTACTCAATCTACATGAGGCTCAGGCCACTAACATCAGGTCAAACGATGCGTCCAGGAGAAGAGGAATCAGCATTCAGAGGCTAACAAGTGAAGAGTGGCAGAAGAAGTACCAAAAGGATTTATGCTCAGGTGTGACGAAAAATACAGACGCAACCATGTTTGTAAGAGCAAACGGTTCCATATAATGTTGATAGAAGAAGTGCCCAAGAGAAGGAAGACACGACACCATGGAGGAAACGGCTGGAGCTGCATTAGGATTCTGGAGGGAAACCATTTTCTGATAACCCAAATGATCCACCTTGAAGACAAGAAGCATGTTTAGGGGGAGTATTGTTAGGTACGGGAATAGAGGAATAGGGAATAAAGGGTTGAATAATTGGGAGTCGGACCCAAAGCTGTTAATTATAGATAGAATAGCTGTAGGCAGTTAGGATACTTGTAAAGCAGTATAAATTAGTAGGTAGAGGAGAGGGAGGTCATTCTGGAATTGAGAAGAAAGAAGAGTCAAGAGAGTTTGAGTCTCTCGAAAACCCAAGAGGAGAGTCAGGCCTCTCAAAAGCCTGAAGCTCAGTGATACCATTTTCTCGAATTAAGCTATCTCAGGTTGCTTCAATGACAGAGTTCGCATTCCTTTAAAGTTTCTGATCCAGTTTCTATCAACTGGTACCAGAGCTTCCGATTCTCGGGAGTTCTATCTTGTTCATGGGGCACACAAGAATGGAGGCAAGGCTGGAGTTTCTGGAGAAGGGTATTGAAGCCTGGATGACCCACATGTGGGATCGAGAAAACTAAGATGCACATTCTTATACTGTTTCGGATCCAGTTTCTATCACATTCCAAGCATTGTATTTGAAATTCCTTGCCCGAGAAAAATAGTATCTGTATATATTTCTGTGTCTCTTAACAGCTTTCAAGTTCGTTGTGTGCCTTGAGTTAAAACATAGTGCAATTAAGACAAAACCTTTGCTTCAAAGAATAATCACCATAAACAAATTAAACAAGGTTATGCAATAGCAGGAGCACTGGAGCAGTGAGCATTCAATCTAAAAAAAAAATAAAATAAAACAAAGCAAAAAAAAAAAAAAAAAAGCACTGTCTTTACATATAAATTTAAAAGAAAACACACATAAATATAGTTCTAAGCTTCTACCCTAATTCAAGAAACATCGACTCAAACACAGTATGGTTGTTACCAGTGAAGGGCTTGCGTTTGAGGCAAGGGTCTAGCTGATTACACCACCGGAGCCGGCACGACTTGCCGGACCGGCCAGGTACTCCCCGGGCGATCATGCTCCAATTCCTCGCTCCGAACTGCGCCACCAATCGGCTGAGAGCCGCGTCTTCCTCCGGAGACCACGGCCCCTTCACCCTTCCCGCCACCGCCATCTCAACATCGTCGCCTCCCGCGAGTTCCAACTCGGCGGAGCCACCGCCATTGCGGGCGAATGGCTCGGCGGAGGTTCGATCTTCTTCGGTCATGGCGGTTGTTGGTTTGGTTGGTTTGCTAATGCCCGCTCTGTGTCAGTTTTTTTCTTTATCTTTCTCTCTCTAACTAACTGGAATTCAATATAGGGGTAAACGCAAAATGTTTCGCCTTCTTCTTTGTATGCTGCTTTTCCTCAAATGACCAATTTGTCCCCCTCGCGTCAACGTAAAACGACGCTGTTTCAAATGTCAGGTGATTGCCTGCGTCCGTGCCGTTTCATAAGGGTTCAGTCCGTTGGTTGACTAGGAATGTCGTTCTCGTTGACTGAGGACACGTCAGATTGCGTGTTTTGAAATTATCCCTAGGTTGGTCGTGAATTACCGTGTTGCCACCCTTTGATGAAACTAAATAACCGCCTTCCGGATTTGAATTTTGAAGAAGAATCGCGTTTTCGGGTTACGAGTTTACCCTTCCAATTACGGGCTTGGGCTTTTGGATAAGTAAATCCAAATCGATGGATTTTTCTGTGTTCATTTTGAGCAGCCTCAAGATTTAGCTTTAGCTAAGTGTTGTTCCAAAAGGTTAAGCCCAAAAAAACTTATACTATGTTTGAAAGTTTTGAGGGAGATGAAATAGAGTATTTTAGAATAAATCAAAAGTTGAAAGTTAAAAATATATCACTCTATTGTTTGAAAGTTTTATTAAGGCTTCGTTTGTGAGTTAAGACGGAAAGGAAAGAGAAGAGATCAAAGGGAAATGAAAGGGGATGGAAGGAAGGAAAGAGAAGGAGAGAATTATCTCATTGTTTGGGAGTAAGTTTCATGTGAGGGAAATGAAATAGAGGGTTTATGACATGCTTTTATAATTTTACCCTTATTTGAAAAAATTAACATATGTATTATTCTTTAAATAATATTAATGCAAAAAAAAAAAAATTCTTCCAAATAAAAATCTTGTCGTAAATATTTTTGTCTTTCTATCTAAGAATACCATATCTCTCAAAAAACTAAACATATATTACTTATTTATCATGGGCTAAATTACTCTTTTGGTCCCTAATCTTTATTTTAGGTTTCATTTTGGTCCCTTATTTATTTTTTTTTTCTTTTTGGTCCCCTGTCTTACAAACTTTAATCTATTTTGGTCACTTCCGTTAGATTTGCACTGACAGTGTTAGGTTTCTACCATCAGTCACCGGAAACCGCCACCAATCGTCAGAATCTAGGTTTAGAGAGAGAAATCTCATTTTTCCTTTCTCTCTCCTCTTCCTTCTCTTCCTCCCTTCCTCCCATTCTCTCTCTCATAGTTCTCAAAGCCGCTACTTCAACCAAAGATGGCAGATACTATCATCAAATCAAAAAACAAACAATGACGAAGAAAAGGGGAAAGAGTGGAGGAGGTGCGCTTCAATGTCAAAACCCCAAAGTTGATGAAGTCACTAGAATTCATATTTCTAAGATTCTAGAAGGTTTTCGGGCTTCTAAAGATGATGATGCATTCCTCTCACCCATTCCTTTTACATTCTGTGCCCCTTTCTATTGTTCTATCATTTGATACAAAAAAATATGACATGGTTGAGTTGAGTTGATTCCTAATTGTGTTTGGATGATAAAGTAAAATCACTTTTGATTGTAAATATAAAGAATTTTGTGGGTCTCACATCCAGAATCAATGCCTAATTGTAGAAAACAAAACTACAAGGCTTTATAATTTCCCTCCCATTTTCATGTTTCCGCCATGGCTGAGTTCAGAGGAAGGAAAGAGGAAGAAGAAAGAATGGGGAATGAGCTGAAGGGAGAGAAAATGGGGTTTCTCTCTCTAAACCAATATTCCAGCGAGGGTGGCGGTTTCCGACGACTGGCAACGGAAACCTAACGCCGTCAGTGCAAATCTATCGAAAGGGACCAAAATAGGCTAACGTTTGTAAGATAAGAACCAAAACGGAACAAAGAATAACTGAGGGGCCAAAATGAAACCTAAAATAAAGAGTAGGCACCAAAAGAGTAATTTAACCTTTATTATATATTAGGTTGGTTTTGAAAATGTGTAAGAGTACATTTTGAAAATGTATAAGGATAAATTAGTAATTTAGGTTAGTTTTCCTCCAAAATACCCCAAATTGGGGGAACCATGAAAATGGCATCTAGGAGGTTTTGGAGGGTTTATTAAAACCTTCAAAACCTTCCCCTCCTTTTTTTATCAACTTCCAAACAAGGGTCACACATCAATAAACCCCTCATTTCCTTCCCTTCCCTTCAAAAACCAACTTGCAAGCATAGCCTAAGGCTTTGTTTGTGAGTTTGGAGGGAAAGGAAAGGAAGGAGATCAAAGGAGAGGGAGAGGAGAGGGAGAGGAGGGGAATGAGAGTATTATCCCTCATCTTGTTTGTGAGTGCATATTGTATGAGGAGAAGTAAATGGAGAGTTTATAACATACTTTTACAATTTTATCTTTGTTTTAGAAAATTAACATAAGTAATATTTTTTAAATAATATTAATGTACCTTTCAATAAAAAAAAAATTAATACTAATGCAAAAAAAAATTTATTCCTTTTCCTCTAAAAATTGGGGTAAACCCCCAAAAAACTCCAAATTGGGGTAAACCAAAAAATTGAGGTGAGGAGGGGTTTGGGGGGTTTTCTAAAATCCTCAAACACTTCCCCTCCATTTTTTTAGACTCACAAACAAGGGAGAGGTCCTCATTAACCTTCCATTTCCCTTACTTCCCCTTCTAAATAAGACTCACAAACAGAGCCTAAGGAAACTGAGAGAGTCATTATTTAGGAGTATAACGGTAATTAGTGGAGTGAAGTGAACTACCAAGAGAAAACTACAGGCCACCTTTTCTTGTCATGCCATTTTTCTCATTCCATTTGGATGTACATATACAATTGGTTTGGTCTAGATGTGATACTGCCAAGAGTTTTGAGGGATCTTTTCATTCATCATGCTCTGGGCAATTGAGGAAAAGAACTCCAAAAAAGTGTTGGCG
This sequence comes from Echinosophora koreensis, assembly GCA_035048595.1. NCBI lineage: Eukaryota > Viridiplantae > Streptophyta > Magnoliopsida > Fabales > Fabaceae > Echinosophora > Echinosophora koreensis. The sequence goes on along the minus strand of JAPCYP010000019.1, from coordinate 4,526,813 downwards.
GTAGTTTTGATTTTCTATTGTTTGGTCATTATGGTTATATATATAGAAATGAAACTATCTTTAAAGATGTGAAGATTGATCTTGATAAAGTTTTAGATCTTATAAGGATAAGAACTTGGAGTTGGTGTACCTATTCAGATTGGGGTCTTATTTCTCGTATGTGGAATGGTGTATCAATCCCGTACATAGCTTGGAATCATGTAATAGGAGGTAGTTGAATTTTGTAGATGTCTCGTGTTGTTGTAATTTGACTTGATGTAATGTGTTAGAGTATCAATTGTACTCTCTTTATTATTAATTATAATTATTTGCTTATAAAAAAAATCAATGAAATATCAAACATCAAATATCATGTAAGCAAGAATGTAAGAAAGTCTTGAAGTAATTAAAAATACTAATTATGAATATTTTAATTTATTTTGTACTATAAATTTTTTTTTTAGCTGAACGTTCTCTTTTGAATATTTTGATTAGTATTGCTATGAAGCCTAGACCTCTGTAACCCAGAGTTCAGCCCACATAAATGAATATAAAAAGCTTCATCAATGAATAGAGGAGTCCACGTCAAGTTTAGCTTTTCCCGCCTCTAACAATATCTGTGCATTCCCAGATACGTTTTTTCTTTGATTATAATTTAAAATAAATTACTTCAACCACAGTAATTAAATATAACATTGAATTTATAATTACACATTTATTCATTTTCTTATTTATTTATTCATTTTCTGCTTCACAAGGTTAAAAGTTCTTTCAGCTTTGAGATAAGAAGGGGCTCCAGGATAAGCATGCGATACTTTCAAATGCATGTCCTATGCATAGAATACGAATATATTATATATACACTTCTTTTTTTGACACATAATATATACACTCGAATCTCGATAATGTTTATGCCTTCAATCACTATTAGATAATATTGAAGCTTAATTAAGATGACGAAGTATTATCTTCTCCAAAGTGTTATTCTTTATATTCTCTTTAGCGGACCCTCTTTATTTTATATCTTCACTCGCATGGTCCCCTCGCCCCTCACTCTACCCGGTATTAAGGCGTAGCCAAAGGCCCAATAGCCATATTTGGTTATGGCCAATGCCAAACTAAACCAACAGATCAAATTTCCTTTCATTAAAACCTAGGCTCGTTCTAGGGTGAGCGAGGAGTTTATCTCGCCCACCGTGCATGAGTTTTATGAACCGTTGATTACACAATACCCACCATAGTTTATCATACACCATCTACACTATATATTTTCTTCTTCTTTTTTTCATTTCATTCCCTCTCTCACTGAGTCACTCTTGCTCTGCATTTCAACCTTCAAGTCTTCGAACTCCACATCTTTCTTTTTTCATTTCGTTCCTCCTCTCACTAGACTGAAATGGGGCATTCTCTTCATCTAAGAGTCTAATCTGAGAATGCAACCAAGGGAGATTAAAGCCGAACCCATAAAACGTGCAACCATCATGAAACACAAACATAGAAAATTATGATAAAATCGGAAGATGAAATATGAAGTCATGAACAATCCATAATAACAAGAACATGAAAATCAATAAATCTCAAGAAAATTCAGATGAACATCCCATAATTTTACATCCGAAAATAAACCAAACAAGAAAATGAAGAACTGGAAAATGAAGAGGTTGTTGCAGATAACACTGAACCCACATCCATCTTCGCCACATTCGTCTCCAGCATCGGCGCCTTCGCCAGTCGCCTTCAGCAAACTCGGATCTGAACCTTCGTCTGAACCCTTCCTTCAGCAAACTCAGTTAAACACTTCACATGCAGCACAAATTTCGGAAGGTGGGTGAGAGATTCTGCAGCACGATCTGGTTGGGTTTCGGCGAGGCGAGCACAATGGATTAGCGAATAGATAATCGTGTTTGTGATGTAGGTGGCGGCGGAGGCGGCGGTGGTTTGGCGAAGAGAGGGGTGGCAGAGTGGGTTGAAGAGAGAAGATGAGGGGAAATGCTGGTCGAAGTCGAAGAATCTGAAGGAATGGGGAGGTTTTTGCAGGAATCCCCTTCTATTTGCAGGACCGAGAGAGAAAATGGAGGTCAGTGGCAGAGGAAGAAGATGGCTGGGAGAGGGAGAGGGAATGAAATGAAAAAAAAAAGAAGAAAATATATAGTGTAGATGGTGTATGATAGACTATGGTGGGTATTGTGTGATCAACGGTTCATAAAACTGATGCACGGTGAGCGAGATAAACTCCTCGCCCACCCTAGAACGAGCCTAAAACCTATTTCCTAAAGTGTTTAGTGCTATTTGTTTTTATCGAAAGGCTAAAGAAACAAGCTTGCTTTGGATCATTACCATCATTGAAGGAGCAGTAGAATGACAATCTTTAAAAACAAATGAGCTTGCATTGCAACCAACCGTAGTGCATGGACCCTAGTGAATTTGAAACCTAAGAGGACCACATAAGAAAGTTGATGCACCAACTGATTGGGCTTTTTCCTTTTTCAAGACAGACACAAAGTGTCATCCCATTTCAGTTTTTAATTTTTATGGTGCATTTGGGGATTGAAATTTTTTGTACAATATCTCATTGACGTGACAAGGATCGCACAATTATATAATCCTATATAAGCTAAGTGAAACTACTCTCCTCCATAAGCACTAGGGTGCAGTAGTATACAAAATTGCACAGCAGCAAGTATGTTAATTGCATACTAATAGCAAATCCCTAGTTTAAATTACTAGGGTAGTGGTTGTCATAAACTGATAATAGTCATGCAATTATGATAATTTTTATGAAAATTGTAACACTAACATTCAAGTCATATCTACCATTATTCTGTATTATATAAAAACCTGGTCAGCATATATAATTGCAAAAAGTTGGTATATATTCAAAAAACTATTTTATCATAGGATTAACCTCCTCTAAAGTTTGGGTGCACTTTAGAGAGCAAAACGCAAGATCATATAAGTTGATAAGAAATCAATATAGAATCGATTATATATGCATATATCTTATAAAATCTTTTACACTTCTGATTTTCTAATCAAAGATTCAGGTCCCATGCTATAGAGAAGTGTAAATTAAATACATAAAAAGAATAAAATAATATTAGAAGTATTGTTCAGTTAACTATAAATTTAAAGGGTTAAGTAAATTTGATCCATCATGATTTTGAATATGAGATTGTTGATAATCCCAATTATTTATTTGTACTCTTATTAACTAATTAAAATTTTAGTTTTAAACTTGTAAATAAAGAAAGTGTTAATAGCAAAACTCCATTATCTCTTGAAGTATATATATATATATAATATATATATATATATATATATATATATATATATATATATATATATATATATATATATATATATCAAAGGAAGAGGCAGTTAAAAGGTTTAATCCGATGCTAGAGCCTATATTGCTTGAGACTTGAGAGCTTTAAATATTTGTTCAGTGCAAAACTTTTAGATTTGTCATCATCAGTTCAATTGTGACCCCATGATTAAAGAGATTCCCAAACTCCTCAAATTGGAGAGATTAAGAATCTAATTAAGGCCACCATATCGAACAAAACTATAGCTGACATTGCGAGTGCTAGCCAGGTTCCCGAATTATGCTAGGATCTGAAATGAAATTGGATCTTTTAGGAACTTTCTTTAATGATGATATTGATGATGAGCACCAAATGCCTAAATAATATATCTAGATCTGTCTATTTAAGCCGAAAGTATAGGAAGAAGGAAAGCCGATTGCCCAACTGGATAATGTGCAAAAGAGGATCCAATGTGAGGGCCATATATATACTATAATACTATATAGTCATGTATAAAGTACTGAACTGTTAATGTTGCGGATTTAGAATAAAAAGAATTAAAGAGAAAGAGAAACAGAGGAAACTAGAGATAAAAGACAATTGAGTTCTTAATCCTCTGCATGTGAGCGATCCAAAAAAAGCCCTAATTCCTTTGCAGAAAGTCCATGCCCCACGTACCAGAATGAAAGTCGTAGGGTTCGATACCAGACTAATTGGCGTAGGGTATAGAGAGGATGTGGGGTAGGGAGGTTGGAGGTGTCAGCACTAATTGAGTTGTCCTTTGTGGGAGACCCTCCTAATTGAGGCCATGTGACATTGAAAATCCATGTGCTTGTGAGAAAACAAACAAGCTTTGTATCTCAGTTTGAAGTTTGAACCCTCCATCCATTACTTCATAAATAAATAATACAAATTCCCTATTCATCATGATTAATGGGCTCCCGTTACCCTGTTTGTCACATCCACCCAACTTTTTTACTTTTACATATTAATAATAGATAAAAGATAATAGATAGAGTTTAGGAAAATATTTGCACCAAAATTTATACATCACTTCCATACCAAATTACCAATGTTTAATATATAAATAATCAGTGATAATAACATGTGGGGGGTTGGGTAGCTCAACTAGTTTGAGAAAATTAACACAATAACTAACTACTAACATTTGCCTATATGAAAAAAGTGATATTAACATGTATTAAGGGTTGGGTAGCTCAACTGGTTTGAGCTAAGGGTTTGATGAGTTGGAGGAGTAGGAGGTTCAGGGTTTAAACCCTGGCAAAGGAGGAAAAAATTAACATAATAACTAACTACTAACATTTGCCTATATGATGATTATTTGGGCTCTTAGCTCCGTTTAAGCACAAAATATATTTTTTTTATCAAAGGTGATTATATAAAAATTACTTAGCTATTTTATTTACAATGAATTTTACTTGTCATTATCATTTATGGGTGTCAATTGCGCTTTTGATAACTGAGATTGATAATTAAATACTGTTATGTGATCATGACCCTTGTAAAATTAGTGTACAGATTTTAGTGTTTGAATAGCAAAACTAATAGGTTTAAGGAAGTAGAGAGCGTGCAATTTGTGACTCAACGAAAAAACAAAGAACAAAATATCAAAGGTGATTATTTGGGTTCAAGCACAAAATAAAAAAATAATATCAAAGGTGATTATATAAAAATTACTTAGCTATTTTATTTACAATGAATTTTACTTGTTGTCATTATCATTTATGGGTGTCAATTGCAAGCACGTTACTGCTAGCTTGCCACTACTTTTTCTCTTTGGCATAAACTTCTTGACATACATGCATCATAGGCAAAACAGATACGTATATATATATATATATATATATATATACATATATTCCTACAAATGCATACTATAGATATGATACAACCGAAACAGTGGTTGAAGAATTCAAATGAATTTAAACTAAATCCTAATCTAAAGATATGCTAAAGATATGATACAGCAGACTAAGATATGTTACAACAAACTAATAATTTCAAATTCAAAATAAGCTAAACTTATCCAATAAGGGGATGGTGCCTCAGCCTAAGACAGGGAAAGACCTTCGGGCTCTATGAACACTTACAAAGGGACTTACATTTATCTCACCCCAAGGAGACTAGTGGGGGTATAGTTTTATCTTTGTTAGACTCTTTTCTTATTCTTCTTTTATTTTTTTCAAAAATTAAAGAAAAGTCTAGAGCGGCAGTTGTGGTCCATGCATGGCTGCAACATTCAATAAATAAAGATATAATTAAGAGAAGAGGTGGTTAGCTACAGGTGCCACCAAACAAATTCTTTGAATGACATAATTACTCCGCTTATAAAAGAGAAAGGCTAGCTAGAGCTGGAAAATGGAAAAAGGAAACCCATAAACAAAATTCATGTATATGAGATATCGATCAGCAAACATCCAATATCTTTAGAATTAGATCGATCATTGTATGTTTTGACAAAAGATTAACGCACCTTGAGCTCCTTCAATTATAATTAATGGCAATGGCCACGTTTTGTAATCTACAGACAACGAAGTTTTCAAACTTTTGTCATGTCAAGTTCGTGTTGTCCATGGCACACAATTAATTAGGCATCAATTTAATTCTTTTTTATGCTATTTAAGTTGGATTGAAAGACAAGTGAATTATAGCCTATATTTGTCGATTCAAAAAAAAAAAACCTATATTTGTCAAGGATACAATTGAATGAGTTTAATTTTAATATATATATAATATATATATATATATATATTATTTTTTATATTATCAACCAATTAGATTAATTACTAAATGAGACCATTCAATAGGGTCCTCTTGAATATACTCGATAAAATGTAGAGATTGAATTGTAAATTTTGAATTCAAACAAATTAAACCCAAGTTTTTTAATTTGGTTTCTTCGGATGAAGTCCATGTCATAATCAGGATTCAGGCAACATGCTATTATTTATTGCTTGAATGATTTGGTTATTTATATTACTTTAATTTATCTAATCACTTTAATTTATATTACTTCCGGCAAATTAATTTTAACTAGTAACTTCAGGCAAAACATCATTTAAACATACAATGAATGGAAGATATCACTTGTGACCAAGATTTTAAATTGTGAGTTGCAGATGCGGTTGCGTTGCGTATATTACAGGAAAATGTGATCGGTACAGCTTTATTACGGTTGCAATGTGGTTTCAGTGACTACCAAAACTAATACATCGCGGTCCAAATTTCGATTTCGGATCCAGATTTAAAACCTTGCTGGTGACCTCTCTCACCTGGAAGTGATAGGTGGGAAATATGACATCGTCACACCCTAATCAGCATTGATCCCTGAAAGTGGAAAACATACAAAAAAGGGGAACTGTGAGTGGAAGTTGGCACTTGGCACTGAGCGAAAGTTGTTGTATGTGTGTAAGAGATGGATAAAAACACAAGGGGCAGAGGCAGCAGTGCAATGGGGTGTGTGACTCTTTGTGCTCCACTCGATGGGTTACAAAGGCTGGCTGCAACTAATATTGTGTCCTTCAAATCACAGACATATAATGTCCGCTCCCCTCACAGGTCACACCTGAACCAAAACCCTACTACTTTCAAATCACATCAGACAGTATCGTCCTAAATTTACCCCACTACTATAATATATATATTTGTAATTTTATCAGTGTCACTACAAATTTCGTACGTACCTACCCACTACAATTTTAGAAATATATATACAGTGGGATCAAAGTGATATTATGTTGTTAACAAGAGATATTGTGAGAAACTTATTTGTGCAGGTATCAGTTTTGCAAAGTTCTTGAACAGTAAATATATTTTTAATGCAAAAAAAATAAGAATATAGTAGATTAGATACATTCTTAATTTCTTACTTTACAGATTAATAAAGTTTAAAAAACCAACATTGTGTTGGTCCAAATGAAAATGAGTGCAGAACTCTTAAGTAAGGTCTTGATTTTGAACCTTATGAATGGAAAAAACGTGAGTCAAAGGGGAGACCCCACTAAAAGCCAGGTTTTTCAATGGAGGTTAGTCATCAGTGAGGCCGATGAATATTTCGCGCCTATAACATGATAAATGAAAAAAAAAAAAAAAAAAACCTTACATTATTTTCCTATGTGTGTGCCTGAAGAGTACATAAAATGTTTTTGTGGCAATACGGTAGGGTCTATAAAGCACCATAAATGGGTCGATGCATTCCAATGTGGTCTGTGGTCATTTTTTGCTTCATTAGTGTGGACAAGATCTAGCATCATGCAACATAATCTGGAGCCGTCAAGTGATAGATACAAGCACAAGTTCACTTACGAATGGCCTGCGTATGGGTTGGCTGGAATGGGTTCTAGTGGTTTGAAACTTAGGTTTAATTACCCTAATTTAGTCTAGTTTTTATATTTTATTTTTTGATAAGCAAATGTTAGTAATTAATATTAATAAATGTTATGTTAGTAGGGGAGTTGAACTCGTGACCTCCTTATCACTTCAATCCCTATGTTTCTCCCACAAACCATCTTGACCACCTTATAACTATGATAATTTAGTCTAGTGCTGTTGTACAAATTCGAAGGAAACTGATTTTAATTGCAGTATTCACATGCAAATTAAGCACGCATGAAAGCTTTTAAATATTTTTTAAAAAAACAAAAAAAAATATATATATATATATATATATGTGTGTGTGTGTGTGTGTGTATATGTATAATATATATATATATATATATATATATATATATATATATATATATATATATATATATATATATATATATATGTGTGTGTGTGTATGTATGTATGTATGTATGTTGTCTTGTAGCTTAGTGGTTGTGAGCCTTATTTAACCAAGCCTCTTGGCCCAATGGCTGTAAGGCCTGCCCTGGGACACTCTTGGGGTCGACTCGATTTGCTCCCGGGTTCGATTGCTGGCGGTATTAAAATAATGCTTGGCCAGCGGAAGCCACGCCCCGCGAAAAGTAATTAGCCATTTGTTAACAATGTTGTGATACAGTGGGTTTAGAACCAAAAATATTACAAATATTGAAAACAACTAAAGAAAGGACACGCAATGACGCTTTTAAGAAAAAGCTTGCGATATCAAGTACTACCTCCGGACTCAATTATAAGCAAAAATAACTAATTTCACACTTATTAAGGAAGCTTGTTAATTTAATTTAATTGTCTTGATTCATGTAAAAAAAATTGAGTTATAATTACTAAACTACCATTTAATTGTCTAGGAAATGTGCAATGCTCTTGGAAAAGTAAATGGGAAATTAGTTTGATTAGTTAATTTTCTTGATTTTTGGAATACTTATATTAAATAGAGTTGAGTCGGTTGAATTTTGCTTATATTTGAGTCCAAAAAATATAGATACTTTTTCTCTTATAATTGAGTCCAGAGGGAGTATATACAATGAGTAATGCTATTCAACACGAATAACATTTTTGCGACTGGCAAACAAAAATATGAACAATTAATAAAAGGATTGAATGGAATTCACAATATCAACAAAGAAAAGTTGGAAAAAAAGTAAATAAGGATATTGTTTCGTGCATTGGTACGAATGACTTTTCCTACCGAACAGTATTTCCCTATCACAATACAAAATCGTAGTATTGTGTATAAATATATAATAATCTAGTATTTTGAAGGTTAATCTATATACCATAAGTTGAAAGTATTACTTGATTTATGTTAACAGAATTTTTCTTGTTAATTTAACATTTTCTTACTTTATTTAATTAGTTTTTCAAATAAAGGATGTTTATGACATCGTATAATTGGAGAAAGATATGAAAATTTAACATTGTGCTTAAATGGCAGATAATGAGAGAACAAAAACAAAAACAAAAGAAAGAAAGAAAGAACGGAGCACCAAAAAATAAAAATAAAAGAAAGAACGGGGAGAAGAGGAAAAAGCTTGCTTGTTTGAGAGAATTAAATTAAGGGGATATTTTCTCTCACTTTCTTTCATCAGAAACTCAATATCTGTTATCCCAAAATCAGGTTTAGAACGAAGGTAAATAAGCATTTATAAGTCAAAAGTAAGTATTTTATATCCCATTTCATTTTAATTTTTTTAAATACTCATCCCATTTCATTTCTATATAGCTAACTTTCATACAAAATATATAATGGAGTTCTATATATTTCGTTCTCTTATACTTTATTATTTTTTAAATAAAGGGAGAAATTAATTTTGTTCCGTTGTTCCTCTTCAGTCTTCCCTCCCCAACTCGAGAAAGACTTCCATGAGCACAAACCTAACAAATCATCCTTACACACAACCAATAAAAAATTTACAACAAATAAAAACAAATAAAAATAAAAAAGAGAGAAAACAAAGCAACGCATTTCTAGAAAACATGTCTTCTTCCTTTCATGCCTTTTTCAGTTTTCCATCAACATCTCAGATCACCTCCAAGATGCCACTGCTGACACCTACTCCGGCTATGGTGACTTCTCCTACATCAACCACACCTGCTCATTTTCGACTACAACTGTGCTTGCAAACTCGACACAATGCCAATAACAAAATAAGCCTAGCTGGAACAAAATACATAGGCTGATAGGAGACATCTTTATTCTTTAGTGCAAGTAAATATTGACAATCGGATTATAAAAATGGGAGACATAACCCAAGAGACATCATGATGTTGCAAGAAAGTACACAATATTGTGGTACTGTTACCCAATTGATTAAGAAAAACTATTTTTGATTTCACTATTAAATCTGATGGCTAATTAACATTTACAAGGTATTTGCTCTTAGCAGAGATAAAAATGCATACAACACGCAGCATACTCCGGCTAAGCACCTACTTCAACCACGTCGTTGGTGACAACGATGACACCTACTTCGATGAAGGCACCTACTTCAGCTTCTCCTCCATCGACCACACGTCTGCAGCGTCGTCGTCGAATATCTTCGGGTTCAACGATCTGGATTAGAGTTACTCCTAATCTCCCTTCAAAGTGGTGCTTGTAGTAGAGAATGCAAACAGAAATGGCTACGGCGACTGCGTTTTTTTTTCTCAGATGGCCCGATGCTTTCTCCGCCCAGAGCGATGGAACCGAAGGATGGTGACCCTTTGGGTGCTTCTCTGGTTTTCGTCTTTTGCGTTTTCTTTCTCTTCATTACTGTCCTCAACTGAACTGAATTGAAATGCATTTTCTTTTTTTTTTTTTTTTTTTTTATTTGTTGTAAATTTTTTATTGGTTGTATCTAAGGATGACTTGTTAGGTTTGTGCTCATGCAAGACTTTCTCCCCCAACTCATTGTCATTTGTTATGTACTATTTTATCGAGAGAAAAAGAAAATCCAAACAGAAAATTGAAGGTGCCTGAAGCAAAACCACTTTGGTTAGTTTTGATGTGTGTTTGGTTTCACATTGGAAACCCCAGAATTGATTTTGGCTTGTGCCAAATGTGATTTTTGTAAAAATGAAATACTTGGTTACTGGTAGATAAAATTGATTTTGCCTCCAGAAGCAATTCTAACTTGAAGCAACAAAAAGTAGCTGTTGAGTTGAGTTGAAAAATTTATACTGAGTTTTACATTAAACTTACTTTCAAAATAAAAACATCCAAACATAATCACTTCACTTCAATCTCAATTCTAACCAAATCAATTACATTCAAAATTACTTTTATCAAACGTTCATCCAAACACACACTTGATCTAGAAAATGAGCTAGTCAAGCTACCTTCGTCTTTATCTGCTATTTAAGACTATTGCATAATAATTGATATATAAGAAGAGGGTTGGTAGCTCGACCTAGTTTGAGTTAAATGGTATAAGGTGTTGAAGAAGATGGAGGTCTAGTATTCAAACTCTGGTAAAGCATAAAAACTAACATACTAACATCTTCCTATTGCCTATACAAAAATAAAAATTGATATATAAGAATAAGAATATTAAAAAGATTAAATGGTTTTTCTAATTATTATAAATAAATAATTGTTTTAAACTGACTGATTAAATTTTTGAACAAGTTTTTAAAGTTTTAAAAAAAATCCATAAAAAAAAGTTTTTAAAAAAATTAATGACTCATTAAATTTTAAAATAATATAAAAAAATTTTTATAAATAAGAGATAAAAGTGGACACAGCTGGGAACCTTTTTTTTTATTTTTTATAAAGGACAGAGTGAATATTAACTATTCATTCTGCATGCTTTTAATAATTCCACTAATATAATAGTGTTGTGCTCTGCCATTTATATTCCCATTTTATTCTCCTTTCATTTCATTATTACTGATCTCCACAAGCAAACTTCATAGTATATAGCTATTAGCTAGGCATTTCAAAATCATTTGCGAATCATTGTTCTCGAATTCTGTACCTTATTATGTGCCCGAGACTCAATTAATGTCATTTCCACCCTTATATTTTGCAGATTTGCATGTCTGCCCTTTCCTCTTGTACAAATGATAATTGATAGTTTCCTCTAATAAAAGGAAGAGCACGCAAGACTGGAAAATTATACTATCTTCGGACTTAATTATAAGTAAAAATAACTAATTTTATACTTATTAAGGAAGTTAGTTAATTCAGTTTAATTGTCTTAATTTATGTAAAGAAAATGAGTTATAATTATTAAACTACCATTTAATTGTCTCGAGAATGTGCTGTTCTTGAAAAAGTAAAGGGAGAATTGATTTGATTGGTTAATTTTCTTGATTTTTGGAATACTTACATTAAATAGAGTTGAGTTAGTTAGATTTTGCTTATATTTAAGTCCAAAAAATATATGTACCTTTTTTTACTTATAATTGAGTCCAGAGGGAGTACATACCCAGAGAAATCCATAAAACAAAAATTTCACAACTTTGCAATAGATTTTATGTGTATAAAGTCACAAGACAGTTTCACGTGAAAGCTTATAAAGTTGAAATCTTATTGATTTTATTGTTTGCACAATAAAGGAAGACAAATTTAGTCCTCAAACTTTACGAATGATAGGAACATTAGACAAGCATGTATGAGGCCGTTTGTTTAAATTTTTTAGACCCTATTATTAGCCACGATCATGTGAGAAAGATTACTTCTGATATAAAGAAAGAAAAGAAAAGATATGCAAGGTTCTAGACAGCTAAAATAGCCGCTTATTGGTGCCTATCCATGTGCAAATTTGGACTGCAGAGGAAACAAATGCTCCTCTTTTTGGTGCTCATTATGCATTTGTCTGTCCATTAAGAGGGAGAGATCTGTGAAAAACCATTCATTATTTTTAATGTCTAATTAAGTTATTTGAACTCATTCTTTAATTAACTATAGTACTCCATAAGTCACTTAATTTCTTTCCTGCAAAAGTTGCTAAAATCACTTTTTAGCATAATCAATTTACTCCCCGAAAATGTATTTTTATGTGGTATTTCAAACATGTAAAGTCTCACATTGTTTGATATTCAAACTTAAAAAGATTTTATTATTAGTTAACTTGTATTTTGAGCTTTCAAGAAGGTTTGTGAGAGAATTAGGCTCGTCTCCACAAGAGTGAATCAAGGTAGTGTGAATCATCCAATATGCCCCATTGCACACGAGATAGAGATGGCAAAACGTTCAGCACATCCTGACCCGACGAAATGTGTCGGGACGGGTTGACCCATTTCGGTTAAGTGTGTTGAACCTCCCAGTCCACCTATTTAGTGGTGTGTTGGCGGGTTGGTCCACAAAAATTTATAATGAAAAAAATATAAAATTACTAACATACAAATATCATAAAATATAAATAATTATTTTTCGTTAGTAGACTTATAACTAATATATAAATATATTTTTGAATGTAATGGACCACATTCAACTATATATAGTTCTCATGGATGAATAATTGTAAACTAAAAATATATAAATATAAATATATATACAACAATTACTGAATGAGATGGACTAAAAAATTGTCTCATTGGTGAGTAAACTAAAAAATAAGTACATCATAAAAAAAATATTTTTTAAAAAAAAGCAGGTTGGCCCACCAAACCTCTCTGCCCCGCCACCAATCCGTTTTCTTGATGGGTTAGGAGGGGCGAGTCAAAACGGGTTGGTGAGTTGGGAACCTCAACCCAACCCGCCATTTTGACGGGTTAAGCGAGTTGGCCCGTCGGGCTCGACCTATTTTATCATCTCTACATAAGGAAGGATGAGGCCTTAGTACTTTTTGCTTTGACTTGGAAACCTTATCCAACACATATAATTTTAAAAGTTTATCATTTTTTTGGTAGATAAGAAGGAAAAAAAAGTTTATCATTTACTTGGTCTTACTATTTTTTTGAATAACTTATCTGGCTGACCAGTTCATAATTTTTTTTTTCGAACGTTTCTATTATCTGAATTTTATCTTATTTTATTCTATCATATCTTATCTTATTTTAATTTGCACTCTAAATACAGACTCTCACTTTAAATGAGTTTTTTTCTCATATTTGCTTACATTGAAAGAATTGGATGAGTTTCGAACTAATTATCTGTACTCATGTGTATAATTAACTTAATTACACTAGTGGATACTGCCGAAAAGAAGAAGAAAAAACTTACACTAGGGGTACACGGGAAAAAAAAATACAACACATTTTTCTGGAGGGGGTTATCTATTGTTAGAAAAATAAAATCTACACTAATAACACGATAACTCCAACGGTCCAATTGTCAAATAAATTGAAACCTGTGTTATAGAAGAAAAATAAGTGAGACTTTAAGATTTTGATGTAGGAAGCATATGAGAAAGATGGTTAAACGCGGACACGAAAACTTACCAGAAATGGAACATGCAATATCAAGTACTTTTAATTAAAGGAAGTTGGGTAACATCATAAAACGCAATTTATATATATCCTTACGATTTACAATGCAATCGATAGGTAATGTATTATATATGCAAAGCATCTTTGACCAATATACAAAACTTGGATTTCTTCAACTACATAAATATCTCCCATTATGGATATTTGGTTTCTGGTATAGTCATATGATCATCATGATATCATTGATAAATTAAAGTATGTTTATGCGTATATATAATACTTGTCATAAAATTTATAATAATATATACCTCGTGAGATAAATATTATTATAGAGGAGTAATGATATTTGAACACCTGGATTGGACACCCAAAGTTAACACCTTGGTTAATTATGTATAAATTTTTGGTTAATTCAGTTCATTATATGGTTAATGGTTATATGATGCTTATTTTTCCATAATCATGTAAATATTTGGTGAATCACATGTAAATATCTAGTTAATTCAGTTTTTTATATGAGCATCATGAATTAACCAAATATTTACACGTGATTAACCATATAATAAACTGAATTAACCAAATATTTGTACAAATTAACCAAGGTGTCAACTTTGGGTGTGGAAATATCATTACTCATTATAGAGTTTGTTGTGTGTGAGTGGGAACATGGATTGGACCACAAACCTTCATTTAAATAAAGAAGAAAAAAGTATACATAATAGAATAGAATTACTAATATATTCTGCTAGCCAACTCGAAGAGAATTTCCAATAATTGATATCTGACCCATTTGCCGGGTAAAATTTCTGTGTGTCTAGATTGTTAGGGAATGGGGTCTACCTCTCAATAAATATCATAATTTGAATACACCTTAATTATAAATCATTTTTCTATAGGAATTTTTCCTATGTTAATATAAGCACTAGTTCTCCTTTACCTTGAAAGCCTCTCCTTCAAGGCCTCAAACTCTGAGCCATCCACTTTCCTTCACACACACTATCACCATAGAGAGAGAGTTGAAGAGAAGGGTTATATCAAGAAGGCGAAGTTTGGTTATTATTCCACTGCAACTGGAGGAAGCATCCAAAGGGATCGCATTGATCCTAAATCTCTCTTTCCCTTCTCAAAATACATTTGGGATCATGCTATCCCTTTGGATTCTTCCTTTGGTGGCTTCTACTATGATGGTAATTGCAGCATCAGAAACCTTGCAGATATTACTTCACACACCAACTGCATTCTGTAGCTGAAAGAGAATGGCATAATTCCTGTAAGTGATCAACATATAATTGACCTTGTTAACCCTTTTCGCTCTTGCACTTACCAAGGCAATTCCTTTATTTTTGTTCTTTCTATTTTCACCTATTTTGATCTATTAAATAATTTTCAGAAACAATTTACTTTTCCCTAGATCATCCAACCAAATATACTTAATTTTAGCAAAAACAGGCCTTAACTAATATGTATGATTTATACCTTGTATTCATGCTGTTGAATTCATATTTCAAATCTGAAATTCCCAAAGATATATCCACTTCTTCAATCAAGGGCGGTTGGATCTACCAGCAAAGGTGTGAATTATTCTTGAAGATAGTTTTATCTCATTAGGTCTTTCTACTTTTCATCCTATAGCTTTAGTTTACATATTTTACCGAAGTAGTTTTAGATGAATGTCGGCATGTGTCAGTTATATATACAGTACATACATATGTTTCAGTTCAGACATCAGAGTGAGGTCAGCCTCTAGAGCTGGGCACCAATGTACCTTAAAATTACAGGTCACAACATGCAAGCTGAGTGCCAACTTTTCAAGATGAAGTACATTTAGAGATACCCTTTTTGCAGTCGATGCATTGAAACTAGACTTAAGGCTATGAGCCATTCGAATTTTTTTTTTTTATAGGTAAATGTTAGTGGTTAGTGTTAGTATTTTTGTTAGTAGTGGGGTTTGAACCCTCAACCTCCTTATCACTTCATTCTTTAACTCCCCCACCCAAATCATCTTGACCACCTTATGACTCTCTGCTATTCGATGTTTCTATTATGTGCCTTTAATTAAGTAGTCTATGACTCTATGTGCTATAGATTGAAAGACTTTGCAGATTATCTTTTATATATGAATAATAATAATAATTAAGAAACATTTCATCTTCTTATAAGATCGACTTTCTGGATTTTAATCAACAAGAATGGTACCTTTTTATGTGTTCAGAAAAGAATGGAAAAAGAAAAAAGTAATCTATTTCGAATGCTACAGGTGAGCATATTCTGGGTCTTACAAGTAGAGGATGCCACTGTTGGCAAAAATAATAATAATAATAATCATAATTAAGTACAATAAAAAGTGGAAGCAAGCTAATTAGCAATTGGTACTACGAATAAAACAGTACCTTCTCATTGATGAGAAGTCAATAATTCTATGCATTCTTACTTGGCAAAAAATCATTTCTACCCCATTTTGGAAGCTTTTGATCATTACATATTTCCAACAAATTGATTTCACCTTTTGATAAAGTATCTTTATTTTTTTCCCCATTGAAAATGATCATTTTCAGCACAACAGCTAACTGGAAACATGGCACTCATATTTTTCTGGCCACACTTAAGTTGTCATATGTGGACATTATCTTTTGCTGAACCGAAGTGTGTTCCATTGCTATATGAGTGCTCGTATAGGCTTCATGGTTACACACAGGCACATCACCTGTGTGGTGGCCCTGAGTCAATTGTACTCCAAAATCACATGCTTTTGAGGACTTTAATTAGAATCCAAGGCAGTGAAAGTTGTTTCTTAAGCGGTTCTTTTATAACGCTTTGAGCTTCACACTGAGTGTTCCATAATCCATAGGTAATGGAATCATACACATGTGCTGTCTGTGCTGAGAGCCTAAGAATTTAAAATATATAGACGTATTCTAACATTGCAGTATCTTTCTTTGCAATAAAGGGTCTTTTATTTGGTTATTCCTCTTCCTTATTCTTATCACATGACTCCCAACTTTTCAAAATATAAACCCATACTTTCCTCATGATCCCTTTTCTCACATGGTTCCAACCCCCACTCCCTTCCCCTTTCTGGTTCAAAAAATGTGCTGTTAACTCTCTTTATCAACTACCCCAAAAATGACAAAAGAATTTTAGACCAATCCATTAATGTAGAGAAGGTCAGTTACAAACACACATTATTGAAAGATCATCATCACCCATTATTAAATTATTTTATAGAGAAGAACGTTGTTTACACAATTTTTCTGTAAAAAAAATCTGCACATATATTGCTGATGTGAAAATATTTCAGTTTCATAAAACATAATAAAAAGATATTTAAGCAGTACTCTTTACACACTTAGATGAAGCTACATCCGCTAGCATTTTTATATGGTTTTAACAAAAAAGAAAAAGAAAAAGAAATAAATCACTTTTTTTTTATTAATATGCTTGCTTCAAGGGTCATTCTTTAGCCAAATTTAAGAATATGCCAATAAAATTGAAAAGAACCTTTTTCATTGTTACTCAAATGATTTCGTTGAGATATTTAGCTTCTCTCTCCTCAATTTGATTATTCCGGTAACATCTTTTTCTTTAATCCATTTCCACAAAGCCCGTAAGAAACTCAATCATAAATTACATATGGTCAACATAAATAGTAAAAGGAAACTACGAAGCAATAATTTAATTAGGTCAGTAAAAGCTCAAGTTTGGAGCAGACCACAACAATTTTTGTAATCTATAGTAGCTTTAATATGCATGGTTTATCTGTCATCATTTTTGTTAAATGGATTTTTCTATCTTGTATAATCTTGTATAAGTTAAGGAATCAAAATGAGTAATTCATCTGGAAACTTGTGTATTTTATACTTTAAAAAATAAAATACTTAATTTTTTAATAAATAGTTGCTGTTTTTGAGTTCCTTAACCTTTATAAGAATGTATAGGATAGAAAAATCCTTGGTAAATTATAGGGGAAGAATTTTAGGACCAAAGATATGTACAAATTGTCTGCAGTGTGTGAATATGTTGTCCAAATGTCTCCCTCTTGGACTACACAAGCTTTATGAAGAAGGCACAAGCTGCCAAAAGAAAACAAGAGTAGATTTTTCTTCAGAAAAAATAGAAAATAAATTACGTTGAGTGCTTTCAAGTTTAGAAGGGAGTGGCTGTGGGTGCCGTATTGGCCCCAAAGCCCTTGACCTGTCTCCAAATTCAAACTCCTTTCCTTAATTCTCCTCATTCTTTAGTGTTGCACTTTGTGAACGCTTGCAACCATAATTTGGGGATCTAAGGATTTCACTATCTTTTCCTTGCGAACGGGAGGATTTGATTGAGATGTTTTAAATTATTTAAACTGTTTTCTCTCCCTTTATTTTTCACCTTCTTGGGAAAAAAAAAATGGAACTAAAGCCATTGCCAATACTGTTGTAGATAAGAAGTACTAGTAACAATCGTGCGGTCGCTCACAATAATTGTTTAGAGCACTAAAGTTATTGTGCCATTATAGCAGACACAGAGAATTCTCTATTATTAATTGCAATTTGTAAGAAATCAAATGTATGTACAGAACAATATTGAGTACGTTTGTTATTGCTTATTTTGCTAAAAAATTATATTTTTAATTAAATAATCATTTTTTAAAAACTTTTAGTGTGTTTGTCTTTGTTTTTGAAAATAATGAAAAGCGGAAGAAAAAATCATTTTCAGGGTTAAAATGAAAAGCAACTTTCATTAGCTTTTGGAAAAAATCAGTTTTATAACTAACTACTGTTTAAAAAAATGATTTTTTTTTATTGTAAACAAACACAAATCTGCTTTCGCTTTTCTTTAAAATCTCTAAAAATAATCACTAAATTATTTTATATCAAAACCATTAATTTTTTAATCTTAAACAAATGAGCTCATAAACCAGCAATCTTTCATGACTGATCAAATTAAAAGACAAAAGGCTGTATGAAAATATTGTACGCATAGTAATAAGTGTATAGGTCTAATTTGACTATAAGCAGCTATGGAAGTGAATGGTTTTAGAGGATTAGAAATGATCACATTGTGAAGCATAGAGAAGAAAATCCAATTTGAGGTTGCGGAGACCAACATAGGTGTACATCATTGGCTCATTGTGAAATTTGGATTCACTCCAGCCGTTCGACAGTCCAACCAATACTTTTATATGTGATGATACATATATCCTGGCCTCGGGATATATGTTGGCTGTACAAAAATGTTGACTGAACGGTCCAATGACGAGAGAGAATCCAGACCCCTCATCTTGAGAAACTCCATGCACCTGGAGTCCCGACTTTGAGGTAGAAAATGAAGAAAGAAAGCTGGTATGGATTTATATCTAGCTAGCTAGTTATAGTTAATTATTACAATACAATTTCTGTGTAGCTGGTAAGGAGATGCATCTTATCTATGATATATGCAAATGACTGATCAAACGCAGTCGGTATTACGGTTAAATAGTTGTTAAACAGTTAGTTATAATTAGTTAATAAATCAGTTATAATAAACTAACTACGGCGGATTCTACCATGCACAATTTAGATGGGTATACCCATGGTGCACAAGTTTAAATCATGGGTTTAAACCGTTAGATGTATGTAGACCACGGTAATATGGTGTACTCTCCAACACTAGAGTTTTTACCACCCCTCTTCCCCTTCCCCTCCTCCACCATCGACCACCCCAGATCTGGCCGCTCTTGCATCCAACCCAGATCCACACCACACCACACTCTCTGACTTCCCAATCTTGTTACCCCAATACCCTCTCCTCACCGGAATCACCGACAGCTTCGCCAGTATTATCGCCCTGGGTATCGCCGTCGCCACTTCCTTGCTGCACTTCACTCCCAGCCCCACGTCCCCGTTCCCGTCCCCGACCACCACGAACGCCTTGAACCGGGTTCGCTGCCCGGCCCGGGTCTGCTTCTGGACCGGCATGATCTTTATCACCTCGTCCTTGAGGCTGGGCCCCACTAAGGTGTCTACGATTTGGTGCTGGCAGAGAGTGAAGGTATATCTGTTCCAGGCTTCGTATCCGGTCCTCCTTCACGAGGCGGCCAGCTTCGTCACCGGCACCCACTTCTCCTCCTCTTCCCGCCGTCCTCCGCCTCTCCGCCACCCTCCTCGACCTCTGTCTTCGCGTCCCCAGAATCCCCGACCGAAGCCGCCGCGCTCGCCTCCTCCTCCACCATGCTCAGCCATTGATCGATGTTGATGGTTAGGATGACGAGGAAACGAACCCTAGATAGAATGATGATACAATACAAGCAAGTGGGGAGAGAAGTGGAATCAGAGAGAGAATGGGGATCGAAGAAGAAGAATAAGGAGGCTGAGGGTGGAGGAGGATAGGTGGGTGTATGGGTTTGATCTGGTGTGGGAGGTGTATAATAAGATCTATGAATTTTTTTAATCCAAGGGTTTGAGTTACTTGTGCACGATGGGACTACCCATTGCACTTGTGCACCCTAGAATCTGCCAACTAACTACCTATAACTAAAGTTAACTAATTGTAACTAACTGTTTAACAATTATTTAACCTTAATAGTCAGTTAGCTAGCTTGGTTTCAGTTCTACCATACAATATACAGGAGAGAAAGGGGTAGAGTTAATTAAGCGCGTGACTATGGTTTATACTTTATCGCGAACTAGCGTGGGATTGTGTGCCAAAGTTGGATGGGTATTACGGCATAGTGATGGGCTCTGTTTGGTATGCACAATAAGCTAGCTTATAGCTTATTTGACTAGCTTATAAGCTTGTTTGACCAAATTAGAGGTGTTTGGTAAACAAGCTTATTGCATGAGCTTATAGCGTTTTTTGATAAGCTATTTGAAATAGCGTTTTAGCTTATAGCTTATAGCTTATCAATTTTTTTCCCACTTTTACCCCCTATTATTTTAATCATATTCTCACTTTACCCAACTGTCCTACTTTCACTCTTTTATTACGTACACTCTTGAATTTTATTTTAATTATTATTACTATTTTTAAATAATTGGGTTATTTTTATTATGCATGTTATTATTATTTTGTTGAGCCTAAATTAAAAGGATATTGCTTATTCTGTATGTTATATTTTTACATTATTTTTATGCATATAAATAAATTATATAAACATGAGTGTTCTAATATGAATATTGCGCGACATTGGTGTTATAAGTACTCGATGACAATCAATTTATAAAAATTTATATATGATACATTACCTAAGTGTTTAGGTTAGTTGCGTCAAAAAAAGTTATTGATATATTACATATGTTAAATATATTTTTGCAGGTTTTGCAGATACTACATATATTCATATTACAAGTTGCTCATATATCAATATCATGCATAATACGTAAATGAAATATATTAAATATAATTTTATATTTATTTAAATTATTATTGAGCATAAGATTTTAATTTTTATTATTGAGCATAATACTTTTTCTCCATTAAAAAAAAAGATTTTAGTTTTTCACATTAATAAATTTTAAAAATGATTTATATAAGTGTTATATAAAGATGTCCTTTTATGTCATTTTGTATTCATAAGCTAATTCAAACAGCTAATTTTATCAAACACTTCAAATTCAATCAGCTAGCTTTTCAGCTATCAGTTATCAGCTATCAGCTAAAAATTAGCTTATCAGCTATCAGCTAGCTTATCAGCTATCAGCTAACTTATCAGCTATTTTTGCCAAACATAGCCATGGTAGCTAAGAGTGGTCCAGCTACTGTGCACTGCATAAATAACCAAGGCAATGCCATTTAGTGGGATGGAGTACTGTCAATATTGGCGCTGTAGTGTAGGTGCATGGTGGCATTGTGGGAGATGAAAGGGGGAGGCCCATGTGGTGGAGGAATGACGTCATATTTGAAGCTCAATTGATCCTTTTTTTGTTTTGAGGGGAGGTTCATAGCGGGCCTTAGATAGAGGAGGAGGGCGAGTGTTCGGCACACTATTATGTCTTGTAACTTAATCAATTGAACTAATTTAAGAAGACAATTAATCTTGTTTTTAAAATAGTTTAATTTATGAGAAATGCAAAGCAGTAATCTATAAAATTCTTTAAAATAGTTAATAATCTCAATACAGATTTTATTTGTTGCTCAAATATAGTTTTATATTGTTGATATCATTTGCTATGAACAATGAAGATTTTATTATTATTTGTTTTGTTCTTAAGCTTGCATGTCTGTTTTTGTTGACATGCGTGCTATTTCCTTCTTTAGGTATGTTTTCTGGCTGTAAAGTTCATGGTTGATGATGGTGTATGAAGCTTAATGATGTTGGTTGCTTGTGTACTGGCGTATCGTTTGTCAGATTAATTTCAAAATAGTTTTTTTAAAGAAAAAATAGCTTTTTCCCTATTTTTTTTTTTTTATCCAAACACACTCCTAGTTTGGTAGAAGTTTAATCTACTTTTTGAATGGATGATGCGTTGGCATCTCTGTATTATTTTATCAGAAATTTCTATTCATAAAATCATGGCGTTTCTATAAGATGAGCTATGGGATCCTTCTTTTTATTTTTTTATTTTTTAACTCTTCGACCTGGCTAAAGCCTGAAGGCATGAGCTATGGGAATGGGATAACACTTCTCGTAGGAGGTATTGGGCCTAGGTACAACCTACACCAGGCTGAAACATTAAAGCGAGCCCAAATATCGAGTTTGGGGCTAACTCTACAACCGAACCTATACCGGTCCCAATTCAACAGTGAACTCAAGATTTGAAATAAAATGTGAAGGATGAAATAATCCACTCTCGTTATTGGGCTTCGGCTCTTAAGAAAAAGACATAGTATGCTATTTCTCTACCATTTGGCTATTTGCATATACATGACTTGCTGCTGGGAATTGAGTTTATTTCTTCCGTCTTCCTAGAGGTTGGGTCGGATCATGCATGGGTCAAGAGCAGCAAACAAATATGATGGCGTTGCCCAGGGACAAATTTCTTTAAGGGCTTGTTTGTGAGTTTTGGAGGGAAAGGTAAGGAAATGCTTTGAAAAAAAGTAAAAGGGAAGGGATTGGGGAAAGGAGGATACTCCCCTACATCTTGCATAGGCTTATTTTTTAACCAAAATCAAAAACCTCCAAAAATCTCCAATTTGGGGGAACTAAACAATTGAACTAAAGGAAGATTTTGGGGGTTATCTTCCCTTTCCCAGTCCCTTTCCCCCTTTTTTTTTTCCAAAGCTTTCCTTTCCCCTCCCCTCCCCTCCCCTCCCAAACTCACAAAATAGGTATATTAAGTGTTGTTTTTCAATAGAATTATGACATGTGTAATAGCTTATCAATGACTGTTACACATGTCATAATTTTATTAAAAAAGAACACTAATGTATCTATGAAATTGTAACTAGATTTTCTCTTTTCTTTAGATTCAAAAACTGCATTGACCAAAAAGGTGAAAACAATGTTCCACACGGCAGGTTTGAGTCCGTGCAACATGCTGGCAGTCTCCCACATTCCCACCTCAGTTTTCGTTGCAAAGACAAACTAATCATTTCCCTATATTAGTAATGTTTGATGCGTCTGCGTATCAAAGACTCAGAAGTGTATGCGTATCGAAGTTTCAGAATCCTAATTCGGCAAAGAAAAAGAAGGTGACTGTGCAATGTGAGGGAGACTGCTCCATGATTGTTGCTAAAAGGTTGTCACTAGTACACTACTACTCCACGCCTATTATTATCCTTTAAAAAAAAAAAATGTGTCTACCACCGTAAAATTAAATATGATTATTTGTACAAAAAGTTTAATTTTAATATATTATGAGCATAAAGTTTTTTATTTTATTAATTAGTAATACATTATACAATGTATAATTTTGACCCATATCAAAGCGACAAAAGTTTTCCTTATTCCCTAGTTAATCAATAATGTAGGTGTTCGTTTTTTTAAATGGATTGATGCCCCACATTTATTTAATTAAAACAAAGAAAGAGTCAGATGGCTACAGACTAAATCAATATCAATAATATGAACAAGATGTTGTCCAACTTTAAATCGAAATGATATCACCTTCTGAAAAATCATTGTCCACTCACTCTTAGATTCTTTTGCACGTTCTGAATTTAGAAAACAATCAAACAAAGTTACTACAATAAATATGAAAACAGTTGTGTTATTTGTACAATAAAATAGGACAACTTTTGAGACAATAATTGATAATGGTTAATGCGGTTGAAATTTATGATTAATAATATTTTAAACTTGGTTAATTGCATTAAGCAAGTTCATTGATAATCCACTGAATTGCATTTCAACTAAACTTGGTTAATGCAGTTAAGTGAATGGCTAATGAGATATCCGTTTGCTACACGTATACTAGTACTCATTAACAAAATTCAACATATCATTAATCATAAACTTAAACTTTATTAACCATTATCATTTGTTATCCCAAAAGTTATTCCATTTTGTTTTAAAAATAACATTTCTGATATTGAAAACCTCAATAATGTCTAGTAGGGCGCAGTGACGTGCAAATACAACCCTTCATTTGGAATCACTCTCCGTAACGCTCACCACATAAATAATCATCAATATAATAATAATAATAATAATAATAATAATAATAATAATAATAATAATAAAAACAAAATAAATAGTTTAGAATTTTGTGAAAATAAACTTTTTTGTGATATATCAATTTTGGTAGCGTTTGATGTCAGTAATATTTAAATATTTATGTGAATGTGGGCATAAGAATAATAGTTTCCAATATTTAGGCTCTGTTTGGTAAAAATTAGCAGATAGCGGATAACAGATTAGCTAGCGGATTGGATTTGAAGTGTTTGGTAAAACTAACGGTTGGACTAGCTGATAAATGTAAAATGACATAAAAGGATATGTTTGCATTTTTTTATTAAATTATATGTATATATATTATTTATATTATTTATTTTAAAATAATTATCACTTATAATAATTTATTTTATTCTAAATTATTTATGGTTTATCACATAAAAAAAAATTATTTATCGTTTAAAAAATTTAATCATTAATTTTTAATTTTAATATTAATTTAGTTTTATTTATTTTTAATAAATAAAATGGAATAATAAAAATAAAATTATATATTGATTTGATTTTTATATAAGTTTTATTTTTTATAGATAAAAATATATTTTCCACTTTTTTTTATCTCAATAGCGAAATTAATTCTTATTTATATACTATGTTAAATGATTAGTATTTTATTTTATAATCAAGGATAAGTGATGAATTTAATTAAGATGGTAGGGATAAAAATGGAAGAAAAAATGAAACGCTATACGCTATAAGCTCAAATCCTACTTCAAGTAGCTTCTGGGAAAAACGCTATACGCTAGTGAAAAAACGTTATACGCTAATTTTAAAAATGACTACCAAACGGGGCTACTTTTCCATTCGCTATACGCTATCCGCTAAACGTTAGCGGATTTGGCAAACCAAACGGTGCCTTAGTATAACTTTAAAAAAAAAAGCTTTTTGACATAAAATATGTACGGGAATAAAATTAATGAATGAAAGTTAAAATATTCATGAGAATAAATATTTTCATGTGCGAAGGAGGGAAAAAATTATTTCTTCGAATGAGAATGAGATTTCCCGAAATATAGTTTACTGTTTTTTTTTTTGATGAAAAGAAATGTAGTTTACTTGATAATAAAATATTCCATGAACCAAATACTATATTTATATTGATTGATTTACTTTTTCAAATGAGTGAAATGTAACATGCTAGATTGTTTTCTTCAAATCCAACCATAGGTCTTCCGAAGTTCTGATATAACCACAAGTATCTTTGATTAAAACTCTGCTCTAAAATTCCCTAAAAAAAAAAAATCTGCCCTAAAGTATCCAAGTTCACAAAATTGAAATTGCAAAGATATCTTTTTGATAAATAACAAGAAAAGATGTACATCATAAAAGAAGTTATTTGGTATAAGAATCAGGTCGAATTTGTTGGAAGGAACTATTTCATAACTTCCCCCCGCGGGGGATTAATATTTTAGAAACGTGCACATGTACTCCATTGACAAATACATCCTATATTATTTACCAGAATAAAAATTCCCCAGGGTAAAAACAAAGATTGCACATATAAATCAGAAACATGAATATATACTCCATTAACATTTTAGTGTTCTAAAAAAGTTTTACTTAACTTTCATCTAACCTTTTTTAATTGAGTTTTTTTAATTATAAAAAAAGTTTTAATCTTAACTATTTGAGGTGAATTAAGGAGATTAGACAATTTTACTTGGTTTTTGCAAGTTACTTAACACTTTTATTTTCTCTTCCCACAAAAAAAAAAAAAATGTTTCTGGTTCGGTAATTCTGACTGGGCAATGAAGAAGAAAATCAAAGGAAGGAAATAACAGACGTACGAGTAAAGTGGGAGGAAGGAAGGTGTCAATGTAATGCTGCAGCGAGGGAATGGATCGCTTCTGAATTGTGAATTTAGGATCCGTGAGTGAGATCGCAGATTATGAATATGATTGAGAAGCCGTAGTGGGACCCAGCAGGAGGATCACAACACAAACTGCGGTTATCATTCCACACCAAGTGGAAGGAAGAGCTATTATAAATAAATTAGCAATAACTGTCTATGTTCTCTGCGCCACCGCACTGCGTTGAGTTGCGTAGCCTGAGACAGACACAAGCAGGTGAAGAGAGAGAGAGAGTCACGCTGGCTGTGAAGAGCAACAGTTCGTCGGAGGAGGAGCAGTTGACGCTGCTTTGCGATGTTGAGGGAGGAGGAAATGTTCAAATCCCAGACACTGCACATCAGATTAGCACTGGTACCATAATTCTTCACCTCTTATTGTTACCTTTTCCCTATTTTACACTGCTATTTTTAATTATTGCTAATTTTTATTTTCATGAATTAGCAATTATTGTTAATTCACGAATTATTATAATGGAATTTCGTTTTTGTAGATTCATGGTTTCAAGTGGGGTTTGTGCTGACAACCGGAATCAACAGCGCATATGTGCTTGGATATTCGGGGGCCATCATGGTTCCCCTGGGTTGGATAGGAGGTCTTGTTGGTTTAATTCTCGCTACCGCTATATCACTCCATGCTAATGCTCTCATTGCTATGCTCCATGAATTTGGAGGAACAAGGCATATTAGATACAGAGATCTTGCTGGATATATTTATGGTATGCTTATGCTATGCCCAATAAAATAACACAACTTACCAGCTACTTTCATGTAATATTTTGTTGTGTAAGTAAGCTGCTTCTGCTTATTCCAGGTAGAAAAGCATATTCTCTCACATGGGCCCTCCAGTATGTCAATCTTTTCATGATCAATGCCGGCTACATCATTCTGGCTGGTTCCGCCTTAAAGGTAACCCAAACAACTTTAATGCTTTGTTTGGTATAAGAAAGAGAAAAGATAGAAAGAAAGAATCTTGGTAGAAAGAAAGTGGCCACAAAAAGAGTGAATTTAAGCAACCAAGTATATTGTTGGGAAATTGGCTCATGTATCTTGATAAGGATTGCTTTTATCCTTGGTAAGTATATCCTTGCTGATTTAAGAAATCTAAATTAAGACATGAGAGAATTTGAGATTTTGTGAAAACCTTCAAGTTAAGATTTAGGAAACTTTGAAACTAACTAGTCTTGGAGACCAAAGAGAGTTGGCTGTAAGTAGAACTGATGGCCTAGGTGTGTGTGGTGAGGCAGAGAGAAAACAGGTGACAGAGGGTATACAAGGGGCTTTGAATATGGGTTAAGTTTCTTAACTCGGATTATTCTTGTACTATTTTTTTTTTCATATTGGAAGTGTTTTATCGGGTGGATGTAGACATGTGACTTGCCAAACCATGTTAATTTCTTGTCGCTGTGCTCTTGTTGTCATCTTGTTTATTAACTCCCCTGATTGCCCAACATGTATCTTTACTAAACATGCAACCATAATTACATTCTTCTAGTTAGTCATTTCTTTTGAGAGATACCTCACTCTTCTTTAGTTGCAGAAGACTTTTGAAATCTTGTGTAAACTATTCTACACTTCTCCTTTCTGTGACTTCATTTAACGATACCTCAACTGCTTTAATTCTTGTCAATTATTTTGGAAATAATATATTAAATTATTAATGATGGGATTTTTCTGTTTCTGGATCCGGAAAAAATATGATAAGTGCATGTTCTGACAATGCTGTGTTCGCTCTGTTCAATCGCGAAGAAATTTTATATATATTGTCTTCTTTAAGAAATTTTCTTAATGTTGTTCAATCATTGTCATGCAGGCCGTTTATGTTCTATTTAGGGATGATGATCAGATGAAGCTTCCATATTTTATTGCCATAGCTGGATTTGTGTGTGCAATGTTTGCCATTTGTATTCCCCATCTTTCGGCTCTTGGTATTTGGCTGGGATTTTCAACAGTCTTCAGCCTAGTATATATTGTTATAGCATTTGTACTGTCACTTCAAGATGGTAATGTCTCATGTCTCTCATATCTGTGCCTGTGTCCTTCTATCATACAATGACTTGCTCTTAATTTTATACCACTGGTTCTTTAAATTAATTGCCCTTGTTGACTCACTTTTTCTCAGTGAGTTAACTGCTAGCTATGAATATATAATCTGACATGAACATCTAGGCTAAACATTTTCAATGACACTCATTTTGTGAATATACTCTTAAGTTTGAAGAAAGTAATGTGCAAGTCAATGCTTGGTTTTATGTTCCACGGTGCCCCAGTAGTCAAGCATTTCTTTTAATCACGTACCTGTTATTAGCAATGATAAGTAACTCTTCTATCTGAGATAAAGATTATTAGTGGTCTAGCATACAACATCTGGCATTACTGTTCAAATATTATAAGTTATTTCTGAGTTTCTTCATCCTGCCATCCCTAATCTGATTGTTTTTACACTTGTTTCCTCTTTTAATTTCTTTTTCTGCTTACTAATGAATGTAATGTCACTCATTAGTGATTTTGGTCTTCTAATGGTATTCTAAGGGCGCTCATTTATGTTACTGATAGGGGGCATAAATAGACTTCAGATGCCAGTCTTGTATATTATTTCAGCCGATATCTTGCATATGCCTTCTTGATAGTTTTTTTTGTTTTGTTTTGTTTTGAGGAATTTGCATCCCTCATTGTTGATTTATCTTTATATATTCACAACTTGCTATGTCTAATGCAAGTCATAAAGAATTATTTGTGAACTAGCAAAAGAGTATCAGTTTATCCTTAGTAGTTTGTATCCAACATCTGAACTTCATCTATTTACATACTAGGATACAGTTTGAAGCATATTACAGAATGTTTAGTTTAAAATGATGATTAGCATCTGGTTTTTTCCATTCCTTGCTATTCCATTTCTCGTCTACCTTGTTTTGAAGGCTCTAATTGGGCTGTAAGCATTCTCCTGACTTTTCTATATGGGTGACTACAATAATTGAGAACCACTAAGGTTCACTTGAGAACAATTGCTTTTCACTATGCTTTAGTTTGGTAAGTTATTTTATTTGGTTTAAGTTGATAAATTCGACGTGAATTCACACACTAACTCTCAGTACATCATTAGGAATGAAATCGCCAGCCCGAGACTATAGTATTCCAGGAACATCAACAAGTAAAATATTTACAACAATTGGGGCGTCTGCTAATCTCGTGTTTGCATATAATACAGGAATGCTTCCTGAGATACAGGTAAGATAGAAGCCTTAGTTATTCATTTCTTAAGTTTTATGTGGATTGGAAACTCTCCTTTGTTTCTGCATGTGCTCTGGAAAGTGAGTTTTATTTGGTTGTGACCCTAACAGGCAACGATCAGGCAGCCAGTTGTCAAGAACATGATGAAAGCTCTATACTTTCAGTTCACCGTTGGAGTTCTGCCATTGTATCTGGTTACCTTTACAGGATACTGGGCATATGGATCTTCAACAGCAACCTATTTGCTGAATAATGTCAACGGTCCAGTCTGGGTGAAGGCCATGGCCAATATTGCAGCCTTTCTTCAATCAGTCATTGCTTTGCATGTACTTATTTCTGAACTGAAATTTTTGCTGCTCCAAAATGTTTTATTTAAATTGTTTCTCTGGCCTAACTACCTCTCTTCTGCTTCTGGTAGATATTTGCAAGTCCAATGTATGAATATTTGGATACCAAACATGGGATCAAAGGTAGTGCTCTGGATTTTAAAAACTTGTCATTTCGAGTCTTGGTGAGAGGTGGCTACCTGTCTTTAAATACATTTATATCTGCCCTACTGCCATTCCTTCGAGATTTCATGAGCCTCACAGGGGCGATCAGCACATTTCCCCTTACATTTATCCTTGCAAACCATATGTTCCTAGTGGCTAATAAGAACAAACTAACATCCATACAAAAGCTCTGGCACTGGCTCAACATTTGTTTCTTTGGCGTCATGTCTGTTGCAGCCACAATTGCAGCCTTACGGCTTATTGCTTTAGACTCCAAAACGTACCATGTTTTTGCTGATTTATGATTAAGTTCATTATATTCTTTCAGTAATTTTAATGCTGACGTTTTGTGCTTCAAGTATGATTTCATTATATTATATAATATGTATATAAACTTTTCGTATCAGAAGAATTACATTTGTATTCTTTTACATACACTTGCATTCTCACTTAAAATCGGCGACTCAGGGATAGCAAGCCCATACTTTGGCTTTCAATTTGAAGTAAAATATCGTAAAAGGTCTGCTTGGCACTAGTTATGAATTGATGGACTTTCTTAAGCCATTATGTTAATAAATCATATCAGCTCGTGAAAGTTACTCGAGCAGCATCTGTTAGGACATTTATCGCCAATCAAGCAATAAGCAATTGAAAAACAAATTCTATTAAGAATTTACATACCGAAAATTGACAGATGATAATTATTAGAAAACGGATAAAACACCGACCCAACTAATGTCACAATGATATTCATTTCTGACTATTTATGCCATAAGGGTAAGCAGTTAACGTGATTTTGTGACTAATGAATAACATCAATGGATCAATATCCCAAAATAATAAATTGTTTAATGGATATTTCTACAATAGAATTTGCCAAATTCTCCTACATAAGAACAACTTCTTGAAATCATCCGGTGAGAACTCTAGAACCTGCAATCATCATGAAACAGAAATAATGTTACATGTCATGTTGCGTCCATTATCCCCGCAACTTGCCCTAAATAAGAAAATAAACATTCATTATTCTTCAAACTGCATCAAAGAAAGGAAGTGGGAGACTTCCATCAAAAAAAGAAAAAAAAGAAAGGAAGTGGGAGACAAAGATGGTAGGTAGCTGACCATGCTAGTAGCTTTAGATTATTGACCTACTACGTAGTAAGTTTACAATGATCGATTTTGATTGATTCCAGTGTAAATACCATAATTTAAAAAACAACCACATTCCAGCAGCTATTTCATGCTGATGTTTAACAATCAGAATGGAGGACATAATAAAGAAAATGGATTTGGTGCCTTTCTCTCTATCTCTCTCATCTCTTATTTTCTCTATCATCTAATAAAGATACTGATGACTCAAGTTATGAAATCAAATGAACTAAATTCAGTTCGTGTACATGTGTGTAGCAATAAAACATCAGTTTCAATGTCTCGAGCATTACTTTCAGGAAAATACAGCTTTCATCTGAAAAGTCAACATATAATTCAATTTTCATGCACTTGTTTCGTTAGTGAAGCTCGAGATACTCCATCAAGATATTTTGTTATAATTAAATTAAAAATTAGCATCTATATACATAGACAAAATTAATAAAATATTTAAACCAGACATATAAATTGACATCTCACCTTGCTAGGCATCATCCAGAAACCAACTTTACAATAATGCAAATGGAGTTGAGAAGTATAAGAGGAACTCTTAGGTACTGAGTTGCATAAATGAGACCTATAACCTGGCCCTTGAAAGATTTTGTCCTACCACCTGAAAAATCTGATAAGCCCCATCCTCTAGGTGCAAGAAAGCGGTCCTCATTTAGTATTGCTAGTGAATTTGCAAGCAGCAGGAACCCCTCAAGTAATGTCCACAAACCCATTTACCTGCATTGCAAAGAAATCCAACCCAAGTTACAAATAACTTCAACTCATTTGCATTAGCTCTTTCATATGCAGAATAACAAATGACTATGACAAATCATATGAAGCTTCCTCTAGAAAGGCTGGTATTTATCACCCCTCAAGCTCCTCCTAATAAACTGTCTCAGTAATGGGGTCATAATAAGTTCTTAAAAGCAAAGGGAGGCTTAGTTTTAATTCATCAAATCAATTCTTTGAATTAAAATATAACTAATGAATTATGGAAGATATACAAAGAGTATTTGATGCTTTACAAATCACTGAAAAACTATGCACTGGCAACTAAGAATGAAGATCAAGTTCATTCAAGAGAATCTACTAAAGCATATAACCGCTAGAAACAACATATGGAATCATATATTAGCATAGCTACTCTGACACCAGTAATTCATTTCTATCAACTTAAAATGGCCAATGGTCATTCATGCAGCTGATGATTGGAGGACAAAGGAACCATTAATCATAACCATGAAATCGACTAGCAGCACTATACAAGTGTCTTACAGAACCAAATCCCACTATCCCAGCCTCTCTAACACCAGTTATCTTCATACTGCCTCATCTTTGGTAAAGTAATGCGGTCATAAATGCTGGCGGAAAGGTAATCATAACCATTAAATTGACGTGCTACATGTTGTCCATAAACCTGATGCAGTACATTAACACTAATTGTTTAAATGGATAACAAAAGGCAATGAGGTAATGCTTCATTGCCTGAGAGTGACAGACTCACTAGTTACTACCAATAGGGTTCATCAATTCCCCCAAAATTTCACTTGAAGACCTCCAAATCATTCCATAAAATTACAGCATTTTATTAGATTTCAGAAAATATGGATGCAGCTGTTAAAATCTTCAAAAAATCTAATTCAATTTGAAGTATAGATTCTACAAACAACTCAACGGTAGTCTATAATTTTCGTGCAAAGCACGCACTTCAAAGTTCAAACAAATTTAAGCCATAGATCAGAACAAGAAAGGAACTTCGATTAAATAGCAAAAACGTGAATCTGAGCTATAAGCTCTCCAACGTCACAAAACAATAAATGAGGAATAGTGCGTAATCTTAGATCCAACAAATTCAACAACCAAAAAGTTGTGATTATTGAAAACACAGGCAAGATGGTGAAGCGTAAGAAAATAAGTCAACATCTCGGGGAAAAAAGGAAGAAGAGAAGATGGAGGACGAGAGAATGCGGAAGAGGTAACCTGATTACAGAAGGAGCGGGGAAATAACGGTAGATGGCGTTTCCGGTGACGGTGACGGGGGCGGGGGCGGTGACGACGGGGACGGTTGAATGAGCGAACGGGGTAACAAAACTGGAGTGACAAGATTCACAAATAAAACCCAATCACACTCAGAAGCGCACCGTTTTCTGCCAATTGCTTTTACTTTCTTTCTTTTTTTTTTTCTCTTTCTTTTCGGCAGGTAGATTCAAAATAAGTGTGATATATGCATATTAGAAATTATACATTATTGTGTTTCAAAAAAAAAAAAAATTTTCTACAATATTTTTATACTTTGTTAGTTTTATATATAATATAAAGGTAAATAGAGGATACCTTTTTTTTTTAAAATAAAAATAGAGGATATCTTAAATTGTGTATTTTTATTTTATTTTATTATCTAAAAAGAAAGTAATATAAGAAAGTGTAAGGTAATTAAAAGAATTACGGATTCAATTTCAATACATTTTATGATGACTTTTTATTATGAATTATTACATTATTAAAAAAGATTTAATTTTAATAATTATTAATTTAAAAATTAAACACGTAAATTTTTTTAAAAATTGCATCAATATTTCACCAAAATTAAACTAAAAAAATGGCGAAAGTTTTTTTTTTTTTTTTATGTGCATATATCATGATTCAAAATAGCTTTAAAGTTTTAAAACGATAATTTGCTTAAAAAATAAAATAAAAATAACATTATATTATTAAACTTTATATTTTTTTTTTATATATTCTCTTGTAACTTGTTAAATTGTATTTTGAGATTTTTATTTTCTTTTTAATATATATATATATATATATATATATATATATATAATTCAAATTCTACACTTAAATTTACGTAAACAAATCTTAGTTTTATTGAGAATCAAATTCAACCAGCTCGGTAAATTTGCATCTAAGCAAGTATTTAAGTATGTATCTACCTTTCATATTATAAAATATATAGATATCTTAATTCAGTAAATAATTTAAAGATAAACTTAATTTAAAAGAGTTTTGTTCAAAGTCGTGCACAACAATCTATTTGGCATCTCTGCCTGTGGGGGGATTATCAGAGATGATAAAGGATCCTTCATTAAGGGCTTGTACTACAATTTGGGTTCTTGCACTCCCTTCTTAGCTGAATTCCGTGCTTTTCTTTGTAGTATTAAGGTTGCTCGAAACCCCTGCTTTGGAAAGAGTTGTGTTTGAAACTGATTCAACTGCTGTTGTCAACCTAATTACAATAGGTTCTTCAATCAACCCGCAAATTCAATCTCTTTTGGAAGAGATCATATTGCTCCTTCATTCCAGCAAATGGCAAGCTAAGGTGCAGCATGCTTTTAGGGAATCCAGCAAATGTGCATACAATTTGGCCAAATGTGATTTTGATGCTTCAATGCATGTTCAGTTAAGTAGCAGTGTTAGTTCTGTGTTAGCTTTGTTTGTTAACAGTGGCTGCAATGAGTTTTTGCCGCAAAATTAGTTATGAATTAATAAGATAAGTAGGCTTTCTTATATAAATTAGCTATCATTGCTTTACGAAACAAAATCAATTTCGTGTGAAATCTAAAGCTTGGCTGGGTAACATGAGAAGTACATTAGAAAATTTAATTACAAATCAGAATTTCACTACGATATATACTAATTCAGAACTGCTGACCAGCCTGTTTCTATCATCTCTAACATTGATACAACACAATTGGAAATAGTTAAGCAACCGACTTCTGCAGCTTCAAATCGCTCAGTATATTTACACAAATTCGAAGCAGGTGTATTTCATCTAATAGCTCTATTAATAGTCAATACCATTGACTAAGTCATGAGTTGCATATTTCTATTCATCGTTCCCATGACTTCTCACAAATGCAATCTGGCAAAGGATTTGCATAGAAGTTTTCTTCCCATTTGGGGTGGCGACGAACTTTTCTAGGTTGCGGTCCTCCAATTTTGTTTGCATGTATGCTCTTAACCTTTGACGAGAAATCATCCCAAGATATCAAATCATTGTCCAATTGATCAATCAGCCTCACAAACTTTTGCCTGCAACATATTAAGTTCCATTAGAAATAATAGAATTGAATTGTGAGTTTAATGTTACCACGTTGTATCAAAATAATTGTTAGCATTAATACTATGACTTTAATTAAATAAGTTTGGAGATGTACTAACATATTATTGGAAGATGGAGATCACGTGTCCCAAAATAGTGTCTCATTCTCTGATCATCCATTTAGATTATTTCATATCATTTAAAAAGGATATACTTATAATAAATAATGTAATTAATTTTTCAATTGATACAATCTAAGTGAATGAGACAGAGAATGAGACATTATTTTGGGACAGGTGATCTCCATCTATCATTAGACGAGAGTATAATTTTTTTAAACTTGTATTGCATCAAAATTTAAATTCTAACATTAATTTTATGCTGGTTATCTATTAAAGTAGATATAGATATGTTGGTTAATAGAATCAATACTTGTCTGGGGTAATGGTCTTACGAAACCCTTCAAATTTTCGATGACCCCGGGCTGCTTTGGCCATATTCCCATCGTAGCTGTAAACAAAAACATCACTTTCCACTGATATGATGTAATCCAAAGCAGCAAGTTGATTATGGTGGCCCTCAAAGGGTTGCAGCTCTTCTTGTGTGGCTAAAGTGGAGTGTGAGAACACATTAGGATACTTGGTTTGGAGGGGTTTGATTCCATCTTTGCCATAAATCTGGCCTGCAGCTACATAAATTTTTGTGTCAAGAGGATAGCCAAGTGCTTCAAGAAAGACAGCAACCTCTCTAGGAGTCATGGGGCAACTCCCTTTTAGGCGCCTTGATTTGCTATCAATCTCTTTCTCCTTCCAGTGTTTCACACTATATCTCATCTCTCTAAGCTCCTGAGCTTCTGCTTTTGTTAGGTTGTGGCTGCACCCTGTGAAAGCAAGCATGTCCTTTTCATATCTGCAATGTGATCATGTGCTTATGAGAAAAATGACTAATATGTATGCCCCTTTTTGTGTTTGGTAATTTCAAAATATAATACCATTCCTTTATATGCACATCATTTTTTACATTATTTGTATAGCAGATTCATAATGTATTTTTTTTTATTACAATGTTATGTGACTAATGAAATTAGCAATTATACATCAATACAGACAATTGGTCACATATTTAAAAATAGTGAAAAATAATGTAAGCATATTGATATTAACTACATAACACATGCTATTGGAAAAAAACTTTTACATAAGCAAAAAGGTTTTGTGTGAGCAACATTTTCCAATAGTATTTCTCCACTCACAACATTCAAACTAAGTCTAAGTTGACACAGTGTTTAACTATATTCAAATTAATTAGGTAACCATATATATAATAGAGGAATTACCTTAGATGGAGAGCAATGAAAGGGTTGTTGTTGTTTCTAAGTCTATTAACCAACTTCGTTCCAAGCTCTTCAATTGGAGGTGCGAACCTAAGCCCCTCAAACATGGCACGGCAACGCACTCTTTGAATTGAAGTAGGGAGACCATTATTGACTATACGAGAGTCACTATGAGTAAATTTGATCACTTTGTGTTTATTCAATAACTGCAACATCTCCACTCTGTAATAATTGGCCTACATGTTTCAAAATGATCATAGAATTTTAGATTCAAAACTAAAATAACTCCCTGGTAAATGTGGTAGAGTTTTATATGGTAGATTATGTATAGTATTATTGCCTTGGACCAAGAAACCGGGGCCTTCAACAATGGCTTAATTGCTGCATATTCGGGTGGCACTGAATCCACTATTTGAACATCATCGTTTAAAACTTCAATGAAGTTCTTCCAATTAAAAATTTCTTTAAAATCACTGAGACAACAAAAATTAGAACACTATGAAATCAGGGAGGTTTATTTCTTAGTGTGGAAACACTAGATGAGAATCCATACCTGGGGTCTGTCCAAAAGGAAGTATGATCTAAAGTAGGTAAAACCAAAGTAGCTTTCATGATTGTCGCAATAGCAACCATGTCACTTATCTGCAATTTGATGGAAAATATGTTTATATCTCACATCATTGAAGGAAACAATAGATTGAAAAATAAATAAATAAATTGAGAGTTTCCATTAGAACTTCCTACTTTAGGAATACAAATCAATGTTTAATATGTGTGAAGTTGTATTGGGAGAGATATGTATATTTTTAACATGATTTATACAACTCCATACATGCCCAGAGTTGATTTGTATACTTAAAATAAGAAGATTCTCCCAAAGAAATTTTAGTGAAACTATATTATAATTTCGTACTCCAGTTTTCATTTGATTTAATCCTCCGTTGGCGTGAACCATAATGTAGCCATTTGTGGTGTTTCCTTTCCCTGTAGAATAGACATTCTTCCTAGTTACAAAGATGGCAGAGTGGGAATCACACACGAAATTTTACTCAAATTTTGAATAATAAAAAGCTTTGGACGCACTTATGTCACTCATTGTTCGATCCACGCATTTGTAGTAGTTGTCACTGTTGGGATGCTTCCAAATATCGAGAGTCTAACTAACAGATACCAAACGAAAAGTGGCATCACAATCTAACAAATGATGTAAATATTGATCATACTTGTGATGAACAAAATATGAAGCAGAGACACCATTTTGGGGGTGTATTTCAATAACACTATTTATTTAGTCCAGATCCTGAACAAAGGTATCATAATCATACATAACAAGGTTAGCTCACAAAATAAGAAAGTTAGTTGATAAAGCTCTATCAAAGTTATTTTATGTCAGAAATTCAGTCAACTTTTTGAAAGGTGATTAATAAAAGGTGAAAAGAGATAACATTACAAGTGAAAAAGAGTTGAATTTAGTCAAACTTTGATTTAAGCGGGTTTTGTTTCACAAATATAAAATCAGAACATGACTTATTTATCAAAAATGAATCCCTTGCATTCAAAAAATTATACATTCACACATTAATGCACCATTGCATCAATTATTAAAAATATTTGAAAAAACCTAAAATTTATCAAATGGGGCATAAATGCATGCGTGTATACCTTTTTTTTTTTTTATTATTATGAAATGAGTGTATACTTTTTGAATATAGGAAATAAACCCTCCCAACATGAGAAAAGTACTTGCGTAAAAAAATATATATGAGAAAAGTACTTTGAGAGGAAGTTTTTGTTTTTGTTTTTGATCATTTTATAAATAAGAGAAAAGTTTACTAAAAATCCATTATTATTATTTTTTAATTTTTTGCTAAAAAAAGATTGCTTATAACCATATTTACATTATAACTTCATATACATTTCAGTTATACTACATACACGTTAGGTACCAGATTAAAGTGTAACTGTTAATGCAATAACATGCTATATAATAAAAATTGTGCAGAAACAATTGTTCAATGGCAAGTATCACGAGTGTCCTTGGTTTATATTCTATTAATAGCAGCATGAGGTTATATATTGGAGAAGAATAGAATATCTTTTGTATAAAAGAGAAAGGGAAATATAGGATGAACGATAAAGTGAATGAAAAATATAAGAAGATTGTAGTGACGATGGAATATCATGTAGAATAAATTTTTATATACCGAGTGCTTATTTGGTGAAGGTTTGTCTTCCACCACGTTTGAAGGTAATAAAGGTTTCGAGGGTAGCTGATCAGA
This sequence comes from Echinosophora koreensis, assembly GCA_035048595.1. Taxonomy (NCBI): domain Eukaryota; kingdom Viridiplantae; phylum Streptophyta; class Magnoliopsida; order Fabales; family Fabaceae; genus Echinosophora; species Echinosophora koreensis. The sequence continues at coordinate 4,487,833 of JAPCYP010000019.1, read as the reverse complement.
AAACATACTCAACAACACAAACTTTGTAAGCACACACATAAACACCAGAACCATTAAGCCCCAGAATATATGACGTCCTAGCTTGAGCCTAAACAGCTTCTGGCAATGTCGTGTTTTGCGTCGCATAGAGGACATGCCTCTCATGCCAAATGACATCAATCCATGTCGTTCTTCAGTTCCCTCTAACAGACCCCTCCCTGCCATGAACATGTATGGTGCTTAAGAGAAGAGCCACGCTTTACACACACTGAGAGATAATGAAATTAAGTTGAAGAGATTATGATTAGAGAAAGGTCAATTAACAAAGAGAGTGTGAGAGGGGTAATGAGAAACATGAGGGTTCAGGGTTGGAGTTGCATGGGAGGAGCTTGCTTTCTCCTTTTGTTTTTGGTGAGGCTTTTGTGTAGTTGAATGATTAGTCTATATTCGTGATAGCGAAATATGAGGCGATACACTCTCTTTGTTTCTGATGTTTTTAGTTTGTATTCTATAATGAGTTTGTTAAAATTTTATGCTACATGTGGCTATTTCATGTTTGCATTTGATAGAAATAGTATCTAAAGATCACTTTCATTTTTCATTGTATATGTACACACACATGAGAGCTTGAGAACTATTTATTCTCTATTTTTATCATGCCCAAACAGCAACTTGCCAAATGTTTGATCGGGGCAACACTTTCTACATTACTTTGAGAGCCCCCCAATTGTAATAGTATATAAGAAATTAGTCTCATAATAGCATCAAGGTATGTGGACGTTGGAACAGAAATTACAGTTTAGAATTGTAATTATAATTCCAATTAATTCTGTAAGAAATTTTTGATTTGGAATTATAAATTCTATATTTAAATTGTACAAAAAAAAAAAAAAAGATATTCAAATATTTAATAAAGTGAACTTATATATCAAGATGCAAAACTTTTCCCAATTCATACCAACATTTCTATACATATTTTAAAATGATATAAGTTGCACATCTAAGATGTAATTTAAAGTTTGGTAAAAAAAAGTTTTTTTTAATAAGGAAAAAAGTATACTAATTAAGAGTAGTAGATGTACCCTAACCCATATACAAAGATTACAGAGAAAAACTTATACGAAATTGATTCCGCCCTATAAAAGAAACCATAATCAATTATACAAAAGTTCACCAAGAAGAGCTATCCAACCTAGGAGAACCAGAGCACCCTATAACACCAACAAAAGAACCACACCAACTATGAGATACAAGATTACCCCACCAAAACAGAACCATATTACTACTTTTCCAGTTCCAGGCTACCACTAACACTAAGCCCTTGAAGCTCCAAATATCAGAGAAGAAACCTTATAGCAGAATAGCATAGCATAAAAAGAGTATGCTTTCTAGACAAAACATTGCCATCAACCAATAATAGAACTAAATAACCTTCATACTTCAGAATTCATGCAACACTCAAGAAAATTTCTAATGCAAGCCTGAATAACCGAACCAAATGCAGCTAGCTCCTGAGATGAAATTTTCAGATGAATGGAAATTGCACCCAACCTGCAAAGCCTCTCCTTAGATTATCATTTTCTTTGGTAACCTCAAGATAGAAGCTCCTCCCAGTCAACATGTGAATAAGACCAAATCCATAAAAAACCAGTAACCAAACTTAAAGTTCATCTAATGACAAATTTAAAATAAACATGAGACCTATATTTCATTTTATCATGATATATTTATTTTTACATTTAGTTTTAGCTACAAATACTAGTTTGCAAATATCCAAAGTGCTCCAGAGTTCCCTTAAAAATATCTTAGGTGTGGTTTTGTGGAGTGTCATGAAACTCTCTATAAGAATATCTTTTGTAAGTATCTGGATATTTTGTAGTGAGAATTCTAGAGGATGCAGAACTAGAATACATAAGACCCGTTTGGGTAAATAATTTATTTAAGCACTTATATAAGAATGACCTATGTGAAAAGTTTTTATGCCATAAGAACCTTTTAAATTGAGTGTTTGGATGCAAAATCAAAAAATAAAATATGGAGGGAAAAAAAAACTTCCTGTATAAGTTTTGACAAAAAAATTTATTAACAAGCCAAAAAAATTAACTTCTCAAAATGAGCTAAAAATAGCTTTTTGGATCAGATAAGTTACTTATTTAAGCTTATACAAACACTATTTTTTTCCCACATAAAAACACAAATATCATGAGTAGAGAAACTGTAATAAGGTGTAAGTTGTGCTATCTAAACGAACCCTAACTCATTTAGGCATGATGCACATCAACAAGGAATAGCAAATAGAGATGTTTGCTTTTATAAATAACTTTTAGAGTTTAATTTCTATACACTGTTAATGTAAAAGATTTTTACACAGACATCCAATAATATTTTGACAAATCAACATTTTATTATTTCTCTCTCTTGGTTATTAAAATAAAATGACACATGTTAAAAAGTTAATGGATGTCTGTGTAAAACTTTTTACGCTGACAGTGTATACTACTTTAATCCTAACTTTTATGCTTTTTTTTTAAAAAAAAAAAACTTTTATGCTCTTAATTCCTAAAGGTTTAACATTTTTTTAAGTAGAGAATGAAAGGTTAACTCACGGAAGTTTTGGTCAAATTAATTGTTTGGTAATATTTATTATTCTTAAAAGAAATTAAAATACTGATAAAAGGAATTGATAGGTAAAATTATTGTCTTTTTAAAGACTTATATTTTAGAAATTAATAGAAAGTAATTGTAACCCGTGGAATTCATAAGCCAAAAGGATATCGTATGACATCGGGAAACATTGATTATTTAATAAATTAGGGATGTATTTAGAAAAAAAAAGGTATAATATAATTATTATAGCACCAAAAGAAAGAGGTAAAGAATAGCAAAAAAAAAAAAAAAACAGAAAAAGAAAAGAGATAAATAATAAAGGAAGCCCTCAATTTGGGCCCCAAAAAAAATACTCCTGAAACACCTCCTGCAACTCCATTTTACACACAAAAGATTCTGTATTTCTGTAAACAATTTAATGCTTATTTAATAATTTTTTTCAAATAAGTTAAAAATAAATTATTTTTATGAGATTTTATAACAAGTTTATTGTAATAAGATAAAATAAGCTTATAAACTATTGTCACAAAACCATCCTAAGTATCAGTAAGGTTTAATTACTCTGTAGGTCCCTATACTTTTTGGGAATTTTCAAATAGGTCCCTATACTTTTAAAATTTGTAATTAGGTCCCTGAACTATTATTTCATTTGTAATTAGGTCCCTATACTAAAAAAATTTGTAATTGGGTCCTCAAACTTTTATAAAGTTTTCAATTGGGTCCCTGAACTAAAAAAGTTTTTAATTAGGTCCCTGTACTTATATAAAATTTTCAATGGGGTCCCTAAATTGTAAAATTCGTTAGTGATATGTTGAATTGGACAGAATATAACTGATTTCATCCAAGCTGGCTATGTAAGAGTAGTTTGGGTGGAAGATGAACCCTGAGATATTGTCACAATAAAATGTAGCAAGATGTAACAAGATGAAGTGAGATATAGTAAGTTGCAAGTGAAGAAACTATTTTGGACGAAATTATTTCAAGGAAGGGATATACAAGCGTAAAACATAAATCGAGGAAGGAATGAACTATTTGTTCAGATGGAGGAAAAGCAATCACAGGTCAAGTTTTGGTTTCCTGACTCAACATTTTGGTCTCTTGCAACCCTAAATACAAATTTGGGGGAATTTCAGGTCACGTTTAACATCAGCAGACTTAAAGACCTCTTCACGGAACCCTACCCCAGGGACTCCATTGAAAATTTTATATAAGTTTTGGGACCCAATTAAAAACATTTTTAGTTCAGGGACCCAATTGAAAACTTTATAAAAGTTCGAGGACCCAATTACAAATTTTTTTAGTATAGGAACCTAATTACAAATGAAATAATAGTTCAGGGACCTAATTACAAATTTTAAAAGTATAGGGACCTATTTTAAAATTCCCAAAAAGTATAAGGACCTGCAGAGTAATTAAACCTATCAGTAATTAAAGTTTGCTAATAATTTTTTGCTTATAAAACAATCTGGAAATGACATGGATCGGTGGCCCGTGATGGTTGTTGTAAGGGAAGCCCAAGTGGTTGGGCCTGCAGTCCAGTACAATTAGAAACCAAAACCCTACTGGTTTGTTTTCATCGTGCTTATAAGACCTCAGAAGTTGCATTGTGCGAGTGGTGCTGCCGCTGAGGCTGAGGGCGAAGGCGAGTTTCTGCATTCATTCATTCTCATCAACACATCGCCATGAAGGGCCGCAAAGGAGAGCGTGTCAGGTTTCTGATCTCTCTCCCTCATTTCTCATGTGCCTCATTTTCCCTAACTTTTCGATCTGTTCATAGAGTCTCGTTTGGATATTTTAGTGATTTTTACTTAATAAATATGTCATATTATGCGTAATGCAAATTCAGGATTTTAGGTCCTCTGTTTGTTTTGGCTATTGTGTTATTGTTAAGCTGCGTCAATGACCACACCTTTATTGTCATCACCAACCAGATTGAATTATTCACTTCTACCTACGCGAGATTTTTCTCAATATTTTACTGATTCTGCTGTCATTCTTTTTTCTTGTATACCAGACTTTACGTCCGTGGTTCAATCCTTGGATACAAGAGGTACATGTTTTCCCTCACCATTAATTTCAAAGTTATCCTTTTTATTTCGAGTTTGTATTGTGTGTTGAATTTAGGACTTTCTCTTAATTTTGATATTTTGATATATCATATATGGTCTGTGACGAATATGGACTGGGGTAGTTTTACTTTATCTGTTGTGCTAAGAAGTTGGTAGTGTTGTTCAGGTCCAAGTCAAATCAATACCCAAACACCTCTCTAATCCAGATTGAGGGAGTAAACACCAAGGAAGAGGTGGCATGGTACTGTGGGAAGCGTATGGCTTACATTTACAAAGCCAAGGTAAAGACGAATGGAAGCCATTATCGCTGCATTTGGGGTAAGGTTACCAGGCCTCATGGTAACAGTGGTATTGTTCGTGCCAAGTTCAAGTCTAACCTGCCACCAAGATCAATGGTATTTTTTATGAAATTGACATGATTAATTATGTTTGCTAAATTTTGTATGGTTTTCTGACTGTTGATTCACGTGCAGGGAGCCAGGGTTAGAGTCTTTATGTATCCAAGCAATATATGAAGGTAGTTTTATCGTTTTATTGATACTGATTTACTTTCTTCATACATTATCGGTTGTGTTGATACGCTGCTTCAAAAACTGGGATCTTAGTGTTATTGTGAATCACAGTATTATATTTCATTCTCGATCTCAGTGATAGGAGTCAAGGATTAAACCGGAAACATGACTGAAAATGGTGTAATTAGTTGATTTTTGTTGATTCATTCACTTGCTATTCAGGAAAGTCTGGATTTCTCAACCTTAATCTGCAGGAGCTTACCACTGAAAACACTTTTTCATCTGTATTTTATTTAAAACTGCCCATATTAGTATTGACAAATCCTAAATATTCCCTATGTGGGTTCAAGTGAGAAAATACCTTGCCCTGATTCATGTATGATAGGAAAAATTTGCTTTTTAAAAGTATTGTTTCTCAGGCTATGTAGTTTCCCCATCCATTCTGAAACAGTAGTGTAATACTAGGCAAAATATCATGCACAGATGCTGTTACGAGGTTATATTGTTTGAACTGCAGTTTGTTTTGCGAGTGGTCGTCGTCTCAAAAATTGATTTTTGTTCAATTGCTGGCACCATTCATTTGGTGACAGCAGTAATCACTTCTCCTCCAACTGTGTATAGTCTATGCGTGTTCTATCTTTCAAGTTTTATTATTTCAATAATCAAAATTTGATCCTTCGATCTCTTTCTTGAGTAAAAGAATCGCACACAGTTCTTCCTGGGAACCATACAAAAACAATTCCGAGGATTTTATTTGTGCGTATAGCAAGTGAAAAACCTTTCTGCTTGAGCCTCCTCCTTTATCCATGGAGATATGCTCCAATGTAATTGGATTACAGTTTTTTTTCATTTCCTCAAAAATTGATTTCAGGAATACCTGATGATCTTATAAAGTCTCTATTCTCCATTTTCTGTAAATTGAAGCCTTTTTTAGATGTCATGATTTTAGTTTGGCTTCTTGTTCCCTACTTGCCGTACACATATTGTTGGTGGTGTCGGATTCATTCATGTGATTTCCACAATACTAACATTTGTTACCTGGTTCAGTTTATTATAATTACATTTAATTTGGAATATACTAGTTTTGTTAGCTTCTGTTTCCTAGTAGTGTACTTGAGAATAACTAATTTATAATCTTAATGCCTTACTTTATACATATGTTTATTCTTTGGATTTGGTTTTTATCTTTGCAGATTCTTAGGAGCTGTTGGTGCTTGTAGAGTTTTTCTGTGGTTAGAAGGAAGTTGCATGTTGCGAGTTAAATTTTCATGTTTTTGTAACTCATGAACAAAATAGTATTCATGTTTAGAATGGTGGATGGTGGATGAACCGCATGTTTTATCTTTATTCTCATTGCTATGGTCATTGTTGAGGATTCAGTCCCAATTGCATAAATGGTTTTTCTCCCTGATTAACACCTTACATGTCTAGGAAAAGAATCTGTAGACCAATTATCCATCTAGTCCATTCATAATAAAATCTATCAAATAATAAAACATTAAATTGATTGGATGGGTTTGATTGTTTTTGTCAATAGATGGTTAATGATCCATCTCTATATTTTTGTTTAATCCATTGGTTTTTTAAAAAAAAAAAGAGGTAGATCATTTATTATCCATTTCAAAATTAAAAAAAAAAATGATTCTAATTTCATTTCTGCAGCAGTCTAGATATATTCCTCTCTCTCTTTAGTACTTTCTCCTGTACACACTCAAAAAGTCAGAAAAAGTCGATAATCTACATGCCAAAATAATGACGATCATGATGTTTGAGTTTAAGGAGTTTATTTTTTAAAAATTCTTTTTCAACCAAAACTAGTAAAGCGACCCGTGCATGGGTGTAATTAACTTAAATATTGCATGCATATTAAGATACTTAGTTTATTTGCTTTAGATCTTAAAAGCGAAGAGGATCATATTTTCATCGTTTATACCGACGATGTATAATGATTCAATCAAAAATCATTTTATTGTGCTAGTACATATTTGATTTGAAAGGTTTGATGTTTATAAAAAGAATAAATGAGATTGGCATGGATGGTACGTCAAACTACCATTGTAGCAAAAATTTTTTAAAGTGAACTGAATTAAGTTGTCTCCTGTTTATTATTATCATCTTGTTTTTCTTTTTAATTGAAAAAAAAAACATATAATTATCAGTGGTCCCCAGTCTTCACTCCTCGCTCCTTTCATTGCCCAATGTAGCATTTTCTTTTGGCTGGTAGTGTTTTTCTTTGTGATTTTTTAACATGACGTAGTGTAACAAAAAAAAAAAGAAAAAAGAAATAAAACAGATGGGACACTGTAGCAGAACACTGTAGCGAGAGAGTATCAAATTTATGGAGTACTAATTAGATTTAGAATACCAACACAAATTATCCAATTATACAAAAAAAACATAGTACTAGATCTGAGTCCTTAATTTTTTTTTTTTTTTTTTTGAGGTAAGAGTCCTTAACTTTTTAACATGAGTCATTTTTCTTAACGTTTCTTTTCCTTGATACATTACAAGTCATTTTTTAAATACATTTATAAATCTACTTTATATCTCATTCAAATAATTTCTTATTGTTACAATTATCAAATTCATTTACTTATTTCCTATTTAAATCTTTTCTTTTTAGGATAAATATTTCTAATTTATAATATTAATTTCAGAATTGTGAATTAATTGTCTAATTCTAAGTTACTGATTTTTTTTTTTACTACTAGTCCAATATCTCGAGGGATTAGTCTCCGCAATTGCGTGCAGAGGATACCCTGAGAAACCAAAACTCTGAGCATACTCTCTTAATAGTGATTAAATCTCTCAGGCTCCTCTCATTTATAGAATGATATATGTTTCTTTAATTCTCCTTTTTAATATTTAAATTTACTTTTGAAAATTAATAATACATATCTTCTATCTTTAGATCTAAATATTTCTATTTTAATTTTTAATTCTAGTTTAGTTAGTTATGTATATATCATTTATAATAGTATATATTTTTACGTATATTTTATGTTATTTATTTTATATTTTTTAAATGGGTCCTCGACCCAAATTATTCACACACAAAAAAAAAACATATTTAAAAAAAAATTATGAGAGAATATATTTTTAAAATTTAACAATATTCATACAATGTACATGATCTTTATTAATTATAAGCTTTAATTATAAATTAAATTAATATTTATATATCCTTAATTGTGGGGAGGTTGACAATTTTTTTATGAGGGATGGAAGTAGGGGTAGAGCCAGAATTAACTAATTAACATATCGAAGCAAATTATATGAAAAAATTTAACATATGATTATCAATTTATTATAATACAAAGAATTAATTACACTCAACTACCTTTTAATTTATTAAAATAACATATTGAACCCCAAATTTGGCTATAAAGTACAGTCCACCCTAATTTTACTTATGACAAGCTATTGACTTAACAATGTTAAGTCACTGATAATAAAAATTTGTTTAGAATAAGTTATTTGATAAAGAAACACACATATTAGGGATTTGAATAGATTGAATGTTATAAAATAACTTTTTCAAATAGAGTTTTGCGACTATAATTTCTTAACTTCTAAAACAATGATTTTGTATTAGATACCAAATACATGACATTCAAAATATATTGAGATTTTTGTTGCAAAGTTTGTCATTGGTTCTCATGACACTAAAGGAAAATAAAATCAAATGACACTAATAATTTAAGATAATATAAGAAGCATCACCTTGTTAAGAATATGTACATCCTTTAATATTAAATGACATCAATCTACTATTTAATAGTATATAATTTTATATGACTACTAATATATTTATCAATAGCTAAATATATAAGAAAAAAATCACTCACTTGGGGTTGAGGGGGGCCATGGCATCCAAAGGCCCCCCTTTCCCTCCGCCTTTGGATGGAAGAAATACACTTTGTTTAGGGAGGCTAAGTTTTTTTTTTTTTTTGTTGGAAACCCATCCTAATTAGCCTTTTGGGGCGGGTGGGTCCATCAGAGAATCCCCACGGCTTAGACCCTTTAGGCCCGTTATGAGATTAATCTCTGGTTTGGCTGATTGAGCATATTTTACTTTTTGGTTCTCAGCCTCCCAATGAGGTGACTTCACAAGGATTCAAACTCAGATTCCCCGGATTCTCCTCCTTATGGGGGCAAGTTGTTTCTACTTGACCAACACCACATTAGATAGGGAGGCTAAGCTTTACTGTTTGTATTTTTTGAAAAGAAAATATTGCACATAAAAATTTAATTGTTTTAGAAAAGTTTATTAGTATTGTATGGTGTCCGTTTTTGTCTTCCAAAACAGCAGAGAAGCTTGAATGTGGATACTACTTTTTGATTTAATTAGTATGCACCGTCAGTATAAAGATTTTGTATAACATTTATCAAGAATAAATTATTACACCATTAAGAATGTTTAAATTTTAAAAGATACACATAACATGATTTGTGATTGGCTTACAGTATATAAAACTTTTAAATTAACAATATATTAAAATTAAACTTTAACTTTTCGCCTTCTTTTGGTAGCAGGAAATAAATATTGAATATCCATATTAGGATTTCAAGATAAGAAAATATTTCATGAGATTTGCTTATCAAGAAAGTCTCTTAATCTCCATCTAATGCATAATGTTTACGTAATCTTCTTAACAACTATAATATTCTAATTTTTAATTGAATTCATATCATTATTATTTAAATGCAATTCTCTAATTCACCAAAAAAAAAAATGCAATTCTCTAAAGAAAGTAGCAGCTTATAAGTTCGTAATTATATATATATGTGATGATAATTCTCCAGTAATTCCCTTATTCCTAAACCATAATATCTGTCTATGGAGTTTTTGTAAATACGGTTACCTAAAGAGCGCCTAAAATGGAGTAATTAGGATCTCCTTACTTTGTTTGTTTTCGCATCACGTGAAACTTAAGAACAAATGCTCACTTTGCGCTTCATTTTCCTTGTTTTTTTTACACAGCTTCATTTTCCTTGTTAACATATCAAATATTCAATAAAATACGTAATGGGCAAGTTTTGAACTGTAGAAGTAGGGGTGGCAAAATGATCCATTTGTCCATCATCCATCCAGTCCATCCAAAGGTAAATCCATCCAATCCATCCATTACAAAAGAAAATAATTTAATGGACTGGATCAAGCTGGACCATTTATTTTAAGGATGGTTAATGATCCATCCATTATTTTTCTAAATCCGTTGGATCACATGATGGAACAAAAAAAAAACCATTGGATTAAATCATAACTTTCAGAAAGTTGAGGACGTTGTGTGAGTTTTAAGCAGAGAAATTCCATGAGCACACCGTTCTGGACTATTTTCTCATTGAGCTGGAATTTAAAACAATGATAATGAAAAGAGTTAAGTTTCTTACGTGTTGTTGTTACTTACCTAGACCTGATGCCTCAAAGTTAATAATTAAAAGGTAGATTGAATCGTGCAGCAAAAAAAAAAAGGATCATTAATAATTAAAAAGAAATCACAGTAAAATATAACATTACCAACATCGTAAAGAGAGGGGAAAAAAGGGAGAGAGGGAGGATATTTTAAAGGTTAGATTATTTAATTTTAAAAGATATTTTTATGAATGGATGAGAGAGTTATTAATTTGAAATAGTTATAACAATCATTTAATTTTTTATAATAATTTTTATGGATGGATTGGATATCCATCCGTGAAAAAAGTGTTAATGGATGGATTGAATGGTTTTTATTAAGTGGATCATGGATGGATTGGATTTTTTTTAATGAACTTTTAATGGATTTAAATGGATTAATGGATTGTTTTCAATCCATCCATTATAATCCTAATAAAAATTTATCCAATCCATCCATTTGCCACCCCTATGTAGAAGTCTCTTATCACATGTACAAATAGGTGCTTTATAACCACTCTCCTGATGAATATTAAAGCTTTAGTTGTTAATTTGTTATGAGGAAAGTGAGTTTGAATTTTGGTTGGACCGAATTTTTAAATACAATTTTACATTTAAAACTGATTGTTTTTCTTCTCATTTTCATTCTCATTTAAAATATGCCATAAACATTAGTTAGCAACATACCCTTTTTTTTAATAGGAAAAAGCTTAGATTGGGGAAGGCACGCACCCTTGTAAAGCCAGAGAAAATTTAACAATGAGATTGCATATATCATCTACTAATGGATAATCTATGAATTTGAACTCAAGTCACGTTTTGATCAAATTATATGCAACAGTTAATTTGATGTACCACTTATATATAACTATTAACAACATGAGGATTTCTCAAAAATAAAAATAAAAATTAACAACACGAGGATTGAGGAAAATAATGAGGATTTTGATAAAGTTTTTTTTTTTTGGTAAAGAGGATTTTGATGAAGTTTGATGTAATGTGAATGCAAAAAGAAAAATTTCATCCCTACGTTCAATTATGTATTATTATCTGGATTCTTTTTTAATCATGTGCAACTTTGTACAGGTTAAGAAACTCAAAAAAGCTACTATTTATTGGAAAACTAAAGGTCGATTTGCTTTGTTTCCAGTTTCGCGTTTTTGTTTTATGTTTTCAGAAATAATTACAAAACTGTCACCTTATTTTCACTATTTCCTATACAAATTTCTAAAAACAGAAAAATAATGAAAACAAGGTGACAGTTTTATAATTATTTTTAAAAACAAGAAATGGAAACAGGAAATTGGAAACAACGCAAACAAACACTAAACATTTCAGTTTTGAAATATAAAATACGCAACTCTCCATATAACTTTGTTTTTTTGAGTTCCTTAGCAGGTATAAAATTACACAGGATAGAAAAACCCTTATTATATATGTAGGCTCTCGCTAATGAGTGCCCTTAGGGCACTGGTTAAGGAATCCAAATATAGCAAGATTTAATTGGAAAATCAAATGTTTATTTTCTCAAAACATTAAAACCAAGGGCACTCGTCGGCATTCTCTTAATAAATTTGACATTTTATGCAATTGTTAACAAAAACTCATGAAATGAGTTTTGTCAATACCTAATTGGATAATTATATAAAATACTTTATAGCAACAATACATCAAAACTAAACTATATATTAAATTTACTCATAAGGTGTGGTCCAAGTGATTAGTAGCTTGGGTTCTTTAACTATATGTCCAGGGTTCGAATCCTGGTGATGAGAATATAGCTGCATTTGTGTGTAAAGGAGTTGCTCCTTAACTAGTACTCTGTATCCTCGGGGGATTAATCATATGACAACCGGCTATGGGATATACTGGGTTCCATCTCAGACAAAAAAAAAAAAAACTATATATTAAATCTTCTCATGAATTAACTGCTCATATTTATGCAAGCTTATTTAAATTATTTAATAAATAGAAAACTCAATGCGTTAAATTAGTTACGAACTGAATATGAAAATGATTCATGAATTGAATCGGCTCATTGCCAACTTAAAATTAATTCGGAGAGAAATTAATATATGAAAAGACAAATGGGTTAAGGATTTAAGATAGAATTTAACGTATGAAAGACACTTGGAGCTCTTTCAATACATGCCATTTAGTAGTGGTGGGATGCCGATCGCTCGATGACGAGACAGCAGAATTCCACGCTTATCGTAGTTGAAAATTGAAATGTTGAATAATGCTAGTTGGAAAATGCTAGAAAGTATTCCCTCCTATCAATATTATAAACAAAAATTTAATAAAATAGGTATATTAAGGAGGTTAGTTAATCTTATTTAAAAAAATCATTTGGAATAAAAAACTAAATTTGTTATCTAAATTACTCTTTCTCTTATTTATTAGGCTTGTGTTGTTGAGAATAAAAGGAGTCATTGAAAAATAAAATTTGTATTAAATGAAATGATATTTTGAGAATAACTTCATTAAATATGATGAAAGTAGTTAAAATTTACTTATATTTTGGATTAAAAAATTTGAAATTTTTTAAATTTTTTGGTTATCTTGTGGATCGGAGTAATAGGAAAACGAATCTCTTAAACGGAAAAAGTTTCTCATCATATTTGTCGGTGACTCGGTAGTACTGCTGTACTGGCCCACTCGGTTTTTGTTTTTGAAGGAGGATGCCAAACAGTGAGTTAGGACATTAATTAACGAGTCAAATGTGAAAAATTTATATGAAAAAAATAGTGTTAATTAAATATATTAAAAAATGTTATATATATATATATTTATTTTTTTGCTAGAGTTAAAAAATATATTTTTGATCCTTTATCTTTCGATTAAAAATTATTTTTGCTATTTATCTCTCTGACATTACTCAAACTCGTCCTTACTGTCATCTCCCTCCTTACATAGTTTCTTCCTATTAAGGTCATGAGTTTTGAAATGTTAGAATTTCACCTCTCATGACAAATCTCTTATATATTCAACCGTTCTTTGGGTTCTCTCTGACAAAGAACAACCTCTTGTTTAACCAATTCATGAATATCAATAATCTAACTTTGTATTTCTTGGTACAAGAGTGTTCATCCTTAATTGTCATGTCTCCTCATTTGGTAGCTTTGTGCAATATGCTAATGAGGATAGTTAACGGCAATGTCAGCTGATACTAACGTTGTTTGTCGTTTATCGTTTAAAAGGGAGATAACAGAAAGGACGATTTTGTGTAATGTTAAAAAGATAGATGATCAAAATGAATCTATTAAAAGATAAATGACCAAAATGAATTCTGACCAAAAGATAAAAAAAAAATCTTTTTGGCCCAGTTTTTATCAATTAATTGAGAGTAAAGACCCAAAATGGTTCCTCAAATTTTTCAAGTAGGACAGTTTGGTCCCTAAAAAAATAAAGGACAATTTGGTCCCCCAAATTTCAAAACGGGGGACAATTTGGTCCTTATAGAGGGACCAGAACGTCCCCCGTTATGAAATTTGGGGACCAAATTGTTCCCCGTTTTGAAATTTGGGGGATCAAATTGTCTTTTATTTTTTTCAGGAACCAAACTGTCTTACTTGAAAAATTTGATGGATCACTTTGGGTCTTCACCCATTAATTGAGAAGCCAAAAAGACAAACATATATGTAGTCAAAGCATCGTTACTTGGTTAGATTATGGTTTAGGTCCATTATTTTCTTCATGGAACTGAAGGTGGCCGAGTAATGTAGAACCACCTAAAGGCGTGTATATTACACCTTCTCCCCAAGCATGCGATGCAACGTGTGTACTTAAAACACAGCATAAACTAGTAGTTTAGGCGAAGTCAAAGTTTGGTAAAGTCTTGGAACATAGAATTTGGTCGGGAAAGATTAAAAAAATATTATACTGATAATTGATTTTTGTTCGAATCTGTTTGTTGAGGTACGATTTTAAGATAATCTATTTTGTTTGGGTGATGCAAAAAAATCACTTTTATATAGTAGATTACAAAAAAATGTATGAAACTATTCGTTTATAATATTTGAGGGAAAAGTAAATAATATTTTTTTTTTTTGTCACCAATTTTATTTTTTACAATATTGGCACCATACATCTCAAATCTGCGCACAAATGGCACCATACACCATACATCTTAGATCCACTCACATTTTTTCCTCCATTCCGCTAGTATTGGCACAAATAAACACCCTATTTGATCACTGAAATTGTGAAGTAGTATTAATCCGGTCCCTAAAATTATCAAAATTCCAAATTAGTCTCTGAAGTTGTAAAATGATAATCAACTTAGTCCCTCCGTTAAAAATTGTATGGATTAAGTTGATTTTAAATTAGCAGTGTCAATGACTTAATTGATATTAAGTGAGTAAATTGAGAGATCAGGTTGACACTAAGTTATTATTCAGAGACGCTTTTGAAATTTCGATAATTTCAAGAACCACATTGATACTACTTTTCAATTTCAGAGACTAAAATGGATGTTTACTCGTATTGGCACCATACATCCTATCCTTCCCTGTTATATCCATTGACTCCAAGTCATGAAATGTGAACTCCACATACAGATCCATCACCAGCTACTTATCGAGCTGATCAGAAATATGAACTCCACATTCTACAGATGGCCACATACAGATTGACAGTTCCACGCACATTCAGGGAAATAGAAGAAGGCAAATGGAAAAATATAAGAAGACAGATCTGGTTATATACTAACCTGGTGAAGGGGGTTATTATGGGAAAAGGGAGAATGTGTTAAGGATAATCCAAATATTTTTGGCAAACAACCCTTGGAGAGAGATGGTTGCAAAACAACTTATCCATATATTATGATATATTGACACCAACATTTGACATCATGGGAGACATCCTAGTTTTGAGTAGGGTGTGAACTAATGAAATAAAGAGAGAAAGAGTAAAGTGATAAACACCTACTCAAAACTAGAGTATCCCCATAATGTCAATTTTTTGTTTCAAAATATCATAACTTTATATATAATTACAAATTCTTAAATTCTTAAATCAATTTAATTTTTTCGAAAATATTCACAACTCACAAGTAATTAAACCTTTGAATAATAAAGGAGTTCTGAAAAAAAGAGGGGGGAGGGGGGAGGGGGGGGGGGCAAAACGAAAAATGAGTTTGATCATAAAGGATTAGTATAGTAGAGCATGATAAGGTCTCGTATCTGACATGTTACATGTTCGAGCCCCTATTAGTTTTCTCAAGGTGATATAAATATAAATCTATTGGTAAACGCTCACAAAGCCCGAAGATTTTCTCTATTTTGGATTAGGATACCACCCTCTTAGTGTGTGTTTGGGAAAGCTGGAAAAAAAAGATTATGCTGATAATCGATCTTTGTATAATCGATTATTGTGATAATCGATTATAATCAAAATCTGTTTTTGTTTGGGTATGTTTGCTGAAAAGCGATTTTAAGATAATCTTTTTTCGTTTGGGTGGTGCAAAAATAATCATTTTTACATAATAAATTACGAAAAAGGGTATGAAGATTTTTGTTTATAATTTTTTTTTAACATAAGTTTTTTTTTTTGTTTGATATCTTGTCATAAAAAAAAATTCTATTAATTAAAAATCGAATAAAATTTCTAATATTAATACAAATGCTTTATGCTCCTAATATACGCCATTTATTCCTCCTAATATTAAAACAAATGCTTTATGCTCAGGATTTTTTTTTTTTTTTTTTTTGAAAAATTATGCTCAGGATTCTTAGGACATTAAAATTGATTTTTTAAGTAATTAAAATTAAAACACTTTCACCAAAGAATGAGTGATGCTGATGCACGCATATATACAGGGAAGAAGAATATAAAAAAAGAAGACAGAGTTGAAGCATAGTGGATGCAGGGACACATGCGGCATTTCTACAGCAGATCTACCCATACATACAAGAAAGGAATCAAGCTGAAGCATCACAAATTACAGGGACACATGCGGCGTTTCCACAGCAGATGCGACGGACCGAAGGCGGCGATGGCAAGCACGACGGACCAACGACAGGGAAGCGATAATCGCAAGGCAAGGGCGGCAGCAACCATACGAGTTTGGTGGAAGATGAATGTGTAATAAAAGATGAACAAAATTGTGGCATTGAATGGTGGAGAGCCGTTGGGGGTTAAAGGGGAAAAGGCATTTCTCGTTAAAAAATAATCAGATGCTAACCATCACACCGTCCTCCCTGCAAGATGGTTTCAAAACAGCGTTTTTTAAGGAATAAACGCTTTTTTTAAACTTCAGCAATTTACCCAAACACAAGACTCTTTTTATAAAACAGCTTTTTTTCAGAAAAACTGCTGAAACTACAAAAATTAATCGTTCCCAAACAGCCTCTTACTCTAAAGTCTAAATTTTTCAATAAAAAATAAAAGAGTTTGATGTTAGGGACGCACGCAAAAACTTGGTTGGGGTCCCACCAAATTGAAGATTGATATGTCATGCATGAACCCCGTTTTGTACCGCGAGTAGGAGGACGTTATTCTTGCACAAATTTCGCCACCCTCACATAACATCCTCATCCATCCCTTACCTTACTTTTAACACAACGTAGAAAACAAACCAGCGGCGTTACTGACAAATCTTTTTTTCATAGAAAAAAAATCATCCAAACCATATAATTTAACAAGTGATATTATTTAAGCAATTCTTTAACATGTTTTAATCATACATTTTTTTTTTCCTGTCCAAGGGAAGCTAGCATGATGCTTTATATTAGGGAAGGGAATAAAAAAATGACAAAACATATTAAGTGATTTAAACTCGTAAACTTATAATTATGTTCAACAAATTAATCAACTAAACTGATTGAAAGAAACTTTTTTTTATGAGTTATGATATTTTGACACCAAAATTTAACATTATGGACACCCTAGTTTTGAGTAGGTTGTGAACCAATAAAATAAAAAGAGAAAAAAAGTAAAGTGACAAACAACCTACTCAAAACTAGAGTGTTCCCCCATGATATCAAATTTTGGTGTTAAAATATCATAACTCCTTTTTTTTTTAATCTGATCTTTAAACTGTACAACAAGCAGTTAAAATTTTATTAACTAAATATCTCCTTTATTCTCAAGTTTAACTCTTCCCAGCCTTTACACTTATTTTTTAACATACATCATCACTACAATTTCTTTTTTCTTTTTTTTTTTGTTTTGTTGAGGAAACCACAATTTTTTTTTAAAAGGAATACAATGAGTAAATAAAAAGGTTAAAGTAATATTTTGGTCTCAATACTTGATACAAATTCTCGATAAAAAATTATTAAAATTGTCCCTATATGCACAAAAAGTACCCGTTTGGTCTCTACCGTACATATATTAGGGACTGATTTAATAATTTTTGGTTTGTATAGGAACCAAACAGGTAATATATATGGATGAAACAGATACTTGTTATACGTATAGAGATCATTTTAATAATTTTTTATCTATGGACTAAATCAAAATACTAATTTAATCAAATAAAAATGAATGAATTATGAATATATTTTATAATAGAAAAGAAAGTGCAGGGAAAGGAGGAGGGAGGGAATCGAATGATGCAAGTTCGTGTTTGTATACGCGTTTACCTTCCCTTCCAATAACATCATTACGCTTTAAATACTCTCTTCTCTTTCTTCCTCTCCCTTCCATTTTCCACTGCAATTGCAGACCCACATTCCTCATACCTCTCTTCTCTCTCCCTCCTTCTCTAACCTTCCATCCCTTCTTCTACCTACCCACCTGCCATGATACCCCTACCACTTTCTGAGATCCATGGAACAACAACCGCTATCCATTTCCCATTTTAACCCTCCCTCAATGCCCAGATCCCTCTTCACAGATCCATTAAATACAATTACAACAATACCCCTGCACCCCTGACCTGCTCCCTTTCGTGATTCCACTTTTCGAGAGAGAGAATGAAGGGTAAGAGCCGTTTATTCACGATCGGGCTTGTGTCGGCATGGTACTCCTCCAACATTGGGGTACTCCTATTGAACAAGTACCTTCTCAGCAACTACGGCTTCAAGTACCCGATCTTCCTCACCATGTGCCACATGACCGCGTGCTCTTTGCTCAGCTACGTCGCAATCGCGTGGCTGAAGATGGTTCCGTTGCAAACAATTCGATCTAGGGTTCAGTTCTTCAAGATCTCTGCGCTCAGCCTTGTTTTCTGTGTATCCGTCGTCTTCGGTAATATCTCCCTTCGCTACCTTCCTGTGTCGTTTAATCAAGCAATTGGTGCCACCACGCCGTTCTTCACCGCCGTTTTCGCTTACATTATGACGTTCAAGAGGGAGGCTTGGCTTACCTATCTCACCCTCGTTCCTGTTGTTACTGGTGTCGTTATTGCCAGCGGGGTAATACTCTTTATTTCAATTCCAGATCTTACGTTTTATTCCGATTATTAGTTCAATTCTTTGATGCCGTTTTGTGCCAGCGGGGTAATACTCTTTATTTCAATTCCAGATCTTACGTTTTATTCCGATTATTAGTTCAATTCTTTGATGCCGTTTTGTTTATACGATATAAACCCTGCAGCTTGACTCATAGGTGAAGCCACACACATATATAGGATTAGGTTAAGTTTGTTGTGCCAAAAATGTTGTTGATGGAAATTAGATATATTTTTGGATTTGACTTTCTAATGCTTTATTGTGTTTGTTAATGTTAAGTTCCTTTTGTAATCAGTAAGATATATATGGTATGACATCGGATGCTGTGTAAAATGAAGAACCGTCCAATTACAAATAGGAGCTTGTTTAGTTCATGTTGTGTAGCATTCTTTGTTTTCAATAGAATTATTAGCTATTTTTATTTAAATAGTTGGCCTTTTTGAAGACTTGGCACGTGCTTGGAACTATGTCCAAAATCATTGGAATCACATTTATAATGCACAATAGCTTTTGCAAAACACACGTCGGGCTATTTTCCAAACACATTTGTTAGTTTACGACAAAAATGACATTGTTTGATGCACGTAGTTGATCTCGCTTAGAAGGAAAAGACTTTTGTTGTTGTAGTAGTAGTAATGAATTTATATGCTTTAGTTGCTGCTGAATCAAATTCAACTGTTGGTGAGAGACAGCTTTCGAATTTTTAAATTTCTAATTTAGGTAGTGGTAGATCTTTCTTCTCTTATGTATTTTTCAAGTGGTATTGATGAATACAGACATAAAAAAGACTCTATGGCTTCTGATATGTTTGTTCTGTTTTTTCCCCTTTGGCTATAGGGTGAACCAAGCTTCCATTTATTTGGGTTCATAGTATGTGTTGCGGCTACCGCTGCACGGGCTCTAAAATCAGTGTTGCAAGGAATTTTGCTTTCCTCTGAAGGGTATGAATGA
Organism: Echinosophora koreensis; assembly: GCA_035048595.1. Lineage (NCBI taxonomy): Eukaryota > Viridiplantae > Streptophyta > Magnoliopsida > Fabales > Fabaceae > Echinosophora > Echinosophora koreensis. The sequence continues at coordinate 4,467,924 of JAPCYP010000019.1, read as the reverse complement.
TGAATATTTTATTTATCTCTATGCTTTGTTGGCGGGTTATGCATTAAATGGGTACTGACATCCTTCTTGTGGTGTATTAGAGAGAAGCTGAATTCCATGAACCTTCTCCTTTACATGGCTCCAATGGCTGTTGTTTTCCTTCTTCCTGCTACACTTATTATGGAAGAAAATGTGGTTGGCATTACATTGGCTCTTGCCAGAGATGACGTGAAGATCATTTGGTATCTGCTGTTCAATTCAACACTTGCGTATTTTGTCAACCTGACCAATTTTTTGGTCACAAAACATACCAGCGCTCTTACCCTTCAGGTACGTCCAACTTATTCATATAAACTTATGTCCGGTTTTTGTCTAATTTTAATTTTTCACTCAAAAGAACATATTTGTCGTCATATTAGTTGAAGCATCAAATTTTATGGTTGTCATAAATGAGTCTATTATCAATTCACATGATATATGTATTTAGCATGTTCTTGGTTACTTATATTCTTATTGTTTTGTTTTTTATATGTTCACTTTCCTATGTTCTCTGGTGCAGTCATTTGGCTGTTGTGGGAGGATTTTTTTTTTCCTTCTATTCTCTTTAACAATAAAATTCTTTTAATGCAAATAACCGGAGGTCACATGAGTTTCTAGATGACCTAGTAATATATAGTCTAGTTTCGCAAAATTCGTGAGTGCATTGTTTTTCCAGTTTCTAATATATAGTGTGATTATTAGAGTTTTTGTAACATTCAAACCACTTGGAAAAGCAGTTCAGGGGTTGCCACTGTAAATTTTCTGCTGGATGGTATTTTTGAATGCTGCTATTGCTATTGACAGCTTATAAGAATCTAGAACTAATGAGACTGAATTGTTAGTGAAATGTCTGCAAAGTTTGATTATTCGGCTTAGAGTTGCTATGAGTGTTCCTTAGATTTTCTTTAGCCATTTGCTTCTATTTTTGTGTGTCACGAAATAGACATGTAACTTTAGGAAGATGTAGCATACGGGATTGCCACAGCATATTTGGGCCAAGGAAATTAAATTTAAAAATTAGTTTCTAGACTATTTTTTCTTCGAAGGGTTTGTATATTCACCATATGCTATTAGGTTAGTGAAGGAGTGTGATTCCAATGAGGGTAAGAAGATAGATCAGTTGCAAGATGTACATTTTTCCTGTATTCCAGTATTTGCTATTTGTTTAAAGTGATTTGTGTTGATGCTTTAACAGTTAATCTGATAATTGGCTCATACAGGTGCTTGGGAATGCTAAAGGGGCTGTAGCAGTAGTAGTTTCAATACTAATATTTAGAAATCCAGTGTCAGTCACTGGAATGATGGGTTATTCGCTCACAGTCCTTGGAGTTGTACTTTACAGTGAAGCCAAAAAGAGAAGAAGCAAGTGATACTGATACTTCATTCTTGGGAAGTCAGCAGTGAATTCCCTATATTTTGTTTTCACCCTACGCGGACAACCTCAAGATTCCATGAGGCAAATTGTTAGCATGCTTGTGATCAGAATCCGGAGGTTTCTACTCTATATACAATTTTTTTGGCCACACATGGAAAGCCTCATTGAACAGGTTTCACATTGTACTAGAAATTGTGCAGAAATAGCTCCCCAGTAGAAAGTTCCAATAAGTGAATGATCACTCTATTATACCCATGTTGGCATAATCGAGAAATGTCTTTGTCATTTATTCTTTCAGGAAAGAGTTGTAGAAGTCGATCTCTACTCATTTGTTAACATTACTCACATTTGTTTATTGATGATAAAATTCATATTTTTGCCCATGGTAAAATTTCTGTATTTCCCACCAAAACAAAGTTATGTAGTTTTATGGTTTCTGAGACAATCTCTACTCAAAACTAGAAAAGTATGATCATAGTAATAATTTTATTATGTCAAGTAACTTTGTTTCCATGTTGAGAAAAACTGTATGAATCAAGTATCCCTTCGCTTTTCTTTTCTCTCTTTTTTTCTTTTTGTCTTTTCGGTAAGACGTAGACGGAGGCTCTAGGCTACACCATACGCATAAATTAATGAGACTGGGCATTTCTTTTTTCTTGTTTCTCTCTTACGGCATCTATGAATGAGACTAGCTAGTTTTAATAAGCATAATAATTATTAAATAAAAGATATATAGATGATCTAGATTAAAAGTTAGCTAGGGAGATCACTTAAAAAAATCATATCATTTTATAATCTCTGTTTTATATACAACAATTGTTTCTTTTAGGGACATCTTGAACCCCATCCTCCACCTCATTCTGTAATCAGTGTCTGCATTTAATTTTATACCGTAGCGTCATCTCATCCATGTAAATTTGCCTCGTCCTGATGAGAAAAGATCTTGGTTGAGGATCTCATCCTTTATCTCAACCATTAAAAATAATGGCTGAGGAATAAAATATTAAAGACAAACTTATTTAGTTAACCCATGAAATCACAGACTGCACCCACTGCCATTCATTTTAGAACTGCTGGAGATCATGTTCCGAAAGAAGTCCACATGAAAAGAGACATCTTGCAAATCACACTATTAATACTGAATGTGCATTGGACAGATAAATAACGCCACGCATATAAAAGCAAATAAGAAAGGAACAAGTCATGATAGATAGAATCAATATGAAAAACACACATACAAACAATTTCTCCAAAGAAAAAAAAAAGTAATAAAAGGCACCAAGATTCAAGATTGTGGAACAGAGGCTGCTGCTCGTTTCATTGATGCAGACTTAATAAGATGGTTATAGCTCCCTTTCTCCTTAAAAAGCTGGGAGAAATGGTGCTTGCAATACAAAACACCCTCAAGGGCTGCATAATTTGATGGCGTTATGGGACAACCACCATGTGAACATTTGAAGCATGATTTATGGTAGGCCAGGCCTTCCACTGTTACCTACACTCAAAAGGAGAGATTAACTCATACATGGTAACTCTAAAACTCAGGCCTTCTAATTAAGGCTAGTCGTGCAGGTATGTAGTAATTACAAATTAGAATTACATTACCATTTACTCAATTAGGCAATTTATATACAAATAAATATTTCTCTGCTTACCCAACAAGTTCATTTAAATAGATACAACATTCTGCAAACAACTCTCCCAATGAAACAAGGAAGCCATATCAAAGTCTACTTGTGGACCAAATATTGACATTTGACAATGTAGCTCAAACTCTATATTTGAGAGCATAGCTTGAAACTCCAGGACGCATATAGAACAGAGAAAAATACATATTGCTTAATCTCACTGGCAGTAAGTACCATGAGCACAAACTAAGGAAAAATTGGAAAACTAACACGTGATTTCAAACAGGTAATTTAACCCAAAACTTAACAATATATTTCCTAAAAAGGAAGCAGAGAGGCACTTTAACCAACCTTTATGCTCCACAAAACCCCTCAATTTTCAGAAAGACTTTTAAATGCTACATGATTTGGCTGCTCATATCATACAACTAGAGAAGGGGGGTCAATCCACTAATCTACTGGATTTGGATGTGAATAATAATAAAGATCTTGTCTTTAAGCCCACAACATGAATACTCATATAACCAACTCATAACAGAGGGGTTTATGACCCTTCAAAACATCATCACATTATATGTTTATTTCTGAATCCTACCTTCTCCAATGGATAAGCAGTTTTGCCACATGTGGCGCACTTTTCTCGTGTCCCAGAAAACATGCTGGCAGCTTTACTAGGGGATCTTGTCTAGAATGAACAAAAGATGCCAATAGTAAGCATAAACACCAAATGCCATAGACTCGTTTATAAACTGCTCAATGACAATCAAGTTTCAAAAGTACAAATTTTAAGATTTTTACCAGCTCAGTAGTTGTCTTATCAGCTACCTTTGCAGCTGTTCAAAATGAAGTTATCACCAATTAAACAGGTATATATATTTGATTCAGAAATCACAAACTTGGATGAAGAACAAGATGACATACGAGACTGGAAGTTCTTCTTGAAAGTGCCTGTCTCCTTGAAGAGTTGCTCATAATGAGGCTTACAATAAAGAACACCTTCCATCGAGGAGTAGTTGCTCAGCTGAAACATAAAAATCACCAAAAACTGTGTGTAAAAGATTCGCACTCAAATACTCAGAAATTAATCCAAAAGTTGTTCAATATTACTGATAAGAACCTACCAATGCCAATCCAGCAATCGAGTAAAGTAAGACTCTTTACAAGTTCATACTATCAGACTGATAAAATCATACTTTATTGTTGATCAATTTGGATAACATGAATCTATTCTCTAAATATTTATTTCTTGTAAAAATTTTATGTGTGGCAGCCACTGCCAGTTTCAAATAAAAGCAAGGTTCTTCATTATTTAGCAAAATTTTATAAATTAAAATAGAGAACAAAAGTTTGAGATTGAAGAAAAATACTCATAAGGTATTAAATCAACAATGCAGCTAAACAAACAAATAAAAGAAACTACCTTCAATGTTCCTTTGCAGTGAGAGCACCTGAAGCAAGCTTTATGGTAAGCAGCTCCATCAGCGGATAACTGATCAACTGGATAAACTGTTTTGTCACAAGCCTTGCACTTTTGTTGTGTGCCAATAAAAGACATGTCTGTGGCTTTTGGATCTAACTTCTTAGATTTGCATTTTACAATAACCTCAGCTGCTACATGAAGTCATGAACCAAAATCTGAGTTAATGGTCAAAATGGAAGATAATCTTTTTGAGAAAGTTGGAAGGTACCTTGTTGAGAGAAAGTGAGCTTGTGACGAGAGACACTAAGTCAGGTAAGGATTCAGGATGATGGATATTAAATATGATACCAAAAAACATAATGATGAGTAATGGCCATAATGTCAAAAAACAAAACGTATTAACTCATGTTAAATTATTATTATTTTTTTGGATGAAATCATGGGGTAATATTATCTTCACACACTTTATTGGAAAAAACTATTTGGGAAAGGGTAATCCTAGGTGGGCCAAACTTACTTTTTCATCTGGAAAAAAATGATAAATAAGTATATGGATTTTTTTTTTTTTTTTATGAACAGGTTTTTAAATTTGTTATATAAATAAATAATAGAGTTCTTTGAGAAGAGGATAAGATATCTTTGGGGACCCATGGGATCATGTAGTATTGTTTCTTTTACAAAAACTAAAATAAGGCATACATATTATATTTTTATTTATGAACTGTTATACATGTTTTTTTTTTATATATTAAAAACAGCACTACAAAATATTTTTGGAGGTTGAATAATTAAGTGAAAAGAATAAGCTTTTTGTTTAATGAAATTAAACAAAATCTTTTCTTATCTCATAATTCTAGAAATAAAATTAATTTCTTTCCCAGAAAAAAAAAAAATAGAGCACCCATGAGAAGGATAATGATATTTTGCTCGTTTAGTTATTGGATGGACTGGGTCAGTGTGTGTAATTTAAGTTGTTTTTAGTTTTTACTATAATCCACAAATACCCCACTATAGATATAAGACACGCCATGTTGCATAAATCATTATGATTGATGCTCGGAAGGTAATTTGTACAAGAAATTCAATTTTGAAAGTTATTATTGGTACTTAATTTTTTATTTTTATTTTAAAAAAAAAAAGCTATTTGTTGGTTGTAGAGTCTCGTCTACAGTAAAATTGAGTATGTATGAGGGTTATGAGATGTATCACTATTTTTTAGTTGTGTAGTGTAACGGTTTTCAAACAGAACAGGCAAAACTGTACCGTTTGGTTCGAAAGTGGGTTTCCCGCCGTTTGTGAATTAATTAATTATCATGAGGTGAAAAGCATGTTGTGGATGGTGGCCAGAACCAGAAGAGCTTGTGAAGGATGATCGAGATAGAAACCCCATTCTGAAATAAAGTAGTAAGTTAGTAATATTAGATGTAAAATGGAAGGAAAAAGAAACAAGAGAGCCTTGCCGCCACATTTCCTTCTAAATTTGATTTGTAACTAACTCACCCGCCTCTCACACACACTGACACTGCTCTTTCTTGGTAACTGATTCTTGCATGCACACTCAATCAGTCACCATGTTTGTTATCTTCTTCTCCCTCGTCACTCTCTCTCTCTTCCTCCCAACCACCACCTCCCTCCCCTGCATCGGCGTCACTTACTCATCACCCCCATCGCCACCACCACCACAACCATCAGAACGCATCGCCACCGCCATGAACACCCTCAACATCCACTCCCTCCGCCTGGAGGACCCCGACCCCGCCATCATCCGCACCTTCCTCTACACCAACACAACCCTCTTCCTCACCATCCCCAACTACATGGTCACCCCAATGGCCACCAACCGCACCCTCGCCCTCGCGTGGCTCTACACCCACGTCGTCCCTTTCTACCCCCGCGCCAAGATCACCACCATCTCCGTCGGCAACGCCTACCTCGACTCCTACCCCGAATCCATCTCTAACCTCCTCCCCGCCATCACCAACCTCCACCTCTCCCTCCGCAACGACCTCGGTATCCGCCACATCAAAATCTCCACCGCCTTCTCCTTCGTCTCCGCCCTCTCCTCCCCCTTCCCTCCTTCCTCCGCCACCTTCCAAGAACCACCGGGGATCAACCTCTTCGGCCCCTTGCTCCAGTTCTTGCAAGACACCAACTCATCCTTCTTGATCACCATCTACCCTTACAATCTCTACCGCCTCAGATCCGAGATCCCTCTCGGGATCGCGCTCTTCCAAGAACACGCGTTCAATTTCAGGGACGATTTGATCACCGGTGTGCGATACCGGAATCTTTTCGATATCATGGTGGATGCGGTGGTTAGCGCGATGGCGGTGGCCGGGTATGAGAGCATACCGATTATCGTGACGGAGACCGGGTGGCCGAGTGGCAGCGTCTCCGGGAACGAGGTGGAGGCGAATGCAGCGTATGCTGAGATTTACCTGAAGGGCTTGGTGAAGCATCTTAGGTCAGGGATGGGGACGCCATTGTTGAAGGATGGAGTGAGTGAGGTTTATGTGTATGAGTTGTTTGATAAGGAAGGGAAGCAAAATCGTGATTGGGGGTTATTCTACCCTAATGGCACCGCCAAGTACCATATTGATTGCTCTGCAACGTCGTCGTTTAGAGCTACGGTTCACGTGGCAATCACTGTGTCATTGCTTTTGCTTCTCTGGCTTTCTCAGCATTAGCTTGTAAGTGTTGACTTTCTTCTTCTCCTTCTATTGATGATGATGGTATATGCAAGACTCTGCTTTCTGCTCTGTAGTTAGGGTTTAGTGATTTTGTTAGCTTTCATGTTCTGTAGAGGCACTTATTAGTTCAATAGCTTAATCAGGTTGCTACAGTTGCTAGCATGATAGTGTGATCCCATTACACTCATATTTTGACTAATGTCACTATTCAAAATTTGTAATGACTTCTGTCAATTGTATTCGATTCAACTATGCAATGAGACTTGTTGGGCATACTTTGGTCAAGACGAAAAATAAAGAGTTTTTTTCTGATTATTTTTGTATAATAGATTGATTGGTAAGTGTACAATAACTAGAGTAAATGACCCGTGCCATGCACGGGTAATATGCTATTTTTTTAGGATTTCATCGAAAAATATGTGATTGTTAATTTCACATTTTTAGTTTAAAACTTTGTTGGGGAATTATACACCTCAAATTATTGATTTATGAGGTTAATTATGCAGAAATATTTGAAAAAAAGTTTGTTATGTAAAATATAAAAGATAAATCCTCATATAAGTTGAATTATAAGATATTTTTAAATCTATTTGATTTATAAACATTCTCTCTTAAAAAAATTATTTGTTTTTATTTTTATTTTTTCCTTGCAAGTTAACCATTATTAGAAATTATATTTATCTTTCATATTTTATCTTTTCTCTTCAAAATATATTTGATTTATTTATCCTCTTATTCCCGTGCAGGTGAACTATTTCTACAAAATATACTTATATATCATATTATTAATTTATTTTCTTTTAAAAATATATTTAATTTATTTATCTTTTTTTCCCATGCAAGTTAACTATTTATAGATATTTATCATTTTTTCTTCTCTCTTTAAAATCTATTTGATTTATTTCTTCTCTTTTCCCGTGGAAGTTAACCAATTTTAGAAAATATTTTTATCTATCATAATATATTTCTTCTTCTCACTTGAAAATCTATTTGATTTATTTCTCCCCTTTGTTCGGTGCAAATTAACCATTTTAAAAAAATATATTTATCTATTGTATCATTTTTTTTATTCTCTCTTGTAAATATTTTTGATTTATTTCTACTCTTTTTCCGATAAATTAAAATATTTTTAGAAAATGTATTTTTCTATCATATTATTTTTTCTACTCTTTTAAATATATATTTGATATATTTCTCCTTTTGCCTTGTGCAAGCTAACCGTTTTTTATAAAATATATTTTTGTTTTATATTATTTTTATTCTCTCATGAAAATCTATTTGATTTATTTATTCTATTTTTCCGTGAAAGTTAGCAGTTTTTAGAAAATATATGTATCTATCGTACTTTTTATTTTCTCTTGAAAATCTATTTGATTTATTTTTCTTCTTTCCCTGTGCAAATTAATCTTTTTTGTAAAAATATATTTATCTATCATATTATTATATGTATTATTTCTCGAAAATCTATTTGATTTATTTCTCATATTTTCCCGTGCATGTTAACCATTTTATAAAATATATTTATATATCATATTATTAATTTTATTTTCTCTTGAAAATTTATTTGATTTATTTATTATCTTTCTGATTTAAGTTAACCATTTTTAGAAAATATATTTATCTATAATATTATTTTAAAAATATTATTAATTGATTTAAATAATATTATTAATTGATTTGTGTACTTGAGTTTTATTATTGGATTTACATTAAATGGTGTTTTTCTAAGAGGATGACACATAGCATAGAATTCAATGAGGTTATTCCTAAATGTATATAGTATAGATAAATAATGAACACAACACAACGTTTAAGATAATTGAAAATAATTTATTTTATGAAAGTTCGGGTTTGGGTGTGTTTTGTCTTCGGCCCAACACCAGGGAAATCCGAGTTGATAGCGTGTTGCATTTGTATGGGTTACAAGAGAGAGCGGGCCGTACCCTATTACAGCATATCGGCCCAAAACAATGGCTGCCATTTGATGTAATGAAGTGCAATATTATTGAATGACTTGTATAAAGTATTTAAGTAGTAGACTTGCATGCAAGTATGTTAAGAGTGTTACGGTACGTTTGCATAAGAATCATGTATGGTAGATGAAAGTTTTTGGAAAGCAAATGGGAAGAAGAAACCTAGTACAACTCTTTACAATTGGCTTGTGGTCAGTTTATTTTTATTGAGAGAAAGGAAATGATTCAGACGTAATTGCCTGTAAACTGAAAACATCATGGAGTCCAAAGTGCATAGGACAAGTCCATCTCACGGTTGTATCAGATACATAATTTCTGGATATCAGGTATAAGTAAGGGGCAGCCCTCAAAGGATCCGCGGACCAATTATCCATCCGGTCCATCCACAGTAAAATCCATCCAAACCATCCAATAATAATAAAAAATTACTAAATGGATTGGATGGGTTGGATTGTTTTTATTAATGGATGGTTAATGATCCATCCGATATATTTTTTAATCCATTGGATCAAACAAAAAAAAAGGAAATAGATCATTTATGATCCATTCAAAATTTTTTTTTTTTCCAAACCGAAACGGTTTTCACGAATCACAGCGCAAGATATTCCTTTCTTCTTTCTTCCTAGTTCCTGCCAACAGTTTTGTTTAGTTCCTAACGTTTCGGTTCAAAGAGCATAGGAGATTTGACCCATGGGTCAAACTAAGATCTTCATATATAAAGTCAGTCATGGTCAATACATTCTCATTGCTTCCCATATTTTACAAAGCAAAGTCAACCACGTTAGATCAGTAACTTCAAATATTTCCTCCATTTCTTTCCTTTTTTTTTCTATTCACTTTTTTTTTTTTTTAAATTCTACTTTTTATATTTACTTGAATGAGAGATTACTACTACTAGTTGACGTACTATGCTGTTAGTGAGCCTAAAATTTGCTAATTTCTTCTTAAGGTGGCTTAGTCTAAAATTCATTTATTTAATTAATGTCCTAAAAATTCTAGAGAAAGAAAAAATATTTAATATTTTTTCAGTAGAATAGATAAAATATTTAGTATGTAAAAATTGTTAAAATAAAATTTTGGTGTAAAAATATTTTCAAATGGTTGGGTTGGATATCCATCTATATAAAAATAACTAATAGATGGGTTAGATGGTTTTCTATTAAACGGATCATGGACGGATTGAATTTTTTTAATATATTTTTAATAGATCGAAACGGATTGATAGATTATTTTGATCCGATCTATTATCCATTTGCCACCCTCACGTATAACGCTGTTTTTGCTCTCCTCTCTTGGTTCCCCAAATACTGTTATTCCAAAGTTAGCAGCAATTCAGCGTCTTTATGTCAACCTTAATCCCATTTTCAGTGAAATTCTTTCACAAGGTCAAGCGGAATACTAGGACATGCAGGAGAATCATAGATTGTGTGGGCAAATTAGGAAGATGGTATTGAAAAGCATATAATGCTGTATTTGATTTTTATAAATCTGCCGGCAAATTGTCTTTTGGCACACGTGTAAGTGGATAATGGTCAATGGATATACATGAACTATTATTATACGTCCCTGTCATGACTCATGAACAAATCGAGATGCAGAGAAACAGAAGGAAAAAAAATCGTCCTGTCGGTGATACATTTATGTGTATGTATGTGTGGTGGATCCCCGATCCTGTAGGATGAAATTAATATCTAGGCATCTATGCTGCTCTCCTTTGCAGCTCAAACTTGTCACATATAGGGTCAGGAAGCAAATATTTCCGCATTCCCTTATCTGCAACACTCAGAGCATCCATATGGCTGCTTATCACACTTTTTATACGGAAACCCTTTGTCTGTATCACATTCCTTTGCCTACAATACCACTCATTCCCTTTGCTACAATCTTCATCTTCTGCTCTGCAAATATACACATCATATTTGGCATCATATGAGTTCTTACACATATTTTTGACAAAGCTAAAGATTAGTGCCTTAGTCCTCCATTTTGTTTTTGTGGGGGAAGGAGGGTTGTTTGTAAAGCTTAGCACAAGAAGACCAATTTCAAGCACCAAAATCATTTAGAGAATGAAAGAATCCAAAAGTGAGAGACAGTTAGATCTTTAAACATTTGAGATATTTTCTGAATACTTAACCAGGATTTATATAAAAGGAACACTACCACAATACCTCATCATCAAGGAAGACCAACCTCTAAATCCAGCAGAGACAAGATGATTGATGGTGACATTTCGGTGTGTTTCAGGCTCTCTTGATAACAAAATTATAGGCCATCCACCAGCTTGAAGGTTCATGTATAATCTTAAAACAAGCATGCACTTTAAATTCTTTGCCTCTATTGTACAATTGCTAATGCTGTTATTATGAAACCTACACCATAGAAAACCTTGTCAAGTTACTAATAACAATATATGAAGATCAGCATCAAGTTGGATGAACTACATAAAAGTCTTAACAATAACCAATGGAGACTGCAGAGCAAGAAATATAGATTGGTAAACTGATGCAGGTTGGTGTAACCAACCATTTATTAAAAAAAATTAAGGCACCATAGTTCCATCTGCTTAGGTGATAATATTACCTTTGAAACAAATTGGAAGAATGGGGATTTGGTGGGAAAATGCCATCTATGTCTATCAACACTACATCAAGACCATCATCTGATGGTCTAGCACTGTTGAAGTAATCCTCAATCACAGACTTGGTTAATTCCAAGTCTCTAGCATATTGACCTCCTTTGATATACTGTATAGCCAGGTCCCTGCAGATGTCAGGGAGATTATATTCTTCCAGGTTATTGAGTTCAGCATGCAGAGAATAAACCTTGCAATAACTGTAATCATCTTGTATACGCTCAATAACTCCAGCATTTTTACTTTGACAAGATTGCAGCATCATTGCCAGTGAAATCAGCAAAGTAATTAATAAAACTCCAACAGTGGCAAGTGCAGAAACAAAGATTGTTGCAGCCAATGATGAGATCTGGAATCCTGATTCCAGCACATAATTGCTCTGCATCTCTGTGACCAGGAAAGAAACAGGATAAATAATCATCAAAATTACACTAAAATAACAATTGGAAGGGTAACTCAGACTGAAAGATAAGACAGTTTAGGACAAGCAAGCACTGTATTTTTATCTACCAGCAAAAGCATCAGACTGAGTATAGGTAATAAGTCATGCTTCAAGGTATAAATTAGCTGAACAAGTTGAGAACCGAATCAATTACTGATAATTATTGAAGGTGAAGCCTTTAATTGTAGGTGCTCCAAACATGTGATTAAGAATACATTTAAAGAAGGATCTATATAGATCATAATGTTTCTTATTCATTTAGAGGAGGAGAGTGATAAAGCTAACAATACATACCTGAACCACCTGAGAGACTCCGTGCAGAATACATCTGCTCCATTTGATGGCCATAAGCAGACATAACTTCAAGCTATAATCTATCCTGGAATCCACTTCAAGTAACACCTACAGCTTGCTTCCAGAAATCAAAGGGGTATCCTGAAATTTTAGAGATAAAATTTGGTAATCATTCATAACATCAGCATCAACCTCAGCTGCTATGTGATCTGAGGTGTCTGAAAGCTCCTACTCCTAACCACATGGGCTCTTAATCACCCAATACTGTAACACAATTCAAATTGGTTTCAGAACAAACAAGGTAAAAGAGAAAAAGGGTAGAGACTGACCCAAATAATGCTGTTTGTCACATCCCAATTGGCTCCAAAAGTCACACCTAGAAAGAGAATTAACACAACACAAGCAAAGCAAGCATCTTGTGAATACATACAGTTAAAATGGTACTTTGGGAAGGCAGTAAGAGAAAAGGGTACCTGAGAAAGACATTGTTTATAGTCCAAAGTGAATTCTGGAAAGAATGACCGAGCATAGATATTTCGCCATTGTTTGCTTGCTCTGACCACTCACCTTTTGGTCTTTGGATTCCTCTATTATTTTTATGTAACTTTCCTTTGATTTTTCTCTGTTTGTGGAGGCCTTTCCGTGATTAAGCAGCCAGATCATCAACAAGAAAAAGCAGTAAAATCACTGTATAAGTATTCTAATCTTCCTTTGTCCTTTCAAAATTAATATCACCTAACTTAAATCATTAGTTTTGCCCAACCCCAATAATGCAAACATAGAAAAAAGAAAGAAAGGGAAAGAGGGAGAGAGAGAGAGATGATTAATTTAATCTTAAAGGATAATGCTCACGTCCCAAAGGCTAATAATGTGTTTGGATACAAATGAAAATTGGACGAGGAAAATGAAAAAATGTGTTTGGATGGAAGTGGAAAGCCACTAGTAGAATGGGAAAAAAAAAATCCAATGAAGAGTTTAGAAATGGATAACAAAAATGTTTGAAATTCCTTCCAATCATCCTTGCAGCTACAGAACTGAGACACGGTAATATTCTCGTGAGCTAATACTAGACAAGGCAATATTCCTTCCATTTGTTCCGCTTCCATTAATTAAGAAAAGAAAAATTTTAGCAACACATTCTATAACATATTGGTTAAAATTTACGTGAGTCTTACAAATTTTAAAGTGAAACTCATTTTCAAAATAGTGTGACCCACATAAATTTCAAACAATAGAAGAGAGTGTTAGGAGTATATTGCTAGCACTCCTCTTAAAAAAAATTAAAAAATCAGACACTATTTAAGCAAAACCAAAGTTAATAATAATAATAATAATGTCAAGAATGGAGGAGTGCATGCAGGAGGGGTAATGATGCATTTCTGTCAACGTCACAGGTCGCATTCGCTATTATAGCTACCTCCCACAAGCTCGCAACTGGACTCGTGTAATGCACACATAAAGGCAAATCCATTTGAGCATAAGCTTTAGCGATGGGGTTGGTGTGGGGGCAAGGGTAGCGACTAGTGTTCTACATTCCAAACAATCCCATTCACTTGCACTTACAAATGCATCATCATCACACATCAATTATATACATCAAAGTAGGAACTGGATCAGATTATAGAAGAAATGATGTTTATTAATTTAAAAAGAACTATTACGATCCAAGTATCTGAGTTAATAAAGATTGCTGTCACTATTGGCATTTAAAATTTAAAATTTAAAATTTAAAATACTTGATATTTGGAAAAGATAATTCATTATGTTATTTAAAGTCAATAGCGAGAAACCCACAGCAATAAACGGGGTGCAGATTACTGAAAACACATGGTTTAAATTTGAACCCCCCTTTATGCTTCGGGCCTATTTTCTTATTAAGGTCCGACACTTCATACTCTAGAATATAATACAATTTACCTAACAGTTACAAAATCCCTCACATCATTCTATATCACTACAGTTTTCATGGTCAAGGAAATCATGTATCCTTTTTCTCTTCCACAAATGAAACATTTTATTTAGAAGTTTATGTATCAACTAATGGTCATTGATGGTGAGGATCCATCACAAAATTGCCAAAATTGCCCGGGCAGTCGTCTCATTAACCACCTAATTAATATCTCGAGCAAACTGTTTCAACAGCTAATGTTCATTCTATTCACTGCATTTTCCACAGTTCTGGCCAATTCAACCGCTGCTCCAACATAAGTATCAGGTGTTAACTTCAACAGATTCTCCTTTGCTGCTTCTGGAATATCTAATCCTTCGATGAAGTCTCTTATGCTCTCTTTGGTAACTGCTCTACCTCTGGTCAGCTTTTTTAACTTCTCATAAGGCTCAGGAACACCGTATCTTCGCATAACCTAAATAAAGATTTGCACACTATTATAGCAGAATTTTTAAACGTGATGAAATGAAACAAGCAAAATCAAGAGAATAGTTTATTCAAATGCAGTAGAAAAGGGAGAATACAGTGTCCTAATTCAAACATGATCACGCAAATACCCTGTTCTCAGTAAAGAGGCTTCAGATAATAGGTTGCTTCAAAAGCTAATTAAAGAATCAGCTTCAAGAAGAAAATATTGACAACAAGGCTGTGAAGACTGAGCTAAAAGAATATTAAGTTTGCCTCTAAAAAAAAAATCTTGCAAACATTTGAAGGTTTGCCTTTTTCTTATTTTTTCACAGGCTTTCTTTGGGAACGTTTTATTTCTTTAGGAACAGATTGAACAGGCTTTTGTTCACCCATGATCATTAGCCAAAGCGTGTTCTTAGCTAGTAAACTATATTATCCCTGAGGAGTCAAGTTACAAGAATTTGCTTCTTATGTTCTACCATTTAGACAACAGTATCAAATAAATAAAGCTGCATGACAAAGAATTTGTGTTATATATTCAGTTTAAGCATTCAATATAAAATAAAAATGATTAAACTAAATAATTATATAAAACGAGAAGCATATACATACAGTCTGTATTGGTTCAGCTAGCACCTCCCAGCACTGGTTCAAGTCTTCGCTCAAGCGAGCTTCATTAACCTAAATTGTAAAATTATAATATTACAAGAAAGCTCAATTTAAAAACAACAGCCTATTGTCTTTTTTCTAGATTTAATAGAAAAACATGAGAAACTTGCACTACAGGCATGCATATAATTAGTGACTGCAACTTTGTATATGCATTATACTGTAGCGAACCAAACAGTTGAGGCAACCAAAATGTATCATTTGATAATGCTTTATTTCCATCACACAAACATAATTATGCACATTCTAAGAACACAAATCCATGTTGCATTGAATACCTGAAGCTTCCCTATTCCTTGAAGTGTACTTTTGTAGGCAAGAAGAGAATGCCCTATTCCTACACCCATGTTCCTTAAGACAGTTGAATCAGTCAAGTCCCTCTGCCAAAGAAAAAAATTCAGAAAATAATTATTTCCAAGAGCTACTCACCATCAAATTATCACTGCCAGTAAATTAAGCTAAAAGGTCCATTAAACTACAATCGCTCAGGTAACATCTTTTAACAGCATAATTATTTGACTGACATATTAGCAGTGCATAACTTGACAATAATATGTTTTGGGGGTTATTTTTCTCTCTAAAATTTTAAAAATATATATAGTGAGGTTCTTAATGACTTTCACCAATATAGAAATCAAGCCTCATTTAGATCAAAGCACCCTTTTCTGTAGCTCTAGATGCGTTTTAAATCTTAATGATACATTTCTTCTCCCAAAAGGCAAATCCAATCTTTTAAGACACTTGGACAGCTTCTCAAATCCCATAATTAGTCTTGAAGTGTTGCTTTATCTGCTAGCTAGATATATATCTCGGGAATTCAGAAACACATGGTGCACCATTCAGATTGAGCGTTAGCTTTAAATAATAATACCAAACACAGATGAAACGATGGAATATAAATTAAAAATGTTAATATAAGATTCAATTTATATTGGAGAAGCTGTTGAAGGCTGTGTACAATGGGTGAGCCCAGTAAGTCCACATATATCATAAATCACCCACAGCCCAAACCCTACAGAAGTGAAATTCTGTCCATCTTCTACTGCTAACAAGTTCTTTAATGTCTACCACTGGGACTACATTTTTGTACCATCTGCATAACCTATAAGGCCGGTCACGGGTGAAATTAACTACGTGTGTAATTCATAGGTAGAACACAATTTGGGGGGGCACGGGCACTCCCCCTCCAAATGGCCTTACTATCTTCTGCCAATGTATATTAGCATAGAAAATTACACTAACCCGCTACTAGAAGATCTAATAACAAAATCCTCTCCGTCTCATAGTTTAGAGTAATTACCATAATGATCAGATTAAAACAAAAAGACAATAAAAGCAAACTAAAGTAGGTCTTGCCTGCCAACGTGAAATCGGTAACTTCATGCTTAGATGAGACAGACTTCCATTAGCCACACCTAGATTACCTTCACTGTTCTCAAAATCAATAGGATTCACTTTGTGAGGCATAGTTGATGACCCAATCTCCCCAGCCTTAGTGGTCTGCACCAAAGATTTTGAACATGAAAAAGATTGTGGTCCTTCTAAAAGTACAGCACCAGACTCTGGTTATAGCTACTTTAACAGAACTCACCTGCTTAAAGTAACCCAAGGATATATAGCCCCATACATCTCGATCAAAGTCAATTAATATATTGTTGAATTGAATGAGCAAATGAAAAAGCTTTGCCATGTAATCATGGGTTTCAATCTGTTAACCAAATGGAGTAACGTAATCAGAAAGATACATGATGTTACCATCTCATTAACAAGTTAGTATGATCACAAACTGCAAGTGCTAACTGCAATTTTGTAAGTGTTCAAGATATAACTATTAATCTATTATAAAATAAGGGGACAACTACAAGAAACAAATAAATAACAAGAGTTTCATTAACGGTTGATGAAAATTTCTAAAACAACAAATATGCACATAACAATTGAATCAGCACAAGTCTTAAAAAATTATATGGCTGTTGACAACCTCAAGATTTAGTTTATTAAACAACATAAAGATAACAACCAAAAAACTGTAAAAATAAAAAGGGTAAAACATACCTGAGCAACATAAGGATTAAAACTTAAGCCAAGAGATTTTACAAACTCTTCTGCAATGTGAGGCCAGTTAACATCAGGATATGCAACTACATGTGCATTGTAATTTCCAACTGCACCAGCAAATTTCCCCAATATCTCAACCTGAGACAGTTCCTTCTTTTCTCTACTTAATCTCACAGCAAATATAGCCATTTCCTTTCCCAAAGTTGTTGGTGAAGCTGGCTGGTGTAAATAACACAGAAAAATTGCAAAGTTCAACGAAGACCGTATAACAATGAACATCTAGCAACTAATAAAGTGCATAAAAAAATGCTAACAAATTGCAAGAGCGTTTAAAAAGGATTCGCTACCATCAAATACAGGAGGAGTTCAAAAGTTAAATACTTAATAGTTAGTCACTTAACTTCAAAGTTGAAGTGTTTCCAACAGCCCAATACCACAACACCCAATAACACATCGACTCTTAAATACTCAACTAATGCACAAATTAGCTTACCTGTCCATGAGTGCGAGAAAGCATTGAGATGTGAGCATTATCTTTAGCCATATTACACAAAGCTTTAATTATTTTATCCATGACTGGAAACATGACAGAATCCATTGCTTCTTTCAGCATCAAGGCATGGGCAAGGTTATTTATATCCTCAGACGTGCAAGCAAAGTGAAAAAATTCAAGCACCTGTTGGAAAGGTTTTAAAATGATGTAATATAGTCCATCAGAACTCATGATGTAGAACAGAAGATAAAGTACGATCTCAGAGCATGAAGAAACAAATAAAGTGAATCTCAACCTTAGCTACTTCTGCATGCGATTGGCATTTCTGTTTCAAGAAATACTCCACAGCTTTTACATCATGATTTGTCACCTTCTCAATATCTTTTATCTCCAAAGCATCATTTACACTAAAGTCATCAATCAGACCTTGTAAGTAAGATTTAGCATCTTCACTGAAACTCGGAACCTCAACAATTTCAGGAATTTGAGACAGCTGCAGCAACCATTTTATCTAACAAACAAATACATATTAAATATGAGAAAGAAACCTATAAAAGAGAAATACCACAAACAGAAAAGGAAAAAAATAGTCTGTCCACCGTACAACCACAAAGCATACGAAGACAATTACATTCCATTAAAAAAGCTATAATAACTCATAATAATGCAATTCTATTTCATCATCCACACATACAAATAGTTCACATCATAAAATTTGACATTTGCGACACTTGGTTAATGAGTTCAAAATCGTGATTAACAGCTCATTGAGTTTTTTTAAGGGGACCAAGATTGAATAACTCATTAACCATCCACCGAACTTTATTAACCAAGATTTTGTACATCATTAACCAAGTTGTCTGTTAATAAATTACTCATCAACTACATATACATCCATTAACTGAACAAAACACAACATTAACATAATTTTGAACATCATTAACCACGAGGTGTCGCAGGTGTCAACTTTTCAGATGTTCTTATATCATTATTTCATACACAAAATATAGAAAAAGGGTATTAAGAATAAAAATGGATAAATAACTAAAAAATGGTTCTTTAATAAAAAGAGGGAATGATAGGTACCTCAACAAGAACACGATAGAAGATAAGACCATATTCGCTCATGAAAGGAGCCAATTCCTTGACTTTACCCCAATAGCGGCCATCCAATGGGGATAAAGCGGTTAAACTAGAGAGCTGAAAATCAATGGAATGAGCTTCGGGCATGTTCTTCAGCTTTTGGGTAGGGGAAGATGTTTGGGTGCTGAGGAGGGCTTTGCAAGCGCAGCTTCTGGGAGAAGGAGAAGGAGGGAAGAAAGCAGTAGGAAAAGGAGATGATGATATTGATGGGTGTGTGGTCGAACTTTGAATGAAGGTTGTGAAGGTGGGAACTTGGATGGTGTTAGAGAGTGCCCCAAACTCCATTGAAGGCATTGGAAGAGGAATATAGAGAACAGAAGAGTGTGCGCCGTCTATCTGTTGAAGACCGGCAACCTCCGGCGACAGGAGGACGATGACAGAGTGAACGCCGGAGGCAGCAACCACCTCGAGAAGCTTTGAGTTGAGTCGATGGAGGACAGAGCAGTGGGGAAGAACAACCAACAAAACGAAACACCAGAACGGAAGAGCGGAAGTCGTACTCTGGTGGCGGTCGTGAACGGAGACGAGAGCGTGAACAAAAGGTGGCGGTCGGCGGCTCGGAACTATTCGGACGGGTGGTGGTGGGAGGCAGACACCGTGAACGGCTGAACGCAGACAAGGAAGTGAATTGAACCCTAAGTTGAGAAGGAGGGAATTCACAGTGTAGGAGTTAATTAAGCTAACTAGGTTCTGTCCAAAAAAAAAATCTATAGAATAGGTGATGTAATCATCGAGTCTGGTCGAGTAACGGGTCCACGGGTCTGCATGTAGCAAACCCGTTACCAAGTGCTTGTTTGGTTTAGAATGCCAACGGGCTTTTCGCACCCAAACCTCAGTTGCTACAATAACCGGTGTGTTTTGGTGTAAAAAATCAGTTGAAAATAATTGATTTCAGTGGGGTTAGAATTGATTTTGATGGAAACAAGAATTTCTTGTTTTTTCATTGAGTAGAATTGACTCTGGGTGTGGGACCCACAAAATTCTTTAATTTATACATCAAAATTGATTTTACTTTATCATCCAAACATAAATCATTTTTCTAAACTCACTTTTGAAACTTCATTACCAAACACAAATCAAATTTTCAACCTTAATTTTTACAAATTCAATTCCTTTATAATCAATTCTATCAAAATCTAAACCAAACAGACCATTGTGAATGGGTCTTGATTGGTTCGGGTCGGGTTCTACCCGAACAGTGGAAATACCCAACCCAAACTCTTCGGTTTCACGAGTTCATTGGGTTGACACGGACCCATGAACACCCCTAATTATTGAGGATCATATTACTTTTTTGTTTTTTGTTTTTTTTTCTTTTTTCTTTTTACAACTAGTTAAGTAATATAAAAACTTTAGGCAAAATAGGTAGATTAATCTTATACGCTTTTTTTCACATTGATCTTATACGTTACGTTTTATTTCCATGTTAGTCATTTTTGTCTATTTCTACCTGATGCCGTCAATTTTGACCTGACGTGACTATCACGTTAATCTAATACGTGGCTTTTGATATGGTGATGTTAGGTTAAAATTAACGGAAATGACTAACATGGAAATGGAACGTAATATGGAGGACTCATTTGAAAAAAAATAAAACTTATAGAACCAATGTGGGAAAAAAAAACGTATAGGATCAATTTACCTATTTTGCCAAAACTTTACTAGTTAGAGTGTGTTTGGGAAAGCTGGAAAAAAAAAAGATTATGCTTATAATCTGTTTTCAAATAATCGATTATTGTGATAATCAATTATAATCAGAATATGTTTTTGTTTGGGTATGTTTGCTAAAAAAGATTTTAAGATAATCTATTTAGTTTGGATGGTACAAAAAAACCACTTTTATATAGTAAAGAGTGAAGACCCAAAGTGGTCCCTCAAATTTTTCAAATAGGATAGTTTGGTCCCTGAAAAAAATAAAGGACAATTTGGTCCCCCAAATTTCAAAACGTGGGACAATTTAGTCCCCCAAATTTCATAACGGGGGACGTTAGGGTCCCTCCGTAAGGACCAAATTGTCCTCCGTTTTAAAATTTGGGGGACCAAATTGTCCTTTATTTTTTTCAGGGACCAAACTGTCCTACTTGAAAAATTTGAGGGACCACTTTGGGTGTTTACTCTATAGTAAATTACAAAA
The DNA here is from genome assembly GCA_035048595.1 of Echinosophora koreensis. Lineage (NCBI taxonomy): Eukaryota > Viridiplantae > Streptophyta > Magnoliopsida > Fabales > Fabaceae > Echinosophora > Echinosophora koreensis. The sequence goes on along the minus strand of JAPCYP010000019.1, from coordinate 4,446,599 downwards.
AATGGTATAAAGTTATTTGTTTATATTAATAAGGTGAGTTCTCTGGAACCTTGCATAGTTTTAGTGTAAAATTTACACTGCCCACTTGGACCAATCATAAGCAGCCAGCTCAACTATAGAATGCCATTTCATTATTGACTTTGACTTCTCATTATTATTTATTTAAAAAATTATTTGATTATCTTATTTAACTTTAGATTCAAAAGGACCTATTTACCCTTTCCACTACTTTCATCCCCATGACCTTCCACCCACCAGAACCACCATTTTCACCCACCAGCACCACCATTACCTCTACAACCAAGATCCCATAATATCTAAGTCAAACACCAATAGCTCTTGTCACAAGATCCGGCCACCATGTGTTTGTGGCGCCGAGCTCCGAACCGCCGTGCGTCGCCTTGCTCCGCCTCTCGCCACTGCCAATACATACGCGGCGCCACCATCGCAGAGGACAGAACACGATGGCACCATCGCATGAACCAGAATGCGGCGCCACCTCCACAGAGACGCGAACGAACCACCGCGCCCTCCCACGGTGTCTCGGTCCCCACCGTCTAGCCGCCGTCCATGCCGTCCAGCTGCCTCCACGCCGGCACACAGAGCAGCACTTCCCAAGTTGCAGATAGATGCTAAATTAGGTTTAGGGTGTGTGGGAGTGAAGACCATTTGGTCTGGGCCATGTTTCTGAAAAGAAAAAAAAACAAGTTTGGGCCTAGTATGGTAATAAGTATTGTGGTCTTGTTTTAGGGGCATTTAGTTTTATTTTATTTTTTCTTTTAAGCTGAAAATTATTAAAATACATAAACATATCCTCTTATAAAAATGAATAAGATTCATTTCAAAACAAATAATCTAAAAATAAGAATATCTTGTAAAACTTTTAAATAAAATATAAATGTTTATGGATAAAACTTGTAAATAAAAAAGTACATGCTCATTTATATCTATATATACATATAAAACACATTTTAAATACTCTAACCCTTTTGTCAAATAATAATAATAATAATAATAATAATAATAATAATAATACTCTAACCCTAACCATAATCTATTAAATACTATATATTTAACATGTAATTTTATTATAAATTCATTATGTAATTTAAGTAATTATATTAAATATTTGTACATATGTCTAATTATAATTTAAACTTTTAAATATTTGTTTAAAAATATTTTAATTTGTTTTTTTGTTTGATATCGTTATCCTAATTCGCAAAAAAGAGTATGTTGATACATAGTGTATACAAATTAAAACTCATATAGATATATGTATATTTTTATTCTCAAGATTTATGTATATTTCTAACTAATTTTTAGTCTATATGATAAATAAAATAATTGATATCATTTTTAAATAATTAATATATTACATGTAACTTCCATTCTTAATTCAATTTTTGAACATAGACCTTGGAGAATCATTACAAGCAAAATAGGTGATAAATCGGTTAGGGATTAGTTCGCATCAAAGAGTACATTGACATATAATATATAATAATTAAACTCATATGTTATAATACTCTAATTTAAAACTTTAAGAATGTTCTTAAGTGATTCAAAAAAAAATGTTCTTAATTGAATAATATAACACCCAATTGGAATACAAATTATGAAAATATAAAAAAATAAAATAAAAAAATGCTTTGGCTGGCTTTCATCGGTCTTGGATCGATTTTACCGATTCTCACTAACTCTAAAATCAATCGGTTGTTTGAGTTGAGTGATTGGACACCTAACCGATCTGGACTGGTTTTCAAAACTATTGAATAAGGTATTAGTTTTTTTTTTTCTAAGTTAAGGTGAGATATTTATTGGTATTATCTTTTCACCAATTACTTTTGCCTTTTTAAAGTTGTTCTGGTCAAAAACCAAAACTCAATAGTATCACTTCTTGGTATCGGGCCTCTATTGATTTGGCCCCATATTCTGGCTTTTCTTTCTTCTTCCTCCTTCAGCTCCTTCGTGTTGAATCGAATGGGGGTACCTGTGAAGACACTCCGATGCTTAAGTCAGTAATGGTCTTGTAAATAGTATATAGTGTTTATGTAATAAGAAATTGCATACCTTTCTCATTGGTGGAGGTTTACTTATATACCTGTATTTTGGGCTCATCCAAATGACTCCAAGCATGTTGCCCCATGCTTCGTAACGTGCTTATCCTTCTAACCTAGTCAAATGAGATATCCGTAATGATGGTTTTAGGTGAATAATAGCATGTGTCAGGAGGAAAGGGAAGATTTACCCTTCCTTGCTGACTCGCATGGGGGTTGACATGATTGGTTTCATTCCTGAGGTGGGAAAGTCCACTCTGTACGGAAACAGGTAGGGATTGGCCGAGCAATTTTGATCGACGGGAGTAGTTTGCCCAGCTCGTGGTGCTTTGCGGGTTGGTTTTCGTCGAGTTGGGCCCTTCTTGGGCCAAAAGGGAGTTGGGCCTATGGCATTGTAATTTTTGGACCGGAACCACAGTTAATTGGGATATTGGTTGCCAAGATGTTGATTCCTCACTTTGATATTTTTTAAAAAGAAACTCGAATTTCTCAATTGTTTCTATATTATATTTGTGGGTTAAATTTAATTTAATTCATTTAAATTTCAAATTATTTATTCTAAGATTCAAATGAATTTGCATTGGGTGCTACATTTTTCACTTAAGAACATTCTTCATATAAGTTATGATTAGAGTATAATAAAATATGAATTTAATTATTATACAATATATGTCAATGTACTCTTTGATGAGAATTAGTGCCTAATCGATTTAACACCTATTTTGCTTGTAATGATTCTCCCAGGTCTATTTTCAAAAATTGAAATAAGAATGGAAGTTACATGTAATATATTAATTATTTAAAAAATGATATCAATTATTTTAATTTATTATATAGACTAAAAATTAGATAAAAATATACATAAATCTTGTGAATAAAAAATATACATATATCTATATGAGTTTAATTAGTATACATTATGTATCAACATACTCTTTTTTGCGAATTAGGATAGTGATATCAAACAAAAAAACAAAATTAAAATAAAACAAATATTTAAAAGTATAAATTATAATTAGACATATGTACAAATATTTAATATAATTACTTAAATTACATAATGAATTTATAATAAAATTACATGTTAAATACATAGTATTTAATAGATCAAGGTTAGGATTAGAGTAAAAAAAAATTTTTTGTTTTGACAAAAGGGTTAGAGTATTTAAAATGTGTTTTATATGTATATATAGATATAAATGAGCATGTACTTTTTTATTTACAAGTTTTATCCATAAACATTTATATTTTATTTAAAAGTTTTACAAGATATTCTTATTTTTAGATTATTTGTTTTGAAATGAATCTTATTTATTTTTATAAGAGGATATGTTTATGTATTTTAATAATTTTCAGCTTAAAAGAAAAAATAAAATAAAACTAAATGCCCCTAAAACAAGACCACAATACTTATTACCATACTAGGCCCAAACTTGTTTTTTTTTTTTTCTTTCAGAAACATGGCCCAGACCAAATGGTCTTCACTCCCACACAACCTAAACCTAATTTAGCATCTATCTACAACTTGGGAAGTGCTGCTCTGTGTACCGGCGTGGAGCCAGCTGGACGGCAGTGACGGCGGCTGGATGGTGGGGATCGAGACACCGTAGGGGGGCACGGTGATTCGTTCACGTCTCTGTGGAGGTGGCGCCGCATTCTGGTTCATGCGATGGTGCCATCGTGTTCTGTCCTCTGCGATGGTGGCGCCGCGTATGTATTGGTGGCGGTGAGAGGCGGAGCAAGGCGACGCACGGCGGTTCGGAGCTCGATGCCACAGATACATGGTGGCCGGATCTCGTGACAAGAGCTGGACGGCAGTGACGGCGGCTGGACGGTGGGGATCGAGACACCGTAGGGGGGCGCGGTGATTCGTTCACGTCTCTGTGGAGGTGGCGCCGCATTCTGGTTCATGCGATGGTGCCATCGTGTTCTGTCCTCTGCGATGGTGGCGTCGCGTATGTATTGGCGGCGACGAGAGGCGGAGCAAGGCGACGCACGGCGGTTCGGAGCTCGATGCCACAGACACATGGTGGCCGGATCTCGTGACAAGAGCTATTGGTGTTTGACTTAGATATTATGGGATCTTGGTTGTAGAGGTAATGGTGGTGCTGGTGGGTGAAAATGGTGGTTCTGGTGGGTGGAAGGTCATGGGGATGAAAGTAGTGTAAAGGGTAAATAGGTCCTTTTGAATCTAAAGTTAAATAAGATAATTAAATAATTTTTTAAATAAATAATAATGAGAAGTCAAAGTCAATAATGAAATGGCATTCTATAGTTGAGCTAACTGCTTATGATTGGTCCAAGTGAGCAGTGTAAATTTTACACTAAAACTATGCAAGGTTCCAGAGAAGGTGAGTTCTCCCAAACCTCCCATAATTTTAGTGTAATTTTTACACTGCTTAGGTGGCCCAATTAAATGGAGCCACCTCAGTTTCAATGTTACATCTCATACCTTATTTTAACAACTCATTATAATTTGGTTAAAAAATCATTTATTTTTCTTATTTAATTTTAATCCCAAAAGGACCTATTTGCCCTTCCACCATTTTCATCCATCTACACTTTCAACCGGCAATCACCATCAACTCTGCAACAAAAGACAACCTAATTAGATCTAAGCCAAGCACAGTTGCTTCTATCACTCTCCGGCCACCCATCGTCAGCCTTGCGCCGCGTGCTGCACATCCCTCCGTGTGCCGCCACGCACTGCACATCCAATAGCGCGCTGCCGCAGTTCTGCGGCGAACCACCACAGTCAGAACGAACGAGCCCTCCACAGCGCCGCTCACCGCAGGCACCACAACCACTGCTCCACACAACGTCTGCGCCCATCGTCGCGTCGAACGTCATCCGCCGTTAAGCCGTCATCAGAGTCCTCCATTGCAGCAGTTGCAGAGAGTTACTGGTTTAGGTTTAAGTTGTGTGAGGGTGAAGACCAATTGTTGATTTGGGCTTTTCTTTTTTGGGGGGATTGGGCCTAGTCTTGTTACAACTTAACAACTTAATGTGGTCTTATTTTAGTGACAATGTACTTTTTAAAATAAATTAAATCATTTGTCATAAAAAAATCATGGGAAATATTGAAATAATTCTAGGCATGAAAATTTTAGTTTGAAACAACTTATAGGAGATTAAACTTAGTGGCAAAGTCACAAATTACTATGATAATAATTACCGAGAAATTTTTTTTGAAACAAATAATAATTACCAAGATGAAACTTAATAGAGAAAGGTTCAGTCTAATGATTATTAATAATCACGATTCTTATATAACCATGTTATTCAAATCAATGGAAACCATGAATGCAAGATCGCATTTGATTTGGACCTCAATTGAACCACCATTTGAAATTTGTACACTTAATTGGTGGATTGATTTGAAAATTATTCTGGTATGATATATGAAAAATTATAGATTATAGGTTTGTCTACTAATTTTAAATGGATAATAAATGATTGATTTGAAATTATACGTACTGACTTTGATTGCAAATGTATTTTATATGTAAATATAGATAAAATCTGCATATATATTTTTATTAAAAGTTTTATGCACAAACTTTTATATATATATATGTATGTATATATATATATATATATGTATATATATATATTTGACAAAATCATAAACTTATATATTATTTACAAATTTTACAACGTATTCTGATTTTATGGTAAAAACAATATTCTGATTTTAAAATATTTGATTTGAAAATAAATTTTATTAATTTTTTTTTAAGTAAAAAATTTATTTATTTTTAAAATAGGGAATATTTATATATATATTTTTTATAATTTTCAACTTAAGAGAAAAAATATTAAAAAGTCACTAAAATAAGACCACGTTCAATTGTTACCAGACCAGGCCTAATTTTCCATGGCCCAAATTAGTTGGTCTTCACTTTCATACACCCTAAGCCTAAACTAGCAACTCTCTGCATCTTGGTGAAGTGCTACTGCTATGGAGGACTCCTCTGATGACGACTTAACAGCGCACGGCGTTCGACGCAGTGAAGGGTGGAGACGGTGTGGGGTGCAGTGGTTGTGGTCCCTGCAATGGGCGGTCGCTAGTTCTGGCCGTGGTGGTACGCCGCAGATCTGCGGCAGCACGCTGTTGGATGGTGCGCGAGCGGTGGCTCTTGGAAGGATGTGCAGCGCGTGGTGCAAGGCTGACGGTGGGTGGCCGGAGAGTGATAGGAGCAACTACGCTTGGCTTAGATCTAATTAGGTTGTCCTTTGTTGTTGCAAAGTTGATGGTTGTTGCTGGTTGAAAGTGATGTTTCTATGGAAGGACAAATAGGTCCTTTTGGGATTAAAATTAAATAAGAAAAATAAATGATTTTTTAAACAAATAATAATGAGTTGTTAAAATAAGGCATGAGATGTCACATTGAAACTGAGGTGGCTCCATTTAATTGGGCCACCTAAGCAGTGTAAAAATTACACTAAAATTATGGGAGGTTTGGGAGAATTCACCTCTAGAGAACTCACCTATTAATAATATTGGACAGTTTTTTTTTACAATAAAACTTGTTGAAATGTTTATTTTTTTGTATTATAAAAAATTAAATAAATTTGTTACATTTTTTTTGTATTGAAACGCTACAATTTGTTATGTTACTGGACTACTAGTCGTCCCCTTGCTACAAACTTGTTGAAACGCTGCCGTATATAAAAGTGTGCAACACAGTGAAAGAAAAGGCATGTCATTGGGGGCAAAAGGGGAACAGTATTTGGAAGTCTGGATAGCGAGACTTGAGGGGTAGCATAAAAAAAGCTTTTTTCTAAAACAGTCCTATGGGATAGATGTTTCTAAAACAGCTTTTTCTTTAAAAAAAAAGCTTTTTTAAAAATTAAGCTTCTACCCCAAACACAATACTAATTTCAAAAAAAAGCTTAATGGGTGAAAAACAGCTGAAATGTGGGAAAACAAGCTGTCCCAAACATGCTCTTATAGGTATCAATCAAAACTTGGTCAGCTCCTAGTTTGGGCACCTTCAAATATAACGTGGATGCTAGCTTCAATACCTCTCTTGATAAAAACCACTTTTGGGATGTTCATTAGAAATGATAAAGGTGAGTTTGTTATTGCCAAATCTGATTGTGTTCCCTTTTGTCTGTCTCTTCGGGAGGGAGAAGCAATGTGTCTTCCTAAAGCTATTCAATGGGTTCAGAGCTTGGATCTTGGCTCCCAGCAAGTTGTTTTTGAACTTGATTGTCAAGTGGTGGTAAATAGAGTTAAATCCAAAATTAAAGATGTTTCGGAGTTCGGCTTTATTATTAAGGCATGTCAAGAGATTTTTATGAATTTTTCAAACTTCGGTGTAAGTTTTGTTAGGAGGCAAACGAATGGCGTAGCTCATAGCTTAGCAAGGGCGACGTCTTCTTTAGCTAGCCACCAAGTGTTTTATCATATTCCACCTTGTATTGCTCAGTTGCTTATTAACGAAATGAATTAAGTTTCTTGCCTTAAAAAAAAAAAGGTATCAATCAATTATTATATTCAAGTCCAAAAAAAAATCATGACATTATCATTATAACTTCTAATTATTAATTATTAATATATATGTGTAAACAAAATGCTTAAGAGTTTAATTTTGATGTATTGATAATGTAAAGTATTTTACATTATCAATTAATTATAAATCATTGTATGCATGGCCTAGTTATTATAATAGTAAAAATATTTTTTTATGATATGACAATACATAATTAATTGATAGTATAAAAAATATTTATGTTTACAGTTTATCACAATTAAGTATTCTACAATGTCTATCTCTTTTATAAGATTAGATTAAACAAATAAAGATAAAGTGCTAAAGATCTTTGAGGCACAATGGCCAATGAGATTAGGAAGATAGCAAGAGAGACAATTGGCGAATCACGAGACTCTCGACATGCAAATTTTATGGCACTGTGACACACTAAATGAGTTATGATATTTACACATCCAAACAAGATACTTATCTGAGACACCTTAGTTAATTACATATAAATATTTGGTTAATTCAGTTTATTATATGGTTAATGGGCTTATATTTCATAACCATGTAAATATTTGGTTAATCACATGTAAATATCTGGTTAATTCAGTTCTTTATATGATTAATGGGTCATCATGAATCAACCAAATATTTCCACGTGATTACCCATATAATGAACTGAATTAACCAAATATTTATACATGATTAACCAAGATGTCCCAAATAGGTGTCTCATTTGGGGTGTGTAAATAACATTTCTGTAGACTAAATATCCGTGACGAGGATCAAAATTATACCTTTTATCATAGAATTAGGGAGCCCAGGGTAAAAAAAAAATAAAAACTTCGAGGGTGATGTAATAGGCAGCAAAGAAGTTGGACTAGATAATGGGTGTGCTCTGTTAGTAGTTGTGGAGTGATGGAGGGAGATTGGTTTGTGAGAGGGGTGAGCAAAAGATTTAGTGATGGTAAAACAATTCGGTTTTGAAAAGATATTTGGATTGGGTGTTCAATTTTACAACATTTATTTCCTAGGCTCTTTTCTATATCCACATCACATAATGGTACTATTTCGGAATTAGGAAGGTGGGGAGTTGGTGGGTGGGAGTGGGTCTTTAGGTAGAGGAGAAGGCTTTTTGTGTGGGAGGAGGGTACTATGATGGAGTTTCTAAATCTCCTCAATCCATTGGTATTATATCAAAGGGAGGATAATTGGATATGGAAACAACATGCTTCTGATGTTTATCAAGTTAAGCCTGCATATGATTACGTTATTTCTATCATGCCACAAGAAGTGCAGATACTATGGGATGAGGAAAAAGCTTTCAAACTGATTTGGAAAAGTCTAGCCCCACTTAAGGTGGTGGTTCTTTCTTGACAATTGTTATTGCACAGGTTACCTACTAGGGACAATCTATTCCGTAGGAGAATTATTGGAGATAATAGTGATTTGTTATGTGTCTTTTGTGAATCACATATAGAGAATACTTCTCATCTTTTCTTTTGGTGCCCTTTTTCGAAGTCTTTATGGGTGAAGGTTGGGGGAAGATTTTCCTTTTTAACAGGTTCTATAGCTTCTATTTTGGTTCAGCTTGCCGAGGCATTTCATAGGCCCCAAAGTGGTGGATGGATTTTGATTTGGCATGTTGTGGTTTGGTGTATTTGGGAACTACGAAATGGGGTAATTTTTTATAATGGACATATAGATATGATTTTCTTGTTGGACAGGATCAAGATTTGTTTTTGGAGGTGGTTTATAGCTAGATCAAAGGGTGTTTCTTGTTTATTCTCTGATTGGTGTATTAGTCCGGGTAATTGTATTCTGTAGTGGCTAAGGTACTCTAATTAATCTGGTTGTAATCTATTTTTGTATCCAAGACTTTGTCTATGGGTTCTAGGATACTCCTTGTACTCTAATTAATGATACTTCTTTGCTTTGTTAAAAAAAAAAAAAAAAAAAAAAACCCTGGAGGAATGGTACCTGACATCAACGAGGTTCTTTTCTTAACTCAATCATACATGACTTTCTAGTATGACCTAGTTTTGATTTTGCTTCAGTGACAAGGTTCTTTGAACTTTGAATATGCTTTCAAAATGCCTTCTTGTATGCAGATTATTATAAAAGAAAGAGGCATCTTCACAAACGTGGCATCCCCCATCCACTAAAGCCAAGGTCACCAGTCTGTGCTAGACAAGCTCATCACTAGCCTTCATGATAGAACACTAATTGCTTATGGATCCAAGTATGAGAGAAGAAACCTTGTACGGTTCATCCAGGCTCAAGGGCAGTGTTACCTGTTGGAGCAGCTGCTTCAGCAATATTATCAGTGTTAATATGATTTTTATATGATACATGCCATATTCTTCAGACGACTCTGTACAATATAGTAATAGACATCCAGTTTATGGTTTTAACAAAGTTAAATTTATGTTGATATGACTAAGATCTAGTCATGATTCCCGCTGTGCATTAAGCAATCACTTAGTTTTATCCTTTACAAATTGCCTTAAGAATACATTATAAATATCATACTCATTTTTAAAATGCTTCATAGTCTATATTGCTTTTCAGTTGTCTAATGGCCAATGGGCTTACCCAAAGATTAAAAAAAAAGAAAAAAGAAAGATCATCCAAAGCATACTTTTAAAATCACAGCTATTGAAGTCTTTGGAGTAACCGCAAAAACACTTTTAGGCCTCAAAGTTATAACATGAAAATGTTCAATACATAAAAAACACCTATGTCTGGCCTTGGAGTTATCTATCCTGAAAAAGCAGCAGAACCTTTTTGTCTTTAAAAAAAGAACATGACAAAATTTGCCTTGAATCTCCCGATTACTTTGCTAGATAGATGCTGCATCCATATAATATAAGGATAAGGATTTTGCTATAGAAAGCTAGAACTAGAGCTGGACCGGTAATTAACTTGACTTTTAGCTAACCATATCGGGGCTGCACTTTATATTTTTGTCTAAGTTGCTGTTATTTTTGGGCTAATGACTAATAAGGAGCTCAGGTGCTGGTGGTAGCATCATCCTTAGTGATTACTAGTTTTAACACTGAAGATCCGTCCAATTAATCAGAACTCAGAAGGAATACCCTCAAGACATAAAATTGTCAAACCTCATCCAGGATAGGACATAAAAATAAACATGGTATGTATATATTTGCTGATATGATTCAGCAGTCATTGATCCATCCTTTTCCTTTTTAATTTATTATACATTCTGTTGGATGATTCATGATTATCTAGTTAATTTTCTTCTTCTTGTTAGGTGAAATACATATACATTGATCTTTCTGATACTTCTGACTATAATTACAGTCCCTCTCTCTGATGGTGCAACAGAAAATAAGGAAACAAAACGAATATTTTTCATTTTTTAATTTTTGGTAGAATTAAAAAATCATAAATTTATAGATGACAAATAGTTCAATGTTCATCTGATAATTTATTTAATCTAAAATCCATAAGCGCAGCTATTATAGTTTTCACCTTATAATTCATTACTTGCAGGCTACCGATGTGAGAAGTGGTAAATGGCATGGTTCAGTTGGTGGCATAGTTTGTGTACCTATAGACAAAGTTTGGACCTTGGTCTCTCAAACTAAAAGACTACCAGAATGGATGCCAATGGTAGAAAGATGCACTGCCTTGGCTGGAGATGAAGATGAACCGGGCTATGTTCGGCTAGTCTCCGGTTTCATGTTTCCTCAACTAGATGGAGATAGGTCATGGATCAAGGAGAGGTTGGTTTCATTGGATTCTTCATCACATAGCTATGTCTACAGAATGGAAGCAAGCAATGTAGGTTTAGATGGATCTGTAAATTCACTAAAACTAGTTGATTATGGGGATGAGTCAACTCTTATTCACTGGTCATTTGAGATAAATCCTTTAGAAGATTTATCTGAGGACACCTTAGTGGATTATCTGGGATTTCTTTATAAATCTTGCATTAATAGGATTGAGGGTGCTATAGAGGTTGCAGCAAGAAATGTTTCAACAGCATAGTGAATATCATTTTATTCAATGTAGTAGAGTCCTTCATTTTTTTCTTCTTCTCATAATGTGTATTTGGAGTCACAATGTGAATAATGAATATTACCAGCTGATTCCAATTCTCGTGGAATCATTTATTCCACTTGCAAGTTTCTGCAGTAAATTCTATGACAAAACAATCACTTGGTTATGATATGAGCATCTAAATGATTAATGAAAAATATGGTGATGGGTTCAATTTTTAAAGGAGGGAAAGGAAAACTTATTGTCAACAAGGGAGGTACAATTTTGTACACCAAAATTAAAGTGCCATGAAACCATCCCTTTCATTTTGCATGTGTTCAATTACTTTGTTGTTGGGTGGGTTAGGTAATTTTGTGGTTGGAGGTCACATAATGAATATGTTACATGTTTCTAGTTTGATTACACCAATAATTTTTTTTTTTTTAAAGTATAGGAACAGGGCCTTGTGTCATTTTTCAAATAAATTTCGAGTAAACTATGCTTACCGAATGAAGGCAATGTGCATGTTTTAACATTGACATTTTGGTTATAACAGGAGCTTTTGAGTTCACAATTCAATTCCGTACAAGAAAACAATTTAAGTCCTTAACCGTGTATCAGCTTGCCAACTTGGTAAAACTATGAGAATAAACAAATTTAGCAGTGGTAATAAATCAAACTCCTCATTTCCAACTAATTGCTGGAAAGGAATGTGAAGGATTAAACTTAATTGTACAACGCCAAAAATGTGAGTCTTGATCATCTTGGCCTGGTGAGCTGGTTCTAGTGAAGTATAAAAGCAGCATCTTTTGATAAAGAATCAGAAAAATCACATTGAAAAAGATGTGCCATTTGAATCTTTAGTGGGTTGAGATGTTACAAGACCGTGTATTTGTAATTCTCTAAAGCTTTTAAACATCCAATCAAGTTCATTAAGTGTATGAGCTGGATACCACAACCCAACCACAAAATTTCAAGGTCATGCAAATCTGATAGTCCCTCTCTAAATATGAATGTATCATCACCCATTGCTACAATCCAGCACTGTAGTGTATTTCTTCTGGAAGAGAGAAGTAAAGATTCAAGATTCAAATATAAAGATACAAGGGAAAAAGATGGGGAATAATTAAGAAACATGCTCTTGGTAATGAGAAAATAAGTGTTTGCAGCTAAGCAGTAGTTTTCAGCTCATAAAAGGGTTTCTGTCAGCTGAAAATAGCAGAAATGGTCTACATCAAAGAGGACAGATGAGGACTACCTTGTGTAGCATGCAAGAAAACTTGGTAAAAATTAAAATACATGGCTGCCATTATACTCACCTACCTTTTGTAAAACGACATAACATCAAAGATTGTTCCATTATATAATGTCAATGTGCTTAGTCATACTCATAATGTTATTAGTATTCAAAACAACAGAAGTTTAACAAGGGTCATAGAAGAATTGAAGAGAGACAAACAAAAAAAGTGCTGAAGAGAATGGAGCCACGACTTCTGGCCATATTTCTTGTGGCTCTTTCATTTCCACCATTTGCTATGTCCTTGGTGCGTCATTACAAGTTTGATGTAAGTACGTTTCCTATGCTAAATTTTGCAGGTTCATAACAAGTGACATGACAAAATTTTGGGAAACCAATTGGCATTATGGAACATAAGTGAATATTGCTGAAAGGCGCCTGCCACTCTCATGGTAAAATAATATCATAAATCAATATGTACTAGCCATCTGTAGGATTCTTTATTAACAAAAAGGGAGGCACATTGCTATCTAGGAATCCTTGTCTATACCAAAATAAAGGAAAACAAACATTTCAATTCATGTTGGTTAATGGTACAGGTGGTGTTGAAGACTACAACTAAGCTTTGCTCAACAAAATCATTTGTCACAGTCAATGGACAATGCCCGGGGCCAACTCTCTATGCAAGGGAGGAAGATACTGTAATTGTAAGGGTCACCAACCATGTTAAACACAATGTTACAATCCACTGGTGAGAACTTCTAGTACTCAACAAATTGCTAGGAACTGAGAAAACTAGCAGTGAAAGATTTGACTATAGATCATCATTTTTGGACTTACAACAGGCATGGAATCAAACAGCTTCGTACTGGTTGGTCTGATGGTCCAGCATATGTCACACAATGCCCTATCCAACCAGGACAAAGCTATATCTACAACTTCACCATCACAGGTCAAAGAGGCACACTTCTTTGGCATGCACATATTACTTGGCTAAGGGCCACAATATATGGTGCCATTGTTATTTTGCCTAAGCAAGGCGTTTCTTATCCATTTCCAAAACCTGACAAAGAAAAGATAATCATTCTAGGTAAGTTTTGTGTTATTGATTAAACTGTGTTTCCTTAGCACGTGTGCACTTTGCCCCCTTATAGTAACATTGATTTGCATGTCTTCAGGTGAATGGTGGAAATCAGATGTTGAAACTCTGCTCAATCAAGCCTCACAATCTGGTCTGCCACCAAATATATCTGATTCCCACACCATCAATGGTCATCCAGGACCAGTTCCCAATTGCACTTCTCAGGGTACTTTTATAAGGGTGTTTACTTTATAAAGAGAAATGATTTTTGAACCCTTTTGAACACCTGAAATTTGTGGTTAATGACATTCAGAATCGTGGTTAATTATGTTCCGTGGATGGTTAATGAGTTGCGACACCTTGTTGTATTCATTAACCATCCACAGAACGTAATAAACACGTACTTGAACTGCGTTAACCATCCAAATTGTAGTTGAAAATTGTTGTCCCCTTTTGTCTTCAAATAACAAAACTTATACTTTAAACTCACTATTTTCTCTAACCCAATATTAGTAAGACATTTTCATCCATTTTCATTTTTTTCAACCTGTGCAGGTTACACTCTGCATGTTGAAAGTGGCAAGACCTATCTGCTGCGCATTGTAAATGCAGCATTGAACGATGAGCTATTCTTCAAAATTGCTGGACATAACCTGATTGTTGTTGAAGCAGATGCATCATACATTAAGCCTTTTGAGACTGACACAATATTTTTGAGTCCAGGCCAAACTACCAATGCCCTTTTAACTGCTAACAAAGGTGTTGGCAAGTACCTAATAGCAGTTACTCCATTCATGGATGCCCCTATTACCTTTGACAACTTGACAGCAATTGCTACACTTCGTTACAAAGGCACACCTCCTTATCCTAAAACAATCCTTACCAGCATTCCTCCTCTCAATGCAACTCCACTAACAAGTGGTTTCATTGATTCACTTAGAAGCCTTAATTCAAAAGATTACCCTACAAGAGTTCCATTAATCATAGATCACTCTCTTTTCTTTGCCATAACTGTTGGAGTTAACCCATGTGCTACATGTGTCATGGGGACCAAGCTTGTGTCAGCTATTAATAATATCACATTTATGTTACCAACCATATCACTTCTTCAAGCACATTACTATAACATCAAAGGTGTTTTCACAGATGATTTCCCTGCAACCCCTCCCATAGTTTTCAATTATACTGGTACTCAACCGGATAATATTCAGACCAATGATGGCACAAAGTTGTACAGATTGAATTTCAATTCAACTGTTCAAATGGTTCTCCAGGGCACTGCAATGATAGCACCAGAAAATCATCCCTTTCATTTGCATGGGTACAATTTCTTTGTTGTTGGGCAGGGCTTAGGGAATTTTGATCCAGAGAAGGATCCATTAAGCTTTAATCTTGTTGACCCAGTTGAGAGAAACACTGTGGGGGTACCAAATGCAGGATGGACAGCAATTAGATTCAGGGCAGACAACCCAGGTATATACAAATCACTTTTTTTTTTTTTTTTTAAATTCCCAAAATAACAAATAATACTATGGAATTAATTGGTATACACTATCACTGAAAATATTTTTTACACTATCTTTTAATCATAAATTGACATATCATTAAAAATGATAATGATTTACACTTACTTATCATAATTATCACACTTAAAATAATTTGAGATTGGTTGACCGTATAAAAACTATAGGCAAAATAGGTAGATTGGTCTTAAATGTGTGTTTTTTTTTTCTTCCCCACATCGGTTCTATAATTTTTTGTTTTTCAAATTGGTCATACACATTCCGTTCTGTTTCCATGTTATTCCTTTCTGTCAATTTCAACCTAATGCTATCAGTTTTGAGTTGATGTGGCTATCACGTTAGTCTGACACGTGACTTTTGATCTGACTTCGTAAGGTCAAAATTGACGAAAAAGACTAACGTAGAAACGAAATATAATGTGTACGACGTATCTGAGATAAAATAAAACTTATAGGAAATGTATAGGACGAATCTACCTATTCTGCCAATACTTTACACTAATATACTCTAATACTATTGAACTGTGAAGGTGTTTGGTTCCTGCATTGCCACTTAGAAGTACACACCACATGGGGACTTAAGATGGCATTCTTGGTAGACGACGGAATAGGCCCCAATGAATCCTCGCTTCCACCTCCCAGTGACCTTCCAAAGTGCTAGAGATGAAATTTGGAAACCTTAAGATAAGAGACAATGAGAGTTTGTGGTGAGGATAGGTGAGGTGATGTCACGGCCTTAAAGGGGAGCATCAAATTGTTTGTGGCAGTTTGCGAAGTTGTATTTGTAGCATAAATCAATAAAAATTTGCCGTAGACTGCATTCAACTCTTTTTTTAGGATGCAATCTGTAATTTTCTGGTGCATAAAAATTAATGTATGTGATTATTAAAAATTCAAACTGATGTAATAGTCTTCTAGAGTTCGGATGATTTTCTCCTTCTCTATCATTGACCAACTTGCGAACAATCTCTAACCGTGTTAATGAATCAGTGTATGTTTGGATGAGCATTCGATATAAGTGATTTTGAGTTTAATCGATTTTGTAAAATTGATTTGGTTATAATTGAGTCTGAAATGAAGTGATTTTTGTTTAGATGTTTTATTTCGAAAGTAAGTTTAAAGTAACAGTGTAAATTTTTTTAACTCAACTCAAAAGCTACTTTTTGTAGCTTCTAGTCAGAATCACTTCTGGAGGCAAAATCAATTTTACCTGACAGTAATCAAACATTTCATTTTTACTAAAATCACGTTTGGCAGAAGACAAGATCAATTCTGGAGATTTCCAACGTGAAACAAAACACACACTCATCCGTTGCTTCAAGATGTCTTAAACGTGGTTACCAAGACAAAATGTCCTAGACGTGTTTTTTTTATATGCAAAATTATATTAATGCGAGTATTCGGGATACCCAAATCATTTACAAAAGAACAAAGTTACCTAGAAGCGGGGAAAGATATTCTTTGGACCATAGAAACATTCTTGTAGGTTGAAAAACTAACTAAAACCCCATTACACCCCAAACGTGGTATTATTATATTTCAGGGTGTCTAGTAGGTTCTGCCAACATACAATCTATGAGTTTTGATCCAACTCAAATTGATGCAATATTGCAGGTTGAATTGAGTTGCAAATTAAGTTGGGTTGAAATACGCTCCAACTCATGATGTACAAGTTGGGTGTAGACTTGAAAAATATCGACCTAAAAAAATCACACACACACACACACATATATATATATATATATAACCGTGTAGTCATGGTGGCATTTCAAGTAGTTTTTCTCCTGTTTTATGTAGTGACATATAAATTTAGATATGGATATTTTGGTCATATGGTCATATTTATCACTTTTTTTTAAGGCAAGGTGACCCTATGTCACTATAATTTATTGGGGGGAAAAAACAAAACAAAAGAAAATAAAAGCATGGGGGACATGAACCAAAATCTATATAAAATAAATCATTTAAATCTAACATTAGATTTTTTATTCCTCCTCATATTATATTTCTGAGATTTAGACAAAACCACCGTGAAATCAGAATCAACTTCAGCAGCATTATCATTATTTAACTTCTCTGCTGAGAGAGTTATTATATAGGTCATCCTCATCCCTATTTCCCAAAAACTTTGCAAGTATTCTCATATCATGAACAACATTAGGATGCATAGGGATTGAATTAAACTCAGGAATCTGAAGATTCTTACCACTAACTGTTAAATCAAAGATAGCTATAGAATGCTCGGGCACCAGAGTATCCTTGACTGTAGAGTCAACATTAGTGGGCAACATAAGTTGAGATCTTCTCTATAGAGCCATTGACAGCATTGGTTGCAACAGAAGATGAGTTATGTGGAATGGAATTTGAGACATGATCAGGGGATATAGATTCCTTATAGACAGTCTTAACCGATTCACTGTCACTCAAATTTTCGCCCGATGATGTATCAATCTGCTCTTAATCTTCACATTTATCACTTTATATAATATATATGTGATAATATTAATTCAGTCAGTCAGTTGATTAATGCGATTTATTATTTATGGCTTTTGAGACAGTTTATTTCAAATTTATGTTAATTTAATGAAACTCAGTAATATTTATTTTATTTAAGATTTATTATATGATTTTTTGGTTTATTTGGGACATTAGTAATTTTTAATTAAAAATGTATAACCATTTTTTTATGATGTATCTTAACATTATTTCAAGAGGGATTTTTTAAAAAAAAATATCAAATGTACAAGTTGGACACAATCTAACTCACTTTTGAGCTGTTTAAGTTAAGTTGGATTGAAAAATAGCACAAAACTTTAAATGCAAGTTTTTAGGAAGCTTGTGACATTGTTATTCAATAAAATATATTTTAAGTATAATATAATAATTAAATAAACATGTTATTATGTACTTATTGAAAAATAGGATCAAGTATCTACCTCACATTAACTAGGTCTTATCGTAAGAAGAGATTGCCACAAAACCCACTCATCAGTCATCAGACACTTGCATATTTGAGCAATTAGCTCAATTGGCATCTGTTGCTTCAATTTAAGGGAAAGCATCATAGTAGAAAAATATAAAAATAACTAAAAAATGGACGCGCCAGGTAGGGGTCGAACCTACGACCTTCTGCTTAGGAAACAGACGCTCTATCCACTGAGCTACAGGCGCTGGTTGTGTTTACACCTATACATTAAACAATATATAATAATTTAAATATAATATGTTGCTCTACATGGCCTCTCCATTTAAACTTTCTCTTTCCTCAAATTTCTTATATATTGGTACACACTATTTAGGTTTAACTATTGAGTAGGTCCCTGAACTATTTGAAAATTTTCAAATAAGTCTATAAACTAAAAAATTTTGTAATTGGATCCCCGAACTTTTATAAAATTTTCAATTGGGTCCTCAAACTAAAAAAATTTCTAGTTAGGTTCTCAAACTTATATAAAATTTTCAATTGAGTCCCTAGGGTAGGGTTCCGTGAAGAGGTCGTTAAGTTTGTTGATGTGGAACGTGACCTAGAATCCCCACCCCCCCCCCCCCAACCCACACACAAAAATTTTGTATTTAGGACTGAAGGAGACCAAAATATTGAACCAGAAAACCAAACGAGACATGCGATTGCTTCTACTCCAGTACAATATAGTTATAAAAAAAAATCTTATAGTAACTAAATTTATTAGAAAAAATAGAATTGTAAATTACTATTGGCATGTGATTGTAAATCATTTACCATAATTTTGAAGAGTTGGCTCAATTAATTAAGTTGTGAGTTATATATTATTAGTATGCGGGTTTAAACTCCCATACTTGTGTTTAGTGCATTTTTTCATTTGCATCTACCCCTTTCCCCTCCCAATTGGGGGCTTCAATGCACTTCCGGACCCAAAAATAAAAATAAAAATCATGCACCATTATTTGCATAAAGAATGCAACATGAATTTAGGCAAATTCTACGGTGAGAGACACCAACATGTCTCTCATCGTGAGAGATCAATAAAAACTATTGATTCAGAGTAATCCACATGATATTATCATACACCCTCTACACCATATTATTCCTCCCCAACTCCTACCACAGTTCCACGACCCTTCCTCATCGGTCCGTTGTCCATCTCATTCATCGCTAATCGCCACCGTCATTTAGGAATAATAAGGAAATGAAGCAGTTATGCTTGGCTTCTTTCTAAATGCTTCCAGGAACCCCATTTCCTTTACTTCATTTCCAGAAGCTTTGTTTGGCTTGCAGTGCCAAATACAACACGAAGAGAAACAAGGCAATGATCAACACCGCGTTGTGCCAGAACCCATGGCACTCCAATACCCAATTGTAGAACCTGTCTGGTGACACTGTTGGACTTGAAGAATCTGAGCCTACCATCGATTCTTGAAGCATTTCTACTACGACACCATTTTGCTTGGAATGAAACCCTAATCCCAATTTCTGATTATGGAATCGCAAGGGTGGTCTCCTCTGCCGTTCATCTTCCTCTTCTTCGTCGGTGCAGAGAAGACAACAATGGTGACTAGAAATTGATTTGAAATGAAAATTAAAAAAAAAATACTGATATGAATTTTTTATTCTTTTATCAAAACAAATGGGATGTTAACAATCACACTTTAGACTTTTCTGAGTTCTAAGATTTTATAATATATTATTGGGTGCTAATTCGTCTTAACGATGTAAAGAAAACAATATAAGCTTGCCGCATCACGAATGGTTTCAGATCTTCCTGAGTTCATAGTAATAAGCCTCCAACATTTTCATTCAAATGCTTCTTTCTCAAGGTACTATCCTTTGTTCACATTCCAGAAGCCAAGACCAAAGGTACAATCTATCTTCCTGTGTTTTGTTAAGAAGAGAGAGTGAGAGAGAATAAATGTAAGAAGCAGAGAATCTGCTTTGGGTGGAGATGGTCACGAGTTCTGCTTAATGAGGGCGAATCTTGGTTCTGGCGGCAGCGGCAGCTTCTCTGGTGCCGAGAGAGGTGGAAGAAGAGAACGCTTAAGTAGGGCTGAGTGAGAAGGAAATAATAAAAAAAAAAATCCAGTGTAGATAGTGTATAATAAAATCTGGTGGAACTCTTAATCCAACGATAATAAAAAGTAGCTCACCATGAGCGATATGTATAGTTTGCCGACGCATGAAGTCGCCCATGAATTTAATGCAAACTCCATAGGAAAGCATATTCATGGGGTAGAGAAAGTCTTGGGTAGGCACAAACCCAACACCTCATCCTGAGACACACCCAATCATAATATGACAACTCATCAAAATTTAAATTTTTTAAATTTTTTTAAAAAAAGAAAACAAAACCCACTCCTTCTCTCTCCTCTGGTCGTTCATCTCCCCTCCCAACTACAAACACCATTTTTACTTGAAAAACTTGCAGATTTACCATTACAAAAGAATGGGTTTTTCATTCATCATCTACTCAGAAATCAGAACCTCCCTTTTACCTCCATTTTCACAACCTTCAACCAATGAAAACCAAATAACAAACACCTTGAAAACTTTGTTGATGCAACTAAAAACATTAACAGATCTCATTCATAAAATACTATAATAGGATTGGAGGAATACTCATTTATTAATGAACATGCCAGAAACGATATGATTGTGTATGGGAAGATTGACAGTCTTCAAAGATAGCTACAGGGTGGAATTTGCGATGCAGAAAAAGAGAAGGCACGGAAGAGGGAGGGAATATGAAGGGGCCGTATTTTTCTGTCGACTGTCTAACAAGTTTTATTATCTTTTTAATTTTATTTTAATTTACTTGGTTGTTACCTCATTTTAATTTAATGTGCTGTCAAAATCTTACTGGTTGTGCCCAACAACTCATGTTTGGGTTTGTGTTCATGGAAGAGTTTCTCATATTAAGGTCATACCCTGAAGAGAAATACTTGTATGGGCACAAACCTAACATGTCATTGTTAGGCACAACCAATTGAAAAATTACAGCAAATAAAATTTAATTAAATAAGGCCAGCATGTAAAATAAGAATCCTCCCTCTAGTAAAGCATCTTGTTGCGCGTGCACTTCACTGCTAAGTCAAGAGCCTACTCTCAACCGTCGGCTCCTCTATTCCCTCTCATTTCAGAGTGGTTTTTCGGTGGCGAATGCCATGGCCAATTGATTCAGTGCATCAGCTCGTTCGAAATCGCTTTGTTGAAGAAGTATAAAATAAAGATTGAAAATTACAACTGGGAATAGTTGAAATCGAGACCACCATGGGAGGAAGAATCAACCTTTGTTCATGGGATTCAACAGCACCACCACTCCACCCAAATGCTGCAGCCCCGTTAATGGCGTCACTATAGTTGTTTTTTCTTTTTTTCTGTTTTCTATCTGGTTTTGAAAATATTCTCAGAGTCCATGAGCTTATGTCCCTTCCTTGTGCCCATGCCTTTGTTAGCTACTCCTAAGCTTGTTGAACTTTCTATTTTTTCCAATGTCACTGTTAAGTAATACATGTAATTTGTATAAGCTTGGTTTGCTCTATGTTTGGATGATCAAACTGATTAACATTGGTGGAATACAATAGTTTAATATCTCAGTAAGATGCTTTTATTAAAAATGTTTTGCATCCAATGAATAACCCATCTTATTTGAAAGTCGAAGGTGTTGGGATAATAGATGTTTCTCATCCGTGGTAATATTCAGTGGCTTAATTAAGCCTCTGATTTGAAAGTAAGAATATTAGCTTACTGGAGACTGCCCAACAAAAAAATAAAACAACAAAAAATTGAAAAAAAAGAAAGAGCACTTGCTAACAAGTTGGGACGGGTGCTAACAAGTCGATGACGGGAGCACACTCCTCTGAACGGTAGGAAGAGAGAAGAGGTTGACAAGTTGGGATGAGACGACGAGTGAAGGAGGACCTCTCAACTTCTGGGAGAGATAACCTTTTTTTTTTTTTTTTTTTTTTTTTTTTTACAAACTGGCTTTATTTAATTAAATTTTATTAGTTGTAATGTTTTAATTGGCTGTGCCTAACAATGACATGTTAGGTTTGTGTCCATCCAAGTATTTCCCTACCCTGAATATGGGATATGAGGTACTTCTACGGTGCACCCGAGCTTTGGTGCATCATACTCCTTTTTACAATAAGGTCCTTTAAATATTGAAGTTATTTGTTTTTTGATCCTCCTCACACCCACACCCTATTCTCACATCTCCGATGATGGCCCTCATTCGTGCCTGCACCACCACCGCCAAGGCCTCCTTGCTGCACTTCCATCACCTCCGACACCCTTGTTGGAACCAAAATGATTTGGATTAAATAATCTCTAGGTTTTGATGTTAACAATAAGAATTAATTTTGTGTAGCAAAGTGTTAATGCTTTAAATCTAACAAGTGCCTTTAGCCTTAAAGAATCTCTGTTCTTATAAGCTAAAATGTTAAGTCTTTTCTCCTTGCAAATCCGCGTCCATATGTTTTCTATTGAATATCTATGCTGAAAGTATGGTCGAGTCCACTCTCCATTATAACTCCAGTGCCACGTCAGTGGACGAGCGCTTGAATGCTTTTAGTGGACGGAGAATTTCTCTTCGTGTAGACGAGAGCCCTTAGTCTGCTATTGCCACGTTACTGTACGGAGATTTTAGTTATCTCAGGTACTGGCAAGACCGTTGTTTTGAGTAGACGAAGTTTTGGTTGCCACGTCAGTGGACGAAGCCTTAAAACTCTTTTTGCTTATCTTGCCTTTACGCTAGTTTGCTGGACGAAGATTTTTTTTTAAGCATTTATACCAATTTGAACCAAAGCGAATTTATTTCTTATGATTGATATTCATTTCATTTATAATGGTTCTTCTCGTTTTCTATTAACGATTCCTTTTGCCTTGTTCCATTGAGAGAGACATAGTACAAGTCAGGACTTGCAAAAAGCAGAATAGTACAATGCAAAACGTTTTTGTACCCTGTCACCTTTTACGCTGATATAGTTGGAACTTGTACAAAGGAGGCAAAAATTTTTTTTGCAAGCTGCTTTTGCTCAGAGGTGTGCTTTTTCATGCAAGAATTTGTCTCACAGTACAAAGGCCTCGAGCAAGCTGAGTCACAACGGATATTTACCTAGTTGACTCTATTTCTAAACGGGTATTTCAAATACAACCGTTGAAGACTCTGAAGAGAAGATCAAGGACCCTATAAATAGAAGACTAAAGCTTTTGAAGAAACAACTTTTGCATATACAAAGAAATCTCAAGAAATCTCTCGCGAAGCAAATATTTTCTTATTCATTCAAAAGCAAAAGTCTGTAATATTATAGTTTGAATATTGCTATAATATTTATCTGATCTTAAACTTTCATACTCTCACATATAGTGAGTTAGAAGATCAAAGATATCAAAACTCTTTATTAGAGGTAGAGCCTGAAGAGGCTTGGTAAGAAAGAAATACTTGTGAGCCTGGAGAGGTGTTGAATACTTGGTGTAATCTATTTGAAAATAGTGGAAAAATCCTTCAAGTAGAAGGGACTGGACGTAGCTCTTGGTTGGAAGAGAGTGAACCAGGATAAAACATCTTGTGTAAATCTTCTTATCCCTTATCTCTTTTGTTTTACGTATTTATACTAACTGTGGGGATTTGAACTTGAATTTGTTATTCCTTCAAAAGACTTCTTTTCTGTGTGCTTTATTCTGTCTCCTTAACTTTGTGTGAGAAAATCTTTTTGAAAAGGCTGTTTTCGAAAAATATTAACAAACACAATTCAACCCCCCCTTCTTGTGTTTGCCTGTGTCAACTTCAGTTGGTATCAGAGCTCAGCCTCGAAAGGGTTGAGCATCTAACAAGTGCTGAGGAAGTACGATCCTATCACCATGGATGCAGAAGGACAAGCTATCAACAGACCTCCACTCTTTGATGGAACAGATTACGACTATTGGAAGAAGAGAATGATGGCCTTCCTAGATGCACAGAATCTAGACATCTGGGAACTGATAGAGAATGGCTACACTGAGCCAAGAAGTGAAA
Organism: Echinosophora koreensis; assembly: GCA_035048595.1. Taxonomy (NCBI): domain Eukaryota; kingdom Viridiplantae; phylum Streptophyta; class Magnoliopsida; order Fabales; family Fabaceae; genus Echinosophora; species Echinosophora koreensis. The sequence goes on along the minus strand of JAPCYP010000019.1, from coordinate 4,422,221 downwards.
ATCAAGTTGTACTGGCTAGAGCAGATTGGAGTGTTGATCAAAAAGCTAAACATCAACTAAATCTCAAAGCCAAACATTACTTGATGTGTGCTATTACCAGATCAGAACATGATAAAGTTCACAGCTGCAACACAGCAAAAGAAATCTGGGATACACTGGCTCTCGCTCATGAAGGCTCATCACAAGTGAAGGAGTCAAAGATAAGCATGCTGGTTCACCAGTATGAACTCTTCAAGATGACTGATCATGAGTCTATAGATCAGATGTTTGGAAGATTTCAAACAATAACAAACAGTCTCAGATCTCTGGGAAAGGTATATGAGAATAGAGATCATATCAGAAAGATTCTGAGAAGTCTCTCCAAACAGTGGAGACCAAAGGTCACTGCTATTCAAGAAGCTAAGAATCTGAATACTCTCTCTCTGGAAGAACTTCTAGGATCATTAAAAGTTCATGAACTTGAACTAAATGAGGAAGACAATTCCAGAAAGGGAAAGTCCATTGCTTTAAAGGCAAAGAAAGCAAGTTCTTCAAAAGTTCTCAAAGCTGCTGAGTCTTCAGATGATGCTGAACCTTCAGACAGTGATGAAGGATCAGATGAAGATGAACTATCCTTCATCTCCAGAAAGATACAACATATGTGGAGAAGAAAAAATAATTTCAAGAGAAAGCCATTCAACAAGAAATTTTCTAAGGAGAAGTCAGACTCTAAAGAAAAAGGTCCACCTTTGTGCTTTGAGTGCAAAAAGCCTGGACATTTCAAAGCCGACTGCCCTGACCTAAAAGAGAAGAAGAAGTTCTTTAAGAAAAAGAAGGGCTTAATGGCTACATGGGAAGACTTGGACTTATCCTCATCAGATGAGGAAGAGGAAGCAGAGGAAGAGGCAAACATTTGCCTCATGGCAGACACATCATCAGAGAATGAGTACACTGATGATGATGAGGTAACAGATTCTGAACCTTCAACTCTCAAAAATGCCTTTGATGAATTACTGCATGACTCATCCATATTATCTCATGAATACAAAAGTCTTAAAAAGAAGTTTGCAAAATTAACCAAAGAATATGATAGAGTTTGCATGGAAAAACAAAGTTTGTTTCAAGAAAATGATAAGCTGAAATCAGAGAATGTCAGTCTAACTGACAAATTTGAATGTGAGCCTGACAATTCTTGTGAAGTTGCAAAACTAAAACAAGATGTAAAATACTTGACAGACTCTCTGTCAAAACTGGTAGGAGGCTCAGATAAGCTTAGTCTTATCCTAAGGTATTCTAGGTCACCCCTTGATAAATCTGGCCTTGGTTATGACAATAAGAAGTATGAGGCATCTTACACTAAGTCAAAACCACCTATGCAGCAAAGAGCTTCAAAAGCTCCAGCTAGGTATGCAAAAACCAAATCTGGCCCGTCCAACACCTTTTGTAAAGTGTGTGGAAAAAGTGGGCACTCTACATCTAGATGCATACATAATAGGCATACTAAATATTCTCGTCCAAAGAAAACTAACATGAAAGGACCCAAGTCAGTTTGGGTACCTAAGAACAAGATAATACCTGTTGCAGATCTGCTTAACAACAGGAAAGAAACAAACATCCTGGTACTTGGACAGTGGATGCTCACGTCACATGACGGGAGAAAAGTATATGTTCCAAGACCTTAAACATAAGGATGGTGGCTGGGTGACATTTGGAGGAAATCAGAAAGGAAAGATCACTGGTATAGGTAAAATCGGTAAACATCCTTTTCCCTCCATTGATAATGTTCTTTTGGTGAATGGTTTAAAACATAATCTACTGAGCATAAGTCAATTATGTGACAGTGGATATGATGTTTCTTTTAATAAGAACATGTGTTATGTCAAGAAAAATGATGGATCAATTTTATTCACTGCTAAGAGGCAAAACAATTTATACAAAATTGACTTGGAGGACCTCTCAAATCAAAGTGTCTCATGTTTAGTGTCCATTGAAGATGAACGTTGGATTTGGCATAAAAGGCTAGGTCATGCAAGCTTGAGATTAATCTCAAAGCTAAATAAGCATAACCTCGTGAGAGGTTTACCAAACCTTAAATACAAATCTGATGCTCTCTGTGATGCATGTCAGAGGGGAAAACAAGTCAAAGGTTCTTTTGAATCTAAGAATATTGTAAGTACCAAAAGACCACTAGAACTGCTACACCTTGATCTTTTTGGTCCAACAAGGACTGCTTCTATCAGTGGTAAGAAATATGGTCTAGTCATTGTGGATGACTATACTAGATGGACATGGGTTATGTTTCTTGCTCACAAAGATGAGTCCTTCAAGGTCTTTTCTGTATTCTGCAAACGTGTACAGAATGAAAAGGGGATGGGTATAGCTTCAATCAGAAGTGACCATGGGGGAGAATTTGTCAATGAGCTATTCAATGAGTTTTGTGAAGAAAAAGGAATTCAACACAACTTCTCAATACCAAGAACACCACAGCAAAATGGTGTGGTAGAGAGAAAGAACAGATCTCTTCAAGAGATGGCTAGGACTATGCTCAATGACAATTCTGTCCCTAAGCACTTCTGGGCTGAAGCTGTGAACACTGCCTGCTACATTCAGAACAGAATATACATTAGACCAATTCTGAATAAGACTCCCTATGAATTGTGGAAAGGCAGAAAACCCAACATATCTTATTTTCATCCTTTTGGATGTAAATGTTTTATTTTAAATACAAAAGATCAACTTGGTAAGTTTGATGCAAAGGTAGACAATGGAATTCTTCTAGGATTTTCTGAAACCTCAAAAGGTTTTAGAGTGTATAACTCAAGAACGTTAACAGTAGAAGAATCTATACATGTTAGATTTGATGACAAACAGCCTGATAAGAAACTATCAGAGCTAGATGAAAGTTTTGCAGATCTTGACTTAAACATCACAGGAGAAACAAATGAAGTCAAAACTGATGATCCAGTTGAAGACCCTTCTCATCAACCAGAAGCATCCACCTCTCAACAAGACAATGCTCAGAGAACTTGGCATTTCAAGAATTATCATCCACCGGATCAAATAATAGGAAATCCAAGCGATAAGCTAAGAACCAGATCAACTTTCAGAGAGCAAGAAGACTCTGCATTGGTGTCTGAATTGGAACCAAAAACTGTAGATGAGGCTCTGCTGGACAATGGTTGGATTTTGGCAATGCAAGAAGAGCTGAATCAGTTTGAGAGGAGTGAAGTTTGGACTCTGGTAACCCTACCTAAGAATAAATCTGTTATAGGAACAAAATGGGTTTACAGAAACAAGCTTGACGAAAATGGTAAGGTTATAAGAAATAAAGCAAGATTGGTTGCACAAGGTTATTCTCAAGAAGAAGGTATAGACTATACTGAAACCTTTGCACCCGTTGCAAGATTGGAAGCAATCAGAATTTTACTCTCATTTGCTGCACATCATAACATTATGCTTTTTCAAATGGATGTAAAAAGTGCTTTTTTAAATGGTTTTATCAATGAAGAAGTTTATGTTATGCAACCACCGGGTTTTGAGAATGAAACCCAACCTGAACATGTATACAAGCTTAAGAAAGCTTTATACGGCCTAAAACAAGCCCCAAGAGCTTGGTATGATAGGCTAAGTTCTTTTCTAATGGATAATGGTTTTGTCAGAGGAAAGGTAGACACCACCTTATTTAGAAAATCAATTAATTCCAACTTCATTGTAGTACAGATCTATGTAGATGATATTATTTTTGGTGCTACTAATGAATCTTTGTGCAAAGAATTCTCAAAGCTAATGCAGAAAGAGTTTGAAATGAGCATGATGGGAGAACTCAAATTCTTTCTTGGACTTCAAGTCAAACAATCTATAGACGGGGTGTTCATCCATCAAACTAAGTACACAAAGGAACTTCTCAAAAAGTTTAAGATGGATGATTGCAAACCGATGAACACACCTATGCATCCCACGTCCACACTGAACATAGATGATAAAGAGAAAAAGGTAGATCAGAAGGTATACAGAGGTATGATTGGATCTCTCTTGTATCTAACTGCTTCTAGGCCTGATATAATGTTCAGTGTTTGCTTGTGTGCTCGTTTTCAATCTGATCCTAGAGAATCTCATTTATCAGCAGTTAAAAGAATCTTTAGATATTTGAAAGGTACTACTAATCTTGGTCTGTGCTTTAAGAAAGATGGAGATTACAGATTAGTTGGCTTTTGCGATGCTGACTATGCTGGAGATAGAATTGAAAGAAAAAGCACCAGTGGGGGATGTCACTTCATTGGAGCTAATCTAGTGTCATGGTCAAGCAAAAGGCAGAGTACCATTGCCCTATCAACCGCTGAAGCAGAATATATATCAGCTGCAAACTGCTGCTCACAACTTCTCTGGATCAAACACCAATTGGAGGACTATAATGTGTCTGTAAGTAGTATTCCACTAATGTGTGATAATACTGCTGCAATTAATTTGTCTAAGAATCCAATTCTTCATTCTAGGGCTAAGCATATAGAAATCAAACATCACTTTATCAGAGACTATGTGCAAAAGGGTGTTTTTGATATTCAATTTGTAGATACTGACCATCAATGGGCAGATATCTTTACTAAACCTCTTGCTGAGGACAGATTTACTTTTATCAGAAAACATCTTAACATGCTGTATGTGGTTTAAAATGGTATATGTATTGATTGCATGTTTTATCTGCGCGTCCACTAGTTTTGGCGTCCAGAACTTGTGAAGTCTACGCGTCCACTACTGTTGGTGTGCCGCGTCCACTTCATATGTTTTTATGCGTCCACCCTCAATCTTATGTGGACCCAATCTTACATACATTTGTCTTTTATATATATGAACTCAGTTATATTAAAACGTTTGATATTAATCATTTCCTTGCTGAGTCAGCGACTTCCATCAATCCCATCGTAACCTTTTTACGGTCCCAATATGCCAACGCCGTTTTTTTCACTAAAGTCTTGTCTAATCAATCTTTTTTTTAATTCCCTTGAAAACTGTTGGTATTCGAAAACTCTTTAAAGGTAACTCCTTTCCCTCTGAAAAACCTTTCGCTACTCTTCATCTTTGATAACTTCTCTCTGAAAAGTTTTCGAACTCTCTTTCTTCAAACCTTAACCTACTCAAGAACTCAACAATGGCTTCAACCTCAACTCCCGAACCTGCCTATGTTACTGACATCATCAATATCGCGGCTGAACATCATTTTAACTTCGAAATTTTGTGTGAGTACAACTTGGATGTAAGCAAGTTCATCAACGCTGCTGGTTGGGACGGATTGTTTCTGGAAAAGGTCTCGATTTATCCAGACTTAATAAGGGACTTCTGGAGGAAACCAACGATTACTGAAACTGAGATAGTAGGGTTTGTCCAAGGAAAGAAGATAACTGTCTCTGAGAAGACCATCTCTGATGCAATCGTTTGTGCCCAAGAGGGTTTAATCATGACAGAAAATTGGGAAGAAGATCTTGGTGGTACTGAAACCATCGCTGTTACACTGATGCGAGATGACACAGTGAGGACTCACTCATGGAAGTCATCTGAAATGAAGGATCACATTAGGATTCTTCATCAGATTCTGAACAAGACAGTGCTTCACAAGGCAGGGTCTAAGGACAACCTCTCTGCCCTTCACAAGTTTTGTCTCTGTAACTTGGTCTATGAGACAAAAATAAACTTGCCATGGATCCTGTTTCATCGTTTCAAGGATGCCATCACACACAGGGAAACAGCCTCTCATATCACTTTCTCTCATCTTCTGTCAAAAGTCTTCAAGCAGCAAGGCTTGTATGATTACTTAGATGCAAAGCCTCAAGAAGAACAAGACAAGATCTTTCGTTCAAAGGGGATGCAAGCTGCCATTTTTGGAAAAAGCAATCTAAGTAGCATGCACCTTGACACATACAAGCTTGTTGAAATGTCAAAACAAGAAGAGAAAATGAAGATTAAGGAAGAAGCAGTTGAGGCCAACAATGCAGCTATTCTTGGTCTCAGGAGAGGAACTAGAAGGAAAACTATGGCTGTCAGAAAGCCTGCTCCTAGAAGGCCTACCAGAGGCATTGTTATAAATGAGCCTGGCAGTGAGGCTCCTCAACTTGCTCCTCAACCTGCTCCCAAGAGAGCTAGAAAACTAATTCTGCCTCAAGACGATGATGAAGATGATAATGTTCCACTGGGAACAGTTTTAAAGAGGAAAGCAGCTGCTGCTGTTGATGTTGCTGTGCCTACCAAGAGGAGGCAACCTGCAAGGAAAGCAAGAACCTTTGCAGCCTCTGAGGTCAACACATCCTCTGATGTTCCTCCTATTAATGTGAGTGATGATGTCCCTACCCCAAGTGTAGATTTCTTTGATAATGTATATAGACCTTCTTTACCCTCACCCTTACCCTCACCACAAAGAGAACAACCTGACCAAACCACAAATTCATCTTCACCACTAAATAGCCCAACTCACTTAACCTCACCTCAACCTACACCACTCAAAACCCTCTTTCCACCCATTATTCCTGATTCAGATCCCTGGTTTCATCAAGAAGATGATGGAATCTGCAGAGGTGCCCCCTTCCCTAAACAACTAAGAAAACTTTTTCCACCAATCATACCTTCATCCACTATTTTTGCCAATAGGTCCGAGAACTGGGCTCAGGTCAAAAGAAATTGGAAAATTCTGTTCCATACTCATCAACCTGACCCTGAACTTAACCTTGAAACTCCTCTGACCAGGTGGTACTCCCATCCTGAGTATGACTATGAACCTTATGAGGAATACCCTTGGACCACCAAATACCCAAACTCTCAGCCCCCAAAAGGTCCCTTTCCATCAGAGATGAACACCCACCATGGCCCTCTCCTCACCCATCTACCCCTCAACCGTTTCCCTCCAAGAAAAATTTACCCCAACCTACAAAAAACCCCACCTCTGATTCCTCACACTCAAGGAGTAGCACGACACATCATTCCCGTATGGGAAACAGATCCTAAAAGGAACCATCTGCCTACCTTACCTGAGAGGAGAGCTCGATCATCTAGGCACGTTCCAATTATTCTGGATGCAAACACACAATGGATGAAATTTGAGCATCCCAGCATCTATGGAAGTGCCTCAGACCACTTTGCAGATCAACTGATTTACAACATTCTGAAGTGGGAGTTCAGCTACTTCCAGATTGAAAGAGCTGCACGATGGGTTCCTATCACTTGGCTGAGACACCATAAGGAAACTCGAGTAGGCATTGCTCCCTACCCCATCTGTCCAAGACTTGGCATGATAGACCTCAACAAAGACAAAGACATGAGGTGCAGAAGAAATAAAGGGGTCATGCCTGAAGCTCACTCTGCCATTCTGGACTTGTCTCAGGAACTCTTTGATCACTCCGAGCTTGACTTCTATCTATATATGGAGGATGTGCAGAAAATTGGAGAAATGAAGGCTGCAGACTTCTGGTTATCTCACATCATCCACTGCACCAGGAAAGCCTCTTCTTCTGGTTTGACTCAAGAAGAGAAGAAGGAAATTCCTAAGTACAGAGGAAAATGTGGCCTATCCAAAGTAAGGCACATGATCTACAAAGATCTGTGGGGACTTCCTATTACCAGCAGGGATGTGGAGGAAATCATACCTATCCACTGGGCAAAGGATTTACCTCAGAAACCTATCACAGTTGCCACTGCACCTCCAGCAACTTCTTCCTCAGATCAGGCAGCCCAAGAGTTAATTGTAGAAGGCCCTGAACTTGATGAGCAAATGTCTTCTCAGCCTACTTCAGTTGAACCTTCATCTGCACAAGCTAAGCAGTCTGCTGAGGCTGGTGTCTCTAAGCAAGGAGCTGAGTCTGCTAAGACTTCTTCTCAACCATTAGCTCTTGCTATGGTCAGAACAGCAGCCCAGGCTCAAGACACTGTCTCTGACACTGCTGAGAGCTCAAGACAACTTACCTTGCCACCCAATCTTGAAGACATCATTGGGAAAATTGTTGATGATAAGGTTGGCAAGATAGTTGAGGAAAAGACTGAGCAGATGGCTCAACAGCTTGAAGAAAGGGTGCAGAAGCAAGTTCAAGACTCTCTGGCCCCTACAAATGCAGTGATGAACCAAATGCTGGCTCTGATCTTGGAGTTTCAGAGAAATCAAAATCCCCAGCCTAATCAACCACCTCCTCCACCACCTCCTTCTATCTAAATTTTTTTTTCTCTGTTCTTTTCTCTGTCTTTATCCTTTTCTTGTGTGCTGACAATGATGGTCCACTCCCTTTTGCCTTTTTGTCTGATGACAAAAAAGGGGGAGAAAGGAAAGATTAAATTTTATAATTAATACAGAGATTTTTTTTTACATAGTTGTCTGCATATGCATAAATATATACTCATCTTGCTGATACTATGCCTTGACTTCATGATTATGCTTCAATACTGCTTTGAACTCTAATGTTTTATAGGATGCTATCTTGATTTGTTAATCAATGTTATTGCAAATGAGACTTGACTTATTATGCCTTAACAGCATTTATCTGTTGACTGCCTTGTCTTAGGGGGAGCCTTGTAAGCTCTCTTAAACTTTGCAAAATAAATTTAATTAGTTTTTGTCATCATCAAAAAGGGGGAGATTGTTGGAACCAAAATGATTTGGATTAAATAATCTCTAGGTTTTGATGTTAACAATAAGAATTAATTTTGTGTAGCAAAGTGTTAATGCTTTAAATCTAACAAGTGCCTTTAGCCTTAAAGAATCTCTGTTCTTATAAGCTAAAATGTTAAGTCTTTTCTCCTTGCAAATCCGCGTCCATATGTTTTCTATTGAATATCTATGCTGAAAGTATGGTCGAGTCCACTCTCCATTATAACTCCAGTGCCACGTCAGTGGACGAGCGCTTGAATGCTTTTAGTGGACGGAGAATTTCTCTTCGTGTAGACGAGAGCCCTTAGTCTGCTATTGCCACGTCACTGGACGGAGATTTTAGTTATCTCAGGTACTGGCAAGACCGTTGTTTTGAGTAGACGAAGTTTTGGTTGCCACGTCAGTGGACGAAGCCTTAAAACTCTTTTTGCTTATCTTGCCTTTACGCTAGTTTGCTGGACGAAGATTTTTTTTAAGCATTTATACCAATTTGAACCAAAGCGAATTTATTTCTTATGATTGATATTCATTTCATTTATAATGGTTCTTCTCGTTTTCTATTAACGATTCCTTTTGCCTTGTTCCATTGAGAGAGACATAGTACAAGTCAGGACTTGCAAAAAGCAGAATAGTACAATGCAAAACGTTTTTGTACCCTGTCACCTTTTACGCTGATATAGTTGGAACTTGTACAAAGGAGGCAAAAAAATTTTTTGCAAGCTGCTTTTGCTCAGAGGTGTGCTTTTTCATGCAAGAATTTGTCTCACAGTACAAAGGCCTCGAGCAAGCTGAGTCACAACGGATATTTACCTAGTTGACTCTATTTCTAAACGGGTATTTCAAATACAACCGTTGAAGACTCTGAAGAGAAGATCAAGGACCCTATAAATAGAAGACTAAAGCTTTTGAAGAAACAACTTTTGCATATACAAAGAAATCTCAAGAAATCTCTCGCGAAGCAAATATTTTCTTATTCATTCAAAAGCAAAAGTCTGTAATATTATAGTTTGAATATTGCTATAATATTTATCTGATCTTAAACTTTCATACTCTCACATATAGTGAGTTAGAAGATCAAAGATATCAAAACTCTTTATTAGAGGTAGAGCCTGAAGAGGCTTGGTAAGAAAGAAATACTTGTGAGCCTGGAGAGGTGTTGAATACTTGGTGTAATCTATTTGAAAATAGTGGAAAAATCCTTCAAGTAGAAGGGACTGGACGTAGCTCTTGGTTGGAAGAGAGTGAACCAGGATAAAACATCTTGTGTAAATCTTCTTATCCCTTATCTCTTTTGTTTTACGTATTTATACTAACTGTGGGGATTTGAACTTGAATTTGTTATTCCTTCAAAAGACTTCTTTTCTGTGTGCTTTATTCTGTCTCCTTAACTTTGTGTGAGAAAATCTTTTTGAAAAGGCTGTTTTCGAAAAATATTAACAAACACAATTCAACCCCCCCTTCTTGTGTTTGCCTGTGTCAACTTCAACCCTCCCTCGTGACAAACTAGGAGTCGCGCCGTCATCTTCTCCGCACCGTGATTTCGACTTTGTATATAGAAATCGGTCCACAACCAGGGGCGAGATAAAGCAAAGAAAACGAAGAAAAAATTTCTGGGTTAAGCAGATTTTTCTCCTAGAAAAACTGAATTTAGCTCAAAATGTGTCAATTAGGGGTTTCTGGACCCATGTTTTGTGCTTCTTGTGTGTGTGGTTTGCAATTGAGGATTTGAGGTGTGTCAGTGGACCTTTGCCATAGAGAACAGAAATTAGCATATTTACTTTGTTTAATGTGAGACTATAGTTAATTTGAAGCAAGATTATGGAGAATCTTTTCACTTAGGTTAATTTGTGAATGAATGGTCACGAAGGTGCTTCGGGTTTGATTATTGTGTTAAGTTGGAGAAATAAATGACGACAGGGAGGAGCAGGGGGAGAAACGAATGCAGATGGTGTCATCAACGATATCTCCTGATTCTTCTACTTCCACGATGGCAGGTCTGGGTTGAAATTGAAGATTTGGTGGAGAAGATGAAGCATCGAAATTTCTGGGTAGTGGTTGCGGCGACGACGACCAGAAAAAGGTTTAGGTGAAAAAGCAGTCGTCGTCGGAGAAAGGCTGCAGTGGAGACCGCAGAAGATGTAGGAATGAGATGAAGGTGGTGGTGGTGGTGTAGCAATTGAGTGGGAACGTGCGAGGAGGACCAAAATGCAAATAACTTAAATATTTAAAGGACCTTATTGTAAGAAGGAGTATAGTGGACCAAATTTAGCGGGGTGCACCGTAGAGATACCCCTTAATAAACTTTAGAGGCAAAAACTGAATTTAATATATTATAAAAAAGTTTTTTTTTGTAAGACAATAAAAAGATGTTTGTTGAGCAAACTTGGCAAGTGTACCAAATTGCTGCAAGTAATAAAAACGGTGTGAACTGGATATCGTCCACAGGAATTGGTTACCAAATACCAATTCACAAATTAAACAATTATCTAAACGAAAATTTAGTATGAAGAGAGTTCAAAATAAAATAAATTAAAACAAAAGAGCATTAAAATATTTTTGGAATTTTTGTTGTGATAAAATAGAAATAAAAGCGTTAGGGATTTGATTTTATCCAATTATGAATCTGGATTCCTCATAGACAAGGAATCCTGTAAATTATCGACAAATTCCCTTAATTAATTGAAGCCTAATTCCTTAGTGAATCAATTTTATCAAACCTCACTAATTACCTTAATTCCTTAGGCCTAATAAACAAAAGCATGATGATCACAGCTCTATGGAATTTGTTAAAGACCCACACTAATTAAGTTATCTATTCCTAGATTAACCCAAATAATGGTAATGTTTATAAAAGGCATGTTCATAAGTCACTATTCCTAACATAAAAATGAACCCTCAGAAACACAAGAATGATGGGCAAATATTCAGATGTTGTTAAGCATAGTAAACATCACATCAACAAAACCAATTGTTCATAAAATAATCAGAGAGTCACATCAAAACCCTAGTAAAAAGGAATTTAGCTAGACATACTAAATTCTAAAATAAAATATAATAAAGATAAAGAGTGAAAGAAAAACTCCATGAAAATGAAGATGATCCTTCCGAAATGTGCAGCACTGGTTCACCCCGTTCTCCAGCCACTCTGCGGCTTCCTCCTTTTTCGTCCCTAATGCTCCTCTTTCTTCACAATTAAACGGCCTCCTGTGCGTTATTTTTTTATTTTCACTGCCGTTACGCTATATCTCCCTTGTGCGGCTCTTCTTTTTCTATTCACGCTGTTCCTCTATTTTTTCATTCCACACGTGCAGCATCCTCTTGCAAGGCCAACACACTTTCATTTTAGAGAGCTTCACGTTCCAATCCTAAAGTCCAAATGGCTTCACTTGGGCTTTTGCATTGGGTCTCATGCTATTTAGCTAACATTATATTAATAGCCCAAATTCCAATTAAGCAAATCTGCTTGCAGAATTTTTTTCTCTCTTAGCTCTTCATGACTCAAACTCTCTTTATTATTTATTTCCTATAATAGTAAACAAGTAAAAATATTATTAGATAAACTCTAAAAATATGAAATTAAAATAAAATAATAAAACATTATTTAAAACTCAATTAACTAAACTTAGGGACAAAACTCAATCAATTAGCACAATTAGGAGTAAAAATTCACTTAAAAAATATATAAATCACAGTTTCTAGTAGATTATCAATGTTCTTAGTGATGCTAAAGTAATACGTTTGGATTTTCTAATATTTCTTTTGTCAATGGATTTATATGGATGAATGGATGAGATTCTCGTAGATTTAAAATTTGAAGAATTAAATCAATTAAATCAATACATTAAAACAAAATTGATAAAGATGCAGTAATATGAGACGAAAAATAAGTTTGACTAAAAAGTTAATGCAAAAGTCAAGTTTTGCTAGTGGGATTTGCCTTTTATGTCATTTTAGGCAAGCATCCAAATTCAAGCCTAATGCATATGGCCTATTTGTTAAAGTTATTATTCTTAATGCAAAAAGCATAATGCCCATTGCATCCTCCAATTAATTAAGAGTAATGCTGCTCACACGTACTTGCATCTACATCACTTCATATTTATATTATTTTTCACAGTTTTACTGTTTGATTAACTGATTCTATATTATTTTCTGTGTACATATAATTTTGCCATGTAAACATACGTGACGAATGTGATGCACAAATTGATTTGTGGGAAACACATTTTTAGTTAATTGTTTTCAATTTGTTATTGTACTTTCCCATCTAGAAAGAAGGTGAGTGTCTTGGTACTCACATCTTGAGGCTATATCATGGACTAAGGTTATCCAATATCGTTACTGGAACAATAATATTAGGTGCCTCTATGCCAAGAGTTGTTTCTTAATGCTTATTAATCCATGCCAAGAGTTGTTTCTTAATGCTTATTAACTTTTCTTATTATTTAGGGTTTTTTAGTCTTGTTACATCAGGAGGTAAATTACGCCTTCCCCAGAAAAAGTTTGTGTACTTTTTACTATTTTTACCCTTATCATTATTGAAACCATTTTTGAATACAGTGATTATCGATTAAGGGCGAAACTTTGTCATTAGTTAAAACTTAATAGGCTTAAAGCTACAGGCCAGAGTGACATTCCATTCCCAACTTTAACCAAACTCAATCTCATTGTTGAACATATGACATTTAGTTTACTTCTCAGAGTATCAATATCATAATACGTTATATATAGATATTTATCTGCACTCACCTTTAGCAGACAAGTGTCCTTATTACTAGTGATACAAAAAACATTTTTTATCCAAATCACTTTTTATATCAACTCCTTATTTTCCTTTCAACAATGCTACTCATGTAGGCTATTTCACATCTCTATAGTTTTCAATTATTAACTTCTCTTATTGTTAGGATCTTTTTAATTCTCTTTGAAAAAAAACTAAATTAGGTTAGTTTGATACTTGTTCGACATTGCAATTAGACCCTATATCAGGAGGTAAATTATACTTTCCCCAGAAAAGTTTGTGTATTTTACTATTTGTATCCTTATCATTATTGAAACCATTTTGAATACAATGATCATCGATTAAGGGCGAACATTGTCATTAGTTAAAACTTAATAGGCTTAAAGCTACATGCCAAAGTGACGTTCCTTTCAACAATATTACTCATGCAGGCTATTTCACATCTCTATAGTTTTCAATTATTAACTTCTCTTATTGTTAGGGTCTTTTTAATTCTGTTTGAAAAAAAAACTAAATTAGGTTAATTTGATACTTGTACGACATTGCAATTAGGCCTTACATCAGGAGGTAAATTATACTTTTCCCCTGAAAAGTTTGTGTATTTTACTATTTGTATCCTTATCATTATTGAAACCATTTTGAATACAGTGATTACCGATTAAGGGCGAACATTGTCATTGGTTAAAACTTAATAGGCTTAAAGCTACAGGCCAGATTGACGTTCCATTCCCAACTTAAACCAAACTCAATCCCATTATTGAACATATGACATTTAGTTTATTTCTCTTAGTATCGATATCATAATATGTTATATGCAGATATTTATCTGCACTCACCTTTAGCAGACAAGTGTCTTTATTACTAGTGATACAAAAAACATTTTTCATCCAAATCACTTTTTTTATATCAACTCCTTATTTTCCTTTCAACAATGCTACTCATGCAAGCTATTTCACATCTCTATACTTTTCAATTATTAACTTATCTTACTGTCAGGGTCTTTTTAATTCTGTTTGAAAAAAACTAAATTAGGTTAATTTGTTACTTGTACGACATTGCAATTAGGCCTTACATCAGGAGGTAAATTATACTTCCCCCCGAAAAGTTTGTGTATTTTACTATTTGTATCCTTATCATTATTGAAACCAGTTTGAATACAGTGATTACCGATTAAGGGCGAATATTGTCATTAGTCAAAACTTAATAGGCTTAAAGATACAGGCCAGAGTGACGTTCCATTCCCAACTTTAACCAAACTCAATCCCATTATTGAACATATAACATTTAGTTTATTTCTCTTAGTATCAATATCATAATATGTTATATGTAGATATTTATCTGGACTCACCTTTAGCAGACAAGTGTCCTTATTACTAGTGATACAAAAAACATTTTTCATCCAAATCACTTTTTTTATATCAACTCCTTATTTTCCTGTCAACAATGCTACTCGTGGAGGCTATTTCACATCTCTATAGTTTTCAATTATTAACTTCTCTTATTGTTAGGGTCTTTTTAATTCTGTTTGAAAAAAAAAACTAAATTAGGTTAATTTGATACTTGTACGACATTGCAATTAGACCCTACATCAGGAGGTAAATTATACTTTCCTCAGAAAAAGTTTGTGTATTTTACTATTTTTATCCTTATCATTATTGAAACCATTTTGAATACATTGATTATCGATTAAGGGCGAACATTGTCATTAATTAAAACTTAATAGGCTTAAAGCTCCAGGCCAGAGTGAATTTCCATTCCCAACTTTAACCAAACTCAATCTCATTATTGAACATATGCATTTAGTTTACTTCTCTTAGTATCGATATCATAATACGTTATATATAAATATTTATCATCACTCACCTTTAGCATACAAGTGTTCTTATTACTAGTGATACAAAAAACTTTTTTATCCAAATCACTTTTTTATATCAACTCCTTATTTTCCTTTCAAGAATGCTACTCATGTCATGCAGGCTATTTCACGTCTCTATAGTTTTCAACTTTTCATCATTTGATTACAATTGACCCATTTCGTTTTTTGCATATATACATTATAACCCTTTTCTCATTCAATACCCTGATTCGTGCTCTCTCAGTACCTAGTTTTCACTCTGTAATACCTATATATCTGTACATGTATGTAATGTATGTAGTTGCTTTTATAGTTGCTTCCTCATGAAGAAACGACAAAAGGAAATAGTTTCCCGCTTTTCCTTTCCTGATTGTAACAGAATCTCTCTCTTTTTTTCTCTCTATTGGGTCTTAAATTTCTGCACCCTCTTTCATACTCTTGCACTTCGCTTCCTATACTTTTATCTCTTTCCCTTGGAGCTCAACTTTGGAAAAATCTTTATCTTTTTTGGGGTGAGAGTTGCTATCTTATTTCTGGTTTCATCTATAAGAAACTAACATCTTTAGTTATTTATTTTTAGTTTCAGAATTCTCTCTAAGATTATACTCACTCTTACCCATCAAAATTCTGGTACAATATAATTTTTCCAAGATTCTCTTCGATTCTAAAAGGTATGACTTTTATAGATTCTCAAGTTTATGCTGTCAAGGAAAGTAGATTCTTGATCACACTTGAAAGATTCTGAATTCTCTTCTCTTCTGAATCAAACCTCTATAATTTCTTCCTGCTATTGCTTCTCTTATGTGTTTCTAAGCACCCCTTTTCAAGTTCTTCTCCATTTCCATCTCTTTAGTGACTTCATTTCAAGTAGGGGAACTTTTGTACACGCTTGTGGTATAAGGCATGGAATTGGAAACTTTGTACCCTCCTTGTCTTATGTCAAGTTCAGATTGGTTTGTGCAAGAAGAGAGCAACAACACAGAATGGACTAGAGAAGAGAATAAGAAGTTTGAGAGTGCCCTTGCCATATATGATAAGGACACACCAGACAGATGGTTTAAGGTGGCAGCCATGATCCCTGGGAAGACTGTGTTTGATGTGATCAAGCAGTATAGGGAATTGGAAGAAGATGTTGGTGAAATAGAAGCAGGCCGGGTTGCGATTCCAGGCTATATTGCTTCTTCTTTCACCTTTGAGCTTGTTGGCAACCAGAATTATGATGATGGATGCAGAAGGAGGGCTGCAACTGTTAGGGGTTCTGATCAGGAGAGGAAGAAAGGGGTCCCCTGGACTGAAGAGGAACACAAGTGAGTTTCATCAATTTATAATCTTCAATTGTCTCACTGTTTTGTTCTTTAACTCTCTTCTCTAGCACTATTTTTAGTCAAGAGCAGGAAAAATGTTGATATTGAAACTCAGCCAATCAATCATGATTTTGTGAAGCAAGTAACTCAACTTAGGCCTAAATAACAATTAGTCAAGAATTAGGACCTGATTGGTTTGTTCCTTGTTTCCTATTTTCATTTCCTATTTTTAGAAGTAATTACAACCAAAATCATTATAAGACTATGACATTGTTTTTATTATGTTTCCTGTTTTCAAAGACTTGTATAAGAAACGGTGAAAACAAATAATTGTTTTGACCTCTTGAGTTTGTATTAGTATATTATGTTTTTAGCTGCATGCATGCCCAAAGCAGATGACATGTTAAATATAATTTTTAGTTGGTTTAGGTGTTGCCTTTGCACCTGTTACCTTCTACTTATTATTGCTTTTAGTCTTTATCTGTAAGGCTGCTATTTGAGCTGCTTCAATCTCTACTCTTTTTGGTTCCTGTACTTAACATAGGTCCTTGGTTTAAATTACAGACGTTTTCTGATGGGACTTCTGAAGTATGGTAAAGGGGACTGGAGAAATATCTCTCGCAATTTTGTGATCACAAAGACTCCAACTCAAGTTGCTAGCCATGCTCAGAAGTACTACATAAGGCAAAAGGTTTCTGGAGGGAAGGATAAAAGGAGACCTAGCATCCATGATATAACCACTGTAAATCTTACAGAAACTGCCACTTCAGATAAGAACAAATCCCTTTTATTCAATGAGTCTCCCATGCATGCACCACAGCAGAAGCCAAGTACTAGCATGTCAAAAGTACAGCTGGACTGGATTAATCACTGCAATGATGGATCACTCATGGTTTTCAACCCAAATTGTGACTTGTTGAAATTACCAGGGCAGGATCTCTATGACTGTGCTTTCCATGAGGCTTATGCCAACCTAAAAATTCCAAGTTTCAGAACTGCTTCTAGAGACTTCAATAAGGAAGCTGTTTTTGGTATTCATGCACTGTAATGCCGACTCTGAAGTTGTTCAAAAACAAACCAATTCCACTGCCTAGATCATTGTTGTGTAGGATTAATGTAGATGACCTGAAGCTACTTGGTTCATGCACATCCTAAAAAGAAACTGCAATAATGTTTATCCTTAAGAGTGTCAATTTGGAATGGACTTCTTTTCAAATTTTCCTCTTTATCTATCATGTCTGACACTGACAATATCCATTTCTTTGGAGACTCAATCTGCACCATATGATGTACCATTCAAGCATGCTATGTCTCAAGAGCAACATGACAAACATCAATAATAATTGAGTCCCATTAGATCAAACATATATTAATAAAGGTTTAACATGTAATTTTCATACAAATTAGAAGCCCTCTTATCCAATAAACCACAAATTGAGCCGCATAATGATACCAATGTTCTGCCCATATTTGGGGCGACTCTCAAAATTGATACGTTTCCAATACTAACCTCAGGTTAGGCCCAAAATATAAGAAATAGTAATCTATAGTCAAAATGGGCTTATTAGATATTCCAAAATTGAAAATACTAAATATGTAACCACATCATAAAGTAGCCAGTTCATTTGCTGATGTGGATGACTCAATTGAGCACTCCCATTGAAATTTTGGGCAGTCTGGTATAGTATGAAGCTATTTTTGTCTTTAAGATTGTTATTAATCATTTGCTTTGTGAGAGCAATATGGCCCAGTTGACCATGTTTGATCAGCATCACTTTACTAGTAGAATCTGAGTTTGCATTCCACTTTGTTAGAATCCCATGCTTCATTGGGTCAGAATATAGGCAGATTCACGTAGGCATGCCAATGTGGTTCACACTATCACAGTCATCTTTATTAATTTTGATTCTCAGCCAATCCAAATTCTTCCTTTTCTTTGATATTTTATGCACCCGCCAATCTACTTTTGTGTGGTGGCAACACTGTTGCGTCAGCGTTATTCCTTCTTTTACTTGTCTCTCGAAGCATCGTTCTTTATTTTGATTCTTTGTTTTACTTGAGAACCCAATAACAGAGTCTAGCCCCTCGCACTATGCAGATTTTATTTGTATTAAAACTATTAATAGGAATAAAGCAGCCGACCTTAGATTACATAATGCAAAAATTGAGAAATGAGGCTATTGAGTATTGATACTCTTAATTGCATTCACATTCCTTGTTAAATAATGATAATTTTGTAAAATAAAAATTTAAAATTATGATTAGTTAGTAAGAAGTGCGGATATACAATTTGGAATACCAATAGCAAATTGAGCTCTTCAAAGTTCAAACTACTGTTCTTTGATCTGAAAGGCTATATTCGTCAGTTTATGAGAATAAGCATAATACTCTTTCTGAGTTTAGATTAGAATTGTCTCTTTTGACTTTGTTTTGAAATTAGTAGTACTAGCTGTTTTTTATTCCAAAAAATTCTTAACTTTCATTTTTTTTCTTCTTTTTCTATGAGAATAAGCTTATGGCTAGTCTTTCTGAGTTTTTATTATAATTGTTTCTGTTAATTTTCTTTAGAAATTAATAGTACTAGGAGTTTTTTTTTTTATACGACAACAAAGTTTTACCAAATGGATTCTATGTCCTTTCTACAAACAGTCCCTATAAATATCATAAGCATTATTCCCAATTTTGTGTCAGCTGCTTTCCTTTAGTACTACTTCTGATTTTATATATTGGTATGATATAATATAACAAGATTGAAACACTTTTTTGAAGTAGCCTTCCCATTAGGATCTATTCAAATTAGCTCCTAACAAATAAAACACTAAATTGGATTAAGGAATCAATCACGAATTCAGGATAGATGGCTCATCTCAGCTAGCACCAGCTCCTACAAGATCAGACTATTCTCTCGTTAAATTCCTTTAGCTGGGAACTAAAGCTTCTCTTAAAACATGCATAAGATGTTGATCTTCCCAATCCCGAGCTAATTGTACTCTGATAACTCGGATTATGCTATAGAAAATGTAAAATTGGCTCTCTCCCATAGCCAAATTAACAACACTCTTTCAACTCTTCTAAAACCCATGTTTTGTGCCAGTATAGACTACTTAGAGCCCAGCTTTGGAGTTCTTAAATGGGTCCCATCATTACACATCACTTATTTTTATTTTTTATAACTTAAGCACCTCATCTCTCCAAACTTCTAAAAAGTTTTTAAATGGACCTTTCATCAATAATTTATTTATCACAATTCAATTTTTTTAAAGAAAAATGAAATGTCTCCTAAAAATTCACAAGCAACTGGTGCTTATAGAAGCATTCCTCATTTTTGGGGTGCTTATTAAGCATTACAAGAATCGGTGCTTGTAAGTTAAGCATCTCAACTTATGCACCGATTTTGGATGTGCTTCTTGAAAAAAAGAAAGCAAAAAAGCAGATGCAGAGAGATAGTGAAGAGGAGTCATATTTAATTGGACAATAATATCCTTGTAACAAATATCATAAAAGTCCATTTTTTAAAGGTCATTCAAAAATAAAATGGCTTATACTTTTAATAATAACTTCTGCTTCTACTTCATCATAAAAGTCCTTTCTTTAAAAGCTCATCCAAACGCACAATCACATACTTCTAGATGTTTAAGGATGGAAAAGACTATTTTAGAGTGAATTGTTTGTGAAGTGAATAAATAAGTGTATATTTACCATTAAATTGTTTTACGAGCTAAGATAACAAATTTTAAATTAAACTAATGTTGAATACATTCTTATTTACTCAATTTACAAATACTCTGAATTTAAAAGAATTTTTTTTCCAACATGAATGTATTAATTAAGTAATTCAACAGTCAGATTGTTTAACATTAAGTAGGTTTACTTTAACACTTCAAACTTTAATTAAAATTATAATGCTTTTCAAAATCAGCACTAGGATATTCCATGGAAGTTGTCCTCATCAAATCTCAGAAGAACTGTATTCCAGAATTTCTAGCAGAATACAAGTTAGTTACTGGTAAAAGTTCAAGTATATTTTAGACTTTAGGCTTTGTAGATCCATAATTATTTAAGAATTTTTAAATAGGTCTTTAACTTTCAAAAATTTATAATTGAGTCCCTAGACTTGCAAATAATTTATAATTGGGTGTCATGTTTGTAATTGGGTCCCTGAACTTGTAAACAATTTATAATTAGGTTGTTAGGGTAGAGTTTATTAGTAGACTTTACGGTTCAAAAGTCCTACTAAGAGATCTAATTATAAATTATTTACAAATTCAAAGACTTAATTACAAGCATAGGATTCAATTACAAATTTTAAAAGTTTAAGTATTTATCAAAAAATAAAATCAAATAGTTGAGGACCTGTACTAATTTAACCTTTAGAAAAAAGAAAGATGGTTTATAATATGTAAGTTTTGACAAAGTAACAGTACCAAATACATTATACCTATCTATATCACCGAAGTTTATAGTATGATTTGCACCGGCTTTATATATTCAGAGAAGCGCAGGCCACACCTTCAATCTAAATTTGATCGAAACTGAGAAAGATAACCGTACAACTTGAGCATCTTTATCCTTGTTTTAATCTCTGAAAAAACCTAAGGACAAATATTTTTGCAACAACTTTTTTGGACTAACCTCTACAACGACAACGGATGCAAGATGATTGCTCCACTGTAGTTTGTTTTGGCCCACAAATCCAAATCCATGAATCCTTATGAGACAAAGTCTTTCCGTACTACTGATCTGATCCTCAAGTTTTGTATGAAAGGACATCGATGCATGTGCATACAACGCTAGCTGGTAAAGTTTCATTTGATAGTTATGGACTTTTGGTAGACATCCCATTCGGCAATATAATCCGTTAATTAGTACTAATTTTGTTGATCTGAGACACAACCTACTGTTTGTTCATCTGCTGCAACTATTATTGGGTATGAAAAGAAAGATCATGATGAAAGGGTAAGTAAGCATACTAATAATTGATAGGTTGAGTTGATTATGATGGTTGAATGGATAAGTATTGAATATTATTTTTTTATAAGACTTTTGCTAATTAAACATAATTAAGAAATCAATAAAAAGAAACTCTATATTGACTATTGAGAAATCAAATGTAATATTTTTTTATGTAATAATAAATACACAATTTTTTTTTTTCATACAAACTTGCATTTCCCGGTAGAAAACTTGGAATGTTCCTCCCAGAAGCTTGGGGTCCTATGCATTGCAACAACAAAAAAGAAAATAAATACAAACGTGTATTTTTTGACTCCTTAATCATGTGCTTTGTTTTTTTTTATTTTTATTATGATTATTGAAAGGAGATTAAAGCTGCGCTCTGCATTTACACCCACTAATGGATTTGACTTTGCTTACTGGGATCGTCTACTACTGCCATTCAACTATGTGATGGTATTTTCTAGGGCGTAATAAAAACTTCTAAAAGGTGTTATTGTTACGTGCGAGGAATTGACTTCGTTTACAGGGATTCATCCACTAACGCAATCCAACTTTTATAAGTGATGGCATTTTCTACAGGGTAATAAAAACTAAAAACTTTTAAAATGCGTCGATAATTTTAATTTTAAATAATGTGTTAACAATTTTATTATCTTTGTTTTCCCTCAATTATGAACCTAAAAAATTGAAGAGAAAATCTAATACCATAAAATAGATAATGACAGAATGGAAATTTATTCAATAACATAACTATCTATGACAAGTATATCATTATCATTAAGATGGTGACGGGTGGCATTAACGGTGTAGTGATATCGAAAGTAATGGTGATATATTCTACTATATTACTAGTATCTATTTTTTGGGAGCATATTCGTGTGTGTAGGTTTCACATCTATAACATCAAGCTTTTAATCATGTTTTGACCCTAACAAAGCTTTATTTTTGTTCTAGTTAATTCTTTTATTTTCTTTGAATTTATGGCTTTTCGGTTAAAATTTCAGTCAAGTTAATCTTATTTTTCTACTAAATAGAAAGTTTGATGTATGATTGTGCTTTGAAATCATGAGGTCTGCGGTTTTTTAGTCTAGGAATAGTCATTGGATTGCTTGTTACCTTTGGATTCTTAGTCTTAATGTTTTTTTTCCATCTTATAATCACCTAAGGTTAGTGTTTTTAATTGAGAATTAAGGTTCATTTATCTAAGGAATTAGGAATTGAATAAGTAAGTGAATTCGATAACAAAATAGGAGTAACAACTTGTATTGAGACCAATTGAGATACTTGTAAGTGAAATTAAGTGAAGCTTTAACTTACCTCATTCTTCTAATTGGATTTCACCCTTTTGCATTGTAAGCATTTGTTAAAATGCTTCAGTTAAAAATCCAAAGATTTGGTACTTGTTTTCTCTTCATTGATTGTTAACTGAGATTGAGCTTCCTTTGAACCAAATCATTTGTTTAAATAGTAGTCGCGTTTCTAAATTGGTACTTGGTCGTCAATCCCTGATAACATATCTGATTTCTCACCATTTTTTTTCCACTTCCAATGATCCGATACACTTGTATTATCAGACAGCACTGTGATTATAAGAGTGGTGGCAGCAAAAGATATTTTATAATTTTAAAAGTAACCAAATTTTGAAGTAGTTCGCTTCCATTTCAAACTTTCTACTTTTCATTCGCACCACGACACCACCACCCCCATTCTATTAAGAACGGAACCTAAAAGTTCTATACCTAATCACTTGTTAGTTCTAACAGGTAATATGTGAAAATTCTTAGTTTAGCAGAGTCTGATGAACCAAAACATCTAGATTTGTCATAGATTCCACTACACATAGCAAATCTAAACTCCTCAGCCACCTACAAATATCTAAACATATATTCTTTTGTGGGGACTTCTTTTCTTGAATTTTTGTTTTCCTATTTACTTAATCAGAGGTGAGGAATGGTTCGAATGGGACAAAACATCTGTAGGAAGAGACAGACAGCCTCAGTATCCAAGTGACAATGAATCTCATGTCCAAAAGATGTGAGAAAATCTCATAAGACCAAAAGGGAAAAAGGCAAATAAAAAATAAAAACACTCCTCACTTTTATATTCACAAAATTGACCATCTTCAGTGGAAAGGAAACCAGCTGCATGAGTTGGTAGAAGCATTTCTGGATTACAAAAAGAAACACAAGCTTATTACAAGACTATTGTCTAGGAATTGCAGAGAAAATTGAAACCCTCTAACTAAAACACAGCAACCACTTACAAACAAGATTTGATAGGGAAAAAAGAGTTGGAAAGAAAAAATTGGTATATACAATAACTTTACGTCTCAACATATGCTGCAGGATCCAAAGGTTTAACAGTGTCTGGAAAATCTGATCTTGGCCCAGCAAGGGAGTAATATGCAAGAATTTGAGCTGGATGCTCCACAATTACTTCCGGATGATAATTAATAACCACACGTCTAGAAGGAATCAACTCAATATTCCAATAGGGGCGAGCCATTGCCAGAAGATCACTGCCGGATGGAGATGCTCCATACCCTTGCACCCATAAGTACCTCAGAGAAGTCAGTTGTGTTGCAGCAACAGCTAGTGCATACTCACTGAAAAAGGAACACCCCCTCATTTCAAGTTTCTGCAGATTGGGACAACCCTTAGAGAACTCCAAAAGCCCTGCATCAGTTTCCCCTACATAACCAAGAAGCATCCATCTCACATTTGGGCTGTATTGCCCTATGTAACCAAGGCCTACATCAGTTAAGCCCCCGGGTCTAAGATACAAAGCAAACCTTCTAAGCTTGTCACAACCTCTCAGCAAAGCCCTCACTCCGTTGTCAAGTGGCAAATCAGTTATTTTCTCTTCGCGGTCTAGCAAGACAAGGCGAAAGTCACAAAGGTTTTTCAAGTGAGTGCCAATATGTTCTAGACATGCATTTGTAATGTCGGATACATAAACAGCCATATATTCAAGTTCTGGACAGCCTTGTGATAAAGCAATTAATCCTCTCTGGGAAACAACACCTTCCTCTTCTGCCATTCCTTGATCATCGTCACCTCTTTCAATCCTAAGCCTTTTTAGCCTCCTACAACAGCTAGCAAGGACTTCTAATCCTCGGTCTCCAATTACATTCCTTGTCTGCCCATAAGGAAAGATTATCAGTTCATCATGAACATTTCAAATGTAGTCCTGGTCATTCAAAATAGCCTATTATGCCAAAATGTCCACATCCATTTCATGTTTCCTTTAGTCCAGTCAAATATTCAAAGTCACATGTTAGGCATATTTCTGGTTGTTAAATATACAAATGCATGCAAGGATTTGGAAGTCTAGATTAAAAGACCATAAAAATAAAGATTTAAATAATCATTGCAAGGATTTGAAGGGCAAGGGAAAAAGTTCGGGAAAATTACCTCAAGGACTTCCAAGTTGGGGCACTTTTGGATTAAGGTACAATGATCCTCTGTATCTAGCATTGCATAGAGAAGATCTAATTTTTTTAGTAGGCCTGCATAAGGGAACACTATTGGCATTTCATTCTTTCCAATATATGTCAAACCCAATCGACTTAACTTTGCTGGTAACGATACAGTAGAGTACTTTTCTGGTTCCTCATTGTAGGAACCTCCACAAAATTCTTCTAGAGCAGATGCATATCGAAAGAAGTTGACAAGACCCAAGATTTCACAATCAGTAATTTTCACAGAGACTAAGTTGGGGCAATTTCTGGCTATAAGTTCAAGGTCCTGAATTCTGACATTTGCTATGTCTGTCAAATAAAAATTTAGTGTCTCAAGAACTGTATTATTCAAAGCAATCTCATGGAGCCAGTCACCATCATTCTCAATAATTGAGCTTTCCTCCAAAAACAAGATTCTTAAATTCCTGCCAGAAAAAAAATTTAACAGTCAGAGTTGCACTAATATATAATCGCAGGCATATGTTCCTAATTCCAAGAAGCAACGACTCATATCAATAGACCTGGAAAAATCTCTTATGTCTACCAGAAAACAAAATCCTGCAAATGAAGATAGCTAGTATCATGTGAAACTTTATTCAAACTCTAGATGCCTGAACATAATCATATTGTAATATAATAATTTGAGTGCTTAGAGTACAATGAAATTCAAAAGTTGCAGCATGCTCAAATGCAGCAAAACATCACTTTATTTTGAAGTAACAAGAGCCAATGGATAAAACAAAGTGCACTAACTGACGCTTTTATATGAGTAGCAATTCTCAGAGTCTGGTAATTAGTGTAAAGGCGCCTAAAAAAAAAAAAACCTAACTTCACTAAGAAAAAAAGCTGCATAACATCAAGGCTTTAACTAATGAGTGAAGGAACATAGACTTGGAACAAGACACAGCTTGGAAAATGAGGGAGAAAAATGTCAGCCAGTAACTCAGAATAAGTCTGTTACAAACATAATGATAACGTCGTCAAATTCTACATAAAACAATGTCTTAAGAAATAAATATATATGACCAACTCAAATCATACAAGACAGTCTCCAAATTTTACAGAAAAGAGGAAAAGACAAAAGTATAAATTATATACGGTACCTTTTTAATTATGCATTAAGTATAGGATTGGTTATATTGAGAGCAAAAGGAAGAAAACAAGTTTGAATCTTTCTCCTCACAGGTTATAAGGAATTGATCAGCACAGTTTTAGGCAATGGTTATAGTAATACGATCTTTTAGACATTCTAGATTTGAAGGGAAGGGAACTCCAGCAACATGAAGAAATGAACCAATTCAGTTAAGATTCAGATGATTTAATCTTTTGGCAAATCACCGAAGAATGACAGAAGAATTTCTGAACATTGAGACCAAAATTCCAAAAGCCGTGTCCAACAGCCAGAGCTCATCCATAACAGATAACGCAGTAAAATGGGGCACAATTTCTTGTGGAACGGAACAGCAAAAAAAAAAAAAAATCCCAACAAAAAATTTGAACTGAAACGTAACAGTAATAGAAGAGAGGATTTGCAACACAAATGAGAACACCTGGCGTTACTAAGCAAACATTGAAAACTCAGAAAAGAGCAACTAAAAGATTATTCCACAAAATTTGGAACATTAAAATATAACAGAGAAAGGTTGGAAAACATGAAGTCCAGGTGGACCACATGAAGAGTAGGTTACAGATTCCAAAACATTAATGAAACACAAACTCTCAAACCACTCCACAAATCACAGGTGGAAGGAAGTGATCATGATGTTCTGTAGGAGTATATTAAACAATTAACAAAACAAATGATATTATCATCAATTAACTTAGAGTAAAGTAGCATTTGTCATTAACTTACTCCTTCATAATTATTCTAGTCATAATAACTATGAAAAAGTATGACACCAAAAAAAAAAAATTTAAAAAAGAAAAAGAAATCCAGTATAATTTTCAATACAAGCATCCAATTCCAAACTTAAATAAAAACATAATAATAATGAAAAGAAAAAAGAGGTTACTTGCAAAGGCGACCAATATAGTAAAGGCCATCGGTGGAGAATCCAGAACACTTATCGAGCTTGAGAGCATGAAGCACGTGACCACGTGAGCGTGCGAGATTTTGAAGATCGGAATCGGTGACAATCATGCGGCGAAAATGGAGTGACTTCAAGCAATCGAAGTACTTTGAAATCTCCTTAACCCAAGGGGTCACAAAACCTCCCCAATTCTCAGGTATCAAGTTGAACATCGCCGCCCTCGGCTTCCCCTTCAGCTTCAGCGACTCCAGGTGCGGGAACCGCCGCCGGAGCCTGTCCGGCGTGGTGGTGTAGCAGAGGGCAATCGTCACGTGCTTCCTCGTCAGAGAGTCCAGCTCGTACCACCGACGACACACCTGAGACACCGCGTCACGGTCCTTCGGATCGTGGATGTACGGCATCACGCAGTCTAGAACCACGTCCGACAACCTCGTACACATCATCATCCTGCTGTTCGTGTTTCGATCCTCTATCGCCGCCATAACCACACAAAAAAAACAAAAACAAAAATAGAAAGCTCTAAGATTTTAAGAAACTATCCAGGAAAGGGAATCCGAGGTATGGGGTATTGGGAAAAACGAGAAAAATCTCAACTTGAAGATGTAGATCGGTTGTTTAGGTTGAAAAAATATTTGGGTCGGTTCATCATCTCAGAGGAGAAGGTTGACCGAGGAAAAAACAGAACTTGAAAGATGTTAATCGGATTGAGTAACACGTGACGTGTGAAGTTGAATAACATATGTAACGTGGAGGGTGGAAGTATGCGCCGCAAAATCGATGGGTGTGGTGAGGTTTCACTGATTCAGAGAGTGATGAAGGAAAGAGAAGGATGATAAAGGAAAGCAGTGATTTTTGCACTGTGATTGGGGAGAGGTATCAGATGGAAGAATAAAGCAGTGATTTTGGAACTGAAGACGAGCCAATCGGATCGGGGCCGAACCGGAGAGGCGGCCAATCGGATCGGGAAGACATGGAGGATGGAGATTGGGAGAGGTATCGGACCCTAATATGAGAGAATTTTGAGGAACTAGTTTCTCTTCCTAGTTCTTATGTATCGAAAGGGAAGCAAAGACAGAGATGATGAGAGAGAGGGCATGAACTAGGTAGAGAGCAAAACGACAAAACTGGCTATCGCCATTGCCCATTAATGTCAAAACGTAATTGTTGCAAGAGGGATGTGTAAGTACAACATAAATTGTGGGATTAGGTTAATCTAAAATGAGTAAAAAAAAATTAAGTAAAAATGAGTAAAATTATAAAGGGAAAAAAGTAATTATATATTTTAATTGATTAGTTAGAATATATTGAAGTCTCGACTCATTTTAATCAATAAAAATATATATATGTTATAAACAGAAAAGAAAATATGTAGAAATAATAGAAATATAGATTCAAAAGTTAGTTCTTCAGGAACTAGAATTCAGATGTTAGTTGTTCACGAACTAACTACAATCTTTGTATTGATAATCTGATTACGTGTGTATAAAAGTAAAACCTAATAGTCCTATTTATATATAGAGATAATGGACTACTAATTATGGACAAAATTAGGAGATAATGGACTACTAATTATAAATAGTAAGTAAATACAGGGATACGGTAAAGATATTATGGGATATCAAATTAATATAGTAATCCACAAAATCTGCATATTTATAACAATATATTCTTATTCTATCATTTTATACTTTTACTTATTTTAGATGTTACACTCTCCACAATTATTTTTAAGACTACATGCGATCCGCATCTATCATCATATGTATTGACGGAGTAGTTTTTTTTTTCCATCTTTTTTTAAGTTTTTTTGTACATTAAGATACTTTTTTGACTGGCAGTTGAAAATTAATTCATTTCGAGAGATAAAGATTACCGAAATGAGTTTTACTTCTGTCAACAAAGTATTATTTTTCATATACATAACATGAATTCAACCTCTGAGAATATGATTAAGGAACACTATTATCTACCAACTGTATTAATCCTTGTTGGTCTCTTTTTCTTTTCTTTTGAGTCCAAGTATTAAACTATTCTCCCAACTATTTCTATTTTTTTTATTTATTTGTTCATTTTTAATTAAGAAAAAATGGAGTAGAGATCCTTTCCATTTTTTCTCTCCATTTTCCCTCTCATCACCATAGATTTAGGATGTATATAGAAGATATAAACATGATAATGTGATATCGAGTGGGTTCTAAATATCCTTTATATACCCTAAAACTATGATAATAGAAAGGGAAACGGAAATAACAGAAAAAATGAGGGTTGTTATATCTCATGGTAAATATATAAAATTAGTCCTTTTTGCTTAATTAATTATTTTGTTTAAGTTAATCTCATAACTTTTATTAGTGTTTAATCTTTTAAGTTTACAAACATTAACATTATTATCCTAATTGTTAAATAGGTTTAAACACCGTTAAAATTTTTGTTAAAATTCAGTGAAAAATGTGCTTTCTCTCTTCTTTCTCAGATGACCACCATTTTTTCAGGCAAAAACCATATTTTTTTAGACTAAACTCCTTTCAACCAATAAAGAAAGCCTCATCATTCTCTAAAAAAAAAAGGTCATGCAATCTTAAAGATCATTTCAGAAAATAATAATTTTCAATAAAACCCAACACGAAAATGAGATCAAGCAGGGGGTTTCTACTGAAAATGGATAGACTCTGTCACTTTGTCACAGCAAAAAAACAAAAGAAGAGAGAGAGAGAGAGAGAGAGAGAGAGGAGAGGAGAAAGTTCCCTAAGGAAAGGCATGCATAATTGGAAAATGACAATCCTAGAAGTTTAGAAGAAGCAACAAATAAAGAAATGAATTTTGGAAAGAATGATGGTGTGAGGTCACCAGAAACAAAAAAAGCAAAGGTTACAGAAAAAATGGTTCACCCGGAAAAAAAAGAGTTGTAGGTTGTCAGAGAGAGAAAGGTCATTTTATTAAATTTTAATAAAAATTTTCATAGGTGTTAACCGTGTTATAACGTTTCTGACTATTATTAGATTAACAGTGCCAACATTTGCATATGAGTGATGATATTTTCACACCCAAAATTGACACCCAAAGCTGATATTTTGTTTAATTGGTACAAATATTTGGTTAATTTAGTTTATTATATAGTTAATCACGTGTAAATATTTGGTTAATTCATGATGATCCATTAATCATATAAAAAACTGAATTAACTAGATATTTGCATGTGATTAACCAAATATTTACATGATTATGGAAAATAAGCTTTATATAACCCATTAACCATATAATGAACTGAATTAACCAACAATTTACACATGATTAATCAAGATATCAATTTTAAGTATCAAATCCAGATGTTCAAATATCATTACTCTTTGCATATTTAGAGATCACTGACTTGACAGTTGACACATAATAAAAAACAATTTAAAGGACGAAAGAATAATCTTTCTAGCTAAATAATAATGTATTGTGAGTTTGAAAGCAACTAAATCACGGTAAAATGGTGACACGCATTGGTGACAAGATGCTTAATGATGATTTGGTTTGGTATCATAATTGATTTTGTCTTTTAACTTTTAATAAAAAAAAAAAAAAAAAAATTGGTTACAATTGGATAAAATTGATTTTGTCTTCAAATCTCAGTTAGACTAGAAGTGATAAAAAAATAGCTTTTACGAGTTAAGTTGAAAATTTTATACTAAAATTTACGTCAAACTTATTTTTAAAACAAAAAAAATCCAAACATAATCATTTTTCTTCAACCTCAATTTTAATCACAACCAAATTCATTCAAAATCACTTTTGGCAACAAGTATGCTAATTGTGTGTTTGGTTTCAAGTTGAAACCCTCCAAAATTGATTTTGACCCCTGTCAAACGTGATTTAGTAAAATTATATGTTTGGTTATTATCAAATAAAATTAATTTTGTCTCTAGAAGCGATTATGACTAGAAGCTACCAAAAGTAATTTTTGAGTTGAATTGAAAATTTTATACTAAGTTTTGTATCAAACTTACTTTCAAAATAAAAATATTCAAACATAAATCATTCCAGTTCAAACTCAATTCTAACCAAATCTATTTTATAAAATCAATTATATTCAAAATTACTTTTATCAAACGTTCATCCAAATACGTGCTAAGTATCTGGAACGCGGTAGAAAACCACGGTGAGAATATATGGTTCTTCCTATTGGAAGAAATAGTTTTCATCTTAAAAAATGGTGTTTTAATTTGATTGTCACTAGCATGTGCGGTTAATGTTTTAATTGGCACATAATCACTTATATGTGCAAAATAGTAATAATCATACGTTTATCTATGGGTAAATGAATTATTCATAGTTGATTTTAATGAATTCCTTTTGTGATGATATTTCCGAGTTTGATGCTTTTATTTCCTCATGTAAGGATTTAATCTCTTTTTTTTTATCAAAACTCTTATGTGGAGTTCACTAAGAGACAAGTCAATATGGTTGCTCATAACCTTACTAGAGTGATCATGGACTATGTTAGTCCTATTTTTTCTTTGATATCCCAGCATGTATTGGATTCTCTTATTATGAATGAAATGAAGTGATCTTTTTCTTTAAAAAAAAAAAACTATGTGTAAATATTTGGGTTATT
Source organism: Echinosophora koreensis (assembly GCA_035048595.1). Classification (NCBI taxonomy): domain Eukaryota; kingdom Viridiplantae; phylum Streptophyta; class Magnoliopsida; order Fabales; family Fabaceae; genus Echinosophora; species Echinosophora koreensis. The sequence goes on along the minus strand of JAPCYP010000019.1, from coordinate 4,390,676 downwards.
TTTAGATTTATTTTATGTAAAAATATCAACTATCTCGACAAGTTATTAATTTTTCTTAACATACCAACATGTATTTAGTTTCTGTTAAGATTTTCTTCTTCTTTTTTTAAGAAAGACCTCCTGTTTTCAAGGTTATTGTCCGTTTATTAGATGCGCACATTGTTTATATTAATGTAAATAAATAAGTAATGAGTTTAATTGTTGTACAATGTCAGTGTAAATTTTTTTACACTGTCAACCAATCACAAATCAAGATATAGATTACTTTTAAGGTGGTTTGGATAAGAATCAGAGATTTTTAATGATATAGCAATTTATGATTAGATAACAGTGTAAAAAATATTTACACTGACAGTATATATAAATTAAACTCATAAAGAATATAACAATAAGAAAGAAATAATGAAAAAAAAAAGAATGCAAATACATCTCAATAAACAATGCAATATGTTCAAACTTTCTCTTAAATATTGATCTATCCTACTTCCAGGGAGTTTGGATTTACAATTAAAATAAATTATTTTAATAAATTACTTTTTTACAAGATTTTAATAAATTACTATATATTTGATTATTGATATATACAATTATAATATATAATCAATTTTATGTTTAGATAAAAAAAAAATATTTAAAATAACATATCCTCTAAATAGTATAAAAATATCAATTTTATATAATTAATTACAAAAGTATATAGTTATCTAGTTAGATCAATAATATTTATTTAATGATTAATTTTATAAGATTGAATGATAAAAATATAATTAATTTAAAATATTCCAATAACATTTTTTAGATAAACTTCAAATTTCTTACTTTCTTTTAAATTATTTTTTCCCATAAAATTCATTTTTCACACTTTTATGACATTAACGTCAGATCAATCATGACACAAGAGTACCAAACGATGGTTGGTCGAGGTGAGAGCGAACTGCACCCATATTCGAACTTTATTTGGTTATTACTCTCTGATCCAAAACTTAGTCTAACTATGTTTATGAAAATATCCAATCATGACACAAGATTACAAAACGATGGTTGGTCGCGGTGAGAGTGAACTGCACCCATATGCGAACTTTATCTAACTACTACTCTGATCCAAAACTTAGTCTCACAGCTATGTTGATGAAAATATCCAATCGAACGTTAAAAAAAAAATTGATTACCAGAGTTTTAATTGAAAAAAGAATCTCCTACACCTACACTTTGACAGGTTTGAGGGTGTTGGCAATTTGATTTACAATAGCATGAACATAAAATCTGATCATGCAAAGAAAATAAATGAGAGATTGAAAAAATTGGAGGAGGAAAATTACCATAATATTATTTCATAAAAACAAATGCCTATTTATAGGCTTACAACCAACTTGAACCAACTAAAAATTTGAATTTGACATCAGATTTATTGGGATAACATTAACTAACTGAAAAATTGAAAAATAAAAGATAAAATGTGCAGCAATAACAATGACTGAATCTAGACTCTATCTAAAACTTATTCAAAAATCAAATTTCAAATAAGGCAAAATTAAGAAGATTTTGATGTTATTGGAATAAATGTTGACAACATCTTATTGGAAGGTGAAAGGAATCTTTCTGTGTTAGATGAACTTGACCTTGATGTTATAAAAGAAAAAATTTCTCAAATCCCTATCTCGTTACCTGCTGAAGTTGATGACCGGCTAGTTTGGAGTCTTGAAGCTAATGGTATCTACTCAGCGACCTCGGGGTATAATTGGCTGATTGAGAACTAAAACGGGGAGCTTAACGGTGCGAGTTGGAATTGGATTTGGAAGTTGAGAATCCCTGAAAAGGTCAAGAACCTGATCTGGCTGTTATTCCACAAAGCGGTTCCTACTAATACACTGCGATATGAAAGACATCTCACCCAATCAGTAGTTTGCGCTAGATGTAATGATTCGGAGGAGACTCTCACTCACTGCTTTAGGGATTGCAAGCATACGAAGCTTATTTGGCACAAGCTAGGGTTTGGTAACTGTGGGGAATTTTGGCATTATGGTATTAAGGATTGGCTTTGGACTCACTTGCACCCCAAAGGGAATCATAATAGAATGCAGTTATTGTTCGCATGTTCTTTTTGGTAGGTGTGGAGAGCCAGGAATGAAGCTGTGCTGGGTTCCATTAAAACCAATGAGTTTGGTTTGATGCACAAGATCCTCGGTATGGCTAAGACATGCAACAACATTTTTGTTGGTGGTGAATCAAAATTACACAGGAAAGTAAGATGGGTTCATTGGACTGCTACAGACATGGATACCTACAAGCTAAACGTTGATGGAAGTAGTTTTGGTAATCCTGGGTCAGCTGGGTTTAGTGGTGTGATTAGAAACCATCATGGTAATTGGCAGATATGGTTCTTGGGTTCCATTGGCAAGGGCACTAACCTGCTAGCAGAGCTCCAAGCTTTAAAACATGGACTCAAGCGTAGTTGGCATATGGGTTTGAGGAAGGTGTGTTGTGAAACTGATTCTCAAGAGGCTCTCAACATTATTTACACAGCAGATATGAAATTTCATCATTATGCTTGTGTGTTGAAGGAGATTCGGGTCATGCTAGATCGTGAATGGAATGTGGAGTTGAGAGATGTGCTAAGGGAAGCCAACCAAGTGGAAGATTTTTTGGTGAAGCAAGGTGCCAAAGGAAGTGATCCTTGGAAGACCTTGGAGTTTCAACCCCCTGAGTTATCGCAAAGCGTGATGGCTGACGGTATGGCTCTAGCTTTTCCTAATCTCTAGTTTTGTTTTCTTTGTATCTTCTACAAAAAAAAAAAAAAAAAAGAGGCAAAATCTCATATCTCTAACACTCCTCCTTGAGAGTTGCCATCGACATGTCAAGCTTTAGCTTCAGGAACTCCAATCTTGATTGCTTTAGCAAAACTCCTCCTGTCTTTGAATACCATATGTCATAAATAAATGCTCTTCATGATTGTTGTCTTCTTCAATCATATTTACCTGTTGTTCTGGTTGCTGCTGAGACTATTTTTTTCTTGATTTTGCAATACTTCTCACTGTGGCCAAGTTTATTGCAAAAATCACAGCAAAAAAGAGGTTTGTCTTTATAATAGCAATCTTTCTCAGCATGATTGGTTCTTTTGCAATAAGAACAAGGCAAAAAATTATCCTTTCTTAAAGAACCTTCACCTTTCACATTATTGTTATTGAAAGAAGATGGATTTTCATAATACCTTCCCTTGTGTTTTGCTAGATAGGCACCTTCAATAGCTTCACCATCTCTCATTAAGACCCTTTGCTCCTGTGCATGAAGCTTGCTGGTTAACTATGTAATTGTGAGACTTTGCAAATCACAAGACTCTTCAATTGCAGAGATCTTGGCTTCAAATTTTTGGGGCACAGAAACCATGACTTTTCCAATGACCTTTTGATCTGTAAATGCCTCAGTACGATACTGTGGACTCACTGCCAAAGTACCCGAGATAGTACGTACATGACCGGTATAGGTGGCGCTCCGGGCCCCGGGGTTAATTACCCAAGCCCTACCATCGTCAGCATTCTCAAAAGTCAGGGATCTGATCCCTGAGTACGACAGATCCATCTCCTCGGGATTCATCTGTACTCAGATATATATATATATATATATATATATATATATATATATATATATACACAACACAGTAGAGAAACCAACAAGAAAACATGCAAGGGTAAGATACCGACATATGAGTTTCAACAAGATAACCACATACTCGACACATAAAACAGAACTTGCATAATATTCACAATATAGGGAAAATTATCCAAACAACATAATAATTTGTCAACGAGATTCACATCTGACAGTCATCGCGATTTATAAAAAAAAATGCATGACACTTCAATACTCAAGTTCTAACTTTGATAGCTAATCTCCGGAGATCCCAAACTTCTTTTCGTTTGAGCAGATCAAGGTCTTTACATGGTCCGTTGTCAACGAAAGAAACAATGTCCAACAAAATACATAACACATTGGCCAGCACACAGGACACAATGGCCATCGCGATAAATGAAAAAATTGTCCATAAAGACACATTGGCCAACACACAGGACACAATGGTCATTGCGATAAATGGAAACATTGTCCATAAAGATACATTGTTCAGCACACATGACACAATGATCAACAACTCATGACACAGTGGTCAACACAGGTTCATTGTCTTTCATCTTCGTCAATTCAAATTCTCTCTTCAATGAGAGAAGGCTAACAGATTTGACCCTGTCACTGCCCTCGAACTTATCCTGGATCTTGTCCCATACCTGTTTAGGTGTCTCCAAGTCCATGATTTTGGTGAAAATATGATCTGCAAGTCCTGAATGCAGACAAGCGATGGCTTTGTCTTTCTTGAGTTTCTCCTCCTCATGAGCTTTCATCTGAGCATCGGTAGGATTCTCTCTCCATGGCGGTGGATCAGCTTCGGAGATCACACCGTTCCATAAACTTTGAGACCCCAAATAATACTTCATCTTGACTGCCCAAATGTGATAGTTTTCACCATTAAACATTGGAATTACAGGTGAAGAAATGTTGGAAGTAGACATATTTGCACCACAGCTGTCTGAAAAATAAATCGCTCAACCTCAGCATGTTTAGCCCTTAAAAATATAAGAACTTTTCCTCACAGCCCGAAAGAAAAATGGCTCTTGATACCACTGTTGGCAATTTGATTTACAATAGCATGAGCATAAAATCTGATCATGCAAAGAAAATAATTGAGATATTGAAAAAACTGGAGGACGAAAATTGCCATATTATTTCATAAAAATGAATGCCTATTTATAAGCTTACAACCAACTTGAACTAACTAAAAATTTGAAATTGACATCAGATTTATTGGGATAATATTAACTAACTGAAAAATTGAAAAATAAAATATAAAATCTGCAATAATAACAATGACTCTATTTAGACTCTATCTAAAACTTATTCAAAAATCTAATTTCAAATAAGGCAAAATCTCATATCTCTAACAGAGGTTTTATAGAGAAAGCCCCTATATAAGTGTATCCAGTCTAGAGTTGAGAACAGTGTGCAGCGATATTATAAGTACACAATGTGTTGGAGAGTTCTTAAGGTTGGTGGAATCGTTTGTGGAAGCTTAAAATTCAACCAAAATTGAAGATTTTCCTTTGGAGAGACATTATATCACCACAAAAGGGACTGCTATGAGAGGAGATGCTAACTTTGCGATATTTCAGGTGGAATATATCGGGTACAGGTTTTTCTGGAGTGTCCGTATACTTCAGAAAAAAATGATTTGTTTGCTGCAGATTCAAGAATTTTTATTCACGATAAGCATGGAGCAAAGGTGGAATATGTGAATGTTTGCAACAACTGAATTTGGTGCTCCTTCTGAATCGAAATTGGGTTTGGCAATTCGAGCCTTCAAAACAGTCTCAAGGCTCAAACAATGGTTTTCTTGTCTTTCGTATAAGCTTGTGGATGCATGCATCCATATGAGTTGAGTGAGTCTAATGATACAGGAATCGGAGTTGTAATCTGGAACTGCCAACGCAATTTCGTATGTGGCTGCTAAAACTCAGCAGATTCATGCGAATTTTGATGCTCAGTGTGGTGAGTTTTTATCTTCACGAGATGGCTTATTTTTCTTTGGTAAATGAGCTCTTGGAATATTCATTTGGAAGGATGTCAAGTTTGTCTGTCTTTCCATCTATCTGTGACATCATCACCCATGGGAAGGAAGAATGCTATCTATTCCCTGCTCATTGCAACTTGGTAGGCTCTACACTCACTCTTTTTCACATATACAATGACAAATTTTTTAAAATTAAATTTAAGGATATTGATTTTTGGAATTTTTAAATCTTTATTCATTTTCTCTCTCACCACCCAAAAAAAAAAATAATGCCGCCCTCCCTTCTGGTGACACCATCACCAATATGAGCTTTCATCAATTTACATAGTGAATACTTAATTAAGTGATATCTTGGTTAACTATAGTGCTGTCTAGATTTTAGTATTTGCTCTTGGCTGGTGCACTGTGGATCTGGTTGGGACATTGATGTATACATTGTTTTGGGGCTTGGTTTTCTTTTGGTATTATACATGGACTTTTGTCCTTTTTGTATTTAGTTGTTATGGTGGCTCTTTTTGGGGCTTTGGATTTGTAATTGGGTTGATTACCATTAGTATTCATATTAATCCAATTTTGATTTATAAAAAAAACTTAATTAAGTGATATTTTTTTTATTTATCAGTCAGCAAACTTTGAATGCCCATGGTTAAAAACCAGTTTTTCTATACAAATTTAAAAATCGAACCGATTTTAATATTCAAAGGAAGTATCCTAATTTCATAAAGAATAAATAAAAAAATTATGAAAAAATTATGTATTTATTATTATGAGAAGTTGTATATTTAATTTTTCCATAAAACCTTTTTTTTACCCATATTTAAAAATTGGTATGGTTAGTGATTTATAATACAATTTAGTAGAATTCACCAAATATTCTTAACTCCAATTTTTCGTATCTGAGTTGAAACTAACTCAAAAGTCAGAACCACACACCTGAGCAATTCCATTCTATGTAACCATCAGCCGAGGCATGTAGAAGGGAAGTTCTTAGACACCGAAAGCAAGTTTTTTTTAGAGTGAAGAGCGATACAATCAATGTATTCTGACAAGAACTGGGAGTCCCAAGATACCTAAGTAGATCTTGAGACATGAGTATTTGATTATATGATTATTGTCTACCTTATTCCAAGCTTAATTAGTCTTCCTTATATAGGAACCATTGACTTTGTTAGCATCATACATGTGAAAGTCGTAGTTGTTAAAGGGGACTTGATTGCAAACAAATATTATATGGATAAATTGAGAAGTCCGATTCTGGGTCATAATTGCCGGTCATTCATATCTTTTCTATTATTCATTTTGCCGGATCCTCTACAAGTACCACCAACAAGGCCCGACATGGTTGGTAGATAGTTGGGTTAGTTATGTTTATTGTCAAGTTCGATTCCAAATATCGCGCTGGCTAGGGTGAGCTAGTGTCTCATATCTCTCACGATGAGAGAGGGTTGAGACATGTTTTTGACTGTTGGATTAATCTGACCCACTAGATTTACTATGCACAGCACACACATTATAGAATTTCTTCTCCTCTTCTATCTCCCCCAACCCACCCACCCCCCTCCCCCCTCCCAATCACCACCACCCCACCGCCCCCCCCCCCCCACCGTCTTCAACCTTGCCACCAGATCCAATCTCTGTTGCCACCGCCAGAGCCGGATCCACCCGCTTTTGAACGAAACCCGCAATCACAGGAAGGTGAAGGCGAAAGACCCGGAGCCGCCGCCAAGTCTTCGATTCTCGAGAATCCACCGGAGATCTCGAAACGGCCCTGTTGGCGGCGTCCCTCCGCTTGCTGCGTTCCTCCGCTTGCTGCGTTTCGGCTCTGGCGTCGCCTGTTGCATGCTCATCTGAATCGCCATTTCCAAATCCATGTTTTCTCCTCGATCCCCCATTCCAGAAAGCTCACAAAAGGCAGACAAAAACAAAAACACTAAGAACTGTCTTTGGGGAAATTGATGTGTGATTGGTAATGTTGAACTGCGATTGGTGCGAATTGGGGTTTGATTCATCAAGGTTTGCCCCTCTCTCTCCCACTCGGTCCTTCCTCACTACCCAAGATGGAGCCGATCTCCGTCGGCCATAGAAATGGTTGAAGATAGGTATGAGAAGCGGAGCTCTCTTCAGCTCTCTTCAGAAGCGGAGCCTCGACGCCGGAGGGAGGATGCCGCGGTGGGTTGGGTGGGGGTTGCAAAACACAGAACTAGTGTTGATGGAGTGTCGAGGGAGAAAGGGGAGAGGATCAGGTGTTGATGGTGCATCATAAGATCTCTACAACCTCACTTGATCAACGGCTAATAAAAGTTGCTCACAGTGAGCGACATAGTGAAGTTGCTCACCCTAGGGCCTAGCCAGCGCCTCCAAATATATTATGAAAAGACTTTGTTGGGACTTGGGAGAGATAAAATTCACTTTGACGATCTCTACAGCTTGAAATGGATTAACCTCCCACTAGCGACAACAAATGCTCAAGAGACATTTGCTCTTTTGGACTTTTGGTTCTCAATTTCATTTAATTGTAATTGTAATGTTGTTCTTACAACATGTAACATGCTGGCAGACTTGCTAGCTCACTTTGCTAGGGACAATCGGTCTTGTGTGAGCTGTGCGTGATTAGAGGATCCACCATCTTTCATTGTTTCCTTTCCATGCTTTGTGCGGTTGCTTCGCATTGATCAGAAAGTGCATCTTCTAGATTATTATTTTTATTTTAAAAAAATCGTCATGTACGAAATATCCCAAGCAACCATCGATTCCCCACCACATTAGTTATCTCTAGGAAGCGTCAATCTCTTGCCACTCCCATCATGAGTTGAAACTTGAAAGAGAGACTGGGGAAAAAAAAAACAATTCCCAATTGTGGAGGGCTGCTAGCTACAACCAACGAAACTAAAGGGTTTTAATTTTTTATTGATAAAATACCACAAATGTCATATCATAATATTTTTTTGTTGTTTCCTTTTACAAGATAGAGATTCTACTAATATCATAACTTAGACACGTATTATTAATTAATTAGGAATAAAAAGGGAGAGTGCAACCAAATTAGAGAGAAGGGTCAAAAAGAAATATAATTTTGCATATAGAGGTTACGTACCAAGATAAAAAGTAAAACTGTGGTTATGATTTTTTTTTTAATGGTACCGTTTGATATAACTAGCGGACAACAGATAAGTTGGTGAATAATGGATAGCGGATAAGCTTGTTGCTAGCTGATAGCGGATAAGCAAGCTGATAGCATAAAGCGGGTTAGCTAGCGGATTGAATTTGAAGTGTTTGGTAAAACTAGCTGTTGGATTAGCTGATAAATGTAAAATGACATAAAATGATATGTTTGCATTTTTTTAGATAAATTTATATATATATATATATATTTCTTATTTTAAAATAATTATCACTTTTAACACTCTAATTTATTTTAAATTATTCATCCTTTAAAAAATTAAAATATTAATCATTTTATCAATTTTAATTTATTTTTAATCATTTTTAATAAATAAAATGGAATAATAAAAATAAAATTATATACTGATATGATTTTATATAAATTTTATTTTTTAAAAGAAACAAATATTTTTTTTCTATTTTTTATCTTAAATATAAATCTAAATAGTGAAATTAATTCTTATTTATGTACTATGTTAAATGATTAGTGTTTTATTTTATTAGCTAAGGATAAGGGAGGAATTTAATTAAGATAGTAGGGATAAAAATGGAAGAAAAAATGGTAAGCTATACATTATAAGCTCAAACGCTACTTCAAGCAGCATTTGGAAAAAATGCTATACGCTAGTGAAAAAAATGTTATACGCTAGCTAATTTAAAAAGGGTTACCAAACGAGGCTACTTTTCCATTCGCTATAAGCTATCCGCTATACGTTAGCGGATTTGGGAAACCAAACATAAAGAAAGTGGTTGGTCTGAGTACTTTGGTTGTATTAAGCAAGTGGCCAGTAGTTCGGCTCTTGACTCACGTATATGAGCAAAATCTGGTCGGAGGGGTAACACTTAAATGTCATCCAGGTCCCCTGATGAAAATTAGTCATTATTTTCAACGATGGATACTTTGTATCGATGATATGGTAACCCAAAAATGTTACAGAGAGAAAGGAAAAGTATAAAGATCATGATGGGAATAAAATCTTTGTTTCTCCTTTTTTTCTCTCATATTGGGAGAGACAAAACTCAAAAACAAGTTTTTTTTTTTAATATAAGAAGGGGGTACAACCCAAAAAAAAATATTAAATAAACTATCCTGAAATAAGACCAGGAGGGGAATAAGAGCCTACAACATCACAAGCTATGAAAGCCTCTAGCTCCCCCGGGGTGAGTCTAACTCTACCATCTCAAAAGCTTTAATGGACCTTATACACAAAAGTAGGTTTATATTTTCTCTCTCTAACATAAGAGAAAAAAGGAGAAGAAAAAGAGATGATCCATTTTTCTTTCTTGCTTTTGGGTTTTAGCCCCTCTTTTTAACACAAAAAAAAAAAATTAATTGTGATGGTATCAACTGAACAAGAAGTTTGTTTGCTTACTTTTTTTTATTTTAATTTAATAATAAAAACATTGTTTGGACTGAACTCAATCATATCAACCAACATGGTGTGGTATGGTTGGTAGATAGCTAGGTCCCTTGAGCATGTGGTTAGGAGTTCGATTCTTGGCTTATGTGTATGGAAGAGCATCTATTGAGAAAGGTCAACCTCTTAAATGGATCTCAGTACTTCGAGGGCTATCTTCCGACCGGAGGATACCCGGGTTTACCGAGAAAAAAACTCGATCATATTCAAATATCGGAAGACAATTGTTAAAGAAAGTTGACACTCACCTCATTAAAAAGCTAATTAAACTAATTGTTAACTGCATGTATTGGCATTTATTAATCATAATAACATTAGCACTCTCAAATATTTTAGGAATAATTAGTGTTAGTAGTATCAAAGAGTATTATTTAATGTAAAGAGGTCAAAAAGTGAGATTATTAAAATTATTTACACTTTAATTAGATTATTATTATAATTGATTATGATAGAATTCATTTATATTTGTATGTGTTTCATGAAATACAATTTTAAGATAATTTATTTCGCTTTGATTTTGTAAAAAAATCACTTTGAAACTTTAAATTTCAAAAATAATATGAAATTATTTACATAATTTGTAATATTTATTTGGTAGTTAGTTTCGTAGCACTGAAATGGAAATAATTTATTGGTTACAAAATATTTTAATTGTTTTTTAGATAAGCTTTAAATTTTCTAAAAATAGTTTTTCTCGTAAAAATAACTTTTTTGTAATTTAACCTAATATGTCAAACATATCATATTAAATCTAAAACATTTCTTCTTTCTTTTTCTCAAAATATAAATTGTTTCCTTGGATTATAATTAATCTTACTCAAACAAATTATTTCAACTTATTTCAGAAGATTGAGATATAAATATCATTTTTTTTTTTTACCTTCAATCAAAATATATTATGCTAAAATCACCTTTAAGAAAATATACATGTTCTGAGAGTGGTCGTGGCCCAGAACTCAAGCGGTACTTCTAGTACTTGGGCCTATAATGGATGGCTCAATGATGGTTGGCTGGAATCGTTGGTCTGAGAACTCCTCTTCTTTCTACTTCTTCTTCTTTTCCGATGTCTGGACCGAATGGGGGGTGTACCTACGAAGACACTCTGATGCTTAAGTTAGCAAGGGTGTAGCAGATAAATTATATGTGTTATGTATATCTTAAAATCATACTTGGACCTCCTTTTAGGAGGCTTATATAGTGGTCTCTTTGAGATGAGCATGATTGCTATGCAGGATGCCCGATACCGAGTGGCGTGTTGACCCTTATGAATTGGAGTTTTCCTGCTCAGTATGATATGATGTCGGTAGGGAGATGGGGTGTTCGTGATGATGGTTTTTAGGAGATTGTGTGTGTCATGGAGGAGGGGTGGCCTTTCCCTGGCGTGTTATTGCGTAGGTGGAGGGATTCATTCCAGAGGTGGAGAAGTCAACTATCTGAGGACGATTTATGGCCGACCATTTTGGTAGGTCAAGAGCTGTTTGCTCGGCTTCTTGAGTTTTGGGCTTCTAATGTGTCGGGTCTTCGCAGGCCAGGGGTTTGGGTCACCATATTTCGGCTGTAACAATATCTACACAAAAAATTGATTTTATTATAATGAATTATTAATAATACTTAATAATAATCAAATATCCATATGATCAATTATTGAAATAATCTGCTTAATAGTTTGCAGCTAATTAAAACACATTATATGGACCAAAAAAATGTAGTAAACTGCATAAAAAAAAATCATCAAATTATTTGTTTAGAGTATAATATTTTTAATAGTTAATTATGTATAAACGAGGGAAGCATCTTCGGTGCACCACCCACTTGTCACCTTGTCCACCAATCCATTTGCCATGTTGGTTGCATTATGTCAGTTTGACTTTTCAAACTGATTTTGTAGTCAAATATGTACAGAGGTAGTAGTATGTCTAAAAAAGACATGTATATAAAATGTATTATTACAAGAAATACGTGATATTAATATTTTATTAATAAAGCTTGTTTTAGATTTTATTTTCATTTAATCTTTGTTTCACTTGCGATAATATTTCCAGTTCCGATGTTGGTTCATGTAGTTGGTTATTCAGTGGGTGTTCCCACAACTGGCGAAGGGCGGAGATCGGCGAAACGCAACTGTTCTAGCTGTTTGATATGGTTTAGCAAAGAAAGTTGTCCTTTTGTTTTTTAGCAGCAAATGAAGCTTTGATTTAGACGGCATCGTAGACCCCAGTCTGACTTAGTTGTGGTCGGCGGCAGCAATTTGAGTTGGGGGTTATCTCGCAGTGGCGCGGAGTTGGTTTCGTCAGCAAAGGCTTTGTGGGTTAACTTGCAGCGGCGTCGGAGCTGGTGTGGTCAAACTGGGTTCTTTTGTCCTCGCCGCTGGGACTCGACCTACGCCGCAAAATCGAGAGGCTCGCCGCCTTCCGCGACAAGCTTGCCGCATGCGACTCTCCAAGCAAGAAGCTCCGAATCATCGACGCCGATTCCAGAGTGAGGAGGTTCTTCGGTTCCTGCTAAAATCAGAACTCGGCGTTTAGAGGTTTTGGATACGGTCGGATTGGGGTCGGAGGAGTAGTACTTGCTCAAGTGCTTGGTCGCGGCGGGGCAAGAGCACATGCTCGAGATTGGAGGAGGAGCTGGATTGGATTCTGATGCGAGCTCGTTGAAGAGTGCACTTTGCGCTTTGGCAGAGATGATCGAGAATTTGGATTCCTTTAACCGAAATGGTGGTGGTGCTGGTTCTGGGAACAAGATCGGAGTGGCTTTGGAGGATGAAGAAATTCGTGACTTAAATAAGTTGTTAGAGACTCTGGGAGAACTTGAGCGCCAATTCTGAAGCTGGTGTGGTCACGCACACCCCTTATTCTTTCCATTCCAAAAACACCTAATAATCACGAGCCACGAGCTGGAGGTCGACAACGAGTTGTTTCAGGGTACCACTGATAGAACACAATAAGATGGTTCAGACAAAAGTGTCGGGGAAAGGGGGTATAATCTCTATAGTTTTCTAAAATTATTAATGTATTTCGAATTTAACAAATTTTATAATTATCGTATCACGCATATAATAAATACGAGTAGCCCATACTGTACAGGTTAGATGCTTGAATACAGTTGGGGTTGAAAAGTAACATATCCCACATGACTCAATGGTTGGACAAGGAGTTGCAATGTGGATGGTGCACCACTGCATCATTAAGGTGGGCGGTGCACCATAGACTTAACCATAAATGAGATGTGAAAAATGTCATTAGTTTTAAAATGGTCAAACAATTTCTTTTAAATAAACTTCAAACTCATTTAAAAATCATATTTTCGTATAAAAACTATTTTTTTTTCAATATTGTAATCAAGTTTATCAAACATATCAGATTAAATTAAAAAAAAAATCTTTTCCAACATGCTAGATATATATTTAGTTATCTTATCAAAGTGGAGCCTTATCTAAATTTCTAATTATTTAAACAATATTGTATGTTTGTATGGTGGTATTAAAAAAAATCTTTCCTTTTATATTTCTCTATTGATCTGAATGTTTTAACTGTATATATAACTTTTAACTTTTTTTTGTTGAATTGTTGTTGTAATTGAATATACTATTTATAACTTTTTTTTTGGATAGGCAAAAGACTAGGCAGCGTCTACGCTGAAACACTTCAAAAAGTGTTACACCAGTGTGGCACTATTTTCACTGGTTACTAGATATTGCACCCGTGTGATGCACGAGCATATTATGCATCTCTATACTACCTTGTTTAGAAAGTTATTTTTAAATGTTGAAAATTTAAATGTAATTTGTTCGGTTTATGAAATGAGAAATTATTGAAAGAGTGTTTTGTGTTTTGGACTTTTAAATATGTAGGATTTATTTATATTTTATATTTTTAAATTTAAAATATTTGCATAATTAATTTCAACTTTATGTATGAATTATATTTGAAGTAGGAAATATTAAAATAAGTTTAGTTATATATATGAAATCAGTTATTCTGGCTTAAAAACATTTGATACAAATATAAATTAAAATGTAAAGTTGCTTGTTGAAGTCCCCTTAAAAGAGAAAAAGGACTAATAAGAGTAAGATATAAAGTGAAACAACCACTAAATATAATAATTTAAGAGTAACTTAAATTGTGGAATAACCAAGTTCATGTTTGTCATGAACTTCTAAATTAATCTAGTTAAGTGTGGTCCGTGACCGCACTATGGTTGCGCAGATATTTTTTTTTTTCCTTTTTGATTTTGAACATATATTTTTTTTCTAAATATTTATATTATCCTAAAAATTGGTTTATCACCTGTGAATCTGTGATCCTTTATTTCTTAAACCAAAAAAACGATCCTGTTATTTTTTAATTTACGTTAGTTCAATAAATTTTATGATAATTATCCGGGAGTAACTTTTAAAATAATAAAATAGTAGCAAACATTTTAGTAATATGTTATTATTGTAAGTTGTTATAACACTAAAATCAAGAAATTTGATCACTGGATTTTGCACTTTTCAATTTTAAATTAGTTCATTGAATCACTATATCATAAGAGTTATGCATTATATGTTGTATTAATTGTCATCATATGAATCACAACATTTACCTATAATTTAATTCAAATTAAGAAGTCAAAAATCATACTTATAGCACCATTTGCTTACATACAAATTGTAACCTATTCATGTTTCACATACAAATGCCAATTAAGGCAGCCGTTTTAAACTAAATGCGTATTAATACAATAAAAGGTCAATTAAACTTAAACCTCTATTAACCTATTTATAGCATTTAACAAATGTCAATTAAGGTCGATTATTTAAAAGTAAATGTCAATTAAGCCAATCTTAAAAGACCAATCAAAATGAAACCTCAACCAAATTGATGTCAGCTGCTATAACAAAAGATTTGTCATGTGGATTATGCACATTTCAAATTTTAAATGTATAATAAACAACACCTAAACAATGGGAAATAAAAATCGTAGTGAGATCATGGTCATTTTGCTTCTGGATGGAAAACTTTAACCGTTAAAACTTGGAAGAACAGCAGATCTTGCGTATTAATACAATAAAAAGGCCAATTAAAATTAAACCTCTATTAACCTATTTATAGCATTTAACAAATGTCAATTAAGGTTGATTATTTAAAAGTAAATGTCAATTAAGCCAATCTTAAAAGGCCAATCAAAATGAAACCTCAACCAAATTGATGTCAGCTACTATAACAAAAGATTTGTCCTACGGATTATGCACATTTCAAATTTTAAATGTATAATAAACAACACCTAAACAATGGGAAATAAAATAAAATAAAAATCGTAGTGAGATCATGGTCATTTTGCTTCAGGATGGAAAACTTTAACCGTTAAAGCTGGGAAGAACAACAGATCTTCAAGAAGGATTGTAAAACCCAAATGAAAACCCTAAAATAAACTAATATTTTACATATATGCCTTAGCCACCACCTTCGAGATGCTATAACAAAAGATTTGTCCTATGGATTATGCACATTTCAAATTTTAAATGTATAATAAACAACACCTAAACAATGGGAAATAAAATAAATAAAAACCGTAGTGAGATAATGGTCATTTTGCTTCGGGGTGGTAAACTTTAACCGTTAAAGCTTGGAAGAACATCAGATCTTCAAGAAGGACAGTAAAAACCCAAATGAAAACTCTAAAATAAACCAATCTTTAGCATTCCTTAAATATAGAACAATAGAAATGAAGAAACAGTGTTCGAATTGTGGAGAAACGCAGACTGAGCGGTGGAAAACGGTGTTGAGCATGGTTCACAACGTAAGAAAGACGAGTCAGAGAACATACGGGAAGTGAAAGAGTCCATAAAAATTAATTAATATTTTAATAAAACATTAATTGATATTAACAATTTTGCAATAAAAAGAAAATTCATTAACCCAGGTAATTTTATAAAATTATCCCAAGCATCACCTTACTTTTCATTAAACCAAGTGATTTTACATAAATGTCCACAGTCACCACCTTCCTTTTAATAATAAAGAAAGAGAGAACAACATAAGAAAAACGAATGAACATACGAGAAGTGAAAGAGTCCATAAAAAATAATTAGTATTTTAATAAAACATTAATTAATATTAACAATTTTGAAATAAAAAGAAAATTCATTAACACAAGTGATTTTACAAAACATATATGTCCCCAGCCACCACATTCCTTTTAATAATAAATATGATGATAAGTTGTCCAGGTTTTTAATTTTATTTTTTTTAATTTTTTATTATTTTGAAATTCCCATTTTACCTCTCCTTCATTCCCACCGTCGTTCCCTCTTCCACCAGACCACCACCAACAGCCGGACCCACCTTCTGCCACCACTGGGAACCAGCCTCCTTTGGGCGTAGACCACAGCCACCACAGCATGGCCATCATCAACCCCACACCACCATAGCCACCAAAATATGGCCTTCGTCGGTCACCACATCCTAACACAGATTTAACCCAGATCCAACATGGAAGGTTGAGGTGGGGGTTGCGGCACCTGTTTGCCTGGAGCGTGACGGTTTTGGGTGGCGTCAAAGGATCGAATTGATGGATCTGAACACTGGTTGCTCCACGAGGCCGATTTAGGGTCGGATCTTGGCATCGGAGTGATCGACACCGGAATCGGATCTGAGAAGCAGAGGGGCGGATGTCGCGTGGTGGTGGTGCGGAGATAGCTGGGCTCGCGGCGGGGCTACGGTGGAAGACGATTGGCTCGTGATGGCTCTGCAGGTGGCGGCGCGGTGGTGAACGACCGATCTTCTTTCATCTTACTGGTGGCGTGGCTCTTGGCCTTTTGACTGGTTCCATTACCTTCTTCATCTTCCCTGATGCCGGTGGCCGTCGATCTAAGCGGTGCCGATTCCGGTGGCGGTGAATGCAGTGTTTAGTGGCAAGCGGTGGGAATGGAGTGTGGATGGTGGGGATGTGGCAGTGGTAGGCGGAGCAACTCATACCCTGCGCCGCTCTAACTCTGAACCCACAGCCGAGCAAGGGTACAATTGTCCTTTGGTTTAGTAAAAAAAATTTAGAAATAAACTGGTTAAAAAAGTGGTGGGTAAATTTTATTTATTTTACCTTATAATCTCATCCGTTGAATTTTTTACTATTATATTCAACGGTCCCAATAAGTAATAATAAGTGAAACACCGGTGTAGACGCCACTCAAAGACTATTTATAACTTATCATGTCTTTTTTAATGATTAAAAAAAAAAATACAAATGCACTTGAAGATATGCTCAACTCAGTCTCAGATCCCAAACCATGTCAAATCAAAAAATGAAAAAAAAAAAAAACAAACATCTAGAAGATTATGTGATTATTTAAGAAGTACGCCGCCAATATTTCCTTCAACTTTAATCAAGACTAGCCGTTCATAGTCAAATGTGAAGCACGTTACCGTGCTTTGCAAGGTTAATTGCATCTTACCCGTCACCCGACGCTTATAATCAAACCATTTTTTTTCTTTAGGTCTGATTGGTTAATAGTTTTGATCATTTAATCATATGTCTAGGGTTTATATCTTGGTAATGAGAGTAGAACTGTATTTGTGGGTAAAGAAGTTGTCACTTAACTTATACTCCCTCCGGTCCTTATTATAAGAGGCAAATGACTACTTTTTTTTGGTCCAAAATATAAGAGACATGCATGTATTTTGACAAATATTAAATGCTCATTTCCAATTTTACCCTTATTTATAATAGGGTTTATATTTACGAGACAGTACAACTTTTAATACAAGTAGGTTTGTTCATTAATTATTGAAGGGTTAAATTTGTAAATTTATATGAATATTAATTACAAATAACTTATTTCAATGCATTTCCTTGGTCTGTGTATTTTAGGGTTTTGCCTCTTATATATAGGACCAGAGGGAGTACTTTATATCATCAAGAATTAATCATACGATTATCGACTGAGAGAAAATCCTGAATTCTATATCTCGGATCTAAAAAAACCATTTTTTCTATGAATTCAACCAATAATTTGGCGGGTGCATGTCACTTCTAAATTTGAACCTCAAATATAATATATTCATCAAGAATCCATCCTACTTATATACTTGATCATAATATTAAATTGGGAACTTACAATCCAATGATGAGAAATATATTTGTGGTCCAAGAGGCATCTCTCTAAGCAATTCATATATATGTTTTAATTTATGTCATGTCGATTATGCTAAAGTTTATAATCACGTATCTTTTGGTATCGGTGAAGTGTACTTTATGAACAGTTATTGTTTGATTCTAGACTAAAGTAATCCTTTAGTTAAACACACAAAAAAAAACAAAAAACAAAAATC
Organism: Echinosophora koreensis; assembly: GCA_035048595.1. Lineage (NCBI taxonomy): Eukaryota > Viridiplantae > Streptophyta > Magnoliopsida > Fabales > Fabaceae > Echinosophora > Echinosophora koreensis. The sequence continues at coordinate 4,372,173 of JAPCYP010000019.1, read as the reverse complement.
TTTAGTTGCTGTAGTTGCTCCTCAGGATCCGCCAGAGCACTCAACGGGTTATTAGTAGAGCAAGGATTTGGTATCTTTGGAGTTTGGTGTCTTTGATAACTTTAGACAAAAATGAGATGAGAAAAATAGGGAAAAATGGAGGGAAGAGATAATAAAGAAAATAAGAAATGAGAGAGATAGAAAGAAAGGCACCAAAGACACCAAATCCAAATGCACCAAATCCATTTTCTTATTAGTAAGATCCTCAATTGGCTAAACTATTTTTTTTTATCCAAACCAAATCATTTAATTTCATTGCTAATAACGTTCCAAATACAAAAAAGTACTGAATAAAAGATAGTGCGAGGAGTGTAATTGATAGACACCTTAGCTAAGCCATAAGCGCTACCATTAACACAACTTTATAATTGTTGTGCAAAGACAAAATGGTTCTACATTCTTCAAGTAGATACCCATATTTAGACAAATCATTCTTGGCATTGGAAATATTTTTAGCCACCCGCTTGCAATCTATCTCAAAAATGACCATAGTGAGATTTAAGAAAATTTCCCATTTGAGAGCTTGAAAGAGTCCCCACGCCTCCCCTTCTGCCGGAGTCATGCTAGCTTGGAGCCAATCAGTTCTAGCACTTACAGAATCTGCTTGACGGTTGCGCAAACATAGACCCGTGCCCACAATGTTCCTGTTATTGAATATCGCAGCCTCAACATTACATTCAAGATAACTAGGCGGTGGAGGATGCCATTCTGGAACTTGTATTTCTGCACGAGTGTTAGGGCCAGTGAATCTTCTATGTGCATGTCTCCAGGAATTTAAAACTTCCTCAGCTCTATTAATGACTTGATGAGCGCATATCTCGATGATTTAAACAATTGCAACTTGGTCTCCTTGAATCAATCGGATGATTAAATTGTGGGATATAAATTATGAGTATATGAATTTAAATCTTTGTAATATGTTCTGCCCTTTCTCATCCCTTTCATCCCTCTCCCCCTCCCTTATGTAAGATATACCTTTAGTCTCCCTTTCTCCCATCTGATGATAATATTCCTAGTTATTTTATGAACAAATTGGTTTGTTTGATATGATGATTAGTGTTTTTAATGGCATTTCAATGATTAATTTCCATTCTCTTGTTTTGAGGGTTCATTGTTATGCTAGGGATAGTGAGTATTAGATTTTTTTTCCTCTTGTAATCTTTATTGTTAGTTGGGTAATATAGGGATAGGTTATTTGATTAATGAGGTCTGCTAGAAATTCCATAAAGCTTAATCATCCACCTTAATAATTGGACCTAAGGGATTAAAGTAATTTATAGGGTTTGATAGAATTGATCTCCTATGAAATTAAGGATTCATTTACCTTCATCGTATTGCTTGGGATTAGGATGGTTAGGCTATCAGTAATTCAAAGGGTTCTTAGTTTACCTCGGGCTTATAATTGGATGAAATAAAATCTCCAGATGTTTTTACCCTTGTTTCTGCTTTGGGGAAGATGAATTTGATGTTGATGAATGTTTTAACTTTGTTTGAGCTATTCTATGAATATTTTCATTTATTGATGTGGTAATTCCTATGCTTAACACTTTTGGATGGTCATTCACTATTCAAATGATCAGTTGGCTCGTGTTTATGTCAGGAATGGTGAGATATAAGTTGTGATTCTTGTGATTTATTCTATGAATGAATTTTAATCTAGGGATAGATAATTTGATAACAAAATTAGACTTTATGATAAGGTTTAGGTAAGTTTCACCAGAGGAATTTGGACCATAACCAATTAGAGAATTTGAACTTCAACCAGGAACTTGGGACTATGATAAATAAACTAAATGTAATTCAAAGGGTAATTCATTGGAGTTGCTTAATTTCACTTTATGGGCCCTTATCATGTCATTTCGCGACTTTTTTTACTCTATACTCTAATGGTGTAAATCTTAAAAGTTCATTAAATGAGTCTCACAACTTATCCCACGTCTTTATTAATTTATATTTATTTTTGTTTCAATTTAAATATTAATTCATTTTTTGTCAAAAAAATATTAATTCATTTATGTTTGAGCTGCCGAATATTCTAGTTCTCTCTCTCTTTTTCTTTTGGCGGTCCTCATATAAGAAACAGTTATTTATAAAAGCAATTGTTATTACATGTGACACCCACGTTAAATTGTTTCAATGGTTCAACCACTAAGAGCTTGTCTTTAACTTTTAAGAACTTCTTAAGTACCTCTCATTGAAATTTTCTTGTTGATAGAATCGGCACAATCACATAATGACAAATTTAACCGGGCCGATGAAGAAAAACACTTATTTTCAACTGAGAAGCAAGCCTGACTAATATACAAACGAACAGGTTAGTCGCACATAAACACAATATCCAATCAGAGAGACATAATAATCATGAGAATCAACCCAAATTAACATAAACAATGAAGCCTAGAAGAATGCTTCAGCGAGTGACTTATTGCTGCATAAGAATTCAGATGATAGAAAAGATGGAATATGACAAAAAAAAAATAATGGTAATTATACTTTTGGTCCAATATTATTGATAATCTGAGATTTTGGCTCCTGTCGTTTTTTTGTGTGCACATTTGATCCCTATTTTTTAAATATTGTATATTTGGTCCTTCCGTTCAATGTCTGTCAATTTTTTCAATGATTAACATAAAGGAACTACTTATCTAAGCAAACAGCACCTTTGGTTGAGGTTCTTCATCCTCTACCTTTCCGATTAAACATGATTTAATGGGTTCTCTATGGTATTTATTGGATTTATTTCTCCTTTTCAGGACATTCTTTTGGTTCCACCACAAGGTCCTTCACCATAGAAGCTCAACCAAAGGTCTTGTGTACTTAGAACAATGATTCCTCTTCGTTAATCATTGAAAAATTGATAGACATTAAACTAAAGGGCCAATTTACAACACTGAAAAAATAGGGAGACCAAATGGGGAAAAAAAAAAACTTTAGGAACCAAAATCACACATGATCAATAATAAGAAAATAAAAAATACAATTAAACCAAATATAATGGTACTGTCACGTCATTATTTCAGATATAATATCTGAGACCGAACTAATAACCTACACTTTCATACTTGTTAGAAGGTTGGGAAAGCAGGTAATATCTGTTGCCCCCTAAAACATATCACAATAATGTGGTATAAAATTCGATCGAGTTTAATTTCTATACATTATCAGTATAAATAATTTTTATATTAATATCCAATAATATCTTGACAAATCAGTATTATTGTTCTCTCTATTAGTTATTAAAATAAAAGTACACATTTCAAATTATTAATGGATATCAGTGTGAAAGTTTTTACACCGACAATGTATATTTTCCATTTCAATTAGTCAAAAAATATATCTCTCATCATTAATTATTGAGTATTTCAATTAATCAATCAAAATCTAAAACATAGGGTTGTGACACACTTAATGAAATTACAGAATATATCCCTTGAGGAAATGCTTATTCATTATTGTTTTTGCTAATTTGTTTTCCTTTTCGTTCTTGGCAATAAATTCTAATTTTTTGCAACAAAAAGAATATATCATAATTTTTTTTCTCTTCCTTCCCTACCCCTTCCTTTCTTCATCAAAATTACTTGTGCACATTGTCTTGTGAAATAATTAATGTATATGTAATGTTCAAAAAAAAAATAATATATATGATTGGTGTGAGTTGTGGTGCCAACCTAATTGGGATGACAATTCATATTGTGATGTCTTAGCATGCTACTTTATAAAAAAAAATAACAATTATAAAGGAAGCCTAGCTATAGCTATGTCATAATATGGAAGTAGATAGCTAATATATATATATATATATTACCTGAAGCTAAGATGCATATATGGCAAATTGACCAAACTGGTGTCATTTTAGAAACTATTTACCAGTTTAGGGTCCTTTTGAAACTATTTACCAAGGGGGGGTCGTTTCTGACATAGGGAAGGCGCCACTTGGACTGGCGCCTCCCACTTAAAAAAAAAAAGTCAAAGGCGCCACTGCCAGTGGCGCCTCGTTTTTTAAAAAAAAAAAAAAAAAAAGTGTAAGGCGCCACTGCAAGTGGCGCCTCCCCTCCCCCCAATCTGTTTGAGTACTGTAGCGCTACAGTACAGTACGTACTGTAGCGCTACAGTACAGTACGTACTGTAGCGCTACAGTAGTTTTTTTTTTTTATATACAAATTTGTCTCTTTTTAAAAAATATATATATATTTTTAAATACTAACATTTTTTGTTAACCCGTTAACCATATAATGAACTAAATTAACCAAATATTTGCACGTGATTAACCATATAACAGAATATACTGAATTAACCAACCATTTTCAAAGGATTAACCACATGTTTCGGTTTTAAAAAAAAGTCGAAATTTGTCCAAAAAAACCCATTAACCATATAATAAATTTCGTTTGAGTCGTGTGGGTACTGTAGCGCTACTGTAGTAGCGCTACAGTGGAGTTTTTTTTTTTTTTAATACAAATTTTGACTTTTTTTATAAAAAAAAAATTTGTTTTTTTAAATACTAACATTTTTTGTTAACCCATTAACCATATAATGAACTAAATTAACCAAATAATTGCACGTGATTAACCATATAAAATGGTTTAAGCATCAGAGTTACCGATTAACCACAGAATACACTGAATTAACCAACCATTTTTAAAGGATTAACCACGTGTTTTTGTTTTAAAAAAAGTCGAAATTTGTCCCAAAAAAAAAAGACCCATTAACCATATAATAAACTGAATTAACCAGAAATTTGCATGTGATTAACCAAATATTTGCACGTGATTAACCATATAGAATGGTTGAAGCATCAGAGTTACCGATTAACTACAGAATACACTGAATTAATATTTTGAATACTAATATTTTTGTTTAATTACGTGCAAATATCTGGTTAATTCAGTTTATTATATGGTTAATGGGTTTTTTTTGGACAAATTTCGACTTTTTTTAAAACCGAAACACGTGGTTAATCCTTTGAAAATGGTTGGTTAATTCAGTGTATTCTGTTATATGGTTAATCACATGCAAATATTTGATTAATTTAGTTCATTATATGGTTAACGGGTTAACAAAAAATGTTAGTATTTAAAAATATATATATATTTTTTAAAAAGAGACAAATTTGTAAAAAAAAAAACCACTGTAGCGCTACAGTACGTACTGTACTGTAGCGCTACAGTACTCAAACAGATTGGGGGGAGGGGAGGCGCCACTTGCAGTGGCGCCTTACACTTTTTTTTTTTTTTAAAAAAAACGAGGCGCCACTGGCAGTGGCGCCTTTGACTTTTTTTTTTTAAGTGGGAGGCGCCAATCCAAGTGGCGCCTTCCCTATGTCAGAAAAAAAAAAATATTTTTTGTCATGTGGCAAAAACGACCCCCCTTGATAAATAGTTTCAAAAAGATCCTAAACTGGTAAATAGTTTCTAAAATGACAACAGTTTGGTCAATTTGCCTGCATATATAGAAGTTGACTAAAATACAAATTTGGTTATAAGCAATTAAAAAAGCAAACGTCCAGACAAACAAAAAATTACAATTAAGAGAAATTCTTAGATACTTTTGGTGTAATAAAAATCGATTTCTCTTTATTATTGGGTGTGCAACATCAATTTTATAGGATATATACCGTTTCTCTCACTTCAATTATATTTTTTAATGCTGTGATTGATGTAGCACTCATTTAAGGGTATAGAATAAAAAATATCTACTTGTTACCAAAAAAAAAAAAAAGAATAAAAAATATCTACTACTCTAAAAGCATCTAAAAATGCTTCAATAGTCATTTTTTTTTTTTGGTATTTCAATAGTCAAAATTCTTTAATATTAATAATAACAACAATCCTACTTAATGTGGTTCATATAGTTGTGTAAGCTTGTGAAGGAGGACTTCAGTTTAAATCCCTCAGAACTCATTCTTAGAGAGGAGCGAAAAACCTTAAAATATGCCTAAACATTCGTGTAGAGATTGTCCCTTGATAAGTCCTAAAGAATCTGAACTTATAGAGATATACTCTACAGACCCATTGGTGAGCCAAATACCATAATTATGATGATTTTCAAAACAAACAAAAATAATATAATAAGTGAATAATAATGTAAAGACTTATTCTATTGTTCCATAAAAAAATTTTATTCCACTTGAATTAATATCGTTGTGCCCTGTCAAGAAAAAAAAAATATCACTGTGCTAAAGATGCGTAACATATTTTTTTTTTTTTTTTTTTATATAAGCTAAAGATGCGTAACATTGATATTAAGAAAAAATTACAATGACTTTCCTTGAGATCGAGAGATCGGTGTAATTTCAATTATTAACTTTTAGGGATTCAAATGTAATATAACAGTTTTTGTAAAAAAAAAAAAAACATTGTAATAACAACAGCTGCTGTAAGTTAAAAAAATAAAAATAAAAGTATTAAATATAATCGAGTCAAATTTCAAAAAAATGTCAATATAAGACTACCAAAAAATATATCAGCACAAGTCCCCAATATTAATTAGTAATTATATATAATAAATGTCTTATCATGTCCACGACGGGCCGCAGATGGATCTATGGAAAACCTTTCCAGCAAAATAAATAAAAAATAAAATAAAGCTTGGAAAATCTATGGGTTAATCTGTCTAGTATCGAATTTGTCAAATTTCATCATCTATATTATGACCAAGAGAGAGCAGTTCCTTGACTTTCAAGAACATATTGTGACCATTGCTTAATACTATAAGAGTAACTTTATTTTCTTGAAGAAGCAAAACGATAATGTTTCGGTTTTTTATGTACAACTTATTCAGACAGGATATGATAGCTTATCCTATCATGTCTCTCTTATCTTGACCACCAGACGAGCCTTAAGAGTAACTTGATTTTCTTGAAGAAGCAAAACGATAATGTTTCAGTTTTTATTTTACAACAACAACTTTATGTGACACAGAAACACTTTATCAGGTGGTCCTGATTTAGAAAACTATTGGTGCCCAAAGTTTAAAAATCAAAAGTATGCCTTAGCTGGCTAACAAAGAAGCGCTGAATAGGATGCCAATGCCACTAGGTTTCAAATTATCGATCGTTAGGCGCAAATCTGTGGTCTATTATGTTTGGTTTCACATCCATATTTCTATAGGGTTCTAATAACTCCTCAGGAAGGTTTATAATAATGCGTCACCAACAACTAAGTGGGCTTTCATGGGGACAACCGGACAAAGAGCTCACTAATGACTTAGTGGTCCTTCCTTTAGAGGACACCAATCTCACATTATTATTATACTCACTGTTGCGGTTGTCCTATAACCTGATTAAGACATTTTAGCTTGTATGATATCCATTTTATCTATTATTATGCTTACTTGTCCAAATTTGGTCCAAAAGGGTAAAAACATGGAATTATAGTGGCTTGGACTTGAGAGAAACGATGATGATGCCTGACCTTACCCTTGTGGGTGCTCTGAAATTTCCCCAATAGATTTTAGGGAGAAATTTTTTGGCAGCCCACTACCTTTGCCACAAAAGCCATGTGAACTCTTACCAAAAAAAAAAAGCCATGTGAACTGGATGCTTGATGTTTGGTCTGAGTAAGTTCTTTACTTCTTTTGTCATTTATCTGTTTAAGTGTAACACTTAAAAACATATTTCTCAACTTCACAATTTTTAATAGCTAATTATAATTAGTCTTATAAATTTAATTGGTAGCACAATCAATGTAAAAAAGTATATACACCAATAGGTTTAAATAAGTTTTTGATCCCTACAAAGTTCATCAAATTTGGTTTTGGTCCCTGTGAAATTTTTTCTTAGGTTTTCGTCCCCGTAATCTCACAAATTTTGCAAATAGTCCCTACCTTTATCTTTTTTTGTTATCTAGTACTCATGGGTATCGAGGTAATTTTATTTTACTGTTTGACTTGCTGTAAAATTTGGCCATAAAATATAAACAAAATCATATATTAGGGACATAAGGTTAAAATTGCTAAATTCCTTCATTTTGTATGATATCTAGTACTCAGGGGGTACCGAGGTAATTCCTCGTTTTTGTCCGACTTGCTCCAAAAGTTGACTAGAAAGTAGAAATAAAATCATACATTAGGGTCATAGGGTTAAAATTGACAAAATTATTAATCCAGTATGATTTCTAGTACTCAGGGGTAACCATATGGACTATTTATAAAATTTTCGAAAATATAGGGATGAAATCCTAAGATTTTTTTTACAAGGTCTAAAACCAAAATTAGTGAACTTTCCAGGGACTAGAAGCTTATTTAAAACTACACCAATATTAACTTTACACTCACACCTAAGAACTCCACCCCAAATAGTAATACAACTCAAAACATAAGCAACCACCAATTTGAACGCGTTTCCTCGGAGAATTGTCCCTCCATACGAACGCGGATGGTGTTGAAGGCCCATGATCAAAAGTCTCAGATTATCAGAAAACCAATCAAGAGTTGTTTTTACATTTTGATATTCTTTAAGATAGAAATGTTTCATTCTCATATTTAGCAAAAGGGATATAAAAAAAGAATATTCTCATCCATATCTCATTATAAGGAATATTTATTAACCAGTAATCTTACCAAATCATTACTATATAAAGAAATATGTTGATATGATTTCCGATGGGGTATGAATAATTATAGAGCTCTAAGATAACACTCTTATCCACTCTTTTTCTGACGTTCTCTTGTAAAGTCAAAATTAATTAAAAATAGATTTGATAGGTTGCTAAAAATATTTTTCCTTAAAATATCATTCTCAAAAATCTTAAAATCATATTACTAAAAAAAAAAAAAACAACAACAACTTGAACCAAACACCCCAATGTATGGCCCCTACTCTTCTCCGGTATGTATAAGACACTGAAGCTCCCCAAAGAAGCTTTTTGTTATCAATATGTGTTGGTCCAAATGGTAAGGACTTGGACACATTAAACAAGTGGTCAGGCCCAACAGATTTCTCGATAAAGATTAGTCATTGTTAACGGTGGTAGATACTTCGTATCTATGTCATGAACTCATGGTTACCAAAAAAAAGAAGCTTTTTGTTTTTTGTTTTTGTTTTTTTTGTATAAGGGGAATTTCATGAAAGACCTTACAAGAAAGGAGATAATGAAATAAAAAGGGTCCAAACACATTGTGGAAATTTAAACCGGGCACTTATAGTTTATTTCTCGTAACTTAATTAATTGAATTAACTCAATAGAACAAAAAAAGATTTTACATACAGTAATGTCTATTTCAATTTTGGGAAAGAATTTTGCGGTAAAATCTGATATACAAGATAAATATACTGACCATTATAATTTTCTTAATTAAAATGTTAAGAAAGTGGGAAGCAAAGCCTAAGCTGAGACCCTTTTCTGGGTACACATAAGTTGCGTTTGATTCGCATTTAGGTATATGATAAGAAGAACAATACATGACACAAACCTGTAAGTTACTGGTCAACTTTTTGTCTTGTATGGTGTTTGATGAACAATTGACATGACAAACAAAATAATGTTAAATTTACTGCAATACCTTTTGTGATCGGTTTTTTGGATCGATTTTAAGTTTTTTTTTATCGGTTGAGATATGAACACCCCTATGTTCATCATCACATTTTGTTAGGGATAATCATTATTCTTCTCAAGCAACTCAACATACTGATAAGCCGTGTATATATATATATATATATATATATATATATATATATATATATATATATATATATATATATATATATATACACACATACACGCTTCAAAAATTTTATCTCACTGTTTCACATACATAGTTTTGAGCCATTTGTAGTTGTTAACATGAATGATTTTTGTATATAAAATAGGGACATCATAAGGTGTCCTTTTTGTTTTTTATAGTATTTTCGAAGAGCGTGTATATAAAGAAGATAAGAAGTAAGGAGGGTGTATTGGATTGGGATTTTATGGGATTTTAAAAGACTTTTTTATGACAAAAAAGTCTTATGATATTCAATCAAGATTTTTAGATAATATAAATAAGTCTTGTGGTATTCAATCAAGATTATTAGGATTTTTTTCAGAAAGAATCCAAATCTATTGGTATTCAATCAAGACTTGTTACAACTTATAAAAAGTCTGTTGGTATTCAAAAGTTTGCTGATTTTGATGGATTGTTTTGTATAATGAATTTTGTGGGACTTTTTAGTAAAATTTATAAATATCAAACCTATCCCAAAATCCCACCCAAACCTATCAGACTTTTTTATTCCTTGATTCTCTTTCTCATCTCAGTTACAAGACTTTTTTTTTTCCCTCTCTCTCCCCCGTTCCCTGTCTGTTTCTTCTTTTGTTACTTTGCAAGTTCTTATATGGTGCTACAGTGCTAGTCTCTTTACTTTCTTTTTTTATCCGGTGGTAACAGTGGTGCTTGCATATTAGTAGAAAAAAATTTATGAGAAGAGAATCAATTGAAACGGTGGGGTATTCATCACACCTTTCTCTGCTTTTATATATATATATATATATATATATATATATATATATACACTTTTTTGTTAACAACAAATTTAGTGAGATGGTGGTGTCTCAATCCAAGGTAGGAAAATCTTTGAGCTCTATGAGCACTTACTAAGGGATTTACATTTACCTTATCCCAAAAAGATTAGTGGGGTTCGAACCTGTAACCAGTCAAATACGAGATCATTTTATGCTCTATTAGACCAACCTCTTAGAGTTACAGGAGCTTGTATATTATTAGGTTGAATAATAGATTGAAGGCATTATATATGTATATGACTAAAATAAAAAAGAAAAAAGAAAAAAAGCAATGGTTGAATTTATGTTGTGCTTTTGTTTCATATACTTTCTTTTGCTTATAAAAAAATGTTGTATTTTGTCCTGGTACTCATTTCAAATTGTAATTTTGTTGAAATGTAGATAAATGCTACTTACTACTTAGGAGGACATGAAGCTATACCAAATTGGCTATTAATTAAAAGATTAAAAAATTATATTGGATTTTGAATTTTTTATTAAAAATTATTTATATCTTTGTTATCTTTTTCATTGACTCTTATAACTTTTAGTGTTTGCTAAAAAAAAAAAATGCATTCATTTCAAATCTTATAAATCCATATTATCCATAAAATCTTATAAAGTCTTATGATATAATCCTTTAAAATCCACATATGAGAATCATGATTGTAACAATCTCTGAAAAAAAGTTTTATAAAATCCACAAGACTTTTAAAATCCTACATAGTCTTTTAAAATCTACAAGACTTTTTTGGGTCAAAATAATCTTTTAAAATCTCAATCTAATACATCCCCCTAAGTGAAAGATGGAGATAAACATATACGATGTCACGTGCGACGTTAAAAATTTGATGTTGAAATAATATAATTCATTTGTTAATGACCCCACATGACATCTTTCCAGCTGAAATTTGTCACACATGACACACTGAGATTCATATACAGATCTTGTCTTGTGTGAAATTTTGTCTTGTGTGAATAACACAACTCGAAGATGAATCAAGATAAATCCGTGGAGAAATATTTGTGAATTTATATCGTTGTCTTAAATTAAAGTAGTGGCATTTACCAAAAGAATAATAAAGTAGAGGCATGAATTAGGTACCACTAGAACTTGATAGCACCTAGTTTTCAAAGGCACCTGATATCTATTGAGCTAAAGCCAGCCCTATATTTTTGGTACTTCAATTCACTTCCTTTTAATCATCATTTCAATTTTTGGTTATGAATTGGCCATAACTCTAACACAAGGGACCTAGGTCTTACACAATTACAAACTTTGTCCTCAGAGAGTTAATTAAAAGCATTTATTAGTTTCACAGAAAAGGAACCAACAATCCAACTGACCAAAAGCTTGACTGTGAATGATGCCATGGTCTGAAGCAGCTTATGTCATTCTCATTGCACTGATTTCAGGGGACATGGCTAATGCACATAGCTGGTATTTGGCACCCACAATTGGTAACATCTGTGTGTGTGGTTGTCTTCATTTTTTTCTGTAACCTTGATTATTATAAAGTATAATATCTGAAATCTGATCTATAATAGAACAGGTTACATATGGTGCCATCAGCTTTTGGCGGTTGAGGCTCTCATGTCTCATCTCATCCTCTCTGTCCTAACCTTCAGCTTTTAATGTTAAGAGACAAAAATGACCGTAAGTTTTCAATGCACATTATTAAATGATCAATTATTGAAGAGATTTCCGATTATTGAAGTGCGCCAAGTGTACATATCAAGTTCAAGGTTTCGGGCCATGCAAGAACCTTAGTAAAATCAATTTTTATATTATAACAAATTAAGTACCGTAATCTTGGCCCTAAGAATGCAGCGACATTAAAACTTTTGAGGAAGAGTTTTGTTGTATTTGTGGTCCTGTCCGGCTCGAGAGATTAATCTCCGCAGTTGCACGCGGAGGATACCCAGGGAACTAAAAAAATCAAGTACCATAATGGAAATCAACAAAAATTTCGGTGGGGCTAGTTCCCAAAAGCCGAAAGAAAAGGCAGGAAAATTTTCCAAGACCAAACAGACATTGCTTTTCTATGTATGAAAAAGAATTCTAGTCTATAGACTTTACAATCAAGGATCACTCTTTTTTTTTTTTGTTAGAGTTTGATGTTCGGTTGAAAAATCAAAATAAAATAAAAATTTAAGTTACTGGATAGGCATGCTAAAGAAGAGGTTTTCTTTTTTCTTTTTCTTTTTTAATTGAAGTTTTGGGACGGTAGAATATCCAATTTTAAGGCCAGAGTATTCCACTGCCACAAGCTAACACGCCTAAACGAAGACTTGCATTGATACTTGCAAATGACTTACTATTAAAGAATCAGTAAAAAAGAATTAAGTAATTAATACAATTTGATCTCACCAATGAGTTGGTCCTGACTTTGGTTTGATTACAAACTTTCATAAGAGCCTCTTCATCATTTCTAGCTTGAACTATATATTGTCAATCTGGAATGCTTTCTAGTCTTTTCTAAACCTGTTAATCTCAATGTGTTAGGCTTGATTTGTTTTAGTGATGACAAAAAATAATTTATATAATTCTCAATTTTGGTGTCACATAATCAACACTTTTTCTTGACATCACCCTCCATTCTTTCCTTTGTGAGACATTACAGAATGAGAACCAACTTATAGAACACTGTGCAAGAAAATTTGCAAGGTTCTTAAACTGCATACTACTGTACAGAATTTTGGTATCCTTCTTTTTACTAGAAACCTTTGTACCAAACTAGCAGGATCATAGTTTTGTGTGATTTTTTTTTTTTGTGTTTCCTAGGTATCTTACATCTCCCAACCAGATTTTCTCCATATGCAAGAGTTAGGGATTGAATCCCTGACCATTTGCTTAAGGGACCTGAACCCGTTAACACTCGGACCAACCACATTTTGGTTTCGTGTGAATTGTGATTATTTTATGAACAATAATGCTGTGACAAACTTAATCAGCTAATATAGTTTTATTATGAAAATTTGACAACTCTGTTTAAAATTTTAATTCTAAAATTGAAATTATCCAAGGAAATAAATGAGAAGAAAATAAATGAGTGTTTTAAAGTTTTAAACAGACATATTAAAGGAGGTCAAAACTACCACTAGAGGCATACGTAAAAAGCATTTAAAATTCGACTAAAGGATTTTCGTCGGACGGAGCGGGTGACATTAGATTACTATTACGCTCATCCCATCCCATTTCTATCCCTATTCTCTACATTAAAGTCACTTTCATGTTGCAAAAATTAAAAAATGTCCTTTGGACGTTCTACCATCAATTTAACCCATTAAATTTGTTCCTGGATTCAGGTCAATATCATGATTGATGCAAGATGTTGTTAGATTGATTAATTGATACGATTTACAATTCAATAGAACAAACAATAGGGTATGAGGAATCTCTGGGAGTGGTATACAGTTGGATATGTCAATTTTTATGATGATATTGCCTTAATCTAAATTATTGCAGGTACTTTAGACACACTAACACTTAAATGCTTCAGAATTTTGCAACGCATGGGCTCAATAACTAGTTGGATTCTCACCACATAACTACAACCTTCTGATAAAGACGAGAGGATACTGTTGAGCCACACTCCACCGATATCAATGTCCCCTTTCTTTTTCTTATAGAACGTAGCAATGTTATTAAAATCGAACCGGTGATCGACTCGATCAGGGCACTGGGTTAATGAGTCACTGGTTCAACCGGGGGTTACTAGTTGACTCAGTTTGAACCAGTATATATTAAATATATAAAAATTTATTAATAAGTTATTAATATATATAATATTTGTCATAACTTTACTAAGAATTGCGAATGGCCTAGCGGTAATGCTCCTCGCATGTGACCCTGCCAACCAAGGTTTGATCCTTGCACATGCATTTTGCAAATTTCGCAAAATTTGCACGCAGGAGCATCAGCGCTGCTTGTGATGACGTCACCAGTTCAGCGAGTCGACTCATCGGTTTACACCGGTTCGCACCGGTTCAAAGCCGAGTTAATGACGTCAGCACCGGTTCATATGTCTATCCGGTCTGATGTCCCAACCGGACCGGTCATAGGTCCGGTTTTCGGTTCAACCGGTCAGATCAGCCGGGCCGGTCCGATTTTAATAACACTGGAACGTAGACATTGTTTTTTTAGAACTACATAAAATGGGAAAATGTGCACATCAAATTTTGAATATACCCTCTACCTGTTATCAAAATAATTTCTAATGAGAAATAACCAATTATTTTTTATGTTATCTTTTTATCTTGTAATTTAAAGTTTTTTTATTCTTTTCTATTTGGAGAATTATTTATAGTTTCATTTTAGCAACTGTATTCTATTTGTTGAGTTAATCCTCTTTTTTTCTTTCAAATAATCCTCCGAACCATTAATTTTTTTTGAGAAATAACCAATTATTTTTTATGTAATCTTTTTATCATTTGTGCGTGTTTTTAACTCCTGCATGATCATTGATCGGGTTCTGAAGGAGACTACTATTTGTGTGGGGTTGCAGGAGGCTACTTCAATTAGAAGTTCCCTTACATTATGTTGCTGTTTTTGAGGTACCTTTCTAGAGAAAAACCCGGTTCTACCATGGGTTCTCTGTCATGGGTTTCGAATGTTATTTACCCATTATTCTTTCCCTATCTACCATCCTAAATTTTGAAGTCATGAATTTTTAAGGAAAAGTTAATTCCATATGTTAACTATTTGAGTCAGCTTGACTTCGAAAAAGGCATTAATCAATTATTATTTATATAAATATAAATTTTTACATAAACCTCCTGGAGACTTTCTCTCATTCAAGAAGAAAATGATATTTAGACACAAAAATGATATCCAACTATAAAAATATTGTTCCCTACTTATTTACCGTTTTCTTCACTCTAATCATATATTTCATCCCTCCCAAAACACTCATAAGCTCTATGATATCTATACAAGATATCTAAAAATTATGTGTCCAAATAACTTTACTCTTCAACAAAGATAGGAAGATAGAGATCAATACTTATAAATGAGGCTTAATTAATAGAATGAGAGTCTTTTTAAAATATGTTGGCAACTGGTAAGAGCATCTCAGAAACATTCTGGGATCATATTCAATGAAACCTCCCGATTTGGTATAAAAATACATGGACTGAACACGCTTATATAAAGCCCAATCTCATTCACCGGATTCGAAATTTCTGATTTCTAATTAAAAAACAATAAAGGCATACTGGTGAATAAAAGCTCAAGAATGGCGGAATTCACAGTTAAAAGCTATTCAAACTTCAAAGGGCTACAGCACATATCTACAATTTCTCGACAAAAGAGATCTACAACAAAAAAAACATGATTGCGATTTGCATCTATCATTATTGCGTGGAATCTACAGAAGGATCGCCCTTACCATCCATAAAAGCCCCGTTGGACTCGCTGGGTTCCGTCACTGCTGATTCCGAAATCCCATAGTAGCCACATACCTCCGAATCACCCTGACCAGCAGCTACCCTGGATACCCCAGAAAGTGATACTAATCCCATGGCAGCAATGCTGTTTGCAATAACATCAATGTCTCTGGTTCCAGTATAAAGACCACGGCTGCCAGTAACAAGTATATTGTTTTGTTTATCATCTGGATTTAAAATTGCTGGCAAAGCATCCATCATCGCCTGTTGGTTACCCTGGCTTGAACTGCTGATTAGCAACCTAAGAGTTTCTCTTGCACCCTTCACCACAGCATCAGATTCAGAAATGAGTGGCTTCACAAGTTTTGGATGCAATGGAGGAATGCTAGTTGACATGGCAGGGCCAGCACTCACAAGATACCCCTGACCAGAAGAGCACACATCAATTACTGGAACATGAACAATTGGATCACACATTAATGGTGTGAAGGTGGGAATCTGCTGAGAAGTTGGTAATGACATTCTGACCAATGGATCAGGTAGAAATGGAGGAAAGTCCATGGCTGTAGTTAGATTAAGAGGTTGCACAGATTCCAAAAAGCCAATTGGCAGGGAATTGGGTAACAAAGAGGCACCTGAGGAAGGAGGAGGTGACTCAACAGATGAATTGATAGATTGTGGAAGTGATGCGAGGGAAGGAAAAGTTGAAATCCCGGGAGGACACCAACAATAGTGGGGAGAAAACAGGGGTGACACCAAGGGAGGTACTTCCCCTCCTAAGCCAAGGCTAGATGAAACAGCAAGTTTTCCCAGAGATCCCAGAAAACATGGAGAAAAGGTAAAATTTTTGTTAAATTCTGAAGCTTTGTCATGATCAGAAGTCGAAGATAAACCCAAGATGTTGTTTGACTCGTTTGTCAAATTTTCCAATGCAGACTGATGGTTGTCACCTCGACGCTTAATCTTCTCCCTGGCAGCAATCCTGTGGGAAGACAAGTTTCTTGGGGGCACCTCTTTGAAAGAACTTGATCTTGGACTAAGAATACTCTGGTAAAGCATCGTATCACCCTTCGCCACCTGTCCTCCATTATGCCGAGATCGCGGAAATTTTGATGATGAAGACTGTGAACTCTCAAAAGCAAAATTACCACTAGCTGTGGAATTAACAGATGTTGAAGTACAAACTGAAGTCTCAAGACTACTGTCCACGGTCGACCCAGCAAGAAAAGCTCGAAGCTGAGTTGCAAAGCAGTCAAGCCGTGACTTGCTAATGCCACTCAACTCAGCAATGGATGGTTTCCTCTTCAGCAAACCCTTCATCTGATTTATTGGAAAAATGAGTTTGATGGCAAAAAAGTATTAACCATAAAATAAAGGAGGAACTAGGAAGAATGTAGAATAACTTTCATAGCTACTCATGCCATGTGAAAAATCAAATGAATTCAATCGTTTGTGCAAGACAACAAGCAGCCAAACCTACCTTTGCAAGTAATTCAATTCCCAAAAGCTTAGACTTCTCTGAGCACCAGAAGTAAAAAGTTCTGTTATCTGGAGTTCTCACAAGGAAGGATCGGCCAGAACTGTCAGTTGAGATTTCATCAACCACAACAGCGGTGCACTGGGCTTTGCTGGTAAAGGTGAATAATCTCTCTATTTTACCATCATCCCCAATGAATGAGATGCGGATATCAGAACTTGGAAGTAATACAAGTGTCAAGTTACCCCTGTGAACAAGTCAATATGAGATGATACATTATTAATAGACAGTTGAGAAAACAACTAACAGGAACTTCAAAAGACAAGCAATGCATCAAATTGCACAATGAAATTGTGGTGCAGAATATCCAAAGTTTAAAACATCCGCCCAATAATACAAAAGCCTTATTCCAGTTAACCATACAAGTTTTATCCCCATAACACAAGCACAGAACATGTCTATCACCAGTAACAGGAAATATAATTTTCACTTCAGTCTTTCATGGTGTGTAACTAAATTCAGGAATGTATACAAAACAAATTCATCAAATTTATTCTTGCCAACAAGGGGATATCCAGCTAGATGTTGAAAACATTGGCATCCTTTAAGGGATATTAATGTTACACATTTATCAAATTTAGGCACAAAGCCATTTGCTTTTGACTGCATAAGCCAACAAGTTGCCTAAATCAAATGTTCTAAATCATCTAACCAACATATTGAACCCTTTCCACCATTTCAAATGCAAACAAACTACCTGAGAAATTAATCCTAATCACTAACTACTATATGCTTATATTGTTTCAAGTTTAGAACAAGTGAATTAAAAAATAGAATCAAATACGGAATGAAATCAATATTAAATATGGCTGATTTAGATTATTGTTATCAAAAGAGATTGTCGGCATATGTGATCATGTTGAAGAAGAAAAATTTAGAAAACAATATAAATCCACAGCAAGCCACTTATACAGATACGCAATTAAACATCATATTTATAATCACCGTCTGACCTACTCAATGGGTTATTTTTCCCCCTTATAAAACCCTCGAACCTAAAGTTCTAAAAAGCAGCAGCAATATATATACATACATATATAATATATAATATAGGATCATGAAACTACCTTTACTTCCTCTTAATTCAGAGATCATAATAGAATACGCCCAGTTACCTACAAGTCAGAAGACATTTTTACTTGGAAGAATGAACATGTTACCATCAATAAACTAAACTACAGACTCCTGTAATTATTACCAATAATCCAACAAACTGCACATTTCTGTAAGATTAAAGTTACAAACAGATCTTGTAAAAAAATACAGCATCCTAACCTTAAAAGGATTTCACAAATTGCTGACAGTTAAGCAGAAGTAATGGGAAGCAAAATTGCCATAATAGATATGCCAGTTCACTGCTTCGTACATAGCAGACAAGTAAATGCTACTTCAAACTTAAGAAAAGCGATGTAGCAAAACAAAATGGAAGAGTCATTGTCTATAAGCAGAAAAATCAATTTACAATTTGACATAGCGACGAGTCCACGACTCAGCCAGCTAAAAGCTATAAATGTAATAATCTTCAGAAAAATAAATACTCACAAAAAAGTTAAATTCAAACTTAAAGGAACAACTACACAAGGAAATCAAAATTCTTAATCCTTTAACTTCTAAAAGTCAAAAGAAAGAAATGACCGAAAAGTATACAAAATAATAGAACTGCGCATGTATATTAATGACTCCTGGAACACTGGTGTCCAGTATAAATGTACTCATCAGGCCCATTAGTTTAAATAAAACTAGACCTGCCACGAAATAAGGCCCACCTTGTCAGGGAACTTGTTTGGCTCAAAATAATGTGCCCAATAGGCCTCATTTACAGACCCTAAAATATTGGACCTATTTCTGGCCCACAATTTTTTTCCAGAACCAGAAGGTCCCGAACTCTACCCCTGGCCCTGCTCAGAGTGGCTGTGAATTCCTTATCCTTCCTTACACACATGCACACATTAGCTTAGCCTTTACACACCGATGATTAACCACATCAATACAGCCTCAAAAAAGTCTGAGCAGGGCCAGAGTCACCAGACCCAGTCCAAAAGAAATTGGGCCATGTTTGGCCCATTTGACAGGGATACATAAGGTCCGTTTCTATTTTTTCAAAAACAGAGTTTTGCCTTCATTAGGCAGAGGCAAGTAAAATATAAAAGTTCTTTTAGGTCAATCAATCACTCAAACACATATAGCAGGTGGCAAAACTATAGTTTCACTTCTAAAGAAACTGAGTTGGAAAAAAACCAAATCTCCAGGTCTCGGTGGATGGAAGGTCATGAAATGATGGAAGGAAAGAAAAACGCAGCCTTCTTACACAAAGGTTGCAAGTTGCAAAATAAATTAAAGTTATCCAAAATGTTGTCATTAATTTGACAAAAGCATTGAAGTGATCAAACAAAAAGTGTCTCATGAAAATCACATGCTTCAATGATCCATGAGAAATACAGGAGCACACATAGGAAACTTGTGAGGAGCAATGCATCCAAATCATACTTTATACATACACAATTTCACACACGGACTAACTTACATGTATATTTATATCTGTCACATACTGCCAAAAATTACAAATACCACGTATTGTTTTAAACCAACGGCCTGCATGGGATACAAAGCATAACACAAAAAATAGAAGGAAATGCCGGTATATAGTTATTGCAGTAAGAAAATATACACTATCAGTCAATAATTTGACTGCCTCCAAACAACACACACACGCACAGATTGAAAGAGAACAGACAGATTGACAAGTTTTGATTGGACTGGATAATCGTGTGATCATGGAGCTTGAATTTAGAAAAGGGAAGCTAACAAACACAACGAAATAATGTTTGAATGATGCTAAATGAACGATTGAAAAGTAACATATACTCTACCCTATTGCATAATATAAAATAAATAAAAATACTGTGAGAGCAAACGCCATAATATATCTACAACAAAAGCAAGTCTGTGCACGTTTCTATGAGGAAAACAATAGGCAGATTTCCACACAGGTTTAAAATGACATTACCTATTACCAGTGGGGCAGAGGCGAGTGCCTTCCTTGTTGATCTTTCCAACGCGAATCGAAACAAGAGGCACGCAGAAGCATCTGGCTAGCATTCCAACCTCTGATGGCTCAAAATGCTGTAAAACCAAAAGAAATAAAATCAAACAAAAGTTAATTGATAATTGATAATAACAATTATAATAATCATAGCTAACGGAATAAACAAACAAAAAGCCTCAAGGATCAAGCATACCTGACTTAATTGAGTCAGCAAGGGATCTTCGGCGACGCCGCAGGCTGCGTTCATCTTCAGCAACGGTTTCAACCGTTCGTCGGCGCGGCACGCTCCCATAACTTGCATATCAAGAGCCTGTAGCCACTGCAACAATCGGTCTTCTCGATTGGTCTGCTGAATCAACAGATCACCGTCGCCTTCGTCCACAAGAATATTTGTCAACCGCTCCGTCAACCCAACCTCACTCGTCGAACCACCGTTCTCCGCCGGAAAACTAGAATTCGCGCTAGATCCAGCTCCGGACGAAGAAGAGGCACTGTCCACCGACGAAGAATCATCAAAATCCTCACCGATTGATGGATCCGCGCGATCGAGAAACAAATCCTGTTCTCTCTGGTTCGCCATAATAAAAATTACGCAAAAATCAAATTGAATTCGAACAAAAACAGAAAAACCAAAAACCCTAGCTTCTTGGCGAGAACGGAATCAACGAATTTGAGGACAGAATTGGCAATCGACTTAGAGAGAGAAGGAGAAGCCGAACGGTTTTTAGAGAGAGAAAAAATATCTGTAATCTCTAAAAGGAGTAGATTTGCCCGAAGCGGAGGGCAGGAGAACGAGAAGTCGTTGCATAAATAGTAGGCGCGCCAGGGTGACGTGGCGGACTTGAAAACGGTTATGGAATGTGGTTTGGGCATTTGTTTGAGATCCAGGGAAAATGGCTGATAGGGCCCCATGCCTACGTCAGTTTTGTGCGGGTCCCGCATATAAGCTTGAGGTGGTGCCACGTAGGATCAATGGCCCACTTTCTCTCTCTGATTAGGTTTTGAAAACGACAGCGTCGAATAAGGTTGCAGATATGGATGACCAGGCCACCCTGTGCACAGCAGTGTTTTTTTTTTCCCATAATAAAAGTCAGATATATTCATATATAAATTTTATTTTATATTTTTATTTTTATTAGCAAATCAACACGACAATAAAAATAATATCAGATTATACATGCTAAAATAAATAAATAAATAAAATATTTTTTAAAATATTGTGCAATAGTCAAATATTTTGTTCTATTATTTAGAAAATTAAAAAATATAACCTTAATTTAGTATATAATTAAAATTTCAAAATTTGGTTACATAGATATAGATATAGATATAGATAATTTTTATATTTATTTTTTTAAAACACTTAAATTTTAACCCCAAGATGTTGGTCTAGTGAAACATGACATGATCTCCTATCAGGCAGATTGCAGGTTCGAGCCCTTACTAATCTTTTTGAGGATGTAAATGTAAATTTCTTTGTGAATACTCACAGAGCGGGAAGATTTTCACTGTCTTGGACTGAGACATTATCCCCTCACCCTAAATTTTATTTATGAAAAAAAAAGACTGGAGTTTTGATTCTATAATATATATATCTCCTATTATAAGAAATATGATGCATTAATGAAGTGTATTAAGCATTTTGTAAAAGTTTTTGTATGAAATGTTTTCTCCGTTATACAGCTATTTTTTATATTTATCTATTTTTTACTTATTAAATATGTGATTAGTTATACTATTGAGTATTATGGTCATCTGTTTTCTAATTGTTAATCTTGTTTTCATGATATTGAAAATAATTTAAATAGAGTAAAGGCCCAAATTGGTTCCCGAAAAATTTAGAGGACCCATTTTTAGTCCCTTAACAAAATAAATTACTCATTTAGTATCTCAAATTTATAAATGCGTGGCATATTAGTCCCTCTTCCACTTCCAACGACCGTTTATTTGCCTAGGTGTCCTGTTAACTATCATGTCTGACTCATTAGTGGTCCTTGTAGCCTATGACAAATTTCCACCGTGAAAAAAAAAGTTGAAAAAAGGTGCAAAATTTTAAAACTTTAACACCTGAAAATTGTGCATGTTTTTCACTTTTTATTCGTTTTTCACTAACGAAATTTGTCATATGCTATACAGGACCACTAACGAATTAGGCAGGGTACGGGACACATAGGCAAGTAAAAGAACATTGGAAGTGGAAAGAGGGACTAATATATCCTACGTTTGTAAATTTGAGGGACTAAATGAGTAATTTATTTTTTTCAGGGACTAAAAGTGGGTTCGGGGACCAACCTAAGCCTTGATCCATCAAAATATGATCAAGAACTGAAAGTGAATAAAAGTGGAAAATGATTTGTACCTATATACAGATGGATCTTTTATAGATCCTTTATATATAGCAGGCAAGAGCAAGGGCCCAAAGTGCCAACCGTACCAAATTTCAATAAATCCATGACTGAAGGATTCCCCACCCCGCAACCCCACCCCCATCCCCATCCCCATCCCCATCCCCATCCCCACCACATAAACCTTTAACATGATCCCTTATCCTGCTCATCCCTATCTCAGCGTGGAATGCCACTGACAGTCGATTTGATTCAGTTTTAGATGGAAAAAAAATCCAAACCAATAAAAAATATTCAGATGTTTGATTCGATTTTGAGAATTTTTCCTATAAAACCAGAACCAAACCAATAAAAAAAGGGATTGATTTGGTTTGGTTTAGTTCGGACTCAAAAATTATTTAATTTCAAAAAATATATAAATATTAAATATATATATAAAAATAAATATAATAATATATTAAATTATTAAAATATAATAATTGGTTCGGTTGGGTTTGGTTCCAAAATCCTTGAACTCGAGAACCGAACCAATCACTATCAGGTTTGGTTCGGACCCGAACACCAAAAAAATCCAAACTAATTTAATTGATATTTGGTTTAGATTTTCGGGTCATTGGTTCGAGTCTTACATCCCTAACTGGATCGATGATGGATTTCGCATTGAACCTCAACCGAATACTACAAGCTAAGCAACCTCCTCCTCTCTCTTGCATTTTCCACAAATTCAAAATCACAGGAAAACCTAAACACTTGACTTTTAAAGTAACCTTAAAAAAGACAGAAAAGTAAAAGGATTAGAGAGAAAGAAAACCATTAATGGTTTTAAGAAAATTAACTGAAATTAAAGGTTTAACCTTTTTCTAAAAAAAACTGATCCAATATGGGAATAAATTCTGTTCTAAAGCTGGTGAAAGCTTGATTTCCCCACTTCCATTCTAAATCATAAAAATGTATCGAATTATAAACCATATCCAGATATATGTTTCTCTTATCCAAAAGCTTCTATGCCGAACGAAGTTAATGTCTCTAGATCACTTGCTCTTCTTTGGTTCTTTTGTATACTGAACAATCAAACCTTCAACATCTTTCCAGAAAAGGCCCTCAACCAAGACTCCGTCTTTAGTGAACCTGCAATCCAAACAAAAATAAAATGATGCATTTTGATCTCCAAAAGCAGTGAAATGGACGCAGTCACTTGTCCATTTTCACTAAGTGTGTGCATTGTTAAGGAATAGTGATGGGGGTTGGAGAGCGAGAGAGATACCACTCAGTAACACTTTTGGTAAAATGTACTGGTTCGTTTGCAGAAATTGATTTTGGATCTGCACTTGCTATGGTAAGAGTGTACATGTCCGAAAATCGAGGCAACTTGGAGGAAACTACCAAACCGGTAGTGGTAAAAGATCCCTGTAAAAATGAAATTACATCTAAGTTGGCATACACCATAATCATTGTTTAAGTTGAGCATGTATTAGGTGTCTGCTGAAAGGCTAATATCAAAGACATTACTCCATTTGGACAGAGTTCAAAAACAAACTACTATCTTAAGTGGTGTTTTGAAACAAAAAAATGATTATTTTGAAAGAAGAAAAAGCCTAAACAAACGGGCTCTATGACATTCCATTACAGCCACTACAAAGAAAGAAAAAGAAAAGTTCTGCACCCTCAGTCAATGAAACAACTATAATAATCTGCCAAGTAAACAACTATTTTGCTTTGTTGCTCATGAAGCAGACACTTCAGCTCAAGAATTGTCTAAACTTCTAGTCAGAAATCATGACTTACCCCCTTTAAATCAATTGTGAAAAATGAAGCAACCAAATTTGACATCCATTTTAAGACTGACAGCAACTAAAACCCCAAAGAATTTTAGCATGTCTGGGTCAAATCAAAATCCAGATGAAAATGTATGAGACTTAGAATAATAAAGATATAGGTACTAACTGGTTTAAATTTCCAACCTAAAGATGTGTGATAGTCTACTTAATTGATTACTTTACCTTGTTTAACCCAATGGGTGGAAAAAATTATCCTGTTGCAAGTTTTGTGCAACTTAAATTAAAATTCAACAACTAAAGAAACAAGAGCAGATGATGAATTAATAGCAGAACATAATAAAAATTTCATTGCAAACATTTCATAACACTACTACATCAAATAAATACTACTCGCTTACCAAACAGATACTAATTTCAGCTATCTGTCAACTTGATGTATGGCATATTTAATATACAAGCGATCTGCTTTGTGTCTGATGAATATGAATATTGAGCTAAAAGGACAGTTATATTATCATACATGTCTTAATGCCCATACTAGAACACAATCATAGCAAAACTAACCAGACTGAAACGTCAGCCTTGCTGCTCTCTCAGGAGAGAGCAAAGGAAAAAATGACCAAAACAATAAGAAAAAGGCACCCACTCTCTCTCAGAGTCACTCGCGCGCGCACATATATGAGGCGAGAAGAATGAATCTTGACTATTGGATCTTATTTGAATGATCCAGATTTAAAGATAAATGCATGTGACTTTTTTAAATGGTTATTTTAAATGGATCGTTATTTGAAATAAATGGTTCATAAAACATCACTACATATTCTAACAGACCACATTAAACATTATGCAAAGGAGAGAGCACGATAGATAATATGTGTTTCTAAGGAACTGTATAATTCCAAAATCCAGCACCAGACCAGAGGACTGCCGACTATCCAAACCAGAAAAATCCGTCATCCGGAGCAATGCAAGTCAAACACAGCATCTATGCATCTATTCTCCATATATAAATGAAAGTTCAGCACTAAAGACAAGTGCCTTATCTGGGTAAACAGGAACTTACAGCAGGAGGATAAGTAATCAGAATGGCATTCTTCTCCTTAGTGTATATGATCAGCTGCAACAAACCATTGAAGACTACATACGTGCAAGAGTTAAAGATCAAACAGCACTGAAGTAGAATAAAATAAAAAATAAAAACATCAGCAATCACACTTCCATTTTCAAGTAGAGTATCAATTATCAAACTCAATTTGAATAGATCCTTCATCCCACATTTTCGAATATCCTGATTTCAGATGTTAAAAATGAAAACTCCCCAAAACAAAGCAGTTAAAGAAAATCCAAAAACAAAAAATAGAGTGAAAAAAGGATATAAGGCGATGCAGGCAATGAGAAAATCCCTGTTCTCGGGGAACTTCTTCTTGTAGAATTGGGCGAAGAGAGCAATGACGATGATGATGGTCCCAATGAAGAGCCTCACGTTGCTCAATCTCACGTCTTCCACATACCCGCGATTCTTAACAACCTACATACACAAATAGTCAAAAATTGAGGCACGCGTAATCAAATTGGTGAACAAAAGACTCAAAATATAAAATGAAATAAAAAAACGATAAGATCAAAAAGGGATAAAGAGGGTTAGGGTTTAAGGGACCTACCTCGGAGACGGACTCGTCGAGGATGTTTTTGATGGAGTGGTGATCTAAGAGATTGGCCTTCTTCGGAGTTTTGGATGCCATTTCTTATTTCTTCGATGCCTATCTCAGATTTTCACTTGACCCAACAATGAAGCAGCTCAGCGTTTCGTTTCAACTTCAACCCCTTCAATTCAATAGCAGGGGGGGAGTGACACTAAACCTGCGCTTGCTGCGTAATGCGCACCCCTCATACTCCGCACCGTATTTAATTTAATTTAATTTATTTATTTATTTATTCGCGGAAACTGAAGTGATTAATGTGATGTGAGATAACCTAGTCAAATAGTCAAAAGGCCAATAAATACATTTGGTGACCTCTATGTGGAATGTGAGGATCTCTAATGAATTAAAATTATAAATTAAATGGTGTGTAACTTTGGTACTTTGGACGTTATTGGTCCTCTCTAATCCGCAGTCTTCTTTTTGCTTAATTGTATCTTTTGGCTGAAACTGAAGTAATTAAGGTTAGTCAAAAGGCCAATAAATACATTTAGCTGCCGAATGTGTAGGATGTGGATACGGATCCCCTACGGTAGTTATTTCACGCATTTGTCGTAGTTGAGCAATCTATCATCATTAGATTTATTTCTCTCACATTTCTAACCATTAATTTGTTTTATCCAAAAAAAATAACACAAAAATGCAAGTGGAGAGAGATAGATATATGCTACTGCAGGGAATCTATATCCGAAGTATCTCTAACGAATTAAAATTATAAATTCAATGTGTGTAACTTTGGTACTTTCGACATTATTGGTCCTCTCTAATCCCACTTTTCTTTTTGGCTTAATAGTATTTAGGGTCTTGCTAACGAGTATCTTAAAGGACATTGGTTAAGGAATCCACATAAGGAAAGTTTGTATTGGAAAACTAAGTGTAACACTTTTTAAAATGCTAAATACATCATTTCTCATACAAATTTTCCTTTTTTGGTTTCTTAAACAATGTCTTAAGGGCACTTGTTAGCATTCTCCTTATATTTTTGGTTTTTCAATCATGTGGGTTTTGGTCTCTCGATTTTTTTTTTTGTGTACATTTGGCATCTCTATTCTTAAATGTTAAAAATTTGATCTTTTCGTCCAATGTTTATCAATTTTTCAATGATCAATATAAATTAACTATTCCTCTAAGCACACAGTACCTCTAAGTGAGGTTCTCTCTCCTCTGCTCTCAACTACAGGTTCCATGCATTTAGAGCAGTGATTCCTTTTTGTTAATCATTAAAAATATTATGAACATTGAGCAATGATTAAATTTGCAATAATGAAAAAATAAGGGATCAAATGTACAAAAAATACTTAAGGGATGAAATCACACATGACCAATAGTAAGATGACCAAAAGTGAAATTAAACCTTTCTTTTGCTAGTCTAATAAATTAGATGGTGAGGTGGATTCTTTCTTCTTTTTCTTCTTTCTTTCTTTGTTGTTTTCTTTTTTTACCATGAATTTTTTTTTTTTTTTGGGTTCTCTTTTTACCATGGGTTCTATCGTTAAATCATGAGGGTTCTTACTTGTTAAGGGCAAAACTATCTCAGACGAAAGCATTTTAAACAACAAAACTATATACTTCATACCCAAAAAAAAAATGGCAGGAAAACAAGTACTTGTGATGAGAATTTTTTTATAAAATAAAATGTTCTAATATTTTATTAACTTAATTCACCAATCGGTGCATATTGGTATAGGTTAACCACTTAACCTCTTTGTACATGTAAGGGAAATAAAACCATTTAGGGAGTTAATATGTATGACTTGGTGAGTTCAATAAGCCACATTGATTGGGTCAAAAAAAAAAAATTTAAGCCACACTGAAAGGTTTCCAAACACGAGTTTTTTAACATTTAACCTTTAGAAGGGGCGTCTGGCTCAATTATGTATGTAAAAGGAAGCTTGACGTATGATTGTGCCTTTAAGATTATGAGGCTTATAATTTTTAAGTTTAGGAATAGTCATCAATTCAAATTGCTTGTTATTTATTGGCCTTTTGTTTTTAATGTATTTCCTCTCGGAAACACCTAAGGAATTTGAGTTTATCATTAAGAAATTATGTTCAGTTATTTAAGAAATTTGAATTGGATGAGTTTACTAACAAAATAGGCGTTGCAACTTGTATTAAGTCCAAGTGAGATGTTTGCAAGTGAAATCAATTGAAGCTTGACCCTAAACTTTGTCTTCTAATTGAAGTTCACCATTTTGCATTCTAAAGTTTGTTTTATTTGTCCCAACTAAAAATCCAAAAAATATTGCATTTGCTTTCTTTTGCTTGGTTTCTTTATTAATTTCAATTAAGCTCCCTTTGAACCAAATCATTCATTTAAAAAGTTGTTAAACTTGTGAAATACTGCTTATCCTCGATCCCTAAGAACGATGTTGAGTTTCTCGTCATTTTTATTTTTTGCAACGGTCCGATATACTTGTATCTTACCATTATTCTTTCGGGCTTCAATTGGTATGATATTTTTTGGAGGATGGTATGATATTTTTTGGTGGAAAGTAAAGGAAAGGGGTAAAGGATTATATCTCCCCCTTGTTTGATATGTATTTATGAATGAATGATATTTTTTGGAATATTTTATTCACAGACAAACTATATTCCTAAGAATCACATTCTCATGAATATTTCTTTCCCACCTTGAGAATATAATTTTCTCAAGTCTCTAACTATCATTCACTAATTTTATTCGGATTTTCTGTCTTTGATTATTTTAGGGGATGCTACTTCTAGCTTTCCCCCCCAGTGGTTTTTAGTTTGTTTGCTGATGGGGCTTAGTTCCCCTATTATCCAAAAAAAAAAAAAACACTAATTTTATTCTCGGGTATCTTTTATACCTGGGAACAAATTTTTAAAACTTGTATCAAAATATGAGAAACTTGTATTCACATGCCAACATTCTCGGGAATATTTTTTAAAAACTTGTAACAAATGCTACCTTGGAGGGAAAGAAGGAAAAGAAATAGAAGAGAGAAATTTTGTGAATCCCAAGAAAATATACATACATTTCCATTTTTTCCCCTTCATGAAACCAATTAAAGGAAGGAAAAACCCAGTATTTTCTATTGGTTGATACTTGATACTGAATAGGGGGTAGAATACTCCTTTACTTCTTTCTTCCTTTCTTTTATACCAAATGCAGCCTTGGCAATTTGCAAGTTGAATATGCAAAGGCACTGGAAAGTATGACACTTTGAAGACTAGTTGATAACAGTTACCCATCCAGTATCATTGCATTGCAAGTACCAACATTGCCAATGGTTTGGCCTCCATGTCTGATAGTGATAAATGAAAATGACAGAGTATAGTGAACAAGTTGCATACTCAGTAATTGTTAAATGGATCTAGACCTTGGATACCAATAAAATTTGGCGGTTATATAAAAATATTTGTTTCAGGAGCAAAGTCAGAACCAAGAATTCTGTTACATGGGACTCAAACATGTGGCTCTAGCATGTAATTTTAAACATGAATTCCCACCTGGGGACTAGTCCAACGAAATTAATCAAGATACAATTATGGCTATATTATAATCTCCTGTTTATTAAGTTACAACCTTTCCAATGTCAAATATATTTCCTATCGTTTGAATGAATATGCCAATTGAAGATGGTTCATGAAATCTCAATCTAGGGAAAACTCAAACTAGTGATCTTCAATCACAAAGGCTTTGGCTTTACTTTGTTGGAAGCATCCTTAACAAGCAAGAAACGAATCTGCTTAACTAGTTCTTCCTTCACCATGAACAAAACCGCAGCCGCCAGCACACTTTGTACAATTTTTGTGCGCATGCCTTTGTAAAATCCATAAAACCCTTCATAGCGGATCATCTTAATAATAGCATCCCATGTGCCTGAATTTCAAGAACATGCAACTTCAGAAAGGAATCAAAGATTCAGTAAGTTTTCCATCTAATGGTTTCAAAATGGTTGTGTGCACGGGAGCGTGCACTTGTGTATGCGGGTGTGTGCATAGGTATGTGTGTGTGTGTGTGAGAGAGGGAGGGAGGGAGGGAGGGGGAACGAGGGGAGGGATGCAACAAACTGAAACATTCATCACCAGGTTGAACAAGAGCAAAACTCACAATTTAGCTAAAGTAATACAGGGCACATAACCTCACTTTTGGCGAACAAGATCAAAAGAACAGATGAAACATACTACACAATAGAATTACGAGCCATATTCATGGTAATTGGTATAAGAAAAGATCGTCACAACATAAACCTTTATAATGGTGTCTCTTGTCTCCATTTTTGACGTGTCTAGATTGAAGCCTGGCCTGAAATAGCAACATCAGAAGTGAGAGATTGACAAAAGCATTTTGGATACAGATCCTCTTCTAGTCTTCTCAGCTCTCCTCATTACTTTCATCTTATGAATAATGGACATCAACATGACGCACAAGAAGGATATGATGACACAAGAAATTTAAGAAATAAGACTTTGACTATTTAGTATAAGAACACACAATTCTCAAATATTTGAATTAAAATCTGACATTATTCATCATCGCAGATGGTTATGATGTCAAACACATCTAACAATAAAAAAAAATGTACATCAAATTCATGTAATGCATAATTAATCACATCTCCAACTCTTCAAAGTCCCAACTAGTATCATTACCATATTGACAGTAAGGTCCAAGAAAATACAAGGCAAATCTATGGAATATTCTGGCATTTTATGAATCTCAGATAAATTCTTGGGTTTCAGATCTTGAAATTGATCTATACTTCCATTTTTGAATGTTGCAAATTAATAATGCACAAGGCTGTGATCTGATCAGGCAAGAATTTTTACATGAAAGTAATGTCATTTTTTGTTTATGTTTGACAGCATCACCAGCCAGGAAAAATGTCAATGTCCACGGTAGTTTCTACTATTATCCTCTATCTCTGCAGTTTAAGAATTATAATATTGAATGGCTCATTGTTGTTTTTATTTGCTAAGATTAAGATTCCCACATAGCTGGAATAATCCAACATATTACAAAAGCTGGTCTGATATACCTTCACAACTAGAAGAGGATAAGTTACAACAGTAGCTCCAAGCTTAGCCAAAGCTCCAAGAAGAAATATCTAGTGACACAATGCAGTCTTAGTCTGACAAGGTTTTAAACAATTAAAAGCAACATAATAGAAAATTTAAGTGTGAGGAATCAATCACAAGCAACATCACAGTTAATAAGTGTAAAATGAGAAAATACCTCCAAAGCAGTTACACCATTGCTATCCTTCTTACTCCGAACACGTCTTTTTTTTAACTTCCCCAACATGGTTTCATATAGCATGAACTGTATGGAAGGATTGCTCACCTGAGATCAATAATAACCATTCATTAAAACTCCCATAGCATTGAAAAAAATCACTTCCAACGTACCATGATCAATGTTGGTAATACACCTTTCCAGAAACCCCAAACTCCAGCTTCATCATAGACTTCTTGAACCTGCAAATATTTATTAGAATATTATCATGCATACAAAAGGAAACTCTCCAGGTTTGAAGTTCAAAATGTTAATCAGATCCAAATTTATGCAAATTCTAAAGCATCATCATCTGGAATCCCAGGGAAAAAGAGCACGGACTGTACTAAAACTCTTTATATGATAGAGGGGGAAAAGTATAATTATGGATAACCAATCAATTCATTGAACTACTTTCACATAATCTCTTCCAATTGGAATATAAATGATATGGGATTTAGCATACTAATCCAGACAATAATCTGTTTGTCGAAAAATTTCTTACAGGCAAATAGCCCAGATAGAATAAGCAGCATAACTTTTCTAAATTGCTACAGAAGGTGTCATGCGAGCTCTTCTTATACCATAAGAATAAAGAGACTATCAATAAAGATAGACTTTACCTACCACATGGCTAGTTCCATAAGTAAGAGGCCCAACTGAAGAAAGCATTGTTTGTTCATCGGCATCTGACAACTGCTGACCAGGGAGAGCTTTGCTTGACTGTTTTCTATGCGTCTGCACGGTAAAAAGAAATTTCTTTTAACCATTTAGCTTCTATTACTTTGTTCAAATTAATTCTGAACACTTAAACACTAGATTACAACATAAAAGAATTAGAAAACTTTGAGAACACAGAGCAGAAAAGAATACGTGACAAATGGTGGTATCCTATGTCCTATACTAAAATAACTTCAACTCGATATCTTGTTTCTTCTTGACATAGGGTCCCAAACTAGCTACCGAATATCTGAAACCCGTAATCTCCTTTTCAAGTCCAAAGTCTAAACAAGCATCCAAATTCGTGAATCCTTGTGTTCCAAGTTTATTTACTACAAAGTTGAAATGTTTTGAGAAACTCTTTAGGGAGAAGGGGAAAACAAAATCAGTAAAAGTGTTTGTAATTTACATTTTCAAAGTAACCAGATAACAAGAACAAAGGGAAAGGGTACAGCAGAAAGAAAGAGTGGAGGTGACTATCAACTAGCTATTTACCTGCATACGGGTGACAACTACCCATATAGGATTTGTCAAGAGAACATTAACACACCTACAAGAAGGATTTACCAAGCAATTTAGGTTAGGTCAGACCACATGAGTATCAAGACATCAAAAAATCAGTGATTCCTACCAACTTGATTGGCAGGGGTCAAAACAAACTAGAAACATAGGAGCTCTTTATAGGAAAAGTAAATTACCCAGATAAAGCAGCGACAATAAGTGAGGAGATCATCCCAACTGATCCATCACCAATGCCTAGCCTTTTCTGTTCAAGTGCAGCTGCTTCAGCTTTGTTCCTGAATATTTGATAGAAATAATAGTAAACACCCTGTACCATAAAATAATAGTAATTAAAAAATGGAAAACCTAAATCAAAACATTAAATAGGTTGGCAGAAAATACACCATGCAGGAACCATGACTTGTAGTAAAACTTTAATTCATTTTGATAGAAAAAGAGAAACATTACACATCGTCTAATTCACCATAACAACAATAATAATTGAACAATGAGAAGCAATATCATCAAACCAGAGCTAAAATGAGCTCACCTGAGATGCAGCTGTACCCACAAGTGATGGCATCAAGCCTCCATACAACCGCTCCCACCCCTCTTGTTTCACAACCTACAATATTTCCCCATAATAAGGCCATAACCATAAATAATCTCTTAACAATGAGTTCCATTATTATTATTTTTTCAAAACAAAGAAGTTTGGCTAACATTAACTTATGAACCTACATAACCACAAGGGTAAAGCCAATATCTTTTTTTCCCCCTAAACCGATCTTTTGGTTCTTATCTTTATTTTAGGTTTCAACATGGTCTTTTCCTTTACATTGTGACAAGACAGATTATGCTAGTATAACTTTGTAAAATAATGGATCATTTCACGGAGAGGAAAAAAAGAGATCATTTCGGGAAAAAAAATTATAAAAAGGATCACATTAATATAACTTTGTAAAAAAAAAGGACCATTTTGACAAAAAAAATAAAGACCAAAAGTATAGTTTTTTTCCCCCTCAAAATCCAACATCAAGTTTGCATTTTTTCTTTGTTTCCGCTTTCCATGACCAAAACAAACAAACAATTCAGCTAAACAATCACATGATCCCTGATCCCAGATACCTGGCACATTTGCTGGAGAGCTCCCAGATTCCTCTTGTCTTTCTTCGGATCACGTTCGGTTTGTTGGCGAGTGTTTACCTGTAGATCATCTCAGAAAAAAAAAACAATTTTTTATACATCTTGAAAAACCAATTCGAGAAAGGGCCAAAAAAAAACTTTGAAACCGAGTTCGTACAGTTTGAAGAGGGTATGTGATGAGCTGAGCAATGATCCCTCCTCCAGCTCCAGCCAACCCATTGATCAAAGCGTCGGACATGTTTGTTTCTATCTATTGGGGGCTTAATTTTTAAAAAAGCACGGCATTGAGAGAGAAGATCTAATTCTGATTCGAGAGAGAAAGTGGGAGAGAGAAAGAAAATGCACCTACCAGGGCATTTGTCTGTAGTAAACGGTGATTTCACAGTTTGCACATGATGGATTGTTTTCGCTGTCAATGTTGCGTTTGGGAAAGGAAATGACGTTAACGTTGTTAAGGTTGTGCATGCATTGACTATTCTACCCTTGACTAGGGGGAATATACTGCTGCTACCCCTCCCGGTCTCAATTGTAAGCAAAAATTAAATAGGACACACATATTAAGATAGTTAGTTGATCTCATTTAAAAGGATCATTGGAAATAAAAAATTAAGTTTGTTACCTAAATTACCCTTCCTCTTATTTATTAAGCTTGTGTTATTGAGAATAAAAAGAGTTCTTGGAAAACAAAATTTGTATTAAATGAAGGGTATTTTGAGAATAACTTCATTAAATGAAAAGAAAGTAGTTGAAATTTGCTTATATTTTGGACCAAAAAATTTGGAAATTTTTGCTTATATTGTGGACCGGAGGGACGTGTGTTATTACTCCCACTGGTCCAATATATAAGAGGCAAAACCCTAAAACACATAGACCAAGGAAATGCATTGAAATGAGTTATTTGTAATTAATATTCGTATAAATTTACAAATTTAACCCTTTAATAATTAATGAACAAACCTACTTGTATTGAAAGTTGCACTGTCTCGTAAATATAAACCCTATTATAAATAAGGGTAAAATTGGAAATGAGCATTTAATATTTGTCAAAATACATGTATGTCTCTTATATTTTGGACAAAAAAAAAGTAGTTATTTGTCTCTTATAATAGAGACCGGAGGGAGTATTTTGTTACTCTGAAATCTTCCTGTATGTTTGGTTGAGATTGTTTTTAATGCCAACGTTTGACTTCCCAATGCACATTTTTTGAAAGCTCATTGTAATTTGTAGTTGTCTAACGCAGGTCTGAAAGGAACTTTGGGTAAGAGAGAATCTAAAACAAACATACAATCATTCAATTTTATTTTATTAGAATTAGAGTTAGAATTAGTTAGAATTAAAATGATCAACATTAACATATAAATAACTGAATTATAGGTTGAGTTTGAGGAGAAGGATCTCGGTTTGAATTTTGCCGAGCATATTTTTGAAATAAGTGAAAAATCTTAATTGTCATTGAGCGTCTGAGCATAGACTAGTCTCATGGTGTTTTAACGGATCTAAATAATCTAAGCTTTTGAATAGATTTTATGGATCTACTGGAGAGTCAAAGATTCTAATTACAATAAGTATAAAAAAACAAAAAACAAAATAAAAACATGACAATAATACAAGATTTCTGAAATTAAAATATATCATAAGAAAACTTAGAAAGTTGGAATAGCTCTTCTGAAACTTGGGAATATTTTTCTAACTTGGAAAAAATTGAAATGATAACTCTACCCTTTTGTTCAGGATTGTATATTGTATAAATTTTTTTGGTCCTTGACCAGGAGTATACCCCATCGAAAGTGGGGACTAATCTCCTACGGGAGAATAAATGGCACCTGAAGGTGGGAAACCCCCTCCAAGCGGAAATTCGCTCCATACACAAGAGCTGTGATTAGAACTCCAACCACTTGATTAAAGGATACAAGTCCACCACCATTTGTGCCAACCTCCATTGGTGATTGTATATTGTATATTGTATAAATAATATATGACATCAGCCAAAAGCCATCTCCACGGATTAAACGGAACAACCTATTTAGGCCCACTTTTAAACTAGCTTATATTTAGTAAGCCCGAATAGAACTGTGGGTTAAATGTGTTGGTCTGCAGATCGACTCACATACATTTTTATTAAAAAAAAATATAAATGATGGTTATCACTTACTATCACATCATGGTTGATCATAAAGAAAATAAACTGTGTATTTAGATAATCTTTAATTACTATGAAATGCTTAAATCCTAAACTACCACCTTAATAAGAATTATATTTGACGAACGTTCAGTTAAAAAATCTCTAAATATTTATTACACGTAAAAAAAGCTAAATATATTTTTGGTCGTTTATTTTATTATTTAAATTGGACCGGACACCATCCCTTCTTCCTAAATCTTATTATTTGTACCAAAAAAGACTTTGCATGTGGGCTTTGCCTTTCTCGATTAGCAGATGAGAGTGGGTAGCTCTATGGAGGCCCATTGATTTATTATTTGTTAAGGGTTAATAGTTAGGACTTTTAGGATAATAAAAAGAGTCGAGCACGTGCAAAACCAGTCTTTCAAAACTAGAAACCCCAACACCACCATTCCCTTTCCCAAATCCTTCACCCACTTTACTCAACACAACAGATTACAGAAGAGCAACCTGAAATCAATGGCGTGTTCGCGTCCCCCACCCTCCAAGTCCCTCGATCTCGACCTCACCATCGTCTCCGCCAAGCACCTCAAGAACGTTAACTGGAAAAACGGTCCCCTCAAGCCTTACGTCGTCTTCTGGGTCGACCCGGATCGCCGACTCGCCACCAAATCCGACGATTCCGGATCCACCAAACCCGTCTGGAACGAACGCTTCACCCTCCCACTCCCCCACCCCCTCCACGACTCCTTCCTCACCTTCGAGATCTTCCACTCCAGACCCTCCGACACCCCAAAACCCCTCGTCGCCTCCCTCCGCCTCCCCCTCAGCGAACTCGACGACCTCAACGACCCTACCCGGATCCGAAAATTCACCCTAACCCGCCCCTCTGGCCGTCCTCAAGGCAAGATCCACTTCAAGCTTGGCCTTCTGGGCCGCCCTCTACAAACCCTAGATTACGTCAGCCCTAGCCCCTCCGTGTTGGCGTACCAACCACCCTCTGCGCGTGACTACAGAGGATTCTCGCCCTTACCCTCTTCCCCACCTTACTCTACCTATAGTTCCTACCATGATGCATCGTCATACCCTTCTTCTGGGTACTATCCCGGGTACTACTCCGGTGCTCCTCCGCCGCCTCCTCCGTCGAGGCCGTTCCTCGATCGGCCCTTGGGCTATGCCGCCGGGCCCAGTGGGCCTTCAGCTCCGATCGATTACTCGTCGTACGATCAGAAGCCCAAGAGTGGGAAGATGGGTATGGGTATGGGTGTGGGTATTGGTACTGGGCTTGCAGTGGGTGCTGTTGCTGGAGCGTTGGGTGGGCTTGCTTTGGAAGAAGGGGTGAAATATGAAGAGGATAAGATTGCAGAGAGGGTTGAGAGTGCTAACATCGCTGCTGCTGCTGCTGCTGCAAGAGATGATTACAGTGATTATCGAGTTGATTATTAATGTGTTGAATAAGGTTTGAACTTTGAAGGATGATTAACTTTTTTTATATCTCAGTGTATTATGTGTATATATTTCATCTGTGATCCTCTCTTTTATGCTACATCAAGTTAAGGTTTATTTTTATTATAATTCCCTAATGTTTATGTGGCACTTTATATTATATAGAAATGTAATAAAGTTGCTTACTCTACCTCTTTGATTTGGCATTTCAGAATGATATAGATATATAACTAGATTAGAGTATGTTGCTAGCATTTAACGCATGCAATTGTTTCTATGTCTTTGTTTAGAAGTTTCTATTGTTTACTCCAGAGTAGTTAATCCCGGATAGCGGAGCGGCTGACCCCGAAAACGCTATAGCATGATAGAGCACAGCGGGACAGCACCTCCGCTATAGCGCCGCTATTGCACGCTATTGACTACTCTTTACTCCAATTACTCTCCAATCTTTGTATTGGTTTAAAATGTTGGGGAACTTAAGATACCAGGTATACTTGATATACATGAGTGAGTGCCGAACATAGAAACGATTAGAAGCACCATTTTGGACATCTTCTGTGAATGTGATGGTGAAATTTAGTTACCATAAACTTATTATAGATCTTCTTCAGAGTTGCAAAATGATGTCTTTAGCGTTTTGAGTATTGGGAAGTAGATCTTGACAAGTACAAATAAAGGTTACATATGTATGATACAAAATTCTCGGGTGGATTAGGTTGCCCTGCATTTTCATTTTCATTTTCATCAATAAACATAGCGAATCAATTTGCAATCCTTTCCTTCAATTGAGTGATGTACTGTAGAGTTTATGGTTTATTAGGCCATTTCTTCTTTCCTTGAAGACATCCATAACCTCATAGGTACAGCAAATTTTTTCATCAGTCCCATGTTGTTTTATTTGTTTTTATCATTTGATCCATGTGGCCATTAGCCAACCCCACCTAGTGGGAAAAGACTTTGGTTGTTGTTATTGTTGATGATGATGGCTAGTAGCAAGTTGATCTGTCTTGTGACTTTTACCTCACAAAATCACATTAAGTTGCTTGAGTTGTTTACACAATTTATTTATCTTTCATTTTCTGTCAGCAGTATCTATGTGTAAAGTTAGATATACTTAATAAAAATTTCTGCACTGTCCCAAGTTCAGTACCCATAAGCTTTGTTCGTGTGACACAAGACGACAGAAACAGGAACTTGGGTAGAAAGCAAAGTATCAAATTATAAAGTATCTGCAACTTTGATTCTTTCATCAGGTCATTGTAATAGCTATAGGCTCATTCTGCATGAGTGTTACTCTAATTTTAATTTTGTGTTTTGGGGTTCACCAATGAAGAGCAATTGAAATTTAATATAATGCATTGGAATTTTCTGAATAATGGTTTAATTGCGATGAGATTCTTGATAAATTACGTGAATGGATTGAAGCGTGCTTAAGCACAGCTTAATGTTCTATGTCAGTGGTAGTTTGCTTGATATTTTCTTTGGTTCAGCTAAGGGAGAAATCATCTGTTCTGGCATTTATGCAGAAGTGGTAGCTTATTTTTCTCTGCAGATGTGAAAACCTTGACAGGTAAACCCCCCAACACACGAGCACCCAAAACTGAAAAAGGAAGAAAGACTTGGTTTTCCCTTCATCTCATGCCAGTTGAGTGAAACAGCTTTAAAGACTACTGGTTGATAATTGTTCCTAGCATTGGAAGCTGGATTTCTAAGCCCGTTTATTTTTCTGGGAGTCTTCAGTTGAAAATTTAGTCTAATTCAGCGTTCCAAAA
This sequence comes from Echinosophora koreensis, assembly GCA_035048595.1. Taxonomy (NCBI): domain Eukaryota; kingdom Viridiplantae; phylum Streptophyta; class Magnoliopsida; order Fabales; family Fabaceae; genus Echinosophora; species Echinosophora koreensis. Next base: position 4,332,912 of record JAPCYP010000019.1, on the reverse strand, counting down.
GTATTGGTCTGATATTGTCTTGAGAAAGTTCTTTTAATTTGTTATTCGAAGTTTCTATTTTGTGGATTGGGAAGGAAAATTCAGATCAAGTGCCAAAAGGTCCCCTGGTAATTACTTGATAGCAAGAGGTTTCTTGCTTGAGCATTAGGGCTTGTTTGTGAGTTTGGGAGGGGAAGGCTTTGGGGAAAAGAAGAGGGAAAGGGATGAGGGAAGGGAAGATAGCCCTCCAAAATCCTCCTCCAGTTCATTTTTTAGTTCTTTCAAATTGGAGGATTTTGGAGGACTTTGATTATTTTGTTAAAATATAAACCTCATGCAAGGTGGGGGGTATCATTCCCTTCCCCTATCCCTTTCCCCATCTTTCTCTCAAAGCGTTCTTCTCCCTTCCTCTCCAAAACTCACAAATAAGTCCTTAGTATCTGGTTCAATCGAGGTTATGATGTTGACTGTGTACTTGCAGATATTAGATATTACTAGGCAGTAGACACTATATGGGGAGGGTACTGGTGTAGATCATCATAGAATAGGTTGAGATAATTACATCATTGTGGTTTGCAGGTTTATGGTACATGGATTTGTTAATTTGCAAAACATTCATTTCACTGACTAACACACTACTATTTACTGCCATGCCATGTCACATGAAATGTTCAAGTTAATATAACATTTTATTTTATTTTTTTCTTTTCCTTTTCCTCTTCCTCATTTAACGATGTAAAAAATAATTTAAAAATTAATGTGAAGATATCAACACTCATCATATATTTATGCTATGCCGGTATATGCAGCAATCCCGGTTTTGAAATTAATAATTAGAAGTTACCTTGTTACCTTATTCTTCGGCATGGTGAGAGACACGTTTAGCTCTCTCACTGTAGAATTTGCGCTTCTCACAAATCAAACTTGTAGCCTTAGTTCTATGACCATTGTTGGATTGAATATTCAACCCAACAATTTTAATTTTAATTTATGAAACATATATTTTTTTTTATGTAAAAGATATTTAAGTGATATTATTACATATTTGGAAATATTGACTAACTTAATTTATATTATTTATGAATGAAGTTTATTTAATTAAAATATACATATTACATTGTACTTTAGATTTTTATCTTAATAAGTATTCAAAATTTTAATTTTATGCACTAAAAAAATTTCAAAGCTACTTTATCGTATACATCTCGAGTGGAAATAAGTCTCACGATTCATTCGGGGCCTATATGACAGTCATATTTTGACCTACGTAGCCCTGACCTATAATAAATAAATTGTTTAAGTTTTTTGAAATACCTATTTAATTATGTAAATTAATGCTTAAGTTTTTGAAAAAACAATTGAATTTAATTTGTATACACTAACAGTGTAAAGTTTTTTTATACTGTCAACCAATTAGAAATTGACATACCATTATAAATATTTGATTCTTATCCTAACTACGTTAAAAGTTATCAGTTTTATGATATCTTATTGGTTGTCAGTGTAAAAATCTTTACACTGACAATGCATAGAAATTAAACTCAAAATAATTTAGCATATCGGGTCAGCCCATTTATTTAATATTTATTTAAGTCATCGTGAATTTATTATAATTGAATAATTTACTAATAATATGTTATTATATAGTGTATTTATTTTTATAAAAATAATAGTTTTGTTAAAGGTCATATCTAGTATAAAATTAAAAGTATGATTATTTTTTTTTTATTTTTTGCTATATAAAGATCTTTATGTACTTAAAAAGAGTATTTGGTTAAACCAGGTGACAATGTTTTTATAACACGTCAGATCGAGTCTAAGGAAAAAAAGAGTATTTGGTTAAACCAGATGACAATGTTTTTAACACGTCAGATCGAGTCTAAGGAAAAAAAGAGTATTTGAAAGACAACAAGTCAAACTTAATCATTACTAATTGTCTAATGTCATTCCATTCCACCTATTTTCACCTTATGCATGTGGTTCCTACCTTTATCTAATCACTTCGTGAACTTGTATAAAAGTATGTTTGGGAAAGCTGAAAAAAAAGATTATGCTGATAATCAATTTTTGTATAATCGATTATTATGATAATCGATTATAATCAGAATCTGTTTTTGTTTGGGTTTGTTTGCTGAAAAGTGATTTTAAGATAATCCATTTCGTTTGGGTAATGTAAAAAAAATAACTTTTATATAATAAATTACGAAAAAGGGTATGGAGTTATTTGTATAATTTAATAATATTTGTTTAGAAGTTAGTTTTGTAGGGGTAAACATGGAAGAGAGTTTTGAGAATGAAAAATAATCAAATCACAACAATCTTAAGCTAGAAAAAACTAGATAGCATAAAACAGCTTTTTTCCTCTAAAAAAAGCTTTTTTATAAATTTAAGCGAAATGCTAAACATGATAGATTATCTATGAAACAGCTTTTAAACTAAAAAACAGCTGAAATGTGGGAAAATAATCTTTCCCAAACACACTATAAATGCGTGGATGTAAGTGATGTTCATGTTGGATCTTTATTATCTTGATTTCTTTTATAAAAATGTTATCCAGCGTCTTTAGGAACTTGTATATTAAATATTCGGATGAATAATATATTTAATCTTTTAATTATTATTATTATTTTGATAAGCATTATTATTTTTTTGTATTTCTTAAATCTTAACGGGCATTGATTAATATGACTAGTCCTTTATTTAATTGCCTGTTCATAATTTTGACATATTTGTTTTGTATGGTGGATATATTGATAAAATGTAACAAATTTGCTGATATAAGCAAGTTTTAGTAATAATTAAAAGGTTTAATTAGTATGTATTGTCAGTGTAAAGTTTTTTACACTGTCAACCAAACATAAATCATGGAATGAATGAATTTTAAGGTGATTTGAATAAGAATCAAAGATTTTCAATGACATGATGATTTATTATTTATTGACGATGTAAAAAACTTTTACAGTGACAGTGTATATCAATTAAACTCATAATTAAATATGTCAGACAAAATATTTAAAAACGTGGTAGCCAAGTTGGTTTGAATGGAAAGGATGGATGGACGACGACTCTCCCAGACTCTGAAGGGGCATCATGTATAATGAATATTCCATGATGATTTTTTTTTTTTTTTTTTTTGCAAGCATTATGAATTTCTTGAATCCTATCATTCCACCGTTTTGAATTATTACTGAGTAGCATGTGATTTATCCATATATCACGAATTTAGGATTAGTTATTATCCTCATCATATTTGTTTAAGGAGTTCTATTGTAACTCTATTAGGGGTGTTTGTGGATTATATTGGATCGGTTTTAAGTTAAAAAATCATTTGACCTAATGATAAAAACAACGTGCAGTTTGGATTGGATCGATTCGTTTCTTTAAAAAAATCTGATACAATCCAATCCAATCAAATACGGTTTGGATTGGATTGGATGATTCGGTTTTTGTCATACTTATTTTATTTTTTATGTCAAAGGTCCTTTTACTTATCAGACAAAAGATGATTTTCATTTAAGGGAGCTAGTTTAGGGTGCCCAATACCTATTTTAACTTTTTTTTATGCTAGAACAGTATATCCTTTATGAAAACCAGCAACTATTTGTTCTTTATTAACTATTATTTGATTTGATGAAGACTGAGGAAAATTTTAGAGAATTTTTGACAAAATATTGGGAGTTTGAGAAAAAATAATTATTGATATTTTTTAACACGTTCTTTTATTTTAAATATTTTTTTATGTTAATTCTTTATATCTACTCTCACTTATCCTATTTTTCCTACTATAAGGGAGGATTTTTTTATGAATAAGTTTGGTCTTCCTAATTTTAGATTCCATTAGCTCTCATGGGTTTGGTCTATGTCCCCCCATGCGTTTTGTACTTCTTTATTCCTTTTAATAAAATGGGCACTCTTTTTCCTTGTTGATGCTTTTTTCCCTAATGAGGGTTTTGCATCATAAGGTTTTAATGATGCCCCTTTTGATTAAAAAAAAAAAAAAACTTATCCTATTTTTCTCCTTGAATCAGCTACAAATAAATTGCAGCTAATTTTCAAATTACTTATTTGATTTTCTATTTTTTATGCTTACTCAATCAAGTATATATATGTTATGTTTTGCATCAAAACTTTTAGCAAAATATAATTTTAAGACATTAACATTTATTCTAAATAATCTCATATATGTCATTCCAACAAAAATATTAAAGAGAATGGGGTCATAAAAGTATGAAAAACAATGTTCAAGTATGAGTAATACTATAATTTCAAAATTAATAGTATATGTCTATAGTATATCGGTTTGTATTGGATTGGATTTCACAAGGGGATCCAAAATCAGATCCAATCCAATGAAAAAAAGCGATTTTTTCAGTTTTTGGTTTGTTAGGTTTTTGGTTTTTCGGTTCGGTTTTTGCGGTTTGAATCGGTTTGTATCGCTTGATGAACACCCCTAAACTCTATTATTTATTTACACTTTTTTTACAAGATATTTACAATTTTTATTAAACAAGGTTAATTTTGTAAAATAAAAACATAAAATAACAATTAATTAATAGTGATTGTAGAAAAATAATTTGCCATTCATTCTATAATTTTCTTATGTGATTCCAACTTAAATCACTAAATTACTTGATATTATTAGAAGGATATATAATTCAAACAAAATCTCAAGAATCATAATTCAAGGGAAGTAAAGTTATTTTAAAATAATTTAATTTTTATACATTGTCATGTAAAAATATTGTGTTATCATCTAATCATATATTATTATATTATTTAATGGGATGAAATGTTAATCTTATTAAATAATATGATAATACATATATTGTTAAATGGAGCACCAAAACAAACATCTTTAGATGGTAATATAATATATTTTTTCTATATGAACTATGTACGAAACTCATCTTAAAAATAACTATTTCACACATACTTGTATAGAGCATATTCAAAATTGAGAAATGCTGCTAGCACACTCTCTTGTCAACGTACCCTCTCCTATATTGATTGAAATTGCACTCCTCTTCAAAATTTAGCATAATTGTGTAGGCTATTTGATCAAACTTATATAGTTTTAAAAATTATTTATCAATTTAGGGTTGTTTCAAAATCTTTTACCAATATGAGGTTATTTTGTATAACGTGATATTTAGGGGGGGAAAAATTCTGACGTCAAAGATGCTATTTTGACTAACTTGTTCAAAGGAGTTCTTCCAATTGGTTCCTTCACTTTTTCAAAACACATATCTCACCTCGGTGTAGGAATGACAATGGGGTCAGGCATGCACGAGTAGCACCCTCCCCGCCCCCACTCGAGCCCGCGATTGATAAATCTGTGCCCGTCCTGCCCGCCACCTGTGCGGGTACGCCCAGCAGGTATTTAGTGGTATCACGGGTACGACGGGTATCCATGGATATTTGTCAACAATTATGTTTTTTGGAAAAAAAAATACACTAATTCCTTAAATGATTATAAAAAAATTGTAATAAAAATGCAAAATGTCAAATAAAATAAAGATCAATAGTATTCGAGATACATCAGTATTCAAAAAAGAATACCAAATCCAAATATATTCAAAAATCATAAAAACACTTGGGCCAAAAACACCTAAATGCTACTACTGATTCAACTTTCACATATAAGTTATGACTGCAATAGCTTTACAATAAAGTATTGAAGCATGGTCAAAGTTAATTAGGTGTTTTTCGTAAAACACACTGTTATAAAACATTCCTAGAAATTGTTATAAGCTCCAGTTAAAAAAATCCCCCCAAATTAATTACGTTGTAAATGCAAAAGCAAACACCTGATCAACAAGAACCAGGTAACGGTTTCCATTGGTAAAAAAGCTCCCTCAGTCCACCAACATATCTAAGCCCCTTTCTCCAAGAACTTGTGTACAAATAGCTGAAAAAGAAAATGATACCAAGAGACCTTGTAACACCAAAATAATCCTGCTGTTGCCACCCCATAAAAAATGACCACCCCAAAGCTGCACTCTCAGAATTATAGCCCAAAAGAAGCATCCAACAAAGCACTCCCACACGGGAACCAAAAGATGAACCTTACTAACAGATAATCGCCCTGACCCATGCTGCTGTACACAAAAAATATCATAGCCAACAGCACTAGGCACTCAGAGACCAGGACTCACTGAATAGATGTATAACTCACTGCCAAACCTTGATACCAAAGAGTGATGAAACCAGAACCATTCCTATCATTATCACAACCAAATTTGCAACTACGATATCACTGCTGCGTATATGAAAAGTGCATATAGTATTGAATCTCTCGATACATTTCTTGTATCTTGCCCTTGCTCTCACTCTGTATCTTGATTCTCTCTAAACAATAAATCATTTGAAGGTATTAAGGTAACTTCACGGGTGCGGGTATCCGCGGTCACCAATGCCTCAGTACCCGCCCCCGCCCGTTAACAAACGGGTAATGCAAAAACTCTATAACTTAACCCACGGATACCCGTTTAGCCCCCCCGCCCTGTACCTGTTGTGGATTTTACCTGTGGGTATGAGTAAAATTGACATCCCTACCTTGGTGCATTTGAAATTTTCTTAAGAAGAAGAAAAAAAAAGTTGTTCCTTTACTTTCTATCACCTTTCTTATTTTTTTTAAAACATAAAAGCTGCAATAAATGTGTATAATAGAAGTAACAAAGCATAAATAACAACATTATTATTTGATAATAAAAAAATCAAATATAAATAAAATAAAAACATATATATATATATGTAATTAAAAAAATAATAACAAAGCATAAATTGGTAAGTAGTTTTTAACATTACATTAGTTTGGTCAAATAGTCAGATTTAGGGTGAAACTATTAACTCTCTATTTAGTTTTTTGTTGAAAAAACGGGGCTAAAGCCCAAAAATAAACCCAAAATTAAACAACCCAATCAAAAAGGCTACCAGGCACGTTCGAAAAAATATTAAGAGAAAGGAAGGGTGGCACTTGGTTAAAAAATTACACACTCAAATCTAAAGAATGACCATAATTTACCAAAGAATCTGCACATTTGTTGGATTCTCTGTAGGAATGAGCCCACTTTATACAAGGAATATCTCTGATCAGGCTCGTGATATAATGTAATATAGGAGCACATGGATGAGTAATTTCACACTCACTTGTCAGCATATGAATAGCAATACATGGATGAGTAAACCCTAAACTCTCTATTTAGTTGGCCCTGAATGAAATTCATCTAATAAAAAAAAAGTTTAATTTTGATGCACTATTAATTTATAGTTTTTATATTGTTAAACAATCACAAACTATCTTATGTATGACTTTTAAGTAGTTGTAGCGTCAAGCAATTTACTTATATGCCAATTTATAATTAATTGATAGTATAAAATATATTTATACTAATCATACATACTAATTAAATCACAAAGCTTTGTATATGATTTATTAAGTTTAAAAAAAAAATATCTATATTTATTCATTTTAAAGATATACTTAAAAAAAAAACTCCGATTATACTATACCTTCTTAAAATGGAAAAATATCATTGTTCTAACGAAAGCGCATCTTTCTAATTTCACAGCACATTTTTTTGTTTCATTCAGTGATTGGGTTCAATTCAATGTCTGAATACTTTGGGTTGGACTCGTGAGACACAGTTCAACCACAATCTGAATAGACATTTTTGGTTGCTCTGCTTTCGTTATATGATTGGGTGTTTGAGTCGTTGTCCTAAGTGTATACATTGGACCAAATCCAAATAGCTAGGGATACAGATAAAATTGGCTTATCTGCTAGTTCAGTGTGTTTAATGAGTGAATAATCCAATAATCCACATCCTTTCAGTGCATTGAACTGGTTAACTCACAATGCCATATCTTTGATCTGTCTTTTTTGACCCAATAGTTGACCAAAGAAAAGTGAGAATTTAGTCACTCGTACACGGCAGGGGAAACCAGAGTACAAATATCAATTGATGAGAAGAAAATGTAGTGAAGGATAAGATGAAAACAACTTGCACTCTGAATTTCTCATGTATGTACCATACAGTAAATAAGACAAATTTTGGGAGAGTATGACAAAAATATTAAAATAAAAACAGATGTGTTATTTAGAGAACTCCCACGGAACAACATGCTAGACAACTCGTTACTGTAACGCTACTGTAGTGCTACAGTAGCGCCACTTTTTTATTATTATTATTATACAAATTATGACTTTTTTCTTTTATTTTTAAAACAACCCATTAACCAGATAATGAACTGAATTAACCAGATATTTGTACGTGATTAACCAGATAATGAACCGAATCAACCAAATATTTGTACCTAATTAACCAGATATTTGCACATATTTAACCAAAATTTTATTTCTCAAAAAAAGCCATTAACCAGATAATGAACTGAATTAACCAGATATTTGTACCTGATTAACCAGATATTTGCACATACTTAACCAAAATTTTATTTCTCAAAAAAACCCATTAACCATATAATGAACTGAATTAACCAGATATTTGTACTTAATTAACCAGATATTAGCACATACTTAACTAAAAAATTTATTCATCAAAAAACTCATTAACCAGATAATGAACTCAATTAACCAGATATTTGTACCTGATTAATCATATATTTGAACATATTTAACCCAAAATTTTATTTCTCAAAAAAACCCATTAACCAGATAATGAATTGAATTAACCAGATATTTATACCTGATTAACCAGATATTTGTACATACTTAACAAAAAAATTTATTTTTTCAAAAAAAAGTCAAAATTTGTAAAAAAAAAAAAAGGAGTGCTATAGTTCAACTATCACTACTAGAAATGCATGGATTACCTGCAGATTTTCCTGCGGATTTTTTTCGAAGGAAATTTCTACGAATTTTACTGCAATTTTTCCAGAAATAAGGTTTTTTCCTATAAATTTAAATTCATAGGAAATTTTGTAGGAAATTTTGGCATTTTCTGCGAATTTTCCTGCGAATTTAATTTTTTCGCAAGAAAATTTCCAGGAAATTTCCTACAGATTTTAAAATTCGCAGGAAAAAATTACCCACGAAGGTATTACCCATAGGTGAAATTCGTAAGAAAATCCGCATGAAACTCGTTTCCTGCGAATTTTTGAGCAAAATCCGCAAGAAAATCTGCAAGTAATAAGAAGATTTCTAGTAGTGTATAAGGATTGTCCCGTATAACTGTCAAACCCAGATGTTTGCAAAACATTGCTGAAATAAAAATGTCATCTAGGAGACCATATAAGAAATTCACAAGAGCGATAATTTCATTGACTTAAAATCAATGAAAGACTATCTACTGATATTTTTTTGGGTTAAGACTTTAATACTTAATATTGAAAGGCTTCGTCTATTCCATCTTTCTTACGGTCATTATCTCGAGTGAATTTCTTTCAAGGAGTTAATAGTTATATAATGTTGGTATAAAAATATTAATTTTTTGTTTTGTCAATGAATCATGAACTATCACATTATTAAAAACGTTTGACAATTATAATATTTATCTTAAAATCCAGACATAAAATGATTTATATTTAATTGGTAATTTAAATAATTTTACACTGATAATATATCAAAGTTGAACCTTTTTTTTAACATTATGTAAGTTTTTAAATTGAGTGGGAAATATACTTGATGCATTTTGAAAATGTTTCAAACTATAATATTTTTCAATAAAATTTTTCCAAGTTTCATCTTTACATTTTTTCTTTTTCAGATATATTTTTATGATTATAATGATAAAATATTTTGTAATTAAAATAAAATAGTCAATATTGACGAGAAAAATAAATAACTTTCAATGTGTATAAAATGAAATTTTATTCAAATAACAATAAATTGTTCTTAAAGCTACAGGACCCTTTAAATATTATAAATTACATATCTATTAAATGCTATCTGTTAGAATATTACATAGTAGATTGAATAATTTTAAATATTAATATGAAATTTATTTCAAAAGTTAATATTCACGTTCTGTATTTCTAAGTATTTACAATTATTTTATTTATAAATTTAATTGAAAAGTTAATCCATTTGATATTGATGTAATTAAGTGGAGAGCCTGTGAGTAATGTTTTATCCTGCTAAAAAATTTAAAATTTATTATATTACTTAAAATAAATTATATTGAATGAAAAAAATATTAAAATTTTTTTATTTGTTAGTAGGATCTAGAGCTGTCAAAATGAGCCCAGCCAGATGGGCTGGTCTGAATAGCCCGACATTAAGCATGGGCTGGGTTGATAGGATACATGTCCGAAATTATTTTGGCCCAATCTAGTCAGGCCCGAAAATTCATTGGCCCAACGTGGGCTGGTCCGTGATGGACTGGCCCGAACTTTGAAAATAAAAAGATATAAATTGAACTAAATCATTATATTTTTATATTTGTACATTCTCACTATTTTGAAAAACAATACATTATTGTTTATATGACAGTAATTCCACCTCTCGTTGTTTTGAATAGTATATTTTTATTAATTAAATTTGTCAAAAAACTTAAGTAGTTAACGTTTTAAAAAATATGTTGCTTTACTCTCTAAAAGAATAAAAGATGTTGTATCGTCCAATATACATTTCTCAGAGAGTTTTATCTTGATACTAAACAAATAATACAACCTCTCTCTTAGGCCTCTTAGATGAAAAACGTGTAACTTAACACCCAGTATACACTTTTCTCTCTGTGCTGCTTGCTTCATTGCTCGTCGTTAATTACGTAACTTAACACATTAATATTTGTGGTAATATATAATATGTGTTTTAAGTTTATCTCTTATTATTAAAGAATAGAAAATAAGATTTTCTAATAAAATTAATTTAAATTTATAACTTACTGAATTTTATAATGTTATTAATTTTAAAAATATATAATTTTTTATCTTTATTGAAACATATTGGCTCATGGGCGAGCCCGTTTGGCCCGCAGCCCGCATAGGGCTGGGCTAGTAAATTAGTGGTTCATACTTAAATTAGCCCAGCCCAATCTGACCGCAAAATATAGTGGGCCGCTATAGGCTGGGCCGGCCAGAATTGACAGCTCTAGTAGGATCCATTCAAATTTACTTTTTGTGTTCTTTTCTCTTATAACAAGAGAAGAAATATGAGAGAAAAGGGCAGAGAATCAAAACCTTTTAAAAACTCAACAGTTATTTAAAGTTTTCTTCATTAAATATTGAATTGAACAGGATTATTATGTTGATTAATTTATCATTTCTCTTTGGGTTAATAATTGAGTGGTCGAGGGTGTTTATGACAAGAATGTGTTGACTATAAGCCGCACTCAACATAATACATAATTAATAAAATTCTGTTGTTCCCATGTGCATAAGTGTTAGTGAATTATGATTTTATTTTATTAAGTGACAAATTATCATTAATAGAGAACAGAAAATGTGACAAGAAATTAGAACGGAAGATCTTCATCCATACAAGATAAGTTGATAATAACACTTGTTATACTTTTACTAAAATGTATATCACCTTATATCCAAGGATAGTGTTATTTGTACATCAAATTTAAACATCAACATCGTATTTTCATACATGTCCATGTATTTATATAGTGTTTCTCTCTCAATTCTGGTGATCTTCGTATGTAAAGCACACCACCAAGTACAGTGTCATACATACGATATCAATATTTTGTGTTCAAAAAACAATTCTGTATATCTAATGGGGTAATAGAATTAGAGCGTGAATATAAAAAGTAAGGATAAAACCAATTAATAATATTTCATGATAAAAAATATATAAATATAAAACAATATATAAATGATTGTCGATAAATCATCGGAAGGGGGTTTGAACCTGGTGAGCTAGGAAGGAGCACCAATACCACTATCAAATCTGGTGAAGTGAATAATGATACAAATGATCAATTCAGAAAAGCAAAATCAACAATTTGGAATTCCCTCCCTATTGGCTTGTGCCGTTCCATATTCTGACTTGACTCTACTCTCATCGTTTTGGAATATGTCTTTGCTTTAGGCTGTTCTTCAGTGTATGCACCACAAACATTAGTGGAGATGTAGAGATTGAGATTTAGATGAGAAATGCTGGGCAATTGCGATTGAGAGAAGACAGAATCAAATATGTGAGTGGAAAACACATGGTTTCTGTTACTGTTACATGGTATAATACGCAGTCATTTCATAATGTGCCGTCATATCATTGTATAATTTAAAACTTATATTAAAAGTATTAATTAAATAACATGACATGACATTACAAATTTTTTCTAACCAATATAAATAAAAATGATAATAATAACCATATAGCAAAAACTATGGGCAATTCAGAAAATATTAAAGGGAATCCAGTATATATAAAAAAAATACATATATGTAACATATACATATAGTTTTAGTGAAATATATTTTTTAGAAAATATTACACGCACATGCCCCCTTTCATCCGTCCTTGACAACAACTACTACCCAATACTTTGATAAGATCAGCTAAGTAATATTTAAGGTTAAATTTTGTTATACGTATATGCTACTTGTATTTTTTTGTTATATTAGATGTGCAAGTACCTTTTTTTTTTTTTTTTGATAAGCAGATGTACAAGTACCCAGTGGCGGACCTTTGAAGGACGTTGCTCCCCCCAAAAATTTATAACCAGTTTTTTTTAATATAAAAATTTATGGTACAGCATGCAACCTACACCTTTTACTCTGATATTTTCCTCTATTCGTTTTCTTTGTTTTGTTTTTTCACGGAAGCTAGGTCCAGTGTTCAACTACGTTTAATAATTTGAGCCTTCACATTTTTAAAACTTCAGAGAAGTAAAGTAAAGAGTTTTTGCCTTATGATAAAATAAAAAAAGTTGTTGCCTTTGTTTCTCCATACACTGATACACCTCGCAAGTTGCAGTGTCGCACATGACAGGCGACAACCCTCCAGCTCCATGGTCATTCTTGATAAATATTGATGGGTATTGTTTAATTCATTTATTCAATACTGGGTAATTAATTTTTTATCATTAATTTTGATTCAAATGCTAAATAATGTCTCATATAATGTTAAAATATGAAAAGAGGAAAATATTGTTTTCAGTATATCAATAGGTGTTTGTCAATATATATATATATATATATATGAGGAGGGATATATATATCAATAGTTGTTTCATGTTTGGGTGGTTTATGCATTTGTGATTTGATTTGGCAGTGGATTTATGGCTTTCTATAAATTTTATTAATTCTATATGTTTTAGGAGTGATATAATTTATTTTTTTGAGAAGAAATAATGGTGAAATATAAGAAAATTGACAACTTTCTAAGAGAAAAACTTTAAGTAAAAATAAAATTGTATAGCTTCAACATCTTCACTTCAAAAAAAAAAAAAATTCTAATAGCCAACGGCTCCCTCTAAGATTTTAGTCAAGATCCGCCACTGCAAGTACCTAATTATTAGAAGAAGACGATTTAGGTGACTTAGGGGGAAATACTTCGTATTAATAATTTAATGTGGATATATAATACCTCACTTAGATTATTATTATTATTATTATTATTTTAAACAACCTCACTTAGATTATTAAAAATAGCCTTTTTTAACTCCACAAAAACAAATGTGTAAAAGCGAGATTTTTGTTAATTTTTTAAAATCGTCCACTTTTGATATTATTTTATTTAAAATTTTCAAAACAACCCAATGTAATGACTAAAAACGTGTTTAATTGGGTGTGTGGTGACAATCTTGTAGTTTTTCTAGACAAGGGTGATTAAATACAATTAAAAAAAGTGAGATTTAAAAATATCGATTCATACTTGATAATGATATTTAAAAAGTGAGTTCAAAAGAATTAATTTTATTAATAAAGTAAAAACATTATTGTGATATAAATATAACGAATTTTGTGGATGTGACACCTATAATAAATTTCACTTAAACCAAAATCAATTTTAATAAATACACTTTTGAAAACAAATCGTTTTTAATCTCAAAAGTCATTTTGACTTCTTACCAAATGGAGATGGAGTTGTTAACCCAAAAAAAAGTCTGTTGAGCTATGTCATAAACTTATAGTCACATGTCAAATATCAAATAAAACCAAAATTAATGTCGCAATCATAAGCTGTTAACAACAAGAAATTAATATTTTCTCCAAAGACCAAGATTATAACATGGCAAAGTTCATCTCCCCCGGTGCATATGTTGGGTGGAACTAGGTCTGAGTTCCAAGTATGGTGTTTTGCCTGCAATTTTCTTTTTCCTTCGTTAAGTCGATTCATTTCATATCTTTGTACTATTTTAGGTTTCTTTATTTTTAACAAGTAATAACAAAGCCACTAATTTGGTTTGGACGAGTAATAAAATTAATACTTTGAGATTTTAAATTAAGATATAATTTTTTACCCACAAATTTTTTTTTTTTTTCATATTAAACCCTCTGGTTTAATTTCATGTTTTCCCAAGATCTGTGAACCCTCTAGAAAAGAAAATTCTGATAATTATTAGGTACATGGACAAGTGGACAACCAGTCCACGGACGAGTGGTAGTGTACACTTGTTACTAGAAGATGATAGCAACCGAGGCAACATCATGCATGCATTTGGTGGGTGCATGCGTAGTTGATGAATGATTATCCTATCCTTCTGGTAAATTATAACAATAAAATATTTTTTAATGAGAATATATACTGAATACACGAAAAAATAATAAGTTTACAAATGCTTACATAGTACATACTCAAGCAATTTTTAAGAGCTATATAGAAATCTGCGACTGAACAGTGTTGGTGGGTGGTGAGTGGTGATCACTGTAAACGACCAAGTTCAAGTCACAAATATATACATCAGCAGCAGCATAAACCATGGAAAATATTATGGCTTTTCTAGCTATAAGGGAATCTACGCCAAACACAGATGGATTAATATTAATGTATACTGCAGTTGACCATGCATCGCGACATATTAATTCAAGAAAAGAACTCAATTCAACACCAACATCCATCATCTCGTTACAACCACCATGGAGAAAGACAGGGAGATAGAAACCAACTACTTCTTCTTGTTCCTAAGAATATCCTGGCATTTACAACCATCAATGATGAAACTACTAAAGTCATAGCTTCTTTAGGCCCATCAGTAAAACAAATTTTTTGCTTTTATTTTTTATAAGGCAAAAATGTCACATATGCTAACAAAAAGGCTAAATCGGATACAAGTATGCTATCTCACTTTAAAAAAAAAAGTCTCCCTCAAAATTTGCTTTAGGCCTCACTCGCTCTTGGGCCGGCCTTGTGAAATAGGAAAACAATTACATGCTGGTGTAGTTCAATAGTAGAATATCACGATTAAGTTATAATTTATCAAACAATATAGAAGGAATGAAAATTTAAAGAATGTTGCTATAGAAAGCCCTTGTCAGTTTAAGAAATGCTAATTATAATACTTATAACTTATTTGTACGAGGGGACGTCGATTCGAATTTCAAAAAATATATCATTGAGGATGGATAAAGAATCTTAATTGTGATTAAACACCTGAGCGAGCGAAGATTAGTCCTATAGCGGCTCTAAAGAATTTAAGTTTGTGAAGATACTTCGTGGACTCTTTGAGGAGCTAAAGATTCTAATTACGATGAAACCAACGAAAAGTTGTTTCTATTGTTTCTGGACACATTCTTAAAAATAAGAATCATAATAAAATAATGAAACATTTTTATATTTTTGAAAGAAAATAGGAGTCGAAATTAGAAAATTAGAAACAAAAATACTAATTTCGATTGCAAGTAAATGCGATAAATTCGGCCATAATTACGGTTATATTTCGATTTCGGAATCTCCAAAACCAAAACGTAATGATCCCAATTATGTTTACTAACCTTCATTTAAAACCTTGGCATTAACTACATAACTTTCCTATAAAAGCTTGCTGTTTTAATTCCTTGAAAAATGTCTTAAAGATATTAGTTAACATTTTTTCTTAAAATAATTGGATATAACTTCATCCTAAATAGTTAATTAATGTGTTGATGTGAAATTGCCTAAATCATATTCTTCAAGACTTGATCATGAACGTATTGGATCGGTATAAAACACATGATTGGTTTTGCACTGGCACAAACCTGGCAACCGTCAATGTTCACTGTAATACATAATACCGAAAAATTATAGGGAAAAAACCTTGATGGTGGGCCCTGAACTGTGAGACACGTGGCCACAAGGATCTCAGAACTTAGACGATCCTCCTCACCGTCTGTATTTAATCGAGTAAATAATCAATTTGGTTCATGAAATTGTGAAGTAGTATCAATATGATCCTTAAAATTATCAAAATTCTAAATTAGTCCCTGAAATTGTCAAACAGTGATCAACTTAGTCCATCCGTTAAAAATCATATGGACTAAGTTGATATTAAATTTGTAGTGCTAGGGACTTAATTGATATTAAGTGAGTAAAATGAGGGACCAAATTGATACTAACTTATCATTCAGGGACGCTTTTAGAATTTCGATAGTTTCAAGGACCAAATTGATATTACTTCACAATTTCAGGGATCAAATTAGATATTTACTCGTATTTAATTAATTGGAGCAATATTTATATAGTAATGTACTCTCTTTAGTCAAACAATTAACTATGCCACAGACCAAAATGTGCTACTAGCTAGCTTAGCTTGTACTTCATTTTTTTAATATCAATATACAAATCAATGAACCTAAATTTTGTACTGATAATCTTCACCATATTTAATAACAATAATTATTATGATATTATACATGCTGACACAAACCGACAAATCAGAATTGACGGTTGTGGAGATTCTGAAAGTTGGTTAAACGGAAAATTTTTGCAATCAGATGATCCAAAACCTAAGTTACAATATATTATTGAAATAAGAAAAATAATGCATAAACATAAAATAAGGTTCAAGTAGCCGTAATAATATTTGATTTAGGATCTGAGACAGTTCAAGATTAGCTAAACAGTTGAGATTCTAAGAAGCCAACCTTTCTGGGATCACAGCCCACATACAGAACGTAAATAGTCGGCGCTCTCAGCTTCTTATTCTTAATCATTATTAAGATTTAACTTTGATCCTCATAAAAGTAATTTTTTTATCTGCTTATATAAAAACAAATCTTAAATTAAAATCGTTATATAAATTGATAGTATTATATCATATTTTCATTTTATTGATAACATGTAAAATTTAATTTTCTTAACAGTGTTCTAAACCTGGAACTAAATTCATTTTGTTATTATGAGTGAATAGTTAAAATTTAAATTATTTCTGAAAATCTGAATTAACTCTTAAATTCTTACAAGTTTACAATTTTAAGACACAACAAATACAAAATCAATTCGTCGGTGAATATTTTTTGTTGAGTTCGTATGTAAATGAATTTAAAAAAAAAAAAAAGAACAATGACCATTTGATTCTGCTCATAAGTTTAGATTCTGAATTTATATATTATAATTCTAGACTTAAAATACATTTAGTTGATTTTCTTCCGTAATTGAGTTAAATTGCTTTTATATGCAATATTTATTGATTTTGTGAATTTTTTCTTAAGTTAAATTGATTTTGTGAAGTTAATTTTATGTTGTAATGGTTATTTTTAATTTTATTGCAGTAGAAACAATGTGAATATAAATCTAAGTATTTATAACATTGAACCAAATATTGACTTATATATGTTTTTTTTTCTTATTTTATTTTAATTTAATATGGATTTAGAATATTAAATTAAATATCACTTATAAATATGTTGTTTAATTCTATTTAGTAACCATAATATTTTTGTTTTAAATATTACTACTTTTAAAGTATCTAAATTCTTATAGATTTATAATTGAATTTATCGAGGCTCCACGCATTGACCAAATTTCTTAGAATTTGACAAATAACTATACTCTTACGAGAAGGCAAATTATAGACTTTGCTTCACCTCTTTGTGGAATCCAATCAAATTGCCTAATGCACGATATTGTTAATTCGTAAACTTGTCAGGCTAGCTCTGCTTTCTTTAAATATATAAGAGGAATAAAAGTTTTATTATTATTGGTTTAAAAGTCTTATTCCCTTATTAAATAAAGCCTATTTTCAACTCTTACGCGAGCAACGCTATGAAATAACAAAAAATCATTATGTTTTTTCAATCATTATATTGTTATTTAAGTTTTAACATTGATAAATTCTTCAAACTTGAAAGAAACACCAATTGCTTGAGGGGCTGGTGTTCACTGTAAACGAATTACACTAGTTAACTTTTCGTATAACAGTAAGAATATGTGCGTGAGTATTATCTATATACTTATTTTAATTATAATGGGTTGTCATAATCAGATTTCACAATACGTTTCATATTACAATTATTTTTGAAGAACAATGTTATTGTGATTATTTTTTTAGCAGCTGAGGAATTTTTATTTTACCAAATACATGGATTGAAGCGATATTTTGGAATGACGAATATGGGAGGCGCAATAAGGAGACAAATCGGATCAGTCATTGCATTGCATATATTTGGCATTGTGTCCTTCAAGGCAGACCACACACCACAGGGCCTACGATACTCCTGCGATTTTAAGAAAAAAATCTGAGATCCTTAGTAATCTCCAAAATTGTATCCCATACTCTTTTATTATTATTATTATTATTATTATTATTATTATTATTATATAAACTTAGATACTTGATTTCCTTTTTACATAACATATCAAATTCAAGTATATATATGTCCTGCTTCCACTATTTCTTTTTCGGCCATTTATGTTCTGCTTTCCAACTTCCAAGAAGCTCCGAATCATATCTCTGAAGCGTAATGTTTATCCAACCTTTCCCATTGTATTTGTATCCCCCGGAAGACAATCCCACGTGTCTCTTCATTTCCCTTGCCAGCAACACCCCCCTCCTCCAAGTGTCAAAATATTATATATTCTTATTATATCTATAATACAAATGACAACTTACTTGTCAATTAGGCCACAGCTTGGTAACAGACAAACTCAAATACGATATCATTTGACATTAAGTTATACATTATATTAAAATATGCATGGGAAGGGGCTCAAGTCACTTTTAAAGATATGGTACTGCGTTCAATTTTAGGATTTAATTATGTGTATAAAAAAAATATTAATAGGAGGGATCCTGCACTGTCCTAGCTAGGCTTCGAAAGTCGGGGTCCGAGTTGAGGATCGACTGGTGGTTCTCATGGCGAAGTGAGGGTGCAACCGCAAAAGGTATTCCGATGCTAGTCAGAGTATATCATGTGTATGAGTAGTATATGGAAAATATGATCATGTATGAGATGTAGAAAGCGAGGATTATTATGAGACATTACGAGTAGTTATGAACGCCTTACAAAATGTTATGGAACATCAGAATAATTATCATGACCATTTGTGCTGCTTGTATTATGTCGTCCCTTAATTAATGTTGTGAGATAATCAATCTTGGTCTCCTTTGTCTTGTTTGTCGGCCTGAAACGGGCTTAATCCATCAGGCTCTGAGTCTATGAAGTTTCCAGCTGTTTTAATTTGCAGCGATGGAGATGACACACAAGTCACATATATTTTACTATCTAGTTATACTTACATCATACACAAGTAATATAAGTATTTTATTTGGAGTAAAAAAGTACTTTCCATAAACAAGTGGTCACAAATAAAAAACAATAAGATATCGTTAAAATTGTATATTTTAATTCTTCAAATAAGAAAAATCATACAATTAAAAATGCAAACAACAACGATCGCCAACGTCATCAAAAGCAAATGCATGAACTTGGCACCGTCCCTCGGCTTATATATACCAGACACTTCCGAAGTCCCTCTCCCATCCCACCTCACTCCTCACTTGCCAATTGCAGAATTACGCACCCCAGCGAGAGGAGCGAGCGAGATAGAGAGAGGGGACCAAAATATCTTCTATCCAATTTCAGTTAGAAACCAAAAGAACAACAATAATGCCTTCTTCTTCAACCACCACCTTGGTCTCAAAATGCACCGTCTTCCCAGACCATAAATCCACCTTAGGAGACCTTAAACTCTCCGTTTCGGACCTTCCCATGCTGTCCTGCCACTACATCCAAAAAGGTTGTCTCTTCACTCAACCTCCTCTCCCCTTCCACACTCTCATCCCAATCCTCAAATCCGCACTCTCTCGCACCCTCTCCCTCTTCCCCCCTCTCGCCGGCCGCTTAACTACCGATTCCGACGGTTACGTCTACATCACCTGCAACGACGCCGGCGTCGATTTCCTCCACGCCAATGCCACCTCTCTCTACGTCTCCGACCTCCTGTCCCCACTCGATATCTCCGAATCCTTCAAGGAATTCTTCACCTTCGACAGGAAGGTCAGTTACAGCGGTCATTCCACGCCGATCATGGCGGTTCAGGTCACCGAACTCGCCGACGGCATGTTCATCGGCTGCGCCGTCAACCACGCCGTCACCGACGGCACCTCTTTCTGGAACTTCTTCAATACATTCGCTCAATTATGCAGAGGAGCCAGCGAAGTCAGCCTCCACAAGGTCCCGGACTTCCGCCGTGACTCCGTCCTGATTTCTAACGCCGTTCTCCGGTTGCCGGAAGGTGGCCCGAAGGTGACGTTCAACGCCGACGAGCCTCTCCGAGAGAGAATCTTCAGCTTCAGCCGCGAAAGCATCCAGAAACTGAAAGCCAAAGCCAATAACTGGAAGCAGACGGAGGCTAACGCCGTGGAGCTGATAATGAAGCAGAACAACGACAGTTACCAGAAAGATAACGGCAAGGTTAAGACGATTTTCGAGAACTGGTTCAAGAGCGCCGTTAACTCAAAACCGCAAATTGCGGTTGAAACGGTCGAGATTTCGTCGTTTCAGTCTTTAAGCGCGTTGCTGTGGCGTGCGGTGACACGTGCGAGGAAGTTGCAGGCGTCGAAAATGACGACGTTTAGAATGGCAGTTAACTGTCGCCACCGGATAGAACCGAATTTGGAAACGTATTATTTCGGGAACGCGATTCAGAGCGTGCCGACACATGCTACTGCCGGTGAAGTGTTGTCCAGGGATTTACGGTGGTGTGCGGAGCAGCTGAATAAGAACGTGAGGGCGCATGATGATGGTATGGTGAGGAAGTTTGTAGAGGATTGGGAGAAGAACCCGAGGTGCTTCCCGTTGGGGAACCCTGACGGTGCGTCAATCACGATGGGTTCCTCGCCGAGATTTCCAATGTATGACAACGATTTTGGGTGGGGAAAACCGTTGGCGGTGCGGAGTGGAAGGGCGAACAAATTTGACGGTAAGATCTCAGCGTTTCCAGGTAGAGATGGAAGCGGGACCGTTGATTTGGAGGTTGTTTTGGCGCCCGAAACCATGGCGGGGCTTGAGTCTGATCCTGAGTTCATGCTTTTTGCTTCGAGGCAGTTATGACACGTGTCGCAGTGTTATAATGAACGTATTCCCTCCGGTCTACAATGTAAGCAAAAAATTTCAAATTTTTTGGTCCAAAATATAAACAAATTTCAACTACTTTCTTCTCATTTAATGAAGTTATTCTCAAAATACCCTTCATTTAATATAAATTTTGTTTTCCAATGACTCCTTTTATTCTCAATAACACAAGCTTAATAAATAAGAAGAAGGGTAATTTGGGTAACAAACTTAATTTTTTATTCCCAATGACTCTTTTAAATGAGATCAACTAACTATCTTAATATATGTGTCTCATTTAATTTTTGCTTACAATAGAGACGGGAGGGAGTAACTCGATAGCGATGAATCATCATGGATAAATTGGTCATGTTGGAGTAGTTACAGCCGTTGATCGTGTTTGACTCGTGTGGAAACTTCTGTGACGGCATGCGGGCATGGTTCGAACGGTGCTAATTCCATGTGGGAGTGTGGGGTGCCTCTGTGGCATATTATTGTATTGTGATTTGTTAGTGTTTCTGTCTAGTTAGTTTAATTAATAATTACAATGTTGTTTCAAGTTTCAACTTCAAGAAGTGATTTCCTTTTCTCTTGGAACATTTTGTGTTGTGATTGCCCCCCGTTTTCCCTTTCATTATCGCAAAAGAAAAACCCCTAAAAGTTCACACTCGTAATGGAATATAATTAGTATTGCCTGGATTATATCAGAAAATCAAATTGCAGATATCTTTACGAAGCCACTCAAGATCAATTTGTTCTTAAAGAATATGCTCGGAATGGTCCAAGTTTAAGGGAGGATGTTAAAGAAGTTAAACTTGTTTTGCTGTCAAAGTTCCAAAATGTGTTGGAAGTTTGAAGAATCAAAATCATCTTAGCTATTAAGGAGTTAGACACCTCATGCTTAATTGTTTTTGACTAATTCAATTCAATGCTTATCCATGCCAACTCATGCTTAAGAGTTTTAATTCAATTTGAATTTCTCTTCAATAGTTGTCGTCAAAACAAGGGATTGACCATGGGGTGTATCAATAAGACATCTTGGGTTTTTAACCAAAGTAACCCACTTTTAGAAACTATATACCAAAATAACCTACTTTTGAAACAATTTATCAAACTAACCCACTTTTTGACACACTGGAATAAAATAATTTTTTGTCGCTGATTAGTGGTGCCAGTTACTGCCACGTGGCAGCCTCTCACTGGCTAGAAAAATTGGTAGAAAAAATTTTAAAAAAAAATTACGGAAAAAAAAGAAGAAATCAGGGGGCTGTGCCACGTGTCGCCAGCCACTTATCCTACCTACCCCAAACCACCCCCCCCCCCCCCCCCCCATATATATACCCCATCCGGCTCCCCCATCCCTAACACCACTTCTCACTTATTTCTAACTCAATATTTCTCCCATTCTACTACATTCTTTTAATTTTTTCTACACTCCATTATAATCAATTTTAAATTAGGTAAATATTAATTTTTTCTGATATCATATTTTAATTATTTTGTTAATTGTTATATATTCATTTACCAACATTCTACGACTTTTTTTTTTACACTCTTCTTTATCAATAATTTTTCTGAAAGTGTTTAATTTTAGTTTTATAATACCATATTTTTATCATTTAGCGTATTCTTTATTTTAAATTTTATTATATCTTCTTTTTGTGTGCAGGAGAAACCAAAGATACGAAAGATTTTGTGCACACGTGAGAAGTGGGTAGGTGTCGGCATAATATTTTGATTCTTATCCTAACCACCTTAATATATATATATATATATATATATATATATATATAAGCACTCACATAACAAAGTCACCCATCGAAAGGCAGGAGGCTACTGGCTTTTATTGAAAAATTTACATACTATATATATCAAAACCTCTGTTTGATAGACTACTAGCAAGTAACAACTAAACAAAACAACCTAATCACGTACATCACAACAAGTTGAGAATTGTAACCCCCATCTCTGCCTGGGAGTCAACCACAGTGCAAAACTGCATCCTATGTGGCATTAGCTCCTTACCCTCAGGCACCACGTTTTTCATTAACTGCAAACACACTTGATAGACAAAATTACAGCAAGACTCGTGATATTACAAAATAAACCATCTAATGCCTGAGGGTAAGGATCTAATGCCACATAGCATGTAGTTTTGCACTGCGGTTGACTCCCATGCAGAGATGGGGGGTTTGCACAAATCTTCCAGCTTGGGATGTATCAATTGAAATTTTAATCACAAACAACATGTTGGGAAAACTATATTTATGTTGTATTATACATGTTTTGAGTATTTTTTA
The DNA here is from genome assembly GCA_035048595.1 of Echinosophora koreensis. Lineage (NCBI taxonomy): Eukaryota > Viridiplantae > Streptophyta > Magnoliopsida > Fabales > Fabaceae > Echinosophora > Echinosophora koreensis. The sequence continues at coordinate 4,309,249 of JAPCYP010000019.1, read as the reverse complement.
AGAGGACAAACTTATTCATAACATTAAGGAGCAAAACTGTGATAAAAGTAGGAGCAGAATAATGAAAAGTGGACTAGCTCTAAATATAGAAGCCTTAGTTGATACACAAGCCACTGCATTTGCTTGTCTCCTAATAAATTTAGCTTATAGTTCGGAAAAGATGAAAGAAGCTCTTTGCATTGAGCAATAATGGTATCAAATTATGTTCTTCCTTGAGCTACACACTTCATCTACCACTCTTTTGCTATCCAATTCAAAAATTACTGTCAAATCATCATTTGAGAAAATGTCATTACTTTTGTATTAGATCAACCCATTAATAGAACAATAATTATTAATAGTTTTTTTTTAAAAGCAAATTTTATTGATACGAATACTTAGGGTATCCGAACCCAATTACAAGATAAACCAAGAATAAGCAAGAAGATGAGAGAGGTAATCGTTCAACCCCAAGAAATAAATCAAAAAGTTGATAAACTACCTACGACCCCAAGTGCACCAAAAGTCCAAAAATAAACAGCCCAACAATATATAATTCACCCTTATAAAGATCAACCACAAGACTACACTAAAAAAACTCCCCAGAAAAAAAGAAGGAAAAAAACTGGAAGGCACCATCAAATACCATGATCAAAATTCCCCACCAAGAGTCTTCAACAAAAAATGGACGCCTACCAGCACCAAACACGGCGATGAGAAGAACCAAACACTCTCTCGCCAACATTGTTGACCATAAAAAATTTAACAAGAGAAACAGGATGCAGGAACACTGACATGGTAGAACCACCTTCCAGTAGAAACACTCGAGGATAATAAATACATAACTTCAATACCAAATAATTTTAAATAAAAAATGATTTACATCTTTACCTTTTTTGAATTTTTCTCCCTTGATATTGTTATTGTGTTGGTTATTACTGTAAGTCATAGTTCTCTAGGGTTCAATAATAGAAAACTATCATACACATCATAAGGATCTTAGAATCTATGACTTTCACATAAGTATAATGGCAGTGGTACTTACCTTGATCCATGATCAAGTTGTTACAAGATGAATCTCCTCCTTATCCCAATCTATCTCTTCCCTTTCCTTCCTTCTCACACCCTTTCTTGATGGCAATGGTTCAGAGAACTTTCTAGGGAGAGACAGAACCCTTGGTGGTCATAATGTGTGTAACTCCCATCAAGTTATCACTATTTATAATTATTTATCAACTTCTCATATTAACCAATAGATCCCTTTACTTTCATTAATTTACATATAGGCCCAAAACATTATTTCACATGAGTCACACATAATAATAAATTATTATTTTCTAACATTCTCCCACTTGACTCATGTGACTTAATAATACATCAATCATGATGCCTATCAAAGGACCTTACATACATTGGTTCCATCATTAGTCAAAATCAAGAATACAAACTAATAAGAGTCATGGCGGTTACATGTTATTTGATCAACAAGTTTCCTTCCATGTACTACTATATTAGAATTTTCTCCTCAATATGATCTTAAAATGAGAAGTTCATAATGGGTTCAAACATAATGTCATTATCAATAACATAATCTGTTTTCAACATCATCATTTACATGCATCTTCATAAGTAGAAAACAGAAATTTCAGAAACGTATACATTAACAAGCTTAGAGTGTCAAACATACATCATTAATGAACTTAAAACATTACAATTTAACATTCGCTAGCAGACATAATGCTCATATTCTTAACATGACCAGCAAACAGTTTGGGCGGTAACCCTTTTGTTAAAGGATCAGCAATCATAAGTTCGGTGCTAATATGATCAATTGACACTCTATGTTTCTGAACTTCTTCTTTAACGGCAAAGTACTTTATTTCCATATGCTTAGCACCCTTAGAGTACTTGTCGTTTTTAGAAAAGAAGACAGCTGCAGAATTATCACAATAAATTTTCAGCGGCCTGGCAATACTGTCGACTATTCCAAGTCCTGAAATAAAGTTCCGCAGCCAATTAGCCTGAATCGTGGCCTCAAAGCATGCCACAAATTCAGCTTCCATAGTGGATGCAGCAATGACAGACTGCTTCGCACTATTCCATGATATTGCTCCTCCGGCTAGAAGATATACATAGCCAAATGTGGACTTTCTTGTATCCACACAACCAGCAAAGTCTGAATCTGAATATCCAATCACTTCAAGATGATTAGATCTCCTATAAGTAAGCATGTAATCCTTCGGTCCTTGCAAGTATCTTAGAACCTTCTTTGCAGCTTTCCAGTGATCCATTCCTGGATTACTCTGGTATCTACTCAGCATTCCAACTGCAAAACTTATGTCTGGTCTCGTGCATGTCTGAGCATACATCAAATTCCCAACAACAGATGCATAAGGAATACTTTCCATCTGTTTTCGTTCCAAACACTAGTGCAAAATATGCATTTCACATCGCGGTTTTAACATCGGTTTCCAGAAAACCGATGTGAAAAAGGAGGCGGTGACATTTTTGAAATTAAATTGAAAACTTTTCACATCGGTTCAAAAATTAACCGCTGTTATAATGGTTTTTACATCGGTTTCTATAAAACCGATGTTAAAAATTGAACCAAAAATAAAATATTAAAAATTTCATAAGTTACCACATCGGTTTTTTAATTAACCGATGTGTAAAGGTTAAAGTTTTAACATCGGTTGTTTAATAATCGATGTTAAAAAACGAATAAAAAATTTGATTAAATGAATTGAAACCTTTTAACATCGGTTTCAATATAACCGATGTGGACAACTGTATAACATCGGTTCTGTCCATAACCAATGTGGAAAAGGTAAGATAAAAAATAATTTAAATTCGCAACATTTAACATCGGTTCTGTCCATAACCGATGTGGAAAAGTGTTTAACATCGGTTATTTGTATAACCGATGTGTATTATCAATTTTTATTACTCAGTCCCTTTTCATTTTTCGCGCTGCGCTCAGTCTCCCTCCCAGAAAACCCTCCATTTCTCCTCTCTTCCTCTCCTTTCTTCTTCTCGGAAACCCACCTCTCTCCGTCGCAGTCCGGTCGTCCCACCACCACCGCAACGCAACCACCGCAACGTACGCCACCACCCTTTCCATTCGCCTCTCCCCATTTGGCCTCCTCTCTCCCCCTTCGCCCATCACCGTAGCCACCCCTCCCTTTCCACTGTGCTCACTGTTTGCGTTGGCAAAGCCACCGCCGCAACGCCACCACCGCAGCGCCACCACCAAGGTAAGTTATACCCCCCCTCTTTCTCTCCCCATTGTGCACAACCCCCTCCACATCTCCCTGGTTTTCTCCCTTTCTCTGACTTCTTTAATTGGTTTGTGTTTTCAGCTAGCACTCCATTCTTTGCAATATTGGCAACTGATTGTGGCTTCAATCGGTAAGCAACCATTTCTCTTTTATTTGCTAAACCCTAAACCCCAAATTATCCATTGCTTCCATTTCCCTGCTATCATATATTCTATTCTGTCAAATTGCTAAATTGTTGTTGTGTGGGTTTTGATCAGTACACTGATGTTTGCAACAACTTGTTTATATGTTGTGTCAGTATGTATCAGTTAGGCGTAATGTATGTAAACATGAGTCAGTGTCAATGTGAAATGAGACTGCAGTAGCTTATGTCATTGATTTATTTTTATTTATTTTATTTTGATGTTCGAATAAGTTATTTTTTTATATTTACTGTTAGAGCCAAAGGGGTTGCTCTAGTTTCACATTAATCAAGTGTTATGTATTGAATTTGTTGTTGTGAGCGGCGGATACACGCGAAACCCGCTAACTATATTTGGTACATAAAAAATTGTTAAAGTATTATTAGGATGCTGAAGTAAATTACATTATGCTATATTGTTAAAGCCTTAGTTTCCCGTTTGAGATGCAATATTAATGAGCACACGTGTACCTGCTTAAGGTACTTGTACAGCTCATTATATTGGATCTTGAATTGTCCAAGTTGGACAGTTTGGGAAAAAACTTTTTCTTCATTCAGTTAAAATAGTTATTCGTTGATTCTCATGTTATATACCTGATGAAAGTTCGGATTGGTACATTTCTTTTCGTTCTCCGGGTGCATACTTAAAAGATATAATCTAATTATGTCCAATTAAACTTGCAGATATTCAACAATCCGACTCCACTCTCTGATGCCGACATAAAAAACATAAGGATACGTTGGACAAATTTATTTCTTGAAGTGTACCAACATTAGTTTGTATGTAGTTAGTATATAAACGCATCATGTAATAGCTATAGTGTACTTTTGACTGATATATGTTTTGACATGAAATCTATAATATATCATATGTAGCTTTTTGGTTTCTAATTATCTTTGTTGTCTGAATGTTATTGAATATATTTATTGTTAGTAGACTTTTAATTTAGTGTGTTTTGGTTGTACAAAAATGATTCTGTAGACAATATAGATTCTGTATTGATCTGGATTACTGGATTACTGGATTACTGAAACAGGGGAAAGGACTGTCAATACTGAAAAGGATGATTTTAAATAAAAAAAAACTAAAATTCACATCGGTTTTCATAAAAACCGATGTGGTAACCCCAATTTTCCACATCAGTTTTCATAAAAACCAATGTGGTAACCCAACTTTCCACATCGGTTATGTTAAAAACCGATGTTGAAAGTTTGTTTTCCACATCGGTTTTTAACATAACCGATGTGGAAAGTTGAGTTACCACATCGGTTTTTATGAAAAACCGATGTGGAAAATTGCTGAAAAGGAAATGTGACTTTCTGAAACAGACTTTTTTACATCTGTTTTAAAACCGATGTGAAAAGTGGTAATAAACCACATCGGCCTTTTCAACATCAGTTTGAAAACCGATGTGAAAAGCCAAAAAAAACCGATGTGAAATCCCTTTTCTGCACTAGTGAAATCATTCTTTGGACATTGCATGAGACTAAACTTGTCTCCTTTCTGAATTGGAACGGGAGATGCTGAGCACTTGTCCATCCTAAATCTCTCTAAAACTTTATTAATATATGCTTTCTGAGACAAACCCAACAATCCAAGTGATCTCTCCCGGAATATTTCTATTCCGATCACATAGCTTGCCTCACCCATATCCTTCATTTCAAAGTTGTTAGAGAGAAAGTTCTTAGTCTCACTTAATAGACCAAGATCATTAGTTGCAAGCAAGATATCATCAACATACGGAATCAGGAATATAAACTTACTCCCACTGACCTTCAGATATATACACCGGTCAACGGTGTTTTCCTTAAATCCAAAGGAGACAATAGTATCATTGAACTTGAGATACCATTGTCGGGAAGCTTGTTTAAGTCCGTATATTGATCTCTTAAGTTTACATACCATGTGTTCCTTTCCTTTCTCTATGAATCCCATTGGTTGATCCATATAAACATCTTCCTCTAAATTCCCATTTAGAAAGGCAGTTTTCACATCCATTTGATGCAACTCTAAATCATAATGAGCTACCAATGCCATGATAATTCTGAAAGAATCTTTCTTGGAAATCGGTGAAAATGTTTCCTTGTAATCAATGCCATCTTTTTTAGTAAAACCCTTAGCAACAAGTCTGGCCTTGTAACGTTCAAGGTTGCCATGAGAGTCACGCTTAGTCTTAAAGACCCATTTACACCCAACTCTCTTGTAACCTTCAGGCAATTCCACAAGGTCCCAAACATCATTCTGTTCCATTGATTTAAGCTCATCTTTCATGGCATCTAACCATTTTTCAGCATTATCACTATTCATGGCTTGTGAAAATGAAACTGGATCATCATCAATTTCTAAGTCATTTTCTGACTCTTGTAGATATACCACATAATCATTCGGAATAGCTGATCTCCTTTCTCTTTGGGATCTTCTTAATGCTATTTCTTGTGGTTGTTCTACTATAGGTTCATTATTAACCTCGGGAACATTAATTTGTTGTTCTTCTTGATTATTATACGGTTCAATAACTTGAGGAACAACAACTTGAGTAGTAGGAACACAAGTCAAAGGAACTTGTATTCTAACTTCATTAATCTCCACGTTCCGTGAAGCTTCACTCCCACTGGTTTCACCATTTTCAATGAACTTAGCATTTCCAGTTTCAACAATTCTTGTACTATGGCTAGGACAATAAAATCTAAACCCCTTAGACTTTTCTGGATAACCAATGAAAAATCCACTGATTGTTCTTGCATCCAATTTCTTTTCCTGTGGATTATAAATCCTTACTTCTGCCTGGCAACCCCAAACATGCAGGTGCCTTAAACTAGGTTTCCTTCCGGTCCACAGTTCAAATGGTGTCTTTGAAACTGCCTTACTAGGAACCCTGTTTAACAAATACATGGCAGTTTTTAAGGCATACATCCACAATGATAAGGGTAAAGATGCATTACTTAACATACTCCTAACCATATCCATTAAGGTTTGGTTACGCCTTTCTGATACACCATTTTGTTGTGGTGTACCTGGCATTGTGTATTGAGCACATATGCCACGCTTTTCTAGGAACCTAGCAAATGGACCAGGGTGTTGTCCATTTTCATCATACCTTCCGTAATACTCACCACCTCTATCAAACCTTATGATTTTCACCTTTCTGTCCAATTGCCTTTCAACTTCATTTACATAAATTTCTAAGGCATCAGGCATTCACTGCTTGAGACTTCTCATGCAGTAAATAGACATATCCATAACGTGAAAAATCATCAATAAAGGTGATAAAGTATCTTTCTTTACCGAAAGAATTAACATCAAAAGGTCCACATATATCAGTGTGAACTATCTCAAGAAGCTGATCAGTGCTTCTTGTGGCGCCTTTCTTTGTGTGTTTTGTTTGTTTTCCTTTAATACAATCCAGACAAATATTAAGGTGAGTAAAATCCAAATCTGGAAGGACTTCATTCTTTATGAGTCTTTCCATTCTTTCCTTGGAAATATGACCCAAACGCTTATGCCACAATTAAGCAGAACGTTCATTCACTAAACCACGTTTAGTGCCAACATTATGATGCAAGGTCATAAGTGTTTCAGCATATAGGTTATCAAGATTCAATCTATATAAACCATCACTAAGTATACCAGATCCAATCATAAAGGTATGCTTATACAAACTGAAACATCCATTACCAAACTTAAAAGAGTATCCAGCAACATCAAGTTTAGACAAAGAAACTAAATTCCTAGAAATATTAGGTACATACAAAGTTTCAAACAAATCTAAATGATGTCCAGTGTCAAGGATCAAACGATAAGTCCCGACAGCTTCCACTGGAACTTTCACTCTATTCCCCATGAAGACGAACTTCTCATTTGGGCTTATGGTTTGGATTGTAAGAAATCCCTGCATTGTATTAGAAACATGAGTCGTACATCCAGAATCAATCCACCAAGTATTATGGGGAACTTCAGTTAAATATGATTCGAAACATACATAAGCATTAAGCTCACCTTTCTTTTCGAACCAAGCCTTACATTTGGGGCAATCCTTCTGGAAATGTCCAGATTTCCCACAGAAATGACATTTGTCATTCTTTTCTTTCTTCTGAATCTTAACGGAGGACTCATTTATCTTTAGTGGTCCTTTCCCCTTTCCATGTTTCTTATCAGCATTCTTACCAGCTCCTTGATGGTTCACATAATGGATTGAGTGACTTCCTTGATTCTTAAGTCTCGTTTCCTCTTGAACCAACATACTGTGCAATTCATGCACATTCCATTTATCTTTCATGGTGTTGTAGTTCATTTGGAACGGGCCATAATCAGACGCTAATGAGTCCAAAATGAACTGCACAAGGAAACTCTCATCCACTTCCATTCCCAATGACTTAAGCCTTGCTGCAATATTTATCATTTCAATAACATGCTCATGCATAGTACGAGAACCATCAAACTTCATGGTGGTTAAAGTACTCATTAATGTCCCAGCAAGAGACTTGTCAGCAGTTTGGGAGCGCTCTTTCACATTCTTCATAAATTCTTGTGCACTTTCAGTTTTAGGAAGAGCAGACTTAATGTTTCTTGCTATGCTCATTCGCATAAACATCAAGCTTGGTCTGTTTGACCTTTCCCAAGCCTTATAATGAGCCTTCTCTTCATTGCTATTAGCATCAGTAATAGCAGCAGGCTTCTCAACTTGAAGAGCCAAATCAAGATCCATTACACCAAGGTGAAATTGGATTTGTTCACTCCATTCAGAGAAGTTCAGCCCATTAAATATTGGAACAGACGTAGCATGCGAATGTAATGACATAGGAACATATACTGCAATTAACACATGCTTGACATTAATGCTTTGAGTCATAAAATAACATACAATCAAATTCAGACAATAAAACATTAAATATTCAATGCACATCAATGTTCTCCTTTGGGTGATACATCAATGCACAACAAACATAATGATGCTAATATAACTAACATTATTAGGCAATGAAATATGCACTAACTAGAAAAAGTTACTATCTTTGGACATATAAATAAAACTAATAGTGCATTCACATCACCAACAATCATGTCCATTAATTATAAGAACAACTAATCAACCTTTGGGTGATCCATAAATGCCTTATAACAATGAACTTCAAGTTACCCATAAACTAACAATCATCATGTCATTTATAGCATCACATTCTATTGGTAATTGAAATAAACCATCATTCATTTGGAATTAAATAAACTTTTCAGATTTGACTACTTTGACGATTAACAAATCTATCATACGCTTAATTCCAAAATATACATACTTTATACACAATCATATATATATTTAACAATTCAATATATATATAAACTGTGTATTACGAAAAATTGCCAACATAGATTCAAATGCTTTTCCTTGCCCAATTATTAAACACGTCCAGAAGGTTTTATTCAAATTTAATATTTGAAAGCATTTGAAAATTGACACAACTTTCATGCCTTAATTCACGTACAGGGACGTTTAGTTTCAATGGAATTTGAGAAGCATTTAACCAAAAATAAAAATAAAATAAATGTTCACAGCTTCCCGATTCCGAACACGTACAGGGTGACTTGATCAAGCAATTCATATATATGGATATTGAGAACATGCAAAGGAGACGTACAGGGAAGCAATTCATTCACAAAGGACAAAAGACATATACACTTTCATTCCTTAATCCTTTATTCATTCACAGTAATCACTGAAAAATCATCAATAAGTGCAGCGGAAAATCATAATTTAAAATCCTAATTTTTATAATTAGGGTTCATGCAAATTGGGAATTCAAACATCATCATCAATGAATAATCATAGATTCCACAACACAATGCTCTGATACCACATGTAAGTCATAGTTCTCTAGGGTTCAATAATAGAAAACTATCATACACATCATAAGGATCTTAGAATCTATGACTCTCACATAAGTATAATGGCAGTGGTACTTACCTTGATCCATGATCAAGTTGTTACAAGATGAATCTCCTCCTTATCCCAATCTATCTCTTCCCTTTCCTTCCTTCTCACACCCTTTTTGATGGCAATGGTTCAGAGAACTTTCTAGGGAGAGACAGAACCCTTGGTGGTCATAATGTGTGTAACTCCCATCAAGTTACCACTATTTATAATTATTTATCAACGTCTCATATTAACCAATAGGTCCCTTTACTTTCATTAATTTAAATATAGGCCCAAAATATTATTTCGCATGAGTCACACATAATAATAAATTATTATTTTCTAACAATTACAACCATGTTGTATGAATTCGTTTCGTACTTTTTTTTTATATAAGCGAATTCGTCTTGTACTATATAGCATATAGTTGTTAATCAATTATTGTCATTCAAGCAAGCACTAATTTTTTTTTTTTTTTCAAAGGAAAAAGAAGAAACACGGAATATGGAGATAGATACCAACTTGCTCTATCATAGTACCATTAAATACTTGACTGTTGGGTGACGTTTGGTAACAGTAATGTTTTATTCTTAGACAAATTATATTCCTATTAATCACATTTTTTGGAGTAGAGTTTTTTTCACCTTCACACGTGGAAATAGAGTTTTCACAAGTTTCTAACTATAATTCACTAATTTTATTCCCGAAAATATTTTATGCCCGAGAATAAATTTTTAAAACTTATACTAAATATGGGAAACTTTTATTTTCATACCAATATTTCCGAGAAATTTTTTTAAAACTTATAACAGACGCTACCTTAAAAGTCTTAGTATTTTTACTTACAATTAACTTGATCTAGCACTTAGTGCATTTTTGTACTCACGAGACTTGAGTTATGGTCCTCTCCTCTCCTCTCCTGTACTTTTTTTTTTTTTTGGCTTCTCTTTTCCTCTCTCATACTGGCCTCTCCAGGACTGGAGAGGACCATAACTCACGAGACTTGAGGGTGAGTGGATGGTAGCTTGGCACGATATGATGGCCTTCTCCTCCAAGTATTTATTCAGTGTCAGGAAGTGTACTTAAAGTGGTACCTACAAGACACTCCAACATTCAAATTAAGGTATAATATGAGAAGCTTAGCAAGAGAATGAATAAACAATAACAATATATTTTTTGGAGTGTTTATTTGTAGTAGAATGGTGTGGTTTACATGGACACGTGAGAAGCACGAGATCATTTTTGAGGAGCTAAGCCAATCGCGTGAAGATGCATATCCCGTACGTTCTGTTCAGTTATGGAGTCTCATAATTTTCAATATTCAAGATTGTAAAGCATCGATGACAAATTTGCTGAGTCGGATGCCAGGTTGTCTGTATCGGGGCCGGCCCAAAGATGAGGCCACCAAAGCCCTTGTTTTAGGCCTCATCCAGGAAGGGGACATTGAGAGGATTGCGATAAAGATTTAAATAATTGAAATAGTTTTGGATCTCAATTAGAGAGACCCACGCTTATTTGTTCGGAGTTGGCTTTAGGACTTCACATACGTTGGATCCACCTTGATCTGTATTATTGTCTAAGAGACTCATTTAAAGGGAGTTGGTACGGTTAACCTGTACTGGGTTCACCTTACAACTTATTACGTACACATTATCAATATCAGATTTTTAGATGATTTATTTCAACCAAATTCAGATGTACCTTGTTTCCGGACACACAACAAGTTGTCCACTTTTGCCTCGTGAATGAATTTTGTAGACATTGCTATCACATTTCAATTCAAATTGCCCATCCAACACTCTGATTTATGGAGAAATTAGTTAGGAAAGAGCCAAAAAAGCACCTCAATGTAAAACCTATGACATTTATTTGGTTGACGTAATTTTCATTGTCACGCCTGTCGCCTAGGGTTGAGACTATTTACTTAGACATCATTACGGACTTCACGGACTTACGGTATAATTTAGGCAAAATACGTAAATTGGTCTCCTACGTTTATTTTAATTTTTAAATCGATTCTATATTTTTTTTCCCTTCAAATTGGTCCTATACATTTTAAAACATTTTCACATAAGTCCTATATATTTTTAATTTTTTTTAAATAAGTCATATATGTTTTGAAGTTTTTCAAATAAGTCCTATATGTTTTGAAAATATTCAAATGTGGTACTGTATGTTTTGACAATATTAAACACATGGTTGAGAAACGGTTGAGAAATGATTGAGAAACAGGAAGGACTGACGTGAAAATGTTTCAAAACGTATGAGACCAATTCGAAGAAAAAAAACCATACAGGACAGATTTGAAAATTAAAATAAACGTATGGGACTAATTTACCTATTTTGCCTTTAATTTACTTTTAGTGTATATGTCTTATTTATTAATTAAATAGATTGGGCTTAAGTTTTTAGAAGAAAACTAATTAACTATGTAAGTTTGAGCGTTTTAAAAAAGTTTATTTAGTAGTTTTAGAAGTCAATCTATTTATTTAATTTTTAATATAATTAATAATTTATAATACTGACATAATTTAGTAATTATATATTACCATAGTCTATTTATTTTATATAAAATAAAAAAAAATTAAAAGGTCATACTAATTTAAATGTTAAAAGTTTAAATTTATGTTAACATGCGAAGACTTTCAAGTAATATTAGTCTTTAAAGAGACATTGGATATAAATTAGACTTTTACACCTTGATAAACAAATTAGGTCGAAAAAGGAAAGCTTTTATATGAGATGATGACATATGAATTGAGACATTTTGTCCAAGGGGCTCCTCCGGTACAACAGTGTGCTCGGATAGAATGGGAATAAATAAGCATAACGAAAGAGAAGGAAAAGGTCTCATTTGTTTTATTGAGTTTAGGAAGGCGTTAGACGGGTATTGTTATTCGGTGAATGATTTTTGTACATCAAGATTAGAAAGCATTTGGTGTCCCTTTTATTTTTGGGATATATTTGTGAGGAATGTGTATGTAAATAAGATAAAAAGTAAGTAAGAGATAGATATAAACATATATGGTATCACATATAGTATCCAAAATTTGTGTTCAAATATTATAACTCTTACTATTTAGCTCAATCCGATTTATAATATTTTGATACCAAAATTTGACACCACGAGAGGATACCCCTAGTTTTGAGTAGGTTGTTTATCACTTTACTCTTTCTATCTCTTTATTTCATTAGTTCACAACCTACTGAAAACTAGGATGTCCCTCCATGATATCAAATTTTGGTGTCAAAATATCATGACTCAAAGGATCCTTAGCTGTGCTGCTCGTCTCAACTATCAAGACTTATTCCGTTTGATTTCACTTTTTAAAAATTTTTAAAAATAAATTGCATATAGGCCATCGTTCAGAAGTTTAATAAGACTGATTCCGCTCACAAGAAGAAAAAAAATTTGATTGGTATATGTTGACAGTATAAAATATTTTTACACTGTCAACTAATTAGAAAGTTACTAAAGTCAGAAAGTTTTTTTTTTTTTGACTCTTATCCTTATTTCTTACCATTTAAAAAGTTACCAATTTCATGATTTTTTATTTAATCAATGCAGAAATATTTACATAAAGTGCATACAAATTAAACTAAAAAGAGACTTATTCTTTTGTTTTTTCAATTTAGCGGCAAATATGGCTATAAATTGGTCACTTGCCTTGCGTGTGGTCATTTCCGTTAGAAGAATAAAAATATATATTTAAAAATCTTAGGAATTGGATGGCAACTTTTTAGAGTTTTAAGAACTAAAGGGCATATGACATAAAATTCAGTGGGTAATTTGATTTATAAACTAATGACGAGGTAAAATTAATAAGAATTTTTTATTATTTATAAAATTGAAAAAATATTTAGAGGATAAATTTGATATAATTTACAAAAAGAAAGTGGTGGAATAAAAAAAAAGTATATTGATGATATTTATAGTTAATAATAAGTAGATGGAGATCCTCTCCAGTTCCAAGAGGAGAGAAAAGACTCATATAATAAGATTTATTATACGAGTCTTTCTCTCCTACTAGAAGCATCCAGTGACTAGACCCAGTACGGGCCTAAGGTACTTACTGAAGCAAGTTCATGTATAGGTTAGAATACCTTCACATCAAACATCTCATAACGTTACTAAATCATTAAATTCAAAATAGAGATGGACAGTACTTGTTGTTTCCTTAAACTCAATTGCTCACATGCATAGTTCCCTCAGCCATTACTAGACCACTTCGTTCGTATGCTGACACATAGTTGCAGCCCCCTACAAGCCACACAACATTTCTTTGCAGAGAGAGAGCATTGCATTAGGTTGTTGGAGGTATCTCATCCACTGGGCTATTATCTACCCGTACAATGAACCAACCCCGTAGTAGGTTCTTGGAATGTAAACGATGAATGCTAAGTCTACGGTACATCAATTTGATAATTGGCATGTGCGGTCCAGGCCAATGCAGCTTTCAATTCTGAAGCACAAATTTAAACCCCAAACGTATCTGCAAATAAAAGGGTCTATGATTTCATTTCACACATGAATTTCCAGTAATATGGTCATAGCCCACTAGGCACTAGCCCCCAATTAACCGCAACTCATATCATATTCTAATATGCTAAAGCTGCACCACCGGCCAGGCTTCACCAACTTTTGTTGGCAAATTAGTCGCTCAACCAAATTAGGCACCTACCAATGAACCAAGACGAAATAAAAATTGAACCAAAGACCTTTGACTTGTTACTATTTGGTACTATGTGATCAATTTTACAGCTGAAATAATGTGAAAAATAGTTTATTCGAAAAGTTAGTTATATTTCTTAGTTAAAAAATTAATATAATGTACCTAATGATTGATTAGGTTAGATTGTGCAAGGTTGGGTTCCAAGTAAGGGTCAGAGATTTTGGCAACTGGCAAGACAATTCTATCGAAAAGAAAGAAAGAAAAACGTGAGATTACCTTGCGAAAAAAATTCTCATGCAAAGTAACTAACAGTGGAGGAACAAAAGGATTGGAATATTTTGACTTTTGAGTATACTGAATTGTTGGGCTCTTTTGAGTATAATGAACTGTTGGGCTCGGGGTGCACAAAATGTCGTGTAGATCTTGACCGAGCATAAAGTATTGGTCTTATGGACATTTCCATTTATATAGTGTATAACTTGAATACTTGATCACTCTTTTTTCAGTGCGGGACTTATTCAGCAATGCCAAATTTATACTAGAATTTCTATCAGCTTCCTTTTCAAGCGAAAACCATTTCCAGTATTTAATCAAGAGTCACATCTCAGCCAAATCGTGCCATATATGCTATTCTTCAAACTCATATCAGCATGTCTATCACCCACGAACATGATACATATTGTCCACATAGCCCATAAGACTGTTGACACGATATTCTGCACATGGTTCCATTAACCATCAACTTTGATGTCACTTATTGGTTTTTTTTTTTGTTTCTAGGATATCCTTCACGCATAATTGCGGAGACTAATCCCACGAGGTACTGGACGATATTTAAAGATTGACCTCTTCCAACCAGGTTTTTCTCCACACATAAAAGTCAGGATTCGCTGTCACTTATTGGGTTTAGGGAACCTAAAATGCCAGGAAGATCTCGATTGAGTCATTTGAGTGAACTAAGCAAAAAAATCATATAAGTGGGTTTGATGCTTCATTTTTCCTCTAAATTTTAAGAATTAGATTTATGGATCATTTTATTTATATCATTCAGATTTTTATAGGCCGGAGTCGGTTTATGTTAGTGGGTGGGAATGAACCTTACGTCGTCCTCATAAGTTATAACCCCTTATACCTAATCCTTGTAACCCACCATTCATGTAGGATTTCTTATCCTACATCTAACCCCCACTTAATTTTTCAACATAAACATAATTTTAGAGAGCACCGCTATGATGCACGAATGAATCTTGTGGAATAGTTTATGAATGAAACACGTCAAACAATAGACCCACGTAATCAATTTTTCCAATTAATTGAAAATCAGAAGAACTAAAATAGAAAACTCCCTTCAATCCATACACAACTATTTAAAGTTTGTGCTATCTAGTATTTTTCTTAAACAAATTTCAGTAACCTATCTTTTTGGTAGAAAGAAAGTTCATTAATTTAGCTGCTTTATTCTTCTTAAAAAAAATCATAACTTATAATTAAAGTGAAAGGGAAGTTAAATAAAGACAAGTATTTTTTTTTACCTTTTTTTAATATAAATAAGTTCAGGGCCGACCCAATATTTTTAGAGGCTTAAAGCGAACTCTAAAGCGAGGCCTTTTAAAATAAATAATAAACTTTTATTAAAATTATTATATTTTTATTTAAAGTTTAATTTTTGTGATTTTTGGGATGTCAAAATCATTTATTAAATTATTGTAATCGATTTCATTTAATAATTGTTTTTCAATCGGTAATAAAGGTAACTCACTTAATTTTTGTTGAGACATTGTCGATCTAGGATAACATTTTATTAATTTTAATTTTGAAAAACTTCTTTCTGTTGAAGCAACAATGACAGGAATCGTTAACATTATTCTATAAGCATATATGCATTTGGAAAAGAATCAAGCCTTATTATATCATTAAGTATGCCAATTGGTGTATCATTTTTCACTTGTATAATTTTTCTCTTAAAATTTTTAGTTCTGAAAATAAATATAATCCATCAATATCAGAGTTATCATTATGTTTTAACGAACGTTCAAGGTTAAGACAATTTTCTTTTAAATTTTTATTATCCAATGACTTTAATTTCTCAGTGCTAAATAGAAAACCAAAAATATCCTGATTCATCTTAAATTGTTCAAATCTACTTTGAAATAAAGTGATTGCTTTATCTATTATGTACAAGAAGTAATCAACTTTAAATGATTCATTAAGAGATTTTACAACTTCATTGTCAATAATCTCATCAACTTGTTTCTTTCTACGAATTGTACGTTTTCATGGAACTTAGGTTCTATATTCATTTCTATAGCAATTTATTTGGTAGAAATTATAGCATTTTCAAATCCTTCTTCTCTATATTTTTCAAAAAATGGAATAAGACCTTTCAATTGTTGTATAGCAACATCGATACACATATATTTTGATTGCATATTTTTACTAACTGAGTTTACCGTAAACAATATCTCACACCGAATAGTCATGCCTAAAATTGAGAGAATTGAGAGATGGATAAGACAGTGAGTAGGACGTGATGAGAGTGAGAGAGTTTGAAAAATGAAACTTTTGATTTTTATTTATTTTTGTGAAACAAAATAAATAACAAATAGTATTATGTATTGGGAGAAAAAGTTTGTGAAAGAAATTGTCAAATTGATGAGAGTCTGAGAGTATGAGAGAGTGACGTGATTGAAAGGCCAAAGTAGGAGAGAGACGAGTAAGACACACTAATAAAGATGAGTCATGAGTGAAAAGCATTATTTTTCATTTTTTTATAGCAAAATACTAAAAAATATTAGCATTATTTTATTAATGAGTCATTATGTAGGAAGATAGTCATGAGTGAAGAGCATCATTTTTCATTTTTTTATAGCAAAATACTAAAAAAAATATTAACGTTATTTTATTAATGGGCCATTATGTGGGTAATAAAAATACGTGAAATGAGCCATGATTGAGGAAAAAGAAGAGTCTTCTGTGCAGTTGCTCACTCAACCTTTTGTACAATTGACTATTTAACATTTTTTAAAAAAAGTATTATTAAAATAGGTAGTATTTTTTATTTTTTATTTTTGGAGGCCTAGCTTTACCAGCTTTCCTCTTGGACCATATAAGTTATGCTTTTATTTCTTTAAATAACATAAAATTAACTCTGAAACTCATGGTTAGTTTGTAATTCCATTTTGGTACAGATTCAATTGTAAGTTTATTCTTTATAACTTCGTTTCTTTTATTGTCTAATGTGCCGTGGAAAGTCATTTTCTTCTCTCGATTTATTTTACGACATTTGTTTTCATTTTCATTTTTATCAATTTACTTTACGTTCAACGTGAAAAACAACATTCTACAAAAAAAAATTCAAGCAAAATCCAAAAATTCCAAGCACTTTTTTTTTTCCTGTTTGGTTTGCTTTGCAAATTAAAGTATGTATTTGGGCCTCTTGCTAGTTGGGCTTCACTAAGATCGGCTTTAGAAAAAAAATAAAAAACAATATGTACAAAAAATATATTGAAACTTGGGGATCCTCCCTCCCCCCATGATTTTTTTACTTGCGATGACTCTTCAAGTTTGACTCTTCAGCAAATTTTTTTTTTTTTTTGAGGCTCAGATTTTGAATTTTGCTGTTGAAGATTAGGTGAAAAGTTGAGAAATTTATTTCCAGAATAGTGAGTATTCAGCTAAGGGTATACTGGGTTTTTTTATCAAAATGAGGAAGCGTCTGTTCTTGAAGCATTCAATCGCTCTTATAAGCATGATGGTGTCTGTTTGCACACTTTTGATCGTGATTGTCACAGTTCTCAAGCTTCCAGAGGCTTCAACCAAGAATAGTGAAATGGGGTTTAACCCAATCATCAGATCCAGAAAAGTTTCCTTGCAAGATGTTAAATTGTGCAAGTTTGGTGAAATGATGGTTGAAATGTTGCCTCAAGATCTTGCTTTCACTGTTTTTGTTCCTTCTGAAGAAGCTATGAATCGAGATCTGCGTCTGAGGGTAGATCATAATTTGAAACCAGACAAGTTCAATGATACATATGCAATTCTCACTCGTATATTGGGTTTCTCAGCTGTTCCTCGTGCACTGTCTTCGGTTAATGTGCGGTTTGGTGAGATTGTGTCATATGATTCGATATCTGGGTTTCCTTTGTACATCTCAAAAGACATGGATGGAATGGTGGTTGTTAACAGGATTCGATCACAAGTAGTGGATGTTAGAAAGAGGGAGATTGTTGTCCATGTTATGGATGGGGTTGTTATGGATGCTGACTTTGAGCAATCGGTTCTACCCGATGATTCAGAAGAGGATTGACTGTATTTAAGTTTTGCTCTTTCATATTGGCTCCATATTTTTGTAGCAGTATACTTGTATTCAACTGAGGCCAAGTCTCAATACTTATACATGTACCAATGTACTCCCTCCGATCCATAATATAAATAAAAATTTCTAAATTTTTGGTCCAAAATATAAACAAATTTCAACTACATTTTTCTCATTTAATAAAGCTATTCTCAAAATACCCTTCATTTAATACAAATTTTGTTTTCCAATGACTCATTTTATTCTCAATAACACAAGCTTAATAAATAAGAGGAAGGGTAATTTAGGTAACAAACTAAATTTTTTATTTCCAATGACTCTTTTAAATGAGATCAACTAACTATCTTAATATGTGTGTCCCATTTAATTTTTGCTTACAATAGAGACCGAAGGGAGTATGTATTATTTCCTTTTTCTTTAATAAATATTATAAAAGTTAAAAGTTTTCATTTTATTTCTTTGCTTAAGATGTTGAAAATCATGTACCCCTGTACATTCTTTTAATAGATATTTGGTAATGTTCCAGGTCTATTTCAATCAATATTAGTTTTTTTAATAAATATACGAATTTTGAATTTCTTATTACTCGGTCGCACAGCTCGTTTCTTTTTGGGTGTGAAGTAAATCGATGCCTTATATTATATATTTTGGAGATAGTGCAAATTTGCATGAGCCATTAATATAAAAACTTAAAAATATAAACATATAGAATTTAGATCTTATAAAGTGAGGGTATAGTTTAAAATGTACAGTAAGAGACTAATCATTAATAAGAACATCATCCACAAAGTGATTTATCATATGTATACTTATAATTCTCTACCTTTCTCTTGGTATTGTTCACTTTAATGTTTACAAATTCATGACTTTGTGAAATCAGGTGGTTGAGTGCAAATAGTTAACACACCGCTACTTAAGGATGAATCGATCGGGCTCTGCTCGAGTTCGATCTTTAGGTATGCAATCACCCTTAGCCAGACTTTACTAACCGCACGGTCGACTCGGAGATTAGTCCCATAACGGGTCCTAAGAATCTAAGTTGTGGGGATACTTCGAGAACTCATTTGGTCTCAAAGACTAATTAGGATGAGTACCAAACCAAAAACAATTCATGACTTTGTGAAGGGAATGTTTTCAAATATCCTGCTCCTCCTGTAGATATTTTCATTTGCATTTCTCATTTCTGTGTAGAAATATTTTCAACAAATTTACAATAAAATGAATAAACTTTTATTACACATCCGACTCACTGTATATAACAATCCAACTAAATCCATAAACATAATTTCTTCTCCACCAGTATCACCCTGAGTCCTTGATATCCTTAATTTATGGATACCACCAGACTAGATTTGATTCAAAGCTTATAATAGGCTTAAAGTCTTTAACTAATCTGATGACTAATATGTTACTCCATGGGCAGATGAGAATTAACAGAACTTATGGGAATAAAGATCAATTTCTGACGTCAGGATCAATTTTTATTTTTTTCATAATAGTGAATGGGTATTACTCTTAACTGTTGTAATGAAGCTATTAGAAAATAATAATGAAACAAAAAGGAGCTGAGTATCGAACTATAAAATACATAAAGCACGAGCGGAAGCAGAAAAACTCCTAGGGTAAAAAGATCGTCGTGCCATGTTCCATGTGTTTCCCAAACCCATGCAGGAATGCTGAATAAGACCAACGAAAGTGCCGGGAAAGGTTTAAAAGACTTCGTCCATGTATTCAATAACAGTGCTGTCAGCCCCAAGCATCACAACCCTCTCAATCCTTAACTTCCAGCTGCACTTGGTACCGTCACTGATTTTGAGTCTTCTGCCCTTTCATGTTCTTTGTTTAGCATCTGAAAAGATAATACCAGTGTTAAAGTCACGAATCACATTAATGACTTCAGAAAAGGAAAAGTTCATCAAAGGTTAGCAAGTAAAGGCACATGTAGCCTTGATTTAATCTTAAAGTATAAGATGATATTAACCCACTAAAATTTAATGGTGGATACTTCAGAGATAAAATCACTTTCGAGAGACCTTACATGTTTCACTTGACAAAGCTTATATCATCTATCATCGGCCTAGATACTACACTTGAATTTAATTAAAGGTAATTCCAAACAAAGAGTCCACATTATTTCACTGAAGCTCAAGAGACAAAGAATTGCAACAATGAGAAATATCTTGCTTTTTTTGCTTTAACCACTCTAAAATGGTTACTTCCATAATATAATAACCAGTAAATATAATAAAACCAAAATCATCATAATGATCAAATATCAATAAATACATAGCATGATTCGGGATAGCGTCTCACCTTGTTGTTAATCAAATTGTGGAGTGCAATTACACTTCTAATGAGAGACGATAGGTATATTACCAGCATCATATCATTCGTTTTCACTACACAAGGAGGACAGGGTTCAACAATCTAGAAAGGACATGGCAGAAAACAATAACATTCAAACTTAACATATGAATTCACATTCTTAACCTGCGAAAGCCTTGATCAAATCAGTGACATTAAGATTTGGTAGCAGGTTGAATACATCCTAACAAAATGTATTAAAACAATAGATGAGATGGTGAAGCACAATAATGGAGTATAGCCACCTTACAAACTGTAAAAAGTAAAAATCAGATGATTTCAAGCAATTATTTTCTCCAGAAGATAATGCTTCGGCTGAAATTCCTGAACCATTTGATAACAGCCAAAAGAATCAGCAATTACTAAGAATATTGAAATCAACCTGCAGATGGTACAAGATCTCATGGTTTAAGGGAAGCTTTCCATCAATGACAAGGTCAAGGTAACTTCTTATCTCTCTAAGTCGTGCATCCAAACCCTTCAAAGATGTCAGTTTTGCACTTACCTAAATAGAACAAACTATATTTTCAGCATTTGTCCTTGTGTCAAAAAGAGAATTATCTACCATACTTAGAAATATGATAAGGAAAAAGAGATAAGATAGCACCAAGAGCAAGACAACAAAACAGAACATATATAGAAAGGAATTAATATACAACGAGAAGTCTAATCAAAAGCACCTCTGTTGCAAGGGTGCTAATGGTTGTATCCTTCACATCTCTAAGCAAGTGTTCCACTCCTGCACAATGGCAAAAAGAATTTAAACCATAGGAGACATTGTCTAGATAACCATGATCCATGCGGATAAGATTCAAAGATTCTGTATTAATTGAAAAATTGAAAAATAAATGAACAATAAAGAATCCATGGCATACCTATTTCCTCAACTTCATGAGCAGCAATTTCTGATTGCACATGCACAAAGACCTTTTGGCTTTTCTGAGTGGCATTCTGCACTTGGAATAAACTATCTGTCAGCCTATTCCTACAGATTAGGTTTCAAGCGAACACTAGCTCCTCCCATCACATAAAGCAGAATTATTTTTGCAACAAGCAATATCAATAAAATCCGAGGTATAAATGTTAAATCAAAGATATAAAAAAAGTACTTCAGTTCTACCTCTTTAACCTCTTCAACTGCATAGTAAGCTTTCGTCGGTATTCCCAGTTCTTTAGGCTCGACATCAATTATAACCAACACAGGATTCGGAACATAGCTGCAATAATGTGAAACTTGATCAATTGAGACAAAGATTAACAAGGAAAAAACAGCATGTAGAACTTCTTGTTCTATCATACTCACATCTAAGGATCAATTCCTGGTCATGAGCAAATGATACATGCATGTACAAATTCATAACCCAGTACAAGATTCATCTAAAATGAGCTTGTTTGTAATGTGAGTAATAAGGGTGGACACACCCTTAAGTAATTAAGTTAAGACTACAATGCACTTTAGAATAAAACGAGGGTAGATACACCCTTACTTGCTCACTTTATAGACAACTTCACTTTAGAGGAGCTTTTTCCCACAATTCACAATCACACAGAAACATTACCAAAAGCAAGCTAAACACGCATGAAGATGATGAGATACAGTAAGGTGCCAGCATTGCTTGGGATATTGCAGAACAGCAACAGGCACATGCCTGATGCCTTGCTGACTTAAGGTATGTTTATCAAAAAACTTGCCAAGCAAGAAGCAATTGTTCAATGATATAAAGAGAGTGATGTGGTTATCTTGTGTTTTTTAAGCCTCCTATCATGTAAAACTCAGGAATCTCTTTGTACTATCTGCAATCGAGGCAATAATAAACCAAATACATGAGATATCCGTTTGTGCTCCTAAACGCTGCATATTGATACCATAACCAACCATAAGCAGTAGCCCCAAGTGGATAGATCCAGAAAGAAGCCAGGTTACCTTCTGCATGCAAAGTACAAACACTGACCTTACTGTCAATCCACTATTGGTAGCAGCCTAGCAACCAGCTAGCATGCATGTACTGACCACCAGCATTCATCATCAAATTTCCTTTCTCTTTATTCATCGTGTAATTTCTATTGATTTTTTGTTCTCTCATTCCATTCAAACCCTCCTGATTCTGCTCTACTTATGCGCTTCTACTATCCATCTTTTTTTTCAGCCTCACGATTTTGGCATTGTATTGTATGGGACAATATGTGAAAACACAGCATTGAAATACAGGTGTAGTGTGGAATTCAGGTTAAGAAACATACTCGTTGAATAAAGCATGAATATGAAGGTCGTTTTCTCGCAGTTTTGGACCAGTACTATACCACCCAACGACATGCTCTTTTGCTGAAAAATAACAATAAGTAACTTACCATGTTAGATAACATGTGATTTTGAATTGAAAGAAAACAATGTGTATAATAAATTGTTTAGATTACCGTTGATTCTCTTAAACATGGAGAACATTGATTCATGGTAATTGTGGTCGAGAAACCAGATGGTAGGGTCCTTATCATCTTCTTCAAATGGCACTGATGAGAATGTTGATAGTGAAGTAACAGAGAGAGTTGAGTTGAATAAGAAACCAGATGTTGAAGAAAGAGTTAGTTACAGACTTACCGGCGTAGCTGTTGGTAACGTCGACGGTGCCCTTGAAGGAGGACCCGAGCAAGACGCCGACGACGCGTTTGCGAGTGTCCTTAGCAACGCGATTGTAGTTATCGACAATGCTGAGTAAGACCAAAGGGTGTACTATCACTTTCTCTATTGCTCTCCATGATATCTGCTGCGTCTTTATCACATCCATTCTTGTTCCGATTTCTCTATTCAATTCAATCAATCCCCTTTCTTAGGTTTTCTCGCGTCTTCCAATTTCACCTCTGAAACACAAACTGCATTGCAGGCATCCCTCTTCCTTTTTGGGCTGTCGAGTCTCTCATAGCCCATCATTCAGCCCAAATCACATTCTTATATTTTTTGTTGTCCATTAGAATTACTGACTAAAGAAAATGATTTAATTGTTGTCTCTCCTCCACCATCAATTTCCTCATCTAATAGAGACATAATTTTCTATTAAAAAACTTATATTATTTCTTTTCACTCTCCTTAAGTTTTCCCTCTTACCTGATCCTCCATATTAAGGACAACTTAATTGGTCAATGTATCACATTCTTCGTGATGGAAACTAATATGTCGATTTTCTTGCAAAAATGAGTCTCTCAAGAGGAAAGACCGAAGATCATTGATCATGCTCCATAAGGGATGAGCAACCTTCTTCTGGTTGATGCTACTGGGGTTTCATTTTTAAGGGTATAATTTCTCTTTGTTTTGTTCCTTCTTTTGCCTTTTCTTTTCATCTATCTACCAAAAAAACAACTATTAAAATCCACTTTTTCTTATCATTTTCTTTCTATCAACGTTTTTTTTGTTTTCTCTCTTTTTATACCAAAAATTAGGATTAGTTTGAAAGCAACGATGAATGACATTCCCAACTTGACTAGACACTTCAACACCTTTTCTTTTACAAAGTTATAAACCCTTTTTTATGTGTGACTGTATGGCTGTGGTTGTGGGGGTGTGGGGTTGGGGGTGTGTGTTATACACCCTTTTTTTTGAGTGTGTGGGTGGGTGCAGGGACGGACCCAGGAATTTTATGGTGTGAAGGCAAAACTCATATAAATTTGCAACACAAAAAATCTAACATTTCATTTATAAAAGCATAAACATACATCATAATTGTTCTCTACGAGTTTTCATATTTTGGAAACATTGAATGATTTTCTCATTTTCAACATTCTCAAAAATATCTCTCTCTATATAAGTAACTAAACAATCATTCAACCATTCATCTCCCATACGATTTCGCATCCGATTCTTGATGATATGCATAGCAGAGAAAACTCTCTCAACTGTTGCAGTTGCCACTGGTAGTATCAAAGCTAACTCTAAAAGCAAATATACCAACGGATATACAACATGCTTTCTAGTATCCACAAGCTTTAAAGAAAGAGCACTAATCCTTCCGAATTCTGAAAATGCATTGTCAGAGCACACATCTTTGGGCCCAAGTTGAAATTCTATTATTATTATAGACTTAAAAAGTCCAACATCAAAGTGGGCCATAAAAGAACGCAAATTTCCCACTTTGCTGTTTTATATTACCTTCTTATTATACTAATTTATTAGTTTCAATAATGGAAACATGTATATATATTTTATTAAAAAAAATTCCCAAAGTAGTGGGGGCACTTGCTCCCAGAACGCTAGTCGTGGGTCCGTCCCTGGGTGGGTGTGTGTGGGCGTTATAGACCCCTTTTTTTTGGGTGAGAGCACGCGCGTGGGTGGAGGGGGATCAAGCTCCAAGGGTAACTTTAAAATAGTTACTCCAAAATTCTCATCCTTTATTTTATTGTAATCAAAATGGATGTTAGGTGATTTCTTTAATGAACTAATATACTTAGTTTTTGGATTATAGTAAAATAAAGGGTGTGGATTTGAAGAAACTATTTTGAAGTTACTCTTGAGTAACTTGATCCTCAATATATACATATATGAGAAAGGATCAACTTACTCAAAGAGTAAGTTTAAAAGACTTACACTAAATCTTCACCCTTTTATCTTTTTTAATCCAATGGAAGTTAAATGAGTTTTTTAATGAATTAACATAGATCATTGAATTAGAATAAATTGAAAGTGTTGTTAGAGTAAGTGGATCCTGCTGTGTTGTGTGTGTGTATATATATATTTATATTGTGAAAAGAAGAAATTAGTATTCCAAGCCATCATAATTCAACTATCCAAGCATAATCCAACATAGTGTACTCAGAGAGACAAGAGAACCAAGTTGAACGAGGATGCAGGAGATGGAGCTAAAACTGATTACTATGTAAATTTTAATTTGAGGCTACATAATTTTTGCTGTTTTAACATTCAGGTTCTACAGCACTAAATGCTTACTTTCTATGCTAAACCTAAGTTCACTAGTTACAATAATGAATTTATTAAAAGAACATCTTCTCCCCACAGCAGAAAAGATTCAGACCTTGTTCACCGAAAGCTCAAGCGCAGGTCTAATGGTGGATGCTCCATTTGTTCTCCTACTTTGTATGAAAACATCGTATTATCCCTGAACTCACTTGCATGCACTCTCAGCTTCTCTGGTTCTGATTCACCAAGGGAGTTCAAGGGGAAGAGTGGAAGAGTCTCAATCACCCTATCAGGCTCTGGAACTTGGTACATCCCAGCAAAGCCTGCACAAAGAAACATAGTGAAGGAAAAGGGTCATAAACTCAAACATATCAGACCATCAAAATTCAAAAATTAATTAACAATGTTCCATGTGAGTGCTACCAACACATTCTTTATAACACTTTTTTTTAATACACTAGAATCTTCTATCGATTAAAATTCAATGCATCGCACACTGTTTAAAAAATGGGTCCTACTATTTCATGTAGTTCAATTTAAATTCTATAGGACTTACATAAATTTCAACCAATAAAAAATGGTGTCTTGAAAAAAAGGATATTAGAGAGAGTGTTATTAACATTTCTAATGTTCTATATATTTGTGGTTGGAAAACATGCAACTGTTTAACCTGTTATAAATTAATGAAGGTACATGAATTGATTTACTATATCTGTAATATGCACTTTTATTTCGAAGAATAAGGGCAGGGTTATATAAGATGTGTGGTGAAATTACATGAATAACTTCATTAGACGTTTGGTAAATGAAATATAGTACTTACTTTGTGTAAAAGCATTCACGTTGTTTTCTCTATTAATCACATCCTTATCATCAAAGGAGACCTTACGACGTTTCTGTCTTTCCCTAGCCTTATGGTTTTGAAACCAATAGAACACATTCTTGCTCTCTATCTTACCATAAAAGCTAAGTTGGGTGGAGATCTTTTGAATCTGATCAGTGCTTGGGGTGCGGAGCCCAGACCTGAACAGTTCAGTCAGAAGTTTAACCTGTTCAGTGGTGGGATTCCAACGCCCACACTTGGTGCCAGTACTGCCACTTTTGCCACGGACACTTCCACCTCTGATACAAAAGCCTGACATGCCCTCATCCATATTTCACTTCTAGATATGCCTCTCAATGATATTCTCTGCCTCTGAACTGAAGAAAACTTTAATTAGCACTGAGTTTATCTGAACCATAAAGATCCCAATCCGTGTGCATATATATAATACCTTAACTGAATAATCTAATGCCAAAATCTCTGTCTTTTATTCTTTTCCTTTTTATATTGCTCTTGTGGGGATTACAGATCAGCCCTTCATTTGTGCTGTGCCCTATAATTATTTACGTTCTGTCTGCTTTGAATTTAGGGGATGTTAGGTTGAACTATATAAGGATTTGATTGGTTTCCTTTAGGCTGGTGTTTTCTATGCTAATAAAGAATGGGAAAAGATAAAGACATGCACAGGAGCAGCCATTCTTCAACGTTTCGGTCCAGAGGCAAAGAGCATATAAGTTTCACCACTTGTAGTTAAACTATATTTTATATGAATGATCAAACCTTATTTAAATTTTTTATTTCCTCGACTATGCTTAGACACAACACAATGTGTTTTTCAGTAAAGTGTGCACTTATTCCTAAATTTTATCTTTTCTGTTATTCTGTTATGCATATATATTACTGCCTTTATGTATCTTTGTGTAATTTTATTTGTCTTATATCTCTTATGCTTAATGCTTCGTCAGCATACTAATCAGATTGATCCAATTCTATCAAGACATATTAGTTTAGCCAAAATTTGCTTTTTAAAAGAAGTACTAATTGTCTGCTAAAGTTCATATAGAATGGTTCATAGGTGTTATATATTTTAGCCTGAGGGAGTGGCATGGGAAGTGAAAGTCAAAGTTAACATTGTTATCTGTGTACTATAGGATGGTTGTGATTGCAACAAAGACTGACAGAGAAATTGAGTTAGTGTGACTAAGGTTGACGGATATCTTCTTTTTAAGGTGTGGGACAATGAACTACGAGACAACAAAGCCACCAAATAGAGAGATTTGGATGGACAAATGAGGATCTGCAAAATATTAAGGGGTTATTTAGGAGTTTGGGAGGGGAATGCTTTGAGAGGGGAAGGGATGAGGAAAGAGAGGATACCCCCACCTTATATGGGATTTATTTTTTAACCAAAAAAAAAAAACTTCAAAACCCTCCGATTTGGGAAACTAAAAAAAATGAATTAGAGAAGAATTTAAGAGGGCTATGCTCCCTTCCACGTTCCTTTTGGAAATGGATTCCCTGCTTAATTGCGTGATGCAGTTACAACTTAATAGCAAATATTTTTAAGTTGGTTTAATGAATGTGTAATGTGAGTCATCCTATTTTAAATCAATGATTAAGATTGTTCAATGTATGTAAACGCATGCTTCCATTACAACAGGAGATCCGAATCCATCCATTTTCCCCTCACTTCTCAAATCCATCCCCTCCATTCCACTTTAACTCCCAAACAAACCCTAAGCATTAGCAACTAGTAACTGCCCTTCAATTGGATGCTCAAGCTTCCCTTTCTTCTTTTTCTTAAGAAACTGGAGATTTGAATTTTGAAGTCTGAAATATTTCGGCATTAAAGAGCCTAATGTTGTTAAGATATAGAAATGTACGGGGTATCTCGTTGAGAATAAAAAGAGAAAAGAAATGTACGGGGTATCACAAAAATACATGGAAAGAAAATTTTAATCAGGGAGTCAAATTATAAAATTCTCATTTAAAAAGTTTTTAAAAAAAGTTGAGGGCCACACCTCAAGATCAACTAGATCCGCCTGATTTATATGTTGTATTTAATTACCGTGATTGAGAGTTTCTTCCTATGATTCATTGACTCATTAGTTTACGGAGGTTGCCGGCGAATGTTCTAATAACATTAGTTAAAGATTTTTTTTTGTTTCCTAGGATATTCTCCACATGCAACTGTGGAGACTAATTCGTCGAGGTACTTAACGACATTTAAGGGCTGACCTCTTCCAACCAGGTTTTCTTCATACGCAAGAGTCATGCATCGCACCTCTGACCACTTGCTTAAGGGGCCCAAACTCGTTACAACTTGGATCAATCACATGTTAGTAAACATTGGTTAAAGATTCCAATAAAAACAATTTTTTTATTGAAAAACTGAAAATAACACTTATCAAGATATTGAATGCATCAATATTCCTTAACCAATAATTATGGGCCGTTTAATTAACAATTCTTGCATACAGAAATGATACTTGCACATAAGATTCAAGTCAATTCAGAATATGTTGGGAAAAAAAGGCTGAAATAGTTTTTTTTTTTTTTTTTGTGCTAAGGCTGAAATAAGTTTAAGTCCTTGTAAATATAGGTAGTTTGGTTTTTGTTTCTACGTTTTTTTTTTTATGATTTTCATTTGCAAAGTAAAATAAAAAATAATAAATACCATTGACAATATTACTATTTTTTAAAAATAAAATCGCTCAAGTGAATTTCAAGTCCCTACAAATAAATAATAAGAATGTTTTTGGTTTTTGTTGTTACGAAATTTTTATGACGCTTTTCATATCCTTAAATTGGCTAACTCCCTACCATCGGTCTCTACCATCTTCAACAAGAATAGATGACGTTTGGAAGAGCTTATTTAAGCTCATTTTGACTTATCTGATGACATAAGCTCTTATACAGTATGTTTGGCAGAGCTTATAAAAGTTAACAAGTGCTTATGACCCTTCCGTGTTTTTCCCCTTTGAATCCAGCATAAGCTCTCATCGATAAGGTCTTATGTGATAAGCTCTTAATTAAGTTGTTTACCCAAACGCGGCCTAAGTCATTACCATCATTCCACTAGAGGTAGCACCATGACCAATACCATTGGATGATGTTCAGATATCGCAATTATATATATATATATATATATATATATATATTTATCAAGGTATATTTTTAAAATAACAAAAGTTGATTGTGTGTAGCACAGGAAATGGAAGTCTATGCCTAGAAATAGAATGAGGGGAGGCGTGAAATCTAGGACGCCGCCACCCCTCTCCGTATCCCCCGTGTCTTTTACTTTCTTGTCTCCACCACTTTTGTCGGTGCTTTTCGGTGAACAACTACTTACCATGCGGAAGCACGTTAAAAAGTTTGGCACCTAGCATCATGGCATTGTCATCACATAGAATTACAATTTGCGCCACCATTCCTTCTTAAATGAAGCAAAACAAATTGGTGTTTCTGTTTAGAGATGGATACAATTACAATACAATCCTTAGAAAGTGGGTGTGCGTTTGAGTCATGACAAAAAGACATAGTGACAATGACACATGTATAGATTTACATATGCAGCAGTGACAAACATTCCATCCGGAAAGTCGGTCAGTCAGAGTATCTTTGGGAATGATTATTTTTTCTGGTTTCAGCTATTTTTTAGTTTAAAAGCTGTTTCATAGATAATCTATTATGTTTGGTATTTTGCTTAAATTTATAAAAAAGCTTTTTTTTTTAGGGAAAAAAAAGCTTTTTTATGCCATCTAGTTTTTTCTAACTTAAGATTATTGTGATTTGATTATTTTTCATTCTTAAAACTCTCTTCCTGTTTACCCCTATAAAACTACCTTCTAAACAAATATTATTAAATTATACAAATAACTCCATACCCTTTTTCGTAATTTATTATATAAAAGTGATTTTTTTTGCACCATCCAAACGAAATAGATTATCTTAAAATCGCTTTTCAGCAAACAGTCCCAAACAAAAACAGATTCTGATTATAATCGATTATCACAATAATCAATTATACAAAAATTGATTATGCATAATCTTTTTTTTCCAGCTTTCCCAAACACACTCTCAGTGGGAAAAGATGCTTCTACCATTTGTATGTTGACTGCTGAGATTGTTGGAACTTCGATCAAGAAAACAAAAGCACATTTTTTTTTAAAATCATGACATGGGTACGAAGTATCCACTATCATTAGCAGTCATTATTCTCTTCGGGTAATCTATTGGGCATACAAGGTGGGTTCTCCCTTTTCAACCAGGTTTTTCTCCATACACAAAAGCCGAGATTCAAACCCCTGACAACTTGCTTAAGGTATCAAAGTCCCTTACCACTTGAACCAATCATATTGGTAAACAAAAGCAGAGTTTTGGTCAAGGCAAGTTAGGTTAATATATAGATCATTAAAATGTAATAGAAGTAGAGCTTGGCTAATAAGTAAAGCGCACACAAAAAAAAAAAAAATTTTGCATGATAAAAACTCCTTCCAGATTCACTTTCAGTCTTTCATGCTTGGCTAATAATATCCTGACTTATTTTTTTTTTTTATATTATGCCTTATTAAGTAAATTTTGAGTGAAAAGTAGATGAATGAATAATTCAATATTATGAGAATATCATAATATAAAAACGGTCTTTTTCTTGTATCAAAACAAAAGACAATGCAGACCACTCTCCAAGAATCAAGATACTAAATGTCTAAATCTACCTCTAAATCAAAACAAAAATAGCTTGCAATGATGCATGTGAATAGTGTAAACTACCTCTAAATCTGTGGAAAACTTGTACTGAGGGTATAGTCCTACAAATCCCGGAAAGGAAATTGCATGACCCCACTCCAATCTTGCCTTTTTACCAACAAAATAAAATAATTGTATAAAAGGGTCTCATGAATTAAAGATTTATGATTCCAATTTCCAACCATGGATTCTTTAATCTATAAGCTGTTGATGACAACCACGCCAAGTTAGTTGTTAAACCTATTTTCTTCTTTTTCTCTTTTGGTGAAACCCTTTTCATTTTTTAATCTGCCACGAATGAGACATTACTGGTATATAGTCAAAGAAGGGAATAAAGACGCGAATGACGATGATGAGGAACATACACCAGTCAATATTTGATTCAAAATCACTGTTTCAAAGAAAACATCATGGTACTCTCAAGTATATGGCGTGCAACTGAGTGTTCAAATATTTATCGAAGACTAATTTTATAATAAATACTTATAATGGTTTTGCTATTCACTACTCTAAACAATAAAAAGAAAAACGAAGTTTCGATAACTCAAGTATCATATCTTAAAAAGAAATGGGTATCATAAAAATTCACCAAATTCAAGACCACCAATTAGAGCATATCCGTTGGGAGTTACTTAGGGTTGTTAACAACAAAATACTATTTTGATTTGTCACATATGATTTTGGGTTGTTTAAATTGAGGAGAATTGCTTATATAAGCAATCATTGCTTATGAATTACTTAACAATTATGTGTGTAATTGTAAATATAGGAGAGAGAATATGGAATGTTGAAGAGAGAGGGAGAATATTTGTAAGTTAAGTAACTTGTTGATATAAACTCTCATTAGAGTTAAAATTGATTGAATTGCTTAAAATTGAGGTGATCCACTTAAGAGATAAAGTAGGTTGCTTATATGAAGAGCATTGAAGATGATTTTAAGCTATAAGAGACCTGTATCATCTTATCCACTAATTAAGCTCCAAATCGATTTTGAATGGAGGAAACGAACTAAAATGAATTAGTATCACAACAGTTGATAGAGAGAGAGAGAGAGAGAGAGAGAGAGAGAGAGAGAGAGAGAGAGAGAGAGAGAGAGAGAGAGAGAGAGGATCCAATTATTTTCTACATTTAAATAGTTCTTAATCTGTTAACATAAAGAAAACAGTTAAATTTCTAACATTTTAAATTAAATAGGGGGAACAAGAGAAATGACAGTGTTTCATTATTTATAAGTTTTTTTTCGTTTTTTTTTTATGAAGTGATTGGTTAATTTTTTTTGCATGAAATTGCTATTAAATAATACATTTGCGGGATTGCAGCTGCAACAACTTCAAAATTGGAACTGTGTATATCCATATTACCCTTTATAAAATACAACAGACGATTATACTTTAAGCATTAAATAAATAAGGATAATTTGGTACGAAAGCTATTTCGTAACCATTTGCACGAACGGTTTCTTCCTTCATTTTCATTTCTTGTGTAATCAGTCAACAACAAGGCTCATTCTATGTCACCCACGGTGCGCAACATTTATCAATGGTTACATTAAGCACTTCCAACATATGCTATTATATACTATCTACACTAGATTTTTTTTTCTTTTTTTTTATTTCATTCCTCTCTCACTCTTGCTTTGCATTTCATCCACATTGTCTTCTATCTCCGCACACTCTTGCTCAGGATAAGATGCAGGACTGGTTTAGCTTGTTCCATTATGCATTCCACAAAAGAACAAATTTTATTTTTTATGAGCAAAAATCTTTATCGAAGGATAAGCACACAAGAAGTGCTAAAAACAACCAAACAATAGTTAAATTCACCTAAGGCCCTGACTGTAAAGAATAAAAGGCCATCGACAGTGAAAGAAAAGGTAACAAGAAGATGAAACCAGAAAACAGAGAGGAGATATACCATTACAAAAGAGCAAAATTTAATTTGTATGTATTATGTACAAGTGGGTGTTTGGTAATGGTGAGTCCCAAAATCCTGTAAAATGGTGGAACAAAAATCCCATTAAGCGCCATTGAGTCGAAGGGCTTGCCAGAACAGGATTTGGCTTTGGCGGCGTAGAAGGGGAAAAGAATGATTTCGAAGCCGACGACGGAAGGGAGAGGAGGGGAATCAGAGAAGGAGTGGATACGAGAGAGGTCGAGATCGGAGAGGAGAGGAGAGGGAGGTAGGAGAGAACGAGGAGGCAAAGAAGAGGGTCGTCGAAGAGGGAAGAGAGGGCGGCGGAGATGGTTTCATAGGCGGCGGGGGAGATATGAGTCGGCGAGGGAAAGGAGAAGGCGAGGGAGTCCATTTCCAAAGGTCGTTCTCCGTATGAAACTCTTGGTAATTTTTTAGCTTAAAAGTTAGTTCCTTTGAGGTGTGACAGAGGAAGAAGAAGAAGAAGAAGGTGTGCGAGAGTGAGAGGGAATGAAATAAAAAGAATTTAGTGCATACAGTGTACCATAAAATACGGTGGAATTTCTTAATCAGCGGTTTATATATGTTGCGTACCGTGAGTGACATGCATAAGTCGCCCACGCTAGAACGAGCCCAACAACAATCACCATTGTTACATGTTACTAGAGAAGGACGAAATTGACTTCTTGATCTACGCGACCATCATGCTCTCCTCTTATTTGCATCACCGTCGACCGTCGTGCTCCCCTGATCTACATTCTCGTCATCTTCCCTGACTACGCCGTCCCGCCGTGAATGCACAAAAGCACCATATCCAGCCCCCACCACGAACTCAAGAAGCCGTCCTTCAGTCGTTTTTCAGCCTCGTCATGCGTCGCCGTGGTTCTGTCACCAAGTTAAGTTCCACCGCAAACAGTAGAGCCATGTCTTGCGTGAGTGTCACAACAATAGAGCCACATGAGAACCCACAACATAGCATCACCCCCACAAGCCTTTACTGTCATCCAAGCTGGCCAACTAACCTCCCGGTAGCCATCTCTTCAATAAGATCAATAAACGTGACGCTTGGTACTTGAGAAGGGTCGGTGAGGTAAGTGGCGAAGCAGAACATGTAACTGGACGTAGTTTGGAACTCGAGAAGGGTGAGGTAAGTGGCGAAGAAGAGGCTAGAAGGTCAGCTGTGTGATTCGTGGCGAAAGATGAAATCCGAGACGAAGCCATCGAGGCTGATGAAGACGGACGGAGTCAATAAGAGTTAAGAAGAACCTTATTTACCGCTTTTCCTTTCATTATCCTTCGTGATTTTCGTTAAAGGAGTTACTTTCATTGGATAAAACTTGTTTCGTCAAATTTCGTGGGGTAGTTGTTCGTACTAAATAGCACTACTGAATAGATTAATACACAATTAGTGAAGAAAAGGATTCTGCTCTCTTTTTTAAAACGAGATTACATGACAACTGGACCATTACTACAACCTCAGAAAAGATTAGAAGAAACCTACCTAACAATGTTGAGTCTTGTATTTAAAAAAAGTGTATGATGAAATACTGATATTCCAGATTTTGGAAAGTATCACAAAAAGGTAACTTCCATAAGCAAAATTGCATTTGGTCATGGACAGACAAAATCACAGAATCTGAGCAGCTGTGTTCCAACTTTTCTGCCAGGCTAAGCTGTGTCCTTGTTATGCTTGATAAATATAGCAAGAGCAAGTGATCCTGTAAAGGATGAAACACTCTTGTCAACTTAAAAAAAACGAAGATGCATTCATAAACCAACAACATAGCAAACTGGTTTGAAGGGGGGGAAACATAATTGCTTACCCAAATAAAACCTACACATATTAACATGCAATCAAAAACCTATTCTTACCTGCAAGCTGCCATTAACAAGCTTATCAAAAGCTGATGGCGGCAACTTTGGAAGGGAACCTGCAGCATCTGATATATATCTCCCAATTCTGTTGTCCGGATCAATACGCCCTTCCTGGTGATGATGATAATGATTAATACAATCTCAAAGAAAACATGGCAACAATGCTAGTAGATGTTGCATTGATGCTTCCATCCCTCCTAAATCAGAGGGGATTTTGTCAACAGAATATGCCTTCAGAGTATCAACTATCTCACCAGAATTAACACAATCAAGTTTTCAATCATTAAATTCATAGATCATTTCTGGTTCCATAATAGGGGTCTTAAATATATAATTTACTTACAAAAAAAAAGATTTTAAAAGGAAGGTAAAACACGATAAACTAAAAATTATATTGACAAGACACAGATGGCAGAGAAATAAGAAAGAAAAACGCAGCATAAAAATCGAAGCGCTTTCTTACACAGCATAAATATAAGAAATGAACAATAAATATAATATAATATCTATATACACTTCCGCTCCATATGAATGTCAACCAAACTAAGACTTCCCCTGTACACCCCAAAAACACTACTCAAGAAAGTGAAGCTTCAGGTTTTCAGGGAACTTATTTACATGATATAAAGTAAAACTCATATACCAGCACTCGACAAAGAGGAACAGGTCTACAAAACAAATTACACTTTAAAGAGAATTAGGCAATTAGCTTTTGAAATAAACCTCCCACAAAATTTACACTTTAAAGAGAATTAGGCAATTAGCTTTTGAAATAAACCTCACACAAACTACTCTATATAGTGATACTCTGTACTTCGAAATTGTGGCCAAACAGAGGCTTTTTGCGAGGCGACTACAAATGAAAGAAAAAGAACAGTTCACTAGGCTCAGGGGCGGACGGAGGGGAGGTCTTTGTGGCCATGGCGGGATTCAGATCCATTACCTTTTTGGTGGAAAAAGGTAGGTGACTTTAGTGTATTTTGGGAGAGAAAGAATGAGAGATAAGATGAGAGAAAATAATATATGAGAGAGATAGAGAGAAAGTCACCTACCTTTTCCCACAACAAAGGTAGAGGATTCAAATCCCACTCCCCCATCTTTTCTCGCGCGCGCGTACTAACACACACACACACACACACACACATATATATATATATATATATATATATATATATATATATATATATATATATATATATATATATTTTATACTTATAAATTTTTTATTTAAAGTCATAGCCTATGTAGTTCCATTTAAGGTCAGATAAAATCTTATTGCACTATATGTTAGATGTTCTTATAGTCCTCTTATGTATGCTAAAAGACTGCCAAATGTAAGCTAAAATATAATGTTCTCTCTAATTATCCGTAAATTTTGCAGGGGTATATTGTAGTAGGTTGCTTGAAATTTGCTGATAGTTCAGCAACTCCCTTTATCTTATTTCCCCTTCTATGAAATTGGATGTGACTTATTTGTTTGGACTCTAGTGATGGTTTCATTTAAATTTTTTATTTATTATTTGAATGATGCATTTGTTTAAAGATTTAATTGGTATGCACTGTTAGTGTAAATAATTTTTACACAGTCAACCAATCAGAAATTAGCACATAAGTTAAAATGTTTGACTCTTATCCTAACTACCTTAAAAGTCACCAATATCATGATTTTTGATTGGTTGATAGTGTGAAAAACTTTACACTAACGATGTATAAAAATTAAACTCTTTGTTTAAATGTTTTTTATTTGAATAATATATTAATAATCCTTTTATTTTCTTTATTTTACAACAATGTTTTTAGATTAATTGGTTATTTCATATAATTTGAGTAATTATATTGTATTAAAATTTTAATTATATAGTTCACAAAAAAAAATGTTAATTATATATCAAATTTGTTTTATATAATTTATTTTTATATGTTAGTTACTTTTTTTTTATTATTTCATGTTATGTATATTTATTTTGGCCCCCCTTATGTGAATTTCTTGGCTCCACCCTTGACTAGCCTATCTTGTGATTGTGACCACACTGCCTCTTGTAGCATCCTCTCCATAATTGTCAACAATTCAACTTTTAACAGTGTATTACATATTTATTATTTGTAGGTATTGCCATAAAAATAGCTTAAGAAATAACAAAAAAAAAAAAGATGATAAAGCAAAAGAAAGTTTAGATCCCGTCCTTACATCTAGGGATGGCAATTTGGACCCTACCCTGTGACTACACATAAAAAAACCCACAACGGGTAGGGTAATTACCCGCTTTATAGGTATGAGCTCGGGTATGGGTAATTACCCACAAACAAGAGAGGGTATGAGTGTGGGTACGGGTACTCTAGTACCCACCCCGCCCCACACCTGCATATATATTTATTTATTTCTTTATATTAGTATATATAATTATAATTATATATCAATTTTTAAGAATAAAATTAATGTAAAAGTACTAAACTTAGGGCTCATTAGTTTAATACTTTGATTTGTAATGTTTCATCAGTAGATTTGAAAGATTTTTGAATGATTTTCATTTGAGTTATTATGTTTTTTACCCAGATCCTACCCATTGTCATCCCTACTTACAGCAAAGCCAAGGGATCTCTAGATTACATAATTATGCCCTAAAACAAGCCATTATGTCAAAATG
Organism: Echinosophora koreensis; assembly: GCA_035048595.1. NCBI lineage: Eukaryota > Viridiplantae > Streptophyta > Magnoliopsida > Fabales > Fabaceae > Echinosophora > Echinosophora koreensis. Next base: position 4,271,647 of record JAPCYP010000019.1, on the reverse strand, counting down.
CTTATTATCAGACAAGAATATTTTTAAGTATAACCTGGAGCAGCATTAGATTAGACGTTGATTAAGTAACAGGAATTTTGGAGCACTATTCTGATTCTCTCTGCAGACGCATCCCATGAATTGATGAAACGCACAGAAGTTTGGCATTAAAGAAAAAGGAAAGCTTTGTAAAAGGAAAACATAGGGTAAAGATGAAATCAAATCAATACATACATCCAATGCGCTCAGCTTCAACCATTCGAAGATCCAATGGAATTTCTTGAAACTGTGCAGCAATTTGCCGGTCTCCGATAGACAAATTGTTAGATACATATGCTTTTATGGTACCCTCTCCATTCGCGAATCCTGTATCAACAGTTAAATGAATAGGATTGGGTACTTCACGACAATAAAATTCATGGATTAATGCACTACCACCAGTTACTCCAAGACCGGTTGAATACCTGCATAAAGTAACCAAAGTTACCAGTGATTATTTTGCATGAAAAGAAGATACAAAAAGGGGAACAAGACATCCGCCTAAGACCATAAAAGTTGAAAGAAATAGAAGAAGCAGCAACTTAGTTTAAATAAGCTCTAATGTCCCTTTGCATATCAACCAGTAAAGCCCCACTAACGAAATCTTTCTCTAAACTCCAATAGGAATTAGGAAGTCAAGAAACCAATTGCATCCCAAAAAAGAAATAAAAGTTTGAAACAAATATTGAGGGAAAGTTCTTTCTTTCCACTTCACACAAATGCACCATGTTCAACAAAGAGAGCTTATGGACTTAAAAATTATATTGAGACACCATTATGAATACAGTATGTAGGACTTTAAAAAATGACAAAGTTTGAAAAAGAGTATAAGTTAGTTATTTACAATAACTACCAACCATATATATATCAACAAATGTATAATTTTTTAAGCCAGCTATTGTAAAAGTCAAATATGTTTAATGACAGGATAATAAATAATTGATTGACAGTGTAAACAACTTTTAAACTGATAGTTTGTCAAAATTAAATCCTTGAAAGAATCGGACCAACCATCCAACTATAACTTCCTTTGGGTTCACTTTTTGGTGGGATACTAACATATTGTGATGGTACTCAATATCCAAGGCAACCTGTAAGAAAAATGAAATTAGAACTTTTTTTTCCTTCTCATTTTAAAGAATTGTATAAAAAGAAGGGTAAAGGTTCATTTTGGTCCCCGACAAAAAGTATGTGGGTCATTTTAGTCCCTGACAAAAAAATACTACTCCGTTAGTCCCTGACAATTACTATGGGATATTATAGTCCCTAACAATATTTAAAGTAAGACTGATTAGTCCCTGACAATTAATATCGTGGGACAATTTAGTAACGGACGTTGACTAATGGGGTGAACGTAAGGACTAACTTGTCCCAGTTAGTAATTGTCAGGGACTAACGAAGTAGTTTTTTTTTTGTCAGGGACTAAAATGACTGACATAATTTTTGTCAGGGATCAAAATAGACCTTTACCTTAAAAGGAAATGTGATTTAGTTGAGTTTCAGAATTAGAAATAGAAGCCACAGCCAGAGGACCAAGCGTTGAAAAGCTAAGTCAGAACAACCCAATGAATGAGTCAACAATAAATAATTACCAATAATACAACTTTTTTCTAGGCACCAGCTACTAAATTGGAGCTTTTAAACACAACGTTACTCACTTTCCTTAAGAAATCTATACAGTTCAGCCATAGTAATTCCTTCTTCATAGAATTTTTCCAGCCTAACGTATTGTTTGGTTGGAGGGGAGGGGAGGGGAGCAAAATCCCTCCTGGATTTATTTTAGCTCCCCTCCAATATTGGGTGGATTTGGAGGGGAGGGAAGGGGAGGGATTTTAAAACATTTCATGTGTATTGACTAAAATATCCTCACTTTTCTATTTTTAAATAAATAATTATAAGGTTTAAAAGTAAAGTTGTTTTAAAATCTCTCTCCTCCCCTCTTGAACCAAACATGAAAGGTGTTATTTCCCTTCCCCTCCCCCCTCTCCTCCCCTCCTCTCAACCAAACACAATATCTAACTAAAATCCCTCCCCTCCATTAAAGTCCCTCCCCTCCCTTCCCCTCCATTAAAGTCCCTCCCCTCCCCTCCAATGAACCAAACACACCCCAAATAAATAACATATTGACTCAGAAGACTGAACATTTCAATACAAATATAATGTAAATTGCCAAAACATAAGTGATAACCATCTATTCTATTAACAAATTCATCATTTCCAAAATTGCACCTTTATCCACTAACAACATGGATAAAATAAACTACCAAATATTGATCAACCCCATTAATTAAGTTAATTGAAAGAAAAAGTAACAAACGCCTTCAAATATACTCATTCTTCCCTAGTATCTACCAAGGGACATGGCCTACTGAAGGTGGGATGAACAAAAATGTATTGAACGGAGATAAAGCAGAATGAGAAACATAATGAAATGAGATTTACCCAGATACCTCCTCCCAAGTACAACCCCTTTTGCACTTAAATAGCTAAAGGGGTGAGTAATCGTTCTGTCATCAATCAACAGAAACAACTATTCCACCTCGAGAGTTAAGGTAGACCCTGTTAGGACTTTCACGAATATCTGCATCTTTGATGCTCCTTCAATCTTCACTTCTGTCTAGCGTTTTTCACATTGACTATGGAAGACGACCATACTAGAAACTTACTTAGAATACAGTCCATCTCAAATGACATGTTGACTGTTAACAAATTCTAACGAGATATTCCTTTTAACCTTATTGAATCTAAATTAACTAGACGGAGTGACTAATAAAATTTAAAATTATATATATATATATTACTAATTTCTTGTTTAATACACTGGTTCAATGAAAATCGATAATTGCAACTTAGTTGTACTGTGACGTGAAACCAAACACACATCACCTCATTCATATCCTTCCTTACACATAGAAGTAGAAAGAAGCTTGGAAGAAGAAACAAAATGTCAATTTTGGATAGCATTCAATAACTTTTCTTATATGCGGCCAAGTCTCAATTTGTGAAATGTATTTGTTGGCTTTGTTATAAAACATCAATGGCGATGTGAATCTCTAATGACGATGTGAATCTTAGAAAACTACCGACTTCTTCGAAAACCTTCATTGTCGCACATGAATCCCCCACGACACGATTCCATCATATTTATTTCTATTTTTTCTAAAAATATATGGTTAAGTTCAACCATCTAGATGATGATGATGATTTTTAATCCTCTTCTTTGGCTTAACATACTATTAAAAATTTAATTTTTATTGTAAATTTTAATTTTGTCTACCACACTATATATATAGTTAAATGGATTATTTCGTCAAAAGTAGTTAACTTAATTAACAATCAAGACCAATTAGGGTGGGGGTGTATTTTTCAAGTAAGGTTTTAGTAGAGTGTGTTTTAGCAAAACGTGAAGAGAATGAAGTATAATTATTTGAAGGAAAATATTAAGGCACTCGTTTAGAAACCAAGAAAAGAAAGATTACATAGGAAATTGGTGTATTTAACAATTGAAAAAGTGAAATGCTTGATTTTCCAATGAAAACTTGATTTTCTTGATTTCTTAAAAAGTGCTCTAAGGGTACTCGTTAGCATGACCCTTATTTGAAAAAAAAAAAAAAAACTTTGCAAGAAACAAATAAACGTTAAAATGCTTTGAAAAAATGTTTATATTTCGAATATATAACTAATAACTAATAGGATTTAATTGATATATACGAACAGTGTAAAGTTTTTGTACAGTGCCAACTAATCAGAAATTGATATACCATTATAAATGCTTGATTTTTACCCTAATCACCTTAAAAGTCATCAATTCCATGATTTCTGATTGATTATCAGTATAAAAATCTTTACACTGACAATGCATAGAAATTAAACTCTAACTAATATGGGTTTAATAAATTGTTTGGTCTAGAGGTGTAAATGAGCTGAGTTATTCGTGAACTATCCGGGCTCGGCTCGTTAAATGCTCGATGAAGCTCGTTTGTTTCATTAAATAAACAAAGCCAAGCTTGAGAGTGGGCTCAATTATTTAAATGAGCCAAGCCCAAACCTTATAGGCTCGACATTAAGAGCTCGCGAATAACTCGTGTGTGTGTGTGTGTGTGTATATATATATATATATATATAAGTTATATATAATAATATGACCCAAAAAAAATTATATATAATAATATATTATATATATTAATACTACCACATTTTTTATTTGCTTCCTCTTTCCTAACGATTTGCTGATGGATAGACTCCTCTTTCATATAACTAAAAACTTTGAAAATTAATGGTTGGATCCCAACCAACCTGATTGTAGTCCAAATATCTTTTGGGCCCAATAGTTAAACCCACTCCCAATACTTTTTTGTAATTATCCTAATGAAAAGTCTTTCCGCCGCCTACCCGTAATATCTAATATAAAGAAAACTATTTGTATCCCACTATAGTACTAAGTTACTAACATACGGCTACAAGCAAAAAAAAAAAAACACTAAAATAAGAAGAATTGAACGGGTACCATTTGAAGTTTCATTTTTGTTAAAATTTTAATTAATACTAAATGCAAAATTTTCATATTATGGAACTATGCCTGGTTTTTTGTTAAGAAAAATTTTCATAAATACAAAAATAATTAAGTTATAAATGAGTTACACAAGCCAAGCTCAAGCCTTACTTTTTTGTAACAAGTCAAGCTCAAGCTTTTAGTCAGGCTCGTTTAAATAAATGAGCTAAGCTTGAGCTTCTCATTTTTTTCACAAGCCAAGCTCAAGCTTTAAGTACTCGACTCGGCTTAACTCGTTTACACCCCTAGTTTGGTCACTGTAAATAAGTAACTCTGACTCCCAGTCTAACATTAGACAATTAACACAATAAGTAATTGTATATAAAATCGCTAAAATAATCAATCCAATATATATATCATTCTCAAATCCCCAAAATAACAAATAAGATACTTAAAAAATACACACGACCAAAAAAAATTACGGATAGACATGATAAACCCAAACCAGAATGTGTCACTTCTATACCCAAACCAGATTAGTGAAAATGATCAGAATGTGTCACTTCTATACCCTACATTTCTCCCCAATTTGGGATAGACATTGATTTTTGTGTCTCTCTTGTTTTGGTTAATTCAGATTTGCATTATTTAAAAATGTTAGTCACACATCCTATAATCATGCAAGTAAATGGATCATTTCCTTTCATAAAAAAAAAGTAACTGGATCATTAATCATTGCAAATTGTGAAATTAAACCTATCGCTATAAAGTTCAACCAACGGCCTCACCTTTTTTACCCTTGTCAGCTTTTTTATTATCGTATTAACACATTCACGTTCATTTAAGCAAAGCAGTAACCACGCCGTTGATTAATCAAAGCTTGTCCCTATTGATCTAGAACAAAAAATTTCGCAACGCTATGATCATAAATCACTATTAAATCTACCACTCGTAGTGCATTATTGACGAACGAGGGTGGTCCCAGGATTAGTTAACATCACCAGCACCCACCCAACCCACTCAACGTTCGCGTGGATAAAGAAACCGAGCCACAAGTTGGCATATACTCCGGGAAAGAAGACAAAGATCACAGCGAGGACATAATGGGGAGAAGGGGAACTGAAAAAGAAATATATGCAGAAATGACTCGGGTGTTATTTTTGATTTGGCAAAATACACAATCACAGCCGTTCATCACACATGAGCTGGGCCCTCTTTTAACTTAAAAGTAGAGGAAACACTGGCCCATGACGCAAACACACACACCAACCACCTAATAATTATCACCATATTACATTCTTTACATTAAAATTAAATACAAAATACAAGACTTTGAAAAAGGAAAAAAAAAAAAGAAGAAGATAAAGATAAACGGATGATGATGAAATGAAACCCACAAACATCATAGCTTGATTTTGATTTTTCCAAACTTGATTGATGATGATGATGATGATGAACCGTTTGATTCAATTACTTAGACTTGAAGGGAATGGCTCTGATCACGACTACGTGGTAAAGAGCTGCAAGAGCTGCTCCGATGAATGGTCCCACCCAGAAGATCCACTGCACAAATTTGAATCAATCAATCAATTAGCAATTTAGCATCAGACATATCAGAAAGTTGTAGTTCATTCCGGATTCCATAAAAAATCTAAAATTTGATAATATTATTTAAAAGGGGTGAATTATTAACGTACGTGATCATCCCAGCCAAGGTCTTTGTTGAAGATGATAGCAGCACCAAGACTACGAGCAGGGTTGATACCAGTTCCGGTGATGGGGATGGTGGCCAAGTGCACCAAGAACACAGCAAACCCAATAGGCAAAGGTGCCAAAATCTGCTCATGTAATACACAATTAGTTCAAGTTCATCCGATAATTTGAGAAGAAGAGAGTGAGAGGATTGATTGAAGTGCTTACAGGAACGTGAGAGTCTCTGGCGCTACGTTTGGCATCAGTGGCTGAGAAGACGGTGTAGACAAGGACGAAGGTGCCAACGATCTCAGCACCAAGACCATCACCTTTGGTGTAACCAGGGGATACAAAGTTGGCACCACCCTTGTACAGGGCATACCTGTTTTTTCCCTCGAAACCCTTCACCACACCGGCCCCACAAATAGCACCCAAAACCTGCATCACCATGTAGAACAGCGCCCTTGTCAAGGACAATTTCCTTGCCAAGAATAATCCAAATGTCACCGCCGGGTTTATGTGACCTCCTGCATCACACATATATAGTATCACTATTAACAACGGTTACTACTAACAATTTGTAAAATACATCCGAAAGTGTAACTTGCTATGATATTCTTCTAAGGATTGTCAAACACACATATACAGTGGTAGAATAATAGAGAACAAATAAGGGATATATTAAATAACCTGAGATGCCAGCGGTGCAGTAAACGAGGGCAAAGATCATGCCACCAAAAGCCCAAGCAATTCCTTGAATACCAACGGATTGGCACTTGCTGGGGGACCTCTGAACGCCGAAGACGGTCAAGATGGTGATGTAGAGGAACAGAAAAGTGGCTACAAACTCTGCTATCCCAGCTCTGTAGAAGGACCATGATGTGAGCTCAGATGGCTCAAACAGAGGAGCCGGTGGTGGCTCCTGGTAGTCTTTGTGTTCGTCTTGGCTCTGAGCCGCAATCCCTAGGGGCTGCCTCTCAGGGAACTTGTTGGCTCCCAACGACACATCTTGCTCTTTTCCTTCCATGTCTTGCTAATTTGTTACCTTCTGTCTTCCTCTGCTTCTATTTCTTTTCCGTGTCTTGCTTTCCTTTATGATGGTGGGTAGTGAGGGAGTGAGTGGCTAAGGTGCGGATTTATAATCACATTCAATTCCAGTTAATGGAAGTGACGACGAGGGGTGGTGGGTCCTACTCAGCGTAGTATATTGAATTTCTCTATGTATTTAGGGACCAATGAATGATGAGACCCGTCCTACCTGGCGTGATTCTAACCACTCATGGAGTCATAGCTAGACCGACCAATGTTCTGCGCACCACTGGAACACGAGTAACTGTTACTCTAGCTTACTTTGTCTAATTTGGAATTTGGAAAACAAAATCGAGCTATGGAAATTGGAATGAATCCAATGGAAGGGTAAAACGGTAAAATGGGCTGATGGATACATGGTCCAAATTCCACGTGTTACTTCATTGGGCTGGTGCTGGGCGGTGCTGATCGTGATATGATGGGTTCAATATCACGTTGAACTCGCGCCTGTGACTTGACACGTGTCACCAGAGCTTGCATTCTGGCTCGTGCATTGCATATTTTAGACGATTGTGGAATTAGAAACCAACACGCAAATACTCCTACTGAGAGTAGGAGTCTGCTATTACTGCTGCTGTCAGGTGTCAACAGTTTTCCTCGCTTTTTGTTTTGCTTTTAAGTTAACCTTCGTATCAAAAGGCTTAAAACAAGGTTTTGTTTATGATTAGTACAGGGAAAGTGTATTAAAATTATTTTCATTTACATATAAAGTAAAATATGTGTAAGTATGTAACTAAAAATTATTCATTTAAAACAAAAAGTTTAATTTTGATAGGGTCTTGCTAACAAATATCCTAATTAGGCGTTTGTTACAGGTTCTTAAAAAACATTTCCAATAATATTGGTATGGGAATGAAAGTTTCCCATGTTTGATACAAGTTTTTAAAACTTATTCTCAGGCATAAAAGATTGCCAGAAATAAAATTAGTTAATGATAGTTAGAAACTTGGGAAAACTCTATTCCCATATGTGAAGGTTGGACAACTCTATGCCCGGGAATATGATTCCTAGGAATGTAGTTTGCCTGGGAATAAAACATTTCAGTTACCAAACACCACCTAAGAGTATTGGTTAAGAAACTTACAATGGAAAAATTTGTATTAAAAAACTAAGGGCTTGATTGGTTTATTTTTTGTTTCTTGTTTTCATTTCCTAATTTCAAGAATAGTTATAACAAAAATCATTAAAAAACTGTTACATTGTTTTCATTATATTTTCTGTTTTCAAAAATTCGTACAAGAAACAATGAAAACAAACAAAAGTTGGTTTAACTGTTTCCTGTACAAGATTTTGGAAACAAGAGATATACACGAAACAATGTGATAATATTATAATGATTTTTGTTATAATTATTTCTAAAAATGGAAAATGAAAATAGGAAATGAGAAACAAACCAATCAGGCCCTAAGGGTCTGTTTGCTTTTTTTTTCAGATTCTTGTTTTCGTTTTCTGTTTTTTAAAATAATTACAAACTGACACCTTATTTTTATTTTGTCTCTTGTTTTCAAAGATTTGTACAGGAAACATTGAAAACAGAAAAAAAAATTGTTTTCGGTGTTTCCTGTACAAAATTTTTAAAACATGAAACAGAATGAAAATAAGGAGGTAGTTTTATAATTATTTTAAAAAACAAAAAATGAAAATATGAATCTAAAAACAAAGCAAAAAGTCCCTAAGTGCTATACTTTTCGAAATGCTAAATACATCATTTTTCATACAAATTTTCTTTTTTTGGTTCCTTAAACAATGTCCTAAGGGCACTTGTTAGTATTCTTCATTTTGATATACTATCGGTGTAAAGTTTTTATAAATTTTCAATCAAACACGAATTATGCCATGTGTTCTGATCTAGAAACTAGTACTCGGGAACTCCGAGTATGTGTACGTGTATGAGTGTATGAGTTAACTTGGTTGCTCCCCTGTTAGGTCATCTCTTTATACTAAGCTCTCGAGCCGTTACGCTCATTAAGGTCAATATGTAACCTCTCTCGTCTTGCGTATTAAAGGCGCTACTCAGGTATTAAGTCCGACGGCCGTCATTAAAGGATACATTTAACTCGTTCTTATTCTCATGTGACCAATTTTCTCTACGAGCCTTCAATCCGACTATGTGTATAGTCGGACCCGATTTATGCTAAATTTATGTAATAACACCAATCATATCTTTTAATATAGTTATGATAAAGTCAAATATTTTTAATAATATGATAATTTATGGTTGATTGACAGTAAAAAATTTACATTAATAATACATATCAAATAAGTCATAAGACAAATACCTTATCACATCACTCATTGCATGCAAACAAAAAACAAATTTTACTTGTTCATTTTTGCTGTTATAATTCATATTTGAAACTATATATCCAACTTCGGTTCCTTCTTAAACATATTTATAAGCTCAATAGTTGTTGATGTTGTGATTGTCCTTGTTAATATGAAGTAAGCTTTCCATGGCATGACAAAATGCCTATAGACTAATTAGAAATATATAGGATTAATACCACTTTTGGGTCTCCATATATTACATTTGTGTAATTTTGGTCCTTCGGGTTCCAATTACGTCAATTGGATCCCCCAAGTATCGTTCCTGTTACAATGGATCCCCTGTCATAATGTCATTCGATTTTGAACTTCTCAATAACGTAAGTGGCACACGCGTGACTGATTTGACACTTAGTGAGACCACTGTATCTTCCAATTCCTGCTATTTGTCAACCAATTGGATTGACAATCTCCTCAGTCTAGCCTCACTCTTCATCATAATCATCATCATCTATTGAGATGTCATATCCACTATCAGAGAAAGTGGCCTCACTAAGTGTCAAGTCAATCACATATATGCTACATATATAGGTTATCGACATTAAAAATTGGACAACATATTGATGGAGGGACTTGATTGTAACAGAAGGAATATTTTAAGGACCCTATTGACACAATTGAGACTTGAAAACCGAAATTGCACAACCGTAATACCCAAAATACCAAAAATACAATTGAGCCAAATATACATCGACGATTAGGTCAATTTCGTTATTATGCCCGTTATTATTCACGACCCTTTATTTCTTTCAATTTTGTGAAATCATATAGAAAACATGGTCGGCACATGGCTGTCAGCAATTAAGTTATCTCGCCTCCATTATTAATCTTAATCCTCGATTAGAATAACTTATCTTCCTCTCTTCTTAAACTAAGCATATCGAACCTTTTTATATATTTTGTTTCCATATGCGTGGATGAGACAATGATTAAGTCTACATACTGATGAGAGGCCATTATTATATAGTATTAGCTTTATTTTCTTTATTTAATTCTGTTGGATAATGGCAGCTTTCTTAAGTAATACACTAATACGTAGAAATATAAAAGTTGTTAGACAAAAGGAGAAGAAAACAAATTGAATATTCTAGGAGCTTTATTATATTTTTAATCGTATTACCTAATATTCATTAGTTTAGTACCTTGATTACTCTCAATGACTTGTGGGGATAACATTAATAAAACCCAACGGCTCCTTTAAGAATATTTTGCAAATTTTCTCGTCATTCTAATCTGGCAAAGGCCACTGGTTAGTTTGGCATCACCTCCAGGCAGATAGATTTTGGGTGGCAGGGCCCTCCAGCTTGTTCATTTATATCTTTGCTTTGTGGCTTCAAATTAAGAAACACTGATAGAAAATAGCTAGGGAGGGCAGCTTTTGGCAATTCGCATCATGCTTTCCCTTCAAGGGGGGGACTACAAATCCACTCAGATTGTTTAATTTGGATTTTGAGACATTTTACTTGGATCGAAAAAAAAAAAAACTAAAAATACAAGTGAAATGTTGAATACACGTAAGGATAAGCTGTTTAATTTAATTTGAATTAAATTTTGGTTATGTAATTATGATGGACAAATGATAAAATAAACTAACTCCTACTATCCCTTATGGCTTAATTAGAATTTTTTTTTTACTCTAATCGAGTATCCCCATAGATAAGGTTGTGAGATTAATTCTCGGATCAGATGGTAGTTATGTAAAGTCTTTTCTAGAGTGACGATTATATGATTCGAACATCTGACCTTTATTACACATAAATTATACTTAGAAATACAATTTACTTCAACGGTAATCAATTACTTTTGGGTGTTACCCACTTAGAATTGAAAACATAAAAAATTATCAACTTTCATCTTATAATTTATATCGATAACAAAATTCCTCCCAAAATGATAATAAAAAACCAAATGAGGCTAGAAATATATATATTTAAAATGGGGAATTTGTTGTGATATATGTTAAATTTGGAATATTATAAACTTCTTTTATTTAGTGGTTCTTGGTCCCTATAACAATGAATATATTTTCTTGAAATAATGACTTTCTGTGGTCGCTGATATAGCTGTCTCTTTCACGTAAGAGTAGCATAGTACCACAGATTTTGATTAAATGTGTGGATAAAACTTTACAAAGTGGGTGATCATTTCTCTCCTGCGTTTTATTATATTAATTAATTAATTAATTAATATCACGCAATCTCATATTTCAACAATCAGTGACAGAACACATTATGTTAAATTAAGTGTGATAAATTATTAGCTCCAGGCCGTCTACGAAATTAGGGCCACAGGATTTTGTTGATAAGCCACAGACTTATAATATGTCATGCCATAACTTAGAATATGCTTAATGAGCTCACTTGCATTCCAATCTTACAAAACTAGGCAACACCTGCACGCGAACTGTTCAACTATAGAATACAGGGTTACATATAAAGAAAGAAATTATATAGCTAATAGCTAATATACCTTTTGCCCAGCTCTCTCTCAATTTGGGAGGGAAGGATAGGGTTCGTTTATTTGTATATTATTATTAACGGTTTCAATCACCAAACCTTTGATTTCGAAGCAAAAGGAAACTAATTCCGTGTGATACAGTAACAAACAACATTAATAATAATAATAATAATAATAATAATAATAATAATAATAATAATAATAATACATTGTCAGTATAAAGATTTTTTACACTGTCAACTAATAATAAATCGTCACATCATTAAAAAAATTTGATTATTATCCAAATCACCTTAAAAGTTATTCACATCGTGATTTGTGATTGGTTGATTATTATGGCCCAAATGAATGATTGTAAACCTAATTTCTCAAATACTAAACCCAAGTAATATTAGCTCCTTTAGGTGCGACAACATACACTAGAAGGATCTAGAAACTTCTATTATGCTGAGTCATTAGTTAGTTTGTTAGGATTACTATTATTATACATGTAAAAGCTATGCAAGGAATGAGAAGAAGAAGAAAATTATGATGGAAAGCATTTGCTTTTGTTGGGAGGATTGCTCCCTCCATAGGAGCCTTTTTCTTTATACTACTCTCTTTTATTTTACACTTTCCCCTAATTTCTGTTAGGTATAATTCGTAAACCTTATATTGATAGTGTAAAAAACTTTACATTAACACTGCATACCAATTAAACTCATAACTATTTACCACTAGAGAAACAGGAAACAAATGAATTTCAGAATAAAGAAAAAAATTTAAAAGTAAATTTCCCCTTCCTATGATTGAATGAAGAGAATATGTAAATGAAAAAAATATGATATATAAAGAAAGAAGATATAATCATGTAAAATAATATATGTTGTTTTTTATTATTAACATTTTAAATAATATAAATAAATAATTTCCATTATTATTGTTTAAAAATTAAATTATTGAATGCCATTGACATTTTATAAAATATGACGCGTGTTTTCTAAAAAACAATTTGTGATTTATTATTTATAAATTTATAGTTAATTAAAATTATAACTTTTTAAAAACAAATTAGCATTTTCCCATTTCCATCTCACAGAAAAGGGGAAAAAAAAAAGCATAAGAAGTGTTTCAACATGGACCGAATAATACTTGGCCCACTTGTCTTCGAGTCTGAGAATTCAAGTTAGGGTTCCCTCCTAGTACAACTGAGTAGTGGCAGAGGAATATTCGAATCCCTTTTGCGTAATGGGATTGCGATCTCAACACCTAAGAAAAGTGGATCTCCCTTTAAAATCAGCAAATCAGTGGGAGAGAAAGGCACCAAGAGTAATGACTAATAAAGAGGGAGTCGTTGGTACATGAGATTATATAAGAGTGCTCAAGTGAAGGAAGATCACCTCGTTTAGAGGAGGGAGAATATTAGGTTTTAGAGGCACACCTGTGTGCTCGAAACTGTAGCAGATTTGTGTAAACAAGAAGGAAAGTACAACGGTACTTTTAAAAACTTTAAATTTCAAGTAAAACCCGAGAATTTAACCGTTTTTGACTTTAGAAAGAGTTCTTTTTAAGGGAAAGGTCTAGAATACTTATAGAAATGATTTTGACTTGCTATTTAGATTTCATTGAACATAAAACATAAAGTTTTTCTTGTTATAAAAAAGGTTGACTAAAGAAAATATGTACAAATTGGTAAAAGTAAAACTCCCAACAATGGTTAGCTAAATAGAGTCAGGGTCGTGTAGAAGGCAAGGCCATTCAGGTCATTACCATAGGCCTTACCATTTTTTTTTACTTTTTACTATATTTATACACTGATGACAATTGGTTTGGCTAATTGAGTAATAAGGTCTAATTTCACGTAAAGTGCATGCATTGTTGAGATTCAATCACATGTAGTACAATATGCAAGAAACAACATTAGTTACGTTTCAACATTCACGGTTCCACCTTTATGCCTTATTGCCTCCATTGTCCTTCCATGTATAGTGCCATAGTTAATCGTCATTGGAGGTAATTCGCATAATTAACAATTGGAAAATGAGAATGTAATCATGCAAAAGGATAAAATAATAGTTATAAAATTTGATAAATGGTTTCGTAACTCGAAAAACTAGAAAATTAATCTGATAATTAATAACTTATATAATATTAAGTTTCTTTAAAAAATTATTCTAAGCACCCAAAATTCCTATACACAGCCCCGAACAGAGCATAACGCAGCAGCCAACAGATAATATTCCATCAAACATAAAGATCCAGGGAAGGGAAAGTGAAATAAGAGATTTATCCTTATTCAGATTAAATCTCGGTTTACGTTTAGTTCACAATTGGTGTGCTATGACTAAAACCTCTTGTTTAATATGCTTTATTTTCATCTTGTCTTTATATGACTTCAGGTCTTCAACGATCAATCAGAAGAGTCTTCACATTGTTTATGACATTGTTCTTCAATAAAGACGTCGAAGATAATTTAATGAGAACATATAATGCTTTATGGTCGTTTGTCCTTTATTTTTCATGCTCTTGTTCTCTTTGCTTTAGTGGAGGTTAATCTTCTAATTGGTGTGCTATGACTAAAACTTCTAAAAAAAATTGTTATCATCAAAACACTGTATGATTTAGGAGGTTGCTTAGTCCTTTTAACTTAACATTTACAATTTACTCCATCACCTATTCCCCCCCCCCCCCCCCCCCCCCCCCCCCCCCCCCTTCCATTTCCACTTCCCAACTCCATACTCCGTCTCCATAAGCTTCGCCACTCCCACTTCTTTTATTTATTTATTTATGTTTATGTTTATGGAACAAAGAAAAGCAGGCAGGGGAGAAAGTAGGAACTGGGAATATAAGTGAAGTTGGGCTTGGATAATTGGACCCGAAATAATAAGACAATTTTGTTTGGATGTTTGGGCTTGATGTTTTCCTTACAGTTTATTGGTCCAACACTCCCAAATCCAAAGTGTTTGAGTCCAGCACCTAATCCGTTTCAATTCAATTCATTATAACGGCTATCAATATGTTGAGTTATTATTATAAACATGGTGGCTTCTATGATGAGGGAGCTACTAAGTCCCTCACCGATGAGGGATCCATAATAACCATTGGATTTATTATTTTAAAATGTGTGTGACTGAGATCAATCCTTGGTTACCTGCTATTATAGTTCCCTCGACATTTTACAATTTGACCCCAATGTTTTTTCAAATGTTTCACACATAAAACAACCATTTAATCTTATTTTTGAATTTTTCTTGATCTGAATATTCAATAGCCCTAGTTATGTTCACCACCGACACAATCTTTTCGGCAGCTTCTACTCGCCACCGTCTATCATAGAGAACAAACACATCAAAGCACCCAGTAAAACAAACGCATACATTTTGTAACATGGTGGGTTTTGCAATTACACACAGGTCGTTCACCACCATGGGCATCTCTTTCCTTCCCAAAACCAGTCGTGATGTCAAGATAGATAGTGTTCAAAAGCGATAAAAAATAAGTGTTATTAAAGGTTGAAGTAGTGATTTTTCACTCATATATATAATTAATGATGTTTGTGTTTATCTGTTAGAGTTTTTATTTTGGGTTTCTCTATCAAGGTTTTTGTATTGGGACTTTTTGATTTTTTGTTTCTTTTACTTTTTTTTTTTCTGCATTTCAAAAAGTCTCTCCAAGTACTTAGATGAATTCAAGTAACATAAATAAGGGAGAAAATTAACTGGCGGCCAAGAGTGGGAATGTAGACACTAGTGGAGGGGGTGGAACTGGAAGATTGGTTGGTGGGCACTCCCCACCGTCACCCCCACCTGGGTACTGTTAAATATTAGAGAATGCTAACTAAGTGTCTTGTAAGAATTTAAAAAGGAAAATTTATCATTGAAATTTGGTGTATTTTATACTTTAAAGAATCATAAACTTATTTTTTTAATAAGTTTTGCTTTTTTGGTTTCTTTAACCAGTGTCCTAGGAGTACTGGTTAACACGATCCTTAAGCATTCAGTGCACGTTTGAATTCACTGTTTTGAGAGACGAAAGTGATTTCAGAAACATAAAATTGATTTGGATATGTTTGGACCTTTTTTACTATAATTAATTTTACCTCTATAATATATTCTAACTTATAGATCGAATTTGGAACTTTTGCGTCCAAACATGATTTTTAGCCTCGAATTTATTGTTCAACTCACTTTTATGTGAATATATCTAAACATAAATCATTTTACTTCAAACTCAATTTTATTGAAATTAATTCCATTCAAAATCACGTTTGTCAAATGTTCATTCAAACACACACTAAATGTTTAATGCTCTATAATTTGTAACTCCCTGCTATAAGGAATAACTAATCTAAAACATTTGCATATTTAAGCTAACAGAAATGATATTTGAACACCCGGGTGCGACACCTCCACTGTAGCGCTACAGCGGAGTTACTGTAGCGCTACTGTAGCGTTGTTTTTGTTTTGTTTTTTAAATTTTGAATTTTTTTAAAAAAATAAAAATTTAACTTTTTTGAATACTAACATTTTTGGTTAATTACGTGCAAATATCTGGTTAATTCAGTTTATTATATGGTTAATAGGTTTTTTTTGGACAAATTCCGACTTTTTTTAAAACCAAAACACGTGGTTAATCATTTGAAAATGGTTGGTTAATTCAGTGTATTCTGTGGTTAATCGGTTATCCTGAAGCTTACAATCATTTTTCACAACCATGTAAATATTTGATTAATCACATGTAAATTTCTGGTTAATTCAGTTTATTATATGGTTAATGGGTCTTTTTTTTTTTTGGGACAAATTTTGACTTTTTTTTAAAACAAAAACACGTGGTTAATCCATTGAAAATGGTTGGTTAATTCAGTGTATTCTGTGGTTAACTGGTTATCCTGAAGCTTACAATCATTTTTCACAACCATGTAAATATTTGATTAATCACATGCAAATTTCTGGTTAATTCAATTTATTATATGGTTAATGGGTCTTTTTTTTTTGGGACAAATTTCGACTTTTTTTTAAAACAAAAACACGTGGTTAATCCTTTGAAAATGGTTGGTTAATTCAGTGTATTCTGTGGTTAATCGGTAACTCTGATGCTTCAACCATTCTATATGAGATATATCTCATATAGAATGAATTGAATTAACTAAATATTTGCACTGGATTAACAAAAAATGTTAGTATTTAAAAAAATTTAATTTTTTTTCCATAAAAAAAAGTCAAAATTCGTAAAAAAAAAAAAAAAAAAAAAAAACTGTAGCGCTACAGTAACGTACTGTAGTGCTACAGTGCCCCGGGTGTCGCACCCGGGTGTTAGAATAACACGACTCTTAAGCTAATCAATCCATGTTTCATTGTCTAAACAAGGATGAGACAGTGACCCCAAAAAAATGTCAACATTCCATTTTTCTTACCCTGCATCATAGTCAATTAAATTTTTTTCCTCTGCATGCCTTGTTTGTATGCTTCCCTATAATATATTGATGACATAAGTTGATGTTCCTTTGTTTGTTTGTATTATTTTGGCTCCATTAAGTTTAAGCCTCGTCATTGGTTACATTGTTACACCTTTTGCTTCTTTTCATATATCTAAACAAATTTAGAATTGTGTAATCAAAACAACAGATATTCAAACAAGGCGGCTCCTATGATCCTCTATGTCATGTTTGGGTGCATGATGCACCGTTGAAAAATGACATGTTATTATTGACAAATGTTATTATGATATCTAAAAAGGACAACATACGTGACAATCGTACAGGTGGGTGGCAATTTTGCAAATATTACTCGATGGGGAGGTGGTAATTTTGTAAATATGTATAATATATATAGAGTTGTCCATGTATAGTTGTCCCTTTTAGATGTTACTATAACATTTCTGAAACTATTCATATCTATATCCATGGACTCAATATATACTTTTGTAAAAAAAAAAAGGTTTTTATATATATACACATACTTATATTGGTAAATAATATGTCTTTGTAAAAAAAAAAAAATTTAATATTTTATTCTATTATCATGAATGACAAAAATATTTATATCCATGAGAACTATTTATGATGGAATCAGAGATAAGTACCCATTTAATGAATCAGAGTTGGATCATAATATCCACCTCACCGGTGCTTGCATGTTAATTAAATATGTATGTTTTTATATAATATATCACATATATTATTTTCTTCTTCTTCTTTAGTATGAAATAAGATAAAAAAAAATATTTTGATATTCGTTTACAATGAATTTTTATAATGAAAGAATCTATCATGACGAAATTTTTCCTAAAAAAATTAATTATAAATTATTATATGTACTCATAAATATCCACTCCTTTATTGCATATGATGAACAAGAAACATGAGAGCAAAGTATCCACCGCCCCATTCCCATGCCTATCCATTATTATACTTATAAATGATAATGATAATGATAATGATAATGATTGTTGCTATATTTTATATTTGTTTTCATGTTTTTATAAGCAATTGTAAATGAAAATTAACAGTTGTAGATATGCTATAATTATTACCAAACTATTCTAGCAAGAAGGGAACATTTTATTTGAGCTCATTTTAATTCACCCACTCACATCCGATTCATATTTCACAACACCATCAACTGTGTGAAGTAAGGATCATTCTGAGAGATTTGAGAACATCAAAACGATGTGATTCAGCTTCCATGAATCATGCGGTGCAGATGTAGGCACGTGGGCCAACTCCTAATAATCGTGTTAGATCCATTCCATTATATTCAATTGAGAGTGACAGATACAGTCCAACAAATGGAAACGAATCCCTCTCTTGCATCCGTATCTCCCCTTCCCCTGTGATCTGAGACAGACGAAATATTGTTGTTATTGTTAATAAACAACAACTAGTACGCTCTATTCACCTATTCACTTTCACTTTCACACGTCAAACCCAACCCACATAAAACATTGATACTTGACACAATACGATACAACCTCTCTCATTAATCATTATTCATTCCTTTCTTTCCAACTTTCAACCCCTTCCTAACCAACCTGATTTACGTCTCTCTTGCTTCCGAAGCTCCGGCTCGGGATGAAGGAGGGCGCGCCGGTTCGCCATTGAACCTAAACGGTTCGACTCGAAGGGATCGGGTTTTTTGTTTTTTTGGAGACGCAGCGGTGATGAGAGGGAGCTGTTGGTTGAACCGTCGGACAGAGCAGAGGTTCCGCCTACTCGCGATCTCCACCGTTAAATCAGTGACAGTGAGGATCAAGCTTCTTCTCTGCTGTTGCGTTGCGTTAACGCTAATCCTAATCGTGTTCTCTGCCAGTGCTTCCAGTTTTCTCCTATGGAACAATCAAACTCCTGAGTTGCGTCGCTTCCCTGATTCAAGGTTCAAACTCCGATGCTATTATGCTAACTAATTTTTTTTTTTTGGATTAATATAATCTGTTAATTAATTGCTTAATATGTACTCCACCTCCTAGTTTTGTAGTTTATATTTTAGGCGCAAAGGTTTGCTTTGACCATGGCACCGGATAATTATTAAGAATTTTAGATTGATTCATTTTGGTAAGAAATTCATTTTTGGAAAGGTTCAAGTCAAAGAAACTTACGAAGTTCAATTTACATATAGGAGTTTCCATTAAAAGAGTTAGCGCCTAAAATTCTGTTTGATTTGTCGTGTTCAGCTTCTTGTTTCATTCATATAGGGGAAAAAAAATAAAGAAGGTAAAAAAAGAATTGAAAAATAAATTGTAGATTGATAATCATAATTAGTTATTTGGAAGAGTTTCTAAGATGTTTTGATGTTCATGCGTCTAATTTTGGAATTATAGAACCGTATTCCAGGTTTTTGGGATAGATTGGAGCATGTCTTGGTCAAGGTTTTGTGTAGTACTAGTGGGGATATGCATACATGATTTTATTTGTAGGGGTGGATAGATGCAGCTGATTACCTGGATTGTGCTGTGTTTGGTATCTCAGAGGGGAAAGGAAAAGAAAGAATACAGTAGAAAAGACGAGAAAAGAAATGAAAGGAAGGGAGAAGTCGAAGATTTATCACCTATATGAGTTCATTGAGGGAAAATAGGGAGACGTATTGCAAATACAGCACAAATCTTTTGGAAACAATCTGTTACTAATCAGTATTATGTAGATGGATTGTTTCAGGACCACTTCATGGGCTTAGATGCCTGAATCAGTTCTTGGTGCTGGGAATTTCAAATATCCATATTTCGGAATGAGTTTCTCATATCGGCTTGGGCTAAATTGCACTACCCAAAAATTTACACCACCCATTGCATCACCCATGTGGCAAATTTTGGGCCAATCAAATAGCTACATGGGTGGGTCAAATTTTCAAACCTTGACTAGTTGAAAAGTCAAATGTCCAGGTGTCAAAATGATTGGTTCAACACTTGCCACATGGGTGGTGCAATGGGTGGTGTAAATTTTGGGTGGTGCACCATAGAATGAACCCCAGATATCACTATTATTCATTATTCAGCAGTCATGTACTGGAATTTGGGTTGATAATTATGTATCTGAAACACTACTTAATGTTATAACTTATGAGATTTCATCCCTCCTTGATGAGCTTTCTAAGTCACCTTACTATCTGGAATTGGTTAAAAAGAGTAAACAAAACGCAATATGGATTACATGGTTTAGATTATTAACCTGCCTCATCATACTTCTTGTGTAGTGGAGTTGTTGGACTTTGAAATGAGAATGATGACAGCACCTTCAAACTTTTAGTTCTTATTCCAGTTTTCAGAACAAATCTTTCAGTTGCAGCATTTGTTGGTTCCCTAATCCCTGGTCTTGCTTGCTGGTATAATAGCCTTTGTATTTACCCTTAGTAATGATTATTCATTTGACCAATGAACCCCCACCCCTTTCATATCTTTTCATCACCCAAAAGAGTAGGTTGGATTCTAGAGGTTGGCTTTTTCATTCTAAATTTCACTGTCATAAAGAGTGCTGAGCTATGTTGCTTGTAACATCAGACAATTCATTGTAGTTTCATATTTTGTTCACAGGAAAGGATATTCTATAGTAATGAACACGTGGAAGAGATACGATCTCCTAAAGCAGTCCATCAAGCATTATTCATCATGTCCTCGGCTTGAATCAGTACATATTGTGTGGAGTGAACCTGATCCTCCATCAGATGTTCTTTTAAAATTTCTCCACCATGCAGTAAAGTCCAAGTCTAAAGATGGACGACAAGTCAAATTGAGGTTTGATGTCAACAAGGAAGACAGTTTGAACAATCGATTTAAAGAAATTAAGGATTTGGAGACAGATGCCGTCTTCTCTATTGATGATGATGTCATATTTCCTTGCTCTTCGGTGGAATTTGCATTTGATGTTTGGCAAAGTGCACCTGATACAATGGTGGGATTTGTACCTCGTGTCCATTGGGTGGATTCATTGGTATGGTTTAGCTGCTTTTTCCCAATTGATTTTCCATTCACCCTGATAATTTAGGTCACACAATATTTTCTTTTATGCCTATGCTTTTCAAGCTCAAACATGAGAGAAAGTGAATGCTTAATTAATTGAGCATGGGGCAAGTCAATCCTTTTTTGTTTGAATTTTCATGCATAATTTCCTGTTCTTTTTTTGTACTGTATATTTGGAATCTTACTGCCTTGAGTACTATTAGTATTTACCTTTCAAGATGTAGTTTGCAAAACATAAAAAGCACACTTTTGTGGAAAAGATGGAGTGATGATCCATATCATATTTGAGCATAATTCCTAACTTGCATCGAAGCTGCTAGTCTCGGTTGCCGCATCTATAAACTCGATGTTAACTTTAATGATTAATTTAATGTTTGATCCATAATTCTGCAATCCTTTAGGTTTCCTTTATTACTTCTCCCAAGGTTAGTCCAGTGACATGAATAATGTCAAAAAACTTAAGGCTAATCTTTCCAAGTTATTCAATGTGCTTGCAGAAAGGTGAAGGCAACAAATTTAGATATGGTGGATGGTGGTCTGTGTGGTGGACCGGTACATATAGCATGGTGCTTTCCAAGGCAGCATTCTTTCACAAAAAGTATTTCATTCTCTACACAAAGGAGATGCCAGCATCAATTAGAGAATATGTAACAAAGAATAGGTTTATCTCTGAACTAATCAACCACTGTCTTCCCTTTTATCAGACTTCAATCTTCCAAACTCTGTGATTCCAACTTTTTTCTTGTTTGCTCAGTAATTCAATTAATTTGTCAGGAATTGTGAAGATATTGCAATGTCTTTCCTTGTTGCAAATGCAACCGGTGCACCCCCCATATGGGTTAAAGGTAATTGATTACAAATTGTTCGGTTTTCTGAGTTTTCCCCCAATATTCTGAGGAAACACACGAACGAATTTAAAAATGACATGTCTTGTAACAATTGCATAGGAGTTGCATAAATTTTTATTTTCTCTTATTGCCTGCTTTGTTTTGAAGTTACATCACTTCACTGGCCTTGTATGTGATAGTTATCCCTTTTAAGGAAGCATCAACTTCCTGGTGTTTGTAACTTTGTTTTGCGGTTGGGGAGCCACTAAATGATATATTTTAATATTTAACATGTCAAAAGAAACATTGTAGAGTACACCATTAGCAAAAGCAAGCAGTTGTAGTTCAGATTTTCAGTGAAATTAGTCCTTGACTCCTTTCCCTCGTTACCATCTGTTTTCACCTTCCTGAGGCATATTGTAATCGGTTGATTTCACACAGTAGTGTGGCCGATACCATAATGTGCTAAATAAACAAAAACTGAGATGGAAACTATTTCACGCCAGTCCTAATGCTCAAGTAGCCAGTACATTTCTGTTTGTGGGGTTGATATGCTTGATTTTACGTTGTCCATTCGTGATAATCATATTGAACATTGCCCCCATTAGTCTTAAACCACCATTTTGATATGTGCCACACTTCCACCCCTATATAGATACATGTATATGTTAACTTCACCCATTCTGTCATTGTTACAGGTAAAATATTTGAGATTGGATCAACTGGAATCAGCAGTCTGGGAGGTCACAGTGATAAAAGAACAGAGTGCGTCAACAGATTTGTTGCCTTGTATGGGCGGATGCCCTTGGTATCTACTTCAGTGAAGGCCGTTGATAGCCGCAATATCTGGTTTTGGTGACGCTGCATTTTGATTTTCTTTGCAGTTTTAGAAAATTCCACTATCATCAATTAGTAGCTAGTTGAGTTACTCGATTCACGTTAGTTACATAGCTGTATAATATTGAATCCTATACCCAATTCCTGCATTTGGTGGGAAAGCAAATTTAGCAAATTCCTTTGATTGATTTCTTGTATTATTAACACAACTACACAAGGCTGCTTCCTGGGGTGCCTTTTGTCCCACATATTAAGAATTTGATTGTAGAATTAAGTGATACTACACCCTTAGTTGAGAAACTCGATAAATGATACTGCCCTTTACTCGATGCACTTGCGCACACTCTTTTCTTGTTGGGGGCTTGGGGCTTGTGAGTCTAGGTGTGGTAAACAACAATTCTTTGAATTTTAAAAAATCGCCAAGTAGCCCAAGTACCCACCCAATCGAGAACATTATGGTGTTGAAGAATGGAAAATGGACTTTTCACACTAATAGTGGAGCAACTAGCCACATAACTTTTGGCTCCAAAAATCATATGAACTATAGCACCAAAAGAAATTGCAGAAACAAAATTCGTAATGATGTGACTACATCTCATGACTACTTATTTATGTTGTCTTTACCTATACTAAAGAAATTGTCGGAATTTGTGAATTGATTGGGGCAAAATACTTTATTTATTAAATTTGAGCTGGGCTGTGAATGAGAGATTATGTTTTGCAACTTCAATAGAAAATTTGCTACGAATAGCTATAATGAATGGATCCATGATTAGCGGGTTTAACAAAGTCCTGTCTGTAGTGGGGATTATTTTGGATGGGACACAAAAATCTCAAGTAGAGTTGGAAACACAAACACTTGATATAAACACAAAAATAGTTGTTCCATGAATTACTGACAGCAATGGGCGCAGGAAAAAAAAAAAACTGGAGTAACAACTATCCAGGAAAAACCCAAAAACGCTAAAGGAATTCAACTCAAATGCAAGTATTATCTAGAAGTTGGTCATGTCATGTGACCAAGGCGTATGTATCATCACTTAGCTATGATGGATGGTATGGACAGTGTCATAGTTGTAAGTTATCGAATTCTTCTATAGGAAAGCTACTAGGATCTTGTCCACCTGTGCTCCAGAGAAAACTGGCATACTTTGATGAACAATAAGTGTTGCCAGGATCTGCTTCCAAAGCTTGCAGATATCTCAGTTCTGCTGCCCAAATATCCTTCCTTACCAACCATAAGAAGTCACCATATCGACAGAATGCCTCAGCCTCTGGTGTCTCCACCAGCACTGAACGCCTGTAGTACTCTTCTGCCCTGCAAACCCATATTCAATGTATTAAAAAGGTAAATATAACTAATCAAGCAATATAAGTGAAGGAAAAGAAAAAGAAAACTAACTACACATCACTTTATTACTCAATTCACTTTTTTGCTAAGGTGATAGAATAAAAATATTGGTACTCAGAAAACAAGGCTTATAATCAAATTGTAAAAATTATAGAGATGTAAAGTGGAGTGAATAGTGTATATGTAACATTGTTGACTGAGGAGTGTAACATCATTTAAATGTAACAATATTTTATCAGAAAATTGCTTTATGAGACCTCACCTAGCAAGGTCATGAACCACAAGGTAAAGGAACTGTGCATAGTTAGACAGCAGAAGAGAATTGTTAGGCCACCGGCTCAAATGCTTTTTGTAATAAACCTCAGTTTCCATATACTCCGCGTATTGATCCCCTTCAAGCTCCACAGACAATGGAGCCACAAACTCTTTCATTGTCTCATGCTCCAAAACCTCATTTCCTAGTTCTTTTTGCATCATTGAAGCTTCCTTCACTATGGAATTCCACAACATTTCCTCCTCTTCTGTCAACTCCACCTTCTGTCCTTGTCTTGATCAACCTCAGCATCAAATTGTAGAGCCTTTTTGACCATGGAAGAATTAGGAGTGGCTGCCATAACAGTGTTGTTACTCATAGAGAACACAGAGAAGTTAGCTAATAAGACCATCAAATAGACCATGAGAGTTGGGGTCTTCCAGAAAACCTTCTGGAACAGCCACACAAATGAAGCATCCATTTCTCTTTGCAGCTTGGCCATGACACCTTCCAAGTCTCCACAACACAGGCTCTCCCTTGTTTTGAAGGCATGATTTTGAAGCTCATGGATGATAAACAACATTGAAGAGAAAGCCTTCTTCACAGAACAGTAAGTAAAACAATCACTTGCTTCTTTAAGACCCTTTTGCAATTGTAGCTTCTTCTTGATCATCCTAATGGACAAAGGAATTTCCACACTGTTCACTTTCCTTTGAAAACTCAGTCTCAAAATCTCATCTCTTTCAGGCCAGCTTGGTGGCTCTGGCTTGATACCCAGAAGAGAAGGTTCCAAAAGATCAGGCTTCATTGTCCAAAATTGTTCTGAGGAACCATTTTTGAGTTCTGTGTTTTCCTTGCTGTTTTCATCACCAACATGAATCAGGTTCATCATTTCTTCCTGGTGAAAATCATCAAAATGGGCAGAGCAGGCACGTTTTACTCTTTGCACCCTGAAATTCCTGAAGCCAGAGAAGGCAGAACCATAGACCAAGCGATATGGCATGGCACTGTTCATATCAGTGACTTTTCTCAGTGTAGAAGGAGGAACTGCACGTGATGTCTTCCAGGAATTGCAGGGAGAAAAATTGGGAGAGACCCTCGAGCTCATTTTGGATCACCGAGGGATAACAGAAAAAGATGAATAACACCGAAAAAAAAAAGTATCACCTAAAAGTCCATTACCATTAAACCCAATTAGAAATTAATCAAATTCATGGGAAAAAGTTTACTCTTTTTTTTCTGGATCAATAATCCAATCAGAGATCAGAATAATCAGACAACTACAGTTTTGATTAATAGAAAAAGCAAATTGAAGTGGATAAAGGAAAAGGCTATCCTTTTATGGTAAAAAAGGTGTTAAGATCACAAATTTAAAAGGGGTATACGTAGATGGAAATGGGTACAAATATAAAAAAGGGAAATTAGGATTGATATGACATAGAAAGCATAATAAGTATTGAGGAGACAGATAGTTAAGAAGCTGTTTCAGGATGAAGACATTTGGCGTCACAGTTCAGAATTGTTTAAAGAGTATTGTTTAGCCAAAAACAATTAGAAAACAAAATAGCAACAGAAGATTTTTATTTTTTTCTTAGGTTTGATGATAAAGCAGTACAAGTGTTTTGGGTGAGTAGTAGAAGAGAGGAGTTGATAACACGTGGGGCCTGATGAACGTGGCGGTGAGATAAAGTTTGAAGATATTTATTTAGCTTTTTGGGTTGTAATTTTCAAACTTTTAGATGGATTTTGATAAAATCCTCTATAAAAAAAGAAAGAAAGAAAGAATGAAAAACTTGGATTTGATAATGATTGGTGATGATGGCCTTTTTCGTTGGGGGAATGGCTTGTGATCCGACCTGCACTGCGAGTCATAGGAATCGGTTCACTACAAACGTGTAATTCAGTTATACCACCGCTCTTTCTTCTGTTCCTCTCCTTGTCTTTCGAAAGATTATCTAGATATATTAAATTATAGTCATCTTTTTTCTATTGAATAATTTGTTGTGTAACTTTTATCTATTTAATTATGAGTAATGTTATTTTGACACCTAAATTGGAAACCAGGGGACACCCTAATGTTTTAGTATGTTATGAATCACTTTACTCTTTCTCTTTCTTAATTTCATTGGTTCATAACCTACTAAAACACTAGAATATCCCTCATAGTGTTCAATTTAGGTATCAAAATAACATTACTCTTTAATTATCTAACACATTATTCTATCTTTCATGTCTGTTATCCCTTTTTTAAAATATTTTTTTTCTCCTTTTCAGTTTATTTTTTTTAATGCATGTTTATCTGCTGCTCTAATCAATCCCATCTATAATTAATTGAAAAATATTAACATGATTCTAAGTTTTTACCTATTTATATTCAGAGTTTAATTTCTATGTACTGGCAATGTAATTTTTTTTTACACAGACATCAAATAATATCTTGATAAATTAGTATTAATATCTCTCTCTTGTTTATTAAAAGCAAAACACACATATTAAAATGTTGATAGATGTCAGTGTAAAACTTTTTTAAAATGACAGTGCATACTACTTTAATCCTTATATTTATACAAATTTAATTTTGATTTACTATCAATATTAAGTTGTTTGCCTGTATATCAAAAAAAAAATTAATGAGTTGTTTACATGATAAGACACTAACAATTTTTAATGATATAAGATAATTTATAATTGGTTGAATTTTAAAGTAATTATAATAAAAGTCAAACATTTATTGTGTATCAAAACAAAATAAATCGCATATGAATATAAATATAATATCATCTAATATCAATATTAAGTTGTTTACATGTATATCAAAAAAAAATTTAGGTTGTTTACATGATAAGACTGTAACAATTTTTAATGATATAAGATAATTTATAATTGGTTGAATTTTAAAGTAATTATAATAAAAGTCAAAAATTTATTGTGTGTCAAAACAAAATAAATCACATATGAATATAAATATAATATCATATAAATATCATTTTATAGATTCTTCATATCAAATTTTTTTTTTCTTCCTAGATTCCGAGTTACAAAACTCTCACACAACAAGGTCATGGTGTTGCAAGTTTAAAAGCCAACTATAATCGCGTTCTGTAGTAGACCCATTACACAACAAGCCCATGTGATCGCGGGTTTATCAATTTTTCGTAGAGCCCAAACTAATGGTTTTTGAGAGGGGATGTATCATATTTTTGGATTAGTTTGGGATTGATAAATTATCGCACTATACTCTTTTATTTAATATATACTAATTAATTAACAGATATACTACTTGACGACTGATGATGTTTTAATTGTCTATGGAGAATGCAGTGGCCTTGGTCAAAGATTAAAAAAAGAAATTTTGCCTTCAAATTTGGTGCATTTCATATTTTAAAGAGTATCGAACTTAATTAGTTTTCCAATGAACTTTTACTTATTTTGGTTTCCTTAGCATGACCCATTGTCTATTTACATTAAATATGAACTATTTAGTGTGTGCTTAGATAAGTGTTTGATAAAAATGATTTTGAATGAGAATGATTTTATAAAATTGATTTGGTTAGAATTGAGTTTAGAGTAAAGTGATTTATGTTTGAATATTTTCATTTTAAAAGCAATTTTGATGTAAAATTTAGTATAAAATTTTCATTTCAATACAAAAGCTGTTTTTTGTAGCTTCCAGTCAAAATCACTTCTAAAGGCAAATTCAATTCTATCTGACAGTAACCAAACACCTCATTTTCACTAGAATCATGTTTTACCGGGGTATGATCAATTTTGGAGGTTTTCAACGTGAAACCAAACACACACTTATTAATTTAATTATAAAAACTTATATTTAAATCATTTAAATAAGTTAATTAATAAACATTCCAGAATTAATGAATAAATAGATAATTTTGCCACATAGTATCGTTATTAATGAATTAGCAAACTCATATGAAACTAAAGGATTTAATGACATATTAATCAAAGTTTATGAATTAATTGTGGTTTAAAAGTTTGTGGTGATGAATTAAATTTAAAAAAATAAAATTAAGCACAAGACAGTTGCATACTTTTTTTTCATGAGATATTAAAAAAAAAAAATGAGACTTAAACTAAAATTTAAGTTCAAATCCAGCTCATGAGCTTAGTTTATGCATAAGTTAAAAAAATAAAATAAGAAAGAGATATTCTTACAGCTAAATGCAATTATACAAGTGTAAATCATGAAAGAGTGATGCTAAATGGCAAATGGGACGATTTTTTTTTTTTTTTTTGGGTCAAATCTGTAAACGTAGACAGTAGTTGCACTTTTTCGGTTCAATTAAAAAAATAAAATAAAATATAAAATATAAATCAATTTCAATAGTTCGTGTCTTTTATATGAAAACATGTTTCCTATCATTCATCAAATTTTTTTTTTTTTTGACATATTCGTATCACTCATCATTACTGATCATGAAACTCGGATAGTTGGTTGTTCCAGTGTTAGAAGTTTAATATTTAAGAAACGTAACTCCATTATTTATTTATTTTTTTGTGCACAAAAGAAAACTTAAGCAATTTTGAGAATGCAATACATTCAATAACATTATAACGAATTTGGACAATAGTAATATATGTAACCAACCAAATTTCCTCTTATCGAACTCTACCAAAGAGTTGTTAACATAAAATGATAAAAGACTCCTACCATTTGAAATAACAGCCATAAAATTAGCTTAGTCCTCTTGAAGGAGACCTAGGACTTCCTCTTTTTGCACCTGGAGTCTGGGAGAGTAACTATAAAATTTAGGTTTGAAGAAATATCCTCTCTCATCACGTAAATTGTGATGGAAGTCGATGCTTCGAGCTACTTGCAAAAAAGACTCAATGCACTGCCAATTGTCTTCGACTTCATTTTCATAAACTAAAAAAACCAAAATTAAAAAGAGAAAACGACAAAACGTGTTTGGCCAATAACACTAAACTAGGTATTTGTGGATACAAGTTGCACATATGTTACCCATGCCTCGACAGTTCCAACTAAGGATACTTATGGCTTCTGGCAGGACTGGGAACCAGAATCTGTCAATAAAAAAATGAAGAAAAATAATTCCTTCATCTTTTTCATCCAGCAACCATGGATTCTCACAAATGGAAAGAAAAATATAGCTCTCACAAACGGAGAAAAAAACATAATACTCATGAAAAACGTAACTCTCATTTTATTGCACAACCCTAACGACGCTGTTTTTGCTGCACAAACCTAGCGACGCTAGCTAACTGGTATCATTTGAAACGTAACTCTTGTTAGTGCAAATTTAATTTCTTATCTTTTGTATGAAAACTTGTGAGTCGTGACTGAATGGTTATTTTTATCTTTTTTTAATTTATATTTTTATTATTTTAATACGAAATTCGTTTTCACCTTATAACATCTCTCATTTTAGAAAGATAAATATATACACCTGAAAAAATCCGGAATGAAATGTGTTGACCTGTTCTCATCGGTTTCCTTGGATGCTATGTTTGTTTTGTCTTAATCTGTTTTTGACCATTTGAGGAAGAAGTTTATTTAAATTTGTTCTAGATTCAAGAATAGATTGGAGGAGAATTCCAGACCCATTCTTTGTTTCTACTTTTCCTATTCAACAATTGTAAGAGTTGAGATTATATAGGGAAAATTGCATAATTTAATCTTTGTATATATCATATTCCCCCTTATTCTGCCCTCCTAATCCGAGTATTTCTAAGAGGTCTTACCGAAGGCCCTTCCGTCAGATCCATTGAATAAAAATCCCAGACCTTACTAAAGAAAAGCCCAATTTCTTTGGGAATTGGGACACAACCGCTCAGCCTAGTTTGTTAATAGATAAAATTGTTTTTCCCCCACCAACACACACCTATACAATATTTCTAATGTGCACGTACGATTTGTGTGTTAGTTTTCATTAACCAAAAAAATTCTGTCAGCCAATGAGGTGATTACCTGCACACGTCACAAACGTATATATAGTACAAAATATATGTATAATTTATATTTATCAAGAAAGAGTTAAGTATCATACACTTAAATAACTGGATTTAATTATAATATATTATTAGCGTTAAAATCTTTTATACCAACAATCAATCATATATTATTATATCATTTTTTTTTATAACAACACATTAAAAATTATATATAAAATATTTATATGATTAATTGACTATATAAAATGTCTTATAATCACAATATGTTGACATTGGACTCTAAAGTTAGTTTCCTTGATAATTGAAATAGAATAGTACCTATAGATAACACCAAAAAAGAATAGTACATACAGAATTTCACGACCTAGCTAGCTATGTTCTCTAGAAACGCGAAAATTTCCCGTCCAAGGTACTCTCCTGCCATATTTGACTAGTATCTGTATCCAAAGATTCTTCCAGCCTTCCTTCCAAATGTAGGTATACTTTCCTACTTGTTTCTTCAGTTGGTGGGTATGTGTGAAAATAATTGTTTGTCTAGTCGTCCTTCTGGTAAACTAATCACCCCTTTTCATTAAGGATAAAATCTTACAAGAGTTAGGCATAGACGTACTTAGGCTTATAACTTCATAAGTGTTAAATCTATAAGCTAATATAAGGATAATCAGTTGACAATGCAAGAATATAGTGGAACACCAATCTGCATGCACTACCCACCAAAATGAGTGAATAAAGTAAAGGTGCCTCCTACCGTACACTATTAGATTTTGGGCCTAACTCAATCCCAAAAGCTAGCTCATAGGATGAGGATTGCCCTCTACTTATAAGCTCTTATTAGAGACTATCTCTAGTCAATGTGAGACTTGGGTTTTTCTCAATACACCCCCTCACGCCCAGCACTATTGGGCTTGGTGCGTGAATAACATGGTGGGTGGCCCAATTATGGATCTAGGATAGCTCTGATA
Source organism: Echinosophora koreensis (assembly GCA_035048595.1). Lineage (NCBI taxonomy): Eukaryota > Viridiplantae > Streptophyta > Magnoliopsida > Fabales > Fabaceae > Echinosophora > Echinosophora koreensis. The sequence continues at coordinate 4,239,987 of JAPCYP010000019.1, read as the reverse complement.
CCATATTAGATTTTGGGCCTAACTCAATCCCAAAAGCTAGCTCATAGGATGAGGATTGCCCTCTACTTATAAGCTCTTATTAGAGACTATCACGAGTCAATATGGGACTTGAATTTTTCCCAATATACACCAGCAGAAAAACTGGTATAACTATGCACCAGCTTGACCAACTATTGTACACCAATTAAATTATCAACCTGGATTTTACTTTAACCCTTTTTTTATCTGGTCAAACGTATCAGTAAGTGTATACCAATATATCATACGTGTGTATTTGTGCGTGCATTTCTTCCAGTTATACAAAACAAAAAGTTTTCATTTTGTCTTAAATCCTAATCTTCCTTCTCATTATCAAATCCCTAATCTCCAAGGCCCTCACCCTTTTCAGATTTCCATCTCATCCATTTCATCTCCCTTCACATCTTTTGGATTTTTATTGGACCGGTACGATGGGGGAGGAGTGGTGGTGTGGCGCGTAGGGTTGGTGGTGGTACGACGCCGTCTGGCTTGGGAGGCACTGGACGCGGCGGTGGCAGTGCATAGTGGTTGACAAGGAGGGTCTGGTTCACGTTCGTGGAGGGCGTCCTGACTCCTGGGTTGCGCGGATCTACTTTTCTAGGGTTCGTGGCGGAGGAGCCGACACTAGTGGTGGCTAGCGGTGGTGGCGGCGAGTCTTCTCCCTACTCCGAAAAAAACAAATCATTTTCTTTACTTCAAAAAAAATGAATATGCAGAAGAAGAAGAAGAAGTGAAGAACAAAAGAGAAAGGATGATAATTTCTAAAATTAAACTTTATTTGCAAATGCAACCTTCTGTCAAGTTCTGTGCAAGCCATAAACTTGTCAATCTCTCAAAGACGAAGAACAAATGTTTAACACCAAAAAAATAAAATAAAAAATAACAAACATTAATTTTCGTGATAATTTACTTTGTAGAAGATACGTTTGTATCAGTAAATAAGGCAAAATATAAATACATTTGAGATATGTACTCTACTTTGACTAATAAAAATTTTAAAATGTTAGTTATCAAAATGGGGAATTATTATTGGTACACGTAGCTGGTGTTTGGTTATATCACTTTTCCTGCTGGTGCAATTAGACTAAACCATGAATAAATAATCAGCAATCACACACTTACGTCCCGTTTGTTTAAGATTAAAAAATAATTGATTTTATTATAAAATAATTTATTGATTAATTTTAGAGATTTTTAAAAAAAACAGAAGTAGATTTGTGTTTGTTTACAATCATAAAAACCATTTTTTTTAAAGTGGTTAATTATAAAAACTGATTTTTTTTCCAGAAGCAACTAAAAACTACTTTTCATTTTAACCCCAAAAATGATTTTTTTCTGCTTCTGATTATTTTCAGAAGCAAAAACAAACACACTAAAAACATAAAAAAAATCATTTTATAGTTAAAAAATGTTTTTTTAAACAAAATAAGCAATAACAAACGGGTTCTTAAACTCATCCGAACCATGCAACAAAAAAAAAAAAAAAAAACTCATCTGAACCATCACAACTTTTGGGAATTATGGGAGGTTAAAGGATCCCTTGTCTCCATTTTCAGGATCAAATATCATCTCCTTCGATTAAAATATGATAAGTATACGTTATTTTTCTTTTTAAATTATTTTTTGAAACAAAAAAAGGACAGTACATTATAACTTGCAAGACATGAAATTGACACAGAAGATTTCTATCCATTTTGGTAAGATTTCTATGTCACCTTCGTAGTACGCACGCAGAGAAAATTCAAGATAACCAAAGTTCTAATTTTAATATGCTAACAACAAACTATGGGGTATAGTCAGTGCCAAATATTGGAAGTTTTATTTCCTAGCCTGGAAGTAGGAAATGTATACCAGTTAATGATCATCTTGCACGATTTCACATTGTAAAACATCAAGTCATTAATTCAAGAAACAGAAGTGCAACTACAAGCTAGATGATGAGCGCTTTGAGAAAGACCAAAAAATCATGATAAACTGGCCTTAAATATACATGGAACTTGGACAGCAAGAAACTCATTTCAAAACAAATCTTAAAAATTGGCTTTCTTGTTCCTTGTTGGAATGTTCTTGGTACTTAATAATTTTTTTATTTTCTATTTACATTCCTTAGATCATTGGAGAATATGAGTACCATCAATGTTTAAAAATGGGGACCCGGAATCATGTTAAATCAACGAAACATGAACAACGTGGAAGAACATGATCCAAAAAGTAGTTAAATATTTTACAAAAGATTGTTACATCAAACTATTACAAAATTTAATCCATAACCCCCAAGAAAAAACTGAAAAAAAGAAAAGAATTGTTTAATTTCCTCCTTTTTCTTGTGTGTGTATATCAATATGCTGCTATAGTATCAAATTTATATGAATTAATTACCAAGCAATAGAATTTTCATTATTATCCAAATAATACCCCAGGAACGTCTTGGCTGCATCCAAGCTAGGGAAATACGTAGGTTCAAGGAATATCTGACTCAACGAGTCAGCCGAGTCAAACCGGTTCCCATTGGCCTCCGCGCTCCCCATCACCACCGTCACCACCTGCTTGTACGCGTAGAAGAACCTCTTCATCGCCGCCTCAATCGCCTGCATCGCCTGAAGCAAATGAACCTTCTCGAACCCACTCCTCTTATCCACATACACCTTCATCGCCGCTTCCACAATCCCTGGCCCACCCTTCGGATCCACCTTCACCTCCAATATCTCCGGCACCTTCTGCTTCAGATCTTTACACATCTTCGCCACCTCCACCAGCTCCTTCGACCGAAAGCAAAACGGCGACGTTTCGCCGCACGATCGAACGACAAGCTGCTTCTTCAGCCTCAAGAAATCTTCCGGATCTATCATCAGGTGTAGATCTTCGATCTCCGTCAGAAGCTTCCAGATCCGCTCCACCGCGTAGCAGTCCATCGCAGCCTTCTCGAACCTTCTGAGATCGATCGCGTCGTTTACTCTCTCCAGCAACACGTGCGAGGCGCGTGACCACGACTCCGCGATCTGGTGCGTCGCGTGCAGCGAACGGTTCTCGTAGCTCTCGACGTGATCGTACGGCGTCGTTTCCATCGAGTGCACCTTGTTCGGGTTGCAAACGGCGTCGTACTGGAGGACCGGCTTTCCGGCGAGGTTCGCTTCGCCCAAACCAAGCGTGTACGGACACCTGCTCATCTCGCGTTCAACGGAGAAAAGGATTCTCTGCGCCACGTCCCTGGATTTGTGCCACGTGGCGAGCCGTGAGAGAAAGCTGGCCTCGCTGTAGCTTCTGCTATTGCCGAAACCGTTGACATCGGTAACCGGTGCCGTGCCACGTGTCTCCGGGGTTAGCTCCTCGTCTTCGCAGAGCATGGCGATGATCTGGACCTGAGCTGTGGCAAGTGACTCGAGCCTGCGGGTCCACTCGCGCCGGTTCACGTAGGGTCTGGGGTCAGACAAAACGGTCGAGATGAACCGGAACGTGATCTCGAGGGCATGCAGCGCGGGTTTTAAAACGGGCTCGTTGGTCCAATTGGGGAAGTGGTTGGAGGCCCAAAGCTTTCTGAGGTGAGGGAGGTTAAGGTAGTTGTCGTACGCGGCGCAAAGTTGAGACGACGCGGCAGAGATGTCGTTTGGGCGAGGGGGTGGTTGCAAAGTGGGTAAGGAGAGTACGGTGGGCATTGGTTTATCGTTGAGGGAGAGTTTGGGGGAGTTGGGGGATACGTTGGAGTTGACCATCTTTGATTTCCAGTCCAAATCTACCATTTTGTGAAGGAATGAAGAGTGGTGATATTTGAGAGAGGAAAGAAGATAAAGGGGGTATTTATATGGGGATGAGTGGGGTTGTAAAATTTGAAGAGGAAAAGGAAATTAAAGACGTGTGGACTGGGGATGGCAAGAAATGTGAATGAGGCAAACGGCACATACCAAGAACGAGGAATTTGAAAGTCGCGGCGGTACAGGAATATTGATTTTAAATTTCAAAACGCAAAATTTAAATTTTTTTTGGTGGAAAAATATGTTTTCTTTTATGGGGGTCATATTATTATGTATTTACAATTAAACTAAATGAAATAAATATGTGATGGAGGATAATGGGGAAAGTGGAAGAATCACATGGGGCTTATCCAGAACGTCACCTAACATAAAAAGACAAGAAAGGGAAGTTGAAGGAGAATGCTGTTATCCGTGTTTGGAATCCAAGAATTAAATACTGGAGTCGTTGAAGTTGGACCTTCTACGCGTTGGAAGCTACTCTTCTGTTTCGGTTTCTTATCCTTTATTATAGACCCTGTGGGTGGGAATGTGGCCAATCACTTCACGCCTGCTGTACTATTATGGTTCAATTGTTGGGTTTTCGGCTTATACCCACTCAAATATCATTTGCAAAATCTTGTACGTAGATAATAACAAAAAATGCTGCCTTTTTTTCGTGAAGTTATCCAAAGAGTTATGATGTTTTGACACAAAAATTTAATATCATGGAGGACACTCTAGTTTTAAGTAAGTTGTTTATCATTTTACTTTTTTTTTCTCTTTATTTCATTAGTTCACAACCTACTCAAAACTAAAATGTCCTATCAAGATATCAAATTTTGATGTCAAAATATCATACCTCTTATCTAAATGCTTATACAACCAAACTCAGTATTGTATACACGAGCCAGGCTGTTTCATCCCAACAGGCAACAGTTGGGGTGCGAAAAGTCGAAAACTGACGAAAAAATTGATAACGTTAAACATGAGAGATAAAAAAGTCAACAAAAATATTCTAAAATTTTACATGAAAAACTACTTCGTACTAATAATATTTTTCCTTAATGCATAGGATTGAAAACTTATCTAAACTTAGCACACAAAAAAAAAAAAAACTTATCTAAACTATTTCACTTTTTTGTTTTGTTAATTGTACGGGAGAAGGATACAGATTACAGAATCATAATATTAACATAAAGGCGGGTAATACAATTAAAATTGGCAAATTTAAATCCATCTTTAATGTACAAAAATTAAATAATTTTGTTTTGACAGATACAAAAGTTTTTTTTTTTTGACTAAAAAGGTATTCATTCATTCAAATTGGTAAAATACGTCGAGAACAACACAAATCCAACATCGATAAAAACTGAAAAGGATGGTGAATCTATGAACAAACTCACAGCATCCAGGTTAATAGTATAACACGGCAAAATCAAAATGCTTACAAAAGTGACAAAATCAAAGTCACCGGAATACCCACGTCTCCGGATCTGTAACATTGACGCCCAATTCTTGATCAAATCTGTGATGGATCAAAGCAGATCTGCCAGTCTGAACCAAACGAACACCACACCAAGACGGGAAACCAAACAACGCCTCACCAAGACGACAAACAACAATACCGCCGCACACAGACGACGAAAAACAAGAAAAACACGAGAAAAAAATAGATCTACGTGGAAAAACCACTTATTTAGATAAAAGGGGAGAAAAAAACGAAGTAAATGGGTAATTCCAGACCAAAAAATGGCTCAAAACCACCCTCTCTAGTGGTGATACGTGGCTGTGTGTAGAGAGAAGGGAGAGAGTTTGAAGTTAGAGAGAGAACAGATACAAAAGTTAAATAATTACACGATCAACATGCATATAATAATTTATACATCTCAATTCTAATATCTGTTTTTATATACACAAAGGGATGACAGATTACTTTATTTATTAAGTCACTAAAGTTGGATTGGAAATTAGGAATTTTGGTAGTTTGGATGAGGTTATAAGTTTAAATTTCAATTTCAATATATATCCATTTTAAAGTGAAGGCATGTCACAAACCCTAGACACACAATGACACATTGACAATGATGGAACCTTTGTCCACAACACAATCATTTACCATGGATTATGATTTATCATTTAGTTTAAATATTCGATAATTAATAATGAGAGATGATATTCCTTGTGATCAATTAAAATATACAAAATTGTGATACACTTTATGGGACGACAACATAATATGAAAGTTATAACAACATGAACACATCAGGATAAGAGTTAACAACTTCATAACAGAAGTTAATAATTGGTACTTCCAATTTTAGATCCATCCCTTTAGGAGGATGATCTCATAAATAATCTAATAAATCACTTTGGTACTTTGGTTTCGCAAAAACTGAAAAACACATATTAAGATTCCCAACTTAATGACTAAAATGAAACTTTTCTTAACCAAAAAAAAAAAGATAAAACATAGGTACTGTTATATGGGTGCTATTTGTGTTGTTCACCAATTAATTATGATATGTCATGTGGATTATACTTGTCAGTTAAATTCAAATTTAAAATAGTCCTATTCATACTATTGGCTAGATAGTTCATGCGTTAGATTGTGATTAGAAAGCAGTAAAAATATCACACAAAAAACTACACTTAAGATTTGTCCTAAAAAAAATTGTAACATGAATCACGTGGAACCTTCACATATAGGGGTTTTGACCAAACTGACCCACTTTTAGAAATAATTTACCAAAATAACCTAGTTTTGAAACTATTTACCAAAGTAACCTAGTTTTAATTAAAAAAAAAATTTAAAAAAAAAAAACCTGGCACGCGCCACGTGTCACCTCCCGGTGCAGTGACGCCACTGCCACATGCGCCACTAATGGCGCTGTTGGCAGCGGCGCCACTGCAAACCCCCCCCCCCCCAACACAGCAAATTAAACCCCCCCCTCCTGCTTCGTCCCGTCCCCCTTCCCCCCTCCCTATAAATACCCCACCCCGGTTCCCACTTCCCACACACGCACTCACTTGTTATATTTTCTGTAACTTGTTTATTTTCTAACACTCTTTTAATTTTTTGTACACTCCATTGAAATTAAGTTTAGGTAAATGTTACATTGTTTCTGATATCATTATTTTAGTTTTTTTAATTATATAATCATTTACCAATATTCTGTTACTTTTTGCTTTTTACACTCTTCTTTATCACTTATTATTCTGGAAGTGTTTATTTTTATGTTTATAATACCATATATTTGTATCATTTAATATGATATTTATTTGTGTTTTTTATTTCACCCCTTTTACCGTCTCCCCCTTCCACCAACACATATCTTTTAATTCCTTTTACACTCTATTATAATAAATGTTAAATTAAATTAATTGTTTTATATTCATTTACTAACATTCTTCTACTTTTTTTTTCGTTAATCATTGTCATTTATTTTTCTGATAATGTTGAAGTTAATTTTTATAATATATTTTTTGACAGATCTGATAATTTGTTTATCTGTATTTTTTATTATGTCCTTTTTTTTTGTATTTAGAATGTACCATTTTTTGTTTATTATATTTATTTTGTTTTGTTTTCTTAGTTATTATTTAAGTTGTTGTTATTTAGTTGTTTTTTTTTATGTTATTGTTATTATTATTGATGTTGTTTTTATTAATATTATTATTATTAATATTATTATTTGTATTATTAATGTGCCAATTGACAACACAGTAATATCCGATTGTTAATTTTTTATTATGTTAATTATTAGTGTGGTTATAGAAATATTTTATGTTGTTGTTGATATGAGGGAAGAACCAAATATACGCTAGATTTACTGCACACGTGAGAAGCGGGTAAGTGTCGGCATAATATTTTGACTCCTTTACTAACCACATGAATGTCTTCATGTGCTTAGTAAAAGAATCTAAACATCCTAATAACGTACATCACAGCAGGTTGAGAATTGTAACCCCATCTTCGCCTGGGAGCCAACCGCAGTGCAAAATTGAATCCTGTGTGGCATTAGGCCCTTGCCATCAGGCACCACGTCCTTCATTAACTGCAAACATATTTCACAGGTAATGAAGGACGTGGTGCCTGATGGTAAGGGGCTAATGCCACACAGGGTCCAATTTTGCACTGCGGTTGGCTACCAGGCGAAGATGGGGGTTACAATTCTCAACCTGCTGTGATGTACGTTATTAGGTTGTTTTGTGCAGTTGCTACTGGCTAGTAGCCGATCAAACAAATGTTTTGATGTATATAAAATATAAAATTTCTAATAAACCCGGTAATATACTGCCTTATTACCTTGTTGTATACACAATTCATTATTGTTAAATACCATCAGTAGTGGTAATTTATTCATTTATTATCATGTTTATTTTTTTATTTATTATTATTATTGTTGTTGTTATTAGTATTATTGTTATTATTATTATTATTATTAATGTGGCAATAGATAACACAGCAATATCCGATCAATATTATTACAAAGGAAAAGTGGAGTCTCGCTTATGAAGATGAAGGTCGTAGGTATGGTCACACGACAACTAACTTGTCGGAGTCAGTAAATAGGGTATTCAAAGGTATTCGAAATTTGCCAATCACGGCGTTGGTGAAGTGTACATACCATAGGCTGGTAGAATATTTTGTTGAGCGGGCTTCAAGTACCAGGGCAGAAATGAATTCCGGGCATAGACACTCCGAAAAATTCCGAGAGGCAATGATGGTGCAACATGCAGAAGCATCATCCCATCATGTTCGGAGGTTTGACCATCAAGGTATGCGTTTTGAGGTCGAGGAGGCATTCAACCCAGCCACCCAGAGTGGGGGCCAGGTGTGGAGTGTTGATCTACCATCTCGATATTGCCAATATGGAAGATTCCGTGCATTTCACTTCCCTTGCTCTCACGTAATTGCTGCATGTGCCCACGTTCATATTAGGTGCGATGACTATATCGACCCCAAATACAGGTTAGACTGCATCATGAATGCTTACTCCCAAGAATGGTTCCCCGTTGGAAATGAGGAAGGTGTACCTGCAATGTATATGCCGTGGACCTTGGTACCGGATGAGACGATGCTACGTCCAAAGGGACGGCCTAAATCATCTCGGATAAGGAATGAGATGGATTGGAGGGAGTCCCAACCTAGCCAACTTTGCGGGTTATGTAGGACTGAAGGTTACAACCGGCGTCATTGCCCTCAACGCGCCGGAGGATCGAGGAATGCTTAGCTGACTTGTAATTGAGTTTTTAAAGCATTTTACGGTGTTTGATAATGTTTAATGTAGATTTAGCTACATCCTATTTAATAGTTTTGTAAACGCTGCATGATTCAATAATAATAATTAACTACGTAACTATCCAGTTACTATTAAGCGAACAAATAAGATATTAATGTTATGAATTGCAAATGTCATATACAACAAGTATCATTACATCAAGGGTGTCGGTGTGGGTTTTGGTGTGGCTGTGCGGGTGACAAGATGCACTGATAACCTCGGTCTCTTGCTCGACGATGTGGGTTTCGCCTAATCTCTTGTTGTGCATCGTCATCTCCCGCATCGTCACCAAAGTCCATGACATCCTCAAAATCGATATTCAGATCAATGCCAGGTTGACCATACTCAGGAGAGCACATGGGGGTGTTTTGGAGCTGGGTAATCCATCGTTCAGGTGCAGCAGGAGTGTAGCCAGCTGGCGTGTATGGCTCCGGCATATAATACGTCTGGGAGGAATCTGGAGTCATACTCGAGCCCGCTGGTGAATAAGAAGTCCCTTGATGGATTGTTGGACCTGTTCCTGTGTAAGATGGACCTGCATGCATACTCGGATCGGTTTGTGGATATTGTGGTTGCATGCTTGGGACAGTCGATCCAGAAGGAGTCGGAAGGTCTGGAAAGAAATAAGTCCGCGGAGGCTGATATGGAGTATATGGAAATGGTGGAGGAACGTAGAATGTCCCCGGATCTCGCTCTGGGAACTGTGGTAGATAAAATGGTTGTGATTCAACAGGCACTCTGTTTCGGTCTAGACCAGTAGTTTCCCTGCTTGACCGATTACACAAGCTCATTGGTACCACTGGTTGCACCTGATGTTGCATATCATGTGGAGCTCCGTTGCTAGGACTTATGAGACGATTCTGGGACCCTAGTGCCATCATCATAAACTCGGTCTCACTCCTAATCTCTTCAAGCCTCATTTCTTGGCTCCCCTCTGGCATGACTAGATAGTTTACCCGTTCAAGCCCATCAACCTGTGCAGCATTAAATTAATCGGATATTAGTCAAGATAATGATAACTTAACAATGTTTAAAAATAAAACACACCCTTAAAAATATCCTTACCAAAATGCCAAGCTGTGCATTTTTTCTACTCATCCACCGACGAGTGCGTGCCAAGTACCATCTCATATACTCTGATTGGCTGTTCATTTCCCCCTGTTGTGGTACGCCTGGCTGGACCCATCCCACCCTATTGTTCCATATGTCAATCAATGGTCGCATCGTTTCGATCCAATCTTGACCACTTTTGCCCCTAAGCGTTAACTTGTGGACCCATTTCGGCTGGGATGGTCCTTTTGGAAGCCAGCCCAAATTGTCTCATCGTTCGATCAGGTTGATGAAACTCTCCAATATTAAAGCATATCAAAGGCACAACAGCCAACCAAATATGCATGCCTTCAATGCATATATACGGCAAACTTGCCAACAGTAACTCGTTATATGGCTCCCACACAATCTACAAACAATCAACAACTATCATAAAAGAGAACTTGTTAAGAATTAATAAAATTGATGATGTATTACATCAACACCCTTACATCGCATGGTTCCATTGTATCAAAAACATCTCGATAATGAGGCAGCTCGTGATAGTGTCTGGCAAAATTCCTCCCACGCTGCCACCTTATAGTCAAATTTAGGTTATAAGTTAATAATACCAAAGCTAACGATATGTCAGAAGTCAATTTAAAAATCAATCTCACCTGGTTCCATATGGTGTCCCTGGTGGTCTATTCTCGTTTCTCAGTACGGGTGCCACCTTTGGAAACCGCACCCATGCCCACATCTGAACCAATGCAGTAAACCCTCCAATCTCTTTATTGTAATAGTCAGTGGCATTACATAGCTCACGATACAAATAACCCAATACCGCTGCTCCCCAACTAAGTTGTGTAGTAACATTAAAATCCTCTAACAAAGTTAGATATCTTAATGAGGCCAATGCACCAGAACGGTCTGGGACCAACACGCCACCGAGTAACCTCAAAATATACGCTCGTGTACAACGGGCAACCACTATTGGATCAGACAAATCGTGTTGGTTGAGATCTCCAAAATGTGCATTCAGCCATGACAGTCTCAAACGACTGCCATGAAAGGCTTCCGTTCCTGGGACAAATCCAAGCATTTGACCAACATATTGTGGCCAATTATTACAGGTTCGACCAACTACAGGCTGTCCGACGATGCGAAGACCCGAAAGAACAGCAATATCCTGCAAAGTGATAGTGCATTCGCCAAATGCCATGTGGAATGTGTGAGTCTCCAGCCTCCATCGTTCAACCAATGCACTTACCAGTGCATGGTGTGACACTCTTCTACTCATACATGTTATAAGGCAATTAATATAAATAATTTAAAATAAAAACATGCATTTATTGAATAAGTTTAAAACAATTGTCCATGGGTAGAAAAGTCCAACATGAACCGGTTACAACGCGGAAAATAAATTAAGTTCATAAACCATAAAACATGAAGAAATAACTACCCAACCCCGATGTCACAACTCAGAGCTGGTATAACCATTCCGGAAAATAACATCCTCGGAAAACAAAAGAAACAACTAAACATAAAAAGCCCTAACTATGAGTGGCGGCTCCTCAGAGTCACTCCTCTCCGGGCTGCTCGTCATCCTCTGCAAATGCCAGTCAGGCCAAACACAAACAATACAGGAGTAAGACTCATGTAAAATATAAACAGCAGGGAAATAGTACGCAAGGTAAACATACACATAAGCATACATCAACATCCAACAGTATCATAACAACCAAGTATGCTATGCTATGCAATGCATTAACTACTCCGCTACTCCAACTATGCATGTGGATCCAAACTAACTCAGGATGAACGACTTTGGAGTTACATATCCGTATTGGCCATAAAAGCACCAACACCGGCAGTTCACCAAACCTTGGGTGAACCCCATGGATAGCCAACACATCAGACCGTAGATGCCTCATCACGGGGGGCCTCGGTCACCAAACCTTGGGTGACCTACCGTGGATGGCCAGATCACCGTACTCTCGGGCGATCTCCCCTTTGTCGAACCTCCCCCATCAACTACTCCAATGCTTTATGTAAATGACACAACAACAAACAATCTCAACCACCTCCTTGCTTGGGCTATGAAGCTCCCAAGACTTTCAACATCAAACTCAACGTAACCTTAGACCCGAACCGTGGGGTCAAGGCTCCCTTGGCCAATAAGCACCAAGGTTCAACTCAACATGCTTGGGTCTAAAAGCACCCAAGACTTCAACTTATCAACGTGCGGTAACCCAACGGATACCGACTTAACATTTGATTATCTAATTATCTTATATAGTTAATAACCAGGTTGTCTAATCCTTATCTTTGATTAGTTATCTCAACTTATCATCATAGGGAAATGGGGTTTAAAACCCCTTAAGTCCTTTAATTATATCACTGTCCAGGAGGTCAGCACGGTCGTGCTTAGACCTTAGCACGGTCGTGCTTGGACACGTGAGGGCGTGCTGCCCTTTTAAGTGAAGCATGGTCGTGCTTCACACTCAGCACGGTCGTGCTCAGCAGCACGATCGTGCTATTTGACTTGCTCGGCCGTGCTGAACAGCGCGGTCGTTTTCCAGAATTTAAATGGGAGCACGGTCGTGCTCCCTATTCAGCACGGTCGTGCTCAATGCACGACTGCACTGTTCTGTGCAGGAACAGTAACCGAATGTTAACCAAATCATTTAGGGATTTAATACCTAGACTTAACACGTTTATTAAACCTAATTATTCAATTTAAACAGTTTTATCAACACACTAATCATCACTGCCACAACGTCAATCAACCAACATCATATTAATATCAATAGTCAACATATCATCATACTCATTAACCAACCAACATGAACATGAAATACATATTATGAACATATAACCAGAAAACCTACATTTATCAACCAGAACATCATGACTCACAAGCATACAACGACACCGAGGTTATGGGTAACCCCGTTACCTTACACTAACCCACTACTTAATGAATACAAGCCCTTCTCCCCATACCTGGATTGAAGGTTGCTCTACTGACGGTCCCCAACGACGAACTGGTCCCGAATCCTCAAGTGGCTCACTCCGGTACTAAGCCTTGATTGATCAGAAACACAATTAATCAGTATCTCTCATTAAAATGAAAGGAAACTGACAAAGGGAGAGGGACCATTACCTTAACACCAACCCAAACGCACTAAGCTTCCCAACTAGCTTCCACAAGTCCACTATGGCAATGGATGAAGAGGAAATAGGGAAAAAGATCACTCTGGCTGAAACTAGTGACGGCTGCCAAAACAGAAATAGGGTTTTTACACGACCCTCGGGTTCTGCTCATGGTTATAAAGCTCGGAATTGAGCACGGTCGTGCTTATCCTTAAGCACGGTCGTGCTCCACTTAGCGTCAGTGAGACACGGTCCACGCATTGAGCACGGGCGTGCTCACTATTGAGCACGGTCGTGCTCAACTTAAAATCAGAAACACGCTTCTGACTTTAAGCACGGGCTTGCTGGCTGATGAGCACGAGCGTGCTCATGTACAGAAAGGGACTTTTAGGCTAAAATCCCACTTAGCTCTTAACCAACATTTTTTTTTAAATAAATAAAACTAACTTTAGAAAAACATTTTATGAAAAACGGGGTGTTACACGTGGTCTAAGTGAAACAGTGATAATTGAGCAGGGCCGAGAAAGCCTGTCATGTCAAGAATATCTCTGATAGGTGGGGGAATGTTTTCACCTCCATCCTTAAATTGGAATGCCTTTCTAATATTGAGAATTCTATCTTCCTCATTGTTCCACACATGTTGAGACACATGTGTCTTTTGCATGTGTAACAACTCATCGTTAATGGGGCCAGGATTGATTGATTATGCCATATCACCTTCAAAAAAAAAAAAAAATCATACACACGTAAACCATGAGCACAACAACAACGCCAATAATAATAATAATAATAACAATAACAACAATAATATTAATAATAGCTACAACAATAATAACAATAATAACAAAAAAATATATATAATCACATTAATAATAACAACATCAACAACATAAAATATTTCAATAACCACACTAATAATTAACATAATAAAAAATTAACAAGTAATCCTAATAAATAACAAGAATAACAACTAAAAAAAACAAATATATCACCAAGATCTATAAAAACAAAAATAAAATTAACATAACCATAATACAATAAAAAATAATATATAAAAAGATAAATAATATCAACACTGATATCCTATATGTCAACAAATAATTTTTATAAATTAAATAAAAATAGCAACTACCAAACATCATTATAATATTAATCGGATATTGCTGTGTTATCTATTGCCACATTAATAATAATAATAATAACAATAATACTAATAACAACAACAATAATAATAATAAATAAAAAAATAAACATGATAATAAATGAATAAATTACCACTACTGATGGTATTTAACAATAATGAATTGTGTATACAACAAGGTAATAAGGCAGTATATTACCGGGTTTATTAGAAATTTTATATTTTATATACATCAAAACATTTGTTTGATCGGCTACTGGCCAATAGCAACTGCACAAAACAACCTAATAACGTATATCACAGCAGGTTGAGAATTGTAACCCCATCTTCGCCTGGTAGCCAACCACAGTGCAAAATTGGACCCTGTGTGGCATTAGCCCCTTACCATCAGGCACCACGTCCTTCATTACCTGTGAAATATGTTTACAGTTAATGAAGGATAGTGGCGCATGTGGCAGTGGCGCCACTACACCGGGAGCTGACACGTGGTGCCTGCCAGGTTTTTTTTTTAAATACTATTTTAATTAAAACTAGGTTACTTTGGTAAATAGTTTCAAAACTAGGTTATTTTGGTAAATAGTTTCTAAAAGTGGGTCAGTTTGGTCAAAACCCCTTCACATATATCACGAAAAGAAGTCTCTACGTTCGTTGCCATATGTATATTGATCATCCATGGAGGGTTTCGTCAGTGAACCAACTATTGTTTAGTGCCAAAATAAAACTATATCCCAAGAAGTTTAGTTGGATACAAGTTGATAAAATAAATGGAGTAAAGCGAAACAAGCCTGAGGAAATTGATAGGTTGCTGTTATTTGTTAACCACTTTCATCTCCTTTTGGCTTTTACTAATAATTTTGAAAATGCTTATAAAAAAAAAAAAATTTAAAATGATGGTTGTAGTATTTGGATACAAATTTAAGCTGTCACAATGTAGACGACGAGGACTCGAGTTTCAGAGGATGTCGAACCGAATAAAGAAGAAATAAAAAATATTTTCACAAAAACAAAAATACTATTAAATTAAAACTGAATAATTTGGGACTTCTTTTGATTTTTTTAAAACAATTGTATTGAATTAAATTTCGTTTTAAATTTTAAAACAGACTAAATATAATAAACTTATTGATATTATAATATTTAATCCATTTTTACTTATAGTATGTGATAACTTTTATTCAACTCAAATCAATCAAGTTTTTATATGGTCCAAAGACTCAAATGCTACTTTCTTCCTTAATTCAACTGCATTTTCTTTTTAATCATGGCCTGATAATGATAAAATATGTAACTTTTCCCCACTGGGGTAGGATACAATAATGTACTTGGAATGTCTTAATCTTACTATTCATTTTTCTTGTAATTCTATGTTGATTTATTTGAAAAGGGTGGAAAATGAATCGAAACTAATACACGTCAGATTTAAGTAGGAGAAATGTGAAAACAAAGTAGGGGAGGCTTAATATAAGTTTAGAGACCCAATTACAAAATTTTTTTAATATAAGAATTTATTAAAAAATTCTCAAATAATTCATGAACTTACTTAATAGTTAAACTTTTTTTGAATGATGCTCCGTTTGTGAATATAATTTAATCCTCCCAAGTCCAAACTCCTCCCAACGATTGGTGGATAACGTTGAAGAGACAGAGAGAAGATAACTATCATGCTCTCTTTTGCATTTTTTGTCGTTAGGTAAGGAGCCTCGAACCATTCCGATTTACCCACTCATCCAACTGACTCAGTCACCTGTTTAGGCTTAGACACGTAGCGTGGTGAGCACGTAGTCACGTACTGCTCCCACCCTAAAATAAACATCACACTCCTTTAATTTTTCTTTAAGTTTTCTATTCGAGGATATTGATTAATAAAATCCTTTAATTTATATTATTATTTCATCTTCATGTGGATAATGAAAAGTTTAAAGGAAAATTCGATTGACTTACGTGGGAGTCACTGAGTGGTGCGTCAGGTGTGTGTTTCAGCATATGCTGGTTTGCTGCCAAACAGACAGAACTTTTGTGGCGTCAGCCGTCAAGGGATCAATGTGATATTGTGATCCATATGCCAAAAATGGGGATTTACCTATATGAATGACAGAGGGTAAATAGCCATTTTGCTCTCTAAAATTATAAGGTTCTATCAAATTCGGTTTCTGAAATTAATAAAATTTTAAAAACATCTTTGATTTTTCTTTCAATAATGTCTCCTGATTTTTCTTTAAAGGTTGGGGTTGCTGAAAGAGAGAGACGAAGCAGAGACAGGGAAAAGGAGAGGCTATTTACAACAATATCAATTTGATCCTTATAACAAACTAGTCCCTGGAGTTAACGTCTAATGTGAGTCATCTGACATGTACCGTGACATGACAACCATATGGGCACTTGACGTGCCACCTTAGCACCATTAACGATGTTAGTCAACTGGAATTAATGGAAGATTAACGTTTTACAGTTTCAAGGATGTTTTTGGAATTTCATTAATTTTTGGAACTGAACTGATACGACCTTATAATTTAGGGGACCAAATTGGCTATTTACTCCGAAGATAGAAACTAATCCTCTATTCCAAATTTATGTTACATTTCTCATCTTAGGAATAAAAAACTTAGGGAAATGATATGGGAAAATGGTGAAGTTAATGTTTCGTAAACTTTTTTTTTTTAATGAATTATTTCTTCTTCTTGATTCCTTAACTATGTTATTACTGTAACTGTTTTTTCTAATTAAAATAAAATAAAATATACTTATCATATTTTAATTAGATGAGATAGAATTTTGCACAAAAATTGAGAACAACATATCTCTATCCAACTAAGATGGGCAAGAGTCTTCGTTTAATAAATTAGCACAGAGGTGGGATCATATTAACTGTTCCAGGAGTACTCGTGAATTGCTAGAGTTTTGTTAATCGGTATTTTGATAAAGAAATTCATTAAAAATTAGATATATTATTTTTTTAATATACTCGATATATATTATTTTTTCGTTAATCACCATTTTAAAAGCACTGATTAGTATTCTCTTATTTTTTAATTTAATACGTTTTATAATATTAATTTTTCTTATTTGAGATGAAATGAAAACTTATATGTTATCATGATTTTATGGTAATTATTTATATAAATTAACTAATAAGAAATATAATTTGTAGTATTTTGTAATTGTATAAAAAATTTAAATCGTTAAAATACATTGTTATGGGTAATATTAAAATTTATTTGTTTGTATTTCTTATTTTAAAATATTAAATACTGTCAATATATATATATATATATATATATATATATATATATATATATATATATATATAAAGAGTACTCCATACGCAAATCATAATAGATCCTCATCTTGTTGCCATTCCTATCCTTGTGGCTTGCACTATCGTTTTTGCTTTCTGAAAAATTAAAACAAATCAGAGAGTTGGTTTAGGTTAAAAAAAAAATTGCTGACCAATATGTTGATTTAAGTAGAAGGAGCTTGAATTCCTTAAGTATATGGTTCTAAAATCAATCTTTCAATACATATGTGTGAATATTAAAAAAAAAAAATGGTCCTGTTTTGATGTAGGACCATATCCCACGAGATTAGTTTTCTAACCATTGAGATAGGGTAATAGTATCTGGAATAATAATAATAATAAAAGAATCCGGAATTAAAACGAATTTGGGATAGAAATTCTCAAATTAGGTCCCTATCCTCATTGTAGATAATGAATTGGTGACGGTAGAGAAGAACCATTAAAAAGAAAATAAGAGATGTTGTAGATAGAGCAGAATCTGAGGCTCCGGTGAAGGATGCGTTAGCATTGCATTACATGTATTTTTTGGGTTTAAAAGAATATACGAAAGGGAGAAAAAGCAGGAGAAGATAAAAGAAAAGAAGTGTTCTATTGCCACTTCCATGGATGTTGGATGTATGGAGCCAAAAAAGTTGGGTCATCTAAAACTTTTGTTTGCGTCACTGCTCAAGCAATATCTTTATACATAACCAAAAGTCTATATCAAGCATGGCGTAGATAAAAAATATTTGATGGACTGACTTTTCGAGCAAAATGTCGTCTACGGATGCAAAAGCGTCTCGTCACTCATTTTCATCCATAAAAAACCACTTTCTTCTTCCCAGTGGCAGTGGACAACTCCAGCGTAGAGTTTTCAACTTTGAACCATAAGAGCAGCTGTTCTCTTCTTTTAGTTTTTGTTTTTTGTTTTGTTGACAGATTCTTCTTTTAGTTTTACTTCGAGAAGTATCCCACCATCAACCTGAAACGGGGATTAATCTCCCGCGAGAGTTTGTTCGGCACCTCGATGGGTAGCATCCCTCCCAACTGAAGTTTTTTCCATACCCAATACTCGAACCCGAGACATTGGTTAAGGGACGGAGAGGCCTTTAACCACTAATGCCAACCTCAATTGGTCCTTCTTCTTCTTTTATTATAGAATGAGTTAAATTTTGTTACATTATTAGTATATATTTTTTTCTTAATATCAATCAAAAGCAAATATTTTTATGTGGCTTTAAAATAATTATTATAAAAAATAAATATTTTAAATGATATAACAATTTATTACTCATTAACAATATAAAGAAAAGGACTAATCGTAGAAAAGGTCAAATTAAATTAAAATAGGATTTAATTAATATATACTGATAGTGTAAATTTTTTTTACACTGTCAATCAATCATAAATTGACACACAATTAAAAATGTTTGACTTTTATCCTAACCACATTAAAAGTAATCAATTCCATAATTTTTGATTGGTTGTCAGTGTAAAAATCTTTACATAAAGATTTTCAATTCCATAAATTAAACTCATTAAATAAATCAATATATTAAAATGTTTAATTTCTATTTACTGTCAGTGTTAATGATTTTTACAACGACATCTAATGATATCTTAACAAATCAGTATTATTGTTATATATCTCTCTTAATTATCAAAGTAAAAGCACTGCACATGTCAAAATATCAGTGTATGTCAGTGTAAAACTTTATACACTAAATACTACTTTAATCCTATATTAAAAGCTCAAAAACATACTCCATCCGGTCTCTATTGTAAGCAAAAATTAAATAGGACACACATATTAAGATAGTTAGTTGATCTCATTTAAAAGAGTCATTGAGAATAAAAAATTAAGTTTGTTACCTAAATTACCCTTCCTCTTATTTATTAAGCTTGTGTTATTGAAAATAAAAAGAGTCATTGGAAAACAAAATTTGTATTAAATGAAGGGTATTTTGAGAATAACTTCATTAAATGAGAAGAAAGTAGTTGAAATTTGCTTATATTTTGGACCAAAAAAATTAGAAATTTTTGCTTACATTGTGGACCGGAGGGAGTAAATAGTTAAGGATTTAATTGGTATACACTAACAATGTAAAGTTTTCTTACACTGTCAACTAATTAGAAATGGACACATCATTATAAATCTTTGATTCTTATCATAACCACCTTAAAATTAATCAATTTCATGATTTCTGATTGGTTGTCAGTGTAAAATTATTTACTCTGACAGTGTATAGTAATTAAACTCAATAGTTAAAGTATTTAATCAAATATTAAATAATTTTAAGTCGATAGACTTATATATCAAACAAAAAATTAATTGATATGAATTTCCAAAAAAAAAAGTCCAGCACAGTTGGTAGATAGTTGGATTCTTTAATCGTGTTGCCAAGAGTTTGATTTTTAGCCATGTGTATAGAAAAGATTTTGGCTTTGTTGGGAGAGACAAAATTTACTTCGACAATCTTTATGCCTCGAAAGAGATTTGACGATCTCGATGTCTTGAAAGGGATTAATTGGTCTTCTACTATCGGCCAAGAATACCGATGGTGGAAAAAACAAATTGTCATTAACACTGATAAATTCAACATTGAAGTCGTCACTAGCCATTCACAACTTCAACAGGGAAGTTGTGGTGGGATTTGACGACCAAGTTGTTTACTATAAAAAAAAATATATAGTTATATTTGATTAAATTATCATTAATTAAATTAATTAAATTATTAACAGTTCATTAATATTTTCCTCTCTAGTAGCTATATAAAAAAAATTGTTTATTTTAAATTTATTAATTTCAAACAAAAAATAATTTTTTAAATGGGATGGATATTTGTTATAAAATATTGTTCAATTTTTAGCTAAGCATATGTGCCTTCGTTTACCTGTTCAATCTATTTGGATAAGACTCTCATTGAGTTAGTCGAATTTGGCTGAAGCCTTCTTTATACTTGTAGCGAGGGCTGATTGTCTCAACAAATTAAACACAAAGCTTTAGGGGCGTGTAGTGACTTGTGAAGACCTAGCTAAGTTTTGCTTTTAAGATAATGGCACAAAAATTCCTTTTATTAGGCTTTTTGTGACAAGAACCGTGAATCAACCGAAAGCTCCCATTGGTGACGAATTGAAGAAAAGGATACCTTCTCTTGTATAAATTTCCACACTTCATTCCATGTGTGTTTGACTATGTTTAAAATAGTGTAACTTTCAAGTTTATACAAGCAGCAAATCATGTTCGAATTTTAACTCAATGTCGTCTAAAGATTACAGTGTAAAATTGCTTAACAGAATACCTTTTTTTTTTTAACAAACAGCAAAATACATTTTAAAAGTGAGCATTTTAGATATTTCTATCAGAACTGATCATATAAGAATTAGTTCTACCTGAAATATACTAAATAAAATTATTTTCAAATATTGAAAGAGATTGACTTTCAATGTTTTTTCTTTGAAACAATAGAATAATTGCATTTCATTAAGGAGTAATACATGCTGGAATCTGATGAAGGTCTTGGGGCTAGCTGTGTCTACACTATTCGCTTACAAAACTTAGGTTAAAGTTTGGGAAGAAAGAAAAAGTCTCGGAGCAGGCAGAGAGAATAGCACCAAACTCGAGATATTTTGCCTAGGATTAAGGACCTGGTCAACAATTATATCTCAAAAATAAAATAGTGCATTGGCTTCTCCCGAGGCAGAAAGGAATCCATTCATTTTTAGGAAGAATGAAATCACCATGCTCATATATAGACACACGGCCAGTTTTATGGTGCACGCCATTGGTAAGGCGTGCACTGGTGCACACAGCATTTAACATGCTATAGCAAGTCACTTTGGGAGTGTTGAACAAATATTGCCGGTTGTGAGTTTTGCAAATAGTACATTTTTAAGTTGGAGGATCATTTTTCAAATAGTTCATTTTTAAGTTTTTTGTCCTTATGCACAAAACAAAATAAAGGAACCATTAACCACAAAACACTCTATTTCAAACAGCTGCTCCCTCGACGCCAGCAACACCTCTGATCTGCTCCCTCAACCACAAACGGCGGCAACTACCGCAACGTCTCCGGCCACCACAGTTTGCAGAACAGATCTGCACATCTCCTCCCTTATTCGTGAAAGCCCACACTGCAACTATGGTGAGTAGCTTCCTCTGTTAGTTATTTCGTAGATCCCTATGTTTGATGATCAGATCTCCATATTGTGCTTTGGCTGGTTACTCTAGCCGTAGCTTTCTTTGGCTTTAATGGTGGTGATTTTATTCGCGCATTTGAAGTAGAGTTTGTCCGGATCTTGTTTTTTTTTTCCCTCGTTTTTTAGCATAACTTTCTTTTAACTTCCCTTTTACCACATTGATATCGGGTAATGTTAGATTGCAGCTATGGTATCTGTGTTTCAATAGATGTACATGGTATGTGTATGTGGGTCATGTGTCGACACATGCAAACTACATCTGGGTCATGTGGATGTGTTCATTTAATTTCAACAAGATCAAACTAAATATTTGGGACTAAATATTTTTGAGTGAGGGAACTTGAAGGCTCAAACTTTGGTGATCTGCTAATTCATGAGTGTCTGAGTGAAACTTGGTGAGGCTGTCAGCAACTAGAGGAATACTAATAAGGACAACCAGATAAAGACTGGTTTCATTGATGTTTGCGGCTGAAGAGAGGCCATGATTTAGGGGTTTGCCTTTTGAATTATGGTAGACTTTTACGACACTTTGGAATGTAGCATATATGCATGGAATTATTTGTTGGTATGATTTAGGGGTTTGCCTTTTGAATTATGGTAGACTTTTATGACACTTCAGATTAGCTCTAGTCTATGAAGAATTAGCTTAGACTTTTTGAAAAACAAAAAAGAAGAAAAAGTGCTGATCAGGGACCATGGTACGTAGATCTCCTGCATAATGGCCACTGGGCCAATGTGGGTAAGGTTAGGTAAGGAGAACTCACTCCTCCTTGTACTCTAGAAACTTTTCACTTGCCAAAAGATGAGAGATATATTAGAAGCCTACAATAGTTTATCACTTTAGGCTCATCACTTCAGCCATTTAGTATGTGTTTGGAATCTTTTGATTGGCATAATGCAAATCCAACATCAATGACACTCTGGATTGATGTTAAAAAATCATGTTGATCGTTGGATTTGCGTTAGCATTGAACCCAACACCAATCCAAATACACCTTATGTGAACTTTTGGATTTGTCCCCAAGTATATAAAATGTAAAATAAGAGAAAGTGTTCAGTAATCTCTGGTTTGAAGGTAAGAAAGTACAGAAGATAAAAAAAAAAGAACTTTCCTTTATTGTAAAGGAAAATATTGCAGATGTAAGATATTTTAATCTCCTTTTTCTTGGTGATAGTGTTTCTAGATTGTCAAGTTCCAATATTTGCAAACTAAATACTTCAGGGGCATCAATTTTTTTTGTTGACTTTTCCAAGATGCACTCAGGGTGCTTCCTCTTTCCTGTGGTTGTCTAGCCTTACTGTTGTCAATCCTTTTTCTTTTCAGGAAGGAGATAATTCTGGAACTTCGGTAGAGGTTTCCAGCAATGATGTTGAGGTTAACGAGGATATGCATAGTAAAACAAGTTATATAATTGAGCAGAAGGATGATATTGGAAATATTAACTTGCAGAGCATAACCAATGAAGAGGTTAAGAATTGTTTATTTGGAGATAACACACTTGCATATGAATTTTACAATGCGTATGGTGTTGTTAGTGGATTTAGTGTAAGGAAATGCAGGATTGGTAAAAATGCATCAGGTAGAGTGGTGCGGCAACAATTTGTATGCAGTAGCGAGGGGTTTCGTGGTCGCCAATTTTATGAACTTGATAATCGTAAGAGGAATCCCAAGACTGTAACAAGGTTTGGTTGTAAAGCTCAACTTCGGATCCACCTAGATGAAGAATTAGGCCGGTGGTATGTGACATTCTTTGATGATGAACACAACCATGATGTATTTGGCGGAAAGTATGTAGGGCATATGCGATCACATAGGAAAATGACAGATGCTGATGTTGTCCAGATGAATAGCATGAGGGAGGTAGGTATCAAGACTCCACATATTTATGGATCATTTGCAAAACAATCTGGTGGGTTTCAAAAGGTTGGATTTAAAAAAAGGGACATGTATAATGAAATTCATAAGCAAAGGAGGAGGAAAAATTGTAATTCGAGCAACGCAATTGTTTACTTGAGTGATTTAGCTAAGGATGACCCTGGGTTGTTTTGGAGGCACACCACCACTGATGATGGAAGGATTGAAAACCTATTTTGGTGTGACGGTATATGTCGGTTTGATTATGAGGTATTTGGAGATGTATTGGCTTTTGATGCTACTTATCGCAGGAACAAATACAACTGTCCTTTAGATGTTTTTTGTGGTGTGAACCATCACAACAATACAGTTGTATTTGCAAGTGCTATAGTAAGTGATGAATCTGAGTCTACATATGTGTGGCTTTTGCAGCAATTTTTGGATGCGATGAACGGAAAAGTACCTATATCTGTAATAACAGATGGTGACATGGCCATTTTAAATTATAATTAAATAATAATAATATAATTCAATATAAAACTGGTTGCTCTGAAACACAGGCTAAACCCTGCACTAACCTCACTATTTCAGCAGTATCATCCAATACTTGCTTTCAAACAAGGTCCACCTCAAATATATTCTGTTTTATCCTCGTAGTTTTATTTTTTATTGAAGACAGCTACAATACAAACATTTTGAATCTTCATCTTCATAGGATGTTGCAAAAAATTATTAAACAATAGCTTAAGAAAGTAAACAAAGGTCCAATACATGACAGATCATAATCATGTAGCTCTATAAAGTGAACAAAGGTCCTCGTGCATATTCATGGGAATTCTAGTGAAATCACCACTTACAAAGAAAATACACATCTAAATGTCAGTTTTAACTATGTCCCAAAAAAAAATCCTTCCATCAATTCAAGTCTAGGTATGCCAAGCATACTCATCATCTATGGAGGATGACTCACAATAAAAAGTGGAATTGAACATTAAGTAAATTATAACTTGAATGCAACCTAACTACGGACATTCCCTCAAAGAATCCTTCAAGTGGAGGGTTCAATGAAGAGGCTTTATTCTATCATCATTTTATCCAAAGAGAACATGATAAATTATCAATTATTTTTTATGCCAAACAAAATAACTGTAAAACCAAACAAGAGTTTTTGAAGACATAATAAGGAAACTCCCTTCTGATAAATTACAAAAGATCAAAACCAAGTGTCTAAAAAGAACATCGGTGATGAAGCATGCAAACCAGCTAATAAGTTTTGTAGAATATAGAAAGTTGAAGAGGAATACAGCCTACCAAAGCTGCAAACGAACTGTTCTATCTTCAAGGTACATTGTTTTTGACAAAAAGTCAATGCCAATAGTAGCCTGAAATTACCAAGAAATTTGTCAAGAACCCAGCAGAACGAAAGGGGAAAAATAAAATACAAAAGTTGAAATGAACAACAAATTAAAAACTTTGTTTTTTGTTCTTTAATCCATTTCATTTATAATATACAATATCAAATATAAAATAGAACAATTAAGAATAAACTCATAAAGGTAATAGACAACGATCATTTCATGTGCTAGGACAGAGCAACAAAGCTCTCCAAAGGCTCTAGGCCATTCTGCTTGTGGACTCTAGGCCATTTCAAGTGCCTTATGAAATCAAACCATGAGCAAGAACCATAAATAAGAGATCACTTAAGCACACATTAGTATATAGTTTGTAGTCTAAACTATATTAAATCCTTTCATTTGTATACCCTGATACCTTTAATTGAATATATTATTCAAAAGTCGCAAGTTCATTTACTACCAGATGCCTATAAATAAATTCCTACATGCCTATTTATACTCTTTAAATAATTGGAATTGCTAATAGCAACACCCCTTACTTTTTGCACTAAAGATATGTTGATTTCATTCAAAAACTACAAATTTACATTTCAAATTAATAATTCCAATAATTCCTGCTTTACCTGATAATCATTCCAATCCATTTAATCTTAAATGACAAAACAAATAGTAATTCCAGAAAACTTCATAGTAATAAAGTAAGATTTGGAATTGGAGTATAAGGCTTTCTCACCATGCAATGTAGTAGCCAAGTTTCCATTTTGAGAGTAATTGAAATCGGATAAAGTCCATTTTCAATGCAGCACCCCACTAAAGTTGCAGTATTAGGATGGCAGACATGTCCAATAACACCCAACTCCATAAGGAACTCTTTTGTTGTCGTTGTTGTCCTTGGCCAACCTCTTCACATAGTCCTTCCATACCTATGTATACTTCTGAGTACCCTCTTCCAACCAAATTATCTGTAGTTGGGAAAAGTGAAAAAAGAATAATTATGATTGCAGTGTTTCCAATACTAACTTATCATGGCTTCAAAAGAATAACATTGATTTAGAGTTTCCAAGGCTATACACTGTTAACCATTAAACTCAATTTGGGTTTTCAAACAGTACTCAGCCACAAATCATTTGAAATTCCAGTACAATCAACAATACAATACCAGAATAGTTCTCAGCCAAAGGGATCTCATCTGGGTCGCGATAAACCATGGTTATTTACAAACATCACAACGAAAAAGTGGAAAATAAGAGATGAACAGCAAAACCGGTCAATCTGTGATTAAGAATAAATCAATTAATTGTGTTTTATAGCATCCAATTCCAGAAAACAAGAGATCAATTAGTCAGGCTCACGTTTCTTAGACCCCCAATTCAATAAGCTGGTTCTTGGACCTAATTTTGTGAATTAATAACAAAAAATAAGAATCTCGATGATCCAAAATAGGTATTCTCCAGTATGGTATCAAGAAATTATGGTTACCTAACATACTCCAACTTGGTGAGCAATCGATGAATAAAAGCCAAGGATGACCCATGCGATGGAGTGGCTAAACCCAGATCTGGGAGGGAGCCTGCCTCAAAACCCCAAAAGAGTGACCACCGACCAAATATTTGCGTTGCTGCCGCCCTCTACCACCGCGCCCCTGAACGAACGCGTCGGAACAAATAATGGTGAATGGTGAAGAAGATGGAAAAGAAGATGAAATAATGGTGACCAAACTCAAGGAGATGAATGATAAACAAATAAACAAATGAAAGGCATTCTGAACGAGAAAGAAAAGATTATGTGCAGGGACTAATAAATAAATGTTTAATATTTAGAACAGGGGCATATAAATAAATTCAATATTTTGTATGGGATTACCACTTTGACAGGTTGCAGGTTAATGTGTTCTGACCATTGATTCACTTAAAAATCAAATCCAATGGCCATAACATACGTGTGCACCAGTGCACGCCTTACCTATGGCGTGCACCATAAAACTGGCCTAGACACATAAGGTAGTTCGACCCTAAATTTAAATATTGTAAGTTTGTAACTGACTTTCAATATGTTAATTAATTCAACTATAATTTGAGAAAGCATTTTTCGTTCAAGGCATTTCTTTCACGGCATTTGTAACTGGGTTTTCTAGTTTTTTTTTTTTTTTGCTTAAATAAGTTTTTTGTCCATGAAAAGTTCCCGTTTTTTGGTTTTAGTCCTCTTACTTTTTTTTTCATAGGTTTTCATCCCCACTTTTTCCAAAGTTTAGGAATTGGTCCCGCCGTCAACTCTCCTCCGTTATCTGTTGACGTGACTAACGGAGGCCATGTCAGCAATGCCACGTCATCCACATGACGTTAAGTTTGACATGTCATCAGGGACTATTTCCAAAAAAATTGAAAATATATGGACTAAAACCAAAATCTGTGAACTTTGGAGGGACTAAAAATTTATTTTAACAAAAAAACTATTTTCCAGTCATTTTTCACACCAAGTCGTACAGGGACAGGAAACTACCTCGATATCCCCAAATATTCTCGTAAAGCTATTTTAAGAAACTTATACACAGTTTCCTCGTCTAGCTATACTTAGGACAATTCTGCAAGCTAGAATAGCCGAGTTAATCCTTTAACACAACTTTTCCATACAAATTTAACATTTTTGTTAACATCAAAACTTAAGAGATTATTTAACCAAAACCACTTTGGTTCCAACAAATTTGAAACCTATGGCTCTAATATATGATTTGTTTCTATTTTCTAGCCAAGTTTTGTCATGGTTTAAATTGTCAAATTCCTTTATCTGGTACGATTTTTGGTACAGGGATACCGAACTAATTTCCTTTTCCTGCACAACTTGCTATGAAATTTGGCAAGAAAATAGAAACAAATTCATATATTATGGACTACATAGTTAAAATTACTAAATTCCTTCATTTTGTATGATATATCTAATACTGAAGGGCCACAAGTTTCAAATTGACAAATCTCTTCATCTGGTATGATTTCTAGTACTCAAGGATATCAAGATAATTTCTTATTCCAGTTTGATTGCTCTAAAAATAGTTTTTGTTAAAATAAGTTTTTAGTCCCTCCATAGTTCACAAATTTTGATTTTAGTTCCTGTATTTTTATTTTTTTTAGAAATAGTCCCTACTGAGTGACAAACTTACCACGTGGATGATGTGATATTGCTAGCAAAAAATGGAACCGATTGACAGAGGGGACTAATTCCTAAACTTTGAAAAAAGTGGATATGAAAACATATGAAAAAAAAATAAGAGGACTAAAACAAAAAAACGGAAACTTTTCAGAGAACAAGAGCTTATTTAAGCCTTTTTTTTTTTTTTTTTAATAAAAACAATAATCTAGCTGGGTTACTCAGGTTTATCAGAGATAGAAACACGGCCTCCTTTCTAGATTGAGACCATACCTGCCAGGGAAAATAGATCATCGGCAGCTTTTATGAAAACTCCATAAAATCCCAGCAACAATATTTCTTATAGAGAACATTAATCTAAAAATCCCTCACACATTCCTTTTCTTCACATATATACTCATTGCTATTTCAAAACTAGTCCATTGGTTGAAATCCACCTTGGTCCTAGAAATTATGTTGCTAGCACTCCTCCCTAAATAAAAAAAGTGCTGTTAATTCTAATTGAACTCTTTCATCCTGCAATACTATTCTGCTTAAAGTCAGAGCAACGGTTGAAAATGAAACAAATTAGCACCCTAAAAGAGTACAGTAGCAGTTATCAATAAGCTAGCTTTGGCGTGTAACGGTGGCTGGATAGGGTCAGACGGACGTTTATACAAAGTGAATTATTGACTTATGGACATGATTCCAAACATAATGGCATGTTTGGATCCGCATCAATTATGCCCCAACATGCGTCCAGCTAAAGCTACCATATGTAGCTTATGTAGCTACAATACGTGGCCTATATATCTGAAATGTCCATTTCTCAACGCAGTTCCAAACAGGTGTTAAGAATAGACGATTTCATGAAAGTGAAAAAAAAAAAAAAAAAAAACAAAGGTAAACAATGACTCGTGGCAAAAAAACTGAAGCGCAGCTCCTGTATACGGTATAGTAAAGATAACCAGCACAACTTCAGAATAGTTGGAAATGAAAAAACGAGGGCACAGACAAGTTAAGCCAGAATTAAATATAAGCAAATCCAAAAATTGAAATGAGTCATAATGCAGTATTAAGTGCACAGGAACAGCTAAAATAACACCTAAAATGAGTAATGTCTGACCTCATCAAGCCTAACAAAGCAAAATAAAAGTACACTAAAAGCATACTCAAGAAAACCAGACATCGGTTTAGTCAAATAGGCTAAAACCCATATCATCATCAGATTCTTCAGCTGGCTCATCCTTCTTCTCCTCTTCCTTGGCAGCAGCAGCTGGAGCAGAACCAGAATCAGCAGCAGGTGCAGCAACAGCAGCAACAGCAAATTTGCTTGGATCCTGCATTCAACATAACAATTTGTAAATAAGAATGAAATAATGAATCAATATTCTAGAGTCATATCATCAAAATGTAGAAGATCATACCTTCAAGAACTCCTTAACCTCGTCTGCCTGAGGGAAAGAATATTCTGTGGCAACTGCAACAGCCAGAACATTCTTATAGGCATTGACAAACATATGCGGCGCAGCAGCAAGGGTTGGGTATGAAACAGCCAATGAAAGAGCAGTAACCATAGAGACACCAATAGCAAACTTCTCAATGAGATCATCCTCAGTGAGATCCAGAACCTCAGGGCTGAACACAGAACCATTTTCATAAACAGAAAGCACAACAAGCCCATATGAGAAGGGCCTTATCCCAAGCTTGGCAAGCAGTGCAGCTTCGGAAGAGCCAACCTTGTCTCCCTTCCTAATGAGTTCCACAGGTGTGATAATTTCGACAGTACCCTTGTTAATCTTGGTGGGAATGTTAAGCACCTGAAATGTGGAGGCTCAACAATAAACACACGACACCCACAACAAGAAGATTCAAGTTGTACAAGAACACAGAAATACAAACCTGGAAGAAAGAGGTCTGAGAGGGATCGAGACCAGTGTTGCCTGGAGGAACAACGACGTCAATTGGAGCAACCAAACCAACACGAGCAGGAGCTCCCACCTGTTAATACAAGACCAAAGTTACCGTATAAGACTACTTTAAAAACACCAAAGGTGAGAACTTATCAGCTCAATGCTGAATTTTACATACAAAAAGCAGAAAACATTTTAACATAATCCAGAAAGAGCATATTTCCAATCAATGATACTAGAAACAGAGACTAGATTATGGTATATTGCACAACTGAAGATTATTACAATTAAGGATATGTTTGAGAGTTTTGAAGGAGATAGAGACGGTTAGTAATGAAGTTATTTAAAGCAGAATGGAGTGAAAAGGCCAGTTAATTGTTTGGAAGAACTAATGAGGGAATGGCGGGATATTCCACTCCATTGCTTGAAAGTGACAATGATAATTAATGGAATATTTTGAGTTCCCATGCTTAACTATTAAAATTAATTACTTAAAAAGCTCTCAAGCAATGGTTTAAAATCTTTTACCACTTACTACTCCTTTACTAAAAACTAGCCTCCATCTATCCAAACATAGCCCAAGTAATAATCACAATGACAAGGACAAACATATTTCGTGACATGTGATAAACCAGATACAATATGTACAACAATCAAATCAGCTTGCAATTTCAAGATGACAAAAACACTAAGCCACTGTTCCATGCTAAAGGACCATAACAACAATGAATTTTTAGCAAGCATAACAATTACACGGTACAGTGAAAAAAACAAGAGAAATTAAAAAATTGTGAAAAGGTGACTGTACCTTGTACTTAGCAACCTCCTCTCTAACCTCCTTCAAGTCACCCTTAGTGAAAATTAATCCAACATTGCCCTGATTCAACGAACAAACCAATAAACGCATTTTTCAGAAAAAGGTGGAGAGGAAATAATGAGAGAGAGAGAGAAAAAGATAAAGAGAACGAACCACAAGAAGGGGGATAAGGTTGAGGTATTCTTGGTTGCCAGTGTTCTCGGCGTGGATCCTAACAGAACGCTTCATCATGGTGTTCTTTCCCATGAGCACGACGGAGTCACCACGGAGACCCCTGCGAATGTTCTGGAGCTGGTTGGATCCAACGTTGTCGGCGTTGACGACCAGGATCTGTGTGTAATCCTCAAGAAGCTGGCACAGCTTCGCATCGTATGCGGATTTCTTCTCGGCCTTGGTAGGTTTCACCATGATGATGATGATGTCTGGAATTCAGAGAGTAATAGACAGAGAGAAGTAAGAGAGTAGCAAAATCGAGGGCCAAGACGAAGCAGCGGCTAGGTCAAGGCGGACAGCGAAACGGCGCCGTCTCTTTAACCTCCTCTTTTTGCACAAAGTACTTAGGGTGAGGGGGAGAGTGGGAAAGAAGCAGGAAATGGTGTCGACGATGAATGAAAGGAATGCAGAGTACATATAGTAGTGGCACAAACCCTAATTGAGAGACTGTTAAACCTTGACAGGCCTACTGGGCTTCACGCTTAGGCCCGTGCAAATAAACTTTCTCATGACCCAAAAAATATCTTGAACATTCGAACAACGTCAAGTTTAAGAACAATTGTTTGGTCATTATTTGTTTGGTGGATGTTCCCCCAGAATTGGTCCAAGGCCCAATAGTTCAAGGCCCAGAAATATGGATGATAATTGAAGAGGCTTGTAAAATATTAATATTAAAATTGTATCCCCGAGATGTGCCCTCAGAGGGAACATCTCGATCAATCAGGAATAGCCGAGATGTTGGTGGAACCATTTGACATGCCGGACCCCGAGTAGCAAAGGAGAGGTATCCCGAGATCGATCTGCCCAGAGAGGAGCATGCAAGACATCAAAGTAGACAGCCATCTCGGATGAGCAGAAGAGGAAGAATGCATGAGTACACGCCATAGAGACACGTAGCAGTTCTAGAAGAATCCCATGATAATTAGAGATAGAAGAATCTCCATTCACATCCGGAAATCGCGCTAACTGTATGGAGGGGCCCACTTGGCGTAACCGTCTCGTGTGGCTCACACGCGCCCTAACCTCTATATAAATCGGTCATCCTCCTATCTAGGGCAACTCTCTTTTGTACCATTCATACCCCCTTATTCTTAGCAGAGCTAAATGACCTAGATGTACTAGCTCCGCTCCTTTGTACTTAAATCACCATTAATACAACACATACTTCTACTATTGTTATTTATTGTTTTAGCATAAACAGTGGAGGTAAATGGATGTGGTTGCTTGGGCCTTGATCAACCTTGATCCCATTTTTGCAAAAAAAGAAAAGGAAACTTTAGGTACCAAAAAAGAACAGGATGTCATTGCATATGTTTGTATAATTTCTAGTATCGTTCAGTATAGTTCTTTCTTTTTTGATTTTTGGGTAGAAACCTTGTGATAGGTTTTACAGGTGTTTTCCTTTTCATGCATCAACATAAGAATATTTTAATTATATTATTTTTTTGGTATTTAATTGATAATATTTTCTTAATTTATACAAATAATATTAGCGTAAGATATAATAATTTTTTTTATAAATGTATAATATAACATAGTTAACATAAATCTTGCCTGGTGCATAATGTCTTTATGAGGAGAAAAGTTATTATCAAGATATAATTAAGATTAGGTTAAAAACTTTTTCTTTAAAAAAAAAGAAAAGAATAGTGCCTGTTATAAAAAAAAAAAAAATTCAACCAATGGCCTGTTTGTTTTAATTTTTTTACAATGCATGCGGAGATATGCAGCTTCCCAATACACTATTATTAAAACTTAAAAGTACAAAGTGATAGCTTTCAACCAATATGGTTACAAATGCCTTTGATGTAGAAGAAAATTAAAACAAATAGGCAATAACTTGACGATATAAATACAGGCCCTGTTTGGATAAACAGCTTATTTAAGCGTTTATGGCATAAGAGCTTATCGTATGAGAACTTATGCCATAAGCGCTTACATTAGATAATAACCTATTTGTGTTTGGATATGTATATTGAAAAGTACTTATACAAAAAATGAACCGTTTGGACACATAGTTATATAAGCACTTATAAAATGTTATATTTATAAAAAAAATTAAAAGTTTTGATAATGAAACCATAATTAAAAATACATCAGATGCATGAGCACTTATGATCAAACATAAGCATTGGAGTATCTCTTTGGAGTATTTTAGTAAACAGTGAGTGTGCGGCATACTTGTTTCTACCCAAAACAAGCCAGCGACAATGGATACCCGCATAAGTAGCTGGCATGCATACAAGCACGCTGACAGGGCTCCCAAACTAAGCACCCTTGACATATAAACATGTCCTAAAGCAATAGAAGGAATTCCCAGATAAAACCAAACTCCCAAAAGAAAACCAAAAGTGAGGAACATTAGTGGGTCGTGGTGCTGTGAGGAACAGAGGAAGTTAAACTACAATACTAACCCAAAGTGAGGAACAAGAATGGCGGTGCCGTGAAGTGCTGTGACAGTGTGAGACAACCATGAAGGTGTTGTGAATTGAGTAGGAGTAGGAAACACACAGAAACGAAAGGAGTATGAACAAAAATGCTAGCAAGCCGGAAACACTCAGAAATAAAACGCAGAGGAATGAAGCATAGATGACTACCTGACTAGCAGGGAAGACAAGACGCAGTGGCAGAGTGGGATGATAGGAACGGGAAGGAGAGGCTCAAGTAAACAAAATAAAATATAAAAATAAAAATTTAAGTGATAAAGGGCTGCCCAGCAGAATCGAGCTCGGACAAAAATAAGAAAGTATTATCAGTGAGGCATAAGCACCGCCTAAGTTGTACCATAAGCATGTTATTTGAGTTTCTGAAAATAAGCTATAAATAGCTTATGTGACAGCCATAAGCTCTTATCATAAACTCTCACAAACACCTTCATAAGTACTTCTGCTAGTAGATAAGCTCAAATAAGCTCCTTATCTAATTGTTTTAAACAAACAAATCAAATCATATGACAGGGTTGATACGGATCTCTTGCAGCTTAACCAGAGGTCTCGAGTTCGAATTCTGGCTCTGGTAATGGAGTAGCGTTAAAACTCGAGAGAGAGAGCTTTGTCGCCCTTGTGGTCCTACCCGGCTCAAGGGATTAGTCTCCGCAGTTGCACACAGAGGATACCCTGAGAAACCAAAAAAAACATATGACAGGATTGCAAACTCATTAGTCCAAATTGCAAATGGGAACAGTTGTGTATCAGTCTTTATATAACATTAACTTTATGGCACTTGGGAAACAATATTTAACATAATATTTAACAAAATATTTAACATAATATTTAACAAAATGCAAACAATAACAAACCCACATTAAAATTTTGGGAACTGCAACAAACTTTAGTAGAAAGTTTATAATTATCATCACTCAAAACAAACTCATGTCCAATTTAAATTGCAAATATCGAATGTGATTAGCAAATGTTTTAGCTAAACCTAAAGGTGTAGCAAAAAATGTGTACCAACACTTTTAGGCAGTGAAATATGGAATTTGGATTCTTTAAATTTGATTTTTCTTGAAGTTCCTATATTTAGATAAATTTTAAGGATATTTTGCCTTTACTATACCCAACAAATTTGACTCTAAAACCTTTTTCCAGATTTTTGTCTAACTGCAAGGGAATTCGGGCATTCCCAAATGCTGGGAATCCTGATCCTAAAATATGGACATCTTCAAGTGGTTCCAGATAAAAATTAACATCGTGTTTGGTTGAGAGAGGGGAGGGAAAATTACACTTTTATATTTGGTTCAGGAGGGGAGGGGAGAGATTTTAAAGCAAATTTACTTTTAAACCCTAATAATTATTTATTTCAAAATGACAAGTGAAGATATTTTAGTCAATACATGAGAAATGTTTTAAAATCCCTCCCCTCCCCTCCAAATCCCCCCAATATTGGAGGGGAGCCAGAATGCACTTAAGGACGGATTTTGCTCCCCTCCCATCCATTCCCCTCCAACCAAACAATACCTAATGAAATAGGGAATTCATCGATTCAAAGTAACGAAATCAAAATAATAACATACATAACATTAAACAATACCATCAATTCCCAAAAAGTCAACATTCATGGAGTATTATTTTCAAGAATGATTTTTAGTGTTACTTCTTAATGACCAAATTGGTGAAGACGATAATACTGCTCTTCTTTCTTTTCTTTTCTTCCCCTTTTTTTCTCCTTCATTTTCTTCCCTTTTTCCCTTCTTTTTTCAAGGCCCTTTTTTTTTTTTTCTTGTTTTCCCATCACAGAGCCCTTACCACATAAGCTCAACCAGATGTTTTTTTTGCACTAAGAACAGTGGTTTGTCTTTGTTAATCATTGAAAAATTGATGGACATTTAGCGAAAGGACCGAATTTGAAACAAGAAAAAAATAAGGGAACCAAATATGCAAAAAAGGGACCAAAATCGCACATGACATCAAAAATGCAATTAAGCCTTTTATTAAAAATAATATATAATATATTAACTATTCTTGTTAGTAAATTAAGACATTTAAAATATTATCATTATCATGAGTCATATATATCACTCATTTATAATGTATATTTATATTAATCACCTTTATTTTATTTAGGCTAAATTATATTTGTATCCCTTATCTTTAGTTTTGGTTTCAATTTGGCTTCTCTTTTATTTTTTGTTTCAAAATGGTCCATTATTTTACAAAGTTATGTCAATGTGATTGCTCTTTTATTTTTTGTTCCGAAACAGTAGTTTATTTTTCAAAAGTAATACTAATGTGGTCCTTTTTTTTTTTCCTGAAATGTTCCCTCTTTTCATTTTTTCCCCCTGAAATTGTCCCTTATCTTATAAAAGTTATATCAATGTGATCCTATCGATACCACAATTTTAACAAGAAAGACTATATTGAAACATAAAATAAAGATAAGGGTTTAAAATGGAATAAAAAGTAAAAATGGATTAAGCTGAAACCTAAAATAAAGTCAAAAGACCAAAAATAACATAAAATAAAGATTAGATATCAAAAATATAATTGGCAAAATAGTTAGATAAGTCCTATACATTTATTTTATTTTTTATATTGGTCATATAAGATTTTATTTTTCAAATTAGTCTTACACGTTATATTCTGTTTCCATGTTAGTTATTTCCGTCAATTTCGACCTAACACCATCAGTTTTGATCTGATATGGGTATCACTTTAGTCTGACACATGGCTTTTAATCTAACAATGGAAGGTCGAAATTGACGGAAATGACTAACGAGAAATGAAACGTAACATGTAAGACTAATTTAAAAAATAAAAAAACTTATATAAAAAATATGAAAAATTAAATAAATGTATAAGCTATTTTGCGATTATAATTTATCCATTTATTTAATAGGTGAACGATGGTACAAGGCAACAACTGATTGCCACAGATGACAGAACTCTGAAACCAAACCACACAGAGACACCTCTCCCATGGCCTCCACTTACCGTGATCGCACATCGGAGTTCCGGTCACTGTCAACGACTCTGAAGAAGATTGGTGGATCCACACCCGCCCCTCCCTCTGAACAACCCGAAAATGTTCCATCCACAACATCTCGAAGATCCGATTTCAACCGGAAAGCCTCCCGAATCGGGTTGGGCATCCACGAAACCTCCCAGAAGATCTCAAGGCTCACTCAACGTAAGTAAAGTAATATACCCATCTCCCTTTTCTCTTTCATTTCGTTGAATCAATGCAAAAATTCTCTCTTTTTAATTAACGCGCGTGGTTGTGTCTGTGATATTGCAGTGGCAAAGAAATCATCAATGTTCAATGACCCCATTATGGAAATCCAAGAATTGACAGCTCTCATTAAGAATGACATCACGGCATTGAACTCAGCTCTTTCGGATTTGCAAACCATTCAGAATATGGAGATGGCTGATGGGAATTACTCTCAGGATAGGATTGTTCATTCTACTGCTGTTTGTGATGACTTGAAGAGCAAACTCATGGGGGCCACCAAACAGCTTCAAGATGTCTTAACTACTAGAACAGAGGTTAATGAAAAAAAAATAAAAAAATTTCTTTGTTTTTGTGTGTTTATCACATGCCTGACTCAACATGAATTGAAAAGGCTTTTGTTGTTGTTTGTATTATCAATTTATCATACGACTGGTTAATTTTCTCCTGGCTTATTAATGTCCTTAATGTTGTGCATATTACTCCAGAATATCAAGGCTCATGAGAATAGGAAGCAAATATTTTCCAAGAATGCTGCATCAAGAGATAACCCTTTCCATCATCAACCAAAGCCACCCACTGAGCCACCCCCTTGGTCAAATTCATCAAATGCATCTGAGAGTTTGCAACAAACATCGGTGTGAGTAATTTCCATCAAGTTATATGTTAACGGTTGTTATTATGCCATGACATGAATGTACTTTATTTGTTTACCAAAAGAAATGAATATACATTATCTATCCTTGCTTCCATATTGTAAAGTCAGCGAGTTTGGCACAATTTGCAAACATGAAAAACCTGGCCGCTATGGTGGGTAATTTCAAATATGCTTCTCTAAAGTGTTGGGGGTTAGCTGTTGGTGAAACCCATTTTCAAAAATTCAATCTTTCGACAGCGATAATTTTCTTAACTAGATAAGTATTAAGTATTATACAGGGCGATAGTCATCTAAGAGAAGCAGAATATATATTTCTTATGTTGATAGGTGATTCTTGTTCATCTTGTTGAGAAATTTGATTCTCGGACTCGGCAGACAGTCCTAAGTAATGCAAGGCTAGGCCCAGGCTAGTCTGAATAGAAGATCTAAGTTTGCTATTTGTGATGGTATTCCAATATGAACATGCAAATAAATTACTTAAACCTAAACTGACTTTAAACAGTTTGAGGGGAATTCACTTTCACTAGCCTTTTGCTTTATTCTCTTTCAGATATTCATTTTTTTGTTAGATATAAAAATCATTCATGAACTTTCACCTAATAGGTTAAATTTTTGGGAGAGCTAGTTCTTACATGGTATTAGACTTAGAGCCTCTATGACTAAGTGGTCAAGAGTTTGATCTAACACCCCCATTCTTCTAATAAGTGGAATTTCAGCATAAGGTGGGTGAACCTGTGCATTTTCCACGCTTTAGGCTCAAATTACTTGTGTGTCAGAGGGTGTTTTAGATATAAAAGCCATCCATGAGCCTTCACCTAACAGCTTAAGCTTTTGGAAGGGTTTGGTTCTTGAGAGCTTTTGATCTGCTGCTTCTCTACATATCAAGAAAACCAGGTGGAACATGGTTATAATCTCTTTACTACATTATTGTTTCTATTTCCTCGATTTTCTTCTACCACTAATAAATTGAACGGCATCTTTGGAATGCGATAGTCACAAGTTTTGTCATTGTATGTGTCTGCGATGTCACTTCAAGTGGCTAACCTACAATGAACTATGACATAGCTAACCACAGTTTTCTATTTAATGATGATAAGTTTAATACATAAAATTAAAATGTATTTTGGTTGTGTAATTTTTTCTTTTTTTAAAAAAATTTGCCTTTTAAAAAAATCCATGGTGCTTCATGTGTATGTTTTATTTATTTATTTTTATTTAAAGTTAACATGGTTGGCCTCTAAAAGTTTAATTGCTGTAAATTGATTCATTTGTATCTATATCTCTCATGCAGATTACCATCAAATGGAGTTCCAGCTGGTAATCAACTAAGGTATGTTGATCAAGTTGTCCTTTTATCCATTTCTATATAACATGGTTATATGTTGGTCTAGAGAACCCAATAATCACCTTCAACTAGCACTTTATGTAAAAACAGATGGCATTCATTTGGTTGTTGCTGGAAATCCGCCTTAATTGCGGTCTGTCCTTAGTCACCTTAATTGCGGCAACTTTGTGCTGCCTTTATTGCAGCCACTAGCACCTTCATTGTACTGGGTATGAGGGGTGTGTTTAGTCCCACATCACCTAGAGATATGGCCTAAGTAGTGCTTATAAAGCTTGGGCAATCCTTACCTTACAAGCCAGTTTTGCGGGGTTGAGTTAGGCCCAAAATCTAAGATGGTATCAGAGCCTATCCTAGATCCGTTGTTGGGTTGCACTCATCATCCACGCTCCAAGCCCATTGGGCATGGGCGTGAGGGGGTGTGTTGGAAATCCGCCTTAATTGCGGTCTGCCCCTAGTCGCCTTAATTGCGGCAACTTTGTGCTGTCTTTATTGCAGCCACTAGCACCTTCATTGTGCTGAGTATGAGGGGTGTGTTTAGTCCCACATCGCATAGAGATATGGCCTAAGTAGTGCTTATAAAGCTTGGACAATCCTCACCTTATAAGCCGGTTTTGTTAGGCCCAAAATATAAGAGTTGTCATGGATCATAAAACTGATTGCATTTGAGATTAAATTTTTGAGTGCATGTTGCTTTCTTGCGATTATGTGATGACGGGTACAAGGCATCTGCTAAGATTTGATTATGTCAGTTAATACTTGTTGCAAATGAGGGAATGTCTAGAAAGTTTAATGGGCCTTTTGTCGTTAGCATATTAACTTTTAATGTGGGTAAGAAGTCAGCTGGGCTCTTTGTTGAGATAACCACTTGGGTTTCTTTGACTGTAGAGGCTCTGTCAAACAGGGTTGTGGTCCTCATGGATTTCTTTTTTCTGTTCTAATTTATATTAAATTCCCTTTCTCTGTGAGCATGACTCATCTTGTCTGTGTGTTTTGATGACTGAATAGAATTTGCTGCCCAGCAAGTATAATCATTTGATGGCTGTACATTTTTTTTTCCAGTTAATTTGATACGGTTCATGCGTTCCCACTTCCCAGCATTCAATTATGACTAGATAGATGGTCTTTAAATATTAGGCATGTCTTTTGAATTGTTTTTCAGCACCAAATACAAGGGTTTTACATCTTACTTGACCAAGTTTAATTTGGATAGATATCTTGCCATTTTTCAGTTGAGTTAAATTACAGAGCAATTTTCTTTCCATGATTCCACTATAGTTTTTCTAAGAAATAGAAAAGCACCTCCTTAAAGACTTTTAACATCGTTATGTTTACATTTCTACCATTTATAATTTGCCTGCATAATTGAGTTGGCAATTATCAGAATGTCACAAGAGATACGTGTTTAATATGGTCATTCAATTTTGGATCTTGTTACATCTCAATTATTTGCCTGAAACTTAAGCAAGCCTATGAATGCGCTGGTAAATTTTTATTCATAGGTTCTTTAAATGCATTGCTTTTGAAATGAATTGGTTAAATTCTTTACATATTTTCTAACTTAATGGCAACTTGTGGTAAATTTGCTGATGCAGACGAAGGTTAGCTGTGGACAACACTCCATCCCAGCAAATGGAAATGTCTATGGTACAGCAGGTTGTTCCTCAGCAAGAAAATTATGCTCAAAGCCGGGCAACTGCACTACACAATGTTGAATCTACGATCACAGAACTTAGTGGGATCTTCTCCAATCTGGCGACAATGGTTGCCCATCAAGGGGAACTAGCTATCAGGTTTTTCTCTCTTTACTTGAATGTTTGATATTTGATACTCCTAGTTTCACATCGCTGCAACTGAAGTTCGCTACTTTTTCCTCCTCTTAATTGAGATTTTGGTATATTCTATAAATTTTGAATCACCAATATTACTATGAATGAACCTGTAGCTGTTGACATTTCTAGTAATTAGGATTAAATCCACCTAACTGACATGGGCAGGATTGATGACAACATGGATGAGTCGTTGGCAAATGTTGAAGGAGCTCATAGTTCTTTGTTGAGGCATCTCAACCAAATATCATCGAACCGATGGCTTCTAATCAAGATATTTGCCATTCTGATACTTTTTCTGATGATCTTCATATTCTTCGTGGCTTAATATACCTACTAATGCCAATCCTGGATGTTTTACTTCATGGCTTGGCTTACTTGGATTTGTCTTCGTCCTTCTCTGGAGGAAAAAACGCAAGAGCAGCTAAATGAAGAGTTATACACATGACGGATGTGTTCTATCTGCATGTGCACAGGGCTCCATTGATATGTAAACTTTTTCATTCCCACATTATGCTTTTTGGCAATCACTATCAGGTGTTTTTAAAAAATTTCCGTGGCATATGGCCCCCAAAACTTTATAGGAGTTTAATGCAGGATTAGAATTATACCAGTGCTTGGTAAATTGATATAGAATCGGAGATTTGTATTTTTGGAATGACACATTTTATAAGATGCAAAAAAAGAGGGAGAAAGAAAAGACAATGGTTCAAATTATTGTACCAGTAAGTTACCGAGAAATTGTGGTAACATAGAAATCCTATGTTTCAATTATTACGTGCATAATGTAAGAAGAGCTTTTGGATATTGTAATTTCAAAATTGATTTATAATTTTTAAGTTTTATGTGTGAGATAGAATTATTTTTTATTAACCACTCTATTCGTTAGTCATTGCTATACTAAAGATCTTCGATGTCTTATGGTTTATCTATCTTGTTATTTGTGATGCGTGGAATGAAGTCTGTATTTGCATATGTTAACTTCTCTCGGGCTTCTGGTATTCCCTTTTCTCTTTTTCTTTTTGGGTACATATGGGTTAGAGAGGGATTCTTGTACTGCTTTAATATTTCAAAATGCTATTCAAGTAGCCTTTACTTTTTCACAGACAATAACACTAATTTATTCACAGTGAGGATGTTTTGCTTTACACAGAGACCAGATGAGGTTGCAGCCAAACACATAAAGCTGGTTAATGACGTAAATTATTTGTTGCAGCTATTGATTGCTAAGAATCTCCTTTTTCTTGCCAGTTTTTTAGATGATTTCACTAGTTCAGTTGTTTGGCACCATCCGTCTGACTTTGCCAAAGGTATTAGTACTAAATAAAAGGCAGAGAAAATAAGGATTTGAAAATAGAAAGTGAAGCCAGATTGAGGTCCAGAGTTCTGACTGTTTTAGTGTTAGAAAAACATGCAAAAGGCAAACCTAGCCTAAGTTGACCTGATTTGGAAGATAATGAGAATCCTGAATCCCCCTCTCCTCTTACTATCGTTAAAAGATAGAAAATTGGTCCCAAAGCTTAGCATAATCAGCCTGTGGGTGCTCCGGTGCTGCAGGAGGACCATTTTGACCACAAGTACTGCTAGTAGATATGATTGTACTTGACAATGGATTTAAAGGTTAGAACACGTGTAAAAGAGAGAAAACCAAATGAACGACCACCCTTAATTTTTCGTTTTGCTTTGGTACGTTCCATCATAATTTGTTACAATAATTTTAGACGAATCTTCACTTTAAGGTAATGCACAGGTTCGGGGCATACAAGCTTTGAGGCTTTCTTTTTAACCTATAAAGCATGTTTGATGCATATCAACTCACGTGACTTTTTTCCTTCAAATCTACTAAAGCTGAATAAAATTCTAGTGATACAAGACGATGATATATTAAATTGGAAAATTCTATGTTACCTATAATTAGTGGTAACTTGTCTGCTTAGTAATATTATATGTTGAACGAATCTAAATACATCATATGGTGGTTAACAATACTATCAATTGTGCGGAATAACAGTAATTTGGGATACTATCGAACTCTTTTCATTAAACCTTTTGATGTTATACTTTAATTGTGTTTACAACTTTACACTAGACTTTGATTGGTTGAGGTTTACACTAGACTTTGATTGGTTGAGGAAGCAGACTCTAGTTTTCAATAAATCATATTAGACACATCTTCTGTACACGTTGAAACAGCAAATGTTTATTTAACTCTCCCCCCCCCCTCCCTCTCCTTTAAGAAAGTAAGCTAATGGGTTACATTGACTCTTGAATAGTGCAATATATCACATCTAATAGGCTATGTTGATGTGTGCTAACTAGGAGATGGAGGTTAGTGTCATAGATCCATCTAAGGTGTATCAAAATCCTGGCATAGTTGAATCTAGGTCAACTGGAAAAATTTCACCTCAGCAGAAGGAACATGGTCAGAGGAAACTGTTTGACAACAGGGGTGTTGGATCTCATAGACATGTAAAATCTTCTAGTTCAAGTACTTTCACTACTGATCTTAGTTTGGATAATGACACCAAGGTTTTCATAAATGAGTTCTCCACTCCTGCTCACAATCCAATTGTCCACTGTCTTGGGAGGAAAATGATTGATCTGGGACTTCAGTGGGGACAGGCTCTAACGGTAGAAGTAATTAAGTGAATAAAAATATTCAGATGATGAGTTCCTCTGCATTGTAAGCTTGGTTTTTTTCCTTATTTGGTGATTGGAAAGTCGTATGGGCATAATACTTATTTTGTAAAAGGTGATGTCTTTTGATTGGCTTATAAGATTGTACTGTTGTAAGAGGCAGAGAAGGGTTTGAGAATTGAGCTAGAAAGGAACTTATCTTTTGTAAATTAAAAGAAAATTGTTGCCACATTAACATCCTGTGGTTGGAACTTGGATGACCAAGGAAGTCTTTGATGATAGTGATGCATGAGTTTTATTTACTCTACAGTCGCAACCAGCTGTTGACAAATTTGTTAACAGTTCCTTGTTTGTTTTTGCTAAAGTTACTTAATAGCTTATTCAATAGCCTACTATTCACCAAATGAGGTATGTTTGAATTGGTCAATGAGAAGGTGTCATGTTAAGAGAGAAAGAACCTCCCAAGACTTGTCTCATAAAGCAAGACTGAGATGCCAAGGCAAGTCACCAATTTTGCATAATTCGTAGAAGCAGTTGATCACCATCACCATGTATTGGAAGGAGAATTTAATTCTTGAGTATAGCTAATTTGTGTAATTCCACATACAAATTATGAACTAACAAATTCTATCACGTTAAAAATGAGGTCTGTTGAAAAATTATGAGCATTGGATTTGTACAAGAATGCTTAAAAATAAGAATCATTGGACACTCCATCTATTTTATGATATTTCCTGCTGTACATTTTATACAGAAAGTTCGTGTAGAAATATTCTTAAATCTTTGTTATTTATTAATTTATTTTGCAGTGGGAGTTGCTACTTCAAAAAACACTTCCACAATAATCTCTAGTAACAAACTGTTTAGGTAGTTTTGTATTTCTATTTATTATAAT
Organism: Echinosophora koreensis; assembly: GCA_035048595.1. Lineage (NCBI taxonomy): Eukaryota > Viridiplantae > Streptophyta > Magnoliopsida > Fabales > Fabaceae > Echinosophora > Echinosophora koreensis. Next base: position 4,195,855 of record JAPCYP010000019.1, on the reverse strand, counting down.
TTGATTTACTACTGTGACTTAAAATATCCACTCTCATCATTTAAGCTGAGATAAACTTGAACTTTTTAGAATGATTTGATTTTTCACAATCCTTTATTGTCACTTCAAGCATTTCTGGTCTAAGTGGCAGCTAAAATCTACTAAAGAAAATAGTTTGCAGATTCCGGATCTTCTGAGTTGAGTGGCCTGATGGTAACAAGCACTGACTAATGGCAGGCAGAAGGGGAAAGGATTCAAGTCTTTGTCCCAATGATCATATACATTCAGTAGCTGGTGAAGGGTGTTCATCAATTAGAACCAAGAAGTAACAATGCTGATTCTGTGGAATCTTCCTTGAAGACCAACAGAGAGCCATAGCCTTGGTCAGTGCTTGAAAGTGATGCTGTTAGATTCCCACTATAACAATGTTAGACCCAAACTTATCTATTACAGGGTTTTAAATTAAAGGTCTGTGACCCCAATGTTTTGGTTTTGAAGGTCTCCGAAACCGAAACGTGACTGCAAATTGTCTGTAATTGCGATAAACGCGACCGCAATTTAAAATCTTATACATATCACCTCATATTTGCGTGACTTTTATCATCTGATTATAGTTGGATTCACATGAATTTTAATTCTGTCACATAAACAAATTTGAGAGAGGTGTGTGTGTGAAATTAGTGTGTTCCTTGCATTTTTTCCGCTATAAAGCAGAGTAGCAGACACATGAGATGAAGAGATCAGCCCAACTTTTAGCATATTATTGTGACCAAAATAGGAAAAGTTGTTGTAATACATATGAATTGCAGGGGCATGGAATGAAACTGACTGTGGTGAGTTCAAGTGGGAAATGATGGTATAGTTGCTGTGTTATGACTATTTATTATTTGATGGAATTTGCCGACTTTGTCTTCAACATGCATATAACTTTGATGTAACCTTTCCTTGATTTTGGTGCTACAATACAATAATTCCACACCAAGAAAAAGTAGTTCGATGATGCCATGTATAGTAAATTAGGAAGGCCAATGTTAATTTGTTTCATGGTTTAGACCTAAACACGTAGTTAAACTCTGTTCCTCTGACAACTGATGGAGGGATAGTATTCATGAATCATGATGACAATCATTTTCTTAAGAGACGTGAAGGTGCACTCGAAGCAAATGAGCTCACTGGGGAACTGAAAGGCTTTAACAAAACCATATCTTAGCACACTGTTTTTTCACTCATTTATCCTTGCACTTTTTGAATGTAAAATTAATCTATTGGAATGAGAGCTATATGGTTAGGCCTTCTTTACAAGTGACGTTTCCAAAACTTGAAGTTGAACCTTTATCCTCTCTTAAAATCATAGTTAAACTATCATTATTCCCAACCTTTGGGTATGTCTTATCACACATTGAGTAGTTATAGGGTGCATCAAATTAAAGAGAAGGAAAAATATTTCTTTTTGAGTAAAATTGTAGTAAAGACTTCGTTATGATAACTATGACGAGTCGAAATTAAATTCAATATTAAAAAAGTAAAACTGGTCTTAACAATTAGTAAAAAGCTTAGCAGAAAAACATTAGAAGGCGAACTGGTGCTTAGATTCTAATAATTTACCGAGTATATTAAATTTGGGTTTCACGCTATCATTGTACGAAAGGAATAAAAATTTCATGTAATAAAGTCAAATATTTCAAACAATTAAACAATGACATTATTCTTATTCTCTCTCAAATAGTGTATTGGGTTATTTCTGTGACCGCTTGAGTTTTTATGCATGTAATACTCAGATTCTCCATGACAATGGATATATATTAAATGGCAGCAAAATCTCTTGTCGAAATAATACATCCTTAAATACATCTATGCTTAAGATGGGCCTATCTAGTTTAATAATAGGGGGGAAGGTAGGATAACCTTATCAAACTGTAAGAACTGTAAGCAATACTATTTGTACCATTTTTAGATTCACAAAGCTGCACAAGTGTACAGGTGTGGTTGCGTTAAGTTCCACACTTGCTCTACCTAAAACTTCTGTTCCTAACTCAACTCAGCCACATGTATTACCAGCGTAAATTTGCACACTCAGGGTTAATTTAGTATTGAGTAATGATAAATGAACACATTTTTGGTGTCCAACATCGTATATATATATACGTATTTACACTTGTTTATAATTTTTTCTCTCTCATTACATATATTTAGCACTTGAAAACAACTCACCACCATATGGTGTCTATACTTGATGTCCCAAAAATGTGTGCATTTATCATTACTCTTTAGTATGAGCGAGGGAATGAGATAGAAAATAGAAAATTTATCTGAACGTCGAGAAACTAAGACCCCATTTGGATAGCATAACTTATAGCTTAATAGAGCTTCTATGCTCATATAAGTACCTTTATGTAGGAAAAAAAACTGTGTTTGGATAAGCATAAATAAGTAAGTTATTTTAAGAACTTATTTTGAGTTTAAAAAAGCTTAAAAACCTTTAGAAGTTATTTTGGATAAGCTTAAAAAAAGCCATTTTTAACTTATTTTGAGAAGTTATATTTTGGCTTATCGAAAAAATTGTGTCAAAATTTATAAGGTAAGTTATTTTGTATATTTTGTAGTTTCTAAAATCTATTTTTTGAATTTGTATCCAAATACTAAATAACTTAACTTAAAAGGAGCTTAGGACAAAAGTTTTTCACATAATTCCTTCTCATTGAAGTGTTTAAATATGTTGTTTACCCTAAAAGGAACTAAGCCTAATCCCATTCTCTTTAATAATGCACTAAATAATTCTTAATAATGAAACCAATTATAGCAATGATGAAAGGGCCCAAAACCCATAATTTTGTGAACCAACATTGTAGGTAGGGTCGATGGAATTCAAATCAGTATATTAGAAGAAAGACGAAAGAGAAAAAAGCTAATTCAAATCAGTACAGCCATGATTCCTTGGCAGTCATGCTGCAACAAAAAATGATAGCCGATGCCGCATTAACAAATTGAAAAGTATTTTACACCCCCACCCCTTCCAAAAAAATAATATATAAAACATAACGAAAGAGAGAAAATTTGTGTAGATAGTATGGTGTTTCCTAAACTCAGCCACCTTGCCCATCCTATTGATTGCATATATAAGAGGCTACAATTTCTCATTATGAACTGCATCCCAACAAAGGGCTAGACTAGAACCAATTATATTGTTGCCCCTGCATTCATATGAATCATATACATCAATACTGCACTCGCCATTGCTCGAATGATGGAATAGAAATTGGGATTGAGCACTTTGTAGAATGCTAAAGTGGCTTTGGAATTGAGGATAGACATACATAATAGAAGTTCCGTGCCCAGCATTCATAATTCTTGGTCCTACATCCATAATTATCCCACTACAAGTTTTTAAGTCTAGCCATAAGAAGAGTTTAAAGCAATTTAATTTGTTAGAATATATAAAACATATACATTTTATATTCACCAAGATTGTAAATTATAGACAAATATTTTCTTTCTAATCGGAATATCAGATATATGATTGAAGTTGAACCCTTAATTAAACTTAATTGTGGGGACTTGATGCTCACAAGCATGTCCTACAGTCCTAGGATGCTTGTTTCTAATCTTAATAAAGTCGATTCCAAAGACGGAAAGTTAAGAAAAATAGAGATTTAGCCATAAAAAGCAAACAAAGCATGCAGCATAAATGTTTTCAAGGGATAAAATTCAAAAAGAAGCTTTTGAAGATAAGAAAAAGCCAAATAAATCCAACATTTTCCTTTTCATTGGTATTTCAATTAATATCGTTTTATTCCTCCTCTTTGTGGGTACCCGAAAATTCCTTCTAATCATCATTTTCAGCTTGGACCCTCTGGTTAGTGGTGCTTGCATCCTTGCAATTTGTTAAGGTGTGTTTGAAAATACAAGGTTGAAGAGACGGAAGTGCTTTTGGGAGAATTTAATGTAAGTAGCTTCTCCCTTTTAAAATTGATTATGAAGTATTTGTTAATGGACTCAAAAAGTGTTTTCTCATTACATGGACTTAATCCGGATGATGTATATGGTGCGTTTGATTTGCAAAAAATCAGGGGACTGGACAGCACAAATATTTTTGTCCCCTGTTTAATTTAAAAAGTGGTCAGGGGACAGGAAAAAAAAAGAGTGAGACAGGACAAAAACCCAAAATTTTGCCCCCCACCAAACCTTGTGACAACTTTTTGTCCCATTGACAGACTACCAAAAAAGACAAAATTATCTTTACATCCCCCCAAAACACGTTAACATTATTTAATATTTTCCAAACATTAACGTAATATATAATACATATTAATAATATATAATATTATTATGATAATAATAATATATCATCATATATACTATATATTATAAAAATATATTATATATATTGCCTAATACTTATATATATTAATAATATTATATATTAATACATAATAATATATATTACAAAGGGTATCATAATAAAATTAATATTATTTTACTTGTGCTGTCCATTATCTCTATCAAACAATGTACATGACAAAAAGTTGTCATGTGACTCAAAGAATTATACTGTGTTATCCTGATTATCATGTGCTATCTTGTGTCTTAATACATCTCAAATGCACCCATAAAATCTACCAAGATATAGAGCCAAGAAAGAGACCAAAAGAACTTAGAAAATAGTATAACCTACAGTAGTATTGCGTGAACGCTATGTTTACCAAACATGTATACTTGGGGGAATTAACGGATCTCTTCAGCTAGGAACTCCAGGGAAAATGTAGATAAGTAAGGCTAAAGGTTTCCTTTGTAAATGCACCTAACTGCACCATAATTGTCGCTGATGGGTGATCAAGTATATAGAGTGAGTGATATATATAATAGTTCATAATTCACCCGCTAAACATTTTGCGTACATGCTACAATCTTCCCTTGTATGGTAGTTAGGGTCTTTTATTTTCTAAACATTTGGTACATAAATAGTAGTGGCCCTGGTGCTTAATTTGTACTCATTAATCTTCATATTAGCTGGTTACTAAAACATTATTGGACGCACATATGCTTGGAAAATACTATATAGCACCCAAGGAAGAGACAAAGGGTGACTTAAGTGGAGGATTACCTCATGATATGAAATCCTCTCATGTAATGACGATTGGAACTACCTAGGGATGGACAAAATGTCATCCACTAACACAAGGTTAATTTGATAGTTTCAACAAGAAATAGGATAAAGGATAATGCTAAATTCTGTAGAAATGAACAAGTTGGGTAGCTAAGCAAATTAATCACCTTGAAGCAAATAGTGAGTCAGCCCATAAGAGTAAAAGGGACAAAGAGCATATATCATGGAAAAGTTAGAAACCAAGTGAAGGAGGGAGCGGTCCCCCCAACCACTAAGCATGTTAATTTAACTCATTAATTGATAAGGAAAGCTAATACTGATATGGATAGATCCATATATAAACAAACGAAATCATCCAATATGCTCCTCTCTTTTGACTAACCGAAGATTAGTTAACCAAATTCTTTTACAAATGGTTTCATTTTTCTTGATCATCTTTAGAATAAGATATTGAAAATATTAAAATATAAATATGTAAAGACTTTAGATGTCTACTTTAGAAATCAAATAAATAAATATTATTTTACTATTTCTTTTTAAAATGTAAATAATCGCATATATCTTACCATATTTTTTTCATTATTTCTCTATCCCCTCTTCCTAGGTTTAAGTAAAATTAAAAACTTAAAAATGGGTCTGTGTCATTTCTATTATCTCTTTTTATGTGAATTTATAATTCTTTTAATATATATTTTTGTGAAAATATTGATGAAAAGCGTAATAGGACCATCAATGAGTCAAGCCACTCATCAGCTAACTTGTGACTATGTTTGTTAACAACTTACAACATTTTTGGTTCCCAGTTACATTAAACTTCAATGAAAAATGGAGTTAAATAAAGCTTTCACATTCAATGAAAAATTATTTCACTCTTGCCCCTAAAAAAGCATGTTCACCCTCTCCAAACACAAATTCAAGCATGCACTTAATGATTTAAAAAATTTGGCTTATTTTTAAAATAGCAACTTCCATTTTCATTTTATTAGCATTTGAAGTATATATGTTAATTTATTTTTGTGACACCTGGGGCTGACGAGGGCGGGGAGTGATCGTCGGTGTTAGAAGGCACGGACAAGAAGTGGCTCCTGGCAGGCTTATAGGCGGAGGGACACATGAATGAACCGATTACACACCGAAATGAGAGGGATTCTGAGACTATGTAGGCATGGGACTATACAGTTGATGATGACTTATATATATGAATTGATTAGTACTACCTATACCAACAAGGTGCATCTTCTTTTCGGGAGCTCATCACTAAAGAACTCCACAGTTAAGCGTGCTTGACTTGGAGCAATTCTAGGATGGGTGACCTCCTAGGAAGTTTTCCTAGGAAGCGTGTAAGTGAGGACAAAGCACGCTGAAAAGACCCGTATTGGTTTGTGGAAGCAGTCGTCAATCCATAAAGCAGTATGAGATGTTACAATTTTTTGAGAAAAAAATAAATAATAGCAATAATATTTAAATTGATATATATTACTATATTAGCATTTAATTTATTTTGTTTGATTATATTATTGTTTAATCAGATATATGTAAAAAGAAAAGTTACAAATTCAGATAATGGCTATAGAATAGTTTAGATAATTGAATATAACAATTCCAAAGGGACTTCCAGAAAATTGATTTTAAATGTCCTAAATTTTTTAGTAATCAAATATTTAAAATATTTTTTTTAGAGATATTTAGAGTTATTTGTCAAACATATTCTACATGTCTCATAAATATCTAGATATTTTAGAAGTTAAACATGGAAGGTTCTAGAATTACATGTCCACCATACATTTGACTATATATTCATCTTTCATCTTCTCAATTCACTAAGGCTGCAGAGTACTAATAAATAGGTAAGGCTTTGATACCCAAACCATAGAGAGTCAGACAACCAATTTATAAACTTTATAAACTGAATTATAGTTAACATGCATTTGCTTATCTTATATCTAGCTAGACTCTATATCTCTCATTAAGCTCAACTTTGAACTTAGGGGAGGCTGGGTAGTGTTACATTTTTCTTTGATCTGTTGGTGGTTTGGGATAGACTTTTGTAATAGCAATACCGATATTAGTTTGAGAGTCCAATATTTTATTTATATTGGATCTACCCTTTAGTCGTTTTCTTTGTTCTTATATATGGGTTAAGATATCCCCATGCTCCTTAATTAATATACATTTTGCTTATAAAAAAGGCAAATTGAGTACAACTCCATAAAATGATCTCTCAATTCCTCACTACGTTGAAACTAAATTAGTCTACTTTACTTGACTATTTTCATTTTTATCCCTAAACATATATAAATGCAAAATGATTATAATCAAATAATTTACTATCAATGTAACAATGCATCGTCTGCTAAGAAAATAATAATTGAATCAAATAACTACATTCTTAACAGTACTAGTTATTTAAGCAAATAAAACCTAATAACACTATAAGAAATTCACACATTAGTTACTAAACTTATAGCTTAGTTCTCACCTATGCTACATTCCAATGAGTCCATGCACCAATGAATTATGAACAATGACGACGACAACAATGAAGCGTTCAAAGAGGACATGGCTACACTATCTCGAGCTAGCACAATTGATTCTGATGTCGCAACCTACGATGTCACAAATCCAACCAACGACCATTGTGAATTTATTCTTCATAATGATATAAACCAATCAGACCCCTTTTCGACTTCAGAATGACTCAAACAAATTGATAGCTTGCTGCCTCAGACAATGATGCCAATGACAACAACCTATGACGATGATTTTGAAACACTCCACTTCATTCGAACACGATTTCTGCCTACAAAAAAGGTAGGTCATTGTGCATTTTTAGTTGACTTGGAATTTCATATATCAATTCGAATTTTCCTTGTGTTCTTATGTATGTATTTGTTTTGGCATGCAGGTATTGTTATAACAACAAGTGTGTAGAAGGAAAAACAATGAAACTCACGGGCTTAGTAAAGATGGGATTTTTAATTTTGTTAGTTCATTTATGTGATGATTGGAACTGAACATTGTTTGTTTTTTCCTCCATTCCTAATCAGTATATTTGAACTCGTCCATGTTGCTCATAATGCTTCTCATCTTCCATATATACTGGTGGACGAGCATATGTGCAATGATCAATAGACAGTTGAAATATAGGGGGGAAGTTGGTGAAGATATTAGATCAGATTCAGATGATGACTGAATAGGTGAATGATTTTGTTGAGTTTCCTTTGGCCATGCTGGTTGGCGGTAGCTCTGTAAATACTGCTTTAGACTTGTCTATAGATTTCTAGGAGTTCAGTTGGTTACTACAACAAATTGAAGAAGGGTGAATTTTCGCTAGTTTCAAAATTTTCATTGATTACTGAGTAAAAAGGAAGTAGGGGAACCATCAAGCATATTCTAAGTCTTATATTTTTGCTATATAAATGATAGACATACCTGTATCATTGTTCTTTTACAAACAAACCTGTTTAGGTTAGTAAGGGGTTGAATGAAAAGTGACAGTGTTTATGGTGAATTCTAGTTTCTTCAATGATTTTGACAAACAACTCACCAATATTCTTGCAGATGAACATGAGTTACTCAAGTTTCTATGATAATCTTATTCACAATAAAATAAAAACTTGTCCATGTTAAATTTTTGTTAGTCTAATCACAGGGGAAAAAATGTATCTTTGAAGTCATTTTTAGTGAAACTGAAGGAACTTGTTAATTTAGCTTGTTCAAACAGAATAGATGTGTATAATAGAGACATTTACTTGATGGAAGGTGACCAGATGTGCTATTTAGTATTTGCAGTGTTGGTCGGTTTCTTTGTTTTAAATACTTTAAGAACACTATAATGTCAAAATGAAAACATTAGGATTTATGTCTTGTACCGTTTTTCAGATATGAATTCACTACCTTTGGGAATCCTTAAATTTCTCTACGATTAGGCAAAATTCTATCAATAGAGAATTAAAACCAAATTTATTGGGTGTAAGAAAGACAAAAAACCCTTAAAATTTGTCTAAATATAGGAATTTTAGAGAAATCCAAATTTAGAGAATCCAAATTCCAGTTTTCGTTCTCCGTTCAAATACATGAACCAATATACTTACAATTGCATCTGAAGTTGCCTTAGGAATAAAAGGCAATAAATGGTGTTTTGAATGCAATTTGCACATTAAAAAAATGAAAAATTATTAGACAAAGCAATTAAACAATAAAAAACAACCAAGGAGGACTAAAGTACTTCCTCCGATCTACAATATAAGAAACAAAACCCTAAAATACACAGACCAAGGAAAAGTACTGGAATGAGTTAATTGTAATTAATACTTATATAAATTTCCAAAAACACCCTTCTATTTTTAATTAATGTTCTGATGGCCTATAATTAATGACAGTAATTAATAAGGGCAATATTGAAAATTAGTATTTAATATGTGTGAAAAATGATGTATGTTTCTTATACTTTGGACAAAAAAAAAGGTCATATTTGTTTCTTATATTGTGATCTAGAGGGAGTATTAAAATTAATGTTGGAAAAATAAATGGTAATAAAAAAATTAAAACATTTCATTTCAATAAATTCATACTTCAAATTTCAGTCTTGAAGTATTGATGACGCCTCCTACAGCTATGGCTCCTACATACTGGCTCAGTTGAAATTCTCGTCATGAGAGCTTAGTTTTTGTTTTTTCTTTTCACTTGTACCCAAGTATAAAATAAAACTAGACAATGAACTCGTGCGATACATGAACAAATAATATGTAGGGAATATAATTAAGTATCATATGAAAAGACAATAAACTTTTGTAAGTAAAAAATAATATGATTAAAACTGTTAAGTAATTGATATTTGTTTTATTATAGAGATGGTTAAGAAAATAAACCATTCCTGTTACATAAGATAACATTTGGTTGTATTATGGTTCCGTTAACCAATTGAAAACAAAATGAATATAGTTCTTTTTTATTTTTAACCAAAATGAATATAGTTTCAAAACTCTCAAAACCAAATGGAAGAACACATTAATATTTTGAGAGTAAATGATCAAGCAATTAAAAGCATTGAAATATAATAAAAAAAATCAAAATATTAATGGAAATGTTACAAAAATAAATGACAATAAAAGATAATGAAAAATGAATTTGAAATCTTTTAAATTCAAATATTAAAACAAATTATTTTTTAAATGAATTTTTAAGACTAAGATTGAGACCAATAAGTCGTGGAAGGCTTCATTATTGTCGGCTGATTAAATCGGGAGTTTTGTTTATTTATATCTAAAATCTGCATCAATATCATGCTGAGATCCAAGTTTTAACCACACCATATATATTTTTCTTAAATTGTCAATTTAGCATGTCTTATTGTCTTACACAATCACATTTAATTCAATAACCAGTGCTATAGGGAAGATAGATAGGAATATTGCTATAAATAAATATACACTGTTTACAAATGCAACTCCACACTTTGTGTGGATAGGTAACAACCTACTGAACTAATTGTTTGGGTTCTCACAACTCTATAATGCTCCGAAATTGATCTAGAGAGTGATACATAATTCAATTTAAGGACAGCAAGGATTTACAAATACATATACTTATTTTATTATCTATTTAAGACCCGGATTCCCTGCAATTAAGGAATCTACAAATTAAGCTTAATTTATGGTCAATATTTCATATATCCTTTTTTATATTAATATATTTGTAATATATAAAATTAAATCAACGGTAAGATCTCTCTGTAGTAAAAAAAAAAGTGACCGCATGGAATTCATTTAGGATCGTTCAGTTAAATTAAAACAATGGTAATATTTCATGTCAAAATATATTGTTGATTCTATAATATTAAATATTTAATGATCAATCAATTTGGTTAAATTTTATAATATGTAAATGACTGATATTCTCACATCTTTTATATAGTATAATGGGTAACTTTAAAAATAAATAAATAAATAAAAGTATTATTTATTTATGGTCAATTCATGGTCAACTTGAATAAACCACTCTTATTAGTTTCATCCTTTTATTTATTTTTACCAATTCAATGATAAAATTTAATATGTATTAATTATGATGTTTGCATAATATAATTATGGTATAAAAGTAATTTTTATATTTATGTTTCAATTAATGAAATATAATGTAATTATATATATATATATTTAAAAATGAAAATAGTACTTATAATTAATAGTTTAAAACTATTTATTTTGAATAAGTGTTGAAATGTACACAAGTGTTAACGAGTTGAGATATTATTTGGGGAACAAAGAATGTGACAGGAAAGTGATACAGGGGATCTTGATCCGCCATAGAGAAACGCACAGGACACAAACACTTAACAGAGAACAGAGAGGACAAATCAAATACACACTATAAGAGAAGCCAAACCAACATCTCTGTGCCTGTCAACAATAAAACCAAAGAGATAGTTTAAAAAGATTTGTTCCTCTCCCATTGGTTTCTTTATTAAAGGGTCACACCGAGTTTCAAGCACTCCCAACTCCAACTTCACTCTCTCAGTCTCAGGTGTTCCTTTTGTCAGATCTCGATCCTCTAAGTCCAGGAATCAAACTCAACCCTCTATCAAACAAAGCACAAAGGACTCAAATTTTGGTCACTTGTTTTGTTATCTTTCCAACCGAACCTTTTCTCCCATATTTAATAGGAAGAGCAGTAGCTGTTTCTTGCTTGCAGGGTTTCCATACTAGTATAGCAGTATCTTATGCATTGAAAACTGCCAGCTTCTGCCAATTCCTTACACAGAACCTGCATTAAAAACCTTTATTACCAAGTTACCTTAACAACAGGTGAGAAGGCCCTGCAAATTGGAGCAGAGTTAAGAGCCATTAAAAAGTTCAAAACCCTGCAAAAAGTTTCAACTTCTCTGAGCATAGCCGCAAGTACTGCCCAATAAGGTTAGAAGGGTAAACGCTGGCAGTGTCAAAGTCTCTGATTTCATCTACTTCTGGGTTATAAGTCCTGAAGAGAAACCTTTCACCAAAAGCAACACTGACCACCACTAGACTTGGTAGGTAACTTTTGTTATTTTTTTCTACATGGTTTGGTATCTTTCACACAGCAAAATCTCTTTTCTTTGTCACCTGTCATATATACTCATATTCTTCTTCAGTTTGATCACGGTTTGGTAAATGTCTAACTCAGTGGTTGACACTTGATACTTGACACACTGTGTATGTGTGTTTTTCAGATCTTTATTATAATCTCAAGAAAAAACGATGTCACCCCAGAAGCAAGTTGAAGAAACCATGATGTCAAAGCCTTAACGAGACGATTGAGCGTGATGACAGAGAGGTAGAGGATGAAGGTAATTCACATTCTGGCTGGAAAAGTTTTCTCTGGCATGGTGGGTCTGTTTATGATGCCTGGTTCAGCTGTGCCTCAAATCAGGTAATAAGAAAGATATGAATCTAGAAATGCAACTCTCATGATTGGAATTGGAACTGATATTATTCTGTACCCGGTTGTGGTCTTTTCATAGTGTAAAGAGAATTTGATTCGGTTTCTGGTTTTTGTGCTATGCAGGTTGCTCAGGTTCTGTTAACACTGCCATATTCTTTCTCTCAGCTGGGAATGCTTTCAGGCATCATATTCCAAGTCTTCTATGGTTTGCTTGGTAGTTGGACTGCTTATTTGATTAGCATTCTGTACATTGAGTACAGGAGCAGAAAAGAGAAAGAAAATGTTAACTTCAAAAACCATGTCATTCAGGTTAGTCCCAAAAACGAAAAACAACATATCTTCTCTTTAAACTCTGAAAATCTTTTAACAAAAATTGCTTAACAAATCTTTATAGAACCAGATTCATGGTTTAATTTCATTCTGTGCAGTGGTTCGAAGTGTTGGAAGGTTTACTGGGTCCATACTGGAAAGCCATTGGATTGGCCTTCAACTGTACTTTTCTCCTCTTTGGATCCGTTATCCAGCTTATAGCTTGTGCAAGGTTTGCACCATTTCCTTTGATTATAACCTATATTCAAGGTTTTAAATAAAGCTTCGCGACTGCCATTGGGACCGCACCATTTTGATTTGGGAGGTATCCGAAACTGAAATGCAAACGCAATAGCAGTAGCATTTTTTTACAATTGTCCACGATTTATTATTTATTATATAATTTGAAAGACAGTGGGATTTGTTGACTTGAATTATTTTGGTTTTGGACTTTTGGGGTATGCATGCAGTAACATATATTACATAAATGACCACTTGGACAAAAGGACTTGGACTTATATTTTCGGAGCATGCTGTGCCACCACAGTGTTCATACCCTCATTCCACAACTACAGGATTTGGTCCTTCCTTGGCCTTGGCATGACCACTTACACAGCATGGTATTTGACCATTGCAGCCCTTGTTCACGGCAAGGTGATCATTAACAATAGTCTTGATTTCTCTAGTGGGGTCTCTTCTTTAAACTCGTTTGATCTTAACTTGGTATAAAAAAATGATTGTTATTTTTATAGGTTGAAAATGTGACGCACACGGGCCCAAACAAGTTGGTATTGTATTTCACAGGCGCCACCAATATACTCTACACTTTCGGCGGGCACGCCGTTACAGTGTTAGTCCTTTTTTTTATATATATATTCTTTTGCTTATTAAGTTTAGACAAAACAATCATGATAGTTTTCTTTATTGTCTTAGGACAATGAAACATTAAAGGGAGTAGGAGAAGTTTATTGCACAACCACTTTTCTTCAATTGCAGCTTTTGCCTCCATTCTAATGGGACTTCCCTTTGGTAATAAGACAAACAGTAAATCTGGCACCTTCGAACAACCATTACCATTACACTAGTGTCTTTCTTGGCTTACAGTTATACTCTGTCATTAGCAATAAAAAACTTCAAACCCCAGTTTAACTTTATTCTATTAATCTTTTTAATAATGTTAAGCTATGTGTTCCGAATTAGATTTTGCTTTTCCCCCAAGTCACCGTCAAAGTGGTAGATTTGCATCTATATTATAATTTAGAACTGCAATTCTGACATGTTACCGCATGATCATATGTGCTAGTCCGTCTAGTCGTCTAATACATTCCCTCAAGCAAAAGGAATGGGTAACTTTAGATAAAGAAAAATATGCACAATAAAAATTAATATTTTTTTATATTTTATATATTTTTCATATAATTATACGTTTATTAATTTTTATGTATGCTTGTCTCTCTAAGTTGCTTCGAGTATTTTCCAAAAGGAAATGTTCGATGGTCCAGCTACATACATACATTAGGCCATGGGTTAGAAAATAAATGCGCTATTCGTTATGTAATTTAGAAATTCTCTAACGGGCACCTTGTTTTTTTACTAATATAATAATTTCATTGGTTTCGGATTAACAATGCATTTACTAATAAAAAAGAATAAATAACACATTTGGACGTATCCCAGGACTGAAACCTTTCGATTTGGAGCATAGTAGAATAAATAGAAGGAACTATATTTTGAGAGTAAAGTATATGGGTCAGTTGAAGTTGCAGTAGACACTAACATGGAGTATATGATTATGACAGGGAAATCATGCATGCAATGTGGAAACCTCAGAAGTTCAAATATATCTATCTTTTTGCCACACTTTATGTATTCACCCTCACCCTACCATCTGCTACTGCCGTCTACTGGGCTTTTGGTGACCAACTCTTGGACCATTCCAATGCCTTCTCGCTTCTCCCCCGCTCTGGCTGGCGTGATGCCGCCGTCGTTTTAATGCTCATTCACCAGGTCCATATATATTGTTTTCCCTACATTAGTACATTTATACGCGTTGAGATCATATGTCTCAAAATGGTGTGTCATTTCTTATCTCATCTAATCAGACTGTGTCAATGTCATATTTATGATTAATTTTTCAAGTGGCACAATCTGATTGAATGGGATCGGGACAAGAAGTGACACATCATTTGAAGACATGTGACCTCTCTATCCCTTTTATACCTCATTAAAAACTTACAATTTTTTGTTATTAGCATGTATTAGGTGATTCACGTAGTAGTCTAATTATTACTGAAAATCAATTACTAAGCCCCATTAATTAATTATATAATACAGATAGTTAAGTAAAACTTAATTATCAAGTGTTAAAAATGATGCACAAAAATGTCTGGGCAATAAGTAACAACTACTTAGAACAAATGGGAAAAAAAGTTTTAGAAACTGATGATGTACTTTATTTGTATTGTAATTGGCAGTTTATCACCTTTGGATTTGCTTGTACACCATTGTATTTTGTGTGGGAGAAAGTGATAGGAATGCATGACACAAAGAGCTTATGTTTGAGGGCTCTAGCAAGGTTGCCTGTGGTAATACCAATATGGTTTTTGGCTATTATTTTCCCTTTCTTTGGTCCCATTAACTCAGCTGTGGGGGCTCTATTGGTTAGCTTCACCGTCTATATCATCCCAGCTTCTGCCCATATGCTGACTTACAGGTCTGCTTCTGCACGGCAGGTAAATAGTCCATTCTCTCCACATCTTATCTTTGTTTATAGTCTCTACCTAATGTGTGTCTTGTCCAACCGGCTTTACTGTATACACAATGAATTGAGGCATGTTTAAGTCAATCTGGGTTTGAATAAGGAAAAATGCTAGTAATAGTAACACATCAATATTACACACATACATCTTTACATCATGGCAGAATTGGAGTGTAAGTATATAGAAAATGAGATGAGCCTAACAATGATCATATGATAAAAAGGGTGCAGATTTGTATGATGTGCGTAAGGAAAATGGATTTGGTGCATTCAAGATATTACGCATTCATTTACTAATGTATTGTTGGATCAATCACAAAAAGTGTTTGAGAAAGTATATGATTGATTCCACAGTATATTAATTCATAAATTTATGAATGCGTGATTTTTCAAATGCAGTGAATTTTGATCGATGTGTAGGTGTGTATATAATGTTGTTGTTTAATAAGCAGCTCAGACATTCTGTTTACAGCCTGTAGCTACCTGTAATAGTACAAACAATTTAAGCACTATCTGTCCTACTGAAAAGCTAAAACCTTTCAATGAAGAGGACTATAATGGGAATCCAAGACTGTCCATTTTTATGACCAGATCTTTAAAAAGAGTCTAAAGAGATTCTTAAAACTCTGTCTGGGGTGGTGTACATGTGTTAGAGGATATGATTCTAGGTTCATGATTTAACTTGGAAGTGACTTCCTATGTCACTGGCAGTATAAGTCCCAGTCCCACTAGTTCTATAAATTATTCGAATTTCAAAATTTATGAGACACTATTGAGGTTGGTGTCATTTCTTTGTCATTCAGTTATATGCAATAGTCATATTACCTCTGATACTATGCTAACCACATTTTGACAATGAGATATTGAGATGGGCCATGGCCAACCTAACACTCTTAAGTGACCCTACTCAGTACTCATGTTATTATTCCTTATCTTACTAACATCATCATGAGTTACCAATTTATTACAGTATGCTGGCACTACTTTTGTCTAGTAAACAGTTCAAATTAAACCACAATTTAACAATTTCAAAGCTCCTTATTTACTTGATTATTTATTTCTGTTCTGTTTTCAGAATGCAGCAGAGAAATTGCCCTTTTTCATCCCAAGCTGGACACTAATGTTTGTGATAAATGCATTTGTGGTGGTGTGGGTTCTGGTGGTAGGCTTTGGATTTGGAGGCTGGGCTAGCATGACAAACTTCATAAGGCAGGTTAACACATTTGGTCTATTTGCCAAGTGTTACCAGTGCCCACCAAAAGGCCCTGCAACCAACCACACACTGCATCATTGAAAATCATGTCCCTTTGTGTGATGCATAGGGAGGCATCAGCATCTCCCCTCTTGTGTGGTGTGAGCTGTATTTTCCCCATCATTTTGTTTAATCTCCTTATATTTACATTATTGTTAATGTTGGTGTTCCCTTGTTTAGCAAGGCAATATTGTTATTTTGCACCTGAATCATTTTGGTTAATCATAAACATGTCTATAGTATAGCTAATATAGGGAATTATGTTTTTTCAATTTGCATATAGCGACCTCAAAGCCTGCAAAGTTTCTAATAATATCTCCACTCTCCAATAAGATAATAAAATAATATTCTATTAAAAAAAGGTATCAAATGATGCATGTGGCGTGGAGATTAAAATATAGAGACATGTAATAATATATGTTGATTCCTATTTTCCAAACCTGTTTATGTGATCCATTAACTCATAACAGTATTTGTGATGATTAACAAGCTAAATTGAAACTCTTGACTAGCATTATATACATTTTTTTAATGAGCTTAACTAATAATTCCCTCGTTCACTTGAAGCCATTGCCATAATCATTATATCCTTGGTTGCTTAGGTCCAGTTCTATTATATTTTGACTAGTCAAATTGGAATTTGATCAGCGAAATGGCATCTTGATGTGAATGACTTGGAAAGGTTTTAGAGTTGGGTAGGCAATTATTGAGGGTTTTGTAAAGGCTAATTTGAGTTTGGTGTTTGTACCTTTCACCTTTATCCCTATTCTCTGAATCTTAGCCAATGCTTATCACGACCTCTAAAATTCTACCTTTTTTTAAAGTGTTGAGCCTTGTTTAGAAATATAGAATCCAAGGGTGGACCTAAGATTGAGGGGGAAACAGCAAAGTGCTCCAATTGTATGGAAGTGACAGATCATTTTTCCTTTTGCTTCCTGAATGAAAATACTAAAGGCAAAAGAACTGCCCTTTGTTTCTATTTGATATTTTTGGAACGAAGGCACCCTTACATATTTTTTTCGATCTACTTCGGGGAGTATCACATCGCCAACCTGAGACGGGGACTAATCTCTTATGGGAGTTTGTTCGGTACCTCGATGGATGACATCCCTCCCAGCTGAGGTTTTTTCTATACCCAAGACTCGAACCCGAGACCTTGGTTAAGGGGCAAGAGGTCTTTAACTACTCACGCCAAGGCACCCTTACATATCAAACCGAAATGTTATAGAGGCGGCCCAAAAAGGGGGAAAATATACAGATTATGTACCAAGAAAAAAGAAATAAAGAGTATGTGGTCATAAATAACCTTAGAGCATCTCCAATGCTAAGGAGATAAGCAACCCACTTTGGTTGCTTAAGTGGATCCCACTGTGCCACGTCACATCTAAGCAACACATCCAGTTTTCACTCCAATGCTACATACAATAAGCAATCCTTAAGCAACCCAATATTTTATTATTTTTTATTTCCACATGAATTTATTTTATCTTAAAATATTATTTCATTTTTTTAAATAATACGTAAAAAAATAAAGAAATTTAAAAATAAAAATATATAACATTAATTAATTAAAAACGATAAAAAAATACATAACATTTTTTAATTAAAATACATAACATTTTTTAATGACAATAAGTTAAAAACGATAAAAAAAAATACATAACATTAATTAATTAAAATAAAAATTACACTTCGTTATTTTGACGTCCGAAACGATCCCAAATATGTTCCACCGAGTTTGCTTGAAGCTGACGATGAATTCTTTTCTCTCGAACGTGTGCTCTCCTTTGCAGGTATGTTGCAAAATCAGGATGAGGACCGTTAGATACTTCAACTGCTGAGACGTCATTGTCTGCATGATCATAAGAATAATCAAGATGAAAAAGCCGTTGTTGAATTTTTATTACCGTTCTGCATTTACTTATCTCTCAATTAGTCAATCTCATTTCTGATTTTCTGATTCAAAAAGATTTCTTACTTAATTTACTCAATTCTCTCCTTGTTATGTCTGGAATTTTCCACGGTATTCAAGGCCCAAGTCCATTTTCTATCAAGCTCTTTACTCTCTTCTTTCTCCCAAAATTTCACTCGCCACTTTCACAATTCTCCACCCTGAAATTCCACTTGCCATTTTCACTCTCCCAACTTTCACCATCATCCCTTCTCCTTTCACCATCATCCCTTCTCCTTTTCACCTTTCTCTATTTCTCCATTCTCCATTCACCCTTCTTTGTTTCTCCCTTCTCCTTTCACCATTCTCCCTTCTTTGTTCAACTTCTCCCTTCTCCGCCACGCATGTAATAGATCCAGGTCCCCTGATGAGCGGTGGTGCAGTGCGGGTCCTCCTTGAGGTGTGGCGGTGCGGTGTGGGTCCTCCCTGAGGTGCAGCCGTGCGGTGCGGGTCCTCCCTGAAGTGCGGCCGTGCGATGCAACTCCTCCGAGGTCCTGTCGTGAGGGTTGGCTCAGGGAGATGCGACTCATCCGAGGTGTTGTATATTTGAGGACATTGATTCAGTTTTTCCCCCTCTAAATTTCTCTTCATTCTGTTAACTGGCTCAACGCTCCAAGTATATTGTATTTTAATTGATAAGCAACCATGTCTGGAGTTGTTTATACAAGCAACGGTCCTTAAACATAAGCAACCCAGCCGGCCACGTCAGACAGCTCCAATGCTAAAATTTTAAGTCTAAGCAACCCTTAAGAAACCAGCGTTGGAGTTGCTCTTACAAAAGCAGAAGGAAGAAAAATATATTAAAGCATACTTAACTAGGAATCTCATTATCTTTGAATCTCATTATCTTTCTAGATTTACTTATATCAAACTTTTTTTTTATGATATAATGGAGATAATACAGTTTGAAGTTTGAACCGATGACCTCTTGCAAATTATTCAAGTCCCTCACTATTAACCTAGTCCTGGTAATTTTTTTAAAATTTAATTTTCATACTTTATTAGAGCAAAAAATGGCATACTATCATTTAATAATATGTTAATATATCATTGAAAACATCAATGAGTGTGTCTTGGCATTGCTTTCAAATCTTTCCTAATGAATGTGTTCTTTCATGAATATATGTTTCAGTTCATCAAATGGTTGAAAGATTGTATTTATTCTTTCAATGTCATGAGAGGTTGTTTCCTCTCTCCAATTGACATGGGTTAGTCTATAAATAGAATTACTCTGCATGCAAAAGTATATACAAAATTTGCCAAGTTTTATGTCGTCCAAATCACTTCTTTTCTTCCATTATACACAGAGAAAATTAAGGAAATTATTATTCTATAAATTGTCATTAATGATATCCTTATTGTGGGTATGCAAACCAATTAAGTCTAGGGAACTCTATTGTATCCTAAAAGAAATTTGTTATTAACACCTCTTGCATGCAGGTAAGATAGAAACTAGTGGGGACGAATCAAACCTAAAGTTTAATATCCACACACACGCTTTAGAGATTTATGCTTGCTCTCTTGTTCGTTATTCTTTGTTGTAGAATCATCACCACCAACATTTTCTTTTCTTTTTTCTTTGTTCTCCCTCGCACTAGACATCCCTCAATCATAACTCATCAAGATAATGTTAACCTATATTTTGTATTGCCTCGATGTAACCTGATTATGCATTTGTGTTTATCCTCGTTTGGAGTTATGACTAACATGATTTCTTGCTGTTGTTATGTGTTATTATTGTGTTATGTATTAACTTTAGTATCAATCTCTATGCTATTTAGATGTCAATTCAAGAATAATACTTGCTTAATATATACTTTAAATTTCTTGTTTTTCTCTTGATCTTTTTTTTGGTATCAATTATGTAATTGTTTATGTTTCCCCGGTTGATCGGTACTTGTTTATGACAATGATAAAATTTTTAAGTTTATATTGAACAAAATAAAAAATCATCGATAACTTGGTGACTAGCCCAAACTAACCTTGCCAATGTTTGTGTTAGTCTTGTTCAAATTTGACGCCTTAAAATCGACCAACCCAGACAAACTTTAACCAATCCATTTTGATTGATTGAGAAATTTTGTTTACCCTTCAACTCAATCCAATTATACCTCTAAGTAATTTTATTCCATACTTTTTTTAGGTTGGGATAATTTTATTCCATGCTTAATAACGATAAATAAAAAAAATCAATCCATAAATAATTCGTACATTTTTTTCACCTCCAACCCAATCAATTATTCCTCTAGGTAATTTTATTCCATACTTTTTGTTAGGCTGGGATAATTTTATTCCATGCTTAATAATGATAAATGATAAATAATAATAATAAAGAAGACATTAAAGTAGAGATTTTTTCGATGTAATATATAAATAAGATCAGAAATGATAAATGGACACAGATTTTGGACACCTACGATGGACACCATATAGTGATAGACTGTTTTGAAGTGTTAAATACATGTGATGAGAGAGAAAAATAATAAATAAGTGTAAATGAATATATATATATATATATATATATATATACATACACACGATGTTGGATATCAAATTTGTGTCCAACTATCATGGTGGATTCTTGCATGAAGTAGGTTATTTATGGGTATACTCATATGCCACCAATTTTTTTCTTCTAGATAACTTTGAACCGTTGGATATAATAATTAAATAAATGAACGGTCCAAATTTAATGGTAATTTTTTTTTGAAAACTAAACAAAAATTGAAAAATACTAATATGTCCTTCATCCCTTCCACCCTACCATCAAATACCTAAAATCTCCACCGCCGTCCAAAAGGCAGCTGGAATGACGAGCATGGGACCGGATCTGCGTTCGTGCAGCGACGGAGGGATCTGGACGTGGGTCTAAACGCGTGTTGATAAATCGTTAAGAGCAGGTTGCGATTGAGACAAGGCGGTTTTGCCTCGGGACGGCGGCACTGGTGCAGGAGAATCCAGATCTGGATATGTGATGTGCTGGTGAAGCGTTGATGGCGACACAAGGCTGATGGCGTCGCGAGACCAGTGTGATGTTCTGGGCAAGATGGCGACGTTGAGGTGGTCTGAGATGCACGAGGTGGTGTCGCACGGTTGTGGCGCAGTGGCTGCCGGACGGTGTCGTTGGTGGTCAGGGGTTGCTACTATGGGTTGTGTGTTGATTCAAATATAAGAGGGTTGTGTGTTGCTACGGTGGTCTGAGAATTTTTCTGGATCCATCTAATTGTTAAGAGAGAGGACGAAGAGTGATTTGGGAGGAGATGGGTGGTGTCGGTTGGTGTGGTGGTTGGTAGGGGTGGTTGCTGATTGTGGTGGTGGTGGTGAGATGAGATGAAGAAGATGACAAGTGGGGTGGGATAAGGGTATAAATGAGTTTTCATATGTGAAATTGATGTCTCACTGATATACCCATAAACAACATACTTCATGCTAGAATCCACCAAGTATCATAAGATATACACAAAAAGTTAAACTTTCATTTTCTCGTAAGTTATGATTTGACTCATCATCAGGACCTCTGTAGAGAAGATTATATTAAAATATGTCAGAGGAAAATGATAGGCCCCGTGATCCCAATCCCCTGACTTTGTGGCGCCAAAAGTTAGGTGACTTTAGTATATTTTGAGAGAGAGAAAGGTGGGAGAAAAATGAGAGATAAGATAAGAGAAAATAATATAGGAGAGAGATAGAGAGAAGGTCAGATAACTTTTGATGCCACAAAGTTAGAGGGAGCCTGCCCCGTTGCTTGAAGACAGAGCAGTGTCAGGTTAATGCTTGTTTATCACTTGATTTTATGCCACTTGGACTGTTAGTCTAAAAAAGTAAAAATCGGAAACTCTTATAATTTAAGATGAAAAAGGAATTGGTTAAAAAAAAAATGAAAAAGTAATAAATATCAACATCATGCTCTAAAAAAAGTGGCGGATAAAAGATTAGATGCAATGAAGCCCGCAAAGTTAATTGTGTTGGGCCATGAAATGGTAAAACGGGAGTTGGGGTGTATGGCATGGGGCTGGCCCGTACGAAGTATTAAGTTCTACTCCCATGGAGTGGATGGGATCTGCTTCAGAAAGCTAAAAAAAAAAAAAAAAGATTATGTTAATAATTGATTTTTATATAATTAATTTTTATGATAATCGATTATTATTAGAATCTGTTTTTTTTTTTTTTTGCTGGAAAGCGATTTTAAGATAATCTATTTCGTTTGGATGATACTAAAAAAATCACTTTTGTATAGTAAATTATGAAAAAGGATAAGTAATTATTTATTTGATGTTCTTTTAATATTTTTATTTAATATGTATTTTTTTCATCTTTATCATCAATTATTTTTAAATTATAAAAAGTTGAAGAAAATTTGTAAATTTTTATATTAATAAATATATGTTATTATTAGAACAGTGAATAATCTTGGCATTAAAAAAAAGGAACAGTGAATAACGTAGCAAGCCATGAAACGTTTCGCATATAGCTATTGTGATTTTTTAATCAATATAAAACAGAAACAATGAAACCAAATCAGAATGAAAGAGAAGGGGGCATTTGTGGCAGCACGTGAGTAATTGGGGTACTGAAACAATATAACAATCCTTGAAAAGAAATGATTAAAAACAGCTAAAAACAGTTTTTTTTTTATTTTTTATAAAAGCTTTTTCAAAATTTAAGCTAAATAGTAAATACTCAAACATAATGATTTTGTATGAAACAACTTTTTCATTGAAAAACAGCTTAAATGCAAGCTCCCAAAGTATGAGCTGAAACCTATATGCACTACACTAGTCTCGAGGGAAGTAAAAAAAATTAGAATTTTTTTTTTTGCTAACAAGTGTCCTAAGAACATAGTTTAAAGATTTCAAACATAATAATTACTCATTAAAAAGTTAAATATATCTCTTCTTAATATATTGCCGAGTGACCGATGGTGGTGTGGTCGTCATGGTTTTTTTTATTTGATTGGATCGGATTTTGGATCTTCCGGTGAAATGCAATCCAATCCAAACCGATCTATAATATATATATACTATTATTTTTGAAATTATAGTATTACTCATACTTAAACATTGTTTTTCATACTTTTATGTCTCTCATTTTCTTTAATATTTTTGTTGCAATGACATATACGAGACAATTTAGAATAAATATTAATGTCTTGAAGTTATATTTTGCTAAAAGTTTTGATGTATAACATATATATACTTGATTAAGTAAACATGAATAATAGAAAGTAAATTAAGTAAATTTGAACATGTTAAAAATATAATTTTTTTTCTCCTTCAAACTCCCAAATTAAAAAAAAGATTACATTTTGTCCACTATTAAATAATAAGTAGAAAGGACACCTTACATAAGAAAAAAAATAAAACATGACAAAAACCGAATTATCCAATCCAATCCAAACCATATTTGATTGGATTGGATTGGATCGGATCAGATTTTTTTAAGGAAGCAAACCGATCCAATCCAAATCACACATTGTTTTTATCATTGGATCAAATGACTTTTTAATTAGCTTAAAACCGATCCAATCCAATCTAATCTATGAACATCCCCAAGACTTGCTCTCAAACCAATTTAATTGGTCCGTTCAATTTCTAGGTTGATCTTGTGGAATCAAACAAGTGAACACAGAACCATTTATAAAAGAAAATTTGTTTTTGAAGCTTTCCATCCAAAAAAAAAAAAAATCCTTACAAATAATAAGAGACTAAAAAAAAATAAATGATATTTTGAAGTGCTGAAATCATATTTAGGCTATTAATGTTTTACATGAGTTCATTCATTCTTTTCCACCCTTGATTTTATTTGTTATCTCAGTGTTGATGGTCATTGTATTGATGAATGTTGATGGTCATTGTTGAATATTAGTTATGATTTCTTATTAGATATATAAATGATAATTTAATGGATTACCGTGTGTTAAGGAAATGTGACCATAATTTTCACATTAGTATATTTTCCGTGATTACATGATTTGTTGCTAAATTTTGCATGATAAATTATCTGAAAATAATAAATTTGACATATATCAAGTCAGAACTGATTTATGTTTATTAATTAATTTAGGTTAGTCATCTTGAAACTAGTTAATTTTATTTAAATTCTTCTTTTATTGATTTGATTTATTATAACTGATAGATAGTTGAGTTCCTTAATTAAGTTGTTATGAATTTGATTTATGTCATGCGTATGAATAAGGTTTTGTTGCGAACAATAAAACCTATTTCGATGATTTCTATATCTAAAAAAGAATTAGTCTATGACCATCGATTATGAATTCATAGATGCACAAAAAAATAAAATAATAAAGATAATTTTGAGTGGTAAATTCTATATTGGGATTATAGACAATTTTTTTAGAAATATCAATTAAATAATGATTTAATAAATTACAAAATTCCACCATTAACCCGAACAATACGATCAGCCCCACACATTTATACACACCACATTTCCCATGTCCAAAATTTTCGTCATTTGTTAGGCACGTCTCGTCTACCCATTAACATATGCGAGATAGACGCGCATAAAAGTAATGTGTTTAGTATAATTTTTCTAACCCAAAATCATTGCACATTAATCAATAATATTCCATATTTCCAGAAGGAAAATGAAAAATGAAACATGTACACGTGGTTAGTAGTGTGGCAAAAAACAATAAGGAATGGCACGTCTCGTCGTTTGAGACTTGGGGTCCTGGCCCTGGCTAGGAACTTGGAAATGGCATAGAAATGGTGACGAAAACATTTCTTGGGCCATAGAATATTCGTAGGATAGCCAGTACAGTAGTGTACTGCACTGTAAGAGCTCAGCACAGCCAACAACAAGCCGTAGAACAAAAAAAATATTGTATAGATCCTAAATACATTGATTAAGAAATACATGAAAAAAAATTTGTATTGAGATACTAACTCTACCCCTTTTCAAAAGAGTTATAGTTTGATATAAAAGCAGACATTAAATATAGGGACACCATATTTGATGTGATATTTTGAACTAATGAGTTAGAGAAAGAGTAAGAAAATAATAAACAAATATTATATTGTATAAATATATGATGTTGGACATCAAAACTATGTCTAAATATCATTAGTGTTTCAAAATGTAAAATAAGTCATTTATCTTATTAATTTTTTTTTCATTTCTTAAACAATGCCCTACCTTTAATGACAATTGTTAACATTCTTCTAAAAAAACAAAAAACAAAAATAGTACATTGTAATGTAAACATCTCGAGTATTTTTTTTGCATGAGGAATTTTTTTCAACACAACAATAGGATTTTGAGTATATTTTTGAGATGTGTATGTGTATATATAAAAATAGTAATAAATAATATATATATATAGGGGGCATATCTAGTGAGAGGGCTTTCTTATATGAGAGTGAGAGAGATAAATCTGGGCCATACAACCATACATGGATGGTTAAAATTAAAAGTTATTTCATGATTTAAAAATGTTATATGACCATTTAAAAAAGTCACATGACTTTGTGGTTTAATCTTGACCATTTAAAATTTGATCCAATGGCTATAATATAATCCTCTCACTCTCATATAAATAAGGCTCTCTCACCTGATATGTCCCTATATATATATATATATATATATATATATATATATATATATATATATATATATATATAGACACACGATGGTATCTAAAAAATATGTTGAAATAACACAACTCATTTGATCTTTGCAGTGACCGAAGCAAAAGGTGGCATTGTTACTGCCATGCGATCACGTCCAAAAAGTCGTGTCTTCCGTGCTCCGTCAATGCATTACCATTTTAAGCATTTTGGTCTCTCTATTCCTGATTTCTACTGCTTACCTGACTCACTCTAATTAGCTTGCATCAAAGAGAAAGAAGAATCACGCACACCCTTTAATTTTTTCTTCTTCTTCTTTTCTCTCTGCTCCACTGCAAATAGTTAGCTAGGGCATGGCGCCAAGAGGAAGACAACACAGAAAGGTCATTCATTTCACTCTCTCTCAGCTGTTTCTTTCTCACATTTCATGAAAGTTTTCGCCTTCCTTTTTGTTTCTTTCCCATTTTTCTATTCATGTTTGCGTTCTGTCTCTGTTTAACTTCCTTTTCTCAATCCTGTAGAATTTTCCCAAGTTTTTTTTTTTTTTCATTTTTTCCTTATTATATTTGCAAAGTTTCGTTTTTTAATGTGTTTCTCACTTTCCCATGTTTTTACCTTCTCAAACTGAGGAATTTCTGGGGCAACATTTTCCCTTCCGTAATGGCGTTTTCTTCTTTTGTGTGCAGAACAAGATGGTGGGTAACACACGAATGGATGCTGCTTTGGACTCAATGCGTCAATTTGGATTTGATGAACAAGTGGTTCGAGAAACGGTTGATGAGCTTCTCGATGTTGGTCTTCTCTCCCTCCAAATAGTTTTGAGTTAAAAGAAAAAAATGTTCTTATTTTTTTCTTCATCATTTTAGCAATTATTTACTCATAATATCTGGGTATGGGTGGGTTTGTGTTGTGGGGGGGTTTCTTTAGGTTTATGAAGGAACTCAAGGATGGCCCTTTATTGAAGATGCCTCTTACAGGCTTCTAATTGAAACACTCCTTGGCAAACAACAAAGTTCTGCAGAAGAGAAGGTAACAATTTAACAACGGAGTTCATTTGTTTCTATTTTACACTTCTGCTCATTATTATTTTTCTCTTTTGGTTTTGTTTGTACATTTATTTTAACTTTGTCGGTGTAAAGATTTTTTTCATTATCAACTAATATATATACATTATTAAAAAACAGTTTGACTTTTATAATAATTACCTTAAAACTCATACTATGATTTATGATTAATTTACACTAACGTTGCATACTAATTAAACTCTTTTTGTAACGGGGCTGAGCTTTGGTCATATTCTCTTGAAGGTGCAGAGAGAAACATATGGTATTATGGTTTTCCTGATCTTCCCTAAATTCTTTTTTCTGTTAGTTAATTTGTTCTCAAGTTTCCCTTGTCTTTTTTCTCAGCCGTCAAAATTGTCTAGTCTTCTTCCTTGCCTGTTATACACATGCTAGGAGATAAAATGCCATTTGGATTTGGGATTGTTTATGATGAAATTTCCTTCAAATGGGGTTCCTGATGTTACATGCCTCAGAAGATTGCCCTTTGAAGATGCCCCCCCTTATCTTTTGTCCTGGAAGGGAACTTAGAAGCAGTATTTGTTTGGAAATATTTTGTATATTCGCTCGTCCTATTTTTCTGTAAGTTAAAACTTAATTAGTAATCTCTGAAGTATATCATATCATTTATTATTTTATGATTAGTGTGTAAGAGATGTCTATCTTCGGAACTCATATTTTCATAGAAGGTAAAAGAAATCCAATTTTTTTTCGTATGCTCTTCCCTTGGTCAGAAATATATCTTACCAACTCATAGGTTTTATTGATTGTATTTAAGATTCTGGATTTCATGTAATATAATTACCGCTCTTGCTCACTAGTAGGAGAAAAACTTGCATGACTTGGTGCACTCAAGTTGGGTGCACTGATTGTCATAACTCATAAGGGAAAATTTCTCCTATATGGAATATTTTACTGGGAAATTATACTTTCTTTAGCCTTAGCACTTTGTTTATAATCTCTTCTGTTATGTTTCTTTTGGTTGTGTATCCGCCTTCACTGTAATGTGTATAGTGGATCATCCACCAATTCAATAGAAATTAAATGAATATTGGGAAAGATTTCACCTGGTTGGACAGCATATTAGACAATAGTCAGGATTGTTACACTCATGGTACTTATTATGAATCAACTAATATTTACTTTCCCCTCCTTCAAACAAGAAAAAAGAGGATACTTTGCAGGATCATGCAAGAAGAGATGAAGTTGCTGAGACATCATCAGCTGCTACTGGCGCAACTGGGATTACTGAAGTTGGCTCCTCTAGCCTTGTGGCTCAGGATACTTTGTTGCATACTAATGATGGTGTGGACTCAGCATCTCAAACCAATGATCAAGACCCTGCTTCACTTGGCAATGATACTGGTAATTAAATTCCATCCTTTTCTCAATGCTATCTCTTCTTTATTGGATATCTTCATTAAACATAAGAGTGATTTATGACTTATCAGCTTGTATTTAATTCATTAAACTTAAGCGTGATTTATGACTTCTTAGTTGGCATTTGATTCATTAAACATAAGTGTGATTTATGACATATCAGCCGTTTGAATTGCAAACACAGGATATATTTGCTGCTTAACTACATCACATTGAGAAAAGGATGTCTAATTTTCTGAAAAAACAATGAAAAACTTAGTCTGATTATTCTTTTGTTAATGCCAAAACATTGTCTATTATGTTCCCAGATGTTAAGAAATCGACTGTGCCAGTTGAAAAAGGATTGGATGAACAAGGCATTAGGGTGGAGTTTAAGAAAAGGCATGTGGATAATGTCAGTGGAAGCAGTAATAGCACATTTGTCAGCAATGTCGAGAGCACTTTTGTCAGGACTCCTATGATTGAATCATCAAAATCACTCAAGAATCCTCCATGCCGCATTCGTAAACCTTGCTATGGATGGATTGATAATGATGATGAGGAGGTGGAACTTATGACATTTCCACTTCCACCATTACCCGAACACATAGAGAAGTTGAGTAGACAGAGTGAAGCTCCCCAAAGTGGTAGACGAAGAAGGCGCAAGAGTAGATGGGATGAAAAGCCAGATGATATGTGATCCTCTAGGGGATCTTCTTTCTCTTTTGTAAGTAAAAAGCCAGGGTGGTAGGGGGCACTTTTGTTCATGAGACATTGTAGATGTCTCTGTTTACTATTACTTAGTTTAACATGATGCCCAAAAGCACAGTGCTAAATACTTACCTAACTTAGTAAATAGCTCTTGTTCTGTTTTTCATTGAATGGAATTTAGAATCTGATCAAGGGAAGACTGTTTCACAGTCTAAATTTACCATATAAATTACAAGGATGGTAGGCCTTCCATTGTAAATCAATTGATGAAATTGCTTGGTAGATATCCAAATGAGCTGGATTAATCCAAATTAAAGAAAAGGTTACTGCTGTGAAAGTTTATTCCCCTATATATGTACAAATAGGAAACAGTAACTTCGCCTCATTAAACTTCAAAATTGTTAGCAAATATGTTTTTCGTGTATTTCTAATTTCAATTAGAAATTCTATTAATAAGTTTCATAAATTCTTAAATTAACATAACATAACCAACAAGACTAATATAGTTGATAGATAGCTTAGTTTCTTAAGCATGTTGTCATTGGTTCGATTCCTGTTGTGTATATGAAAAATGTTTTGTCGGAAGAGATAAAATTTACTTCGATGATCTCTACGTTTCGAAAATGAATAATCTTTAGCTATCGGCTTGGAATACTTTTAGCGCAACAAAAAAATTAACATAACATAAACAAAAGTATTACTTGTATACTAAGACACCAGATAACATGATTAATGGAAGTACAAATTTTGATTAATGATATCTAGGTGTATGGATGATAAGTTAATTAATATTATCGGATTTATAATTAATAAAATATAAATTTTGGTTGATGTTGTCAAAATCTCAAATCTTCAACTTCGCCCGTCATTTCTAATTTCTAAATATAAAAAAAGAAAACTCCAGGAGCTAGAATATATATTATTTTTTTCCTGATTTAAAAGTATTTTTTGGGTAAAGTTATTTAATCCAGTTAGGTGTCAAACACTGATTGGCACTCGAAATTTCGCCCGCTTTATAAACAAATAGAAAATATCTTTGCGCGGTACCGGATAATTTGGTTTGCTTCGTCTGCTAGTGCTGCTGCTCTTTCTCCCTCTCCTGCTATTTTCCTCTCCTTTTTCCCTCTCCCATTCATTAGATAACCCTTCAATCTCTCATTTCCTCACTTTAATGGCGCTAGGGTTTCATCTCAATTAGAGGCTAAATCGAACCATGAATTTCTCCGCAGCAGCTTCAACTTTTCGCGGGAACATCATTCCCCTATCGTCGCACCCTACCTCTTGCTTCCAATTCCATCTTCGTTTCCAGCCTTACCACCTTTCCTCCAACGGTTTTCGACATTCGCGATGTCGTTGGAGTGCTTTCAAGTTGATTCAAAATCCGAGGTATCACTTTGTTTTGTTTTCAGGTAATTAATTCCATTTTTCGATTTTTACTGATTTTGCTTCAAATGACGATGTGGTTTTGAACTGGTTATAGGTTAATCGGGAAGAGAAGGATTTTTTGTAGTGTTACTGAGCCACACACCGAGCCTGACGGTAACAACGACGAGGTACTCACATTTTGCAACATTTGTTCAAATTTCCAATTGGCTTGGTTATTGCATTTCAGTAATAGTTTGTTACATTGTGATTGTAGTAGCAAAACTGATTGTAGTAGTAATAGTTTGTTACATTGCTTGACTTAAACTTACCCGAAAGGGTGCATCTTAATTAAGTACTTATTCAATAAATTTTTTTAAATAAGCTACAAAAGCTTATTTTCATAAGCTAAAAAGAGCTTATAGGTTGATTATAAAAAATTTGCATAAACTATTCGCACAAGTTGATTTTGATAAGCAATTCTCGTAAGTGCAAATAAACTATTTATAAGCTCTTTCAAATGCATCCAAAGTATTTGAGTAGCAAATTTGAAAAATAAAATTGGTAGTAGTACCCATGTGTGCCCAAGAAGTATCAGTATAGGATATGTACCCGTTGTGGGTACAACAACCATTTAGGAGTACCCATGCATCATAGGCGTCAGTTCTACAAATTGATCTTTAACTTCATACCTTTTGCTTGACAATGTACAATTTATAAATTTTCCTAGGAGAAAGATGCACATAAAAATGAAGACACACAAATTTTGGAAGATTCCTTTGAGCAAAATAGCCCTCAGCCTGTAGATGCAGAAGTAACAGAACAGCTAAACGAGTTCAGTGATGAAAATAAGGATCAAAATGATGTGCAGGTAATGTTTGACTTATTTAGTGGTTATTTTAAATTTGATCGGAAATGGTTTTGTTGCCAAAGTTTGTTTAGCATCCTTTTATTTGCCATAGTTTAATATCTTATTGAAGCACTACTGGAAGGGGTGTTTTACCATTTACATAATGTACTCATGAAGCTATTTGATTAAATTCAATTCAATTCTCTTATCCACTCATGATGTGTGAAAGAGCTAATTTTGTTTTAGTTGCAATTGAGCATACTTTCTGTATTTCTGTGATGATAATCAGTGGAAAGAGCAGGGAAACTCTTGCTCATGGAAAATGATCATAAATACGTCCATATCTTTGTAATTTGGGTATACCAAATCCTTAAAATGGGACCTAGTTTTGCTAGTCTGATTATTACATTAGTTATTGCTGGCCACTTAGTATTTAAAACATCATGCTGACAGTCTAACAAATCATTATTTCTCAAAATCCCAACTTTTCCATTATGAGATCTATTTTAGTTTGGGTTCAAAGAATAAAATTAAAGAAAAGGGAAGTTGTGTCATTTGGAATTAGGGGCATTATTCCGTAGTTTTCCGATCTCTTATTCTCTGGGCTTGTGATGACAACAGAGTGTGAATAGCATAGAAGTCGCCAGCGGGTCCCCTCTGCCAGGTGTGAAGGTGATTACATTCTATGTTCAATATTTCCTGTTTTAGAAGAGGCATTATCTTTTTTTATTCCTCTTCTGTGTTTCTGTTCTTTATATGTTCTAAACAGCTTCAGCAACTGGATGAAGCAATAAAAATTCCCAAGGAAACAGTTGAAATTCTTAAGAACCAAGTATTTGGCTTTGATACCTTTTTTGTGACAAGCCAAGATCCTTACGAGGTGTGTGCCTATCTTCCCTCTATTTCTTTTTGCATATGCACAAAGGTCTTGTCGTATAAAGATTGGGCTTTACTGCTTTTCTGCTAGGGTGGAGTATTGTTCAAAGGAAACCTGCGGGGGCAAGCTTCTAAAAGTTACGATAAGATATCAAAGAGAATGCATGTATGTTATATATATCCGGTTTCATTGCTTACATGGGTTTAAATGTTTCCATATTAAAATCAACTTTGGAACTTGATTTCTGCATAAATTTCATTATAGGATAAATTTGGCGATGAATACAAGCTTTTCCTTCTGGTCAATCCTGAGGATGACAAGCCAGTGGCCGTTGTGGTTCCAAGAATAACCTTACAACCAGAGACAACTGGTACTTGTTTAGCTCCTGCACAATCGTGGATCAAAAGTTCCTTTTAGTTAAGCTCATGATCTGGTCTTAATTGTATATTTGTCTTTGCAGCTGTACCTGAGTGGTTTGCTGCTGGAGCTTTTGGACTGGTTACACTGTTTACCTTACTGCTTCACAATGTTCCTGCTTTGCAATCCAATTTATTGTAAGCAATTTTCTTATGCCTTAATTTGTCTCGTCATACTCTGTTAACTCTTAAAACCAAAGTGTAGTGTATCACAAAACTGTTTCATGCAATTTGTTTTCTACTGATCTAGCGGCCCTACGGAACTCCATCCTTTATAAGTAATATGTTCAGGACAGTGTTACAAATACATTGTTTGGGTACAAATTTGTTAACATTTTCGTCTTTATGTTTCTTTAATAGGATAATCTTTAAAAACTTTAGCTTTTGGTGAATTCTTTTCTGCCTTTCCTGGAATAAATCTTTGCCCCATCAGCACTTCTGTGGTTGACTCATACCGTTTCATCTCACACATTCTTCAATTTGTTTTGATTACTGCATAAATTTGTTTTAATGTGTCGGCTTTGGCATTTGATTACCATTTTAACATATATTCTGAAATGTCCACGAATAATTATTCTGAGCTGAGAAGGTTTCTTTTGCATTTTGATGTTTCACCAAATTATGTCATTGATGATCCAGATCAACTTTTGGCAATCTGAACTTGTTAAAGGATGGTCTACCTGGAGCTCTAGTTACTGCACTTGTTTTGGGGGTACATGAACTCGGTCACTTTTTAGTTGCCAAAAACACCGGAGTTAAGCTTGGGGTCCCATTCTTTGTTCCTAGCTGGCAGGTTGTATTATAGAAATCTTTATCTTTTAGTACAAATTACTTTTTCTTATAATATATTTCTTCTTTATTTCTTTAATTTAGTGACATAATATTAATTGAGTGCATCATGCTCTCCGTTTAGTACCTATATGTTGTAAACTATTCAGAGAATGCATACTTGCTTGGAGCTTTCATTAATTTTTTTTTTTTTGATTAATTCATTATCTTTGTTGATGTGAGGGTGAGCCTTGGTGCAATTGTAAGAGGTTACTAGCTTGTGACCTGGAGGTTACGGGTTCAAATTTCGAAAAAAGCCTCTCCGCTTGCAGGGGTAAGGCTGTTACAACTACCCTCCACTAACCCCACCAAGTGGGAGCCTCATGCACCAGGCCGCCATTATCTTTGTTGATGCATCTCAACTTGAAGAAATCCATCCGTGTTTGTCCTGCACTATGTTTCTGGTGATTTATATTAAATAGATTAAGTATATTGTCATCTGAGCGTTGACTGTGTTTCTTTCCTTCAAAGTTTAGTCTGAGCATCCGACTTGCATGACCAAGTCGTCATGCATCTCCAAAAAATGGCAATCACCTAAATTCTTATATGGAGTATTATGCCTACTTTAGGAAGAGTATTATGCTTTTTTTGGGGGTGTTTTTCATGGTACCCAATTTAATTTGTTAAGGAATGGTGTCAAGATTCAAATGGACAATTGGTGATATGTACAATTTGGATATATTGGTCAATTTTTCCCGTTACAATTTCAAACATACTCCAAGTACAAACAGAAATTCTGATGAGTAATTTGGTGGCAGATAGGCTCTTTTGGTGCTATTACAAGGATAAGAAACATAGTACCCAATCGTGAAGATCTGCTCAAGTTTGCAGCTGCTGGACCAATAGCTGGCTTTTCCTTGGGACTCGTGCTTCTTCTTTTAGGTTTTGTCTTGCCTCCGAGTGATGGTCTTGGTGTTGTTGTTGATGGTTCTGTATTTCACGAATCGTTCCTTGCTGGTGGTATTGGTAAGCTCTACACTTCAAACAAGCTTGCAGAAATATAGATGGAATTGCCCATGCGATTCGATTGCGTGTTATACCATAATATTTCTAATGAGCATTTATTTGTCGTTATATAAAATATAAACAAATTAAATTCATTCCCATGAATGCATGATATATCAATGATAATATTTTGCTTGTAACCAAAAAAATTATTTTTATTTGCTGCTTAGTGACTTTTTCCTTTACTTTAGCAAAGCTGCTTCTTGGTAACGTGCTCAAAGACGGAACACCAATTTCTATCAACCCTCTTGTGATTTGGGCCTGGGGAGGACTCCTTATTAATGCCATCAACAGCATTCCTGCTGGAGAGCTTGATGGAGGGAGAATTTCTTTTGCCATTTGGGGAAGAAAGGTATCACATCTATATTTTTGAACAAGAAAACATTTACGAGCGAAACTTGTTTTACCAGTATTTTTTTTATATAATATCTGATTAATTACATAGTTGCCTTCCTTTACTTCCTTTTATGTGAAGATATGACTTAAGTCTATTTCACAGGCTTCATTTCGCTTCACAGGAGTCTCAATTGTGTTGCTTGGACTCTCATCACTAATCAATGATGTAGCATTCTACTGGGTAGCTCTCATATTCTTCTTGCAGAGAGGTCCAATTGCTCCTCTCTCTGAGGAAATAACTGATCCTGACCAGAAGTATGTTGCTATTGGAGTAACAGTTTTGGTTTTAGGCTTGTTGGTATGCTTGCCATATCCCTTCCCATTTACAGACGAAACCCTCACTAGTTTCTAGCAATAATGGCCACAAAAACTCTGGCAGCACCGACCGCTGTTGAGTGTTAGACTAGTACATAATATTTTTGACAATCGGGAGGACACGGTAAGATTACCAATAAATCAAACTATCAACGTTGGTTATTGGTTAGATCTTCCTCACAATTATGTCCTTGTAAATCTTGCTCACAAATATATGAAATAATGTATTCCTTGTAATTTTCTTTGCACCGAACAGTGATTTGGAAGGGGGATTCTACCGTGTTCACAAACGTGGAGTGAGCATCGGTGGAGACCGTTAAAAATCGGTAAACCATTTATAATATTTTATTGTAGTTTTGTTAATAACCCCCTGGCCCTGCCAAGCCAGCAGCCCCGCAACTCTCCAACTCTTCATGGTTGCCATCAAATTGAGGTGATGTGGTTCATCTGCCAGGAAGTGGAGGGAAAAGCTTTCATGTGTCCAATTGTCCATGACCAAACACCATAAAATTTAAAATCAATCTGAGTTATAACTATAGGACTACAGGTGTATCACAAAAGTGGCCTACTTCAGCTTTCTTTCGTGTGGAGCCATGTTCTCAACCGTCATAGGGGAAGGACCGTCGTTCACAGCTGAGCTGGGACTTTCACTCTTCATAAACATGAAATGCTCCAATGACCACAAGAGGTCACTGAAAAACTTCCTGAGTGGGCCCCGCTATAGTCACTGATATGAAGTTGACACCATCGGTTATATTGCATCATCAAAACTGTTCCAGCACATTCTGTCCACGGCTATGCACACCACACCACGGCGTGTGGTGCCTTGGCCAATTCCGTGGAGAGCTACATCAAGGAAATTAATGGATTTTCTTCGTCCAATTCAGTAGGCACAGGAAGTTTTCGTTCTGTGTATAAAGGAACTCTTCCTCATTTTGAAAGACCCATTGCTGTAAAGATGGTGAATCTTCAAACACGCAGGGCATCGAAGAGTTTTTTCATTACTTAAAGCTCTGGGAAAAATCAAGCACTGGAATCTTCTCAAATATACTAGTTGCGAGTGTTGATTATAAAGGTGAAGATTTTAAGGCTATCTTTTTCAAGTTCATGCCAAATGGGATTCTAGAAAGCCACCTCTTGCAATTATTAAGCCCAATAAAGATGACAAAATTGGTTGATCCTACAGTGCTCTGCACAAACAAATCATGAAAAATTAGTACTTGCTGAAGATTGAGTGTTAATAAATGGGGAAGGTTGTCTATAGCTGGCAGGTTATTGTGCTGGAGATGATCATCAGACAGAGGGCAGCAACTGATAAAATGCTCAAAGAGGGTCTGAGCCTACACAAGTTTTGTCAGACGGCATTGCCAGATGGAGTATTTGACATACTGAATTCACGTTTGCATGTCAACTAGGGTCTGAAGTATAAACACAACCCCACCAAATTGAACTTGAAAGCAACTCAACAGAGTCTGTCTTGACTAGGGATCAAAGTTTGGTGGATTCTAGCATGAAGTATGTGTTTTAATAGTATACCTGTGTGGTTCTATTTTCACAAAAAAAACTAGTAGTATAATCCATTAGATATAATATTAAAATAATCAACGGTTGAGATTTCACACTCCAAAAGAAAATTAGTTACTTTACTTTTATCTAGTAATACAGGTAACCCAAAATTAAGTAAATTACAAAATTATCCCCACCCTCCTCAACTGTTCGCTTCTTGCCACTGGTTATGGCTTCCCGCTGGTTTTTGGTTTTGCCCTCTCCTCTTGTACTGATCAGCTAGGAAACTGTACCGTACTTTATGCAAACTGCCAAGGTCCCAAAGTGACATTGAATTCATATTTACATCAGGAGATGATAAGGCCGAATAATCCATAGAGGGATGCAATCCATTTCCGGCATGAGATTAAACCATAAAATTATATGATTATACTAGTGATTGAAACATTTCATCAAATAGATAATCAGCAACTAAACTCAAAAGAGAATGCCCATCGCTTTAAACCACATTCATTGCCAATGCCATAAATCAACAATTAGACAAAGCACTCTAAACATCAATCACAACCAAGTTACAATATTCAAGTAAAAAGAAGGAAAAATAAAAATGAAATGAGATCCAATCCTGAGCAACAAATTTATCTTCAACAATGTACATGCAAGGCGTGAGGTCGGACCTCCGCAACCCAGATCTTGGCGGTGGTGTTGAGGTCGAAAGCCAAGAACACAGAAACAGGCTGCCCAGAGCTCGCGGCAGCAACGGCATGCTTCACCGCCGCTCAAGTTAGCCTCGCCGACGGTAACGTAGTGGACTGAGCAGGCTCCGCCTCTCTCGGCAGCTTCTACTCCGCTGTTGAATAGCCCAACAATAAAAGAAAACTCCAGATCTGGGCGATAGCGGTGGTGTTGAGGTCGGAGTTCCGGAGGAAGAAGATTGGATTGGGGTGCTCTCTAGTGCGGTTGCTTATGGAGGTTGATTGGTGATGGTAATGGCCGGTTGAGTGGTGGTAAGGAATAGGGGAGTAGGGTAGGAATGTAATGTTAAAATAATTTTTTTTAAATGAAATTGATTATTTACTTTTCATCATAGGTCATTAGGTTGAAAATGGTGGTATACAAGTGTACCACTAAAACACATACTTCATATTAGAATCCACCTCAAAGTTTTGGCACGAAATTAGCTGTGGTCATGGGAACGATGCAACATTTTTATCTACATTATATATTTTGTGATGATACCTAAAGAAATTATGTATTCTTCAAAGTTAAATTTGAAGGTAATGCGATGACTCCAACTATCCAAGTCAGTCAAATAAGATGCTATGCACTTGATTGGAATTCAGTGTGTTTCATATTTCCTCTGTCACTGCCAAGCAGCAAAAGTTCATTGGTGCCGATCATAAACTCAAATATTATAATAAAGGTTTATCTACAACCAGGAGAGACAAAAGTTACCAACACTTTAAGGATGATGTGTTTGACTCAAGTGTAACAGCATCATATCATGCATATCATGCATCCTCGACATAACAATGATACCTGTGAAACTTTCCCATCAAGGAGTGTCAGAAAACAAAAATAGATTTCAAGGTGTGAGCTAGTCAAGGAAGTTTGTAAGAGAGGGCAATCTAGAAACCGATCCAAATTCCCTGCATTCAAAATTCACACATTCATGCGTTAACAGACGTTGAATCAATTACTAAAAGTGTTCGAGGAAGCTTAGGATTAATCCAACGGTATGCGTGGTCTTTTGAAAACACAGAATCCATTTACACCAGAAACCATAAACAAGTGCTTCCAATGAGAAGAGAACTCTTTGGTTGCAACTTAATATCGTTGAAAAGCAAAATCTAATTGACAAAATCCCCAAAATAAAAGCCACAATCAACTATAATCACTAATCACTAAGCAAAAGCAAAACCTTCC
The DNA here is from genome assembly GCA_035048595.1 of Echinosophora koreensis. Lineage (NCBI taxonomy): Eukaryota > Viridiplantae > Streptophyta > Magnoliopsida > Fabales > Fabaceae > Echinosophora > Echinosophora koreensis. The sequence continues at coordinate 4,156,882 of JAPCYP010000019.1, read as the reverse complement.
AATTTGAGCATTCAATTCAAACTATAATAATAACAATAAATAGCACAAAAACAGTTTCCTTACAACATCGAAGGCGATCGATCCACAATGAGTATACACAAACAAAACACATAAACAATAAAATTTACCGAAACCGAGGCGCGTGGATTCGAGAACGGAAAGATCAGCGATTGGTGCTATCGTAATCGACGATCTCGGAATCGGTGACGGATCTGGAGTGCTGAACGATGGAGCGTCCAACAGAGTTGATCCAATCTTCCTTCTCCTTCTCGGAATCGGCGATGAAGTACATCGTGTCGGAGCGCGTGGACAGCTCGAACGCGTTCTGCTTGTTGATGACGTCCTCGGCGCCCTTCACCGTCAAGCACGACGCCACCGGAACGACGCCGCGTGGCTTGGAGGCGCGTGTGACGGCGGAGTCCTTGAACCAGAAGAGCTTCCCTTGCTTCAAAACGAACCAACGCCTTCGCCACGTCTTGATGTACTCGCCTTGCTTCGTCAGCCACCCGCTCCGCTCTGGATTCGACCAGAATTCGACGCCGTCGTAGTCGTTAGGCTTCTCCGTCAAGCCCGCCGCCGCGCGCCACAGGCTCGCCATCGGAGAATGATCGATTCGGCGTCGCGCTCCGAAACGATGATAATAAATATTAACTAAAAAAAATGTATAATGAAATACGGAAATAAATTACAACTCACCAGAACCAACAATTGTGGCCTCTTACCTGTACAACAGATTCTCTCACTCTCCCTGTTACACCCTTTATTTATTTTTATTTCTTTATTTATTATCCATAAAAATTAAAATGTATTTTGTTGTTTTATCTGTAATATCCATTTAGATATTGAGTGAAACTGAGCTTGGATCCTTCTAAGTAAGACTTGGATTCGAGCCTAATGAATGAAAAAATTGTGATTGGGAGGTGATACCCAATTAATTATTGGATCCCATAATCAATAATGGGGATTACTTTGAAACAAAATATTGTATATATCTAGTCTAGTTCTAATAAGATAGTGGGATAAGGCCTATTTTTAAGTCATTTTATTTTAAAACTGAAAAAGTAGGAGTATATCAACTTATTTATTCACTAAATTAGGATTATGATAAATTTTAAATTAAATATTAAATGTATCCTTATTTGTTGATTTTATGAATAAAGCTCACCACTAAAGGAGCTTTCATAGTCCTAATAAAAAAGAGGATGATAATCTTATTTAGACAAAAAAAAAAAAGGCAAAGGAGATTAAGATTAATGCATAAATTAATATTGTCATCAAGACAGAAAGAGATTACTCTCAGCATTTTCTGTTATTGCATATCTTTCTTAGCCTTAAATGTTCTTTTCGGTATCTAAAAGAACTTGGGAAGGTACTTACTTTCTCAATTCTACGTGATCCCCATTGAGACCGATATCTTTCATGGCTGACGAATTTAGGTTAGGAGATCCTTCAGATGACTTAAAGAACTTGACATAGGGAGTCAAGAATCTTGATCCTCTGAAGCAGTTCTGATGGCAATTTTTCTTATCATCAAATGCAAAGAATAATTAAAAACAACAATATAACGGCGAAAGAGACTTCAAAGAATCTCACATTAATTTATTTAGGAAGAGCATTGCATGATAATTTATTGTTTCAATGATTAAACTCCTCATGCTTCCAGATACATCTTTATATATATATATATTGAGAAAGAAACTAATGCCTAAATCGATTGTCGAACTGAGCTTCAAATTCATCAACTTTTCATATCACCTCGCAATCAGGCTCCTCTCAAAAATCTGAAAAGAACAAGGCAAAAAAGTCTATTAATAATACTTGTGATCATAAAAGGTTAATTAATTTTACAGCCAAAAGAATTAGAAAAAACAAGATCATGCATGCATGCATGCATGAAAAGATTTTGTAACCTGACTCCTGTTTGTTTCTTAGTAACAACTAGGCACCTATGAGTTTCATTTTCTCATGCATAATGATGTAAGCATTGAAATATATAGCCCTAAAAGAACAGCATAACGTGGCCAAAAACAATAAAGAATGAAAACCCATATTACACTTTAGAAACAAGAAAATCCACCTGTAGCCTGTAGCAAAATATGACCCAGGTTGAATTTGAATTCTGCAATTCTTTGTTTTGGTTGAACTTGAAGTCTCATTCTCGAAAGCCTTGGGATCCCAACTCCAAGGAGTAAGAAAAGAGTTATCTTTCTCAAGAAATGATATTAGCCGTGGGTGAGTAGTAATAATTTCCCTTTGCGCCAGCGAACCTTTATTTAAAACCTTAACACCAACATTCCTGATTGCACTTGTTTTCACCACAGAATCTTTTCGTTCTTCCATGATCTGCTGCTTCAGTGGGTGAATAGAAGTAGTTTCCTCAGCACCAAGAGTCATGGTTGCACTTGTTTTCTCCACAGACTCTCGTTGTTCTTCCATTTTCTTTGATAACTCTTCTTGTTCTTCCATGATCTGCCGAAAGAGTGGCACTTCTTTCTGATGTGGACTCCAACGGCACTTCATATTGATCGAACTAGCGAGTAGATATAAAGCGAGAAGTCCTTCTTGAAAATGAATACTACTATACTCATAACTCATTATATCTGAACTTGTATACTACGAGATATGCGTCACCTTTATTTATAGAGTTCAATCCCAACCCATTTAAAAAAAAAACCAAGAACAAGAACAAGAAGCGGGGTAGTTTAATTAAAGCTCTAAAAACACAAAATTAATTTTGATACTAGCATTTATTTCTCTGTTACCGCGTAGTTAATTTATAGTTGTTTCGAATAATTAAATTTTAACTTTTAAGTAACCTTTTTAAGAAAGGGTTATAATCAAAATAGTTTAAATACAACTAGTTTTCACCCCAATTTTTTTCTATGTGGATTATTTCAAAATACTTCTAATCAAATATATATCTACATTCTATATTCTATATTTATTAAAAGTGGAAGTATGAAAATAAGAAAAGTGACACATGTTGATACGAAAAATTTGTAAATAAAAAATATTGATTTTTTTTTATAATGATGACAAAATTAAAATTTGCAAATTAACCAATGATGTGGCCGTAACAAATTTAAGAACTTGAACACAGTAGAAGTAGTATAATGTTATATAAAATAGATAACGGTTAAAAAAATAATTTTTTTAAAATAAATCAAAGATAATGTTATATAAAAAGACAGCAGAACTTCGAAAAAATCAGGAAAGTGATGTATGTCAATATGAAATATTTGATAAATACAAAATATTTATTCAAAGATAATACAAATATAATTAAAATTTTGAAATTTTAAGAGGAAATAAAAAATAAGTTGGATAGGTCTTCAAAAATATTCCTATAAATTTAGGAGTCAATGAATGAAGTGAGAAACTTCATAAATTAAAAAATAATTAATCAAGAATAATGCTTAAAAAATTAAAAATTTCAATTTAATAAGAAAATAATAGTAAGTTAATGTTATTAAAATGATTCCTAAAAATTTAGGATTTCATTAAAATTGGAATATTCATATGTTAGTGTGACAAAGTAGTGAATAAAAATAATTATAAAAATAACTATCTCTTGTCGGACTTGGGTTTTTCCTAATACATCCCCTAAATGTGACACCCTTCTACCCCGCATGTTATAAGGCATTTAAATATAAAACAATTAAAAAGAAAACATGCATTTATCTGAATTAAATAAAACAGTTGTCCATGGGTAGAAAAGTCCCACATGAACTTGTTTACAACGCGGAAAATAACAAATAAGTTTAATCAAATAAAAACATCATTAATTAAATAACCCAACCCCGATGTCACAATTCAGAGCTGGTATAACCGTTCCGGAAATAAATCCTCGGAATACAACTGGAAACAAACTATCTAAACATAAAACAACCCTACTATGAGTGGCAGCTCCTCAGAGTCACTCCTCTCCGGGCTGCTCATCATCCTCTGCAAATGCCAATCAGGCCAAACACAAACAATACAGGGAGTAAGATTCATGTAATCATATAAACAGTAGGGGAATAGTACGCAAGGTAAACATACACATAAGCATACATCAACATCCAATAGTATCATAACAACCAAGTATGCTATGCTATGCAATGTATCAACTACTCCGCTACTCTAACCATGCATGTGGATCCAAACTAACTCAGGATGAACGACTTTGGAGTTACATATCCTTATTGGCCATAAAAGCACCAACACCGGCAGTTCACCAAACCTTGGGTGAACCTCATGGATAGCCAACGCATCAAACCGTGGATGCCTCATCACGGAGGGCCTCGGTCACCAAACCTTGGGTGACCAACCGTGGATGGCCAGATCACCGTACTCTCGGGCGATCTCCCCTTTGTCGAACTTCCCCCATCAATTACTCCCATGATTTATGCAAATGGCACAACAACAAACAATCTCAACCACCTCCTTGCTTGGGCCATGAAGCTCCCAAGACTTTCAACATCAAACTCAACGTAACCTTAGACCCAAACCGTGGGGTCAAGGCTCCCTTGGCCAATAAGCACCAAGGTTCAACTCAACGTGCTTGGGTCTATAAGCACCCAAGACTTCAACTTATCAACGTGCGGTAACCCAACGGATACCGACTTAACACCTTGTTGTCTTAATTATCTTATATAATTAATAACCAGGTTGTCTAATCTTTATCTTTGATTATTTATCTCAACTTATCATCATAGGGGAATGGGGTTTAAAACCCCTTAAGTCCTTTAATTTCATTACTTTCCAGGGGGTTTAGCAAGGTCGTGCTTGGACACGTGAGGGCGTGCTGCCCTTTTAAGTGAAGCACGGTCGTGCTTCACACTCAGCATGGTCGTGCTCAGCAGCACGATCGTGCTATTTGACCTGCTTGGCCGTGCTGAGCAGCGCGGCCATTTTTCAGAATTTAAGTGGGAGCACGAGCTCAGCAGCACGATCGTGCTATTTGACCTGCTTGGCCGTGCTGAGCAGCACAGCCATTTTTCAGAATTTAAGTAGGAGCACGGTCGTGCTCCCTATTCAGCACGGTCGTGCTCAATGCACGACTGCACTGCTCTGGGCAGGGACAGAAACCAAGTTCTACCAATTATTTAGGATTGTTAAGTGACTAATCTATCACGTTTTCAACCTAATTTATCAATTCAACATTTATCAACATACTAATCATCACAGCCACAATATCAATCAACCAACATTATATTAATAACAATCATCAATATATCATCATACTCATTAAACAACCAACAGGAACATAAAATACATATAACATTACAATCAACCCAAAATAGCATGTTATTGACAGAAATAGTAATCAACATATAACCATACAACATACAATGACACCGGGGTCATGGGGATCCCGTTACCTTACACTACCCACTGCCTAATGAGTACAATCCCACTTCTCCCCATACCTGGATTGAAGGTAGCTCTATCACGTCCCAACGAACGAACCGGTTCCTCTCCTTACGACGACTCACACCAACACGAACCTTGGATCCACAAAACAACTCAAGGATTAGTTCCCTATTCACAATAATGAAAGGAAACTAAGGAAGAGGAAAGAACCTTACCTCTGTGCACTGACACAGTTAAGCTAGCGATCTCCCAAGGCTCCCAAAACTGATCAAGAGGAAGGGAAAAGGAGGAATGCTAGTTCTGGCCGCACTATGGCTGCTGCAACACACCAAAAATAGGGTTATCTGCCAAACCCTTTACTCTGTTTACGTATATAACGTTCGGACCCGAGCACGGTCGTGCTTAGCATTGAGCACGGTCGTGCTCCACTTAGCGTCAGCGAGACACGATCCACGTATTGAGCACGGGCGTGCTTACTATTGAGCACGGTCGTGCTCAACTTAAAATCAGAAACACGCTTCTGACTTTAAGCATGGGCTTGCTGGCTGATGAGCACGAGCGTGCTTATGTACCAGAAAGGGACTTTTAGGCTAAAATCCCACTTAGCCCTTAACCAACATTTTTAAATAAATAAAACTAATTTTAGAAAAACATTTTACAAAAAACGGGGTGTTACACTCACGACAAGTATTATTGGGCTTAGTGTTTGGATAACATATGCTGGTGGCCAAAATCCATTGATTGCTGAACTTCAGCTTGCTTACCACTTGAGGTGCCCCTTATTGGAGTAAGACTTATTAAAATGATTCCTATAAATTTAGGATTTCATTAAAATTGGAATATTCATATGTTAGTGTACAAAGTAGTGAATAAAAATAATTATAAAAATAACTATCTCTTGTCGGACTTGGGTTTTTTTCAATACATCCCCTCACGACAAGTATTAATGGGCTTTGTGTTTGGAAAACATTTGCTGGTGGCCAAAATCCATCGATTGCTGAACCTGAGCTTGCTTACCACTTGAGGTGCCCCTTATTGGAGTAAGACTTATTTAATCCTTACGTAGAATCACCCGAGGCCCATTAATTGCTGAGCTCAAGCTTGCTTATTGCTTTAATTAATCCTTGTGGATCTTGATGATGCACGTTACATAACATGGTAATTGCTTCTTTATTATTATTATTATTACTACTACTATTACTACTTTCAAGCTAAAAACGATGGTGTTGGTTCTTTTTTTTTTTTTTTTTTTTTTACATAAAACACGTCAAGAAGATTGGGGGAACCTATTGTAACGTCGGCCCATAGTTCATAATATATGGAGCAAACCAAAAATAGACTATTTGGGGTTTCGATAATCGGCCAGTCGTTCATTATCTATCCTTGGCTTGTTTAAAAAATAAACATTAGGAAAAAGAGGAATACAGGAACAACTGTATCTCTGTGGATCAAAGAGTTTATTACTGTAAATTTTATGAGATAACTTGAGGTTAATTATGTGAACCCCACGTTGGGGTAAAAAAAAAAAATGCCACATCATTTATAGTGAAAAATCACCACTCTGGAGAAGAAAAAAATCAGAGAAAACAAATTTGGATATTACCATTTCAGCATATGATCTACCTAAAATCACAAATACCTTCTATTACACAAGGTTACATCACTTCCAATAAGCTTTACATCAAGAGAAGCATGGCCAGCTCCATATGCAAATCCGCTATGGCTGAAACTAGAATAAGAATGTTTGTGCTATTTAAATGAAGGCAGAGGATTTCCCAATACGAGAACTGTTTACCTGCCCCTAACGCTGGCAGGAGATTGAACACCTCTCTCACTGACATTATCATCATCTATTTCACTACTATCCAGACAAAGACCATTTTGGTTTACACTTAATTCAGAACGAACTAGCATTACTGCTTGTGGCATGAGGAGAGCCTGGGACACTAACGATTCGGCTACGCTGAGGCCCTGACCGCACGCTATACATAGAAGATGCTGGAATGTTTGTCATCAATGGCCGGAGATTGCCTGGAACCCTTCGTCTTATATCCTGTTCAAAGAGAAAAAAGAAAAACAATTAGGAAAAAAATACAATTTCATCAGTTCTAATCAATGTTTACCAGTTCACTAATTAATAAAAAAGCATGGAGATGATGGTTATAAATGAGAAACTCTAAGTCTCCAAATTCAATCTTGAAACATTAAGCATCCAGAAAGGGAATAAGTGATTATAGCATTTGGTAAGTACTTTTTATACAAGAGTAGTGATTCAGATGCAGGTGCAATTTTAGTCTCAACTGGTAGAACAAATGCAGAAATGTGCAGAAGATGCATACCATGTGTCTAATAGCCATATCCAAGGATTTCTTTGAGAGTGTTCTTCCAAAACCAGAGCTGTCTGGAGAAGATGACTTGCCAGACAGATTGCTATGGGGAGAATTTTTGTCATCTAGCCTTGGTGGTGGTAGTTTCCGCATATTTATTACCCTCTCAACCATTTTGGTGCCAATCACAACAGGACTGACATTGTCATTAACTTTGGAGTACCCACGACTCACTGCCGGCATAGAGCTTCCAGTTGTATGAGAAATGCCATTGGAGGACCGTCCTCTAGAAGGAGAGCATGATTGCCGCTTTGGCCTGCCACTAGAAGCAGGCTCAACAGATGAAGATCGAGAAGTGGGTGCTCCAGGCCTCCCCCTAGTTGCTGACAGTGGCCTATCTGGCAGTGTTGTCCTCAAATTGGGTGGAGCATCAAGTGAAAACCCAGGCATCTCAGATGGCTTCCATGGTCTTGATCTCACTGTTGGTGATGTGCCACGTGATGGTACTGGCTGTCTCGACATCACAGGAGCTGGCTTAGAGATTGAAGAAGTCTTAACTGAAGGAGCAGATATGCTCGGTGCACTTGATGGTGTAGATGGTCGCCGAGTTGGGGTAGAAGCCCTTGATGTGGGCCTGGATTGAGGTAAGGTAGGCCTGCTAGTTGGCGTTGAAGATCTTGCAGTAGATCTTGACAAAGGTGTAGAGGATCTAGATGGAATTGTGGGTTTAGCTGCCGGGACTGTAGTCTTAGTAGCAGAAACCACAGGCTTGGTTGTGGAAACTGTGGTCTTGGTTGTGGGAACTGTGGTCCTAGTTGAAGGTAAGGTTGCTCGAGAAGTAGGCGTTGAAGGTCTCGATAATTTTGAAGCTGTGCTCAATGTAGGGCGTCCAGTAGGAGTTGCAGGTCTTGATCCAGGATTCACTGATGATGAGGGCCTCCTATTTCCACTACTTGAAGAACTCAACCCAGAGGAGGAAGCTGGTTGTTTAGAAATTAAGTTGCTCCTTCCAGCAGGCTCTGACTGAGGATTTGCCAACTATAACCACAAGGAAACAATTAAGAAAAATAATTTTCTGGTTACTAGCATTAAAAAACAAATAAGCTCTATTATTATGAACTACATACTTTATGAACCTTGATACTAATAGTCTAATAGCAAGGATCCTATTATTAACAAATAAATCAATTGAAGCATGTCATGGCAAGTTGGTAAAACATGCAACATGATGAGAATTGAGAAGCTAATTTCATGTAGTCCAAGGATGTATTGCTTTGAGGGACTGTGTATGCAAACTAGCTATACTTCTAATCAGGCACCAGTAAATAAAATAGTGCAATAATAACCGACAAATTCTATTTCTCGCTAGTTCAGAAAACCAATTATTTCTGCTTAAGTCAACTTCATATTGCATGATGAATAACAATGTTGCTCAGGAAAAAACTTTCCTCAAACCTTGGAGCTTACAAAAAAAGTACAATATCATTAGTGAATTCAAACCAAATGTAGAAGACCTTCAATAAAATTGCTTACTCTAGATTTTAATGCTGTGGAACGTGCAGCTGGAGCACCAAGCTGACTCATAACAGTTTTTTGAGTTTCCATCTCCAGAGAAGGAAAGAGAGGAGTCCCAGGAGGAGTAAGAAGCCTGGAAACACAATAAGGATGCTAAGTCCCAATTTTAACATAAAAAATGTCAGGTCAGTTACATACATAGCAGGTGGCTTGTTACATTATCTTTAATAATGAAAACCTATGTCCTGAAATTAGTGTTCATTAACTTATTTCCCATCAGTTCTCTCTCTCACGTACACACAGCATCTGGAAGAAATTTGTTAACGTTGGTGATTTGAGCAGGGAAGGAAGAAGATCCGTAACAAGAAAAATAATGAGATTAACAAAAATGACAACAATGACATTGTAGTACTAATAAATTTAGGGTTTAACAAATAATTATCTAGAAATTTTAATTGTTAAGCCAAATATATTGCTAAATTAATTAGGAGGCATTATGAATCATGCTAATTGCTTATGACCCTGTGAATTATAACAATAAGCCTTTTTAAGCCGCATAACATGGAGAACACTAGGCACTAGGCTACAATTTTGGAATAAATAAAAGAGTCATTATTTTCAAGTTATGGAAAAAGAAGAGAGAACTTTAGAAACTTTTTCGATATCATAATGATCATATTAAAACCTGAGTTCTGAATTGCTAAGTCCTTGTCACATAACTTATTTCCAATTTCCATGAATGTATTGGAAGATATCTAGACATCATTTAACTACTAAGAACTACAAATACTCCTCAAACACCCGTCTGTGTCAAATATCAAGTGTCATAGACACAATACTCTCTTAGCAAATAAAGAACTGGAGTCAGTGTCAATATTAATTATTAGCATATCATATCACAGTTTATAGAAAGAATACACTATACATAATACACTTAACCCGTATATTAATAAATAAGCTTTGGATCATAGTCTAATTTGCTTAAATAAGACAAAAGTAGGGAATGCCAATGAGAACTTCCTACATATTCTCATATACTCATGAAACAATAAGGAATAAGTGTAAAATTCCATCTGAAGTGCTGAATAAATATGTCATGTGTTACTATCAACTGCAAAAAGTTTAACATTTTCTCATAAGAACATATCATCTACGACCTACATTCTACAATCTTTAATCCCGAAAAAAAAAAAGGATAAATAATATGCCCTTAAAATGTAAAATCACATACCATTCATAGTCATTCTTATCATTTTCTGAATTGAGAAAATCATCAACACCATTCTTACGCACAGGAGCTGTGGTGGTGGATGATGAAATGTTAAATATGGGAGAAGTGTTCGGATTCGAGCCTGCAACGACAAAAAGAGAAATCCAACAACACAACACAAGCATTCAGCACTTCTTCACTTTAATCACCCAAAAAAGAAAGAAAAAAAAAGGGTTCAATCAATCACAAGTATACCTAATGGTGCATCGAAATCGTGAGAGGTGCGAAGCAGGAGATCATTGTCGCGGTTCCTCATATCACGGAACAATGTAAGCTCATCGTCCTTCTCCTTCATGAGCGAAGACCTCAAAACCCCTAATTGCTGCTTCTATGCAGCTTGCATTTGAGATTCCTGAGCCCTCAAACTACGATTCATACCCAAAATAGAAACGCCACGCCACCAATAATCAAATGGTGATAATTAATTAAGGATCCAATAAGCCCCAAAAGTTCACAATCGAAGAACCTAACTTAGTTACGTTCACCAAATGCACCACTCTCTCTGAAACCAGAAATAGAATAAAATAAAACGCACTGCGTGTGTGAAAGTAGAATCGTAGCTGGAAGATAGAAACGAAGTGGTGGTGTTAGCTTAGGTAAAATGAGAGGGCATTGTTGTCGCTGAGCGAAGAAACGGAAAGGTTAATGAATGAGTTGGGTGGCAAAGAGTGGTAAATAGAGTGATGTTTGAAGATGGAGGGAGAGAATAGATGCCGTGCACCTGCATCTGTTTCTATCACTTTAAGCCTACGTTACATTACATTGTTTCCTTCGGTGGGTGGATAATCACCATAATACCCTCTCTTTTTTATTTTAGGTTAAACTAATGATTTGGTCCCTATACGTGACACTGATTTTCAATTTGGTCCCTATACGTAAAAATTATCAATTTGGTCCCTATACGTGACATATGATTTTCAATTTGGTCCCTATACGTAAAAAGTTATCAATTTAGTCCCTATACGTGATACTGATTTTCAATTTGGTCCTCACCACTAATTGGCCCTATATAAAAGGCCCAAATTACAAATTATTGTCAGATATAGGAACCAATTCAACAAAAAAAAATTGAAATCCGTCCCTACATGTGACAATTATTTTCAATTTGATCTCTACCGCTAATTGGTCTCTATATAAGAGGCCCAAATTATAAATTATTGTCAGATTTAGGGACCAATTCAACAAAAAAAAATTGAAATCGGTCCCTACATGTGACAATTATTTTCAATTTGATCTCTACATGTGATAATAATTATAATTTGGTCCCTCTTATATATGGACCAATTAGCGGTGATGACCAAATTGAAAACCAGTGTCACGTATAGGGACCAAATTGATAATTAGTGTCACGTATAGGGATCAAATTGAAAATCAGTATCACGTATAGGGACTAAATTGATAACTTTTTACGTATAGGGACCAAATTGAAAATCATGTCACGTATAGGGACCAAATTGATAATTTTTTACGTATAGGGACCAAATTGAAAATCAGTGTCACGTATAGGGACCAAAACATTAGTTTAACCTTTATTTTATTATTAATATATGCATATAAAGTATCCTCACCTAATATTTAAAAAGTTTAATTACATTTTGGTCCCTCTATTTTTTAATGTAGAAAATTCGGTATTTCTTTCCGATATCTATTAATTTTTTCAATGATTAACAAAGAGAAAACACTACTTTAAATGTATAAAACCTCTGGTTGAGTTTACCCATCCCCTATCTCTCTCTTCCGCTTCAACATGATTCAGTGCTTCCTCTATATCATTTATCTGTTTTGTTCCTCCTTTATGAGATCTTCTTTTGGTTCCACCACATGGTCCTTTACCACAAAATCTCAACTAAAGGTTCTATTCGCTTAAAGCAATAATTCATCTTTATTGATCATTGAAAAATTGATGAACATTAAATGAGAAGACCCAATTTGCAACATTTTTAGTATCATTAGGTGAATAACTTAATAAGAAGCATATCATCGATATCTTTCTATATAGATTCTTGAAATCAGATCCATCACCATATAGTTAAAGGATCTAGGGGTGTTTAGATCCAAACGGATCAAAAACACAAACCTATCCAAAATAACCAAAGACCGATGAAAACTGAACTGATCTGGATTTTTTTGGATATTTTTATGGGAACCGATCAGTTCAGTTCGGATAACGGTTTTATTTTCTGAAACTGAACCAAAGTAAATATACATACATACGTTTATTCACTATGCTCATGAGGAAGGAAAATACTAAAATTGCTACCTCCGATTAGTGAGTCACTCCCAAAATATATATGTGAAAAAACACTATTGTTCATGGTGGATTCTGCTGTTAATATGACCATATCTTGAAACCTTCGACGTAGCTTGTTGAGTTTGTCTTAACTGTCTGAGTTCCAGTAATGTCGGGTACCTCCGAACAGTGGGGGTGATATTATCAACCCTTGAACCACATTTTCAGCTTCTTCGGGCTCTCTCGAGCCAGTGATTTAAATAATCCGGCCATCACGTAAAGTAAATAGGGAGTAGACAGAACTACCAAAAGCTCCTTGCGCCAAACAATGGGTAGAAGGAGGAGAATGAACGGAGAAGCGCAAATGAAAAAAAAAAAAATAACACTTGAAAAAGGAAATGTACTGTTTGCTTCGAAGGGTAGAAGGAGAAGCGCAAATGAAAAAGAGAACGCTTACTAAAAAAGGAAATGTACCTCGCACGCTGTATGAACATTTTTAGTTAGTATGGTCCAAGTTACATATTTGGCGGGGGTGTAATAATAATGGACAGAAACTAATGGCAAAAAGAAACTAAGAACTACTAGTATTTCAACCAGCTAGATAATTTAACAAATTGATGTACAGAATGGATTAGAAGTTTGAACATTAGTCTTTTTACATTAGAGTCAACAATCAAATGTATTTCAATTGTGTTTGGGGGCAAAATGCTGATTTTGCTCCACATTCACTGAACAGCAACAAAGGAAAGGGATAAAGGAATGTACAATTCAATTGTCTGTGGTGGGATGATTAGGCATCATCTGCATCACTTCCACCAACATGTGCTTCTTGGCTGACCCAATAATTGCTGCCATTGGGACCTGACAACTTGAACCTGCCAAAAAATAAAGACTCAACTAAGCCACTTCTTACTTCTTACTCAAACTGACTTCACATTTAACTAACAATGTTTTATCACAAAGTTTCCACTGACCGTTCAAGAACAGATTTCCCTTCCTTGTACTTCTGGCTTTTTTCATGGGCAGCCTCCTGAAAGAAATCAATAGGAACTTGATGCTACATAGAAACAGGAAAAATTCATACTTTTGTAGCACTGATTCAAATCTTACATATTTCCAACCCACAATTGATCCACAACCCACACAGAAAATGTCAGCCACAGTATGCATCCCAGTCATCATCTGTCTCTCCTCTTTTTCTCCCAAAGAAACATTCACCCTGTCAAAGAATTAAACATTTCAAATAGAACCAACTGCAAAATATAATGTGGCTAGAGCTTTAGAGGTCCAGAGGCAATGAGTAACAAACATAAGTGTTCTGGTTAACACTTTGGTCCAAAGCTACAAGATCCATAATCACCAAAGTGCAGTTGATAAGAGTGATAGCAAGCATGCATTGTTCTTGTAATGCTGTTGTGATGCACTTACATTTTTCATTGGGAAGTCCTTGATAAGCATGAGAGGATTCATGATGGACAATCATAAAACAAGGACAACCAAAGCAATGTGTAATGTATATCATCAAACAAGTTCTAGGACAAATAAAATGTCAACCAAGTTCTCTTTTCTTTTCCTCTTCTCTTTCTTTGAGATAGTAAGTGGCATATTATGATATTACCAAGTTTTATTGCTATAGTCTGGATACAAATACTATAAAAGAACGTCTATTTCATTTTTTTAGTAACCGCACAATGATAGGGTGTCAAAATTCAAGGATAACTTACACCTTACTGAAGAGATAAGCTTTCCCATGTCTGCAGTGGAAAGACTGGATAAAACAACACAGGCAAAGATGGTAGTTAGGTTATTTGTTTTTACAAAATGCTCAATTAAGATTTGCTGGTCCCAATTAAAAATACCACAAGAACCTCAAGAGAAGAAAGGAGGAAATTTTGGTAAGCTTAACACTATCAACATATATCTTCTTTGAAAGATTCTTCCCCATTAGACCATCTGTCAGGTAGCCTAGATAAGAACCACTTTCCAAGTAATTCAAGACCACCATGGGGCACTAATAACAGAATCGAAAAATGCATCTATGCAAATTTGTGTAAATGTAACAGAGTGTGACTTAGGCAACGAGTTTGCAGCACAAGAAGATGGAAATTGAAGAGAACTATGTAAATGATACTTGATCAGTTGAATTAGTACTCAACACAATCAATTTTTTCCAACCAAGACAATAAAGTTGGTTCAAATTCTATTTAAAACGAGCAACAATGTTACACGTAGGAACACTTCCAGTTTTCTGTGTGTAAATAGGAAAGGAGGCCTAAACTCTATCGGTTATACTTTATTTGCACATTTAGTGCCTGTTTGCTTTCTTTCCAGTTTCCTGTTTTCATTTCCTGTTTTCAGAAATAATTACAAAACTGTCACCTTATTTTCATTTTGTTTCCTGTTTTTAGAAATTTGTACAAGAAACACTCAAAATATATATTTTTTATTTTCACTATTTCCTGTACAAATCTTTGGAAACAGGAAATATAATGAAAACAAGATGACAATTTTGTAACTATTTCTGAAATGAAAACATGAAACTGTAAACAAAGCAAACAGGCCCCTTGAATTCACAAAAGTATGGAGAATCAAATTCTGAATACCATGTCACAGTGTGTAGTGAATTATGGAGATTGTAGAGGACATCTTTCTTCTGTGTGTGTAAAGATAGCCAGAAATGTATGTACTTTCTCCCTTTTCTTAGCAACGTATATATCAGAAAACATGTAGTATAGAGATTGTAATTCAGCATTAGACAAGCAAGAAAATTTTACCTCTCCCAAGCAATTCTATACGTTTACTACTAGAAATGATAAACAAAAACAGACAATCTCAAGAAAAACGACCCAACAGATATGTTCAGAATTTCTGGGATCTAAGCAATTCAGTCAACTTACTAATTACTAGTAGATATGGTAAAAAAAACAATATGATCTCATAAAAATTCTGAAGCCAAAGAAGATTTTATAAAACATTTGAAACCATGAAAAGCATGATGAAGAAAGCAATGAGCATTTATAAGCTCAATTTTAAAGCAGATAAGGGAATATGATAACCAAAAAGTAAAAGAAGCTGATGAATTCAATCATCAAATCGGACTAGTGCAAAACAGTAAAAGTCAAGAGCCATGCATAATATGTTATATAATGACACGCACCTATGCAAATAAAACTCAATATTCGTCACATGATGATACTGTGAATATTGCTACCCACATTAGAACAGAGTCTCATCTAACAGATAAATTAACAATATTTAGATAAAATTTTAGCAAAAATGTTGGAAACCCAGAAAAGGTATTGGGTCATAAAGAGCAGGAGAGGGATCAAAATGAAACCTTGGAAACGATGTCTTCACAAAGAGCTAGATGGGTACGGCAGTGTTTGCAGCTATAGATCTTCCCTTCCAGATGGGTCACAAACAACCTCCCCATAACTTAATAACTCTGAGAATTCTACACAATAATTGAAGATCAAGGAAGGATTATAAGATAAAGGGTCACCAGGTCAAACAGAAATCACACAAGGGTCAAATTAAAGCAATGAATCTAGACATGACATGAATTAAGGAGTGGGAATAGGAGCGAGGAATGAAGAAAAATTGAGGAAGAAAAAGAAGAAGAGGAACGTTGAAATGTTGAATACTACCTGCGTTTGGTTTGGAGTTTGGATAGAAGAAGAGGACGCAAGAAATGTGGAGATAGAAGCAATCAATTATCATCGCTTTTTCTGTCAAAGTAGAACCCGACAAGGCGTGTGTTGTGTGTTATTGTTTATTTATTACGTTGTGTTTTATTTATTTATCTCATTCATTTTCATTTCATCTTCAATCATGATTCATCCATCCATGCAAAAGATGGAATGGTTGCTTGCTTCACTTGCTTGCATAATAATAATAAAATTTCTTTCAGTCAATTTTACGACTCATTTATAACTTTTTATACAAGCAAGTTAATTCGAGTTCTAGACACGACCCATGCTCTACATGGCAGATAAATGTATGCCCGAATATTAGATAAATGTGAAAAAATAAATCATATTGTGTATCAAAATATTATGCTATTCTCGTATTAACACAGTTTAATTGATTAAATTGCGGTAATATACTATTAATATACGGTTCAAATCCCGCTATGCCCCTTTTTTTTTTCCTTCTCGTTCTTCTCTCTTCCCCCTCTATAAGATCTCTTATGTTATGTGTGTCTCATTACACAAAAAAAATATTATGTTATATTTATTCTTTCTTTGTTTTATACAATATGAATTAAAATATATATTTTCATATTTTATTATCTAAAAGAAAAATTGTGTGGTGCAAGAAGATTAATGTACTTGTATAAATTTTTCTTTTCTCTCAATTTTATTTTGGCTTTTGTCATGCTTCATAACACACCATATGTACACATGTTTAGGTTAGCATATTTAATCAAAATCTCAATTCCAAGTCTTCTGATAAGTTTTATGTTTGTAAAAAAAAAAAGATAAGTTTTATGCAAAAAAAAAAAATTAAACGTTAAAAGAAATATTTTCAACTTGTTCTTATGAGGTAAAAACAAAATTGAAATTATTATGAACTGTAAAATTTAAATAGAAGTTTATTATAATGAAACCATATTTTATTTGCGTTTCAGCTCTGTTTTTGTACAACTAGCTGAAAACTGATAAGTTAGTTGATTGATTTGGAAATGTTTAGTAAAATTAGTTGATTAACTTTTATGTTTTCAAGTTAAATATTCTGGGTCCGTTTGGTTTAGATTTTGATAGAATTGATTTTGGAAGAATTGATTTTAAAAAATGGTGTTTGAAAAAATTGATTTGTGTTTGGTAATAATATTTTAAAAGTGAGTTTAGAAGAATTGATTTTGTTTGGATGATAAAGTAAAATCACTTTTGAAGTGTAAATATGTAGAATTTTGTGGGTCCTACATCTAGAATCAATTATTTTCAATGAAAAAGCTAAAAAAATTTGCTTCCACAAAACTCCGTTTTGACTATCAGGAATCAATTATTTTAAACGGAATTTGGTAACCAAACACCTCCTCTATATGTTAATATCATTCTGAATTTCAAGGGTGGTTGACTGAAAATTAGTTGATATTAAAATGTTAAAAGAAAATATATTTCAAAGGCTGATAGAACCAACTTTCGCTTAGGTAGTATTTGGTACAAGTTTTACAGAAATATTCTCAACAATGTTGGTATGAGAATAAAAATTTCTCATGTTTGGTACAAGTTTTAAAAAAATTATTCTCAGACATAAAAAATTCATGGGAATATGATTCCCAAGAAGATAGTTTATCTGAAAATAAAACATTTCATATACCAAAGTTCACCTTAATATATGGGCATAGGCGCATAACAAATACGAAATATGCAAGGTGATTTATCAAGCCTGTTAGCTGATGCTTTATCGCCTGAAGTTCTTTTTTCCCCTTACTTGTGCAGCTTTTTCATATCTTTTCATTGTGAGAGTGAGACTAATCCTTACTCAAAGTTGCCCGAAGTCCATTAATTGCTAAACTTAAGCTTAGGTTTGCTTGCCACTTGAGAAACTCTCGTCTAAGAGTGAGACTAATCCTTATTGAGAGTCACGCCCATTAGTTTTGAGCTTAAACTTGCTTATTACCCGAGTAAATCCTTTTGGTTTTTTATGCATGTTTCATTACATGATAATTGCTATATTATTATTATTAGTACTACTTTCAAGCTAGTGATGGTGTTGGTCTGTTTCTTGCATAAAACCTGTCAAAGGATAAAAGGAAGACCTGGTGTAATCTCAGCATGGTTTAATATATAGAGACCAAACCAAAAATAGCCTACTTGTGGTTTCAACAATCGTTCATAATCTATAGGACAAACCTTGGCTTGTTTTAAAAACAAAATTAGAAAACGAGGAAGACATGAACTCATGAAGCAACTGGATCTATGTGTGGATGAAAATGAAATAGTTGATTACTGTAAATTTGATGGGATAAGTCGAGGTTGGTTATGTGAATCCCATGTATGTTGAGGCTAAAAAACAATTCCACATTATTTCTAACTACAAGAAAAAAATATAAATATCGCCCTTCTACACTGACAGCTATTTTTTTTCTTTATTTTTTATTTTTATTTACAAGGCACAAATACAAAGGTCGTTTTGTCTAATCTAAAGGCCACGATATACACTTGAGCTTTTAATAGCAAGATTACTTTTATTAAATACTAATGTTTTTAAAATTAAGGTGAAGATCGAACCAGTAAAACATATGATTCATAGTTCTATTACTTCAACCAGCTGGATAGTTTGACAAATTGAAATACATGATGGCTTAGAAGTTTGAGCATCAGCGTAGTGCTTTTAGTTTTACATAAGAATCAGCAAGCAAATGTATTTCAAAAGTCAGTATAAATCCAAATTCATTGAGCAACAACAGAGGAAGTGGATAAAGGAATGTACAATTCAATTGTCTGTGGTGGGATGATTAGGCATCATCTGCATCACTTCCACCAACATGTGCTTCTTGGCTGACCCAATAGTTGCTGCCATCAGGACCTGACACCTTGAACCTGCCCAAAAATAAGAACACATCAAAACCACTTCTTATTCAAAATTACTTCACACTAAACCAACAATGTTTTATCACTAAAATTTTCTACTGACCGTTCAAGAACAGATTTTCCTTCCTTGTACTTCTGGCCTTTTTCATAGGCAGACTCCTGAAAGAAATCAATAGGAACTTGATACTACATAGAAACAGGAAAAATTCATACTTTTGTAGCACTGATCCAAATCTTACATATTTCCAACCCACAATTGATCCACAACCCACACAGAAAATGTCAGCCACAGTATGCATCCCAGTCGTCATCTGTCTCTCCTCGCTTTCTCCAAGCGAAACATTCACACTGTCAAAGAATAAAACATTTTAACTATATCCATGCACAGAACCAACTGCAAAATACAACGTAGCTAGAACTTTAGAGGTCCAGAGGCAAGAGGCAATGAATAACAACCCCAACTGTTCTGGTTAACAATTTGGACCCAAGCTACAAGATCCCTAATCACCTAAATGTCAATTGATGAGAGTGATAGCGTGTATGCATTGCTCTTGTTATGTAGCTGTGATTCACATACAATTTTCATTGGCAAGTCCTTGATACAAGCATGAGAGGATTCATGATGAACATGCATAAAACAAGGACAATCATAACAAAGTGTAATGTATATCCTCAAACAAGTTTGTGGACAAATAAAATGTCAACAAAGTCCTCTTTTTTTTCTTCTCATTTTCTGAGAAAATCAGTGGCATATTATGATATTACCAAGGTTTATTGCTGATAGTCTGGATACAAATACTATAAGAAAACGTTTATTAATTATTATAGCTTTATTAGTAAGCACAATAATAAGGTGCCAAAATTCAAGGATAACTTACACCTTACTGAAGAGATAAGCTTTCCCATGTCTGCAATGGAAAGTCTGAATAAAACAACACAGGCAAAAATGGCAGTCAGATTATTTGTCAAGATTCATTGGTCCCAGTTAAAAATCACTGCAGGAACATCCAGAGAAGAAAAGACTAAATTTTTTTTAAAGTTTAACACTATCAACATATATGTTTGAACGATACAATCCCCAGTTGACCATATGTCAGATAGCCTAGATAAGAACTTACAATTAATTCAAATGGACTTCCATCGAGTACTACTCATAACATAATCGAAGGATGCATCTATGCAAGTTTGTGTAGTTATACAACAAAGTGAGCCAGAGGCAACCATGTTCTAACACATGAAGATGGAAATTGAAGAGAATTATGTAAATGATACTTGATCAATTGAATTACTACTCAACACAGTCAATATTCTCCAACCAAGATAATAAAGTTGGTTCAAATTCTACTTAAGAGGAATGCCAATGTTATGTGTAGGAACACTCTTCTGGTCTTCCGCATGTAAATAGGAAAGCAGAGCTAAACTCTGTCAGTTATGTTTTATTTGCACATCTTATATTCGCGAAGTATGGAGAATCAAATTCTGAATACCATGTCCTGATATAGATTGTAGAGGACATGTTTCTTCTTTGTGTGTAAAGAGAGCAAGAAATGAATTTACTTTCTCCCATTTTTTAGCAAAGCAAATAACAGAAAATATGCAGCATAGATTTTGTAGCTCAGAATCAGACAAGCAAGAAAACTTTACCTCCCCAAGCAATTCTGTCCGTTTACTACAAGAACTCTAGAAGTTATAAACAAAATTACACAATCTCAATAAAAACGACCCATCAAATATCTTCGTGATTTCTAGGATCTAAGCAATTCAATCCATTGACTAATTACTACTATATATGGTGGTAAACAATACGCTCTCATAAAAATACTAAAACCACAAAAAGCATGATCAAGGAAGCAATAAACATCTTTAAGCTCCATTTTAAAGCATATGAGTGAAGACGATAACTAAAATAAACTGATCAACTCAATCATCAAATTGGACTCGTGTAAAAGTCAAGAGCCATGCATAATATGTGATGTAATGATACATACCCACCCAAATAAAACTCAATATGCATCACATGATGATACTAAGAATATTCCTACTCACGTTAGAGCAGAAACTCAAATAACAGATAATTTAACAATATTAGGATAAAAATAAAGGGAAAAATTAGATACCCAGAAAAAGTATCGGGTCATAAAGAGAGGGAGAGGGATCAAAATGAAACCTTGGAAACGATGTCTTCAGAAAGAGCAAGAGGGGTACGGCAGTGCTTGCAGCTATAGATCCTACCCTCCAGATGGACCACAAACAACCTCCCCATGGCTCGATTCTGATAGTTCTACGCAAGAACAGAAGATCAAGAAAGGAATTAAGTTAAAAAGCCGCAGTGGAAATCAACAAAGGACCAAGTCAAACGGAAATCATACAAAGGGTCAAATTAAAGCGATGAATCTAGGCACGACATGAATTAAGGAGAGCGAAGGAGAATATATATATATATCGGAATGCTACAATACATCCAAGAAAAAACATTTTAAGGCATGCACCTTTTATTTTGGACTAAAAATCCAACAGTCTCTTTTAAACAAACTACATAAATGAGTGGATATTAATGTAATTTATATTTTTTAATTTAAAATTTTCTAATTTTCCTTTCTCCTTTATAATTAATGTTTGGTTCTCTCTCACCTCATAGTTAATGTTTCCCATATTTTACATGAAGATTATTAAATAATAAAAATGTGTTGAAAATTTAAAATAAATGTTTTTACCGGAAAAAATATGTTGAAAATATATTACTTTTATTATTATAATAGTTTATAGTCTTACTATTAATTAAAAATTAAATGTATATAATAGTTTTACTGTAAGACAATGTTATACGTTATATTAATTTTTTTTTTTGATGGAACTTTTTTTTTTACAATGATGGAACATTATATTAATAATAATACTTTATATTTGAAATATTTTTATCATAAAATAGTTTCTTAAAACACGTTTCTTTAAAAAAAAATTAAATAACACGTTACTCTATAATAACATGTTAATATAAAATTAGTTTTACAATAAAAAAAGTTTTTTTTTTTTTTTGGTATACAAAATAGTTTTTTTCTTGTCTGAAAAAAAACGTTGATTGTTGGTTTTTTCAACTTATTTTTCTAGTATCATTATTTTTTGTGTGTACAAAATAGTTTTTTTTTTTCTTGTCTGGAAAAAAAAAATCAATTTTCAGTTTTGAAACTTGCACGGTCTCATACTTCATTCCTATACATAACGAAACGGAAGGAAAAAAAAGAGATAACTAGTGGACTTGCTTTAACGTATTGAGGTCTACTTTAGGAGTTTTCTTCTCAACTTATTATAACGACTTCCATTTTAGCTATTTAAGGATCATAATGTGAATATGCATGACCAAGCTCAAGACATGGCACCACTGAAAAAGAGATCAGTTAGCAAAGCCATTGCAGTTCAAATCATTTTAACATTGATATTGTTTTCTCGAGTAGCAGATAGTCAATTGGAATGGTGTTACGGAGGACCATTTTCTATCACTTTTGAAAATCGTATGGGTGACGATGTTCAAGGATATAACATGACAAAAGATGGGATGATAGTTGATTGCTATTCAAAAGTGGTGATGGATGAGAGTTTTAAGCTGGTTGGGAGTTTAAGCCCGAATCCAAAAGCCTCTTATAGGTTCTGTGGTGATGGTGGTTGGTATTTTAACCTTAGACATCACTGTTATGCCTATGTGCCTAATTTGGATTGGCACCAATGTTTCATAGCCTACCCTCACAGCGATGAATGCCCACAAAAGCAATGTCGATGGCAATTACGTAAAGACTATGCCCTTACTTATACTAAAGGACAATATGAACGACATAACTATTCTAACAATGAATGCCCCTGGTGGTGAAGGAATTATAAAGTTATGATGATAGATGTCTGATTAATTTGAGCGAGTATCATTCTCTTGTACCCACAATAATAATAATGATGGTGAATTAGACTTCCCCCTAATTGTTGGTATTATTCAATTAAGTTGTTAAAAACAAAATAACAATATATTTATAAATAGTTCTCCTTTTTTAATGATTAATCTCAGTTTTAAAAAAATAAAAATTGATTTTTTTAATTTAAAATTTAAAACGTACAATTTTAAAAATCTTTTAAAAGAATATTAAATGATTTTTTAGTATACACTTTAACAAATGATGAATATTAAACATATATCTATTAGGTAAAAAGTAAGTTTTGTTATATTCTTGTTTCTTTCTTTGAGTGAGTCATTTAGCTTAACAATTGTGTCAAGAAAAAATTTACCTTAACAACTTCATTCTAAACTCGTTTTGTCTATAAAATAGATGTATTATTATAATATATATTGTTAATAAATATAATAAAAATATCGTCTAAATAAGCATATTTGAGTGATGTTGTTAATTTAACAACTGACATGAAAGATTTACATATCGTTAGATTTAATCCAACGATTGAGAAGAGGATGCAGAGGGAATCCAGATGAAGTGGATCCATTTTAAGATTTTAACGGAGGATAGAGGAAAGGATGGAAAGACTTTTAAATATATATTGTGTTTGGTTGACAAAAATCGAATGGGGAATAACTTGGTTCACAAGGGATCTGAGAGAGATTTTAAAACTAATTATATTTTATATTATTATAATTTTGGATTTCGAAATATAAGTAAAGATATTTCAATAATGTATATAAACTATTTTAAACCCCCTTTTCTCACCCTCCAAATCTTTTAATATTATAGGGGAACTAAAATTGAGTGAAGAGTAATTTTTGGTCTCCTCCTTTTTCCTCTCCTCTAAAATATAGTAAACAAAAAATATTTATAAAAATCCCCTTTCTCTTTGCTCTCCATTTCTCTCGACCAAACACCGGATAAGATGATAATGTAAGAAAAGTAACGTGCTTGTATCATTTTACTATTTGAAAATGGTGAGGCAGGGAATGCCAAATTAAATTAGTATTTTTTTTTTTTTTGACAAAACCGAATCAAATTAGTTAGGGTCAATTTTTTTCATAAAAAATTGAAAATAGATATGATGAATGTAGAGTGTTTGATATATAAATATCTATCACATTCCCATGAATCATCACGAAGAATGATATGAGAATGGTTTTTAGATGAAGATCTGTTATTTTATTTTGGTATTCCACATTCTGTCCCATCAATACTATTTTTGTCACATAGTCAACCTTTCT
Source organism: Echinosophora koreensis (assembly GCA_035048595.1). Lineage (NCBI taxonomy): Eukaryota > Viridiplantae > Streptophyta > Magnoliopsida > Fabales > Fabaceae > Echinosophora > Echinosophora koreensis. The sequence goes on along the minus strand of JAPCYP010000019.1, from coordinate 4,132,464 downwards.
AATATTACATAAAAAAATTTAAATAATGTGGCAAGTTAGTATTAAGAAAGTCAATTAATATTATCTCTTAGTAAGATGTCAAGTCAAAAATGAGTTGCAAAATTTGACTAATGATATGAGTTGCAAACTTTGACTAATGATGACACCATCTTATAACTAATAGCACCCAAAGCTTACTCAGTTGATAAGTCTCTCAATATCTTAATTACTAAGTTTACTTAGTTCCTAAGTTTCTTCTTATTTTATTATATTTGTAAGCCTATATAAGGTATGCATGATGTATGTTTGTTTTGTGTGTGTTTTAATGAATTGAAATCCAATTCAAATTCTCCCTTCCCTTCCTTGTTGAGTGTGTGTGTGTGAGAGGGAGAAATTTGGTAGCTTCTTGCTGCCGTTTTTTTCAACATTTGGTATCAAGAGCCATACGGTCTAGGACCAAGTGAGGTGCTAGAGAGTTAAGGTGCTGCCCAAGAAAGTCTAATAGTCAGGGACTATTAGTGGAGGTGCCTGCTCGTAGTACAGTCAGGGATTGTAAAGCTTGTTGGTCTGAGACCAAACCTTCCAATTACTAAGGTAGTTATAACAAGTTATTACGATGGCATATTTTATCTCTATTGGTTGCATCAAGAAACTCAACAATCAAAATTATAGCACATGGAAGACTTGCATGGAATCGTATTTGCAAGGTCAAGATTTATGGGAAGTTGTTGAAGATGGACGTTAAGGTATTTATTCAGTAATTGTTGTTTATTTGCATATATTATTTTATTTTTATTTTGCCACTCTTTTATTTTTTTACATGTTGACTGATTTGTTAAATTTTTTCTAGATTGTCTAGACTTGGAAGAATGAACCGGTGTTGCGAACATTGTGGCACAATGGTTTGGTTTGAGGAGTAGTCAGGAAAACATAAAAATAGTTGCAGGGTAGAATTTTGAATATGTTGTATTAATGGAAAGGTGGCGCTACCATATTTGACCAGACCACCTACTTTGCTTTGTAGTTTGATTCATGGAGTAATAATGAAAATAATTTTATTTGTGATAGTAATAATAATTATTATGATAATGAAAACATGTACAGTTAATTAAAGTTAATAAGTATAATGTCGATATTGTTATAATAAAGTTTAATGTTTATATGTATTAAGAAAAAATTAAATTGTACATGCTATTAGTTTAACGATTTTTATATTGCTTGGTAATTATATAGTGATGCATTGTTTAAAAAATATTCATTCTATTAATTTGTCTACACTTTCATTAAAAAAATGTACGCATAAAATTGTATATATATATATATATATATATATATATATTTTATAATAATGTAATTTTTTTTTAATATCAACATTATAAAATTTGAAATAAATTTATTTAATAAATGCACGGGTGCTAAAACTAGTTAACATCCAAGGCATAATTGCCAAGCAGAAGCAAAATCATGTTCATACTGCAATGTTTTTAACTGATATAGATAGCTCTTTTGTAGAATACATGTAGATCATGGGGAACTATTGGGCTGGTTGACATTTGGATCTGATCCATTGGCTGGCCTATATGAAATGGGCCTCGGTCCGTCCGGAGAGAACACATTCATAATCCAAATTTTAAAAGTCTCGATAGTAGGAAATAAAGAGAACTTAATATGGGTTTAATCCACTTAATTAAATGGAATATATCATTTAGGACAAAGTCATTCATTATCCACGCTATAGATGAGAGAATAAAGTGTCAATGGAATATGAATGAGTTAGTGGAGTTCCACGATAACATATATAATGCAGAAACAACGTTACTCTACAAAAGAAGCTATCCATATCAGTTAAAAAACTTTGCAAGATTATCCGCACAAAATTGAGAAAGGTCCTTAAGAAGATGCTCAGTAGAAGGCCTAGCTGCTTTTGATAAAGAAGCACGAATATAAAAGAGTTGATCATGGAAGTAAAGGAAAGTGAACAGAATAAAGAGAGAAAATAAATCAATATATATACGTGTAAACTATTATGAATATTCATAAATTACACGTTTTGTCATGTGTGTGTGTTGTAGCCTGAAAAGAGAAACGTGTGCAGTGTACACAATAATCTACTTAGAACATCTATGCTCTGAACCTCGAAGTTTCTGACCCCCTTTTAAGTCAATGTTTACTGTGTTTCTTTGTCTGCATAATATTGTTACTTCTATGTGAAAGTAAATTTATATGAATCTGCGTCCATAGAATATTGATGGAATCTTGAAGATACATGCTAAATGAGTGTCATTTTGGTATGTTGTTAAGATTTATGTGGATCTAAATTAAATCACAAATCTAATAATAAGATGTGTAACTTTTATTGAGTATTATTATGCATCTCTCATTATTTGAGTATTGCTATTTGGTACAAGAATATCTAGTACAAATTCCAACGAAAATAATATAAACCAATCACATGTTTATGTCGAAGATAATTGTTTAATTCTTGAACAGTATGCACATTCAAATTATCTTGATTAAGTTGACTGAGATTTTATTTTCATTCATCATAGGAAATTCGTCCATATCTCTAAGGGGTAACTGCACCCTAATGATGTGATATAAAGTATATATAACTAATTTACGTAACTAATTAACCATACTTTATGTGAGAGTGCTGGAGTTAGAGGTACAGTAGTGTTACCCTTCACAATAAAGACAGAGGCCAGAGAATTTAACATCAGAGAGAGATTCTGCTTGAAAGGTTCTCTTACCTTTCCCTCCCTCTCTCTCTTAGACTTCCTAAGTTCATACATTATAAGTGCATGCCTTGGTCCTTAAATATCTCTGCGTCTGCAAGGCTTTTGAGGAGCACGGTGAGTAGCAGAAAGAGATGGGCAATAACATGATAACACATAACAAGTACAAAAGTTTCTTGTTCTTTATCAGAAAGTACAAGGTTACCGAGCTGGTTCCACCTCTGGACCTCAAGGAAGCATTTTCCAAGTTCACCGGAGGAGGGTCCCACATGTCGGCCGAGCAGCTCCACCGGTTCCTGGTGGAGCATCAGGGAGAGAAGGACTGCACCTTATTGGATTCAGAGAAAATTGTTGAGAAGCTTTTGCAAATGAGAAGGCCTCAACAGGAAACTGTTAATGTTGATCAAAGAAATAGAGAACAGGAAATCACCCTTGATGACATCTTCTATTTTTTGCGTATGGATGATTTCAACAGTCCCTTGAAAGCTGAGGTAAGCTATTTCCCTATATGAGGAAGAGAGTTTTTGTTTCCAAGTGAAATCATAAGAGTTGTAGACCAAATTCATTCTTAGAAATTCACCTTATGCTTTTAGAATGATTGAAATAAGTAATATCACAAGATTGAAGAGTTCCATGTTTATTTTGCTAACAACAAATGAAAAATGTGATTCCAGGTACATCATGATATGAGTGCTCCATTGTCACATTATTTCATATACACAGGACATAATTCCTATCTCACTGGGAATCAACTGAGCAGTGATTGCAGTGAAGAACCAATCATAAAGGCTTTGCAACGAGGCGTGCGAGTTATTGAACTGGATTTATGGCCAACTGCAGATAAAGATGATATTAAAGTAGATCATGGATGGTATGGGAAGCTGATCACCAAGTCTACTTAAGAGTTTAGAGAGAAAATCTACAATTTTTTTTTCCACATGATCATAATTGTTGTGAGGCTAAACACTTGTTTGCTTTTTTGTTCCTCAAATGGAATCAATACAGGACTCTTACTAATCCTGTCTCAGCTATCAAATGTCTGGAGTCCATAAAGGAATATGGTTTTGTTGCATCTCAGTACCCAGTCATCATAACTATAGAAGACCACCTTACAAGAGATCTTCAAGCTAAATTTGCAGAAGTAAGCATCCACCCCCATTTGCTCTTCCCTCTCTCCACAAATATCTAGTAAAGTTTGAACAATATTTTGTTTTGCTTTTCCTTTTCTAATCATGATATCATTTCCCCTTTTTTTCCTTGCAGATGGCAACTCAAATATTTGGAGAAATGCTTTATTATCCTGAGGGAGAATGTTTAACAGAAGAATTCCCTTCACCAGAATCATTGAAAAATCGAGTTATTATATCCACTAAACCCCCAAGAGAACGTTTTGAATCCAAACCGTATCAAGGATAATGGCAACTCAGTCCTATGCTGAATGAAAGTGAATCATCCGAAGAAGAATCACAGGGAAAGGAATCGCCAGACTCTATGGCTGAAGTGAAGACTGACGGCACGGTGAGACAGAGATGTGCATTCATATATTTGCAATAAACTTCATAAGCAATGTGTGCTTATTGTCATGAACCAACTCTCTCAAAATGATTAAGCTGGTAGATGAAGACATACAATGACTTAATCATATCTCAGACACTTATGCTACTTGTTTTCATGTATAACAACAGAATGGAAGTGAACACGATGAGGGAGACATAAATGCGTGTGGTTGTGATCATAAATCTTACCAGCAGTGTTCACCTGATTACAAACGCATAATTACAATCCATAATAGGAAACTCAAGGGGAGTCTGAAGGATAAATTGAAAATTGATGGTGAACTTAGACGCCTAAGTTGGAGTGAGACGACCCTTGAAAAAGCTACTGAATATCACGGAGCAGACATTGTTAGGTACTTCTCAAGCTTAACTGATGATAACAGCTGCAGAAGAACATTCATGGTTTACTTAATCCCATTCCTTAATTATCACTTACACTAGACCTAGGCAGTTATCCCATGACTTATCAGAAACAAACTATTAATCTTCCAGGTTCACACAGAAAAATATCCTCAGGGTATACCCAAGCGCAATTCGTGTCAAATCCACAAATTTCAAGCCACACATTGGGTGGATGTACGGGGCTCAGATGATTGCATTCAATATGCAGGTTAGAGATTGATGTACAAGCCAAAGTGTTTCAAATAAATGGAAAATTTCTATTTCTGGAAGTTCTGTTTGTGTATGTCTGTTGAAACTTTAGTCACATCTTTCAGCTGTTTTCATTGGTGGAGCAATCTAAAATGCATGTTGAAATATAATGGAGTTATTGTCTACTACAATGTTAATATTCATATGAATCAATCCTTGAATCCTTCTACTAGCAAGAGTATTGGTGATATTTTCAGCTAGAAAATATATTAGTGTGTATTACCGTGCATGCAAGCTTTTTCAAATGATAAGTGCATTAAATTCATACATATATTAGTCACTATATATTCACCAGAAATTCTAACCTTCTTGCATTTATCTTCCTCAACAGGGACATGGCAAACCACTCTGGTTGATGCAGGGGATGTTCAAGGCAAATGGAGGATGCGGTTATGTTAAAAAGCCTGAATTTCTGATGCAGAAACATCCATGTGACAAGGAGTTTGATCCTAAAAGGAAACAGCCGGTGAAGAAGACACTAAAGGTAAAGCATATATCACTCTATTTTACTTGGTAAAATTATTTATTTGGTGACATCTGAATGGTGCCATATCCAATAACAGGTAAAAGTATACATGGGACACGGCTGGAACTTGGATTTCAGTCCTACATACTTTGATAAGTGCTCTCCGCCAGACTTTTACACAAAGGTCAGTTGGATAAATGTTTATATATTTTTCTGCTAGATTTGTAACAACAATTCCCAATAGACTTTGCAGGACCAGTATAAGTGATATTTACATTTGAATATGATGTTGTGCATAGTTGCTATGCTCCATAGTTGATCATGAATATTGTTATCTTAGGCTTATTTATCACTCCATTACAACTACCCTTTCATGGTTCATGTGCAATGCACATAAAAATTTGTAAGCTTTATGTTTTTATGTCATTTTCCCCCCTCATAACTAGGAGTCTTTAAAGAGTTGTTATCAACAGAGAAAAAGAAGAACAGAAATATTGTTGTGTGTGTATCTTACTGTTTGATCAATTTTTCTGACAGGTCTGTATTGTTGGAGTGCCTGCTGATTTTGCCAAGAAGAAAACACAGGTAATCATGGATAACTGGTTTCCTGTTTGGGATGAAGAGTTTGAATTCCCTTTGACTGTTCCAGAGCTTGCTTTGCTTCGGATACAAGTAAAGGACCAAGATCAGGGAAAGGATGACTTTGCTGGGCAGACATGTTTGCCAGTGTCAGAGCTAAAACCTGGATTTCGTTCAGTCCCTTTATATAACAAAAAAGGAGAGAAATATAAATCTGTAAAGCTGTTAATGCGGTTTCAGTTTGAAATTGAATGAATTATAGAGTTCATTCATCTAAGATATATGTTCCTTCCCTATTGTTTATAATGGTCAATTTTTAGTTAACATTTCTTCATCATTAGCAGCTTGAAACAACAATAGGACTTGCACCCTTGCATGCTATCTTCTTCCCTTTCATCGTACTTGTCAATTGTCATAGTTAACCGGCGAACATTTAATTGCAATTTGCTTTTCTAAATTTAACTGCATACAGTATGTAAACAAATTTTTGAATTCCACAAGACAAACTAGCTCCTTTACCTTACACTAATTCTGTCTGATGGTATAAGTAGACACAATTTTAATGAATGGCTATTGGTAACTAGTGATTTTCTATGAGGAAATCCTTATGGTGCGTGACACAGCATTTACCATTGGCAAACATTCTGATGATTATGCAGGATGAGTGAAATATTCTAAATATAGCAACATAAACACATTCACCTAAACTAATAGCATCTAGTAAAGAAGCATACAAGTCTCACCTGGCCCGGTATTTGAAAATTGAAATTGATTTTCATCAGGGAAAGAAAACCTCACACCTTAGGTTAATATTCTTGTCATTCATCTTGTCATCTTGTGGGGTTTATTCCCTTTGGACCATAAAACTAGGCAAATGGGTATAACCCTTTATCTTGCTAATGTGCTAATGCAGACTGAAGAGGATGCCGTGGCTGATTAGTCATTATCTAATGTGATAGAGTACAAGCATCTTTGGTCCACCAAGGCTGCACTATCATGATGCATTTCAAGCATCATTATCAAACAGAGAAACTGTGAGAAGGCTTTTATATTCTTCCATTGCCTTTCAGTATATCCATCTGAGGGTCCGTGTTAATTTTTGTGTATCACAGGTTAGCATATTATCCTCGCTCAAAGTATTTCCACTTTGAAATAAACAATACATGCAAAGTGAGTCTGGCTAGCCAGTACCTTAAGTACCATAAAATAATTAAAAATAATTATTTTTATTTTTTATTTTTGAAAAATATAACTTTTAAACTTTGAAGATACCAATTTCCAATCCTAACATAACAATCTCTGCCTTTCACCAATTACATTCCAGTAAAATTTTAACCTAAAATTTTGATGCTTTAAATCATGTTTTAAATTATGATTATGGTGCTTTTAATAAAAGTTTTGACAATTGCAGAAAAATGTCACCAATACACAGTTGCAGTTGAATGCACTAACAATACCGTAATATTATAGCCGCAATTTAAAGTTTTGTGCTACTGTAGTACTGTGATGGTTGTTCCATTGCAGGAGTAAAGTGCAACAGAAGATTGCCGTTATCGTCCATTATAATGAAATCATATTTCCAGTGAGCTGAGACACAATGCAAAATCGAGTGTTGCGTAAAAGGGCAAATGGAGCCGGATACAATTTCTCCTAGTAAAAATAGGGTTTGTTTTTTTTTTTTTTTTTTTGAGGAAAGAAAAAATACATGGGGTTTGTTGTTAAGGATGGGTAAATCTTGTGTAAATATTTTTAAAAAAAATGTTGAAAAAAAAATCAGTTCTCAATTTAAAACTTTTAATTTGGCGTTTTTAAAGATCAAGTTAAATTAATTTTTTCAGATATAATCTGAGGACACATTAGTCCATACAATTATTTTGATTTTTTAAATACCAAGTTGAAAGTTTTTGTTATCATTAAGAAAAGTTTAATTTTGATATATTGTTGGTGTAAATATTTACACAATGAACTAATAATAAATTATTATATGTGTGATTTTCAAAAGAATTATTATAGAAAGTAAATATTATTAATGATGTGATAATTTAAAATTTGTTGAAACCACAAAATTAATTTATACTAATAATGCATATTAATTAAATCCGAAAAAAAAATATCCAATGACTAATTTGTGTATTTTCTATAATCAATTAAAGTATCTTATAAAAAAAATTTGTTAAATCAATCTTTTAGTAGATTTTTAAATAGACCCCTATAACTTAAGAGTTTTCAATTAAGTTTTTCAAATTAATTGTACCAATGGACATGCCACCCACGTTTAGAAATTCAAAAAAAAAAAAATCAAGCTATTTTTAGAAATTTAAAGAAATTAAGTTTTCAATTTTTTTTTTTTTTTTAAAAAAACTCATAGCATTTCATTAATAATTTGGTTCAAGATATAAGAAGGAAAGTAATAAAAAATATGGGGACTAGCATATAAACTTGGAGAAATAATTTTTGTACATCTAAAATAGGACACCATATGATATCCCTTTGTTTTTTTGAGTATTCTTGAGATCTGTGTATATAAAAGATGATAAAAAGTAAGTGAGAGATAAAAATAAATATATACGATGTCACATACGGTATCAATACTTTGATGTTCAAATATCATAAACTCAAAACTTGAGGCCCCTGCTAATGAATAGCCACAAAGTTTGCTAGTCTCCTCATGAAACTAACTTGAAAGTTTGGATGATTCTTCAATAGCTCCTGCACTGATTGAGGATAGATCCAAATTCTGTCCTATCCTCCATAGTAAAGCCAGCCCTATCGGCTACAACTTTGCAATCTAACTCAAAGGCTGCATCGACTTTGCATTTGAGCCACCCAGCTGGAGGTTTTTGCCATTTAGGATGGGAGTCTCTCAATTGCTTACTCTCATTCTCCCCTTTCGAATATCTCGCACGGAGCCAACTACCAATGATGTATTTGTTTATTTAATTATTTTTTTACCCAATGGAGATCAGATAGTTGCGCAGATTGAGTTTGTACGAAGAACCAATGTTCAAATAGTGTGGAACACATATTTGGAGAGAATGAAGAACATGTGATTAATTGTATCCGAGCGAAGATTAGGCTTATAATAAATTCAAAAGATCTAAGCTCGTGGAATACTTTATAAATTATTGTGGGGGCCAAATGCTGTAATTATTGTGAGTTCAAAAAACAAAAAATTGTATTTGTTATATTAAAACATGATATATTTAATTTATATATGTTCGTACATACATACATAGAATAGTGGCTAAAATATCATTTTGGTCCCTTAACTTATTTTTTAGATTCAGTTTGATCCTTTAACTTTTAAAATGTTCAATTTGGTCCCTTAACTTATTTTTTAGATTCAGTTTGGTCCCTTCACTTTTAAAAAGTTTAGTTTAGTCCCTTAATTTATGTCTATTGACCTAAGTTAGTCATCTCCGTCAACGAGTCATTAACATTGTTAATTTTTTAGGATCTCGTTGAAATTCGCTAACAATTTAAAGGACCAGTTTGAATCTCGTTAACAATTTAAATGACCAATTTGAAACAAGTTAATAATTTAAAGGACTAATTTGAAACTTATTTAACACTGTTAGTGACATTATTGATGGGAGAGGACTAACTTGAGTCAATATAGACAAATTAAGGAACCAAATTGAATCTTTTAAAAATTAAGGGACTAAACTGAATCTAAAAATAAGTTAATGGACCAAATTAAATATTTTAAAAATTAAAAAACTAAATTGAACCTAAAATATAAGTTAAGGACCAGAACGGTATTTTACCCTTGAATAGAAATGAAGTCGAAAAGGGGAAGTGTTAATCTACCTTAGAATATTGTAGGTGTATATCGTCCAAGTTCCACGTCCAAGTGTCCAACGATCCCGCTTCAAACGCTTTCCAATTATTATAGTTTCCATTCTTTATCTCTTCTTAAACTCAGAACTCAAAAGTTCCATCCTTTCATTTTTCATCGTCATTAATTTATTTTTTGGTGAAACTTTTTCATCGTTATTTTGTTTCTCTCTTTCTTCTTCTTCTTTCTATGTGAAAATCCATTCATTCCCTTTGCGCTGCAAGGGAATTGGTGCAGTTACATATTACACTTTACCATCTTCAATGGGCACATTCACCTACAACTTCACAATGTTCAAGTGCTTCAACAGAAAGTTCGCCATCGCCGACCAGGCCCCACCGCCGGACGTCAAGGAAGCCTTTTCCAACTTCTCCGCTGGCGCCCCCTCCATGTCCGCCGAACAGCTCCGTCGGTTTCTGGCGGACCACCAGGGCGAGCCGGACTGCACCGCAGAGGATTCGGAACGGATCGTGGAGAACGTTCATCGATCGCTGAAAGGGAATCGGGAAAGCGAGGCTGCCACGTGTAACTCCAATGATGGGGTCTACCAGGGACTCACCCTCAACGATTTCTTCCATTTCTTGTTCCTCGATGATTTCAATGGTCCCTTGAAATCACAGGTTTGCCCTTTCGTCTTTTTTCTTTATATAGATATCAGCATTTTTGTTGTGCTGTTAGTTATATATTGCCGTTAAACAGAATAAGGTGGCGCAGGCAATTTCACTATGTATGGGGCGCATGTATCTATGTATTGATATTTTATTTCATAAAAAAAAAAATGTATTGATAATGCTAATGATTAATTCTGATTTCACTATGGTTATTTATGTCTAAGTCTTAGAAGTATAATACGACGAAGAATAGAAAACACATCTATGTATTGATCAATGCATTTGCTTCTATCATGGACTCTCCATATTAATACTATGAATATGAATATTGTATTTAGTTTAAATATTAATTATATCTAAATTAAATATAAAACATTTATAAGTACGAAGTTGGCCCGGACAAAATATGTGCTAGTTTTATGATTTGGATAATGTTAACTAGTGCTCTTAACGAATCAATAAAGAAAGATTTAATTGGGAAGTAATATATTTAATATTTTGATAAGTGGTATACTTAATTTTTTTAATAAAATCTTGTTCTTATCATTTTTTCTTGCGACTCGTGAACACCCTTTTTTTAGCTTGGATGGATTGTTCACTTTCACTATTTATTTTTCTTTGCCTCATTTTTTACTTAATGGAGATGGAACTAATAATGAAAAAGAGGTGAAGTTTATGGAAGACAACAAATAAGGACACTCTCCTTTGAGGATGCTCTCCATTTTTTTCTCTGTTTCCTCACATGAGAGATAGAGACAACAACAAATTTGTTTTTGTTTGTGGTCTACTCAAATTTGTTTTTGTCTTTCTCTCAAAACAACAAAAGGAGATTATGTAAATGCCTTCCTTAACACCTCTTTAAAAGCCATAGAATTTAGGTTCCTAGCTGGCACTTTAATTTGAGTCCTTTCCTCATTGATGGGCTCGAACATCAGTTGCAAAATTGACATTGAACGTGTGAAATATCTCCCTTTGTACAAGCCAGTAAATGAAGATGAATGTACAGAATTATAGGATGTTAAGTGTGGAAGTAGGTGGGGCTATTTTCTAGTCTTTTTTGCTGTAACTAGATTATTTGCTCCCCTGCTATATTTGTCTAACTGATATAGGAGTTGCTCCGGTAATTTGGCGATTTGTACATGTAAGAGTACATTTTGTACTCCATTATATATGAATGTATGAATGTATAGAAGATATGAATGTATAGAAGAAAGGCTTAGAATTGGTTGAAGAAAATATGAAGTTTAAGAATAATGGTGTGTTATTCTTTTGCATAGTAGATGTTGTCTCCCCATCTCTTGTGGGGATTATTTTTTGGAATGTTTTGGGTCTCTTGTTGACAATACGAATGATTTGTCATTCCAGGTACATCATGATATGAATGCTCCGTTATCACATTATTTCATATATACAGGGCACAATTCCTACCTGACTGGGAATCAGCTGAGCAGCGATTGTAGTGATGTGCCAATCATAAAGGCTTTGCAACGAGGTGTCCGCGTTATTGAACTAGATTTATGGCCCAATTCAACTAAAGATGATATCGTTGTAGTTCATGGAAGGTGCTAATCCTGAGTTCAATCTAGTAGAACTGGATTATTGTTTTCCTTTTTTATGTCTATTGATCTTGTAGTGCAACTTTTCAAATCCATGAACTTTGTAGTTTAAAACATTTTTCTAAAATATTGCAGGACACTTACCACTCCGGTCTCACTCATCCAATGTTTGAAGTCTATCAAAGAGTATGCTTTTGTTAAATCTGATTACCCAGTCATTATAACTTTAGAAGACCATCTTACACCAGATCTTCAAGCTAAAGTTGCAGAAGTAAGCTTCCATTATTACTCTCCCCCTCAAGGATCTACTTCAAGTCCCTTGCGTTTTTAAGGTATTGAATGTGAGTTTAATCCTCTTGTTTGTAGATGACAACTCAAGTTTTTGGAGAAATGCTATATTATCCTCAGGCAGATCCTCTGATGGAATTCCCAACACCAGAATCATTAAAAGGTCGAATTCTTATATCAACCAAACCACCAAAAGAGTATCTTGAATGTAAGCAATTCAAGGATAAGGACAATGAAAGGGAATTGGCTGAAGAAGGATCATCATCTCCAGGCATTACTACTGTAGTGGAAGTTGATGACAGGGTGAGCACAGACGCTTCTTTTCTTTCTTTTCAATTTTGATTGATATTAATAAGCTCTGAATGGTTTTGTCACCCTTTCCACCTAACTGGATAGTGCGATGGAAGCGATCCTGATGAAGAAGATTTGAATGCACAAGATAAAAAATCAGAACAGCAGGGTACACCTGAGTACAAACGTTTGATTACAATCCATGCTGGGAAACCAAAGGGTCATGTAAAGGATCACTTAAAAGTTGTTGGGGATGTTAAGCGCTTAAGCTTGAGCGAAATGGAACTTGAAAAGGCTTCTGCCTCTTATGGAACTGATATTGTTAGGTATTTTTCAAGCAGTCAAACTTACTTAGTTGTGGTAGTTGCAAATATGTTATGCATTTTATGGTTTGATAACCTCCCAACTAAGTTGGTTGCATTTTATGCTTCCAGGTTTACACAGAAGCATATTCTCAGGGTGTATCCGAAGGGAACACGTGTCAACTCCTCAAATTACAGGCCACATATAGGGTGGATGTATGGAGCTCAGATGGTTGCATTAAACATGCAGGTCAGGGACTTATAACCAAGGCTGTTTTCGAATAAAAGGATTATCTACTTGTTTTCTGTTTCTAGTCTTGAAGTATTCTACTGTATATAAAATTTTCTAAGTGCAGTTTATGGATTTGATTTTGGGGACTTTCAATCAGGAAACTAGTGAAACATGTTTACTTCTATGGGCTATTTTATATAGTGGAGCAAGCCAATGCTATATTGATTTTCTTTGTTACTTATGTTCTATGTGAAAACTTTGTTAGTACAGTATTTTGTTAATAATCATATATTAGTAAGATTCTGCTTTTCATATTTTTTGTTTAATACACCCTTTTTTGGTAACGATTATAACATATTTTTTCTTTCTCAGGGGCGTGGAAAGTCACTCTGGTTCATGCAAGGGATGTTTAGAGCAAATGGAGGATGTGGTTATGTGAAAAAGCCCGCGTTTCTAATGGAAAGAGGTCCAAATAATGAGACTTTTGATCCTAAAAGAACATTACCAGTGAAGAAGACATTAAAGGTGAGATATCAGTTTGAAAGGAAATCTATTAGTTTGATGACATCTTCTGAACTTCTGTCGTCTACCTATAGGTAAAAGTATATATGGGAAACGGGTGGAGCTCAGATTTCAGCAAAACACACTTTGATACGTTCTCTCCACCGGACTTTTACACTAAGGTGAGCTGGATAGTTTTGTTATGATTGTAGATTAGGATCAGTAATCTACCAGTGGACATAGTTGCATGCTTCCTCGGTTAAATTTTTTTTGGTTAAAGTAATGTTTTGGTCCCTATACGTGACACTGATTTTCAATTTGGTCCCTATACATAAAAAGTTATCAATTTGGTCCCTATACGTGACACTGGTTTTCAATTTGGTCCCTATACGTAAAAAGTTATCAATTTGGTCCCTATACGTGACACTGGTTTTCAATTTGGTCCTCACCACTAATTGGTACCGATATAAGAGGACCAAATTACAAATTATTGTCACATGTAGGGACCAATTCAACAAAAAAAATTGAAATCGGTCCCTACATGTGACAATTATTTTCAATTTGATCCCTACATGTGATAATAATTTGCAATTTGGTCACTCTTATATAGTGACCAATTAGCGGTGAGGACCAAATTGAAAACCGGTGTCACGTATAGGGACCAAATTGATAATCAGTGTCACGTATAGGGACCAAATTGAAAATCAGTGTCACGTATAAGGACTAAATTGATAACTTTTTACGTATAGGGACCAAATTGAAAATCAGTGTCACGTATAGGGACCAAATTGATAACTTTTTACGTATAGGGACCAAATTAAAAATCAATGTCACGTATAGGGACCAAAACATTACTTTAACCAAATTTTTTTATATAAAATTATTGTGATAAACCCTTTAACTTTTTATAACCCTCCCCTACAGTTCATTTATGTATATACCTTTAAGAACAAGACTATAGTTTTGATATTGTACTAACTTGTTGATAATGTCTGGAAATTTAGTGTTTGGATTCGCGTTGGCCAACGGTCAATGTGATTTTTCAATGCCAATCCAAAGTGTCATTGGCATTGAATTTGTGTTGTCGCCAATCCAAACCAACACTTAATAGTGTATTTGTAGCTCTACTTATCAGTGGGGAAAAAGAAAGACAGGGAAAGCTAATAAATATATAACAATTATCAATTGTGTAATTATACATAGCATTTGATCAATTTATATAATAACAGGTTTGCATTGTTGGAGTGCCAGCTGATAAAGCCAATAAGAAGACCAGGGTAATTCCAGATAATTGGTTTCCTGTCTGGGATGAAGAGTTTGATTTTCCTTTGAGTGTTCCAGAGCTCGCTTTGCTAAGGATAGAAGTTCGAGAGTATGATAAGCATGAAAAGGATGACTTTGGCGGCCAAACATGCTTGCCAGTCTCTGAGTTGAGATCTGGATTCCGTTCAGTCCCTCTATATGATCACAAGGGCGAGAAATTAAAATCTGTAAAGCTTTTAATGCGGTTTCAGTTTAGATGAACAACATCAATTACACATATATGTATGCTTAGGTGGTTTTCTATTATTAGTGACCCGGGGCATCAAGATGATCATTGTAACTATAATTATCCTTATCTCTAACTGCTTGAAACTGTGTTATGTGATTTAGAGGTTATCTTCACCTTTAACACTGATGCAAACAGCAGAACTTCCAATATTGTATCAGGGGCTTTTAGATCTTATGCAGATAGCATGCAAGTTTTACAACTCCAATTATCTGTAACCCAATTTCGACAACTAATATGGGATACTTAATTGTTGTATATACACCAAATAAGTGATGGTCCTTGTGTTAATAATTGGTAACATAATTGTCCATGTGTTATATTATTTATTTGATTCCTTAGCATTTGAAAGACTCGTTCCTGTTCTTCCAATCAAATATAAAAATGAATACTTAATTTGTCTAAATTCCAACGTAGCAATACTTATTTTGATGTAATTTACAGAAATGGTGATCCCTATACAAATAAGTAATGAATGAAATTGATGGAATTGATTATCTATTCCTACTAATGTCAAGGTGTATGTTGATGCTATACCTGAGACCAGAAAGCCATAATTTAGGTGTAAATTTGATGCCATGCCCTTTCAATGAGGACATATTTGATAAATAAATCAGTTGACAGAAGTTTGTCAACACAGCCACACAACTGCCACAAGGTGGCACCTAATACCTGCTTGCCAAATTATTACTCCCTCCGATCCAGTATATAAGCAAAAAAAAATCGTAAGGTTTTTGGTTCAATATATAAGCAAATTTTATTTTTCAATGACTCATTTAATAACATTATTCCCAAAATATCATTCATTTAATACAAATTCCAATGACTCATTTAATGAAGATTGAAGTTTTAGACGAAGGAATTTCGGTAACAAACCTAATTTTTTACAAGATTCAGTGAGATTAATTAAGCACTTTAATATGTGTGTTCCATTAATTTTTTGCTTATAATATGGACCGGAGGGAGTATGGATTTTTCTAACCTGTGCAATATTGCACATGTTAAAGAATCAAAAAATATAAATATTGTATTGGAAATAGCAGTTTTTAGACTTTCAAGGAATTGAATACACCACTTTCAACATAATATTTATATTTTTGATTCCTTAACATATATAATGTTGCACAAGATAGATAAATCGAATTATTATACTCCCTCCGGTCCACAATGTAAGCAAAAATTTCCAAATTTTTTGGTCCAAAATATAAGCAAATTTCAATTACTTTCTTCTCATTTAATGAAGTCATTCTCAAAATACCCTTCATTTAATACAAATTTTGTTTTCCAATTACTTCTTTTATTCTCAATAACACAAGCTTAATAAATAAGAGGAATGATAATTTAGGTAACAAACTTAATTTTTTATTCCCAATGACTCTTTTAAATGAGATCAACTAACTATCTTAATATATGTGTCCCATTTAATTTTTGCTTATAATAGAGATCGGAGGAAGTACGTAACATGAGGAGGAATGGTGAAACACTCTCGCATCACCATTCAACCACTCCCCTATGCCACTCCCATACTTTCCTGGTCCTCTACAGACTTTTGTCACAGATTCTCATAATACAAAAATCCATACAAATTCGTACCCCGAAGGCAAACAAATGCATTCCAAAAGCTGTAGCTCACTTTGGGTTATAATGTTTGGGGTTCTGCTGGCACAGCTCATACAACCTTTAATCAAAGTTCTTAAGATTGTTCTACTCTATTTTAAAAGAGTATTACTGTATTACTAACCAGTGATTAGGGTATTGATTATTGAATAAGGATAGCATTACAACCTACTGGCGGATCTCTTATTAGTTATTATTACTTTAACATTTGGATGTTGGAATTAAATTGTAATCCAAAACTTTAATTTTAATTCATTTTCTGTCAGGTTTGAAATTGATTTAGAATTATAATTTTTATATTTAGATTGTCTAAAAATTTAATGCTAGAGTTAGAAATCTAATTTCAACTCTAGAATTAACAATAGCTATAGTGGTGGTGAGGATGACAGCGGCAATGGTGACAGATTGGTGGTGACAACGATAGTGGGAGGGGGTGGTTGTTGTGATGTATGTTGTGTTGCTGTCCTTGTATTATTCTTCAAACTTCAAAATGTGCGAAGGATATTGACAATTCTTATGGTGATGACTAAGACTTGAAAAAACTTTAAATTAGTTATATTTTAAAATATCTTTGAAATTATTATCATTCTAATAAACATAAAATTATAATTTTAATAGATAATTCCAATTTCATGTTGAATTGGACATTAGACCATCTCTAACAATGGTTCTTATCAGAGTTCTTATTTGCAAGAACCAGTTCTTATAAGAACTTGCATTGGAGAGGGGTGACGTGGATGCCATGTTGTAGAACCGTTCTTCTATAAGAACCGTTCTTGCCAATAATTTTTTTTTGGCACAACAGAATAAAATTAAGAATAAAAAAATAAAAAATATTTTAAGTAATTTAAGAACCCAAATTATGGTTCTTGCATTAGAGTGAAAATATATGAAAGTTCTTACATCTTATGTAACATTAATGGGCACATAAAATAGAAATTAAGAACCAAAATGATGTTCTTCCATTGTAGATGCTCTTAATAGTAAACAATGTTTGCATCACATCTTTGTAGCTCATTCGACGCAAATAAGTATTATTAAAATTATAATTATAATATAAGTATATAAAAAATAAAGTCATACGAATTATAATGAAACCATGAAAAAATATACAAATACATTATATAAAAGAAGTTTAACAACCCTGGTTAGGACCCACCTCAACCTCTGATACCGATGGCACAAGTCAACCGCTGCTCCTATCATTGCCAACAATAATAAAATTAAGGATAAAGCTATTTTAAAATAAGTAAAGAACAACGTTAACAAGTGTCCTTAAAATATTATTTGAGTAATTAAGAAAAACAATTTATATAGAAAAATAATGTATTTAGTATTTTAAAAAATGTTACATATAATTTCTCAATATAAACTTTTCTTTTGTAAGTTTCTTAACCAAGCCACGACACTCATTAGACATAAGTAAATATGTAAAGTGGGTGAGAAAGTGAAAGTATATACTCATACATCTTTAATTAATTAAGAAAATGCTAATTACTATTCTTAGGGTAAATTAATAAAAAAAATTATTGTGAAATGATGCATTTAACATTTTGATAAATGTTATCTTTAATTTTTTAATGAAAACTTGTTTTTATTGAAATCTTTAACTAATGTAATTGATGCACTCATTATCAAAACCCATTAATTAAACTTGTTTTTATTGGAATCCTTAAGTAATGCTCTTAATGCACTTATTAGCAAAACATATGGTAGGGAATTAAGAAATAGAAATATTATATTGGAAAGAGTAACTTTTAATGTTTCAGGCTCTGTTTGCAAGTTGGTTTGGTTTTTGGAGGGGAATGGAAGGAAATGAGAGGTTTATTGATGCATAACCCCCTTTGCTGGGAGTTGATAAAAAAGAAGGGGAAGGTTCTGAAGGTTCTAATTTTTAATAAACCCTCATGGATGCCATTTTCATGGTTCCCTCAATTTAGGGTATTTTGGAGGAAAACTAACCTAAATTACTAATTTATTCTTATATATTTTCAAAATTTACCCTTACACGTTTTCAAAACTAACCTCATATATATTAATTAATTAATAAATAAGTAATATATATTTAATTTTTAGAGAGAAATATAATATTTTTAGATAGAAAAACAAAAATATTTACGACAAGATTTTTATTTGGAGAAATATTTTTATTTTTTATTAATATTATTTAAAAAATATTATTTATCTTAATTTTTTTAAATAAGGATAAAATTGTAAAAGTATGTTATAAACCCTCCCTTTCCTTACCCTCACGTAAAACATACTTCCAAACAATGAAAGAGATAGTCCTCTCCCTCTCCTCCCCTTCCTCTCTTTTCCTTTTCCTTTGATCTCCTCTTCTCCTTTCTCTCCTAACTCACAGACAAAGCCTCATAAATTAAATACATAACTTTCAGCACAATAATTCTATTATTAATTTATTTCTTAACATGTATGTGTGCAATGTTACATGGTGATAGAAAAATTGATTTACCAATACTGCATCCTTATTTTATCACTTTACAGCCGAATCCCAACATTAACATTTAACAAGTTAAAGGACGCACAGTTCACTGAGTTCAGTTCCCCCAATCATCACACAAACAAAGTCAGTCAGAAACATCATCAATCATGTCGAAACAAACTTACAGTGTCTGCTTCTGCTGCCGGCGGCGCTTCAAGCTGGCCATGGCGGAGGCGCCGCCTGAGATCAAGACCCTTTTCGAGAAATACTCAGAGAATGAGCTCATGTCAGCTGCTCAACTCCAAAGGTTCTTGCTTGAGGTGCAGGGTCAAGAAAATGCAACCCAAGAAGAAGCTCAATCCATCATCGATAGCCTCAAGCATTTTCATCGAAAGGGTCTCAACCTTGAAAGTTTCTTCAAGTATCTCTTCAGTGACACTAACCTTCCCCTCCCACCTTCTCTTGGGGTAAACCAAATAATTTCCTTTTTTGCACTTTCCTGTTTGACCTTTTGTTTTCACTCATTTGAGTCAACGAGCTCTAGATTTGGCATTATTTACTTCCCAATTGGGGTGTTTTTCTTGTTAGAGTGCAGATTGATTCGCTCTTTCCATTTTTGTTTTGTATACACTGTTTTTGGTTTTTTTTCCTGAAGTTTTGATTTTTTGAAACTTACAATTTTGGTAATCATCTTAATACAATCCACCATAAACACTATATAGATATTGTTTAGTCCTATTCATAAAGTATGAATCATTAATAAGATCAAACGAAACTGAATTCGTAGTAATTCATCTTCATTTTGGGAAGGTCGGAAGAAAGTTTTCCCCTTCATATTTCATTCTAGGAGAATACCCTTTATTGTTGGATATCCCATATCCATATGGTATCAAACTATCTTCAAGATATGCCTTTACTTTTTATGTTGCTTTTTGTTGTGTTTACAACAATTAGTCCTTTAGTTAGTTCGGGATCTTATTTTCTAGTACCTTAATTCTGTAAAATTCAAGCCCCAAGGTATTACACAAAAGGTTTTGGGCCAATTTGTAGATATGAAACTTTGATTAACATTTTGGATTCAATCCCTAACTTCCCGCAACTCATCATTATATGTACTCTCTTGTCCTGATCATTGTGTTCTTGTAATTGTTTCTTTTATTCCAGGTGCACCATGATATGACTCTACCCTTGTCTCATTATTTCATATACACTGGTCATAATTCCTACCTAACTGGGAATCAGCTTAGCAGCGACTGCAGTGACATCCCCATCGTAAATGCACTGAAGAGAGGTGTAAGGGTGATTGAATTGGACATATGGCCTAATGCATCAAAGGATAATGTGGATGTTCTTCATGGGAGGTAAGTTGACGGGTTAAACGATGTTGACTTTTGTATGGATTCTTGCCAGCTCTCTTGAGTCTTGTCTCTATTTTCCCCTCGGTTTTTATTTAATCAATCTGGCAGAAGTAAAAGAAATAAATTGAACAGTTTCAAAAGTTATATTATTTATTTCAGTTGTCTTTTTCTGCTTTGGTTTCTTACCTTGAGTGTAAGCATGACTTTTGTTGAGAACACAAAAGAAAAGGTTTAAATCTTTTTCGTTAAAAATTAACTGGAAATGGTGGTTGTGAATCAGGACTCTCTCTCTCTCTCTTGAAATTTTGAAATACAGTTGTTTACGTATCTGTTTTTTTTTTTTTTTAACAGGACGTTGACTACTCCTGTAGAGCTAATAAGATGTTTGAGAGCTATTAAGGAACAAGCCTTTGTTGCATCAGAATATCCAGTTGTGATAACCCTAGAAGACCACCTTACTCCAGATCTTCAGGCTAAAGTGGCCGCGGTTAGTTACTTGTAGTTTTATTAGGATTCAAAATGTTTACATTCTTGTAGTTGACAATCCTGTCCAAATTTTTAGATGGTTACTCAAACATTTGGAGAGACACTATTTTCTCCTAGCACAGAAGGCTTGAAAGAATTCCCTTCTCCTGAATCACTTAAGAGGAGGATAATTATATCAACCAAACCACCTAAGGAGTATCTTGAGGCAAAAGAAATAAAGGAAAAAGGAGATGATTCACAGCACGGAAAGGCTTCAGGCGATGAAGAAGCTTGGGGAAAGGAAGTCCCAAGCTTGAAAGGTGGTACTATATCTGATTTCAAGGTCTGAACTAAATCAATGATGCATATAAATTGCCACTGCATTTAATTTTTTTCAAGGAGATTAGTCATTTGAAATTCTGGTTTGCCATCATTAGGACAACAATGTGGATGAAGATCTTAATGATGAGGAAGATCTTGATGAATCAGACAAGTCACATCATAATGAAGCACCAGAATATAGTCGTTTAATTGCAATTCATGCCGGGAAGCCTAAAGGTGGGTTAGAGGAATGCCTCAAAGTGGATCCTGATAAAGTGAGACGTCTAAGTTTAAGTGAGCAACAGCTTGAAAAGGCTGCTATAACTCATGGTACAGAAATTGTCAGGTATTGTGAAATGTTTCTGATGAGTCCTTTTGTGAGAGAACTCATTTGCTTGTGCTTAACCACCCTCAGTATGATATGAACTGGCATCCTATAACTCTTTATTGTCATGCAAATGTAGTAAAATTTGACTGTTATATATGGTGCTTGACTTTGATTTACTGGCTATCTGGATGGTGTACTGCAGAAGTGTCTGATTTCTGAATATTTAATGATGCTAATAGCTGTTTGACCTATCTTATTACCTGACAGAGTTTGTGGTCATAGAGAAAGTTCTGAATGCATTAACAGTAATATAATTTTGTCAGCAAGTCCAGTGATTAATTCGTTCTTCGAAATAAACTCAAATATTTTGTATATACCGTTTAGCTTGTAGAATTTCTACTACTTCAGTTGACTATTTTCCCATTGTAGCATGTTTTATTGTGATTTGAATAAATATATCTGTGTGTGCTCGTGCAAATGAGAAGTTATTATTTCCTGACTGTTGGCGTACTATAGGTTTACTCAGCGGAATTTACTGAGGGTGTATCCAAAAGGTACTCGCATTAAGTCATCAAATTATAACCCATTAATTGGGTGGATGCATGGAGCTCAATTGGTGGCATTTAACATGCAGGTTTCTATTTCTCCGCCCCCTTGATTTTCTAGAATTAGTATTATCTCTACTCAGGGAATTTTACCATTACTCTGTAGATTCATTTTTATTGTTTTGTTTCTTTCTTCTTCACTTTTTGTGGGGAGGGGGAGGGGGGTTAGGAATTGATCACATTCAAGCTACTGAGGAAACACCATAAACATGAGGTCTACTCTAGCATTGTGATGGTTGAAATATGGAGCAGTCCTTTTTTAGAATGATTTATAATTAGTTATAATATTTTTTTACTCCTATATGTGACACTCATTTTCAACGTAGTACAAAAAAAATTTTCAATTTAGTTCCTATATGTTGCTTTTATAATACCTTGAGTATAAGGATCAAATTACTATAACTTATATTTTTGGTCACTATACATGACACTCATTTTCAATTTGGTCTCTACATTTCATTGTATTATAACTTAACATGTGGCGTTATAATAGCAACCGATAGTGGAGACCAAATTGAAAACGAGTGTCATGTATAGGGATGAAAAATATATTTAACCATTATAGTTTATTGAATAATTTAGTTGATGGGTTATTGTCTGACTTTCCTGCAAATTAGCATGTGAGAGAATTCACACCTCTTTCAGATATATGGGAGATTGAGGTTGCTATTACACACATCTAATGTCTGAAGTATATTATTATGATATTGTTTGATATGAATCAGTTCCATTGTTGGTGGTTTCTTGGCAGGGGTATGGGAGACCACTTTGGTTGATGCATGGAATGTTCAAAGCCAATGGAGGGTGTGGTTATGTTAAAAAACCAGATTTCTTACTAAAGACTGGTCCAAATAATGAGGTCTTCGATCCTAAAGCTAAGTTACCTGTGAAGACTACTTTGAAGGTAAGGGTTATGTCAATGAGGCGCCACGTCCAAATGTCTATAATTTAGATCCTAACAAAGGTTATACTAAATCTTATTTTATTTAGGTGACTGTATATATGGGGGAAGGATGGTATTATGATTTCAAGCATACACACTTTGATCAATTCTCACCACCAGACTTCTACACAAGAGTAAGATTTCTAGTGATAGCTTCAAATAGTTTTTACTTTGATGCTTGTTGATTCTTTTGCATTTGCTCTTTATGCTGGGAATCCTTATCATAGCAATATCTTTTCAATTCATGACCTGGCCAGTTGCTTCCTTGCAATCTAGTGCATACGATACCTTCCCTGTTGTTCATCTATCATTCCTTTTCCTTTTGTTTTCACATAGTTCATGGCTCAACTGTTGTATGACAGTGTGACTCACTCATTTGAAATTGATTTGATAAACTTTTATGCAGGTGGGGATTGCTGGAGTCCCAGATGATACTGTGATGAGAAAAACTAGGGCAATCGAGGATAATTGGTTGCCGAGTTGGAATGAGGTATTCGAGTTCCCACTTACTGTTCCTGAACTGGCGCTGCTTCGCATAGAAGTTCATGAGTATGACATGTCTGAGAAGGATGACTTTGGTGGACAAACATGCCTACCTGTGTGGGAGCTAAGAAGTGGCATTCGATCTGTTCCACTGCATAGTCACAAGGGTGAAAAATACAACTCTGTAAAGCTTCTTATGCGCTTTGAATTTTATTGATTTGGTGCATGCTTCTGCTCTGCCTTATGTACAGCCAATTAAATATGATTGTAAGAGTTTGTATGTAATAGCTGGATGGTATCGTGAATGATGCTCATTCAATGTACTTTAAGAAATAAAGATGTGTTGTGTGTTTTGTTTTGTTGAGGAGACGAGTGGTAGCTGGCATTGTGTTGTGAGACTTGTGTATATACATATCTATGTTTTGAAAGGAGAAAATACTTCAATTCATCTATAGGCAAATTTTGATTTTGGTATTTGATGTTTTCTTATTATATTTTTTTCGCTTGAGAAAGCATGCAAGTTATGGAATGGGTAGTGAAGTACTCCCTCCGGACTCAATTATAAGCAAAATTAACTAATTTCACACATATTAAGGAACTTAGTTAATTTAGTTTAATTGTCTTGATTTATGTAAAAAAAAGAAAGAGTTATAATTATTAAACCACCATTTAATTGTCTCCGGAGTGTGCAATGTTCTTGGAAAAATAAAAGGAAAATTGGTTAGATTGGTTAATTTTCTTGATTTTTGTACTATTGACATTAAATAAAGTTGAGTTGGATTTTGCTTATATTTGAGCCCACAAAATATAGGTATTTTTTTGCTTATAATTGAGTCAAGAGGGAGTAGTTATTTTCATCTTTATTTGTCAAACAAAAAAAAAATAAAAAAAATTAAAAGTTTTAACAACTTAGCTTGAATATTTGTTTAGAAAAGGAAAATATTGATCTTGCTACTCGGCCCAAATGGATTGTAATGTAGAGCATTTCTTAGCTGGAGCTCACTTGATGAATATCTGTAAAGGTGGCTTTGATGAAGACAAATACATAAACAGGAACAGCCTCAACTTGGGCATTCCTTTGCAAAAAAGCATTCATACCAAACATATTTAGGCAGAAGGGGTGCCTCATCGGCCATTAATTACATAGGAGACAGGCTCATCATAACCTTTATTGCCCCAACCCATTAGACCTATGGCCCATGGCCCTTAAGTTCAACATGTGAAGAATTTGCATGTGTCATTAATTTTGAGCCATTGAGGCCCCGTTCCATATTTGATTAGTGGAGAAAATATTCGAGTTGAATTATTTCTTTCATGAAGAAGAGCAAATTGGCTCAGACTTGGTCCTCAAGATGTCTACTCAAAGCATGTATGTAAGGTCATTACTCGTGACCCCATCACTGAGCTCAAAGTGTGAAATAAGCAATAACCAATCCTCTTCTTAAATTGGCTTCTTGCCTTTGGTCAAACTTGAACCCATCATAGAAGTTAGCAACCATCTTTCAATAAAGCAAAAATAACTAGACTAGACTATTTTTTATGAGGATCATGTTTAGAAAGATGATAGAGATGGAAAGGGATGGGTTAACTGTGGTGACTGTGGGCCCAATAACTCAACTACTCAGAGCAACCTAAAATGATGGTGCACTTGCATGCTGTTTTCATGCTTTGAAGGCCAATCTTTGTTCACACTCTTCCACACCTCTTCTCTCACACGCCCGTCAAATGTGCAGTTGACTTGGTAAAATACGAAAATGGATTTGGTGCATTCAAAATACCACGCATTCATGCATTAATGTGCCGTTGGATCAATCACAGAAAGTATTTGAGAAAGTCTAAGATTGATCCAATGATATATTAATGCATGAATGTGTGAATATGCATTTTTTAAATGTAGAGAATCTAGATCCGTAAAATACAGGTAGCTTCCTTGTGACCAAATAAGTCACGGTTTGTGACAGTGCCTTCTCTTCCAATCAAATATGGATGGAAACAAAATAATGCTCAATAGTTAGTATAGTTGATACCTTCATGATTGAGCGCTAATTACTCTAATTTTAAGGTAAACATCAAGTACAATGCTTTAACGTTTAGCATAAATATTGAAGGGACTAAAAGAGAAGTTGAAATATAAGTGTACTTGTACACACATTCACATGCATTAGGCATCAAGGATAATTTAACCTGTAATGCATGTGCAAGGCATTCAAGGAAAGCAAGCTGTAAACTCTCATATGAAAAATTATATTGTAAATGATCAATTTCATTGGCTGTATATGTTTCACAAAATTCTACACTACAGCTTAATGTTATGTTAGATGACACTCCTAGACTTTACACCCCAAGAGCATACCCATATAAATTCATCAGAAAGAATCAATAAGAATCAGGGAACAAATTCAATTTTGTTTCCCTTTCCCGGGGTTTGAATATCAATCTGATACAATAGAGATTGTACCGCTGGAAATGCTGCCATGACTAGTATCACAAAGAGCCAAAGCACGCTCCAAATTGGCCACTATGTCAGCCATTGTTGGTCTATCCTTCCCTTCCAAATTTACACAATGCATAGCAGTATAGGCCACCAGCTCCACTGCTTCCGTTTCGTTCAACTCCGGTGGCTCGACCCTCGGGTCCAAAATTGTCGCCAATTCTCCTCCCATAATTGCAGGCACAGCAAAGTCTACCACACTCACAGGGGTGGCTCCATTCTCGCCATGCTTGAATATAGCTCTCTTTCCTGTTAAGAGTTCTAACAGTACCACTCCAAGCCCATAAACATCACTCTTTGCTGTCAATACATTTAGACCATAATACTCAGGATCAATGTATCCGACTGTTCCGGCTGCCTTCATTGGCCGGTAATCATGGTCAGCATCCGGACTCATCAATGACAATCCAAAATCAGATACTCTTCCTGTCCAATTCGCGTCAATCAGAATGTTAGAAGACTTAATATCTCTATGAATTATAGATGGAACTGCATAATTATGAAGATACTCAATTCCTCGTGAAGCATCCAGCGCTATTTTGATCCTCATTCTCCAAGAATTCAAGACACTACTACTCTTGTCTACATTGTTTTTGTCATGCAAATGATCATATAATGCCCCATTCTTCATGTACTCATACACCAAGAGTCTTTCATCTTTCTCTTCACAGAACCCAACTAGTCTTACCAAATGCTTGTGGTGTACACGGGACAAGAACGCCAATTCTGATTCAAACGCACTCTCTTTCTCTTGAAACTTCTTCATCTTGGTACCGGTTTCACCCCTCTTGATTGCCACCTCGCGACCGTCTGCAAGTTTGCCTCTATACACAACACCATAGCTTCCGGCACCAATCTTGTTCTCAAGTGAGAAATTGTTGGTGGCTGCAGCAAGCTCAGCCAGGGTGAACTCCTCTGCCTTGTCGTGATGTTTTGTTGATGACGTTCCACTCCTTTGGCGCCGCATTATTCTCGAGCCTTGCCGCATAATGGTGGATGATTTCGAAGGTGGGCTATTATTCGAAGTAGCCCCACCACCACCATTGGAACTGCCACCTCTAGTGATTGTTGGCTGCACTGAATTATGGATTTTCTTCTTCCCAAAACAAACCCCAGTCCACAAGCAATGAATTACAGTGCAAATGCCAGCAACAGCTCCCACTGATCCAACAATGGCAAATACTAATAAGCCCCTTGTCAAGGCCTTCGACCGCGAAGGCCCTTCCTGGGATGGTGGCTGCACTGATGGTAGTAAAGGTGGTGGTGAAGCCGGCACTGCCATCTGAGGTGAACAAGGCTGTGGCTTGCAAATGTTACCATAACCAGAACACAAAATTTGAGATTCAGGATATATACCACACTCGCTACAAGAAGATCGAACACAAGGTCCGGGAAGAATAGGAGACAAAGGAAGCACAAACCTTGAACTAGAACTAGAACTAGAGCTATCACTATTAGACCAACCAGGACCCCAACACATTACAGAAAAATTGCTTGTTGTCAATCCACAAGTAAAATTGGAGCCAGAAACAATGGTCTCAAAAGAAACACCTTGTGTAACATTAACAGAGAACAATCCTCTACCACCCCAACAAACAACAGAACCATTCAATCTTCTAATAGCACAGCTATGTTCATCTCCGAGTGCTAAACCTGAATACTCAAAAGACCCACCTTTTGGAACATCAATTTGACCAAAACTATTACTTCCTCTACATACCAAAACCCCAGTTGAATTCAATCCACAAACATGTGAATCACCAGCTA
This sequence comes from Echinosophora koreensis, assembly GCA_035048595.1. NCBI lineage: Eukaryota > Viridiplantae > Streptophyta > Magnoliopsida > Fabales > Fabaceae > Echinosophora > Echinosophora koreensis. The sequence continues at coordinate 4,104,509 of JAPCYP010000019.1, read as the reverse complement.
CAAGACTCAACATAGACATGTTCCCAAACTCACCCTCGATCCTTCTAGCAATAGACCCGTTTCCCCAACAACGAACCCGAGAACCATTCTTCACAATCCCGCAAGAAAATCCCGACCCAGATGAAATCGAAGCAAATTGTTCATACCCAGATGAAATTTCAAAAGCGCTATTGGTTCTCCAACACGACGCCGTTCCGGTGCCAACCACGGTGGCGCAAACTTGGGTGTCACCAACCGCGAGATTCTCGAATAGAACAGTGCCATTGTTGTAAAGTCTTCTGCTTTCGAACGTAACGTTGGAAGAGACGGTGTCCCAGCAGAGTAAGCTGTAGTTGCCGGACCTGAGGCCGCAGAAGTAGTTTCTTCCGCCGGAGATGGAGGAGAAGGAGACGTTGGGGATGACGGAGATGACGTGGCCGCGGCGGTAGCACTCAATGCGGTGGGTTGGTTGTGATGCCACGATGCCGCAGACGGTGGCGGTGGCATCGGTGATGGCGAGGGTGGTGCCGGAGCCGAGAGCATGGGATAATGTGATTATTGAAGAGAAGATGAAGACGACGGCGGCGGCGGCGAGTGTGAGAGTGACGGTGGAGGAGGGTGGTTTATTATTCATCTAAAACTAAAAGGGTGGGTTGTGATCGATTCTGCTTCATTGGCAGAGAGAGATTGAAGAGAATGATGGAATTTTTCACTTTTCAGGGTGTTACTTGTGGACTTGTGGTTGTGGACTCTGTTGTATGTTGTAACATCAGAAACATGGGTTCAAAGTCTTCGACCTTTGAAGCTGCTGTGGTTTTTTAGGCCGCGTTTGGTTCCTTCTCGTAAAATTATATTCATGACATAAGCCATTTTTTTTAGAATTTAATTACTATACTGTGACATAACAATACAAAGTTTTCGATATTGTCAATTATATTACGAATAACCTTCAAAGTAATTAGGATAAGAGTAAGAAAGGTGTTTTTTTTTTATAAAAAAAAGTAAGAAAGGCATTATTAACTTATTATATGAACAAAATATTATTTATAGAAGAGTATTATTTTGTGAAATAAATAGAAAAAGTCGTAAGAAAAATTTTCAATATAGAGAAGGAAATTGCTGCGTAGATTGGCTAGTGAACTGGAGTCTTTCTAAGAACTACGGTTTAGAGGAAAATAGCATCACATCTGCGAGATCTTTTCCCATTACTTTTGAATGATATGTCCGGGGCTTCCTTACTTCATTTAGTTAGTTTGTAATTTCTTTTCTTTTGATTGTAAAAAAAAAAATGGTCATGTTACTTTTTTTTTTTTTTTTTCGGATGTTACTGTTTTTTTATATATTAAATCATGTTATTTTTTTTAATAAATACAAATAAGAGTTTAATTTTTATGTATTGTTGGTATAAAAATACATATACCAAAATATTAGTGGATGTTATAATAAAATTTTTTATACTGACAAAATATATTACTTTAATCCTAAAATAAAAACAAATATCATGAATTCATGATAAATGACGGTTTTTGTTTGTAACGCGCTTCATAAATATTTCTTACTATATTTCATTTCTCAATTGTTAAAGATGCATGTGTTTGTTTATTAAAAAAAAAAAAACGATGCATGTGTTTGTCTGTGTTCTTAAATAAATTTTTACAAATAAAATACCATTATCTTAAATAAAAGTAGGGTTAAATATGTTTTTTGTCCCTGTAAAATGAGCGGATTTTAATTTTGGTCCCTATAAAAAAAATTCTTTGCTTTTTGTCACTATAAAATTTGAAATCACTATTTTTAATCCTTACTATCATGTGACATCCATTAGCTACTTATGTGTCTAATGGAAGCTCATATGGTCATCCAAAGTGAGACCCATTAATATCTATGGTGTCATATTAGCATGTGATTCCCCAAAATTTTTCCTTGAATCCTAAAATGAATTATATTTATCTACCATAGAATGAATGCTAGGGACTAAAAATGGTGATATTAAATTTTCGAAGGCAAGAAAACTAAAGAAAAATAATTTATAGGGATCAAAACCAAAAATAAAATCATTTTATAGGGACCAAAATTAGTGATTTCATATTTTAGAGGGATGAAAATCAAAGAAATTTTTTTACAGGGACCAAAATCAAAATTATATTGTGAATCAATCATGTATTATTAGATTTTACTAAAATATTTGACTCCTCTAATAATTATCTTAAAAATTATATATGTGATAGTAGGTGATTGGATAATAAAAAACTTTAAACCGATTGTATAAATTAAACCGACCATCTTTTAATGAAGATTACAAAATGATAAAAAATAACTTTCATCAGATAAAAGTATAAAGAAAAATCGTTGCTGGTACCAAAAAATGGAAAGGTTTCTTATGCGCCTTTTTCTCATGTTCGGAACTCCATTGGAACTCAAAGTACGATTTAATATATATTTTACCGAATGACAAAAAAATGTTCTCCCAAATAAAATATAAATTAACACGAGTTTATTTAGATTCAAATTCAAATGACATGCTACTTCCGGTTGTTAGTGAAGTGTGACTGGTTTATAAACATTTCGCATGGTATTGATGAAGGTAACATGACAGGTGATTCCTGATATTTTGGGTGTCATGTGTGAACTGGGAATTTAGTAGCTTTTTTTTTTATAAGCCGAATATATATCAAATATATGTATATATTGGTTATAAAAAACGCATAAAAAGATGCAAAAAAAATAGTCATTAATATTTTTAATACAACCTCAAGTGAAACAAAATATTAACAAAGAAAAAGGAAAAGATTACAATAACAAACTATAATAGAATTATAGCTAAAATAGTTATATTTATATCTATCAACCCGAACATGTTGCAAGTATCCTCTATTGATAGCAAATGAATCACAATGGATAAAGAAAGAAGTTGATGCCCTATTAATCTCGGAATATTGTCCTCCTTGCATTTTATGCTGGAAAATCATTAATAATTTATTCATATTAATTGAAAACAGACTGGCCTATTCCCACCCCTACTTACAAGACTTGTCAAATTTTGGTTTGAATTTTAAAAAACAATTGGACCCTCAAGTAGAAGATTTAACTATATAAATTTGTAATTTAATACATACATTAATACATATATACTAAGTAAAAAAAATAATTTTGGTGCCCCATAAAAAATAGGACCTTGTGCGGTCACATCACCAAATCATGCTCAGGGCTACCACTGTAATAGGATGACTAATTGACTGGCCAATCACTCGCATAACTTGACGAGTTTTATGTATATCCTGGATACATAGTCTATGGATTGCGGAGAAATTCTTCTAAATAATCTTGTTGGTGTTTCTTTCCCTCGTAATGTTTTAGTTTAGCTTGGGATTGAGCCCTCCTTTGTATGAAAAAATGTCATGCTACTAAACAATATTTGATTAAAAAAAAAGGAAAATAACTAATTAGGTTGTTAAAATAAAGCTTGTTTTATTCATGAAGTTCTAATTGAAATAGAACATTATGTGTATTACAATGAGAATTGTTGTTGGTGTATACCCAGATTTTACCTAGTTGAAAAAAAAAGTTGACATTAATTTAGGTAAATAAAATCAAACTTTTTTATTTTTCTAATGAGACCAATTATATAAAGCTAAAATCATATAAAATGTTTTTGAGAATCCATTAATTCCAACATAAATAGTATGCTTTGGATTTGAATTGAAGAATAAATTAACCATAGAATATGCAAATTAATTCAAAGGTCACTTTACCATAATAAAAAAAAAATCCTTTTACAAGAAATAAGCACTTCCTTAAATCACCTGTAAGCAAAGTAAGAACTAAATGCAACAAAAATAAAAACAATAATACTAGTTAGGATTCATGATAAATTATATTTAGAACTCAAACATTTTGTTTTTAGACTAGGGAAGGCCGCTATGAAGTCCTCTATTGACTTTCCGATTGATAAAAAAAGAAGTCCTCTATTGGATCTACGCTTCAACCAAACAAGGCCCAAAATTTGGATGATAAACAAGGGGCCAAACAGACCTTTTGAGGAAGAGTATGGAATTGGAAAACATAGGATATGGTCACACCAAAATTGTACTGTGGCTAACACCGACCACCGTGTGTGGCATAAATATACTGGCCACGCGCCTTGGCCTATAGCACGTGCTTTTTATACCCGTTCCCATTGGAAGCACACGTAAGTATTGCAATGGATCATACATTCTTATGAGTGGTTGACCGTAAAATCAAGAGAGATTCTTAGGCTGCGAATGGTTTTTCTTTCTTTTGGAATTGGGATTAATTATCGTAAAAAGCTAAATCTGAGTCACTCAGATTTGATTTCCAATTTGTTTAGCGAGGCTAAATCAGTTAATGACTTGTCCGTTTAGAATTTACTAATATTGTCATCTCAGCCCGTGCCCCGTGGTAAGTTTATTTATAATAATAAATGTTTTTAAAGAGATGATGTTGAGTTTTGTGATCTTTGAAATTCAAATCTGAGATCCAGACGCAGAATCAGATATTCAAATTAATGACATGATATTTTTGGTTTTTGACTGCTAAAGAAATAACCAAAAAACAAAGGCGAGAAAGAGACAGGAAATGAAAGAGGGGTGCTTTTTTTGCACTTGGCTCGCTATTAGGATGTAGGAACCTGGTTTCGTCAGCACCGGATAGTGACAGATGATGATTGGATTTCTCGTTTATTTTTTATATTAAATATATTATATTATATTTATTTTATAAAAAGAAGGTTGCAAATGTGCATCCACTCCACAATCTTAATTGGCCGACTCGATACGGAGTTGTTGCACACTTACCACCATTTTTTATAAAAATAAAATAAAATAATTATATACAAAATAAACGAGAAATCCAATCCTCGTCCGTCACTATTCGGCACTGACAAAACCAGGTTCCTACTTCCTAACTCATTGTTTGGATGGGGTGATTTTTGGGAGAGGGAAGTTGGGGGAAAGGGAAGTGGAAAGGAAAAAGGTATCTTGAAGTTATTTGGATGTAGAGAGAAAATATGAGAGATGGAAAAAAATACCTGAGACCCACTTAAATCAAAATCTCTCCATTTATGGAGATAAAACCATACAATGTTGTATAAAATGACCTATAGGCCCTCGATGTCCAACTGTCGTTCATTGGTTCTTCTATTTTGTTTCATATAATATATCATAGTATATATTATATTATATTATATTATTATTATAATATACTATATTATTATTATTATTATATTTTACATTACATTTTGTGTGCGCGCGTGCGCGTGCTAACCCTGAATACTCAAAGACCCACCTTTTGGAACATCAATTTGACCAAAACTATTACTTCCTCTACATACCAAAAGCTCAGTTGAATTCAATCCACAAATATGTGAATCACCAGCTACAAGACTCAACATAGACATGTTCCCAAACTCTTCCTCGATCCTTCTAGTAATAGACCCGTTTCCCCAACAACAAACCCGAGAACCATTCTTCATAATTCCACAAGAAAAGCCCGATCCAGATGAAATCGAAGAAAATTGTTCATTCCCAGATGAAAATTCGAAAGCACTATTGGTTCTCCAACACGACACCCACGGTGGCGCAAACTTGGGCGTCACCAACGGCGAGATCTCGAATAGAACAATGTCATTGTTGTAAGTCCTCTGCTTTCGAATGTAACGATGGAAGAGACAGTGTCCCAGCAGAGTAAGTTGTAGTTACCGGACCTGAGGCCGCAGATGTAGTTTCTTCCTCCAGAGATGGAGGAGAAGGAGACGTTGGGGATGACGGAGACTTTGGTTTTTGTTTATGGGATAGGATCAATTGACACCAACTTGTCAAACTAAGTTTGACACCGAATCTCATCCCTTCATTTGCATTTAATCCAATGGCCTCACAACTATAGATTTAAATATAAAAAAAGAATAAATAAAAAAAGATCAATAAATCTGAAAGTTGCTATAATGGCGAAGCGATATACTTGAACTATTGGGAGGTGAGTGAGCCAAATATCCGTATCGCCGCCCGCCCTGTGCTGCCCGCCGTCCCTCCACTGTGCCTCACGCCCTCTGCTGCTCACTGCCCGCCATGTGCCGCACGGCGCCCAGTCGAGTTTCTATGCTGCGTGTCGTCCCGACCCTGTGTCACCATGGCGCTGCACCGTGTGGTTGTGTGCGTCCCATTCCTAATAGAATTGTCACCATCATCCCATTAGCCACAGTTGTGTTGTCTTTGTCCCTTTAAGAATAACACTGATGAGTATTGACATGTTTTTCTAAAATAAAATTAAAAGAATATACTATTAACTTGTTGAATCACAAAAAATGACGAGGAAGAAGAAAGCTACATAGAGTGGAAGAAGTGTAAAATGGCACTATGAATTTCTGTACAATTAATAATGTTCTCTTTTGTCCATGGCACATCTCATTTGAAACTCTTTGCTTGTTGCAATCCAGAATAGACATAGCCCTCCATTGCTGCACAGGGCATCCGTAAATGAAATATTAAAAACAATGGCAGAAGGGTGAGGTGGCATAGCGGTGAAGGAGTGGAACAGAGGAGGCTATTTGTGTTTTGTTTTCTTAATTTAAATTGATTTATTTAAATTTATAAAATCTGGACCCTTGATTTATGATTAGTTGTGAGCCATTAGATTAAATACAAATGAAGGGATGGGATTTGGTGTCAAATTTAAGTTTAACACCATGGTGTCAATTGATCCTATATATATATATATATATATATATATATATATATATGGGGGCATATCTAGTGAGAGGGTTTTTTTTATATGAGAGTGAAAGAGATAAATCTGGGCCATATAACCATACATGGATGGTTAGGATTAAAAGTTATTTCATGATTTAAAAATGTCACATGATCACTTAAAAAAGTCACATGACTTTGTGGTTTAATCTTGACCGTTTAAAGTTTGATCTAAAGGCTATGATATAATCCTCTTACTCTCATATAAATAAGGCCCTCTCACTTGATATGTCCCCATATATATATATATATATATACATATATAGATATATGGGGATGACTCAAGTGAGAGTGATGTTTTATTATACGAGTGAGAGGAGCAAATCTGGGCCATTAAACCATATATGGATGATCAGAATTAGAAGTTAGTAGGTGATCATGTGATCACTTAAAAAAGTCACATGACTTTATGTTCTAATCTTGACCATTTATGTATGATTCAAAGGTTCAGATTTACTCATCTCATCTTTCGTAATAACACATTCATCTCACCTGAGTTGCTACCACACACACACATATATATATTATATATATATATATATATATATATATATATATATGATTTTAAATGGCATTAACTGAGTGGTAGCTGGTAAGTCAGATTGCCTGAATTTGTTCAACAATAAATTATTAAGCTATTTTTAAGAGGGGAAAAAAAAGAAATTTTGGAAGGAAGGAGAGGGGGACCATTTACTAGAAACTATTTGAGAATTGAACTCACCAAACTTTATGCATTAGATGCCTAACATTACATAGGAATTATTGTGCAAGCCCCTCATAATCATCATGTGAAAAGAAAGAGACATCGGAGTGGAACATAGGCAGTTTTTTTTTTTTTTTTCCTTAATACGAAGATAAGATAAATAGTGTGAAGCAAATTTTTTTCAAAATAAACTATGAATTTAATTTCAATGTACTGTCAGTATAAATAATTTTTACACAAACATTCAATGATATCTTGACAAATCAACATGTCAAAATATTAATGAATGTCAGTGTAAAACTTTTTATTTCTTTCTCTTATTTATTAAAATAAAAACACACATATCAAAATGTTAATAAATGTCAGTGTAAAACTTTTTATACTGACAATACATACTACTTTAATCCATAAACTATATTAAAAATCCTTTTCTGGCATACTTTTAATGATTTTTTTTCTTTTTTTAACAGTAAGGGTATCTTTAAGACTAACTTTATATTAATGGAGAATTTGAGATCGAGTTCATGTTATGATTAACTTTTTTAAAAAATTTAAATACGAATAATTAAGGAAGTGAATAACATACTTAACCGTAAAGTTGATGCGTTGGATAATTTTTTCGTAATATAAATATATACATGGTGAAGGCTATGGTATACCACCCATCAAAATGGTGCAGTGGTGCATCACCCAAGTGACACAACCTGAACCATTCAGATTGTCACTTGGGTTTTGACTTTTCAATCCTCCATAAAAGGTATTGTTTATGGTACATCCTATCAAATGTAGTACATCCATATATCATAAAACATGAGTGATCTAGACCATTAAAATTGCTATGTGGGATAACTTTTTTATCAGATTTACTGAGTTGGTCAAATTTGGCTAAAATGTATTTATTTACTCAGGGACTTATTTTTTATTTATACATTTAATTTTAATTTTTTTTAAAAAGCCACCAAATATTAGCAGCAAGGAAGTTATGAATAGTTAATACTTATGCTGTTAAGCATAATCTTTGAAACACTGCATTTCCGATATTTTTTTCCACTTTTCCTTATCTAAAAGAATTTAAGCAAATTTGCGTAATGTGAGTAAACAAAAAGGAATTATAAATGGAGCCATAATTTTCTTTAAAAAAAATAAAATAATAGAAAGAATCTTCTAAATGATAATTAAGGAACCCCAACCCGGAAAACTATGAACGCACCATTAACATTTATTAATTAATTATCCGCTAAACGGCAAAGCTAATAAATAATCTCATAAAAAATACAGCCAGCAAAAGAAAAAATTGAGAGAAAAGGAGGAGGAGGTTTGGGTCGACGGCGAAACTTAACGAAATGGCGGTGCTGCAGGTTCGTGACATTTCAAGTGTGGCGGATCTGTGCATGAGTGGTGGTTTGTAGATGGCCACCAGGCGATGCCGGTGATGGAAGATGATAGGGAGACGGTGGCCACCAAGATAAAAGGGAACTAGGAAGTATGGATTTCAGATTAAGGAAAGGGTGTTCTTTTTTTGACGCAGAAGAAAAATAAAAAGATTTTGATTTTTTTTAAAATAAAAATATTACATGTATAAATACAAAAAAAATGTCCCATTGTAAATAAATTCACTTTGGTAAATTTTGACCAACTCAAGAAATACGATAAAAAGGTTATTCCACATGGAAATTTTAATGGTTTGGATTACTCCTGTTTTAAGGTGTATGGGTGTACCACATTTGATAGGATGTACCACAGATAAAACCCTCTAGAGTTGGTTGAAAAGTCAAAAACCCAGGTGACAATATGGATGATCCAAATTTTGTCATTTGGGTGATATACCACTGCACTACTTTGGTGGATGATGCACTTTAGACAACACCTATGGACCAAACTTCCTTTTAGCTTTAATAAACTGGAATCAATCAAACTGTAATGCATAGCCATCTCTATGAAATAAATTCTTTTGAGCATCAATCATTGACTCAAATTTAAGATTTCAGAAGTTGAAATTGGGTAGCTTACATAAACATTAGTTAGCTCAACATAAAACAATCCAATGAGATCTTACAAATATCACATTGGCATCCTACCATCTCGCTTTTCATGGAGTTTTACTTTTTTTGAATAGGACATGACGTTTGGAGAAGACAGATGTAAGGCTTGGAATTCCTATTGAGTACGAGTATAAAGGGCTGGCTTTTTCCACCTATTCTTCCTTCTTCTTTCTTTCTCTTCCATTCCGCTCTCTCAATTAGTGATGGTGCTTTTGAGATAGAGAAAATATATTCATCCATGCTTACTAAATGCCTTTTCAGTTTGTTTTTTCTTTCTTGTTTTCATTTTCTATTTTCAGAAATAATTACAACAAAATAATTATAAAACCATTGTTCCTAAATATTTGTACAGCAAACATTGACAACAGTTTTTTATTTATTTTCATTGTTTCTTATACAAATCTATGAAAACGGAATGAAAATAAACTAGTACTTTTATAAATAATTTTGTTGTAATTACTTTTGAAATCAGGAAATGAAAATAATAAGCTGGAAATAAACTAAACAGGCCCTAATTAAGTGAAGCTGCAAGTGGGTGAACTTCATTTTCATATGGTTTTCGGCAGAATTAGCACACGAGAAATGTTATATCCAACTTCAAAGACGTACGAACAAAATGTTATGGCCTTGTTTTCAAATTTACATATACTAAAAGCAATAACAAACAACTAATTAGTAATTAGTAGGTTGCTTTTTGACCAATTTATTTGTAACAACTATTAAGAAATTAAGAAGAATGAGGAGGAGAAAATAAAAAAGAAAGTGCCAACTATCTAAAATGTGTAGGGAGAAGCATACAGAATTGGAATTGTTCAGAAACAAAAGATAATAATGTTCAGCGAAACTGGTGAAAAAACAAAACTTTTAAGCTACAAGTACAGATCACATTATGTGTTGTAAGTATAATCATGGCTGCTGCAAAAGTTTATTACAATGGCAACAAATTAAATATAACCATATGCTCTTCACAAGCAAAAAATTATTAAATTAACATCCTTGACATGTGTATACTTTACAATAAAAAATCTTCATTGTTATCAAATATAGTAATTTATTTATAAGTCATATAATTAGTATGTAACTTTAGCATTTGTTTATTCTTTTGGGTAAACCGTGTCTGCATTCTGCAAGTGATTCACAGACCATGCTAGTTTGATGGTTTTTATAAATACAGAAATGTTTTTTGAACAACTAATTAGGACACCATATGGTGTCCCTTTGTTGTTTTTGATGTATCCTTGGAATATGTGTATACAAGAAGATAAAAAGTAAATGAGAGATAAAAATAAATATATATAGTATCACATACAGTATCCAAATTTTGATGTTCAAATAACACAACTGTTATAAATACGATATGTTTTCCTTTCATTTTTAAGTGTACTTCTACTGTTAACATGAAATGCTGCAATGAAATGGGAAAAAAAAAATGAATAACCTTTTAAGAAAAGAGCAAACAATCATTTTCGTAAGACAAAAGGCAGTTGTTTAAGTTGCAATAAATTTTTTGTTGAGTATTGAGATATGATTTTTGCAAATCAATTTTTTAAACATATTACACATGATTGTTTAGAAGGAAAAGAAAGAAAGAAAAGAGTGTGTGTACAGAAAAGTATGATTTTTCTCATTTGTTTGATTTTTAAAAAAAATGGTGGAATAAAAATAATGTGAAAATAAGATTATTGTATTGTGTTATACTTTAAATTACGGATTGTCATGGAAAAAATACTACTGGGAGGAGGGGTTTCTGCTCATATGCTTACAGTATTAAGGAGATATTTCTTATTTATTGGGTAGGAGAATACTATATAAAAAAAAAAAAAAACCAAAAAAAAAATGAGGATTGTCATTGACTCATTATACTAACCAAGAGCAAAGATTGTATATTGCAATAGAAATTCCACAAATCAAATAATTATAATTGCATTGCAAAGACAAATCTACCTCTTTAACATTACATATCTCTAAATATGACATGCCAATCCCAAGAATAAGATAATTAACATAGAAAGCTACTTTTGATGACACAAGGAGACATTTTGACAATGCAACCGAATTATTGTCTGTGAATAAATAAAGGGTATAAAAATAGACAACCAGAAGAGAATAGAACTAGAGAGAAAGTGTCACCTTGAGAATGACACGGGATTCCTTCAGTTCCAGCTCCTTTATGTCAAGGTATTGAGGGATACTGGATAGACCTTTAGGGACAGACCAAGCTGGCAAGATGGAAAGAGATGTTTTATTTTGATTTCTATTTTTTTAGAACATAAATACCTAACATGATGTTGGGTTTCTAACCAATTATTAGTTAATGGTTATTTCTTTAACAGCATATGGCATATGACCATACTATAAGTCACCTGGGTTGCCTTGCCAGTTGCTACCCATCATATTGCCAGAGACTTATGACAGATACCATCCAATAAATGGAGGAATTTTATATGAAATAGCATGAGTTAGGCTTCTAAATTTAAAATCTGAATGAAATAGAAGAGGATATGGAGTTGTTGGAATTCTCAATTAGTTATTCATATCCTTTGTTAAATTATTTTAATTATAATTTCTTAAATTAGTTTTAATTAAATAGTTCTTACTATTCATGTCAAACCTTAATTATGAGTTTAATTTGTAAGTGCAAATTTTTTATATTATCATCAAATAATGTAGTAACATGTCATTGAAACATTTAGACTTTTTATGTAATTATTATGATAGTTACACTTCTTTAATGATTTATCAATGTGTCAAGAGATTTCACACTTAGATCCTAACTATATTTATATTTATGTTTTTATAGTTCTGTTTTCTCGTTGGGCTTTTGCCCCGTTTATCCAACAAAAAAAAAATTATATTTATATTTGTTTATTCATATTTAATTGATTACAAGAAAACGATTCAGTTGCCTCCAAAAACAAAAAAAAAACGATTCAGCAAAAAGAGTATGTTGGGGCACTGCTACATTTTCTTGAATTCAAAGAAGTGCTCTCCGAATGCATTCAGAAGGGTGCCCCAAAAAATACATTGATCCTTTCTAAAGTTAGACTTTATTTAGGCCAGGGATTCAGTGCCTGGTTTGCTTATCTATAGAACTAGAGAGCATCTCGCACCACATTTTTCCAATTTCCAAACAATTAATGTAACTGACATGAAATTCTGTATTTACTACAAAGTAATACTATCTCACCCAACTCTCACTCTCACTATCGAGCTGAAATAATGGATCCCAGAACAACTGCCATTATTTTTTGGGGATGTGCTGCTGAACACTCGAGCTTACAAGTGATGATTTTTTTAGTGTCTTACTAGTCAATACAATTGCTAATCAATACCTTAAAGATATAAATTAAAAAAAAGAAAAATAGAGTTTTTATCTGTCTCTTTGAACTCATATATCCCAATTCAAAGTTATCAATCTACCCTCAAGCGTTTATCAGCCGAAGTGTTATGTAGCAAATCCTTTAGGTAGTGTTTGGTACAAATTTTACAAAAATATTTTCGGAAATGTAGGCATGGGAATAAAAGTTTCTCATGTTTGGTACAAGTTTTAAAAATTTATTCACAGGTATAAAAGATTCCCGAGAATAAAATTAGTGAATAATAATTATAAACTTGGGAAAACTATATTTCCATGTGTAAAGATATAAAAACTTTCCCGAGAATTACATTCCCAATTTAGTTTGCCTAGGAATAAAACATTCCAGATACCAAATGCCACGGCTTATAATGCAGCTACATGCCTGCAGTAAATTTATAGACTTCAACGTAGCGGTATGGATTGAAATAACATCACTTTCGCGAGGGTACAAATGGTTACATGAGGCATCCATATCTCTTTTTATTATCGCATTCAAATTTGAACACGAAGTCCTCAAGTTGAAATTACAAATATTCAATGTTCTAGTTCCAAAATGTTCGTTTTAGGGGTTACATCCATTCAAAGGAGGTCTAACGACATTGTGCACAACTTGTATTGTACATCTATTTTCTTATGGAACTGTAGACAAATCAAAAGCAAAAAGCCACCTACTTTGTGATGTTCAAGGCCGGGTTAAGGAAATATATCATTGTTTTCTTTCTCAAAATCCCTGCCTACCACAAAATTTCTCCCAACTCACCAAAAAAAAAAATAATAATAAATAAATATCGCCTAATATTGCCATGGTATTCTGAGGAGCCTAATATTATCAAGCTAAGCCAGTGACCTCTAGCTTCCAGCGTTATATTTCTCATCAATAACATAATTAATGCTAACGACCGAGACTACAAAGTACAAACCACCAAAAAGATTGGTAGTTTTGAAAGTTCAATACTAACAAGTAAAAACCTCTGCCTTCGAGCCCTTCAAGCCTTCTTTCATTTCAAAATCTAAAACTGAACAAAGTATTTGACCCTAACTAAAGAAAAGAAAGTGGGAAACCAAACCATTTTTCAGTTTGCTTTCCATGTTTTTCTAACACTGGCTGCACCGAACTAAGCAATGTAATGAATGCTTTAACTGCAACTAATTATTGATAAATAATTGTACAAGAGACTAACAAGATACTTCCCAACAGATTGCAAGCCTATAAACAAGAATCAGAATTCTGGCCATCTACATACATAAATGGTGAACTGATTTGACTTCAAGAAGAATCATTTGAAACCTCTGGATGCTCCAGAAACAAATTGGTGCTATACAAAAAATCTATTTCGTACAATGAGCGGCTGGGCTTCCAGCAATATAATTAAGAATTTCCACAAAAAAAGAAAGAGAAGAAGCAAGACCTTAATGGCAAACGATCTTAGTCCTACTATGTCCAACTGGAAGCTGGAATTCCTTGCTTCTGGAACCAATCAGTCATGTGGAACTTTTCATAGAGCACAGGTCTTACATCTTTCTGCTCAGAGAGTTGCTTGAGCAATGGAAGAATGACATCAAGAAGCTGATGATGAACATGCAAAATAGAGATGAGATGATAAAATTATCAGATGGGTGGCTTTATTTTGTTTTGGCCATAGTGATTTTAATTTTGAAAAGAACAGAATTGAGCACCTGTGTGTCATGTGGTTGCCCAGCAGAAAATGGGATGCATGGAATTCCATTTACTGGTTGCAATAAAAAGCTGAAGGGATTGTTGTCTACAATAACAATGCGGCATAGATCCTTTGAGATGCAGCTAAGATCTTTGACGTGTTCCCGATGTTCCCTGCAAGCATCCAGCATTAATAAGAAAACTTGTACAAATTCGTTTGGAACACTCCACTCTGAAAATCAAGCTAAAAAACAGAGACAACAAAATAACTTAAAAATTCCATAAAGATTCGGATTAGCCAATAAGACATTGTTAAAAAAAAAATTATAGAGAAACTTCATGCAGACTGAAAATAATGTGAAAAGAAACAATTGAATTGTCACATCCATGATAAATATAAACACACATGTATGTTTGGACTTACAGAGGCCAGAAACCCATGAAACCAACCCAGTAATTTTTTTGGTGAGGCTGTGACTCCTCACAGGTCCAGCCCATTTGAACTACCCATAGGAGGAATCCTCATTCAACCGTGGGAGTGTTAGGAACCTCTCTTTAGGGAGAGACAACACTCACCCCAGCAAACAGAGAAAGAAGAATTGGAAGGGAAAGAATTCAAGAAAGCTGAATCTGCTAATTTTATTGGACACAAGAAACATGCAAGAAACTATAAATTGCAAGACAAAGTACACAATGGCACCCAAAGGAGCACTCTCCTTTCACATTAGGATTAACCCAGTCACAACACAATGATTATAAAAGCTACTTTCCTACCCTATTAGAAGTCTTATTTATAGGCAAACCCCTTAACAACTTGCTAATTGACTTCTAACTGAAATTCAATTCTAACTACCTTCTAACTAAGGCCTAACCATAACTAAGGCCAAACAGGGAGCACGAGCGTTATACAGTCTCCCCACGAGAGTTGCTTCTCCAGGATTTGAACTTGTATCCTCGACCCACTTTTTGTGGGTCCAGCGACGTGTTTTTTAAACTATAGCCCCGTTTTATAATTTGGTAGTATGATTTCAGCTGTTGAATTTATTAAAAATGCAATCCTGAGCATTACCAAGCAGAACGGAAAGAGTTGAGGACTTGAGAAAAATGCAAGTTAAGGGCGAAGGAATTTAATTTGTTTTATCCAAGTTCAGAGAATGAAATAAAAGTCATAGTTACTTAGCAGCAGCCATAATTCATAAACTAAAATGAAAAGGTCGACAAGCCACCCAAGCATAAGTCAGGCAGTTGGGATGTGTGGGGATTTGGGTAGAGCTTATAGGTTCAAATTGTGGTAACTCCCAGTATGCCACAAATGAAAACGTCAACAAACCAGCTAAACAGCTTTGTCCATCTCATTTAGATTCATCTCTAATGTTTCTGGTAAAACCAACAGAATTATCAGGACATTTTGCCAGAAATAGCACATAAATCCTAACCCCTAAGGAGTAAGGATTGCTTTAAAGATATCATAAAAGCCATCCAACAGTCTCGGGAAAAAAGTAAAGGCAACCACATTCTGCTGCATACCAAAAAATTTACCATTCTTCAAGATTCGAGTGCACTCTAGTTACTAAAGTGAGATCATAAATATATATATCTTGAGCACAGATGTTGAAGTAATATCATAAACATAAATGTACAAGTAAATGCGAAAATAAACATAAATGTACAAGTAAATGCGAAAACAAAATTATAATGACATCTAGAAATAATCAAAAGAGAATCATTGCTGCACGGTTCTTCTATAATGGCACAAAGTTTCCTCCATTTAACTGTGCAGCAAACTGCAGTTAAATTTACCAAAGTCACAATAAGTCCAATAGAGTTAAGTGATATTACATGAATGCAATATGTAGGTGTTTTATCAGCGTTGCTGAGATTCAATGATCTCCACTAAAACTTGTAAAGAAGACAGGGATAGAACAAGAAGACATAGGTTGATACCAAAAAAACATGGAATAAAGGACCAGAAAGAACTATTAAATAAATAATAAAAAATAAAAAACAATTCACATGTAGTTGCTTGGCTACCAGCAATGAAGGAGCAGCAAGAAAGATTAATTATATAAAAACAGAGTAGTGGACTAAAAATGAGGCGGAAGCACTTACGTGCTAGTTGTTGAGGGCCGATAAAGTCGTCGACTAAACAGGTTTTCTATGTCTATTCTGTCAACAAGGGGTCTAGCATAACCTGTGAGAAGCATATAGTCATATACCACTCAAAAAAGTTGAAAAAAACTCCCAAAAAACAAAGATGCAGGAGTGCAGCTCAGAACTTTGAGGCAAACCTTCAAGACCAGCAGTAAACAGCACCAAGTCAGCAAATTCACTAAGTTGCTTTAAGAATTCTTTCAACCCAGGACGTTCAAAGACTGTAACATAATTGATTTTCGGTTTCCCTTCTCCTTCCTTAAAAATCCAACATGCCCAAGTGAGGATATAGTATTCTAGCTCTGGACAAGCAACCGGATACAAGTTATAAAGTAACATACCTTGTCTGAAGAAACACATTCCAGATCAAACCAATTCAAACCAGCTTCAATTGCTTGAGTACGCAGTGCAGTTGGCAAACTTGATGTCTCATATGCACATACCAGTGTTTCATCCAAGTCAAGCACTACCTACAGGTGCAAATGTAAGATCAGAATTTACATTAACAACAGGAAATTCGTGATAAGAATAAAAGAGAAGATTTGGGAGTGAGGAGGAAGTAACAAAAGAAAACAACATAAAGAATAACAGCTCATCACAATAATACACTTTCTAACAGCTTTTCTTTCTTGTTTTAACAAAAATAAAAGAAATTCAAACTTGCATGTTTTCTCCTATTAAAAAATTCACATCAGAAGATTTATTTATTCAAATGTTGAAAATCAAAACACTGTGCACTTCATATTTGACATGGAACTCTGGCTTCAACCACAAATTGAGTTCTACATAGTATCATATGTTGAATACCAAATTTTGGGTATTAGCAAGACTGTGCTAAGGGTAAACACGGCAAAAGTATATGACAATGCAATGAGAGAATCTGCACATTAAATATCAATAAGGAGAGAAGTCATAACGAAGCATCGTCATTTGTTACTAGCAAACTGAGGAATCAGCATAGGACACTAAAATATAAGAACAAAAGAAACATATCATAATTGTCTCCATTATAAGAAGCCAAAACATAATGGACTTTAGCTTCAAAATCAAATGCATATGTTGTGACGAGCCACTCAACTTTCTAAGAGAAAGCAACAGCAATTGGTACATGCAGTCAAACATACATGAGTAGCTTCTGTCATCGTGCTTTAAATGTCTTTCAAAACCACTTCTAACATTTGGTTTTTCGTCTCAGATACTTTCAATTCCAAAATCCTTTAAAATGATAGAAACTGGCTATTTTCCAAAATGCACGAGTCAACAAGACCGTGCCAATTAACTTCATAATATACACGTTCATGTGAAATCAAAACCAGAACATCCAGAGATTTCTTATCAAAACGAAAACCAGGAACGGAACAAGAAACCAGGAAATAAAAAATAGTGCAAAGACAATAAGAAAGAATCAAGAGAACTGGCAGGATGCAAGAAATCTGTGCAGCAAACCAGAAAACAATGGGAAAACTATAAAATGGTGGCTCTCTCACTGTCTCTCTGTGAGTGTGTGGCATCAAAAGTTTCTCAAACACATATAATTTGACCTATAAACAAAAGGCAAGGCATGTGAAATTTATATAAAAAAAAAAGGCAAGGATTCGAAAGGACAAAGACATGTGAACTAAAATTATCTGCTGCAACTGTACTTTGATTGATGCCAGTATAATATGTTCAGTGATCTTTATATGCTACAAGTATTTTTAATGGCCCTGCAATAGCAAGCAATAGCACCAATCTAAATTTTTCTCATGCGTTCCTTTTGATATGCATGTTTCAGCATCCTTTTCAGACCCTACTCAGATCAAAGCCAAAGTGGTTCTCATTACGGATAGAATTCCAAATACTTCACCTATAGCTCAAACGTGGGGAAAAAAACTAAAATTATCAAAAGAAACAAGTCCAGTACTTCTATCTCGAACCCTATTTTATTTTATGTAAACCTTAATCTCCTCTTATCATGAACCTAGCAAAAAAAAAAAAAAACCCTTGTCCTCGTCCATGAGTACCAGTTATGTCATTCATTTCCCAGAAAACAAACCCTCATAAATACCAAAGCGAACGGAGTTAGTTAGTTGTTATTACGGATCGTAAATAACAAAAAATAAAAATAAAAACAGAAACAACTTTGACGTTTAAGCAAATAAATAAAAATAATTGAAGCAGTGGATGATTGTGATACCGTGAGTTTTTGGAAAGGGTCGTGATCTCCGGCGGGGGAGCAATCGGAGTCGGAGATTTCGAGGGCGGTGGTGGGGATGTCAGGGGGGTGATCCTGGAGTTCAACTGAGGGTAGAGGCTTGAAGGAAGAGGAAGAGGAAGAAGAAGAAGAAGAAGAAGAAGAGAAAGAGAGTAAAGGGTAGTGACCGAGGGCTCTGATAATCTGAAAGAAGATATGGAAGAAGAAGGCGAACCAGCTCAAGAGTGCCCTCCACACTTGCTGAGTTCGAGGAGGCGAGTACACCTCCGTCTGGTGAGTCAACTCGCCCATTATCATCAATCAATTCAATTTGTGATGATACCTGCGATGTAGTGTGTGCCGTGTATTATATATGTATGATTGTGTTTCTCTCTCTCTCTTTCTGTATGTATGGATGTGCGTGTGTGTGAATGAATGAAAATGTGTGATTTTCATTCAGAGGGAGATGGGTGCTTCCACCGGGTCTAGAGAGAGAAACACACAGAGGGGGACAAAGGCCAGCTCCTCTTCTCCCACGCGCTATGGTGGCGCGTTTCTCAGTATTGTATTATCCCTCTAGCCCGGTTTTGAACAAAGGATTTCATTTTGTTGTACTAACAATATATGGAAGACGACAAAAAGATAAGAATATATATAATTGTTAAAAAACATCAACTACTACTATTATTATTATTATTATTATTATTATTATTATTATTATTATAATATAATAATACATACCAGCATATAAAAAATATTTATAATTCAGATCAAATAGGCTTTTTCATTCTCCAACTTTGTTTATTTTTTTAATTTAATAATTATACCAATGTGTGTTGGTCTAAGTGGAAGGGACTTAAGTCTCTTAAGTATGAGGTCTTGGGTTCGATCCCTGAATTTATGTTATGAAAAAAAAAAAACACTATTCGAATTGGTTCTCGCTTAGGCGTCTGACCGTAACCCGAGATATTAATCTATTAAATATTGATGGGAAGATACTCTGAAAATCCAAAAAAAGTAATGATTACAAAAATATTATATCATTTTCATTTTCATTATATTTCGTTTTTTCAAATTTTTGTATAGGAAATGGTGAAAATAAATTTATTATTTCTTATATAAGTCTTTGAAAACAAAAAATATAATGAACAATGTGATATTTTAAAAATTATTAATAAAAAATAAAATAAGAAAGAAAGCAAACCAACCCCTAACTTTTAAAATTCTATTATTTCCATTACAATATTGCCAATAGGCGACATACGTGACAATAGTGTGTTGGGATTTTGTGTTAGAATTCACCATGAGGAATTGACATCTTCTTCCTCGAAGTTCCCTCACTCGTTCAACAATAATTTGTGATATCTTCATAGTCGAACTAATTATGGGCGTGTCTAGCATGAAGTAGCTAGACAAGTGCCTCATGGATGAGGCACTAATTTTTACCATTGGATATAATAATAAAATATTCAATGGTCTAGATTTGTTACTCCAAAAAAAAAAAGAATTTGAAAAAGTCCTATTTGCCCTTTACCCCTTGACCAACCATCCGGCCAGCCCTGCAAACTCTGGCGAACCCTGCGAACTCCGGTGACCCCTGCATCACTAACATCACCTCTGCGGTCACCACCACTCCATATCCATCCCTTTGCCCTTCACCTCCACTCAACCAGCCACCATCATCCCAACCAGCCACCAGTAACCCCAACCCCACCCTTACCCAGCAACCCCGACCCCAGCCCAAATCCGTCGATCCCAACCCCACATTCACCCAGCAACCCAAACCGCCACAATTCAACTTCAACACTTGGTTCTCCACCTCCATCCACCCCCAAGCAGCACCTTCCACACGAATTTTCCAGATCTGTGGCAACCAGTCAGAGGGGGGCAGATCTGAGATGCATATGGATGACAAGGACGGCGACGGGCTAAGCACGGCACGGCAGTTCGAGCGGATGAACGGAGATGAGGCCCCAGATCTGAGATGTAGAGGTTCTGGAAGGCCGAGGCGGCTGAGTGGTGGTTCAGTTGTCGCAAAGCAACGGCTGAGCGGCGCGGTAGGGCGGCTTGGAGGGCGAGACGACGACGACCCGGGCGGAGGAGGGTGAGGCATGTGCGTTCGACCAGACCAGCGAGTTTCAAATCTGAGAAATTTTTTGTTGATGATGTTGCTCTGCAGTAATGGGTCGTAAGGGAGGGAGTCGAGGTTTGCGGAAGAGGAGGGGGAGATGGTGGGGTCGGGCGGTGGTGGTCGGTGATCAGTGGGTGTTTCCGAAGATTGAAGATGAACATTGCACAACTGACTGAAGGATAAAAATATAAATTTACGTGAGTATTTTGTGCCTCAGCGATGAGGCATTTGCCTTCATACTTCACCGTAGACGTGCCCATTATGTTTCTTCAATTCCTTCTAAAACCAAGTTCTTAAACTTTGTTATTCCTCCTCTGTTTCATTATTTTTTTTCCTTCCTTTTTTTTTGGGAGTTTTAGAGTTTTGAGTTTTGGTGTTCCTTCATGTTCTTCATCTTCCCTTGATTAATTTCCTCATTCTTTTGTTTGAATTGAATTGATCATTTATTTTGGAACAAATGTAGATTTCAACAGTGGTGCGACGAAATCGGTTGTTGGGTTAATGAGTTGTGTCATGTGTGGGAGCTTGGGGTGATGACGTTATAGGTGATGGTTTGAAGAAGAGACATGGTTCGGATTGCTAAGTGCAAGGTTCGAATGACTGATGATGACAAGATTGGTGTGACTGTTTTGAGCGGTGGCTCACGAATGGTGTAGAATGACAACATAGAACAAGATTGGTGTGATTGTTTTGAGCGGTGACTCACGAATGGTGTAGAATGACAACATAGGACAAAGGTGAAAATGTTAGAGCTTGTGCCAAGGAATGGGTTTAGTTTGGCTACGGGGAAGTGTAGAATGAGGTTAATGAGTTTAGTTTGGGTAATTTGTTGGTTGGAAATTATGATTTGTAGAGGGGGAATTTTTTAAATTTTTTATAGACAAATGTTTGTGTGTTAATGTTAATGTTTTTGTTAGTGGTGGGGATTTAAACCCTCAAATTCCTTATTACTTCACTCCTTAACTCCATCCAAACCACCTTGACCACTTTATGACTCCCATTAGAGGGGGAATGGAGATGAAGGATGATGATTGGATTAAAAAAAATATATTTTTTGAGTTTTTGTTGGATGGGTGGGAGGCTTTAAGAAGAAATTATCAACTCCCTATTGTAAAATTCCCGCTCATAATGACACCACACTAATTTCACTAACCTCATTCATCGTGTTTGTTTGTTTGTTTTTTTTCCACTACGGCTTATGATGTCTATTGATGCCATTATTACGGAATTAACTTAAAGGATCTTGTTGTTCGACATTGAAAATTTATAGGATCAATTTGGAATCAAAAAAAAAATTAAAGAACAAATCTAAAAACATAAATAAAGTTGGAAGAGAGAAAAACCTATCTTATCTATAATTTAACAATAAAACAACTCAAATAAAAAGAGTGAGGCAATTAAAATTAAATAAATTCCAATCATATAGAATAATATATTATATCAAATTTCAACTTGATATAAGTTTTTCATGATCAAATCCAAGTCAACTAAAGCGAGTCTAATATTCGTTAAAAAAAAAGTTAGTCTAATAAGATTCAATTGGCACAAATAGTCTCCATTCTACGTTCACATCTCTCACTTATCGGAGCTAAATAAAGACTTTTGCCACGATACGTATTCTAAGCCTTATTTTTTTTCCTGGAAAAAACTCTAATTCATTCGTTTCCCATCCCCACATGACATTCAAGTACAACTTTATTGACTAAGGGTGTGTTTGGTTTAAAGAAAGGTGAGGGATTTTAATAGAGAGGAGGAGAAGGGATGGGATAGGTTTTAATTAGACATTATGTTTGGTTAAGAGGGGGAGGGGGGAGGAGGGAAGGCGGAATAACACTTTTATGTTTGGTTCAGGATGAGAGGGAAGAGATTTTAAAACAAATTTGCTTTTAAACCTTATAATTATCTATAGTCTGTATAAAACTTAATAATGTCCAGTGTTCAGTTCCACGTGTCATTAACTGGTACACTTTATACTTATTATTATATTATAATTAAAATATTATAATATTTGCCTAGTGATAATGTTTACGCATCTTACTACTTTTTTTTTTTTAAATGTATCTCTATCAAATGAATCAAATTGTGTTATTCACTATTCACTATTTCCTGATGTTGTACGTCACAAAAAACGCCAACAAATGATCTTTTTCCTCTTTCCCCTTTGCTATTTCCTATCATCAATGAATTAACAAACTAATATCACATTTATTTACATACTAATTTTTGAAAGACTGATAACACATTAATGAATTAAAATCATCCATATTTTTAGTGAATTGATGATTATAATAAGAGTGTAATTTTTATGCACTGTCAGTTTAAAATGTTTTTACAGACATCCAATAATATCTTGACAAATTAACATCATTATTATTTGAATTAAAGTAGTATATACTGTCAGTGTAAAAAGTTTTACACTGACATCCATTAACATTTTGACATGGGTGCTTTTATTTTAATAACTAAGAAAGAAATTAAACTAATGCTTTAAGATTTATTGGATGTCGGTGTAAAAATATTTTACACTGACAATGCATATAAATTAAACTCTTATTATTTCTCTCTCTTAATTGTTGTTCTTTAAAGTTGTTGCAAAACATTTATTTAAATCTTGAATTTTTGTTGGATTTTTATAATAGGATTTTTCTATCATTTGCAACTTTCCATAGATTAAGAAACCCAAAAGTAGTAATTATTTATTAGAAAACTAAGTATTTCAGTGTTGAAAGTATAAAATACACAAGTTCCTATATAAATTTACTTTTTAAGATCTTTAACCTATGCAATTTTGAACAAATTAGAAAAACCCTTTATAATAAAATATAATAGAATGATATTTGATTTCACACTTATAATATTAAGATGATTGATTTTTTGTTTTTATATGACTAATTAGTATGCTTAAAAACATATTAAAATAGACTATGAATGTATATGTGTTAAATTAATATATAATTATATTTATTTTCACATGAATTAATTAAAGCGAAGCAATAAAAAGGACCGTACGTAGCACGAGTACCTTTCTAGTTTATTTTAAAATGGATAAGTCACGATATTTTAATCTATATATGTGACATGTTTTAAAATCCCTCCCCTCCCCTCCAAATCCCCTCATTATTGAAGGGGAGCCAAAACTCACTTAACGAGGGATTTTTCTCCCCTCCCCTCACCTCCCCTCATCTCCAAAAGTTCAACTAGACATAAAAGTTTTAAAAAAATCTTTCCCCTCCCTTACTCTCCATTTCCATCCGACCAAACATTACCTAATAGAAATTCTAAACAATAATAGTATATTTATATTTTTTTATTAAATCATATATCCTATATTTTAATATACAATTTAAAAATAAAAGAGGGTATAAAATATAAACCGAAAAAATATTATATTCAAAAGAATATGTAAAACAAAAGTATGATATTAGTATTTATCGAAAGACTTTAATTTTTATTCATTGTCAGTATAAAATATGTTTACACTGACATATGATAATATCTTATCTTTTACCCTGACATATGATAATATTTTAGCAAATCATCATTATTGTTATATATATAATTTTTTTTGTTATCAAAATAAAAATACACTTGTCAAATTTTTTTTTTTTTTTGACAAAACACATGTCAAAATGCTAATCGTGTAATACTTTATTTATATATATATATATATATACCGCTTTAATCCTTTTTAATCCTTGTGCCCCAAATGGAGACCAGGATAATGAAACGAACGCGCAGGGGTGAGCGTGAGGAGAGAGAAGTAGCAAGAGGGAGTTCATGATTACAATGACGAAAAGAGAGGTAATTCAGAATGAGCCAATGAGAAAAGACAATGTTTGAGTCTTCAAAGAGGGGGTCCTCCTTTAATTATTAGATCTGAATTTTTAGAACGAGAACTGTGATATTCTTGGATAAGGTTTAGGTTGATTTTAAAATGTGTAGATAAACATGTAATTATTTTAAAATTGAGAATGCTAACAAATGTGTTAGGATATTGTTTAAGAAATAAAAAATAAAAAAATTGTATAGGACATTGTATATTTAGCATTTCGAAGAGCGTGACACTTAGCTTTTCAATACAAATTTTTCTTGTGTGGGTTCCTTAACCAATGTCTTTAGGGCACTCGTTAGTAAGAGCCTTTTAAAAGAAGTTATCAGCTTAGGCACATCACAGTTTCCCGAGAGATTAGTGTCTCACATGTGAGGGACGCTACGGGGAAATTGAAGTTGAAAATGGGTATATCTTTACTTGATTGGACAAAACATCCCATAAATTCTCATAATTATTTAAAGTTGACACATGTGACATGTTATTACATATGTAGAATATTAATTAATTTTGAACATTTTATCATTTTCTCTTTTTTCCAACTGAGTAAAAAGATATATAGAAAAAATTTGTAGGAGAATATAACATGATAGACACACCTTTTTTAATGTTTTCATTCTTTAACATATTCTATATTATCGAATAGAATTCATGTGAAAGAGTAGACTTGCGTGATTTAGTGATTTTATATAAATTTCACTCAATAATAAAAGTTATGTTAAAAATAATATTGAAAAGATATAGAAAAAGGTTGTCATGTTGTGTACCTTTAAGATTTAGTTTTAGCCATAAGTGAATTTATAACGAAGGAACGTCATTTACAGTTATTGGAAGGCCAGTCATTGCTGCTACATTCAGCAGAATAGGGTTCATAATCCAAGTTGGAAGGGTGAACCCATTGACGGAGGTAGGCCAAAAGTCAAGAAAGCCTAACAAAAGTTCAAGATTGAGGGGAATGTCATGATGAGATAGCATAATCATGTTGTGTATTATTAGCCGAAACACTTTTTGGTCACTCGGTATATTGAGGTGTGGGGTGAGGCCAGGTGCGAAGGTCATTGGGGCATTTTTTAATGGAATACCGATCCGAGGTGATTGGAGGTTCAAAATGTTTTGGGTATAAGCGATGATCAAGGAAAATCTTGCCTTCATAGATATATGAAGTGCACAGATTAATGGTGAAAGAATTCATGAGTGGAGCAAGAATATGGGGTCAGAATCTGGATCCTGCTCCATGGGTTGAGCTTGGCTGAAGGGTGAGTCAGGAGACGAAGAGAAGTCATCATCATAGGAGTAAGTTTTGTTTTGGGAATCAGATTCGTAAGACATGATTGTGGAACTCAGGGTTTTTCGATTACTGAAAAGCTGAAGATTGAAGATGAAGGCTTTGAGAAAAGTTCGACTGATTATAAAGGGTTTGAATTCAAAAGGGGTAACACAAACAGACTTTACCGTTTCCTATTTAATTTTGCTATCGTTAAGGTTGGCTGAGTTTCAGTCTTCATAAAGATAAGTGGTTGAGTTGAGAGATAAATGATTGGGCACGTTGTTCAAGGGTAGTGATAATTTGTTACATTATTTCAGCTTCTCGTTAATTTAGCCGAAAAATGTAAGGGGACAATTGTTATCACCCAAAAAATATAAGAAATTAGCTGATAGTCGAAAACGACTGATAGTTAATTAATGTGGAATAATAGCCCAATAAATATGTAGCCGATGGTAGAAGATGAATATTCGGCTGGATAAGCTTTGTGCTGGACTTTAAATTAATGGGCCAACTTAAATGAAATTTTAATATTCAGTCGAAGATTGGCAATCAACTTACGAGTGGATGTGCATTGCTACCTAGAATTGCGGATAATGGATAATAACAAGCACCAAAACGTGTTTCGAAGGCTTCAGGAAGATAAAGAAGAGGCTCATACTGGAAGGAAGTTGCTAACGGGTGCCAAAGGAAATGCGTAGAAAATAGGGGAGTGGTTCTTTGAAGCTAGCCGTTGTGGCGAAGTGGTTTGAGCAGTTGAAGATCATGGGTAGGCTAGACATGAGTAGTTGCTTGGATTTACGAGTTTTGGCCAATGAGGATGACTATAGTGGGGGTTGGTCTTTGCCTATAAATACCATTTGTAAAGATTTTGTAAAGAATCTGCACACAAACAATACAACTTAAGCTTTTTATGCTTACATTCTTTACGTACTTTCAGCTTACTTATTGCTTTCTGCTTTGCCTTATCATTTTACTTTACTTAGCCGTTTTATTTACTTAGCATATTAGTTATTAGCTGTTTTGTTCACCCTCCAACCAAACACTTTCTTTAATAGTTCGGGAACCTTTGTTGAGGGATAGATTCCCCTCGGTGCTTGTTCGCTTGATTATTAGGAAAATCAAAATGTGCAACTCGGCTGGTTTCATTATTCGGCTGAGTCACGATTTTGCACGACAACACACATCAGCAATCTTGATTGATTTTGTTAAAAATCTTATCATATTGGCAGAGACACATTTGTTTCATTCCATTCCGTCCACTTCCCAAACGATGGAATGAGAATTTTGTTTCATTCCATCATAAAATATCCAAACGATGGAATGGTATTTTTATTCCATTCCGTTCCATTCCACTCCAGTCCATTATGTTCCATTCCGTTTCATTCCATCATCTTCCATTAATCCAAACCTAGCCTAAGTTTGATTTTTATTTTTTTTATAAACTGGTTTTTAAAAGTATTTTTTACTATCTTTCTATATACTATTTTCAAAACTTTCTATAAATTAGTATTTTGAGAAGTCATTTTTAAACCTTGTTTTCATATCCTATTTTAAAATTTGAATTTATTTTTTTTATTAAAATCTTGCTTTTTATTTTTATTTTTTTATAAACTGATTTTTGCGAGATGCATTTTAAACACTTTTTAATACACTTCTTTCAATTTTTTCTCCCCATAAACTAGTTTTTGAAAGAATCTTTTGAACTTTGTTTTTATATCTTATTTTAAAAATTCTATATATAAACTTGTATTTATCATATTTAATTTTGAAAAGTATCTTTTAAACGCTTTTTTTTTATAGTATTTTCAAAACTTTTATCTGTAAACTAGTTTTTACAAAATTATTTCTTAAACCTTATTTTAATCTTATTTTAAGACTTTTTATTTCATAAATCAATTTTTTTAAGAGAAGTTTTTAAAATATATACTATTTTCAATTTAACTGATAAATTAGTTTTTTTAAAAGTATTTTTTTGAATCTTTCTTGTATATTATTTCTATAAATTAGTTTTTTGAGAAGTAATTTTTAATCCTCATTATTATGTCATTTTCATAAAACTAGTATTTTCAGAAGAAAGTTTTGCACTTTGTTTTTATATCTTATTTTTTAATTTTTTTTATAAAATTGTTTTTTGAAATGTGTTTTTAAACTCTTTATTATATATATTTTTTTAGAATTAAATTTTAAACCTTGTTTTTATACCCTATTTTTTAAACTCTTTGTTATATGTTGTTTTTTAGAATTAATTTTTAAACCTTGTTTTTATACCCTAATTTAAAAACTGAATTTGATTTTTTTTATATATATAAAACCTGGTTTTTATATCTTATTTTATAAAAAATTATAAACTTGTTTTTATATCTTATGAACGAGTTTTTTGAAAAGAGTTGTTTAAACCCTTGGCCGAAATTCAACTTCTCTCTTTTTTCTAGGTTTTATTCAATTCAATCCCGAACAATAAAATCTCTATCTCTTTTCGGGTCCTTGTATCAAAGCTTGCAAACATTAGGGCCACAAATAGAGCTGCTTGGTGCTCGACCGAAGAAGGAGAAGGGAGAAGAAGATGGAGAGGGAATGAGGAAGAGAAGGAAGAAGATAGAGAAAGAAGAAAGGAGGACGATCCTCTCTCTCTCAAACCTAGATTCCAGCCCAAATTCCGAGAAGGGGATAGTTTCCGGTGACATATGATGTAAACTTAACATCATCAGTGTAATTCTAACAGAAATGACCAATTTGTGTAATGTTGACAACATAAAGGATCAAGTCAGAACAAAATTAAAAGTGAGACCAAATTGAAATAAGATAATGGAATAAAAATATCCATCCCATCATTCATTGTGTAGGTCCCATTATACATCATGATTCGATCGGAACTTTTCACGTTGTTATTATTATTATTATTATTATATTAATCAAATAAAACCCAACACTCCATTCCTTCCCGTACTCCCAACCGCATCCCAGCTTTCCCTTCCACCGTAGCCGAGCAGCCTTTCCTTTTTCTACCAATCAAAACACATTACAACCTTAACTTGTTCCTATCTGAATCCCGAACAAACAACCACAGTTCGTTTCCACCATGATTCTCAAAAATCCGAAGCCGCGACGGCCTAGAACCAATCTCCATCGACAACCGAAACATCATTGTCTCTCAACTCAAAACCATAATCCAAAACCACCTAGGCATCCCAATCCAAAACCGCATCAGGGTTCACAGTCTCTCACTCTCTCACATGCATCACTGGAAGTCTCATTCGGCAAAAGGCTCACATGAGACACATTCAATTAGGTGAAATACTCTGTAATACAAAGTGAACCTAATTATGTACTTCTGACTAATTAGATTATAATTACAGCACTCTCAACATTTATGATAACACGAATGGGCTCGCTATGTATGTTTGAATTTAAGATGAAGAACACGTGCTTCTTTTTACGGGTATCTCCGCATTATTTGGGCATAAACTTATCTCTGACATTACAAAAGCTTTTCAACCATTTGATTTAAGTTTGCTTACCCACTTAAGCAAGCCGCAACCTTTTTGCTAAGTGTTTTAAGTAACAACAAAAGGCTTTATAATTGAAAGTATGGCTTAACTATATTTGATATCTTTTTTCTTTCATAAATCACCGACATTTATTAAGGTTTATATACTTTTCATGACGTTAACTAGCCGTTAACATGCTAACATTACACTTACTGTTTGTTGTTTTTTTGGGTCCCCAGCGTATCTTCCACGCACAACTGCGGAGATTAATCTCTCGCGGCGGGTAGGATCACAAGGGTGGCAAAACTCTTCCTCAAGAGTTTTAACGCTGCTGTATTCCCAAGATCAAAATTCGAACTCGAGACCTCTGATTAAGCTAGAAGAGACTCGTGTCATCTCATCCAAGCTCCGGTTATTCGTTTGTTGTAGAGATTGACTGTAATATTAATACTGCAAAACCTCTTGGTAGGGTCAAAGAAACCCACCCCAAAACTCAATTATCACCCTCAATTTGCAATCCAAAATCAGGCAAATCAACACCAGTGCCATTAACTAAAGAACTCATCTCATTAGTGATGAATCTCAGCTGCCAAGATGTGGAGGATCTAATAAACCTCATAAAAAATACGTCTGTCTGTTCCTACTTCGTCCAAAGCTAGAGACCCTGACATAACACGATATTTTAATATCTTTATCCAATGCTTCAATGGACCAAAACAACCGTATGACTAAAATTATAAACTTATCTCATATTAGTCATTTATGATTTGTATAAACTTATAGTTTAATTTTGTCCAATGTGTAAATCAATTTATAATTAGTTTTATTAGTAATTTTATAGTATTTTTCTTTATTAACTTGTTTTTAAAAAACCTCGTGTTTTTCATATGAGCTTAATTTTGATATGTTGTCCGTATAAATTTTTTACATTGTTACTCAATCACAAATTAACCTATATGTGACTTTCAACATAAATATGATAAGGGTCAAAACATTTTTATTGATGTGATAATTTATGATTAATTGACAATATAATTTTTTTATATTAATCGTGTATACCAATTAACTCCTTTTTGTATATGTATTATTTTCATTAAATAATATGCTGTGACTATGATACGTAGTACCTCTGGGTGGCAAGTTGAAGTCGGCGGTTAAATTTTGCTGTGAGTTCTATCGATCTCATCTAAGATTTTGTGATACTTTTTTTTTTTTTTTTTTTTTAATATAGGCAATTGTTAGTGATATTATACTTGAAACCCCTAAAATCGGCCCCTAAAATCGAGAGGTAAGTGTGATTTTAATGGCCAATTAATGTCAGGAGGAAATGTAATGACACAAGATAAATCTCAAAGGAGGTCAATATAATTTCTGAAACAAGAAAGATTTCAACTATAATTGAGTCAAACATCAAACAAGGTCAATGTAATTTTTGCTTTTTGTAATGATGCCAGATTAAGTCTACTACACCAAATGCAAAATGGGTTCAAGGATCCCCAGTATCGAGTGGCTAATGTTAGAAACAAAAGGGCAACACAAAAATGTTATTTTGGTAATGCTCAAACCTCCCAATCAATGGAAGGAAAAAAAAATGGGAGAGGTTCTGTACAAAGAACAAACTGTGGATCAGCAGGTATATACAGCATGAGACAGTGAATTTACTTGGTGTTGCTTATAAACAAACCAAAATTGTGATTGCAAGCTTTGCTATATGAGGGAATCAAATAAGCTCATGAGATCATGACTGATATGGGATAACTCCAACAGAATTATGGAACCTTAATCCAGAGAAAGAATGTTACTTGGACTTGTAAATGTAGGAAAGCCATGGATGCTTTAATGCCTGTCTAGCAGTAGGCCTTCTTTTGGGGTTGATGCTAAGCAAGTATCTGACAAAGTCGATAAACATAGTATCAGTAATCTGTAGGTGCTGCTCCAATGATGACTCCTCCGGAATTATGTACTCCAGTTGATTAGTCTCCTGTGTACAATACTAAAGATTTAGTTGGAAAAAAACTGAGATGGAATTTAAAAGGAGTATTTGATTTGGTTGATGAATATAAGGCCAAATTTTTTCTTCTTTGTTGTGCTTAACTAGTACATATGTATAGCCTCCCCTTTCAATTATTCTACTTTCTTCACTATCGACTTTACCTTGTTTGCTGATATATTCTGAAAAAGACAGTGAATTCTTATCGACTAACATGGCAGGATTTAAAATTGAGCACAATATGGATTAATGAGATAAGATTTAATCAGCCATCATAAAGATAACATAGAAAAATGTTGCATGAAGAACAACCAATGAAATGTGTTGACCTTCTGATAAAAAGGGGAACAGACATGGAGGAGAAAATAGGAAACAAACCTCATTTACATGATAAATATCATATTCTTTGGTGAAGTACTTGTGTGTTTCCTGCCCTTTCACCAACATCTCCAGATCAATAGGACCAAGCATTCCAATCATACGTGCGAGAATCATCACAACGGCATCATTTGGAAAGAGCACCTAGAGACAACCGAAGACCTCAGGATAAATAAATAACAAAGAATTCTATATTTGCTTCACAAACTGACATTTGATTAAATTATACGGAAGAAAATAAAAAATCCATGTTCACGTTAAAGCCATGGAAAAATGAATTTCATTAATATCATAAAAAGGGAAATTAGAACATACTTCTCCAGAGCATAGCTCAGCCAAGATACAGCCAAGAGACCAGATGTCAATCTTTTCATCATATTGAAGGCCTAACATCACTTCAGGAGCTCTATAGGATCGGGATTGTACATATAGGCACAGATTGTCTGTCTGAAAGCAACTGCTTCCAAGATCAATAATCTTTATCTCACATCTTTTGTAACTTTTGATTAGAATGTTTTCTGGCTTCAGGTCACAATGAACAATTCCCAAGTTATGCAAGTATTGCAATGCCTCCAAACACTGACGAGTAATGAGCTGCAAAGAAGGACAACAACCCTGGTCATCATGCTTTGACAACTAGCCATTCTATTCAAATTGCTGAATTAATTATCTAACAATGGATACGTATTGTTAAAAACTTATAACTAAGAGGATGTTTTAGACAACTAACAATATAACAACTGAATAAGTAATCATGTGGAATATAATAGACACAGAAGTTATTAGTCTGGTTGAACAAACCTGCAGCCTGTTTAGTGTAAAATATGCTTCCCCTCCAGATTCTTGGTTGAATTTCTGAAATTCATATAAGTTTGCCCGCAGAAGCTCAGTTACCAGGAATAAATGCTCCTGTGAAGTTTTTATTTAAGATCAGTGACTTAATATTAATAGTTAAGACTTAACACAACAGGATAGGAGAAGAAAGAAAAAGAAATGTTAATAATAAATTTCTACTAGATCATTCTAAAAGCTCTATAAAAAAGGATTAATTTGTGCTCTGCAGTTTAGTTTCCTTGTTGCTTACATATGATTTCACAAATATTTTGAACATAGCTTGAACAAAATAAAATTTGTATACCTTACATGAAAACAATCCAGCTTATATTCAGCCTTCAAGACATACCTGATGGTAGAAATAGTCATAAAGGCGCAATATGTGTCGTTCATCTGCCGGGTCATGCTTATTGACAAGTTTCAGAAGCTTGATTTCGTCTAAGCTTTGATCAAAGAAGTCTTTGTCATTTTTAATAATCTTCAAGCAAACATCTATTCCTGTCTGAAGATCATGCGCCTGAACAACCCTACTGAAGGCGGCTGAACCAAGATATTCTGTTACGTAGTACCTGCCAGCTATGACTGCATTTAGCACAATGGGCAGTTCCTTGCTTTCTTCAAATCCAGTCCTGTAGATGCCATAATCAATGAGTGCAAATAATATTCGAACACAACCTGATACTCTATTTAAAATACCAAAAAAGCAAAGTGGATTGCAATTATACAAATAATATATCAGAATCAACATGAACATAATTATTAGTTAATGTCAAATTGCCAACAAAAGCCAACAAAGATAAGTGCTAAAACAAGAAAAATAAAAGATAACAAAATGGCATTTAATTTCAAATTTTATTAACTCCTAGTCTCCTGCACATTCAAAAGCAATATATTCACCAGCATTAACAGGAATAATGGGTAGAAATGAAAATTTGGGACACAAGACCATCTTCAAACAAACCTGTTCTTTCTATGTATAATTCTCAGGTCAAATACTTCATATTCATCCTCTTGAATGTACTTTAAGAGCTCATCATCAGTATTATCCTCTCCAGCTGCAGCAATCTCTGGATCTTGGCACTCTTCATCAAGTTCTTCATCATCTCGAGCTTCATAGTTGTCAAGTCCATTTGGTAGATCAGTTTCAGCAACTTTGATAGTTAAGTCGTAGGGACCCTTGTACACTTCACTGTTGTCATTTTTAGTGTAGTAGTCAAAACTTTGATTCACAGTATGCTGTGGAGCAGTATCAAAAGAGGTTATATCGTCAACAACCTTCAAATGAAAATCATTCATATCGATTTCCTTCAAACTAGGGTAGGTGAAGCTTGTAGGATCCCCTTCAAACTGGTCTTTATTATTCATGTGACAATAGCCTTCTGAATAAGCCACATTTCCATCCCCAACAGATGGATGATTATAAAGGCATGCCTTGTCCATGTAACCACCATTTCCCTCTAATTGTAAATCTTCATAGTTGTGATCAACAGCCAGACAATGGTCATGTTGGTTCTCAGTTTCTGCTGTCATGACAAACTTATCTTCGCTTTGAGACCCGAAGAAATCCGGTCCTTCAAAATTAGGGGTCATGAAGTGGTCATCATCTTTTTCATTATACCAATATGGTTCATTTTGCATATCAAAATCATGATAATCACGTGCTGTGCCGAATTGAGATAATCTATCAGATGAAGATTCGGTATCATTCTGAGTCTGAGATGAGGAACGGATTCCATAAGGATTGATGAATTCTGCAGAAACAACTAGGTTTTACAAATTAGGATGCTTTCTGTTAACAGCAATCATCTAAGCAAAAGGAGAAGAAAAAGGGAATGGCATATAGAAGAGGTCAATAATCATGACACACATACATGAATAAATCAGCTATGAACAAGAAGGACTGAGAGTGATTTGAAGTTCAACATAAATTGAATGAATTTATATAAAAATAAACTACAAAATATAGTAGAGAACGATACAACTTTATATTTTTGACAAAGAAAAAAATAATTGCATTTGCATGCCTAGGCTAATCTTGTTGATGCCTTTTCCACTAGGAGCATCCTTTGAAACATATATTTATATTAAAAAACAAATTAATAATAATAGTGCTGACCATCCAATTGAATTGTGAGAGACAAACATAAAACCATGATCAATTATATATTTTAGCCAAATTTAGAATTTGAAACCACCAAAAAAGAACAGATAAAAACACAAAGTATTTAATGAAGGCAGAGTGCAGACCAGAAAATATCAACGATCTAACTGAACATAGCTTCCGACATCTGAACAAAAATTAGACCAGAAATTATCTTTTATTTTATTTTCTCAATTTAGCTAAGTAGCAGAACAGAGTTAAAAACAGAGCAGAGTGAATTTCAATTACATGAATAGTAAAACAGAGTAAAAGAAAAACAGAGTCTTCGCACCTGAAGAAGAAACACGAGAAGTAGAAGAGCCTATGGAGACAAACTCATCTTCCGACGAAGCAGAGAAGTCTCCTCCGGCACGTTCCGATCGGACCCTGACCGGAGGCGGCGGAGGAACCATCGGAAAGAAGAATTTCTCATAGTCAAAGGATGCCAGATCAGCATCAGGACCACCCTTGTCGATGATGTCTTGTCTGAGTGCTGACTCAGCCTCCGAAAGACCGTTCTTCCTCAGAAACTCTATCACTGCTTCGACGCCGTTTGACACAGCCATGGCGAGAGGAAGAGAGCAAACTCAATGGTGAGTGAGGGAGAGGGGCAGCAACATGTGAATTGAGAAAGGTGGGAGGGACAAAAGTGTAATGAACCGCATGGTTTGTAATGTGCATGCTTTGCTTCTTCCTAGTGTGAGAGAGATAGAAATAGAGAGATAAAGATTCTGCGTGTTTCTCTTTCTCTCTGTGTAAAACATAAGCCAAACCAGGGGTGAGTTTGTCTTACCAACTTTGAAAAGAGGACGAGAGAATGAGGTTGCTGTTTTTGGTGGGGCCGCAAGGGGGAATTCTGTAAAATGATATATCTTTTACCACTACTAGGGACAGCTCACGTAATATTGTATATACTAATAATAATGTAAATATAACTAAACATCGATATTAGTTGCATTCTAAATATCATGTATGTATTAATATGTCGTTGGATTAATCTTAGATTTTCTTAAATATTTTTTTGTAATTGATTAGATGGTATATTAATATGTGAATGTGTGGTCTTTTAAATGCATCAAATCCATTTTCCTAAACATTGAGGTACATTTTATTTTATTATTATTATTTTTTTGAAAGAAAGAAACTCACCGGAAATAATAGAAGCAGTACAAAGTGGAAAATGCTGAAAATCTTGGAGGCTAGGCATAGTGGGAGCCACCTTTGCTAGACAATAAACAATTTTATTGGCTTGCCTCCAAGCAAACCTCACATTCTATTTTGAAGTGAAATATATGTATTATAGCTGATGTGAAATGTATTAGTTAAATATATTAAAAAAATATTATTTGGGGGGGGGGGGGGATTTTTGTTTAGAGCTTGATCTTGGAGGAGATAATTTTATGAGAATCAAATAAATGTATCAATGAAGGGTTATATTTTGAATATTCAAATAATGGAATTGGTGAATTCTAATATGTTTGTTCTTATGAAATGATAATAAAATTTTGAATAGTTTAGTTGAAATTTATTTGAACATGTTTAAAAGAGTAATTCTACTATATATGTCATTCTGGGAGTATAGTATAGTACTCATCAAATATTTCATATTATTTATTATTAGTTATTTTTAATATAACTTTAAATATTTATTATAAAATTTTGTCAAAAAAATATTTATTATAAAATTAATATTTCATTAATATTTGATAAGTGACAAGTGATCTTAAGTACCATACTTATTAATATATCATCACAGTTCATTGCTTTTAAGTTGTAAACTTTACAATTAATAGTTAAAGACCAAATCTGAAAATGATTTATTGCTGCCCTAAAAGCATAATATAATTTCACGATTTAATTGCAGATTTGGCACGTGTAATCATGATTTGATGTCCACGTCATAATGTAGATAATAATATTTTTCTGTTTTGTTTCTTTATTATTTATTTATTTATGGTGAGAAGTCAACATGGTTATGGGACCATCCAGGTCCAGGAGTCATGTCATTTTGCCTTTTTTACTTTAGCAGATTTTACTTTTCATTTCTAGAACATGATTTTTGTGTTTCATTCATCACTTTTTCTCCCTTTTGTTGGTGGGGAGTTCATTCTTTTCATGAAAATATTAAATGAATAAAGCCATAAAAAAATAATATCTACTGCGATTATTTCTTATAACCTTTTATTCAAACGAAAATAAAGATATATTCATCATAGTCTTTATCAGCTGCCATAATCCACCTTATGCTTCGAATATTCTCCTATGCAATTTTATATATTTGAATGTGGAGCAGCAGAAACAAACACAATTGAAAATCAGTGCAACCATTAAAAGTCCAATGAATATGATAGAATTAGTTCCTGATATGGACAAAATGCTTTCTTAAGCAATAAAGCAATTTGGCTGCTGAGGTTGTGGCACAAAGAAGCAACTCAAGGAAAGGGTCAAAATAGTTATTTTAGCATATAAGGATATCTCAGCAGCCAATTCAGAAGCATAGGCTGATACACAATGGATATGTTTAATGAATATAAAATTGAAGCTATCAAGAAAAGAGAGAGAGAGAGAGAGATAATTCACATAGAAGCAAAGATTATTAATAAATTAATAAATAAAAAACATAAGTACGTAGGACCACATGCACATGTTCAATCTTAAGAGTAAATTGAACTTTTTTACTGGTATAACCTACTTTTGATTGGAAGGTGATGAAATCAGTATCACAGACCCACCATTGATCATAATGTTGTTTCTCAATTTCTCTGAAACAGAGTCGCCACCCACTCCTTTCTTTTCCAGGTGATCAGTCACCAGACTCACTCATCGGGGCAGGTATATAGAATCATTAACCTCTTTTTCTCCCTCTTTCATTTGTTCACTTTTTAATTATTGTTGTCCTTGCCTTATTTTGCTTTCTTTTTTAACCCCTTTTTTCTTTTCTCTCTGGCCCTCGACAACATTTGAATTTCAAATGAGTTGCCCGTTATTGAGGTCACACGGAACATGCCAAAGTTCTTATATATGTCGATTTATAATATGAGGACCATCAGTGATAGGGTGTGACTATTTCATGGCTGAAGCTCAAAGCATGTAGAAATATTTTTAGCCTCAAATCGAATATATATATTTAGTGTGACATGCTCTTTCTTAACTACAAATATTTTTGACACTATAAATGTTTAATTTTTTATAGTGTAAAAACAATATGCCATTTTTGTCCCAAAAAAAATATGCCATTATTGTATTATTATTAAGTCTTTAAAAAGTTGTCATTTATGATTATAATATACTTTTAATCTTTTACACTGTCCATGTGTTTTTTATGAAAATGTGAGTAAAAAACTCACTTATTTAATTTTTTTATTTAATGGAAAACTTATCCGTGCATTTGCATGGGTCCATAACACTAGTAAATGTAAAAAGTGAACATTTCTTTGTCAGTTGATTCAAAAAAGAAAATTTCCATTTTACAATGAGTTTTGTTATATCCTTTTAAAATATCTTTCTAATAATTATCATACTATTTAATAAATAAAGTATTTAAAAAATTTAATATAGACGATATCTTATAAACATAATTTTTTATTTAGCAAATAGGAAAACAATTTTTTTTGCACCGAAAGATATTCATATGCTAATATCGATTGAACCCCCGACAACGTATTTTAAGAATCTAATTATTTACCAATCATGTTGGGCTTTGTTGGTGAAATATATTTAAGAGGGTTAAGAATTATTCATTTCAAATTATGTCGTATTAGAGAGAAAATTTATTTCATTTTACTTGTTACTTTTTTTTATTGGATTTTATTTGTTACTTTAGAAAAGCAAGAGGATATTAATTATTTTTAAATTTATGTTTATCTCTTGATATATAGACTAAACAGAATGAGAAAGAATATTAATAGAATGAAATGATAATTTAGTCAACTATAATTATAATAATCAGTAATTAACTTTAATCATATTTGAAAATTATTCAAAATAGGGTTCATAAATGCAAATTTTTAGGAATTTTTTTCAATTGTCAATCTTAGATTGCTTCTCTGTATGGACAAAACCCCAACCTGAATGGTCAAATATAATGACATGATCCCTAACAAAATAATTGACCACTATTTTTTCCCCCGAACCCAGAGCCTTTTATTCGGGGAAACCCACAGAAACAACAAAGAAAAAGAAACAATTGTTTGAGTTGGTCTGCCCCTCAGATCCTAAAGAGCAAACTTTGAAAATGAATATTTTATAGGACGCAGAACCTTTCTTTATGCTGATCATGATGATAATTTTATTTGTTATATTATACATAAATTAATTATTTTATGTTGCTCAAATTGGGGGCTCTGTGCATAGTTAATAGCTCTTTTGAATTCCCACGTATGACCTTAATTATGATTGCCAACATTGGATGTCTTTGGATGCCCATGTTCAGAAGCACCTTGTGAGGAGATAGAGGGGTAGGTCGAGGAAAGAAAATAGGACAAATAATTGATAGTTTCCTAATCCCATTCAAAATGAAAGTGACTCGAGGAGTAGTGCAAAACCAAGGAACATTTTCTAGAAAATTATATTAGGTATTGATTGCCACTTAATTAATCTCAGAGGCACCCGTCAAAATAAAATAAAATAAAAATCTCAGAGGCACGGTATATTTTGGGGTATGATTGTTATCATGAAACCTCGATCTAAAACAAGCGATCAGCTGGGCACTATGAACATTCTTATAAACCTTACTTAAAATTTTACGAAAACGTATCATGTAATAATATAAATAAAGTTGAAATAATTTTGACTAGCGAGTTGATCTATACTTATAGGGAAAACAACCGTTGCACCGATTGACTAGCGATCTGGAGCCTTTCTTAGGACATGGCTCCTCATGTGCTTGATCCCCCTTCAACGAGGTTGTATACTCTTATGTTTTTAATGATGCGATTGGGGTCTTTTTATCTCTTTTTGTTTTCCGTGGTTAATTTTTTCTTCTCTTGGGCTTCTTAACCCCTTTTTTTTACCAAAAATATAACAAGAATGTAAAAGAGGGTTCACAAACACGAAAAATAAGTTTTTTATTTAAACAAATTTAGCTACCAAAATCAAGCAGGATTTAAATGAACCCATACACAAAAGATTAACTACACATTTTGTTGGAGCACTAGAAAAATTAAAAGATTCTGAGAATTTAAGTATTATGATATGAACAAGTAAACAAACAATAAGTCTTGTTAATAGATGTCCTAAAGATATTAATTAACGAATAAAAATAAAAATTCTTTATAAAGAATAATATATTCAATATATTAGAATTTCAAAAGCATAATTTTTTTCAAAGACTTTTCTTTAAGCCATTCGATATATAGCTGGAAATACTTATGTCAAGCATTTTTTTTAACCATGATACTAATGATATTAGTATGAAGTATCCACCACTGTTAGTAGTGACTAATCTTCGTCGGGAAACCCGTTGGACACATAAGGTGGGTTTTCCCCTCCAACCAAAGTTTCTCCATACACAAGACAAGAGACATGATTCGAACCCCTGACCACTTGCTTAAGGTGTTTAAATTCCTTATCACTTGGACCAAACACATGTCGGCACTTATGTCAAGCATTTAAATATGGGTTGACATTTCTTATTAGTTACTTCAATTTTTTTTTTTTTGAATGACAGACATCAACCACCTTTCAAATATATTATATATATGATCAAATAGAAGAATTTAGAATATAGGTATCAATCCCAATGAGTAAGAGGCGGAGACAATTGGTATCTGTCCTCACTGGTAATGCAAAGCATAGATAACCACCTAGCAAACATGTAATAATAACGCTCTTGTTAACCAGTGTTCTAAGGGCATGCATTGGTCAAAAAATCCAAAAATAGAATAATTTTATTGAAAGATGTAACTTTTAAATTTCAAAATATTGAACACACTATTTTCTAATTCAAATTTTCTATTTCTAATTCCTTGATCAATGCCCTGAAGGCAATGATGAGCATTTTCCTAATAATAATAGTCAATATTGACGAATAACAAAATTTAAGTCATGTATTTTCTTATTATATATTATATTAAGACTTTAAATATTAAATATTCCCAGTATAAATTTTTATATTGTTAATTAATTTAAAATCATTTTACTCTAACTGAGAAGATAATTATTATAATAGTTAAACATTTTTAACCTCGTAACAAATCATGGTTGATTTTCAGTATAAAAAAACTTAAAATTAATAACACCAAAAAGAAATTAAATATATAAAACTTTTCCCAGGAACATTAACGTAAAAATACCCAAAACCCACCCGACCCCCATGTTTTCTTTTGGATCAAGAAGCCCAATTTTTTTTTAAAGCCAGTACTGTGGTTCATGAAGCCTCCGTGGCTCAAAGCTGCCGAAATCTGGCGTGGGCCTTAGTTTTCAATATCTATGTTCAGGCTTGAGCCTTCAGGTCTTAGTTTTCAATTTCCGGGTCGGCTACCAGGGTTGTTATAGACTAGGGCTTTGGATGACCCAAAATCAAAATAAAAAGGGCTCAGGGATTTGGACTCAAGGAAGCTAGTCGGACTCCACAGCTCCAGTGCTACACTGCTCAGGTTCAGGATACCATTGTTTTATATACAACTAGCCAACTTTGTTCACAACTGTTTTCTATTTTATTTTATTTTTTTAAAAATGTTTTTGTTCTTTTT
Source organism: Echinosophora koreensis (assembly GCA_035048595.1). Classification (NCBI taxonomy): domain Eukaryota; kingdom Viridiplantae; phylum Streptophyta; class Magnoliopsida; order Fabales; family Fabaceae; genus Echinosophora; species Echinosophora koreensis. Next base: position 4,062,936 of record JAPCYP010000019.1, on the reverse strand, counting down.
TTAAAAAAATAAAAAAAACTCGTTTATAATATTCTGGAGAGGAGTTGTGGTCATAGACAACCAAGGTCGGTGGTCGGAAGTCGGCTGCGAAGGTCGGTCACCGGAAAACTTGACGATGACATCACAAATACAATGATGGAGCAATATTGATTTTTGAAAGAATGAGTGAATTGGCCCTAATTATGTTGTACCGTGATTTTAATTTGGATTCAACTTTGAAACTAGATTATCTCCTGCTGGCTCTCTCTAGCCCTTCTCCAATGGGTTAATCTGGACTGTCCGTCCAGATCTGACAGTCCAGATTAAATGACAATTAAAAAAATTAAAATTTTAAAAATATACATTTTTTAGAATTCCTTCTCTCTCTTCTTTCCCCTCCCCTCTGCGTCGTACCCTTATCATAGTGAACCTGAAACCCTCTCTGCCGTCGTGCATCATGCCTCCACCAACCACCATCGCTCGCAATGCCCCTCAATGCAATGAACAAACTAATGGTTTTTTTCCAATATGGAAATTTTCATTTTTGGGGTTATGGAATGTTGAAAATGGGTTTGCAATCTTTGATTTGGGTTCAAAAAGAAGCACATGCATCATGGGTTTAAATCTTTCTTCTCTGGTTCTTTACCATTGAAAAAGAAAATGACACATCTTCGAAAGTGCTAAAATTTTGTTTAATTACAATTACTTCAGATTTACCTTTTTTTTTTTCCCTCGTGCTAATATTTAATGTTGATTGAAGCACACATGGTGCGTTTACTATCTGTTGGTTTTTCATGCTATGAATGACTGACTTAGTCACTGATTTCTTTGGTTTTTTTTTTTTGTGGGTTTTGTTGTTCATTGCAAGATGTTTAGAACTGGTCTGTTCATTGCAGTGAGTTGGGGGGGGGGGGGGGGGGGGGTGTTGATGCAAAGGGGGAAGGAGACCACTGAGGCGACGGCACGATGGTGGTTGACGGAGGCGTGATGGGTGGCGGCGAAGAGAATTTCAAGTTCATTGTGATAGGGGTGCGAAGCAGGGGGGAGGGACAGGGAATAAGAGAAAGAGTGGATTAAATTTTATTTTATTTTTTAATTTTTTAACCCTAAACTTCAATTCATAAAATTCTAATTACAAAAAGAAGGAAAATTTATTTTTTCACAATACATAAATCCTTATTTTAAAAAATAATATTATAATTTGAGAATCCAAACGTGTCAAGATTATATGAAATTATACACCAATAAAAAAATTCATAAGAAATGAGGAACTTTAATATTGAAAATGATTAAATGAATCGTCACAAAAATAAATAAATGAATGAATCTGTCCATACAAGAACTTGATTTCCGACAAGCTATTGGAGTATGAATAAATACATGTTCATAATCTCCTATCTACATAATAAGAATCCATATTATATAGGCTTTATTCTGTAACTGATGACTATGACATTTGATTCCCTCCTTGATTGCCTTTATAGTGATGAGTTGGTGACATAGTTGCAGACTTGCAGGTGAGTATTTCTTGGTGATTCTTGAGTAACGTGGGTTGATAGGATAATAAATTGATTATGTTTATTTAGGCCGAGAATGCTTCGACTCATGTAGGAACATAAGCTCCCAAGCTCCGAAGTTGATATAGCGAAATAGCTTTTGGGCCGATTTGCCTCCTCCTTTTGGTGGATCTAACATATTTGTAATGTTCCGTATTAGCTATTCGAATAATTGTGTAAGCTTTGTCTTATGCTATCTTTTACTGGGAGGTTGTTCCCCTTGGACTGGTTGTTGGCAGTTCGAAATATAATTTTATTTTCTTCTTATAATGAGTAGTATTGATGTTACATCTCTGAATTCAAAGAAGCTACCTTTGGCTTCGGTTCATGTAGGACATAATCAGTATAAGTAAAAACAAAAATTAATGTTTCTGTAGATTTTGGACATGCCAAAAATCGTTCAAGTTTAAGGAAAACCCAACTATCCAAGCCCAGCCCATATTTTATTCAGAGGAATCAGAGCACATTTTCCATGTCCATGTTTTAATTTTTAGACGCAGCTTGTTACTTCAATAATCCTATCACTCGCAAGAGCCCCAACTCCATTATGGACAAATCCCCTTTGGGCCAAAGATACAATCGGTTTATTGGGCAACATTATTCCAATCAGTCATTTGGAGTCATTGATCAATGGTATCTCTCCTCCTTAATATATCACATATCATTTTGTAATTGAATTTTTAATTATATTTATTTACTTATTATTTAATTCATTAAATTTTAGGACAAATACTTTTAATTATAATAATTATTATAACGTCATCGACTAATTACTATAATCATCAAATTCGCTTACTTACGTTTTTTCCTTTTTTGAATAAATATTTTTTATTTAATGTAACGTTATTCGTTACATTAGTAAACCAAATTAATTTCAATAAAAATCCTTCAAAACATTTAATTAAAATATAGAAGTCATACTAATTTTCTCAAATAAATAAGTATGAAAAATGCCACGTATTAAATAAAATAATAGTATTTTCAAAGTCTAATGTTAATTCCAAGATTGTGTCCTAGTTGTCTAGTACCGATTTTCAGATTTTTTTATTACTAATTATCTAATAATCAACCTCTATATATTAAAATTAAGATACTCATTTTTTAACACGAAGCATTATACATAGCCTTTTTTCCTTCTCAGTGAGTCGTGTCGTGTTGCGACACCTAGTTAAACAACTTTTTAACTTTTATTTATTATTATATTTTAAATCTTCTAATAATAATTATACTATATCATCTACTTACTTTTATTTAATTTTTTTCATTTTTAAGATAAAAATCACTAAAAAAATATTCATACTTATATATTAAATTAGAGTATAATCTCTTGAAAATGGTTAAATCTATTAGGATATAATCATTTATTGAATGATATATGTCACTCTAAAATTAATTTTTAATATTTAAATTTAAATTTTAGAATTAATTATATATATATATATATATATATATATATATATATATATATATATATATATATATATATATATATACACACACACACACACACATATTCCTTTTAGATTTTAGTATTTTCTCTTTTAAATTATATTTTTTAAATTTTAGTTGAAATAATTATGTGTATATATATATATATATTATATGACCTTATTTATATGAGAATGAGAGGATTATATCATAGCTATTGGATCAAACTTTAAACGGTTAAGATTATATATATATTATGAACAAAACAATTATGTATATTTTGTTATTGTGTTGGGGCGTAAAACGGTATATTTTTGTTTTTGAAATTTTAACTTACATTAACATTTCTATCAATATTTATAGAGATGCTTTGTTAATATATATTGAATAGTAGATAGTATAATAGAGATAAAAATGCTTAGATTCATTAAAACCAAAAGTACCATGACTATGTCAAAGGTGTGGTTCTCTCTTTTCCTAGTGCACTCCAATGTGAGAGCCTGGGAGGAAGAGGTTTATTTCATGCTATAGTGGAAGGATGACTCAGGAACATATATTGCTGTCTTCTGTCACCCAACTACGACCCACTCACTAAGCACCCAACAATCAAACATTATTATAGTAAGAGCCAAACAGAGAGAACGAAAACGCGTTCAAACTATTAATGCCAATGGGTTGAACTGCCATACCCATTCTCTTTGTGGTCCCTCCCTTTCTCTTCCCCTCTACAACATTATCATTGTCATTATTTTATTTTATTTTATTAAACAGTCTAACAATCACAGCTTATTGATTGTTGGAAGAAAATTAAAGAGGTCCAAGAGTGGGAAGGAAAAGAAAAAGCAAATGTTAATGTTGTCACAAGGAATAAAAAAATAAAAAGTATTAAAAATGCTATTTTTAAAGTTTTAATATTGTAAATAAACAACTTTTCGGTAAAATGCATTTTATTTCTAAATTAGTGGTCCAAATGAAAAAGGAATAAATTAAATGATAGTATTAAAACTTTATGAGAATGAAATGCAGCATCAATTACTTATTAAGAAGAATATCAATTGCCACCATACAAGATTCTATTAATTCATATAAGTAGTCAAATATATGAGAATAGTTTTTCGGGTACAACGGAGAAATTAAAAGCAAGAGACAAATCGGAAAAAGAAAAAGGAAACAATAGTCATGAGATGGCATCACAATTCATGAATTTATTCTCTTTATTATCAACTTTCTTTCTATGCTGATAGCATACCTGACTATATTGTGAAGATTGTGCACAACAATTGTTTTTTTTTTAAAGTGCACAACAATTGTTAAAAACAAGGGACACAATAATTATGCCATATGTTCACCAAAACTAATTTGATGCAATGATATTCTTTGAAAATGGTCACTTAAAAAATGATTGCTAGCCTCCATGGTATATCTTTGAAACTTCTTTAAAGTTTTTATTTATTTAAAAAAAGCTTGTATTATTGTAGTAGTAATTATTGACCAACCGAACGGGCCAAAATTGACATACCATTTAGTAAAAAGAATTTTAGATATTTTGGCTCCGCCCATGTATATTAAATTGTTTGAAGGTATATTTGAAGCTTCTTTTATGAACACTACATCCAAATTGGGGGAATTGCAAATAATAATATATATTAACCAAAACGAGTAAAAGAAAGAGAGACAAGGCAAGAGCCCAGAGGGAACCTGGCACTTGCGCGTATACAAGTGACTCATAGGCGCACGTGAGAGTAAGTGAGCCCGCCAGCCACCCGTTGGGATAATGGAACGGTGGGGTCCACACGAATTTGAGTTGCATTTCAGTCTCATTTCATTTACATTTACACTTACATTAAGATTAAGCAAACGCTGCATGTGTGGGGCCATAGCTTTACCATTGAAAAATTGACTTTGACCAAAGAGAAAGAAGAAAGAGAGAGGAAGAAAAGTCACACTTTCCTCTCTTCTTCCCTAATAGCTTTTTTTGTTTCTGCGTTTCACAAACACAATAAAAAGCCCTTCACCTCCTTCCCTTTCTCCCTCATCTCATCTTCACTCAACTCAATCGAGGTCTTCTCGATTTTCATCACTACTCTTTCTCTCTCTCTTGCAACAACGAAGCTTATTACTCTCTGCTCAAAGGTATGTCTTTCTATTTTATGCTTTTACTCCCTCATAAACCTTTTGTTTCTGGGTCTTGTTGCTTCACCTTAGGTAGTTTTTGTTGGTTTTGAGGAAATTCTTTCTGGGTATGCTTCTGGATAGATCAAATTTTCAAACTTTGGTTTTAGATTTAGGTTCTGAGTTGTTGCTTGTTTTTGTAATTTTTTGGGTCCTCTTTGTTGAGAAAGTAGGTATTGGAATACTAAGTTGTTGTCTTGGATAAACTGAAAAGGATCTAATATTCGTTGATGAAATTGGGATAACACGTTTTGTTTTGGGATGTTTGTTACCTAGTTTTGCATCTTTAAGAATTTGAAACCAGGGTTGTTATTAGATATTGCTAGAAATGGGAAGTTTTGTTTTTGATCAAGGATTTTAGTTAGTTTTCTTCATACTGTGAGAATGATAAAGTTTTAATTGAGTGGCTTATTGAGTTTATGCTGTTCAATTCTGCAGGATTTGGGGCATGTGCAGTGGTTCCAAAAGTAAACCTTCTACCTCAAACCAAGTCATGGAAAGTGAGTTTCAGAAGCAGAATCAAGATGGTCTCTATAACTTCGCAATTTTGCTGGAATTGTCTGCATCCGATGATTTTGAAGCTTTCAAAAGAGAAGTGGAAGAGAAGGGCTTGGATGTTAACGAGGCAGGCTTTTGGTATGGTAGAAGAATCGGATCAAAGAAGATGGGGTATGAAAAGAGGACCCCCCTCATGATTGCTTCTTTGTTTGGAAGCTCTAGGGTGGTTAAGTATATTATTGAGACAAGCAGGGTTGATGTGAACTGTGCCGGTGGTTCTGATAGGGCCACCGCTCTCCATTGTGCTGTTGCCGGGGGTTCTGAATCCTCACTTGAGATTGTCAAGCTCTTGCTTGATGCTGGTGCAGATGCTAACTGCCTTGATGATAGTGGCAACAAGCCTGTTAATCTGATTGCTCCTGCCTTTAATTCTTTGTCCAATTCGCGAAGGAAGGCCATGGAGTTGTTTCTCAGAGGTGGGGAAGGAGATCAGCTCATCTATGAGATGGAGCAAGTGCCTTTCTTATCAAAAGAAGGAATGGAGAAAAAAGAGAAGGAAGGAGCTGATAAGAAAGAATATCCTGTTGATATTTCGTTGCCTGACATAAACAACGGTGTATATGGAACCGATGAGTTTAGAATGTATAGTTTCAAGGTGAAGCCGTGCTCGAGGGCTTACTCCCACGACTGGACTGAGTGTCCATTTGTTCATCCAGGGGAGAATGCAAGGAGAAGAGACCCACGAAAATACCCTTATAGCTGTGTTCCCTGCCCAGAGTTTCGCAAAGGGACCTGCCAGAAGGGGGATTCCTGTGAGTATGCACATGGTGTTTTTGAGTCCTGGCTACATCCTGCCCAATACCGAACAAGACTTTGCAAGGATGAGACTGGCTGCAATAGAAAAGTCTGCTTTTTCGCTCACAAACCTGAAGAGTTACGCCCTGTGTATGCTTCCACCGGGTCAGCTATGCCTTCACCAAAATCTTATTCAGCTAGTTCTCTTGACATGACAGCAATGAGTCCATTATCTCTTAGTTCCTCATCTTTGCCTATGCCAACTGTTTCGACACCACCCATGTCTCCTTTGGCAGCTTCTTCATCTCCCAAGAGTGGAAGCTTGTGGCAGAACAAAATAAACTTCACTCCACCATCATTGCAGCTCCCCGGTAGCCGGCTGAAGACTACTTTGAGTGCCAGGGATCTGGATCTGGAGATGGAACTGCTTGGTCTAGAAAGTCCTGCTCGTCAACAACAAAAACAACAGCAGCAGCAGCAATTGATAGAGGAGATTGCCAGACTCTCTTCCCCATCTTTCCGAAGCAGGATCGGTGATTTGAATCCAACTAACCTTGATGAGCTGTTAGCATCTGCTGATCCTTCTATGTTAGCTCAATTACATGGGCTTTCCATGCAACCTTCAACACCTACACAGTTGCAAACTCAAAGCACGCTTCAGATGCGCCAAAACATGAACCACCTTCGCGCAAGTTATCCATCCAACATGCCTTCCTCTCCAGTAAGAAAATCCTCAGCATATGGGTTTGACTCATCAGCCGCTGTCGCAGCGGCAATGATGAATTCCAGGTCTGCTGCCTTCGCGAAGCGAAGCCAAAGTTTTATTGATCGTGGTGCTGCTTCGCACCATGTTGGGCTGTCTTCACCTTCCAACCCCACCTGTAGGGTGTCCTCTGCCCTTTCAGATTGGGGTTCCCCCACCGGGAAACTGGATTGGGGCGTAAATGGAGATGAACTGAACAAGCTGAGGAAATCTGCTTCATTTGGGTTCAGAAACAATGGGGTAACAGCTGCCTCCCCAATGGCACAGTCAGAACATGTTGAGCCAGATGTCTCATGGGTTAATTCATTGGTTAAGGATGTTCCACCTGAGAATTCTGAGAGGTTTGGTGCTGAGAGGCAGCAGTATGATCTCAGTAAAGAGATGCTTCCATCATGGGTGGAACAGATGTATATAGAGCAGGAGCAGATGGTAGCATAAGTGTTTTAGTGCTGCCATGCCAATGCTTCTTTGGAGCTGACAAAGTTTTATTTATTTATTTATTATTTATTATTTGAAATGTTACGACTATCCAACATTACATATAGTTAGTGATAGGATAAGATGTTTCAAAGAACAAAGATCAGATTAATCCAGACTAGAGATTTGAAGTACCAGCTTCTAGATGAAGGAAGAGTTGAAGAAACCTTGAATGAATCAAGGATGCTGAATTTTTTTTTTTTAATTGTATTATATAATTTATAATTTATTCCCCCCTCCCCCTTCTTTTCTAATGGGTGGCTGTATTTTTTTTTTCTAGCAAGTGGACAAGGTATTTGTCATTGATAAATCAGCACAATTTTTTTTAATATATGTTGTTATATGCCTTCTCGTCAATGCTTATCCGTATCATTACGAAGTACTTTTAAGGGAATTTCTTGTGTGCTGTATTTTTTTGTTCATATTATTGTTATCGCTATTAGTTTCAATTCTTGTGGCTATGTTTGCCTTACTAGCTGTCGCTTTTATATAAACATAATCATTCGCGAGAAAGAGAAAATAGAAAACATGAATAATACTGCCTTTGTTGTCATTATTCGTGAAAATCAACAATGTTAGCGAATTATGCCGGCTATGACCTATGATGAGTTGATAACAAGCAATCATGGTTTAGAAGCATGAATGATTCAAGTCCTTCAAAGTCCAACTCATGTTCATATCTGTTCATATCTGTTTAGGTTATATTAAAATTTTAGGATTCGTATCTTGTCATTTTTATTTTTATTTTTAAGATGACACTCATGTTTTGCCTGGTGTATCAACCTTCTAGAAATTTATATTTTTCTCTTGTAACATAAGGTCATTTTCAACGGGCATCTAAATAGGCATTTTTCTTAATAAGCACCTATACTTATTAAGTTTCAGCCGTTGGAGGGAATTTCCACAAAGATGCTTGCCAAGCAGAGGTGCTTAACTAAGCATCGATTCTTGTCATTTTATGTGGGTCAGCCTTGTGTTTTTTAAATAAAAAAAAAGGTGAGTGTTGATTAAATGTAAAGATTTGGGGCCACTGATGTGGTCCATTTAGAAACTTTTTTAAAGATGTTGGGTTGGAGAGATGAAGTGTTTAAGTGGTAAAAAGTAAAAAATGAGTGATGTGTCAAGATGAGTCCCATTTAAAAACCCAAAAAGTAAAAATATGGAGTGCTGGAATGGAGATGGGAAGACTTTCAGGTCTTGAGGAAATATATATCCAAAAACATGAGAAAAACTCAAGCAGAACAACCATTGAAAGCTCAGTCAACTTTTCGAGGAGAAAAGAAACAAGGAATGCGAGTACTAGTAACATGGTAAGTTGCCCACGCTGGTTAGCTCAATTACCTAGTTTAAGAGATTTGGACAATTTTTTGGGCTCCCAACCAAGTGCATGGATTCAATTTTCCTCATCCCCAGGAGTCATGTTTGGTGGTGATCTCTTTCCAAGATAGTCCTAGGTAGACTTTTACCAGTCCTTCGAGATTCCAAGCATGTCACTTGGGTTATATACTTGTTGTATAGGAGAAACTTATCCTTATTGCCACCTTTTTTCATTAAAAAATGCTTGTATTGTAATTTAATTTAGAACAATGTTGCTACTTTGATAGTTTTTTTTTTTATATGAAATTGAAAATTGTTAAATCGACAATTATTGAGAAAGAACGGAAGCACCATTTATTAGCTTTATGGAGAATGTCAAATTAATATACTTCGCAGAATAAATAATTATCCAATTATCCAATAACATTACAACGCACACATACCTTGGTTTGGTTAGTTGTACTAAACCTAATCAGATACATCTTACGTTGGGGAAAAGCAGCTGATAATTAGATGGAGCTTAACCTACCTACTTCCTTTCTCCGGAGCACTGGTTGGCACTTGGTAAAGGGCCAATGCAATTGGTCAAAAAAGAGATAAATTTTTAAGTTCTCCCGAAGAAAAGGAAAAATATATATATATTTCACCGTAATTGCCATGAACGCTATTTACAAAGTGATAATCGCAATCAAATTTTTCCATGAATAAAAATCAAGTTAAATTGATTATAACGAGACTCACTTTTTAAAAATAAAAATAAAAATATATGAACTATACTTTTGCCACCTAGAGAGTGTTCTGAGCTTTTCGATGACGTGATTAACATTTATCATCACACTAATTTTATATAAATATGAATTTATATAAAACAAACGTTATTATGAACAGCATAAAACAAAAAATATTTGTTACGTACAATCATTAAATTTGATGTAAGTTATGCTGTAAAATATCAATATAATTTGTGTAAAGCAAGAGATGAATATAATGGATTATTTATGCTATAACTTTTTTTTTTTTGTTCTTTACAAGACTTATTTGAGGAAATGTATTGTTAAATGAACAAAAATTGTAAAACAAAAATACCATGTACCAAAAATAATAATACAGATTCGTATAAATAAATGCCGATTTCATCGTATATAAAGCTAGAATAAATGTAATTAACAAGAATATGTTGTGAATTTGTGTATTGTTCTCTAGCATGACTCTGGAAAAAACTTTGAACAAATAATGCTAGAGAGATATTAAAAAAAAAAAAGGTAAAAAGATAAGATCATATCATATTCTGAACCATTAAATTAGTTTTTTTTTTTTTTTTGGTTATAATATTCTGAACCATTAAATTAGATTTATAAAATTGCATCTTAATGATTTCCTTTCAAATGAAAATATTAAAAACTAAAATGCTAACATCGCCATAATTTTATTCAATTTCATCAATAAATAATTATTAACACCTAGTTTAAAGAAAGAAAGAAAAAAAGTTTTAAGAAGAATTACTGATATACTGTGTCCATTTTATTCATCTGTGATCTAAAAAATCTCACCTTACCTTCATGTGCTCTACGCATTTTGCACATAATGATGCTGATAATATACAAAATGATGTGCTGTACACAATAATCTATTCGTAGGATGAGGATCTCTTACCCATTTTGATGAACCACATCATGTCCCAACCAATAATATCTTATCCTGTAAGTTAAAATTTAATTTAATATTAAAAAAATAAAATACATGATAAGATATTATTGGTTGGGACATAATGTCAGTTATTAACTCCATTAACTGACACATAGTATGGTACACTGAGATCCTCGTCCCTGTCGTATGGGTTGGAGTGTTGGACCCAAAATGTTTACAACAATAAATAAGCATCGGAATCAGAACTACCTCAGAAAGAAGCGAGGCCAGTTCTGTAGTCCAGAACTTCAATTGCTAAAGGATAAATCATGCAACTACTCATAACTGCCACCATTTTCGATTTTCCATTCTTTTAGCGAGTTCAGTTGCCATGGATGCAAAGTCTTCTGCCCCACTTTGCAACTCTTCAGTACGTTGGCTGAGCATCTAGTATAAATGGCGAGGAGAGAATGTGTCACATAAATGGCCAGAAGATATGGTTAGAATAGAAACATACTAGTAATAAACACATTTGGGAGAAGTCCAGCCAAATTTCAATTAATAATAAAGAATTAATTTGATTTCCCGAAGTTTTATGCAGCTAAAGTGGTCATTTTTGAGAGAAAACTAGTTATTTTAGGACAATTTTTTATGCAGCTAGACATGTTAATGGACATCAACCATAATTAAGATAGGGTGGCTTCTACCATGAGGGAGCAAATGGTGAAGGGAGCAAAAATGACCTACTATAGTAGGTTATTTTGGGGATATATTTATAAATTTAAATTCTATGTGGGTTAATCTTTTAAATTTGTTATTTATAGCAAAGTCCCTATTGTTTAAGTAGAAATTTGCTTCCATCCTTCTTCTCACTACTGCCATAGTAATCGAAATGGGTACCCAACAAGTTATGGACCAAAAAGATCAGAGCTTTACGGTGGTTCGACGGGAGAGAGGGGGGGAGAGTCGCTGGATGGTGGTTCGCTATGGTGAGCAAGGCGCGGTGGTTCACAACTCTGTGGTGGGGCAGCGTTGAGCGATGGAGAAGAAATTCGTTTTCTGCAACACGGGTCTTTTAGACATGGCTGAGGTAGAAGATGACAGCTAATAAACTTCAAATAGGTTTAAATGTAAACAAACAACACACTACGTTGAGTGACACAATTGATAGCCTAGCTTCTTTAGAATAATTCGTTCACTATGTCACGAGTTCGACACCCACGTCTGGCGGGTTTAGATTTTTTTTATTTTATAAAAGTCCGTGTTTGAGATATGAGAACGATAAAAATAATAAGGGATTTGGGATTCCATTCCACGACCTGCGAATGAAAAGAACAAGTCCTGACCATTAGGCTAGCATCAAAGTTTTGTATAGTGATGTCTTTTATATGAACATAACCAATTTTAAACGCCACATTCATGATTTTTGTCAATACATCGCTATCTGAAAAGTCCCTCATCCCCACCAAAGGTTCTTTGGTTCTGCAACTTCCATGGCAGCCAGTGAAGAGACCATTTTCATTTTCAAATCCATATACAAACATATTCACCCGACGCTTTCTAAATTCTACTTGTAGAGGAACCATAAAATCAAAATTATTTTGATAAATTTAAAGACAAATGTGGATCTGTGTTTTGGGGGAAAGAGCAGCAATAGAGAAACTCAGATTAAGATTTGAACGTCACAGATCTGAAGGGAGAGGACTCAGAGGAGTGAAGCACTTTGAGTACATGTTCTACGTTGATTTTGAGGCCTCTATGGCTGAAGTTAGGGCACAGAATGCCCTTGCGGAGGTTCAAGAATTTACTTCTTTCTTGCGGGTGTTGGGAGATCGAAGGAGAGAGGAAGTTGGGTGATGAGGATCAATTTGCAATTTATAATTTTATTAAATTAAATAATAGGGACTGTTAAGTAATTACAAAGAAAACCTATATTATCAAGTTCAAGTAAAAAATCTGAGCCATCCAAATATTTTAACAATGAATCTAAGGGTTCACTTTTGCTCCCTCATCATGAAGGACTTATTTGCTCCTTCATGGTAGAAGCCACCTTAAGATAGACCCAAATCTGTCGTCCACTAACCTCAAACTAGTAACATCCATTTCTAGGAACTTCTTAAAAATGGAGGTTTTTATTTTCAGTTTCTTTTGTGATACAAGCTTTTGGTGATTAGAGTAATGGAGAATGGAATTAATAATATACCATACCTGGAGTTTTTCTTGCCGCTGTACAAGCTTATCCCTGGCAAGTGCAGCTGCTGCTGAGGCATCCTGATATCAGTGACCAGGTCAGGACATGGGAGCAAAAAGTACCTAAATTACAGAATTTTCACATCTTAGATTTACCCCCGTTTTTCTGTATTTAGCCTTGATTTCTTCAGCTGTTCTAGCCATTGGTTTTGAATCAGTGCTTGCATCCTCAAGTAATTTCTGTCGGTCAGTTCCTTTCCCTTTATCTGCAAGGCAACCATTCATTATAGATTATTCAAAAGGAAAATAAGGATAAAATGCAACAATAAAGATGTACCTTTCTTGTCAACATCGATTTTCTGAGGAGATGAAAAGGCTACAGGTTCATCAATATGAATTTCATCTGCAAAAGATAAGGTCAACAGTTTCAGAAATATAAAGTATAGCTGACAGTAGATGATATTAAGGACACACCTATGTCAAGCTCAATGGCATCTTGGTTATCTACTGCACCAGAGGAAGGCTTTAAGAAAGGAGGACTGGAGAATATTCGTTCTAAATTTTCCAAATTATTAGCATGAACTGCTTGATTTGCATTCTGATCTGCTTTCCCCGCTTTAAAGTTCTTAACAATATTAACGAAGATAGCAGGTGCTCCCTATGGGAAGAGAAGTTGAATTACAAACCCTGAAGAATTGAATGGAAGAAACAGAAGCACAGCAAGCCTAAAGAAACTGAACCTGTCTTTCAATCTGGTTCGGAGATAAGCTCGAAGTAACATCTACCGCAGCGGCGAGAACATTATCATGAAGACAAGGAAAAGACTCTGGAATCCTACAATAATTTGAAAGTTAGAAACCAAAGTTCTAAACTTCTAATTATTAACAAGGCTATACATATAATTTCTAATAGATTCTTTTTTGGAGAGGCTGGTCACATTCAGCAACCACCTGTGGATGGCTCTCTTTTATAGGAGCTCTCAAATTTGATTTCATTGAAGAAGCTTCGTTACATTGTAGATAACTTATGCAATATATGAACAATAGTGCTTTACATTGTGGGGTTAAGAATTGGTGGCTAAACGAAACATACATGGCCAGGAAAGGAAGGAACAAGAAAGTTACCAGGACTCGTTTTCACGGGTCAACAGTGATATGAAAGCAATTTCATTCCCATTTACCTATAAAACACATGAGTCTGATTATAAAACCAAAAAGCAACTAATACTGACTTCATTTGCAAGAATAGTGAGTTATCCATGCAATATATTTTCTAGCCAGCTTTCAGATGAAATCCTTTTTGAAAGATCCAAAGCAAATAATAGGTAAATGCTTAGCAGTCTTAATTTTTCTTCTCTTTTTCCCTTTTTCTTTTTCTTTTTCACATTCCCAGCTGTTCACTAAAATTGTTCATTTCTTCTGTTTGTTTCTGTCAATTTCTCATTTCTCTTTCTTGGATTCCTTACAGTATCACAATACCTAAAGTGACATTTATCAAATAAGTTCTAACAGCATATACTAACAAATAGCTTCATCTGAAAAACAAACAAAATTTTCAAACCAGAATAATTTGTCCATTTGGGGACGAACATATTGTCTTCTCCATCTCGGTCCCCAAGCTCCATCTTAGGATTGACATTAAAGAGACTTCTCCCAACACTTCCAGAGTTGGTAAGGACCTGCTCAAAGTGACATAACATCCATCAAAAGCTTATTACAAAGAGGGGGGAAGGGGGGAATATAGCTAAGTGGACGATGAAATCTCGAAAAGCTAGTATGATGAAGTAACAATACCAACATCGGACAAGAATAATTATTACGGATTCAGGAAAACCGGGACTTGCATATTGGGACGAGGGGGAACCCAAGTCCAAGTCAAGACAATAATATAAAAAATTAATGAACTTGCATATATAATACTGTTGGAGTCCCACATTGGATAGAGATATTGCCTAATGAGTGTTTATCAGTAAGGGACAACCCTCACCTTACAAGCTAGCTTTTGGGATTGAGTTAGGCCCAAACCCAAATTCTAAGATGGTATCAAAGCCTATCCTAGATCCGTTGGGTAACCCGTAGATGTCTAGTCTTGCAAACTTCACGCTCCAGATGTCCAGTCCTGGGCGTGAGGAGGTGTGTTGGAGTCCCATATTGGATAGAGATATGGCCTGATGAGTGTTTATAAGTAAGGGACAACCCTCACCGTACAAGCTAGCTTTTGGGGTTGAGTTCGGCCCAAACCCAAATTCTAAGAAATACTATTTATTTGAAGGTTAGTATAATTAATAAAGGTCCATCTCAAAGTTTAATTATTATTTATTAATAAACAAAGTTCAAATTAATAAGAACATGTAGTCTAATAAGCGATTCACCTTAATTCAATGTCTCCAGTTTGATACAGTACAATCAGAGCACATTCTTTCTCATCTTTCTTAAAGATTGTAGTCCAGCAGCATTGTTTTGTAAGGTTTACCTTCCGTATGTACTCACTGCTACCCTGTTGTTAGGTAATTTCATTAACCGGTAGAAAGGAATAAATTAAAATTTGAATGATAATAGACATGAAGAATGCACCTTTATCAGAAATTTTAAAGAGTGTAAGCTCAATTCACTCTCATAACAAAGTAATATGAGAGAGTTCGAAACTGTCAGCCCCAAATATGAATTTTCTAGGGTAGTAGCAGTTTCAACTTCAACTTGTGCATTTTCAGATTGAATGTTAACTTGGATTCCAGAATCACTCTTCTGAGGCGAGTTGGACGACAAGTTTTCAGTGGATACTTCAGAAGTGCCATCTGAAATATCACGGCACCATATAAGAACAAAATTACTGGCATATTTATAATATCTATTTTTCTTAACCAAAATACTTGCCTATAATGTGCATTGAAATTGCATTGGACTTTACTTTTGGGTTCATTGTCCTACTGCAAACCACATTCCCTGTTTCAGTATCTATTACAACGAGGTTTGCATCCCTTGTCATAATAAAGACTGGCCCCTTTCTAGGATTGTCAGAAATATCAGATACAGATTCCTGGGCAATGTTTAAGCTACAAATGTCTGAAAATTTTGCATTTAGAGAAACGACTGCTGAAGATGTCTTATATTCAGTGTTCGTAAGAAACAAAACTGATGATGTACTGATATCAAGCATAGCAACCTGCAAAGTGGATTAGAATACAAGTTGGAAACTCAGTGCTAGGTTAATTCAAATTGCCACAACAAAAACTGAACCATTTCCTTCAAAAAAGGAAAGGAATTAGTGGATGATCTCACCTGCCCATGTTCATATCCAACAGCAAGCTTCCCTCCAAGGCTTGCAAACTGTAGGGTGCATACAGCAGAACTTTGAAGGGAAAACACTGCTGTGCAATGAGGTCCATCCCCTTGATGCATATTATTAACTGTCTCATTTCATAAGAACATATTAAAATCAGAGCATAGAAATATTAAATCATTTGTTGGTATAAATGGAGACACAAAAAGTAACTCAGGCCATATCGATTGAACTGTTGAACATCCCCATGGTGATTGAAGAGTAGACTACATTTTTATATTGATAAAGCATATGAGTATCAGTATCATGATTACATGGGAAAAGGAGATTCTGAAAAAAGGAAAGAAAATTTATTCCTTCAAACAAGTTATCTGTTCTTCACCCACAAGCATGCGTTCAGACTAATAGCTGCTGTTTTTATACCAGCCCAAATTCAAAGCATCATAATCTGCAGGATTTCAAAAGCATAGGAGAGGAGAGGGAGAGGAGAGGGAGAGGGAGAGGGAGAGATACTTTGCAGAAAAAGCTTTTCTAAATATTTGACCAAGACAGAGGCCCACGTTGACATATGTTGGACTAGACTATTGGTGAAGGGGTAAAATTGTGCAAATATATAAGAAAAAGGAAAGCCAACGAGTCTTTCATCAATTTTTCGTTTGATGTCTAGAAAGAATGCTGTCTCAACTCCCAAGAAAACATGGAGAAACTTGCAGAAAAAACAGAACTAGCTACAAAATTAAAAAACTACTTTATATAGTTTCAATCCGACTCTCAAATGCAATGTTCTTATAATCTTTCTCAATCAACAGGAGGCCCTATTTACGCAACTTTGTGCTTTTCTCTTTGTTGGAGAATAAAACTTTGTTAGCGTGTGGTCTGGACTTGTACTAGTTGTCTTGTACCACAAATGAATTATAGCTAAAGATTCCGCCATTCTGGCCATTACACTTGAACGAATGCACCATACTCCAGCAAAATGAGCACAACCCTAAATTACCTTACTCTCGTTTGTTACCCACAATACCTCATAAAACAGACTCGAAAAGGACCACCAAGATAGGCAAACATGTCCAAGATTTTCCAAACAACCCAAACCAAAAAAACGTTTTCTACTATATGTTAGGAACTGGTATTAATAACAGAAATAGTGGAAAATTTATAAGGAGCAAGCTCCAACTACAGAGAACAGAAGCTAAAAATGCATAAAAGAGTATAAAAAGACACAAAATATCAGAGAAGCAATGCTATCTCTGCCCTGTGGCATAGCCACCCCAAAACGAAGCAAATAATGACCTATCCTCACACCACTCTCTATGCCCTTCATATAGGTGTCTCCTTCCATGATTCCAGCACCAGCTGCCAATTTCCTGCTGCCACCTGTTCATTCAGTTAGAGCCATCTTTTACTTGCATAAGAGGCGCCTCCATTTTACCTTCCAAATCATTCCCTAATCTACCATCTGAGTTGGAGGCCCATGATTTTGAGGCCCAGCACTATACTTTGGCAGTATCAGATGGCTATAGAGCCTTTAAGATATATGTAATATAACAGATAAACAGGGGAACTTGACCCAACTATACTGAGAACAGCAATCCAAACAAAAATCTTAGAGGCAGTGAAAGCTGAATTTTCATGTTGTTTATAAAGTTGTATGAACAGTAAAATTATTAAGAGTTCCTGCTGAAAAAAGAGAGGTTCTGTTTGCAATTCAAATAGACAAAAAAAAAAAAAAACCAACCTTCAGTTCCATTTTCTGTAACAAAGTGCACAGTTGTGTCATCTGAACTCCGTATTAGCCCATATAGACGAACCTACATACTCCCAGAGGATTACCAGGTGGATTCAAGAATTCATTGAATGAAAATATAATGAAAAATACGACAATACTCAAATCTTACAATGCCACTTTCATCGCCAACAGCCAGGCATAGAGTATCAGGGCAAAAATCCAATGCTGACACCGGTGCACTTGCATTACCAAATTTAATATTATTCACCTGCCAAAAGCATAATTCATTTTCTGTCATGAATGACTATCTCTCTAATATATGAGTTTTTATTAATACATAACATTTGGAAAGAAAGAAAAAAAATCACTTAATAAAAAAATGCATATATGCTAATAGCTAACCTCAGATTTTATGGCGTAAACAAGTGACAAAGCAGGATATGTGGCATCCCATATCCGAACAGATCCATCTCGGTAACCTGCTATGTATATTTGAATGATGTGATGGTCTTCTTTGGAAAGCTGACCTGGAACACCACCAGTCAAAGGCCACTTTATACCCATACTTGTCTGATTTTGTACGGATTGCTGCTTTGCAGTTACAAGAATCTACACAGATATCCTTTGCTATTAGTGGTTACAAACTTACAATAGAGTTTTTTACCTTAATTTTTTTTTTTTAAATTGTCAATGTTTGTACTGCAAAGTGCAAATATAACATCTATACAACAACAACAACAACAATAATAATAAAATCGTTAGCCTAATAAGTATGCATTACCTCGGACAAAGCCCTAAATGACTTCACATCTTGGGATACCACACCAAACCTTGCAGTTGTCATGTATGGTTCAAGAGTGGGTATGACCATGGGATATTGCATTGTGGGAACAGAAATCTTCTTTTCTAGCTGGGACATTAAAGAAGACAAACAATCACTGTCGTAAAGATCCAGTTGTCCAGGATTTGTCAATACAAATAGCATATTACAAGCTCCCTCCGTATGGCAATCACTAGATAACAAAACCATATCAGTAAAAGAACCACCAAGTGTGACATCTTTGCGGCCAGTACACTTAAGACTTTCTATCCCAGAAGACCAATCAAGGCTCAAAACCTGTAAACAAGAAAAAGGCCATATTATAGTGAGACAATAATTTTCTGTGTAAGTTGAATTTATGAAATTTTAACAGGCCGTTGACATTTTGACTGTGCAAAGTCAATTTTCAAATCTAATATATAGAAAAGGTGAAAACCTAATTGTAGCAATAAGCAGTTCCAACAAAATAGTTATTCTTCAATTTAAAAAATAAAAGTAACAATGCACAGAGGCTGAACAATGTTTGCTCCAAAAGTTCACATAGCCTATTAGCCTGTTTTATCCTTTTCTTTTCAATAGGCAATTCAACTTCACTAATGACAGGACGTATATTGATTGTATATAACAAAAATAAAGCACCAAGAGACTAATTTTATAATTTATAGCCCTGATCTAAGACTTTCTGCTTTTTTTCTTTCTTCCATAGCATGGTTTTGTTGCAGGAATTGGGCAATAATCTAATCCTTCAATGGAAGGCCTGAAATTGATCTCTTGTGAACAATGGAATTTAAAAAACCAGTAACCTATTCAGAAATTGAGCATGGACCCCTATTCATTTTTCCTCTATCATCTTCGCTAGATGTATATAATTTTTCCATTAGTTATTTATATGTAGCTTTGCATATTAGTATTCTTTTTTAGTATTTTTATCCTTTGTACAGCTGTAAGAGCTTCTAAAGCAAGCCTTCACTTTTAATAATGTTGAAAAGCCGCCTTAAATGCGGTCCCCCCTAGCCACCTTAATTGCGGCAACTTTGAGCTGCCTTCATTGCAGCCTCCAACACCTTCATTGTGCTGGTTGTAAGGGTGTGTTAGTCCCACATCGCCTAGAGATATGGCCTATGTTGTGCTTATAAAGCTTGGGCAATCCTCACCTTACAAGCCGGTTTTGTGGGGTTGAGTTAGGCCCAAAATCTAAGATGGTATCAGAGCCTATCCTAGATCCGTTGTTGGGCCACCCATATCGTCCACGCTCCGGGCCTATTGCCCTGGGCGTGAGGGGGCGTGTTGGAAAGCCGCCTTAATTGCGGTCCCGCCCTTAGTCGCCTTAATTGCGGCAACTTTGAGCTGCCTTCATTGCAGTCCCTAGCACCTTCATTGTGTTGGGCTTGAGGGGTGTGTTTAGTCCCACATCGCCTAGAGATATGGCCTTTGTAGTGCTTATAAAGCTTGGGCAATCCTCACCTTACAAGCCGGTTTTGTGGGGTTGAGTTAGGCCCAAAAAATTTAAGATATTGAAGTTGCATTTGTGTTCCACATTGCCAAGGTTCCTAGGCTGTACAATGCTTATATATGCTTGGGCATCCTTATCCTATGAGCTAGCTTTTGGGAGTGAGATCCAAGCATATTTAACATGGTATCAGAGCCAGAGCCCACCTCCCTGCGTCTCGCCTGTCATGGCAATTTTCCTGTGTAGCGCCTGTTCTGGCAGGCTTCCGTGGAGGAGGGGTGTTGGAAGTCCCATATCGCCTGCCTCAAATCCTGGGGTGCGGTTTAAATACCTGTTAGGCAACTTCACTTAATACCAATTGGTTTTAAGTTGGAATCTAACATGGTATCAGAGCCAGAGCCCATCTTCCTATGTATCGCCTGTTATGGCAATCTTCCTGTGTAGCACCTGTTCTGGCAGGCCTCTGTGGAGGAGGGGTGTTGGAAGCCCCACATCGCCTGCCTCAAATCCTAGGGTGCGGTTTAAATACTTGTTGGGCAACTCCACTTAATACCAATTGGTTTTAGGTTGGAATCTAACAAATAATAGGACAGAATACAGTGACAGTGGCTCACTAATTTTCAGATCATTTTCTGGTTTGTCTCCTCTCTCTCTCTCTCTTGTTACAAACAATCTTCAATCCCTCGGATAAAACTTTCTTCTCCTACCAAGAGGCCACCTAATGGAAAATGTGTATATTACAGTCTCCACCCTTAGCCCACTGAATATAAGACTTTTGCCTCCAGATGGTTTCCTCTTTCACCTAAGCTTCCTCTAGAACATCCATAAGACCACCCGTCGTGATATTGTGGCAATTTGAACTTAGTGACTCTCATTATTATGGAATTATTTTTTATGAAATTATGGCAGACACCACAATCATAACCAAACCTATGGAAGCTTTATCTCTCTCACTCACACACACACACACATAATCTCCTGCAACGGTAACAATAAGATAGATATCATGATGTTTTTAATTATACATATAATTATAATTATTAAAACATCATTGTCAAATAGCTACTATGAGTATGAAGCTTACAGTTAAAACTTCTTCAGACCCAATTTCGTCACCACCGTAGACAAAAAGTTGGCCCCCACCATTATTTAAAGATCTATTAGCACACCAATGTAGAACAATAACAGGAAGTCTTCTATCTGCTGATGATAATTGAAGCTTGACAACAATCTTTGACAATTTTTGAGCTTGTTGATCTAGTGGAGAGTCAGCAGTTGACAAATCCCAAAACATTATATCACCATCTACATAACCAACAACAACTGATCCATCATTAGATGCCCAAGAAACAGAGCTTATCTCCTTGTCCTCTTCTTCATTTTCTAATTTATCATCAGAAAGTTCGTCCTTAGAGTCATTTGGATAACTAGCCACTATTATTTTCTTCAATTCGATGTCTTTGTGGCCTCTGATGAGAACAATCCGATCTTCAGAAGCATCCCAGAGTACCATCACACCATTCTCATATGCAATCAGCAAGCTGAAAAATGATTATTTCAATTAAATCAACTAAAACAAGAAAATCTCGGACATAGAATCAAAAGCTAAGTAGCCTTATGGTTATGAACATATTTTCTATGTACGTATGTGTATAACACTGTATCTTAAATGTGTCACTGAATATTAAACTTGAACAAGTCATAAATCAACTTTTCAATGTCATTTTCCATGTTACAACTGCAAGCAATTAGCATAATCAACAAGTAATAGAACAAAATGAATATCGGATTGTTCAATTCACATGGTAAGATGTGAATCATCCAGGGGCAAGCATAACATTTAACTTTATTTATGTCATGTTAAGGACAAAATTTCAATGTTAGAATTCAGAAGAATTTCCCTATCAAAATTTCAAACTTTGATTTCACAAAAGCATCTGCTTGCTTTTATTGTAAGTTGCAGATATTTTCAAATTATGCTAAACTGGAAGTGATCAAATATAATCATTCTAAACAAATATTACAACATAACAAAAAGGTTGCCGAATTGGCATTCCAACCTTAACACTACTAGTATGGCTTCCCATTTAAATTACCAAGAAAACATAATCAAAAGTACAGGTTAATGTGACCTGTATGTTGAACTTGAACCATTTAACAAATTCATATTCATATTTTTTAAATTTTTACTTAAATGGAATGGCACGCGGATAATCTATCCCTAACCTATTCAGCCTGCAGACTGAAAGACCCAGGTTCAGTAGGCTATCACTTTGCCCTAATTCACCATATCCCCCAATTTAAACAGGTCTATCAGCAAGCTACAACCATTTTTTATGACTCTCCCCCCTTATGGATGACGAAGAAGCTTTCTTTTGAATGAGTGCAACCATTCATAAGGGGAGTAAAGGATTTCATGGTACTTGCTTTCTTTAACCATATATAGATCATTGGATCTCTACCCTTATCTTGAATTATACCTGGATTGAGTTTATTCTCCATGTTGTATATTTCAAACAAGAGCAAACTCCAAGTAGTTAAAACTTCAATTTGAATTAAAATTGGAGAATCATTCAGAATAATCGATTTCCGTACACCAAAAAGGAGAAGGAAAAAAAACTTTACTGTTCCCTGAAAGCATGGCTAAACAATAGTGTATACTTAATTCAAGCCTCACTATATAATAACATTTGTAACATGGTTATAACTTGTAAACATATAATTCAATTGTGTTCAGCGGTCGGGCCTATCGATAGATTGATAAAACTCAAACTCATTCCAATTATTTCAGAAATGGCCCAAATACATGAACATTTAATAGAAAAATCAGCAAGCCTAGCCATGGAGATTCGAAGTTACCTAAATATTCATGTCTAACAATTTCCTCATACAACACCAAAGAAATCAATCACGGAAACTCTCAAGTAAGTTCTTGTCTTGCCTGTTTCCATTGGAACAAGGTTGATGAAGAACTTTGACAACTGAAACATGATCAAGTGACATCCCAACTGCGTCTGCAAAGATGAGCAACATTTAGAAACTAGATGTTAGACTTCGAGAAACTATATGATTCCCCACATGAAAAAATTAAATTGGATATTAATCATATGCTTATGGCACTTTTTTTTGGGTAGAAACTTGTTACATTTATGACATACCAACAATAATCTGCGTTAATGAAAAAATTTCATTGAAGATGGTCACAGCTCTTGTAAGTTAATTTGAGAAAATCTATTACAATTTATGAAGCACCAATATGGTGCAATAAATGAAAACAAATATACAAGAAATTCCACTCATGGAGGACAAGAAGTACCAGAAAAATACACCACCAACCAAAAACTCCTCCAAATTATTATTTGTTAGAATATTAATGTTAGACACATGTTACATGTTTTAATATGTATTTTCTGTAGAGCTCTAATTTAGGAGTTAATTATTCTTTAAATGATCTTATATATAAATATATGTCTGAATTGCTTGCCTCAATTCCTAGGGTATGGTTTATATATCTCTTGGGCAACTCCACTTAATGCTCATTGGTTTTAAGATGGAATCTAACATGGTATGGAGCAGTGTTGTCAAACCCGGACCGGTCCAACCGGGAACCGGACCTATGACCAGTTTGACCTACGTGTGAAACCGGTATGTCAAAGAACCGTTGCTGGCATCACGAAACCGGGGTTAAACCGGTTTGACCAGGCCAACCCGGCTCGGTTGAACCGGGCACTGCTACTCCACGCATGCGCCAGCTATCCGGAAATCCTCACGTGCGCACAACTCCAGGTCTAAAATCACCAAAATTGCAATTGGTGAGTTTCGAGCACCCAACCTCAGGCCGAATTGAAGTAAGCTCTACCACTGCGCCGCTGCACTTTTATAGCAACATTCTGAAAAGTATTATATATTTAATGATTGTATTATAAAACTTTATTTCAAATAAGCTTGTTTATTTTTTTATTATTAAATATATACTGTAAAATTAAAAATATATATTTAATTACAATCGGTTCAACCTCGATTGGACCACGGTTAAACCAATGAACCGCGAACTGGTGCCTCCACCGGTTCAATGACCGGTCCAGTTTTAAAAACATTGGTATGGAGCTGATGGTTTGGTTGGGAAGAGTATTGGAGAGAAGGCAGTTGTTGGTGGATCCAAGTATGGGATCTCGTGTCGAAAGTCGCTAGGAAACATGTTTCGTTGTATATGATGGACAACAATGGTATAAGTATGAAGAAGAGTGTGTGTAGTCCGATTTAGAGGCGGGTTGGGCTCTTGGTGACACCGTCAAATACTTGAAAGGCTTCCGCTCGAGGGGGAGCAAGCTCGAGTGTGGAGGATTCACTTGAGGTGGAGATTATTAAGAATCCATGTTGACAGAAATAAGTCCTACCATCGAGAAGGAATAGAAAAATTTGAGGAACATATAAGTGGATGGACCCATGAACCTAACGCCTTAGGGTTTTGGGTCAAGATATAGTGCCAAGCCACTTATGTAGTTCTTCCCTTAGCCCGTTCATGGAGATCTTCCTACCTTTTGGGCTCTCCCTATGGTCCAACAAGGATTGTTAGGAATCCAAGTTTGGGTGAGATAAGTCCCACATCAAGAAGGAATGGAAAAAAGTAAGGAAAACATATAAGTGGATGGACCCATGAACTTAATGCCTTAAGGTTTTGGGTCAAGATGTGATGTTAACCCCCACTTAAGTGGTTCTTGGCTTAGTCTGTTCATGGAGGTCTCCCGGGCTTTTGGGATCCCTCTATGGTCCAACAATAGGTATCAAAGCTAGAGCTCGTCTTTGTTGTTTCCATTGTTGATCGGCTATTTTGGCAATATCCACCGTGATCGTCGTTTATCGCCTGCTCTGGCAAGCATCTATGGCCTGGGTATTGGAGACTCCACATCGTCTACCTCAATTCCTAGGGTGCGGTTTGTATACCTGTTGGGAAACTCCACTTAATGCCAATTGATTTTATGATGAAAACTTACAAGTTTAAAATAAATAAATAAATAAACCAAAGGAGTCATATATGATCTCTAAATCTAGAAATAACCAATTATTTCTTTTCAGGTAGAATGCACCATTTAATACAATCATTACCAACACCCTTCACAAGTCACCCTATCCCCTTCAGAATAAAGTGAAATAAGCCTTGTCAAATAATCACATAGCCTGGAGGGAAATTCAATCCAGTGCATCAAAAGGTCACATTAAGTAGAACTATCATGCTTCTAGGAAATACTCTTTTCTTTAATATATACCTCAGTTAGTGAATCTAGCATCAAGTTAACCACTACAATAACTTCCATGTACTTGAGAAGTATATAGTCTTACACCACAGAATGTTTACTAGCCCTCTAACTAATAGTTAAAGCTTTCAAGCAATTAGTTAAATTGGTAACAAAGCCTCTTTGAAAATCCATAAAAAAAAAAAAAAAAAAAAAAAAAACTATTTTAACATAAGGTAGTGGTGGGTTTGTGCTTTAATTACAGCTTAAGCCCAAATGAATTTTGCATTAAGGGGTGTATTGAAGGTTATTGAACATCAATATAACATGACATGGACATTACCCAAAAAGTCAAAAAAAGAGTATTAGATACCCAACATTGGCATACGAATTCATACACAATTTTAGATGTAACTATAATCCTAATCACATAGTCTCTCTGGATGACAACATCACCAATGCCAAGAAAATTGATAGATTACACCAAGCATGCAATAACTACATTTCTCTCATGCACAACCACAAGGTCATTTCAGGATTGAGTACTTACCAGATATAACATTTGCAGGAACATAATAAGGTAATATTTTAATTTCTCTGTCTTCAGAATGGAACCTCAGCACATATACCATCCCATGCTCACTTCCAATATACCTAAACATCATCAACAGGGTAAAGATGTCACATCCCCATGTGCCAAGATTTTATCAGAAAGAATAGCACACAAATGCAGATTCCAAATCATCTGAACAAGTATTTTACATGTAACTGGTGCCATAGATAACAGAGAAAGCAGTTATAGCGGATTCCCACTTCAAAGCAGAAGCAATTTGCATGGTTTCTAAATCCCAAACCTGCCGTTATCAGAATATATTGAATAGTTAGTAAATTGAACAGAGGACAGGGGGAAGAATAAGAGAGAAAGGAAAAGAAACAAGGTATAAAAGTTAACCATTTTAAAACACAAGATAATGACCAAGGTAAGCAAGTTCAGGTGGAATACTAAAAAGAATCATAAGTTAGATAAGGAGAGTGCCTGGCTGGTCCTGAACAGTTTAAAAGAGCTTTAGTAGCCTTAGAGAGTACCTGTATTTCATTATCGCTTGAGACGCTAGCAAGAAAACCTTGATTTTCGAAGAACTGTGAGAGAGATACGAAAGATAAGATACCATAATAAGCATGAAATTCTTCAAAGCGTTTCATTTTATACATCTAGAGTTCAATAAATGTGAAGCATCAATATACTTGGATGCACATGCAGACCACACACATAATGACATACACATTTGCGCTAGAGATGCACACACTCAAAGAAGAAACAAAACACATTATCAGGGTAACAACATAAATAAGATTGAATGATTGACACACATTTAATTTCAAGTTTCAACATGGACCCAAAATTACAAACCTCTAAATTCTTGAAAGATGTGTGTTTAGGAGAGAGAAGAATCCCTTCAATATTGTCACCACCAAACACCTTTATCCTGCCATCACTACAAGAGTGAAGAAAATGCTGATGTCAACTCCTAAAGCCACTAACGGTATCAATAGAAAAATTGTCTAGCTCACACAACACCTGGGTGTACTAATGCACTATATTGCCGTAATGTAATCTACTCCTCAATTATCACAGCAAAGGAATGATGAAACTTTGAATTACCAAAAAAAATCTAATGAAGTTTAAAATACAATTTAAAAGGTGCGTGAAACAAAAAAAACAAAAAAATCCTTTTAATAACAAAAAAGGAAGTACTTAATGTATTATCAGCTAGTTCTAAAAGCCTGAATTTGAAACTACTTAGTCAATCTCATATATACTGCATAAAAAGCAGGTATCATATATTTGAACTTCCCAAAAAATAGGCAGTAATCTGATTGATGAATATTTAACCTATTTTTTTTTAGTAACGATGACTATTTTACTTTGGTTTCATTGGAAATGGAGAATTCCAATAAAGCATAAAATATGAAATGAACACGCTGTTTCAGAACAAATCCAATGACAATAGTGTTCAAATAACAGAAGTTGATGACTCACGTTGTTCCCACTGCCAATAGACGTTGGATGCGATCAAAGGCAAGAATAGACGCAGTAGATGGAACACCGAAGTGAAGAAGAACTCGCGGATCGAAATCCGCAGATGAAAAACTACCTTGCACCACGTTCTGCTGTTGAACACCACGCGAAAATGTACAAAAACAAACATCAGTTTCAAAAGTCATATATATGCAGATTCATGTCAACGATGCAGTATTAAAATCACACAGACACACACAAAATCGCCCTCTAAAATTCTTCAACTGTATTCATAATCACGGAAAAAATGGAAGAGATTGAGCAGGTACCTGAGGGCGTTGTTGTTGCGATGGAGATTTCTGGAAAAATTTAGAGAACATCGTGGACGATGATCCAATCAAGAGCTTTTGGCTTTTGCTTTCTGCTTTCTGCTGAGCAAATTTTTTGTATTCGGAATTTCTGTTTCTTCCTTCGTGCCTTCAGGTACCGTGTGAGTCGCCAGTATGATGCATCGTGCACGGCTGTTCCTTTCAAATTTCTTCTCAAAATATGGACGGTGATGCGAGACCAAAGGCAACTTGGACCGTCTGATTTAAACTAAGATAATGTTTGCAATGGGGAGATGGAGGGGAAGGGACGGGAAATATTTTGTTAATATTTTTTTTAGAGTAAATAGTCACTTTGGTCCCTGAAATTGGGACTTAGTATTAAGTTGGTCCCTGAACTGATCGAAATAGCAAAAAAGTCCCTGAAGTTGCAGACCGTGATTCAGAATTGTCCATCCGTTAACGCCCGTCCCATGATGCCGTGAACCATGCTTATGTGGCACGTTAAGTGCCTTGCTGTCATGCCATGGTGTTGAAGTTTCAATTTAGTCCCCAAAGAAGTCCCCAAATAGAAGTTTCATTTCAGTCCCTTGCACAAAAATGTCTCCCCATATTCTCGCCCTTCTCTTCTTCGTCTTCGTCCTCCACGTCTCTTCCTCTGCAACTTCCGGCCAGCATTCCGGCGTCAACCTCAGAAGCTTCCTTCATCGATTAACACAGGTTTGTCATCATTCTTTTTGTTTCTCTCTTCTATGCGAAATTTTGTTAGGGTTTTTTTGGTTCGTATTTTTCCGTTCAACGTAGGGGGGTTAAGGCATTTTAATCTTGGACATGCATAGTTCTAGGTGGGTATCGGGTGCTGGTATCTATTGTTGTTGACTCATTATTGCGAACGCATGTTTAATCTCCTTGCCCTAGGGTTTACATTCTAATACTCTTCGATGCTCTGTTTTTTGTGTAGAATGGAACCCATGATTACTTTAATATTGCATCATGGAGGGAGGTTAATGAGGAATGAAAGGGCTGTTCTTGAGTATTATGGTGGTCAGGTTGATGTGTGGGACAAAATTGAAGGAGACAGACTCAACCTATTTGATCTAAATGCAATAGTGAAGAGTATAAACAACTATCATGGTGTTGAGCATGTTTTGTATAGAAGACCAGGTAGGGATTTGGATCTTGGTTTGAGGGAAATTACAACTGATGAAAGTGTGATGGAGATGGTAAGGGATGCACTGAACAATGGCGGTGACATTGAGTTGTATTATGTGCACCCTGTTTCTGTGCCTGAAGTGATTGAGGAGCCTGTGTTTGAGGAGGCAGTGAGTGATGAGGCTGTGGTTGAGGAGCCTGTGACTGAGAAGGTGGTTAATGAGGAGGTTGTGAGTGATGAGCCTGTGACTGAGAAGGTGAGGAGGTTGCGAGTGATGAGGCTGTGACTGAGAAGGTTGTTAATGAGGAGGTTGTGATTGAGAAGGAGAAGCCTGAGAATGAGGCAGTGAGTGATAACAATGAGGAGGCAATGAATGTTATCAATGAGGTTCTGCATGCCATCAATGAGGAGACAGTGAATGATGTGGAGGTTGTTGAAGGTTCTATATCTGCATCTGATAGCTACTCAACAGCTGATGAGAGTGCAGAAGACAGCCATTATAGGCCTTCTCCAGTGGTAAGTGAAGGAGAACATGAGGAAGTGCAACAAAAGAAGAAGAGAAAGAAGAAGGTTGGAAACACAACCAAGGGAAAGAAGAGGGTTGGAACTTCATCCAAAACAAAGGAGGCAGGGTGTGCTGCAGCTAAAGGAAAACAGAAGCAGAGAGAATAGGAAGAGGGTAGAAACATCACCCATTGTGGACAGCTCTAACTCATCAGAGGAAGAGACGTGGAGGACGGAGACGAAGAAGAGAAGGGCGGGAATATGGGGAGACATTTTTGTGCATGGGACTGAAATGAAACTTCTATTTGGGGACTTCTTTGGGGACTAAATTGAAACTTCAACACCATGGCATGACAGCAAGGCACTTAACGTGCCACATAAGCATGGTTCACGGCGTCATGGGACGGGCGTTAACGGAGGGACCATTCTGAATCACGGTCTGCAACTTCAGGGACTTTTTTGCTATTTCGATCAGTTCAGGGACCAACTTGATACTAAGGCCCAATTTCAGGGACCAAAGTGACTATTTACTCATTTTTTTATTTTATATTTTTGAAGAGATGAGAGGAAAATGTAGAGAAGCAAAATCTCTCTTAATTTAAGTTTGACTCCCCATCGATATTTTTGAGGGGATTGGTAAGAATTTTAAAACATTTTAAATATATTGACTAAATTATCTTGATTTATTTAAACTAAGATAGTGTTTGCATTAGGGAGATGGATGGGAAGGGAGAAAAATATTTTTATAATATTTTTTTTATTTTATATTTTTGAAGAGACGAGAGGAAAATGTAGAGAAACAAAATATCTCTTAATTTAAGTTTGACTCCCCGTCGATATTTTTGAGGGGATTGGTAAGAATTTTAAAACATTTTAAATATATTGACTAAATTATCCTGATTTATATATTAAAATCTAAAATTAAATTAGTTTTTTAAAATCTCCCTCCCCACGTAAATTAAACATGATGATGTTATTTTTCTTCTTTTTCATTAAAATTTATCTCCTTCCCTCTCTCAACAAAAAGAATATATAATTAAATTATTTCCCCTCCATTCCCTCCCTACCATTAAAATCACTCCATATTGCAAAAGTTATATATGTGACACCAATGTTGAAAAAATTTGTTTGGAAGAGTTGGATTTTATTACTTTTTTAAATGATTATTCCTTTCATACAGTTTTCGGGATGTTGTTCAATAATGAAATAGTCTATTCATCTAAGATAACTAAGAGATACAGGACATCATATGCAGTGCTTCATCCAGATCTGATTAGTAATTCCTTCAATTTTGTCATGAGATTTAATCTTTAAACTCATCATTCAGAAAGTGTTGGTTGGAAAAATACTTATAAACCAAATTAACCATACTGGAATAATTGATGTTGTGATTTTCTTATTAGTTGATTTGATTACAGACAAATTTTATGTTATTTGTTTATGTTAATAATATGGTAAATAATTTTTACGAACCACGTATTGATCTAAATTTATTTATCTATTTCTATATTTTAGATATTAAAAGCACCTATATAAATAATTTTCACTTTTACAAAAATTATTCCTGTGCGTTGCATGGGTTCAGTTACTAGTATAATTAAATTCTTTCCCCTCCATTCTCTCCCCTCCATTAAAATCACTCCCCTCTTTTGAACCAAATATAGCCTAAAGCTATGTTTAAGAGTTTTGTAGGAGATGGAATGTAGTGGTTAGTAATGAAGTGGTTAATAAGGGAATGGGGTGGAGAAGTAAAAGTATGTCACTCTATTGTTTGGAAATTTAACAAGGGAATCCTGGACACCCCAATTTCGAGGGTATAAAGTTTGAAGGTTTGGGTTATTATCCTGAACCATCTCACTCCATTACTTAATAAACTCTCAAACAATAGGTTAATGCTTTTTAACCACTCCACTTCATTACTAACACTTCACTCCATCCTCCAAAACATAGAGTAAGGGATCTTTGGGAGTCTGATTGCCTTTTCGTTTTGCAAGAATACCGTATAAATTTAAGTTAAATTATCATATAGGTCCGTAAAATATTTGGAAAACTTAAATAGGCTAATGTACTTTAAAATTTTGTAATTGGGTCCCTAATTACATAAAAATTTATAGTTGAGTCCCTTGTGCATCTTTTTCATCGGGATTTTGTTAAGTATTCTTTAGAGTTTCGTTAAGTGATTCATTGACTTGTCATTTATGGGTCCATAAACTTCTTCAAAAAAATTCAAAGGATAACACTTAGGTACAATTTCATAGGGACATTAGGTGTTATTTTCCAATGACAATAAGACAAATATAAGATTTGTTACACATATCATGCTTTCATTGATGAGTTGTTAAACATATCTTATTACCATTGGAAAACAACACCTAATATACATATGGAATTGTACCTAAGTTTTGTCCAAATTCAAATAAGTCCATATACTTTGTAGACAAACTCAAATAGGTATATGTACTTTTTGAAACCCTGACTGAAAAATATATAAGGGAAACAATTATAAATTTTTATTTGTTCATAGAGTCAATTACAAATTTTTAAAGTACGATGACCTATTTGAAAATATTCAAATAATTCACCACAGCCCGATCCAATGTCTGATCAAAGTCCAAAAAATAAATATTATTTTTCTCTTAATTAAAATAATCAAAAATAAAATCGTGGCCCAATAAATCGGGCTATTACATCAGCCTAACATTGCTTGCCCATATCATTTATTTTCAAGATACAAGTACTATTAGAGGAGTAACAAGTACCATTAACTATGTGTTTGAATGAGCATTTGCTAAATATGATATTGAATTAACTTGATTTTGTAAAATTGATTTGATTAAATTTGAGTTTAATGTTAAATGATTATGTTTGGATATTTTTGCTCTGAAGAAAAATTTGGCATAAAATTTAATATAAAAATTTCAACAAATACAAAAGCTACTTTTTATCATTTATATTCAAAATAGGGTTTGGAAGCAAAATTGATTTTGTCTTACTGCAACTAAACATTTATATTTTCACTAAAATCACGTATGATTGAAAGCAAAATCAATTATAATACTTTTGACATTGAAACCAAACACACAATAACACATAACAGAATACAAAACATAAAACAATTGCACGGCCAAAATTCTACCATAAATTATAAATTTTAATTTAAACTACTAATCATCCACGGTATAGTTCATTTCCAAGTCTAGAGCTGCCACCAATCCATCATCGCTAAATTTGTATTGCTCTATAACTTGTGTTGATATTGATTTTCTTTTTATATTATAGTGTCCGTTCTAGGTTCTGCAACTTTTCAAGCAATATCCCCTCGTCATGTCACTATTATCACCAAAAATTGGTTCAACCTTTGTCAATATGTTTAAAATTGATTGAATTCTCGCCAATTCAAAAATAATATTTGAATCAAAGACAGCTAAAATTATTAATAATTTGGGTATAAAAATATTACCTCACTCCATATATTATATTGATTATTCTTTCATTTTTTTTAGCAGCCAATTCGATCTAAACTACTTGTGATTTCTGATTCATGTATATTTATGCTTGTGAATGCAACAGATTATAGGCCCGTCGGTTTGTTATGAATTAACAACAAAAATGGCATTTAATAATTTAAATATTATCTTTTAGAGATTTTAAAGAAAACAGGTGTTTGATGTTTATTTACAATCTTAAAAATTATTTTTAAAAATTAATTAATGATTTTGTTTCAAAAGCTAATGAAAATAACTTTTCATTTTAACCATAAAAAAAATATTTTCCAAAAAAAATATTTTATAAAAAAATTAAACAAAATAACCAAACTTACTAAAATGAATTTTTACTTAAAAAATGAATTTTTCATCAAATAATATATGTATATGTATATCACCCAAACCTAAACCATCGTGGGTACATTGTGAATTAGTTCGTCTTATGACAAATGCTACTATTGTTGGCATTGTTGTTTTGGGTTTATGAATGATAAGTACTTTTATCGGATCATTTCTTTACGTACCATATAAGTAAACTTTGTTATCTTGGGAAAACATAAATTAAAGAAACGTGTTAGTGCCACAAGGACGGGAAAAGGGCTGCTTCGAATTTGAATCTCGTGATTGAATTATTGAATTGAATCAATTGATCACAAACGTGAGGTTGGGTACGTAACTCAAATGGTTTAAGTTAAGGGTATAAAAAGTTGGAGGAATAGAAGGTACAAGACTCAATACTGACAAATGAGAAAAAAATTAATATAACAACTAACTACTATTATTTGACAATAAAAAAAAAAAAATTGATCACAAAAGTAACTTATGTTCATTTTGGGTCGTTGGCATCAATATGATCCAATGATTTAAAATTATCATCCTCAACCTCGATGAAAAGATATATTAGAAAATTTTGGCTTAAATAGAAAGAGAGAAATGGAATTAATTTAACTTTATTCATTGAGTTTTCTTCTATAAAATAAAATAATATTTATTTTCATTAAAATTATAATAATTTAACATGAAACGTTAGTTGTTTAAATACACATCCAATGACCCTAGGATGAGATGGCACGAGTCTCTTCCAACTTAACTAGTGGTCTCGAGTTCGAATCCGATCTCTGCAAATACAACAGTGTTAAAACTCTTGAGGGAGAGCTTTTGTCGCCTTTGTAGTTCGACCTAGCTCAAGGGATTAATCTCCGCAGCTGCACGTGGGGGATATACCGAGAAAAAAATTGTTTAAATACACATATACAACACTAAAGAAAGTGATAATATGATTATTTGATAGCAATTGTGGGGAAAATATTTATTTATTGTCTTATCATTTTATTTAATAAGTTGGACATGTATATTTTGACACCCGGGAGTAACGAGGGCAGAGAGTGGCCGACGTTGCAACATATGAAGCATAAACATGGAGCGACTCCTGACACACTTCTAGGCAAAAGGACATGTGAATGAATTGATTCCGCATCGGAATTATGCAAGTATGAGACTCTACAGTTGAGGGGAACTTGAGGCCGTGCAGATATGAAACCGTTTAGTTGAGGCAAGCATAAAAAGTGCTGATTGGTGTTATCTATAACAACAAGATATATCTTCTTTTCGGGAGTCCATCATTTAAGAACTCTAAAGTTTGTTTGACTTGGAGATTTCCTGGGATAGTTGACATCCTGAGAAATTTTCATAGAAAGCGTGTGAGTGGGAACAAAACACGACGAAAAGCCTAATGTTTATGTTGGTTTGTAAGGATAATCATAAATCCAAAATACTGTCAAGGATATTACATATATAACTATTTTATATATTGACAAGTAGGTTTTAGAATATTATAAAATATGAAAATAAAAGAAAAAAGAGAAATAAAATAAAATACTAATTTATAAAAATGTTTTATCACCTTGCTTTGGTTTAGCGGGTATCTTTTGTGATTTTGATTTGTTGAGTAGAATTTACAATTTTAAATAACTAGTTATTACATTTAATGATAATGTTAAATTATTTGTTAAAATATGTAATTATTACCACTTTTAAAAAATAATTTAGGTAACAAATATTTATTTTTGATTCTAAGGTAACAAATATTTAATTTCATTAAATAATGAAAGTATATCTCTCTTCATTAAGTATGATGATTTTGAACCATTAGATCAACTTAACATTGATAATTAAAGATGAATCTAGAACTTAAATTTTTACACTGGTGCAAGTTAATTCTTTTCTATATAAATAATTTATATACTAAATGCTACCAAATTTAATTTCCCAAACCAAAAACGTTCCTTTATAATGCTGCCATATATAAGCAACATTCAGTAAAAGTGCTAAAAGTGTTCCTAATACGGTTTAATAAATAAAGCCTTCCAAATCCCTCTTGGTTGCCAAAAATAAAAAATAAATCCTGCCTCAATCAGACGTTGTTAACTATATATTGTCTCATTTTAAACAAGGAATTAAAGAATTTATTATTAACCAAAAAACGAATAAACAAATAGAAGGCAAAGAAAGAGTTATGGAAAAGAATTATGTTAGGTGACCATTAAAATAGTATTTTTTTAATGTGTTTTTATAGATAAAAATTAAAAATAAAGATACTCACAATATCAAAAATAACATTCAACTTGATGTTCAAATTGTCTCCTGCCGCTCAATATTAGAAAATTACTAGTTTTACGTAAAAATATATACTCTCTCCCGGTGAATAATATAAACAAAAATTTTCAATTTTTTATCTAAAATATAAGTAAATTTCAATTACTTCTATCTTATTTAATGAAGTTATGAAGTTATTATTAAAATACCCTTCATTTAATATAAATTTTATTTTTTAATAACTCATTTTATTCTCAACAACACAAACTTAATAAATAAGAGGAAGAGTAATTTAGATAACAAATTTAATTTTTTATTAAGTATATATTAATGATTTGTTAATTTACTAATGTACGTTGGAACTCGGAACCCAACTTATATGTACATAGTGTACAGAAAATCCAGTCACACATTTCTTTCGTTTCCGTCATGGCCTCTTCTTCTTCAGCTCACGAGCAACAGCAACACCAACTCTTACCAAACCTCTACGGCGGCGCCACCTCAGCGCCGCCGCCAACTCCGTCGAATCATCCCGACAACGACAACAGCAACGACCTCTTCTCCACTTCCGACGCCGCCGACGCCCTCTCCCTCCTGCTCAACCGCCTCCCACCCATTCTCTCCCTCCCCACCACCCGCCGCTTTTCCTCCGCCGCCACGTGTCCCCCCTCCTTCTCCCTCTCGCAAACCCCCAACGACGTCCTCTCCTCCGTTTCCCAACTCGGTTTCGCCCAACTCACCGATCACCTAGTCCCCTCCCAACTCGCCAACTCGGCCGAGTCAGAGTCACTCGCACTCTTCGAACTTTCTAGAACCCAGAAGGAGTCCCTCTTCCCAGAGGACAAATGGCCTTTCGGTTACGAAGGCGGTCGTGACGACGAAGACGATGAAAACGGACTTGGCGAGTCGTTTCGGTTCGACTCATCGTGTTCCACCGAGTCGACCGAGTTGGAGCTGGCTTCTCTGCGCGAGTTCGCACGTGCGTTGGAGGAGCTGGGGCTGAAGATAATCAATTCATTAACGAATGCTATGGGTTTGGAAAACCCAGTGGGTTATGATGAGCCGACCCGGTTCTGCTCTGTTATGTGGGTCTCGGAGTGTTTGCCCGGGATGTCGGGTGGGTTTTACCCGTTCATAGTCGGGTTGCAGTACCAGCTTAGGTGTCAGAAATATTCGTTGCTGTCGGATTCTGGATGGGTTTCTGTGTTGCCACACGTGGACTCCATTTTGGTCACTGTTGGTGATGTGGCTCAGGTTTGATTTTCTTTCTTTTTAGGCTTTCCTTTGCTGATTGTGTGATTAATTAATTAATTAATATTTTATTCATACACAATGAACATGACTGTCAAGTTGGGTTTATATTTTGGATGTTGGATAATTTTTTATTTTTTGACAGCAGGATGTTGGATAATTTTGTTGTACAAATCTTACTTTCCTGATATTATTTTATTTTATTTTCTTCTGCTTTACGGGAAAAGCTTATCTATTGTCAGTTTGTCACGTTATCATGTTGGCAGTTGGCCAGTTAATAATCGACTGAGGTTGATGTGAGTGGTTAAAGGTCTCTCATCCTTTAATCAAAGTTTCGAGTTCGAGTTTTGGGTATGGAAAAAGTTGGCCAGTTAATTTTTTTTACGATATATATATGTAATAACACTTTTGCCCCTTATCTAAACTATTGTTAAAAGCCTAAAGCCCTAAACTAATTAAATAAACATGTTCAAAGTGTTGCTTTGCGATTTCAACTTATATAATGCATTATTTATCTGACTAGGTCATCTTTCAGTGGTTGGGTCACACGATAAATGAGAGAGATGTTATTTGGTGGTGACATTCTTATTCTTATATTAATTTAACTTGTGTTCTATTACATTTTAATTAAGTTAGAATTGACAATTTTTAAACGATTCAGATATTAACAATCTGACTATGTTTATATAAAATAACTATTATTATTTTTTAAATTTATTTAGTCATACAATGTGACATGCAAATTCTTATTTTGATGCACGTAGATGGTTTATGTTGGGCCCGTACTATAGCAAGGCGGGCCAGGAGGTAATGCTGAGTATAGCAATGTAGTTATCTGTTTATTTATTTAGAGGAGAGGGGCATAAAGAAAATAATTATTTCTTCTTAAAATATATTATTAAAATATTTTTATAATAATTTTTATATTTAATAAAGAATGTATTGAATGAAAAAAATCATATGTATTTAATGTTTTTGTGACAAAAAATATTCAATACTTTTTTTCATATAGTAATTAAGAGAATTGATTAAGAGTTCGTTTAGGCAATAAAATTGAAATTTTAGTTCAGGGTTTTAATTTCAGACTGAATTGA
Organism: Echinosophora koreensis; assembly: GCA_035048595.1. Classification (NCBI taxonomy): domain Eukaryota; kingdom Viridiplantae; phylum Streptophyta; class Magnoliopsida; order Fabales; family Fabaceae; genus Echinosophora; species Echinosophora koreensis. The sequence goes on along the minus strand of JAPCYP010000019.1, from coordinate 4,025,195 downwards.
AATTGTTTCAAAATTAAAAATTTTATATTTGGATTGTATAAAGAATTAGGGCGTAGATCTATAATTCTAAATTCAATTTCTTAGAATTGGTAATGGTGGCGGCAGCGACGATGTCGGCATCAGTATGGTGATGTTAGTGATGGTTGGAAGATGTTGACGACAACTTGATCGACATTGATAAAGTATGCACAAAGATAATGAATAATAATTATAACATATTATTTTTAACATTTATGTTTGGAATCGGTAATTTTTAGGATCTATGCTAATAATCGAAAATACTATGAAATAGTTATTTTCTGATTTCATGAAAATAGATTTGGAATTTGGAATACCGATTCTAGTGTGCACACCAAATGAAAAAAGTGGAATTTCGAGTTCCAATTCTAAGGTTGTGTTTGGATGGGGTATTTCAAAATTCCAAGGAATTTGAAATCCAAGGTAATTGAATTGTTTCATTTGAATTACTTTCATTTTGAAAATACCTAGTTTGGATGGGGTAATTTAAATATCTTGTATTTCAAATTCCTTATTTGGATAAAACATTTTAATTACCTTCAATTATCAAATTTTGGTTTTTAATATTTATTTTGGATAAGTACACATAACCCTTTCTTGTTTGAGGGACATAAGAAACCAAATTAATAACTTCTAAACCAGAGAAGCATCAAAATGAGAGGATCGTATCTCCATCTAGTACTCATTTTCAAATGTTCAGCAAGCTCATATATCAAATGTAGGAAACCACCGGTAAACCTACAACCAGTAAAAATGCAAGATTAAATGTTTATGATTGTTCAAAACCCATGTTTTGGAAACTAATCCAGTGAACTAGAAACATCATGCTCACCATCATAATTTGCTCAAGACGCATATAGTTTTGAGACAGCCAATGAGGCAACCAGAATAGATGACCAATACAGCACCAAACTTTCTACTCAACTTCTCTTCAAGCCCTCAATTTCTGCACACAATGTTAAATAACAATGGTATAAAAACAGTACTTTAGGACCAGTTCGAGAACAAATAGAATCTCCCCTATATAGCTCAATCCACTAAGCTTCTAAACAGTACTAACAAGGAACCAACCAAACCAGAAACAAAGTAACTCAAAGAGCCCAACAAAAAACAAACCAGAAAACAAGCATAAAAAACACCCCCCAAGAATGTCAAACCAGCAAAATAAAGTACCAGTAGCTAACACAAAATCATCTACTAACTACTGATGCAAATACAAAAATAAGTACTAAAACGAAAAGTACAAATTCAGCTGAGTCATTTCATCGAACAACTTGTGTTCATTCCAAAATACTCAAACTCAGTCATCAATAATGACGATCAACAATATTCGTTAAAAAAAAAAAAAAAGAACAGAAGAGAAGAGAACCAGAATAAGAACAAAAACAAAAACAAAAAACAAAAATAAAAAATAAAAATCCAAGCCATGAGAGAGAGCAAGAGAAAGCAATGACAAGAACCCTAGATTTACCATCGCATAAAAAAAACAGAGATGTAGAAAGCAAGAGTAGATATGATACCAAGAGCAGCTCCAAGTTAGGGCTATGGAGGTGAGGTCTGAGGAATCCATGACGGAGCTGAGGAATTGATAGCAATGGCTGAGAACATGAAGAACGTGAAGCTGAGAAGAGAAAATCGAAAATCGCTGGGAAGGGAAGATTTGAAAATGGCTATAGAGAAGGGAAGAGGAAGAACGTGAATAGTGAAATGTGAGACGTGGCTGAGAGGAATTTTAGAAATTCCTTGTATTTAGGTGGAATTTGAAATTCTCACATTTTAGGTAATACAAATCCCTCCTTAAAATTCCAAGAATTTTAAATTCTTTATACTAGAATATCCGAACAACATAATTTAAATTCAAGTATTTTAAATACCCTCAAACATTACTTCACCCTCTACAAATATCATATCCAAACATACCCTAAAGCTCAATTTCAAGCCTAATTCTATATGTCTGACTGAAATGTGAACTTGAAGAATTGAATGGGAATTGGAGGGAGAAAAAAAAACATTATGCCTCTTGAAAGAAAAAAGTGAATTTGTCTATAAAGTAAGCAAGATTGTTTTAAATTTTAATCCTTAATTTCATCTGAAACACGTAATATTAAATCAATTTGCTCACTTTACACGTAAACTCACTTTAAGGGAGTAATATAGTCTGCAGTGCTCCTAAGGCCGCTGTGTTATATGACTAAACAATTAATATGCAGGTTTGGAGCAATGGCAAATTAAAGAAAGTGAGAGGCAGACCGATGGCCATTGTTGGAGATGAAAAAGATTCACGCTGCATAACAATGTCATTGCTGATAACACTTCCTACACAGAGCACTGTTGCTCCGCTTCTTCCTAATGCAACAATTGGCAATAGCCGCAAGGACCATAAGGAAGAAGATGAAGAAGAAGAAGGCAATGCTGGTGGTGAAGAACTTGAGAGGATGTTCAACTCTTTTGATTTTGAGGACTATGCTTGGAGAGTCTACCATGAACGCCTCAATTTCAAAGATCCACTAGATAGGTATCGTGTCACATAAAAGTTGGACTTATCTCTCACCGGATGATAATGCTACTGTTACATTTTTTATTAGCCATTTGTGATTGTGTGTGAGATTGATTTGGAATGCTGGTCCAACAAGCTTTAAATTTTGGATGGTGAAAAAAAAAAAAAAATAGAAGTTAGAGGACTCGTTGTGATGAGATGTATATGCTCCATTTATTTATTCGATTGATTTTGAGGAGTTTAATAATACAGTCACTGATTCTGATTAAGCAGTGCCTTCAATTGAATATTTATTGTCAAAAACAAATTGTTTATATTTGAAGATGAAAATAATATTCATAGATTAATATTGGATAACCCTTCCATACCATGAAATGGGAATCATAGTCAAGTACTGATTGAAAATTCTAATTTCACTGATGAGGGGATTTAAGTTTTAGGAAAAATTAGTTATTTCTTAACAATTAGATAAAGTTGCACTTTATTTTTTGACTTATTGGATAGAGCCTTTGATTTATTGTGTTTTGAGTTTCCTTGATGTTAAAAATTTTATTTTGTTCAGTCTTTCTTTTTTGTCCTGTTCTTTAGAAAATATGATGTCTTGGGAAGCTAAATTTAGTAGGCGCCACTGGGCTGCATTTTTTGTTGGCGTGTGGTGTGGGTTAGAGAAATTCCATTTGTGAGTGTAGTATGATGCTTTGGGTGCAAGATGCATCCCTAGCAAATTTGCCGTTTTGAAAGAAGTTTTAGAATTGGATTCTTTGGAAAGACATGAGTATATAATTGAGAATGGAGACTGGCTCGTGTTTATGGTGTACTGTTTTCTGAGCATCGTTCATGGAAGACATCCCATTCTAGTGGAGTGTGGAAAAAACAAAGGCAGAACAGCCCTTTCTATATGTTTGGGAAAATTGTAGGGAGCCCTATTTTTTTATTAGAATCTGCCAGGCCCAAAAGTTTTGGTTTTTTGTTGGAAGAAGAGGTTGGGGGATAATTACTAAAGGAAAAAAAACATGTTTTTTTTCTGGGGGAAAAAAGAAAAACATGTTTGATTCCACAATGGAGAGTATCATAATTGCTTTTGCTTCCTGTCAAAAGTGATATTAGTAAAAATAGAGATGTTTGTTAATGTTAGGTATAATAGGTTTTGTTTTCAAACATGATTATAGTAAAAGCTACAGAAAGTAGCTTTTAGATTGAAGCTACAGAAATTTACACCAAGTTTCACTTCACATCAATTGTTTTCAAAATAAAAATATTCAAATATAAATCACTTTACTCCAAACTCAATTATAGCCAAATCATTTTTATTCAAAATTATGTTTATTAAACATTCATTCAAACATATAGAAAATAGAAGAGACAGGGAGAGAGAGATTTTTATGTAGTATTTTTAAAAATAATCCTAAGAGTCAGAGCTTTTCTGATCTTCTTGAAATATTGCATTTTCTTCTATATTTTATAATTGTCTCAAATGCTTTATGTTTTATTTTTGGTGCATCTAAAAGCTTTATCTTTTTGTCCTGAATCTTTTTCCATGCTATACATTCAAGGGAGTACCTTAAAATTATTTTCTATTATGGCTATGTTTAGCAAAAATAACTGATAAGCTAGCTGATAGCTGATAAGCTAATTTTTAGAAGCTAACTGATTGAATTTGAAGTGTTTGATAAAATTAGCTGTTTGAATTAACTTATGAATACAAAATGACATAAAAGGACATCTTTATATAACACTTATATAAATCATTTTTAAAATTTATTAATGTGAAAAACTAAAATCTTTTTTTTTTATGGAGAAAAAGTATTATGCTCAATAATAAAAATTAAAATCTTATGCTCAATAATAATTTAAATAAATATAAAATTATATTTAATATATATCATTTACGTATTATGCATGATATTGATATATGAGCAACTTGTAATATGAATATATGTAGTAGATGCAAAACCTGCAAAAATATATTTAACATATGTAATATATCACTAACCCTTTTTTTTTACACAACTAACCTAAACACTTAGGTAATGTATCATATATAAATTTTTATAAATTGATTGTATAGAAGAAAACTGGGTAAAATAGGAAAGAGGGAAGATGAAAGAGTGTACGTAATAAAATAGTGAAAGTGGGACAGTTGGGTAAAGTGAGAATATGATTAAAATAATAGGGGTAAAAGTGGGAAAAAAATTGATAAGCTATAAACTATAAGCTAAAACGCTATTTCAAATAGCTTATCAGAAAACGTTATAAGCTCATACAATAAGCTTGTTTACCAAACACCTCTAATTTGGTCAACCAAATTATAAGCTAGTCAAATAAGGTATAAGCTAGCTTATTGTGCATACCAAACAGAGCCTATGTGTATGTTTGATGTTTGATATGAAATTAAAATTAGGGTTAAAATTGTTAGGAGGTGAAAACTTCTATGGGCTACATGTTAGTATGTTTAGATTGACTGTATTATGAAGGGAAATAGTTTAATAGAGCACCCCTTGTTTGGTTGTCTTTATCAAATTTCAGTTCAGGTATTCCTTGTTATCAAAGTTCTGGCGTTCCCAAAGGTGGAGGTCACTTTGCGCATAAGAAGGTGTTGAATGGGTGCTTGTCATGTATCTTTTTTGTTTTTTGGGTAACACTTGTCATGTATCCTGATCAGCTTAGTTTGCCAATGTAAAAAGATCTTTATACTGCACCCAATTAAATGCTTAAACTATATCGAAATGCAACCAACAGATCGGGATTTGATAACACATGCCGGCGGGCATGAGACATGAGTCGTAGCTCATCCTATGGTGGTCTGCTCCACGCCCCCCACACCGTTGGACCCTGGACCGCATTGATTTTATTTGTTAGGGATTTTCATTCTTCATTCTTCCCTTCCATTAGTTAATATTAGGTGATCATTATTTATCTAAGGGGTCGTTAATACTTTCAAGATCGGCATGTTTGGCTTTTACACTCAGTGATGTTGCCAGTTAGCTAATTTGATGTAAACATCTGAAAGTTTTAATCAGATGTTTGGCTTTGATGCCTTTATAAGTTTGCCTTTCAAACTAATAAGCTGCTTATGTATATTATAATTATCTTGAATGCACACCATTTGGTTTAAAGATAGAATGCTCTCCAGCCTCTCTCTATGTACTACACAGAATGAATAGCAGTTAGGAGAGAAATATTAGATATATGTTTTATGTTTTCTTCCTGCAGAAGGTGTAATCCTACATTGGAATCCACTTCTTGAACAATCCTTTGGAATCTCAAATATCATATATACCCATTGTTTCTTGAAATATCATTTATCCTTTGCCTACTAGCACAATCGTGGAAGACCAAACCATCCTAACCAAACCCAAATTTTCTTTGAGCTTGGAAGTAGCATTAATGTTAATTTTAACATTTACCCAAGCATTCATAGGAGTAGGGTTCAACCAACTAAAATCACGTTATGTACAGTTTTTTTCTAATCATAGTTATCATTTTTTGACTATCAATGCTATGCATTATTGGCTTGAAATTCCTAATTTTCTCTCTTTCTTCTACCTTTGCTTCACTTTTTATGTTATTTTTAAATAGGATCCCAAGCAATAAGGTTACTTGTCTAAAATTATTCGCAAAATAGGTAGATTAGTCCCAATACTTTTTTTAATTTTTCACATCGGTCCTATGAGTTTTATTTATTTTTTCAAATTGGTCCTATAAGTTACGTTCTGTTTTCATTTGAGTCCTTTCCGTTAATTTTGATCTTACAGAGTCAGATCAAAAGTCACGTGTCAGACTAACATGATAGCCACGTCAGGTCAAAACTAACAGCGTTAGGTCAAAATTGACGGAAATGACTAATGTAGAAATGGAATATAACATGTATGACCAATTTGAAAAATAATAAAATTTATAGGACTGATGTGAAAAGTAAAAAAAAAAAGTATAGGACTAATATACCTATTTTCCCAAAATTATTTAACTAAATTACATGGGCTATAAATTGATCATACATTCAAACTAAAACATGCTCGAAGGAGAGGTGCTTGCAAAAAACTTTGACACTCAAATTAGGCTTAGAACAAAGAAAAGAAAAGAAAAGAAAAGAGGAATAAAGGCATTTATGGGTAGATGAGTTACCCTTTAACTGATACTCTTCATCTTCAGGGGATTAATCCTACGGCTACCGGCTCCAGGAATATCGTGGGTTCCATCCCGATAAAGAAAAAAGGCAGAGAGAGTGAATACTTGCACAAAGTTGGATTAACTTGGCAAATGAGACACTCAATCTTGTCCCAAATGGTCTACTACAGTCCAATGAATTAGTTAGTAAAACAGAAATAAACTACAATAAAATTGGACACAAGAAAAACACTTAATGTTTTTGGTATAAGAAGAACTTGTTCATTTTCCACCATCTTTGACCTGATTAAAAAATTATTGTTAAAATAATTAGAACTTCGAGAGTTCGAGGATCTCCACTCATTTTATGCCAAAAATTATAATTTCTCCAGTCAATCTAGGGATTTACAAATATTAATGGAAGCAACTATCATCAATCTTCCATGCATGTGCAATTCAGGGCAACGATTATTATAAGATGCAAGCTGGTTAAGTTGAAGTAATTAATGGAAAGTCCATATCACATGGAAGGCTTAAGATTTTTATAATTTTTCTTAATGTGAAAATATCATATGATTACGATTGGGTCACATAAAAGAAAAAATACCATAGACTGAGACAAAAGGATTCAAATAATCAAATCCCTTATTACTTCCCTTGCTTATAATTGAATAGAATACAGACATTTTTATTGCCACTTTTAATTAGTTGACTCAATGACTTATAGAATCTGGACCCTGCCGCTGGAGTGGGCTTCTCGAAACACAACTACGCATGACTCTCTATGACCATCAAAAACATTACATTGCAATCTGAAACTGAAAGACAACAACATTCTGTCCACCAAAGTGCCTTAAAACCACCACACCTCCCACCCTTTCAACTGAATGAGACTGCTACCAACTTTGAAGGCTTTGAGATCACTCCTCTATATTCCTCTCCCTCACGTATTGTCTGAATAAGAGGGAGGTATTGAAAGTGGTTGCCAATGTATCATAGTGAATTAAATATAGAAAATAAAATAAAATTAAATCAATAATATTATTTGTACAACAAAATTTGCTAACATCGTGACACTTAATGTGTGTGTTTGGATGGGCTTTGGGCAAACACGATTTTTGAAGGAATTGATTTTGTAGAATTGATTTAGTTAAAAGCCAGTTAAAAGTGAAGTAATTTGTGTTTGGATGATATTATGAAAAAGTGATTTATTAACTCGACATTACCTGTCAAGTCACAAATTGCAGAATCAATTTTCCGATCCAATTTGAAAGATACAAATGTTAGCTTCAGGGTAAACGTGATTTTGGGGTTATAATCACTTTTTAACCATGAGACTGAGAGCCACATCAAATGTATTTGGTCAAACCACGTTTGACCATGATCGAAGCACACCCAACAGTTGAAACCTTCAAACCAAATACATACTTAATAATGTTCAAAATCATAATTAATGATGTGATGTACTTGATTAATGAGTATATCAAGATGAATAACTCATTAACCATCCATTAAGCTTCATTAACAAAGATTTTGTATATCATTAACTAAGTTGTCGGTTAACAAGTTACTCCTCTGCTAAGGGTGTACCTATCAACCAAGTCCAACATGTCATTAACCATGATTTTAAACGCTATTAACTACGAATTACCATATCAAATTTTGTTGTTCAACTAACATTTTTGAAATAAAATAGAGAAACAGATAGTGAACTTGAGAATTGAGAAAGACAGCTCTCCCTCCACCAAATAATAGCCTCTCTTCTCTTTGTTCTGTTGCAGTTTCTTTCTTCCGAGACAAGAGCATTTCACCAAACCCCGATTAAACAAACAAACACAACCTAATACTTGTCTTCAACTCAGGTCTCTCCTCCTTTCTCTCTCAAATGTCTCTCATTGCTTTCTCTATATTTCTACCTCTCTTTTCTTCCTCTTTCTTCAGGCCTTGTTGTTATTCTGATATATCAATCCACTCTTTCTCTTTCTCTTTCCCATGCAGCCTCTTCGCCGCAAGACCCCTCTTTTCAACTCAGAAACAGGAGCAACAATAATGAAAGGCCGCAAGAACAACAACCTCTCCATTTTTGTGGTGGTTTTCTCTATTTTCCTCTTTGGGGTCTTCATGTACAACGAGGATGTTAAGTCCATTGCAGAGTTCCCATTTTCAAGGCCTAAAGCTCAAGAAATCCAAGAAGGTGAATCAAAACCAGTTGAGTCTGTTGTTCAAGACAGTGTTGTTGTTGTTCAAAGGGATCAAACCAAGAAAGATGTCGTTGAAGAAGAAGACAGTGTCACAGTCTCAGTTTCTAAGAACTCAAGAGCTCAACTTGAGAAAACCCAAGATGGTGAAGAAGATTCTGATGAAACCCAAGAAAGGATAATTGGTTTGGAAACACTTGTTGAGACAGAGAAGGAGAAGAAGATTGAATTGCCAGTTGTGGAAGAAGAGGAGGAGGAAGAAGAGGATGAGGTTGTTGAGTTGCCTCCAGAAGATTGTGACTTGTTTAATGGGGAATGGGTTTTTGATAATGTGACACATCCTTTGTACAAAGAAGATCAATGTGAATTCCTCACTTCACAAGTGACATGCATGAAGAATGGAAGACCTGATTCTATGTATCAGAATTGGAGATGGCAACCAAGAGATTGCTCTTTGCCCAAGTAAGCAATTTAGTTCTTTTAATTAATTTTTTTTTTTATTTCTCAATCTTTTCCCAATTTTTATTTTTTAATATAATATTATTATTGATTGAACTTTTTGTGGACTTATTAAGGTTCAAACCAAGACTGTTGTTTGAGAAGATTAGAGGGAAGAGGCTTATGTTTGTTGGAGACTCACTGAATAGGAACCAATGGGAATCAATGGTTTGTATGGTTCAGTCTGTGGCTCCTTCAGAAAAAAAGACCTGGTACAAGAATGGTTCTCTAGCTATCTTCAAAATTGAGGTTATTCTTTCTCCTTTTGCATCATCATCATCATAAATCATACTAATTTTCCATAATGATTAACCACAGGCATAACATCATGATTGATACACTGGTGAAGCACTTCTCATCTTATTCATTAAAAAATAAAATAAAAGAGTACCATTCATCTTCATTAATTATTGGTTTATTACCCTTTATGGGCTAGAATCAGTGTAACCGTGCAATAAGAATCATTTATTTGCATTGATGAGGGCCACTGAATTACAAAATGGGGTTCTTTAAATACCAAGTCATGACCTCTTTAATTAGCCTTTGTTTGCAAGTTATGGCTTTGGAAGATTGTGCCAATTTCCTGGTAGTTAAGAAAGGACATGTTGTGTCAGGGGATAACGTGGGCCAATGTAATATTTCTTGGGATCTACTCCAATAGTGACTAGCTTGTTGTGTGTTTCTGCAGGAACCTGACTACATTACTACAGTAGAGTTTTATTGGGCACCATTCCTTGTAGAGTCAAATTCAGATGATCCAAACATGCATAGCATATTGAACCGTATAATCATGCCTGAATCGATTGAAAAACATGGGGTGAATTGGAAGGATGTGGACTACTTGATTTTTAACACCTACATTTGGTGGATGAACACTTTTAACATGAAAGTCTTGTAAGCACAAGATCACTCTACTACCCCTTTTGTTTCCTTTTTTTTGAGGTATCTTATTTTCCAAGCAAATTCATGACACTCATGTGTATTTGTCTTGTTTGTGGGGATGCAATGCAATAGACGTGGGTCTTTTGATGAAGGGTCCACGGAATACGATGAAGTGGCTAGGCCAATAGCATATGAGAGAGTCCTCAAGACATGGTCAAAATGGGTGGATGACAATATTAACCCAAATCGGACCAAAGTTTTCTTCACCAGCACGTCCCCTCTTCATATCAAGTAAGATGCCCAAATCTTAATTCCTGCCTTTTCATCTATAGAAAAAATGAATTTGGGATAAACAAACAAACATTGATGTTGTGGTATGAACAGTGATGTCATATAGATAATGACATATAGATGCAAATAAATTTAATGTGTTGACATATATATCTTAAGGTGTTATCTTGTATCATATCTAATACGAAAAATTTGTTAGTATTTAATACAAACATTACTCGATTTTTAAAATGTTCATGTTTGATGACAAATCTTTATCTAATTTTAGAATGTGTTCTTTCATATTTGATAACTTGGATCATGAATATTTTTTGTTGAGTACTATCATCAATTTATTGTGAAAAGCTTATTATGACACCAAATGATTTAATCCACTTGCAATGCTCCACAAGCAGAGAGTCACTTTTAGTACACAACATATTTCTTATGACATTAGGTGAGAACATCTTCGGGGTAAACTATTTAATAACATGGCTGGCGTTTTCACTTTAGATTTTTGGTAGTTAGTTGGTGACCCACTGACCCACTAGTATTTTCTTTATTTTTTTGTTTTTACTTTTGCATAGTTTACTATGAGTACTTAACCATTATGAATACTTTTGCACATTGGCCTTTGAATTCAATATTTTTTAATTAACCATATGATTTTGTAGGAGTGAGGATTGGAACAACCCAGATGGCATAAAATGTGCTAGGGAAACCACTCCAGTTCTCAATATGTCCACCCCATTGGATGTGGGCACAGATCGTCGCCTTTTTGTCGTTGCCACCAATGTGACACAATCAATGAAGATACCAGTGTACTTCATTAACATCACTGCCTTATCAGAGTTCCGAAAAGATGCACATACATCTGTTTACACCATACGTCAGGGCAAGATGCTAACTCCAGAACAACAAGCTGACCCAGCTACTTATGCAGATTGTATACATTGGTGTTTACCAGGATTGCCGGACACTTGGAACGAGTTCCTTTATACGCGTATCATCTCTCAATCCTGACCAACATGTATAAATATTTTTCAACTAATACTTTTGTTTTCCCTTTTTCTCTCCACTTAATTGTTATTATTCTCCTTTTACATAAGAAAAAACCCTTCATTTCCCCTCAAATGCCCCGGTTTTTTGGTCTCTTGAATTTTTGTAATTTTTCTCGAGTCATTCTCAATTATTTTTCTTAGGATTTTGGACATTTTCCCCCTCCTATTTCCTCATGTTTCTTTGTTAAGTCAATTTAGTCGAAGTCTAAAGCACAACAAGCAATTGAATTGTACAATGTATCCTTGAAGAGAAAATAAAGTAATTACACAATTTTTATAAAGTTAAGGGCTCATCTATGGTCCCAAAATACTTGCATCTTAAAATATTACATCTGTGCATGTGAAAAATGATATAACAATTATTATCAGATAATTATTTTAGAATACATCTAATTTTGACCCCGATCATAGATGACCGAGCTACAGGCTCCTTTAGAAATAGACCAAATCAAAACCGGCCCGTGATCACATAATAAGGTTTAAGGTTGAATAAATATTTAAATTCTATGATACTTGCTCAGAATGGGATGATACTAAAATTACAATTTAAGAAGCCTCCTGTAAAAAGATCGGCATGCCCTAGATAAGAATATTAATCGATTCATTATACGTGGCATGGTTAACTTGCAGTTTGCAGCTAGTACTCATCAAGACTTGCTCTTTGTATTCACAGTGAAAGCAGTTCACGAACGCAAGACCGTTAAAACAAGATAATCATGATATAATTAGTAAAAGATCAAACGTTTATATACACCTGAAGTACCCAGCTTCAGGGGACATACTCTCAGTCAATTTGGTTTGCAGACCAGGAGTAAAAACGCTTTACTAGCAACAGTGATGTAAAACTATTGTACATAAGTATTTGTATAATCAATAGATTGGTGACCTATGATCTGGACAAACATCTATCTATCTCACTAATAACTTTGATATGAGTTCTTGGAAAAGACAGACGCAACAAGGGAATTGAAGATGATGACATGAGCTTGGGTTTGACTCTATCAATAGCTGTCTTGATCACAGAAGAAGCTGGTACATCAAACCACTGAAGGAACCAAGAAAGAAGGATTGAACGTTTATCTTGGGATTCCCCATCAGGCCATTTCCCCAATTTCAAATATTTATGAAAATCATCCTTCAATTCCTGGGAACAATTTAGGAGCCCTTCCACCTGCTTCCTAAGAGAACCCACAAACGTTGATTGCACAATTCCTCCTTTTGAAGCAGATAATTTTCCAGTCATCAATGCCTCAATATAAGTCAGTGCAAGCTGCAAGCAGATATAATTAGTATTAAGTCATGCACAAGCTTATAAAGGGTAGCCTACATACATCATTATGAAGCCTGGGAGGGTCAAATGTAAGCACCCTGCAGGCTTACCCCCTTAGCGGAGAGGCAGTTCCTAAGACTGGAAACCATACCTCTAGGTCACCAACAAACAACCTCACCATTGCACCAAGGCTCACCATCGTAGATGCTTACATAGTTTTTAATTTACTTGACAGGCTTAATGAGTAAGGTTTATTTGATTGGACAAACCAATCACAAACAGGTCTACAAATGAGCATAATTTAATTCATCCCTAGTAAAACATGATAACTGATGTTTAACTGAGATGTATATGATATTGTATCCATTAGGAGCGTAAATAATTTGAGTTACTCAAGAACTATTGGAATGAGTCAAGCTGAAGCTTTACAGACATGAGTATGACAGTGAAAGTTTGCAAATAGTATCTGTGTGCATGTGCATCTTTATGTGTGCTAACCATGTTGAAATTATAATATTATATAGTGCATTTTTTTGGTGTGAGTGATCAAGTGGAGAGCCGAGAGCATTTTTTTGAAGAAGATTAATATACCAATAAGTAGAATAAATGATGATTTAACCATTTTTATATCAGATTCATGTTCATTTTAACCTTTTTTGAGAGCAATAAAGTTGTAAACATCTTATGTAATGGATTATAAATACAAAAGATTTTTTCTTTTCTTTTTTTACTCTTCAATCAAACCATGAACAAGCTAAAAGAACTGAGGTCAAGCTTCATAATGCCTAAACAAGTTAAGCTTAAACTTTAAATTTGGCTTGAGTAGTCTTTTTTTCTCACAAGCCAAGCCCGAGCTTCAAGTGCTCGGCATGGCTTGACTCATTCACACCTAATTAAGAGACCAAAAATTGGTAAACGCCCAGCATGGCCAAATCAGAGGAGATAACAACAAATGGTAAGAAAAAAGTTGTATATCTAAAGAGCTGAACGTGGAAACCAGATCAGAACTCCAGAGACAGAATGATACTTGAAAAAGGGCAAGTTCTACCGTGAGAGACCTTGTCATGTCTCTCACGATGAGCAACTTGTTAGAGCCATCAGATTGAAAAGGTCCACAATCCTTACGGTGCACCGCCTACATCGAGTTTTTTCTCATCTCCTTCTCTGCCCATCCATCCAAAGACCCTCACCAGAAACTCTCTCCTTCTCCGCTCAGCCACCACTCAGCCACCACGCATCCATCACTCAACCACCATGTAGCCACTGCGACCAGACTCTGCTTCGCCGCCGCAAGCAGATCTGCCCAGCACCGCACTCGCCGCCGCGTCACCAATCTTTGCCTCGTCGTCACAACCACGGGCCACCAGATTCGCGCCGCCCACACCACTGATTCCAACCCAGTCCGCGAGCTCGGACCCACCGCACTCGTCGCCACTCGTAATCTCTGCTCCGCCGCCGCGTCTCCCCGATCTGGAAATGAGTGGTGAGGCGGTGGGGAGGTTGAAGGTCGTGGGGACTAGGGAGGTTGAAGGTGGTCAGAGGTTGAAGACGCTCTGCGACCAGACTCTGCTTCGCCGCCGCAAGCAGATCTGCCCAGCACCGCACTCGCCGCCGCGTCACCAATCTTTGCTCGTCGTCACAACCACGGGCCACCAGATTCGCGCCGCCCACACCACTGATTCCGACCCAGTCCGCGAGCTCGGACCCACCGCACTCGTCGCCCCGATCTGGAAATGAGTGGTGAGGCAGTGGGGAGGTTGAAGGTCGTGGGGACTAGGAAGGTTGAAGGTGGTCAGAGGTTGAAGCCGCTGTAGTGGCGGCGGCGGTGGCAGATGCAAGAGGAGGTGGGGTGGGGTTGTTGGTGCCGGAGGAGAGGGGTGGAGGTGGGTGACGGAGGACAGAGGTGGTGGGTGGCGGAGGAGGGAGGTGGTGGGGTTGGGAAGGAGAGGCAAAATGATTTAGTGTAGGCAGGTGCATAACAATATCATGTACCATCATCTCATCAACGGTATTAAACGGTCTCTCACGGTGAGAGACCTAAAGAGGTCTCTCACCGTAGCCGCAGCCCTTGAAAAAGTAAGAAACTCACCTTAAAACCAGATATAGAAAGTGAGTCACCAAAAACAATGGCACCAGTAGTGACTTGATCAGCCATTGATTCAACTGTAGTGTATAATGACAAATATACCTGCATTAAAAAAAAAACACTCAACGAACATACAATCAGAATATCCACATTTATATAGATCTTGCTCATAAAATTTCATGTTAATTGGAAATTTATTTATATTCTATTTGTAATTCAGGCATTCAGCATATAAGATTAGCGTCCAAAATGTGAAATGTAAAATACAAGTCACTGACTACTTGAAACTTTACTAATGAATAAACAATTTAGCTGAAATTTGGCATGTATGATCAACATGAAAATATTCTTTTCAACAGTTGGGATGGTGAAAATCAAATTTTACAAGTCATTCAACAATGCTAATGTGCAAAATCTTTAATCTGGTGTCAGCAAATTATAAATCATAAGACGCATCAAATCATATCACAGCTTTCCATGTCAATCAAGAATTAATTTATAATAGATACGGTAAAAACCAGCATTTAATTTTTAAATTCGGATCTATAATTTATTGAACTTAGAAAGTAAAAGCTATTCTTTTTACACTTGCCTGTAAAAGAGCTGGTCTATCCTTGCTCACACACTCAAATAATACTTGCAAGCAAAATTCCTTGAAATCAACATCAGATCTGAAAGCAAATGTCATTAGTTTACTTAGATATTGCAACATCTTTACAGCAGAGATATGCAATATTATCTGCAAGAAGTCAGTGTAATTAGTTTTCACATCTTTGATTTATCATTATGATTTTCAATATGAATCTAGGGAATGACAGAATATAGTTTAGGAGCCTAAAAAAGAAAAAGAAAACAAAACCTCTTTGTAAGAAAGATGCCAATCAGGCATGACTAGTTAATTATGATGCAAAGATAGAGATGAAAGCGACCTTCTCACCCTTGAGAGTATTTTCACCATGCAACATATTGTAATTGTGCGAGAAGTTTGGATAGATAACAAAGGAGGCACCTATATAGCCTATTCAATCACAATACATTGCTAAGAGCCTAAGATAATGTGATCTGACCAGTAAGGGTAGAATTCCACACAACACATTGTTTAAAAATTTTCAGCAGCTAGAGGGCTCCTATATGTATATGTATATGTACATGTATCCTTGGCACTAATCTAATATTTAAGAAACTTTTAATAAATCAAACAGATAGAACGGAATACTGAAGATATAATAAAACAAAACATGGATGCCAAGACATGGGATGAAAAAATAATCTAGAAATGAGCTTACCTGTCATGCCAGGAGGGGTCACAGCAGAGTTGCGCAAAAGCAATCAAACTAGGATCAGATGAGAAGGTACCAACCAACTGATCAACTGTGACAGAACTAGGTCCATTGTGGATGTCGGAGGCCATATCAGATGCTTTTAAACTTGTCAGGCCAAACACCTAGATCAAACTAAAATTAATCTGGGTGTATGATATTTGTGCAAACTTGTATAACAATATCAAATACTATGCAATTGCAACCTTGTGCATTGCCCGTGACAGGAGCGACTGACAACCAATGGGATCATCAACATATGAGCAAGCTCCAACTTTTCTTTTGATATAAAGAACACCAGAATTAAACGGATTATTCTTGTCCCCAAAATTCCACCAAGGTTTATCTGTTATTAAATGCATAATTTGGGGTTATCCGTTTAAAAAGAATATAATTCAAATCTTAAATGAATATAAGATCATATAAACAGAATAATCATTTATGGTCACCTTCAGGGTCAAAGTCTATTACTTGAGGCCAATAGCGAGGCCCACAAACACGTATTCTTTTTAACTGCAACCACCAAATTGAAACAAATTAGATCTGCAAAGGCTTTCCTCTAATCCAACAATAAGGAATAGATATGTAACATATAAAACCATTCATGAGCCTCCACCAAATGGCAGATGATTGTGGGAAAGATGGCACATGACATGATATAGCCTCTATGACCAAGTGGTCATGAATCTCATCCATGTCGACCCCATTCTTCTGAATAAAAGGTTGATTTTAGCACAAGGTAAGGTGGGGCTGTGCATTCTCTACCCTTTAAGCCCAGAGGACTCTTGCATGAGGGGGCATATTAGATATAAAACCATTCATAAGCCTCCACCTAAAAGCTTAAGCTTTTGGGAGAGATGATTCATGACAAGATTCGTTCCAAAATTAATCAAGTAAATATAATTCAAATGGGAGAATTCTACCCCAAAATAGATAAACTAAGCAAGAAAAACTGGAGTTCCAAAATTAATCAAGTAAATATAATTCAAATGGGAGAATTCTACCCCAAAATAGATAAACTAAGCAAGAAAAACTGGAGTACCCCACGGGATTTCATTCATAGACCATCCAGACTTACAATAGCTCGTTCTGGCAGAAGGCAAGGGGTGACCTCACAAAAGCTTGATTCTGCATAATGTTCAGTTTCTTTGATTGTGACTTCAAGAGGAGCATAAACAGGCAAACCTGTGTCAACATCAACTGTCTGAATCCATCGCGCCTCTGTTGCAAGGACGTATAGATGGCGAAATGCCTGTAGAAAACTTTCTTCAGAAGAACGTAATTTCACAGAGTAAACTACAAATCCCTCTAAGCTTTTATCACAAAGTACAGAAATTCCGGCAATCTGATATACCTGAAGGTGGCATCTGTTATCATTTGGACCAGTAGGCAAGCGTGGATATAGAGTAATTAGCAAAGCAGCAATGGAACTGTTGTTTGTTGAAAATGTTCGCATTCCACCACCAAGAAACAAGAAACCAATAGCTAAGCTTACCTAAAACAGAAGATTTGTATAACACAAAATTAAAAATGGATACTGAAAAAATCTAATTAGTAAACTCAATTAAAACAAGAAAATTTCAAGCATATACAAGATTTTGCTTTAATAGTGAACAATTTTTTTATTCTTTTTTTCTGAATGGAAGTACAGGAAGCATATGAATTTCAAACTGATTGTTTATATGCATACACACTATATATGTATTGATATTTATATGCATAAACACTATATATGTATATATATATAAAAGACAATTTCTAGATCATTAGGCCTTTAGCATAATGCCATTTATCTTCCGCCACTAGGGATGTAAATTTTACCCGTATCCGCGGATATCCGTGAATAATATCCGCAACGGGTAGAAAATGGATGCCTTAATGGGTATCCGTGATTAAATTAAATGGATATTTTCTCTACCCGCTTGTTAATGGGACGGGGGCGGATATTGTAGTATCCATACCCGCGGGTACCCGCTAAGGTGAAATTACTAAAATACCTTTACATATATAAACCAAATGCCTTATTTTTTTACTATCCTTATTTTGTTTTTGAAATTTGGCAGACACAACACCCAAACCCTATCATACACAAGCCGTATGGATCATTATCTTAAGTATTATTGCTTTTGTTCAATTATTATGTTATGAATTATTGCTTCTAGATTAATGCTTGGGGATTAATGTTTATTTGTGAATGTTGTCAAGACAGGGGTGTTTGAATAAAAAATTTACTGTAATATCCAATAATTTTGCGAGGTGTTTGAATATCCATGGATACCCGCAAATATTGATAAATTTGTTAAAAACCAGCAAGATGGATACCCGCACAGATATGGGGTGGGGACAGATATGAAATTCATCCAATGGGGCGGGTAGTGGGGGGCTACTACCTGTACCCGCTCTGCCCCATTTACATTCCTATCCGCCACCTAAGGTGCACTTCAGTCCCCAACCCCCTGAAAATATAAGTTCCAAAGCCAGCTTCTCATATTCTCCAGATTTATTTTTTACAAAAAAGGGACCACTTGTAGAACTTAAACTTACTGCCATCTGAATACCATAATTTGACTGTCCATCTGCACAATTTCTGCTCCTTAGAAATCTCAACAATCGAAAGGTCTGTAAATGTCCAGA
Organism: Echinosophora koreensis; assembly: GCA_035048595.1. Lineage (NCBI taxonomy): Eukaryota > Viridiplantae > Streptophyta > Magnoliopsida > Fabales > Fabaceae > Echinosophora > Echinosophora koreensis. The sequence goes on along the minus strand of JAPCYP010000019.1, from coordinate 4,006,355 downwards.
CCCAGCCATAACCTGGCATGCATAAGTTTAATCATAGAATTAACACATGATCATAATCTTTAATTAGTTGACGGTGGAAGGAAGGGGGAAGCAGGTACCACAGATAGAGAAAGAACAATAAGGTGAAGGCATGTTTCCAGTGTGGCCCGATCAACATAGCGGGAAAGTCCCTTTGGGAAAACCTTTTCACTTGTAGGGGAAACAGGCTTGATCTACAAGATAAAATAAAACATTTAGAACCAACCACTTAACATGCATGGAGGAGTTAAGCAGATAGTTTTATGGACTGACCTCATTAAGAAAGTACACAGCAAATTCATAAAGTAATTCCTGTGCATTTCCATTTCTTGTGCCAGCAAACACCAGCCCTTACATGAATAAGAAGAAAAAGTTTCAAGAAAAAGATGAAACAGCATCATAACCACTGAGTTGCTGCAAGGCTCTAGCTAGGAAGTTAGAAAATATAGAAGAAACCACCGTTAAAAAAATATCATCAAGGACAACCATAGCAAATGAGGACTTAAATAATTTCAGTCGTATACCTTTGATATAAAAAAAATTTAGAAAATAACAACATACAAGAACAAAGATCAATGACCTAAAATAGTGGTAGAAGCACAATATTAAATTAATCATAAAATGAGTGCAAAGGCCAAAGAGAAATTTTACCAAGAGATATACAAGCTCCAGCCACTATATTAACATAAGCCTGTATAAAAGCCTCAGCATTCATATCATCGATATCATTTTCATCATCTCCAAGGCATTCAACACCACATCTAACAACTTCAGGGATTTGAGAAAAAACCCAATCTTTTGAGGGATGAACCCTGCAAAAGAAGAACAAGCAGCAATCAAAAGAGTGACAAACAGATTCAAGCAAATTGTAGCAGTAACTTAAGAGACCAGCACAAACCTGCTCCACATTACTAAATTTCGAGCAATGACACGAAGCATTATGAAGTCAGGCCTCACATATTGCAAATCAAAACATGTATTCGGAATTGAGAGCCTAGAAACAATAGCCTCAGATTCTGTCTGTCAAAAGAATACAGTTCAGTGCCACAAAGACTCCATAGAAAGTTAGACTTCAGAGTTATATACTTATCATATATTAATAATAAGGATATACTTAAAAGGAAGCGACAAATATGTAGGCAATGATAATACTGAACCACTTCCTCATTATTAGAAATATCAAAAAAATGTTCATGTCCTTCACCTAACAGCTTTAAGCTTTTGTTCATGACATGATTTCAGAGCCTATCCTAATCATGTTGGGCCACCCACAAATGTCCAGTCAAGGGCATGAGGGGGTATTGAGCCCCACATTGGGTGGGTATATCCGTATATGGGCAAAGTATCCCCTATAATGACTTGGGCAACCTCCCCACTTGAGATAGCTTTCGGGATGGAGTTAGACTCGGATATACTAAAACTAAAATGGTATCAGATTCTCTATATACAAGTGATCTAGAGTTTGAATTGTTTGATCCTTGCCACCCCATTCTTCTAAATAAAAGTTGAATTTCAGCTCATGGTAAAAATGTGCATGTGCATTATTCACACTTCAAGCACAAAGGGCTCGTGTGAGGGGGTGTTAGACATATAATAAAACCATTCATGTGCCTTAAAGTAATAGCTTAAGCTTTGGGGAGAGTTGGTTCATTCCAAATAAAATCTCTAAAGGAAGAAAACTACTTAAAAAATGCAGTAGCTAAACAGACATCTTGCTGACATATCTATTATTTATTGTAGAGGGAGTTCACTGGAAGTACTTTCAAAAACATCAAAGCGAGGGCAATGGTGGCACCAGGTGCAGTGACATCAATGTTGACTGTTGTCCCATCCATCATCTACAACAAGAAATAGGAGATGTAAAAATGTTTATAGTATGCGGAAGAGAATCCCAACCATAAAATATCTCCTACATACTCTTTCTCCATGCTTTCTTTCTATTCGATGACCTTCAACACTACACAATTTTATTTTAGTTTTGATTAATTATGGAGAAGAAATATGAATTGAATTCACTGAACCTGTGCAGAACCACGAATTTCGTCCATTGATGTTGTCGAAAAATGAGATCTCTCCTGATGCAAATGTACTTGAGTGTCAAAACAAAAAACATGATAAAATAGGCTCAAAGAGCCTACAGAGGATTAAAAATTCACAATGGCACAGTCTCTTACAAGCATTCAAACTTGCCTCATTATTAAAGAAATAAACAGATCCGAAATTCTCAAAAAGAAAAAAAAGGAAACTGGAGAATTTGTTACAAAACATACACTGTAAACTTTGCCACCGATGTAGAGAAACAGACGATTCACAAACGTGTCAATGAATCCAAGTGCATCTTCTCCCCTTCCTTCAGGCAAAATTTCTTAGTTAGATAAAGAAACAATAAATCAAGATCTAAAAGCTGCTATTTATTAGTATTTATACCGAGTGCAACAAGACCCAGTGCAAATCCTGCAGAAACAGCATGGCCCTCTCGCTCAAGAACATTATCACCTCCACTTCGGCGCCCAATTTCACCCTGGAAAAAAATTACTTGTAGATATAGTATAAAACCAATAATCAAATGGAAAACATGGGTGACAATTTAAAGTACATACTGCAACTATGCAAACCCGTATACAACCAGAGAAGCCATAAGTACTTTTACCCAGGATGAAAAGGAACTATGCATACAAAAAATGAGTCATAAAAGGAATTGATGTATTGCAAATTGAGGCAGGTTTATCAAAATATGAAGGACCATAGGATCTGTACATACCACACAAATAACATAGTGCAAGCTGAGCTTACCAAAAAAAAAAACATAGTGCAAGCTGACTACACCTTTGATAACCAATTCAAAACATGGGAGTGCACAAATGATAATGTAATACAAATATATCAAAACTCTAAGTTAATTGCACTTAATTTTAGGGGAAAGAGACAATAAGAAAGCTCATACCCATAGACTAAATGGTCCAAATAAGCAACAGAAATCAGCAGAATAAATAGTAAGTAGTAACAGCTCAAATATGATCTGTTTGTGTTCAGTCTATCTTGATGACATGTATGCATTGAACAACTCAAGCAAAAGAAACTTACAGATGTCCAAGCATGGAATAAAAAGCAGAGAAAGAATGAAAGACAAGAAAAATATTTACCAATAAAACCTGCATTGTTTGTGGGTGTGCTGAACCTTCATATAAAATTCCCACAGACATTAAAGCTGCCGACTGAAACAAAAAAAATTGCAACTTGAAAAATAATCATCAGGTGGTAATAGTAAAAATACTTCAATCAAATTGAATGTTATTAACAGAATAATAAACTCCTTGGTCAGATAAACTCAGTATGTTGAAGCCATAAACTTGACATTTATATTTTTCTTCTGATGTCAGAAAATACCAGCATTTTCACTTCCACCCAACGAACACCCCCCCCCCCCCCCCCCCCCAACAACAACAAAAAAATGAATATTTAGAACTAGACATAAAAGGTACCTGTAGCAGGGTTGGGAGCTCTATCTCTGGATAGGAGGATGGATGTCGTACAGGAATATGAACATAAAGACTCTGCCACAGGGTAGTTTGATCAATTATCCTTCAAAAAGTTTGATCAATTTAACATATTATATGCAACATGAAAAGCAGAGAAGGGTGAGTATGGGTATTATCAGAGAAGTTGCACAGTAAAAAGATGCTGTTTTCATGCACTAAAAGTGCAAACTTTTTAATTTTGTAGGTTTGCCTGCATACTTATGTAAAACACAACTATTTGTGAGGGTGTTCTTTTCTTACAATATATAGTGTGAGAAGGATGGAGGGTAGCAAATCCAATAAGAATCGTTTTCATAGAACGATTAGGCGGTGTTTGGTTTGTTTTCTATTTTCATTTTCAATTGAAATTTATTCTCTTGTAAATGTAATTACGAAAATGCCACCCTGTTTTGACTTTGTTTCCCATTTTCAAACTTTTGTGAAGAAGGAAGTGGTCAAGACAACATTTGTTTTTTGTTTTCACCATTTCCTTCAAAATGTTTGAAAACATGCAACAAAGTGGAAATAAAGCTTGCATTTTTGTAATTATTAGTAAAAACATATCAACTGATAATGGAAACAAAAAACAAAACCACCTTAGAAAACAAGCCATCTGAGTCCAATTGCCACCCCTCATTCCTGAAATTCAATCCCACTAACAGAACCATCTCACTAAATCAGTTTTAGGCACAAGTGTAAAATTGAGAAGGTTTATTATATTTCACCATGATCCAAATAAAATAGTACTATTTCACCACATCCCAGATTTAATAGAATAATTGAAACTTAGACAAAAAATTGTGCTTTTTATTAGACTCCCGTTTAGACACCCCTGATTCAGTTCCATTAGATTCAATTTTGTGTGTTTTCCATGGAAATGGAAGTGCTTTATGCACAAGAATAAGCAATCCAATCCATAAGATTACTTAAAGCTCACAGCTGCGAAAATATGTTTCTAATGCACTCAAGCTATGATATACAATCTAATGGGCACGATCTGCCACAATTTCATTTAAATAAAAAAAAATAGTGCTTTTGATACCTTTGATATTGCAGGTTGCATAGTACCTCTATAAGAAGCTGCCAGACCAAGCATTAATCCAACAGTAGTACTTTCATGCTCCTACAAAGATGTAGTGACGATAATTTGATGTCATACAAAATGGAAAAGTTGAAAGATAAAAATGAAAACAATATAAAGAAACGATGGAAGATTTGTCCCCAAGTCCATTGCTGTTAAATGCATGGTGTAGCATCGAGAATCTTGGTGGTGACAACAAGGCCCTTAAAATCAAACAATGTGATGATTCCACCACTTGAGAATTTAAGTTCTGGCATAAGTTTCAGTTGATTGAACTTCATTCTAACTCCAATCAATTTCACAATAATATTTCTAGTTGCACTTTACCCCTTAAGTTTTTGTAACTGGTTTAATTACTCTCCTCCAAAGAGAAGTTTATGTTACAAAAATTATCCTCCTAATTTTTGTAGCCCTCAACCTATAACTAGATGGAGCCCAACTAGAAAGGTAGCTATAAAAAGGCCAAAAAAAAATTTCAAGCTCCACTAAGGTATAGAATGAACTTAGAGCAGCAGAAATAAATAATATATGCTATATATAGCTTGGTTAATTCAGATATTGTTTCAATAGAAATTTATAATCAATTATTTCTCCCACACACATAATAAATCATCGCCATTAGAATAAATGGAGTGCCAAAAATTAAGATAAAAAAGACAATCGTTTCAATAGAAATTTAAGATCAATTATTTCTTCCATGCACACAATAAATCCTCACCATTACATTAAAATGGAGTGCTAAATAATTAAGATAACAAAGACAACGCAGTTCGAGAGAATTAAACCTGAGAAAGATACTGGTAAATGTCAGTAATACTTAGTACACGCAGATATCCGTGCAATCCTAGAGCAAGGAGAAGTCCAGCATGAACAGAATTTGGCTCCTCAGGTTTGTTATATATTATCCATGTTCTTGACATTCTTCCCTGCAAAGAGGTTATATGCATTTTTTAGAAATAATCCAAGATATACCACTATGCAAGCTACAATAACAAATGCTCAAACCCAAAGCTTCACAAAAGTAGCAACTTTGTTGAAACTGAAATGTTGCTTGAAAACAGTAAGATGCCTCTGATTCTTATTCTAACACCAATTAAAATTTACAGCTTTACGCAGCCCAAGAAGGTACTTGTGATTCGGCTTTGTAGTATTTTGGGTGAAGGTAAATGTTAGTTATGACCAAAAGGTTTGGAGAACTTGAGCAAATGTCATTTCAAAGGTATCGGGAGGGTTAAAGAGGACGAGGAGCTTTGGCAGTGTGAATTGTATGCTGTTAATAAGTGCTTACAAGAGTGTGGACAACATGCGATGCCACTACACCAAAGTTTTTAAAATTAACCCGTTGTTGCTTACAAAATGGAGAAACAATATGAACAATAGATATCAACGAAGCAAAGCTACCCAATCTCTCAAGATATCTGTTGCATAAACCCATCTGAAAACCCATGGGCTTTATACCAACTAGAAGGCAAATGCCTAATCCTGTCCCAAATAAGCTGCTAGTCGAAAAATCTCCTTAAAGATGGGAGAAATATTCTCCAACCAAATACACCAGAGAATGGCAAAGAATGCACATTGCCACAAGAATTTGGCTTATTTCCTTCTCCCAAAACCAATAAAACTAGGTCTGTTAAATGATTAGGATATTAATGGGATTTCTTTTACCTTTGAAACTTTCATAGAATTTCGAACACTTTCAATGCATGATAAATAAAATTACATGATCCAAATATTTAATTCAAATATCCACAAAATATTCTTTATTTTTGGAGGGTCAAAGAAAGGAAGACATGAGCACTTATGTAACAAATTTGAGACAATTGGGTACATTCGTAAGCATCAAATAATCATTGGGTGTAGAAAATTGACTTTATAATTTCTGGAAACATTCATATGCATCAAACAGTAATTGCATACATCAAAATTTGTGTTATAATAGAAAGGATAACTTGAGCAATTCTAACATACAATTGAGTGTTGAAGTGGTCCTGATGCAATTTTGAACTTTAATCACATTTAACTTTAATTAACTACTCTGATTCTTGTTATATAGTTATGTTAAGTGGTTAACTTGAATGATGTGGTTTATTATTCTATCAAAATAATAAGTGGTATCAGAACCCCTTTCAAGTACAAATTGTATCAATGAAGTGGCCAAATAAAATAATATCCAAGCAGGATTAAACTGCTTGGAACTACATAAGCTTAAGAGTCAATGTTAAACCTGAAGGGGGGCTAATCTAAGTCCAGCGGCAACAGCATTATGAAACTCAGGCCAAGACTTGAGTTCTTGTATGTTCCTGATATTGGGGTCGAGATTAACCTATGAGTAGACAAAACGATTGAAGTCAAAACATATACAAAAAACTACTAAATAGTTTCGCAAGCCAAAATGGGTATTACAGGTAGAGTCAACTAGTCAAGCACGTGATATCAACTTACAGTTGCATTCTGTTGGGCCGACAACCGACCTGCCAACACAAGCTTCGGAACTGTGAAGGCCTAAAAGTTTTGTAAAGATCCTATAAGGGTATATTTCCAGAAATAATTACAAATTTCTAACAATGAAGACAAAATAGGATCAAAAAGGTTAAATGCAAGAGCACCTCAGTTAAGAGTGTATATATAGTTGCAAGCGTAAATGCCCCACGTCCAAGAGGAAGTGAAGTGGTCCTTTGTGCAAGATGCCACAATTGAGCCTTCATAAAAAGTTAATAAAAAATGTCAAAGGAAAGATTCTGTTAAAAAAAGTAACAAAAAAAGGCCAGTTAGCAAGAGAAATATCAAGAGCATTTAAATATCAATAGAAAGATAAAAGCACATTTGGTAGTCAAAGGGTACACTCAAACCTATCGAATTGATTACCTAGAGACCTTTGCCTCAGTTGCAAAGATGAACACAGTCAGTTTTATTGGCATTAGTAGCTAATTTTAGATGGGACCTACAACAGTTTGATGTAAAAAATGCATTCTTGCAAGGAGATCTAGAGGAAGAAATCTACATGGAGGTTCCACCAGGCTACGGGAAAAATCTAAATTCCAATCCTGTATGTAAATTGAAGAAGTCCTTGTATGGCATTAAGCAATCACCAAGGCTTGGTTTGGAGGATTCGCAAGAGTTATGCTGGCTACGGGATACAAACAAAGCCGAGGGATCATACACCAATTATTAAACACACCCTTTCAGGGGGAGTCATGTAACTCTTGATTTATGCAGATGACAAAATAATGACAGGGGATGATGTTAAGGAGAAACAGATTCTGAGTCGAAGTTTGGCTAAATAATTCAAGATCAAAGCACTAGGAAAGTTGAAATATTTCCTTGGGACTGAGGTTGCTTAGTCTAGGCAGGGTATTTTTATCTCCCAACAACAAAAATGTCACAGATTTACTCAAGGAAACAAGCAAGGCGGCCGGCAAACCGGCAAGCACTCCCATAGACCCGAATAAGAAACTTGGAAAAGCAGATGTTACAATGGACAAAGAAATGTTTCAACGTCTCGTAGGAAGAGTTTATTTATCACACCTACGATTAGATATTTTGTATGTAGCAAGTGTTATCAGTTAATACATGCATAGCCCGAAAAAAGTTCACCTTCAAGTGGCTCATCGGGTACTAGAGTATCTGAAGGGAACAGTACACCTATAAAAAGGTCTTCTGTTTAAAAGAAATGGAGGTTACTTGAGGCATATACAGATGCTGAATAATATTCCATTTTCTACACAATTTGAGATTTACTTTAATTATATATATCATAATAGTTGCATCAAAATATTTTTACCTTCACAATTAAGTCCAACCCTTGATCTTAATACACCACCTAAGAGTACATTAATTACGTCTACCTTAATGAAATAATTAGTTCAAATACCAAGACCTAATAATAAGCCTTATAAATTGATATCTTAACCTCAACTAAAAATGATGATAATAACAAAATCAACCAAATATCATAAGTCAGAAAAATACAACTTTATGGCAACAAAGTTAAGGAAGAAATTAAGGGAACAAACAACCAGATCACATGGCCTAAGATACGTATGAAAAGCCCAATAGTATGTTGGGCAGCTGAAACATCAATAAGGCTGAAAAAGAATGAATTTCTTTCACATCAAAGTGTAGGATGAACATCTCATAGCAGGGAAAGATTCTTTACATACATCGGTGTGCTACCCCAGATGGCTGAGATTTCACTTTAAGGGTTCGTTTGGTGGTCAGGATAAGAGAGACAGGATATGATAAGTTATCATATCCGTCTGAAATGGTGAGCCAGCAGGATAGGATAAAGCAATCCTGTCACCTATCCTATCCTATCCCGTCTATCTAGTTAAATTTATCCTGAGAGGAGGACTGGGTTAGAACCCAGCAGGATAGGATATGCTGATTTAAAGTATAACAAAATATAAAAATATTTTATATATAAAATAATTAAAGTATAATAAAATATAACATGGTTAACAAAAAAAGATATAATAAAATATAAGATATTTTAAATAATAAAATATTAAAAATTAATTTTATTTTGTCATAATGCTAATTTTGTTATCACAAGGATAATTTTATCTTTTTATATAATTTTAAAATTAAAATTAAAATATTATATGTAATTTTATCACAAGGCTAAAAATTAAATTAAATATTATATGTAATTCTATCACAAGGATAAATTTGTCTTTTTATATAATTTAAAAAAATGGAAAGTATAAAAAAATTAAAATCTAATAAAATATGGAAAGAGTTAGAATAAAACGGAAATTTTAAAATTCATACTAAAATTATAATGCTATCCAGTTGGTTATCTGGTGAGCATCAAACGTCGGATAGGATAACAACTTATCCTGCTCATATCCTATCCTGCTCTCTTATCCTATCCGCCCCTATCCTATCCTGACCACCAAAAGAGCCCTAAGGTTAATAAGACATTGCAGATTTAATTCTATGCAACATGTCATAGTCTGATGATTGGGATATCATGCTGGGTGTATATAGGAATTTTTGCTAAAGCAGGATGGCTTCAGGATCATACTAGCTAAGAATATTGCTATCAACTATATCAATCGCTTGAATAATTACAAATTATAAACGAAGTTGCTGACAATAACTTATAATTCGCCAATCAAATACCACAAAAAGGTATACCTGCTGGAGATCCTGATCAGATGCACTATGGTTAACAGATGTTTGAATTGCCACAGGTCTTGAAGAGCACAAAAGGCGTCTAACCTAGTAAAAGTACCAAGAGAGTGATTAAAAAAATAAAATGTCAGTTCATGATACCACTACAAATAGTGAAAATAAAAACATGTACCAGTAGACTGTAGAACATGATCATTAGCATGCATCAAAGCAGTTAAGCAGATTTTAGTAATTAATGGTAACTACACCATACATTGAGGCATAATAACATTACGGGTCCCACGATTGTCCATGAAGCAAGAAAAGTTAGTATGAAAAATTTCAAACTTCTATGACGATAAAACAGATGATGTATAAGCATAACAAGCACAACAAGCCTTAACATTAACAAGGTACCATGCAGAACTCTTTCTTTTTTACTGTCATTTTTGTTGTTGTAGACAGGTGGAAAATAATTGAAGAAAATAAATCCTATGAACGATTGAACTCATTAGTAGTGATGACAACAATCAGCAGCACCTCTTTGCTAAAAATGATTATCAGCAAACTGATGTTCAGTCTCTTTTTCTAAATAGACAAGCCACAATAGGGGTTGAAAATATATATCACTATTAGATATAGATAAACAGATCAGTCTTATTCCAAAACTCTTATTTGACGTGCCACAACTGACCTCATTCAACCTCAGATCACGACCATAACGCAACTGTGTGCTAGAGTTGAAAATATGCTCCATACCATCAGTCATAGACCCATCAACTGAATCAGTATCTTCAAACTTTGTTCCTTCCAATCCAATTGCATCAGAAATAGTAGAAGATATTGTCACGGGATGCAGATTTAGCATATAAGGTGTGGACATAGAGATTACATTCACATTTGTTGGTGTTTCAATTTCCCTATACTTGCATTCACGTGCCAAAGTTGACATTGCCAAATCTTGCCGACCAAGAAGGACATAAGCAGCTGCTGGCCAGTCATTCGGAGGAGAATCTCGACACTTATCTAATGCCTAGAAGGCATAACAGCAATCAGGTTTAAAAAGCTTAGGAAATAGATGATAAATTGATACCTTACATGGAGAATATTCAAAGAACAAAAGAACTATAGTAGCAATGAAACTACATATGGAAAATAGCCCAGATATGTGAAAGAATCAAAGAAAAATAAGAATAACAGTAAGCCATTTCTGACTGTCATCGTGATGAAAAATACAATCACGTATGCTGAAGTAAGAGGATAGGGATTTCAACCATAGGACAAATAATAACATCTTCCAGCATATGGTGAACCATGAACAAATTTATAAAATCATATAAATTAACTGATGCAAGAGTTGACAAAGCTTTGACACCACTGAAGTCAAACTTACATGGCGAAGTGGAAGAGATACACCAGAAGGCAGTGAGTCCAGCTGTTGAAGTCCAAACCTTTCACCAACCATTGCTAAAACAGTAAGCTCCTCCTTTAAAGAATATGATCCCATGGCAATGTTACAGTAAACTCCAGAAGAAAGCTTCTTTCCCAGCAATTTAGCACCAGATAATACACTATAAAAGGAAACTATTTTCCGGGCCAGGCTAACCACAGAACTTCCATCTTTGCGGACTAAAGGTGGAAGATCACTAATATTAGCATAACTATATCCACTGTGTAAGCAGTTCTCAAGCCATCTGAATAAACTTGGAGAAACTTTACAAGAAATAGTGGTTCCAGACAACAGAAACTTTTTACATAGGCCAGGGAAATCACGGATATAATGGTCCATGTAGTTGTCCTCGCCCAGAAATTCAGCAATATTGCATAAGAGAATTGCCAGAAGCTCTAAGTCCCTATAAGCAATAACACTATCATATAGAATCACTGCAAAATATATCCGAGAAAAACTGAAAGTGGAAAGCTAATTGCTAAGGAAAATCCTGAAGATGATACAGCCTATAGAAAATAATTAAATGCATAAAGTGGATGGTAGAAATAATAAGTGAATAACCTAAAGACAATCAAATAAACTTTTCAGATATCAATACTCAGAACACAAAGCATAAGTTTTTCTTGGCCGTATAGCATAAGTAAAGAAAGTCAAATGCCATTTTTGCACATCTAAAGAATAAGGATTCTGTATACCGTAACAAAATAGAAAATGACAAACAAAAGTATCAACAAAAACTTCAGCACTATACAGTAGATCTACGACCACTGAATTGATGCATCTTCACTTCTAGCAGTTTTAAACTTTTAATAGCACTGGGCAGGTCATGAAAATTGACGAGATCTCAAAGACATAGAGCTTAATAACAAATCAGTGGTCTAGAAAACAAATACAGCCTACAAACAGAAGATGGAAGCAACTTATGGTGTCAAACCAAAAGAAAAATTAATAAATGGAGATTGTTTAGACTTCATTAGTAAATCAATTTGTGCCTCAAGTGTTATTTCAGCAGAACACCAGATGAAAAGGCATAACCTAAATTATCTCAAGCAAACATCAGATGAGGATACAATGAGTGTGCGTGGAATAGGATTGTATTTTTAACCTCTCTTTGATGCTCTGCCCATGGTCCTTATTAAGGGGAGATTCACTTTCTGGCAGGCAGAAAAACTATACAAGTCTGTTGCATTGACTAGCCTCTTTGGCTCCATTTTTTTCCCCCCCAAAATGTATCCCATCCTTTATAGACCTCACCTCAGAAGTTTGCTATATTTTGTAGACTACTCCAAAGTCCACACATCTCCTTTTCACAATACAAATTTCCTAAAACGCCTGATTTACTAGCCTCAAGCTTCTGTTAACAAATCTATTAAATCCCAAAAGGCTCAAACCAAGACTGTATAAAAACTACTTTGCATATCTTTTAAGAACCATCTATCTACACACATATCTTCCGCCTACTCAACCATCAAACCCTGTCTGTTAAGTAGGTCGGTCACAATTTTGTAGGAAAAAAACCAATTATTAGGCTTAACTTAAGTGCTTAACCATGCATATCCAATCATACAAAATATTAAGACAAGACAAAAATGCGATGCAGGGGCAGCAGGGCTAATTCAAACTATCTTGCCCTTTGAATATACCAACCCATCAAGTAAAACAATGTCAACACATCATCATGAAAGAAAAGCATGAGTTAGCAACTTAGCTTAAAATTTAAAACTAAGCCTACATGCTAATCAAATCGAGCTGACATTAAAAACACTGAACTATTAACTAAAAAGCAATATAGATTACTTTCTAGCTAGATACACCAAACTCAACCAACTAGCTGATTCCTAACAAACGGGAAAGCATTAACAGAATCCCTGATACAATAGAAATAGGAGATGCGCAGAAAAAGCTTCAGCTAGGCTGCTAGAGACTGAAATTAATATATATGTATATACATAAAGTTACCAAAAATATTTTAAAATAAGATATCAGAGACATACCGTTTACGGAGATTATCCAGTTTGAGGCTCTCGTAAAGTGCATGAAGAGATTCCAGACTTTCTAATAACAGTTCGGCATAAAATGGCTTTTCAGAACTTTGTAAACCATCAATAGATGATCTAGGGAAATTTGATTCCTGATGATCAAGTGACACTGCACAAGATCTTCCCAGCACGGAGTTTACTTTGCAGAAGTTATTGTGAAATTTGCTACAGACAAGGAAGTCCCAAGCAGAGTGTGGCCCTGAACCAGACTGCTTTTGAGATATAATTTTAGATTTTCCACAGATTTGCATAATTACACCACAAAAAGAGTCCCATTCTGAATCAATACTAGATTCAGCATCTGACAAATGAACAGGGTCACCATCTTTCCAGAGACAACCAAGAAAATGTCTGTAGAAACTAGGACGAAGCCCCTCAGAGAGTGCTGTGATGCAATCGTTAGCTAATAATGATGAAGGACTTTGTCTTAATGCACATCTAAACATCTGCACGAACAATACAAGAATATCAAAGTTGCAATTCCATAGGAATAAAGAGAATTTGGTGTCCACATGACAAGAAAATTGCATATCAGCATATGTGAACTTTGAAGTGAAAAGGAAAAGACATAATTCCACAATACAAGTCATCATACCTGCCTGTTATTTACTATCACATTCACACGCCCCTCAACAGCATCAACCAGCCCAGTAATCTTTAAGTCATTGGGAAGAGAAGATGTTTCTGGATTTAAGCAAGAAGGAAGCACATATCTACAAAGGCATTGCTTCCCAGACTACAATATAAGCAAGACATATTACAAAATGATAAATTAAGCATTAGCAATCTTGATGCCACTTGATGGAAATCATGGAATTGAAATGAAATATTGTATAGGAAAAGGGAGGCGGAGAATGAGGAGTCATATAAGGTGCAAAAGATCAATCTAAAGAAGAATTCCCAAAATTAAAGCTCCATATTGACAGCTCCATTTATACGAAACCATATCCAGACAATAAAGGGCAGGCAGGTCAATATAAGGACTTACGGAAACACATAGGTCAAACTTCATAAGCCTAGAACAAGTTATAAGATGTAGCACTAAGTACTTATCAGGGAAAAAGGGTATTGGTATGTAGAAATTAATGATCCCTCTACAAAATCAGTGATATGCAGATCACTAAACCAATAAGTACAATATTACTAAAGAAAGGGACAAAAGTGTAAACATGGAAAGATAATTCTTTTAAAAACTTATATTACAATTATTTGAGAAAACAAGCAGATAATTGAAAGAAAACATTTTTTACAGAGGCACTAATTCAAGGAAGGATAAAATACAATTACTGGCAAAGACACATGTAAACAAAGGATGATAAATAGAATGGGAGAAATGCCGGGAAAGTTTTTTTTTTTTTTTAAAAATGACTCGATCAATATGTTCCCACCCATGCATGAAGCTTACATAGAGAAGCAGAACATTTTCTGGAGCCAAAACAATTATGTCTGAATATGGCAGTGGTCCAACTTTGACCCTGGAAAATTCATACATGAAGAAGATTATGCCCAATGTTATAAAAGCAACATTTTATGTAGAGATAGATGGAAAAAATTTATATGCACCTCGGACGAGTTACTATCACAGGTAAAGCTGCAACTGCAGCTATGATCCAGCTCATATCAGGTTTCACATCAAACATAATCTCATTATTTATTTCAACACTCTGAAGCCTGACAGACAACAACTTTCTTTGTTCTTGGTGAAGAAAGCAGACAACAGGAGCTGCATCATCATCAGTAGCCATAAAGACCTAGTAATCATTTGAAGCGAAACTCAGGCAAAAATAATACTAAAAAAAATTCAGAATCAATAAACAATAAAGCATGCAATGAGGAAAGAAGAATGGAACCCAGCTATTTATTTAAGGGCTAAGGAATCCACTGTTCTGAATTAAAAATCCAAAATTCAACCGAATAAAATAATTCTTCAAGCAATAAAGCAATCAGGCAATTGGACAACATATTTATACAAAACATCATTAAGAGGAACTAAGTCAAAGTAAACTTAACAAGAGTAACTGTAAGTATGAAATTAAAACCAAATAATAAGAGACAATGAATTTGAGCATATAACATAATGTTGTTGGAGCATACCAAAAACCTGCAAAATAAATTAATGATTTAAGACTGCACAAAGCACAGTGGCATGAATTCAAGAAAAAAAAGTGGGATAGTGGGCAAAGTGAGAATGAAAAGAGAAAAGAAAAATGTAATAATGTGTTGACAGAATAAAAGAAAGGCAGAGAGCACCACCACAATTAGGTACGGTCATCATCCACTATGCTAGAAATACATATAAAACAGCTTTGAGGCTACACAATAGTATACAAAAGCATCCACATTTATGATTATTAATTACTTAAAGAATAAAGGAAACAAGTATGTCATTAACTGACGAATTCCATTTCCCTTTTGAAACAAAAAATTGAATTCTAATTAAATAAAAATATGAGACCAAAAATAGGCAGATAATAGTAGCCTTTACCACCTTACAAGCAGCTGCTTGAGCACCTTTTCCATGCCATATTCTACGAAAGGACAAGTGTTTTGGCAATACACCCACAGGATCTACATTTAACAAACCAGAGGTTGATTCATCAAAGTTGGAATTGACAATTTCTGCAACCCACAAAGAGTGCTGCATCTTTCCTGAATTCAAAGTAACACCATCACAAAAGTTGCCCAAGACAATAAACCATTCACAAGGGACCACGATCTGATTGCAAGAATTTTAACAAAGGAAACCTTTATTATATGATGCCATAAGCGGGACCTGATCACTTGTCCAAATTGTCTTTTCATCATATTCCTTCATTATATTCAACTTCCCTCTTTCTTCAATAAATGTTGGCTACAATTAAAATAACAGAAGAGCTTAAAATTAAGAACAGTTCAAATAAAAAAAATTCCAGACCAAGAATGCAGTAAAATGTCACAACTTCACAAGATATAACCAATAAGAAAAAAAATCATCAACAACAATACATTCACTGTTGTAACATACTTGTTGTTCGTCCAGTGGATCCATCAGAATCAGATGTGAGGATATTGAAGTTCCCTCCCCCTTTTGAATATGATTAGAGGCACTAAGCAACACATCACGTGTACTATTACTAAGCAAAGGGCTTGTAGATGAAAAAGGAACACGTGTTGATATATTTGCTTCAACTTCTTGCTGGAGTACTAAACCAAATGGAAGAGGCCATATTGATGTGATTGTACGTGGAAGTGGAAGTGATACTACTTCACCTATTAAACAAAAGAAATTTTAGTTGCTGTAGCACCAAAAACAAAAATAAACTTAAGTCTCAAACACATGAAAATGCCGACAGAAGTTTTTTATTCCTTTCTTATCATATGATGGTTGGACTTCACTAAGTGCACTCACCAGAGGAATTATAGACTGTCAAACAATCAGTTTGTAATATACATAGAAGAGCTTCAGCTGTATGACCCAAACGACACCAGCACACCTAAAATTTCAAATTAATTAGTTAAAATAAAACTATTTAGTGAAACAACAAGTAGCTTCGTATTTAATACAAGGAGGAAAGAAGTCAATATTCTGAGACTCTTTTACGCTTTTAGCCATCTACTGTCGCACTTCCTGGTTGCATGGACAATGCTGCAGCTATCAGCTGATTGGGTAAATTTCAACCTCCTTGAAAACCCAAAGCCAGGACAAGGAAGACCCTTTTTTTGGATAGAAGATAGAATTTTATGATAAGGAAAGCAGGATTACAATGAAGGGAGATAAAATAACCTCAACACCCGTATGAATGCCTACCAAATTAATTCAGTAAATTATGTATGCCGCAACCCACAACCAATCTAATGCCAAATATTTCCTTAAAAATCCAAACATTCCACTAAAATGAAAGGCTTGAAATGACAGCATATATCTTTCACTGTCAGTCTGTCACAAAGCTATTCCTTCCTTAATCTTGCCAAAACCTGTAAATCTAATAAAAAATAACTGCTCCAGAGCTCTGGGGCACATCGAGAATCACCAACTACACCAAAAAGCCTACTCCAAATGGCGTTAGTTGCCACACAATGCAAAAATAAATGTGGAGAGGAGCTATTTCTGAACCAGTGCAACACAACACGCATATCAAGAAAAGCAATTTTAGGTCTGAAATTTTGTAAAGTAAATAAGATTTTTGAATCAAATGAAATTGTGCTTAATAACTATCAGGATACTGATCCAATAGTTGAGTTGTTAAAAATTGGAGTTAATGGCTGTGAAAGTTTTTGTATTTCTAGTTTGTTGAATTGGTCTTACATCGCCCATTTGTGTTAGTTGAGAGGTTTGAAAAAGGAGAATGCTAACCAGAGCCCTTAAGGATCTAAAAAGGAAATTTATCATTGGGACTTTGTGCATTTTACATTTTAAAGAATGATAAACTTACTTTTCCAATGAGATTTTACTTTTTTGGGTTTCATTAACCAATGCCCTGAGGGCACTGGTTATCATGACATGACCCTTAAAGACAAGACAGAGAAAGAGATCAAATCTGTTATTTATGGTTGACTGAAACTCAACAGAAAAGGAGAGAGTGCTCCTTCCGAGGGTTCCCCCTTTACAACTGAGCTAATGCTCTGTTCCCAAAACTAACAAATCTGGATACCGGATACCCCACCCACTCTTCAGCCCTTTCCCCCTATTTATGCTATGCTCCTGCTCCTATCCCTTTCAATGGTCTAACCACCTCACAGTCTTAACTGTCTGATCCCATCTAACTAATCTAAGTACTCTAACTGTTGTGTCTCCCTTCCTTTGGCTACCCTTTATTCTTCCGAAGATATACCCTCCAAACTATCTTTCATTCTAATGTTGCTGAGATTAGTGAGTACACCCTTTTCCTATAATATCTTGATGCATTTGCAGAATTGATAGAGTTGGGTGTTAAACTTTGACAAAGTACATTAAATTTTGAATTGATGAGCTTTGAAGGCTTGTGCGGCCAGTTTCCTTCTTCTCTGTACATTTCATGGGGCACTATTCAGAGCTATATAGCATCTTTCTTTCTTACAGTCCTAAACTATACTCATCCTCTTATCCATTAAAAATAAAATTCATTTTTTTATCAATTGAACATAAACTCAAATCCTTGCCATCCAAATTTCCTGAATTCACTGTTGCTGCCCAGAAACTCCAGCAACCACTCAATTGAAGAGTGTTCACACTCTTATGTACAATTCTATTTTCTCATCTGCTGCTATTCTTACCAAATCTCATCCAATTCATGTGAGAATTCGAACTACATGAGCGAATAACATGTTTGTTCTCTAAACCCTGGCCTCAAATTTTGTTTCTCCTTGTGAGGAGAGAATAAAGAAGACTAGTGTAGCAAAACAAATACATTGAAACAGGATAGGCTAAACCTCAAGCTTAATCCGATATTGCTTTACTTCTCAAAATTAAAATTGCAAATAAAAATTCCTCAAACCACAGGAAGCAATCCAGATGTGAGCTGAGTGAAGGATTAAGGAAAGCCATTTCCTTCATCAACAAGGTTCACTGAACGAAATTCAGCACCACTCCAATGGCATTGGTTAAGGAATAAAAAATAAAAAAATTGTATCGGGAAGTATAAGGTTAAAATTTCAATGTATTCTAATTCTAATACAATATTTCTATATTTGATTCCCTGCCATATTATATGAGGGTTTAAGGGAACCCATTTTCAAAGCACGAAATATCAAAATTCATACCGTAACAATAGGGGATCGCAAGGTAAATCTCTTAAAGACTCTTGCACCCGTCGACCATATAATCCTGTCACAAATCAGCACGCACGTTAGTTGGATACAGCTTACCAGGCGCGTGGTGGATTCCAATGCAGTGATAACCACGCGCAGCACAAGCACGGTAGCAAAAGAGCAACAACATTTGAAACTAACGGTTAATATTTAACCTTTTTTTCCTTGGTTTCTACATCTTTGGAAGCTCGAGGGTTTTTGAGTTTTGCCAACAAAAAAGAAGAAGAAGAATTACCGATTCCCTCGGATGAAGAGCTCATGATCGCCGCGATTGCTCAATGCAGAAGCAACCTCGTCGCAATTATCTTCAGCGTCTCGGTCTCGTGCGGTTTCTGGATCGAAGAGGAAGTAATCATACTTGTCGGTTACAGTGTCAGAGGGTTTACCGTCAAGAGCTTCAGCAACGAGGCCAAAGGGCTTGAACTCGCCGAGTACCGTTAAGCGACGAACGCCTATGGACATTGTCGTTTGGATGGAGCTATATGGCAGCAAGTGAGCTTAGCTCGCTGGAGTGAGTCCACTGACGATGGTAGAAGCGAAGTAAGCTGACGAGTGAAATGAAAGTGTCAAAAGTGAGACGTCTTCGTCTCCCGCTCTTTGATTTTGGGTTGATTTTGAGTATTTTGGACCCTAGATTCGGGGACGGGGGTGCTCATGGGCCCATGTTAGGTTTGGGTTTAAGCCTTTATATTTCGTTTGATAAGGAATGAAAAAGAGAGGAAAGAAAATAGGAAGAAAAAGGTTTATGACATGTTTGGTTTCTTTCTAGTTTCATGTTTTCATTTCCAGATTTCAGAAGTAATTATAAAATTGCAACCTTATTTTTATTCTATTTCTTAATTTCAAAAATCTGTACAGGAAATACAGAAAACAACTTTTTCTGTTTTTAATTGTTTCATGTACAAAACTTTGAAAACAGAAAACAGAATGACAACAACAAGGTGACAGTTTTAATTTTTTTTAAAACAAGAGATGAAAACAAAACAGAGAGACCCTTATTTTTTTCTAATTTGGTTTCATAAGGGGATAACTAAATCAGCTTGGATCGAATTTGAATTGATTTACCATCTGATATGATTAAATTTGATCGGATTTGATTGAAGTCAATTTTACCAAAAAAATATATCATGATTATGATCTTGAAAAGTTTTGCCAGTCTTTCTATCTTTCTATAACAGATATTGAAAATACCTTGTCGTTTATTTCTTATAACTTAAAATTATATTTATTTATTTCATTTGTTAATCAACCTTATTTGTCCTTAAACAATCCTCATGCTGCATATATAAAAAAAAAAAAAAAAAATTGCATTTTGGTCTTTGAAATTATATGGGAACCATGTTTGACTCCTTAGAAAATTAATGAATTAGTCCCTAATTTTTACAAATGTGGGAGATATTAATCCTTCTTCACATGACTTGTCTTTCTTCCTTTCAATATTTGTTGTAGAAAGATTGCCAGACCTCTTCATCTCATTGAAGGTCACTCATAGGAGTCTCAAAACTTAGTTTCTCTCCCTTCTAGCAACGTCAAATATGATCTATATTTCTACGGCCATTGAGTTAGGATTTTCAAATTTGAGAAAGAGAAAGGACATGTCATGTGGAAAAGACAATGTGAGTTCACTATTTGGCTCAAAGTGACAACATTTTGGCCCTTTAAATGATTTAAGAAATTACACACCGGAAATATACTAATGGCATGCATAGGATAGATAACGAGCCACATTAGCTACTTATTGGACATCCATGAACAGAGCTGGACGGATGGACTAACGTGTCATATATATTTGTAAAAATGGGGGGACTAACTAGTTATATTTTTTTGGGGACTAAAAAGTGGGTTGCCAAAAAATTTCATAACCAAAATGACCTTTGCTATCTTTTTTTGTACATGCAGCATGAGGATTATTTGAGAATAAACAAGGTCGATTAACAAATGAAATAAATAATATATAACTTTAGGTTTATAAAAAATAAACAATAAGGTCTTCTCAATTTTCATTATGGAAAGCCTGATAAAACCTTTTTTTATTGCAGATCATAAGAATTCATATTAAAAAACTTTTGAAACAACGATTGAATTATGAGAAATGCTAGCAAGACATTCCAGCATTCTTTTTTTAACGCACTATTTTCAATTGGTTGAAATTCATGTGGGATTTACAAAATTCAAGTGAGACCCACATGAATTCGTGAGATCCACATGAATTTCAACCAATAAGAGAGTGTGTGTTGGTATCACTCCCCTTTAATTATTATACACTGTTGGTATAGATAATTTTTATGTTGTCAATCAGTCATTAAGGCCGCGTTTGGGTAAACAACTTAATTAAGAGCTTATCACATAAGACCTTATCGCATGAGAGCTTATGCCATAAGAGCTTATGAAGAAAGGGGCAGGAGAGGATTTGAAGGGGGAAAATACGGAGGGGTCATAAGCACTTGTTAAAATTCCATAAGCTTGTTCCAGTGACTTATGAAAATAAGTCAAAAACCTCCTTATGGGATGACATAAGTTACCTTTATAAGCTCTGCCAAACACACTGCATAAGAGAACTTATGCCATCAGATAAGTCAAAATGAACTTAAATAAGCTCTTCCAAACGCCACCTAATTGACATATCATTAAAAATGCCTGACTCATATAATAACTATCTTAAAGTCATACATGAGATGATTTACGATTAGTCGATAGTGATACTAATGATGTATTAAAATTAAACTCTTAAAAGAAAAATAATGAAACAATGGTGGTAGTGGCACAATGCATAGGTTGCAAATCATTATAAAAAATTTAAGGTGTACATTAGCAAGCTACACCTTCGGTGTAATTTTTTTTTTTTTTTTTGTTATAACTTGCTAACACACTCTTTCTTAAAAAATGGGTGTGTGTACGTTAACAAATTTATAATATGTCATGATGTAAAGTTGTTTATATCGCCAACTAATCAAATATCACCTCGTATATGATTTTTACAATAATTATTATAAAATTCAAACATCTTAATAATGTGAGAACACATGATTAGTTGTAGGTGTAGATTTTTTACACTAATAATGCGTTTCAGCCAAGTAGAAAAGATAAATTCCCACAATGCAAAGAGATATTTTACCAACATATGAATGAGTATAATTGTAGGGAATTGCCCATTTTCTATTGCCCAGAGTACATGAACGAATATCCCAATCTACTGTGTACATCGGAGGCCCCCAACTCAGCACCTTGAGAGCGGCTTGATAAGCCATGGAGGAGCAGGGTCGACGTGATTCGATTGAGGTGTGTCCCTTTTGTTAGCGAGATTCGCGGGCTTCATCTATTAGCGAGATATGTGGGCGCCATCTGTTACGAGCATTGTCTACGTGTCCACTTCTAGAAGGTTCCCTTGTCTTCATGCACTTGGAGTTCGTTTATCACTGCGTAGAGGTCTTCATACTTGATCGATTGAGCCCTAGTTTAAGAACTCAGGCGCAAAGGTCTTCGATTAAGAAGTCAGGGCCGAGATGTTTGTCCTTGAACATGGATTTAGCTTTGTGAATTCGGGGATTGAGGTCTTGGACCAAGAGGTTGGGGGCGGAGATGTTTGATCACAAGCTTAGATTCTTGAGCTCGTTATGCCTCGATATTGATTGAGCCTCGAACGAATCCAATATGAACATAATGTATTGTAATTTAGCAAATAACTTACACTAAATGTACTGCAAATTTTTTTTTTAAATAAAACCTTGTTTAATACAGTTGAGTGCTCATGGTAATGGATTATATATTTTTTTTATTGAAAATAAATATAAATATATAGTCTCGCAACATAATAAATACATTAATTTATCATGAAATATACTTTTTTGAACTCATTAGCTTAGCACACAATGGAAGGCACTTTTTTTTTTGAAAAGTCATCTTTTATTTTTGGCATTTTGCTACTCAATTTTAAATGGGACATGACCAAGATGGGATCCAACGTGTACAAAACCAAAGCAAAGCCATCGGGCACACAGACACGTGACTATACACGTCTCTACACTACAGTATGCTCTGGTCCGAAGATTTTTTTATTTATTATTTTTGTTTAGCGTTCCTAAATAATTTCGCTTCGCTTTATTCAGTGCCTAGGACCGTAGCACGAGATATCTGCTTCTCTTCCTCGTCTCGTCTCGCCATTTCATAGGCAATTCAATTCCACTCTCTTTCTTTCTCCCCCGAAGATCTCTCTCTTTCCTCTTCTTCGCTTAGAAGAGGGTCCAAGTCTTCTCTGCTGCTATTCTCAGATCTCGTTGCGATTTGGATCCTCCGCAAGCTCTCCCTCTCTCTCTAGTATCTAATCTTCACTCTTCTACACACCATCGACGAACTCAATCGTCAATCACAGATCCGAGTCATCGATTTTCAGTTCCTCGATCCAAGCCACCATGGCGGCCGCGAACGCTCCGATCGCCATGAAAGAAGCCCTGACTGTGAGTTATTCTTCTTCGTTTTGTTTTCTCTGTTTACTGAGCTCAATTCACAGTTCTAGTTCTGGACTCTAGAACAAGAAGGCTTGCTTTTGTGTTAAGCTGATAGTTATTGATGTTTTCCGGTTATGATTTGCTCAATTTTGATTTCGAAGTTGAGTACTCTAGTTTGCTTTACTAGTTTGGTTATTGTCAAGTTTACGCAGATCTGAGTGTATTTTTATGTTAACTAGAGATTTGGAAGCTTAATCGTTCAATGTTTCCGATGCGTTCTCTTGCTTAATAGTGAATTGAGTATGTGTTTTATGTGATCTGCTTTGTGATTTCAGTTGCCAACCGTTGGCATCAGTCCACAATTCATTACTTTCACGCACGTGACGATGGAATCCGATAAGTATATATGTGTTCGAGAAACGTCTCCGCAGAATAGCGTGGTTATCATTGACATGAGCATGCCAAATCAACCTTTGAGGAGGCCTATCACTGCGGATTCAGCTCTTATGAATCCGAATTCTCGAATCCTTGCTTTGAAAGGTAGGTTATGTCTTTTGTAATCTTCTGAATCTGTGAGCTATGTCTGTAGTTACTAATATTATGGATCATTTATGTATCAGCATTTTCGCACTGATATGAAATCCGTCTATTACTATAGATAATCAAAATTTATCGGAAGCTTCATTTATTTTAATAGTATACTTGAATTCTTTACCAACAAGGTCCAACACAGTTGGTAGATAACTGGGTTCCTTAAGCATGATGTCAAGAGTTCGACTCCTGCGTGTGTATGGAAAATAATTTGTTGGGAGAGGTAAAATCTACTTCGGTGATTTTTGCACTTCGAAAGGAATTAGTATCCCGGCTATAAGCTGGAGGTAAACAAACACAAAAAAAAAGCTTAAATTCTTTTTGTTTTTGCCTTTTTTGTTTGTATTATTTTGCTAATGCGATTTTTTTTCCTCTAGCCGTTAGTTACTTCTGATGCCTTGATTACCAGATTGTCTCTAGCACGGTCAAGTATCTATAGACCACCTTGATCGCTAGGGTCACAGAGCTGTGAAGTGGGGATCTTTGGTTGATTTGAGAATCTGAATTCAACTGTCATCCATATTACTCAATTTTTTTATATAATGAAGTCAAAATATCATGTCTTTAAGTGCCGTAATAATATTTATTGGGAAAAAATTATTGTGCTTCTGTTCTCACTCTTCTACACGAGGGTGCAATGAGGGACTCTTTTAGACGAGTAAGAATTTATATAGATAGAATCTAGAAAGAAATTATGCTTTGGGGATTAAACCATGGCTTTATTCCCATGAGTTTTCTTGAAATTTTTTTTTCCTTTTCTTTCAGAATGTTCTCTTAGTAAGATTTTGATTGTAAGCTAATTTGAACACAAATAAGCTAATTTAAACACGCACTTAATGCAATGAATGTGATAAATTTTTTTTTTTTTTTTTGTGCTTTCTGATTTTTCTAATGTATTATACGAGACTTGAGTCCCACATTGGAAGTAGAATTTAAAAGCTAGTTATTGTTGTGTGATTCCCACATAAGGCCTATTAGATATTGTAATTGTAATCATATATATTTTATGTTGTCAACGTTTGACTGGGTTTGGAGTGGTTAAAAGGAAATAATCAGTAATTCTGTATTAAGATGACCTATAATGTTCATAATGCTCCAACCACTGGCCAATCTTCAAGTTTGCAATTGATTATGCCATGTGCTTCTGTTGGTGCTGCATTTCAAATATTATTTACTTT
This sequence comes from Echinosophora koreensis, assembly GCA_035048595.1. Taxonomy (NCBI): domain Eukaryota; kingdom Viridiplantae; phylum Streptophyta; class Magnoliopsida; order Fabales; family Fabaceae; genus Echinosophora; species Echinosophora koreensis. The sequence continues at coordinate 3,981,154 of JAPCYP010000019.1, read as the reverse complement.
TGAATTATCTTCACTTACAAGCTACATCACTCTCTTGAAGCCCAACTCCAAGGGACAACTCAGGATCACTTACAAATATTTAATATTGAGCTGAAAGCAAAGATGAAATCACATCAGATGCCTGAGCAGGTAACTATTATGTACAAGGATACATGTACTGTAACACAATGGGTCTGTAAGGAACTAAGGATGACTTTGTTAATCGTTGTGGAATGTTCTTGTTTCATAAATAGGTAGTCTTTTGGAAGTGGATTAGCCCCAAGATGTTAGGTCTTGTAACACAGACCTCTGTATACCACTGGTCAATTGAAGGTAAGATAATGATAATCTCAATTTTTTCTGCCACTATACTTTCCCATTTACACAATATTGTTCAGTGTGCTTATAGATTGTCTGCAAATTGTTGAATGATATATGGTCCTTGATGTATGTAACTTGTAGGTGACTCTGAACCTGTGAAGATGTTTGAGAGAACAGCGAATTTGGCAAACAACCAGATAATTAATTATCGATGTGACCCTACGGAAAAATGGTTGGTCTTGATTGGTATCGCTCCTGGTTCCCCTGAGGTACATCTCCAGTGCCTATTAAGGCTATCATGGTGAAATACATTTAAACTACGCTTTAGGTTTTTCATTTAGCTCATACTTGCCTTTCTTTATATCTGTTTCTGACAGGTCTATCTTCGTATAATTATTCGAAAGCTGTTATCTTATTACTATGATATTCTCAACTCTCAAGCCTGATGTAGTTTGGTTTATTTGTCCCTATTGTTTTGCTTTATAGAGGCCACAATTGGTTAAAGGGAACATGCAGCTTTTCTCTGTGGATCAGCAGCGCAGTCAGGCTCTTGAAGCTCATGCTGCATCATTTGCCCAATTCAAAGTTCGTTTTCCCACTATTATTTGCTCATTTTCCTGGAATTATTTATTTAATACTATCTGAAAAATTGTATACTACCATACTATGTCAATATGTGTTGGGCAAAATTTAAATGTGTTTTTTGAACAGGTTCCCGGGAATGAAAATCCTTCTGTTTTGATTTCTTTTGCCTCAAAGACACTTAATGCCGGCCAAGTTATATCTAAGTTGCATGTTATTGAGTTGGGGGCACAGCCAGGTGTGCATATATTTACATCATTCACATCCATCTCTTATATACTTATTCTATCGGCAATATGGTTGTTACACAAATTTGTTTTGTATTGCCAACTTATTTGTCCTATATTGACTTTCCAAATTTAAATGTTTCTGGTAAATCAGAAATTTAATTTGGTCATTCATATCAATATGCATTCATCATGCTTTATTTATAATTCGAGGTTGAGCGATTGTATGAATGACAAGAATGGCTCTTTTTGAACATGTCCTAGAATGACACCATGACTACAGTGATCCATGTAGCAGTATGGAGGAGGCTACTCATTATTGCTAATAATTTCACTAAAAAATGTATTACATATTGTCATTAGGCGATGCTTCAAGGATTGCTTTTCCATGTTTAGCCATAGTTTTTACTGATTAGAAATTCTGAATAATGTGACAAGCAGAATTGTTTTTATTTTTGGTCAATTATAGTGGATTTATGTTGGATTTTCAATTGTGACAATGAACGTGTGTAGCCGTGATAATTGGAGGTAAACGAAGCTGCAAAATTTGTTAGATTTTAGTGGTATTTGGTAGTTAATTTCATAAATCCGGGAAGCAGTATATTGAAATCTATCAGGGCTATTGAAAATGAATGGGGATATTGTGAAATTGAACTACGTGTATCATTGTATCACTTGTGATTAAATTGGTCACCCTTTTGGAGTTTAACTTTTCAAATTTGTTGACAGGGAAGCCATCATTTACAAAGAAACAGGCAGATCTTTTCTTCCCTCCAGATTTTGCTGATGATTTTCCAGTTGCTATGCAGGTATAGAAGTTGCTAATGTTTGTTGTTCAATCTATGAGCAGTGCAGATATTTGATTCCTACTTTGATTTTTGGCAGATATCCCACAAATATAGTTTGATTTATGTGATTACCAAACTTGGCCTACTATTTGTCTATGATTTGGAGACTGCTACTGCTGTATATAGGAACAGAATTAGTCCAGATCCTATATTTTTGACATCAGAAGCTACATCATTAGGAGGCTTTTATGCCATCAACAGGAGAGGCCAGGTGTTATTGGCTACTGTCAATGAACAAACCATCGTGAACTTTGTCAGTGGTCAAGTAAGTTTCTGGTTATCACTTTTATGATGCAAAGTGGGAAATGCAGTGACATTTTAACATATTTCATCTGGTTTTTATCACAGTTAAACAATTTGGAGCTAGCTGTTAATCTTGCCAAAAGAGGAAATCTTCCTGGTGCTGAGAAGCTGGTATGTCAACTTGTGTACAACTCAACTTTAGTAATAATATTTCTTCGTTAGGGAACTTGAATGTATTGTCTGTTAATATTTTGGGGTTTTACATTATTGCTAAATGCTAACATGCTTGAAGTTTCGTTGCATGTTTGTAATGAATACAGCAATACTTAGATAAGTAATTGCTATTATTTTTTTGCCGTCGCTAGTTCTGTTTATTTCATAAGTGTTTGACAGGCATTTCCTCTCCTTACTGATATTTGTTGTATATTTGTTTTGCATTGTAAATCTTTTATTTTATATATTTTATTTTATTTCATGTTTGTAAAAGATTAATGGTTGGGACGAGGAGGTTGTTTGAGTGACCTTCATGATGTATTCTGGAAATCTGTTGCTTCTTTATTCATTTATTTACTTCATTAATACAATCTACATGCATTCATTCGTTTTTCCATATTTTGTGAAAAATTTGGAACTGATTATTTGATTGTATCATGTGCCAGCTTCTTAAGAAATGGTGTCTGTTGCTTTTTTGGTTCTTTTATTCATAGATATGATGACGTGCCTTGTTGACATTACAGGTAGTGGAACGTTTTCATGAACTGTTTGCCCAAACTAAGTATAAAGAAGCAGCTGAGCTTGCTGCTGAATCTCCACAAGGAATCCTTCGTACACCTGACACAGTTGCCAAATTTCAGGTTTCCTGACATGATGTAGCTGTTTAAGAATTTTCTTATGCTCTTTCTGCTTCATTTCCAGAGACGGTCATCTTTGGTGGTTGATGGATAAAGAAAATTAAACTGTTTGTCTTTGGTGGTATCCTTTTGTCTGGTCAATTAGAATGTAATGTTTAAAATGTCACTGTCTGTTCTGTGTGACAGAGCGTTCCTGTGCAAGCTGGGCAAACTCCTCCTCTGTTGCAGTATTTTGGAACACTTTTAACGAGGGGAAAGCTGAATGCCTTCGAGTCATTAGAATTGTCTCGGTTGGTTGTGAACCAGAACAAGAAAAATCTATTGGAAAACTGGTTGGCAGAGGACAAGCTTGAGTGCAGTGAGGAGCTAGGAGATCTTGTCAAGGTTAGGTTGCATTTAAGAATTTAAAATTGTTCTGCTATTTCGTTTTTGTTTGTACTTCTATCTTTGTAGTTGTTTGCTTAATGGGCTGCTGCTTCTCATCTTGTTTGTTTCTTGTTAAATGGTTCTAAATTTCATGAATATGCTCCGCTGCAGACTGTGGACAATGATCTTGCTCTAAAAATATATATCAAAGCCAGAGCTACTCCAAAAGTTGTTGCTGCTTTTGCTGAGAGGAGGGAGTTTGACAAAATTCTGATCTACTCTAAGCAGGTTATCAAAGAACATTGAAGTTTGGTCATCAGATACTTTAATACTATTATACCATGGGGAGCATTTTTCTCGGCCTGTGTTACTAGCATTGCATATATTGCCTTTTTGTTTTACTGGAAACATTTGGGCCTGAATATTGTCATTACTTATTTGTTGCTATAGGTTGGGTACACACCTGACTACCTCTTCCTTTTGCAAACAATTCTACGGACAGATCCTCAGGTGTGTGAGACACCTCTGCTGTTTATCTTGTGTAATTAATTTAATTGAATTTCTTCTTTTTATTATCCCCATTGTCTGCCACCTTGTTGAATGTGTGGTAACTGTTTGCTTTTTAATCAATATCTGTACATTTAGATGACAATGTGTGGTATTTTTTTCTTCTGTGGATACAAATTCTACAATTTACCATTTTCATTTTGATTTGCAGGGTGCTGTGAATTTTGCATTGATGATGTCTCAAATGGAGGGAGGTTGCCCAGTTGATTACAACACGATAACTGATCTATTTCTTCAGGTTGATTATCTACTGTGATTAAGCAATTATGATGACTAGTAATTTAATATTTTAGCTTCATGATCATTAATTTAGAACAAAGTTTCTTTACAATGTTGTCATTTTTTTTGGTTCCTTTTTCTGCGCAGAGAAACCTGATCCGTGAGGCAACAGCCTTTCTCCTAGACGTTTTAAAGCCAAATCTACCAGAACATGGGTACCTCCAGACAAAGGTTGTGGCTTTCACTTCTCATTTGTTATGGGCATTTTACTCTAATAGTTACTTTCTTTGCTGTGAAACAATTTTCATGTGAATTGTTTTTCAGGTGTTGGAGATAAATCTGGTGACTTTCCCCAATGTTGCTGATGCGATTTTGGCTAATGGCATGTTCAGCCATTATGACCGTCCTCGTATTGCCCAACTTTGTGAAAAAGCTGGTCTTTACGTGCGAGCTTTGCAAGTAATGGCTTGCCAAATTTGTTCTATTCTTACGCTTTACCTACTTTAAGCTTAAATACCCTTTGTTGATTGCATTATTCTTGGTGCAGCATTATACAGAGTTGCCAGATATAAAACGTGTGATTGTAAATACACATGCAATTGAGCCACAGGTTTGTGTGCCTTGTTGCTTTTGACTGTTTTAATATCATGCTATTTTTTAAATAGTTACTCATTGTGTGATTGTTACAGTCACTTGTGGAGTTTTTCGGTACTCTGTCACGAGAATGGGCATTAGAGTGCATGAAAGACCTATTGCTGGCCAATCTTAGAGGCAACCTACAGATAATTGTGCAGGTATGGAAGTATTATTGTATTCTCTAACTTGGAACTTATTAATAATCAATTGATAATTAATAATTAAATGATATTACTTATGTCTGTTCAGGTTGCTAAAGAATACTGTGAACAATTGGGCGTTGATGCCTGCATAAAAATTTTTGAGCAGTTTAGGTCATATGAAGGACTGTACTTTTTCCTTGGATCATATTTGAGTTCCAGGTAATTCTTTCACTTGGAAGGAACTTTTTTTTTCCTGTTCGTCATTGACCTCATTTGAACTGGAAAGTGGAAATATTTTCCGATGTATTTGCTTCTAATATATGCTTCTCTGAATAATATGGGATAGTGAGGATCCTGACATTCACTTTAAGTACATTGAGGCAGCAGCAAAGACTGGTCAAATCAAAGAGGTCGAGCGTGTGACAAGAGAATCAAATTTCTATGATCCCGAGAAAACGAAAAACTTCCTAATGGAGGCTAAGCTTCCTGACGCACGACCTTTAATTAATGTTTGTGACCGTTTTGGATTTGTTCCAGATCTAACACACTATCTATACACAAGCAACATGCTTCGCTACATTGAAGGTTATGTTCAGAAGGTATTGTAATAGCCTTGCTAATCTCATGACTGCTCCCTCTCTCTCTCTCTCTCTCTGTGTGTGTGTGTGTGTGTGCCCTTATCAGAACTTTGTACCTTGCTTTATAGGTGAACCCAGGGAATGCTCCTTTAGTTGTTGGGCAGCTGCTAGATGATGAGTGTCCTGAAGATTTTATCAAAGGCTTGATTCTTTCTGTCCGTTCATTACTGCCAGTGGAGCCCCTTGTGGAGGAATGTGAGAAGAGGTGGTGACTGTCCTCTAATCTGACGTATTGTTTCTTTCCATTCACGTTTCTGATTTTTGTCCCGCTCTTTTTGTTATGCAGGAATCGGCTTCGTTTGCTCACACAATTCTTGGAACATCTTGTAAGTGAGGGAAGCCAGGATGTACATGTTCACAATGCACTGGGTAAAATTATCATTGATAGCAACAACAACCCAGAACATTTTCTCACGACCAACCCATATTATGATTCTCGAGTTGTGGGCAAGTATTGTGAGAAACGTGACCCCACCTTGGCAGTTGTAGCTTACCGGAGAGGACAATGTGATGATGAACTTATCAATGTCACAAACAAAAATTCTTTGTTCAAACTGCAAGCAAGGTTTGTGGTGTATATGTAGTCTTTCTTCCACCAAATCAATTTTATTTGATTCAAAGCTTACATGCTTATATTGTAATGACAGATATGTTGTTGAGAGAATGGATACTGATCTGTGGGCCAAAGTTCTTACCCCTGATAATGATTACAGAAGGCAACTTATTGATCAGGTTGTCTCTACTGCTTTGCCTGAAAGCAAAAGCCCTGAACAAGTTTCTGCAGCTGTTAAGGCTTTCATGACAGCTGATCTGCCTCATGAATTGATTGAACTTCTTGAGAAGATTGTGCTTCAGAATTCTGCATTCAGTGGGAACTTTAATTTGCAGAATCTTCTTATTTTGACAGCAATTAAGGCTGATCCATCCAGAGTTATGGATTATATTAATAGACTGGATAATTTTGATGGTCCTGCTGTTGGAGAAATGGCTGTTGAGGCTCAGTTATACGAGGAAGCATATGCAATTTTCAAAAAGTTCAACTTGAATGTTCAAGCAGTCAATGTATTGTTAGACAATATTCATAGCATTGATAGAGCTGTGGAGTTTGCTTTCAGAGTTGAAGAAGATGCTGTTTGGAGTCAGGTGGCCAAGGCTCAACTCAAGGAAGGGCTAGTAAGTGATGCAATTGAGTCATTTATACGAGCAGATGATGCTACACAATTTTTGGATGTTATCCGTGCTGCTGAAGATGCCAATGTTTACCATGACTTGGTAAAATACTTGCTGATGGTAAGACAGAAGTCAAAAGAACCCAAGGTGGACAGTGAGCTCATTTATGCGTATGCCAAGATTGATAGGCTCAGCGACATTGAAGAGTTCATTCTTATGCCAAATGTTGCTAATCTTCAAAATGTCGGTGACCGATTGTACGATGAAGAATTATACGAGGCTGCAAAAATCATATTTGCTTTCATATCTAACTGGGCTAAGTTGGCTATCACACTGGTCAAGTTAAAACAGTTCCAAGGTGCTGTTGATGCAGCAAGGAAAGCCAACAGCTCAAAAACATGGAAGGAAGTTTGCTTTGCTTGTGTTGATGCAGAGGAGTTTCGTTTGGCCCAGATATGTGGGCTCAACATTATTATTCAGGTAATGTGTTGATTTCTGTTTTTTTTAATGAACTACGTAGATTTTCAAAAAAATTAATACAGATTTTTCTTATTTTTGATGCCTTTAGAGAATTTGAATGTTCTGGCCATTCAGCACGTATTGGTGAACCAATATCCCTTAAAATATGCTGTGAATGTGTAATGATTGGATGGATTTTGTGCTTGTTACATGAGCTTTATGTTGTCACCTAGTGGGAAATGGCTTGTTGACTTTCCAGTGCTTACTGTGTCTTTCTTTTGAGTTAATTTTGTAGGTGGATGACTTGGAAGAGGTCAGTGAATATTACCAAAACAGAGGTTGCTTCAATGAGCTAATATCTCTCATGGAGAGTGGTTTAGGGTTAGAACGGGCACATATGGGCATCTTCACCGAGTTAGGAGTTCTGTATGCTAGATACCGCCCTGAGAAGCTTATGGAGCATATCAAACTATTCTCAACTCGCCTCAATATTCCAAAACTCATTAGAGCTTGTGATGAACAGCAGCATTGGAAGGAATTAACCTATTTGTATATCCAATATGATGAGTTCGATAATGCTGCAACTACCATCATGAATCATTCACCTGAAGCATGGGATCACATGCAATTCAAAGATGTTATTGTGAAAGTTGCTAATGTGGAGTTGTATTACAAGGCCGTTCACTTCTATTTGCAAGAGCATCCTGATCTTATCAATGATGTTCTGAATGTCCTTGCACTTCGTGTGGACCATGCACGTGTTGTTGACATCATGAGAAAGGTAGTTCTGATAGTGGCAAAAATTTCATCTGATCTTAGTTTATCACTTTGTATAACACTCATGGATATTTTCCCTGTAATGTACTATAGGCTGGTCACCTCCGTCTTGTGAAGCCTTACATGGTTGCAGTTCAGAGCAACAATGTCTCTGCTGTTAATGAAGCCTTGAATGAGATATATGTTGAGGAGGAAGACTATGATAGATTGCGTGAGTCAATTGATCTGCACGATAACTTTGATCAAATAGGCCTTGCACAAAAGGTGAGCTGCATTTGCAATCAAGGGTTGACTATTTTTCAGTTTAAATTGTAGAAACCTTATAGACTATTATCATATGATGCAGATTGAAAAGCATGAGCTACTTGAGATGAGACGCGTTGCTGCTTATATTTACAAGAAGGCAGGTAGGTGGAAGCAGTCCATTGCCTTGTCAAAGAAGGATAACCTTTACAAAGATGCCATGGAGACAGCCTCACAATCTGGTGAGCGTGAACTTGCCGAAGAGTTGCTTGTTTATTTCATTGATCAGGTACCAAATTCTGTTTCAAACTCCATATATAATTCATTTTCTTGCAATATTCTGTTTGATTAGGTTTACTATCATTTTTGGTTAATGTGATTTGTCTAATGACTATAAAGGTAAATCAACTCTTTTTTTTTTCTTTTTTTCTTTTTTTTTTTGTGTGGGGGGGTTGGGGGGGGCGTGTTTGCAGTGATTATTAAGTTGCATGGATAGACAAAATTCTAGGCTACAAGTGGAGTAGCATATATTATGTAGAAATATAAAAACATAAACAATAGAGTAATCATATCATACGATAAATACAATTTTCATAATGTTCTAACTAGGTTTAAAAAAAAATCAATAAAGAATTTCAAGTAAAAATATATAACAAAGGTGCATGATTTAAAGGGAGTGAAGTTGTAGTTTGTTCCATTTAATAGCAAATCAAACAGCTTAGTAGCAAAACTTGGTGTTTTGCATTGGCTGATGACTTCAACTCAAGTGATATTGGGTACCTACTCATCAAGCAAGTATTGGGCAAATACCTATGTGTGCACCAATAAGTAACGTACCGGGTTTGTACTTGGTATGGGTATTGGAAACCATTTTGGACTACCCATTATTCATAGATTATTGCATATTATTGGTATCTTGTAGCATATGCAATTCTATGTCATGCAGATAAATTATTTGACACCTAGGGTTTTTACTGTTTAGTATTTTCTTTCTTTGTCAAGCCTATAGCAACTATTTATTTTGCTACTTTGTTTAATTATTTGTGCACGCAATTGAGTTTTCTAATTTTTCTTTTCACATGCTTATGCAGGGAAAGAAGGAATGCTTTGCCTCTTGTCTATTTGTTTGCTATGACTTAATACGGGCAGACATTGTTCTTGAGCTGGCTTGGATGCACAATATGATTGACTTTGCCTTCCCATATCTCTTGCAGGTTTGCATTTCTTCTATCTGCTGACATGTATCACCTATAATTCAGTAGACGTTTGTCTTTGTATGTTACTTTATGGCAAATATGTTGATATTAGGCTTCAAAAACTTGGTAGTGCCCTCTCCCCTCCCCAACCGTTCCTCGAGAATCACGCTGGCTATCTTATACCTTTTTGCTCTTCAGTGAATTTGAATGCCTTTGCAATGTTTGGTTGTTTATGGATGTCCTAAGCAGTCGCTTTGAACTACTTTTTGGGTAAATATTGGGCTTCCTGGGTTCATATTCTTGTTGATAAAAATAGTAAACGGGGAAATAGTAGATATATGCGAGTTCGTGGTGCCTAGCTTGTGAAGGTTGTGGTTGGTCTTGTGTATTTGTGTGGTATTGCATGGGTTATCCAAGCAAACAAAATTTGGTTGATTAATGCATTTATTTTCAGCCTTTCATGAACTGAAGTGGATCACTTTATTGCTATCTGATCCTGTACTTTCTCTCACCATCTCCTCTTTGCTGTAGTTTATCCGTGAGTACACTGGCAAAGTTGATGAACTGGTGAAGGACAAAATTGAAGCGCAAAACGAAGTGAAAGCTAAAGAGAACGAAGAAAAGGAAGTAGTTGCACAACAGGTAATTGATTTGGCCTTTTTCTGTTGTCCTAAATTCCTAATATACCTTAATTTTTTATGTGGTTTTGCTGAGTACTTCTGACATTTATGCAGTTTGAGTGTTCAAAATTGTTTGCTGTTCATATCAATATCTTCTATCTTCTATTTCCATCTCAGCCTTCATTCTCAAAATCTCAACAGTTGCACATTAGTGTAGCAGTAGCACTAATTTGAATGAGGTGTTTTCTGTTGCAGAACATGTATGCTCAACTTTTGCCTCTTGCTTTACCCGCACCCCCAATGCCTGGAATGGGAGGAGGCTTTGCTCCTCCCCCTCCAATGGGTGGAGGATTGGGGATGCCACCGATGCCTCCTTATGGCATGCCACCCATGGGCAGCAGTTACTGACATGTATCCAACCGTGGCAAGTGTAGCATGAACTCGGTCCATCTGGTGAGGAATGTAGCAGCTTCGAAGTTTTACGACTTTCTTGGGGGATTTTGATGCCAGCATTCTTTCGATGCTTCTGGTGGAGGTGGAGGTGGAGGTTCAACTTCAAGTTAAAATAATTTCAAGTTTCTGTTGGGGGTTTGTGTCATAATAGTCTTGTAATTTTTCTTTTTGGGTTTTAGTTGAGGCATTTTTTGTGCAGCTGGTACGGGCTAGACGATAGATTTTTCTATTCTACCATTTTTCTTGTATTAATTGAGTTAGTCCCTGGTATAATACAAAATTTACCGACTGACAGCCAGCTTGGTATGCTTGTCATCGCCTGGATTATTCCACTCTTCCATGTATGGGAGCTACCTAATTAAAGCTTACTGGCATGCTTTTTTCGTGTGCATATTGTTTAAAAGTTTATTGTGACTCAATTTCACGTTAACAGTAACTATTGACATTTCTGGTATTAACAAAGCATATTGCTTTAATAATACTGCTTATTATCTTGCATCCTGAAACTCTTGGGCTCAACATTTTTAGGAAATTTGTGTTCAGGGTTATGTAACTTGTGTGCTAAAACGAGACTATTCTTTTTTTTGACTCATGCTAAAACGAGACTTGGGAATTACTTTTTCAAGGAAAAAAAACTTTGGGGAATTACTTTAGGGTTAATTAATTTATCCCTTTTGTTTCATCGGTTATCGTTTGACTCCTTCGAATTCTCTGCGTCCCTAAATCTTCTGAAACTTTTGGTGAAAATGATTTTCATTTGACTACTAGTATTTTTGTTGTTACTAAACCTGTTGAAACTCCAGGTTAAAGTGAAAAATGCTAAATTTTACGTCCTAATTTTCTTAAAAAAAAAAAACGAATAACCACGATTAAAATGGTGACTAAAATTTTCAGCATATGGATTGTAATCACTGTCTAAAGCATTGTCTCTCTCATATAACAAAATCATTTACACCTGTCACATATTACGAATTAGTGATAATAAAAGTCATTTCAATCAATAATAGAGCCGTTCTCTTCTTGATTTACATGTGTCACAATTGTACAGATGATTTGTGTAGTAGTTGTTTTGAAGTTACAAAATGTGGTGTCACCTTATAACAAATCTTTTTAACATTGGCCAAAGCAATTGGGGGTTTCAAGGGCCGGGATAATGGTAAGGGGATTTAAAGTTAACTTTGTAGCTACCCTTCTTTCACTTATCCATGCCTTCTCATTCACTTAAAGGCGGTGGCTAGGGTTAAGTCTCTCACCATGAGCAAGTTAAGGAGATAAATTAGAACCATCTGATGGTGAAGGTGTACGATAGTAATGATACACTATCCACACCTTATCATTTTTCACTCTCCTCTCCCTCCGTTAGTCCCCCTCCGATTCTCTCTGTCCAACCATGGCTGACTGTCCAAACTCTTCTCGCCGCCCATCACTCGCTCCGCCTTCGGACACCGCCAGAAGCCCTCCGCACCCCACCGTTGTCCGACTGAACCACCGCGAACTAGATCCGCAACCTCTCTGCCCTCGCCACGCCATACCAAAGCCGCTACCCAGCGACTAAGGAGGGACAATTGTGTAGGTTGAACAGTGGAGTGAGAACTGAGAACAAGGGAGAGAGATTGGCCACCAGTTTCCCCACCTGCACCGGTATCGGCGACGTGTTCCTGACATTATAAACCCTCAGCCGAGCCTTACCCCATGCGCCGCCTCGTTCCCCTTCTACTTCTGGTAAAATGATTTCCCCACCACCACCGCTACTGTTTGCACGTTGTCGATGTCGTCCTCCGTCTCCGCCATGTCGGAAGCAATCGGGGTCCTCGTCTCTGATTGTTACATACTTTGGGTTCTTTTTTAATTATTTCATCTTCATTTGTTTTACACTTTTCTGTAGTTTCATCCTCAATCATGTATAACTTTTCTGTAATTTTGCGCTTTGATTGTGGGTATTTTATTCTTTGATCCTGTAATTTTAATTCTGAGTTTGATCTTTGATTTGTGCCATTTTAATAAATTTTGCCCTCTGTTGCCGGGTTCCATGGGGTGATGGGGGAGTGGGAAGGGAGGCCAAGGCGGTGGAGCAGAGTGGGAGAGTGAGGGAGAAAAGGAAAGAGTCAAGATGCCGAAGCCGACACGCCTCTCCGCCATTTTTCAGGCACCGATGAAACCCACGGCGTACGCATCGGCAAGGATTCGAACAGTGGGGGTGGGGGATTGAGAGGGACGCAAAGGAGGAGAGAGGGGAGAGTGAGAGATCAAGATGGAGGCGGCAAAGAGGTGGTGCCGTGGTGGAGGAGACTCATGAGAGGGACTGATGGAAGGGCTGTGGAAGGATTTGGGGGAGGTGATATGGTGTGGAGGATGAATAATGTAATCGTGAGGACTACAAAAATCTAAGAGTAGATAGTGGTCTCTCATGGTGAGAGACTTGGTGAGCTCTCTCACCCTAGCCAGCGCCTCACTGACTTAAAATATCCTACATAATACTAGTCTAGAAAGTTAGGAAAGAAGTTAAAGTACAAGAAAAATGACTTGATTGACAATGGATTCTAGGATCAGGTTCACGTAGTATCAAATGATTTTTACTTCTCATTTGTGACTAACTAAATTATTCCCATCCTCTTCAAGCACACCGTAAATAATTTTTTTATAGGCAAATATTTAATTGTTAGCTTGTTATGTTAGTAGAGAGTAAGATTCGTACCTTTTACCTTATAACTCCAAACACTTTATCCCATACCCCAAACCACCTTATCAAACTACACTGTAAATATAGAATGCATGGCTACCCTGTGATAATAAAATTTAGCTGCCGCACGTGGTTCTTGCTTTCCTATTTGCCGTATACCAATTAATCTCCATTGAAGCATTTACTACAAATCCATGATTGCATCTTATCTTCTTATTATTTCAGCCTTCTCCGACCAAAGGGACTGGGAGAGCCTAAGGTATTCCCAGACAAACTACATTCATGGGAGTATAGAGTTTTCCCACCTTCACATATGAGAATAAAGTTTTCTCAAGTTTCTAACTATTATTCATTAATTTTATTCCCGGGAATCTTTTATGCCTAAGAATAAATTTTTAAAACTTGTACCAAACATGAGAAACTTATATTCTCATGCGAATATTCCCGGGAATATTTTTTAAAACTTGTAACAAACGCTACCTAAGCTTCCAACCTTAGCTTCTCAGTCAGCAATGCTTCCTTTCTTATCATTCTATTGCTGACAAATAAAAAGACCTGCAACCTCACTTGTCAAAATTATTTTAGGTGAACTAGCATAAATCATACTGCAATTTTATAAAATTTAGATTAATTGGATGTTAAAATTATTAGAGTATGTTCCAGATTGTGGTTGATATTAGTATTGAGTCTGTTGTTATTAAGCATTGCTCACAAGTGAGTTTGTTGATGGATCATGTATATAGACTTACTATAATGAACAGGTTTAGTCCATAATGTTATTTTATATATAGGGAGGGCCCCTGTTCCTAATTACCTTAGTGCATACAATTGTTCTGTTGAGACTGACATAGAGCAACTAAAGTGGGACAAGAATAACTCTTTTCTCCCTCATTATCCAAATGTTTCTAACATCACTTGATCCTTTCGATTTGTCACAATTTTATTGTGACTCCCTTGCCAATGATAGATAGATAAAGGATAATGTTTCATACACATCATATAGAGATACACCATATCGCACTTGTTTGAGATAGCAAAATTAGAATGTTACTGTGTAAAAAATAAAGTGAGACCAATTGTAATATAAAGACCAATTGTAATATAAAAACTATGATGTATGGTGATGGTGTGTGTTTAGCATTTACTCATCAATAAATATTGTGGATATGTTCTGAGATTATGGGACCCCAAAGCCTAAAATTTCGATTAGACAATAAAATGGAAGGAGGAAAAAAACAACAAACAGTGAAAGAGATGGAAGAAGAAAATACGGAATCATAAGAAACCACACAATGTGTAAGAGAGAGAGATAATAGAGCCTAGCAAAGTGAGTAGTTGATAAGTAGTCATATCACTCTTTAAGGTGCTTTGTTATTATGAGTTACAATTGCAAGTGAAAATGGGACCCTCGTGTGATTGTAATTGAAGCTTTCTTTGTTTGCTAGCTTGTGCTGGAGACAGACTAAGTGATCTTTTCTATCATTGCGCCATTAAAGTGTACAAAATAAGCCGCTTTTACTGATTGCCCTGCTTTGAGCTTCCACCTTTCATTCAAGATAAAAGAAGGAATTTACCCACAAAAAATGATAAATAAAAAGATACATGCACAATTGGACTAGTCCACTTGCTTGTCCAATATATGCTGAGATTTGTAAAATGGGTCCACGAGGTGTCTTGTAACTTGAAGGACAATTCGTTTAGCAATGTAGTTGTGTCGTGGTTTGTCTAATTGTTTGAGCAAATCTTAGGTTTTGTGATTTTGTGTTTGTTTTCTTTCTACACTGTTTTCATCTTGGTCATCATGGCAAAGACCGTAACTTCTGTTGGAAGCTTAATTCTGCCAAAATGAAATTGAACGTGGGAGTCCTAATTATTGTTATTGAAGTAACAATGATATTTGCACTACTTTTTTATCATATCCTTCTTACACTATTTTTTTCTTGAATAATAAAATAAGAAAAATATAAGTTTATATAACTTTTTAGTCCCTGAAAAGTACGTGTATTTTGGTTTTAGTCCCTATAATTTTTTTCATAGGTTTTTATACCTTTAATTTCAAAAGTTTAGGAATAAGTTCATACCGTCAACAAAGCACTGTTATCATACAGCAAAAGAGACACCAAAATCACATGGATCTTCATGGGTTGCAAAATTGTTCTTCCTTCACTCAATTCAATTTGTGAATAATTCTTTTTCATCAGATAACGGTGTACAATTGACGGTAGCCGGTAGGGACCTACTCCTAAACTTTTGAAAGTGTAGGAACCAAAACCTATGAAAAAAATTATAGGACTAAAACCAAAATACACGGGGTTTTTAGGAACTAAAAATTTATTTAAACCAAAAATATATTTCTCCATTCATATTCTCTCTTTTCCATTTTTTCTCAAACAAGTAAGGATATAAGGAAGATATAAAAGGTGGTGCAAAAATGTTATTAATGTATCTTCAATGAATGGGATCCACCACACATCTATTGCACTGGATCAGTCGCTCTTAATATTAAACTACTGTTGGAGCAATTTATTTCTAGGAAATGTCCTAGATAAAAAGGCTGATGAAATAAGAATATTTTTATGCTTAACATGCAATTTCATGCTAAAGCCTTTTAGTCTTGAAAGAATAAAGCATACATTAAACCTTTAATATTATGAAGTTAAAGATCAAGATAAGTACAATTAGGATCTAGACTATAATCCACAAAGAGAATCCAACTGGTTATAATTGCCACCAAAAGAGACAAAACACTTTGTGGTTAAATATAGAAGAATAACATACTGATCATCATCCACCACATTACTACTTTTACAAGGTCAAGGGATTATCAAGTTCCAATAGTGATTCCCAAGTCCATTTGCAAGACACTATTTCATTTCTGATTCTAATTCTTAATCAGCATGGAACAAATTAAGATAAGTCTGTTAGGCCAGGCCAGCCTCATGCCTTTTTTTTTTTCTCTCCTTTTGATCTTCCTTTCTTTTTCCCCTCAGTAAACTTCAGAAGATTCTTTACTAAGTTGGTAAGGTCTATTAGAGGGAAAAAATTTCTTGCTGAAGTGACAGGCAGATACAGCCAAAAATGATTTTCATTTGACCCATTAAAGGTTGTTCTATATCACACCAATCACCATAAAGATAAGAAGAAAATCATCCTTATGCAAACAGTAGCTATGAATGGGAGATAAAAAGCTAAGAAAGCTAGGGAGAAACTTCAGAATGGTTTCTATTGTGGATATGGAAAATTCTCACTATTCTGGCTGGCCTTTGTGCACCAACTTGACTCAATGCAACTCTGCACCAAACAGTGATCCATCTCCTTTTCCAGTCCCAACACAAATACTGCCTCATGCTTCTGACTCCCTTCAATTTGGTGAGATCCCTTCATGGCCTTTACCCTTTGAAGGGTCTGAAGAAGATAGAGCTGTAAGTGCTTCCAAGAGCCACAGACAAGCAGAGAAGCGACGCAGGGATAGGATCAATGCACAGCTTGCAACTCTCAGAAAACTGATTCCAAAGTCTGATAAGGTAAAAGAATTTCATGAAGTGTTTCTTTTAATAAGTGGCATAGTTACTTCTATCCATCAAGTATACTATTTATAGCTTGGATTTTATTTTGAACACTAGCAAGAAAAATGGAATTTCCTACTTAGGTAAAGTTATATGAATGATATATAGGGTATTATCAATGTCCCATTTTTTCACAGATAGCATAGTTAATTTTCATTATACTATGAATAGCTTTACTAGGTTGTATGATAGTGTCATGAGAATTTTAATTGCACTTCCTATCTTTATTAGAGAAAGAGGCTATATGGGGTTATATTTTATGTGGTTGCAGATGGACAAGGCAGCTTTACTAGGGAGTGTTGTAAATCATGTCAAAGACCTAAAGAGAAAAGCCATGGATATAAGCAAAGCTATTACAGTTCCAACTGAAATTGATGAAGTAACAATTGACTATTACCCCACTCAAGATGAAAGTTATACTAAAGTAAACATATTCAAGGACAACATCATCATCAAAGCTTCTGTTTGTTGTGATGATCGACCAGAACTGTTTTCTGAACTCATCCAAGTCCTCAAAGGCTTGAGACTCAAAACAGTTAAAGCTGACATAGTGAGTGTGGGTGGCAGAAATAAATGCATATTGGTGCTTTGCTCAAAGGACAGTGAAGAGGGTAGTGTTTGCCTTACCACTATCAAACAGTCCCTTAAATCAGCTGTGAACAAAATTGCTTCATTATCCATGGCATCAAATTGTCCCACTAGAAGTAAGAGGCAGAGGTTCTTCTTGCCTTCTCATTTCAGTAGGTGAATGAAATTATTTGTTTTCATTTTTCAACATTTATGCCTATCAGATATAAAGTGAGTTCATTTGGAAGAAAAAAATGTTGGTTTTGTGCCTCCAATTATGGCAAGTTAAAAGGGAAGAAAATAAAAAAGAATCAAGGCAAAGCATAAGAAAAGGTTAAGATAAAGAAGCCCATTCTATGATAGGTTGTTACTTCCAAAATAGTAACTTGGACCACCAAGAATAAAAAAAAGAATAAGGAAGGAGAGAAAAATGTAGCCAACTTTACTTTATTTAGATCTGATCCAAATCAGTAGAATAATTGGATAAAGTCAAATGGTGAAGAATTAAACAAGCATACCCCCCACAAATTACTATTGGGCTCTTACTGTTAAAGAAAGAGAGAAAACAGTGATCAAGTGGAAAAGTAACTGATCATGGGGGTGCTCATCCCTTCCTTATCATACATATTTTAGTGTTAAATCAATCATACTACATACAATAATGTTTGAACATTCGGAATTAACAACAGACACCATGTTTTTATGTGAGTAACATTGTATGTAAAACTTGAATAAATATTTTGTTTATAAATATTAGTAAAAATATTATGGATAAAATATATTTTTGGTCTACAACTTATTTTTTTAATTTCAGGTTAGTTCTCTAAATAATAAAAGTTCCGTTTTGATCTTCTAATTTCAAAACCCTTCTGTTCTTTGTCTTCTCTCTCTTCACTTTACCACCACCACACAATCTCGTAGGGGTGTTCATCAATCAATTCAAATCATAAAAATCAAACTTTAAAATCGAAAACCAAATAAACCAAAAATCAAACAAAACAAAAACCGCAAAAAACCACTTTTTTCATTGGATTGGATTAGATTTTGAATCTCCTAGTAAAAATCAATCCAATACAATCTAAACTAACCTACTATACACATATACTATTATTTTGAAATTATAGTTATAGTACTATTTATATTTAAGCATTGTTTTTCATAATTTTATGAATGAACACCTGCATTCTCTTTAAAATTTTGATTGTTATGTGGAATTATATATGGTATTCAAAATTCACTTCATTTGTTTTTTTTATAAGCAAACACACTTTATTTGATATTTGAGGATAGGAATTCACAAGCTTGTATTGTGTTGTGTAACTTTGTTCTAGTTAGTCAAAGGTAATTTTTTTACAAAATTGTTGAATAAGTTAATCGTATGGACCGAAATTGTTTATTTTATTCAAAATCAAAAGGATAATTTTATAAAAGTTGATTGACATGTAAATGATGGGCGAATGACATACTTAATACTTTATAGCTTTTTTTAGAAAAGTCGAAAACCAATCCAATACAAACGAAAGTAAATCGGATAAGATTGGATTGAAATTGATTTTGAAATTAAACCAATCAGATGATCAAAGAATAAAATCGAAAGGATTGAATTGGATAATTTTTCTCTCAAAATCAATTCAATATAATCCGCGAATACCCTCATATGTAACAGTCGCCGGGATCATGACATCCAACCTCGGCCATTGATAGTAAGGCTGTCATGCTGAGACAGGTAAGTATTCGCCTGCTCTTGGGCCGTATTGGGCTTTAAATATGGCCCAGAACAAATTATAAATGTAGAGTTTAATTTCACCCAAAAGGTATGCAATAGCTAACAAAAACAAAAATTGTCAAAAAAAAAAAACAAAAAACAGCTAACAAAAACAAAAGTGATCGCTTGCATAGAAAGACTTTATTTAATTCAAAGCCTTTCATTCATTCACCACACTGAAGCTTCTTAGGAAATGGTTCTCATCAACAACTTCTTTGCTTCTCTTTTCTGTTATACTTCGATCTTTAAAATCTATTGTTCAACTAACCGTTAACTACTTCTCCAGATCTGTTTCTGTTACAATTCTAACTAACTAGCTACTTTTAGTTGTAGTTAGATATTATTTAGTTTGTTGCAACTGTTTCGACATCTAACTTGTATCAAATATTCAAATGGCCCGTACGAGGTTGCTGGAGCGAGTAAACGATTTGGTTTGCATTTGCTTGCTTTGGAATATCTAAGAACCTCTTTTCCATCCATAAGTACATTTTTTCTTGATAGAATTATTTAAAAATATTAAAGGAATCTATTCGTTTTGGTCATTTAAGACATTATGTAAATTTAAGAAAAAGAAAAAAATGAATGAAAAAAAAGTTAATGACATCAAATCAAATCTATACTATATACATTTAGGAATAACTTCATTGAATTCTATGTTATGTGTCATCCTCTTAGAAAATATCATTTAATGCAAATCCAATAATAAAACTCAAGGGCAAAAATCAATTAATAATATTATTTAAATCAATTAATAATATTTTTAAAAATAATATTATAGATAAATATAATTTCTAAAAATGGTTAACTTACATTGGAAAGAGAAGGAATAAATCAAATAAATTTTCAATAGAAAATAAAATTAATAATATGATGTATAAATATATTTTATAAAATCTATATTTATCTATAGTATATACATTTAGGAATAACCTCATTGAATTCTATGCTATGTGTCACCCTCTTAGAAAAACACCATTTAATGAAAATCCAATAATAAAACTCAAGGGCACAAATCAATTAATCATATTATTTTAATCAATTAATAATATTTTTTTAAAAAATATTATAGATAAATATATTTTCTAAAAATGGTTAACTTAAAAAGGAAAAATAAGAAATAAATCAAATAAATTTTCAAGAGAAAATAAAATTAATAATATTATATATAAATATATTTTATAAAATGGTTAACAGGCATGG
Source organism: Echinosophora koreensis (assembly GCA_035048595.1). Taxonomy (NCBI): domain Eukaryota; kingdom Viridiplantae; phylum Streptophyta; class Magnoliopsida; order Fabales; family Fabaceae; genus Echinosophora; species Echinosophora koreensis. The sequence continues at coordinate 3,960,838 of JAPCYP010000019.1, read as the reverse complement.
GAAAATATGATAAATAAATCAAATAGATTTTCGAGAAATAATACATATAATAATATGATAGATAAATATATTTTTACAAAAATGATTAATTTGCACAGGGAAAGAGGATAAATAAATCTATTTAGATTTTCAAGAGAAAATAAAAATTACAATAGATAAATATATTTTCTAAAAATTGCTAACTTGCACGGGAAAATAGAATAAATAAATCAAATAGATTTGCAAGAGAGAATAAAAATAGTATAAAACAAAAATATATTTTATAAAAAAATGGTTAGCTTGCACAAGGCAAAGGGAGAAATAAATCAAATATATATTTAAGAGAGTAGAAAAAATAATATGATAGAAAAATACATTTTCTAAAAATGGTTTAATTTATCAGAAAAGAGTAGAAATAAATTAAAAATATTTTCAAGAGAGAATAAAAAAAATGATACAATAGATAAATATATTTTTTTAAAATGGTTAATTTGCACCGGGCAAATGAGAAAAATAAATCAAATAGATTTTCAAGTGAGATAAAGAAATATATTTTGATAGATAAAAATATTTTTTAAAATTGGTTAACTTCCACGGGAAAAGAGAATAAATAAATCAAATAGATTTTAAATAGAGAAGAAAAAAATGATAAATATATAAATGTTCTCTAAATGGTTAACTTGCATGGGAAAAAAAGATAAATAAATTAAATAGATTTTTAAAAGAAAATAAATTAATAATATGATATATAAGTATATTTTCTAGAAATAGTTCACCTGCATGAGGATAAGAGAATAAATAAATCAAATTTATTTTGAAGAGAAAAGATAAAATATGATAAATAAAAATAATTTCTAATAATGGTTAACTTGCAGGGAAAAGAATAAAAAAAAAATTAAGAGAGAATGTTTATAAATTAAATAGATTTAGAAATATCTTATAATTAAACTTATATGAGGATTTATCTTTTATATTTTACATAACATATTTTTTTTAAAATATTTCTGTATAATTAACCTCATAAATCAGTAATTTGAGGTATATAATTCTTCAACAAAATTTTAAACTAAAAATGTGAAATCAAAAATCACATATTTTTCGATGAAATTCTAAAAAAATAACATATTCCTTGTGTATGGTACAAGTCATTTACTCTAGTATATTACTCCCTTATATAGTAAAAGGGATCATTAATTATCATATACAAAATGTACATACACACACACATGTGGGACGCCACCGAAGTTAGTGCAAATGGAAATGTCTACTGCTCTACGTTACGGTGGAGAAAGTCAAGTGTTGGTGTTGTGATTATGAGTTGGAGTTAACATACCTATTCAAATTCCCACTCATCTTAACAATATAACCGATGTTCACATGACTACAGTTTTCCAAAACATAAGACTCGTTGTTGTAATTAGGGATGTTCATCAACCGATCCAAATTGATTTAAACCGTAAAAACTGAAAACCGAACAAACTGAAAATCGAAAAAATCGAAAACCGAAAAAACCGCATTTCATTAGATTTGATCGGATATTGGATCCCCTAGTGAAATCCAATCCAAACCGATCTACTATATACATATACTATTATATTTGAAATTATAGCATTACTCATACTTAAACATTATTTTTCATACCTTTATGTCCCTCATTCTTTTTAATATTTTTGTTGGAATGACATATATGAGACTATTTAGAATAAATATTATCTTGAAGTTATATTTTGCTAAAAGTTTTGATGCCTAACATATATATACTTGATTGAGTAAACACGAAAAATAGGAAACCAATTAAGTAAATTTGAAAAATAATTAGCTAGAATTTATTTCTAACCGATTCAAGGAAAAAAATTCGGATAAGTGAAAGTAGATATAGAGATTAACATAAGTGAATTTTAACAAAAAAATAACGTGTTAAAATATCAATAATTATTTTTTCTCAAACTCCCAAATTAAAATCTTGTCAAGAATCATCTAGAATTTGTCTTACTCATCATCAAATCAAATAATGGTTAACAATGAACAAATAGCTTTTCTCAAAAAAAAAACAATGAACAAATAGTTATTGCCTTTCATAAAGGTTCTATTATTCTAACATAGAGAGAGGTTAAAATAAGTATGGGCATCCTAAACTAGCTCCATTAAATGAATATTATCTTTTGTCCACTATTAAATAAGTAGAAAGGATACTTGACATAAGGAAAAAAATAAAATATGACAAAAACCGAATTATCCAATCCAATCCAAACCGCATTTGATTGGGTTGGATTGGATTGGATATTTTTAAGGAAGCAAACCGATCCAATCCAAACCGTACGTTGTTTTCATAATTGGATTAGATGACTTTTTAACTCAAAACCGATCCGATCCAATCCAATCCAATCCATGAACACCCCTAGTTGTAATGTTGGCTATCTTATTAATTTCCACTCATCTAAGTCATCTTAACGGTATAAACCAAGTTTAAATGATTTCATATAGTTTTCCTATATAAAATAACACAAGTTGCAGGTAAGTAATTAATTAAAGGATCTAATTAATTTGACTCATTATTTGGGGGATCTTGACAAAATTATTTGGGCTGTCAAATAATGAAACTAATATATATAAGTAAAAAATATATTAATGAGAGTATAAGAGTACACTCTAACTCATATTCAGCAACTCAAGACATAGCAGACCCTATGTAAAAATCAAAGTGCCTCTTTCATCCAAAGTCATAAAAAAAAGAAAGAAAAAAAATACATTTTCAACTACATACTCTTTCAGACCAAATTCCCTCGTACACCCCTTTCAAAAGAACTATGCAGACCCATGTAGAGTATCGATAAAAGGAAAATACAATCATGCATTGCCTTCAATCCCCTGTTACATCCAAAGAACTTGATTGCAATATCATTTCAATGAAATGCAACCAAACACAACCTTCAGACCCCACGACAGTACCATTTAATAATCTTCAGAACATCAGTCTACCCTCCTTTCAAAACACTCCAAGCAATGAAATCTTAAATTATCACCTTCTATTGAGCCATTCCACACACAATCTACATGAAGCCTCTCAATCAGGTCCCTTATAGGCTCCAAAGCTCTGAGATGTTGCGACTAGAAGGGAAGGTGTTTCAGTTGAGGGGGCCATTAAATTTTTGTTACATTAAAAAAAATGGGGGAGCCATTGCTACCCTGGCTCTCAACAAGATTTGCCTCTGCTCTCCTAGTTGATGAGCCTAATTTGTGTTGGTGGGCCTACCCCGATTCACTCGAAACTCAACTCGCATGACTGGTAGAGTACAAATTATTGTGTCACTAGCACTGAAGCCATTGAAGCTCCAACAAAAGAGTAGAATCCATATTTAACAATTATCTATTGATAACAATATATCGATATTTGAGTATAAACAATTGAAGAATTTGTACAAAATCAAGATTTGAGCTTGCATAAACGTACCACCTCATTATCTTGAGCAGGATACGATACCTAAATAATTTGGATCGGATAATGACCTTTGACTCAATTGGATGGAATAGTGTCAACAAAAATGTCTACATATTATCAATTCTGTATTCGTAGGTCATTCAGGTTTGGGGTAACCTTAGAATTACAGAACAACCGTCAACTGCTCCCCTGAGATTTTTATTTATTTAAAAAAAAAAGAGAGAGAAGACGAAATTGTGGCTATCTATTTAATAACTGAATATAGTTATTTAAAGTTTCAAAACTCCTCTAATTGTACTATATGCATGTCTAACTGCACTAACAAATTGCATGCAGTTACCAAAACCATAATTTATTTTCTCCTTCCATTTCTCACATACCCTACCAGCTACCTATCACCACATTTAAATAACCGATCCATCGCATTTCACCTTCGTGTTCATTTTGACTTCCCATCGGTTATTTAGTTAGCCTCTCTGGCCACATCAAGATTATTATCTATACTAATAAATAACCCAACTTATTGCAATTATCTTCCAACAAACAATTAAAAGTCAAATACAATTTATATGATCCAGAGAGTGAATAGTCCATCCTAACGGCCACACTCTTGGAAATCTTGGTCACGTAACTAACATTTAAACAAAACGAGTACTATATTTTATAAATAAATAAAAAATTGTTTGGTCTCCATATGTTTAAATGATGAAAAAGAAAACCAATATAATGTGACACAGTTGGTAGATAACTGGTCCCCTTAAATATGTGGTCATGAGTTTGATTCATGGCTCATGCGTATGGAAGAGCATCTCTTGGGAGAGGTCACCCCTTAAATGGATCTCAGTACCTCGCGAGGGATTAGTCTCTGGCTCCCGACCGATCGATACCCGGCTCACCAAAAAAAAAAATTTTGATGAAAAAGAAACAAAACAGGTCAAAAATGATTATCTAACTTGTATAGAGTTTCTAGGAAGAGGCGTTATTTGAATCAGTTAGGGTGTGGAAGTTATAACTGCCTCCTTTATGAATGTTCCATTCTCTCTCCGTCACCCACTCCCTCATAAACCCCCAATTCCCTCAATAAGCCTACCTGTAAACTTCCACCTACCTACTAAGTCCAAACCAAATACCATTTCCAAGAAGAAGAAAACAAAGAAACCTAACAAGCAAAGAACAGAACTAAACTCGGTGGAAAGAAAACCAGAAGATCGTTGGTTCTGCAAAGTGGTTATGTTCAAAGAGCGGTTTTAATTGAGGTTCATACCAATTGCCAACTACATCTCTCTCTTCTTATTCTCTCCTCTTTCTTTATCTTCCATTTATCATTTTCCATCATATAAACAGAAAAAACAATATGTAAAATAAAATAAATAGATCAGAAATTACAAATTAGAGTTAGACACATTCATTCATTTACCTTACCTAACATTCATTCATTTCTCTCTTCTCTGCTAGAGAAGATCATGATCGGAGGGAACGACAATTCCAACGGTGGAGATCGCGTGAAGGGTTCGTGGAGCCCACAAGAGGACGAGACGCTGTTGAATCTGGTGGCGCAGCATGGCCCACGTAACTGGACGGCGATCAGCGCCGGAATCCCAGGGCGTTCCGGCAAGTCGTGCCGTCTCCGGTGGTGTAACCAGCTGAGCCCCGACGTGCAGCACCGCCCATTCACCCCTGCCGAGGATGACATCATCACCAAGGCACACGCCCTTCACGGTAACAAGTGGGCCACCATCTCTCGCCTCTTGCCCGGACGCACCGACAACGCTATCAAGAACCACTGGAACTCCACCCTCCGTCGCCGTCGCACTTCCTCCTCCCCCTCCTCCGACTCCGACACCGCGCCAGTCAAGAAGCGCACAACCACCAACCACCTCCTCATCCTCGATTCCTACGACGGGTTGTTGGATCCGAGGTACCCGTTCAAGCGACCTTGCACCAGGCAGAACGTTTCTCCGGAGGAGAATAATAACGGTTCTGGTTCTGGTTCTGGTTCGGGGGAGGGGGAGATAATGAGAACGGTGTCGCCGGAGAATAATAGTCCGGTGACGACGTCGTTGAGCCTGTTACCGCCGGGGGTGGAGAAGAGAGAGGAAGAAGAAGAAGTTGAAGTTGAAGGAGGGAAGAGTGAAAGGAATGAGCATGTTGAGATGGTGAATGGGCAAACGTGCTTGATGAAGATCATGCAGCGCATGATAGCAGATGAGGTTAGGAGTTACATTGATAGCTTGCGCCTTCAACCTTGATTGATCCAACACTTCCTAAGTGATCTAAATGGATTATGAAAAATAAAACAAAACACTTACTTTACCTCTTTTATTTCTTATGTTCATTCTTTTTTAAATATATTCTGATTTTATATTATTATTATTATTATTTTCATTTCAAGTACCTTCTTATATTTATATAACTTGCTGTCACAGTTTAACAATTGTTTACTATCATAACATTCCATTTGTTTTAATATAACATTCCATTTGTTTTAATATATGTGGTTTATAGTTCATAAACGATAACTTAGTGCAATAGTACTGCAACGTGAAATCTTGAATCCCACGTCACTTATTTTTTGACAGATTGTTCATGTAATAATGTTTGCAATTTTATTTGCTTTCTCATCTATTTTTGGGTTGTTTGCTACGGATTGTGGGATCACTGGAATGAAAAAAGTGGCTAGATAAGTTATAGAGAAAAGTTGTTCCAAGTGAAAGCCCCACCAATTAATTGGTCGCGAGTAATAGAATTCATTGTCTTCACTGCAATGCATTATACTTGGATAGTTTAAGACCTAGTATATGTTTATCTTTATTTTTCAATTACTTTTTATCTTTTTTTTTTGTATACACACTTCTCGAAAATACATACAAAAAACAAAAGGAACACCGTATGATGTCTCCATTTTGTTGTACAAAAATCATTCCTATAACCTGAATTGTTCATGATCTCTTGCATGTTTAATGCACGTTTTTTTGCCAATCGGATAAAACATCCCCGCTATAGTGGTGTCGTCTAAGTTGCACCGGCACCCGGTGCAACCTTGCTCCATTTTGACCAACCAATTGGAAGTTTTCATTTGACACATCAGCATATATGGTCAACCATGTATAATACTTGTATTTCCCCATATTTGAACCATTTTTGGATACTCGTATTTGGACCGTATTTGTTCATAATTTTTGTTTTTTTTGGGGAAAACCAAATAAGTTTTAGCGTTGGATGTTGGTCCTTCGTTTTGGTCAAACAAGTCCCTGTATCCGTCGGTTATGAAGGAACAAGGTAACTGAGGGTCCTTTTTTGCGCTGATGTGCTCCTTCCTTGTTTCGGTTATCCTCATCGTTTTTGGCGTCAATGGCAGGTCTCTTCGTCTCGAAGATGAGACGCTCCACCAGTGCCTGGCCACAAGCTCGGCCACTGCCGCCTCTCCCTACATCGGAAGGGCCCCATCCCACAGCCGCCTATCTCAGTCAATGGCAGATGATTACCGGGTTGGGAAGATGATATGCGGGGTCATAAAACGGGTCACATGCATCTGGTCTGGAAATGGGGTTTTATTTTCTGGGCCATGACGCAGATGAGCTTTTATTTATTGATCCGAAAATCCTTTACGGGTCCGAAAATGGTAGCCGTGTTTGGTCCGAAATGGGCTTATTTCTTTACTCTGAAATTTAAAAATTGATGGCCCATCTTTATTTTAGGCCCATGTTTTTTAATCTGGTAAGGATATGGTGGGCTGAACAATGGGTTGTTTAAGAAGAGTCCAACAGCATCTCATTAGAGTTAGGGTTAGGGTAAGTGGCTTAATTTTTAAAGAAAATATTTGTATTGTTATATTTAAAAAAAGAACATATATTTGGCATATAATACCATTGTATTTAAATTTACAAATAAACTTATATAAATTTAAATTAACTACTGTTGACTTTATCAATTGAATTTTTCTTTCGTTGATGTTTATGTTGATATTAAACATGTGAAATAAATTGAAACCAATAGTGTAATACTAATATTTACAATCATACTGTTTAGTTTATAAAAAAAACAAATACACATGACCCATGATATAACCAATGCTATTAAGTTTCCTATAGATGTATTATGCTTCTAGAAAATGTTGGTGGGTACCAAATTATCATTTTTTTTTCTTACTAATATTATACCAAGATGCACATCACTCCTTATTTGAATGTTCATATGCATATTGTACCTGATAAGAATGTTGATGAGATTATTCAATTTTTTTCTCTTGTTAATGTCATCCTAACAATCATAAGGTTTCTCATCTGGATGTCCCTCATGTTTTTCTAAGAATCTTCATGAGATTATTAATTTGTTATGTTAATATTTTTCTTACTGTTGTTACCCTAAGAACGTTCTATATATATATGAATGTTGCTTCTGTTCTTTTGAAGATTCTTCATTAGATGATTTATATATATTTAACTAAATTTTGTAACAAATGTTATCATAAGAATCGTAATGTTTCTCACCTGGATATTCCTCTTTTTACTTCTAAGAATCTGGATGTTCCTCACCTGGATGTTGGTCTTGTGCCTGCTAAGAATCATAATGAGATGTCTGATTTTTCTTCCTAATTTTGTCACTAATGTTATCACAATAAGCAAATATCCTTTTATATATGATTTTTTTTTTTTTAAGAATCCCATTGAATAAAATTTTTTTTTTTTTTTGTTGCTAATGTTATCCTAAGAAGCATGATGTTCCTAATCTATATGTTTGTGAGAGCCATCGGTGTTGAGAAGGGTCCAAAAGGATCCCACTAGGGCTAGGGTTAGGGATAGAGTTTGGTAAGTGGCATTATATTTAAAGCATATATTTGTATTGTTATATTTAAAAAAGAACATATATTTGTCATATAATACTATTGTATTTAAATTTAAAGATAAACTAATATAAATATAAATTAACTATCGGTGACTTTATCAATTGATTTTTTCTCTTTATCCATCTTTTTTTCTTCTTACTAATGTTATACCAAGATCCATGTTCAAATTGTACTTTATAAGAATGTTGATGAGATTATTCTATTTTTTTCTCTTAGTAATGTCATCCTAAAATTCATAATGTTTCTCATCCAGAGGAACCAACATTCTTATAAACTATCATGGGAACATTCAAATATGGACTGATGTGCTTCTTGGTACCCATCAACATATTTTAGAAGCGGAATACATCTCAAAGGAAACTAAGAGTGTGTTTGGGAAAGCTGGAAAGAAAAGATTATGCTGATAATCTGTTTTCAAATAATTGATTATTGTGATAATCGATTATAATCAGAATCTGTTTTTGTTTGGGTATGTTTGCTGAAAAGCAATTTTAAGATAATCTATTTCGTTTGGGTGGTGCAAAAATAATCACTTTTATATTAAAAAATTTAGATATGAGCCTAAAAGTACGTAACTTTTGCTTGAGGAAGAAAAAAGCATACGTTGGAGAGAGAAAAAAACGTGCAACAACACAGGAAGGAAAAACGCTGGAAAGCAAAACAGTCCTGTGAACCTGCTTAAAATTTAAAATTTAATAGATAAAGTCAACATTATTTAATTTAAAATTATATAAGTTAATCTTTTAATTTAACTACAATAGTGTTATATGCCAAATATTTGAAGAGAAATTTATGTTCTTTTTTTAAATATAACTATAAAAATAATTTCATTTATAATTATGGCACTAACCCTAACCCTAACCCTAATGAAATCCTGTTAAACCATTCTTAAACAGCCCACTAATGAGCCCACCTTATTCTTGCCAGATTGACATACATGGGCCTGATTACACACAAATTAGTTTGATACATGGCCCATTACACACAAACACATTTTCGGACCTTCCATTTGGGCCTACCCATTCGTAGAGCCGGTTTCCATATGCCATTGAAAGCCGCCTGAACATAGCAGAACTAGGGAAGGAGATGTGGACCAGTGGAGTTCAAAACGCGATAATGAAGAGCGTCGGGGTAGAGCTCGCGATGGCAGGGTTGCTTCAAGGTTTACTTCGACATATGGGAAGCTCGAATACAGGAGTCTCTAATATTAGCTCGCGAACGATCGAGTAGCACCGGGGTAGAGCTCGCGATACGCAGGGTTCACCTCGCGTTAGAGCGCCGCCATGAAATCAGCTCGCGATGATGAAGATGGGTGCGTCTACAGTTGGTCAGGGGCAAAGGGAAGACAGAGAGAAGGAGGGGATGGCATCGAGATCAACCAGGGGATAGGGATGGATTTGGGGATGAAAGATCTAAACTGATTTCAGTAAAGGTGAATACAGAATTGGTTTTCCAAATACATCAATTTTTGTGAATACACAATTGATTTTCCAAATACATACCCACTTCAAAATACGTAGCTTTGACTAGTTTTAAAAAAAAGGAGTACATGTATTCCACTGTGGCAAAATGATTGGTTCAAAACTCTTGGTCAACAAGGTGCAACCTTGCTCTAGCTTTTGTGATGGTGCAAGGTAGAAGGCACCGGTTATAGACCCTATGCATATATGTTAACACGAGTGTGAATAATTAAAAGAATTTAATTTGGGAAATGCTTCCTTATGCGAAATTAAATTTGTACAAAAGAAAGAATGGTTTCTATGCGAACATTTTGATCCTCTATGATTTGATTCTAACACAGACGCACATTCCTCTTCTACAAATCTAGAAGCATACTCCCTAAAGAAAACTAAACACCAAAAATGCAATGCTTTTAATTGTTTCACGAATTTTGTTTCGTACAGATGAGCATTGCTCCATTCCAAATCATACATGTACAGTACATAAATAATGCGACTATTCTACCCTGTCACAAGTTCTGTGAAAGAAATACGATAACGTTGACCCACCGCTTCCAAATAAGAACTAAAGTCCTCTCCAGTACTGGACTGGAGAGTCCAGTACTGGAAGGTAAGAAACAAAAAAAAATAAAGTTCAGATTTTTTAAATAATAAAAAATATATATATATCACCTCACCTGATCTATCTCTCTTTCTCTCTCATACTGGCCTCTCCAGTAACTGGAGAGGACCAGCGCTCTCCAAATAAAATATCAATACAGATCCCCTTATTCCTTAGTGAACTCTGGCAGTACCAATGTACCATTGTAAATCCTGACTTATTCAGAGTAAGCTCGAAGCCGCCTTTCCAGATTTGTAGTTGTACCGACTAGCAAGATCCAGTGACTAGTGGACTATGATATTTAAAGTCCTGTTTAGTGCCTGTTTACTTTGCGTTACAAATGATAGCTTGGCACCCAAACACCAATTGCTACAGTAATTAGAGTGTTTGGGTGTAAAATTATGCAAAATTCAGTCCAAAATAATTGATTTCTGGGTAGGTAGAATTGATTTCAGTGGAAGCAAGAATTTTTAGCTTTTCCGTTGAGAATAATTGATTCTAGATATAAGACCCACAAAATTCTAAATATTTACACCTCAAAATGATTTTACTTTATCATTCAAATAAAATCAATTCTTCTAAACTCACTTTTAAAATATTATTACCAAACACAAATCAAATTTTTTAACCTTGATTTTTTCAAAATCAATTCTTTCAAAATCAATTCTCTAAATTCCGATTTTTTCTAAAGTTGCTGCATTTAAACAAATTTGAAAGTTATTTTTGTCCTTACTGTACCAAACAAATTCGACTCCAACTCCTATCTTATTGGGAATTCAGGGATTCCCATATGCAATGAATCGGGATCCAAATAAATGAGTAGCATTTCTAAAAGTGATGCTAAGCAATGGTCAAAGAAACATTTCCCTATTAAGGAAGTGTTTGTTGGCATGGGTAAAAAATTTCCCATATTTGATACAAATTTTAAAAAATTATACCCACACATAAAAGATTCTTGGGAACAAAATTAATAACTTGAAAAAGCTCTATTCCCATGGGTAAAAATTGATATGCATTTTAATTGATATGAATGTATTTACCAAATCTAATTAAATCACAATTATTTTTATGATAAAAATAGGAATTTTAGAAAAGTTAAAAATTTGATGCTTATTCAACCCAAACAAAACAAATTATCTTAAAATTACTTTTCAACTACCCCACACACAAACATAACCTAATTCTATTATAAATTTATAATCAATTAAAACAATAATATATTACAAATTACAAATATAATCAGTTAATTAATGAAATAATCAATTTCTCACATGCCAAATCTGATCCACACTAAAATTTGGTAGTGCTTTTGTTGGAATTCTTAAGCCGGTTGTAGCTATTGAGATGCAGGAAGGAAGACTAATACATTTTTCGTCGACAAACATTTAATTTATATTAATGAAGGTTTTATAATGAGTAACATCCGCCTAAACACCTTTTAAAATCAATCATGACAAGTGACCAAGTGGAAAAAAACAATACACAACTCTTCACAATTCTTAATTTTTCTCACAAAATTATATTATTTACTATGTGACATTCTGAAAACCTTAATTTTGGGCAGTTTAAGAACAGTGGAGGATGGGAAAAGGACCAAGGTAAGAGATGGGTTGTTTAGCTGAATGATGATAGATTTAACTGTAAACTTCTGCTGTAGTATACACACATTCTAAAGCCAAAGACACCTACTATTATTTGTGGAAAATCTACATCAAGGAGATGACACAAATACAAGCTCAATACTACACTATCTTATATTCTTATTTATCCCCGTAGAATAGTCAAAATCATATTCTAAAATTGTTCACTACCCTCACCATTTTTTATACTTAACAGCAATGCATTGGTTCTCTGTCTTCAAACTAGAAGAGAATTTTTCTTGTTCAAGACATCAGGCATTCTTTCAATTGAAAGAGGGTTTCATCCATTGTAGTTAAAACCGAATCTGTGACAGACTCGGTTAGGGCACCAGGTTAATGGGTCACTGGTCGAACTAGTGAGTCACTAGTTGAACCGGATGAACCGGTCTTTAATTAAATATATATTAAGTTAATAATATATAATATAATATATAATATTTGTCAACACTACTACAAATGAAGTCAATGGCCTACTACTCCCTCATGCAACTTTTACAAATTTCACACAAAATTTCAAATTTGCTGGTCTGGAGGAGCGGAACCAGCACGCGTGCTGCAGTTATGTTCAGCCTGACGATTCAACCCTTACCGGTTCAGCCAGTTTGAAGACGTCATGACCGGCTACGTGGCTCATCCGGTCTGACTTGATGACCGGACAGGTCTTAGGTCCGGTTTCCGGCCGAAACAGTCCGGCCGGACGGTCCGAGTTTGATAACACTATTTTCCAACATATAAGGCAATAACAGCAAAACAAATAAATTTTGATATGATAAACTTTCGGAGAGGTAAGATTGAGAACCCTGATAGAGTAAAAATCAACCTATTGAAAATTGCAATGCCACGACTTACCCAATAAAGGAAAACAGCCTAAACTTTATCATATTTTGCAATAACATCTTCCATGGCAAATGGCTAAACTATGAGAAATACAGCCAAAATATTGAAGTTCAACTACCATAGGAACATGTCCAATAGACAATTACTAGATTAATCGCCCAAAGAGACTGACACTACGATTTCTAGAACATTAGACCTTCCGATTTAAGATTCGGATAAGAAATTGGGATTATCAAGATTAAGTATTTCATCGAACAAACAACGCAGTAGATGTAATCAGAAATTCTAATCGCCCTAAGAGACTGACATTGCGATTTCTAGAACATTAGGCCTCCCGATTTAAGATTCGGATAAGATATTGGGATTATGGAGATCAATTAGTTCATCGAACAAACAACGCGGTAGAAGTAATCCTAAATTCTAATTCTACTCGCCACAAGAGATTGACATTGCGATTTCTAGAACAAACAGACAACGAGAGAATCAGAAAAGGAAAATAGGAAACTTCGTTAATTCGCAGAAGAACAACATTGTTTTCAGCTAATAATATAAGCTAAAATAAGATCAACAGCAACCAATAGAGAACTACAGATTACTGGATGTCCCATTTGACAACATAAATACCAAATAAAAGTAGAAAGCAGTTGTTGGGGGGCAAAGAAACGCACTACTTGGATCTCTGCCTCATCTTTCGGCGCTTCCTCTTCAGTCTCCTCATACGCTTCTTCTTCCACTGCACAAACCACATCACAATCCCAATCAGATCTCAAATCCTATGATAAAAAATGCAATAGGGATACGAAATGGGACGACAGTACTCACCTTGGCTCTCATGGCGTTCAAGAACTGAAGTCCGTAGCCTTCCTCGCCTCACAAGTCAAAACCCTACTCGATGATGGCTGCCGATAAATAACAAGAAGATAATAGGGAACAGAGGTTGCAAAAATTTATAGTAGAAGAAACCCTAACAAATAACGAGCACACAAGTATCGGGCTTTAACCCAAAAGCCCAATTCGAAGTTACAAAAATAATGAGATCAGCCCATTAACTTTCCATCTGAAGCCCAATTGTCGGCTCAGGAAGTTATAATAGAACCACAAGTCCACAATGCACACTTTGCTACCCGCCCTTCTTTGTATGTTTCATATTCTGAAACCTCCAAAATTAACGTTTGTTTAAAGGACACTTGTAAAAGATTTTCAATTCAGTTTCTTTGTATTGTTTTTTCAATTTTGTTCATACTGAATTTCGTCGAGGTCCAATAAGCATTAGGTCCCAATAACCCCACTATGACCTCGGTGCTCAAAGATTAGGGAGACCTCTATCTCTGGAATCTAAGCTATTGGTCAGACATCTCGGCTCTCAACTCCTAGTCCATAATCTCGGGTTCGAACTCATAAACCAGAGCTCGATCAATCACTTAGTTGAGTATAAAGACCTCTATTCAACCCGAGAATGGTCCAATCATATGAAGAGGGGGAAATCTTCTAGAAGCACATATGAGAATCACCTTCAAAGGATGATGCAGACCGAAAAAGACATCATTCACATATTTCGCTAATTGAGACCCCTACAAGAAGTAATAAAATCATCCCTTCCATGCTATTACACCCCCAACAAACACCAATACTTTAGATAATATTAAGTGCCGTACCTTGCATACATTGTTCCAAGTCGGAACAAATTTAGTATTCCTTAATTATTATTATTATTATTATTATTATTATTATTATTATAAGATTAATAGTTGGAGTTATCCCTTTTTTTCCTTAATATTTCGATAGTTGGTATTTTTGTTGGGTAAAAAGTCAATTTCAATGAATGTAACCCGGAGTAATTTTTGTGGATTGTTTAAATAATTTATGGTAGTTAAAAAGATTTAATAATAATTAAAAATATTTAAACTTTTTAAATAATAAAAATGATATTGAAAATAAAAAAATGAGAATTTTATATATTAATATTAATTAATTATTAAAAATTAATAAAACAATATTTTCAAAATTTTAAATAATAATTAAATTGTACTAAAAATCCATGTGACATTAAAATATTGATTAATCATATACTTGTCATGACATCTATATTAATACTGCTAAACTAGAGAGTTACCCGTGCGATGCACGGGTTACATCAACGATTGACGACAATGCATAAAGTAAATTTAAAAAATTGTTTGAGCCTTTAGAATAAAAAAAAATGTTCAATAGTCTAATTTTAAATATAAACATTGTTCATATAAAATTAATATAAAATAAAAGTAATTTGTCTCGATATAATTAAAATATAAAGAAGCCCATCAGACCAAAAAGCTATAAAAAAGTGCATAAGTTTAAAAAAAATGTTTACATTTTGATAAACAAAAAAGAAGGATCAATACTCCAATCTTAAATATAAACATCATTGTATAAAAAGTTAGAACATGAACAAATAATAGTGATAATGATTAATAGTGATAATGATTAACTGTTAACAAAAATATTTTTATGTAGATATTTCAATCCCTTGTTATATTAATATAAAAAGATAAATACTATACATCATAACATATAAAAAAATAATTATATTTTGTTTATATATAATCATATGTTACCAAAATAAAATATTCAACAATGTTCCTATTCAATACCTCACCTTTTTTTTTAACCTTTTTATTGGATTTCAACCCAGTATAATATAAATATAAAGATAAAAAAAATTGTGAAGAAAAAGATAAATGTTTAAGTATTATATAATTCACCTCTTTTTCCACTTAAGTTAATCAATTTTAAAAGATTTACTTATTTATGATATTATTTTTAACATTTATCAATTAGAACAACCGTAATATTTTATTAACTATAGTTTATTTTTCATTATTTTATTATAATCTTTTAAATAGTTTCTTTCTTAGTCATTTTCATCTCTTATAATTGTATAAATTATTTTAAATAATGAATTTTTCTGCTAAATTTCATTTTATATTATTTTATTATTATTTAAATTGACAATTTATTTTATAAGTATCTATATTTTATTATTTTAAATAATGTTTTTGTCCACTCAATTCAAATTTTTATTATCTTATAAACTAAATTCGTCAGTCAATCTATCATTTTTTACATATTTTTAAAATAATAACTTTTTTCACTAAGTTCTATTTTTTACAAATTTATTATTATTATTATTTTTATTATTTTTATTATTTTTATTTTTATTATTATTTTAAATTGTGTTTTTTTTTATCCAAGTTCATCTCTGATTATGTCAAAAAATAACTTTTTTACTATGTTTTATCATCTATTATTTTTTTATTGCTCAATGATGTCTTATTTATTTTATTATTATTTTAAAATATAATTTTTTAACTTGCATTCACTATTATTTAAAATAATTTGTCATTGAATATAATCTTTTATTATTTTATTCTTGTAAAGAAAACAGTAAAGATATCAAGAGAAAATCAATCTAAAAATAAAATATAAAAATTTATCACCAAATGGGACGGATGAACAGTATGATGGAAGGGATCAGACAAATTTTTAATTATTGAGAAGCAAAGTAAGTATAGAGGCTGCATGGAGTTTTTTATAAAAAAGATATATATACAGTTGACACGTGTACTATCCAGTACAACTTATTGAGTTTTAAACATACTATAGATGATGCATCTTTAACGCCATGAACTAATTTTTAAGCTTTAAAACATATAAACACCAAATTATAAGAATTGTTTTTTTGTAGGATTAAAGGGAAAAAAACAAATTATACTATAGTTGTTATGACTAAAAAATTCATTAAACCTTAGAATTAACATCTACTATTTAAAATCCACAATATAGTATTTAAACATTTTTTTACTAGTATTCGCACACAATACGTAGTACATAAATATATAATGTATAATAACATATAATGTCTAAGTCAGGAGTTAAAAAAATATTTCTGTAAGATAAATTGCTTTCACATATGAACAAAACCAAAACGTACGCAAAAATCTTTAGACATTTATCGTGAATTTATTTAATGACAATATAATAGATATTTTATTTAAATATTTTAATTGATGAACCGTAGAAAAAAAATACATGTTATAACTTTATTATTAAATAATGGCACGGCGTGTATCCCAAGGACTCTATCTAAATTTTATTATTTATACATTCCTTTTTTAAGTACTAGTATTAAGATAAGATCGAGACGATATTTCATTGACCCCGAGGGGGAACATATGCTCTTGGGTTCGAGATAGCTGAACAAATAACAATTTAGTTGCTCCACCATAACTTGGCATGTGAATACTGAATCATTCAATTTATACCCATATCCTGACCGTAAAAGAGAATGAAATAAAAAGTGATAATCAACTACCGGTATCCCGGATCAGTCTCTTTGTATTCGGCAAAGGCATTTCCAAGTTCAGTTTCCTGCGGCACCTTTCCATAATTCCATATATGGCCAGGTTCAACTGGTTTCTGACACTGACAGGTGCGAGAAAGTCACTACAAACTTAGCATAGCGAATAGTAGAGCTGTCAAAGTGTCACCCGGGTTGGCTCACCACGGGTTGAGGGAAAAGTGAGCCGAGCCGGGTTGGCTCACTTTTTTTGTGAGCCAAGAAATAGCTAACCCGGCTCGACCCACCGTGGGTTGGTGGGTTAACCGGGTTGGCTCACTTAGAATTTAAAAAAAAAAATACATTCATATGTGGTTTTCATCAATAATTGAAATAATTCAATTTTTTTCCTAATGTACATATACTCAAAAACTTATCATCACTCCAGTGATTCTGATTTCAATAAACACAAGAATATTAATTTCTACACATTATTGATTTGAGTCTTTTTTTTATGTACCTCCTCAAATTTCACAGGAGCATTATTTGTACCAGAACCATGGCGAGAGAGAAAATGATACGCAACAAAAAATTTCCTAAGCACAAGGATATATGGATTTCCATTTTTCATTATCATGTGAGACTGACATCAGTTGCCAATTCAATCTTTTTCACAAAACTTCTTATCATTTGCTTGATTCAAAAAAGACTAACAGTAGACAAAAATATCAGAAAAATGGAATGTTCGAGCGGCATTCTTCTCACAGGGCGGCGGCGAGTGGCGACAGTGTTCTTCCCACAGGGCAGCGACGTTCGTTCCTTTAGTGGCATGGCAGCGAGGGGCTTTCTTCTCACATGGCGTCAACGTTCGTTCCTTGAGTTCAGTCGGCGGCGTCCTTTTCCGTTCAACGTTCCTTGTGTTGTGTATGTGTTGCTGGAAGAGCCTCTTTGTGAATGGTTGGCTAGTGTCGGCTGATGGCGGAAGAGTCGAAGACTGAAGGGTAAACAAATGCCAAACAGATTGCTGAATAGTGCATTTAGAGTTGTGACCGAAAGTGGGGGTTGCTGGGTGACGGGATTTTTTCTTTTTAAAAAAAAGGAATGAACCCGCGGGTCAGCCCGGCTCACCACGGGTTCAACCCGGCAAACCCGCGGGTTAAGTGGGCCGGGCCAAAATGACCCGGGATTAAAATGAGTCTATTTTTTTTGCAACCCAACCCACCAGTGAGCCGGGCTGAACCGGGTTGGCTCACGGGTTGCAACCCATATTGACAGCTCTAGCGAATAGGTACATCGTGGGCTTATGGGGATCTTTGGTTTTCTATTACCTGAATTTTGTGGGTTTTTGGGATGGTTACTATACTTGTATACCATTAAACACTTGTGATCTTGTAGCCTTAATGTTTTCTTGTATATGGGTCGAGTGTCCCTTACGCTCTTTTTTTATATATTTTTGCTTATAAAAAAAAAAAGATACATCTGGGATCTCGTGACTACAAAATATATATAAAAATTGAAATAGAAGCTTCGTATAAGGTTATCCGTTATGGTAAGGAGATCAGCACCAAGTAATACCACATACCCCATTTCGGTAAATACTTTTCAATTTACACTGAGAGTGTGTTTGGGAAAGATTTTTTTTTCCTATTTCAGCTTTTTTTAGTTTAAAAGCTGTTTCATAGATAACCTATTATGTTTAGCATTTTGCTTAAGTTTATAAAAAAAGCTTTTTTTTAGGGAAAAAAAGCTGTTTTATGCCATCTAGTTTTTTCTAGCTTAAGATTATTGTGATTTGATTATTTTTCATTATCAATACTCTCTTCCCTGTTTATCCCTACAAAACTAACTTCTAAACAAATATTATTAAATTATACAAATAACTTCATACCCTTTTTTGTAATTTATTATATAAAAGTGATGTTTTTTGTACCACTCAAACGAAATAGATTATCTTAAAATTGCTTTTCAGCAAACAGACCCAAACAAAAACAGATTCTGGTTATAATCGATTATCACAATAATTGATTATACAAAAATTGATTATCAGCATAATCTTTTTTTTTCAGCTTTTCTAAACACACCCTGATTTGATTCAGTAAATCTGAAAGCAAATTGCATTAGTTTGATTGGAATCTTAAAAATAAGAATGAAGGGATCGGAGCATAATCGCGTTTTTATGTTTTAGGGTCCTAATTTGTTTAAAAATCTCTCAATAGTCATTAGTCAACATCCATTAGCATGACATAATAATAAGGAGGACCATATGTTGGACCCAGGCAAACGTGAGTCATAGGAGCAACATCTGTGAGGAAATGGTGATAGGAGAAATCACTTGGCCTTTTTGAACTCCGGTTGTCCATCAAACGTGGGAACAAAACTCAATTAAGTCTTATCATTATCAGAAAGAAAGAAAAAAAGTCCACTAACGTGAACCATGGTCACGTGTAATTGTGTAAAGGAATATCGAGTCTTGGGTACCCAATTTTTCAGATTGTCATTTTTTAATGAATTATCAAATGTTTATGTAGTTTTTTTTTTTTTTGAAGAAATGTTTGAAGCTGAGCAAATATAACTGATAATTAACAAAACATCCAAGAACTAATGATGTTTTATGAGCATGTATAATATTGACATTTCCGGTCAATCCTGATTTATGAGCATGTATCAAATTTCACATTGAATGCGATAATTAACATTTGTTTGTTTTAGATTTTCATATAATTAATTTTAAAAAAATTGTTATCAAAATAATTAATTTCAAAAAACAAAAATCGAGATTAAAATAATGATTTATAATTGATAATGATATTTTGAAAGTGAGTTTAAAAGAACTTTTTTAGATAATAATAAAGAAAAATCACTTTTACAGTGTAAACATAAAGATTTTTGTCTCTCTCAAACTTATATAATAAATTCTACTCAAGTTTGGAACTCTTACTTCTTTTAAAATTGATTCTAACTAACTCAAAATCAATTTTTTGTATTCAATGTTGTAAATAAATAAATTCAAATTTCACAAAATCACTTTCACCACAATTATGTTTGGGTTGCCCAAAATCCAAATCAAACAAGCACTAACTTAGTTCCAAAAATAATTAGACGACTCTAAAACTCGAGCTCAAAATAAAACTCACTTGAAATGCAACTAACCAAAATAATTATTTGGTTAAACAAATCATTACTGAAATGGATCTCTTCATGTATAATTTATTTTAATTTGGTTCTCATTATGTCTTGATGTTATAATGTTATTTTTTGGAATTAGAGTATGAGGAACAAATTCAAAATATTTATCACATATAAGCACTAAAGTAAAAATAATTAACATATATGTGGACCAAAAGATTTGAATTCGATCTTTATATGTGACAATTAATTTGAATTGAGTCCTTATATTTTAATTCTTACGAATGATGTTATAACACGAATAAATTACAAATATCATTTTTTTTAAAATAATTGTACATGAGTGATTGATCGACTCTATCGAATTTAGACTTTTTTTTTTTAATTGCTGAATCACGAATGTATGCAAACTGAAACTAGTATTATCTCTGAGAAATCCTTCTTACAACGATTTACATGACTCAATACAAATTATACAAAACCAGAAAAATTATCATTAAAAGAAAAACACAAGTAAATGATCATTACGATTTATCATTATCATTAATCATTAATATTAATATTAATTAATATTAAATATACAAATGAAAACTCAAAAAACAAAAAGGGTAAAAAGAAGATGGGAATGAGAGAGGGAAAGGTTAAGGAAGTCTAACGGGTGGTTCTTGGATGAGAATGTTCGGGAACGAAGAAGAACAATCGAGCTTGAGAGAAGCTCTACAAAGAGGACAACTCGAGTGATTCACCAGCCACCTATCAACGCACTCGCAGTGAAAGCAATGCTCGCATCCCGGCAAAACCTTCAACTTCTCCCCATCTCTAAACGCGCTCAGGCATATGCAGCAATCCAACGCGCCGTTATTCGGATCCGACGCCGCCTGATGCAACACGATCGGCAGTTTCTTTATCGTCTCCGCGTCGAGGCCCTGCTGCGACGGCGGCGGGGACAGCGGCGCGTGGCGGAGCCTTCGGATTGGAGAGAAGGCCTGGGGGCGGCAGATCCAGCGAACGTAGAGGAAGAGAGCGACGGTGGAGAGGAGAATGACGAAGAGGACGAGGAGGAAGAAGTATCTACGGCCTCGGAGTTCGAGGCTTCCGTCGTCGAGTTCTCCGTCGTAGTGCCAGTTGAATGTCTGAGCGTGTTGGCTCGACATATTCACTTTCTGTGGAGAAAATTTCACCAGATAAACGACGGCGTTTTCTATGGTTTAATGCAGCACAGTCAGTAAGGAACGGCGCTGAGAGTACTGTGATTAGTGATTAGTAACAGAGGGAAAGGGTAATAGAAACGACGATCTAACATTACTTATAGTTACGTTGCGTGACTAGGTATACTCGCAGTCCCGCCGCGTGGTAAAAGATGCTGCTAAATTCTATTAACTTTTCTTTTTCAACATTTAATTTAATGTTATTTTTAGGGAAGTATTAATTGTTGGATTTATTTTTTTTAATACCCAATTGTTGGATTTTATTTGTTTAAGAACTTGAATTTTTTGCGGAAAATT
The DNA here is from genome assembly GCA_035048595.1 of Echinosophora koreensis. Taxonomy (NCBI): domain Eukaryota; kingdom Viridiplantae; phylum Streptophyta; class Magnoliopsida; order Fabales; family Fabaceae; genus Echinosophora; species Echinosophora koreensis. Next base: position 3,939,090 of record JAPCYP010000019.1, on the reverse strand, counting down.
GATTAAAGGTTTTAATTTTTACCATTATTAATTAAGGATTTTAAGCATAATAAAATATATTTTTAATTTATTAAATTCCTTAGTTGGTAAATGTTAAAAGTGAGGTTGATTATTTATTTAACTTGAGGTTTTTATGCAGTATTTTTTTTTTATCTTTTTTATTTAAACAATTTTAGGGATGTATTGTATTGGGATTTTAAAAGAGTATTTTGGCATAAAAATGACTTGTGGATTTTAAAGGACTATATAAGAATGTAATGACTTCTAATTTTTTTTTTTAAAGACTCTTATATCAAGATTTTATAGTTTGGATTCTAATGGATTTATATCATAATAATTTATAAGATTTGAAAGGATTATATAGATTTATAAGATTGAAAAAGAACATAGTAGAGAAGTGGTAAATAAACACATATAAACTCTAATTACAACATTAGAGAGCAAATTCAAATTTATGGTGGAGAAGACAACATATTCATAGAGTTATTTTGTTCACATGTTAGCGTATTTATGTAATGGAAAAGAAAATTGTGAACTTAAAACAATAAAAATCACTTTATTTTTGTAATGTCACAAATAATGTATTCTATATTTTTATTACATAGTGTAACAGATATGTTTGTCATAAAGAGTAAATAAATTTGGTGTATCATAGCTAAACGTGTACTTGCAAACCAATTCTAATATATATTTAGATAACGTTTGACCCAACTTTTTTGGGGGCTTAAAAGCTACTTTAAAGTTTTATTTTTTGAAAGGCAGAGAATAATATCAATAACAGCGTTCAAGGATATACGAACCAGGAAACAAAGTAACTAGCATAAAAGAAGCCAAAGATGCAATACAGCCACTAATACATGGCAAGACCCGTATGCCTAGCTTAAATTACAACACATGAAACATTTAAGACATGAATCTTATATTTGGCCCATACACCGAACACCACCACCCATAGGAACAGAGGTTGACAAAAGAACTTTAAGGTGAGAGAGGGGGAGGAAAGGAGAGAGAAAGGGGATAAAGGATAGAGATGGAGGAAGGGACGGGAGAGGGAGGTGAAGGCATAAGGTGAAGAGAAATAAGGATTGAAAATCTTGAGAAATCTCATGTATTAAGGTGAGACTTTTTGTTACTAAAAAATCACTACAAAGTCTTGGGCCAACCCTCTTCTATGCAGAATATCGCTCTTCTGGAAATTAAACAAGATTGGGAGCTCAAAGCTAACCATACATTTTGAGAAGGAAACATTGTGGCTGATTGGCTGGCGAATTTCAGTCTGGACAAGAAATATGGGTTTCACAAAATGATTCACCCTCAGGCCTCTTTGTCTATTCTGTTGTTAAATGATGTATATGAATGAGGTTATGTTACCCCGTTGAGTAGCTTCATTGTTAGCTTTTTTCTTCATTTGGGCTTAAGCCCCTTGTACATGTTTATCTTTCGAATTTAAAGTTTATTTTTTGGATTTTTTTATTCAAAATTATTCATTAAATCATAATATAGTAACTACTAACTAGTAGGTAATTTTTTTTAAAAGTACTTAACTAAATAATAACTACTAACTGGTAAATAAAATTATTTTAAGCCTAAAACCCTTGCCCGGGTGGCTTGACCCTTAGGCAACCGGTGCTCATTTTTAAACATGAGTTATTTTGTACAATCTTTCACATATTCATTGAATCATGTGACATCACTTATATTAAGTAATTTATTTTATTATTTTATTATTTATTTTTTATATTTTTATATATACTAATTAGCAGTTATTACCATGAAATTTACATATCATTTATATATTTCTATCTAATTGTTATTTTTTTATTTTAGGAAGTATTATCAAATATTTTTTATTTTAGGAAGTATTATCAAATCTACTAATCAATAATTGCCACTTGCATATATTTTATTATTAACTCATTTTCATAAAAAAAAAAATTCTCCTTTTTTTGGGATAAAAATTTCGGAAATAAAAATATTCACACTTATATATATATATATATATATATATATATATAAATTAGAGTAAACTCTTTTTTAAGTAACTAAATTTCTTAAGATACTGTCATGTGCAGAATGACTTTATTTCTCTTTTTTAATATTTTAATTCAAAATTAATTATGCATAGTGTCCTTTTAGATTGAAATGTTTTCTTTTTAAACTTACACTTCTTAGATTCTAATTAAATTAATTATGTATATATAATTTATAATTAAAATTAATTTATAATATGTATTTTTTTTCATGAATTATAAATTTAATTATGTATAAATAAAAAAAATTTCTCTCTCTCTTTTTTTTAATTTATATATTTGCTAATAACTACCTATTTTGTTTATAGAGTTTCTGCAAAAAAAAAAATTTATCTTAACTCATTTTAGACTTTATCCACCTTGTATTAATTTCGTTTGATATACTCCAAGGCCAACTAAAACGAAACAAGACGACTAAAATCTGCTTTGCTTCCATTTCCTATTTTCAGAAATAGTTACAAATTTGTTTCATTATTTTCAAAATTTTATACAAGAAATACTGAAAATAACTTTCAGTTGTTTCCACCATTTACTGTATAAATCATTAAAAACAGAAAACAGAATGAAAACAAGTTGACAATAGGAAATTGGAAACAAAGCAAACAGACCCAATAATCTGTCTTATGCTAACAAGGCAAAAAAATACAGAGTGTGGGTTTACCAAATCATTATATTGGTGACAATACATGTCATTAAGATTACATTTATCTGCAAAGAAACAAATAGAGTGAGGTTTCCTCCTTGAAAAAACTAAGAATAATACGTCTTACTTCAAGATAAACTTAATATTCAAAAATTCAGCCAGACAAATCAGTATCGTTGTTGGATTATTTGCTTGCTCCTTTGTTAATAAATGAAATTATACATTGCTTTCAATTTGCAGCCTGCACGACAGTTCCGTGGGAACGAGTCCTATCTTCTAATTTATATTTAAAATATAAAATTCACGAGTGCTTGCTCAAGGCCAATTAATAACTACCACACTCCAACTTATAGTAACCAATCACTTTTGTCTAAACAAAATCTTCAACTTTATCTTAATTTCAATGGTAAATAACGTACATCCGAATTCACATTTCTAGATAAGATTAAAATGATCGATTTTTATTTTTACTGCCTCTTCACGTTACGCGTTTAAATTGGACTGTGGAAATTCTTGTCGTTCCCAATTAGGTTTTATTTACCAGATAAAAAATCATTGGTGATGAGAAATGTAATCAATCTCGCTTATCAATTACAAGCACCCAAAGTTGAATGCTTTTACCCACGTTATTTTAATTACATTCATGTATTAAAAAGACAAAAGGATTTGGGATAACTTTTGGCATCTACCGTACGTGATTTCGGTCCATTAAGACTTGGTCAGTTACGCTTTGTTGTTGGCTTCTCGTCATGAAAAAAAGCTAGATTTATGTATTAAAAAGACAAAAGTATTTGAGATAATCTTGTGGGTTCTACCATACGTGTCTCCAGGTTGGGTAATGTTTAAAATTTGAGAATATAATAATTATCATGATTTTTTAATTTTTTAGGAATTATTTATTCCACATTTTAAACACAAAATAAATTAATTCAAACAAACACTAGGACTTTTTTTTTTTTTGATAATAAAAGAAACACCAGGACTTAGTGTGGTTGGTTCATGTTGAGATTATATGTACCTCATATTTGCATATATAGAATAGTTAGAAGGTTTAAATAAGTTTTTAGTCCTTGAAAAGTTCACCAATTTTGGTTTTAGTCCTTGTAAAAAAAATTCTTAGGATTTCATCCCTGTATTTTAGAAAATTTTGTAAATAGTCCCTATTGTTATCCTTGGGTACTAGAAATCATACTAGATGAAAAAATTTGTCAATTTTAACCCTATGGCCCTAATGTATGGTTTCATTTCTACTTTCTAGCCAAATTTTGGAGCAAGTCGGACTTGAATGAGAAATTACCTCGGTACCCCCTGAGTACTAGATACCATACAAAATGAAGGAATTTAGCAATTTTAACCTTATGTCCCTAATATATGATTTTGTTTCTATTTTATGGCCAAATTTTACATCCAGTCGAACAGTAAAATGAAATTATCTCGATACCCATTAATACTAGATAACGGAAAAAGATGACGGTAGGGACTATTTGCAAAATTTTTGAGATTGCAGGGACGAAAACCTAAGAAAAAATTCCACAGGGGCCAAAACCAAAATTTATGAACTTTGTAGGGACCAAAAACTTATTTAAACCTAGTTAGAATGTATATGTTTATAGAGCACAAAAAGAAAAGAAAAGATTGTATCAAAAAAAGAAAAAGAAAAAGAAAAGAATTACGCATGTATAAAAAATAAAATAAAATTAGATGTGATTAACTAATAAAAATTATAATGTAAAGTGATACTTCATCAGGTCCATATTGTAAGCAAAAAAATCCCAAATCTTTTGGTCCAATATTATATAAGCAAATTTTGTTTTTCAATGACTCATTTTATTCCCAATAACACAAGCAACTTCTCATTATCATAAAGGGTAATTTAGATAAAAACCTAATTTTTTGACCAAATCAAATAAGATTAACCAATCACCTTAATATGTGTGTTGTATTAATTTTTTATTTATAATATGGATCGAAGGGAGTATTAGTAAAAGTGTGCATTTAAAATTACCTGATCCTTAATTAATAACAGCGTAGGATCATAGTCATAGATGCAACCAGTTCACTGGACCTATGTACATACACCAATAAAAATCAGTGCTACGTTTAGCATTCCTTTTTAATGTCCTGCACTCCTGCACAATTTTGGGCTCGGCTGAATTAATGTTGATAATCCTAGATTAGACATTATGATGCGTTGAACCAAAAAAGTAACATAATATTTTAGCCGGCACCACTTAATATACGGAAAAGATAATTGAGTTCACACAGAAGAATTGGACAATTACCACTAGGGATGTAAATGAGCTGAGCTATTTGTGAACTATCTGGACTCGACTCATTAAATGGTCGATGAAGCTTGTTTGTTTAATTAAATAAACAAATCCAAGCTTGAGAGTGAGCTCAATTATTTAAATGAACCAAGCATAAGCCTTATAGGCTTGACATTAACGACTCGCGAATAGCTCATATATATATATAAGTTTTAGGTTATATAATAATATGACCAAAAAAATTTATATATAATAATATATTATATATACTAATACCACGTTTTTTATTTGTTTCCTCTTTCTTAACGAATTGCTGAATTGCTGATGGATAGACTCCTCTTTCATACAACTAAAAACTTTGAAAATTAATGGTTGGGTCCCAACCAACCTGATTGTAGTCCAAATATCTTTAGGGCCCAATAGTTAAACCCACTCCCAATACTTTTTTGAAATTATCCTAATAAAATATCTTTCCACTGCCTACCCGTAATATAATCTAAAGAAAACCATTTATATCCTACTATATTATTAAGCTATTAACATACGGCTACAAGCAACAAAAAAATACACTAAAATAAGAAGAATTGAACGGGCACCATTCGAAGTTTCATGTTTGTCAAAAATTTAATTAAATACTAAATGCAAAATTTTCATATTATGGAACTATGCATGATTTTTTGTTAAGAAAAATTGTCATAAATACAAAAATAGTTAAGTTATAAATGAGCTACAAAAGCCAAGCTCAAATCTTACTTTTTTATAACAAGCAAAGCTCAAGCTTTTAGTTAGGCTCGTTTAAATAAATGGGCTAAGCTTGAGCTTCTCATTTTTTTCATAAGTCAAACTCAAGCTTTAAGTACTCGACTCGTTTACACCCCTAATTACAACCCTCGCAGGGAAATGAATTGATGGCAAAGATTTTTTTTTATGTGTCGAGCCAAAATTTTGTAAGAGACTATCTCACATTTACATATGTCGTGGTAATGAGTGAAAGCATATATTTAAAATTACTCAAAAATGTAAGGTTGACGATGAATATTTTACCTCGTGGCCAGTATAATGACTCCAATATATCAAAGACTTTAGTAGAATTCAAACTTCGATATCATCTTTTATAAAATTCAATACATTAACTTAGTTATATCATCTTTAAAAAAAACTTAGTTATACCATCTGCTATTAGCAATGTCTTTTTTTTTTTTCTTTCCCAGATAAATCTATTTCTATATCTATATATAATCTATATCTATATATATATAATATTGCGAACAAACTCAAAGTGGAAATCTCCACATGTCATTCTCTGGAGCCTTACTCATCACACATGGTAATACCAGAAGCCTTCCCTCCATTTTTTGCTAAGATATTGTGTTGTGGTTGATTTGAAGTAATTATAGTAACGATCATAATTTGATCGGATTTGAAGACAAATTGTGTTAATGATAGGAAAATAAGAAAATCAATAAGGAAACATAATAATGATTAAAAATTGAATTTTAAAATATAATGAAGGCTTGAATTGTCATATATTGATTGATAATTATAAAATTTATTATAGGTGTAAATATAGAATTAAATGACAATTGCCAATTTAGAGTTCATGGCCGTTTATTATAACATTTTTTCAAACAATTTAAATTTTAAAATAATCTCATAATCATAAAATTTCTAATATGATCAAACCTGTCGTCAAATCAATTTATCATCCAAATCCAAATAATATAGACACATTTATGCAAATCACATAACTAATAGAAATTTTTTCGCAGCAACGTAATGGTCATTTATGCACCAAATCTCATAATATCATTTATGCAAATATAAGCAAACCTTATATATTTTATTTTATTTTTTACATCAAAACATCACCGTTTACTATGTACCTTTTGGAGGGTTGTGTGATTTTATTTTCTCTACATCCACATTTTTTTTCCTATCATTTTTTGCGTTTCAATCAGAGTTCTTTTAGTTGAAGGTTTTGTCGAAAACCATCATTGGGACTATGATGAATTTCATAGATGATAAAATAAGATGTATCACAACCAGGTAGAATCTATATCTATATCTATATATAATACAGTTGCGAACAAATTCAAAGTGGAAACCTACACATGTCATTATCTGGAGCCTTTACTCATCACACGTGGCAACACCAGAAGCCTTCCCTCCATTTTTTGCTTAGATGTCGCGTTGTGGTTGATTTGAAGTAATTATAATAATGATCATAATTTGATCGGATTTGAAGACAAATTGTGTTAATGATAGGAAAATAAGAAAATCAACAAGGAAACATAATAATATTAAAATTTGAATTTTGAAATATAATGAAGGCTTGAATTGTCATATATTGATTGTCAATTATAAATTTTATTATAGGTGTAAATATAGAATTAAATGACAATTACCAATTTAGAGTTGATATGGCCGTTTATTATAACATTTTTTCAAACAATTTAAATTTTAAAATAATCTCATAATCATAAAATCTCTAATATGATCAAACATGTCAAATCAATTTATCATCCAAATCCAAATAATACAGACACACATTTATGCAAATCACATAACTAATAGAACTTTTTTCGCAGCAACGTAATGGTTATTTATGCACCAAATCTCATAATATCATTTATGCAAATATAAGCAAACCTTATAATATGTTTTTTTCTTTTCTTTTTTTTACATAAAAACCTCACCGTTTACTATATACCTTTTGGAGGGTTGTGTGATTTTATTTTCTCTACATCCACATTTTTTTTCCTATCATTTTTTGCGTTTCAATCACAGTTCTTTTAGTTGAAGGTTTTGTCGAAAACCACCATTGAGACTATAATGAATTTCATAGATGATAAAATAAGATGTATCACAACCAGGTAAGAATCTATATATAGTCTATATCCATATCTATATCTATCTATATCTATATATAATATAATACATAATACATTTGCGAACAAACTCAAAGTGGAAACCTCCACATGTCATTCTCTGGAGCCTTTACTCATCACACGTGGCAACACCAAAAACCTTGCCTCCATTTTTTGCTTAGATGTCGCGTTGTGGTTGATTTGAAGTGATTATAGTAGAAGTCATAATTTGATCGGATTTGAAGACAAATTGTATTAATGATAGGAAAATAATAAAATCAATAGGGAAACATAATAATGATTAAAATTTGAATTTGAAATATAATGAAGGACCTGTGCAAGTTAATATTAACCTTAAATTTTATAAGCTCAGAAAATCATAAGCTTATTTTTTTTAAAAATTATTGTTTATATAACCTTAATCGAAACTATAATCTATAATCTATAACATATACAAAGCAGAATAATTCTCGATTCTACATAGAGCAATTTTTTACACATGTCAATCAATCATAGAGTCTTACATGAAAACAGTATACGTGTCACTCTCACAGTGAATAGAATTGCGGCTCATTAATTACTTTTTAATTCGAGTATATTTTGATTATGATACTTATTACCTCTATCAACATTAATTTGATTTTTTGTCATCAAATCACCAATCAATCAAATCTTTTTTTTTTTTTTAAATTCGACTACTATAAATAAAATTGAATCAAATCATAAGCATTTTATTTGTTTTGATTTGAAATCAAATAGTACTTTTTTAGAAACAAAAATTTTCATCTTATTATTCGGGATAATTATAACTATAATTATTATAATAAGATTAATTATAATTAGAATTTTTTACAATAAATGTCATTCAGTAAATCATTGTCATTTCAAATTTAAATTTAAATAACCTTGATTGGAGATTGCAATGAAGGTTAGGAATTGTAAATTAATTAAATGAATTACATAAAAAAAATAATTAAATGAATTAAAAGGATTTTTAAAAATGCATTATTATTAATATTATCATTATTATCATTAATAATTAAAAGAATTGATTAAATATATTCTGGAATCAATAATCATTCAAATATTATGTTTCCAGTATATTATACTTAATAAAGAAAATTCGAAAGCCAGGTAGTGTGATTTTGAATTATCAAACTTAATACAAAGTTTGCCATTTTAGCTACAGGAAACAATAATACAATCAAGTATAATCTAAGTATCAAAATTAATTCGAAAATCACCAATGATTGTATAAATATTCAAACTTGATACTGATTGGGAACATGTTTTTAATGATAGTCTAATCCTCTATACAAAAAATATTAATGTGAATAAAAGCATTGATGCTAATATTTTTTCACATCTGCGATTAATTAATACTGAATTATCTTATACAATATTTCAAAATTGTCAAATATATTAGGGACCTTATTTGGCGGTCCATGCTCTGATTTAAATAAGGTTTTTAATGAAAGCAATACTTTTAATTGCTTGATATACTAATTAGTCATTATTATTCATTTTAATAAGTTATAATTACAATGAAATCAAATTGAAACCTCACATTAAAATCCGATTACATGTTACTATTTAAAACTCAAATTGATTACATGAATGTGTTTATTACTAGAAATATATATTTAAAACTTTACTCTAAAAAATGTGTTGTAATTTTATTATTATTTTTTACTCCAAGTTGAACTTTCACCTGAAAATGGCAGAATCATCACTTCACATTTATTATTTTAAGTATTCTACGACCTCTACTATAACTTATTTTGTATTTTATCGTTAATTCTACGTTAGTGACAAAAATTAATCTCATAATAGATCAACTATTTATAACGCCCAATAATAATTATTAACTTACTACGTGTTGAGCCTATAAAAAAAAAAAAAAACTTACCAAGTGTTGAACAATATCATCAACATTTAAATAATTTTTTTTTTTCAAATTTTATGATATAAATATATTTAAAAAAATTAATATTAAATATAATTAATCCATACAATTTTTCATAAGCAATACATACCACTCATGCATGGCACGGATCACTACTATTTTATACCTTCATGCTTCAACTATAATTTATCAATTATTTTATGCTCTTAACTATAATTTATTTTGTATTTTATCAAGTGTTCTACATTAGAGATGACAAATAATCTTATAATTGATCAACTATTTAGTAAGTGTTGTACTTTATCATTCACATTTGAATAAATAATTTTTTTAAAAATATTTTATTATCTATATTTGAAAATAAAATATATTAAAGTTGAGAAATTTTTATTCAATTTTTCACAAGTCATATATACCCGTGCATGGCACGGGTCAAGAACACTAGTATAATATATGCTTTTTAAACAATTAATTTAATCAATACTAATTTATAATCAATATAAGTATCGAGCAATTAAATGAATATATACTTATTATTGTAGAATCAATCTAATGGATTATTTTAATAAATTACAAATGAGATAAATTAAAGATCGTACTTATTTGGATGTCTTTGGTTTAGTAAAATAAATTTAGAATAAGCCACTAATCATTGAGCCAACTAATATACTACGACAATTATACGATTAATAATTTTATGTTAAAAATAAAAATTTCCCATTCAAAATTTGATTAACTTACATGAGAAAAAAGTATAAATAAATCGAATAGATTTTCAAGAGAAAATAATAAAATAATATGTTAGATAAATATATTTTCTAAAATGGTCAACTTGCATGGGAAAATGGGAGAAATTAATCAAATAGATTTTTAAGAGAGAAGAAAAATAATAATATGATAGATAGATATATTTTCTAAAAAGGGTTAACTTGCACGGGAAAGAGTACAAATAAATCAAATAGATTTTCAAGAGAAAATAATATTAATATGATAGAAAAATATATTTTCTTAAAATGGTTAACTAGGAAATAGAAGAAATAAATCATATATATATATATATATAGGGGCATATCTAGTGAGAGGGCTTTTCTTATATGAGAGTGAGAGAGATAAATCTGGGTCATACAACCATACACGGATGGTTAGGATTAAAAGTTATTTTATGATTTAAAAATGTCACATGACCACTTAAAAAAATCACATGACTTTGTGGTTTAATCTTGACCGTTTAAAGTTTGATCCAATGGCTATGATATAATCTTCTCACTCTCATATAAATAAGGCTCTCTCACTTGATATGTCCCCTATATATATATATATATATATATAAGAGGGAGGAAGAAAAATAATATGCGTATAAATATATTTTCTAAAAATAACCAATTTACACCAGGAAAATAGATATTGAAGAGAGAAGAAAATAAATAATATGATAGATAAAGATTTTTTTAAATGGTTAACTTGCACATGAAAAAAGTAGAAATAAATCAAATAATTTTTTTAGGAGAAAATGTTTATACGATTTAATTGGTATGCACTGCCAATGTAAAGTTTTTTTTGCACGGTCAGCCAATTAGAAATTGACATCTCATTAAAAATCTTCGACTCTTATCCTAACTACCTTTAAAGTCATTCATACCTTGATTTCTGATTGGTTGACAGTGTGGAAATTTTTACACTAACAATGTAAACTTTTTTACATTGACAATGTATAACAATTAAACTCATGTTTATAAATCAAATAGATTTCAAAAACTTTATAATCAAACTTATAACAAGATTTATCTTTTATATTTTACATTACAACATTTTTTAATATTTAAGCATAATTAACCTTATAATACCCAACAAAAAAATTAAACAAAAAATGTGAAATTAATCATTACATATTTTCCTAAAAAAATTAGTATATTTCACATGCATGGCAGGGGTCCATTCACTAGTGTTATACAATACCTTAAATACCTTAAGGACATTGGTTAAAAATTAATGGAAAATTTTTTCATTGAAATTCAGAAATGATTTATTTAGTTTCCTAAAAATAATTTACCTTTTATTGATTCGAATTAATGATTAGTAAGACATTGGTTTTAGAGAATTGTTATTAATCCACCCTCTAACACTCTTTTTTCAACACACACATCTTCTTATTGATTAAAATTCATGTGAGTTTCACTATTTTGGAGTAGAACCCACATGAATTTGTGGGATTCACATGAAATTCAACCATTAGAATAGGGTGTTAGAGAGTGTGTTAGTAGCACACTTCTTGTTTTTATAATATAGGTAAAGTAATTGTTAATTGTTTCTAGGATTTACTTAGTATACCCAGTCAGTTTAAAAAAATTACAGACAACCAATCATAAATCATCACATCTTTAAAAAGATTGTCTCTTTTTTTTTTTGGATTGACAGGAAGGAAACAACGCTAGCTACTACCCGAGGTTAACAAACACCTCTAGCATCATTCAGCAACTACAAATAAAGTAAAACAAAACTATTATCTAAAATAACACCATCCAAGGAGGAGGAATGACCTTTATTAGCCAGAAGATCCGCACATTGGTTTGCCTCCTTGTAGGTGTGTGTAACATCCTAAAATTTCAATATAGTCTTTTTAATAAAAGATTAAGCTATTAGAAGGTTTAGTGTAGAAAAAGATCAATTTGTTAGAGTTGTTTAGTAATTATAAAAGAATATAAAATTGAATAAAGAAAAAAATAACAAAAGAAAAAAATAAAAGAAAGAAACATACAATAGAAAATACATTAGGAATGTTTATAATAATAATAATAATAAAACAAAAAAAAATATAAAATAAAAATTTGAAAAGCCACTAACGTGAAAAGCATCACGTTAGGGCCTAATGTTCCACAAAATAAAAAGAAAGAAAGGGCGGGACATATACTAAAAAGGAGAGTATATAGACTTGGTCATGTGGCTTCGACCAAATAAAAAGAGATAGAAGGGTTTCAAAAATACCAGAGAACCTGTGCAGCGCCGCCGACAGTGATGGCAAAGAGAAAAAAATGAGAGCAGGGTAGCACTGATAACCGGTTGTAGTGTTGAACAGAGAGTCATGCAGATCAAAAATTAGTAGCATAAAGAAGCAAGATTTTTAGTCCAGCACCGGCTTTTGTTGTAGATTATTTTTAAAGCTTTTTGGAGGTCTACAAAAAGTAAGTAAATACTCTTTTTCTTAAACTCCCATGGTATAGATTTTTAAGGGGTTTGCGTATGAAGTTAAAAGAGTAATTATCTGGGGTTTTATTCTTAAAATGAAATTGATATTTTATTGGTGATTAATTATAATTAAACTGATTATTTATATGATGAGTGGTATGATTATTATGATTTGATATGTCTTTTATGATATGTAATGCCTTAATGTTGTTGTGATATAAACTTGACGATTAATGCGTGTGATTGATTATCTCCCGTGGGAAGAGATAATCATTTGAGATACCTCCTTCGAGGAGATGGCAAAGGGCCTAACTCGTAGCGATGGCAAATTGGCCTAATGCGAGGCAATGGCAAAGGTCCTCCCTCAAGGAGAAGGCAATGATTATTGCAAGGTATAGATACCTCCTTCGTAGAGATGGCAAAGGGCCTAACTCGTAGCGATGGCATATTGGCCTAATGCGAGGCAATGGCAAAAGGCCTCCTACATGGAGAAGGCAATGTTGGACATTGCAAGGTTGTGGATACTTCATTCGTAGAGATGGCAAAGGGCCTAACTCGTAGCGATGACAGATTAGCCTAATGCGAGGCAATGGCAAAAGGACTCCTACAAAGAGATGGCAATGAGATGTCATTGTACTCATGTTTGTGTTGTTGATATTATTATATGTTTTTGTGGTTTATTTACATTATTATTTGAGACACTTTGAAATTATATTATTTTGGAAATGGCGGATTACCATGGTTGTTTTTCCGGTTACCGCACTGGCTGAAAGCAACATCTTTTCGAAAACCTTTTAGAACTGTGTTTACTTACTGGGATTATAAATCTCATTAGTAATGTTGTCTTTCAGAGTTTACAGATGATGGGATAGATGGTGCAGCAACTTGAGAAAGTCTTGAAGATATTAGTTATAGTTTATTTTTACTTTTATATTTATTTTGGGTTTATTAGATGCCCGAGTTTTGAGGCAAAAACAACTGTAAAAAAGTTATGTGGTTTTTAATAATTAATATTTATGAGACTTTATTTTATTTGGATATAATGATTTATTTAGCACTATTACTTTATTTAAATGTTTTAAAGGTTTTTATAGAAAATTAATTTGGGCTACTAATGTAACGAATGGCGTTACAGTGTGCACGACAGAAGTACTCCAATCAGGAAGTTGGAGGAAAGTAAGAACCTCTTGGAGCAGAGGCTGGAGTAAAGGAGAACGAGTGGACTTAGCATGCACCATGTCCACTATAATATCAGAGTCCATTTCGAAAATAACACGCTTAAGGGACAGGTCTCAGGCAAGATTAATCCCCTTCCTTAAAGCCCACAATTCAGCCCAAGCAGCATTGCAAGACCCCACCTTGCAAAAAAAGCCTTTAATAAAACAAGGAGAGAATCTCTGACCAAGCCTCCACACGCTGAACTACCACTGCCAGCAATATACGAGCCATCAATATTAACTTTAACACAATCATTTGGTGGAGCAGACCAATAAAAATCAACAATGATGCCAGAATTGCTATTAGAGCCATAACTCAATTTCTATAGCTCTAAGATAGATCTCATTTGAGCTGTAATTTGGAAGAATAACTGCCTTCCTAGAAGAGAGGAATGGGAAAAAAACTAATAGGTTTCTATCCTTCCAAATCTCATTGATAGCAATTCCAAAAAAAGGTAGGCCAGTTTAAAGGTGAGCCCCCAACCTGATTTGAAGATAAGTTTCAATCGAGCCAATTATGAAGACCACAACTGAAAAAATTGCTCCAAGAATCCGGATCAATAATATTGTTCCACCAATCCTCCACATTTGGACAGTCCCTAATCATATGCATTATAGATTCAGGGCTACTATTACAGCGGGAACATAAATCACAGGCTGTCATACCTCCCTTCTTCCTCTCTACATTTGTCATAAGCTTAGCATGAGTGATCTTCCAAAAGAAGGCTTCAATTCTACTAGGACCACCCCATTTCCAAACGTTCATGAAGAGTAGATTCTGATCTGCAATATCAGTGTTAGGAGACAAGGAAAGTCACTATTACCAGGATTTTTTTTGGGGCTGCATCCTGTTCCAGTTCCGAGAACCATTCGCAGTATAGTGGAATAATGGAAAATCTATTTCTGCATCAGGAACATAGATGCCTAAGAGATCAATAAGAGGCTTACAACCAGGAATCTAATAATCCTTCCAAAATCGAACATCATGGCCATTATTGATGATCCAGATAATGTTATCTTTGACTAAATCCCAAGAATGAACAATGGCTCTCCAAGTACAAGAGGAATTTGATCTGAGGCTAAACTTCGGAATAATGTTCATAGCACAAGAGTATTTGGCTTTCATCACCCAAACCCACGGCTTGTTCGGATCAGTAAGAAAATTCCAAGCCAGAAATCACACATTGATGTTTGTGATTAGCTGACAGTGAAAAATATTATAATACTGACACTATCAAAATTAAACTCATTATTTTTAAACCACGTAGATGTGTACTTACTTGTTTTGACACAAATTATGAAAATCACATTTCATTCACTTACACGAAAATAACATAAGGTTTATACAATTGCGGAAATTACAAATGGGAACAAGGAAGAGTGAGTCTCAGAGTAAAATATTTTTACAACTTAACTGGATCAGATAGATGGATGATATTCATAAAAAGAAAAGAAAAGAAAAGAAAAGAAAAGATAGATGGCTGATTTGCTAGTTTTTTTGGGTTGAATAGGATAGAGTTTGATTTTTAATTTAATACCAACTTAATACTCATTAATTAATAGCTATTTTTAAGAAAATATGAATATAAATTTAAGATAAATTACTAGAATGATATAAATAAAACAATAGTTAAACATAAAAATGGAAGTGTAAATATAATGATTTTTTTGATTAAAATTGAAGTCACTTATAAATGGGAATTTAAGATAACTAATATTGCAAATAGTTGGAGAATAATGTAAAATTATAAAGATTTGTCCAGGGTACTTGTGAAAGTTTGAAAAGTTAAAATTATTAAATATAAAGTAAAATATTTGGTACATTAACTTAAAATGTTTTTCATCTTTTTAAAAATTTACAAATATTCTTAGGACACTCAACTAAATAATAAATATACAGATAAAATTGCCGTTCATTATATGAAGAAATTGAGGGAAGGGAAGGGAAGGGAAGGGAAGGGAGGGGGGGGGGGGGGGGGGGGGGGGGGGGCAACTGGCTATTGTACCAGGCCCACGCCTTTCCAGGATTAATATTAGCCCATCATACCATCAAAGTAGTTTTTTTTTTTTTTAGAATGCTAGCCCGTGTCTTAAGGATACTGAATACTAGTTAAGGAATCAAAAAGAGTAATTTCTCATGGGGAAATATTGTATTTATTATCCTAGGAAGTTGTATATTTTATTTTCCAATAAAAATTTATCATTAGAACACTAGTTAATAAGATTCTTTTTTTTTCCCCTTCCAAAATATCCTTCGCGGGCTAAGCTGCAATTTCCACATGGACTTCAGAAATGTGCGACGTTTCATGTCCTGTAGGAATACGAATGATATAAGTCATGTATGCCTACACATATTAAAAGCAAATTGCATCTTTCAAGAAAACAAATTTTTTTTTATAAACAAACGTGTATTAAAATGAGTACAAAGTGTACCCGAAACCGTGTATAAAGAACACTGTAACCACATAATACATTCAGAATGTAAATGTAACACCCTAACGTATAACTTCAACCAAAAGCAAAAATGACAATAAGGTTGAAGCAATTGTGTTTGCACTTTAAATTATTTGGAAAAAATAACTGATAAGCTAACTTATACTCCCTCCATTCTCTATCCCTGGTGTTTTAAGGTTTCTATACATAAATTAAGAAATCATTAATTCATATATATTTGTATCAACATACCTTTATTTCTACCATTAAATGTTTACAATTTACAACTGCATTTATTAATCTAAATAAATACTACATAACCCATTAGGCCAATCAAAGCAAATCATCATTTATAACTGAATTTAAGTATGAACAATTTTATGTATTTTCAAGGCAAATAAACTTAGTTCTATATAAGGGTATTCATGGAAAAAAATTGGTCAATTATACATTGGGTTTATAAAAAATGCATTGTTTTGAAACAAAAACAAATAGCTAAAAACACCAAAGATAAGGAACAGAGGGAGTAGTTGATAAGCTAGTTTATAATTGATAAACTAATTTTTATCTGAAAACATATAACTGAGTCGATTGAATTTGAAGCGTTTACTAAAATTAGAGGTTGAACATATTTACGAGGTGTGATAAAGTGAGGATTTCATTAAATTAATAAGGGTAAAATGAAAGAAAAAAAAGGAAGAAGCTATAAGTCATAATCTAAATAAAACTTATTAAAAAAAAAAAAACTATAAGCTAATGAGATAAGCTTGTTTACAAAACACCTATAAATTTCTTACTAAGAGGGGTCAATGGGAGTATAAATGTGCTATGACCCCTAAGAAGAGAACTTGAGTTTGATTCCTAGGAGGCAGTCCAGTTGGGAGTTCGTAAAATTCAACGTGTTAATTCTTGTGCGTCTACATAGCCGAACCGAGGATTAGTCCCACTGTCGGGAAGTGTCGAAGCTATAGGGATATACTCATAGATCCACTCGAAAGACAGAGACTCTAATTACGATGGATTCGAAACAAAAAAAAAAATAATAACACCTTTCTTGCATAGGCAAACACAAGACACATACCCCACAATGGTGTTGCTTTGTCTTGACACTAGTATCTAAGCTCACTCAATGGACATCTTTTCCATTAGGGTGGCTCTCTAGTCTCCAGGGTTAATTTATCTAGTGTTGACACCCTAGGGTGCAATCGACACCTTTTGTGCATGGCAGTCTCCTCCATATATGTCTCACAGTTTCAGCTCCCTTATTAGAGGCAGTGGGGCACTACCATCACTGAGTTATGATTTTATTTTATTAAGCGGAAAATTATCATTGATGGGGGACAGGAAATGTGATAGGAAATTGAGATAGAAGATCCCATCCTTGGTGGGATTAAAATCCTCTGTCTCCATCCCTGCCCCACACCTCAATTTAGGAGTTTGAGAATAGAAGGTGGAGGGTTCGATCCCTACTCCCCCACTAATTTGGTGTAACTACTAATTTACTAACATTGGCTGATAAAAAAAAAAGAGAGATATATTTTCATGCCATTCATTCAATAAACATGAGTCTTGATGTTTTTTACATGTCAATCATACTAAATGGAATGGGAACACAGTGCAAGAGCATCATACAGCAAATGGTTATGAAAAAATTGAAAAAAAAAAAAAAACTTGACAAAGGAGTTGTGTTATAAATGGAGCTCTAAGGTGATTATGGTGACCATGCGAGGAAGGAAAAGACTAAGGTTCATAGTTTTTGAGTGAATCACATGAAAATATATCTCTTATTCTATTAATTGATAAAAATTGAGGTGTGGAACAGGGTTAAGGATATAGTTTAGAGACAGAGGATTTTTATCCTTATCCAAGACACCCTTCATCACCACCACCACACCTCAACTTTATAATCCTTCGCTAGTCTCCATCTCCCATGGCTACCTGACCCGAATTGCAACCCCGTCACTTTTAAATCACTATTAATCCCTCTTTTCGTAAGCACTTGCTTTGTTTCCTGTCTCCCCTCGTAACCCTATAGTTAAAACACCCACTAATCCAGATTCCTGCATCCCCTAATCTAAATCCAAAACCGTGCTATCCCTTGTACCCTATACCATTGTTGATGTCTTCCTCCCTAACCTGGTCATCACCACCAAACCTGCTACCAAATCTTGCCTCATTAGACCATACCAGCACCCTTATCTCTAGATCGTGTGCTGCTCCCACCAAGATTGCGGACAATTGCACAAAAATTCGACTATAATTAATTGCGATCATGTTTTGGTTTAGGAGGCCTCTAAAACCAAAAAGTTGCAGCCCAGATTGTGGTCGCAGACTTTTATTTAAAACCCTGATACTTACAAAAAAAATACCTCAGTCTTCACATGAGTCAGTTACTTTTTCAACAAATATTTTCCCACCATGATTCAAATGGCCGCTCCAGTCCAACGTTGTAGACACGGCTGAGGAATAAGACACAGGGATACAAGCTAGGGCACCAACTAGAAACACTAAACAAGAAAGATGCAAATAATTAACAAACTGACACTTGGGCGGCTTCTAGGGTGAGAGACCCTAGGAAGTCGCTCACGGTGGAGATCAATTTATAGCCATTAGATTTCGTAAAAAAATATTGAACGGTCTAGATGAATATAAGGTGACCGGCTGTGTAGGTTGGTCTTACAATTGCCACTCAGTCGATGCACTGTACCGAAATGCTTCTTTTGTTGTTGAAGATGGGGTGTTCTTCGGAAGACACAACAAGGAACGAAGGTTGAAGTGATCAATTCAGATCCATGTCCCCTTTGTTCACCTTCTCCTTAACATCATCCATGATGAAAGTATCCTCCATGACATTAACGGCACGAAAGGAGACAAGCTCCTTAACATTAATCTTATAGTGAAACGGTGGAGAAATAGTGGTTTGAGATATAATCTTGCCAACGGAGAACTAGTGAAGCGGTGGTTTTTTGTACAATATGTGAAAAAACCAAAAAAAAAAAAGGAAGAAAATCTAAATAAACAAAAACAGTAAAGGAGAATCTAGAAGCTACTAGCGCAAAAAGAGTAGCTTCACTCGCTTGGTCAGCTCAGAGTAATAGGGAAACAATGGTTTGAGATATAATGTTATAAGAATAAGAATATTTAAGGGAGGAGTGGGACGGGTTTATGCAGAGGATTGAGGAGAAAAGGTGGGACCAGATTTCCCGCTGGAGGTCTGGGTTTATTAGGTAGCCTCTGTACATGGGGCGGCGGATAACGACGAAGGTGAGGTCCGGTTCGATGGTTATGTCGGTTGGGTGAAGCCATTTTTTGGAGGCATGAGAGCGGAAGAGGCAGTTGGGGATTCTGGCAGAGTGGCGAGGGTTTGGTCGGAGAAGGGTGAAGGAGCAAGAGGGAGAGGAGAGAGAGAGAGAAAAATTGGAAACTTGCTAAACTTGCTATAGCCGGTAAAAGCCAGTCTCTCACCATGGGAGACTTGTTCAAATTGCTCACCCTAGAATTTGCCCTGAAACTTGATCGAGTTAGAAACAATATCTAGCAACACAACTTGTGAACTCTCACGCGCAAATCCATATGGTAACTGAACGATAGAAAAAGGAAGAACGAAATCTTATTCATGAGTAAATAACTGTATACAATATGGATTTTTCTCTAAACTGTGATTAGCTAACTAACTAACATTATGAATAGTGTTTTCAACTAACTAGCTAACTAACTAACTAACTGTATACAATATGAAAAAGTTAGCAACACTAAATAACTTTGAAAAAAAAAAAAAAACCTCTTTCCAATTAAATAATTTCCCCACGATTATTTCCTTTCAACAAAATATTATTTAAATGACTTAAAAAATACAACTGTATAATTTCCAAGGATAACTTCCTTATGAGTCATGACCAGAATTAATCAAGAAAAAAACTAAATAGAATTTCGATTATCGTAAAAATATCAATATGAGAAATATAAAATTCTCCTATATTTTTCTTTTATATAAAAAATACCATCCGATGGAAATATAATATAGTTACTCCAATCTTTTCAGTCTCTAATGTGATCTGGTTGACATGCAAGAAATTCCAGCAATCCCCGAAAACCCTAGAAGGATTCAATCCAAAAAAACAGTGGATACAAGTAAACTAAACCTGTAAACCATCACTAATCGATCAAGCAATCACACGATATTTGAGCTATCAGTTCTACACATAACAGAAAGCTTACCACATATAATGAGAAGAGACAACTCCCTAAAAAGCTCGTCCGTTGCTTGCTAGCTAATAAAGAAGCACCTGCATTTGAATTGCTTGTTGTCTGGAGGTTTATTCAGATGGTTTCTAATTTCTATTACCAAGTATTATATTAAGTACTAACAAACTTATATATAGTATCTCCCTAACACGATATTCACATTAGTATATGACCTTCTCCATAAGTCAGATGACTCAGATCAATTAAACTAATAGCTAGAAATCTATCAAGAAAATTCAATAACTACATAGAACAATCTAATCAGGAAGTTAAATTTCCTCAAAAATCAAAAAAGAAAGGATCATTATAATCCCATAGGCTAGCTGAGTATTCTTCCTCATTTGTCATTGACCACATAGACGGAGATCCGAGACCTATTGTCCCTACAACACCCAACAACGGATCCGGATCCGGACCCGGATCCATCGCTGCGTCTAAATTGATATGAGAAGACAAGCCTGACCCCACCAAGGAATTCATTTCCTCAACCATGCAATTCTGAACCTGCTGTTGATTTGACGCAGGAATATGCTGTACATGTTGATGATTAAGAATGTGGTTTGGTACGAGGTAGATTTGACGGAACCTGAATAACACAAAGTGTCATCTAATGCTAAAAAGTATAAATACAAAATAATAGTCTAT
This sequence comes from Echinosophora koreensis, assembly GCA_035048595.1. Lineage (NCBI taxonomy): Eukaryota > Viridiplantae > Streptophyta > Magnoliopsida > Fabales > Fabaceae > Echinosophora > Echinosophora koreensis. Next base: position 3,917,654 of record JAPCYP010000019.1, on the reverse strand, counting down.
AAATATATGTGTAGCATGGTTGCAAGCAATAACCCCCCACCTGTTACACTCACAACAGATTCAGGGCATTGAAACTGTTGCTGGTGTTGTAATTGCTCTAATTGCTGAGGATGATAGTGATGTTGACGATGGTGCACCACATTATTATCAATAGGGCACAGAACCGGTGGCATTATATTATTGTTACTTGCACCACCGCAAGGGTAAACCCCGAAAGGCACGGACCCCGATGTTGCGGCAGCACTGAAGACCATAGGAATATGGGAAGCAGTGAAACCAAATCCTGAAGGACGAGGAAGTAAGGGTCGAAGGGTTTGAGTAGAAGAAGAGGAAGAGCCACGAGAAGATGAAGATTGAGAAGATGATGAAGCAGAAGGTTGAAGATTGAGCTGTGCCCTAGAACCGTAAAGAACAATGGCGGCGCGGTCGTAGGCTCTTGCGGCGTCCTCTGCGGTGGCGAAGGTGCCAAGCCACTTACGAGAACGCTTACGTGGCTCACGTATCTCAGCAACCCATTTACCCCAACTTCGTTGCCTCACACCACGGTATCTAAATTTGTTGTTATCAGGGCCACCTTTGCCTTTACATTTTCTGCTATTATTGGTCTTGTTGGCGGTGGTGACACTGCTACTGCTGTTACTGTTAGATGTTTCATGAGGAGTGGTGGTTGCAACGGTGGTGGCGGTGGATTTGGTGTCTTGGGGTGGGTGATGAGGTTCCATTGGTTGAGGCCTGCAACTTAGCTTTTAAAAGGGGTTTATGACTGATGAAAAAGATGGAGAGTAGGCTTCAGTGTTGAAGCTGATTTGATTAGTCCAAAGAGATGGCTTTGATGAAAGTCGCTTCAATGTCATCTTTGTCATCAATGGTGGAATAGGGCGGTGATTTATAGCTAATATGGAATATTTATATAGGAAAGAGAAACAATGAAGGGATTGCTGTGCACTGAAGAAACAGGCTAGCACAGGTGCACATTCGTTTGGGAATTTGGAATCTTTAATCGGTTATGATATTTGAACATCTCAATATTGTACAGAACATCGTATCCTGAACATACACCAAAAAATCAAAGGGACATCGTGTCTCAAATTTTGTGTTCAAATATAATTTCTCATCTTTAATTGGCTTTGTTGATTTTTTTTTTTTCTTTGAACTTATTATTAGTCAGGTTTTGCATAGAGAATAGTAGTGTTTATTTGGGATATGTTAGTGAGTTACTCCCTCCGGTCTCTATTGTAAGCAAAAATTAAATAGGACACACATATTAAGATAGTTAGTTAATCTCATTTAAAAGAGTCATTGGGAATAAAAAATTAAGTTTGTGACCCAAATTACCCTTCCTCTTATTTATTAAGCTTGTGTTATTGGGAATAAAAGGAGTCCTTGGAAAACAAAATTTGTATTAAATGAAGGGTATTTTGAGAATAACTTCATTAAATGAGAAGAAAGTAGTTGAAATTTGCTTATATTTTGGACCAAAAAAATTTGGAAATTTTTGCTTATATTGTGGACCGGAGGGAGTATAATATTTTGATACCAAAATTTCATACCATGGGGGACACCCTAATTTGAATAGGTTGTGAACCAATGAAATAAAGAGAGAGAAAGAATAATGTAATAAACAACCTATTCAAAACTAAGGTTCCCCATGATGTTAAAATTTGGTGTCAAAATATCATAACTCATGTAATTCCTAGGCAGATGTTAACCAAAATGGTTCTAATTCCTAGGTAACTAAACTGATTAATGACCCTACTACCTAATGTTAGACATAATAATAGATCTTGCCAACCAGTGTCCTAAAGGTATTGGTTAAGGATTGCAAGATAGAAAAATCATATTGAAAAGTGTAGCTTTTAAATAGAGGCTGTTGTTTTAAGTCGATTGCAATGTCTACAACATAGTCTACGAACCCAAGTGAGTTATGGGGATATACTACATAGAAGGAAAAATGTTAATTTAACAATCAGTCAATGTAATAAAAATTGTTATTTTGTTTGTATTATTGTATAACTTTTTCCCACTTGCATTTCTAAGTCGAGTGTAATGCCAACAGCATAGTCTACTAACCTCAGTGAGTTATGGGGATATACTACATAGAAGGAAAAACGTTAATTTAACAATCTGTCAATGTAATAAAAATTGTTTTTTTTTATATTATTGTATAACTTTTTCCCACCTGCATTTCAATTTTTATTTAATTGGTTAATTGTTATTGATATTATAGAAACGCATTTTCAAGTTCATGATGGAGAAAATCCTTTATTTGTTGAAGATGATTGTGAAGATATTTATTTATAAGTCAATGTTTATTTGAATATATTAATTTAATTTATTTTTGCCACTTTTTATTTTTATTTTTTTACATGTCGACGATTTGTTATATTTTTTCTAGATTGTCTAGACTTTGGACAAATGAACCGGTGTGGTGAATATATCCCCAAGTGAGTTATTGGGATATACTACATAGAAGGAAAAATGTTAATTTAACAATCCGTCAATGTAATAAAAAAAAAAATAGAGGCTGTTGTTTTAAGTCGAGTGTAATGCCAACAACATAGTCTACTAACCCAAATGAGTTATGGGGATATACTACACAGAAGGAAAAATGTTAATTTAACAATCAATCAATGTAATAAAAATTGTTATTTTGTTTGTATTATTGTATAACTTTTTCCCACTTGCATTTCTAAGTCGAGTGTGATACTAAAAACATAGTCTACTAACCCAAGTGAGTTATGGGGATATACTACATAGAAGGAAAAACGTTAATTTAACAAACCGTCAATGTAATAAAAAAAAAAAATTAGAGGCTGTTGTTTTAAGTCGAGTGCAATGTCTACAACAATGTCTACGAACCCAAGTGAGTTATGGGGATATATTACATAGAAGGAAAAATGTTAATTTAACAATCAGTCAATGTAATCAAAATTGTTATTTTGTTTGTATTATTGTATAACTTTTTCCCTACTTGCATTTCTAAGTCGAGTGTAATGCCAACAACATAGTCTACTAACCTAAGTGAGTTATGGGGATATACTACATAGAAGGAAAAATGTTAATTTAACAATTTGTCAATGTAATAAAAATTGTTATTTTGTTTATATTATTGTATAACTTTTTCCCACCTGCGTTTCGATTTTTATTTAATTGGTTAATTGTTATTGATATTATAGAAACGCATTTTCAAGTTCATGATGGAGAAAATCCTTTATTTGTTGAAAATGACTGTGAAGGTATTTATTTATAAATCAATGTTTATTTGAATATATTAATTTAATTTATTTTTGCCACCTTTTATTTTTATTTTTTACATGTCGACGGATTTGTTAACAAATTTTCTAGATTGTCTAGACTTTGGACGAATGAACCGGTGTAGTGAACATTGTGGTCCAATGGTTGATTTGAGGAGTGGTCAGGAAAAAATAAAAATGGACTTAGAGTAAAATGTTAATTTAACAATCCGTCAATGTAATAAAAATTGTTATTACGTCAATGTAATAAAAATTGTTATTTTGTTTGTATTATTGTATAACTTTTTTCCACTTGCATTTCAGATTTTTATTTAATTGTTTAATCGTTATTGATATTATAGAAATGCATTTTCAAGTTCATGATGAATAAAATCGTTTATTTGTTGAAGACGATCGTGAAGGTATTTATTTATAAATCATTGTTTATTTGAATATATTAATTTAATTTTTTTTGCCACTTTTTATTTTTATTTTTTTACTTGTCGACGAATTTGTTAAAATTTTTCTAGATTGCGGATGAGCCTCTTTTGGTTTTTATTTATTAATTAATTTTATTAATTAATAAATATATATAAATATAATTATTGTTTGTATTATTGTATAAACAATGTAATAAATCCGTCAATGTAATAAAAATTGTTATTTTGTTTGTATTATTGTATAGCTTTTTTCCACTTGCATTTCAGATTTTTATTTAATTGTTTAATCGTTATTGATATTATAGAAATGCATTTTCAAGTTCATGATGAAGAAAATCTTTTATTTGTTGAAAATGATCGTGAATGTATTTATTTATAAATCAATGTTTATTTGAATATATTAATTTAATTTATTTTTGCCACTTTTTATTTTTATTTTTTTACATATCGACGGATTTGTTAAAAAAAATTTAGATTGTCGAGACTTTGGACGAATAAACCGGTGTGGTGAACATTGTGGTGCAATGGTTGGTTTGAGGAGTGGTCAGGAAAAAATAAAAATGATCTTAGAGTAGAATTGTTTTATTTTAATAAATAGATATGATTATAATTATTTAATATATTTTGTTTGAACTTCATGTGTATACAATTTTAGTTTTTAATATGTAAAATATTTATTAAGTATCTTTTACAACCTTTAATAATTGTGCAGTTCTAAAAATTACTGGCCTTGGTTTTTAGGGGGTCGTTTATTTATGTTTTACTATTTATTTTTTAATTCAATATTTAATTATATTTTTTGAAAAGGTAATATGAATGTATTAACATAGTCTTTGAATAGATTGTTTATATTTGATTATTTTTACTTTATTTAAAAAAAAAACATAATTTAGATTTTTTTAAGTCATGTGAAATGCCAGCAAAATGGCCTACCAACTCAAGTGAGTTATAGGGATATATTACGTAGAAAAAAGATGTTAATTTCACAATACGCCATGGTAATAGAATTTTTTATTTATTTATATTATTGTATAAATTTTTCCCACTTGTATTTCAGTCTTTATTTAATTTGTTCATTGTTATTGGTATTATATAAATAAATTTTCAAGTTCATGATGAAGATGATCCTTTATTTGTTGAAGATGAAGGTAAAGTTATTTATTTAGTAATTAATGTCTATTTACAAATATTAATTTAATTTATTTTTGTCACTTTTTTATTTTTTACATGTCGTCTGATTTGTTAAACTTTTTTCTAGATTGTGTAGACTTTGAACGAATGAACCAGTGTTGTGAACATTATGGCGCTATGGTTTGGTTTGTCTAACGACCAGTAAAGCATAAAAATAGTTCCGGAGTAGAATTGTTTTGTTTTAACAAATATATAAGAATATGATTATTTAATATATTTTGTTTGGACTTTTTTTGCATACAATGTTTAATTTTTAATATGTAAAATATTTATTAAGTATTTTTACAACCTTTATTAATTATGTAGTTCTAAATTTATTGGTCTTGATTTTTAAGGGATCATTTCTTTAAGTTTTATTATTTATATTTTACTTCAATATTTAATTTTGTCTTTGAAAGGGTAATGTGATTGTACTAACTTTGTCTTCAAATAGACATTGATTATATTTAATTTTTTTTGCTTTATATTTTTTAAAAACAAATAGATTTAGATTTTCAAGTCGAGTGGATGCCAGCAACGTAATCTTCAAATACTTTTTTTTTGTATTATTATATATAACTTTTTCTCACTTTCATTTCGGTTTTTTATTTAATTGGTTCATTGTTATTGATATTATAAAAATAAAAATGGATTTTCAAGTTTGTAATTGGGAGAATCCTTTATATGTCGAAGATGAATGTGAATATATTTATTTAGTAATTATTGTCTATTTGCATGTATTAATTTAATTTATTTTGCCACTTTTTTATTTTTTACATGTTGACTGATTTGTTAAACTTTTTTCTAGATTGTCTAGACTTTGGAGGAATGAACCGGTGGTGCGAACATTGTGGCACAATGGTTTGCTTTGAGGAGCGGTCAGGAAAACATAAAAATAATTCCGGAGTAGAATTTTGAATATGTTGTATGAATGGAAAGGTGAAATTACCATATTTGGCCACGCCACCAACTTTGCTTTGGAGATTGATACACGGAGTAATAATGAAAATAATTTTATTTGTGAAAGTAATAATAATTATTATGACAATGAAAATAATGTAAAGTAAATTAGAGTAATAAGTATAATGTTGATATTGTTATAAAATAAAGTTTTAAGTTTATGTGTTTTAAGAAAAAAAAATTTAAATTTTACATGCTATTAGTTTAACGATTTTTACATTGCTTGATAATTATATAGTGATGCGTTGTTAAAAAATAGTCATTCTATAATTTTTTCCTACACTATCATAAAAAATTAATGTACACATAATATTGTCTATATATTTTTTATAATAATATAATTTTTTAATTATCAATATTATCAATATTATAAAATTTAAACGAAATTTATTTAATAAAAATTTTACCCGTGCATTGCACGGGTGCTAAAAACTAGTACTTTACTATTACTCATCCCCATTTTTATTGTAGATCTACAGTAAAAATAGGGATGAGCCTCTTTTGGGTTTTTTTTATTACATTATTAATTAATAGAAAAATATAAATATAATTATTTACTATATTTTATTTAAACTTTATTTGTATACAATGTCTAAATTTTAATATATAAAATATTTTTAATTATTTTTTACAACATTTATTAATCATGTTGTTGTAAAAATTATTGGTCTTGACTTTTAGGGGATAATTTATTTTAGTTGTATTATTTATTTTCTACTTCAATATTTAATTATGTTTTTGAAAGGGCAATATGAATGTACTAACTTTGTATTCAAATAATTTGTTTATATTTAATTTTTTTTGCTTTACCTTTTAAAAAAACAAATAGATTTAGTTTTTTAAGTCGAGTGTAATGCCAACAACATAGTCTACCAACCCAAGTGAGTTATGGTGATATATTACATAGAAGGAAAAATGTTAATTTCACAATCCGTCAAGGTAAAAAATTGTTATTTTATTTGTATTATTGTATAACTTTTTCCCACTTGCATTTCAGATTTTTATTTAATTGGTTAATTGTTATTGATATCAAAGAAATGCATTTTCAAGTTCATGATGGAGAAAATCCTTTATTTGTTGAAGATGACTGTGAAGGTATTTATTTATAAATCAATGTTTTTTTGCATATATTAATTTATTTTATTTTTGCCACTTTTTTCTTATTTTTTACATGTCGGCGGATTTGTTAAACTTTTTCTAGATTGTCTAGACTTTGGACAAATGAACCGATATGGTGACCATTGTGGCGCAATGGTTGGTTTGAGGAGCAGTCATTAAAAAATAAAAATGGTTCGATAGTTGAATTGTTTTGTTGAAGATGACCGTGAATATATATATTTATAAATCAATGTTTATTTGCATATATTAATTTAATTTATTTTTGCCACTTTTTTCTTATTTTTTACATGTCGGCTGATTTGTTAAACTTTTTCTTGATTGTCTAGACTTTAGACAAATGAACCGGTGCGGTGAACATTGTGGCGCAATGGTTGGTTTGAGGAGCGGTCATTAAAAAATAAAAAAGGTTCTATAGTAGAATTGTTTTGTTTTAATAAATAAATATGAATATAATTATTTAATATATTTTGCTTGAACTTTATTTGTATACAATGTTTAATTTTTAATATGTAAAATATTTATTGAGTATCTTTTACATCCTTTAGTAATTGTGTAGTTCTAAAAATTATTGGCTTTGGTTTTCAGGGGGTCGTTTATTTATGTTTATTATTTATTTTTTAATCCAATATTTAATTATATTTTTTGAAAATGTAATATGGATGTACTAACTTTATCTTTGAATAGTTTGTTTATATTTAATTATTTTTCCTTTATTTCTTTTAAAAAAACAAAGATTTAGATTTTTTAAGTCGAGTGAAATGCCAGCAACATAGTCTACCAACCCAAATGAGTTATGTGGATATACTACGTAGAAAAAAAGTTAATTTCACAATCCGTCAAGGTAAAAAAAGTGTTATTTTATTTGTATTATTGTATAACTTTTTCCCACTTGCATTTCATATTTTTATTTAATTGGTTAATTGTTATTGATACAAAGAAATGCATTTTCAAGTTCATGATGGAGATAATCCTTTATTTATTGAAGATGTACGTAAAGTTATTTATTTAGTAATCAATGTCTATTTACAAATATTAATTTAATTTATTTTTATCACTTTTTTATTTTTTACATGTCGTCTGATTTGTTAAACTTTTTTCTAGATTATGTAGACTTTGAACGATTGAACCGGTGTTGTGAATATTATGGCGCAATGGTTTGGTTTGTCGAGCGGCCAGTAAAACATTAAAATAGTTCCGGAGTAGAATTGTTTTGTTTTAACAAATACATAAGAATATGATTATTTAATATATTTTGTTTGGACTTTTTTTGTATACAATGTTTAATTTTTAATATGTAAAATATTTATTAAGTATTTTTACAACATTTATTTTTAGGGGATCATTTATTTAAGTTTTATTATTTATTTTCTAATGCAATATTTAGTTATGTCTTTGAAAGGGTAATGTGAATGTACTAACTTTGTCTTCAAATATACATTGATTATATTTAATTTTTTTTGCTTTAATTTTTTAAAAACAAATAGATTTAAATTTTCAAGTTGAGTGGATTACCAGCAACGTAGTGTTCAAATACTTTTTGTTTGTATTATTATATATAACTTTTCCCCACTTGCATTTCTGTTTTTTATTTAATTGGTTCGTTGTTATTGATATTATAAAAATAAAAATGGATTTTCATGTTCGTAATTGGGAGAATCCTTTATTTGTCGAAGATGAACGTCAAGGTATTTATTGAGTAATTATTGTCTATTTGCATGTATTAATTTAATTTATTTTGCCACTTTTTTATTTTCTACATGTTGACTGATTTGTTAAACTTTTTCTAGATTGTCTAGACTTTGGAGGAATGATCCGGTGGTGCGGACATTATGGCGCAATGATTTGGTTCGAGGAGTGGTCAGGAAAACATAAAAATGATTCCGGAGGAGAATTTTGAATATGTTGTATGAATGGAAATGTGAAGTTACCATATTTGGCCACACCACCAACTTTGCTTTGGAGTTTGATACATGGTGTAATAATGAAAATAATTTTAACAAATATATAAGAATATGATTATTTAATATATTTTGTTTGGACTTTATTTGTATACAATGTTTAATTTTTAATATGTAAAATATTCATTAAGTATTTTTACAACATTTATTAATTATGTAGTTCTAAAATTATTGGTCTTGATTTTTAGGGGATCATTTATTTAAGTTTTATTATTTATTTTCTACTTCAATATTTAATTATGTCTTTGAAAGGGTAATGTGAATGTACTAACTTTGTCTTCAAATAAACATTGATTATTTTTTTTTGAATCAATTTTTTAAAAACAAATAGATTTAGATTTTCAAGTCGAGTAGAATACCAGCAACGTAGTGGTCAAATACTTTTTGTTTGTATTATTATATATAACTTTTTCCCACTTACATTTCAGTTTTTTATTTAATTGGTTCATTGTTATTGATATTATAAAAATAAAAATGGATTTTCATGTTCGTAATTGGGAGAATCCTTTATTTGTCGAAGATGAACGTGAATGTATTTATTTAGTAATTATTGTCTATTTGCATGTATTAATTTAATTTATTTTGCCACTTTTTTATTTTTTACATGTTGACTGATTTGTTAAACTTTTTTCTAGATTGTCTAGACTTTGGAGGAATGATCCGGTGGTACGAACATTATGGCCCAATGGTTTTGTTCGAGGAGCTGTCAGGAAAACATAAAAATGATTCCGGAGTAGAATTTTGAATATGTTGTATGAATGGAAATGTGAAGTTACCATATTTGGCCACACCACCAACTTCGCTTTGGAGTTTGATACATGGAGTAATGAAAATAATTTTATTTGTGAAAGTAATAATAATTATTATGATAATGAAAATAATGTAAAGTAAATTAGAGTAATAAGTATAATGTCGATATTGTTATAATAAAGATTTTAGTTTATGTGTTTTAAGAAAAAATTAAATTTTACAAGCTATTAGTTTAACTATTTTTATATTGCTTGGTAATTATATAGTGATGCATTGTTTTAAAAATACTTATTCTATAATTTTTTTCTACACTATCATAAAAAATTAATGTACACATAATATTGTCTATATTTTTTTTATTATAATGTAATTTTTTTTAATTATCAATATTATCAACATTATAAAATTTGAAAGAAATTTATTTAATATAAATTTTACCCGTGCATTGCACGGGTGCTAAAAACTAGTTTCTATCCATGGGAAAGGTTGTCTGCTGACCAATTGCACAATATGCAATTAAATTTATTTGGGATCAAAATCGCATAATTTTAAAAGTTGAGGGTCGAAATATGCAATTAATTTTTTGAGGGATCAAAATCGCACAATTGAAAAAATTGAGGAACCGAAAATGCAATTAAAATTTTTAAGGGACCAAAATCGCACAATTGAAAAAGTTGAGGGACCAAGAGTGGAATTAAGTCCTAATTTTTTAAGTTACTGCCCTTCTCTCTCCTGATTGACATGTTGCAGGCAATCTTTTGCAAATTATATTTGCCCAAATTAAAACTGAGAAACTTGTAATCTTTACAAACTGCACATTTTTTACAAATTTGTTCTTTAGCATTTATTTAAGCAATTAACTTGTTACTTGCTTTACGTGGGATTGGAATCATTGGATTATTTGAAGAATATTTTATGGAGCAAAAGAAGAGACAGTGGAATATATTATTTTAATTAATTGATTTAGTTAATAATTAAATTAATTATCTTAAATATTTTAATTAATAATTAATTTAATTTAAAAATTAAGTTAAGTAATTTAATAAATTTATTAATTGAATTCAAAAAAAAAAAAATTTAATTTTGATCAGAAGCTTTTTTAGTTTAGGAGCATTCTCGTGCTTTAAAAAACAATCAACATTTCTTTCTTCTCTATTTCTTTTATTTTTTCTTTTATGCCAAACAAATGAAACAATATACCAAATCTACTCTAATTCTCGTCTATTTCTCTCTTCTCATACTCTTTCTTTCTTCCCACTTTTTCTTCACGACTAAGCACACCATAAAGAAATAATATTTTGTTCACATATATTTTTTAAATAAAAATCACTCTTGCACCTTTAATAGCATTTCTTTGTAAAAGCTTTATAAAAGGAAAATTGTTAAGAAAAACATTATTAAGGGATGTACGGCCGGGCCAAGCCCAATTGCTGCTCCCCTTTTCCCCGCTGGGGTCCGAATCCGATGCTTCTCTCCTATCCTAATGCAATCCCCGACCCGACCCGCTCCCCTTCATGGACCCCTCTTTCCAATCCGAGACGACTGTTCACTGTTGGAACGACGGCAGTCCACTCCCTCCACCTGGCCCTTCTACTTCATTCTTTTATCGGTTTCAACGACGTCGTTATCAAGAAGAATTATGTAGTTTAATTATGTAGGATACTTTAAATATTGTTGACGGAACTTGAAATGAACATGTTCATGGATACTCACTCAAATGGAGGGGAGGTCCAAAAAGGAATGAAGGTCCCAAAATATATTGACACCACCCCAGGTTTTTTGTTTCTTTCATTATCCTCTTCTCTAGTCATTGTCAAGTATGTATCTAGATTTCACTAAACCGTCCAGGATAAATGCCAAATATTTTGTCCAATTCATTTTTGTTATCTCATTTCACCAATCCTCAACCTATGAAATGAATGTATTAATAAAATATGCTTTTTTTTTTCCTAGGGAAAATATTGAAGTGGCATTGCATTGTAAATCTCAAATATGAGGATGGTTGACTTGGTTTTACTCAGGCTTTATAAACGGTTATGTTCTATGAAGTATATTTAAAGGCTCTTGCATTTTGAAGCGTTTATGATTTGTGAGCTTGTTCATTCCTCTATGACCAAATCAATTTCAGTTTTTTATAATTTGTACGTATTGTGTACTTTTTGGGCTATAGACTGATAACTATCATATCCATGAATATTTTTTGTGATTTTGTCTTCTCAAATATGAGTTTCAGAGGGTAAGGGAGGGGTGGATTGCAGAACATGCTTTCCAAATGCATACAGTGGTAGGGTAAGTGATGATCATGCTAAAATGATCTATTGTTTGTGACTGCTGATTTAAAATGAGATAATGGCTCTGTTTGGTAAAAACTAGTGGATAGCGGATAAGCTAGCGGATAGCGGTAGTGGATAAACTAGCGGATAGCGGATAGCGGATAAGCTAGCTGATAGCGGATAGCTGATTAGCTAGCGGATTGGATTTGAAATGTTTGGTAAAACTAGCGGTTGAACTAGCTGATAAATGTAAAATGACATAAAAGGATATGTTTGCATTTTTGTTTATGTAAATTATATGTATATATATTATTTATATTATTTATTTTAAAATAATTATCACTTATAATAATTTATTTTATTCTAAATTATTTATCGTTTATCACATCAAAAAAAAAATATTTATCGTTTAAAAAATTCAATCATTAATTTTAAATTTAAATATTAATTTAGTTTTAATTATTTTTAATAAATAAAATGGAATAATAAAAATAAAATTATATATTGATTTGATTTTTATATAAGTTTTATTTTTTATAGATAAAAATATATTTTCCACTTTTTTATCTTAAATATAAATCTAAATAGCAAAATTAATTCTTATTTATATACTATGTTAAATGATTAGTATTTTATTTTATAATCAAGGATAAGTGAGGAATTTAATTAAGATGGTAGGGATAAAAATGGAAGAAAAAATGAAACGCTATACGCTATAAGTTCAAACGCTACTTCAAGTAGCGTCTGGGAAAAACGCTATACGCTAGTGAAAAAACACTATACGCTAATTTTAAAAACGACTACCAAACGGGGCTACTTTCTCATCCGTTATACACTATCCGCTAAACGCCGGCGGATTTGGCAAACCAAACAGTGCCAATACCAAAGATAGTGCATAGCAGAGCTTGATATATCCCGTGGTACTTTATTTGTTATCTTTTAGTGGCAAAGTGATGTTCAAACTTCAAATGTTATATACTTATATATACCTTTGTGAACGCAACCACTGCCATCTAATTTCTTATTTGGTGTTTGGAAACTACTTCGAAGGGTCTTGGAATTGCATTTTTAATTCAAAAGCTACTCAGAATAGCTTTTGAAAAACGCGTGTCTACCATGAATTTGATGCATTTCCAAACATATACTTAAGCAATCTGGCTTGGTTATATGTTGGTTGACTGGTTTGGCCATATGTCATTGTGATATTTTAGACACTGGGAACTGCATAGTTCTCTGCCTTTTATTTGTTTTTGTTGTCATCATAGTTGTCGATTTCTTTTGCATTTTCCAACTCTACGCTGAAGTAAATGGTGCATGGGATTGGCAATTATGTATCTTGCTCCTGAAACATTTATATACTAACAACCATGGGTTTGGGTAAGAAAAAGGCTTCCAAGTATACGTTCTGTTGTTTGAGCTTAATCATGAGTGCGTCCCAAATTCGAATTCTGAGTTGAAGTCCCATCATCACAGTAAGTTCTAATTCTTCCACATTGGCTAGCCTTTTCAATTAACATTTCAAACCCTGTATGTAGCTTAAAAGCTATACGGTAGTCTTAGCTAGAATTAATTCGAATGAATAACTTAAACAACCTGTTATTTCTTAAATGATTATTCTTGTTTTACATACGAGACAACCCTCCCCAACCCTGCCCCCAACTACTCCCGGACATCAGATATTTGTGAGGGAAGACTCACTAAATATATAAAAGTGGAAGGTGGTGCCTGGGCTATATATTTGTGTTTCTGCATAAGCAATGCAGGTCCAACATTATCATCTCTTGTAAGTTGTAAGACATTGGGAAATTGCTGCACTTTCAATCTTTCTTATAAGAATTGTGCTTATCTTGAATCATGGAAGCTAGGTGTAATCCAAAATTGGATGAAGTTCACACCCGGCAGAGGTACAGTGTAGTTTGGGCATCTTTACTGTATGAAAGCCAAACTCGTATCTTACTCTGCAAAGATTGTCTTCGCTGAGTTTGTCCGTCGTTTCAATTTAAAGGTTTTGAAGCTGATGTGCCTGTACAATGTGAATGGAACCATTGTTTTATAAGTCTATGCTCTTTTCAGTCATACAGATCATTATTCCCCCTATTTGAAAATCTCTTAATCCCCCTGTAGTTTGACAAAATTTTGTTAATTAAGGCTTTCTTTAGAGCCAGACTTGCTGAGTGCAGTAAAGACAAAAATATCTTTTGAATTTATCTAAATGTAGGAACTTCACGGAAATATGAATTTAGAGAATCCAAATTCCATACAAAGAGGTTAGAGATTCTATTATACATATCAGTTGGCACTAAACCAAATTAGCAAGTGACACGTGGTTCTTTTAAAATATAAAATATTTGTATAACAGAAAGATTTATGTAATCATTTGACATTGATTGGTCTAAGGTGTATAATTGTGCAATAAGACATTGAGACTGCATGTCGGTAGCATGTGTATTCGAGCAATATCAAATATGCATTTGCAATTTCTTAAGTTGTTAATTCAACAACAGCGATATCAAGTTGATGCTGGAAAAGAAAAAAAACAGCGATATCAACAGCCTTAACAATGAAATCGATTAAGCGATGGTTTGGTTTAGATTTTGAATGGTCTAAAATCACATTTACTTCTGGCAAATTGGAATTTTGAAGGTATTTGGTTTATATTTAATTAGTGTATCATAAAATCAAATCCATGTTGGGTAGAATTTATTTTAAGAGAAGCACAAATTTAGTTTTTTCCTTGAATAGAATTAATTTTAGGTGTGACACTCATAATATTCTTTATATTTACACTCCAAATATGATTTTACTTTATCATACAAACAAAATTAATTTTTCTAAACCTACTTTTAAAATATCATTATAAAAAGCAAATCAATTTTTTTAAAATCAATTTTATGAAAATCTCAAACAAATGAACCCTAATAAGATAAGATCAAGTATAGTTTGCGGTGTGTTGGGAAGTATTCGAGACAACATGGGGGGGCAAGAGATTGATCATGTACCTTGAATGGCATTCTTTTAATTTTAAACCTTATTATTTGTATCAATAGATTTGATACTCAGTTGATATTTCTTTTACATCTACATACTGTGTATTTATTCTAACATGGCATTCAATAATACAACAATATCAAATATCATTCACATAAAAATAGAGGTGTTCAAAGAGTGTAAAATCTAACGATACAAAACAAAATTGTTTATATTATGGACCACGGCAAGTTGGAATTGACATCAGCACAGCAATATTGCTAGGTGCAACGAAAGTACTGTTCAAAATATTTGGTCTTCACTACTAGTCTTTGGATTCCAATGACCCGTTAAAGCTTAAGGACCATGGTGGGGTTCGTTACTCAGTGAGAATCATAATAAGTGTTCCATGTTTCAATAAAACAGTACGGTTAGACCCACTCCCTTAGGCAGCAATCGTTCAAAGATAAGCAAGAATCAACTATCTAGTGCTGCTTTCTTTGTACTGAATGGGGTCTCACACAAGTAGGAAATGGCAATGAATGCTACTTGCTCAGGGTGCTCTGGTCTACATCACCAATGGGTCAAGGCTAGCAGGTGATCTTGATTCACAATTGAAGACTTTTTCCTTTTTGCCAGGATCGTGTCTTCTCTAACCAAACAAAAGTGATCAGAGATCATCTGAATTAAGAAAAAGGATACTGATCAGAACCCTACAACCCTATTACCATTACAAAAGTGAAACCATATATATTTACCAGATTTTCTTATCTTCAACCCTACAAACTAGATTTTCTCAGCAACCCTACAAATCGACTATACATACCAGTTTACCAATCATGGTACTCCATAGTGTAGGAAAAAAAAAAAAAACCCTCCTGAGATGGGTGACCTCCAGGAAAGTCCTCGTGTTGCACCTCTTTTTTTTTAAAATAAAAATAAAAAACCATATATGTGATTATATGATAGGATATTACAGAATACAGACCACTTATAGCAATTGTAACTATGAGTAAAACCAAAAAAAGAAAAGAAAAATTTCATTTTTTTTCAGTAGTTCCTAGCTTCAATGATAGTATAGGAATTCTGAAATTTAAAGTTTTCAACTCAGACAAATTCATTAATTCATGAGTTGTTATTTATTAGCATATACAACAAGTCCCAGCTTTTGATTGATCATACCAATTACAACCAAAGGGAGAAAAAAAAGGTGGGGTGGGGGAAGATCATAACAAACATTAAAATATATATGGAATTTGAATGAAATCATCAACTGTTGTTTCATGTCGGCTCAATGATTGAGATGAAGAAGAGATGTGGCAGAAGCTATCATTGAAATCACTGCAAGTGGAGGAGAAGTGATCAGGGAAGGGTGGCAAGCTAACATGATTATTATCCAAGAAATCATCAGTTGAAGGTGTGGTGGTGGTGGTAGTAGTAGCTGCAGCAGCATATCGAGCAAGACGATCTTTAGCAACGGCAAGATCTTGTTGAAGCTCCACCATCTTCCTTTGCAATAGAGCTATGGCACCAATGCATCCATAAACCGGGTCCCTGAGCCTCGCTTCTGCTTCATAGGCAAGTGAATTCACAGTATCCTCCCTCTGCTCTTCTGGGACTTCGATGAGGATCTTGCTCACATTGCTGGCTCCAAACACCTTGTGCACCTTGGCGAATTTCTTGCACTCGTCAGAGCGAAAGTAAGGTGCAAATATACAATTGGGTATGCATCTTCTCTTCAAGAACTTGCAGGCTGCACAAGAAGAGCTTGACCGGGGTTCATATCCCTTCATGGCTTCACTTTTCTTTGTTGCTCTATCCTCTATCCTTGCACTGTGATAGAATGTATGGTTCTCTCTATAGGTATTTTGCTGTACCGCTATTTAAGGGCAACCACATTTCCTGACCTATTTTTTTTTTGATAAGCAACATTTCCTAACCTATTTGGTAAGGTCCCAGGTTAATTCGAGGCTTGCATGGGCCAGTGCTGTCTTTTTTACTGCACTTTTATTTTTATATATTTTTATCTAAAAAGTAACTGACATGAAAAAGTCTACAAAATTTAACTAATAATTGACTCTCATGAAAAAAACATACAGCACTTACATATGAAATTTAGCTTATGTAATGAGTGATGGTGGAATTTGAAATCCAATCTTTATTACCATCTCATGCAAAGGATTTTTCAATTTTTTTAATTTTTCAGGATACCCTCGTGGCTATTGCAAAAATTATCTCTCGAAGTAATCGATGACATTAAAGGGCTGATTTCTTTCAATCGGATTTTTTTTATATACAAAAGTCAACGATTAAAATCCTGATCACTTGCTTAAGAGGTTCGAGTCCGTTATCACTTGGACCAACCATTGTAAAGGATGTTACAATCTAGCAACTAGCTTCTGCATTTTTTTTATTTACTTTTAACAAATTTATTTACTTAGTTATTATTTGGTTTCTCTTTCTAGTCATATCTTTCTCATTTATATCATATATTCAAATAGGGTGAGAAAAAGTAGGGCCAAATAATTGCTTCATGTGGACAATGGGTGGTATGTGTTGGTAGTTTTCAAGTCAGACATGATAGTTCATTAATAAAGATGGGGATATTTTTGATTGATTGAAGGAAAGAAGTAAAACTATCCCTTCGCAGAGAGAGGTATGGTCGCAAGAAGGAGCCAATAGGATCAAATTGAGTACTTTTAGATGTGGTTCGGAATCTTCAGTACAGCATAGTGGAGCCAAAAATAAAGTTATTGAGATGTTGTTTTGTGCTTGCTATTATTAGATATTTCGTTTTTTTCGGTTGTTATTTTTTCTATTCTGGTTGCTTTCTAACAACTTAAACTGGAAATTTAAGGTGAAGCAAATGGAAACAAAATGAGCATGTCAAATTTAACCACATCAAATTAAACATCAACTTGACATGCATAGAACCTAAAATGCATTTATTTTATTTTCTAAAAGAAAAAAATCAGAGGGAGGGTGGGAAAGGGGTAGTCACTGTTTTATATTTATCAAACTAATTACATATTCTTATTAATTTATAAGCAAAGGATCCACCATGTATACTTAAAAATATCCCATACTTTAAGTAGAATTTTTGGTGAAGATAAAGAGGTTGTTCTAAACTTTCACTTTTAAGTTTAAACCTGTAAAATTTATAAAATGTAATAACAGGATTTTGTTGAATTGTTTAATTTTTTTTAAAATGCATTTTAACCGTGTACATTTAATATAGAAAGGACTATTTTAAATTTTTTATCTATCACTTGATGTTTGGAACCTTGCTTTCTTTTAGAATGATAGCCAAAGCCAGGTGCTCATCAGGAATTCATTATTTTCAGTTCATGACAAGCCTGGCCAAACCTGAGTTGAATTGGATTAAGATTATCTCCTCATCACTTAAATCAGGATACTCTTATGTGTCAGAGAGAGAAAGAAACAAAATTTTGAAATTGTAACTATTGGGCCCTACAACCAATTATGGTGGGTCTATACATATTAAAAAATGTATCTATATTTCTCTAACATGACCATCATGTTACAGGAGAGGATCTCCGGTTGAATTACTTTTAACCAATTCAAAAATGACAATTATACATTAAAAATGGTAAATACTAATAAGTGATTTTGGGGTTTTGATTAAAAAAAAATCAAAGATAAAAAATGTATATTTTTTTTTTGTTTCCCAGGGTATCTCACACACAACCGTGTAGACTAATCCCATAAGGTATTGGACGACATTGAAAGGCTGACCTCTCCCAAGGCTGACCTCTCCCAAGCAGGTTTTCTCCATATGTAAGAGTTAGGGATCGAACCTCTAACCACTTGCTTAAGAGGCCCGAAGCCCATTACCACTCGAATCAACCACATGTTAGTATAAAAAATGTATATTTAAAAGTAATTTTTTAATACATTGAACACTCAAAAGTTGCACTTTTAATAAAAAAAAATTGTCTGAATTTGTTGGTCTCAGGACACTAGTTAACAAGATCCTTATAAAATTAAGAATGTTTTATTTGGACCAAAGAATATTATTTTTTAATCTATGTCTTAAAAACTTACATTTTCAAATTCCTTAATCAATACTCTAATATTTTTCATAAAAATTAAGCGAAAGGATTCTCTCTTTCCTTCTGGGGTTTGCAACGAGGAAAATGAGAATGAGAGGAAAGAAAAAATGGAAAGAAAATTAGTAAATGTTGAAGAAAGAAAAAGACAGAGGGGATGGAGAAAATCCAAACTCAAAAGTGATAATTACTTAATCCATTTTTTTTAATAACTTCATCTTTCACATTTGAATTTTAAATATTTGTTGTAATAATACAACTGACATAGAAATAAGAATAAACCTTGTACCAAAAAAGAAAAAGAAATTAGAATAAACCAATGAAAAACATGAAAAAAGAATTGAGTGAAAAGAGAAAAAGAACAATGCCTTGTATAAATGGGGGAGAAAAGTTATTTGGCCAACTGAGTATGGGACAATGTATAGATACCTAGTTTGGGAAGTTTGCATTTTATTGGGTTGAGCGAAAAAATTAAGAGAAAAACTTAAAAATATTATGAATGATATATTTATATGGTGTTGATCTACCAAAAAAATATTTATATGATGTTGGTGTTTATTTGAGTTATATAAATAACATACGTCTGAACAGGGAGTGGGAGTGGGGCAACATAAGATGGGGAGGATAAATGTCACGTCAGTGAGGGCTTGCCGCCAGCGCCAGGTGGTAGTGGTAGATAGTAGAAAGCGATGGAAGATGATAATGGCATTCACACCTCCATCCTCATATATAACAGCCCACTTGGTTTAATGCGCGTCGTTTTCCCTACAAACAAAATCTAGATGAATGGGGTGTGGGGAAGGGGAGCTTCCATATCCGCCGTTGGATTAAGATCGACGGTAGGTGAAGCACACGCGCACGAGTGGATCACGGAACTACGGATAATAGCTTCCGCGAAATGGGCCGGCCCAGAAATGATTGGTGATGAAGAAGAAGAACAACAGTCCCACTTTCCTATCTCCTATTTATTATTTATTATTTTTTGGAGGAAGTAAAATGTCGATATGGAAAATGGAGACATAACAAAGAAGGGGTAGGTGGGCTCATAATTCAGACTTTCTGATACTCTGTACCATACTGGACCTAGCTTGACTTGGTCATAGACAAGTGAGTGGTGATTAACCCAAATCCTCACTCAATTATTATTTTTGCTTTTTGGAAATCATAGCCTTTTTTCTTTAAAGAACAAAGAAGATGGTTGGGGAAGGAGTATGAGCATCTTTTTGTTCCATCAGTGAGGGGGAAACATTAGTGGCTGGACCAATTACTGTTTATTGATGGAAGCCCAAGTTGCATTGGAGGGCTAAAGATATTGGACCCAAATAACTTAGCAGCTATGAGTTAGCAAAATCAGTTAGCAATCAGTTAGCTGTTATTAAAATCTGTTCTATTAGTTGTTTGTAATCTAGAATTAGTTAGATCACTTCTTGATCCCTTCTTGTTTTAGCTTGTGCTCACCTTTTCCTATATAAGAGCTCTCTCTGTACTTATCAATATCAATATATTCACTTTCAGTTTTATAATACTTTCAGTTCTATTTCATTAAGTTCTATTTCACTCTATTAAAAGACTTGAGAAAGCATAAATTGTCCCTTTTCATATCTCAAAATCTCTCGCTCATAATAATTAAGATAACAATGGTGCTTCTTGTTTAAGTAATGTTACATGTAAAAGTGAAAAGGTATAAAGTTTAAAAAAATGATTTGTTGATTGACTACTTACCAGATCAATGAGCAACAAAAACTATTGCGTCTTTTTACTTTTGTTATTAGGAAAACGACCGTCACAGTTGTGTAAAGATTATGCATAGTTTGAATTGTCCAGTTTAAACAATATTTAATTTGTTATTTACTGAATTAGAAACTTATAAGGAGATTGGACTTGGTTATGAGATATGTTAAAAAAATTGTATAAATATTAATATTTTTTGTGCACCTGGAAAAGTCTTATTTTTCTTAATTTCTTATGATATTTTTTTTCCAAATAGGTGAGACTTGATAGACTAATTTCCTAAGATACTGTCAAACGCCTAAAGCCCTAAACAATAACTTTTGTATTACAAGAAAAACATGTAAAGTTAAATGGAAAATTATAAATCATTAAGAATAGAGGTGCTTTTCTGATTCTTCTATATCTATATATACTTTTTTTAAAACCCACCAAAAAACCCTAAAATACCTATCCTGAAATTGCGACACGCATCCAAATTGAGGGCAAATTTGTGTCACTTTAGTTTACACTTTGGTGGCTCTTCAATCATTTCAATCACTATTCCACTCCTCTCTTTGAGAAAACAGAAGAAACGAAAAGAATGGCGCCACCCCTTCTGTTTCAAATCTCTTCCTCCCTCCCAGGACTCTCTCTTCTCTTCCTCTCCCCCTTTCCTCTACACTGCATAGCGCCCCCCTGTTGTTTTCCTTCCGGCTACCACATAAATCCTTCTGTTGTTTCCTGTGTTCTTCTTCTAATAATGAAATTTTTTTTGCACAACCTGGAGATTCTTGATTTATTTGTTAAGAATCTCTCCTCACTCCTCTCAACATTCACATTTTCATCATCTACATGGGGGGCTTGGTTGTGGGAAGATGAAGGAGCTAGAAATGGAGGGCCAAAGTTATTTTCAAGCTCCATATCCACACCACCCAGGTAGTTTTTCCCCTAAACTCCATTCTTTCTTATGTTGGAAGTTTTTAATCTTCTTGCTCCATTACAAAACTCTGAACTACTTGGGTTGTAAAAAATGGAGAGGGGTTTTGAGAGCATGGGTATCTCTAGCAAGTCATTAGCACACCACATGTTTGATGAAAGTCCTCAGTCTTTTGAACCAATACTTGTATGCATATATTTTAATTATTGCCGTTGTCTTCAAAACATGCAGGCTTAGTGGGCATTTTTTACAATGGAGGATTGGGATTAGGAGACCTTGGAGAAGGTGGTGGAGTCAAAAGAATCTAAGTATGATCAGACAAACCTACTGACATAGTATGTTTTTATTATATTTGTGTTACAATTATCACTGTTACATTCATTTGCTTGATGATTGATATTTCACATTTTCTTTTTTATGGTTTTGTATTGGTTGGTTCATAATGGGCTCCTTTATGATATTTGATGATAAATAGTATTTGCAATTGGCTCATGTGATTATAGTGACCATTGTCTATTGTTTCTTACACCGTTTTAGGTCTGTAAATACTTTTTGGAAGCAATGGAGAGGAAGGAGCAATATGGTGTTGGTTTGTTTGCAGGCATGGTGCATTGATTAAAGTGATCTTATAGTATATGTAATTGTCATTGCTTCATAAGTTTATGTCCCTATTTTAATGTTTATTAGCAAAAAAAAGCATAGCATGGCCATATGCAATCCCCTGTTTTACAAAAGAGGGGGCAAGAAACAATTGTATAATTAGTCTGTGGTTTTAAAACTTTTAATGTGAAGTAGCCATTGAGTCCTCAATTGATTCCATCACAAAGAGGAACTCAAGAGAGAATAGAAAGAGAATGATGACAACTCTGAGATTTGAATTAGTTTGGAAAAAAATGGAAGAGTGCTTCACAAATGACTTATACACTTTTTTTTTAAATTTATAGAGGGAGTTTAAGAAAATCAAAAGACTGCCGGACTATACTGTTTTTGTGCTATTATAGACTCAATTTTTTTGTTTTGTTCAACTATTGGCATAAAATTGTTCCGTTTTAATGATGTTAAAGAAGACTATTATCTTTTTTTCTTGACCTATATTCATGTTTCCGGCCTTCAATCATAAAATGCCTTGAATACTAAGCCAAAATGTTTCTATATTATGGTGGAGGCATTTGATATTGACAAAACCTCTCCAAGTTAAAGGAACTCACTCCCTGCTTCAAACAATAAATTAATTAACAAAAAAAACATGTACATGCGACACTTTTATATATATTTTTTGTTATATCTATGTATTGTTGATCTCCCCTATGATTTTGTGAAGCAAACATGATATGCATGTTGTCTTTAGTCCAATAATAGAAGATATATTGACTTAAAAATGCAGGTTGATACTTGATTCAACTTACCAGATTTGCTACAAGAAGGTGTGTGAAATCTTTTCCACTTGCCTTACCATGCTATCAAGCCTAACAAGCGATATGCCATCTTGACTTTCCATATTTCATTATTAATGTGTCCTATCTGTGTGTAGAGGTGTGTGATTGTGTGTGCTATATTGGGTTTTTTTTTTTCCTTCATGACAATCGCATGCCTTTTGATTATAAATAAATTATAAATTTAGATTTCATTTTTATTCAAATGTATTGATCTTGGCAAATGTATTTATTTTCTGATGTGTTCATAGATTTCAATAGCAAAGTCAGGAGATGAAGAATATCTCTTGATACTTTCTTACCTTATGAGACACAGCTTATCCTTACGTGCAACCAAGTGGAATTCTTCACTTTCATCCCAAAATCTCACTTGAATTTCATATTTAACCCAATTTAGTTTTCTAATTTTATGTCTCCTGTTTTTGTTAGGTATAATGAGGTTGAAACCATCAAATATGGCTTCCAAAATAAAAATAAAAATTACCAATCATCGTCTACAGCGGATTATGCAAAACCCATCGCCTTTTATTAGAAATTTTAAAGAGAACGAGATTTGTTGGTGGTCAACATACTGTGCAGTAGGTTCTCTTTTCAATCCCTAGCTTGCCTTCTTGATTTAAAAAATTAGAAGAGATTGTTTTGATAGTTATAAAATTGCATTAGAATATTTGTGTACACATTTTTCTACTTCGGTATCCCAAAGCATAACTAATTTGATGGTTCAAATTAAAGCAACTGTTTAAATTGGGGAAAGGATAAAATAATATTCTAATAGGTTTTAGTTGGGAATCACTGTGGGCTGATCACTTCCTATGGCAAGCGTACATGTTTGGATCTTAGACTCCAATATGTGTTGGACACGACTTATTTATTTTTGATTTTTCTATAGATTGGTTATTTTAGGTGGTTATTTTGTTAATTCTCATGCACACTTGAATTTTAAATATTTACACATCAGAAGCTGGAGTTTTTTTTTTAATTGTTATTATTGTGTTAGGTGTTACCAACCAAAGACAATGTGATTTGGCATGAATATAGTGTACTTCTTCTCATACTATGTTGCTTTGTTTTGCTTTTGTGTATAGAATAAAGCTTGACACCATTCAACTGCACTTCTCCCCCCCTCTTCCTTTATTTTTTTATTCATGTTTCATTTTGTTTTTATGAATCTGGTCATTGAACTTATTTCCATGCAGAACTTGAGTGATATATCTCTGTATGGATAACTACATTGATGAAATGACAATAGGTTCTTTTTTTGTTGATTTTGTATTTTTTTTTAAACTGATTCTTGAACTTTGTTCCTATAGCCTATATATAGGAATGATTATATAATTATATATATATATATATATATAAAAAAGCAGGAAAAAAATGACATTATCATGCAAGTAAAACAATGCTTTATCATCCAGTGGCTAAGAATGGACATGCATCTTTATGGTTTGTTGCTCTTCAGCCCTCCTGCATTAATGCACACACATAAACTAGAGGAACATTAAACACATCTGTTACAGCTAAATACCCCATATGATCAACAATTGAGGTCTCTTTTTGTTTGATATTATTCTCTTCTGTGGATATCTTAAAGTAGCACATTATGCAACAAACCTCGAAAAGAATGTGAGTGTTAGTCTTATTTTTCTTTTTTCTTGCTTGGAAGGGTCAACTTTGGTAAATAAGGCAAAAGGAAAGCACTTGGTTTTAAAAAAGAAACCTGAGGATATGATATGACGGATTCTTTTTGGATAGTAGATATGAGGATATGATACTTCCACTAGATTAAATGATTTGTCTTTGAACTTCTAAACACTGATTCAACATGTGTTTGATTACTTACTATATATGTTGTAGTTTCCTTTATCATATGAGAACATACTTTTTTGTTTTTTTCTATTTGCTTCTTCTACCCTCATGTGCATAAGGTTGTGCTTTGTGTTTAAAAATTTTATGCAATAAAAGTTGACTACACAACTTTTGTCTCAGGGAAATGGTTCATTTGGCTATTGATGACATGTGGCAACGTTTTTAATCTTTAGCAATCAATGCCTAGAAATGATTTTTGTCGAATAGCTGCAAAGAATGGAATAATGCTTGGGCTATAGATACTCTTTATAGCTTAGATGAGGCAATTTTTGTAGCTTCTATGTCTAATTGGGTGAGATTCAATGGGTTTAAAATACCTTTAGCAAATCAAAATGGTTCCTTTTTATATTTTTCATTTTGGTGTATTCTTTTTAATATATTATTACTATTACTATTAGTATATGGTGTATTTCTTTGTGCTGACAAAAATAAAACTTATGGTTTTATGTCAGCCAAAATAAAATAGAATTTGCACCAGTAGCCATAACAAATATTTTACTTAGCAAGTTTTAACCAAAAGGGGTTCAACAGAAAAAATCTGGGGTAGATCAATAACAGATTATGTAGTTAGCTCTCCTTGAATGCAGAAGCACCTTTTGTACAAGGTTTATTATTCTGCTTAATAGTTGTTACTAAGCTAAATTTTTGTTTTTGTTGTTCTTTGTCCTGCTTTTTTAGCATGGCCCATGACTCATTTCTTGATATAAGAATGATAAGTTGCTAACTTCTAGAAAATTGCTTTTGTCCTGGTGCCATTACGTACTTTTCATACAATGTGCCAATAGGTGGATTCACCATGTCATAAGATTTTTTTTGTTGAAATGTCATACTGTAATGTCCTTTGAAATTATGTTATTTAGTATTTTATCATGTGATTATCATAGTCTAATCACAATGAAACTGTCAATATGATTGTTATTCATTTAGTTGAAATTCTTGTTTATTTAGCTTATTAATGTGTCACACTCTAAGTCAGAAGTATAAGAGGAACTAAAGCTATAGTCTAAGACTATAAGAATATCTTCGATAGGCAGAAGCATTTATATGAAAAAGGAGAGCCTCTGCCTTTTTAAACCAGAAAAATAAGGATAAACTTGGATAATGCTTTAAAATCAATAATGGTATCAAAGTTGGAAAAAATAGAATTTATAAGCAAAAGCAAGATAGTTGATCATAGGAGATAATGTAGTTTTTTAGTTAAGTATTTTTGCTGTTGTCTTAGGACCTGTTTGATAATACTGAAACTATCGTGTTCAAAAGGTTGAGCATTTTCCCAAGCTGCCTACCACTACCGTTGGTCTTTGAAATTTTTACTAGAACTAGAATGATTTGATAGTGCAAATATGTTTGTCTCCATGTAAGGGATGAATTAGAGAACTTGCTTGATGATGACGAAAATATGGCAGAGTTCTATGTGGAAGTGGGTATAAATTTAGTGGAGTGTTGCTAATAAACCACACTCTGGTGGTCTATTAACTTATTTTTGTTTTTTTAGACCTAGCAGAATTTGTATTTTTTTTTTTGGTTTTATTCAATGTCAAACCAGATTACAACCAGTGTGTTTTGTTAAATTCGATCATAGCAGTCCTCCTATATTACATTAATTGATCTAATTGCTTAAATTGTAACTAATCTAATTGCTTAAATGTGTAGGTGGAGTTGATTGCAAGCTGTTAGCTTTTATTCCCGGGCTGAGAGTGCCAAAGCTGCTGAAAGTGTTGCTTCATAGTTCTTGCCCTAATGAAAAAGATATATTTAATATCTACACATGATATGTGATACAGTTAATAAGTAAGTAAAACAAAGATTGTCATATATAGGCGCCTATAGCCAAAGGGGATATCAACTATGATATCATATAATTATATATTAAGCTTCTCGGAAAAATAACAGCCAAATGCGCAACATTTATTCCAAAATGAGCATAGCAAAATATTACTTGCCCCTTGGTCACAAACAGTAGGATTAAGCCATTAGATTTGTCAATTTTTGTATATGGGACATGGAGGAGACATCAAATGCTTGAAAACTAAGCTCTATTCTATGCTTGCTGGCCCGACTCTCAGTACATGTTACTGTTTTTATCACTGTCAAATAGTACATGTTTAACCACAGTAGCTGCAGGTCAAAATAAAAAGACACATTTAAGTTCCTTGGCAACAAGGATATTAAGAATGCACCCAAAGTTCTAATAGACATGGAGTTAAATGCACCCAACTTGTATTAGTTTTATGTACTTTTTATAATTGTGGTCAATATTTGCTATATAATTTACTTTATTCAATTATTTCCTAGGTAAAAAAAACTGATTATTCTCAATTTTAATTTTAAAAAAAAATTATAGTAACCAACGTAACGCGGACCCGTTGCGAATGCACGGGTATACTGCTAGTTTTTAGAAAAATGTTGTACTTCTAAGAGTTGGGTGCAATTCACATCACATTGTTGAGTGTGCCTCACGTTGATCCAACTCATCCAAGAGCGTACAAGTAAAAAAGTTTATAGTGACTTGAGCAAATATTTTTTTTGAGTTACTTTTTTAGTTGGATTCTCGAATTAAACTTAGTTATTAATTCTAATATGATATAAGGACTTATTTTAATATTAGGCCACTTGTAGGTATTCAATCATACAAACTTTATACTGTAGATGTACAATCAAGACAGTGATAAACGTGTGTGAAGTGTTAAGTATCACAATAATTAAGGATATACATAAAAAATTAATTTATAATGATTTCAACAGCCCTCTATCATAAGTGAACTTTTAAAGTTTTTTTTTTTTTAGCAAAGCAAACTTATGACATTTCATTCATAATTAAAGTTAATTTGTAAAGTTAAATTAGCCTCAATTATTCTAATACATTGCTTTACTATAACCGTCTTTAGATTGAGGGCTTGAGCCCTTTTAAGTTTAAGCCTATGTCAATTGTAAGTATGGCTTGAGCAAAATTATTATAATCACTTGAACAACTTTTATGAGTTAGTTTTTAATCTAAAATTAGATTCAAACTCATGCTGTAGCCAATCCAGAAAGTGAGCAATATATGTCAAGTTTTAAGTATTACATCAATCAAATATATGAGTAAAAAATTATTGACTTAAATAATTCTCTAACTTTTAAAGTTAATGTTAGATTGAGGCTTTGAGCCTTTTAAGTTTAAGCCCAAGTCAGTTGTAAGTATGACAGCTATTGGGTTTTGCAATTTGAAAAGTATGCTTGATCCAAGGGATATATAGGCTAAAAGCCTAAAACGGTTGAGGCATCTTATTGCTTCCATTGAAGTTAAGATTTGGAATGTACCCAAGAAGGCAGAAAAAACAGTTGATTGGAAGCTAGACCCAAAAGCAGTTGACTGGAAGCCAGGCATCTTATCAACTAAAGTATTTAACTTAGATGCACTGAGTCAGTCGCATAATAAATTATGATAAATTATTACAGTTAATTATGAATTATTTATTTCGATTACACATAAATTAATAATACAATTAACATAATACATCTAATCATCTAATGTGAATACTTTAGATGAATACTTTATACTTGAAAAATAATTTCTCCTTTGGACATCATGGTCTCTGATTCTACCTATAGTTGTAGTATAATAATCAATGGGATGCTTATTGAATAGTACTCCCTCCGGTCTCTATTGTAAGCAAAAATTAAATGGGACACACATATTAAAATAGTTAGTTGATCTCATTTAAAAGAGTCATTGGGAATAAAAAATTAAGTTTGTTACCTAAATTACCCTTCCTCTTATTTATTAAGCTTGTGTTATTGAGAATAAAATGAGTCATTGGAAAACAAAATTTGTATTAAATGAAGGGTATTTTGAGAATAACTTCATTAAATGAGAAAAAATAGTTGAAATTTGCTTATATTTTGGACCAAAAAATTTGAAAATTTTTACTTACATTATGGACCGGAGGGAGTACAAACAATCAAAAAATTCTCTTATTCAGCTACGAAAGAGCCCCAAGCTGATAATTTAAGATGCAAAAGAGTAAAAAGTCAGAGAATTTGGATCAGTAGTTCAAAGAGGCTACTTTCTTGTCTCATTCACAGAATTGCATAGCAGTAACTCGGATAATTTATTGATGTGAAAAAAAAAAGGCTCGGATAATTTATCAGAAACCTCAAATTTATGCGATGTTATATTCTTGCTTTAGTAATCCAAAATTCCAAATGGGTGACATAGAGCCGTGGAATGGAACTGTTATACCCGGTCAAAGAAACAAGCGTACTAAAAAAATAGTGAGGTGAAGCGTGAAGTGGTCTTTGCCTCTTTGGTGCCAAGAATAATGTTTGCCTATTTTTGTCACACGCACACACGTACAGCCAAGCACGTTTGCTTCACTTGGTCTGTGACAACTAATGATTACAAGAATTGTATGTATGAGAACTGGTGGATGCAAAATGTGTGACATACATAGTGTGTGTTATGCATTAAAATGGTGTGTACGAATTTCAAAATCATATAAGCATCAACTTGGTCTTTTTAGGCTATTGTCCTTTTGGGACCGCACAAGGAAAAAACAAACATGCCCATAGAGTCATAGACAAGGAACCAGCACAAATTTACAGATTTTCCTAGAAAGTTGAGGAATCCTTTTAACAATTAAAATTCAAGAATTCCTTATAATGTTTTTTGTTTTTTTGACAAAGAAATCCTTATATTAATGTTTGTAGAGCTACTTTATGTTGATCGTATGAGTCTTCTTCTATGGTTGTTACTAGCTAATTAACAAAGAATTTTACAGCTAATAGATTATATATCTCTGAAAGATAAGTCTTCAATGTCCAAACCCAATATTTTTAATCACCATTAATTTGTGGCTTTTGGCATTTGTATATGGTGCATAAATGAGGAACACTCGGTAAAGTGGAGCATGAAAGAAACATATTATAGAGGCTGCAAAGGATCCTGCAGAAACGACAAAGAATGAAAGAAACAGAAAATACTATATCAGAAATGGTAGCGGGAAGGCAAGAAGATGGTTTAGAATAATAGAATCACTGAATCAGCCGTTTAGGCATCCAGGAGTCATAATCTATAAGTGATGCTCAATTTTCCTGAAACGACAAATTAAGAAAATGAAATGGTATGCATCTAGTTGGTGCTGCTGTTGGGCTTAACATATATCAAATATCAAGTTGCACTAAAAAAATATTCATTTGAAGATCTCATGAGGCAAGCCTAGATGTCCATATGTGGACATAACTATCTGCAAGTAAAGAAGCAACTGACAATTATGTTTGACAAAACACAATAGTTAAATATATTAATGTTTGAATAAAAAATTATAGCTAATCTTGTAAGCCAGGAAAATCCTCCAAATGGCAGCAAACCATAAACCCTAGTTTCTCCTCCAATACTTTTCTTCTTGTCTTTAGCACCAACTGCACAAATAGAAAGAGTCAAGGTCCCATGCATTTAATCAATTAAATAGTAGTCTCTTTGACAATTAGTTTATGTTATTTTAATTTTTTTAAAATGCCATACAGAAGCACTTAAGGTAATCCACTTCCTTGCAGAAAGCTAATTTTGTCAACCATAAGAATGAACAGAAACAACCTCATAATTAAGGTAATTAAGAACCACAATGGATGATGTTCTATCTGCAATGATGATCTCCCCAGGCTTGTTACCAAGTGGTTCTTTGCTAGATTCTTTGATTCACATATCCAATGAAGTTGGCTCATGGGATACTTTTCCCTTTGTACACAGAAGGAATGTTTCATCCATGATAAGGTGGATCAAGCTTCTTTCTTCTTTGTTTGAAGAGATTCAAGAAACAAATACTCCGCTTCCTCCTTCTTCATTCCTGTGTTTCACCGAGCTCTTCTCGGTGATAAGAAGAGTGAAGGTGTTGATCCAAGAGTGCAAAGATGGAAGCTCTCTTTGGGGTCTCATGCAGTTAGAGCTCATTTCCAACAAATTTTATGTGCTTGTAAAGGAGATGGGAAGAGCCCTTGACATCCTACCTCTCACTTTGCTCAATATAACAGCAGATGTAAGGGAACAAGTGGAGCTTCTGCACAAACAAGCAAAGAGAGCTGAGTTACTCATTGATCCTAGAGAGCTTCAAAGAAGAGAACAGCTTCTTCAAGTAATGGCCAACAAAAGTTTACAAAACAAGAAGAACAAGGGGCTTATTGATTTTGGGAAATTGGAAGAAATATTAAGCAGCATTGGTTTGAGAACCCCATCAGATTATGATAGAGAAATTTCCAAGTTAGAGGGTGAAGCTCGGAATCAAGCTGGCACAGGAGGACTAACAGTTGTCTCCAATATATACAATCTCATATCACTGGTTTCTTACTCCAAATCAATGATATTCAGAGATGAAGAAGAGTGTAAGCCACTATCTGTATTTTTATATAACAATAAAATGATCCATGATAGTTCTTCATCTTCTCAATCTATGTCTGTTGCACCTAATATTCCTGATGAATTTCGTTGCCCAATTTCACTGGATTTAATGAGGGACCCGGTGATTGTATCATCAGGACACACTTATGATAGAATTTCAATTGCACAATGGATAAACTCTGGTCATCACACTTGCCCCAAAAGTGGGCAAAGGCTAATTCACACTGCTCTAATACCAAACTATGCATTAAAGAGTCTTGTTCATCAATGGTGCTATGAAAACAATGTCCCAGTGAATGAGCCCACAAATTCACATTCTGAGGGAAACAACAGCAAGAAGAACTCAAAAGAAAATGCTATTGATCATATTTCTGCAAACAAAGCAGCATCAGATGCTGTCAAAATGACAGCAGAATTTCTAGTTGGAAAATTGGCAACAGGTTCAGCTGATACACAAAGACAAGCCGCATATGAACTTCGGTTACTCGCGAAAACCGGCATGGATAACCGAAGAATCATAGCCGAGGTAGGTGCTATTCCATTTCTGGTAACACTATTAGGATCTCAGGAGCCAAGGATCCAAGAACATGCAGTGACAGCCTTGTTCAACCTCTCCATATTTGACAACAACAAGATTCTGATCATGGCAGCCGGAGCAGTTGACAACATAGTTCAAGTGCTAGAATCAGGGAAGACCATGGAGTCAAGAGAAAATGCTGCAGCAACAATATTTAGTTTGTCTATGGTAGATGATTGCAAAGTACAAATTGGTGCACGTCCAAGGGCAATACCTGCCATAGTTAAACTCCTGAGAGAAGGTACTCCTATTGGGAAAAGAGATGCTGCCACTGCACTATTCAACCTTGCAGTTTACAATCCTAACAAAGCAAGTATTGTGAATGCTGGGGCAGTTCATGTTTTGGTTGAGTTGTTGATGGATGATAAGGCTGGAATAACAGATGATGCTTTAGCAGTGCTTGCTTTGCTCTTAAGTCACTCTCAAGGGCTTGAGGAGATAAGGAATAGTAAAGTATTGGTGCCACTTCTTATTGATCTTTTGAGATTTGGGTCAGTGAAAGGGAAGGAAAATTCAATAACCCTTTTACTAGGATTGTGCAAAGAAGAAGGGGAAATAGTGGCAAGGCGTTTATTGGCAAATCCAAGGAGTATTCCTTCTCTTCAAAGCCTGGCTGCTGATGGTTCTTTGAGAGCTAGGAGAAAAGCTGATGCACTGCTTCGGTTACTTAATAGGTGTTGCACTCAACCTCATCATTCTCTTTGATATAATTAAGCAATATTGGCAAGGGTGTGTAATGTGACATGTGACATTACATTACAGATATGTAGAGTTGTATATTTTGTGAATCGTATAGTTTAAAAAGAATGTTCATTTGTTGTTGCAATTTTTTGACGTCAAAAGCTTGGAGCTTTGTCCAATGATTATTGATGAGGAGATAATCACTGGATGAGTTAATATTAATGAATGTGACTTTAGCAAATGCATACTAGCTTTAATACTCAGTTTTTACTATCTCTATGTTGCCTTTTGAATTGTTAGCTTCATGTGCAGTTGAAAATTTGATAAATGAATACAATCCCTCCCCCCTATTCGGCTTTATAGAGAGACTTGTAGCAGCAGCCAGTGTAGACTATGTAATTTGCAAATCAAAAGCCTTAATTCAATTGGTATATTTTTGCAAAATGCAAATATTTTTAACAGAAATATTTCAATAATGTAAATTTCGCCATTATTAGAATTCTAAAAGTTCTATAAACAGTAAAAGCAGAAAAAAAATTGTTTTTAGTGTTTCCTTTTTGAAAATAGGAAACATAATAAAAATGAGCTATCAGTTTTGTAATTATTTATGAAAACAAGAAAGTGAAAACAAAACAAACCAACTTTAAGTTCTTCCCGCATACTAACAAGTGGTCCAAATGGAAGGAATTCATATTCTTTAAACATATGTATGAGATTGGGTTTTGGCACTGAATTCATATATATATATGGAAAATACATTATAAGGAAATGCTTTTATAGGCACTTGATTGTACCTGCTCGAGAAATTAGTTTCTCTGCTATTGGATAATAAGATACTCTAAAAAAACAAAGTTCTTCTTCCTGCATGATAATTCAATTTCGTCACGTTCGATGTATAAAAATAATAGAACATAAATCTTCTAAAGTATTGTCTATGCAATGAATAAGTAATGATATATCCACTTGATTGTATTAAATTAAGAGTGAATATATCTTTATTTATCCATTTTAAAGAAAATTTCACGAGTCTTTTTCCAAAATGACATCAAGGGGAAGCATGCAACCTTATGTGTTCTCCTTCGTTAGTTTCGAAGTTGTGAATGAAAGATGTTGAAGCTCGTGGAAGTTGGGGAGATGGGCCTGCTTGAAAGCAACTTATTTTTAAGAACCACCTTTTTTCAGATAGTCGATTTGGAATGCCTGCGTTTAAAACTTGGGCCAGTCTGTTGTAGAACAACCCACTTGGGAGAGGGTGTTAATAACTTTTTTTTTTTTTTTCCTTTCTTTCTTTTCATGTGGTTAATCGGGTCTTGTTGTTTTATTTTTATTTTACTATTTTTATTTCTTGTT
The DNA here is from genome assembly GCA_035048595.1 of Echinosophora koreensis. NCBI lineage: Eukaryota > Viridiplantae > Streptophyta > Magnoliopsida > Fabales > Fabaceae > Echinosophora > Echinosophora koreensis. The sequence goes on along the minus strand of JAPCYP010000019.1, from coordinate 3,883,784 downwards.
TTATTAATAAATTGCACAAAAAAAAAACATATTTTTTATTCTATTTTTTTTTCAAAGATTTGTACAAAAATAGTAAAACCAACATCACTTTTCTATATAAACATACATATGTAATCTCTTATATATCTCATTATATTCATTATAAATAATTATAATTAAATTAAAATTAAAAAATTAATATATATTATAATTATATATCTCAATTCGCGAGCTTATCAGTTAGCTTATCCGCTCTACCCACTAACATATCAGCTAGTTTATCCGCTATCAACTTTCTGTTGTAAACTCATTCGCTATCAAATAATTTATCTGTTATCCGCTAATTTTTAAACAAGGCATTAAGAAACAGATTTTGTAACTTGTTTTGTCCGTTGTACATACCCCCTAACTCAGGATAACTCTTAGTAGCAAAAGTGATATCTACTATATTAATCAGAAAGGCCTAGAGATAACCCTTTTCTGTTTTATTATTTGATTATATTAAAATACTCTAACACGGATGATTAAAAGAAACTCTAAATCGAGTCTTTTGGTTTTTAGAATTTAAATTTAATTTTGATGCATTGTTAATATAATTTTTTTTATATTATCAATCAATCACACATTATTATCATGAGAGTCAAATATTTTTAATGACAAAGTAATGTGTAATTGGATGTAAGTGTAACAAAATTAAATCGACAAATAGGTTTTTTAACAGAAATGAAAACCATTTTTTTGTGTCTCTTTAAAATTTAAAATTAATTAAAAAAGTGTTAACTAAATAAACAAGAAGAATAACAGCTTATCCAAAGGGGTAGAGCTATGAAGTGTGAACTATATATAACATGCAATCTTCAAATCAATTGATAGCTAACTGAGAACCCGTTACAGTTCACTATCAAATGATGAACTTTTGAGAGCATTTTTTGCTGATAGTGATAGCAAGTTAGCAACAGGAGTCCGAAACAAACCCAATCATATATCTAACAAAGTTTATATTTATCTATGAATCTTCTCAATTTTTCATATTATAGTTCCCAAACTATATATATACATAATACTAAATGCATAGTATACCATAATTTTCAAGCAAACACTAACATGGCTTTCAAAACCATGAAAGCCAACTCCTTCCTTCTTCTCCTTTCTCTCTTATTCTCCCTCTCTCTACAAATCTCAACCACTGCCTCTTCCAATGTGTCTGCTATCTTCGCCTTTGGCGACTCCACCATCGACTCTGGCAATAACAACCGGTTCAACACTCTCTTTCGTGGTGACCACTTGCCCTATGGTCGTGACTTTCCAAACCATGTCCCAACTGGGAGGTTCTCAAATGGGAAGATAGCAACCGATTACCTCGCCAACATTCTAGGCATTAAGGATGTCTTGCCTGCTTACCTAGACCCACATGTGACTGATCAAGATTTGCTCACTGGGGTCAGTTTTGGCTCTGGGGGTTCTGGATTGGATACTAGTACTGTGGCCTTGACTAGAGTTTTGGACTTGTCAAGACAATTTGAGTTGTTTGAAGAGAGTTTTCGGAGGATAAGAAGAGTTGTTGGAGATGAAAAAGCTAACAATATCATTGAGAATGCCTTGTTTGTGATCAGTATTGGGACTAATGATATGCTTTACAATGCATATTTGTTACCAGCCAGGATGATTCGCTATGGTTCTGTTTCACGTTATCAAGATTTTCTGCTACAAAACCTTCAGTCTTTCATTCAGGTTAATTTATGTTGTATATTACATTGTTGCATATATACAATATTCGGTTATCTTATTCATACTTTAAACTTTTTCCATCACGTACTATCGCGTTGTTGATTATAGTATATATGCAAAGGTTGAATGATGGGAACAAGGTTTTAAATTGCGATCGCAGTTGTAACTATGGGTGTGTTACGTTCATTGTTTACAACAATCATGGACAATTGCGGGAAAATACGATCGATGCGTTTGCAATTATGATCACGTTTTAATTTTGGAGACCTTCATGATTAAAACATTGATATCCCAATTACAGTTACAAACCGAAATAAATCTTGACTGGGAATATTATTATAGCCATTTACCAATTATTATTATTATTGATCAATTATTTGACTCTTATCACCAGTGTAATAGTAATACACATTTTTTTAGACTTTCACCAAAAAACTATATAAAAATCATATCTAGCTATGGTATCTTCTATCTTATCTTTATTAGAATTAATGCATTGTTTGCACGTCAAGTCAACTTTTCTTTCGTTAGCATTTCCTCATAAAGTACAAGTTTTACAAAGCACATGCTTTGATTGCATGTAAATTTTGAATAGCAAATTATCTAGAGATTGCATTTGATTGGTGGGTAAAATTGTGCAGAGATTGTACGGAGCAGGAGCTCGGCGAATTCTGGTAGCAGGTCTTCCCCCAATTGGGTGCCTTCCACTGCAAGTGACAATGAACAGCATCTTACCGAGTCCGCACTGGCTCCAGCGTCAGTGTAACATTCAACAGAACACGGATTGTGAAGGGTACAACTACAAGCTTCAGTCCCATATCCATTTACTGCAATCCATGCTCAATGGTGCTAAGGTTGCCTATTTCGATATCTTCTCGCCCATTATGGATATGGTCCTAAGTCCAGCCAAATACGGTACGAAAGACTTCACTCAATTTTATTTGTTTTTCTTCTTTCCTGTGTTAATACTCTATATGGAACTGGATTTTTTATATTTAGATAGGATTAAAAAATTTAATGGATATAAAATAAGATATGTAACGTTAAAAATAATTATTATATGCATAGTTGTTGACGATACAATGATATGGTCTAAATAGTGGTTATAAATTTAGGGCAATTCTCATTTCCATTAACTAGTTCTTGGGTTAAGTTAGGTCCAAATCCAAATTTAATTTCAGTCTTGCAATCCATGAGCTAGCTTTGGTGTTAACTTAGGTCCAAACCCTAATTTAAGAATAATATTTAAATCAAAAGAGATTTTTTTTTTAAAAAAATTAAATTAAATTTAAAATGTAAAAAAAAATCAATAAAAAAAATGTGTCTCATTTTTTAAAGACAATAAATCAATAAATTTCCTCACTTAAAAAAATGCTATATATAATAAATATATATAGGGACAGATATATATTGTCATCACTCATAATTAATGGTGTTTCAATTCAGTTGAATCTGTATACGTATCTTGATGATATATAAAAACAGTTTTTCTAACCTATGCAATATTGCATAGGATAAGCCTCATTAATTATCTATTATCAATCCACTTTCAATTAATTTTGACAATATAATTAATTATGATTTTATTGTTTCAATCAAATATCTCTCTCCTACTTAATTGTTTGGATTCACTTCCTTATCAATATCTCTCTCTTATTTATTTGTTTAAGACCAACTGTTACTATGAGAGAAAATTACGTTAGTATAGCTAGAAAATTGAAAGTTTGGATTTTGATTAAAATGTATTTTTATTTATTTTATAACCACAATTTTTTTTTTATGAACCTACACTTTTTGACAATCTATTATAATTAGACTAATATTAGGATATATTTACAAATTTAAATCCTTGGTATTTAGAAAGATATAAAATAATAAATAAAAAAAGGAAAATGAGACAAAGATGAAAATAAAATAAAAAATTTTCACTCGATTAAAATAAAAAATATGTGAAAAATAATAAATCAAATCGTTATTAATTTTTGTGGGAAGAGATATTGGGTAATTAATTTTTGATGAGAAAAGATATTGATATAAGGAAGTGAATCCAGATAATTAAAAAGGAGAGAAATATTTGATTTTTTTCAATAAAATCATAATTGATTAGATTGTCAAAATTAATTACAAGTGAGTTGATAGTAGGTAATTAATGAGGCTTATCTTATGCAACATTGCATAGGTTAGAAAAACCGATATAAAAATACATCATGGCCATGTGTATTGATTTTTAGCCCATAAATTTGTGAAGGTTTCCAGCAAACACTTCAAGGATGCTGTGGCACAGGGCTCTTGGAAATGGGTCCTGTGTGCAATGCGTTTGACCCAACTTGCCAGGATCCATCTAAGTACCTCTTCTGGGATGCTGTGCACCTCACACAAGCTGGATACTCGATTGTTGCCGAGAGTGGTCGAAGAAATGTGCTTAAGGATATCCAAAAAAGCAAAAAATCATTGGAAAATCAAGTTTATCCAATTTCAAAATACAAAATATATCAAGTCCCAATGTAAACTTTCTTTTTTAAGATCTTTAATCAATGTCCTTAGGATATTGGTTTAACATTCTCTCTTCTTATAACAAGGGGCAAAGAACTTGTTTTTTTTTTTCCCTTTTCTGGAGGCAGTGTTTTCACTGTTTTGTAACAAAGATGATGCAGATTGGTGGGTCGTGTAGACAGATGTGGAGCTGTTCATCGTGACTTTTCGGTTTCTTTTTTAATATAATATTTTTATTTTATTGTTTTGATAATTAAGTTTATTGATCTTGTTTATTATTATTTTTTTTTGTTTTTAATGTGTTGGGAGCACTTTATTGATTGCGCTCAAGAGTGACATATTAGTTTGTGTCCATGCAAGACTTTTCTTGAATGTGTTGCTGATGGTTTTCAACCTTTCATTGAAACTTGCCCATTTTCTCTTAAGAAAATGAGCTCGTAAAAAACTAAAAAATATATATAAGAAAATGAGAACCAAGATATCATATTTTCAGATATGATTTTTAGTATAATTATTATAAAAATAAAAATCTTTAATATATGATAACTCATTATTGATTGATAATATAAAAAAAAAATTATAGTATCCATACATTCCAATTAAATTCTTATAGTTTTCTCTCTTTTGATTATTTTTTTTATACCACGAGGTATTTATACATGTTGAATATACGTAAACTGCTTATAAGATTTTGACCTAAAAAAAACTGCTTATAAGATTAATTGAATCTTTTATTTATTTAAAACTGAATCAATTTGTGGTCTTTGGTCAATAAGAAATAAAAGAAATAATTTTGGTCTTTGAACATGTAATCCGGGGTAATATCAGGACAATGTCTTTTATCCTAGTGGATATCTACGGTACCTGAAATTTTTTGAAAGTTGAATTTTTTATATGTAATCTTTTATTGACTAAAATTTAGAACCAGCAGATGGTGCCTCAAATCAAGGCAGAAAAAATCTTTGGAAGTGAGAGCTCGAACCCGCAACCTGTCAGATATGAGACAATGTCATACTCTATTAGACTAAGCCTTTGGGGTATATGGAATTTTTTAACATAGTTACTTTCATTAATTAAGTTATTATCCTTACGAGTTGGTAGAGAGAGGTGACTCTAATTTTTTCACCCCAAGAAAAAGGATAGGGACCCAAGTCAATTTAATTTAACTAACGATATACTTGCAACCAATCTCCATTGGATGTTTCACTTGTTAAAATCAAACCAAGACTGAATGAGTGTCTGTCACGGCTCACCTTTAGCCTCCGAGAAATGATTTTTGAAAATCTAAAATGAGACACTATACGGTGTTCTCTTTATTAATTTATGTGAAATGTGTGTATATAAAAAAAGATAAAAAAATATGTGAAAGATAAAGATAAACACATATAATATCACATACGATGTAAACAATCTGATATTCAAATAACATAACTCTTAGCTTTCCACTATCCTTCTCCAGCCATGGAGACACCCCGAACATGACATGAGAACAACTACTACCACCATTAACACTTGGCCCACCGGCCACCGGCCTCAGCAAGAAGAAAAAGAAGAAAAAAAAAATCAAAAGTGACAAATGTTACGTACATACAGAGTGTATTTGGGAAAATTGGAAAAAATAGATTATGTTAATAATAGATTTTTGTATAATCGATTATTGTGATAATTGATTATAATGAGAATCTGCTTTTGCTTGTGTCTATTTGCTGAAAAGTGATTATAAAATAATCTATTTCGTTTGGATGATGCAAAAGAATCACTTTTACATAGTAAATTACGAAAAGAGTATGAGTTGTTTGTTTAGATTAATAAATATTTGATGGTTTTTTTAACATTAAAACTTGTTAAAATATTTGGTTTTTTTATATCTTGTTATAACTTTTTTTTTTCCCTATTACAAAAAATTGAATAACTTGGTATAATGGAATCACTTTCTCAATCAAAGCACATGTGTGCCCTGCCTTCACGCTTCAATGGTTCACAGCAATATTTGGAACAAATTTCACACCCCATAAACCAAATTTCTCTTTTATATTTTTCATCATTAATTTCTCTTTTGTGTGTTACCTTGACGTACTGTACAATGGGTTTCAAAAACTCAATCGTGTTCCTTAGGAAATTCGTTTGGAAAAGAGCACAATGGGTTATGCTGCAAAGGGGACTTAGAGGGGGTAAGATTGGAAAGCAACCTTGAAATACAAAAATAATCAAAATCAAACCATCCAACAGTCCTATGAAATAGATGGTAAAAAAAACAGTTTTTTTTTTTCAAAAAAAAAAAAAACCTTTTTTGAAAATTTAAGTTAATTGTCAAACATGATAGATTATTTATAAAACAATTTTTTAGCTAAAAAATAGCTGAAAAATGGGAAAAATCAATCTTTCTCAAACACACTTTGTATCACAGGGAAAAATGTATAGTTTTTACTTAATTATTAATATAAGCATGATGATAATTTTTTATTTTAAAATAAAAGAGAATTTAGAACTACAATTCACTCGAGAAAACATTAGTTTGTAAAATGAAAAACATTAAATCGTACAATCACTACAATGTGATTTTCTTAAATGGCGTACGAATTTAAAGTAAAGAGTAATGTTAATTGTACAACTGGATTTTGATAATTGAGACGACAACTGCGATATCTGGTTAATGCAGTTCAAATATATGATTAAATACGTACAGTGACTGATTAATGAACTGTGACACCTTATTACATCCATTAAACATCCATTAAACGTGATTAACCACATATTTGAACTGTATTAATTACGATTTTCAGGTGTTCAACTCAATTCTAACCAAAATCAATTTTACAAAATGAATTCATTTAAAATCAATTTTCACCCATCATGAAACCAAACACACACTAAATGAAACAAACAAGTTAGAGCAATGCCAATGAACAAACCAGAAACGTGGGCGACATGAGAATCAATTCGAAATTCATGCTATAAATAAAGGGACGGACTGGGCCAACCAAGTGAACAAGGAAATGGATAATTGGGCCAGACCCTAAACGATGTCCAACATACATGTTTCCCACCTCCAAAGACTTTTGTATAAGGTCTACCCCACCGCCAATGATTATTTTGCAATTGGAGATGGTTGCAACAGTATTTGATCAGTTTCAACACCAAAGTTGGCATCACCTAACATACATAATTTAAAGTTTTGTACCCTGCTCAAAACCTCCCACAAATACCATATGCGCGTTATGCTGCAAGTACATGTCTAATCCATGTGAATCATTAATGTTGAAGATCCATCATAACAAATCAAAGCTGGCTCCTAATACCATTGATTATATATATAATAATGACATGCCTATGCAATCTGGAAGATTCTCTATAACTATAAAATACAATAATAACTTAATAATATTAAACCCTTAGTTGTTCATAACTTATATCTTTCTTATAAACAAAATGATTAATTTATGGGTTTTTGATTTTCTCTGAGCTGTAAGTGACAAACTGAAAGAGAGGTAACTATTTGGTGTGACGCGGGAGCACGAAGAAACATGCAGGGCACCTGATCAAGCCGTTGGCATTGCAAGAGTTGCAGGTCCTGAACCCGCTCTTCTCCGCAAACACCTTGTGACTTCCGTTACACTCATCGCAAACAACAAATCTGAACCCTCCGCAGCAATCGCAACCGTTCTGATTCGACCTCGGCAAACGTTCGATCAAGTTCTGCAGTTCCCCGCTCTCGTACAGCTGCCGGACTTCGTCGGCGCCGCCGACGTACACTCCTCCGACGAAAACGCTCGGCAGCGTCACGCTCCGGCGGCCGAGGATCCCCTGGAGCTCGTCGAGGAACCGGTAGTCCATCGACACGTCGCGCTCGTCGACGGCGACGCGGAACCCTCGGAGGATCGTTCGGACGGCGCGGCAGTCGTCGAAGGTGCGGCGAACTACACGGAGGCTCGTGTAGTACACGACGACGCCCTGGTCGAGACCGGGAGGTAATACGACGGAATGCGAGGAGGCGCGTGAGGCCAACGCGCGGAGGACGGAGGTGGAGATCCGGACGCGGCGGAATAAGGAGGAGGATTTGGGGGAAGCGGGTTCGGGTTCGGGTTTTTCTTGGAGGAGGCTTTGAATGTCTTTGAAGGAAGAGCATGAGAAGCTGAAGGAGCGGTTTCGAGAGTCTGATGGCGGCGCGGTGGTTTGGAACCGGCGCGGGGAACTTAACCACGGTGGCCACATGAGTGGGAGGAAGAGAGAGAAAGTGAAAGAGGTTTTGGGGAGGCGGAAGGGTAGTGAGAGTAAAGAGAAGAGGGTAGTGGGCAAAGAGACTAAAAAGAAGAGAGTGGGGCGTGGGGGATATAAATGGAAAACGGGTTATTGGCGTGGGTCGTTCTCAATATATATTAACTAAAATATTAGCTTCATTTTCTCACATGAAAATCCGTGTTAATAAGTATACAAAGTTAAAAACCACTTTTGTTTGCATAATTATTCACAGATATTTTTGAACTATTTTTCTTTACACTATTTTACACCTATTTTATAATTATCGATCAAAAGATTTTTTGCTTTGAAAACAATGGGTAGGTGACAAATATTTAAAATTTAGATATAAAAAAGGTGGCTTGATAAAAGAGTTGTGAGATTGAACATTTTCCATATTCACAAATCACAATCACATACGAACCTTGGCTACTTCCACAGTCAAAACATAAGATATCAAAGGGTTGTTTAGACACAATTCAGTCAACTTTGTTATCTAGGTTGGATCAGCCTGGTTCTTTCCTTAGCAGCTAATTTACTTTACTCTCACCTTTACATTCTCAACATCTAATCTAATATGTGGATACATTACAAGTTTAAGCATGTAGAAATTTGGAAAAATGTAGGGAGAGTGAGAACTTAATCAAATGGAAATTTCATTACGCATATAAGAATGTTACCACATTGACCGGGAAGAAAATCAATCTCTTACCATGTTGAATCCTTATAATGGTGTGCAATCCAGACAAGAAGTAGCGTATAAGTTGAAGGAGTATGTAGTGACTAATTATTGATTGCATACGGAGGAGCTGCTATCATTTCCTAATTTAAGCATCAATTACCCTCTGTTGAAGAAAACAAGCTACACATCAGTAATTCTCTCTCTGTTTAAGATTTCAATGGAGAATATGAAAATTAGAAGACCTACATAATAGTGGAGGAGACCAAACCTTCATCACATTTTAGATCCTCTAGAGATGAGAATCTCCCCATAGGACACCTTTTGCTCAACTCTCAGGGCATCACGGGAAGCAAGAACTGTGTATCATAGAGTTACAGCAGAGATTGGAACTTGGAATTTTCTAATTGGTTTATTAATTATTAAATATGAAGGAGAATGAATAAATACCACAGGTTTGATAGAAAAGTAGCGCTGCTGATTTACGGGTCATTCCAGCAGTTAGGATATCCAGGGATTCAACTTGAGGAACTCCAGGCGTGTTAAAATGTGCTTTCATCTGCCTGTTCACATTCATATTCAAGAAATATGCTTTGTTATTACTTAAAGTTGCCTTTCTAATGGAGATTAATGAATTTCTTAAAGAGATTCATACGCTTGGATAGAATCAGCAATCTTGTCACTAGGATGATTGATATTTACTTGTGTTTGAGTGGGTCCTGTCTCCACAATTAGTTCTGAAAAGAAACTCATTAGTCTGACAAATGTGCAAAGTGGACCATGATATACCACTATAACTATGTTTTTCGCAATATTAGAGAAACATTAACAATTGATACACCTTGATCAGGTGTTGGACTAATTTCAGACAGCCTAGCTAACTTGAAATTTGCATTCTCAGCTACAGGTTCAAGGCCTCCGCTGCTGTTTCCAGATGATGAATGCTTTTTCTTTGTGAATCTGTAGATAGTTCTAAAGCATCAATCAACCACAAATCTTTCGAACAGGACCAAAACTCTCATTGCTATTTTTCAATCAGATATCAAGATAAAAGTGGTTATTCCTCGAAGAAAATATAATGAGCACTTTACACAGTTTCTGTGTGTCATTTAACTGGATTCAAGAAATGATAAATTTTGTACTACCTTCCTATATCAATGTCTGAATGTGAGGCAGGACCATGTTCAGATACTGAGCCTGGAAAGGAATGTAGACTGTCTCCTGGAATTTCAAATGAAGGAACAGTTATCTCGTATTTTCTCTTAAACATAAGCACACACTTAAGAATCAACTTAGAGAACAGGAAGACCCATTAAACAAATTAAGATGAAATGTACCAGATTTCCATGAAGTGACCATCGGAGTAGCTTCAGGCGCACTCAAACCATTGTCAAGATTAGCCCTCAGTTCATCCATGAGGGTTTCAGTATGTTGATCATTGTTCCTAAGCTTCTCTATTGAAGCTGCCAATAAATGATCGCCTAGCCCACCGTCAAAATCTTCAAAAGGCTTCACATTTCAACATTTCATCAGAAAGAAGTTACACTTTCCTCCTAAAATATGGCAAAGCAAACCAAAATAATGATGTATGAGACTCACAAATTTCATGAAATCTTCATTATGCACTCCTGGAGGTGATGAAAATGATGGCTCTGGAGGATAGTGCGTTGAAATTCTTTCTGCATAGAATTGTGATTTTTGTTACTTCTGCTTAACCTTTTCCATATAAAGGCTGAGTAGTTTCTCAATATTAACTAACACCACCCAAAAAAAAAAAAAGTCTAAACTGACCTGAAGGTGAATCGTGGGGCGGTTGAGCGCTCTTAATCCATAAGTCAAGAATAGGTGCTGGATAATATATATCTCCATTTTCATTATTGAATAAATCACCAATTAGCACAACGGGTGGCAGCTTCATGAGGTTAGCTATCTTTGTTGAAGACATAATATTAGTACGCTGCGACAAAAAGAAGCAGTATTGTATTACGTAAGTATCTAATTGAAGAGAAATATTTTATGAACAACACACACAGCCACAGTATGTCTTCTTCTTTCAATAAAAAGCAATTCTCTCTCTTGACACTATTCATCAAACAAATCTCTCCTTTGGTGTCAGTTTTTGAGGTCTGTTTTAGATGTCAAATAAATGGAGCTCATAATTGAATAAGTAATTCCATTCCACTTCCCCTTTCTTTTCTTATTTTTATAATATTAAACTCATCCCTCACCTTTCGTTAAAAAAAATCTCTAGTTCGCAAAATATCACGTAGATGCTTTATCATCAGTGTCTGGTTGAAACTATACATGTATATTCATGCTAGATGCATAATGGATATCAATTGAAAACCTTTTTCTTTCTTCCTCTTCTTGAGACAATATCGGAAGCATTTTGAAGCCAGTGTTGGTATATATGAACAGGAATTATGGTTTGTTCATAATCCATTGCGGTTGCAACTGGTTGTCCTCTCTTCCTTTTTGTTGGGCCTCGCCTTCCATGTTCCTGTTGCATTGCAATTCTAGGGTTGGTAAATCTCTTTTATCTAATCATGATGGTCATTGTATTACTAAACAATTAATTTACCTGTCTTGCTTTCATGTCTTCATCAGATTGCTGGATGACTGGATGTCCTGGATGTTGGTCTTGAATTATATCAGCTGCAGAATAGTTATATGTCAGCGAGCAATTTTCTTTCTGTCATTTTTCCTTTTTATGCTGACAAATGACATGTTTAATTACCATAAGCAACAAATGTTCGAAATTTAATAACTAACAATGTTGGCTAACGAGTCTACATTCGGAATATCAGTGACAGAACAGGAATCTATGCATGGCTAGAAACAAAGAGCACATCTTATAAATTATGGATGTCTTAATTTGTACAAGGCATCCTCTGATGAGAAGAAAAATGAAAGAAGCTTGTATTCCCTGTTGGAGTGGGGAACAGGACCAGTACGTTTGGTAAAAGATAATACAGCTGAAATGCAATCTCACAATCACTGTATTCAAATAATAATAATAATTAAATTCTTAAGAAAAGATGTCATTTAAAAGCCAGAAATTAAGATATCAAACTAACTAAATTTTTACTACCACACCACCGGCTGGAAAAAAAAATAGAATTGATTACCACCCTCTGTCATTTCTCAAGATTCAATTATCCTATTACAATTCTTATGCTTTATATACAACACTAATAGTTCAAGTAGATTTGTTTTGATTTGTTAAAGCATATTAACCATTTCACAGAGTCAGATAGAACAAATGAAAGGAAGAGACAGCATAATGTGCAAAATCACCAACATGGATGACAAAGATTCATACTTAGGAATACTAAAGGAAGTTTTGTTGTTATACACTCTTTCACCAAAATCCCAGCATTGGCATAAGCTCAACTGACATGGGTAGGATACACGGAATGGGAGATGAGGGGGAAAGAAAAAGAAATGCAATTAATGAGGAAGGAAACATGCTTTCCATGTTTTCCTAATCTACCAATAATTTAATTTGGAGGAAAAAAACTTCATTATTTAAGATTGTAGTGTCTACAATCAGTTAATTGATTGTCATCCAACTCACCTCTTGTTGGGTCATCTTGACGAGGTGGGGAAGGTATAAGCGTGGTTGGAATTTGTGTGTATCTACTGAAGTTACATTTACCTGTGTCTCATCATCTCCTTCAATATCAAACCTGCCCCAGTATTCACAAAGAGAAAGGCATATATGATAATAATAAATGATATCCTCAAGATTCAAGAATGAGCTATCAGAATTGAGGGTCATCTGTGAGGCAAAGGAAAGTTTTATAACAGCATCCCAATTCCGACATACGTAGTAAAAAAATTTCAAATTCAAATGACACGCAAGTTTACAAAATAAAGATAGTTGAAGCAAAAACCTCTCAAAGCGATTGTATGGTTCCGTATTAGCTTGGAATGACTCAAAACGCTCAAGTAAGGTAATATTCTCCGCGTCAGCTGAGAATGATAAGAGTCAGCAAAGGGACTCATGCACATACTGCACATATGTGTATGCATAACAAATTCAAGGAGGAAAACCTTGATGGAGAAGTACAGATGGATCTTCCTCCTCTCTTGCTCCATTATTAAGGTAAGGTTCATTCACATTATCAAGTCGCTGCAACAAACAGAAAATATATAAATAGATAAGCTCAACCTTCTGTGCAGGGTCCTAGGACAACACAGGTCACAACTAGATTAATTTATTGATTTTGTTTTTCTTTCCTTTCTATACAGAACAACCTTCCATAAATATTTTCTACATGACATAATTTGCTTGATACTACTAGTTCAACATGATTTAAATGCTATATCCATTTTGTGTACAATGCATACACACCATAGTAAAATAAGCGGCATGTTGGAACCCCATTGTGGTGGCTGTGTTGGAAAACTGAAGGGACTGTTCAATATCTCCCACATTTATCTCTACATTCTCAGGCAGAGTAATATCCTCTTTCCTGTCAAAAAGAAAAAAGTTAACAACAGAGCAGAGGGAAATTATATATATAACTGGACGAAGACCTTCCTACTTACCATTACATATTTGATATTTTGAACAATGTAGTTATCACAAAAGCTATATAATTCATAACTGATAACAAGTTAAAAGGAAAATAGTAATAATTTAGCGCAAGTATGACTAACTTTGCTTGAGATTTTCCTTTGGGGAGCACTGTAGGATCTGGGACACTCTTTACCTTCCAGGCATCGTTTATCTCAACCTGACACATCGGTGTTAAAAGCAACGTGGAGATGAAAGGGATAGAATGGTAAACTTAACAGAGGAAATATGGAAGTTGAACTTTATACCAGAAAACGGGTAACATCATCTGCAAGAAAAGAAAAAAATAGAAAAAGACAAAAACCGAATTCAGAAATGCTCTTCCAAATTGTTGTGCAGTGAAAGCGAACTAGTACGGTTTTAATGATTTATTAATATATGAAAACAGGGATTTATAATTTACCATAAAGGAGCTTCACTTTTCTCTCATAGACAATCACTACTCCTCCTGATAAATACGCAACAAACAACCTTTAAACAGAGGCACAGAAATATCCTATCTATTGTAATGATTAAAATGGAAATAGAAATTGAAGATAACGGAGGTTCAAAGAGAGAGAGAGTACCCATGAGAATTCCAGAAAGTCTAAGAGCCATAGGAACCGATGGGTTCAAAATCTCTTCGCTGTAACCAAACAAAAGAAACATCATCATCATCATATAACGAGGTCGATGAAGTATAACCGAGTCTACATTAGGAGAATACTATGCATAAACCATATGAGATAGAAGTCGTTACCAGATCTTGATGATATTGAGCTTGTCTAGCTTTCTACGGTTTATTTTCGCGTGCATAGTTGCCGCCATCCTTCATCAAGAACAGAGAGAGAAAGCTATTATGATTCTTATTTCTCATTTTAGAAGAAAAAAAAGTGCAATTAAAAAAATTGCGGAATCCAAAAACACCAGTAACATTACATGGAGAAAGGAAATGAAATTGCAAAAGCGTTGAATACACTTTTGAATCATCCTATTCACAGTTGAAATTCGACATTAAAAAATAGTTTCTACACAGACTATCTGTTGTAAATGCTTTGCAGAGACAGAGACATAGACGTGGTAGCCAAAATTTGAGATCAGAGAGAATGAGCTAATGAAAAGCACATCGACGACGATGTGAATGGAATGAGTTCAAAATTTTCAAACTCTGAGTAACAGAAACATTTGCTCAGGAGAAATCGGCGAAAGCAGCTGAGTCAATAGAAAACACATGCAAAACGAAAACGAGAAGCGTAAAAGGGATTGGAATGGAGGAGTACCATATTTGGCCCAGTGGAGCCTTTCGAGCAAGAAGCTGGTGAGAGTAAAACATGGTGTCGTCCCTGAGTTACAGAGTCTCCGGCCACTACCAACAGATAGAAGTATCTACTAGAACTAGCAAGGACTATAAATTCATTAACACAGTGAATGATGAATGAAATGAAAATGAAGCGAGCTATTCTGCAAAAATCACCACTCCATATAGTCTCGTTCTGTTATACCCGCCAAATGCAATGCGCGCACACTAGTTTGGTGCACTTCAAGTTGTTATAGAAGGGCCCCACATAATAACCACCTTCTCACAATTTCAAAATTTTGACATCTTCACGTGGTTCAGTTACGGTGGTAATAATTTTTCCCTCATTCCAGTGCCACGTGACTCCCACTCTCTCATATTTAACTTGGACATACGAGTGAGAGGGCTGGGTTGGTTGTTGGTAAATGGAGAAGCTGGTGGAAGTGAGCGAAGCAGAGGTTCGGATAGAGTTTGCACTGAACTGCAAATGCAGGGCCACGGTGCAGCTCAGGTCTATGAGCCCAAACGCACCCGTGGCTTTCAAGGTTCAAACCTCTTCGCCCAACAAGTTCCTGGTTAACCCGCCGAGTGGACTCATTCCCCCTTTGTCCACCGCCACCTTCCAAGTCATCCTCAAACCCCAGTCCCATCTCCCACGATCCTACCCTCGCTCACCCTCCGATCGCTTCCTGATCAAAACCGCCGAGTTCGTCCCTAACTCGTCCGCTTCCACTCACCCCGACTCGCTCAACTCGTGGTTCGCCTCTCGCCCCTCCACTCGGGACATCAAACTCAAGGTGGCATTTGTGGGCCCAGTCCTTCTATGCGACGCCGTTTCGCGCGGAGATTTAGATGCTGTTAGGAACTTGATGAAACGGCAACGTTCGGTGCTTGCGGATTTGAAGCCCGATGAAGCTGAGTCACTCCTCCGAGTGGCAACCCAGTTGGTCGACCCGGACGACATGGTTCACCTTCTGCTTGAAGCTGGATTGAGAATTCGGGATAATGTGAAGGGTGATGGTGAGGGACACGTGGCGAGTGGGAACGTTGCTCGTGACGAAGAACATGTGAGTGCTTCACTGCTTCCTTCCGTTTTTGTCTTGTTAGGGACCATTCATTGTACATGCAAGTAGGCTCAAGGTTTCTTACTAATTAAAAACGAAATATTCCTTTTTCTGAACCTGATTTTCTATGCTCGAACTGAATACAGTGAAGCCCAAAACATTGTAGTGGTTTTATTTTCCTTTGTTCAGGTCCAATAGAATTTCAATCAAGATATAAAGGTTCAAAACAACATGAGCTAGTCAAAGAAACATCAAACATTTTCATGTTCTTTGTTATAGGCCTAGTCAAATAATGATAGGCCCATATATTATCATATTGCCCAAAAACATTCTGTTATGTGAACATTAAAAATTGCATATCGTTGTAACGTTGGTTAAAAATTGGTTTATCGTTTCAAGAAATTCCCCAAAAGCATGTTATTGTCCACTAACTAATAATTGCTATACATTATTCATCAATTTTTAACTAATCATTAATCAGAATAGTGGTGTGAAATTTTATGTGTGGAATAATATTTTCCTTTCCAGTTATTTTTGTAGTGATGCTTTGACGAAATTTCTTGTGTACAGAAAGAGGAGGTTTTGGAAGGAGGAGAAGCAGTACTAGAGGCTGCGAGGCATGGAGACACGAGGCAACTTGAGTCACTGTTGCAGAGAGGTGCGAGTTTAAACTACCATGATCAGTATGGTTTGACAGCACTTCATGCTGCAGCTGTTAAAGGACACAAGGATGTGGTGTTGATGATTAGTGAAGCAGGGTTGGATTTGGAATGTCAGGACAAGGAAGGTCATGTTCCGCTGCACATGGCGGTGGAGGGTGGCGATATAGAGACCGTTCAAGTTTTAGTAGACAAGGGTGTGAACCTTAATGCTATGAACAAGAGGGGTGCCACCCCTTTGTATATGGCCAGAGTTTGGGGATATGATGATATATGTGAGTTGCTTATTAGCAGGGGAGCAACGTCTTCTTTTCCTGTGATTTTAGCTTGAAAATGTCCTTGTCATCAACGATATAAATCAAAATGAGCATGAGATATAGATGATCACGACGACAACACAGTTAATGTTATTGCTTTTTTGGTCATGTGAATTATTTTCATATTATCATATTCCGATTTTTTTAGGAATAATCAGCTAGACCATTGACAAGATATCAATCAAAATCTTGTGTACCGTAAATTACTATTTGGTAGACGGGAAAATAAAAGTGTATAGGATTCTTCTCAAATTTTCCTTAACTAATATATGTTCATGACTTCTTATCGCTTTAGGATCATCAAGTAAAATATACGTAAATCTTTCTGTGAGTTTTAAACGAATTTGGAGTGAACACCCCTTCAAACGGAAGTATTATTGGATGATAATAATAGGTGTTTACTTTGTAAATTTGTCCATAGTTTTATTACCGTCAACAGTATGTTCATAAAAAATTACTCTGATCAGTTTGTGAACTTCAAAGTCCAATTATCCGAGTCAAATGCATAGAATATTCTAGATTGAACATCGAGCTTACTATTCATTAGGATGCTGATATAAAAAACAAACAAAAAAACTAATCCAATATAAACACCCAGTAGCATGTAATAACTTAGAAATTTCCTTAGTTAGCTGTACTCTGTTATTATTATTATAACAAGAGCTGTACTCTATTATATTATATGAAGCCATAAATTAAGAAATCCACTTCACAAAAAAAAAAAAAACATATTTATTCAAGTAACAAAGTTAAAATAGTGCAGAGTACAGAGGGTAACCTGAATAATTTGATGGATAGTTAGATTGGTAAAATTCATTTCCAGTAGATCCTAACGAACTATGGGGATATGAAGAGAAGTATTACTGTGCCTTTACCTTGGCAGCCCACTGTTGTGTCCTCACACTAGACAGAGCAAGCTGCTACTTAACAGACCAAGCACCGTAAATACAACATAAACATGGACACTCTCCTCTTTCCCTTCCTTCTCCTCTTCTTCACAGACCCAGCCTCAGCCCACCAAGACCGTTTCATCCTCTCCCCTTCCCTCTCCCTCCGCAGTGGCCACCACCACCAAGAATACTTAGAGATAACATACCCTCCACCGTCCCAAAGCCCTACCCCATCATGCTCCTACAAAATCCTGCACCACTCCTTCGCCAACACCATCGATTCCCCTCCATACTCCACTCCTTACACCCCTCCCTCCCACTGCCCCATCCCCTGGTCCCGCGTCGTCCTTCACTTCCACGCCAAATGCAAAGGGCAACAATACGACCGCATCGCCGCCCTATGGCTAGGCGGTGCCGAGCTCCTCCGCACCAGCACCGCCGAACCCACCGACTCCGGAATCTTCTGGAACCTCCAAAAGGACGTCACCAAATACTCCTCCCTCCTCCTAAGATCCGATCTCGACCTCACCATGATGCTCGAAAACATCGTTAACCACGAATTCACCGGCGTTTACCACGTCACCGTCACTCTCCTGTTCTACACTGATCACGCCGTTAGGGTTCCGTTGAATCGAAGATCGTTTTCGAGGTCTCTCATGGATGAATCGGGTTCGAATGAATTCGAATCGCCGGCTGATTTGATTATTCCGGTTTCAAGCGACGGAAAGCGAGGGTTTTGGTTCAGGGCGGAAAGCGAGAAGGATTCGCATTCAAGAAGAATTCGAATTCCGAAGAATACACACCGTGCGGTTCTTGAATTGTGCGTGTCTTTCCACGGAAACGACGAGTTTTGGTACTCGAATCCTCCCAATTCGTACATCACGACGAACGGTTTAGCCACGGAGCGCGGAAACGGAGCTTACAGGGAAGTTTACGCCACGATCGACGGCGAAGTTGTAGGGTGGGAGGTTCCGTTTCCGGTGATTTTCACCGGCGGAATAAACCCCTTGTTCTGGGAACCCGTGGTTGCAATTGGGGCCTTCAACCTTCCTTCATACGACATCGATTTGACGCCGTTTTTGGGTAAGATCCTTGATGGGAAAGAACATAGCTTCGGAATTGGAGTGGTTCGTGGAATATCGTATTGGCTTGTGAATGCAAATTTGCACCTTTGGTTAGATCATGATTCCTCTGTTGTTCATGCGAACGACGTCGTTCACCAGCGTCCAGAAACTTCCATAGAGCGCAATGAAGAGTTTAGAGGACTTGATGGTGAGTTTGAGGTGGAAGCTGGTAAGGAAACACAGATAACAGGGTGGGTTACTTCAAGTGCAGGCAACATAACCACCACTATTTCGCAAAGTTTCACGTTGAAGAATTACATAGTGTTCAAGAACAATGGGACTTATAAGATGGTTAAACACAGGTTCAGGGCGAAGAGGAAGGTGAAGGTGATCAATGGGAGAGGTGAGTTGATTGCAAAATTGAAGGTTAAAAGGAAGTATCCTCTGAGAGTTATCACTTTGACTCAGCAGCAGCCATGCTGTGACAAGGACAGTTACTTGCTTGTTACCAATGTTACTCATGCTTTTAAGGAGAACTATATAGGTGGGTGCTTCTCCAACACGGTTAGTAATGTTCAGGATTCCAGGGGTTGGATGGAGGTAAAGGGTCACTCTGTTTTGTCAGGTCGTGCAAGTACTAAACAAAATTATAGTTATACTGATAGGTTCACTTGTTACACCCGGAATGTTGCAGCAGCTGATGGCAACATTATGAGTGACAATTCGAGTTTTCGATGTGAAAATTCTTTGTAATCTCTTTTGCTGCTACCTGTTTCTGTAGTTAGTTTAATGTATAGCTATTAGGTAAGGTTAGGGAAGGTAGCATGTTTTTTGGACAATGTGTAGTACCTCAGAATTTGCATGTGTATGTTATATTATCCTTGAGCAGAGGAAAACTTGCAGGCAAGAGGCATGGTATGGTATTGTGGGGGTGGGGGACCTAGTACTGTAACTAGTTCAGAGGTTGCAATTTCAGCTTCAAAAAGTAGGCTGTTCAACTCCTTCCATGCAAGTCTGTAGCAAAAACATAACATGTTCAATATTTAGCAAGCAGCATTGGTTATCTGCCCAAAAACTGCATGCAGAAGTTATGTATACTAACGATCTCACTGAGGGCACCAGTTTATATCACAACACATCATACGGAACATTAGTTTCTAACTAGATTAAAATTATATTAGAAAACGGGAGGGGAAACAACCCTTCTCTATATTTACTATAAATAAATGTCTCCTTAACAAAATTCACTCTCGGACACTGTTACCTGATGAATAAAATATCTTTCTTAAACTTCAACTTTTTGCTGTTAATTTTATCCAGAGTAAAATGAAAGGTGGGTAGTTGAAGAATATATCAGATCAGCAACCATATTCATCATTAAGTGTCTAAAGCCGTGGGACGCCAGAAACTCTTCCTTCCAACAAGAAACTGATTTTGATGCAGTGTTACAGACCAGTGAAGCGAATGCAAGATTGAACTGAGCTTGTTAAGTATGTCCATAGAGTCTTGAACCAGGAGATATCCATCTGGTCTTAATATGCGATCTATCTCCGCAACCACACCCACAATGTCACATCTGACAAAGATTGGTATTTGTCAGAATCATATCTTAATACATACCTATGCTCTGTGTGGAAGTGAACTGACTAAAGTTCTAGAACAACAACAATAATAGGAGAAAGAAGATGATCTTTATAGGTGATAGTTTCTTCAATAAGCATACCTTGGTTCAAGATATTTGAAGAGAAAGCTAGAATGGAGGAGATCATATGTACGAGGATACGTATTAAAGGACTCGCACCAATCATGATACATTCCTATTAACCCTCTGTCATATATAACAGTAAGAGTATCTGGCACATCAATTGGTACTACATTCATCACCCAGACTGGTAGATCAATGAGCGCTGCAGCAAATCTGCAAATAACACATGCGGTATCAGTTTCAATAAATCTTGGTTGGAGGATAACTGGTCAAACTGTGTTGATGCAATAATAGATAGTCTAAATATAAATGTCAGAGAATATTGGCATAAATAAAGCTGTACATAGGTATGCGGCACTGATCAAGCATATGGATCAACCAAGACCCTCAAAATGACCCTTATTCTACTAAAGAATGTAAAGGGAAAGAGCAAGAAAAAACATTTAATCTTTAACTAAATGTACTTTACCCCGCATAGCCGGCATTCATGTCCATTGCATTTCGAACACTTGACCAGTTTATAGATAGACTTTCAGCATAAACGTCTGAAACCAATTTAGACCAGTGTTTGCTGTCCTTGTAGAACTTATCATTGGCATCTGAATCAGTAGGTAAGCTGGGAGGCTTACTGGTAAGCCTCTGGGGCCAAGGCATGGGCCAGCTCTGCAGGTTACCCATACCATCAACTGGAAGAGGAGTAAGGCAACTATTGAGTCTGGCATACCTAAATTGTGCAGAGAAAATCAGCAAAGATAGAAACTAAACTAACCACAGTAATATGCTTAGTATTGCTTGCAATGGTCCACTATTTTCTCTGGCCTTTTATTTTGGGACAATATTTCTCAGTTCCTTACTTTTCATGTTGCCATTGCAGAGAAAGTAAAATAGATGGAAATATAAAGGTAGTAGAAATACGACAAGAAAAAATACCATGAGCTATTTTTTCCACCCTTATTTTCACATAAAGGTGGATTGTTCTCTTCACGTTTCTCATAACAGGAAGGTGAGGTAGGCTTCTGGTATATAACAAGCCCAGTTCCAGATGGATCACGTGCCTTAGCCACAACCGTCCAGCACATTGCTTTTATTATAGCCATGGTAGCTGCAGAAAACAAGGCAGTAACATCCATCAGACAAGAATGCACATGTTTTCCAACTGCTTCAGAAAACAAATAAATCCGAGTAAACACCCAATTTGGTCCCTGGAACTGTGAAGTAATATCAATCTAGTCCTCGAAATTATCAAAACTCCAAATTAATCCCTGAAGTTGTAAAACGGTAATCAATTTAGTCTATCTGTTAAAAATCGTATGAACTAAGTTGATTTTAAGTTAACAATGTCAGGGACTTAATTGATATTAAGTGAGTAAAATGATGGACCAAATTGATACTATCTTATTATTCAGGGACAATAGCTTTTGTTTGCCTATTTGGGGCGCCATGATTGGGTCATATAAAAATTAAACCTCATATATTAAATAAGATATATTCTCATCACAGGCAATAGAAAAAACTTTCGACTATAAAGAAAGAAGGAGAAACAATGAAACTGAGACATTAACATAAAGGGTGGGGGAGATAGAGAGAAAGACGAACCATTCCATACTCTCTGATGTCTTTCATCATTACGATAAACTGGTGTTGCAGACCATACAAAGAAACCACCAGGTCTAAGAATCCTATTGAGCTCATATAATGGTTTCCCACCTAAAGTTGTGGACCAGATTTGTGAATAAACATTTCTATCTGAGATTGATATAAATGGAACATCCGAACATGGAAGGCATTTATAGAAGGGTGTCCTAATGAAGAAATAAGGAAAGAAGAAAAGTACCATCTGCATCCCAATGAACCCTGCATCGTGCACAATGGATCAAATCAAACCCATCGTCAGGAAAAGTCAATTTTTGTGTTCCAATGACAGAAAGAATTGCAGGAATTCCCCGCTCCAAAGCAAACTGTATCTGAGCTTCATGTTCATCCTTTGGGGCAAATGACATAGTAATAACATTTTTGTCCAGCAGATAGCCACCAAAGCTAGCAACACCGCAGCCAACATCTAGAACAATCCTGATATGTTTTCCCCATTGAATTGCCGGTAATGTCTGGTGTAAACAAAAATCATTCAATAAACCACAAAACATAGTAAGCATTCAAGAACTACATCAAAAGAGGCATATCAATCTAACATATGTAAGGCACTGGTTTGAGTTATGCATAAATCAAAATTAAACATTTATTGGAACTCATAAAACCAAATTTAACAGAATCTTATCAACTTTTATTAAATAAAACAATAAATGAGTGCCAACTAATGGAAGTTAAAAAATGCCAATTCTTAATTAGCAATAGAACTAAAGCAACAGAGCACTATATCTAACAGACAACAAACGAAAATTTTCAGCCTCACTATTCTCCACAGTATATACACCTTTAGCTTTTGCTTAATATGCCCAATTCTAAGCTCTGAGTTTTATGACATATTGACATTAATATCAATTGGAACACCACACAGGATATAGTTGTTTCATGTTTTTATGGTTGCCTGGATTCAAAAGCCTCAGTTCTTGAAAGCATTATTAAAGGAATAATCTATAACAGAAGTAAGGTTCCATTTCGCTTCCTCTCCTTCTCCTAAATGGTTCTTAGAAGCATTAATTTTAAAACACGCATCATAATTAAGGTAGGTTATGTGAAGCAACATGACAGTGTACCTTCTTTATGAAGTCAATATAATGATCAGCTCCACCCTTGAATTGAGTACCACCTCCTGGAAATACAAGATATTCGCCAGACTTCATCACCCAGTGTTGGTCCTTCTTGTACTCAACTAGCTTTGGATGAGGGACATTTTCATACCAAATCTGAAAAACAGAAATTTAAAATTCCCTTGGCATTGCTTTCATGACTAGATAAAAGTTAAAATCAGATATTTAACTAATAGTAATAACCATCACTTTCATGAGTATATAAGAAGATATCACATATGTGACTAATCACAAAGCAAAACATCCTAAGAATATAGGTCACATTTGTTAAGTTTACAATATTTTACTCAATGAGGCTCAGATTATGTAACTAGTTGCCAAGTAAAAGTGTAAAACATCTGCAGAATAAAACATCTGCAGAATATTAGTACTTTGTTAAGAAGAATATAAAATTTTACTCAATTAACTTCAAAACTTCAAATTAACATGGTAATTGACTGAAAGTCAGATATTGCAGAAAGATATAAACAAATTATGAACTCTAAGTTGCGAATTTTCACACCCCAAAGCTCTAATGCAAGGCAAAAGGTACAAAAATATATAAGAACTAACTAAGCTTTCAATATAATATAATTGTTTTATGTCCTGAAATTATGAAACCTTAAAGTACAAGTTATGATAAAATGCATACAAGATTGTGAGATCGTTACTCGTTGTTAGATATTTGCCAAGAAAAACAAACAGGTAATAATGTTGATCAATATTGAGATTCAAACAACCATAACACAATAACATTAAGCATCCATCACAAACCATAAAATTTCTTACCGAAGTATTATCAATCTCACCATGTCCCTGCTCTTAGGCCACGGAACGGGGACTTTATACCCTTTGGGAAGTGGCAGCAAACAGTGAAGACTAGTATTAGGACAATGCCTTTCCCTGTGCTCCATGTGCCTCCTCGACTTCAGAGCCTTAATGGCCTCAAAATTATCCAAACAAGGTATATAATCAACCACCAACGGACCCTCACAAAGCTTCCACTTTATATTCACATCAACGGACACGTTACCATTCTTTTGGGGCAATCCTTTCTCCTTTGGGGCTGTGATGTTGGTCACGTTTCGGGGTAGCTCTTGGTCTTCTGAATCTGGGAGTTGCGGGGAAGGGTTAAGGGGTTGTTTCTCTTTGTCTTCGGCATCAGAATAGAAAACAAAGGGGTTGAAGTTGAAGGTGGAGGTGTTGGTGGTGTTGGTGAAGAGGATGAACGTGACGCAAATAAACAAGAGCAGGAGAGTTAAAATAAATGGGTATTTTCTCTCCTTAAGAAAGTTCCCAACCATGATTGCCATTCCTTTTTTTTACTTACTCTGCTTGAGAGGATTCAATTTGGTGGACATGTAGTTGTGGAATCAGAAGAAGATGAAAAGGGTTGCAATACAAGGAGTAATCAGAACACAGATCCGAAGACTCTTTAGTCCTTGCTTTGGCATTAACAGTGGCAGAGTTGTGATTTTACTTTGCAGGATCTTACGTAGGTAGGTGCTGGTAATTTAACTTCTAATAATAAGTTAAGCTACCCAAATGTATCAAAAAAGTCAAAAGATCATTAGATCAGTGTCGACATGAATCCTCTGAAAAAAAAAAAAGGGTGTCAAAGCTAGAACAATGACGTGTCTCCGGTCCACAGATTCCTACTTAGGATGAGTTGTGTTATTAGAACACAAATTTTAGATACCGTATCTGATATTGTATATGTTTATTTCTATCTTTCACTTGTATTTTGTCATCTTTGTATATATGTATCTCAAAAATACCACAAAAAAGTAAATGATGTCCCCAAAATGTGTTAAAAAAAATATTCCACCTAGTACTTACTGGCAACTTCATTTGACGGGTTGTGTTCCACTCTTATCAATGTTCATTCCACTTCTTCTCAATTAAAAACTTCCAAACACAACTGTAGTATTGAGTATTGACCTAACACAGGAGAGTTAAAAGTTGTAAAATCAAATTTTTTTTCATATAGTTTAGGAAGAAAAGTCTTTTTTATTTATTTATAAATAATAGTGCATTTTTTTAAAAAAATATTCTTGAAAAATAATTATTTTTAACTTTTCCTTATAAAAAATTATTGAAAATTATTTTAAATACAAAATAAAACTAATTTAAAAACTTACTAGTAATATGAAATAATTTAAACACTTCAAAATAATTTATTTTGGATGCAAAAAAATCTATTCCTGTTGCAGAATATCATTATTCATCAAAATTCATCCTGAGGTTCCTCTTATGCTCAAGCAGAACTCTTTTCTCCTTAAAAATGTTCCCAAATGTAGTCTTGTTCCAGTCCCTAAGCTTATTGGAAAAAACCTCCAGAGCTTCATGAAGATCAATATCCCTATCCATCCCAATTATTGTTCAGAAAATTGTCCACACCTGCATGAGTGAGTCAAGCCACTTCAAATCTAAAGGACCTGCTCTGATGGGAGACCACATTATTAGTAGTATGAATGCAAATCATACATGTTAGAAAACATGTCAACACACAGTAATAAGAAAGAAAGCAAGAAAGAAAAAAGAGGGAGAAGATCATCATTTCCTTCGTAACTTTGAGGCATCAAAACTAATTCTAATTGCGTGCCAATTGGAATTCTTCCAGAAAGGTTCTTTCTTGACAAATGTAACATGGACAAGCGATCAATTCGAGCCAAAGTAGAAGGAATTGGACCAAAGAAATGGTTTCTTGACAATTCAAGAAATGTTAACCTTCCAATTTCTGAAGTAATTTGTCCAATCAAATTGTTTCTTGATAAATTCAGTGACACCAATTCTACAAGTCTCCTATTTCTTCTGGAATATCTCAGTGCAATTTGAAATGAGCACGTTATTCTTGAAGAATTGTTCTGTACCTTTCACCATAAACAATGCATCATAGGGTTAATAGAAATATTCAACTACTTAGGGCGAAAAAGATAATAAGGCAACATGTATCTGGTTAGGGATGGCAAGTGGTTGGGTTTGGGTAGGGTTTGGGTAGGGTACTATAGTACCCATCTCCATACCCGCATTTGAAAAAATTACCCGTACCCGGATCCGTACCCTCGTGGGTAGCAACTTTAGTACCCTTACCCGTACCCTCTGGGTACCTAAGTACCCGTACCCGCACTTTAACAGTGAAAAAGTAAAAAATAACAAAAGAAAGTTATAACAATTAAAAAACGATTCAAAGGTCTTTTAAATCTACTAACAAATATTACAAATCCAAATATTTAAATAAATAAAAACACCCAAAACGGAATTATGGATGCAACTAGGTTTAGAAAATTAAGAATCTTTAGATTAATTTTGGTTTTATAATTTGTATTATAGTTAAAATTATATAAATTAGTAATATAATAAATAAATAATTATATATATGTATACATATGTGCGGGTATGGGGCAGGGTGGGTACCATAGTACCCGTACCCGCACCCGTACCCATTCATTTTTGCGGGTAATTACCCGTACCCGGACCCTTACCCATTGTGTGGGTAATTACCCTATCCATTGTGGGTAATTTTTGCGGGTACCCTATGGGTAGGGTACAAATTGCCATCCCTATATCTGGTTGAGAAACTCTTTCTAGTCATTATGGAACAATTCTTCAAACCATTTAAAATTTGTCCTCGATAGATTATTCACCGCGAGATCCAAGAGCTGAATGTTTGTTAAATAACAAAGATTCTGCAGAGGACTTGCAGAGAATCGATTCATCTGTAACCTTAACATTTCATTTCCAATAGTTGAGATGTGTTGCCTATTCAAGAAGGCATTGGTCCTGATTCTCACAATCAACCCTATCCTCACATTTTTTTTTTTGACAGTAAACAGACTTTCATTAACAAGAAGCAAGGTCATTACAAATAACATGGTACACTTGGGCAGGGACATTCCCAAGCCAAGTCCTTGAACCTATAGTTTTAGCAGCTCCTACAAGTGCATGAGCAGCCTCATTTCTATCTCTTCTAATACATGTGACAGTAACATTTGGTATTTGATCAAGAACTTCCTTACAATCTTGGATTATGTGTGCAATATGAGCTATCCTAGACTTGTCTTCCAAGCATTTTACCACTGTT
The DNA here is from genome assembly GCA_035048595.1 of Echinosophora koreensis. Taxonomy (NCBI): domain Eukaryota; kingdom Viridiplantae; phylum Streptophyta; class Magnoliopsida; order Fabales; family Fabaceae; genus Echinosophora; species Echinosophora koreensis. The sequence continues at coordinate 3,856,281 of JAPCYP010000019.1, read as the reverse complement.
TCTGCATCAGTTTCCACAATTAGCTTCTCAAATCTTTCATGCAAAGCCCATTGGAGACACCACCTCAATCCCAAAGCTTCAGCTAACAGAGGAGCCATCCTACAATCTTCCCTTTTAGTGGCTGCAAACAGAACCTTTCCTCCTGAGTTCCTGACCACCATACCCCATCCAGTTATGCCATTTCCAAAACACCCAGCATCAACATTCATTTTCAGAGTATTAGGCTCGGGGGCCACCCAAGTTCCTTTTTCCTTTGTGGCAACTTCTTTGTGAACTGGACTGTTGGCAGCATTGTATTCTGCTACAAAATCAGAGACAGAGGCAGCTACAGCAATTGGATCAAAAATGGCTTTGTTGAACACTACCTGATTCCGAGCCTTCCATATCTTCCAAAGAGTAGTGCAGACCAATTGAATTGCTAGAGGGTCCAGGTTTTTAAGCCATTAGGGAAGCCATGAAAAGAGGCTGGCTTGATCTGGGACATGGATGCCCAGTTGAGTGGCAAACCACAGTACTCGGATTGGAGTGCAGTGCAGGAAAATATGCTCTTGGGTCTCCTCCTTCTCTTGACAAATAGGACAGCTCATGTCAATCTGCATTCCCTTCTTTCCCAGATTATGCCTTGTAGGGAGAATGTTTCTTGCAAGTCTCCAAATGAAGTTCTTTATACTATTAGTGATTGGGGCCTTCCAAATTGCTTTCCACAGACCTTGATCTCTCATATCAGAGGCTTCAGGCACATTCCTGGTCTTCTCTTCACAAAGCAGGTGGTAGGCTGACCTGACAGAGTAGTTGCCATCGATCTCCCAGTGCCAAATTAAAGAGTCTTCTGGCAGCCTCAAAGAAATAGGAATGCTGAGGATCTGGACAGCTTCAAACTGGTTGAAACTGCTGAAAATAATGTCCCTTTTCCAATGCTTTGTGTCTTCATCAATAAGCTCAGAGACTGTTGCATCTTGTTGGAAATTTTTAACAGGACTCCAGATCTTAAAGTTTGTTTGTTCTGGCAGCCACTTATCTTTCCAAATCCTCACCTTCTTTCCATTCCCAATCATCCACCTTGCCCCCAAATCTAGAACCTCTTTGGCATGCAGCATACTTCTCCATGCATAACTCGGTTGAAAACCTTTGTCAGCCTCCATGAAAGAGCTTCTTGGGTAATACCTTCCTTTGAATACTCTGGCCATTAGGGATTCTTCATCACTGACAAGCCTCCAACATTGCTTCCCTAAGAGAGCTTTGTTGAAGTCAGAAAAGCCTCTAAACCCCATTCCTCCCATATTCTTGGCTCTGCCCATTCTCTCCCAACTAAGCCAATGGACTTTCCTGCTGATTTCAGTAGTGCCCCACCAGAACTTTGCAATCAAATTCTCTATCTCATGGCAGCAACCATCAGGGATTTTATAGCAGCTCATAATATAGTTCGGTATGGCTTGAGCTATTGATTTTATAAGAGTTTCCTTGCCTGCTCTTGAAAGGCATTTCTCCTTCCAACCCTTTAGCTTCTTCCATACTCTGTCCCTAACAAATGCAAAGACATCCTTTTTTGATCTTCCAAACACAACGGGAAGACCAAGATATCTAGAGAGGGTAGTCACAGTCTTTGTCTCCATCTTGTTACAGATCATATTTTGCTCATTTGGGGGCACATTTCGACTATATGACACCTCAGACTTGTCTAGGTTCACCAACTGACCCGAAGTCAACTGATAAGTGTTGAGAACATGAGTGATGGTTTCAGCTTCTTTTAAGTTAGCTCTAGCAAAGAGAAGGCTATCATCTGCAAACAAAAGGTGTGTTATTTGTGGAGCCCTCCTGGCCACTTGGATGCCATGGATGGACCCTTGTGAGTTAGCCTCATGAAGCAAACCAGAAAGAACATTGGCACAAAGAATAAAAATGTAGGGCGAGAGTGGATCACCTTGTCTTAATCCTCTCTCGGGGGAGAAGCTACTACTCGGTTGACCATTAATGAGCACCTGGTAAGACACTGTAGTGATGCAAGACATGATGATCTTTGTGAATTTGGAAGGGAAACCCGTATGGAGCAAAACAGCATTAATGAAAGGCCACTCCAATCTGTCATAAGCCTTTGCCATATCAAGCTTGAGGGCCATCATCCCTTTTTTGCCTTTAGTCTTCTTCTTGAGCCAATGGAAGCACTCCATGGCAATGAGGGCATTGTCAGTAATGAGTCTCCCTTTCACAAAGGCACTTTGTTCTTCATCAATCACATCTGGGAGAACACCTTTGATTCTGTTTGCAATGGCTTTGGTGACTATTTTCATTACCACATTGCAGAGGCTAATCGGCCTAAACTGTTTTGGGGAACTCGGGTTCTTGCACTTAGGAATGAGGGCGATGTAAGTTTTGTTGATAGCTTCCGGGGACTTCTCATCATTTAGAATACCAAGAGCTAAAGTTTGGATGTCATTCCCCACTATATGCCAGTACTTTTGAAAGAAAAGGGCAGGGATGCCATCCGGTCCGGGGGCCTTGAGAGGGTGCATTTGATTTATGGCCTCCTTGACCTCTTCTATGGAGAAAGCTTGATCACACCAACCCCTCTGGTCCTCACTGAGATGTTTTTGAATTGCCATGCAAGCTTGCTCCATGTCCCTTGGATTTGAGGAAGAGAAGAGATCAGAGAAATAGTTCAGAAGAATTCTTTCAACATTTTCTTCACCATGCCACCACACCCCTGCATCATCTTTGAGCTTCTTTACTTCATTCACTTTCCTCCTTTGGTTTGCCTTGCCATGAAAAAACTTAGTATTCTTGTCCCCATCTTTTAACCACATAGCTCTGCTTCTTTGTCGCCATATAGTTTCCTCAGTTTTGAGCAAATCCGCATGATGCTTCTCAAGCTCCTTGTAGGAATTAAAGCTTTCAGGGGAATTGGACCACATTGAGCTATCATTCAATCTACTTTCTGTTTTGGCAATTTCCTTCCTAATCTCGTTTGTCCTGTATTCCTTGAACTCAGAGTCTATAGCTTGCAGGTTGGCCAGACGATTCTCACAGGAAACATTGCCATTTGACCAGATTCTCCTCACCAAATCCTCACATTTCCTGTCTTTTACCCAACACTCCTCAAAACGAAAAATGTGTCTTCTTTTCCTAGGGTTAGTGTGAAAGGTAACTTCTAATCCAATTAAAATAGGGGTATGATCCGATCCAAAACGGGGAAGATGAGTTACCTGAATTGGGCTGAACCTTTTAATGAAATCTTCAGATGCCATGGCTCTATCCAGTCTGCATTGAATCTGCTCATCCCCTTGCCTCCCATTTGACCAAGTGAAAGGGTAACCAATGAAACCCAAATCCTGGAGACCGCAATCAGTTACAGTGCTCCTACCCAAACTGAGTTGATCAAAGCTGCGCGGATTCCCTCCCTTTTTCTCGTCCAGAGATAAGGTGTCATTGATGTCACCGAAGCAGAGCCATTTGTTTGAGATCTGCCCAGCAATGTCCTTGATTAGTCTCCAGGTTTTCTTCCTTTGAGCTTCCTCCGGGTAGCCATATACACCAGAAAAAAACCAAGGTTCCCCGCTATCCTCATCTCTGCCTTTCCCAAAAATGTGATTAAGAGAGTAAGAGATGATAGTAATGTCCACCTGATCACTCCAAAGCAAAGCTAAACCTCCCGACCTCTCCCTACCATGCCCATGACAATCAACATACAAGCCCGAATTGTAACCACCCCTGATTCTAATTCTGTCCATCTCATCTTCTTTTAACCTTGTTTCCATGTGGAAAACAAGGTGAGGATTTTCCAATCGAAGGAGCCTCAGCAAGGCTCGAACTGCTCGAGGATTCCCCAAACCCCGGCAGTTCCAACTAATGATTTTCATTGTTGTAGGCGGTGTTGGGTCTCCAACACCACCTCTGGTTCAGGGAATTCAGTCTCCATAACCACCACATGCCTCTTTTTGTCCTTGTTCCTGATATCTTCTGGGGTCCCTTCAGAGATCATCACATCTACAAGCACCCTCTTCCCTAAAAGGTTTTCCTCCGTCTTCTGAGTCTGCTTTCCTTTTGGCTTGCTGCCTTTGTGCCTGTTCCACTTCCTCTGTTTGCCTTTACTGGTTTTCAATTCATTTTCAACAGCTGTGTTTTTAGGTGTCAGATCAAAAGATCCCAAGGTCTCTGCAACCTGCTCAATCTCCTTAGATGTTACCTCAGTAGTCTTCTCCTCTGTATTCAGGAGAGCCTTTCCTTTCTTAATAGCCTGTGGAGTTTGTTCCACCTCAGTGTCTTCTTTCTTATTCCCTGACACTTCAGTCCTGCTATTGCTTGTTGCCGCAAATAAACTCCTGCTATAAGGGCTAGAGCTACTTTCTCTCTTTGGTTCCACTGTGAACTTCGGCAAAGGTGATGCCCGAAGCCATGGCCCAAAAGGGAGATCTTTCTCCTCCACCTCTTCATAGCCATCCTCATCTTGTTCCTCTGTTTCCTCACAGTCTTTCAGTTGGTGTCCCAGCCTCCCACACGCGAAACAAAAGTTAGGGAGTCTCTCATATCTGAAGAAAACCCTTAGGTCCTTTCCTTGGTAGCGTATCACATTCCCCCTCTTTAGAGGTTTTCGGAGATCTAAGTCCACCTTGAGTCTGAGGAATTTCCCAAACTTGTTGGACTCTTTATTATCAACCTCCTCAAACTCCCCCATTATATCCCCTAACCTTTTCGCCATCGATTCTGACCTGAGTTTCAGGGGTAGGTCATAAACCCTCGCCCAAAAGGACCCAGTGTGCATATCCATTTCAGACGGTTGCTCAGTCCCAGACACCCTCTTCAAGATCAACAGATTGCGATCGAAGCTCCAGGGACCTCCTCTAAGAACATTCTCTAGATCCCTCTTATTTGTAAAGCGAAATAGGTAGAGGTTCTTCCCCAAATCCTGCACTTCCACTGGATTTTTTAACCTCCAGGCCCCGACTATAGTCTGCTTGAACGCCCTAACATTGTAGGGGTTTGCAGACCAGAGTTTCCCTGCTAGGGATCGGCGAAATACTTCCTCCTCGAAGTCCTCTGTGTCCTCAACTACGATCCCTGTTTCTTCCTCCTCTGATAACGGGACGTGCTTCCATGGCTCCATACTCCCTTCTACAGCACTCTGATACAGTAACCAACAAAAGGAAGACCAGGATAAGACCCGGGAAGAGATCCAATAGATGGATGAGCAAGACCAGGATACCCTGGGAGAGGCCGCCACTTAGTTCCTAAAAAACCCTAGGAGAGCGGAAAGCTTTTTTTTCTCTTCCTAACCCTATCCTCACATTAAATACAAACGTTGGTGGTGATATATCGATATCGTCAAAGCTACGCTACTTAGTGAAAGTTACGCTAAGTCAACTAGTTAAGGCTACGTTGGCGGTTTTTTTTAATATATCTATATAAAAAAAAGTAATGTTTTTTTACCTTTTTTTTTTTTTTTTAGAAATTCGTTGTATTATTATTACTCGATAACACTTATTTCCCTGGAAAAATTCCAAAAGGGCAATACAATTACAATGTGGGATGTTGGGATAAGGATAAATTTTACCCAACCAAAATTTTTCATGGTAAAGTCATTTTTAGTAGAAGTTGATTCATTTAAGGGTGTGTTGGGTTTCACAGCGAAAAGTTGTAAAATTGGTTTTGTTAACTATAAAACGTGATATCAGGTTATTATTGATTTTATTATTTGCAACAATCCGATACACTTATCATGATCCTCATCATATATGTAATTTATATTATATTAAGTTGTTAATCATATGTCAAATTTGTTTCATATAATTTGTTTTTATATATTAGTTAATTTTTTATTGTAATTTCGTGTCATATATATTTTGTCGTGGTCTTTCTCATGTAAAATCTCTGGCTCCGCCCTGCATGTGCGGCCTCCCATAAGTATCCAATTAAACAAAAAAAAAATAGTTGTTTTTAGAAAAGATGGAAGTTTGAAGCTTATTAGCTTATTTAAAAAGTTGTTAGATTGTAAAAAAAAAAATTGTTAAATTATTTTGAAATCAATAACATTATTCTTTTTTCACCCCCTACAAAACTAACTATCAAACAAATATAAAAAACGATCATAACAACTAACATATCAATATTTGCCTATCATAAAATATTATTAAATTATATAAATAACTTTATACCATTTTTTACAATTTGCTATATAAAAGTGAATTTTTTATACGAGCAAAACAAATAGATTGTCTTAAAACTGCTTTTCAACATACGCATTCAAATATAAAATCAATTTTATGATAATCAATTATTGAAATAATAAACTTTTTGCAGCTAATTTAAGCACACACTTAATCAAATAATTAAATTTTATCTATCCAGTGTTAAATAACTTTTTTCTTTCTTTCCTTCTTTCGCCTGTCCCTTTCTATTTGGGGTTGTAGAAAGTTCATCATCATAAATGAAACAAACGTAAAAATGACTTTACACCCTTAAAGCATTTATGCAGAGATCATATGTAAGCTTTTGTAACTTCCTTCTATTTGATTAGCTTTTAATTAATACAATGACTTTTCAAAACAAAAAATCGTGTTCTCTCATCTTCAAAAGAGTTGTTGGATAAAAAGCACAAGATCTTTCAATTTAGGCTCTTACATAATGTAGCTCATTGTGTTTTTCTTTTGGGTAATAGATAAAAAGCAAATCAACCTTCTAATTAACAGTAAGGCACTCCACTAGTGCCTTTTAAGGGTCCATATTGTTAAAGATATAGTTCAAAAAGAGTTGTCGCAGGCTCGCAGCCACATCTCCTCGGGCTATTTAGTATTGGATGGACCTGTCTCAAAATGATATCTCATTTTCTGTCTCATCCACTTAGACACCATTTTAAGACCGGTGATCTCCATCCTTTAGTACTTATAGTTAAAAAAAAATAGTTGAAATTAAAATTTCATTCATTGCCTGCAGCATGGCACTAAGGCACTTCACTAGTTTAATTGAGGGTTAAACACTAAACAGCAACATACACAAAGCTGAAGTAACATCTAAGATCAGTTTTGCGCTGGAAAATTAGATAGCATAGCAGAGACTGGAGATCCAGCACCGATCTTGAAGGGAAAGATAGTGCATGTTAACTGCTGGTCGTTCTGATCCTTAAATGTCAGTTTAACATTATGTATGCCCTGCAAAAGTAGCATGATTAAAATGAAGACTAGGCAATGAATCCAACAGGATAAATTTTAAAGGAAAACAGAAAAGATGCAACTGAGAAGATTGCTGAAGACTCTGCCCAAACAACAACACTTTGAGGAAAGTGGAAAAAGCATATATCATAATGTGTGGTTATATGATAAAATGAAAACAAGTCCAAGTCTCACACAAAGAATCCAATATAAAGCAAAGAGATAAAACAGTTAAGTTGCATCTACTGACTACTGAGCTACAAAAACCAAGTCATTAGGTGTTACTTGGAGTAATTAGTTCCATTCTATGCACCATGAATTATCCAAACATAGCCTAAGAGAAAGGCATCAAATGATGCAAAGTGAATCAGCAGTAAGCCAGTAACCAATGTTTCCTTGACCACACAGCATAAAGTTGATTACAGAGAATGAATTTCCATTCGGCCATAATGTTCAAACTTCAAAGCAAGGCCTAAATGGAGTCTGAACTTATTAAGCTCAGGTACATGAATGAATGGGATTTAAGTAAAGGTCCAAGGTTGTCTGGGAGCTCAGGTACATGAACGAATGGGGTTTGGGGGTTTAAACAGAGGTCCTAGGTTTCGTTCAAAAGAATGAAATTAAAAGCCATAGCCCATAAGCATAAAAGGTTGACTTCAGCATGTAGCCATGTACATACATATACTGCAAGATCATGTTTACCTATCAAAGTTTAAATGCATCTTCATTAACGACAAAAAAGGGCATCAAACCAACTGCCAAAAGCTAAGGATTTTACTTCTCTGATTAACTTTAAAATACATTATCTATACTGAATCATACGGAGCCTTACAATGTACTCAAGGTAAAAACAGGAGTACCTAGTAACTTAAATTGAGCAGTTGGAGTACGTAGTTGTAAGTGGATCAAGTGCTGATCATTGTTAAAGATTTATAAAGAAATTTCTAAAACTAAACTTGTGGGTGATGATGAAGTAAATAAAATTGAATCAACAAATAACATGCTTGAGTTATGAAGATGTAAGAGCTGCAAGAACTTACATACAGACGAAACCAGCAAAAGAGGAGGAATCATTAATTTCTCTTGAACATCAATAGCATAATGTCAGTGTCACTATACCCCTGTACTTACTACCATTACTATCTATCACGATAGTTTTTGCCTTCTTTACAGAAAAGAGCCTAAAAAGGGAAGTAGTAATGCAAATTTGCATGTACCCCATAATGACAATGAGAAAATGTTCCTGGAGAAATGTAGCAGGTGGTGCTTCAACCCCAAGACATGAAATTTCATATATTAAATCCTCACTTAGAATTGGTTCACCTGTATGAAAGATATGTAGATCACCACTCATTATTTATCAAAGTTAATAAATGACAATTTAAATTACTGAAGCAGCTCCCACACATTTGAATTTTCTGATCTCTTATGGAGTGTGATTAGATTTCTCATATCAGATGAGGCATTTCCATGACTTTTGTTAGAGATATAGACAGTTATAGATTAGTTAGAGGTTAGTTGGTTGATTAGTTAGTTTGATATATTATATATAAGCTGCATTCTACTCAGCCAACAAAGCTTCAAAGGAGAAAATTGGACTCAAGGGCAATCATCATCATATAAAAATTTGTGTGAAGATTGCACTAACCTTGTCAAGAGTCTGAGTGGTATACGAATTAATAAAGTATTCTCACAAGGCAATCATTATTTCCAGCCACTTCAGCTCTCTGCATTGCCCCTTGCATGCATTATCAAATGAGTATAACAATTAAAAATTCTTCAGAAGATATACTACATGTAATGATTTTCTAAAACAAAGTATAGGATGAAAATATAGAGGGTGAAGGTGAACTATCTATCCGAGATAAAACGATTACCACCTTGATGTGAAGAACTCCGTCAAATTGAAAACATTTTCATTTCAATATCTGCCATAATTGTGTTAAAATTGATTAGCTATGGTGATTGGTGAAGCTACTTGGGTTGTGGCGAGGCAAAGAAGCCTTTAGCCTTTTAGAGAGGTAGAGCAGAAAGCACTCAAAGCAGAGAGGAATAGAGAAAAGAAGATACAAAAATTTAAATAAAACTAAAGAATATTTCATTTCATACTTTGAAAAGTTGAAAAATCGCCCACCGTGGGGCTCGAACCCACGACCACAAGGTTAAGAGCCTTGCGCTCTACCAACTGAGCTAGACGGGCTTGTTGTTTTACCATTTGTCATGTCTGATCAAAACCTTACTTTGATGAAGCTCTACTACTGCGTCTGCGTGTCAACAAAATCCTTTATCTATACTTTTTTTTTTTAATATCAAGAGTCTACACTTATATTTTTTTTTTGAAGGAATTAGTCTACACTTAATAGATGAACAAAGGAGGAATTAATTAGAGCATACAAAAAAGGAATTAATTAATACAAAAAAGATGAATTAATTATTTACACAATAACCGATACGTTAATTATTTTTCATAGCTAATAAATTATTAAGAAATCTTGTCAAGAAAAAATTATTAAGACATTTTTTTTTTATCTCTCTCTCTCACAATTGGGATCAGATAATAAAAAATAAAGTAATTTTATGATATATTTCTTATTATTAGAACTTTAAATTGAAATCTGTTCAAATATTGAAAATAATAATAATAATTATTAGGGTGATATATCATGCTAATATTGTTATTGCCACAAGAACCTGAGATGTGGACTTAATGTTGAGCTTTTGGCAATAGCGAATGGACTTAAACTTGCATGAAGAGCTGGATATATAAATCTCATTTGTGAATCGAATTCTAAAACTGCTTTGGATTTGATTAATGGAGAGATTACTGGTTTTCATCCTTATGCTCCTCTGATTCCGCATATCCAGAGTTTCAATTCTCTATCATGGACCTTGATCTTGTGGGATATTTGCCCCCATCAGCTCTCTTCTTTATTGCTAGCTGATTCTTTGGGGAAAGTTAGACTTAGTTACAGAGTCAAGCGAGACATAAACTAGCCTCACTTTTAACTACCTAACATGTAGCCTTTTTGACTTATTACTTATTACATCATTATCTTACAGACATATTTTAACATATCTGACAAACTTGTGCTCTGTAATTTTAATTACGTTTAAAAATAGTCAAATAGGAACATAATTAATAATTATCATCTTTTTATATATAATGAATAATAAATTGAAAGACGCTTGAGTCCAATAAGCATATGTATATGGAAAAAAAATATTATTGGAAGGGATGCCCGCTTAGACATTTGACAATATCCCGGAAATTAATTTCTCACCTATCGGGTAGGAGCATACTCTAAAAAATATTAAAAATGATAAAACCTACTTTTAGGTGAAAAATCGAATGTAAAGATGTCATATGACATGATATCTCCTGTAAAATTAGAAATATCTTGAATGGTTTAAAAAAAAAAGGATTTTGAAAAATGATATAATTTTATTATATATTTTTTTATTACTTAATATTCAAATTTAAGTCTTAAATTAAATTATTTTAAAATAATAATAATACCAAATGAAAATTAATAACCAGTAAATATGTAAAAAAATGTAATGTAAACTTTGACAGGCATATCTGTTCATATGTGTTAACACAGCCCGATGAGGCCCATTACGAGGAAAAGGGTCAATTATTAAATATGGGCCACGAGGCCCATGACCCATCATTCATAAATTAGGGTTTATCAAACTCCCTTTTTAAAAGCCGTAACCCTAACTCAGTCGGGGAGTTTGCTGCAGGAGCTTAGGACAGCACAAGCTTCGTTCCCTCAGATCTCAGAGCTCGCAAACGCCACTATGGTTCGTTTTCTCCTCTCGCTCTTTCTGATATTATGGTGCTTCTTTAAAATCTCGTCTTCAAAATTGGTTTCGACCCTTTCCCCCCACTTTTTACTCGAATTTAATCTTTAACTTGCATGAAATGCCATCTGTTTATCCATCTTCTGTTATCTGTGAAGTCAAAGTCTGGTGCTTTACAATTAGTGTTAATTCTATATGTTTAGATCACGGATTTTAATCGTAATGTTACTATTCGTTTAATATTCGTTAGAATGCTAATGATATATGGATTCAAGCCTTTAAGTGTGTACATGGGGCTTCTTTAGATTTTAATTTTCACAACATTTATTGTGTTTTTTGAACTCAACCGAAGAAAGCCGAGATTGTAATATAATATGTTCTTTGGGTATGTTGTAATACTTATTTGCATATGTATTAATAATTCTGCTACTATGTTTTCTTCAATTTTTATGTTACTCTTCATGTACAAATCCCGTTTTTAGATTTTTATTTTTATTTTTTTGGTTTGAACTATAACACTTTGACTGTAACAGGCTAGAGGATTGAAGAAGCATTTGAAGAGGCTCAATGCCCCAAAGCATTGGATGCTTGACAAACTGGGTGGTGCATTTGTAAGTGAAAGTTTCGTATCATTTTGATCTGTTTCCAAGAGTGCATTTAAGACACTGATGTGATATTTTTTCCCCTGTTTAGGCTCCCAAGCCTTCATCTGGACCACACAAATCTAGGGAATGTCTCCCACTCATCCTCATCTTGCGAAACCGCCTGAAGTATGCTCTGACATACCGTGAAGTCATTGCTATTCTGATGCAGCGACATGTCCTTGTTGATAACAAAGTCAGGACCGACAAGACATATCCAGCTGGTTTCATGGGTATGTATGCTGCATGTCATTTCTTTGATTGATTGCACACTTCATGTTGTTAAGTTAATGGTAGTATTTTGTTTACAAAAATTGAGCTTGATGAGTTCAGATGTGTTCAGCAAACTCTCTTGGACTCTAGCGGCCAAGACAAAGAATTTATGTTGTTAAAAAAAATTACATGTACAAAAGACTAAAGACTTGAATTTGTGTTATATACTAAAGACTTCACTTTTAAAAAATTTGGGTAACAGTTACTATACCATAGATACAAGAGGAGCCACCCCTTTATGTCGGGTAGCAAAGGGAGAGTTACTTTTACTGAATCCCAGGGATTCGAGCTTTTAGATGAGTTCTAGATACAGTTTTCATCGTTCTGTGTGATAATACATTGTCAATGTTAACCAGTATGTCTTAAATTAATGAATTAATGAATGCCTTCTGGATTTAATACGGGAAATTTGAACTGAAATTTGTTTATTTGAGATAAGTAACAGCGGCTAACATGGCTCTTTTTTTTTTTTTCCCTCCGTTTTTAAACGAGTCTGTCCAGTGTCCATGTCATTGTTTTTTGTTCCTATTGGCTGGCTGGATTTTTTTTTTCTCCCATTAATTTATGTCTCGCTGCAGATGTTGTATCCATCCCCAAAACAAATGAGAACTTCCGTCTGCTTTATGACACCAAAGGTCGATTCCGTCTTCACTCAGTTAGGGATGAGGAGGCTAAGGTACTTCTGTTTGGTTATTGAATTTTTATCATCCACACCCCTTCCACAAAAAGTCATATTTCTAAGTGCAATTATTCTATTTTTACATACAGTAGAAGACTGGATTCTTTTTCATTTCATTTTCTTGCATGTAAACTGGTCTTGGTTATAGATAATCTTTTAAACATGCAAATTTTATGATTTTGTGTAGTTAGTTGTTTTAATTTTTCTTTTGGAGTTGCATTCTATTATGTAAGTATATAATTGATTTTTACCAATATGTCTTCATAGTTTAACTAGTTTTCCGTTCATCTGGTGGATTTGCAGTTTAAGCTCTGCAAGGTTAGGTCGGTGCAGTTTGGGCAAAAAGGTATCCCATACCTGAACACCTATGATGGGCGCACTATCCGCTACCCTGACCCTCTCATCAGGGCCAATGACACCATTAAGTTGGATCTGGAGGAGAACAAAATTGTTGACTTCATCAAGTTTGATGTTGGGAATGTAGTTATGGTTACTGGTGGAAGGAACAGGGGACGTGTTGGAGTGATCAAGAACAGGGAGAAACACAAGGGAACCTTTGAGACAATCCACGTCCAGGATGCCACAGGGCATGAATTTGCAACTCGTATGTGCAATGTGTTCACCATTGGCAAGGGTACAAAACCATGGATATCCCTTCCCAAGGGCAAGGGTATCAAGCTATCAGTCATCGAGGAAGCTCGGAAAAGGACTGCCGCCCAAGCGACTGCCGCTTAAATCTCTATGGAGTGAATAAACTTGAGTGTCTGTTAGTTTTTATTCAATGTTTTTGGATCTTATTTCTTTTCTGGAGATTTTATCAGTTTAATTTTGAATTTTGGATCTATACAACTGTTTTTATTGTGCCTGATTTATTTTTGAATGAATGTTGCTTTCCGTGACCTTGTCTGGATTTAGTTTCTAACTAGTCGTATAAAATCACATAAGCAAGCCCATCATAGTGAAAATGACATGATAATTACTTTGGGGATGGGATACTGTTACACATTTGGTTTGTGCTCTAGAGAGGCCTTGGTATTACTTTGGGGATGGGATACTGAGTGATTCTAATATTTAACTATTGAAGTCTCATTGTAGTTGTGCTCTAGAAAGGCCTCGGTATTACCATTTTTACTCAACATCAAAACATTTAAACATTAGCTTTGCCAGAATTTTAGTATGAACTTTATGGGGTTTTGCACTGAATTTCAGTTCTCGTTCTGCCATTATATTCGTGCTTTCTACGCGTTTGAGCCTTTGAGGCGATATGTTATAAGCCTCTTGAAATAATACCGCAAGGTTGATAACAAGAGTAGGGACGTTTTTTCGACTTTCAAAGCATGTGATATGCAGATATGGATAACAGACCTCTGGAGGAACAATTTGGAGACGAAGTCGAAAGTCAGCCAGGATCCGTCTTTGGGCTATTTTTTCATGATGAATAATGGGAGGTGCGAGTGATTTGGGAGCCACTGTCCGGCAAGACCTTAACCCCCAATCAATGGTACTCACGAGTATGGTTAACCAATTTCGACAACAATCTGTTGAATTTTTTGTGGTTGCTGCTGGAAGATGTTTTTAAGGGAACTTAAAACTGGTAGTCCAAAGTGAAAGTAACACAGTAACACTCAGTCCTGATAGTTGTGTGTTGTGTAATTTGTGTAAAATACATGGTAATTTCCCACGAGCCTTAAGCTGTGTCTGGAAGACGGGAGGAAGTGAAGAGAAAGGAAGTGGCAAAATTTATTAAAAGATGTCTTTCGAAGTTTTGTTTTTTGTTGATAATCGATGTCTTTGGAAGTTAAAGGAGAAAGTGGAGCGACTCCCTTCCTTGTAGCTTAAAACCTCATTTTTTTTCATCCTCAGAGTCAATAAAAAGAGTGACATTTCTTTTCCTTTAGTTTAATGGTGGCAGTGAATGACGTGTTTTGGTGGAAAGTCCCTTCTCTTCCTCTGCTAAACAATAGTTACCTATTGCCCTTTCACTCCATTCCATTGCTAAATATAAAACTGCTTGATACCCTTGAGGGTCAATTCAGGATTCTCACTGGCTTATTCATGAACTTCCTTGTAATCTCAAGGGCCTCTGATGGCATTGTAGCAGAGAACACTCCAACCTGAATTTTACTTGCCAGTGTTAGCACACACACTATGATCAGTTTCACTCACTGATGCACTCACTTTGTTCTCACACACACTTTAGGAATGGTATTCACACTTTGCACTCAAGAGAAAGAAGAGAAAAGAGAATATGAGATGATAGATTCACTGTAAATTCCACACAATTGTATTCATCATATTGAAGGTATTTATACAAGTAAGAAAGTCCCACATGGGCTGTGTTAACCTTTATTATCATTAACAGATTTTGACTAAGTGACTAACTAACATATTAACTGAAAAAACTGAATTACAACTAACACTTCCCCTTAATTCAGATTTTCTAAAAACTCCATCCTAATCTTGCTCCTTAGAAGTTTGAATCTCGCTGGCTTCAAAGGCTTAGTCAATATATCTGCAAGTTGCTCTTCACTTCTGCAGCATTCAAGCTGCAGGTTCCCCTTAGTAACTTGGTCTCTTAGGTAATGGAACCGAGTCTCAATATGCTTGCTCCTTCCATGATTCACTGGATTTTTGGCTAGGTTGATTGCAGATTTGTTATCAACCTTTAACTTTATTGGATTAGATCCAATAAGCTTCAGTTCCTTTAAAAGTGTCTCAAGCCGCATTGCTTGACAAGCTCCTGATGCAGCTGCAACATACTCTGCTTCACATGAGGACAATGCCACAACATTCTGCTTCTTAGAGGACCAGGATATAGGACCACTGCAACATATGAACAAGTAGCCTAAAGTGCTTTTCCTGTCCTCTCTATCCCCACACCAGTTTGAATCAGTAAAGCCAATCTCTTCTATTTTGCTTTTCTCTTCATTAGGAAACAGTAATCCAAGTCCTACAGTTCCTTTCACATACCTTAGCAGTCTTTTAGCTGCTGCATAGTGAGACGACTTAGGCTCCTCCATGAATCTACTCAGCAGACCTACTCCATAAGCCAAGTCTGGTCTGGTGTTACACAAGTATCTTAGAGAGCCTATCAACTGTCTAAATTTAGTTGCATCAACTGATTCCTCATTTTCACATTCCTTCTTTAATTGCAAACCAATCTCAACAGGAGTAGAAGGTGGGTTACAATCAAGCATTTTAAATTTTCTAAGGATATCAGTTGCATACTTCTTCTGGTGCATGAATATCCCTTTCTTTGATTTGATAAATTCAATTCCCAGGAAATATGCTAGCTCTCCCAAGTCAGTCATCTCAAACTCAGTCATCAATCTCTTCTTTAGCTTTACAATCAGATTTTCATCACTTCCAGTTATCAATAAGTCATCAACATACAGACAAAAAATTTAAGTGTCACCTGTATTCAATGCTTGAGTATACACACCATGCTCATTGCTGCATTTCAGGAAGCCTTGCTGAGTTAGACAATCATCCATCCTTCTGTTCCAGACTCTTGGTGCCTGTCTTAAGCCATATAAGGCTTTGTGAAGTCTCAACACTTTTTGTTCCTTTCCTCTGATAGCAAAACCAGGTGGCTGTAACACATACACTTCTTCATCTAAGGGTCCATTGAGGAATGCACACTTCACATCAAGCTGGTGAAGTGTCCACTTCTTATAACTGGCTATAGCTGTCACTAGCCTTATAGTATCCATTCTTGCCACAGGTGCAAACACCTCTTGGTAATCAATGCCTTCCTTCTGCAGGAACCTTTTTGCCACCAATATAGCCTTATATTTGGCTATTGAACCATCTGGCTTTACCTTGACCTTGTACACCCATTTGACTGCAATTGCTTTCTTCTGCTGAGGCAAGTCAGTCAATTCCCAAGTATCATTTTTGTTGATTGAAGCTAGCTCTTCCTGCATTGCTGCCACCCATCTATCACATGTCATTTCTTCTTCAAAGGATATTGGCTCCACTTCATTGAACAAGGCCATATGCACCAATTCACCATCTGCACTTACTACCATTATCTGGGTAATTTCATAGTCATTCAACCTTAGAGGTGGCTGTCTTTGCCTCTGAGGTCTATGTGACTGATGAACATTAGCAGGATTTGATGACTCAGCTTGATCTTCTTTAAGATCTAACACCACACTACTACTGGTTTTCTGCTCCCAGTTCCACCACTTAGATTCATCAAAGATCACATCCCTGCTTATCATTACTTTCATAGTTCTTGGATCAATTAGTTTGTATGCACCTGTTGGATGATACCCTAGAAAGACCACTTGCTTGCTTCTGGTTTGTTCAGGCACATGCTTGCCACACAAGGAACCAAAAAATTTTAAGTTTGAGACCTCAGCTTTCTTCCTATCCACATTTATTCAGGAGTTGCATCTTCCAAACCTTTGGTTGGACACCTGTTCAACAGGTACACTACTGTTGTTACTGCTTCCCCCCCACAGGTTTTTAGGTAGTCTTCTCCTTTTCAACATGCTTCTAGCCATGTTGAGTGTTGTCCTGTTTCTCCTTTCAGCAATGCCATTGTGCTGAGGAGTATAAGGTGCTGTTACTACATGCATGATTCCTTTCTTATCACAATACTTCTGGAAATCATGAGAAGTATATTCTCCTCCTCCATCTGTTCTCAACACTTTGACTGCCCTGTCACTTTGTTTCTCAGTCATCAACACAAACTTCTTGAATGTGGTTAGCACATCACTTTTCTTCTTAATCAAATAGATCCACATCATTCTTGAATACTCATCAATGAATGATACAAAGTAATTGTTACCTCCAATGGATTGAGTTTCAAAAGGGTCACACACATCTGAATACACCACCTCCAATTTATCTTTGGATCTGTGAGGAGCTCTATCCTTGAAGGCATTTCTTGGTTGCTTGCTTGCACAACATGCATTGAATACCCTTTCTCCACCAATTGCCATAGACTCAACAGATTATTCTTCTTGCAGGGTACATAAAGAACATCTGTGATCAAGGC
Source organism: Echinosophora koreensis (assembly GCA_035048595.1). Classification (NCBI taxonomy): domain Eukaryota; kingdom Viridiplantae; phylum Streptophyta; class Magnoliopsida; order Fabales; family Fabaceae; genus Echinosophora; species Echinosophora koreensis. Next base: position 3,838,737 of record JAPCYP010000019.1, on the reverse strand, counting down.
TTTAACACCATCTTTTCTTCTGTTCTGCACCTTTCCAATCCCTTCAGCTTCAATGATTGAATTATCATCAAATTTCACTTTGCTTTTCACCTTTTCATTCAGTTCAATGAACTAAACCCTCCTTCTAGCCATGTGATTCGAGCAACCTCTATCAAGATACCATTGATCAGCAGCATTAAAGTCTCCAGTTGTTGTCACCATTAGTAATACATTGTCATCAGATCCTGAGTCTTCTTCTTGTGCTAACTGAGCCTCATTGTGCTTTCTTGGCATTTTCTTGTCTCTGCATTCATTAGCAAAATGACCATACTTCTGACAATTGTAGCACTGGATGTCCTTTGTGTTGAAGCTTTTCTTGTCTCCTTTGTTCTTGTTCTTGAACTTCTTGTTCCTCTCCTCACCATTAGACTGACCAGAGTGATTCCCTGAGTCATATGAGGACCCTTTCTCCTTTGTGTGCTTCCCCTTCTCCTTTTCAGTCTTGCTGCTGCCCCATGTTCTTTGTTTCTTTCCTCTGTGATGAGCCTAAAGTGCTTGCTCAGTCTCCTTGCCTTCATCCCTCTCATTGAGCCTTTGCTCATGAGCTTCAAGGGAATCATGCAACTCCTCCACTTTCAGGTTCTCAAGATTCTTAGATTCCTCGATTGCAACTACAATGTGGTGTTTCTTCAATCCACACCTTATCCGGGGTGTTACATCCGGAGTGAGCCACTGCATTGCCTTCTCTTTTCACATGCCAAAGGTAAGATTGGCCAAGGGTGGTGCAGTCTTTGTGAAAAAGCAAAATGTCAATTGGCGTCAGTTTTTTCTTTCATAATTTTATGGATTCTTGTGTGGCAGTGGAGTGAGTACCAAGTTTTATGTGAATAATAACCTGGATATTAAATGCTTTCCAGAAAATGTTGTTTATGAAATGGACCAAGACGAAATCACTACATTTCAATTGGTGATTTATGGGTACCCGTACTTGTATTTCTTTTGGTGCTTTTAGATAAGCTCAGTTTTTCTTTTTGGTTACATCGAGAAAAAAAAAACAATGGGAACAGTATGGGGCGTAGAAACCCCTGAAGTATCAGCAAGGAGCAGAAATGGTAGAAAGCTCCACATGTCTGCACAATGATTGCTCTCACGTGGAGTTTGGGGGAAAATGGGACTTGGGAAGCTTTCTTCATCCAACTAAGTGTGGGTTTGGTTTCCCAACAAAAGCTGTTGAGACTTGAGAATAGCTTTCGGGCAAACTCAACGGAAAACTAAACAGAATTTTGTACACACCGCGTTTATGAGATTGACCACTGCCAAAGCATCAAACTCGAAAATGGCTTGCTTAAACCCCCTATTCCAGGTCATTAGCACACCCCAGTGAAGGCATGGAACCTAATAATATAAGGCTAATCGTTTCCCACGAGAAATTTTTTTGAACACCTATTTTGGACACCTCCAGCGACACCTAAATATTTAGTTAATCACGTGTAAATATTTAATTAATTCAATTCATTATATGATTAATGAGTCATCCTGAAACTTACAATCATCTTCCACAACTATTAACCAAATATTTGCACGTGATTAACCAAATATTTATATGTTTGTAAAAATATGATTATAAGTTTCATGATGACCCATTAATCATATAAAGAACTGAATTAACCAGATATTTACACGTGATTAACCAAATATTTACATGGTTATGAAAAATAAGCTTCAGATGACTCATTAACCATATAATGAACTGAATTAACCAAATATTTATACGTAATTAACCAAATATTTATATGTCGTTAAAGGTGTCCCAAACGGGGTATTCAAATAACACTAGTGTTTCCCACTGTCCCCTTTAAATCTATGAAACTTATCATTAGCTCTGTGATGACATTCCCTGCCATCATCTCATTCTCAAGTTTGAATGCCACCTAAATTCTTTTGTTTCATTGTTAAGTGCAATTTATTTTTATAACACCAGATTTAGTTCCAAACGGGTAAACAACTTATTTAAACATTTATATAATAATGACTTATGTGAAAAACTTTAATGACATAAGATTCTTATAAATTAAGTTATTTAGTGTTCGAATACAAACTCAAAAAAAAATGTTTTTAGAATTTGTAAATTATGCAAAAACAACTTCTTGAATAAGCTTTGACACAAGGTTTTTTAATAAGCCAAAAAAATTAACTTACCAAAATAAGTTATAAAAAAATTGGACTCGATAAGTTACTTATTTAGGCTTATCCAAACACTTATTTTTTTTTCTACACAAGCACTTATATGAGCAGAGAAACTCTAATAAAATGTAAATTATGCTATCCAAACAGGGTCTTAGTTTACTTATTAAACACTTCTTAATAAAAGAAATTACTCAACCTTTCATAGAATTACGGCAGTTTTTAATTGAATCAGGTAGTATTTTCTTTGAATCAAAATGTTTCATATTTTTATTTAATGTTTTATTCTACTTTTTTTTTTTTGTGCTTTATGTTTATTTTATTTATAGAAGAAACCAAACATTTAATCTATTCCATCCTATTTCACTAAGTATGTCTAACCTTTAATTTCATTTAATATTTACCCCAAAAAATAGATTTCATTTTATATAAGGGGACCTCGAATGAAAAATTCCATTGGGTGGCCTGAGTTAATTGAGCCTCCTACCACGTCCAAGCCCACGCTCCTAAGGGCTGGCGTTGAAACAGGTTTATCATGCTACCGCTTAAGATCGCGCTCCAACTTGAAATTTCAGTTATATATGTTTAGAAGAATTTACAGAGCTTATTTAACCTTACGAGAGTAGTTTATTAAAATGAATTTATGCAAAATAGTTTACGAAAATAATTTATAATCTTCTTATAACCCAACTGCACCCATCTTACAACAAGAAGAAAATCGTTGCAAGTTAAAACGCTAGCTACTTTTTCTCTCAACAACTTACGGCTTAACAATGCGAAGAGTATTTGACCGAAACAAAAATACCTAGCCGTGCCTTGCAATAGAGAGGATGATTCAACAGCCTGCTACGTGAGATTGAGAAAACGCGGCCAGCATAGCGTATACTTTTAACTTGCAACGATTAACCGATAAAATTTAAAATCTCACTCTTTTAGGAACCTCCAAACGCTAAAAACTAAAATTCATTGATTTCTTTATTTTAAAAACTTTTAAATTTTTAAATTAATGGATTAAGCAATAATTTAAATTGTTGGAAGAAACTGGGAACGACTGAGTGTCACCAGCTAAGAAAGTAATTTTATCTTGCATTGGTCAGTCCATCAGTGTGGTGTGTTTAAATTAATCTTGAAATACTTTATAATCAAAAGCTAATAAGCAATTATTTCCCCTAAAATAAGGAAAACCAAACATGCCTCTGCTTGCATCCAGCAGTAAAGCTTGAATTTTTTTTTCAAAAAAAAAAAGGGGGGGAGGGGGGGTTAATAACGATGATCAAAACTAGTTCAACGCTTATTTCATTCAGCCGTAGTTCAGTTTCACCTAACAAAATACTTGAAAATCACCTACATGATACATCGACTAGAATGGGAGGGAGTAAAATATAATCACCAAGCTGCAACTCCATTAAACAGCTCCCTCATGGAGCAGCATCTGATCAAAGTGCCAGACACCTGAAAGTCCATCAATGAACACACCTTAAGAAATAGAATATCTTCCTTTAAAAAGCATAGGTAAACAAAAATTAACACGACTTATAGTACAAAGGAATGAGTAAAAAAAATTAAGATGCTGAGTAACAGAATTTTCAATTTTTACCATGTCCTTTCCCAACTCTTCTGAGCTGAGCAACATACTCGGAGATTTTTTTAATGGCTTCCACCTATGAAAAAAATCAATATAAGAGAAGAATTTAGATGGATGAAGTTTCCTTGCAGTCTTTTACCAAATGCAATGCATAACACACAATTATGTATGATCTCCTGTATTCAAAAACAAAAATTAAAAACCTTAGTTGCAACACCAAATTTATAGATACCTGTTCACCCAAAAACTCACTTTCCACGAAATCTGCCAACTGCACATCACCTGTCTTTGAGGCAACCTGTCAAACAACATACATAAAGTTAAAAGAAAGGCATTACCCTTTTCACAATATCAATGTCAACACGAAGGAGATAAATGAGATAAAGCACATGTAGTAAAACCAAAAACCAAGACCCAAGAAACTTGTCTTACACTATGCAAGTTAAGGAGCTTCTCATTCGTTAGCTTCTCCAATGACAGGGCGAGTTCCATTGCTGCAAACCAAAACAAAAACGTTTTAGTTCTAATAAATATTGAGAATTCATTGAAGAAGTTTATCAGGCAAAGCCGTAAGATGTGAGGAACGATTAAAGAAATTGACTTCTACATCATGTTTAACATAATAACCCTTTATTTGTATTTAACAATTTAGTTAACGTACATCCAAACGGAGTTAATCAAACACAGATATATAAACAACATAAAAGGGATATGCAATCGGAATTTAAATTATTATATAGAACATTTCAACAGGGGAAAGGGCCATCCTGCTAATGATTAGAGAGCATCCACTTCACTCAGAATTTTATGATCTTATCCGAACATCATCACAATTAAAGCCAAATAACAAGATTGGAAAGAAAAGTATATTAAAGAACAAACACTTAGAAATCATGATATCAAGGAGTTTCATTCAATGATTTCATGAATCTCCTCTTTTTCAGTATATACTTGTCCTGCATGAGCTTGTAACGATGTGACATGTCAAACTGTAAAATTTTGAGGCTTCATTCCACCCATGTCTTCAAAATCACAATGTGCGCCGATGAGAAAAATTAGTTTCATCGGGAAACCAAAACACACATGACAAAGCAGGAAAAGGGACAAATACTGTTATCAATTACAGAACACACAATTTAAACTCAAAATGTTAAAATAGCAGAGACCAGATACACTAACCATATAGTGCATCTCCCTTATCAGCATGATCAAACTCAGAAAGTGGCATCACTATAGACTGCAACTTCACTTTTCCACCCCGTTTGTTCTGGAAAAAGTTGAAGCAACCAAGAGAATCAGAATTCAACATCACTTTGCAGGAGATAGGATTCCAAGCAAGCATATTTAACCGATAAGTAAATTATATGAAATAACAACCTGATATTCCATCAATTTCTCAGCATGCTCTCTTTCCTCTTTACTTGATTCCTTAAAAAACCTGCAACAACCACAATCATTAAAAATAATCACTCCGAAACAAACAAATTAAATCACAACAAACGAGAGAACTTAAGGATAATCAAGAGTGTTACTTAGCAAGACCCCTGAGCGCAACATTGTCCCTATCGAAGTAGGCGAACATTGCATGATACACGTACGAGACATTGTACTCAACACTGCACAAGATAACAATCAGAACCAGATAAATAAGTGTGTTTGCCGTGGATCTGAATTACCTTATTTGTAAATAAGCTTATAATCAGAATCTGAATTTTCCCCTAAAAATTACAGGATCTCAACACCATGTTTGATTCCGCTTAATTAGAAAAGATAATCACCTATTTTTCACAAGTTCTGTCATGGAAGTTTGATTATAAGCTCTTTAGAGCTTTTCATTATAGATTACTTTAAACACAAAATAAGCTAATTCAAACCCACTCCAAGTTCAATCTTGGATAAGAGCATGGTTTTGATGAGTTTTAGGAGAAATAAATTGCTCTTTTGTTTTCAAAACAGCTCGTCATCATAAGCAAATAAATTAAAAGGAATACTATCTTGTCATCAATCATCACTTTCTTTAACACACTCTTTATTAATAAGGAGACTTTATGTGAAAGTTACTAAATAAAGTGGCCTATTTAGTAGATAAATAAATATGATAATTAAAAATTATGCTTCTATTTGTCCAATAAAAGCTTTTCTTGATTCGGGTGCGACCCTTTAATTATAAGCTATAATATAAGCTATTTTAAACAATCGAACAAATAATCTAATCCAAACATAATAAACAACCAACCAAAAATAGAAAGAGAAAAAAAATGGAACGTACTTGATTTGCTCGTTAACGGCAGCTTCAGCATCATCGACGTATTTGTGGCGAGCGAGAGAAACTTGCGGAACGGTTGGCACCAGATCCAACTCCTTCTTCACCTCTTCAAACGGTTCAAACACCACTCCCGTTAGGGCACGGTTGTTTCCTCCCTTCGCGGCGCAAACCACCGACCCGCTCCCCTTTTTCCCGGCGGGGTAGCAAACCGAAACCAAAGGGTTCGACGGCGAAACCAAACGCGAGTTTTCGCCGTTAAAATTGAGGAGAGACAGAGACGAAGAAGAAGAAACAACTGCAGCAGCTCTGAGAATCATGGTTTGAAATCAGAGGAAAATGGAAGAAGCGAAAGGGTTTTCAGTTTTCTATTGAATTGGTGACAGTGCTTTGAACTGTGGTGTGAGATAGTAGATAGAGAGGTGTGGATTATATGGGAAGGTTGGGGATGTGTGAACCGTTGGATTATGTGACACATGGACGGTTAGGATGTTGAGATTGGAGTGGGCGCGTGGCGGGCTCGTGGTCTAGCTTGGTATCATTTGTGTTGTGGCTGTTTGTTCATTGAATTGAAATATCTAGAATCTTTTTTGGGTCCAATTAGGTTATTTGAAGTGGCTCTTCTTGTTTCGTTGCCCTTTCCAGTTGTGTAGGACCGTAACAAGACGAAAGGAGTTGACATTACTGATGATCTCTACCAGTCGCTGATATTATTGAGAAAAAAACTTTGAGAACTACTCCCTCTGATCCTATATATAAGAGGCAAAATCCTAAAATATACATATCAAGGAAATACATTGAAATAAGCTATTTGTCATTAATATTCATATAAATTTACAAATTTAACCCTTCAATAATTAATGAACAAATCTACTTGTATTGAAAGTTATACTGTCTCGTAAATATAAACCCTATTATAAATAAGGGTAAAACTGGAAATGAGCATTTAATATTTGTCAAAATACATCCATGTCTCTTATATTTTGGACCCAAAAAAAGTAGTCATTTGCCTCTTATAATAAGGACCGGAGGGAGTATTAGATATTAGTCAAAATAATACATTTAAAACTTACATATGCTAGTTGGAGTCATTAGATACTAGTCATATATGTCAAAATATTAGTGATTGTCAATGTAAATTATATCTCAAAAAAATTTATAGAAATTACATAAATCAATAAATAAAAAAAATTGGCTTCCAAGCATGTTAAATCAACTCTATAAGTCAATTAAAAAAAAAAAAATAGACAACATCCTGTGTTACCTTCACCTACCTATGTGTTGCTCCCAAGCTGGGGTAGTGGCACAAAATTGCAATAAATTCACGAATGGTCTCACGCAAATGAAGTTTAAGGGGGTGCCACTAAAAAACCAATGTATAATAAATAAATTTGATTCACAAAATTTGGGGGAGCCCCCCGCCCCCCGCCCCCCGCCGTCGCACCCTGTCTAAGGTCCGCCCTGATCTGTATCATAATTTTCAAATTTAAAATTAGAAAACATTTTTATTATTAAAAAAAAAGGAGAGGGGAGGAATAGAAAACACAATTGCATAACCCAACTTGATAAAAGTTGATTCATCATCTTAGTCCCATTTCATGACATTTTTCAAATTAAGAAATCATAGCGTAACATTGTTTAAATTTAAGGGACATTTTACCTATTTTTTAATGTGAATGATCAACTTGTCACCACCCTTATAATTTCAGTGATCAAAATGGTGATTCACTCCAAGAAAATAAGTTATCAAATATCAAAATATGTCCTTTTTTTTGGGACTTACGTGATTAGGTATTTGACTAACTATTGGGTTCACGGAGTGTCTCCATAAGCTTATATCCTCCAGAGTCATTATGGGATTAATCTTTACTTAAGTGCTGAGTCACAATTAAGGTTGCTCACCGCTTCCCAATAATGTGTTTTGTGGGCTTCAAATTGAGATCCTCCTTTTAAATTCTGTCTGTGCAATCAACTATGTCACACACATTGGAATCAAAATATGTATTTAATACATTACCTCTAATGAGGAGGCGTTTGATAAATGAATTCGTTTTAATTTATAAAATAATTCTAACTTGGAAATCTCAAAGTCTTGTGTTTGATATATTTTTTTTTTTTTTAAAACACATTCTCAAGAACCTAGCATTTTCATAAATATTTTTTCGTTATGTTCCCCAAAACATTCTCGGGAGGAATGAGAATTCTAGTTTTCCATGATCATGAAAAAAAATTTGTTATTTGAAAAGTACATAGGTTTAAGATTGTATTTGAAAAATAATAACATTTAAATTTAATTTTTCATAATGCATTATGAATCAATATTTGAAAAAGTACTCTTAAAAAATGAATATTAATATAATTTACAATAATGAAGTATTGATCATTGTTGCTACATTAATTAAGAGTTTACTAGTGTTGATGTTTTTCAAGTATATAAACATTTAAATTGTTTTCCATGTCTGGAATGTATCATTTCAGAATTCAAATATCTAGTAATTATTTTTATATTTTTTATATTTACTTATTATAAATTCTTTTTAAAATTATTTTCCTATTTTGTGTCATATAATATATTTCCATAATTCTTTGGGTCCTATACAATAATAAAGTTTACTTAGCCGTGGGTTATTGGGATTGAGAAATAGATACCAAGGCTATATAAAAAAATAGGCTAATTCTATGGTGGGCGACCGAGTCAAGTCTCTCATCACGAGATATCATTATTTACCGTTGATTTCTTCTAATCCTCGTTATTATACTTTATACCCTCCACACTACATTATTTCTGCTCAAACTCAATTTACATCCCCTCCCCATCCTTACCTCCTCTATCATAGCGCCACCACCGTAAGCATCACCGCCACCCCTACGACGACAACGTTTGTCTGTTATCCAGCGAGGAGAATGGGTCTGTTTGGGAAAACGACTTAATTAAGCGCTTATAGGTTAAGCGCTTATATATAAGCTATTTCTATAATCAAAGAGAAAATATAGTCAAACTGTTTTCATATATAAGTTACAAGTTGTTTTCATAAGCTATCCTGGAGAGCTTAACAAAATAAGCTGAAAACAACTTATGTACATATCATAAGCTGTTTTCATAAGCTCTCTCAAACACTTTGACAAGTGCTTATCCCAATAGATAAGTCCAAATAAATTGTTCATGAGTCAATCCAACCGGGTCATAAAAGAAAAATGGTACACAAGAGCTTGGTTGGCTCTCTCCTAAAGATTAACCAGTACCACACATGCGAACTCAGAGAAATCGAAGACCAAGTATTTAAAAAAGATAATATATTTCCTTCCTGACATGAAGTCTCTTGATTTTCTTATCATCTTTCTCCAGACCATTTTATAACTCATACTCTTGAACACCAATAAAAATTGTATTTTTATTTGTTAATTTTTTGTGTGTCTTCAAAATCCAATCTTTTTGGTGAATCTGAACATCCTTTTGTCTTTTGAAGGCATCGATGTTTTTGTACCATGTGATTGGCGATCTGACAGTGGGTAAGCCATAGTTGGTGGAGTTCCATGAGACTGAGATTGGAATCTGTGATTCAGGCAAAAGGGAATCCCCAAAGGAAGCATACCCATCTGGAAGAAGAAATCTCATGTTAGTGTCATTGAGAATAGTGATATGAAACAACAGAGGTTTGTTGGCATCCTTAATTGATTAATTCCTTCGACATAGTTGCTTTCTTGGCCAAGAATCAATGTCTTGAAGATCGAGACAAGGCCTTGAAGACACCCGTTTATGAGTTTGTTGCCCAAAATAATTCTCTGCTCAGGCTGGTTGACCATACAACAAGGTCAGCAATGGGGAGATTGACGCCGGTGAGAGAGAACAGATGAAAAAAAATCCAGTGTGGAGAGGTGCGTGATAAAATCTGGTTCACTATTTGATCCGAGGATGATTAAGGGTGGTGCACGGTGAGTGACATATGTGACTTGCTCACCCTCGATCGAGCCACATATTATAAGTTATAATTGATAATAACACACACAAAATTTAAATAATAAAATAAGTGTATATTAGATTTATAAATATCTAGCAAACAGATTGAAATAAAATGTTTTTGTATATAATGAATAAATTATATAAATTTATAAAATATCTATCTCATCTGAGCACCAAAAAAATATCTATCTCATCTACTTTATAAACTACCTTGTACTTATTTTAATTTCATTTTAATGATAAAGCAGCTTTAAGGGGAAAATGACAAAAAAGATAGAAAGGTAGTTAAATAGTTGAATATGATCGATGCTTATCAGGATCAGGGTGAAGATAAAAGCTAAAACCAAAGATCGGTAGAAGGGATCAGAAGGCAATCAAATTATCATATTATTAATTATTATCTGTTACGTATCAAATATGGGAGTGATTCGCACAAGACAATCCGAGATAGAAAATGGTGAAACACTGAATCGGTGTTTACATGTTCAATTGAGATTATCACTGAGGTGACCTACATGATCCATTGGGCATTAGGTGAACATTTTCTCCCGAATTGTTTGGGTCAATTTGTCATCAGTCTAGCTGGACCGAATGAACCCCAGAGGTGTTAGATTGGCACTGAGATACAACCCATACCTTAATTGGGCTTCCTTGTTGAGTGGTGTCTTCTTTTATTGCTTTTATAAAGGCACCAACTAGCATGGGCCTTTTGTTATATAGATATCATCTCCTGAGCCCAGAGGTAAGATATATCATCGGATTAATTTGTTGCACACTTCTTTTCTGACTATTTGAGCATAAATATATCAAACTAATTACTTATCAAAGGTGTGTGACTCGTTTTAGATTATGTTTAGGGTGAGACATACAAGTTCGATAATTGCTGATCCTTTGGAGCATGTGCGTTTGATCTTAGAATTTAGACCATGTAATAAAAATAATGTTAACAAGTGATTGCCAAATTAAATGCATCACTAAGCATGCATCAAATTTTAAATTACTGAAGTAAAGGAAGAATAAAAATTATCCCAATATCATTTTACATAGAAAATCATATCGTCATATAGCTAATATATGTCCAAAAACCAAAGAATATATATATGTGACATATTATATACAAGTTATCACGTATCCGAGAATGGTATAATTAGGAATGTCATTAATGGATATTTTGTAAAATATATTTGGTTAGCAATTCAAATTTTTGTGAATCTTTTTTAAAATTCCTGGAAACAATTTGATGTTTGTTTGCTCCATTATATATATTCCTGAAAATAAATGTTTTTTTTTAAATGCTGAAAATAAATGTTATAATTATCAAGATATCATTTTATTATATAAAATTTGATTTGAATCTTAATTTTTGAATGTAATTGACAAAAAGTGAAATAAAATATAGAAAACAACGTGATCATCATACCTATACAATAAAATAATTTTTTTTATATTTTTAATAATATTTTATAACTATTTCAAAAAAAATATTTTTTAACTAATACATTATAATTATGGTCATATACTTTATGATATTAACACGATATTAATTTTAAGATTGAAAAACTCAATAAAAAATTGACAAAATGTATACGAAGGTACTATTAATAATTGTTTTCGTTCTTGAGTGTGATGTGATAAAGTTTATTGATTGCAATATTGCCTATATGACATTTACTGTGTGCGAAAAGCATTTCTCCATTTTTCCTCCGTTCATGTTTTTTTTCTTTTTCTTCATGGAGAGTGGAACACAACAGTTATAGATAATATGTTCTTTTTAAATAAATAAAAAAAATTGCACTATAATATTTGTGTCAAGGTCATGAGAATAGCACATCCTCGAAGATGAGAATAAAAAAGGTGAAAACATGGATATATATATTTTTTGAATATAATTATTCTTAGGAGATTTTTTTTTTTTAAAACTTCAATAAACATAGAAACATTTTATTTCCATCTCCATATTTGTGAGAACAACTTAAGATTCTTTTAAACAAACCTCCCTAAAATAGAATCAGTACATCAATCAACTTAGGAACTGATACAAACAAATATGCCTGCATACATTCATTTGTTTTAGATTGCGGGTATTAATGGTTACTAGTTATATATATAACCTTGCTTTTTTAAAAAATCAGAGTTTGTATATCACGTCTGATCAGCGACGGAGCCAGACTTCGAGGATGGGGAGGGCCAACTATAAAATCAAAGTTCATTCAAAATATATATATGCATTAAGTTTCATATAAAATATTAATTACATCAATAATCTATCAAAATACAGAACATTTTTCTTGCATATCACAAAAATTATCTACAATTGAATCTACACTAAATTTTTCAACAATTTTCTTTTTAATGTATACTAGCAGATAGTTGGTTAAAAATTTACCTTCCATCTTATTGCGAAGTGTTTCATATAAAAGATTGCTTTTGTGGCTACGAGGAATGTACAGGATAACTTTTAAATAGTTTTAAAATTAAACAAATAATAACTTTTGGATAAATGATAGGCATCACTTCACTGGATAAAGCTACTTCTTCATATATACACATATATTCATTAATGAATAACTTTTAATGTTTTTTTTTTTTTTACCTAGAATAACTTTTAACGATAATCCTTTAAAAAAGAAAAAAGAAAAAAAGATTTTAGTGCTAACCATCTATCAGATGGCTATTAGATAGTGCACCTGCACTTTGAGTTTTTTGCATGATAATTGACAGGTACTGTTAATTTTTAGTGTACATACATGTATATGTTAAAAAAAGAGAAAAAAGCCGGGGCGGGCCATGGCCCTCCTTGCTTAACACTAGAGCTGTCAATATGGGTTGTAACCCGTGAGCCAGCCCGGCTCAACCCGGCTCACTGGTGGGTTGGGTTGTAAAAAAACAGGCTCGTTTAGATCCCGGGTCATTTTGGCCCGGCTCACTTAACCCGCGGGTTAGCCGGGTTGAACCCACGGTGAGCCGGGCTGACCCGTGAGCCACACGTTTTTTTTTTTTTTTTATAAATATTTTTACCATACAACCAAAGTCCAAAGTAACACAGAAGTTGAAGCCCAAGTAAGTTGCAGCCCAACCTACTTTCTCAACCTTTCTTTCCCTAACCCTTTCTCAACTCACCCAACCCTAAGTCCCTAACTTAGTCACTGATAGCAAAATAAGTTGTCGTTCGCGTCCTCTGCCTCATCGCTATCTATGCTGCTCGCCTCCACCGCACCGCCGCTACTTCCACTATTCTCCTTGGCCCCCTTATTGCTCCTATTAAATTGCTCCTGTTGAATTATGTTTTTTTTTTTTTTGTTTTTTTTTTTTAATTTTCTTAATTCTAAGTGAGCCAACCCGTGTAACCCACCAACCCGTGGTGGGTCGAGCCGGGTTGGCTATTTCTTGGCTCACTGAAAAAGTGAGCCAACTCGGCTCGGCCCACTTTTCGCTCAACCCGTGGTGAGCCAACCCGGGTGAGCCGGGTTGGCTCACTTTGACAGCTCTACTTAACACACAGTTTCGTCCCTGCGTCTGATGCTTAGTCTAGTTTTCCAACCTTTTTGTTGTTCTGATCACTATGTAAATGGATACATTACTCATGGTACGTAATCTCTTATTAATATAATTTTTTTCTTATAAAAGAGTTTGTATATCATGATGTACCGTAAAAAATGGTGCCTAATAATTCAGGGTCTGTTTGGAAGTTGGAAGGAGAAAGGGGAAAGGTTTGAGGAGAAAAGGAGGGGAGAGAGGATAGCCTCCAAAGTTTTGCAACATCCTCTCTAGTTTATTTTTTAATAAAAGAATCAAGACCCCAAATTTGAAGAACTAAAAAAATGAATTAGGGGACGGCTTTAGAGACTATCCTCCCTTCCCCATCTCTTCCTACTCAAACCCTTCCCCTCTCTTTCTTTCTCTTCCAAACTCTCTAAGGCTTTGTTTGTTAGAGTAGAAAATAACAAGAGAGAAAACAAGAAGAGAGAAAAGGAGGAGAAAATATAATTTTCTCTTGTTTGGTGGAGGAGAGAAATAGGGAGGAGAGAAGAAAATTGGTGGGACCCACCTCAAATTTTTTTTCTATCCCCAAGTGAGAAGAAAATGGAAGAGGGAGAGAGTGTTTCATATAAAATGACTTTTGTACCCTTCTTTTTGGGTTCTCATTCAATTATTTAATAAATTTAAATAAAATGAATTAAATTAATCATTTAATTAATTAAATAAAATTGAAATAAATAAAATAATTATATTAAACTAATAAATTTTATTTAAAGTAACTTAAATCAGTTAAATTAATTTAAATTATTTGATTAGTTAAAATAACTTAAATCAATTAAATTTAAATATTTTTATATTATTTTTTAGTTAACGATATTTTTGTCTTTTTAAAAAAAAAATATTTTTCTCTCTTCTTATTTTCTATCCAACCAAACAAAGGGGAGAGAGAGAGAGAAAACACCTCTTTCTCCACTATTTCTCTCCTATTTTTCTTATACCAATTAACAACACATAAAATCTACTATATTTCTCACCATTTTCTCTTTTCGCATACTCTTTCTCACATCTTTCTCTCTTCTCCTTTTCTTCTCACAACCAAACAAAGCCTAAGAGACCTTAGTTCAATATTCTGGTATTTTGAATTATCACAATAGACTTCCATAATAGTTCAATATTACAGTATTAAGGTGATGTTTGGAAGAGCTTATTTAAGCTCCTTTCGACTTATCTGATGATATAAGCTCTTGTGCAGTGTGTTTGGCAGAGCTTATAAAATTAACTTATGTCATCCCATAAGGAGTTTTTGACTTATTTTCATAAGTCAATGGAACAAGTTTATGGAATTTTAACAAGTGCTTATGACTCCTCCATGTTTTCCCCATTCGAATCCTCTCCTGCCCCTTTCTTCATGAGCTCTTATGGCATAAACTCTCATGTGATAAGGTCTTATGTGATAAGCTCTTAATTAAATTGTTTACCCAAACGGAGTCTAAGTTATGTTTTTTTAGCGGTTAGCATCATTGTTGTTTCACAAGGTCTTCTACACACACTAGTTATCTTGAGATTACCAACGTTGAGGATAAACTAAATAAATGAAGGGAAAAAAACTGCTTAATTAGTTAAGAAACCATTCAGCACATCGTTGATAGAAATTAAACAACATGCATCTCGAAAATGAATCTTCATCACAACGATGCTCATTTAATGTTCGCGTTGAAGGTCTCATGTTTTTCCTTCTAACGTGGTGAGATGTCTGTTCCTTCAACCATATTTTATTGTCTTAAAAGTTTGTGATTTCGGAGAAACCAAATGACAAGTTTCTCAGTCTCAGCTTCCATGGTCCCCCACCTTCCGAGGAGTTGAAGTTCTAAATTTAGGATCTATCTTTAGTTACAAGCCAATTAACCATCTTTTTTTTATTATAAGCAATTAGTATATTGACTCGAGCACAAGGGCACTCTAACCACAACGTATCAAAGGAGAGTTACATAGAATGGAAAAAAATTGGTATAATGTCAACCTAAAGCATAAAAATGCAGACAGGTTTGAAAGATAACTAAAAACCCCACCCTTGAGCAAAATCACCCGCAAAAATGTATAAAAAACACAACAATCCTGACCAGCAAGACACAGTAGCAATCTGCCTCATGGTCAAAAGCTGAATCTGAACTGCAATACTCATGTTCTTCCAGCTGATATATAAGCAAGGTATCCAAATACAGGCACCAAACAGAAGACCCTATGATTCCCTAGAGTGCAATTGATATGCATTTGAGGCAATTGATCAAATTGTGGAGACTAATTTCTCCGGGAGATACTGAATAACATTGAAAATTGATATCTGACAACCAAATTTTTTCCATGCACAACACAAGATCCAGGGGATCGAACTTCTGAGCACTTACTTAAGGAGTCCGAACCTGCTACCAAAGTTTTCTCAACAATAAATTTTTTCAGAATTTGAATATTGGTCCGCTCTCTAGAATCATACTCCCTCCAAACTCAATTATAAGCAAAAGTAATTAACTTCACATTTATTAAGGAAGTTGATTTATGTAAAGTGAGTTACAATTACTAAACTACCCTTACTTATAATAATCGCCACATTTAATTGTTGGGAGTGTGCAATGCTCTTGGAAAAATAAAAGGATATTAATTAACCAAGGGTATTTTTGGAACATTAACATTAAATAGAGTTGAATTGGTTGGATTTTGCTTATATTTGAATCCACTATATATAGGTATCTTTTTGCTTATAATTGAGTTCGGAGTAATAGTTCGCTTGCTACTTATTCTAATCATCCGTCCAATTATAATTCTCAACAAGTAAAGTTTTTTGTTTTCTCAAGAATTAAATATACTATTAAATAACATCAAATATAGAGAAATTAGTTTAATATAACTAAACTAGCAGGTATCACATACCCCCTCCAGTCCATATTATAAACAAAAAATTAATGGATCACACATATTAAGGTGGTTAATTAATCTCATTGAATCTTGAAAAAATTAGGTTTGTTACCTAAATTACCCTTCATCTAAAACTTCAATCTTCATTAAATGAGTCATTCGAATTTGTATTAAATAAATGATAAATGATATTTTGGGAATAACGTCATTAAATGAGTTATTGGAAAACAAAATTTACTTATATATTGGACCAAAAACCCTGGGATTTTTTTGCTTATATATTGGATCGGAGGGAGTATGTTGCATGAGTATTTTTAGATTTATACAAAAATATAAAATAAATAAATAAAAGGAAAAATATTTTGAAAAATATTTAAAATGATCAATGATATATACATAATTAATTTAAGTGGAATCTAGAAAATATAATTAAAAGATAAAATATTTAAATATAAAATGGATATACGCCTAAATAATTTTAAATTTTAAATTTAAATATTAAAAAATAAATTTAAGAATGACATATGTCATTCTATAAATTAAAGTAATCTAAGAGAATTTTTTTTGACGATAAGTAATCTAAGAGATTTAACTACTCTTTTTTTTTTTTTTTTGATGAAAGAGATTTAACTACTCTTGAGAGATTATACTCTAATTTAATATATAGTTGTGGATATTTTTCTTTTGGAAATCTTAATTTGTCCTGAAATGGAAAAGAATTAATTGGAAAAAATTAATGATTAACGAATTTGGTAGCAATAAGTGTTAATTAGCAGGTTTGGAATTACACCTTACAAAGTAAAAGAGTTAAATTAAAATTAAATAACAAGCACATTTGGTAAAAATAATTAGGGTTTTTCTAACCTGTGCAATTTTACACAGGTTAAGGATCTTAAAAGGGTAAGTTTATCAAGGAACTTGTGTATTTTATACTTTCAAAATTGAAATGTTTAGCTTTCCAATAAATAGTTGTTGTTTTTTGATTTCTTAACCTGTACAAAATTGCACATGATAGAAAAACCTAATAACTATTATAACCAGAAGATTTAAAAATATATTTAAAAAAAATAAAAATTACTTAATGTATGTGACTTACATGATTCATCGAAGAGGAGAGAAGCGATAAGAATGACTCTTTTTTCTTTCTTTCTTTCTTTTTTTTTTTTTTTACAAAAAGAATGACTCATGTTTAAGAACAGATATTCTAATTTGATATATAAGATGTGATTAATAATAAAAATTAGTGTTTAAAATTGGAAATATTTATACAAAAATAAAAAATAAGTAAGTAGATTTGATATAATTGTAACAATTAATTGGTATTTTTTTTGTAATTACTATAGTTATATTAATTTAAAATATATTTTTGAAAAGGAAAAAAATCAAATGAAAAAAATAAGTGAACGAATTTGGAAATATATTTGACACGATGAAGAGAATATGAGAATGATTCTAATTTTAATATATATATATATATATATATATATATATGAATAGATTATCTATTTTTAAAAGTCAATTAACTATGAATTATGTGTAGTTATTGATTTAGTTAAAATAACAAAAATTAAAAAATTTACTTCATTTCATTCTTAAATGACTTTTTTTTTTTTAATTTGAGAATTTAGTCTTGTTTTATTTTGACTATATTTTATAATATTAAAAAATATTTATTGTATTTTTTCATTATTTGCATTATTTATAAGATAATAATTATCAATAAGAACAATTTAATCAAATTAATCATTTAATGGATTTCTTAATCTTAGAATCAAAACCTCAAACGTCAATTGTTTAGGAACAAACATAAAACCTAAGAGCATCTCCATTATTTTTAAGTCTGGCTTATTATCAGTGATCCAAGGGAATTGATTAATGATTCAACAAATAGAAATTTTTATTGGAAATTATAATTTTAAAGTTTCAATGGAATGAATATAAAACTTTCCAATACAAAATTTCCATCTTTAATTTCTTAAGAACTGAGATAAGAATTTTTTGTATTAGTATATTTAAAATTTCAATAAAAAAATATTATTATTTTAATTCCTTAATTAGAGCAGCTAGAGTAGCAGTGTAATCGGGTTGGTTTGGATCGGATCCGGGGAGTTTCATCATCCAAACTGATCAAATTTGATCGGTTCGGATTTGGACAGTTTTTAACTACTGATCCGAACCGACCCGACTACAATCGGATCGGATCCTCGGATTATCCATTATTATTTTTTATTTATTAAAACTCCAAAAAATAAAATAAAAAATACCAAAAATATAAAAAATAAAATATACATATTTAATTATTAATTATATTAAATAAATATATAATAATAAATTAACATTATATATATGTATATAAAATAATTTAAAAATTAAATATTTATAGGGTTTGGTTCGGTTCGGATTGGATCGGATTAAATTTGTAGGATCCAAGACCCGAACCGATCTTGTTCGGATAAAAGTTTTAATATCAGATCCGATGATCCGAACCAATCAGTCAAAATCGGTTCGGATCCACCGGATTCGCGGATCAAATTGGATCCGCTTACACCCCTAAGTTAGAGTACTCGTTAGCTCATCATTTTTTATGCACTAAGGGTCTCTCTCAATCAATAGTCAGATATTATTCCCTCCGGACTCAATTATAAGCAAAATTAACTAACTTTACAATTATTAAGGAAGTTAGTTGATTTAGTTTATTTGTCTTGATATATATAAAAAGTGAGCTCTAATTACTAAACTATCCTTACTTATAACAATCACCACATTTAATTCTTGGGAGTATGCATTGCTCTTGAAAAAGTAAAAGGAGATTAATTAACCAAGGATATTTTTGGAACATTAACACTAAATAGAGTTGAATCGATTGGATTTTGCTTATATTTGAGTCCACCAAATATAGACACTTTTTTGCTTATATAATTGAGTCCGGAGTAGTAATTCTTTTCGAGACTTAAAGATCATCAACATGAGTTTTGTCAGCTCTTCCAACAAAGTCTTTTTAATATATATTGTTCCTGCCAAAACTGGTCTTGGACCCAATAGATCAAGTCCCATGAGTATAAAGATTAGAAAGATCCCTTTCGAAGGCCCAACCATGACAGATAGACGACCCAATAAGGATGAAGGTCAATCAAGATAGAAGGAAAACATCTTGGTGGACTAGGAGAAAAACATCATTACCGAATGGTAAGAAGACATCTCGGTCGAGACAAGAAGACACATCGGTCGAATGAGAAGACAACTAGGTCAACCCAAGAGGTCAGCTCGGGACAAGTAGTCAGCTCGGTGCAGGAAAACAGCTCGGTCGATTGGGCCAGGCCCAATTCCCTGGAGGCAGAATTAGGTTAAGCCCATTAAGGAAGGTATATAAGGAGTATACCTCCTCATAAGGACTCACCCTCCCTCACACACACATTAGCCTAGAGTTTATCTTATACCTAGGTCATATGGAATACCATGACTCCTCCTTCTATTGGAGGATTATTGTTTTGGACGAAACACATATGAATATAATCAAACCCCTGATAGTATGCTTAAGAAGCCCAGCTACTATCTACCCGGCACAACAATTTGAAATAACACATAATTTGGGGCAAATAATTTGTTAAAGGGCTTTTCTATACTGTGTAATTTTGCACATGTTAAGAAACCTAAAAGGGTAAATTTGTATGAGAATTTGTGTATTTTATAATTTCAAAATTGAAATACCTTATATATATTTTGAGTTTTTTAATCTGTATAAAGTTGCACACGATAGAAAAAACCCTTAGTTAAAAATAAAAAGGCCGTTATAAGGATATGGAATTGGAAGTAGCACATTACACGTAGTAGACTTTTTGAAAACAAAAATGTATAGGAGACCGTCATACCATGAAAGAAGAGCTGTTTTATTTTGAAAGACATGAAAAGGAAGCATCGAATCATGTGATGCAATTAATGCATGGAAAGCTCGGGTTTCTACTTTCTACCACCCAACACAACACAAGCTACTCCAACTGATACAAGTTTCAATAGTAATCTCTATCGAAATTAGCTTCATTTATAATAATCCCTACAACTTAATTGCATGTCAGGAATCTCATTAATATCTTGGTCGGGGTACCTGCTGTATTTTCTTTGCTTCTGTTCAACAAATACTATTGCTATACTACAAACTGAACTATGGTTAAAATGTAACACATGACACTAGACAGGCACACAGCAAGCATTGAGCTGAGCAAGGAATCTTTGTTGTGAAAATTACATAATTGGCACGTACCTACTTATGGCTCTTTATATATAGAAAAGAGAGTTTAAGTAGATCGAGTAAAACAATTCGATAGAAACTGGGCAAGAGTTATTTACAATGTGATTTACCCACCCAGAAAAATCTATCTGGGATGAAACTTGAAGTGAGAATATGCAATGCCAGTAGTAAAAAAGACAGAGAAGTAGAAAGGGTATAATGAAGTTTACTGTTTAACATAATAGAGGCGGCCTAGCTAGTTCTTCATTCAACTACAATTGATTAATCAAATATATCATTTTGATAACGATATTAGAAATTCGAGTTTTTGTTCTTAAGTTGGAAAACAATAGAAGTAGGTTCACGAGATCTCCTATTCTCTTCCGTTCAACTTGTGAGAAAGAAAATCTTTTATATGTAACGAGTTGCTGATATATCTGTTAATTGGGTTAGATTTTCTTGATATGGATGATCTAATATCAGTCTATTCAAAGTTAACCATTCACTGGAGAAGATGAAGAACCCTTCAAAACCATGGGCGAAGACTGTGTCTATGTAGATACATGCATGCATGAACACTAGCTAGTTTCTAGAGAGAGAGAGAGAGAAAACAATCTTTTTAAATATAATATTCATCCAAATAACCAAGAGGCTTAATTTCTTGATTGATTCTCAACAATCTCGTAACTTATTGGCATTTGCCCAAATATTTTAAGATAATAAATTAAGTGTTGGGTAATGATATTAGCACTTCAAATTGCTTTTTTTTTTTTTTTATGAGGGGGAAACAAGAGAAAACAGAAACAGAAAGGAAAAACTATCTAGAATGTCTAATTCTAGCAACACCAAGAGCATCAGCTAGCAGCAGGCTAGACAAACCAGAAGGACAATGGATCCAAGAGGTAAACATGTTATCACAAGAGGACCCTTTCTTAGCCAACCAATTAGCACACTCATTCCCTTCTCTAAGGGTGTGATTGAAGATAATGTTCCAATCTCTAGCTGCAAAGCTGCGGATATGATCAATGATAGTAGCATAAGGATGGAACTTGACAACACCTTTAGGCTTTGTTTGTTGGAGTAGAAAATAGCAAGAGAGAAAATAAGAAGAGAGAAAAGAAGGAGAAAATACGCTTTTCTCTTGTTTGGTGGAGGAGAGAAATAGGGAAGAGAGAATAAAATTGGTGGGATCCACCTCAAATTTTTTTCTCTCCCCAAGTCAAAAGAAAATGAAAAAGGGAGAGAGTGTTTCATATAAAATGACTTTTGTACCCTTCTTTTTGGGTTATCATTCAATTATTTAATAAATTTAAATAAATTAAATTAAATTAATCATTTATTTAATTAAATTAAATTGAAATAAATAAAATAATTATATTAAACTAATAAATTTTATTTAAAATAATAACTTAAATCAGTTAAATTAATTTAAATTATTTGATTAGTTAAAATAACTTAAATCAATTAAATTTAAATATTTTTAAATTGATATTTTAGTGAAGGATATTTTTGTCTTTATAAAAAATATTATTTTTCTCTCTTCTTATTTTCTATCCAACCAAACAAATGAGAGAGAGAGAAAACACCTATTTCTCCTCTATTTCTCTCCTATTTCTCTTACACCAAACAACACATAAAATCTACCATATTTCTCACTATTTTCTCTCTTTCTTACCTTTTTCTCTCTTCTCTTTTTCTTCTCACAACCAAACAAAGCCTTAGAGATCAAATCTAAGGCCATCATAGAATCAGATTCACAAATAACAGATCTATAACCAGCATTCCAAACCAAAACCAACCCCTTATCTATTGCCATCAGCTCAGCAAGAAGGTTTGTTTCAAAATTTTTTAAAGTTCAATTTTTATTTTTTTTTTAAATATTCACAGTTCATATTAATCAATCATAATTCTAGTTTATGATTTTTTAAATTTATGATTGATAAATAAGAAATCTGGGTAGATAATTGTTGGTATTGGTAACCTTGTACTCTAAAGTACGATGTTATCATGTTGGATGTTTGAAACCCATTTGAAGGTCCTTCCTCTTCTTTTGCTGAATGTTTGCACTTCTTATCTAACCAAGAAAGAAAAATAATAATTAATTGATTAAAGAACTAATATACCCAGCTAGGTTTTTTAAAGCTCTCACAAATTCACAAAAAAAATGGTTCTTAATTAAGTATCTATATCATACATGTTCATCATATATATTAATAAATTTATGGTGACTTGTCACCTTGTTTAAAAAAAAATATGTTAATCATATATACACAAATATTTTTTTTTGATAAGCCAAACTTTATCCTAATTAAGAATTTTATGCCAACATGATCTCATCATATATACACAATTAATTGGCACCGGCTCAAATCTTTAAAAATTTGTATATGATGTCAGATACTTAAATGTGTTCGACCCTCCATAGTTCACATTCAACTCTGTTCTGTTCTTATATAAAATAAATAAGAGTTTAATTGGTATGCACTGTCAGTGTAAAGTTTTTTACACTGACAACCAATCAGAAATCATGATATGATTGACTTTTAAGGTAGTTAGAATAAGAATCAAACTTTTTTGATAATATGTTAATTTCTGATTGGTTGTCAGTGTAAAAAATCTTTACACTGTCAGTACATACCAATTAAATCCAATAAATAAATGAATAAATAAATCTATCATTGTGATTAACAACTATGTTAAGCTAATCAATGAATTGAGTCAACCCTATAGACTTTGAGAGTAGAGAAGGAGAGAGTTATGCTAACGACAACGAGTGCATTCACGTGAATGTTTTTATGTTTGTTTTGTGTGTCGAAACAAACATTCATGTTGAGCCGGCTTCTTGATCTTTTGGGAACGATCGGGTGCATTCAAAATTTCAATCATCCTGTGCTCAAAGCTCAACTAAACAAGGCACGTCACTCTCAGACTCACAGTCAAACAACGTGGAAGCCATAATTGGCCAACTTGGCCATCACATTAATCCACAACCTTCATTTGGCAGGGGCGTCACGCCAATGATAAACCTTTGTTTTTATCCCCTCCCTCCCTATAGAACCCAAATCAGCTCACCATGTAGTGATGATCATTTCGTTTTCTCCTCTTCTAGATCGATCGTGGCACTTCAACATTAACTTGCAGTGCAACTGCTAAAAAGATTCTTTAGTGTTTTGAGATGAAGATTCTTTACTTTTTTTTAGGATTTAATTGTAAATCAATTATCAATTATTATATTATTAAATATATGACTTTTTTTAATCATGATAATCTTAAAAATCATAAATAATATGATTTGTAATTAATTGATAATATAATTTTTTTTCATAAACTATGTATTAAAACTATAGTTTAATTTCTATGCACCGTAAATGTAAAAGATTTTTACACATACATATAATAATATCTTAACAAATCAGCATCATTATTATTTCTCTCTCTTAGTTATTAAAATAAAAACACACATGTCTAAATGTTAGTGTATGTCAGTGTAAAACTTTTTATACTAATAATGTATACTACTTTATTTATTCCTTAAATTATTATCCATAGCGAGCCTGATTTAGCGTTGCAAATATCTCCGTATATTCAATTACTGGGTTGGGCTAAGATGCACCACCCTAAAATTACATCCCCTAATATACCACCCATGTGGCAATTTGTGGGCCAATAGAATTGCCACATGGATGATCAAAGTTTTAAACCTTGAAGGTGTATTTATACAATAGTCAAAGCTTGTATGTACTGTATACTGCCGTATAGTATATGTATTTATGATATTTATATATTTTACCCAAAAAAATTATTTATTATTTTTAATATCAGAAATAGTTTAATTTGTATTATGGACGATCCTGTAAGCATTGATCGTTAGCAGTTTATCTTATTCTTGAAATATGAACGAGTAAAACTGTAAAAGTTTACTCTTCTAAACTTTAATACACGGATTTTTTTTTTTTAACTCTTACTAGCCCAATTTTATGGTTCATCACCGTCCACGATTCGAATTTTTTAGGTTACCATATAACATAAGATCGTAAACACATAGATATTACAATTAATGATTTTTAATGCATAAAAAGTAAAAAGGGAAAGGGGGGGAAAAGAGAATTAAATAATCCATCCCATTAATTTAATTAATCACAAATTAATAAATAATTAAATATCTTCAGTAGTTGAATATGAGTGATCCTTGATAATACTATTGCAGAACTAGGTAGCGGCTATCCTCACACGCTGTAGGCCATTATATATACACCCATACACTCCACTCCAGTCACATCATGTGCAAACAAACCCTTAGCTTTGTGTTCCACTACCTTCCTCTGGTTTTTTTGCCTTTAGTTAACCCCCCAAACAGAGCCTAAGATTTTCCTCTGTTTTGAAAAATCAAATGGGTGGGAATTCCCCATGTGCCTCATGCAAACTTCTGAGACGCCGCTGCACCAAAGATTGCACCTTTGCTCCTTATTTCCCATCTGATGACCCCCAAAAGTTTGCCATTGTTCACAAGGTTTTTGGCGCTAGCAACGTTAGCAAAATGTTACAGGTATCTCATATTCTTTATGTGCTATCTTTGCTTTCATTTAATATAAAAAAGGATAAACAAGCATCCATCTATGGTTAACTGATCAATCATTTTCAGAACTAAAGAGGCCAAGAACGCACAAGTTTTAGGTAGATGTTTTAGGTAGTTCTTCTGACTAATACTGTGAAGAACATAGTTACTAGAAAATACCAACCAGAAAATACCATATTCTATATCAATCAAGGGTTGGTCGAGTGATAAATATTTTGATTCCATAAAAAGGAGAACGTAAGTTAATTCCTTGCTCTAAACGGTTAATCGGAAATTAGTCTAGTAGCTGGTTCAAATGATTGGAATTTGTGGGATACTCCGAAATATCACCCGAGAGTCAAAGACCCTAGACTCTATTTACGATGGTTCATAAAAAAAAATACCGGTGTGCATGATTGGTCAATTTTAGTGATTATATTACAAGATTTTTTATTTTTTTTTACTAACAATCCGGTTACTATGGTCAAGAACCAACTATACCAATAACATAGGAGAAGGCATATAAATTATTTTATATCTTAAAGATACTTACTAACGTAAGAAAAATGAAAAGGAGAAGAATTTGGGATTGCTCTTTATTCTTAAGGGACTTTGTTTTCAGAGTTGTTAATCTTTTTTGGCTCTAAATGGGTAAAATTGTAATACAATGATGCAGGAACTTCCAGTTCACCAGAGAGCAGATGCAGTGAGCAGTCTAGTGTATGAGGCAAATGCAAGAGTCAGGGACCCGGTGTATGGTTGTGTTGGAGCCATATCTTATTTGCAAAATCAGGTTTCTGAGCTTCAGATGCAGCTTGCAGTTGCTCAAGCAGAGATACTCTGCATCCAGATGCAACATGAGCCAGTGATGCCGACCCCAGAAATGATTGACTCGGATCAGAAATCTTACTATCTCCAAAATGAACTCCCTCAGTACCTCAATTTTGGCTCTTCTAGCAATGTAATTCATGATTCTCTCAAGAGAGAGAACATTTTTGGACATGACATGGTTTCTTGAATGAATTTTGGTCACTTGCTTTGGGTTCTTAATCATTCAAACAAATTATCTTCTATACATCTATCAAGTATGAAAAGTTCTCTACGATCTTTTTAACTAATCATTTGATCTCTATACATGACATATTGATTGTAAATTTGGTAGCTATCTATATATAGAATTATTTTTAATGTCATCTGTTGGAAACTTGCAATTAAAGCATAGGGACGACAAAATTGAAAATTATTATTACTTATAAGGATCAAAGTGAAAATGATTATCACATATAAGAATCAAAAGTTTTGAATATAATTTCTACATGTGGCAATCATTTTTAATTTATATTTTAATTCCAACAAACGACATACTACTGAATGTAGATGATCAAACTAAAAATATATATATATATATATATATATATATATAGGTTCTAATTTCATTTTTTTTATATATAACGACCAAATTCAAAATAATATCACTTACATGACTAAAAGACTAATTTAACTTTATATGTTTAAATTAAAGTTAGTATATATAGGAAGGGATTTCTAGAGTCAACTTCAGCATGTGATTAAGTATCACTACCAGTGAAGCAATATAGTATGTTCTGGATGAGTAACCTGTTAAACAAATAATTAAGGTGCTTGTAAGTTAATGCAGCCACTGAGGCATGGGTCGGTGGTTGTTTAATGAAAATGGCAAACATTCTGATAATTACATAGAATGACCATATCTAGAAAGACGAATTCACAAGTCCAGGAAACAACTACAATTTGTTTTCCACTAGAATTATTATCGTTGTTACGTTAGCTGGAATTAGTGTTGAGTCACTTCGCTGAACAAGATTCCTATCTAGCCAAGAGTACTATGGACCTCTGTTTAATGTTTTAGATGATTTGAGGCCACGATTGCATAATTGTTAGATACAAGTGACTGAATACAGTGCTTTTTCCATATTTGAAGAAGGATGCTGCTCTAGTCATGCTTTCTATATAAACTCACAGTCACTATTACTAGATCAAGAATGAAAAAATCTAGAATGTTGTATTTTGAACCACTAAAAACTAAAAATAATTCATACTTTAAATTGAAACGTAATAATAGTAAATTAAATTAAATTAAATTTATATTAGTAATTTTATTCATTAATTAACATTGTATTAAATGACTTAACCAATATGAGTTCAACTGCTAATTTCAACAATTAAAACCAAAATCAAATCATATCAACCTAAGTCTAACCCAATTTCAGTGAAGTTTCAATTTGTACGCTACTTATAAAATTAAGATAATTTCCTAATCAAAATAAACAATTCTTATTTTATCTTTCTTTTTGACAAGCTTATTTTATCTTTCTAATCTCAATGTTTCATTTATAAATAAAATCAATCTAAAATTATATTAATATATAGATAACTACATATCTTTACATAATTATATACCTCCAGTGTCACAAAATTGATAATATCTTTATATATCCGTATTTTCCACTAATGACAAAGAAAAAAAACACCATAAGCCCATAACATATAAGCGCCCGTTAATGAAGAAACAAAAGGTATTCCTTTTTGTACATCAAAAAAAAAAAACCGTATTCCTTTTATTGCTAACAAGTAACAAGTAGTTTATTTTGTGTCAAAAAAAAAAAGGAGTTTATTTAAGGATATTGATTAAGAAATAGAAAAGAAAAATGTTTACTCTGTTTGAGACTCAACTACATGAAAGGTGAAAACCTAACTAACTACCTAAGAGCTGTAAAACTATGGAAAGTTGGCTAGCTAGCTGATTTAGTTGAAAATGTTTTGTAAAATTAACAGATCAATTAACTAATACATATATAAAATTACGTAAATGGACATAATTTTTGATCAACTGCTTAGAACAGTGAATTAACTCTTGGTTTTTACTTTCCCTACTAGAGTGTCTGTCATTAGAATTCGAACTTAGTTTATCCTTCTTACGGGGTCGAGATGCTTACTCGGCCAACCCTTGATTGATAATTAACGTCATATTTAAGCTTCTAGCCAACACTTCAAAAATTAATTCCTTTTTTATTGTAAGGAGTACAATAAACCCTTCCAGGAATTAAACCGTGAGACTTGATTAACACAAACATAAACTTAAAAATATTGATATAATTAAGGGAATATTTGCAAAAGCCTGATTCTATGTAATCTATACTATATACATTTAGGAATAATCTCATTGAATGCTCTTCTAGGTATTAATCTCTGAGAAAAACATCATTTAATTCAAATCTTCAAAAATATACATGATATCGTATTATCAAATAAAATTATTAAATATCCAAATTTGAGTCACAAAAGATTTGATTTGAATTTTGATACACCCAATGATAATGTGAATTCACTTTTAAAGCACTTTAAAATTTTAAAAAAAAAATCGTATATGATATAAGAAAATATTACAATATTAAATGTAATATCGACCTGCACTGGAAAAAGGATTATCTCAAATAGATTTTGAAGAGAGAAGAAAATAATAATATGATAGATACATATATTTTCTAATAATGGTTAACTTGCACGGGAAAATAGGATAAATGAATCAAATGGATTTCAAGAGATAATAAAAAATAATATGATAGATAAATATATTTTTCAAAAATGCTTAGCTTGCACGGAAAAAATAGGAGAATTAAATCAAATAAATTTTTCAACAGAGAAGAAAAAATAATATGCTAGATAAATATATTTTCTAAAAATGGTTAACTTGTGCTAGACAAAAAGAAGAAATAAATTAAATCGATTTTTCAAGAGAAGAAAAAAATTCATATCCATATCATTATGAAGATCACGACGACGTATTTAGTATTAGTGTTTAAATAGATTAAATTTACAAATGATTAATCAAGTTGAATGCGTTGTTGCTTTAAAATATATAATTACTATTAAATAAATGTCCAGAGAAGTACAATACTAAAGTAGTGAGAGAAGAAATGGTTAGTGTTAACTTGTAATTTTGCTTTGAAAAAAAAGTTCACAATAAAATTTTAATGGCTATTTTCAAATATTATATTTTTTATATTCTTCATACGTGTCTTATTTTTAAATTATATTTTTGAAACTAAAATTGTGTAGGAGATAGTATTACTTATACTATTTACACTTAAGCGTCATTATTTGTATTGTAATATCTATAATAATTAATAAGTTAATATATATTACAATTTCTGATCAACGATTTCAGATAAAATAATTTTTTAACATTTTTTAGTATAGAATTTCTTACAAAAAAATTTAAACCACACAATATGAATTCAACAATTATATATTTAAAAAATCCTAAAAAATAACATATTCCCGTGCATGACACAGTCCATCAATCTAGTACTTATACATATGACTAAGTTGCTTGGAAGTTTTTTTCCCCCATATTTGTACCTAATGAAAAATAAAAACAACACTACACGAGAAATGACATTTAATAATATTTTTTGGGAATTTTTTAGTTTTTTAAGCTTGATGTATCTTGACGCTATTAACGGGGTAGTCAATGATAGTGTTTTTGAAGCGCTGTTAAAGATATTCCCTTTAATAGAGCTTTCCTGAAGAAACACATTCTTTTTTATTTTCTTTTTAAAAGAAAAAAAGAACTTGAATTCAATGCTCAAACCTGTAGATTCAAAAAGAAATTAAAAATAAGGAAATGATATTCAACAAAAAAAGATTGCAATTTAAAAACCGTAAAGGAACTTAGACCAACTTCAATGATTGTTCTTAAGCATAAGAACTGGTTCTTATAAGAACCTTCATTGGATATGGATGACATGGCAGCTAGGTTGTAGAACGATTCTTCTATAAGAACTGTTCTTGCCAAACAATTTTTTTTTATCGAGAGAGTGAGAAAGTGAGTAAATAATACTTGTGAGACCCATCTAAGAACTCAAAATGAGTTCTTCCATTAGAATGAAATGGAGGTTGGGTTCTTGTATCACATGTGGTATCTTTGACCCACAAAATAATACTCCCTCTTGTCCTATATATAAGAGGCAAAACCCTAAAACACACAGATCAAGGAAATGCATTGAAATAAGCTATTTGTAATTAATATTCATATAAATTTACAAATTTAACCATTCAATAATTAATGAACAAGCATACTTGTATGGAAAGTTGATATTGTCTCGTAAATATAAACCCTATTATAAATAAGGGTAAAATTGAAAATTAGCATTTAATATTTGTCAAAACACATGCATGTCTCTTATATTTTGGACCAAATAAAAGTAGTCATTTGTCTATTATAATAAGGACCAGAGGGAGTAGATAAGAACCAAAATGTGGTCCTACCATTGTAGATGCTCTTACATTCTTCAGATGGAGACATAAGAATGGGAAAAAAAATCACGATACTCACTTTTAAAATCCAAATATTTTGTGTATCAACTGGAGTTTCAAACTAAACACGAAATTCCACGGATATCACACTTCGAAAACTAAAAAGAGTTAATACTAACCCTTTTCAAACAGAGGCACAAAGATGAAAAAAATCGCGATATTGCCTCTTGGAAATCTCAGATTTTGCGAATCAGCTAGATTTTCAAAATAAAAAGGAAATTACATTAGTATCATGATTCGAAAACCAAAAAGGAAAAAATCCATACTTACCTTTCTTAAACAAAGGCATAAGAATGAAATTTTTTGGTTTGATATTCACCTTAATTAGTCATTGGGACGCTCTCGAAGTATCACACGGCTTGGATCCAAGTCGGTCACGCGGTTAGTAAAGCCTGGCCAAGGGTTGTTGCATACCCAAGGATCGAACTCGGGCAGATCCCGAACGATTCGTCCTTAAGTAGCAGTGCGTTAACCACTTGCATTCAACCACTTGGTTTGGCATAAGAATGAAATAAATTGTGATATTCTTTGTTAGAAACCTCAAATTTTGTGTATTTGCTGTATTTGTATATTAAAAACGAAATATCATCAGTATCATGCAATCAAAAAGGAAAAAGGCCACACTTGCCTTTTTTAAACAAAAGCATAACAATAAAAAAAAATCGTGATATTTCTCTTAAAAATCCCATACTTTTCATTTCTGGATTTAGAAACTAACAATAATTCCATATGTATCATGATTGGTTAATATTTAGAAACTAAAAACCCCTGTTCGGTATAAATCTAATGTGTATAATACATTATATATACTGGATCAAAAAAAAAAATACATTATATATGAACCACACTAAATATTAAATTAGAGATACTTTTTCTTGTTGATAAATACTTCCCGATACTACAGAACAAAAATGAAATACATATAGTTCTCTATTCAAGTCAAATTCTTATGATGATGTGGAAACCATCCACATTCGGTTCTTCTCAGGATATTCTGTTTGATATTTTCGATCTTTCATAATATTCTTCACAAAGTTTCCTTGTGTCTCTTCTACACATCTCACTTAATTTCATCCATAGTCTAATGCTTTTTCGGAAAGTTCTCACATATTCTATGTTTTTCGCTTTCACTTCCATTATTCAGCTGTCAAATACCTTACGCAATTAATCTACAATCTTCTAATCTTAATAGAGAACGCTAAAATCAGCTGCAAGTGTACTCACATTCTAGCTGGTTCACGCGGATGTGCACAATACGATTAGTTTTCTAAATCCATCTCTCCAAACAAATTAGTGTCGAAATCAAAGCATTATTTTATATGCTAATTAAATAAAAAACGCCAAAAGGGTAACTTATGAAAAGATTCCTCACCCAGCTTTGTTTCGTCCAGAAGCATTTTTCAAGTTTGTTCAGTGCAGAAGCATGTTTAAAGTCAAACTTGAAAACTTATTAATTATTATCTTCGTTCATCCCTACCAAATCCTCCTTGGCTTTGTCCAGTGTTGTCTTTATCTAGCTGTATGAGATCCTTTTCTGCTATTCATACCAATGCTAGTCTAGTAAATGCTTGAGAGTGAAATAACTAATCTAGCTACTACTAGTCTACTAGTGGTGGAAAATTGGACAACTTCTCTCTTTTTTCATCACATGGTACGAAACATTTCTTTTTTCTTTTCAACAGAAATTAATCATCCTTTTAGGAGAAATGCAAAGTCATTCCAATAGGAATTACAAAACACTGATTATTAGGTTATACTACTTATTATACGAATTAAATTTTGATGCACTGTCAGTATAAAGAATAGTCAATTAATCTGAGCTATAGGTCAATGTTAGTAAGTTAATTGTTATGTTAGTTTTCTTCTTGGTCAAGGTTTGAAACACGTATCTCATGTTCTTTAACACCTTATACCCTTAACTCAATCCAGTTGAGCTACGCAATGCTCGCTCTTTAGGAGTTAACCTTAGTTTATACAACAACTTAAAGAGTGAATCACTATTTTGGTCTCTAGAATTGTATGGTGGTGAGTGGTGACAACTTGATCCATCACATTAAGAAATTGACAAAAACGTCTCTCAAATTAAAAAAAGTTCATCATATTAGTTCAATTTGGCTATGTTTTTCAATTTTAAAAACAAAATATAATGCATGTTGGAGACTAATTTGCCACCGCCCTATATTTTCAGGGACAAAAAAATGATGATTCACTCAAACTTGAAAGAATAGGTAAGACATTGCCATTGCAAACTATCACGTGGATGTCAATTCCTTTTTTTTTTTTTAAATTATAAAAGTGCAATTATACCAATAAATGAGCAGCAAAATGCAATTCACTTTTTTTGTGCATAAAGGGATTCAACGAAAAACAAGTGGATTACTTGTTTTCTTAAAAGTAAAATGGATTGGTAGCTGGGTAGTTTGGATTTTGCAAAACAATATCGTTAAAGAGTGGCTTTTTTCTTAACGAAAAAGTAACATTACTAATAACTATGTACAACGTGGAAATATGCGATGGCTTCACAGATTTCTACCATCTCATTTTATTCTTCTCTCATTTTTTCTCTCTCTTTATATTAGAGGGAAAAAAACCAAAAAATCAAATATACTATTGTGTAGAATCCACCTCAAACTTTTTTTTTTCTTTCTCTCTCATAACATGATAGAAAAAAGAAATGGATCCTAATCTTGGCTTCACATATGTTTCTTACAAAATAATTTAGCGCCTTTTACCCATATAGCAGAGAACTGTTCACATTCCAAAAGGAGAAAAAGAGGAGGGGAGGGGGACAACTATTCATGGGATAGACAACGTTGTAGGGAGCCAAAAGATGCTGAATCATAATATAACAGCAGTTGAATAAGACTATGGAGCATCCGTAATAAGTTAAAATACATTACATGGCAAAAACATATATCCCTGTTAATGTTACTATCAATCTGAAATTCTGCCTCTGTGGAGTGTGGAGACAAAGAAAGTGATAGTGGAACCTCATTTCTTTTTTGAGGGCTCGAGGACAATACTTCCAAAATAAGTTGTTTTGGAATTCAGGTGTCACTAAACCATCCCTCTACACTTCTATTCTCTTCCCCTTTCTTCTTTCTTTCACTTGAGTCAAAGTAAGATTTTTTGGCACTTTGCTTCAATAACAAATAAATTAACATTAAACCAATTAAAAAGATATTATGTTGAACTTGAAGCTATGAATGTACCTACAATTTTTTTTTTTTCACGCCGCCATGTATACAAACAAAGCCGTTTTGCTGTAAATCCAAACATTTTAAATTGCACAACATGGAGCATTGAACCTTCTCAGAGTTCCTTTTTCTAGCCTTTATGAAACTTTTGTTAATTCACTCCCCCAATTTTAGACGTATGACATACTATATCAGACAAAGTTGTAGGAAACTAGTTCTTTATTTCAAAATGCACTATGCTTTCTGACTAAATCTAATAAAAGAAAGTAAATAAATAAATTACACTTGGTTTTTCACTTTCATTGGATCTGAATCATCTCAAGCGACTCATTGGACCCTTTTACTCTTGGAAAGAAGTGTAAAAAATAGGGAGATCTAAAACTAATGGATTCGTTTTTTTGGTCAAACCCAATGGATAGAAATTAAGAACATAAGAGGAGAGCCTAATAAAGATATCCAAAATCAATGGATAGAAAGAAGAATATTAGAGGATAAAGCTCATCTAAAATGAGCAAATGTGTAAAAGTAAGAAAGTAAATATGTATTCACCATTGATTAATTAAAGTACATTAAAATTTCAACTCACTTTATATAACCAAGGGTGAATACATCCCACTTTCTCACTTTACACATTGCTCACTTTACCCAAATCCAACCTTAGAGGGGAGCCTAGAATAGGGAGATCTAAAATCAAGAATGGAAAGAAGGAAGAACATTAAAGCGGAGTGACATCAGATCTTAATTGAAAACCTTACGATATTAAGATTATGAATTCAACTAATTATAAAGTCTAAGTTTGTCTATTCATAAAAACCGTGGGTGCTTGGAACTGGTACTTGAATTCCAACAATTACTTGTATTCAAAGCATGAACCTAAGAAGCAGCAAATTATTATATATGTTATAATCTGTTAGGTGGTTTTATTGCACACGCAGCATATGCATGGCATGTACATGCCAAATCCAAATGTAAGATGGATACTCCCAAATATTGGAGAATCAATGTTACATTCTAAATGACAACTTAGGGACCTTCTACCTCCAATTGATAATATAGCAAATTCTGATGATTTGTCCCATCAAAACCGCAGACTTGTACAATAAATTTGAGACTAAAAGTGCTAGAAGGAACTTGGATGACAGAAACTTAAAAACAGTTGTGTGCTACTCCAAGGTACTCCTGCACATCCTCTAATGTTGTGCTTGGATTACCATCTGCTTGTTTTGATAGTTTCCCCCCTCAAAGTCTCAAACATTGTAGTGTGGAAATACCAAATTCTTTCCTTCTCAGTTTCCAAGAAATTTTAACATTAAGGATCTTTGAATCCCTGAGGGCCTGGTTTCCAGTTGATGTGTTCACCATCAACCAGCCAGGAAGTGTATACAGTAAAACCTGGTTATAGGCAGAATTCTTGACTGTGAGATGACCAAGAACCACAAAATAATCTGTTTGAGAAGCCACACTACGATCACAACCATATGGTCTGGATTCCAGTCGCAGTTTATCAAATGGAGCATCTGAACTATAGCACATAGGCAAAGCTCAGATTTCTGTCAAAGTGTATCCATTCATTTCAATAGTACCTTGGTGAATAACCCACCTAGGGGTATTTCCCTTGTGTTCACTTGATAGGACTACTTTGCTAAATTTGCTTGAGAGATGATTCATTTCCAACGATGTAAGTAGTATGGACATTCTTTTGTTGATGGTGGAAATGAACTCAAGTACTAGTCCCAGTGAAGAATTAGTGAATTACTATCAGATTTCACCTGCATTAGTCATGGACTTCAGGTGGGAACTAGATTAAGAAAAGAGAGATCTGATAGGAATATCAAGCTGTATACAATGATTTTGGTGAACTTGTTTGAATGTGCATTATACCATAGGTCAAGGAAAGATAACCTATTTCCCTTCCCTCAAATAGGTAACCAGCTTCAGTTCTCTAATAAAGATATAAAACTAATTTTTTATTTTTATTGTTTTGAATTAGACTGCTTTATTGACAGCTATTTCAAATTTTCAGGTTAGATGAGTATGATGGGCATGCAGTCTCTCTATCATGCTTCAAAGGTGAAGCTAGATTGGTTTACAGAATAAATGAAGTGGATATGCAACTCACTCGAAATAAACTCTCCTTGAAAGATTCTCCTCTCCGAAGTAAGTGTCCCCCTTCAAGAGATCCTTTGAATGTAATGTTCCCCCTCCACTATAAGAAGCCCCCTTCAAACTATTTGTTATTAAGATTTAAGCAAGACATGGAATACTTGAGATCTTTGATCATAAAAAGTTCTGAAATGTAGTAATTTAATACTAATTAAAAAGAGAAGGATCGAAAAGAAAGGAGACATTCAAAATCATAACAATGCTGCGACTTCGAAAAAGCTAAAAATGCATAATAATATGATAAGAGTTTGTGGTTGCACACTATCTGGTCAGCCATTAAATTCTTACAAACAAGCTCCAGAGGACAGCCGCATAATTGAAGCAATATGTAATAACTAATCATATTTCTATACTCAGGTCACCAAGATAGGCTATCCAAACTCAACAAGGAAAGAAAGAACCACTCTGAATTTTCTGCAATTAATCTGTATATCTGAGTTAATAATTTTTGCCAGATATTGTTATAGAATATACTTTGAATATTGTGAAATAAATGCAATATACCCATTCTGTCACAATTTCCTGTTAAAGAAAATTATAAACATTGGATGATCACTTACTCTACAAGAATTTGAATAGAATTTGCAGTAGCATCAGCAAACTCAGGGAGTGGCTGCACACAAGTACATGAGTTGGGATCATATATATCATATGATCAACAGACATGGCTATGAGCCTGCGATATATTGTATAGTTATGATTAAAGGAAAATGAGTTTGTCATTCAATCATCCATTGCACAAGAAAAATAATATCGACAATTAACATGAAGATTTGGGATAAATATTGGAGTGTTTTTCAAATGATCACATATCCAAATCATCCATTCAGATTAGCTTTATTAGAATGATGTTACTTAAAGACAGCACTTAATCTAAGAAATGACAAAGAATAATTCAAAATTTGGTGCATATATATTAATGTTTTCTAGTTCCCCCTGGCCCCAACCTCTCAGGTGCATACCTGAATGTCTTGGGAAGAAATGTTGCACCAAGTAGCATCTGAGACTTTATCTCCGTCAACTGAAATATGATAACTGTATCCCTGAAAGTAACAGAATGGAAACATAAGGATACACAAGTATCGGATCTAAAATGTATTGCTTCTCCATTATGATTTAGTTACAAGAATAGTATCAGCAAACCATAAAAAGATGTGAAGCTTATCGTATAGATTGTATTAGTGAAGTTCATGTAAAGAATATCTTGAAACAAAACGACCCTCTAAGGTCTCTAATGCTCTAGTAGGATGTTCCAACGATGTTGACTTATAAGAAAATATGTAACGCCATATCAATCTCATGGACCATATGCTTTGTTTCAGCTAAAGTTTTTTGGAGGTAACAATTCAGAGATAACACTATATGATTATAATATACATGATAGTCATTAAAATGCAGGTATCATCTAAGGTGCACCACTCACCAAAGTGGTGCAGTGGTGCACCACCCACGTGTCATGACGTGGACCAATCATTTAGCCAAGTGTATGAGTGATAGTGTCTTTGACTTTTCAACGCAATCTGTAGTCAAAGTGTATTTCCCATGTATTTCTCATTTAAATATGGTCATTATGTATTTCAAGATCCCAAATTTAATATTATTAAATATTAAAGATTAACTTGCTCCATTTTTGTTTGTGTTTTGTACGTTCGAACTGTTTTTCCTTTTGCCATGAAATTGAAAGAGACCAGTCACAGTGAAACGTTCCACCGTCAATCACCGGCGCAGCACGCCGTCGTTTTGTCTTCATCTCGCGCTTGGATCTTATGCGTTCAGATCCTACCCCGGGGTCCAAGAAGCTCATTGCGCTCGGACTTGATGTTTTCGCCACTGTGAGTTCCGCCATCACCAGTGCGGTACGCTGCTTGGACTCTATTCGTCAGATCCGCCGTTGCCGTTGTCCAGGGTGGGGTTGTCGTGCGAACCAGAGCCCAAACTTCCACTGGTCGCCGCCGCTGTTCTTCTTTGTTTTTCTTCTCTCCTTACCTTTTCCCTCTCCGCCCCACCACGTCGAACTATCGCCGCCATAGAACACAGATCTGGCAACTGCCATGGAAAGGATGTTGTGCCAGCCCAGAATAAGGGTCTTGGGTCGGGTTGCTGGGTTCGACTGGAGAGTGAAGGGAGAGGGAGGATGGGTGGAAGACGACCACAGCGATGAGGTTTCAGTGTGAGAGAAGGAAGACGACCAAGACGACCACGGCGATGTGTTTAGGGACGATGATGGTTCACAAGAAGGGGCAAAGTGTTTCAGTGAAATAAATGTTTTACAATTTGTTAGTTATTTTATTCATTAATACGGGTCCCACCTATTATTAATGCTTGTATTTTGTAAAATACATATACAAAAGACCTTTCTAAAATACTAATAAGGTTTGACCAGTGGAATCTTATGTGGCAAAATTATTGGTCCACATCCTGCCACGTGGGTGGTGCACCACTGCACCATTTTGGTGGGTGGTGCACCATAACCTTCACCTAAAATGCATTAGATTTTAAGTATACAGTTTTTTGAGCACTCATTTGCCTCTTGGCATTCACGTTTTGTTCTTAGAATCACTTTTCCTGAAATTAAATTAAAACGTAATTCTATCAAATTCAATGTGGATAGAGTATTTTGAAACTTCTACTCATAACAGCAGCATCTAAATGCAACACACACATACACACAAAATCAAGAAGAGATGTGAACAAAATTCATAAAAAGGGGATAAAGATAAGATAAAAAATCGAGAGAAAAGAGATTAAAAAAAAAATGGAGAAATAGAGAGAGATGTGCCGGTGAAAACATTAATTATGCGAAAACATTATAAACTTCGAATATTCCACGGTCCACCACAAACACCACGTTATAAACTTGAAGCCCAGCTTAAAGATTACGCACAGTTAGTTAATGATCCATTTTTTATGGGCCATATAGGTATGGACCAATGGGCCGACAAGTGATATAGAGCGAGTTGTGCCCAATTAATGACCCTTCGCTGACAGTGACGAATGCTGGAAGAGCACGCCAACATTCTTAAATCTTACCACAAAAATCATATCAGTGAAAGAAAGGATAACGAAGCTACCATACAAAATCCACTCAAATAAAATCATTTAAAGCGAATTCAACATTTCTTGGTCATGCAGTCCGTCATAAGTAGTAATTACTTACATGATAACTTGACCTGTGAATAAAATGATTCAATAAAAACATAGCTAAGTTATTTAAATGCCAATAATTGCAACAGAATAATGGATTAGGAATCATTAGTTGGAACAAATTATAGTTAGTTTAAATTTTAAATAGTTGATCCATCGTTTTTGAAAAATTTCTGAATGTCCCACGCAGTACAGCAACCACTGCATATATAATATATATACCTTCGGAATCCGACATTTCTTTGTTTTGGTGAGAATTAAAGTAACGAAGCAGGTCAGTTCCAAGTGAAAGCTAAATGTGACCTAATACCTAATCACCTTACGCCTAAAGTCCAATTCCATATTCATAAAAGAAAATGATCATACTTGTTTATACCTGTTTGTTTATTACTATTAGTACATAGTACATACAATCATTGTATATGAAAAAGGGAAAGTCAACTTATGTTTAGCAATCTTCCACGCACACTTAGCTTTGAAGCCAAGTAACATTTATAACCTCCAAAAGTTAGTGTTCTTTCGTAGTATGGATCACACCCTACTAGTTTGTAGCAGTTGCAATTATCTACCATTCTTTTATCTTTTTTGTTAGTGCAACATGCTAATATTATAAACATGACCGATATGATTATATATGATATATCATATCATATCATATCATATCACGTTCTTGCACAAGATGTCTCACGAGATCAGAATCACCCTAAATAGGGGTTCTAAATAAGCTACCCTAACAGCTACACGGTGCAGTGCACTGTTTAAAAAATAAAATAAATTGGATGCATTCGGATATATATTAGTAGCGCCTTATCTTCCAATATTACTAATTAGAATTACCTATATAGCAAGGAAACTTAAATCCTTAATTGGAAAATTAAGGTGCACAGAAAGCGAGGCTGTTGGACTAAAGTTTGTGATGAGGATCACTTGCTCAATCAATTAGCTAGCATATCAGCTCACCTAAAACTGCTGTTACTAATTAACCAATTTGAAGAATGAATGAGAGAGAAATAATAGCGTAAAAAAAATTAAAAAAAATTAGTTTTTTTTTATTATATTCAAATATAACAATAATTGTATTTATTATATTATTTTACTCAACACAGAGAAAAAATCTAAATTTCTTTTTATAAAAGAAGCTTAGGGAAAAAAAATGATCATAGAAACAAACATATTTTTGAATCAAATGGTTGGCAATCTTTGGAAACGGGGACAAGTATCAAAATAAACTATGAAATGTTTTTTTTTTTTTTTTGAAAGAATAAACTATGAAATGTTGAGAGTTGAAATTTATTTTAAAGCAAAATCTAAATTAACTAGTTAATTTGTAACTTCGTATGATTGTAATATATGGGTATTTAACTACTTATGTTACAAGAAATTCATATTCAAGATGTTTTAACTACATGTTATCTATTTTTTATATGGGCCAAATGCTATTAGGCCCGTCACATTTCAAGGTGGACCCGTGTATTTTCATAAATGACATTAAATATTAAATATCTAATAATATTTACAGGTTACAAGTGTCAACATTGATACATAACCGACTTTTGCCCGAAATGAATAGTACTGCCTCCTTCAAAGCAAAGCAAAACTAAAATAAAAAAGCAAATTAAATAATTGCAACCTATTTATATATCAATTTAATTAATGTTCCTAATAAAGGACATAAAACAATTTCTAATGTTAACATAGTAAAGCCAATTATACACTTCTATTCATATATATATATGAATATATATATTTTATCATCTAATTGTAATTGATTTTATTAATATTTTTACACTATGTAACTTATGTGAACTTAAATGTTTGTTACTAGCATTTTACTGTTATCAATAATATAAGAACAACTATGTTATTTGAACACAAAATTTAGATACCGTATGTGATACCGTATATATTTATCTCTATCTCTCACTTACTTTTTATCTTCCTGTATACACGCATTCAAAAAATACACAATAAAAACAAAGAGACACCATTTGGTGTCCCATTTTTTTTGTGTTTAAAAAATAATTGCCTATAAGAATGAACAAGTCCCCGCTAGTGGCCATTGTTGGTATCTTTTTTCACTTCTCATTTATTAGTCTATTTCACTTATTAAATACTTGTTTTATAGTAAATTTTAGAGGGAGTAGAATGAGAAAATGTGATTGATTTCGTACTTATTCTTTTAATTAATTACTTAATTATTTTGTTAAAAAAAATCACAATTTAATAGTCTATCTTAGGTCTTTAAATTAATTGATTTAAAATATTTATAATTAAATTATTTCTTTTTCTCATTTTAAACATTTTATAATTAATTTGTGGCTTTCCTACTATTTTTAAAAATGGATAAAATATAAAACTCCGTGAATATTTTATCAAGTATCAAATAAGAACATGAAAATTTAAGAAGCGCATCATACAATACAATATTAATAAATGGAAGCAATAAAGAGTTTAATTTCTATAGTCAGGTGTAATGAGTTTTACATTAACATTCAATGACATTTTGACGAATCAGTATTAATCTTATTTATCTATTTTAGTTGTTAAAATTATAAAAATACAAATGTTAAAATATTAGTGGATGATAGTGCATACTACTTTAACCAAATAATAAATTTGAAAAGTTTTACAGTGACCTAAAATTAATATTTTGGAACATTTAATTTTATTCCCATTATTAATTATTAATAAGGTACGTAAACCAAAAGGTTGCCGGATATGGCAATTCACACCAACCATTATTTGGTAACTATATGCTTGATATACTTTGATTAATTCATTTATATTTTTGCTGGTTCTCTCTCCATTCAATAATTATCATTTTTCTTTTCAGTATATAGATGCTGGTTCTTAATGATTCCCAATTTTCTTCCTTTTGACAAATATTGCATATGGAAAATGCAATTCTTCAATCGCTTTCTTCTGCTTCCACTTTTCATATATATATATATATATATATATATATATATATATATATATATATATATATATATATTTTATTTTATTTTTTCTTCTTTTATAGCTGAATAGTTTTTCTATATTAATGAAACCAATAGTTAGTGACACAGGTGAAACAACCCAACAAACAAATAGAAGCAGGTTGGGTTTGGTGTATGCATGCAGAATGAAGCCACCATTCTCACCACCCTCTTCTTCTCTTCTCAGAAGCAACAAGCCTCGTCTCTCCCCATACCTCATCACCCTCGTAGCTTTCATTCTCTTCGTTACAATTCTCTATGGTGAAGACTTCATGTGTATCTTCGGCCAACAGCTCCAACTCTATCCTAATCCCGACACAGTACACTTCTCCTCCGGAACACGTGAGTTCAAGCGCGATGTTTTTTTCTCTTTTGATATTTTCCTTTTTTTTTGTTTATTTGGAGTATTGTTGTGTCAGCTGAATTGGGTTTTGTTGTGAATTAAAAAAGAGAGGGTGAAGCGGCAGAAACTGGCGTTTGCGGTGGGGAAAGCGGAGGAAGGGTGTGACGTATTCAGCGGGAGGTGGGTCCGGGACGAGTTGACTCGGCCCATGTACGAGGAATCGGATTGTCCCTACATACAGCCGCAATTGACTTGTCAACAACATGGACGGCCCGATAAAGAGTACCGGCATTGGAGGTGGCAGCCTCACGGTTGTGATCTACCCAAGTAAGTCACTTTAGTTGGTGTATACTTGTTATATTTTTAACGGGTCAAGTATTATGTGGGTCGGGTCGATATGCAGGACAAGTTTCTGTGCGACTCGTCTAAGACCATGTGTCAGTGAAGATGGTATTTGCACTGAATTCATTACTGTATGAGAGAAAAATAATAATAATTTTAATTTGTTAAAATATTATTAGATATTAGTATAAGAATAATTTACACTAAGAGAGTACCTAAAAGTTAAACTTTATTATTATATAGTCAAAGAAAGAGCCAGCTACTTAAAATTATGTATTTATTTGTGTTTAGTTTTGTATAAAAATCAAAATGAGTTGTATGTTCTGGATCAGGATGATATAAGGGTTATGTCCATACACACCAAAATGTGATAAGTGATCTCTACCGTGTAGCTGATCTTCGACTTTTTAAGTGAATGATAA
The DNA here is from genome assembly GCA_035048595.1 of Echinosophora koreensis. Classification (NCBI taxonomy): domain Eukaryota; kingdom Viridiplantae; phylum Streptophyta; class Magnoliopsida; order Fabales; family Fabaceae; genus Echinosophora; species Echinosophora koreensis. The sequence goes on along the minus strand of JAPCYP010000019.1, from coordinate 3,795,648 downwards.
AATTGTTTTGGTAGATGCTGGAATGGCTATTTGACTAGGATCCTCTCCAAGTTTTCAATGATTTAATAGGGTGAGGGGAGTCTTTGATGAGTTTTAATAATGTAATCAATGAAAGATATTAAATGTTTTTGGCTTTTTGCAATGATTCATTGTACCAAATTACAATGATCTCAACCCAAGTGATACTCCAGTGTTTCATTGTACAAAATTACAAATATAACCTACTTTCTATGACCAATACTGCAGATTCAATGCCAGCTTGATGCTTGAAACACTTCGTGGGAAGAGGATGATGTTTGTAGGAGACTCTCTCAACCGTGGTCAGTATGTCTCATTGGTATGCCTTCTCCACCAGCTCATTCCTGAAGATGCCAAATCCATGGAAACCTTTGATTCACTCACTGTATTCACAGCCAAGGTAAAGTAACTTCTGACTTATTTTCTAGTTTTAGCTACATTGTTATGCCACCCCTTTTCTCAATATTCATTTTGCTGTGTTTATTTAGGAATACAATGCTACAATTGAATTCTATTGGGCACCTTTTCTTCTTGAATCGAACTCGGACGATGCTGTGGTTCATAGGATATCTGATAGGATTGTCAGAAAAGGTTCAATCAATAAGCATGGCCGGCATTGGAAAGGTGTTGACATTTTGGTATTCAACACTTATCTTTGGTGGATGACCGGATTGAAAATGAAGATCTTGTATGTTCCTCCTTTGTACTCAAAACAGCTATTTGTTTAGGCCTCTCTAATTTCTCTTTCCAATGGCTTTTGAAAAATAATACTCAATCTCTCCTCAAATTATTATCAGGCTTGGATCTTTTGATGATGAAGTAAAAGAGATTGTAGAGATCTCAACAGAGGATGCTTATCATATGGCAATGAAAAGTATGCTTAGATGGGTGAGGTTAAACATGGACCCAAAAAAGACTAGAGTATTCTTCACCAGCATGTCACCTACTCATGGAAAGTGAGTATAATTTGCAAACAACAAAAATGATTTTATATATTTAACTCATCCCTTGACGCAGGAGTCATTCGGGCTTGAAGATATATCTACCTTAGTGTTTTTCAATACTTTTTATTAGAAGGATGGGGTAATAAGGATTGAACTTTAAGCCATTTGGTCACAGAGGCTTTAAGAACCAACTCTCCCAAAAGTTTAAATGTTTAAGTGAAAGGACATAAATAAATCATTTTATTTATATCTAACTACACACAGACATATATCACCATTCTAATTAATTTTCTGTGTTGAAAAAATACACTGTGAGGGTCATATTCTAATGTTCCTTTCATATGTGACTGTGGGGGTTCCTCTGCTTCTCATGCATCAATACTCACATGGAGGAATGATAACAACACACTCTTTAACACTTTATTTCCAACACACTATTTCCTTTTGGGTTGAAATTCAAGTTGGACCCACTATTTTGAAAATGGGTCTTTCAAATTATATGGGTCTCACTTGAATTATGTAGGACTCGTGAATTTCAACCAATAGTAAGGAGTGTAGGTTGGAAAAAGAGTATTAGAAATTCTCATATGGAGTCCTAATATTTCAAATATATATGACAGGAGCATAGACTGGGGAGGTGAAGCTGGAGGGAACTGCTACAATGAAACAACTCTGATAGATGATCCCACATACTGGGGCTCTGACTCAAGAAAGAGTATAATGCAAGTGATTGGAGAAGTGTTCAGCAAATCCAAAGTGCCCATTTCATTTCTCAACATCACCCAGCTCTCTAGTTACCGCAAAGATGCACACACTTCAATCTACAAGAAGCAATGGAGCCCATTGACTCCAGAACAATTAGCTAATCCAGTTAGCTATGCTGATTGTGTGCACTGGTGTTTGCCTGGCCTTCAAGATACATGGAATGAGCTTCTGTTTGCCAAGTTATTTTACCCTTGAAAATCATTCTATTGGGTCATTCCATATATGGCACGTTATTTGAAAGTGGGAAGCTATAGCATGCATGCGGCCATTAATCATTCTTTTGTTAGCAACTGATAACTGGGATGGTAAAAGGGAAGAACCAAAGAAGAGATAGAGGATTTGTGTAAAATAATAGTTGCCATAAAAATTATATATATATATGAGAAAAATGAATTGATTTTCTTTTACCCTGTAGCTGAAAGTTTTGCTGGTTTTTTGTTCATCAGAATCATGTGCATAGACAGCATAGTATTTGCTTCATTGAATTGCCTTTTGTGTTGTTTTAGACTCGTATGAATGATAAACTTTCTGAAGACTATGAATTTTTTGAGAGAATAAACAAACGGTGAAAAGTTACATTTAGTATTTTCCCCCCTTAATTTTAGGCTCATATCAATTCGTCAATTTCTTTTAATTGGGACTTCTATCGTTGTACCCGAGATTGGGCCTGGTTTCACCTTTCAAATTTCAAGATACATCTGATAATTGGGCCTTATCTGCTGAAATTGATTAAGAGAAACTAATATATTTATGGATTTCAAGGCTCAAGCCCCGTTATGGTAACAGCCACATCCATTTGTTTTAGCATTTTATAAGAGAATAATGCTTGAGGAATTAAACTTGTATATAGATATAAAATGATGTTTGCTTAAATAATATAATTCAGAAGTAAAAGGTTCATAAGGCAGCTTAGTGGATGATCGACTCTATTTTCCACATCCGACTTTGTTTTTTTGAAGAGAACATCCGACTTAAATCATGTCATATAATATATCATATATATTTTAATAAACCTACAATCATTTTAGCTTGATAATTGGACGATAACAACTCACCACCGTTAATCGAAGGTGTACTTTTACTTTAGATTAATTTAATCTTTTTTCTGCAAATCTATTTAATTTTAAATAAGTCATTACAATTTAATTTTTTTTAATTAAGTTCTTATATTTCTAATAATTTAAAATAAGTTTTATATTTAATAATTTTCAATTAAAACTCCATTAATTATGGAATTATTGTAATAAGTCTCTAAAACTTGTGTTAGTATGGCCCAATTTAAATTTTTTTTTTGAAATATAGATTTAATTAAAAAAATCGAACTATAGAGACCTATTAAAAAATGTAAAAATTTTAAGAATCAAAAGATTTATTTAACCTTTATTTTTAAATTACTACAATACTTGAAAAGAGCATTTTCTCTTCTATATATTAATATTTAATTGTAATTAATTATTAATTATTCTATATAAAAATATTTTTTATCTTAAATAAACGAGCCCTAAATTCTATCAATAAAGTAAGTTAATACCGCTTATTTGAGACATATATCTTTTGGTAGTTAATTATGGTTGACATCAATATTCCTACTTACAAATTATTGTCTCTTGGTTTTTTTAAAAGATTGCCAATAGTCTTCCTCTTATGTGATCATTTTACATTGAATTATTGAAAATGTCATATTAACAATTAATAATTTAATTTGTCACATAAACGTTTTAAGTCATTGTAAAATAGAGCAAGTGGAGAAATAATGAAGGGAAAGGAAGCAAAGATAAAAACCCATGAATTTCACGGGTAGTACACCATTAGTCCTCATAAAAGAACATGCCAGGCGAATATTAATAAGGCTGAAAAAGTTTCAATTTTTTTTAGTTAAACTAAAATGGATTTTTTTCTTAATTATCCATTTATACAGTTTTGTAATGTTGCATACCGTATAACAGGATAGATACGAACTAATACCTGGCATGTACATATTTGATAAGGATGCGCACTTCAATCACGAATTTATCCTCAAATAGGTGAATATGGAGGATTTCCTTCCTCCTTAATTTGTTTAATTGGTTGAGGAAAGTCTCATTCTCCCTTTGCGTTTTGGTCCCACTCAATGGTATATGGCCTAGCAATCTCCTTATGCAAATGCGAAAAATCATTTTTAAATCTTCGTGCTTGGTGAGAGCACCTGCATATTATTCTTGGTGGTAATTGCTGAAATCTAACTGGAGATAAATGTATGTGACCGATAAATAAGGAACCCTACAAACGGTTTTTTCATGGCCCACCGTCATACATCCGTTGTTAGATATAAATTTTCGGTGGAAATTTATGTGTTTAATTTTTCACCAAAATAAAGCAAATTAAAACATGCAGCAAAAACTTTCAGAACTGAGTATAAAGTATAATTATTTACTTCTGTTCCGTGAACTTCTACATCAAACATTTTATATTAATTTCTAGGTAGCTAGAGATATACCGACAAGGCAAGCTCTTTACAAACAACACACAAGTCCCTAGTGTTTATTTACCTTTAACCTTCAAGACCAACTCTCCAACCAAATATGTTCATAGAGGAAAGGTAGAGGGGAATCTTTTGAATCAGCTAATGGTAGAGGACCTAGGTCTTTGGAAATAGGGAGGGTAAATTGGGTTCCTAATGGTATTAGGTCATGGAATCGAAAAGAGAAAGTTTACATTAGGTAACGGCGTATTCAAAATTTTGAGAAGTGTTGTTTTTAGTTTTCTCTCGAAAGCTTACTTTTATGGCATGTTTGATGTAGGAGAGAAAAGGATAGGAGAGAAAAGATGATTTCCCCTTGTTTGGTAAGCAAGAGAGATAGAAAAGAGAGAAGAAATTGGGTGAGACCCATCCAAAATTCTATTCTCTCCAAAGATGAGAAGAAAATGAAGAAGAAGAGAGATTGATAAGTTAAATTACTCATCTACCATTTTCAATTGAATTAGATTAATAATTCAATTAAATTGAATTAAATTAATAATTAAATTAAATTGAAATTAATAAAGTAATTATATTAAATTAATAAATTTTATGAGTTAAAATAAATTAAATCAATTAAATTAATTTAAATTATTGATTTTTAAATTAACTTAATTAATTATGTTTTTTAGTTAAGGGTATTTTTATCTTTTTAAAAAGAACTGCATTTCTCTCTTCTCACTTTCTATCCAACCAAATAAAGGTGAGAGAGAATACACCTTTTTCTCCTCTGTTTCTATCTTGTTTCTTTTACACCAAACAACACATCAAATCTACTCTATTTCTCACATATTTCCCTCTTCTCATACTCTTTCTCACCTATTTCTCTCTTCTCCTTTTCTTCTCACAACCAAACAAAACATTAATGAAATTCTTAATCAATATACTTAGGATATTCATTAAAAAAACAAAAAACAAATCTTAGTTTGATTTGAAAAGGTCTTCTGCGTTAAATGATTATGAATATCTTCTAAGGCAACGTTTAAGATGCGCAAAGAATATTTGTGCGTGCCGAAGTGCATTACAATCAAACTGGAGCTATACCCATTTTTAGCATGTTATAATAATTAAGTACAACTTTTATTTATATATTTGCTTAAAAATTCCTATTGTTTATTTTTAATTTTTAATTTTTGTGAGAAACAGGGCTAAGGCCCAAAAAAGTTACACATAAATCATACCAGGGTAGAAACACCCAAAGAATCAGAGAGCAACACCTGACTAAACTGATTAGGTGGGCTCTCATATACAATCAAAGAAGAACCTAATTAAATCACAAGCTAATTTTGCAAGCTTATCTGAATCAGTGGTGGCATTGAGCATGATTTGGTGGTGTAACCGCATAGGGCCCCATTTTCTGGGGGCACCAAATTTGTTTACTTAGTATATATGTATTAATATGTATATTAAAATAAAAAAAATTATATAGTAAAGGTTTGTTTGAAGAATTACAAAATATTTTAGAAACTCTTGACCTTGATATTAATAATGTGATATGGCAAGGATATGATAATGGATCAAATATGAAAGAAAAACACAAAGGTGTACAAAAAAAAAAAATATTAGATATAAATCCTAGAGCATTATACTCACCATATGCGGTTGTCATAGCCTTAACTTGACACTTTGTGACATTGCAAATTCTTTTACAAAAGTTAAAGAATTTTTTTGGAGTGCTATAACATATTTACACTATATTTTCTCATTCCACAAAGCGTTGGAAAATGTTAAGAGATAATGTGAAAGGTTTAACTATTAAACCATTGGCACAAACATTGGGAAGGTCATGTAAACAACGTATTTGCAGTTAAAACTCAAGCTTTAGACATAAGAGAAACTTTACTTCAACTAGTTGAACAAGATAATGATTCAAAAATTAAGAGTGAAGCTGGTGTAGAGATGCTGTTGTGATTCATTTGCCATCAGTGAAGGATATTGCTGGTGTAGGGATGTTGTTGCAATATATTCGGGTTGATAGATATAAGTATAACTATTTTTGCTACAATTCTATTGTAGTTTGCTATTGTAATCTTTTTCTTTTCTTCCTCAGTAATATTTTGTTTCGCTCGAGGATGTATTAAAACAATTAATAACTAGTTTTAACACCTCTTTGTGCGCTTTTGATATATATATATATATATATATATATATATATATAAAGGGCACCAATTTCTCAGTATGCACAAGGCACCCAAAATCTCAAGGACGGCCCTGATCTGAATCATGCAGAGCACTGATGCGACTGAGATATGGAGGAGCTTCCGGGGAGGGTGGTGGGGGCACCATCGTGGCATGACGTTGTGTAACACCCTGTTTTTCTTAAAATGTTTTATTAAGTTAATTTTATTTATTTAAATTTGATGGTTAAGGGCTAAGTGGGATTCTAGCCTAAAAGTCCCTTTCTGGTACATGAGCACGCTCGTGCTCATCAGCCAGCAAGCCCGTGCTTAAAGTCAGAAGCGTGTCTCTGATTTTAAGTTGAGCACGCCCGTGCTCAATGCGTGGACCGCGTCTCGCTGACGTTAATTGGAGCACGACCGTGCTAGAGTGCTAAGCACGACCGTGCTCAGGTCCGAACGTTAAATACGTAAACAGAGTCGAGGGTTGGCAGATAACCCTACTTTTGGTGTAGTGCAGCAGCCTTTGTGAGGCCAGAACTAGCACTCCTCCTTTTTCCTTCCTCTTGATCAGTTTTGGGAGCCTTGGGAGATCGCTAGCTTAACTGTGTCAGTGTATAGGTAACGTTCCTTACCCTTCCTTGGTTTCCTTTCATTATTGTGAATAGGGAACTAATCCTTGGTTTGTTTTGTTGATCCAAGGTTCGTGTTGGTGTGAGTCGCCGTAAGGGGAGGAACCGGTTCGTCGTTGGGGACCGTCAGTAGAGCAACCTTCAATCCAGGTATGGGGAGAAGTGGGATTGTATTCATTAGGCAGTAGGTAGTGTAAGGTAACTGGGTCCCCATGATCCCGATGTTATTGTATGTTGTATGATTGCGTATTAAACACTGTTTCTATCGATAACGTGCTATATTTGATTAATTGAGTTGTTGTATGTACGTTATGCATATGATGGTTGTCTATAAATATGATGATATGTATTTATTGATTTAATGTTGTTGGATGGTTGGTTGTTGTGGTTATCGCTGTTATGATGAGTTTAATGCTGACCAAACTGTTAAAGTAAATAATTAAGTTTAATAAACGAGTTAAGTCTAGGTATTAAATCCCTAATTGATTTAGTTAACATTCGGTTACTGTTCCTGCCTAGAACAGTGCAGTCGTGCATTGAGCACGACCGTGCTGAACAGGGAGCACGACCGTGCTCCCATTTAAATTCTGGAAAATGGCCGCGCTGCTCAGCACGGCCAAGCAGGTTAAACAGCACGATCGTGCTGCTGAGCACGACCGTGCTGAGTGTGAAGCACGACCGTGCTTAACTTAAAAGGGCAGCACGCCCTCACGTGTCCAAGCACGACCGTGCTAAGGTCTAAGCACGACCGTGCTGACCTCCTGGACAGTGATACAATTAAAGGACTTAAGGGTTTTTAACCCCATTCCCAATGATGATAAGTTGAGATAACTAATCAAAGATAAAGATTAGACAACCTGGTTATTAATTATATAAGATAATTAATTAATCAAATGATAAGTCGGTATCGGTTGGTTACCGCACGTTGATAAGTTGAAGTCTTGGGTGCTTATAGACCCAAGCACGTTGAGTTGAACCTTGGTGTTTATTGGCCAAGGGAGCCTTGACCCCACGGTTTGGGTCTAAGGTCACGTTGAGTTTGATGTTGAAAGTCTTGGGAGCTTCATGGCCCAAGCAAGGAGGTGGTTGAGATTGTTCGTTGTTGTGCCATTTGCATAAAGCATTGGAGTAGTTGATGGGGGAGGTTCGACAAAGGGGAGATCGCTCGAGAGTACGGTGATCTGGCCATCCACGGTAGGTCACCCAAGGTTTGGTGACCGAGGCCCCCCGTGATGAGGCATCCATGGTTTGATGCATTGGCTATCCATGGGGTTCACCCAAGGTTTGGTGAACTGCCGGTGTTGGTGCTTTTATGGCCAATACAGATATGTAACTCCAAAGTCGTTCATCCTGAGTTAGTTTGGATCCACATGCATAGTTGGAGTAGCGGAGTAGTTGATGCATTGCATAGCATAGCATACTTGATTGTTATGATGCTGTTGGATGTTGATGTATGCTTATGTGTATGTTTACCTTGCGTACTATTCTCCTGCTGTTTATATGATTACATGAATCTTACTCCCTGTATTGTTTGTGTTTGGCCTGATTGGCATTTGCAGAGGATGACGAGCAGCCCGGAGAGGAGTGACTCTGAGGAGCCGCCACTCATAGTAGGGTTGTTTAAGTTTAGATAGTTTGTTTTCAGTTGTATTCCGAGGATTTAATTCCGGAACGGTTATACCAGCTCTGAATTGTGACATCGGGGTTGGGTTATTTATTTGTTTATGTTTTTATTTGATTAAACTTATTTTGTTATTTTCCGCGTTGTAAACGAGTTCATGTGGGACTTTTCTACCCATGGACAATTGTTTCATTTAATTCAGTTAAATGCATGTTTTTCTTTTATTTGTTTTATATTTAAATGCCTTATAACATGCGGGGTAGAAAGGTGTCACATGTTGAAACCACCGTTAAGTGAGATATAGCGTAACATGATTTACAAGTCTGTGGCACAAAGGACCTCATAGCAAAAAAGAGTGCATTCGTTTGGAAGAACTTATTTGAATTAATTATCTCATGACGTAAGCGCTTACGTAAATGTTTGAAAAAATTAATAAAAATAACTTATAGTATATTGGGTCTCAAGATAGCTTATCAAAATAATTTATATGAAGTTTATAGAGAGTTTAAGCTCATAAGCTGTTTGTTTATAGGAACAATTTATAATCTCTTATATTATAATTAATTATTTATCATGTATTCAAAGTTCAAACACATTCAAAGCATATTTTCACTTCAAAACCGGTTACTTCGATTCCCTAACATCATTTGCGACCGTTGATTAACTTTCATTTTCTATCATTCAATATCCATCGTCGGATGTGCAGCCCAGTTTCACAATTTTTTTATCCGTAGCGGAAGGATTCCATCTTTTAAGGACTCGTTTGGTGGTTAGGATAAGATGGATGCAGAAAGGATAAGAGAATAGGAAAATAGTAGGATATGATATGAGTAGGATAAATTGTTATCCTATCCGACGTTTGGTGTCCACTGGATAACATACTGGATAGTATTATAATTTTAGTATGAATTTTAAAATTTTCTATTTTGTTATAAATGTTTTAATATTTATTATATTTTAGTTTTTTATGATTTTATTTTTTAAATTATATAAAAAGACAAAATTGTCCTTGTGATAAAATTACATATATTTATAATTTTAATATTCATTTTTAATTTTTACTTTATATATAGTTAAATTATTAGAATAATTTTTAATATTTTTCGGTTTTTCAAAAAAATATAAAAGAAAAAAAGTAGCCTCACGACAAAAAAAAAATTAAAAATAATTTTTTAATATTTTATATTTTATTATACCTTTTTTTTTTGTAACCATGTTATATTTTATTATACTTTAAATTATTATTTTATATATAATTTTTTTTATATTTTATTATACTTTAAATCACCTTATCCTATTATGTTGAGTTCTAACACAGTCATCCCTTCAGGATAGAATTTTAACTAGATGAACATGATATGATAGGTGACAGGATTGATCTATCCTATCTTGCTGGCTCACCAAACAATACTTTCAGACAAGATATGATAGCTTATCCTATCTTGTCTCTCTTATCCTGACCACCAAATGAGCCATAACTGTGAAGTATATACAAAGAAAAGGGGTGAAAAACCATTGATGAAGTCTCTTCTTGCCCACTTGCATGCTATCTTGGCATTCCATTCAACCCTACGGTTCTTATTTACTATATAATAACAACAATAACACATAGAAAAAGGGTAAAGAATATTGGTGAGGAGACAAAGAATGGCAACTTGACTTTTTTTACACATCAAGTTGAGTTCAGCCTAAGCAAGTTGCAGTTCATCAGAGGTTGATTCGGCCACCACATAAAATAGAAAATTAATACTTAAATGATGTCGTAATCCATATATAAATACAACAATCCTTGTTGTACAGTAAATCTCCAAAAACGTTCCTAGAATATCCTTTTCCCATATTTTTCTTAAAAAAAAAAACCTTTTCCTTTATCATAGTTTCAATTCTATCTGATATCCATAATCCATTCACCAAAAAAAGTTCTATCTGATATCCTTTCTTGACTGGGACGGATTAATACTTTTTAGGGCTAGAAATTTTTTTTTTGAAACTTCCGAGTAAATCGTAAATCGACATACTTCATTAGACCAACTTCTTAGATTTTTCCCAATTTGAAGCCTTTATTCAAGTTTTTCTATTGAAAAAATTAAATATCATTGTTGCGTGTAAAATAAGTATATATATATATATATATATTATAAATTAATTTACTATTACAAAAGGAGTCTTGTTAAAGAAGAAAACCTACTTACAATTCTATAGGTACATTAGGTGCTATTCCCTCCGGTCCTTATTATAAGAGGTAAATGACTACTTTTTTTTTGTCCAAAATATAAGAGACATGCATGTATTTTGACAAATATTAAATGCTCATTTCCAATTTTATCCTTATTTATAATAGGGTTTATATTTACGAGACAATGCAACTTTCAATACAAGTAGGTTTATTCATTAATTATTGAAGGGTTAAATTTGTAAATTTATATGAATATTAATCACAAATAGCTTATTTCAATGCATTTCCTTGGTCTGTATGTTTTAGGGTTTTGCCTCTTATATATAGGATCAGAGGGAGTATTTTCTAATAGGATCACGACATGTGTAACAACTCATACACATCTATGTTTTCATTAATGAGTTGTTGCATATGTCATAATTCTATTGAAAAAATCACCAAACATACCTATGAAATTATAGTAAGTTTTATCCTTGTTAAATGCACACTGATAAGCATTTACCTAACAATAATAATTAATGTAAAACTGGGGAAACCTAACAAAAGGCAACGAATTCAAAAAATAAAATAAAATCCAACAATCTCTTCATTCATAGATAATTATCGACTCTGCTACCAATTAAAAGTAATATACGTAGAAACCCAATGTATACTGGTTGACTATGGTTACAGCTTCCAATCAAGATTAATTTGATGCAAAAGAAGCACCTGCAATCCTCCATCAAAATGAATGGTAATGAAACAATAGAAGAAGAACAAGATCAGATAGAACTAGAACTACACACACATTTATATATATGAACATGACATCATATATACTCACATTAAACCGTTGCAATCTGACCAAGAGTCCTCAAAAAACAAACACCTACGTACTGGTCTACCTAGTAGCTACCAATTCCCAATACGAGCTCATGTATCTAACTATCTATGTCCTTAATGTCCAATCCATGATACAAGTACAGGATACAAGACAAGATACAACCCATACTCGGAACAAAAAACCACTAGGGAAAAAAGAGAAGAAGAAAGAAACACGAGAGAAGAGGGTTTCACACTTTCACTTTCACTATAGTGTTGCCGAGTGTTCAGTATTTTGAATGACGCGATTTTCTCTCCAGCGACTGCAAGTTGCACCGTACGATGGTGTCCACAAACACGCAAGTCTCTTCCTTCGTGTTACCCTGCGGTACGTCAACGACGTAAGATTCGATGACAACTGTCCCTCCGTCACCGTCACCGTGAAGCGTAGTCACCGACCGGTAGTTCCTCAAACGGTGGTCGCCGCCAACCACGCTGAAGCTGATGACGTGGCGCTCCTCGTCCAGGATCTCCAACCGCTCCGTGCTCGACACGGCGGGGAGCCCCGACACCACCCGCACCTCCCGGATGGCGCCGACGTGGAATACATCGTCGCCGCCGTCATCGGAGACCACGTGACAGCTCTTCACGAAGTGCTTGTAACCTTGCGGGTTGTCGAAGCGCCGAACGACGGACCACACGGCGGAGATGGGGGCGTCGATGTGCTGGATCACGACGGAGCAGCACTGGTTCGGCCCCACCAAGTGCGAGTGGTGGCGAGCCACCGTGTCGGGAATGGTTACTTTGGTGAAGGAGAGAGGCTGACGGCGCACTTGTAGCGGCGGCGTTTGCGCCTGCTTGGGGCAGTTAAAGCCGTTGGCGATGGCGGTGGCTGTGGCTGTGTCGGTGGAGGGGTTGAATCGGTGGAGCTGAAGAGGAGAAGGCATTTTTAGTAAAAATAATAATAACAAAATAAATGTTTTGCTTTTCTCTCCTCTCCACCAAACCTTAGATTCTAGTTTTGTTTTTAGAAACTAAGGTGGTGTGTGAATTTATGTCTATATTGTTGAATTAGAATACATATATATGAGGAGGGTGAGAGGGCAAACAAAGTGTGTAGTTTTGGTTTGTGCGGTTTGGGGTTAATATTATTTTTGTAATGCAACTTGGACTAATTTTGGTGTTTTCATGAGGAGAAAGAGTGTTTCCTTTCTTTCTTCTCTGTCTTTGGAAGAGTGTGTGAGGTTTAAAAGAGAAGGTAGGATATTGCTATTTAATTATTTTCAGCGACCCTACGCGGTGCATCCTGCAAGTGGATTGTCAAGTTGCATCTCCCTTTAGACTTGGTTTTATCAACTATCCATTTTCTTTATCTCAAATTGCAACTTTGCCGCTACATCTATTATTTTTTTTGATGAATACCGCTACATCTATTATTATTTTGTTAATTTATTGAAAAAAATATTCTTTTATATAATGCTGCTCATGTATATTTATTTATGCACATAGTATTATTTTACCTTGCTCAAATTGCAATCTTAAATAAGAAGATTTAACCCCTTAAACAAGTGGTCAGGGATTTGATCCCTAGCTTTTATATATGAAGACAATTTAGTTGGGAGAGGTCAACCCTTCAATATTATTCAGTATCTTGAGCTGTTAGTCTCCACCGGTTGAGTACGGAGGATATCATGGGAAAATAAAAAATTGCAATCTTAAACTATTATTGTTATTGTTTATCTTAAAATGTTCGCATTTTACTTATTATTTATATAAGAACGTTCGTATTTTACTATTCTCCTTGTATTTATCTGCACAGTGCTCACCGCTTTTTTCTTCTTCTTTTCTTTTAATTCCTTTTCGTAATTATACTCGGTCATTTTCCTTTTGCTTTCAATTTAAAAGTCATGCATGCATAGAAATAAAAGAATAATATAGAAACTCCTACATAACAAGGTCGTTTTCGATATTGGTCAAGTGGCATACATATTTTGAATGCATACATGCATATTTGTCCAGACCCAATGAAGCCCAACGATGACTTCTAAGCCCAACTAAGCTTTACAATTACAGTCAGTTAATTCTGACTGTAATTGTCTCAGCCCAATGTCCTCAATTGTTGCTTCTTGGTTGTTTGTCTCAGCCCATCAGTTGCATTCAACTTAACCTGCTTCACTCGATTTTGTTCAACTTATATATGTTCAGTCGATATTTTCAGTCAATCGACAAGTTTAGCTAAGCGGCCTAATACTTAATCTGAACCACTCGCAGCTTCCAAGCCTATCTTGACTCAACAACTCGGTTCAGCTAGTTCTGTCCCAGACTAGAGCTCCTCAACTATGTTTGGCTCAATAGGTGCTTTTCACCCATTTATTCAATTGTCGTTACGGATGGAAATAGGTTAGGTCGTTTGTCAAGAGCCTATGATTTAACCTATTTAAGGCCTAGTTTGTTTAACAAAAAGGTTAGGTTTAGACTTTTTCAAAAGCTCACATAGCTATAAAAAAAAGCCAGGTTAATGCTTTAAAAAAGTCTATTAGGTCGACTTATTAAACACACACACTTAGTTTTTCAATGAAACATTTTCCTTACATTCATTAACCAATACTCTTAGAGCACTAGTTAGCATGATCCTTTAATATATTATAATATCATAATATATTATTTATGATATTATAATATTTGAAAGTAAATGTCAATTAGCCTATTTAAATATAGATACCTACTTGTTTATTTATTAGTGAAGGCATAGTAGCTTATTTATCATATAGGCATATCAGCCTCTTTATCAGTAGACTTATAAGCCTATTTATATGTGAATGTCTATGACCTATTTATAGATGAAGACATATTTAAATGTTTCATTGAAAAGTATGCCTTTAAATAGGATTTCAGGTTTGGCCAGACTTTAAAGACTATTCCAGATCTTAAAAATTGGTATATATCAGGCTAATAGGCTAGACTCCGGTCTTGAAATTAGATTGCAGCCAGGTTCAGACCTTGAAATTAGAATGCATGTCAGGCTCAGGCCTGTCAAGACCTAACTCGACTTAGTCTATTCTCACCCTTGATTGTCATCCTAGCAACTGGACCCACGACTTGATCCAATAAAGCAATTTTTTAGTGCTAACACAAATTACCATAAAATTTAATAACAATGTAATAAAATAACTTTACATTAACCATTAAACTAAAATAACGCTGACCATGCATTACATTATTCGCCATAAAAAAAGACATTTTTTTCACGCATTATTAAAAAGACATTTCGACCTTCCTATGCCACAACAAATTACACATTTTAAATGTTTTTCCTTTCGTTATTCTAACTGTGAGGTGCATATTTGAAAAGTATAGGAATAATCGTGCTAGTCACTATTTTTATAATAGTAGATAATAATATTTTGGAGAGTTGAGAAAAGGCTTGCTAATAAAAATAAGGGTATTGGCCTATTTTGGTCCCTGACAAAAAATGCGGTGTCCATTTCAGTCCCTGACAAAAAAAAAACTACCCATTAGTTCCTGACAATTACTACTTAGGACAAATTAGTCCCTACGTGACTTCCGTTAGTCAGCTTCCGTTACTAAAATATCTCACGATATATTGTCAGGGAATAATTAGTCTCATTTTAAATATTTTTTGGGACTATAATGTCCCAAAGTAATTGTCAGGGACTAACTTGTCTACGTTAGTATTTGTCAGTGATTAACGGAGTAGTTTTTTTTTTATTAGGGACTGAAATGGCATAACATTTTTTGTCGGGGACCAAAATGAGCCTTTACCTTAAAAATAATTAAAAGAGGTTAGAATTCAATGGTCCTTGGAGAAAAAACCAGTAAAAGCTTCTTGGAATGTAATTTTATATTAGCCACTTGTTTAGAAAGGTGTAATAAATATGAAAAATGCTAACTGAACATACTTCCTGGACATCAAATACGCGACATCGTATGTGCCGCACTGTGCGGCACTATAGCAGGGTTTTTTTTTTTTTATAATTTTTAGTTTTTTTGAATTTTTTTTTATAAATAAATTTTTTGGTTAAGTATGTGTAAATATTTGGTGAATCAGGTACAAATATCTGGTGAATTCAATTCATTATCTGGCGAATGAGTTTTTTTTAGAAATAAAATTTTCGGTTAAGTATGTACAAATATCTGGTGAATCAGGTACAAATATCTGGTGAATTCAGTTCATTATCTGGTGAATGAGTGTTTTTGAGAAATAAATTTTTTGGTTAAGTATGTGCAAATATCTGATGAATCAGGTACAAATATCTTGTGAATTCAGGTCATTATTTGGTGAATGGGTTTTTTTGAGAAATAAAATTTTTTGTTAAGTATGTACAAATATCTGGTGAATCAGGTACAAATATCTGGTGAATTCAGTTCATTATCTGGTGAATGGTTTTTTTTTTAGAAATAAAATTTTTCGTTAAATATGTGCAAATATCTGGTGAATCAGGTACAAATATCTGGTGAATTCAGTTCATTATCTGGTGAATAAGTCTTTTTTTAGAAATAAAATTTTCGTTAAGTATGTGTAAATATCTGGTGAATCAGGTACAAATATCTGGTGAATTGAGTTCATTATCTGATGAATGTGTTTTTTTGAGATAAAACTTTTGGTTAAGTATGTGCAAATATCTGGTGAATCAGGTATAAATATCTGGTGAATTCAGTTCATTACCTGGTGAATGAGTTTTTTTTAGAAATATTTTTTTTTTAAAAAAATGTCAAAATTAAAAAAAAAAAAAAAAAAAAGAGATTAGAAAGTGGCGCTACAGTGGCTGCTACAGTGCACCATTGTAGCGTGATGTCGCGTATTTGGTGTCGACCCGTGTGTTCAATTATCACGGCTCAATAAATATTTAGAGAATCGAAGTCATACGCCCTGTATATATTGATCATGAGATTAAAATAGCCATATTTCAATATTTTCGAAAAAGTGCAATGAAAATTTGGGATGACAATTTGTACCCTACCTATTGGGTACCCGCAAAAATTATCCATAATGGGTAGGATAATTACCCGCATAATGGATAAGAGTCCAGGTATGGGTAATTACCCGCAAATTTGAATTGGTACAGGTACTATGGTACCTACCCTCGCCCCACACCCGCACATATGTATATGTATATATAATTATTACTTATTTATTTATTTATTTATTTATTAATATTACTAATATATATAATTTTAACTATAATACAAATTTAAAACCAAAATTAATCTAAAAGATTCTTAACTTTCTAAACTTAGTTGCATTTATAATTCCTTTTTGGATGTTTTTGTTTATATAATTATTTTGATTTGTAATATTTATTAGTAGATTTAAAAGATCTCTGGATCATTTTTTAATTGTTTATAACTTTCTTTTGTTATTTATTGCTTTTTCACTGTTAAAGTGTGGGTAACGGGTGGGGGTATGGGTACTTAGGTACCCAGAGAGTATGGGTAAGGATACTAAAATTGTTACCCACGAGGGTACGGGTCCGGGTAACGGTAATTTTTTCAAACGCGGGTGTGGGGACGGATACTATAGTACCCTACCCATTGCCATCCCTAATGAAAATGCACCTAAATTTTTTTAGGTATAAAGAAGGGCCTAAGCCCAAAAGGAAAGCAAACCTAACATACAATTTTCTTTTATAAGCACCAAATAAATGTTAAATCTTGTATAATTAAGTTGTCAATAAAATTGATTAGATGACAAATTAGTTATCATCTGTCTAACTTATCATTTGAAAAGCTCACACAAGTTCCTTAATTCAAATACAAAAATCAACACCTAATTTGTTAAGGTTCGATTTTTTTTTTGGTCCGGGATGGAACCCATGGTATTCCCACAGCAGGCAGCCGTATGACTAAATCCCCCAGAATGTAGAGTACCGGTTAAGTGACAACTCTTCTACTCATAAATGCAACTCTATTCTCATCATCAGGATTCGAACCCTAAACATATGGTTAAAAAGCTCTAGCTACCAGCCACTTGGACCACACCTCGTAAGTAACAATTTGTTAAGGTTCCATATTATTTAACAATACTTTAACGCAATTCAAAATAATAGTTGTATTAGGCTGGACCGGGATGGAGAGTCAAGCTCGACCCATACGGAGCCCAATGACAATCAGCCAGGTCCAACATAACGAGCCTAACCCAGCCAACCAAGCCACCTCAATAGGGACAAGACCCGTGACCATTACCCCCATTTTCACCCTACAGGACCGTTTCCACAGAGAAATCCGCTGGTGGGAATCTCATAACTGCCCAACAATCCCCTAACCCCTATGAAAACATTTTTTCTTTTTTATTCGGCTATTTATTCCCCTAATGTATAGTATATAACAGTATTCATTGAATAACATGAGAAGGTCATTTCATATTTGCGAAGGACACAGTTTTATTTTCAAGATAACTACTAATAGGCCTTTTAACCAATGCATCATATAAAATTAATATGCGTCTATCTCTCTATCTTTAACATGATAGCCATGTTACATGGGAGGATCCAAACTTCTGGTGCTAATGTTGAAATAGAAATCCTGAAACCTTCATTGTAGATGAAAATTGACCACCATATTGAAATTACTGAAATTAAGTTTTGCGGTTATGAAATTAAGTCTCACCAAATATATTGAAAATTTGCCAACAACCTTACAGTTAGTTCAATTGGCACGGTCCCATCTTTAAGACAGGTGATAATGATGTCAGAATTTCGATCCTCCACCATGCTACCTACCCCGGGTGAACCTCCAATCTACCAAATTAAATTATTTATCGAAAATTTATAACAGAAAAATAAATAAATAAATAAAAATAAACAGTTTGGGCTCTCCATGAAGAAGCTTGTTAAGAAGTGGGCTTGGCTCCTTTTATTGCTATTCCGATGCGATCCTAAAATTCGGATGGTCCTCCTGTGCTGAATGAGAAAAGTGTGAAAAAGAGTTAAAACTGATAACCATAAGAATTTGTAGCAGGAAGAACTATGTCTGAATTAATTGCTTCACAACAATTAACTTGTATACATAGGAAAGAAAAAAATATTGTCCTCCTAGAAAGTATATGCACAATTAGATACATAATAGATTAATTGAAATAACTCAAACTTGAAAATTTCCATTTTTTCTTCAAAATCACTAAATTGAAAAGCAATACAAACTGAAAGTGAACAGGAAAAAGGACTTGCTCACTTTATTTGGGAATGATTCTGAGATCTAAAGATGCCTTGATGCCTTTGTTATTGGGCGACTGAAAAGAAAATTGCACATAAAATATTTTACGGCATGATCAAATGATATGTAATAGAAAAGGATAAGATAACAGCACACGGGGTAAGTATGAAACAATCCAAACATAGGTACACAAAGCATGCTCCTTCTAAACAAATACTTACAGACAAAGTGGTTTCACACCACAATTAGCTTGCATTAGATTAGTGCCACTGTGGCAGTCTCTCAGTAAATGACTGTAATTTACACGTAAATATAGGCTAAAAGGACAAACTACAAGCTCTGATACCATGTAAAATTCGTAAAAACAGGATGATTTTCATTTACTGTAAGTACACAAAAACAAAGATAAGGATAGAAGCTAAACTAACTAACTAATAATGTTATCAGTAACACAACACTATCTACTATCTAGAATTACAATAGATAATAACTAAATACAAGAGATAAAGATGACATCAGAAAATAGAAAGCAAGAGAACTATTTCTACAACAGAATACTATGATAACAACTACCATTTTCAGTGAATATTTTGAGTCCATATTTGTCTTCAGATTACATAGCACTGCATATTAAAAGGCTAATTAAACAGTGATCTCTCAGATTATAATTAATCATCAAGGTGTGGACTATGACCAGTTATCTGTGAGAGATGGACATCTTAGCAATGTTCCAGATGCTGAAGAAAATTGTTTAAAATTACAAGAGTAGGTCAAACATGATGCATCACGATTCATGCTAAATTTTAACGTAACACATATGCCTTTATGGTAGTTTTGAAGAATGCTGAATGTAAATGCAGGAAAGCATATGCAAGAGGTCTAATGCACACATTGCACTACACTCAGGGAATATAGGATAGATAATGGCGCTTCATTTTTATAGAAAATAGAGTATTTACCTTTTGTTGAAGCTTTTTCATTCTTCATTATCATATGGAATGATTTAGACCGGTCCTCCTCAACCATTTCGCGCAGTATATCATCTTCAATCTTCTGGGCTTGCCATTGAGAAGGGTCCTCCACAAAATCCTCACTGAAAATCATGCTTGATACCCACTCTTTCCAAGTGGTTCTTCGGTACTTATCTTCCTCCAATGAACCTGTTACCAAGAGTTGATACACATAAACCATTTTTTGCTGGCCAGGACGAAAAGCCCGTGCAATAGCCTGCTTTGTCTTCGATGGATTCCACTCTGAGTCCAACATGATCACCCGAGAAGCCGCTGTCAAACTAATGCCTTCAGCACAAGCTGTAATTGAGGCAAGGAGTATCTTTGATGCTCCACCAGGCTCCTCAAACTTATCCATCACTCTCCCGCGTTCAAAGAGCTCAAGTTCTCCAGTTAGTACCAAAACTTCCCTACCTTTTTGCCATTTAAAGTACCTCTCGAAATATTCTAGAAATAATTTCACAGGTGCAATGTTGTGGCAAAAGATAAGGACTTTCTCATTCTTGACAACGCGGTAGATAAGACTCAAAACAAATCGTATTTTTGACCCTATTTTCAAATCAAACTTGTATTTATCTAGCTCCTCCAATTTCTCCTTAGTGAAAAACTTTTCAGCACACACAGCTGTTTTGACCAACCAGGGATGTATAGATCCAAGAGTTATCAACAGCTCTAACTCCAGAGGGTACCCATTGCACTTGGCCATTCTTTTGTGCAAATTATGCAAAATCTCATGCTGTATTTCAGTTGGATTCATTAGCAGTGTATAAATTTGTAAACCAGGTAGACCATCAGAACTCCCACCTTCATAAACATCTATAAAACCATTTGTTACATTTCTCAACATGTTTAGACCTTGCATCCTTTCCTCACCATTATTTGAGTCAATTTTCTTAGCAATTGTATCTAAAAAGAATTTTCTAGCACGAGACTCAAAATTTTGTGCTTTTCCCGCTCTTTTCTTTTTCCTCTTGTATTTTGGATCTAATGCTTTGAGCACCTCTTGAGCAAACTTTGGTCTTGCCAAGCAGAGAGTGTTGAAGTATTCACAAAAATTGTTTTGAAACAATGTACCTGAAAGTAATATTCTCAATTCTGTCTGTACTTTCATCAAAACTTTTCTCAACCGTGATTTAGTGCTCCTAGGATTGTGCCCTTCATCTAGTACCAGGATCCCAGGGCTTTCCCTCAATACTTTTGCCATATACTTCCTATGTGCAAACTTCGAATTCTCTCGCATCAATGTTAAAAAGGAAGTATAACCCATGATCAGAACACTGGGTTGTGAATGCCACTTTTTTACCTTCTCCAGGCAATCCAAAACATGCTTGACATCCTCAGTAGGCTTGGGAATACCAGGAAAAACCATCGAGTTTTTCTGATTGAATACCCTGTAGGTTCTGCGGCCATGAATCAAATACACTGGTATAGGAATCTCCCACTTGATGAATTCTTTATACCAAGTATAGAGTGTTGTTTTTGGAGCAAGAACCAGAGGTCTCTTCCCTGGGAATAACTTCAAGTAACTAACAAGAAAAGCAATCATGAGAAAAGTTTTTCCAGCTCCAGGAGAATGAGATATCACACAGCCACCTCTTTTTTTGGATTCTGTTTCCATAAGTGCTGGTTCCATAGACCCTGCAATATTTTGCCAAAGGAACTCAAAAGCTTTCCTTTGGTGGGCATGCAACTTTTTTCTAAGTTCAGGAATTAATGCCCAGACGTTGTTATTTTCTTCAGTTGTAGGTTCATCATCAGGAGAAGCATCAGTTGAGAAAAGATGAAAATCATCATCTTCATCAGCCTTTGGCTCTGAATTTGAATGCTCTCCACTGCACTGCTTCTCCTCATGGTGCCACACTGAATGTTCAATCTGCCAATGCGAAGAAGAATATCAGATACTAACTGATTTAATAGACAAAATATCTAACCAAAACAAGAGTACACATATACAAATACTAACATGCCATATTGTCTCCATCTAGATGCAAGGTAAAGAAACAGGAATAGAAGAAAACTATATACAAATGCAAATAAGAGTACACATATACAGGGAGATTCCTTCACAAGTTTCAAACTTGACTTACAAAGGGTGGCATAACATTTTTAATCTCCACGATCACCGTGCCACATTTAATGCAGTAAATTCCAATTTGTTCATCCAGTCTTTCGTCGTGTTGACAAGCTTCTTTTGATTTTTCCAGAGTCTTAGCATGATCAGCAGCATTTGAACCCTGATTAGTTGAACCAAATAAGCCGTGGGGAAAAAAAGGTAATAATTCTAGGAGCACCATTCAACTATGGCAGAATGATACAAAATAAAATCAAAATCACACTCACCTGACATCCACCACACAAAAACAAAAGAAAAGAAAAAGACAGACACGTGCAGACACACACAAATCTGAAAAAGGAGAGGACATAAAATAAGAAAGGGGAAAGCAATAGCCAATGGTTACACCTCTGTGTCTTCGAGATAAATTGATGCCAAGCACACTTCCATTTCTCTCCACAACATCTCCATTTCAGAGTCTTCTTCCTCATCCCCTCCATGGGATATTTCTGTTTCCCTCTTTTGGCTAAAGCCGCTTGTTGTCTGGAATTGCTTCCACTGGTCAGTAACAGGCGGTTCTTCTTTCGTTGGTTTTGTATTAATATTCTGTAAGTATGAATTTATCAATTCCTTGTAGGCAGCTGCATTTAGTGTTCTGTCTCTGTAAGTTCTTTCTCCTTCAGGATTTCTATTTCTTGAATATGTCGAACGATATTTTTCCTTTTGAACTCCTTTATTGGAATTTATGCCTTCCCATTTAGTTCTTCCAAGGTCCATATCATCCAGATCACATAAACTCTTCCTCTGCAACTTGGGGGTGCCATAACCATAATGAGATCTTGAAGAAAAGTCATCACTCTTTTTTGCATCATCTGACTTTGCAGGGTGATTATAGGGCTCAAAAGTTAACAGATTAACACTTTTCCTCTTTGGTTTAGGGCTATTAGTCAGATGATAATATTTGAAAGATGTTTCAGAAGATTGATGTCCATGACTTCTAGTGAACTTGTCATTGAGATCACAATGCTCAACGGCTATTGGATCTTCTTGATCAGGAAGAGGAATAATAGCAAGTTGATTTTCATGTTCAATTTGATCAGTACCACCTGACTTTACCTTCTTGGTTTTAGCCCTCCTCCTATTGTACACTAGAAGCTCCTGACTGGTATTCATCTTGTTGAACTTTCGACAATTGTCGACATCCTCTTTTGGAGGGTTTTGTTGCAAACCAAACAGGCATGATAATGGCAATGACAATTCATCATCTTTCCCTTTGTCTATCTTGACTGGTGGCGCGGTTCTGAAAGAACCAACATCAAACTCAGTAACATCATTGCCGCCAAGGTAACGCTCAGGTTGTACATTCCGACGTTTGGAACGTCGTAAGCCCCCAACATTGTATGATGGAGACGCTTCATCTTCAAGGGATTCATGTGCATACTCAACCCTTTTGGTGTTAGGTGTAACAACTTGAGAAACAATGGGTACTAACATGCCATTGTCTACTCTGAAATTCACAACATTTATTTGAGACTCAGAGTTCAATGAAGAGCTAGCATGTTCGCTTCCCAAAATTTGATACACGAGCTTGTTTTTAACAGATCTTGCACAGAATGAAACCTTCTTCAAAATAGATGTAACAACTAACCATGAAATATCAGATAAAAATTTCCCCAGAAGCAGTTTTGTATGTGGTATTACAGAGCAGTCCTCAGATGAAGCCCACCGGTAGTGCTGATCTTCGCAAGGGTTATGTTCAAGCCTTTGGAGGATGGAGATTTGATTTATTCCAAATACTTTAACCTCCTTACTAAGAGATCTTACCTCTGCACCAAGTGAACCTTGATTAACATAGAAGTTGACGTAAAACTGACATGAGCACTCAGAATCATGGGGCTTTCTCTGAATAGAACTTATTCTAGCATCAGCCCAAACCTACAGTTTAAAAAAAATAAAAAAGCTGCAAATCAGACTTTAAATTGTGGCAACTACAACTCTCAAATCAAAGGAGAAGACTTTAACACAGACCAAGTGCTGTGGGAAAAAAATTTAAGGGGAAGGGCATTATAATGATCACCTGCTAAATGCATACAAACACAAATTTCTCATATTATGATATTAGTAAAGCAGAAATATTTACCATGTAAATGTGCTCTATTTAGCTATCATCTCATATAAGGAGATCTTGAAATCGAATTACCTTTCCAACATATTATTTCAAAAAAAAAATAAGTATAAAAAAATCAAGGAAGAATTAGAAATTATCCGCTAAATACATTAGTTTATGCAATGCATCATTCTCACACTCTAGCTCACAAAGAAGCTTCAAGACTTTGAATCGGTGAGATTGCATTGGCCATGTGATGTTATCTCAAAAGATGACTTGAACATTCTATTGAAAACTTTAAGAAGTTCAAGAAAATCCAACTAAAAATATAATATGTTGAACATTCAGGTTAAAAGGCACTTACAGGCCCGAGACTAAATTCATCAGATTTATCAGTCTGCTGCGGGGCTGATAGCAGTAGCACACATATGTCAATTCCAGGCCGTAAAACACAGGAGCAATCTGATAAAGTGGCTTTCCTTGACCTTATCCGAATGTCTGAAAAGGGGCCTTTCTCCATAACCATATGGTGGTTATTTATAGAATGTATGGACATAGTTCCAGACTCAATTTTTATGAACTCCACAGCTTGCCATGAACCAAAGATAACTGCTTCAAAGGCTGTTTAGAAAGACAATTTTGAGGAAGTTATCAAGTTAAAAGAATCTTTGCTAAAGAAGGTGAATGTATGATTAACTGGTAGCCACATTAGAAAAGAATTAGCCAAATCAAGTTTGTCCTGTAAACTTAAAAAAAATGTATTTTTTACCTTGATCATGGCACTGGCATTCTTTTCAGCATTACAGAATGAATGTTATAACTCATTGGTATTTATTCTATTCATTACTTTTCTTTGTCATGCATAGTGATCAAATGATAAAAAGAAGAGTAAAGGCTTACGGTAAGAAGCGAATGGATGCTTCGATTGATGTAAATGCCTTTTTCTGTTCGTCATTGATCGAAGCAGCTAACCGACTTGCCGATATTGGATAGTGAGAATCTGCAGCATGTGATTTGGCACACAAACTTCCACTTGAGTTCAAGGCTTCATTAAGCTTTCAAAATAAACAGGCTAATTATTGGCATACAATGGACATAAACATGGCATTATGAATATCTTTCAAAGGCATAGGCAACCCCCACTTAAGTGATCATTACCTGATTGGGGATGACTTTAACTAACCACCACCCCTAAGCGATTACAATGTACCTGAAAGAAAGGGCACAGATAAAATGTTTCATTTCATACATGTTCTTTTCTGCAATCACGAGATTAAAGGAAAATTAAGAAAGATAAAATGGGGTTATTTTAAATATCCACACATCTGCAAAGGCCGTGTAGGGGGTGTTAACTAAAAGAAGGGAAAGAAGAAAAACAATATTTTGTTCAATCAACTGTTTCATTTTCCCCTAAAAATCAAACTTTCTAACAAAGGAAAGGGCCCTTTATGATCAAGCGTTGTGTTATTCAGCAGAAGTCAGACACATTCATACATCTGAAAAGCTTAGAGCTTCAGCTAATAATTATTATATGCTAACAATGACAAAGAAAAACAATAGTAACTATCTGTGATACCCATTTATGAATACACATAAATAGCAAACTTTCTTTCTGTTGTCAGTACAAAAAAAAAAAAACCAGAGAGAGAGAGAGAGAAAACACAACATTCTTTCTACAATGAAAATCATTGCTTTTGAAAAAAAATAAAAATCAATCAAAGAATCTAAAGACTTTTGTATAACCTAAGACAAAGTGGGAAAATAGAGTTTGATACTTGACCAGGTCAATCAAATACATGATCAGAGCATCAGATTTTATGTTGACTTCAAATGCATAGCATAATCCAACATAGGCATTTCATTTAGATTTTCTGGGAAAACCAGAGGAAGCAAACAGTGAGATGAGTGAGCCCTTACTTACCAGCAAGTGCATCATCTAAAGGGGAGAAGAGTTAAGAGATTAAGACAGGGGAACAGAGAAGGCAATAATGGCGATGGAAAGTGAAGTAGTTGAGCATGGAGTGAGTGCAGAGTGAGGAGTGAGAGAAGAAAGTAAAGTGTGAAAAAGTGTGAAGTGAAAGTGGAATCGGACAGCGTAGTGAAGAAATCCATAAAGCCTTGAAGTTCGTGCAATTGCATGAGAGAGAGAGAGAGAGAGATTGGTTGTTTAAGGATATTCGCGGTTAGATAAATGGCAGGACCAGGCAGCAGGTACCAGCAATTGGGCATGTTAATGTCATGGTCTAAGTACATACATGACTCACAATGCTTCGAATGGTTTTTGTTACATCATTCTCGTTAAATAACATAAAAGAGAAATGTATCACCAAGTTCTAATATACTTAATAGCTTATTTCTTAAGCATGATATCAGAGTTTTAATATGAAAAAGATTTTGTTTAGAGAGATAAAACTTATTTCAATGATATCTGCACCCTGAAAGAGATTGATATTTTTGACTATTGATCAGAGGATAACAAAACAAATATTGAACAGAGATTTTTTTCTTAAAAACATTCAAAAATTTCTCTTCAAAAATTATCTTTTTTTGTGTTAAAGTTTTAGTCTTCTTTTATTAGAAGTACAGCTGGTTAATTACTTTCTCGACCCTTCTTCTTTTTCTTGCCTTTTTCCAAAATTATGGAGTATTATTATTATAATCTCACCTACCCCAAATGATGTTATGTGGGTGACATTAAAAAAAAGCTTTGTAACTGGTAGGTACGGCGATGAGCCTTTTGACCTTTATTTAAGGGTTGAAGAGGAATACAAGCTAACAGAAGACTGGGATTGATTTTCTGTGTGTAGATGAACGGTGGTGATTGCCCTTTAGAATTTACATGTCCGAGTCGTGTGGGGCATCTAACTCACGACTCATAGATTCTTGGCTTCTGGAGCAAATTAAAAGCTCCTCCTTGTTGCAACTTGTCTTGCTTTTTATGACACGTATATATAATTATTTAATCAGGCATACTTAATTTTTTAGATTTTTTACCAAGCGTCTTCATTGAGAACTTAAAAACATTTAATATTTTTTTAATTTTAAATATTTAAATATACTCAATAAAGATTTTTTTTTTTTTTGACCAAAGGATTTAATAAAGAATGTTAAATGCTGTTTAACTGATAATATCTGTATTCTGTATGCACCAGTTACTAGAATCTTTAAATTTTGAATGCTTTTATTATAGATTTATTGCAGTAATTATATTTATATTTACTTATTTTGATTTCATCATTTATTAATCACAATTATTATTATTGATCATCCATCTAAAATGTTACTCCATTAAACAATAATGTGTCAAAAACAAATGTTAATGTGATAAGTTTTACTTTACTGTTTTAGATTTGATTTAACAGGACAATCAAATAAAGAGTGGTTTAAGGTTCAATTGGTTCAATTGATTCGATTGATGGTTGAACCACTGTGTGTATCCTCCATTCTCATCCCTTTCTTCCTCCTTTCTTCCTCTCTTATCCTCCCTCTCAACTCTTAAACAAACCCTCAATGATAAAATACTGAAGTTGATGAAATTAGAAGAAACTGAACAACCCAATATAATGGTAAGCACTCTTGTGTCAATTTAGGGATATCCATGGGGTAGGGCGGGGATGAGGAGTGGGAGTCCCCCAGCCTTCGTCCCCGTATATCCCCAAGGAAAGCCTAACAATTCTTAAAGAAATTGAAAAAATATAAACTAAAATTGAATAATAAAAAGTTGTACAATCATAGATACCAGATAACAAAAAATAGTGAAAAAGAATGAGTGAGATCAGAAATTAACAGGTGTGGATGGTATTGACCAAAGTGATAGAAGTTGCGAACGAAACAAAAAAGAGGAATAATTCAATTTTTGCTATACCTGAGATCTCAGCGGTGATGAGGATTTAAGAGAGAGAGACGAATAAGAATATAGTTGGTCGAGCAGCGACGACGGATCAGGAAGAGGAACAACAAGAGGATGAGGATTTGTGCGGTGGTCGCACAGCGACGACAGAGCAAGTAGAGGAAAGCAGAGACGTTGAATGCGTACACAAACAACGATGACAGAGGAAGTGTGGTGGTCGGTTGGCAGCGTGTTTGGCCTTTTAGATTGCTGGCAGTGGTTGCGGCGCAGAGCAGCTAAGGCTTAGGGTTCGCGATGAGGAGAATTAGAGAAATGTGTCAATCACTAAATCTCTTCTTTTCTTTCAATGTTCAGTAAAAAAAAAAGTATGTTATAAAAAGATCAAAAAGAAGTATATATATATATATATATATATACATATATATAAAGGGCAATTATGTAATCTCTCCGGGGCGAGGACCCGCAGCGCGTGGGGTATGGTCCCTCGACTCCCTATCCCCATCCCTAGATTGACCACAGGGGATTTTCTCCATGTTCCCACTGGGAATAATTTCCCGTCTGTGGGGCTTCGAATGGGACAATTCCAGTGAGGATTCCTAGACACAGGTGGAAATTGTCAATCACAACTGAAATTAACTATGGGAAAGAAAAGCTCATTGAAAAATATTGCGATTATGCAACAATTCTTTGACATGTGAGTTAATATAAAACTAATTTTTATCCTCAATATACTAGTATGGCCAAAAAAAAAAAACAATGATAAATGTTCATAAATATTTTCTCTAACCATTCTCACATACATTGTGTAGTTGATATACCTACATCAACCACTTTACACCTAACTCAATTTCTCAATGATTTATCTATGCATGTAAGGATTATGTAAAAAGAAATGTATATCAATATATAATCACTTAAACAAAAATATCCTAACATATTGTAATCAGGCTGCTGGGTTAGGCCTGGAATCTTGGGTGCCCTATGCGAACTAAGTAATTAATAATCTTATGATCATTCGAGCATTGTTTTCATTGCAATGTTTTAGTAATCATGTCATTGGTACGAAGTATCCACACCATCGTAAATAATAAGTAATTTCCGTCGAAGGACCTGGATGGCATTTAGAAGTTGTCCCATCCCAATCAAATTTTCTTTATACACTAGAGTCGGGATTCGAACTCCAACAATAATACACCAAGTATATAAAACTATGAAACTCAAAATCAATTCAATTATGACCATTGAAATATGAAATTTTCCTATATATCATAATTTCCCATTACTTAGCAAATCTGAAGTACCAATTTAAGTACAAGATATTAACATGACTGCTTAACTAATTAGACATCAACTCGTAATGGTAATAACCCAATTGCATGAGCTAAGCTCTACCAATAATCGTGTCTAGAGATTCAAATATAATTGTGATCCCATTATGTAAATAGTAATGAAATCAATAATGTTTTTTTGTCCCATTATGTAAATAGTAATGAAATCAATAATGTTTTTTTGTCCCTTCAATTTGATAGTTTGTTGCAACTATTAATGCATACTATATGAGTAGGCCTGAGTGCATGTTTGGCTTACAATTTAAAAACTGCAAACTCAAGTTTGGGGTAAGTATCTATAATGTTTTTTGAGGAAAATTACATTTAGACCCAAAAGTACAACAATAAACCAGACATAGTTTTGTTGATACATAGAGCTAAGCTCTACCAATAATCGTGTCCAGAGATTCAAGTATAATAATGATCCCATTATGTAAATAGTAATGAAATCAATAATGTTTTTTTTTGTCCCTTCAATTTGATAGTTTGTTGCACTATTAATGCATACTATACGAGGAAGCCTGAGTACTTGTTTGGCTTACAGTTTAAAAACTGAAAACTCACCTTTGGGGTAAGTATCTATAGTGTTTTTTTTAGGAAAATTACATTTCGACCCCAAAAGTATAACAATAAACCAGACATAGGCCCTGTTTGGCAAAAATAACTGATAAGTTAGCTGATAGCTGATAAGCTAATTTTTAGTTGATAGCTTATAGCTGATAGTTGAAAATCTAGCTGATTGAATTTGAAGTATTTGGTAAAATTAGATGTTGAACTAGCTTATAAATATTAAATGACATATTTTATAGACATGATAAAGTGAAAAATTCATCAAATGAATGGGGATATTAACGAGAGAAAATACAACAAACTATAAGCTACTAGCCATAAGCTAAATAAATAGCTTATGAAGAAACGTTATAAGCATATAAGATAAGCTTGTTTACCAAATACATCTACTTCAGTCAAACAAGCTTATAAGCTAGTCAAATAAACCACGAGCTAGCTTATTAGACTTACCAAACACAGTTATAGTTTGAATTAGATGAATTGTCTATGTAAACTTAAAATGTATACTTGTAAATGTGAATAGATATTAACTGAATATTGTATTTCGAGTGCCAATTAACAGAAGTGTAGAGCAATATTTCTCTGAAGCAGGTTGTTTTCCTTGGTTTTCTTGAATGACCAGTACCTCAAGCCCTTTATCCTGCTTTTCTATGTTCTGTTAATATAATCTGACTTCTTAATATACTAGTGGTTCAGGGCACTAAATTTTGTTGGTTTTCAACCGCTATGCTCGATAAGTATTAGTATAGGCTACGATGGGTATGTGGATTGTGGACTGAGATGGCAGTAAGGGTGCTTGTCGCGTCTTCCCTAATGGAACAGGATACCAAGATTTTTCTAAGAAGAATGCATGGCAGGCTTATTTTCTCCTTTAAATGCCAACTTAAAATTTGGATGTTAGTAATGTTACATTAGAATCCAGTGTTCATCCAGTAACAGCTTATTTTTCAAACTTTTTACCGGTGTGAGATGATTGCTTTGTTTGGATTAGGAGAGAAGTAGGGAGGAGAGAAGTAGGGTGGAGAGAAGTAGGAGAGAAGAGAGAAGTAGGAGAGAAGAGTATATTTTTAGATTGTTTGGATTGAAAGAAATAGAAGAGAAGTAGAAGAGAAAGAAAAGTGAAATTTTTTTGAATGGACAATTATACCCTTATTATATTTTTATTATATTTTTTATTTAAAAAATTATATTTTATATTGTATATAATAACTTTCAGTTTCCTATTATTATTATTTAAATTTTGGTAATGATGATTCAAAAAAAAATTTGAAAAACAAAAAAATTTTTTTTGGTAATGCTCACTTTTGGATCTCCTCTTTTTAGTTTACTAAGGACAAGCGATAAGTATATGTCATAAAAAAAAAAATAGCATTAGTAAATGATTTTGGAATTTTGCAATGAGTACAATAATTAAGATCCCTCTCTCTCGGCACTTTCCCTTTTACCTTCCTCTTCCAGAAAAACCACCTCTCTCTCTCACCTCCATCACTTGCATCTTGGCTGTCTCACTGCATCTGTTGAACTAGCAGCCACCACCCCCAGATCCGAGCTCCCCACTACAGATCTCCGTCTCCGCATATACGTCACACCTATGAAAATTAATGTTAACAAATCTGAGAAAAAGATGAAGAGGGCGAAAACAGAGCACTCGGGTGTATGATTTCGAGCAGGAAGACAGTGGCGGTGACAACGATTTCGGTGGTGGCGTGATGGTGTGAGTGGGTGGTGCTGTGTGAGGAGGAAATAGGGACATAAAAGTAATTTTAAACAAAAACTCTCTTCTCTATCAGAAATCTCTCCACCGAAGGAGAGATTTTATTTTAGGTGGGGCCCACATGTTTTTTTTCTCTCTTCCCTAATTTCTCTTCTTTGCCAAACGACTGAAGTCCACTTTTCTCCCCACTTTTCTCTCTTCCACACTTCTCTCTTCTCAAAATCTCCTCAAACAAACATAGTGGATATGCTCTAAAGTGTTATGCGCTTGTTGGATATCAAAGTCCGTTTTGACGCGAACCAAGCGAATAGCCGCAAAAATATCTCTTTTAACAGAACACAGAACAATCTGGTGACTGGTTCTTTCAGCCCCCACCAATACGGCACTCTACATCAAATCCTTCGTTTCACTTCTTTCTTTCTTTTATAACTGAATATGTATATGCAAGTTGCAGCATCACATCCATTTGAAACTGACCAAGGACAATGACAACAGCCAGTATAATCATATATACACAGTAATACAATACAAGAACACCAACAAAATACAAAAGTGTTCAATAAATAAAATGTTACTTGTTCCTTTCTGTACACAAAAGTCAGTAATTGTTTACATACATACTCTGACAATATATTAGTCTTTCTAGTATATAATAAGAGAACTTCTTTCAAGATCAGTGTGCTGTAATAGGTTCATAAACGACTATAACTAACCAGCCTACTCCTCAGCTCTGCCCATGAAGTTAGAGGCAGTCCATTTGAATCCGAAAAACAAAGTAAAGGAAAAAATGAACAAATTCTGTCAGCTACATTCTCTATCTTAAAAACCCTGTAGAGAATTAGCCTATTTATAAAACAAAAGATCATAAAAAAGATACATCTCTGTATTCGTTTTATGCACCTATAGCTAAAGGGACAACAGACCGAGGAGAACACTGATTGACATCCACACATCCTTATCAAAGACTTGTATAAGCAGCCTTCTCTAATCATCCTTCATTGCTGGCATTCCCTCTTGAATCATGGTTCAGATAATCCAAATTCTGCTCTTCCCCTCCACCACCATGATAGTCCTCTGGCTCTTCTGGTTTTAAGAAATCTAATCCATAATCATCACTTGATGGAGTCTGTTCGATATGGTGCAAACATCCCAGCAGCTTGGCATCTGGATTTTGCAACTCATAAAAAAAGCTTGAAGGCATCTCGGCCTGAAGATTACTCTCACCAGGAAAATCCATTTGACCAAAATCCAAACCTTGCATCAATTCAGGATTGTCAATTGGATTATTATCTAGATGCCCCAGAAGTTCATCCACCTGAAATAACTCATCTGTGGCAAAGGTCTTCAAGTAATCACTATCGAAATCAAAATTATCCATCCATGAATAATCCATCTGATTCTGATCTTTATTAACATCCTCAGCAACCTGTCCAACATCACATGCTGCTTCTGGCCTGACATCTTCAATTTCCCCACCCCCAGGGTCCACGAGATCCAAAGGCTCATCCATCGGTTCTTGCTTCACTTTGCTACTTGGGGAGGCAGATTCATAAGCTTTGTGACAAGCACTACTAACCATATCATTCATATTGTCCAGACAAGGTTTCTCCATCACATCTTCAGCTGCACAAACCTCCGAATGACTGGATACACTAGTGGTGTCAGAGGCTGCAGGAGTTGCCACTGAAGAACTAGAACAAGTTGCAGCCAGGGAAGGGTCATTCAATAATTCTTTGGTAGAACTATAATCCGAGATGTGGGGAAAATTCAGGCGTGCACAAGGACCATACATGGCCCTAGCAGCTTCATCATATGCAAGAGCAGCTTGTTGGGCAGTAGAGAAGGTACCCAACCAAAGCCTACTTCCTCTATTCGGCTCTCGAATTTCGCCAACCCATTTCCCCCATGTCCTCTGCCTAACACCCCTGTAGTTACACTGTGAGTTTTGGGGTCCTCCTTTACCTTTCATGCACCCTTTCTTTGAACCCTTGGCTGGGGCTTTACGCTTTGGCTTACCATCATCTTTACCAGACTCAAACTCAATATGGTCATTGTATTCCTTCCACTTGGCAATAGTCTCAGCCACAGATCTAGACCCGCTCCTTCTACTCTTACTTTTCCTCTTTCTTGAAGAATCCAAAGGCACAATATTTATGTTGGAACCCTGATCATAAGCACCCATGTCCGCTCAATTTGATACAGAGTTCAGTAATCAGTACCACCTTCCAAGTTCAAACTTGGCACAACGCACGAAATAATTAACAGTGTTGATGCACTCAACAATGGAACTCTCAATCTGCTGTTACAAAAAACAGAACCACATTAAGAACTCTTCAAGACCCAGAATTCTAATCAGCAGAAAGAAAGAAAGAAAAGAAGAAAGGAAAACGGGCACAGAGGAGAAAGAGTACGAATGGGATTTTACAACAAACCCTTCCTAATATATAATAAATAAATAAAAAAACAACCAGGAACCGATTTTTCTTAATCCCCAAGTAATAGATAGAGACAAACAAAAAAGGTAACAACTTGATGGGCAAGATACAAAAAGAAATAAATACAACACTGACTGAAGAAAAATCTAGAACCAGAAAATAAAATTTGAAAAAATAAATAAAATGTACTAATCACACACGGCTTTCCAGAGATGCAAGGAAAAAAAATCCGATAGGAACATAAACCTAAGAAATCGGAAAGAATGGGATAAATCCGGTGCAACTAACCTGTCAGATATAATTTCAGACCAAGCTAGGGTTTTTTGTGGTGAGTGTTAAAGATTTGAGATTGAAACGCTGGTCGTTTAGGAAAGAGTGTTCTTCTTCTTGTTTCTTCGTTCTGCCTTCTGAGTGAGTGAGGTTTAATCGTTTAGCTAGTGGATTCAAGAAATAACTGGCCTTGCAAGCTGTAATCCCTATTTATAGCCTTCTCTAGATATTTCTGATATTGTTTATTCATATCCGTGACGTGCCACTTCCTTTGTCGCGTTGTGTCGCTTCGGAGTCCCGAACCTTGTGGCACGTGTCGCTCGAACCTTCCCGAGCCACTAAAACGCTTACGCCGCTTTCCTCGCTCCGAAGGATTGCCCTGCATTCTCTCATATGCCCATCTGTTTTGCAGATATTCTCAGTTATGCCATTACCTCTTTTTTTTTTTTTTGATACATAATAATTAAATATGCCATTACCAATTTACCACTTGTTCTGCTGTTCAAAAACCCTGTAATTATCTAGTGATGCTGTCAGTATTATTTTATGGAGTGAAATAGTTGTAGCATCCTTCCTGTCCGTGAAGACTGGACAGTGGGCCTTGTTCAAACAACTGTGGGCCCGTAGCCCAATTTTGTGAGATCTGCTTGTTCACCTTAGAAATGGAATAGCGTCTTGCCAACCAATCCAATAGGGTTGGTTGACCATTGGATAGCGAAATCGATGAGAAAATACTCAAAATATCATGTGATTTTTTCTTTAATTTATAAAAATTTAACTAAAAGTTTATGTTAGAAAAGATGGGAGTAGGAGCGTAAGAGGTGAGCTTTTGTAGTTGTTTCAAAGAGAAGATGAGTTTTTCTTTTCAATTTTTCATTTCAATTTAGACAAAATATTGTTTTTAAGAGAAAAAATATATATTAAATAGTACAATTAGAAGGCTCTCGGTGGGGTGCCGGGTGGGTTAATATAAAAGATCATTGTTCACTTTTCATACACGACCTTTCATGTTCTATTTGTAAAAAAAAATAAAAACCGCTGTTTCATTTCAAAATAATAAAGTGATAAATAAATTTGAAGAAATCGGTTACCGAATACCGAATGAGGTACCGGTGATTTTGATCCCATCGATTAATATTTAATATGGGCTTTATGGGGAGATGTGGAAATGCAAAGCGAAAAAATATGCAGTGTAAAATAAGATTTTGCACGTTTAAGAGCATTGAATAAAGAATTGAAGCAAAAAATATTAAATATGAAATATTTAACACGATGAAAATTCGTAAAAAAAATTACACGTTATTGATGTCAGTTAATAAAATTCTTTAAAAGTCACACATGTTTGATGTATAATCATCTGATATATTATAAATTATAATTTGATCAAAATATAATTGCATAAAAATAAAATGAAATAAATTATAATTTGATATATATATATATATATATATTGGGAGCAATTCAAGTGACAGGAGTGTATTATTATGAGAGTAGGATGAGCAAATCTGGCCCATTAAACCATATATGGACGATCATGATTAAAAGTTAGTTGATGGTTATGTGATCACTTAAAAAAATTTCATGACTTTATGTTCTAATCCTAACCATCCATATATGATCCAAAAGTTCAGATTTACTACTCTCATCTATCATAATAACACACTCTTCTCACTTGAGTTGCTCCACACACACATACACACTTTTATATATATATATATATATAAGTAAGTTTTGCTATAGTAGCTTAAGTGGTTAGAGCTTTCTGGGATATTTGGTGGCCAGTGAGGAGCAGGTTCGATCCGGGAATACCTCCAATTTTCCCCTCTATAATATAATATAAGGCTTAAATATGCCTTTATCGACATTATGTATGGATAATGTCACGTAAGTATGGTACGCGTAAGCTGAGGAGTAGGCTCGGAGACCAAGGTCTGACGCTAAGGGGTAAGGATCAGACATGAGAGCAGCGTATCTTTCCTGTATATAATTGACGCGTCAACGGGAGACATGATTCCATGCACGTGAGCCACGTGGCGATTTAGAAGTGAGTCACTTGTAAGTCAGAGAATGGAACACGTCATTCTGATGTTATGCTGTTTTACAATACCCACGAGTATCTAACTACTTGGTGATTATTACTGGTTTTAAGTACTGCCTTCTATGGTTGTACAGAGTGACGAGAGCTATGCAGTGAGAGTAGCAAAGTATTCAACGGAAACAAAAGTATCACTTAGGAGTAGGAAGAGGAGATAATGGAGACGAGAGAAAAGTATTCTTTGATTCTTTCACTGTTGCGCCTTGCTAACTATTATCGTAATAATTGATTAAAGATTCCAATAAAAATAAATTTTTATTGAAAAACTAAAAATAATATTTATGAAAGATAGATACTAACGAGTATTTTTAGGGTACTCGTTAAGAAATTAAGAAAAGAAAATTTATATTGTGAAATGATGTATTTAACATTTGAAAAAGCGAGATGCTTAATTTTTCAATAAAAACTTATTTTTTTTTATTCCTTAAAAAATATCATAAGAACACTCATTAGTACGATCCATTATAAAAATATAGAATTGCACAACTTTCCAATAAAATTTTCTTCATTGTTTCATCAACCAACGTCATTAGTGCAGGGGCGGATGCACATTGCCCCTAGTGTGGGCAAGTGCACCCCTTACTTTCTTAAATTTGTTTCTAATATCTTTTGTATTTTATTTTACACTCCATATTTGAAATAATTGTATGCATGCCATTGTCTTTTTTCTTTGATCATTTCTTTCTTCCTTTCTCTTGGTTAATTGCAAATATTGATAGGTTAGATTTTTAATATGTCCAAATTTGAGTTTTTTTTTGTACAACAAATTTGAGTATTTTGTGATAATTATGTTATTTCACCAAACTGATTGATTTGACATAAATTAAATGTATTAAATTTGTTTTTAATAGATTAAATTAGTATATTCTACCAGTGTAAAGTATTGTATACTGATATCCACTAACATTTTGACATGTGTAACACGTGTGTTTTTATTTTAATAATTAAGAAAGAGAAACAACAATAATATTGATTTGTCAAGATACAATTAGATGTCATTGTTAAAATTCTTTATATTGACAGTGTATAGAAATTAATTTTTTTTTTAATTGCATGATATAGTGGAAAGATTTTTGAAGAGGAAATTACCATCAAATTAACAACGATCTTCAATGGAACAACTTTTTAAAGAGGAAGTTACCATCAAATGAGAAACAATTATTATTACATTTTTAAAAATAAATTGTCTCCACTAAGGCTCTGTTTGGTAAAAACTAGCGGATAGCGGATAAGCTAGCGGATAGCGGTAGCGGATAAACTAGCGGATAGCGGATAGCGGATAAGCTAGCTGATAGCGGATAGTGGATTAGCTAGCGGATTAGATTTGAAGTGTTTGGTAAAACTAGCGGTTGGACTAGCTGATAAATGTAAAATGACATAAAAGGATATGTTTGCATTTTTTTAATGTAAATTATATGTATATATATTATTTAATTTAATATAATTATCACTTATAATAATTTATTTTATTCTAAATTATTTATCGTTTATCACGTCAAAAAAAATTATTTATCGTTTAAAAAATTTAATCATTAATTTTTAATTTTAATATTAATTTAGTTTTAATTATTTTTAATAAATAAAATGGAATAAAAAAATAAAATTATATACTGATTTGATTTTTATATAAGTTTTATTTTTTATAGATAAAAATATATTTTCCACTTTTTTTATCTTAAATATAAATCTAAATAGCGAAATTAATTCTTATTTATATACTATGTTAAATGATTAGTTTTTTATTTTATAATCAAGGATAAGTGAAGAATTTAATTAAGATGGTAGGGATAAAAATGGAAGAAAAAATGAAACGCTATACGCTATAAGCTCAAACGCTACTTCAAGTAGCGTCTGGGAAAAACGCTATACGCTAGTGAAAAAACGCTAAACACTAAATTTAAAAACAACTACCAAACATGGCTACTTTTCCATCCGCTATACGCTATCCACTAAACGCTAGCGAATTTGGCAAACCAAACAGTGCCTAAGTCAAGGTTCTGG
The DNA here is from genome assembly GCA_035048595.1 of Echinosophora koreensis. Lineage (NCBI taxonomy): Eukaryota > Viridiplantae > Streptophyta > Magnoliopsida > Fabales > Fabaceae > Echinosophora > Echinosophora koreensis. Next base: position 3,757,471 of record JAPCYP010000019.1, on the reverse strand, counting down.
ATCCGCCGCTACCTTAAGGCAGTCGTTAGCATTCTCCATAAAGAAAATAGGGAGGAAGTAAGATCTACAACAAATTTTTTTCTTTCCCATCTAGCTGAGAACATAAGAGAGAAAAAGGGGGAAAAAATGAAGTAACAACTCTCATTTTATTTTGAATTGTGCAAATATGTTATTAAGGATAAATATAAATATGTCTTTATAAGAAAACTCATTTTTTTTTTCTCTTCTCTTTCTTTCATATTTCTTCCGATTCTAATAATCTAAAAATATACTATTTTTCATTTATTCTCTTTTCTCCTAATTTTTTCTTTTATACTTCTTTCTTTATTCAAACAAAGTGTCCGAGCTATATTGTAATCATATATAAGTGCAAATTTAATATTAGAATAAATATGCCACATATAGCACATATTAATTAATAGATCAATTGTAATAAACCATTAACGTAAAAGTTTTATTCATTGATAGCTAATCGTGCATTGTCATATTACAAAATATATATCTGACTCATAAAATAATTATATTGAAAATCACACATAGGTGATGTAATGTATGATTGATTAATAATGTAAAAATTTTAACTATGGTAAGACATTAAAATTAAACTCATATTTAGTTTACAAATAAAAGTTTAAAGGATATTAATTAGCATGAGGTAATAATATAAATCCTATTTAAATGAAGTGTATTTTGAATATTCTGTTAAATAGTGTGTTTTGGGAAAGATTCATGTTTTGTGTTTCATCTGTTTTTTGCAACAAAAAAAAAAAAGAAGGTTGTTTCTTACATAATCTGCATGGCATTTAGCTTATAATTTTTAAAAAGCTTTTTTTTTAGATAAAAAAGCTATTTTCATACCATCATCAATCAAGGACCGTTAGATTGTTCCAAATTGATTATTTTTGAATCTAGAAACTCTTTTCCCATTTCATCTTTACATAACTAACCATCAAACAAATATTATGATTCTATACAAATAACTGTATATTTTTTTTTGTTAATTTATTATATAAAAGTGATTGTTTTACCTCATCCAAATGAAACAGATTATTTTGAAATCGCTTTTAAGCAGACACACCCAAACAAAAAATAGATTCTGATACATATCAACATAATCTATTTTCTTTTCAGCTTTTTCAAACACACTCTATTGAAAGAAAAATTATATATTTAGTTTCACGTTTGTATCAAACTAGTGTAGTTTCCCGTGCGTCACGCACGGGGACTTTTCATATAAATTTAATCGTTCAATGTTTATATATTATTTTAATATAAAAATGATTATCAAAATATGGTTAAAAATATGTGTATGAACAAATAATGGTTAACCTAAATAATGGTTAACTTGTATGAACAAATTTTGTGTACTTCAATCTTATGTTTGTTGATCGACATGTTTTAGTGTTGTGTAATCTTCGATTAATGCTAATTTGACTAAGTTGCTTCCTTTGCCTATTTTGAGAAAAATGATGAAGATATTAAACAAAATAACTTATTATAAGTAGAATTGAGGACAAAAGCTAAAGGCAAAAAAAATAAAATTTGCAACCAACCACTAAAAGCCACAAGATCATTGTTAAGCATATAAAAGATAGGAGCTTACTCTAAATTAATCAAGAGTTGGGCCAAACTTATAAGCTACTTTTTATGGTGGTGGAACATTTTTCATCATTAAAGTTATGAAGATCAGCATATTTCATATATTACAAAAGTTTGACTCTATATGAGTATATTTCATATATTATTAAAGACCTCCTTATACACTACATTTTTTGTGGTGCAACTGTTTTCACCTAAATCATTTGAGATCAATATTTTTAATCCACTCCTACTTTTGACTCTTGACACAGCAACATATAATTGACCATGAGAAAACACATCACGTGGCAAGTATAATCCCACGTTAGATAGCGTTTGTCCCTGGCTTTTGTTGATGGTCATCGCATAGCATAGCGACAATGGAAATTGTCTTCTTTGGAACTTGAATGGTATCCCGGGATCAGAAGGTATCATATTCAACCGAGGAATATATACTTTCTCACCAACATGATTGCTAGTAACAACCTTGGCACCAATAACATTATTACCCAACTCAACCACAATAAGTCTTGTACCGTTACATAGTCCGACGGATTGATCAAGGTTGCGCAACAAAATTACAGGCACACCTTTTTTGAGGATTATTTTATGACTGGGAAGTCCCGAACAGTTTATTTCATTCAGAAATTCTGTTGTAAACCATTCACTATTGATTCCTGGACTTTCATCGGTCCTACAAATGGAATCCGAACTGAGATATATTTTCTCCTCCCCTGGTATTAAGTCCAAAACATATTCGTTAACCTTCTGCACAACTTCTAAAGTCGGAGCCAAAATTGCCCGCTGTTCATAGTAATGAAAATCAAATACATGATCAAGCAAAGCAGGATATGTAGCTACAACAATGTCAGCAATATGGTTACCCGAACTGGAAACCAATAAATCTGCCGGGATTTCAACAGTAGCCTCACCGTCATTATCAATTCCTAATGTACCATTACCAACATTAAGAATCCATTCACCAAATTGACGAATTTCTTCAATAGCCATATAGTTAGGATTATTTTGAAGCCTCATATTTTTTGTCAATTTAAACACTCTGCAATACCTCCACAAAATAGATGAATTAATAGTTGCCATGACAATGTCAGCACGATCAGCTCTTGGGATAACAGGTAGAATTTGCCGAAAGTCACCACCCAATACAACTACCTTTCCACCAAATGTTTGATCCAAACTATCCATGGTAGAGAACCTCATGATATCTCGCAATGTTCTATCTAATGCTTCTAAAGCCCATTTATGTACCATTGGTGCTTCATCCCAAATAATGAGACTTGTCAATCGCAAAAGTTCCGCTTTAGGACTACCCTGTGTTATATTGCAACACGAATCTTCGTTTAAATTCAACGGAATTGCAAACTGAGAATGTGCAGTCTTACCCCCAGGTAATAGAAGAGAAGCAATACCACTGGATGCTACATTCAAGACAATTTTAGACTCAGATCTTAGCTTATAACTCAACGCATTCCATAAAAATGTTTTGCCCGTTCCTCCATAACCGTAGACAAAAAAAAAACCCACCAACCTCATTATTAACAGAATTCACAACTTGGTTGTATACATCTAGCTGTTCAGCATTTAATTGAGAAAAGTAACGGCTATGTGCCTCAGCCATCTCAATAGGGTTGTAGTTAAGTTCATTTGCCAGGAGAACATTTTCAAAACGATTTTGGGGAACGTTTTTAGGGTAAGGCATCCCATCAAATTCCTTCAATGACCTCCCATTTAGTTGCAACAATTTTTCAACTTCAATTAGGCACATCATTCGCAGTTCATCTTCCCCAATCAACAGATCTAGCGAGATAAAAATATATATTAAAACAACACCTACTAAAGTCTGTATACAAAAAAAAAATTAAGGGATACCTGGTTTATGTAATGCCTTCCTTTTAGCATGTAGAATTCCATCTGCCAATGCAGACCATGTCATGTCCCAAACATGCTTTGGGTTTACCATGGTCCTTGCCGATAATAATGTAGCAAAGAGTCTCCTAAGATACAATCCAGACGACAACCTAGCAGCTTCATTAATAGCGTCAATAAATTCTTTGTCATCAGACAATAATCCTAAAGCATAACACGCTTCTTGAAATGAGCTATAGGTGTTGTTGTTAACTGTTCGTATACTTTCGAAGCTCGTGCAACCTTTTTGAACATTAAGCAGCAAACGCAGATAAAATACCTCTCCAGTCCCAGGAGGCACAAAGTTTAGCCTACCAACTGATGTACCCTTTTGTCTTGGTTTCCACCTTCGTTTTGAAACTGAGTACACAAATCGACTTGGAAATTCAGCATATGTTATATCTTTACCCTCCAGATATGATGAGTTAGCTTCCATCCATGCCAAAAACATTGTGGTCTTCTCACTATTCTTATCAAGTACATCGCTTATATTGTCATTATCATTATATACAACAAATTGTTCCCCAGGGAGGTGGAATGTCAACCTCTGAACCGGAGGCCACCTATGGTGAATATCAAAAGCAAATAGTCTCCAAACTGACTCACAAGGGGATAAGTATCGACAATCATAGTACTGCTTTATTTCATCAACCTCATTATCATTTTCTGTAGATTCATGTTGTGTTGTAAGTGAAACGGTCACTCGGTCAGGACCTTTATTAACATATTTAAATAAATATTTGATGCGGTTGGACTTGTTGCAATATTCTATATTGATATGTGCCTGATATTTCATCAATAATTTTGGATTATATGGAACAACATATCTGTTGTCAACCTCAACACCAGACTTTTGTGTAGAAAGACCGTTGTCTCGCCTCCTATAAATTGGGTATCCACCATCATCAAATGACGTCTTATCGACAAATTTTTTGGGGTAGAACTTTGAACAGCGGCCATCCTTCATACATGGGGATTTTCGGTTCACAACACCACATGGACCATGTATCATGAAATTGGAAACAACGTTGAACAGTTTGGGAAACATTCTCTGATCAGGGAGCTCAGCACATATAAAAGAATCTATTAGTTGACTTGGTACTATGTCCTCCTTTGATGCCAACCATAGTAAAATGTGTGCATGGGGTAGTCCTCTTTTTTGGAACTCTATTGTATACATTCCTAAACAATTAGAAAATCATAAATCATAAATCGATAAAAGAAAATCAACTTATATAGAACGATGTAAATTTCATACCAGAAGTCCGGTTACTATAGAAAGTTACCTGCTAAAACTTTTCCAAAAAAGTTCCCTTTCTTAAAGTCTGCCATAATTGCATCCAACTTCATTTTGAAAACTCGACATGCTATATCTGGCCTATCATGAACCGCCAAACCTCTTTCTGTAACGAATCGATGAATTTCCGGCCATTTCGGATTGCAAGTAATAGTTAAAAACAAATCAGGATAACCAAATTTTTTGCAAATTGCCATAGCATCCTAGCAATTGTTAAACATGTATCGCCGACCCCCGGTAAAAGAAGACGGCAACACAATTCGTTTGCCAGTGGACGATGCTACTACATCAACACGATCAATAGCCTCTTCTAAACCTTTTAAAAAATCTCCCCGAATGCAGCTTTGGTTCGACCTAATGAATGACAACCGTTGTGACTCAACCATCGAATAGCAATCAACAATAAACTGTTGTAACAATCGCCTACTTTTCAAAATAATGGTCTCTTCAAAAGTTCGTTCATGCAATCTAAATGCAATGAACTCTCTGACAGATACCCTAACTCGTTTATTGACTGAATCCGACGATGATGGACATGCCAAAGGTATATGCTCCTGGTATCCGTCTTCTCCAAATGGAAATAGCAAAGGGTATTGCAAAGGGATATATGAAGTATGTGTTTCATGCATCCTTTGCAATTGTCCATCTCGATCTCTCACTATAATATCCCTTCCAGATTCAGATGAGTCAAAATCACCAACAATAAGAGCAGCAACTTCATCCACAGATGGCAAGTTATACATTCTAGCATCAACTGAACGTTGCCTAAATAATCTAACTGAAACTTGTATATTAGGAAATTGTTGATAGCAATCTCTCACTCGTCTAAAGAATTTGACCAGGGAATTCGAGCTATCTATCATGGCCATTAAATCCTTAACCAAGGAGTCATCAAGATTTTTTTTGTTGCGAGAGCCACTGGCAAATATAAGAACTAATAACTTTAGAAAATGTTCATACTTTAACAATAAAAATGAAGCAAAACTAATATAATATAGATTAGGTTTACTATAGGGTCATCAAAATTTGTATATATTAAGAAAAAAAGTAACAAAAATTTTTTTTGGACGTGTTCAAAAAGTAACAAATAAGGTAAGTTATTGAAAATTTATAGCTAAGCTAACGAACAATATTTGTTACCTAAAACAAAATTACCTGAAGTGAAACATTCTATTTGCAATTTCATTGTTGGTGTCATAAATATAAAGCTGAGCAAACTCAGGTCGCTCATCCCCAGTTGGTAACAGACTTCCAATGCGATGGTAGTTTTGTCCAGTGATTACAAATTGTGGAGGTCCACCACCATCATTAAGACTTGTATCGATTTTCCCTCCCATTGAAGTAAATGCAAACATACTATTATATGTACGAATATTATCAAGGAAATTTGAGCTTCTACAGTCGAGACCATGTATCAAGTTCCATAACAGCTCTGGTGGTCTTAACAAATAAGGAAGTTTAATATTCCCTTTCATGCAACATATTGAAAATAATGGATTAGATGGTTGATGACACTTGTCAGATCGCTCTTCATACCAAACCAATGCTCCACAATTTGGGCACGAATAATCCATATCTCCAAAGTCAAGTAAAACTATAGTAAAAGACAGAGAAAAATCACAGTTAAATATATATATATATATATATATATACTTTACACTAAAAAGTATACTTAAAAAGCTAATATGAAGTTTTTTGTTCCACCTTGAGCCTCACTCTCAACGAACAATATATTTTCAGATATAGTGCATAAATCTATTGACTCGGCATCATCTCGATGTGTTGATGAAGAATCCTCCCTCTTAATCATGGCTAAATGAAATCCAAAATTTGATGTAAATATAAAGGTAAAGATAAATATAAAATATAATAAATGCTAATATAAATATTAATAAATATAAATATAATAATACCCCAACCAATCAAGCATACCTAAATTAGAAATTAAAGAAGGCAATATAAATTTTAAAAAAAATTCAAACCTTCAGAACCAATGGCACTTTCAGGAATTTTATCCATATGATAATCAACAATGCTTGAATTTATGACCCCTGATATGGATACTCCAATTTCAAGGTGGAAAATTAAAGAATAAATAATATAAATTTAATAAAATTAAAAAATGATATGTAAATTGAGAAATAAATCACCTGGCATTACTGGGGCTGCATAAAAAGGCTTTGAAAATATGTTTCACCTAATCCTATTATTGAGAGGATTGTAATATACATTACATGGCACAGAACTTCCTACACCTATACAACCAATGAGCAGAATAAAACAATACCATCAGGATATGACATTATAGAAGTTAATTTAATAACATTTGGCAACGTAACCTTCTTTTAGGTAAAACAAAATTATATGAGAAATAAAAAATGAGCTTCTTTTGAATCGTAATTATATGGTAATATGGTAATGGGTTTTTTTTGTTTTTTGTTTTTATTTTGCTTCCTTATAATTTCAGGTTTTTCTTTATAAAGCAACATTTAGAACGTATTACATGCTATTACCAATGGGATTTAGGGGAATTCTTGGCAGGGATGAGGAAGCATCACCACGAATCTCGAATGTATTCATTGGTGGCGTGGACGATAGACCTATCATGGATATCAATTAAGAGCAATTACTAAATATATATCAATGTGAAATTGCAAGTGAATTATTGTAGATTTTAAACAATTATATAAAATGGAATGCACTGTAGATAATTGGATACATGATTAAAAAATTGGACACCTTATTAAAAATAATCTAACTTATAGCTAACAATACCATATAATAATAGATAATAGCAAATAAGTCTAACTTTATCTTTTTTTTAAACAGTAGTAACTTTTTCAGTTTAGGCAGAAAGAATGAAACCATAATATATAATAACTAAATCATTTAGTAATAACTAAAATAAAAGTGAGAAGTACATACTATTCTCAATAGGATTCATGGGAATTCTTGGCAGAGATGACGATAAATCACCACGATTGACACACGAATTCATAGATAGATCATCTGTTACAACTATGATGGATATTAATTAGTTCCTGGTAGTATAGGTATTAAATGTTGCTTGATTTGATTTAAAAAGAATAGAAAAAATACTAAGTAGGATATTCATCACCATTTTCCTTTGATTTTCGTGTCCTTTTTCCCTTGGGGATCCTTTGATCTCTGGTCTTTCTAGAATCTCCCATGTCTATGTGAAAAATGAATTTGGTCTCTTATAATTAGATTTTTTTACCACCTGCATACATATATATACCTTCCAATATTTATGAGATATGAGGTTCCGATATGAAGTTCACAATGCATATATTCTAATGTAGAAACTAAGTCAAGTAAAATGAACATAATATTTAGTTTCACGTTTGTATCAAATGTGCGTTGGCAATGATGCTTTCGTAAAAAAATAATAATAATAACATCAAACACGAAAGGGGGAAAAGCCTCCGGCGGTAAAATGCGGGGCTGCAAAACACGCGGTTAGTCAGTGTTCTGTTGTAGCTTAAAACTGAAAGCTCAACCACAAAGGGAAATATGATAGTTGTTGCATCCGAGGAACCAGTTATGAGGTGGGAGAAAATAATGGCCAGTCATCAATGACATGGAGATGCGTACGTAGTCGCTGACGCACACAGTTTCAGCACACAGTTTCAGTGTTGCATGAGGGCATCTGGGCAAAGAAAGAGGCCTATCTTAATTTGAGACTAACAGAATACCAGAACTTTGGAATCTTGCATCCAAGCAGGGGCGGATCCAGTAATTTGACATGAGAGGGGCCAAGATCAAATATATATAACATCAAATAACAATAGAAAAAAATTAACTAACATATAAAGGCAAACTATATGAAACAAAATTGATATATGATTATCAACTTAATATAACATGAAGTTTAAATTACACTCAACTGCTTCTAAATTTATTAAAATACCCCAAGTTTGAATAACTTGAATGTTATATATAAAAGAACTTTCTCAAATAGAGTTTTCCGACTACAATCTCTTAACTTCTGAACCAATGATTTTGTATTAGATACCAAATACATGACATTCAAAAATATCTTGGGATTTTTATTGCAAAGCTTGACAAAGTTGTCGATCAGTGATTCCCACGAGACCAGATAAAAATAGAATCAAATGAGAACAATGATTTAAAAGCATAAAAACATCACCTTATTAAGAGTACGTAGATACTTTAATAGCAAATAACACCAATCATATTATTTAATAGTATGTAATTTTTGTTAAAAAATAGTATGTGATTTTATGAAGTTACTAATTAATAATAATAATAATAATAATAATAACTCACTTAGAGTTGAGGGGGACCATGGCATCCAAAGGCCCCCCTCTCCCTCCGCCACTGCATCCAAGGATGAAGTTTGGCCCAAGATTCACTAATTGGAACCTTTTTCTTTTAGGTGAACCTGAGTATCTTCCGGTTGGGAGCCAGAGACTAGTCTCTTAAGGTACTGAGATCCATCCCTTTAAGTGTTTGACATCTTCCAACATATGCTCTTCTGTATACATGAGCCAGGAATCGAACATTTGATCACATGCCCAATGGACCTGATTATCTACCAATAGTGTTACACCATAATTCACTTGAATAATTTTGGCCTATATTTATCCGTAACATAATTAATTGATTCACGATTTTGGTGTAGTTTATAGTTTTGATTAAAACTACACAGTATACCAAGTTATATAAATTTGATATAAAAATAAATAGTAGTCTTTATCTTTACGTGTAAAATTTTTGAAAACTTTATACACACTTGTTTTAAAAAAAATAAAAAAAAATCATACAAGTATAATTGATGCTTAAATTCGATCTGAAATTGCATATGGTATAGTCATTAGTTGGGATGAAGGACGCGGTATTAGTCCCACATGAGTCCAAAAATATTGTTCCAGGTGACAATCATAAGGGAGATGCTACATGTACCCCTCTATGTATCTCATCCACTCCCACACTTCTAATTTTTTATTTTGAAATTTCAAGATTGCCCATCAAACTTTCAAAAACCTTTCCCCTCCTTACTTACTTTCTGTTTTGTCGCGCACACTCCTCTGTTTCATTTATTCGTCACCTGGCTGCCATTATTCCGGAAAACGTGAATGCTTTATAAGATCGGATGAATGCTTCCTCTGTTGTCATTCCATTAATCCAAATCTATGCACAACTGCAAGTTCACAGCTCTCCTAAAGAAAGGAACTATCTTTCTCTTCATGGGTTTTGTTATAAAGGCAAATTCATGCAGTTGGCAGAACCAAAACTCAATGATCTCACCCTCTATTTTCATTAGCTAGGTCTAGATACAGAGTTGGATAGAAAGATAAAATAAACTTGTGTGCCAGTATTGCTTCACGTTTTTGCTTCAATTTTACCTTTTTTGTGCGTTGTGTGTGGTGATGAACAAACAGAAATATACAAAACAATTTTGCCGACCGGCAACTAGTTGCTGGAAATACAAACATTTAGCCTATGGCAATTGATTGTCGGATTCACATAAATCTGAATCCGGTAATTAGATGCCGGAGATTAGTTGTTTCCTATCCGACAACTAATTACCAAAAGGCCAAAATTTTGTGAATCTGGCAATTAGTTTCTGGATAAGAGAAACCTAGCTTTCGGCATCTATTTGCCAGAGACATAATTTTTGTACATCCGGTAACTAGTTGCCATCGGAGCTTTGTTTTCAAATTTAAAAACTTACCGACAATTAAATGTCGGATACTTAGTTATTAAATCCGGCAATTAAATGCCGGAAGGTATAGAAAAAAAAGGGGAAAAAAAATAGTAACACGTAGAAACGTAGAACGATGGAGATTATGGAGAATGTAAACACAATACCTTTAGTTTATCAATTTATGGAGGGACATGAGCACTGGCAGACCTTTATGAGGCGGGAGGGAGCAACGGCTCCCCCCAAGTTTTCTTAACTAATTTTTTTTAATATAAGAATATTTTCATGGCATTTTAAAAAATAGTATTACCTAATCAACTTTAGGTACTTTAGGAGTGATAAACATAAATTATAGAGTTTAGTTTTGATACATTATCAATGTAATTTTACATTGTCAACCAAGCACAAATAATTTTATATGTGTGTAACTTTTATGGCAGTCATGATTAAAAAAAAAATTTAATGATGCGATAATTTATGATTGGATGACAGTATAAAATATCTTTACACCGACAATATATACTAATTAAATCCAAAACCATATGAATTTAATTAGTATGCACTGTCAGTATTTAGTTTTTTACCCTTTCAACCAATCATAAATTGTCATGTCATAAAAGTGTTCGACTTTTATAATAATACCTTAAAAGTCATATATAAGATAATTTATTATTGGTTGATAGTATAAAAATTACTGTTAGTATATCAAAATTAAACTCAAATTATATATAATTAATTATAATTTTTTATTAAACCAAATTAGTTAGTGCCTAGTATGGCTCCCCCAAAACTTTCGGTCAAGATCCGCCACTGGACATGAGAGAGAAGAAGGGGTGGATGGAGATGAGAGAGAAGGGGGTGGAGGGAGATGAGAGAGAAGAAGGGGTGGGTGATGATTTTTATCAAGTAATTAGAGTAAGTAGGTTTACTAAGGATAGTTTAGTAATAAAAAAAGAATTAAAATGTTGTGTGGGGGTGGATGCCCATGTGTACGGGTGTAGGTAGCAGCTCCTTAATCACAAATAGGCCATGGTTGCTCAGTTCATTATTATGGGTTTTGAGCCCATGGACCTTAAACACAACCTTGACCCAACAGATTCATGACCCAAGTTATGATTAAGTCCTGAATCTCAGATGTTGACATTCTTTCGAGGCAGGGTTGGTCCTGAGATTGTGGGTGCCCTGGGCGAACTCAGGAAAATGTTGCCCTCATAATCATTTGAAGATTGTCCTCCTTACATTTTTTGCTGCAAAATCTTTAATAATCCGATCATAATCAAGGTTTTTAAAAATACCATTTTTGATAGAAATCAAAGCAAGATTATTTAATCTACATTGTGACATAGTAGATCGTAAATAAGATTTTAAGAATTTCAATTTAGGATAACTTCTCTCAGTTGATGCAACAGTAGTAACGGGGATAGTATGTAAATTTTTTATAAATTATATAAATTTTTATATAATATTTATATATAAAATGTAAAATTTAACACTATTTGGTGCCCCAAAAAATTGGGGTCCTGGGCGATCGCCCACCTCGATCGTGCTCGGGGCCACCACTGTTTCGAGGAGTATTTATTTTAATGCCTAACACCATAAATATTGAAGCTCTGCATGCACCAAATGCACTGTCTTTAGTAATTTAACTTGTGTAATAAATTTTCTGCTTGCCTAATTAGAAGAGAAAATGTTGACTTTAACAGACAACTCAAACATTAGGCCAGCTTTCTGTGTTTTTCCCAATTCTTGGCTTTGTTCGCAAAAGTAAAGAGTTGGAGACCAGAATACTTCTGGCCTTTAATGAATGGCCTTTGTTTGCAACTTGTAATTGTTTTCTTCTGTGCTTGACTTCACTCACTTTAGTGCATCAGTGTCCAATGTCCACTCTTGTCGTTGTACCCATATTGACCTTCACTTACATCAGACCATCAGTTACATGTAATGGCACATAACAGTTGGACAGTATGTTGAAAGTTGTCCAATTAAGAAGCACGTGTTTGTGTGATTATAGATTATGTACGCTTGCTAGTTTTGTAATTTGTATGTATTAGAATTAGAATGACATGATATGGTAGTTGCATCAAATATGTGTTAGTAAATATTTGGTCGTTTAACACAGATTCATCAATTTGCAATTATTCCATTCACTATTCTTATTTTGCTGAATTGGATTGGATATGATTATATCAACTTCAGACCAACCAGTCTTAAGTTCAAATGTGTGTCGTGCTCTTTAATTTGCCAAAATGATTTAGTAGTTGATTTAGTTTGAGGTTACACTGTGCTTGATTTTGAAGTCAAATTAACATGCTTTTCTTTCTCCACTATTCTTCATTCAGCAAATGAATGATCTTACATCTACCCTGTTAGTTTCCTGCTTATAATGGAAAAAATTTAGTGGAATTTGTAGTTTACAAAATTTGATGGCCATATTACAGTTTCAAATGCAATACTTTAATTTTCATATTCGACATTCAGTGAATTCCCGATTTTTCATATTTTGTTTTCCTCTTCTCTCACAGATATATACTTCAGAGATATTAGAAAAGAGAGGGACCTAAACATTAATCAAAACTTATCTTTGTTTATAACATTAACAATAGGGAAAAGAATAACATCTAGGATCAAATTTTTTTTTTTTTTTTTTTGATGGAAACATCTAAGATCAATTTAACTGGTCGGGCTTGTGACCATATCAGATGGCATTTTGTGTTGAAACCACATCACCATCACTTCTAAAGTCTAAACCCAATTCATCTCTATATATAAAAAGAACAATGAAACAGAGCAAAAGCCCCCAATGCAGGGAAACAACAATGAACTTCCAAACTATGTGCGTAGAATTTAATAATTTTGATGATCCTAACAGAGAGGCAGGTCCTCTGGAGGTTGCTCTATGGATTCCAATATCCCTTCTCCATTATCTACCAAGAGCACTGTGGCCAAACCCAACGTGATGTGAACATCCAAGTGACAGTGCATAATCCAGGCACCTACACAAATCACATGATACCAATTATATGAGATCAAATATCCAATCAATTATTGAGTGTTTTTACTTTTAGAGGTGCTTTAAAAGTAAAAACACGCAATGTACTTTTGATTTAATCTAATGTGCATTATGATGTTAACCTACTAAATAATTTAAACTTAAAAGATGAAAACATCATTACTTGCTTATCTATTGTCAAATTCACTTTAAAATAATCCCTTTTTTTTTTTAATGTGATTTATACAATGCAAAATTGAAATGGAATTCATTTTATTTTTACCTGGGTTATCAGCAACAAATCTGATAACTGACCATCCATTCACAGGAACTGCCACTGTGTTCCTTTGAGGTGGATCAACAAGGTTGAATGTTGATGCATGTTTCTTGGGATTAAAGTTTCCAAATCCCTCAGCTACAACATAGAAATCATACCCATGAAGATGAACTGGGTGGTTCTCAGGAGTGACAATGCTTGTGTCCTGCAACACAATCTGCACCCTTGATCCAAACTTCAACTTGGTCACTTTAGTCCCCGAAATCGGTTGCCACAAAGAACGGCTCACGTTACCGGTGTAATCGAATTGCACCGGAGGATTTGTGGGAAAATCAGTGGTGAACACTCCTTGGACTCCCAGGTGATGAGCTTGAAGGATGGCAATGTTGTTTGGGAGAACAAAAGACACATTGTTCATGCTAGCAGTGAACCTTGTCCCATTGGGACCCTGGCATTGCTTTGAACTGAAATTTGGTGGACAATTGTTGAGTCCTAAGCCAATAGTGAAGAACAAGTTCTCATCTATTTCTGTGGGAACCTCAACTCTTCTGGGGCTTCTGAGGCTTGTGCTGAAGGCAGTGACTGTGTTGGTGTCATTGTAAGCAGGTAGAGGAGGCATAACTGGTTTAAGTGCTACACCTTTAGCAGGACATGGTGCTGATTTGTATTCAAGAATGGCAGTGGTGGTGGTGTTGTCAAATGGAGCGTTTTGTGCTGATTGGTAAGCACGTGCTGCCATGTAGTACCTTGAAGGTGGTTGGTCACCGTTGATGAGAACATCAGTGGTTTGGCCAGGTCCTAGCATGATGACTGTGGTGGTGAAGGGTTTAAGGTATGAGGCATCAGCACCAACCACTGTGAATTTGTGGTTCGCAACTGTGAAGAATAGGGGTTGGTTGAGTGCAGCATTGATGACTCGGAGGAGGTTGGTCTCGCCTGAATCTATTGGAACAATGATGGTGCCTGGATTGCCAATCATGTTAAAAAATATCAAATTTCTTTCCTCAAATCAAATCCTATCGATTTTTTGAACACCTAAAAATCGGGATTAATTATACCTAAAGCCGTGGTTAATTATGTTTAGTGGATAGTTAATAAGTTGTGACATCTTATTATATCATTAATATCCAATATAATTAATCACATATTCAAACTGTGTTACTTATCCAAATTATTGTTTATTTTTTGTTTAAATAAGTTTTTGGTCCCTATAAAATTCATCAAATTTGGTTTTGGTCCTTGTGAAATTTTTTCTTAGGTTTTCGTCCCTGTAATCTCACAAATTTTGCAAATAGTCCCTACCGTCATCTTTTTCCGTTATCTAGTACTCGTGGGTATCGAGATAATTTTATTTTACTGTCCGACTTGCTGTAAAATTTGGCCATAAAATAGAAACAAAATCATATATTAGGGACATAAGGTTAAAATTGCTAAATTCCTTCATTTTGTATGATATCTAGTACTCAGGGGGTACCGAGGTAATTTCTCGTTCTTATCCGACTAGCTCCAAAATTTGGCTAGAAAGTAGAAATAAAATCATACATTAGGGCCGTAGAGTTAAAATTGACAAAATTATTCATCTATAATAATTTCTAGTACTCAGGGGTAACAATAGGGACTATTTACAAAATTTTCGAAAATACAGGGACGAAATCCTAAGAATTTTTTTTATGAAGACTAAAACCAAAATTGATGAACTTTCCAGAGACTAAAAGCTTATTTAAGCCTTTATTTTTTCTCTCTTTCAAATAACACAACTTATCAAAATTATGAGTGAAACAAACCTTGGCTAGAGCACTTGTACAGATCCCCAGGTTGACCGTTGATAGTGTATGCATCAGAGTTATTCGGAGCTGCTCCTGTTTGTGTGGCTTGCCTCACAACATCGATGGGATTTGCGTCCCACCATTCCCCTGACATCATCATCCTCAGCGTTAAATCTTTTTTTGTTATGAATATAATCTTTGAAGAAAAAAATAATTTTCATTGAGAAATGTTTCTTGCACATAACTTTTCATTTTACATTTATTTTTTTGTTTAACTAATTACCTGTTTAGAAACAAGGAGAGAAAGATATATTAAAAAGTAGATTACCTTATATATATATTATCACATAGTAAAATTAGTGTGACATAAGAATAATGTAAAGAAAATTATATATGTGCAATCTTTTTCTTGATTTTTCTTCTTGTTTTTATTACCGACATCATATTACCAATTATTATATTTACACATAAATATACAATGATTACCTAGAAGAATGGGTGTCTCGCGCTTTGGCTTAGGGAAAGGATAGGCCTCTCCTTCCTTGGGATGAATGATTAAAGCTCCATAAACGGTAGCTCTTAGCCATGAGCTGTGAGCGTGCCACCAAAGGGTACCTTCTTGTCCTTGAATGGTAAATCGATATGTGTAACTTTCTCCAGGACGAATGGGGCACTGAGTTATAAATTCTGGTCCATCTGCCCATCCTGTTCTAATTTGCCTAATACCGTGCCTAAACAGATACAGGAGAAATAGTTGGGGGTTCAAATCTCACCCACTAACAAAGTCACTGACATTAACAGTTAACACACTAACATTTGCCTATAAAAAAAAGATACAATAAAAACAACAAAAGCCATTCAAATATTTGCTTCTACAACTTTCATGCATGTAGCATGCAATATATATACGAGTATAATCAATAAATTGTAAGCAAAGTAAGATTAATTAAGGCAAAAATCTGAGATTCAGTTGGTTAGATTAATATATAATAAAGCTCATTTATGTTTTTATTTAATAATTTAAATTTTTAAGATAATTAGTCAATGATATAATATCAAAATCTTTATATCAAATTACCTAAGTTTCGATACCTGGTGCAAAGAAAAAACAAAAAAGGTTTTCCCTTATATGAGTAAGTGAAGCTAAAATGCTAGTGCTTGATGTTATACCAGTGAATGGTGACATTGTAACGAGCTTTATTAGTGACTTTGACTACCAAAGTGTCTCCATTGTTGACTTCCAATGTTGGGCCTGGGAATTGCCCGTTAACAGTGATGGCACTTTGGGTGTTGCACAGCCTCTTCACTGGAGTTGCTTGAACCTGTCTCGTTACAGATAGCAATTATCTTAACAAACAGCAAGAAAGGGGCGCAAGAAAAAGGTAAAGAAAGTGAGAGAACGTACAACAAACTCGTGCTCCTGAATTTTGGCATTTGCTGAAGACAATGCTAAAGCTAGGAGAACAAAAATGGCAAAGAAGATCGAGTGTTTGAGAGCTTCCATCTCTTTTAGTTGAGAAATAAACACTTATGGTGTGTCAATGATATTACAGTTAATGTTGCAAATTGCAATGCAAGTAGAAGAGGGAAAGGGTGCTTTTATAAGGGAGATTAGAGCAGAGAGCTAGAGTCATATAGGTTGGCAGATTAGGTTATGTTGAGGCCAAGTGGTCAGACTCCACGGGAAACTTAGTTCAACCCTATAAAAGTTGTTGCACCCACTAGTTAATTAAGTTGATGAATGCTTGCTTAACAAGTCTTCAATTTACAAGTTGAATTTTCGCAAAACATAATTATTTTGAGACTTTGTTCATGGAATGAGACAGGTTTTAACGACCCCTTTTTCTTTTTAATTGGCCTTATGTGGTACCTTAATTAGTTAATCCCAACTTTTTATTCATGTGAAAGTGTATACTGTATAGCATTCTAAAAGGACCAGAACAAAGCAAAGCAAAATGGTTTTTATCTTTGCTGTACAAGCCAAATTGTCCTATACTATCTATGTCTATTACATATGACTGGAAATGGTAATAAAATTTCCTTCATAGATCTACATTTAATTCAGTGCAAGAAACCTTGCTATCGTCAATCTAATGCACTTTAATTCTTTTGATTCTAGTGATTCTTGTGATTTGGGTTAGAGTAAAATTTAATTGTAGCTAAAGAGATTCTAGTCCAATTTGACCTTTTCCTTTTTTCGGTGGTTGTGGAAATTAATCGTTTGATGAAAAAGTAATCCAGGTTAGAAACAAGCATGGTATTAAAAACACGGCGCCTCTTGTTTAAAATAAACACGGCGTGCTTAACTTTCAATATAATCACTTCTTTCATGCCATGGCCTATAATTAACCTAGTTTAAGATTAAGGTTAACGATTGTACGTTCCGTTTGCTTGTTTCTTAAGCACTTTCTAGAGTACCCTGGCCCTCTTTTCTCCTCTAACATGTTGGAGTGACTCTAGTTATTCAAAAACGCGTATAGTAGGATAATTAGGCTTTGCTTAATTCAAGTGCCTATTGGTAGAGACTAGAGAAGAAACTACCTATTTAATGTGAAAAGAGGAGTACCATTAGGTGAATAGCAAATATGATATATAATATTGTAGAATAAACGTGATGATTTGATTGGGTCTAACGAGAATTTAGTTAGAGATGAAAGATGTAACTTAGGAGTATTAAATTAGGTGGCCTGTCTCTCAACATTTTCAAACATGGATGATCAACATCGAGTTGTAACACACAAACCTGTCATGCTCAAAGATACGTACTTGGGGTGCATACTTTGACGAACATAAGGGTGTCACCAATGCGCCACATGTTAAACTAAAATGTCACCGCTGACGGTTTTCCAAGCATGTTTGACCATAATTCCCCAAATGTTGTTTTTTGTTTCTTCAGAACGACAACTAATTCAATTATTTAAATACTAAATTGATTAACTAAAAGTACTAGTTTCTTTCACATGCCTCCCATCAAATCCCAAATTATGAATTAATTTGATGAGAAAATGTATATTTGGTCTAGGGAATGCATGGGATATTATTAAAGGTTTTTCTTTCTAGAACCACATACAATTTAACATGCAGAACACATCAACGCAAGTATATGTGAACAGTGCTATCTGGTGCAATCACCCACGTAAGATATATTTGGACTTCATTAATGATGTCTTATAGTTGTATATGAGATTTAGCTACTTTTAACACTCACTAGCATAATATATATTCTAAAGATCAATTTTAGTGTCCTTAGTAATATAAATATTCGTACAAGAATAATGATATTTAGACACAAATATGGTATCTAACACCGTATAAAATTATTTCTTCCCACTTATTTATTGTTTTCTTCTCTATCATAATATATTTCATCACTCCCAAGACACTCATAAACTCTACGGTGTCTATACAAGGTATCCAGATTGTGTGTCCAAATATATTTACTCTCTGTACAATATGTAAATCTTAAATCACAAGGAAGATGGAATGTTTCCTCCATTTCCCATCTTACTCTATCTTTATAGGAAGGCCTTTTCTTAATGTTTGTAAGATAGTGGTATATAAAGGATATATAGATGCCTACATTTGTGTTGATAAGGACATCTAGCCAAGACCCCCAAAGATTATTTTGGTTTGTCACAAAACCGTTAGATGCTGAGAACGAAAGCATGTCGAACTGTACTGGATGAATGTGACAAAGATCAAGGCAATAGATAGAGAAACCAAAATGGCTAGGGATTGGATAGGTGAACAAGAAATAAAGAAAGATCATAATGTATAATAGAAGTTGGTAGAGTTTGTTACTGACTTTCTCATTCTTAAGAAGGAAAAATAGAAAGTACATAAATGATGTGGAAATTATAATGTAAGCATGCTGAAAATTGACACTAGAGCTGAAACCAATTTCCTGTCAAATTTTGCAACCCCCGCTCCCTCTGATCAAGCTTCTCATTTTCCTGGTAAAATGATTATTTCCGATAATATTTTGGGTTTTCATTTTCACCGTTAGTTATGAGTGGGTGCGAACCTGACCATTTTAATTCTATGGACAATGTTTTCACTGATCCAAAACAATTAGAGAGATTAGATAAAGTTAAGATTTATGTAACGAAAAAATTTACAAAAACATAAGTTTGCTAGGAACACTTGTTAGTTTTTTTTTTTTGACCAAACACTCGTTAGTTGTTAAATAAATCAAATTAAACAATTTAAAATATAAAGTAACTTTTTTAATTTTCGATATATTAATTAAATACTTTATTTTCCTTTAAATTTCTCTAATTTATAAGAAGATCACTTACAAATCTATGAAATTAAACGACAAATCTATCATTTTCTGATATATATCCTTGTATCTGAAATGGGGCCTCCTTAAAAATCACGCTCAAAATCATTCAATCACTTTCTTGAAAATGCGCATGTTACGCTCATGAGACCATAATGGGTTTTAGCGAGATAAATTTATTGGTGAACACCCATCCTTTTTTCTTTTTTCTTTTTTTTCGTGAACTTGGTGAGACAATCTTTACAAAGTCATCAAAGCTTTTGGCCCGTGGAATGAGAGGTCGAAAGTCGCTATAATGCTGTATGAAATTTTCGTATGCATGTTCAATATTTGGCGCATCCAATGACGCAAAAATTCTCTAGCTTGATTGTTTTAGGGGCAAAACCTATACGCCTATTTTGTACCACATGAATCGGGTTGGAATCAATGTCATCTCAACATGATTAAAATTGAACAAACTCGTTTACCAATAAAAAGGATGAACTAACTCATTTATGACTTGAATTGGGTTTGAATAAAAGTAATGTTATATATTCTCTTAATAATTATTTTAATACTCAACAAGAAAATATTAAATAAAAGGTTTAATTACTATGAAGGTCCCTATACTTTTTGGGAATTTTCAAATAGGTCCCTATACTTTTAAAATTTGTAATTAGGTCCCTGAACTATTATTTCATTTGTAATTAGGTCCCTATACTAAAAAAAATTGTAATTGGGTCCTCGAACTTTTATAAATTTTTCAATTGGGTTTCCTGAACTAAAAAAGTTTTTAATTGGATCCCTAAACTTATATAAAATTTTCAATGGAGTCCCTGGGGTAGGGTTCCGTGAAGAGGTCTTTAAGTCTGTTGATGTTAAACGTGACCTGGAATTCCCCCAAATTTGTATTTAGGGTTGCAGGAGACCAAAATGTTGAGTCAGAAAACCAAAACTTGACCTGTGACTGCTTTTCCTCCATCTGAACAAATAGTTCATTCCTTCCCCGATTTATGTTTTACGCTTGTATATCCCTTCCTTTAAATAATTTCGTCCAAAATAGTCTCTTCACTTGCAACTTACTACATCTCACTTCATCTTGTTACATTTTGCTACATTTTATTGTGACAATATCTCAAGGTCCATCTTCCACCCAAACTACTCTTACATAACCACCTTGGATGAAATCAGTTATATTCCGTCCAATTCAATATATCACTAACGAATTTGATAATTTAGGGACCCCATTGAAAATTTTATATAAGTTCAGGGACCCAATTAAAAACTTTTTTAGTTCAGGGACCCAATTGAAAACTTTATAAAAGTTTGAGGACCCAATTACAAATTTTTTTAGCATAGGGACCTAATTACAAATAAATTAATAGTTCAGGGACCTAATTACAAATTTTAAAAGTATAGGGATCTATCTGAAAATTTCCAAAAAATATAGAGACCTACAGAGTAATTAAACCTAAATAAAAAGTATATGTTACATACCCTTTCACTACTCACCAGCTCCAATTATATGAATCAAATAAGTTAAATTGCTCCAAGTGCTCAATAAGAATCGATCGGCACATGAACTTAATTCAGTTCAGGGCCGGCCCAACACTTTTGGAATCCTAAAGCAAACTCCAAAGTGAGGCTTTTTAAAGAAAATAATAAAAAATTATAATATTTTTATTTAAAGTTTATCTTTCGTGTTTTTTGGGATGCAAAATCATTTATTAAATTATTGAAATCTATTTCATTTAACAAATCTTTTTCAATCGATAATAAAGCCAGTCTATTTAATCTTTGTTGAAACATTATCGATCTTAGATAAGATTTTATTAATTTTAGTTTTGAAAAACTTCTTTCTGCCGAAGCAACGCTTACGGGAATCGTAAACATTATTCTATAAGCGATATATGCATTTGGAAAAGAATCAAGCCTTATTATATAATTAAGTATGTCAATTGGTGTATCATTTTCCACTTGTATAATTTCTCTTAAAATTTTTAGTTCTGTTAATAAAACTAATCCATCAATATCAAAGTTATCATTACGTTTTAATGAACGTTCAAGATTAAGACAATTTTCTTTTAAATTTTCATCATCCAATGACCTTAATTTCTCAATACTAAATAGAAAACCAAATTTGAGGTGATTGCTTTATCTATTATATACAAGAAGTAATCAACTTTAAATGATTTTTCGGGAGATTTTACAACTTCATTGTCAATAATCTCATCAAATTGTTTCTTTCTACGAATAAAACGTTTTTCACGGAACTTTTGTTCTATATTCATTTCTATAGCAATTTCTTTGGCAGAAATTAAAACATTTTCAAATCAGTCTTCCCTATATTTTTCAAAAAATGAAATAAGACCTTTCAATTGTTGTATAGCAACATCGATACACATATCCTTTGATTGCATATTTTAACTAACTGAGTTCACCATAAACAATATCTTATACCAAATAGTCATGTCTAATAAAAACTCAAAATTTTCAAGCTCATAAGTTGCTAAACAATCAGCTTCACTTTTTATTTTAGATTCATCATTAACTTCACCTAGTTTCAATAAAGCATCTCTTATTTGTGAAGTTTGAAATCTTAAAGCTTTTAAACTTTCAATACGATTTTCCCAACGTGTTTGTGACAATGATTTAAGAGTTAGGCTAGGGATATGATCTTGTAAAATTTTCCATCTTTTAGTAGATGAAGAAAATATGGTATATTTATGTTGTAAAAAAATATTATTAAAATAGGTAGTTAAAAAAAAAATAGAGGCTTAAAGTCCTAACTTCACCAGCTTCACCCTTGAGCCGGCACTGATTCAGTTCATTCTTAAAATTGCCATTTAAGCATATTAACAAATTTACTACAAACTAAATTGACTTTTTCATAACAACCAAAAGAATAACAAATGGCGAAAATTTTGATAGATTGTGTTATTCCTACAACAGGGGTTTAAGTATAGATTGTTGATATATCTTCAGGAGTGGGGTTAAATATGTTTTTGGTCTCTATAAATATATAGTTTTTTGTTTTTAGTCCCTATAAATTTTTTTGGACATATTTAATCCCTACTAAATGATCGGTTTTGCATTTTGTCCTTGTTATTAACTTGATGACATGACAATATGAAATTACCTTTAAGCCCCTGTCATGTGTATTTATTAATGATGTGGACTTTTTATTATTATTATTATTATTATTATTATATGCATGAAATTACCTTTAAGCCCCTTCCCATGCATGGCCTTCTCCCCCATTCCCAACCCTGTCTTCTCTGTTACGCACACCCAGCCCCTGCCAATGCCATGTTGATTTAAAACTGCCACCTAGAACACGTGAGACAAGCAACAAGGATTTAATTTCTCCATCAGAACCCATAAAAGAACTTTTATGCAAGTTGATTCAAGTGGGTATTCTCTTAAGATTCAATAATTTGTATCAAGATTGATTATTTTCTCTCCTATACCGTATATAAGGGGATTTAGTCAAGCAAGAATTGTTGGAAGAAAAGCAATATTATCTTCAGCATGGTCGTGCTCTGCTATAGTCGTCACCAGCACCGCGAGTTACCTTCGGGAATCAAAACAGCCAGAGGGCAGCAGAGAGTGACGAGGTTCACAGATCTGGGTTGGTTATTCCAGATCTGTCAAGGTGCATCTGGTTTAATTTGTCATGGTCGGTGCATTTGCCATGGCAAGGTGCGACTGCGGTTCACAAAAAATGTGGTGTCCCTCCAGTGTGGGGCATGGTGACGGAGCAACTATGCCAACAAATGAGGGCGACTGTATAAGAACCCATATATGGAAGGAGGAAGGGGATGGACAATGCGAGTGGGAAGATGGATTGGGGAATGGGGAAGGAAGACAGAGTTGGGAATAGGGGAGAAGACACCGGATGGGAAGATTGGGATTAGGGATTTGTTACATTAGTCATTTATTTTTTTAATAATAATAAAAATAAATAATTAATAAATTAATAAAAAAAAAAACAACCACATTAGTAAATATACACATGTCAGGGGCTTAAAGGTAATTTTATATTACCATGTTATCAAGTTAACAAATCAACTTAACAATAAGGACTAAAAAACAAAACTGATCATTTAGTAGGGACTAACTTTGCCCTAAAAATTTTATAGGGACTATAAACAAAATATTGTATATTTATAGGGACCAAAAACATATTTAACCATATAGGGTTATTATAATGAAAGATGTAAGTGGGGAAAAAAAAAACTCAATCAGCATCATGAGTCCTTGTCAAATGTTGCTTTACATATACAAGTAAGGAAAACATAGATGAGGTATTGAAAACTCAATCAGTATGGAGATAGAGGAGTTTTTCTCTATATTTAAAAAGTTTTTTTCTAAATCTAAAAAAAATAAAATTAATAAGAAAAAAATATATGATTATGTGCAAATATCATCCCAGTTATGTTTTTTGAACACCTGAATTTGAACACCCGTAAAAAAACCATAAATTGATAATTTGATATGAGTGTGGGTGGAATGTAGATGTATAATATTTTAAAATAAAGTATATGTATAATATATAATTATAAGTGGAATATCACTTATATATAAAAGAAATTGTACAAATAACGTAACTAATCGGGTTTCGGGGGAGTACAACATGATTCCCATTTTCTACTCTTTGAGAAGCATAATCTCAATTTGTGCAAGAGCACATAAAAATAAACAATAACACTATAGAGGACACGTGAGAGGAGGGAGCACTTGAGTGAGATCAACACTAACTGCACTGGAGATATATAAGCTTTAGTTTGGACACAGATCTGATTGTCACCAACAAATAATCGCAATTGAAAATATTATAGCCATGGTTGGCATCGTAAACCTTGAAATTTGTCTCAGTTGATCTCCAATGGATCAGCCTCATTACCAAATTCAACTGCTCGGGGCTACAATAATTTCATCGCTGTTGGCCTGTTGCACAATTTCTGACGCCTTAGGTCTGGTAAATTAGAGTGTGCAGGTACTATTAGTCAGTTAATTTGAACGCTTTACGCCTCTATTAAGCATCTTCATGCAAGGCAATTGATTTTGTTCTATATAGAGAAAAGCCAATTGATTATTTGTCATATCAGTGTGACGCATCACCTCTTCACGACTTTACCAAAGAAAAAAGTGTGACTACTTGCCTAACAAATATAATTCCATCGATCGATGTAGTGTTTTCAGTAACATTAACTGATTATCCGGAGTGACAAAAATCAATCGGTCCCATTATGCTGACTGATTACAAGCATATAAATTAAAATCTTAACACAATAATTTGAGCTAAGAATAAATGACAGCAGTACAGCAGTAACTATTGATGCATAATATAAGATGCCAAATCAATAAACCAAACTTCAGGTGGATTCTAGCATGAAGTAGGTATTTTAGTGGTATCTCCATATACCACTAATATTACCTATCAAAAGACGTTTTTGCCCTTTCCTACCATTGTTCCCTTCCCCTTCTCTAAGTGACTCAGAATCGCAACTGATAAAGGAGTCCGTCGTCGCCGCCGTCGCTGCCGCCAGGTCTGTCACTGCAACAGCTTGCCCATGGTGCAGCCCGCCACAAATTCTCTGTCTGTACATTCAGATTGAAAGAAAACAAATCAGATCTGGTTGCGGAGCTGTGTTCTATGGCATGGCGGCGTTGTTTGCAAATCTGCGAAACAGGGAGGGGGTTGCACGACGAGATAAGCGTGGCGGTGGCGATTCATGGTGGTCCGGTCAGAGGCGTGGCGGTGTGGCTGCTTGGACTTGTCTCCGTACTCTCTACCGAAGAAGACGCCATGACCAGCACAGTTGAAGGCTCCGCCAACCGCCGCCGCCACCAACGGTTAGATCCGTTACCCATCGCCGTCCTCTGCCGAGCTCTTTGACAGCTAATCCAACAGCAACAACTCCTCGCCATCGCACGCCTCGATCAGCACCACTCGCCGGAACTCGAGCGCTCCGACAAATTACTGAAGCGTTGTGGACGCCAGGAGTCCTTCTCCGACAAGATCTATCGGTTCCGAGGGACCTTGCTCGTCGTCTCGATCTCGCTCCTCCTCATCAACTTCGTCCTCTACGTGATACCTTCCACTTCTTCAAAGCCGTCATAATCGACACCGGAAGCTCCGACAGCCGCAACCACATCTTCTACTTCGATCATAACCTAGATCTTGTTCATATTGGCAAAGATCCCGAGCTTTTCGTTCAGGCTCAAACAAAATCAAATTGGGGGTGGGTGTTTTTGAAGGTGGTGGTGGTGGCTGGCTGGACAACCGGCAGTGGACGGTGGATTGCAACGGGGCAGTGGTCTGAGGTTGGTCGGAGGTTCCAGGAAGAGTGAACATGACTGCCGGAATCTGGGTGGGGACATTGTGATGGGATGAAGGCTGAAGGGCAAAAGGGTCAATTTTCATTTTTTTTTTGTTTTTTTTAACCAACAAATCTGGACCCTTAAATATTTTATGATTATATCTAATGGTTCAAAATTGTCTATGATAAAAAAATTAGTGGTATATAGGTATACCACTAAAACACCTACTTCGAACCCACCCAAACTTTAGCTAGCTAGTCAACTGCAGAGGTGACGTGCAGCTGTTAATGATAGAAATTTCATGTTTATTGGACTTGCCAGGTTGTGTTACAAAATGTTCACAGGACAGTTTGATGCCTCGTCAATAGATTGCTAGCTAGCTACACATACACATCCCCTATTGGGTTGTGGTTGACTGCTAACTTGAAGATCGTGCTGGTTGTTTCTAGCATACTTGGGCAAATTGACCAAACTGGTGTCATTTTGGAAACTATTTACCAGTTTAGGGTTCTTTTGAAACTATTTATCAAGGGGGGGTCGTTTTTGCCACATGGCAAATTAAATTTTTTTTTTTCTGACATAGGGAAGGCGCCACTTGGACTGGCGCCTCCCACTTAAAAAAAAGAAAAAAGAAAAGTCAAAGGCGCCACTGCCGGTGGCGCCTCGTTTTTTTTTTTTTTTTTAAAAAAAAGTGTAAGGCGCCACTTGCAGTGGTGCCTCCCCCTCCCCCCAATTTCGTTTCTAACAACCGGGTACTGTAGCGCTACAGTAGAGTTTTTTTTTTTTAATACAATTTTTGACTTTTTTTAAATACTAACATTTTTTGTTAACCCATTAACTATATAATGAACTAAATTAACCAAATATTTGCACGTGATTAACCATATAGAATGGTTGAAGCATCAGAGTTACCGATTAACCACAGAATACATTAAATTAACCAACAATTTTCAAAGGATTAACCACGTGTTTTTGTTTTAAAAAAAGTCGAAATTTGTCCAAAAAAAAAAGACCCATTAACCATATAATAAACTGAATTAACCAGAAATTTGCATGTGATTAACCAAATATTTGCACGTGATTAACCATATAGAATGGTTGAAGCATCAGAGTTACCGATTAACCACAGAATACACTGAATTAACCAACCATTTTCAAAGGATTAATTCAATGGTTGATTAATTCAGTGTATTCTGTGGTTAATCGGTAACTCTGATGCTTCAACCATTCTATATGGTTAATCACGTGCAAATATTTAGTTAATCACATGTAAATTTCTGGTTAATTCAGTTTATTATATGGTTAATGGGTCTTTTTTTTTTGGGACAAATTTCGACTTTTTTTTAAAACAAAAACACGTGGTTAATCATTTGAAAATGGTTGGTTAATTTAATGTATTCTGTGGTTAATCGGTAACTCTGATGCTTCAACCATTCTATATGGTTAATCACGTGCAAATATTTGGTTAATTTAGTTCATTATATGGTTAATAGGTTAACAAAAATGTTAGTATTTAAAAAAACAATTTTTTTTTTTTATAAAAAAAGTCAAAATTTGTAAAAAAAAAAAAAAACTCGACTGTAGCGCTACAGTACCCGGTTGTTAGAAATGAAATTGGGGGGAGGGTTTTTTTTTTTTTTTAAAAAAAAACGAGGCGCCACTGGCAGTGGCGCCTTTGACTTTTCTTTCTTTTCTTTTTTTTTTAAGTGGGAGGCGCCAGTCGCCTTCCCTATGTCAAAAAAAAAATTTTTTTTTGCCATATGACAAAAACGACCCCCCTTAGTAAATAGTTTCAAAAGGACCCTAAACTGGTAAATAGTTTCCAAAATGACACCAGTTTGGTCAATTTGCCACATACTTGTTTAGTTTTGGGCCGTTGGCCCTCTTTGTAAAAAAGAAAAAATATTGTTACACAGAAAGTCAGAAGCAGACGTGATATATAATAAGTAGGTGTTTGGATAAACGTTTGATAAAAGTGATTTTGAATGTAATTTATTTTGTAAAATTAATTTGATTAGAATTGAGTTTAAAGTGAAATAATTTATGTTTGAATGTTTTTATTTTGAAAACAAGTTTGATGTAAAACTTAGGGTAGATTTTTCAACTCAACTCAGAAGCTACTTTTTTTAGTTTCTAGTCAGAATCGTTTCTAGTGGCAAAATCAATTTTAAGGCAAAACCACGTTTAATAGAGGGCAGAATCAATTCTATAGGTCTCCAATGTGAAATCAAACACATGCTAAGCCGACCTAGTTTAGCATGAGTTTCACGGAGGATGATAAGTGAACAGTGCTAAACTAACAGTAACAGGTAACATTTTTTAATAATCAGAAAATTTATTCACAGTAAAAGATCATCCCTCAAGTTTGGCATCACCTGCGGCATAGCATGATAACCTGCCGGCTGCCGTATTATCATTTTTTTGGGGTTTTTTTTTTTTTTTTTTTGTGAATTTTGCTCCTGAATATATCTATTTGTCATAGTTTTATCTCTAAGAATATTTGAGTTTTGTTAATGAGTTTGTTTATTCTAATTAAATTTGGTGTTTTTAAAATAAGGGAGACTAAAATAATGATGCTCTTTAATTAAATGAAGGGCCAAAAATATTCGATATTTACTCATTTTTTTTATTAAATATCAAAATTAACTGGTTTGCAAGCTAAATTCAAGCTAAACTAGGGTTATGACCAAATGGGCAGTCAACCAGGCTGACTTCATCGTTTCACCCTCTCATTTTTATGAATTCAAAATATTTGGTTTGATTTACTTTGCCTAAACTTGAGCATCAAAATGATTGTTTGTGAAGCTATTTTTTCATTTATAGCTAAACTCAGATGTGTATTTAGAATTTAGAATTACGACAATCTAAAAGCATTTCCTGAACTCAAAAGCTACATATTATAGCTTCTACCTTCACTTGAATGTATTTTTTTTTTTTTAAGAGAGTTTGGATGTAGTACCAGAGATGCTATCAATTTATGACTTGTGAGCGTAATTGTGTAACGCACAAATTTTCCTTTTTTATAATAAACATTTTAGTACCATTTCCTTTAAAATAAAAATAAAAAACAAGAATTAATTATAGAAGTAAAATATAAATAATCCCGAATCTAATCTTAAGTCAATTATTACAAACTTAAAACTAATTAAATATCAAAACAATAATAAGCAAGCCAAATAAAAGTTAGAGGCACCTGAAAATTGAAAACGCTGCCACCTGTTTTGGCACACTTGTAAAACCAAACGGAAAATGTTTGATCCACAGATTGATCTTTCATGGTTTGATTTTATCCTTTTCCTTTTCTTTTAACTGCATCGTTTTATCAGATGAGTTGACTCAACGAGAAGCCCGAGTGTGTTCCATCGCAGTCTCCGCGTGTCTCACTGTTCCGATCACACCATCAACAACACGATGATCGCAAATACCCATCATACCCTTCTCCGATCACACCCATAACTCTTGATTCTTTAATTTCTTCCACCAAATAAACAAATCAAAATGATGAACCAGGAGGAACCCCATTCTCAATCCCAAGACGAACAAGACATGGAGTCTCTCCTCCTCCACGACGACCCCAACCTGCAACCTCCTCAACCGGTCACCAGCCCTACCTCCCCCTTCAATTCCTTCCTCGATCCACCCTCCTACGCCGACGCCATCTTCACCTCCTTCGACAACAACCGTCACCCGGGCGACCCATCAACCCAACCCGGATCCGATTACCTCCAAATCTCCGTCTCGGATCCCCAAAAGGAGCAGGAACTCGCAACCTCCCTCGTTCCCGGTGGCAACACATACTACACCTACCTCATCACCACCCGAACCAACTTACCCGAATTCGGAGGACCCGGATCCGAATTCAATGTCCGAAGACGCTTCCGCGACGTGGTGACCCTATCGGATCGGTTATCCGAAACATACCGGGGTTACTTCATCCCGGTCCGACCCGACAAGAGCACGGTGGAGAGCCAGGTGATGCAGAAGAACGAGTTTGTGGAACAGAGAAGGATGGCTTTGGAGAAGTATCTGAGGAAACTGGCAATGCACCCTGTGATTCGGAAGAGCCAGGAGCTGAGGCTTTTTCTCGAGGTTAAAGGGAAGCTTCCGTTGGCTAAGACCACTGACGTCGCGTCGAGGATGCTCGACGGCGCGGTGAAGCTTCCGAGGCAGTTGTTTGGGGGAGAGGGGGTGGCCGCGGCGGTGGTTGGTGAGGAGTTGAGTGAGGTGGCGCAGCCGGCGAAGGGAGGGAGGGACTTGTTGAGGATATTCAAGGAGTTGAAGCAGAGTGTCGCGAATGATTGGGGTGGGGCTAAGCCCTTGGTTGTGGAGGAAGATAAGGAGTTTATGGAGAGGAAGGACAAGTTGATGGAGTTTGAGCAGCAACTTAGCACTGTTTCTCAGCAGGTTCTTTATCTTTTCTTTCTCTACCTTCATGCATGTTCTGTTCAAAAGCTGTTTTAGTAAGACTTTGAATGCAAAATAAGTTAGGGTGCATTTGGAAGAGCTTATTAGTGTTTATGTGAATAGCTTATTAAGATAAACTTGTGCAAATAGTTTATGATGTTCCTATAAACTCTTTTTATCTTGTTTAAGTTCCTATATCAAGGATCTTTATCTTTTCTTTATCTGGTTTCATGCATGTTTGGTTTTTCGTTAATTTTGGGACCAAAGTTCCATATTCTTTGTTGGAAAGCCGTCTTAATTGCGGTCCACTCTTAGCTGTCTTAATTGCGGTCCACTTTGGGCTGCCTTCATTGTAATCTCTAGTACCTTCATTGTGTTGGGTGTGAGGGGTGTATAGCCTAAGTAGTACTAACTTATAAGGCTTGGACAGTCCTCATCTTATAAGTTGGTTTCCACTGTGTTTGGAAACTCTAACTTCAGCAGTTGGACGTGCTTCTGCTGAACGCTACTCTGAGTAGCTTCTGGTGGTTGGACGTGATTCTGATGATTTTCAACGTGTTTCCAAAAAAGTACGTCGTGGGGTTGGAGTTTGGACCAAGCCCAAATTTTAAGATTCTTTTAGCAAGATTTTGAATGGAAAATAAGTTAATGAAATACTTGAATTGAAAAACATTAGTCTTGAAGTCCCACAGTAACTTCATTTATGGGATTTTGTTAAAATGCTGTCCTTTTTTAAATTGCATTGCCATTTTTGTTATGGAGCATGATTGATTGCACTTGTTTGTTGGCTGAATGAGTTATTTAATAACAGTCTTGTTTTTCCTTCTTTGAATGCTAGGCTTGATTTCTTTCGTGGTTGATTGTTTTCATACACGATGTTGCAGGCTGAGTCTCTTGTCAAGTCTCAGCAAGACATGGGTGAAACAATGGGTGAACTAGGGTTGGCTTTTGTAAAACTTACTAAATTTGAGACAGAAGAAGCACTATTTGAAGCTCAGAGAGTGCGAGCAGCTGACATGAGAAATGTGGCAACTGCAGCTGTTAAAGCAAGCAGGCTATATAGAGAACTGAATACACAAACAATCAAACATTTGGTAAGCAGAACAAGTTCTACAAGTTCAAATGACTTAGAACATTTTAGCTTAAGTATATAAATCTACGATGGAAACTTTCATGATGACCATCGTGTTAGTAACTTAGGATATATCGGTACCTGTCAATCTGTCATTTTGAATCAACACTTTTTTTCTGTTGTTGACGAGTAGAAGTTTCTATATGTTGCAGGATAAACTGCATGAATACCTTGGGACTATGCTGGCCGTCAACAATGCATTTGCTGACCGATCAAGTGCATTATTGACGGTTCAAACACTCTCATCAGAACTAGTTTCTTTAAATTCACGGATTGAGAAACTTGAAGTTGCTTCATCCAAAATATTTGGTGGAGACAAGTCTAGGATGAGGAAAATTGAAGAGTTGAAAGAAGCCCATAGAGTTACTGAGAATGCTAAAATATGTGCAGATAGAGAGTATGAACGAATCAAGGTAACATTTCTTGCTAACTTTTATTTTCAGGTTCTCCTCTCCCTGGTCATCTGTAACTGACTTAGCTGTATTCTCTTAACCTTGAGGATTCCCCCCCTTCATATTAATATTAATGTATTCTCACTTTCAGAACTGACTTTTCTATGTTTTCTTTGACATACTATACAAATAATTTCTCTATATTTGCCATATTTTGAAGATTATTGTCTTTACTTGCTTACATTTCATGTGTACTGCCTAGGGAGAAAACCAAACACACTATAACTCAGCAGATGAGTTTGGTATATTTGGTTAAACACCATATGCTCCTTATGGAAAATTGACAATGAGGATCCAATTAAGTTATTAAATGGTGATACTAAAAATTGTTATCATTAACCTTGATAATAAATTTGACTTGTTATCAATTCATTTTCACATAATTTTCTTGTCTATAATGCAAGTTTATTTATAGACAAGTGTCAGGGCCAAACAAAAAGACTAGATTAGGCAACACCATACTTTTATGCCGTTGTATATGTTTCATCGAGGGCTGCATTTGGCCGTTTCCATCAAAATTTATCTATTGCATATTTGGTAACAGGTTCAAACTTGATTTCTAGATTTATTGCCATCCAAATCCAAATATTTAAAATCTACAAATCTGGTTTTAGTAGGACCAAATTTTATTGATTGACGTGGTGGTTCTTTTATATACGTGGGTTAGAATCAGATACAGATACTGATGTAAAATCTTTTAGTGTTTGCTTCATATGATATATTCAACTACACAGAAACAACAAAAGCCTTTTTCATATTAGGTGGGATCAGCTACATGAATCAAACGTTGTCATTGTGTTTTGTCATAAATCAAGGCTTTAGAAAGGCCATTTAGATCATATTCAACAGTGGCAGCAGCAACCACAAAAACAACAAATGGCTCTTCCCCCTAGGTGGGATTAGCTGCATAGAACAAACGATGCATCCTATGATAGACACATATCTAACACTAATAAGTGAGCCTGATACATCCCATGAAAATTGAAAATTCAGCTGATTAAGTTTGCTAGTCAGGCTCAGTAGAAGAATGATTCCATAGGGTGTGGTTCACCTGCCCCAAAAGACTCTAGTTTTCTCCAATGTCCACCATATTCTTACATCTTTTGTTATTCTCACTTATGGATATCAAATGTGCCTTCTTCTTTGCTGTTGATGATGCAATCACATGGAATGCTGGGGCTGCTTCAATGGAGCTAATGGGGTTACTTAAGAGAGTCGCATGACGAGAGTCTGCCAGGAGGGTGAGGTTGTAAACTTCGCCTTCCATTTGTCTAAACCAGTAAAGAAGAATTATCTGGTGGTAAATTTTATTAGAAACTATGTATTAGTAGGGCCAATATGAATGAGATTAAAGAAAAGGAAAAGGAGGAGCGTAAATCTGTTCCAAGTAATTCACATTTTTGTTGAGTTTTGGGAGTTGGAACTCATGATGGATAGTCTTTTCTTCATCTTTTTGCCAATATAGGTTCCAGTTCTTAGGCTCTTAACAGTTTGTTCGATTATCTCTTTGTTTTGGCTCAGTTATTTGTTGTCCAAGTCTGGATGTGATTTACTCATTGTCTATATCAGTACAAATTCATATTTCTAAAGGGAAAAAACATTTGTTAAAATTTATATAAGTATTGCTGGGAACTCTTTATCTTGGAATAGGAAAAGGCTTTAAGTAAAGATGTATCCACCTTTGATTTGATCAAGTGCATTGAGATTTCAACCTACTAAATGATCCAAGGGTAGATACATCCCTACTTGCACACTTTACAGACAAACTCACTAGATGGCTGTATTCCTTGGAATATTATGTCAAAAAAATAAGTTGTGATTGTTAATGTGGGATTTTTGCAGGAAAATAATAGGAGTGAGTTTGAAAGAATTGACAAAGAGAGGCATGATGACTTCTTAAGCATGCTGCGTGGATTTGTTGTCAATCAAGTATGCTACATTTATCTTCTCTGTTCTGCAAGTTTTTTTATATTTAGATGGTTCGGACCAGTAACAATTATACATCATGCATTTTACAGGCAGGCTATGCAGAGAAAATGGCAGCTGTGTGGGAGAAGCTAGCAGAAGAAACAACTACATACTCCAGTGACAGTAGCTAAAATTTACCTTGCTGTAAATTTTTGTTTTTGTCCTCTTTATGCTACTTTCTAGATTTGTTTCATTATTTAAGCTTTGTGGGAGAAGCTAGCAGAAGAAACAACTACATACTCCAGTGACAGTAGCTAAAATTTACCTTGCTGTAAATTTTTGTTTTTGTCCTCTTTATGCTACTTTCTAGATTTGTTTCATTATTTAAGCTTTTGTAGTTTAGAAACACTTTTACATTAAACTTAATTTCATCTACTCAGAGTTGTATATGCATAGCCCTTTTTCCTTTTCCTTTCGGTCTTACATTTAAGATTTCAATGTGGCAGTATTTTGACTAATTTGGTTTTCCAATGATAGGGCTAATATCAAGTAGTCCTCCTTGGTAAATAGTTCCTATACTTGCATGTTAACATTTTCTTACTTGAGTTTGTCTGTGCACCTTTTTCCTTTGTTCAGCGGGATTTGCAGCTAAGGACTTAATTGAAGGAAACACGAACTTTTTAGCTAATATATTAAACAAATAAATTAAACAAACCTTCGAGGAACTGGGAACTGATATCCATTATGGAATGAAGTGTTGTTAAAGATGAAACACTTAATGATTTAAAAGTTAAAACAGCAGTATTTACATGCGCAAACAATCAATCGAACAGTCAAAATTCAATTCAAGAATGAAGGAATAATAGATTACAGTCCTACTTGCTACGTTTTAACCTAAAGAAGAAAGGTAGATGCAAAAATTGTCACTCTTTATTCACTGGTGGAAGGTATGGCTCCCTCATCACCAGAACTGGCTGATACCTCTGGTCTAATCTCTTCTAGCTGCATCAGAACTTGCTGAGCTTCTGGTCGTGCTGATGGAGAAGGATCAACACAGTGCAAAGCAAGTTTCAACGTGTTTAGCAACTCATCACCATTTGTTGATGCATCTCTCATCAACTCCACATCAAAAACCTCATTTGTCCACTCCTCTTTGACAATGGAGGCAACCCACTGAGGTAAATCCACGCCGTTCATAGCTTCGCCAGGTGGCTTCCCCGTTAGGAGTTCTAACAAGATAACACCAAGACTGTATACATCAGTTTTTGTGTTGGCTTTCTTCAGCTTTGAGAGTTCAGGTGCTCGGTATCCTAATGCTCCAGCAGTTGCAATCACATTAGAGTTAGCCGCAGTTGTCATCAACCGAGAGAGACCAAAATCAGCTATTTTTGCATTTGTATTCTCATCAAGCAAAACATTGCTGGATGTAAGGTTCCCATGTACAATGTTCTCATGGGAATGAAGGTAAAACAAGCCACGAGTCATGCCCTGTGCTATTTTCATCCTTGTTGGCCAATCAATGGTTGTTTCAGGCCCACGAGCTGCATTAAAGTGAAAAACACTCGAGTTAAAAAACAATGCAAAATGTTTCATAAACATAAGTGTTCATAAATTATACAAACACATGATAATTAGCACACTTTGTGATATCAAAATATGGAGGCTTACCATGTAGGAAAGAAGCAAGGCTTCCTTTAGGCATGTAATCAAAAACCAGAAGCTTTTCTCCTTTTGGTCCCAAGTAATAGGCTCTTAGTGCCAAAAGATTTGGGTGTCTTATTCTCCCTAGAACACTAACTTCGGATTCAAATTCCCTCTGACCTTTAGTGATCTTTTCCCTCAATCTTTTCACTGCAGCTTGACTTCCATCTTCTAATGTAGCCTTGTACACTGTTCCATAGGTGCTCTTTCCCATTATCTCTGCTGTTGCACACAAGAGATCATCAGCTGTAAAAGCCAGTGGTCCATCAAAATGGACTAATTTCCCACCATTCTCACCACCCGCTTCGACTTCACCGGCGGCTGCTGGAGGTACTCCTTTTTGAGTCCTGCTGGCAGCAGCTCTCCCTGTGGCCTGGCCACTCTCAGCATTTGATGTTGCTCTTTTTCTGAACAGGCAGAAGAGCAGGATGCAGCACAGTGTTAGAAGGACTGCCAGGAGCACTCCTGCTGCTATGAGAATAATGTCTTTGGTACCTAGTTTCTTATGATGGTGGTGTTTTGATATTTCAGGAGGTGGAGATAGGACTCCTTGTCCTTCAGAAGGAGCTGATGAAGGGCATGGGGTTGAAGGGCTGTACCCACATAACTGAATGTTTCCCACAAATGAGCTTGAGTTAAATTTCTGGGCAAGTAGGGTGGGAACTGGACCAGATAGATTGTTATGAGAAACATTGAAGAAATTAAGACTACTCAGATTGTTAAAGGAGGCTGGAATTTCTCCACTGAGATTATTAAGTGATAAATCAAGCTGTGTAAGAGTCGAAATGTTTCCAATACTTTGAGGAATGTGGCTACTAAATTGGTTTCTGCTCAAAATCAGAACAGAAATGTTGCCTAATCTGCCTAAAGATTCTGGGATTTGATTGCCAAGGTGGTTGTTCTCTACATTTAATAGAGTGAGTGAGGATAAATTTGAGAGAGTAGCAGGCAAGCTTCCATTCAAGGCATTATTAGAAAAGTCTACTTTTCTAAGCCTATAAAGGCTTCCTATTTCATTTGGTATAGCTCCACTAACCTGGTTATGACTAAGAGAAATCTCTCTTAGTTGGCTTAAGCTGCTCAAAGAAGCAGGAATACTTCCACTCAAGAAGTTATGATCTAGGATCAAACTTTGAAGCCTAAAGAAGACATTCTTCAAGCTACCACCCCATGAGTTAGGAATAGAGCCTGAGAGATTATTGTGTCGAAGAGAAAGGAAGGTCAGAGAAGCTGAGCCAGTTAGGCTTGATGGTATTGGGCCAGACAAGGAATTGAAGCTCAAGTTAAGCCAATAAAGCTTAGTGGAGTTCCCAAGGCTATAAGGGATTGTGCCTGTGAGCAAGTTTTTACTGAGGTCTAAGGACTGAAGCAAAGGACAGAAACCTAAAGAAGGAGGGATAGAACCAGTTAACATATTGTTGAATAGTTGAACCCCTCTAAGATTGGGAAGAAGTCCCAATGCTGAAGGGATTGAACCACCGATTTGGTTATCATGAAGACTAAGCTTTCTAAGGCCTTGAAGTTGGCCAATCTTCTGAGTGATATGCCCCCTTAACCCCTTCCATGGAAGCTGGATTACAATAACCTGTCCCTGAGCACACTTGATACCAACCCAACCTCTAGAACAAGCTCCATAGCCACTGTCATTCCAGCTTCTCAAGAAGCCTTTGGGATCAATCAACTCTTGCTTGAATGCTTGAAGTGCCAAGAAGTTTGACTCTGTCACAACCACACCATCCCAGCGCTCTTCACCCAACACTGGCTTCACTGGGAGCATAAGAAACCATAAACAGTGAACCCAGAAGAAAAACAACCAGAAAAAATGAAATGGGTTGTGGTTTTCAGACTGAATCTTCCATCTGTGTCTCTCCATCTGACAAGGGTTATGGTAAAAAAAGCAGCTTTTTGAAGTTAGGCTTTGGTTCTCCATTACAATAAGAGTATTGAATAGCAGAAGAATGAATGAATGTAATGTAGCAAAGAAGTGAACTAAAAGAGAAGAGGCATAAAACATAGGAGATTATTTTGGATGAAAGTGATTATTACTTGGTCTATCTTCTCTGTATGAGTGGAGTCCATAAGACACTCTTGTTTCTAATGTCAGAGAAGAGAATGGAGGAGAGAAGTGTGTTAGATGAGATCATTGCATAGAAGGAAGATGAAACAGTTGGGTGAGGATTTTGTACTAGGAATGGGTAGAGAGAGAGGGAAACTGTTGAACTGAGAAGAAGCACGTGATGGTCATAAGGGTGTGTGAGTGGGAGGCGCGCGTTGAGAGCGTGAGAGAGAGAATCTTGTGTGTGTGTGTGTGTTGGGAAGAGAGAGAGAGTGGAGACAAGTGTCAGGTGGGGTGGCACAGTGCAATACAAGGCTCGCTCTTCTTCCTTCTGAGTTTTCGTACAAAGACAAACGGCTAGTTTTTCTTTTCCTTACAACTATGCACATTTATTTGTTTTTTTGCTTCTACGGGGTTCTGACTCTCCTTTTATTGCATCTCCGCACCCCAAAATCCCAACGGCTACTTCTGCTTCTCTTCCATACCAGAAAATTACAAGATGCAATGAAATGGCTCAATTACCACTATCACTCATTACATGTCCCTTTTTTTTTTTTTTCCTTTGACCGGGTATCCTAAAGCAAAACTGTGAAATTAACCTTTAAGTCGGGGTGATGGTTAGATAAAGTGCTTCTCAAAGCGATGACTTCAGGATTCGAAACCTCAACCTTCTAGATGAATTTGGAATCTGTATATTCATTATTTTCACGCATTCACTGATATAGATCATTATATGTATTTAAGTGTGCATTAAAAAAAATTAAAAATTAAAACAAGCTTGATCCAATAATATATCTCGTGATTTCGTGAATGCGGGGAATCCAACTCAGTAAAATTCGTCTTAGGACACATCCCGGTGTCACTATGACCGACCACTTTTGGATAAGTGGTGAGTTTAAATATGTACAGGATTTTAAAGAATGTGTTTATATTTATTAACTAGTAAATTAATTAACTAAAAACATGATGCATTAGGAAGTGTTTATCTAAAAATTTCTCAGAGTTGACATGGTTTATTGTCAACATCGAGAAGATGTATATAGTATATATAAATTAATTTGAACTGGGCTTGAATATTTTTCGGAAGAAAAAAATAAGGGTACATTAACATTCAGAAGAAATGTCACTTTTGAGCATTAAATGATGAACTGGGTTCGGAAAAGGTTCAAGTGGGTAGTCGCAATTCATATCATAGAGGCCGTGAATATATGGAAAGAGTCATCGTCATCATGTTAAATGGTTACTTAGCTATTGGTCCACAACACGTTTGCATAATGCACATTACGACAGCCTCTGTCCTTTGACACCTCGTTCTTGTCATTTTTCTGTAAATGAAGAACAATGCCATTCATCCTCCCAGTCCCAGCCGCGACACTGCAGTGGTGTAGGGTTAAATTTTGATCCATCATTCAAATTCAAAATTTCAAGTGATGATGTTTTTTTTTTACAGGTAAATGTTAATAGGTTAATGTTAGTATTTTTATTAGTGGGTGAGGTTTGAACTCTCAACCTCTTTATCACTTCACTCCTTGGCTCCCTCACCCAAATCACCCTGACCACCTTATGACTCCCTATAGTGATGATAAGTTTAATAATACAACAATCTGCAAAACAGTTATTTTCTTAAATTTTGATTTTAAAATATTCCTATAAATAATTTTAGTTTCAGTTTGATCCTCTAATTATTTTTTTTTTTTAAGTTAATCAATGTTAATTTTTTATGTTAAATGTTATACCAAAGTCACGTGAGATGGCATATGGGTGGATAAAACTGGTGAGATAAAATAATGATTTGGATGAAATTGGTGTTTTCACCTTTTCTTTCCTAATTTGAAGGTTAGGGGCTTATAACATTATTCTCAATTCGTGTAACATCAACCAACTCTTGGAGAATGGGTGGAGCTTCTTACAGAGGAACGGTCATTCAAGTCTTTATCCATCAGGCTGCCTCTCAAGGTCGGGTTGCCATCCTTTGTTCCAACCAGCTCCCGCACCACTTGGGATTGGTTGGACTTGGACCTATGAATAGATTTATAGATTTACCCGAGTTATTCCAGTTTTGCTGTCAGATAATTTTATTTATTTTTTCAAATATCAAACTTTGAGCTTAATTTGTTTGAAAAATCAAGGAACTTGAATTAGATGTGACTAGGGGTGTAAATGAGTTGAGCTATTCATGAACTACTCGAGCTCGACTAGTTAAATGCTCGATGAAGCTCGTTTATTTAATTAAACAAACAAACTCAAGCTTGAGAGTGAGCTCAATTATTTTAATGAGCCAAGCCAAAGCCTTATAGGCTTGGCATTAAGGGCTCGCGAATAGCTCGTATATATATATATATATATATATATATATATAGTAGTATATATAGTAATATGACCAGAAAATTATATATAGTAGTATATTATATATACTAATATTATTGCGTTTTTCATCTGCTTCCTCTTTCTTAATGAATTGCTGATGGATGGACTTCCCTTTCGTACAACTAAAAACTTTCAAAATTAATGGTTGGGTCCCAACCAACCTGATTGTAGTCCAAATATCTTTTGGCCCAATAGTTAAACTCACTCCCAATACTTTTTTGTTATTATCCTAATGAAAAGTCTTTCCAACACCTACTCGTAAATCTCTAATATAAAGAAAATCATTTGTATCATACTATAATACTAAGTTACTAACCTATGGCTATACAAGCAACAAAAAAAAAAGTACTAAAATGCACAATTTGTATTTTTGTGTACTCAAGTGGACAACATTTTAAAGAAGATTATTCTACAAATTACGAACTCGATTCATATGTTTCCACTTTCCATTCCTTAACATTTCGATTGGTAGGTGTAATCAATGATGAGGATTTTAGTAGTTTTCGTTATTTACATTATGGAAATATGTAGAACTTTAATGAGTGTTAAAAATTAATCTTGAAGTTTATTTTTTGTTAAAATCTTAATTAAGTACTAAATGCAAAAATTTTCATATTATGGAACTATGCATGGTTTTTTGTTAAGGAATTTTTTTTTTGGGTAAACCCGGGTATCCTCCGGCCGAGAGCTGGAGAATAATCCCTCAAGGCACTGAAATCTATTTAAGGGGTTTACCTCTCCCACACGAATCGAACCCCTGACCACATGCTTAAGGGGTCCAGTTATTTACCGACTGTGCCACACCATGTTGATTGTTCAGGAAAATTTTCATAAATGCAAAAATAATTAAGTTATAAATGAGCACAAGCCAAACTCAAGCTTTACTTTTTTGTAACAAGCCAAGCTCAAGCTTTTAGTTAGACTCGTTCAAATTAATAAGCCTACCTTGAGCTTCGTATTTTTCTCACAAGCCAAGCTCAAGCTCTAATTGCTCGACTCGTTTGCACTCCTAGATGTAACAATTAGTCACCCGACCCAATCGGGTCGAAGGGCCCTGGCACCATTCGGGTTCGGACCAGTATTCTACTAGCCATCTCCATCTTTACGTAGCACAGGCCATTTTTGGCCCTATTTTTTATTTTTAAGCTTTTTTTTTTACTTAATTAATATTTTTTGTTCACGTGTTAAATAACAATAAAATATAGTCTAAATCATAATTTAAAATATGTAAATAAATGCTAACGCATAATTTTTTTATAAAAGTCATTAAACATGCACTTTTTTTTTTTATAAAAGTCATTAACCAACTAATTTAAGCAGCATTTATTTTTAATAAATTAAAAGATCAACTATTTAGTTGTAGTATGATTGTATGAGCTATTGAATTATGTTACTATGTTTAAAGATACATACAAAAAATTCCCAACGCTTGGTCTAATGGAGCAGGACATAGTCACCTATCTGATAGGTCGCAAGTTCGAACCCTAATAGTCTCCTTGAGGGATAAATATAAATACATTTGAAAATGCTCATAGAACCATCCCCTCACCCTAAAGTTTTGTTAACAAAAAAAAAAAAAATACATGGGAAAAAAAAAAGTCTGTTGGGCCAGGCCGATCCACCAAGCAAGTCAGGTCAGACCAAGTGGATCCGGACTAATCCTAATTCAGGCTTGCTTGGACAGGACCCAGATTGCCATCTCTCTCTGGGTCATAAGTAAGCAGACTCTGCTACTCATTCAAAATATGCACGTTAACAATGGAAGAAGTTATGCTACAATTTGACCAAGCATATCACTGGATTGGTAGTGAGAAACGAGACCGCAGTCAACTGATGCCCCCAAAATTTTGGTAGTCATCTCCAAAATCTCCAACGGAGAATGTCAAAATCAAAAGAAACAGAAGGGCCAGTCAATTTGGTCGAAACCTGCGGTCATCTGCCAGGGTTCAGAAGAACTGGACCGTTGTTAATATCAGCAGGATAATGGCCCTAGCCCCTCCTCCTCTCTAAACACCCATCCCCACCAAATAAAGAGATGCGAGGGGGATACATGGTTATGGCCTAAAGGGGAATTGCCAGGATTATCATTAGGACCCTTATCTCTCCATGAACGATTTAATCCTAAATACTGCAGAACTTTATAAATGAATTTTCATGCATCAAACAGCGGATTCAGAACAAATTTAAGCACGAGAAATATCTTATTAAGCCTATTACACAGTAATAATGATATTTACAATTTTATTAATTTTATAATAAAAAATTTGTAAAACACCTGTCCTAGCACACTAATTTTTTCTTAAAGTTAAAAATGTAAAACGGGATGTGGCAATCTGATATGCAAATAACTGCACTCATTAAACTGAATAGAAAGCTATAGGTTCGAACATTTAACCAGCAAGTAGCTAATTCCCTCCCACCTACAGGCACCAGAGAACAAGAGTGCAAAAGAATTTTATTTTTTTATATAGGCAAATGTTAGTTGTTAACTTGGTATGTTAGTAGGGGATGGGATTCGAACCTTAAACCTTATAATTCGCAACACATTTGTCCCATCTCCTAACCCACCTGATCACCTTATGACTCCAAAGAGTGCAAAAGAAATGAATAACTAACAAATATTGCTTAATGGTAAATAGAAAACTATGAGTTCCTAAATTTCATAATCAACCGACATTCATTACTACTGCAGATTTCTTCCCCCACCTGCTTCATCATTGAGAAAGTAAGGGTGCATCCATCATTGATTTGATAAATGCATAGAGATTTTAATCCACTAAAAATGATCCAAGGGTAGATACACCGTTACTTTCTCACTTCAGAAGAGCCAAATTCTTCAATTTGAAGCCCAATTCTGACACTAAATGTCATTGGTACTTTCATCAGAAATCCCTATTGTTCTTGAGGATAGAACATTCTAATAAACAGTAGGGCATTTAATGCACCAAAAAAAAAAAAGTAGGGCATCTAAATATATATATGCAATACACTCCTAAGTCTCCAACAGTCCAATAGTGTCTGTATCTGCAAAACAGGACAATGCAACTCCGTACCAAGCGAAAGACAAGAATAGAAAATGCTCCTCTATGGACAATGGCACAGGTTATCATATCTTGAAGTAAGAATTAAGAACCAGCGGTCGGAAAAAATCAAAATGAGAAGAACCAAACCTCCAAACGCATGCCAAACCCGGATAATCACAAACTAAGATTATATGATATACTATTATCTTGAAAAATACGGATGAAGACAACCTAACATGACCACTTCTAACCTCTGCTTCTGGCTCTGCAGGACAATGTAAGTATATGTGGGTGTTTGGCTTCTAGTTAAGAATCTCAAAACTGAATTTGAAAAGTTAAAT
Source organism: Echinosophora koreensis (assembly GCA_035048595.1). NCBI lineage: Eukaryota > Viridiplantae > Streptophyta > Magnoliopsida > Fabales > Fabaceae > Echinosophora > Echinosophora koreensis. The sequence continues at coordinate 3,713,977 of JAPCYP010000019.1, read as the reverse complement.
TCAGTTTTAAATTTTATTTACATGTTTGTCATGGTGCCATCTAACATGCACCTTGCCAAATGCAAAACAAGGTGCACGCATACACCACTTACAGGGACCGTGAATTTGTAGGACTAGGATTTGATACGAAACTTGTTATCCGTTACCATCGTTGAAAATCCAACCAAAGTAACCCAAGCTGCCCAATCCGCATACAAGTGCATAACTATACATGCCACTTAAATTTCCTTGTTCTATGAAGGCTTTAATACACATACAAATTTAAGCGAAAAAGATATTATCCACACATCATTTTTACAGCATTCTGCAGTGACGAGAGATATTAACATTACCGATATTGGTGGTCACTGGTTATTTTCTTGCTGTTAACCCGTGTAAAATTTCATTGGTAAGCAATAGTATGCAAATATTGGTGTATGATTTTCATGACTCAAATCTAAGGCATCCCGTATCCCCACCTAATATGTTATCAGGAAATCTTCAAAGTTCTAACGATTGAAACCCTCATTTTTCTAACCCCAAATAAGTGAATTACGTATACTACAGTCAAAATCATGTGTGGTTAACAGAAGCTTGCATAAATAAGAACGCCAAAATATATAACTACAATTGACAACAAAACAGAGCAATCTATTGTTATGATCCAGAAATCACAAACTGTGCTAGAAACCAAAATTGGTGACTAAACTGCATTAATTGAGAAGCATGCATAACAATATATTGGCATAAAAATGGCACATAACTAAACCCTAAAGCAAATTGCTTCGGATCTCAAAAGCCAAAAAATCTGGTAATAAGTTTCAGTTCACCATAATAATACAAGAGCTGTTAAAAAATGACCCAAACCTCATCATCACAACGCTCGATCTGTAGAAACAAGGTTCTCCAGATCCCGCCGCTTACACGCGCGATACGGCCGGTCCAGCTACGGCAGCGGCAGAAGAGGCGGCTCCGCCGAGGAACGAGAGGAATCCAGTACTCGCCGGCTCCTGCTCGTCGAGGAACAAATCCTCGGGGACTCGAAACGCGCCGTGCGCGCACGTGATCGCCAAACCAACCATGAGAGCGGAGATCAACAGCGATCCAACGCTGGTGAGGAAGATGACGAAGACGGTGAGGACGACGAGGATCCCGAGGGTTTCACGGTCGGCGAAGGTGCGGCCGAAGAGGACGAGTGGCTGGTCGGAGGGGCGGAAGAGGTAGAGGAAGAACCACGAGGCGAGGAGACCAATGAGGACGAGGAGAGAGAAAGGGTGGGTGATGAGGGAGAGTGCCAGTGCGATCGCGATTAGGGTTACGTAATTGACGCGGAAGTATGAGAAGTTCTTTCGGATCCGGGAGTAGGCTTCGGTCAGGGTTTCGGGTCTCGCCATGGAATTACGGTCGAGGAGCTCCGTCCATGGCCGGCGCTGGGAGAACCCGTGGCGAAGGGAGGTGGTGAGGCGAGTGATGAAGGCGCGGAAGGCTGGGGTGGCGATTGGAGGTTGAGATTGGGAGGAGGGGTTGGATTGGGGACTGGAGATGGGGAGTGTCGGTGGGGAAGACATGGTGGAGCGTGGATCTCCGATTGCCGCGCGTGAACCAGTAGAGAGAGAGGAAACACGGGGGCAATGGAGATAGATGGATGGTTCGTTTGGGAGCGAATAAGGGAGAAGCGGAGGGAGGGAGGGATGTAATGTAGTGTAATGTGTTACTGCTTAACAAAATAATTGGACGGTAGGGAAGAAATTGCTAAAAAATAATCTTGCTATTATGGGATGAATCTATTTGCAGGAAATGTGTGTGAGAAAAAGTATGTCTTTGAAAAGACTATCAATTCTATTTTAGATTTTGTTTTATTATATTAGAAGACTTTGATCCTGTGCACAAATCATAAATGTTATATATATATATATATATATATATATATATATATATGAATACAATAAAAAATAATAAAAATATGAAAACGACACGTGGAAACTAACACATGATAAAATTTTCTTGCATAAGGGATTGTTTTGTATTATTTGTAAAAGATATATATAGATAGATATTAATATATATATATATATATATATAAAAGATTAGTTTCGGTAATTTTCATTCAATTTTTATTTTTAGTGTGATTTTTTTTATCCAATTTATAAATACAATAATAAATCAGAAAAATGTAGTATTGACAGTTGGCATATGACACATGGCTACATTTCATGCATAGGAAAGATAACCCATGACAAAACTACATTGCATAGGGGATAGAATTATATTGTTTTATAGATATATATAAGATTAGTTACATTTAAACTTTGAATTTCAATTTCAATTTCGGTAATTTTCATTAAATTTTTATTTTTAGTGTGATGTTTTTTGTCAAATTTATAAATACAATAATAAATCAGAAAATTGTAGTATTGACACTTGGCACATAACACATGGCAACATTTCATGCATATGAAAGATGACACATGACAAAACTACATTGCATAGGGGATAGAATTGTATTGTTTATAGATAGAGAGATGGATTATATTAGTCTCCAATATTTATTAATTTAATTTAATATAATCTCGTTATTTATATTCTTATTATTATTAAATAAGGATTTTGTTACGTGTGTTTTTATTTTAATAAGTAAGAGAAATAAATATAATGACGTTGATTTATTAAGATATTATTGGATATCTGTGTAAAAATCTTTTATATTGACAATGCATATAAATTAAGCTCATTAAATAAATATAAATCATAATATATATTTTTGGTGCCCATGTAACTTGTGTGAAATATCCACCGTCGTTAATATTGAGTAATCTCTGCCAAGGAACCTGAAGGTACACAAGGTGGGTAGTCTCATCCTAACCAGGTTTTTTCCATTCGTAAGAGTTAGAATTTGGTCTCCTGACCACTTGCGTGAGGGGCTTAAGCCCTTTACCACTTGGACCAACCTAAGTTGGTTAGAAATTATAATATATTGTTGTTAAAAATGATGTCACATTGTAATTTAGTAAGATAATTTTTTTTTGGCGGGTGTTAGTATAATAGTTTAATAAAAGATTGCTAAATGAAAAATACATTTAAAATGACATTATTTCATTTTTTTATTTGTCATTTAAAATGTGACATAAGTTTTTCATTTTCACAAGCTTATATCAATCTTGTACAGTGGGTGAGATCCCGTCCTGAATGAAGGATGATATATATCCAGGTCTTGGCTATATTTGGGAGGGTGATGTGTGATGATTAATAATGGAGTGAAGTGGTTAAAATGTATTAATCTATTGTTTGGGAGTTTATTAAGTAATGGAGTGGGATGATAACCCAAACCACTCCATCCCATCCAAACCCACAATTTTTATACTCTCCAAATTTGGGGTTTAAGATTTTCTCATTAAACTTTTAAATAATAGAGTGGTCTACTTTCACCACTTCACTCCATTCCATCTTAAATCACTTTATTACTAACCACTCCACTTCAACCCCATCAAAACTCGCATCTTAACAAAGTAGTTTATTTATTAAACAACAATTACATTACACCTTTACCTTCCTATCAAAAGTTTTATATATTTGAAATAAAACTATCTAAAGTTTTATATATTTTCAAAGTAGGAATATATTCACATATTGGGATTACTATAGTTATAGAATACGTGAATGCTTGGTGGATTAGGCGCAACAAAGCAATAGAAGTCGAAGCATTTATGATAGATTATTAGATTGCTTTCTTGCGTTTAGGAGAAGCATAAGTCAATAATATACATAGCATCTGATACCTTCTTACCCAGTTAGCCGTCAAGAATAAATTATAGTTAAATGCATTAACAAAAGAGTATAAAAAATACATATGCATCGGCTAATTCTGCAAAATATCTTTTACAGAAGGCATAGTTCACATGCATGAACAATCATCATGGTTCAATTATATATCCATGTTCTTTCCCATCGGGCAGAATTGCGTCTAAGTGATAAGATTTCGTAATATTCCATTATTCCAAACAGTTTGATACAGGAAATCCATGAGTTTATACATCCCCTGATCAAATAGAATATAGCTTTTAGCTTTTTCACCCATAGAGAAATTGCTTCAGTATTGGAAATAGCTTATTATTTCCCTTCCTCTTTTAGCTTGGCCAACTGCATCATGAGGGAATGCACTGCTCCGCAGGTTATCTCAAATGTCTCAGTCTCAGCCACCGAATTAGTGTAGGATGGTGATCCTATGGGGCCTCTAATTAATGACTAATTAGGTCACAACTCGCAACTTAGCCTAATTAGTAATTACATTGGTTGATCTAGTAAACCACTTTAAGCCAATTGAACTCGGCACATTTTGGTTCAAGGTTGGATCAACAAAATTTACTTTTGCAATGGTCAAACGTGGGTTTGACCATTTTTAAAGATGTTTGACTCTTTGGTCTAGAAGCAATTTTACATTCCAGAATCAATTATACTTGATGCAGCTTGAAGTAGCTTTTGTTTTTAGAGTGAAAAATTATACTAAGACATCAAATTTGCTTTTAAAATAAAAATGTCCAAACATAAATCACTCCACTTCAAACTTAATTATATTCAAATCAATTCTACAGAATCAATTTCATTCAAAATCACATTTGTCAAACGCTCATCCAAACACACATTCATCGCATCCTATTATTATATCTATATTTGTTACTCAAGCACTATCTAATTAACTATAATTTTCATGTGTTGCATATGGTAATTAAAGAATCGAATGCCCTCCCCTTCTATGTACAAAAAATATATAAAAAAAAGAATCGAATATGTCCTCTTTACATAAAAAAGATGCGATCAACCATCTTTTCTACTTGTTTACAGCAAACTAGTTATTATCTTGTACAATTAATCATCTTTGCTTCTTCCAGTTGCTAATCGTGGTACCAAATATGCTCTACTTTTGACTATTTTTCCCCATCCATGATCTTTTCTTTGCATCCAATAAATGGAGGAGTCTCCAAATATATATGTGAAGGCCACTTGATAGCACCCATAGAGATAGAGTTCAAGTTAAGTTGATAACATACATGGCTTATTGCAGATTTCCTGATGTGTATTGCTGGATTCAGAACCTTCCACCTGTCTCACAATGGAGGACAGGTTCCATGTCTCTAAGCATATGTTCTTCAAACTCATCCCAACCATCTCTTAATCTCACCATAGCCAAAATTAATCACCAATCCCCAAAACTCACTTTTGCCATTGTTGCAGACTTTAATATCCCTATCTCTCTTTGGACTTCAAAACCTTTCAAGCCTAACACTAAAACCATGAAGTTAACAGATGATGAAACCATTTCCAATCTCCTTGTAAATCTCATTGAAGACATCCTTCATTATGGCTCAAACAAGATCAATAACCCCTTTATCAAAATTCCCAAACTTGATTCCATTTCCAACAACTTTCAAGATATCTTCAATCTCGCATTCCTCACTCTCTTGTTCCTAGTTTGCATATATGAAGCTCCTTCAGATATTCGCTCTGCATGTCTAACTACTCTGAAGAACCACTTGGCTGGTTGTCAGTCAAGACAAGCATCAAAGTATCTGATGAGACTGTTGGGGTCTAACATGGAAGAGCAGTGGATGCGTTCTATAAACCTTGCAATTACTAATTGGATTGTGGAGCTCCAAGAAGCACAATATCACAGCACTTTGATCAGAACACCATCACCTCTATACTCTTATGCATTCTCAACAGGTGGGTTATGGAAAGTTCAATTGTATTGTCCTGTCATAAGTACGGATGTTGTGAATTCAAACAGCCATCCAGCTGATGAGAGACTTCAATTCTCTCTCAAATATCAACAGGTTGAAGGTGTTCTTCAATTCAATTACAAAGTCATAATCAAAGAGAAGTGGGTCGAAATCTTGGTCAACATTGATAACATAAGGTAATCAGTTATTCTGTTAAAAGTTAATAACACAATAGACCAATTATAAGCATCTTAAGCAGAAGAAAATTAAATCACTTAATCATTAGTATATGCAGGTTCTTATTAGAATTTAAGAAAAAGACTCCTATCACTTGTTTTTTTTTCTCTCCTTCATTAGTACAATTAATTAGTTAAGGGCGGAGGCTTTCTCTAAATTATTCTCTCTTATATGGATGTGAGATTTTTGTTTGACACAATATCATTCATGTGCCTCCATATAATAATTTACTTTTAAAACAAAAGTTAGCTCAATACACATTGGATTGGAATCTATAACCAATGGACTGAAATCCTTATCATCAGTTACAAATGTAACTGGCTTCTTAAATCTAATGATTCTGAATATGTTTTTTTTCCATTAATTAATATTCACTATTTCATGAAATAAGTTGAATGGTTAAGTTTTTAAGAAATTCAAGATGATATTGAAAAAGTCAGTTGATAGCAATTTTTTCCCCACACCCAAGATTTTATTAGCTGAATCAACATGACATACTTTCTATTATAGCGATTTTTATTTTTTGTTAATGTTCAATTTGCTTTGATTAGAAATATTTACATTTTTTGTTAGCAGGTGTGATGTTTTCAAACTGGTAGATGACACTCTTATGAGAGAACGAGGAGCTGGTGGAACTGAAAAACATTTTCCCTCTAGAATATCGTTGCAACTTACCCCCACGCTCCAAAATCAAGTGTTGAGCGTATCAGTTGGCAAATCCTCAGAGAACCCAATAATAGAGCTTAGTGTGGACAAAAGTGTAGAAGCTTCATTTGAACCACCTAATCCCTACATAGGACTTAATCTCTCAGTTGGAGAGTCCACAACCGTGAGTCTAAAGCCATGGAAATTTGAGCAGACTGTTTATGGCTATAGTGCAAATTTGAATTGGATTCTTCATGATAGCATGGATGGAAAAGAAGTGTTCTCGTCAAAGCCTTCAAAGATTTCATTGGTTAACCCAAAGTCATGGTTCAAAGACCGGTATTCAAGTGCTTATCGTCCTTTCACTAGGCAAGGAGGGATAATATTTGCGGGTGATGAATATGGAGAAAGTGTTTGTTGGAAGGTAGACAAAGGTGCTATGGGGAAGACAATGGAGTGGGAGATAAGGGGTTGGATATGGTTAACATATTGGCCTAATAAGTACAAATCATTCTACAATGAAACCAGGAGGTTGGAGTTCAGGGAAACAGTCCATCTCAACATTGCTTAGCACAAGAGTGATATGAATTAAATTAGTATGAACATCGATCACTTGCATGATAGAATTGATCATCTGTTTTAGATAAATCATCTTTAGGATTAGTTTATTTATAGAGCAAGTAAATGAAAGTGTATCTACTTTTGGTTTGATAAAATATATAGAGATTTCAATCTATTAAATAATTTAATACATCTTTATTTACTTACTTTAGAAACAGATGAGGAATCTTCCCTGCTAAAAAATCGAAATTAGTTATGGTCAGAATTCATCCTAAATAAGAAAAATTCGTCATTAAATAAAAAAATATTTGTTACTAAAATAATTAACGATGAAATTAATGATGAAACAAAATTTGTCGTCAAAAATGGTTCGCTAAAATTTAACGATGGAATGTAGCTCCATTGCAATCAATGACGAAAAAAACTCCATCACTTATGATGAAAAATCCATCGCTAAAAACATAAAAAAGAAAATTTGAAAATTCCATCTATAGTTTTAAAAAAAAATTGAAAAATCCATAAGCTGATGCATAGTAGACGATTCCTTAGACACTACTTGTTTGGTAAAGTGATTTTTTAAAAAAAATCACTTTTCAGTTTACATGTTTGTTTCGTTGGACTTCTATTAAAAAGTAGAATTTAAAATGAAAAATGAAATTTAAATTTTATGAGGAGCTATACTTTTTAGCTATTTAGTCAAGCATAAAATCACTTTCGATTTATATAAAATTTATAGAACTAAAATCACTTTTTAAAAATTATATTAGAACCACTTTTTTAAGCTTAAACAAACGAGTACTTTAACTTCTTTGATAAACCTAATTAAACAACATATATATTTTTTCAAAACCATAAACAATAGTCACTGAGTTTAATTGTTATACATTAATAGTGTGAAAAAATTTATACGCTTAACTTCTTATCATCAATCATGATATATGGATGATCAAATCAATATATATATATATACATGGTATATGGATGACTTGTAAGGTTTTTTATTTTTATTTTTTTTTGACAAAAAGAACTTACTGCATTTCATTAAGAATCAAAGAAGCAATACAAGGAGGGGCAATATGATAAACTTGGGGATTAGCCAACAATGGTGAGGCCCTAGCAAGATTATGAGCCACTCCATTACCTAATCTCCTAACAAAACTAACCCTAAAGTTTTGTGAAAGGGATAACAACTCAACACAATCATGGATCAAGTGCCCAAAATCCGAAACATCATTCTTAGGGAAGCTAATAGAATATACTACAGGCTTGCAATCTACTTCAAATATGACATTATGAAGATTAAGACTACGAGCCCACAGAATAGCCTCTAACAAACTAGTGGCTTCTCCTTCGATGGATGGAAGGCAGAAAGGAAGATTAGCTTTTCTGGCAATGACAAAGGCCCCAGTTGAATCCCTTATGCACATGCCAAATGATGTTCGGCCAGCATCCTGGAAAAAACCTGCATCGACGTAGCATTTTAGAACACCATGAGGGGGAGGGGACCAGCGAGTTGGGAGAGGAGCATGGGGAGCATGATCATCATCGATCTTGGACTTTCGAGCTTGTAACCAATCTGCGCGGAAACTAGACGCTCTAAAGGAAACTGAAACTACCGATGGAGCCGAACCCTCCCAATACTTCTCATTTCTACTACACCAAATACTCCACATAACCATGGCAAGCTTGTCCCTTGTATGAGAGTCCAGAGTTGCAAGAAGGAAGAAACACAGCTCCTTGAAGGACTCAGCACGATCCATAACACTTGAGATTTGATTCCACGTACCTTGTTCCCTCCAACACTCCATACTGAAATTCCACCCAAAGAAAGTGTGCCACAAGTTCTCTATATTGCCATCACAGAGAACACAGTGACTGGAGCAAATGAGACCTCTTTTTTGGAGTTGATCCCGTGAGGGGAGGCTTTGACGGCAAGCACGCCAGAGAAAAACTTTAACTCTAGGGGGACCGTGAGATGCCAAAGCAGCTTCCAATCACCATCCTCCTTCAAATGATTAATATTGATGAGCTTAGTTGTAGCAACATAGTAACCAAATTTGACAGTGTACGAGCCATCACTTGAAAAGCCCCAAATAACTCTATCATCATGGACAGAGGGGAAAAGAGGGGTGCTTAGGATGGATTTTACAGTTTAATGCTGGAAAAGAGATTGAATCACCTGAACATTCCAAACCTTAGCATGCGCATAGAAGAGGTCCCTCACCTTCTAGTTTGCTACTTCATCGCTAGAGCAAGCCGAGGGGGGAATAATAGTGCCATCTCGCAACCAAGGGGAAACCAACACTGGAATATTCTCACCAGAAACCAATAGACCACTTGATACCAGCGTTAATTAGAGCTCTAGAGGACCAAATGCTACGCCAAGCATATGAAGGGTTACGGCCAATTCTAGCATCAGGAAAATCAGAGTTTGGGAAATATCGAGCTTTAAAAAATACGAGAGGCTAGAGCTTCAGGTTGGGCTATGAATTTCCAAGCTTGCTTACCTGGAATGACAAGATTAAAACCATAAACATTTCTGAAGGCTAGACCACCATATTTTTTCGGAATTGTCAATTTATCCCAAGATAGCCTAGGAATTAAGATAAATGTCAAAAGAAATATGAGTTTAATTTCTATATACTGTCAGTATAAAATAGTTTTATACTAACATTCAATAATATTTTGACAAATAAATATTATTATAGTTTCTCTCTCTTATTAAAATAAGAGTTTAATTTCTCGAGACCTCTGGTTAAACTGGAAGAGATCGGTACCATATCATCCAAGCGCTCTTGGGTTGACAATTTATGATTTGAATATCTTATAGAAAAGCTTTACATTGTCATATTTTTGTTTTGCTTCACATTCACTACCAGAAAACATTAAATTACCGACGGACAGAGATTCCGTCGGTAGATACTTAATTTCCGACGGACATAGCCGTCGGTAAGTAAGAATATCAATAGTTGGACTCATTACCGACGGAACTTCCATCGGTAACGTTACCGAGGGCATATTCCGTCGGAAATGACACTAATTCTTGGCGGGAAAATTTACCTACGGAACAATCCGTCGGTAATTTTGAATTGTAATTACCGACGGATTAAACCGTCGGTAATATTGTTCCGACGGAATTTTCCGTCGGTAAACACTTATTTCGAGTTTCCGACGGACAATTCCGTCGGTAATCATTTATTTTTGAATTTCCGACGGCGTTTTCCGTCGGAAGCCGTCGGTAACTTCTATTTATCATCACCGTTACGACCCTTCTCCCCCCTCCCTCACTTCTCCCTCTGCTCTTTCCCTCTCAAGCTCTCTGCTCTCTCTGCGCCCTCGCCCACCTCTGCCCACCACCGTGCCGCCACCAAACACCACCGTTCGCCATCAAACACCTCTCATTTCCTCCTTCTCCTCCCCTCTCCACCGAACCGAACCCCCCTCCCCTCTCCACCGAACCGAACCGAACCACCACCACCACCCCTTTCTCCTCCCCTCTCCACCGAACCAAACCACCACCACCACCTCTCCTTCTCCTCCCCTCTCCCTGTCCTCTCCATTCCCACCAGACCCTGTTCCCTTGCAAAACCACCACTACCACCACCATTAACCACCACCAGAGTCACCACCACCACAGTACTAGTGTATGTATCCTCCTAATTTTGTTATTTTTGATTTGTAAAAAAAAATTTGGATTTTATTGATTAATTATAATGAATGTTGATTAAGGTTATTTTTTGTGTTTTGTTGGCTGTTGTTGTGATGTCTGAAATTTTATGAATCTGATTTATGTTGATGTTTTTGTGTTCTTTGTTTTGAAGGCTACCAGAGGTTGAGACTAGCCACCGTCACCTCTTTTGCGTACAACAGTTTCTTAGGCTCCTAGAGGTACTGGCGGTTTTATATTTTGGGATATTAATTATAATTGTTCAATGCATGCTAAAGAAATGATATAAATTTTATTTGTTTAAATTGTTGTAATTTGTATATACCTATTTAATTTGTTTGAGTGTATTTTTTTTATATATATATTTGTGTAGTTGTAATTAACAAAATTGTCTTTATCAGTAGTTTTAAATTTAGTAAGCTATTGTTTTTGCTAATTGCATAAATTCATTAATTAATGTAGATTAATTAATGAATTTAGTCTAATATAAAATCATAAGGACAAGTACCGTTGATAGGATGAGACATAGCTAGGATTAGTTTGCTGGTAAAATTGTTTTTCTCCCACATATACTTGCAACAGTAGTGATGAAGCTAGCTGATTCGACGTAGCGATGGTGATCGATTATAAGCATGATCGGGATTATTTGTACGTAAATAATGGAGTGATTAAATAATACTTAAAAAGTTAATTAATTAAATCAGATTCGGCAGTAATGAGTAGATTTGCCAGTAGCTCATGGTGATCGATTAAGCGTGATGGGGATCGTTTGTACGTAGTTATGGTATAATTAATCAATAAAATAATTACATAATAATGAGTAATTAGTTATTGGTTATGTAATACTTGATATTAGTGAATAAGTTATTTAATTAAATCATTAATTTAAACTAAAGTAATTAATTATTATTTAAAAATGCCATATTTGAATAAATCATTCTTATGGGAAGAATTACTAATTATTATTTAAGTAATTAACATCATAGGATTTTAAATAGTCAAGTAACGTAATAAGTGGGAAGAATAAATAAATATGTAAAAAGAAATTTGTTAGTAACAATTATTTCAGACAATTAACTGATATACTAATAATAGATTTTAAAAGTTGATAAATAATTAAAAGTCAAGTAAACAAACATAAGTAATTAACAAATTCAATAAAATGTTATGTTAATTAAAATTAATTTAAAACATAAATGATTTAATAAAACATTAGACAAATAAGCATTTTTTTGGACAAGGCTTTGTTTAATTATGTGTTGAATTGTTTAATATTATGGTTAAACTTTATGCAAATTATCTCTGTTACTTACAAATGTTTTAGTTTATTTTTTAGTATAATTTAATACGACATTGAGAGAAACCTTAGTCACCCGTTCAAGATTCAATATTATTGAGCATGTGTACTCGTGGTCATGGTATCGCTCATTTTATTGAATCTTGAATTGTCCAATTGGGACAGTTTGGGAAGAAACTTTTTCTCCACTGATATACTAATTACTCACTGATTCTCATATGTTAAATAGTTGATGAAATTTCGGGTCGAAGCATTTCCTTTTGTTCTCCGGGTCCATATTTGATTGTGGTATCTTACCGCGGTCAAGTCGTGTACTTGGAGACCAATGGGAAATGCTGCCGAAATTTCGTTAGCTATAAGGCATGAGAAGCGATGAGTAACTAGTATAATACAGTGTTGAAAAAGTTTTTTCCTCGAATGGGATAGGGCCACACCTTTTAAGGAAAGGGAGTGGTTCGGGGTTACAGTATCAAGTTTAAAAATACGTTAATTTATCTGGAAATGCAGAAGGATGGAATATTATCCCTTGAGCCGTAGTTGGGTGTATGATAGGAACGAGTCTGGGAGACGACTTCTGAAACAATCATTTGTAGATGGAGTCGAGGAGTTTATATCGAAAGCCAAGCAACATAGTGATTATGCCGAAGAGGGGGGGATTAGATGTCCGTGCATAAAGTGTAATTGTATGACGGTTTTGAGTGATGACAACGTGAGGTTACACCTATACCGACGTGGGTTCAAGCCTAATTATTGGATATGGACTGATCATGGCGAGGAGTTGGCGGATATTGATATGAATGAAGTCGGTGGTGACGATCTTGACATGGGTGCATCAGGCTGTGGCTTACACGATGACTATGTCGAACAACTCCAGTCAATGCATATGATGGTGGATGATTGTCTTGGGCAACATGGGAATTTCGAGGCGGATGAGTCTGATGACATGGAAGAACCTCCTAATGAATTGGCACAGAGATTCTACAACTTATTGTTAGAGACAAATAAGCCATTGTTTGAAGGGGCGTCAGATTCAAAATTATCAATTTGTGTTAGGCTTCTAGCTTGCAAGTCCAATTGGAATGTCCCCGAGCAGTGTTTGGAGTTTTTTTGTAAAATGCTTCAAGATGTGACCCCCTTCAAAGAGTTGTTGCCAAAAAGTTATTATGATGCGAAGCGGTTGGTGTCGAAACTTGGGTTGGGGGCTAAGAGGATTGATTGTTGTCCGAACGGGTGCATGCTGTATTATGATAGTGCTTCGGGAACAAATGACAGCACGCTCGATCAATGTAAATTTTTTCAGACATCCAGGTACCGCGTTCAAAGTAGTGACCGTAGTAAAAACAAACGAGTTCCTGAGAAGGCAATGTTCTATCTGCCTATAATTCCAAGGTTACAGAGACTTTTTGCATCATCGCAGACTGCGGGACAGATGAGGTGGCATTATGAAAATAGAAGAAGTACAGGCGTTATACGCCACCCTTCTGACGGTGAAGCCTGGAAGCACTTCGATCGGGTACATCCTGATTTTGCAGCAGATCCTCGCAATGTACGACTTGGGCTGTGCTCGGATGGTTTCACACCGTACATTCAAGCGTCAGCCTCGCCATATTCATGTTGGCCAGTGATTGTTACGCCGTACAATCTTCCTCCCGAGATGTGCATGTCAAAACCATATATGTTTCTGACTTGTCTCATACCGGGACCATCTAACCCGAAGGCTGGGATAGATGTATATTTGCAGCCTCTTATCGATGATCTGAAAAAAGTGTTGGGATGGTGTGGTGACTTATGACGTTTCAAAGAAGCGAAACTTTATGATGAGGGCATCACTGATGTGGACTATCAATGATTTTCCTGCATATGGCATGTTATCTGGTTGGGGGACCCATGGTAAATTGGCATGCCCGTATTGCATGGAACATGGAAAGGCTTTTACCCTGAGATATGGTGGCAAAAGTTCCTGGTTTGATTCTCATCGTCGGTTCTTAGATCGTGATCATCCCTTCCGGAGGAATACCCGAGCATTCAAAAAGAATCAGACAGAAGAGGAAGGTCCACCGCCTTTGTTGACTCCTGCACAAATTTGGGGTCGGGTTAGGGATCTTCCTAAGGTCACTGAAGCAGGTGTCTCAAAATTACCAGGGTATGGAGAATGGCATAACTGGACAAAACAAAGTATTTTTTGGGAACTACCGTATTGGAAGGATAATCTGTTAAGGCATAATCTTGATGTGATGCATATCAAGAAGAATTTCTTTGATAACATTTTTAACATGGTTATGAATGTGTTAGGCAAGACGAAGGACAATGAGAAGGCAAGGATGGACTTAGCTCTGTACTGTAGACGAAAGGATTTGGAGCTGAAGCCGCAGCCTAATGGAAAAATGGTCAAACCAAAAGCTTGTTACAGTCTAACTGCCGATGAAGCAAAGTCAATTTGTCGGTGGTTAAAAGACCTTAGGATGCCTGATGGCTATTCGTCTAATTTGGCACGATGTGCTGATGTAAGAACGGGAAGGCTTCATGGGATGAAAAGTCATGATTGTCATGTGTTCATGGAGTGTTTGCTTCCTATTGCTTTCGGCTCATTGCCCTCGGTTGTTTCGAACACGCTTACTGAAATCAGTCATTTCTTCAAAGATCTATGCTCTGCAACTTTAAGCGCGGATGGTCTGAATAAGATGGAAGAAAACATTCCAATAATTCTATGTAAGATGGAGAGGGTATTTCCCCCCGGATTTTTTGATTCAATGGAACATCTCCCTGTCCATCTTGCATATGAGGGGAAGCTTGGTGGACCAGTACAATATAGGTGGATGTATCCGTTTGAAAGGTAATTTTATTATATTTTCACATTAAACTCTTAGATCGTCCATGCATTGGATAATGACTTGTCATTCATTTTTTATTACTTAGATTCATGGGCGACTCTAAACGATCAGTTAAAAACAAGGCTAGGGTGGAAGGATCAATCTGTGCTTCTTACTTACACCGTGAGACAACCCATTTTTGTTCCCACTATTTCAATAACTTCATGTTGGCCCCAAGAAATATTAGGAACGAGGTAAGTGCTGATAGTGCAGGGTATCCTTATATGCTGTCCGTATTTAACCTTCCTGGTCGTCATGTTGGCAAGGAGCTTACTTACTGGTTAAGTGATGAGGAGTTTACATCGGCCCATGTTCATGTGGTGATAAATTGCACCGAGGTGAAACCATACCACGAGTAAGTTTCAACGACTTAATTTTGACATAATATACACATATTATATCAATTTCTCTGTAAAACACATTGTACTCATTTTATTTGTCAGTGTGTTCCTGCAAATTAATCAACTAAGTGAACAAGATGGTTCTGCTCGTACACATGCAGAATTTCCTGAATGGTTCAAGCAACAAGTAAGTGTCAATATATATTAAGCTTAAGTTCTAATTGATAAGGTAATTATTTACTATGACTTACATATTCGTAGGTTTATCAGCAACCATTAAGCGTGACTATTCAACACTTGAGAGATTTAGCGTACGAGCCCTATAGCTGTGTTAGATCATGGCATACATACTTTGTTAATGGGTACAAATTCCACACAGATGAATGGAACGTGGGCAAAAAGACAGTTAATAGCGGGGTTGTCGTACAGGGTGAAGGTACTGGTGCATTTTATGGGGTCATAAAAACACATATACGAGTTACAATACAATACTACTACTTATCCTAAAAAAGTAGTCTTATTTTATTGTAACTGGTTTTGATCCATCAAGGGCAGGAACAAAGGTGGATCCCAAGTATGGAATTGTGGACATTCGCATGGAAAGAAGATATCAACTGTTTGATCCGTTTATAATTGCTCAGAATGCAAAACAAGTATACTATGTCCCTTATCCAGCAATGAGAACGGACAAACGTGGTTGGTGCGTTGCTGTCACTACTAAGCCTAGGGGTCGCATAGAAATCGATGATGGAGAGGATGAGACGCCCTTCCAGGCGGATGAACCGTCACATGTCAATGAAGTCATTGAGATCGAGCGTATTACTGGCATGTTGGGATCTGCAAATGAAGGGGAAGAAGTGGTCATTGGCAATCAGTCACCAGAGGAAGAGGTCCAAAGTGATGACTCAATGACAGAAGAAGAAGAAGTGTCAGACTTACAATCAGATGATGATACTGACACTGAATAGGAATGTCTCTGTTAAGTTAAATTTAGTGTATTTTAAATATTTTCTTATGCACTTCAATGTAAGAGTTCACAGATTTTGTTGTATTTTAAATATGTGCCTTATTAGTGACTTAAATGTCGATCGATTTACTAAATTTATATATATAGATTTCTAATTGTGCTATAAAAAATAGATATGTCAGCACTAGGAGGAGAGCCGCCCCGTCCCCCACCGCCCAGCGGTGATAAGGGGAAGGGGAAGGCTAAGGCACGGGGACGATACACCATCAGGCCCCAGGTGCTTGCTCGTTTTGTTGCAGGCACCTCCGCACCCACCGTACCTACCCCTTCCCCGCCTCATCCACACCAGCGGCATCTACAGCAGGCTCCCCCACCCATTCTACACCATCCCCCACCCATTCTACACCCTCACCGACCCATACGACACCATCCCCTACCCATACTGTACCACCCTCCATATATGTCCCTTCGTCCAGTCGCTTTGCCCCAGGACACGCACCAGCCGGCTACTCGCCGCCCCCTACTGGACCCAGACCACACCCACACCCACACCCAGTCCCACCACCATCATCGACTGCACCGGCCACACAGTCACCAGGCTTGTCATTTATGCCGACTCCTGGGAGGTGGCCACAGCCAGATACTAGCATTCCATCTGCATCATCCACGGCCGCTCACGATCACGATGTCACCATGCCATCCTCATCGACTGCATAGCAGTCAGTCGCGGCAGAGGAGACTCCTGAGTGGGCCAGGACTCCCGCACCTGAGGATCGACCATGGATCCGACCAGTTTCTCACACGTAAGTTTCATTTAATTTAGTGTATATTTTTTAACTTTGACTATTTTAGTTACTATTCATTAAGTGTATATTTGTTGGTTGCCATATTATTGTATTAAAAAATTTATAAATTTTTCAGGTGGATCCCATCGAAAGTGGGATCCAAGCACGTTACCTGGGCCATCAAGAAGCATTATCGTCGCTTCTGGCCATCATGGGGGGTGATCCCCGATGCCGACAGGGATCGTATCTTCCGACGATTCGGGGTAAGTTGTTGTTTATTATTTCCTGTAATGTCCCTTAATTATTTCACGTATTTTATATATATTTTTTGTATAATGTTATTAATGTTTTATTCTTTGTCCACAGGAGCTTGTGCGTTGGTTACCGGAGCATGACTCAGAGATACGCGCTATCTTTAACGAGCGTGCACCGCACCGACTGAGGGACATGCTCCGGGAGTGTAGGGAGGACCGGATACGTCGGGATTACATAGGGCCCAACATTTGGGCCCAACTATGTGCCTACTGGGACACTCCAGCTTACAAGCTGAAGTGTCTGCAGGCGAAGAGGAATCGGGCTTCAGAGAGGGGTGGGAGCATGCACACTGGTGGCTCGATTAGCCACATGCAGCATGCCATTAATATGGTATGTATATATAAACAATTTAATATATAAACTGTACATTTTTGTTAACAATTTAAAAAATATTTAATTGATTTTATTCCTGTGTTGATTGCAGGCAGGAGAGCTTGCCCGGACCGTCGATGTCCCTACCGTCGATGTCCCTCCCGTCGATGTCCCTTCCGTCTTTCAGCAGACGCATATTCGCTCAGACACCGGCCAGTATGTTGATGAGAGGTCGAGGCAGACCATGGTGAGCTATATATATATATATATATATATATATATATATATATAAAAAGTGCTATCACATTTAAAGTATATGTTAGTGTTATAGTTTAATAACATAATTTTTGTAATGTATTCATCACAGGAGGAGTACAATGCCAGGTTCAGTCGGGTTGCATCTGAGGTTGCCTCCTGCTCTGGTGCCTCGGATCCTTCTCAGCTAGACCCTGCTGAGGTTGAGCGGATACAGACCCAGGTCTGGATGGATGTCACGGGCGGGAAGAAGAAAGGGCGGATCTACGGTACCGCGTCTCTGGCTCGTACCATCCGTCGGGGGTCATCGTCGAACTTGACCATCCGGGAGACTCCACCCTCCGGCCCACAGGACACGGAGGAGATGCGGCGGATGAGGCAGGAGCTGGAGGAGCATAGGCGGAATTCACAGCGCATGCAGCAGCGGATGGAGTCATGGTCGCAGGTGATGACCACTCTGATCGATTTGCTTCCACCTGAGAGGCGCAGCGCTATGCAGGGGGTACTCGATACTGGCGAGCCCTCCACTACTCATACCGATCCACCGCCGCAGCCGCATGATGGCGATGCGCCTACTGTGCCGCAGGATGATGGTCACCTGACACCGGCGACATCCCCCCGACAGGATGACGACGTTACCCATTATTATGATGACTATTAGAATAGTTATATAGATGTAGCTGAGTTTAATACATTGACGGATATTTATGTTTTTGTTTTTATTTTAATGTAACTGCATTTTTAAATTTAATTTGTAATTTCAGTTTTGAATTTAAATTATTATATTGAACTAATTATAATAAAATTAAATTAAACTTAACGTTTAAAATAAAAATAAAATAATAATCACTATTTAAAATAAAAATTAAATAAAAAATAAAAATAAAAATAAAAAATTTATTTAATAATTATAAATAAAATAACATTAACAAATTAATCAATATTTAAAAACAAAAAATATTAAAAATAAAAAAATTCAGAAAACATTTCCGACGGAATTATCCGTCGGAAACCGTGGCTCAGAATTTCCCACCGAATTTTCCGTCGGAAATATTACCGACGGATATTCCGTCGGAAACTAAGGAGCACATTTCCCACGGACTTTTCCGTCGGAAATTTCGTAGCTGGTTTCCGACGCTACAATCGGTCGGTAAATCTTCCGACGGACCTATTTTCCGTCGGAAATGCTTTCCAACCCGCTGGATTCCGACGGATGACCGTCCGTCGGAAATTCCGTCGGAAACGGAGTTTTCCGACGGCTTATTTGCCTTTCCGACGGGATTTTGCCGTCGGTAAATGGCTTATTTTTTGTAGTGATTGTCATATAGCATAGGCTATAGCAATTAAATTCATTCATTTATAAGTACAATTAATTACTAATATAATTTATTTTTCGTTGTAATCCTTCATTATTATTTATTTACAACCGAGCGCATGTAAGCGAGAAGAAGGGGGAAAGGATGAAGCGGAGAAAGTGATGAGAGGTGGCGGACATTTCAAAGGCACAGCAACAAAACGTTAATTTATTAACAACTTTGCCAATTGATAACTACTTACTCTGCAAAATTCGATTCGTTCCAGGGACAGACTTCTCCGCTGCAGTTCGATCCTTTCACCGTATGCTTTTCACTTTCTGTATTTGGATGTGCATTGTGAATGTGTTTGGCTGAATGCGATCTTGCTGTTTCTGTATTTGCGATCTTTGGACTTGCTCTGTCGCTTTTCTTCCGAATCTGATTTCTGTACCTATATATATGATGTATACTATTTACTCTTTGATTGAAAACCAATATTGCAATGATCAGATACTTAATCGTTACTTTTTGATTTCAGATCCATTAGGCACTATGCAGTGCTCACTTCAGAGTCCAGGTGTAATTCCCATCCACAATGTCGTTTGCAACTCTCAAACTAGGCTTCTCATACACAGCTTGGTAATTGGTAACAAGCACTTTCATTCTCAATCCAGCTGGAAGCGAACACTAGTGTCATGCGCAAAAACAGCTGAACCTATCATCACCGCCAACTCTGACGGTGGGTTATTTCGTTTTTTCTAATTAATTACTATTTACTTGTGTTTTTGTTCTTTGTGGCTGTTGGAATTGGTTGAATGAGCTAAGCCTTATTTCTTTTTCATTATTATTTTTCTTTAATCATTATTATTATAATTGTTATTTGATTTCTAACTTTAAGTTGTTTTATTTAAAGGATATTGATTGATATTAATCAGTTCTAGAAGTTTAGGTCAGCAGGATTGTGTTTCTATAGTTGTAATCCAATATTATATTCCCATCTATACTTATTAGAAAGAAAAGAGATACAAGAAAGTATTTTCCCTTACTAGCCCTTTTGAATTTGAAAGTTAAAAGTTAAAATTTCTGTCAATACTAGTAATAAGTATTGCCATGTTAGAATGTTAATAGTATGACTTATAAAGGCTATGTATCAATGTTTTTTGGTTTCTTTGCTTCGTTTTAAATAATTATTTATTTACTTGGATATTTAATATTAGGCAACAATTCTACTTCTGTTGCTGATGAAGATTCTTATGGTAATTGAGTAATGCTGTTTGGGGGTGACATGTGTCTGTTATTCTCCCAAGAAGCTGGCCGTTCAAGTAGTTATTTCATTTTCACCTAGTATTGTTATTCCTTAAGACCTGATAATTAGGCTATCATGCTGCAGCTTCTTTGGATAGCTTCCGAAATGAATCTTTGGAGAGAAAGCCTTTGCAAGCTGCTACATTTCCTAATGGATTTGAGGTCTTTAGCTATCCTTCCTTTTATTTACCTGAAACTTCATATTTATTATT
The DNA here is from genome assembly GCA_035048595.1 of Echinosophora koreensis. NCBI lineage: Eukaryota > Viridiplantae > Streptophyta > Magnoliopsida > Fabales > Fabaceae > Echinosophora > Echinosophora koreensis. Next base: position 3,693,220 of record JAPCYP010000019.1, on the reverse strand, counting down.
ATTATTAATATTTATAAATGATACTTTGGTGGTGAATGGTGATTACCAATATTATGCCCACAAATGAAAAATGTAATCTTAATTTATGGTTAATTGGTTATACTTCACGTGCTTTTAAAAGGAATTAACTAATTAAGACAAGATTTCTTTTACTTGTGATTGCTGGTTTTTGTCCCAGACTACAGAGTTGCATTTATTAACAGCCATGTTCCAATGTGAATCTGAATATCTGATAATCCCCTACAGGTATTCAGAACTACAAACATGCTTTGGCCATAATTTTGACTCTTCTTTCAAGATTCCATAGGGCAAAATTATGTTTTTTGGAATATTTTTCTGACATCTTAAAAACTGTTTGACTGGTTGTGCTCTCCATCTATCATTATCTTTTAAACTTACCTGAACTTTGTCTGGGTTGTTTATGATCAGGCTTTGGTGTTGGATGTATGTGACGAGACTCAAATCGCTGAACTAAAAGTGAAGGTACCTTCTGGTCTCTTGTTTTCTGCTTTTATAAAATTTGAAATAGTGCACTTTTAGTTCAAAAGATGAAAAGAAACTCTAGGCAGATAAGCATGATGCTATAGAGATGGTATGGTTTTCCACTCTTCCTTTTTATGTGCATTTTTTTACTGGTGTTAAATCATTTGGGAGTTTCTATTGACAATATGTACTCTAATGTAATGTAATTTTTTAGAAAATGTTGTCAGTCAGAGGTATATAGCCCTCTAAGATGTTGTGTGTGGTGAAACTTAGCGAATCCAATACATATATTTACTCAAGATTTGTCAAAGCAAATGATCAGTGATGATAATGGTGCTTTTGTCCATTTAGTCACATTGTAACTCAAGCTTGAGATAGTGGTGCTTTTGGGAATCTTATCCTATCGGAATATATCATATTTACATTTTTTATACAAGAAACTTGAATTTTTCATCATAAAAAAATTTAACGTATTTGATATGACATTGTATGTAACAACTTAGATCCACATCTTTTATTTGTACCATGGTCATCAAAAGAAACATGCTTTCAAAAGCTGCTTGTATATACAGATTTACAATCACTTCGTTTGACTTTTGTTGTGATAGGTTGGAGAGTTTGAGATGCATTTGAAGCGAAACATTGGATTAGCAAAAGCTCCTATGTCCAACATTTCACCAACTACACCGCCGCCTGTTCCAACCAAACCTATGGTTGAATCAGTGCCTGCTACCCCACCACCATCACCACTGAAATCATCTCCAGAAAAGACCAATCCATTTATGAATGTTTCCATAGAGAAATCACAAAAGTTGGCAGCATTGGAGGCTTCTGGTAACAATAGCTATGTCGTAGTACCGTCTCCTACGGTATGCCATCTATAGATATATACAGTGAGCTTTGCTTTCACTGATTTACTATCTTTGACTTGAGGTATGCAGAGTTTGCAATCACTTTTTTGTTCCTTTCTCTTTTCAGGTTGGTTTATTCCGAAGTGGTAGAACAATTAAAGGGAAGAAAGCAACCTCCTGTCTGCAAAGAGGTACAATTTTGACATGTGCTTATGTCCATCCCCTACCGTGCTGTGTCAAAGTTATCAGTTTGTTATGACCTAGATCACCTAATTGTTGTTTTGCATTGTGCTTCTTATTGTGACCTCCAGCATTGGAAGCTTGTGAGCATCTAATTTGCATATTGAGGTTTCCTTAATTTAAGAACTAACACTTACAGTTCATCTCTGGTTCATGGTTAACCAGTAGCATGTGAACTGCTATCATGCCATACTGCATTCATGATGGATCCAACCTATGTGTCAGCCTGCTTGCTGGTCACCTTACATCTACTAGGGGGACCTTGCTAACAAGCAAATGTTGACTTTTAAAATTAATTTAATTAACCAAAACAGATTATGGTAAAAAGAAAAAAGAAAGGAAAAACTAACTATTAATATTGAAACGAGTGTCTTAGCTTATACAATATAAATAAACAATGTTACCTTCTCTAGGGTATGTGATATTTTTTAAATTTAAAAAAAAAAATATTTACATTTTCTTAATGAGCGTTGGTTATGTTTGTTGATATGAATAGTAATTAGTAAATATTCTAAATGAAAGAGTAGATGTAAAGTAATGTAATAACATAAATAATGTTTATTATTATATTGTTTTAGATTTTTTATTTATTTATTTGGAATGTTAATTTTTTTTGGTCTTTGACTAGGTTATCCCACACACACCCATTACCTTTCATATATTGTCACAACTATATTTAGAACATTTATTGATTACTTTTGAAATAAACAAACATAGTGAGTCACCATCACCAATACTTATCACAAAATTATAAATATTTTTGTGAAATATAAAAATAATTGTGACGTATTTTTATGAGCAATTATACTTACTTGTATGCAATCACTAAAGGAAAACACACTGGAATGTTTACAATTTGATGCTTTGCTGAATTGGCATCTGCGCCTGCCTTGTTCCCGCATCTAAACTATGGTAGCATTCGGAGTGCGAACATAATAGAATAGAACGGGATGTTTGTTTCTGGTTTCTTTGGTTCCACCCTTTTACTGGAACCAAAATGTCTCATTTTTTAACCCTCTTGGTCGTGTTTGTGTTCTATTTGTTAGATACGTTAATGTAACCTACAAATGGTTATAACTTGCGTTGGCAGTTGTATTGCATTTACTGCAATTGCGATCTATTGTGGAAAAATGTGGTTGATGTGAGTGCAGAGACCACAAAAACCACAACATTGTTGCTGCAATTGCAGTTGTGGACCGCAGTTTAAAACCATGCAGTGTCAAGTTGTTTGTGGACCTGACTTTCATCATTTCCTATTTCAGTTCTAGCATTTCTGCCTAAACTCAATTGACTGTTTTCAATTTTAAACTTGACAGGGTTATGTTATCAAAGAAGGGCAAGTTATAGGGTATTTGGATCAGTTTGGCACTTCACTTCCTGTTAAGGTGATCTCTGTCAGTTTCTTTAATCGTGGGTCTTTAAGTATCTACTTCTTCTGACTGGTTTTTTATTTGAAATTTCTCAGTCAGATGTGGCCGGAGAAGTGTTGAAGCTACTCTTTCAGGATGGAGGTATAATGTCTATGATCTATTGATAAAATGCATAGAATTGTCTGTTATGGAGCTTCTAAAATAGATAACTGCCTCCAGTAATTAAATGTGGCAATAATAATAGATTTTTTTTTATAAGCGCAATAATAATAGATTAAGCTGGAGAAAAATGGTTTGATGAAAAGCCAGCACATCTTGCATATTCCATGTGTAATTGAAAGAGTTTTAATTGTTCTACTAGTCCTGTGAATCTAGCTCACTTGGTTGGTACATTTTATTTCAAGTTCCTGATGAGGGGGTCAACACCACCCATTGGAACATCCACTCTGCTTTTCAGTTTTCCCGGCTTCCTTAGTTGGGATCCCCTGGTCCCTTAGTAGGGTCTGGTACCAAACCAGGGGATCATGAATTCCCCAGCATATCTTGCATATACAATGCCTAAACTTTTTTCACTGGATGCCTGCTTTCTTCCTTTACATTTGTTAAATGATGAAAAGTCACAGGATATTCATGAAGATCTTGAATTCCCTTACTCCAAAGATGCTAGCGTATTTTACATGTTCAGTGTAAAATTGTGTGTACCAAATGCCTAAACTCTTTCCACTGGATGTCAGGTTTCTTTGGTTTGCACTTGTTATATGATCTTAAGTCACAGGGTAATGAAGATTAATGTGGCTCATTGTATTTTGAAGTATATGGCCATTAGCAGTATAAGTTTTCGTGTATTTCCTAATTATCAATTGGAAGCTTATGGTCTAGCGCACCCGGTAGGAAAAAGTTTTGTTTTAGTTATGACCCTTATGGTCTAGCTCACCAATTTAATTTCTCTGTAATCTGTCTGAGGATGGTTCTTCATGATTTTCTATGTTCTGTTCATTTGCATTAGTTACTGCTCACTGTCAAGACACTGGCAATATAATGACTTTTTAACTTATTATGCCACTTTAATGGTTGGAAGTTCACATTTATTGTCCTGCTACACCAATTGACGGGTCAGTTTGGAGACAGACATAGCTGTGATGAATTTCTTACTTTTTTTTTTTTTTCTTTTTATGATTTACAGATGCTGTTGGTTATGGAGATCCTCTTATTGCTGTCTTGCCGTCATTTCATAATATCAAGTGAGCTAAGCTTTTCCTATTGATGATTAGTCATGCGGCATTAATTTGTTGGGGAGCTGAGATGCGAATTTAATTTGTAGTCGAGTTATTCTTTCTATTCTGCAGCAAATAGGGTTTAGGGATATTGGCAAAAGATTTAAGCAATAGATTCAGAAATAATGTTTGTGCCTGCGGTTGGGCAAGGGATGTTGGCAAAAGATTTAAGCAATAGATTCACAAATTGTATTAGAAAAGCTATTCCAAGACTGCTTTATTGGGTATTTAGAGAACGGAGACAAGACAGAAGGCAACTTCAAAAGTATCATTTCTGTTGGTTAAGGAATGGCTGCACTAGTTGCTGTAGTTTTTTTGCTTCGTTGTTTTGTGGTTTTTTTTTTTTTTTCTCTTTCTTTTTGCGCCCCAAAGTTTTGGCTCAACTTACTTGGAGCATTGTGTCTGCATCTCTTTTTTCTAGCATTTATGGAAGAAATTGTAGTATTGCATTTGCAAAAATTACTGTACTGCATCAGGTTCTAAACATTGGAGAGAATGTTATTGGAACCCAGATATTGTGTACGTGACATACCAGAGCTAACATCTATATCCGCAACCTATCACTGATCCAGTTCATCATGACCAGATACAATCCTAAATGCAGTGGGTGGATTGTGAAGAGTCATGATTAATTAGTTTCGTTTTAATGCTGAATCATAAGAAGTCTATCCAAGAAAAAGAAACAAATGAACGTAAATGGCTTACGAAATCTGAACCATGATAATAATAATATTATTATTATATTCTTCTTCTTCTTCTCACAACCATTCTAGGCCTCTGCGATCTTTCATTTTACATTCCTTAGCAGCAAATTTAGAAGAGTTATGATATTTGAATATCAAATTTTAGATAATGTATGTGGTATCATATGTGTTTATCTTAATCTCTCACTTATTTTTTATCTTCTTTGTATACACGTATTTCAAAAATACACCAAAAAACTAAAAAGACATCATATGCCATATGGTGTCCCAATTTTGTTGTTCAAATATGATTTCTGATTTAGAAAGTAGGACCACATTAATACGGTATAACATCAGGGGCTTCCTTTGCCAAGCACCCCTGCTCCATGCATCCTACAATAACCTGATTAAAAGGCACTTGCCACTTGCTAGAATTTAGTACTGATTTTTGAGTGAAGGTTATTAATGCCTATTTTTGAAATTTCCTTTTAACTATGCTTTTTCTTGTAATATTTGAATTGTTGTGCTTAATTAAGCAATGTGATGGCATGTCAACAATGTCATAATCATATCCACTATGTCAATAATGACTTCCTTATTGAACCCGATTGTAAACACATGCTTATGATGTAATGTAACCTGTGTAAAGTGCTGTGACTTTTGGTAAGTAATTTGAGGTTGTGCTTGTATGGTCACAAGGAAATGCATGCTCTCTGCATAGATTTAAAGTGGAAGGCCAGAAGGTTCATGTCATGATACTATAAAATTAGAGGTTAGCGGTTGATTTATGTTTGGTTCCACTTCTGGAGATACCAAAAGTGCTTCTGCACCTGTCAAACGTGATTTTGATAAAAAAAGAGGTGTTTGGTTACATGTTTGGGGAAGCGATTTTGCATCCAAAATTGATTTTACCATAAACAGTTTAAAGTAGCTTCTGCTTTTGTATTGAAAAATTACACTAAGTTTTACATCAAACTTGCTTTCAATATAAAAACATCCAAATATAATTCACTTTACTTCAAACTCAATTGTATTGAAAACAATTCTACAAAATCAATTCTATCCAAAATCACGTTTGTCAAACGGTCATCCAAACACACTTAATTTTACAAGGAGAGGGGAGGTGGGATTCGGCTTGAAATAATGAATTCGGCTAAGCGAAGATAACAGGGGTTGGAACGGTTTTAGACTAATGGTAGCGACCCAAATGTCAGATTTTCAAGCTTTCTAAATTTACCTTACCAGTATATGCCAGGAACCGAAAATATATGAACCAATTATTCGTTATTACAAATACAAGTGATTAACCATTAGTATACTGATGGAGACCCAATCCTATAGGTATTATAATTATAATTAGACCAATTTGCCAGGGATCATACCTGATCCATCAATGGGTGATTTTGAAAATACTGTAGATTTTTTGTTCAGGGACTGGAAAAGCCGAATGATAAACATAGTCCGTGAATATGCCTTTTGTCATCAAAAGCATATGCATCAACGTACTTCAGCCTCTTCTAGACCCTGCTCCTCAATCATCCTCTGAACTAGCATCTCTTTGACTTTGTGCAAAGCACGTTCAAGGTTTTCCAGCTGCATATTTGGCATGACTCATGAGTCACATTTATATGTACTTGGTTTAATGCTTCAATAGAGTGAATGATTATTTTATTTTTCCTAATTTAAGCCAGCAAAAAACACTTCTGAATACTACATTTTTGAAAATAGTAATCTGGATGGTTGTTGCATACCTCTTGTTTAGCGAATCTGTTATGCAAGAATAATCCACTATACAAATCAAAGGTATCTCTCACTGTCGTTTCCTTCTGTAAATAAGTTGTGTTATGTCAATTGATCACATATTGATTACACCATGGCTAGTTGCAGACAAAAAATGAAGAAAGGAAGATCAAAAACAAAATGATTAAACTTGTACCAACTGAACAAGTGTTTGAAAGCCCTTTGTATCGATAGGTGTGGACTTAATATCCATTTCTGCCAATGTTCTGATAAAAGTAAGCCCAAAGTTGTATTTAGTGAGCATGTATATCAGTACATGTGCTTTTCAATGTTTGATTAGAAGTGTAATAAAGCTGCATACCTGCCTATAGTGTGTGTGATAAATTGGCTCTTGGCAGCTAATTTATCATGTTCCTCGCAGGACATTTGTAGCATCCTGCAACCCTGTTCATCAAAATCCAGTGTGAAATGGATAATCACCTTGGATAAATGAGACAGACACAATTGCTTCCTTCCTTCTTTTGGAATCCAATCAGTAGTACTCCATACTTATAGAGTGTAAAGAGTTTGTTAAAAACTTGCTGCAGGTGAGAGTGAAACACTGATGTGTAAATTGTCATCTGGATGAAGCCTATGTTTACACCCATGCCTATGCTATAATATTTATGACCTTATCCTTGTGCCATGTTCCTATCCATTGTCCTGAATAGTGATTTATATTCTATCTGCATTCAAAGATTTTAGAATACTACTACAACAATCAAAGCTTTTCTCACTAGGTGGTGTCAGTTACATGGATCAAAAGACGTTTCTATATTCTATCAAAAACCAACTCTTCCAATAGGACATTTACATCTAAATCCTTAGTTTCACCTAGGGTTTTTTCTAGGATATCATCCATCCAATCAACTCTGCTAATTGGGGGTCTAATTGATTTTTTACTCACATGTCCATGCCATCTTTAGGTTGAAACTGATCTAAAACTTTTTTTTTAGGTTGAAACAAAATTGACACTTTATTATTTCATTCTACATTGGCAGCTCAAATTAGTTGGAAAGTTTGTGTCATTGATGACAATTGACTAAGACTATTAACCTACCTCACTTGCAAAAATGTGGAGGAAACTAGAGCAGATAGCTTCATCTCTTATTCGAACTTTATCATACACGAAAGTCAGATCTTTCCATCCATCCTTCCCACTATCTGGACCAAACATTGGGTGCGTGCAAAGTATGTCTGACTCCTCTGGCAATACCTGTCATCAACATAGAGGCTAAAAGAAGATAAATACTTCTGCCTCTAAGCGTAATCCAAACGCTTAGCAATTATCAACCAACAATTCTGAAAGAATTTTCTTCAAGAAGTTTAAGAAAGAAAAACAGGAAGGAAAAAAAAAAAAACTACTTTTTTATATTGATCTGAACTTTTATGAATATGATATGTCCTTCGCAAACAATTATCCCAACTGTCCAATAAGAGTAAGATCAAATAAATTAAAGAAAAACCCAAACAGTTTAGAAGTTAAATATTAAATAAAATATGTGTTTTTAAAATATTCATATCAATTATATATTTTTAGCATATGCATACAGTCTTTCTCTGTAAACTAATTTTGATACATACATGAGGCCTTAACCTACGTTGAGCTTGAGAGTTTGTTACTTTTGTTTTGTGGGACTACATTCTTCCTTTAGACATTGGTTTTATAAATTGATCTCAACAAGACAAATGCATTTGTGTGATTTGGCTCATTGTCTCTAAAGTGAGAAAGTTGTGTGTTTTGATCACCATGTTTTTCTTGACCCAAAATGACTTATTAAATATTTCACTTAACTAATAATTAATTTTAAATATTTATTATAGAATTAATATTAATATATTAATATATAATAAACATTTGATAACTTATTTGAATAAGTTGGCCGAAAGCAAAAGTAGAAGAATGATCCAAATGAAGCAAAAGTAAAAAATGAAAGTACTGTTAGGAGAAGGTCTCTTGGGTGCTGTTTGACTGAAAGGACATCAACAAAGAGTGTTGGTCTGATCAGACGTGTGAGTGGCATAGATCCGACAACCTCCGAAAGAGATAGGATGGAGGTGGATATCAGTATCACATCGTTCTCAGCCTCAAGGAGTGCACCCACATCCCTGCACATTATATGCAACATTAACAAAGGTTTTTCATTGGATCATCAATTAGGATGGTTTACCTGAAGAATTGGATACCCATTTGGAGACAGAGTTGGGAATAATCAGTTCGAGAAGTTGCCCGTAGAGTGTGGCCTTGTTTGATCATTGTCTTTGCCAGAAATTGGCCGAAGGTACCGAATCCAACTATGCCAATTTTCAGAGTTGAGGAAGACGACGATGATGAAGTTGACATGATTGAGTAGCAGATAATTATTCCAACAAAAACAACTCACGCCTGCTCAGGTAAGGGCAAGGGGACCAGATCTTTCAAATTCTTAGCTTTAACTGTACGTAGTTAGAGCATTTTGTTTATTTCGGAGGTTTTTTGTTTTTTTTGTTTTTCCTTCAGATTCTGGAGAATATTATTGATGAGTTATGATATTTTGACGTTACGGGAACATCCTGTTTTAAATATGTTATGAATCAATGAAATAAAAAGAGAGAGAAACAATAAAGTGATAAACAATCTATTCAAAACTAGAGGGATATGTGTCCCTCGTGAAATTAAATTTTGGTATCGAAATATTATAGGAATAACTCATTATTGATTAAGGAATAAAAGAGCTAAGTTGAATGAAAAGATTGTATATTTATTACAATAAAAAATGTAAAGATTATTTTAATATAAATTTCTTTTTATTAATTTTTTAATTAATTTACTTAGAACATTTATTAGCAAAGACTCCTGTTAATCGTTAATAGAGGTTGGCACATTTGATCAAGCCTTCCGTTTATAGTAGCTATGATTTGAGTTTTATTCCTAGATCTCTTCTGTTGTAGGCAATATCTAAATTCCACTATAAATCCTCATTAAATTGGTGGTATTCACTGTCCTTTCAAGGAGGTGTGCCTCCCCCCAATCTAAACAGGGGGTGTATTGGATTGGGATTGTAAAAGATTGCTTTGACTTAAAAAAGTCTCGTGGATTTTAAAAGATTATGTAGAAATGTAATGACTTATGAGATTTTAAAAGATTTTTTTTAAAGATTGTTATAATCAAGATTCTCATGTGTGGATTGTAAAGGATTTATTTCATAAGACTTTATAAGATTTGAATGAACTACATGGATTTATAAGATTTGAAAGGAAAACATGAATTTTTAGCAAACATTCAAAGTAATAAGAGCCAATGAAAAAAGTAACAAAGAAATGAATAATATAATAATAAATAAAAAAAGTAAAACCCAATACAATTTTCCCAATCTTTTAATTATTAGTCAAATTGATGTAACTTCATGTCCTCCTAAGTTGTATTTCTCCACATATCTAAACATATGCTAGCCCTCCAAGCATTAACATCTTCTCATTCCCGCTCTTGGGTTTGAACAATAGGTTCAAAATTATTGTCTGCATTAGCTGGTGACATTGAAGATAAAGATTTGTCTATTGGTTCAATTGTAAGTTCATCAGAACGACATTCTCTACAAAGGAACTTATATAATGCTACACATGCCAACACAAGCTCTGCTTATGTTATAAATAGAAATGGCGCTAACTTAAAAATTGTGAACCGCATTTTAAAAATATCAAATATCTTCTCGATCACATTCCTCAAGGATGCATGGTGAAGATTGAACAATTCATTTCCATTTTAAGGGTCATTATACCATTACCTGCAAAATCTTGTAACTTCTGATTTTAACCTTAAAAATGATTTATTTAAAAAATGATTTTAATGAAAAGCTTAAACAAATACAATCAAACTCGTTACAGATGATTTTTTTTCAATTTAAAAAAGTGTTTTCTTAAGTCAAATAATTTGTAACAAACACACTCTAAAAGTTGTTTGGTAACTTATGTTGGGTTGAACGATAATCGTGGGAGGGAGATAGGAGAGAGGGGGAGAAAGGGAGGGAGGAGAGGGAGAAAGGAGAGAGATGGAGGGAGGGAGGGAGGTGAAGGCATATGGTGAAGAGAAACAAGAATAAAGAATCCCGAGAAATCTCATGGGTTGAGGTGAGACTTTTTGTTACTAAAAAATCACTAAAAAGCCATACAAAGTCCCACGAAATCCATCTTAAAAAACAATCCATCGAAATCATGAAGTTTTTGATTATCAGAGGACTTTTTATTACTTGTAAAAAGTCATAATTGAATACCACTAGATTTAGATTCTCTCTTTAAAAAATCCTGATAGTCTTGATTGAATACCACCAAACTTATTTAGATTACTTAAAAGTCTTGATTGAATACCACAAGACTTTTTTATCATAAAAAAGTCTATTAAAACCTTTTGAAATCTCAATCCAATACATCCATTTTGTTATTAAAAAAAAAAAAGACTCTTGTTAATCAAATTAAATTGCACTCGAAACTTTATCCACCTAAGTAGTGTAACTGTTTTTTATATTTTCATTTTCTAAAATTCTCAATATTTGAAAGATACTTGTCATATATCCGAGGGATAATTTTTTTTAATTTAAAAAACTTAAATATAAAATAATTCTTAAACAAATTGAACTCCTTGAGGAGATGCCTTTGTTGTTGATGACTCATGAGTCTTGAGACTGATGAGTGCAGTGGTTCCAAAAATAAAATAGTTATGATATTTGCACATCTGGGTTTGACATCCAGATGAATATCTTGATTAATCATATATATATTTTTGGTTAATGTTCATTATATGGTTAATAGGTTATATGAAGCTTATTTTCCATAATCATGTAAATATTTGGTTAATCACATGTAAATATCTGGTTAATTCAGTTCTTCATCATGAATTAACCAAATATTTACACGTGATTAATCATATAATAATTTGAATTAACCAAATATTTGTATCGATTAACCAATATGTCAATTTTAAATATCAAGTTTAGGTGTGCAAATATCATTTCTCAAATAAAAAGGGACAAGAGCGGGGCGCCCGAATGAGACAAAAATGACGTGTAACCTTGTTTGCAAAATGCAATGGTTGAGGATAAGAATGATGCTGTGGCAGTGGCAGTGCCACCGACCATCATCATCAATAATTCAATATATAACTTTTAGGGACTAACTAGGCCCATGGGCTGAATATAAAACAAGGGCTGAACCCAAAACCGCGTCTTTAGTTTAGAAAGGCGCGCGCATGTCACGTGCGTAGCAACACTTGATATCCTTATTTATAGAGCCACCCACCCACCACTTTGTGGATAAGCATATGCTTTGATTGCCACTTTCTTTCATCATTTTGTCCATCCTTATCTTGTTTTGGTTACACTCAACGCAATGGAAGTGATTCATGGTACTACAACAAGAAGGTCATCGTCGACCTTGAATCCCAACGCTCCCATGTTCGTGCCGTCGGCGTATCGGACGGTGGAGGATTTCTCGGACGAATGGTGGGCCCTCGTCCAATCCTCCCCTTGGTTCCGTGACTACTGGCTCCGCGAGCGCTACCATGATCCCCAAAACGAAATCGACACTTCCTTTTCCGATTTTGAGTTCGATGAAGATATCCTCTTCCACCATCACGACCGTATGTAAAGTTATTTCTTTCTATTAATCCCACTCTACCATATCATATCATATGTAATATATATACCCTATGTTTATTATTATATGTTAATATATTTGATATTTGAATTATTGGGATTCAGAAGATGCAGATGAAGGGAAAGAAGTGATGAGGTTGGGAGCGTTGAAATGGGAAAGAGGTGGAGGGCGAGTTGAAGCGCCAAGGTATCCTGAAAAGGCTCCCAAGATTGTGAAGTGCAGGGTGACTCCACGCGCTATTCACCAGCCTCGTTAGATCTTTCAGATTTGCTTTTCTACCTTGGATCTGTACATAAACAAGAGTCATCAGCTATGACTTGTTAAGATCTTCCATTTCCATTTTTCATGTTGCTGCTAGCTGCTCTTCACTTTGTTAAATTTCTTCCTTGTTACTTGTTACTTAAACTGAATTTAACATTACATCAACTTCTGTTCTCCAATTTGAATCTGTGATCACTTGTTATGTGGGGACGTCTTTACACGACAGTGACACTTTATGTTCGTCTGCGCTGTACATCTAAATATCTGCAAGCCCACAGATCTAAAATCTTATCTTAAATATATTTATTATTATCTAGGGAAGAAAAATATTAAATTAAATAATTTCTATATTTAATTAAAAAATTATTTACAAAGATTTGGAATTATTCAATTTTTATTAAGCATGCGAAAGAAGTTGAACTTGTGAATCAGTTACAGTAGGGAGATAATTGCATTCAAAGCTTCAATCGTTTTTCATTGGCGTGACGATTTTCCTTGCACACTTTATTGTGAAAGATCAACCTTCAACTTTCACCAGCTAATGAGCAAATAAAGAAGAAGCTCGGTACCGGGGCTTAAAGATGAATGATCAATTTTGAGCGAATGTTATAAGGGGCTTTAATGTTTTTCTTTCAAAAGAAAACAAGAACAATTATATACAAATTAACTGAAATTTAAGCATCTCATTTCATTCCATGGGCTGTGTTTTTTATTTGCAGATAAAGGTCCAGAATTACAAAACTGTGGTAGCTATATAAGTATTAATTCTTCTACTAACTCTACACACCATAGAACTGAAGGCTTGAGTTACTACTTAATCTTATATAATGGAATTGTGAGTTCAGCAATTGGGTTGAGGTTGAACATCTTCCCATGCGGTTGCACTCTTGCCATTCTTTTGAAGGACTCTAATCACTTCTTCTGTTGTGACATTGCCTGTAACAATGACCTTGTTCAGCTGTTTGTCCACGTTGTACGTTTCAATATCTGCAAGGCCATGGGTCTAAAATTTAATTATTTGAGGAAAAGAAAGATGCAATTATAAAGCAAGTACAGCTCGATGAAATTCTTTCCTATAATCATAGAACACTCATGTTAGGTGTATTAAACTAATTATAATATTAACTATGAAAAATTATGATAATTGCACCTAACTTAAGTAATTACCTTCAATCTTCTTGATGGTTTTGAGAATTTTCTTGATACACTCGTCACAGTGTAAACCAACCTTCACTTCCACCACCTGACAACATTCACAACAAGAAACATTGATCAGTCACACTCACATGGCATGGATGAAAACGAATGGATCATCATATAGCAAGTGGATTTGTGATTAATTGGCTCCTACATTCGTCATTTTTATTGACTAATAATATATGTGGAAAAGCAGGTTCTGAGAGAAAATTGTTTTTAAACGTCTCTGTTGCTATAAGCCTTCAACACTCAACAGGCGCAGGTTCGTTAATTTGATTGTTGGGCAACAGGATGTATATAAATAAAGACCACTGCACCATGAAGACAGAATTAGATTCCTATGGGTGAATGATGGAATCTTTCACTTTATTCGTAATTGTAGACTTGGGAGTAACTGGCCTCCACTCACTCAGTAAGGCTGGACAAAGAATGACAGGCACTGAACCCGAATCTTCTTGGAGAGGCTCACGGAAGCTCTCTGTCTATTGTTAGAACTTAGCAGAGAAATATCGTCTCAAATCTACTCTTGTATTTCAAACCAGCTTAAAATTGGAGCTTATCGGTAGCCAAGTAACAGCTTAATAATTTTATTTTTGTTTATATTTAAGTTTTTTAATTAAAAAAATTATCCCACAAATATCTGAGAAGTATCTTTCAGATATTGAGAAATTTAGAAAATGAAAATATAAAAAAAGGTACACTACTTAGGCGGAAAAAAGTTTCAATGCAATTTAATTTGATTAACTCCGAGAACATTAATTAAGCATCTCACTCCTTGTAACTCGAGAAAACCTAGAGCCACCTCTCTCTCTCAACCTTCCACTACTCCTCTTTTCCTTCTTCCTGATCCACAAGAAAGGGGTGGTTTTGGGGCATTTTTTTGGCCTGGAACCATCCCTCTACATCATTTTTCCTCTCCTTTTATCTAAATAAGTAGTTGTTCCACATAGATCTGGTTTTTATTTCGTGTTTTTCCGTGTTTTCATCGTCTGCGTGCGGTGGTATTTTGTTCATCATCTTGTTGCAACGTCATTTGGTTTCCCGTCTTGTTGTGGTGTTTGTTTGGTTTATATTGACATATCAACTTCGATCCATTACATATTCAATCAAGACTTGGGCGTCAACGTTACAGATCCGGAGGCATGGGTATTCCGGTTACATTGAATTTGTCACATTTGTAGGTATTTTGCCGTATTATGCTATTAACCTAGGTGCTGTGAGTTTGCTGGCAGTTTCATCCTTTTCGATTTTTAGTGATATTGAATTTACATTGTTTTCGATGTATTTTACCAATTTGAATGAATGAATATCTTTTTTAGTAAAAAAAAAAATACTCTAGTTTTTTTTTTATATTATTTATTTTAGATAAAATCCTTTTATCTATATTATTTATTTTTTATATATTGTTTTTTCTCCACAAATAAAATTAAATTTTTAATACATCAAATATTTTAATTTATATTTTAAATTTTTAATCCTAAATTATAAGTTTTTTTTTATAATGAAATTATAAGATTTTACTAATGAGTTTTTTTGAAAGATAGAAAAAAAACTGAAATAAAAATAAAAGATTTTAAATAAAAGCAAGTTCTAGTTGAAAAAAAAAATAAAGAAAACACTTTTTGTTATCGATTCCTTAACATCCTCCTTATTGATTTTTACTTAAAAAAAATAATTATTATTCCTTAACCATTAATGTAGTTATCTTCTGTGTGGATTATTATGATACATCATCACCCACACACGTTACGTTTACACGCCACGATCCTAAAGCATGCATAGAAGTCCCACTATTTACGTTAAACCGTTGACGTAGACCTTTCACAGTTTTCCCACAGTGAAACCCGAAACAGCATCCTACCTGTCAATGCTGTTTTCTTATTGGAACATTTCTTTCTCTCTCCGATACCAATACCAGATAGATTCTTTGCCACCCCTAGATATTTTCTCCCTTGATCTCTTTCCCCTCTTTCTCTCCAAAGCTTCAAACTTTCTTCAATTCCCATCAGATTGAGCAAATTCAATCATGGGAAACGCCCTCAGGTTCCTCTATGGCCATTGCTGCAAGCCCACAACTGATGATAATTCTGAATCACTTGGGCCACACGGTGTCTCCTCTACCACCGTAGGTGTTTCAGCACTTGCCCGTGATCTCTTTCACTTTGAAATCACCTCCCAGGTAACATGTTGCTGCTTTAACTCTTCAATTGGGAACTAATAGTTTCAAATTTTGTGTTTTTCAGCTAATTTGGCATAGCTGATGTTCATTTCTCAACATCATATGTTGTTAGATCTGTATGTTTTACTTTGATGTTTTTAGGTCCCGGAAGGACTGAGCCAGCATGTTGTGTCTTCCAAGAAGGCTCAGGCTAACTGGTACTGACCACATTCTACATACTAGATTGATTGCTGAAGTGTTGATTTGTAATTCTATTCATGTTGTTTCTGGTCCTTATACCATGTTTTGGACAAAATTTGAAGGTATAGAAAGCTAGTAGCTGCTTGGAAAGAAGCAAAACCTCCTCCCAGGACACCTGAAGAAGCAGCTAGACTTGTCATTCAGACCTTGAAAAGACATCAAAAAGCAGACGTTGAGGTTTGCATGTATACTAACCAACTTGAATTCAACTATGAGTGTTTGTCATATATACCAAAGCAAATCTCATTGCAATTTTTTTTTTTATCTTGCTTAACTTATAGGGGTTGTTGGCTTTCTATGGTCTTCCTCTACCACACACTCTCGTTGAAGTTGTTGTTCAACCCCCTACATCCTTGCCCGATGGAGTAAAATTTGAAATGCACACCTTGCCAGTAAGAACAACAATTCTACTCAGCCTTGCCCATAAAACCATATGTATATATAATTGTGCTGAAAATGTGGTAGTTGACATGATTCATTATCTGAATGGGGATTAGGTTGATGCAAAAGCAGTGGCAGATGGTGATACTGTAACAGTGTATGTTAGCACAACAGACCCCAGGGAATCAGCATTTGTCCCTAGCAACGTGCACACAGCAGCTATGCAAAGAGCAGAAGCCCGTGCTCGCCGGGACTATGCAAATGCAGATGCATTTCACCAACAGATTATTGATTCAGGATATCGGTTGGTTTGTAGTTTCCTTAAATATAGAACTATTCATCGGTCTTTACAGCTTAAGATTTTGAAGAAGTTGGTGTTGGTCATTCACATGATATAAAAGCCTCGTGTATAGATTATAGAGGGGTATAAAATATGAAACAACTAAGGAGAAAGGACATTAGTTAAAGATCTAAAAAAAGAAAATTATCATTGGAACTTAATGTATTTTATACTATCAAGTGTGGTAAATTTAGTTTTCCAGTAAGATTTTGTTTTTTGTGGTTTCCTTAACCAATATCTTAAAGGCACTGGTTAATATGATTCATCAACTAATTATGAATTTTTACCTAACAGCTATCCAACACTACATATTTTATTTTAAATCATAAATGGTTTCTAATTGTTTTTTCAATCAGGGTGATTCCTTTTCAAAATGAGGAAATCCTTGCTAGAAAGTATCGAATTCGTCTAAGGTAATTATCAAACATAAACTAGTACTAGAATGTCTTTTAAGTTGTTGATGAACTCTAGAAAGAAAACAGGGGAATTGATGCGCCAGAAAGTAAAATGCCATACGGAAAGGAAGCTAAAATTGAATTAACCAAGATTGTTCAAGGTAAGTCTTTGAGGGTCCTTGTCTATGGAGAAGATCGCTACGGTCGTTGTGTTGGTGATATATATTGTAATCGCATTTTTGTACAGGTATTCATCATATACATGTTAGATCATTTTAGCTACATATATACACCGTCTAAGTTTCTCATTTTGGTTTTTCTTTTATGATAAGGAATTGATGCTAAAGAAGGGTATGGCATGGCACTACACAGCCTATGACAAACGACCCGAATTTGAAACAGTAAATTCTTACCCTTGATCAGGTTTCCTTCATCATTTTTCAAAGCTATATCCTAACTTTCTCATGTTCTTATTCAAGTGGGAAAAAGAAGCTAGAGCAAGGCGAGTTGGATTATGGGCTTCTAAAAATCCTGAGAAGCCATGGGACTGGAGAAAGGATAGACGAGAAGCTAAATAACATTGCACAAAATCACACTAGGAGAACTACCATTGTGCCGAAAGAAAATTCAGCTGGTAAGCAAATCCTAGGGAAGAACTCAAACAAAATGTCTTCCATACAGTATTAATGTATTATTGTTTTAACAAATTACACGTGTATGAGCACTGTTACTTGAACAACTTAATCGGACAACAATACTGTGTAGTTGTAAGTAGGATTTGTCAGGCTGAACTAATTGCAGCATTGATGAGCACAAACTGGAATGGTTCTTTGAAGTAATTGTCTGGTTGAAAGGAAATCCGAGTGTTTTGTATATCTTCAATTCTTCGGTCCTCAATATGTTCGATTATTTACATAGTCAGTACTTGAAGTTTTGATATTTTCAAACAATACTACACTTCTGCAACTCCACAAATCAATCTGGTGGTTTTATGTGGGGCAAGAATAAGAAAAAAAATCATAGGATATCAGGCAGCTGGAGTCTATTTTGGCTTTTGGGTGTCTGTTTGTCTATGTCAACTGCACACAAAAAAAAAACACAAAAAGGATAACAAAAATTGATTTCTACAAGTCTAAAACAATTATTTTAGGTTAAAACAAGTCCAGCAGTTGAAGCCAACAGATACAACTGCATAATCAGTATTGCAAGTAATGTACAAAACAATACAGGCTAGTTAGTAACCAGAGTCATTAAATAACATTTCTAGCTATGATCTCCCATAGAATTGAGGAGTATAGGTTAAAGCCTCATTGCAAGGGCTGTTCTCGGAGTACTAGAAGCAGGGTGAATGCATAGTGTTGTTAATTGGAAATCAATTTGCTGCTCTATGAGAAAGGAAAGAAAACAATACTCTTGTAGGCATACATAAGCTAGAAAAAAATAGACATTCAAATGATGTTTTAAGTTACTGTAAGACCTTCCTCAAAATTAACAGCACAACAACTTCATTTAGAATAGAAGAGACGACACTAAAGTAGAACAACAAATGCCAGTGAACAAGATTTCAAACTTATTATTTTCATGCTATAATAAATTAGCGATAGAGTAGTGATAGTGACAATAAGCAATCATATAGTACATGTTACATAATTGAAATTAAATCCAGAAAGTTAATAATTTAAAAAGTGGAGCATTGATGAAATCAAATCATTATTACCCCTATAGTAGCGAACTAAGGAGTAAATTTAGCTTTGATCTCCAGTTCATATGAATCTGAGTCACTCGTTCTGTAACCTAGAAGTCAACAAAACAGAGATCAGTTAGGACATGTAATGCCACAATATTAATCCATCAAAAGGGGGGTTACCTATATGTTTATCGCTTGCTTTCCAAACTGAATTTCGACTTCTTGATGCTTTATTAATCCAAGAATTGCCCTTTAAACCAAGTTCGTAACAGTATATTCAGCAATTGGGGGGGAAAATGACCGGAAATAGGAATTAGACCTTCAAAGTCAAAATAAGCAATTGAATTCAAGCAATATTTTTTTAAGTAACTATCAGATATGATCCAATTGGGCACTGCTATTTATCAGGAAGAGACTCACCAATTTGACAATAAAAGAGAGAACACATATGGATACATGGGTGACCAAAATAAGAAATGGGTATGAAAATAACTACACAAACCCTTCATTCATTACTAACATATCACCACGCCACTAGGCTATTTTCCTGGCAGGTTATGGTTGTGTTTTTTTACTGTAGTTTGTGGTGTAACTTTTAGGCTTTTTGAAGTTTAGTTACTTTCTCAACCTTTGGTTGTTGACCTTGGTTGAATTAGTACCTCAACTTTCACTGTGTCTTGAAAATTGTATGTATCTCTCCTTGTACTTGAGTTTGAGTATCTCTTATACTCTCATATCACACATTCTTTGGCTTATAAAAAAAAAAAAAAAAAAAACTAACATATCACCACACATTCATGAAATTTTTACGAAAATCTTTTCACAACTTGCCTACAATCTATATCTCAGTTTCATATCCAAGTTTCACAAATTAACAGTTTGGCATTGAATAATTGTCATTTGGTAATAGAAATAAGTACTAAGATGTAATACCCATTATTAAAACAAATATAGTTGCGGTGGAGTGAACAGTCAAACTGAAATTAGTCCTTCAAAGATACGACATTCTTCAAATTACTTACCAATGCTGTTTAACGTGTCAGCGTTGAATAATTAATTTAGATGACAAAATGCACGATAATAGACTCGGGGAGCAACGCAATTTATTTTCCCTACTAATATAACGATTTATGTGAAACATTAAAAAAAAAAAGTGACCTTTAGAGGATCTCTTGGGACTCCATAGCCACTGTAATACATTTGGGCAACAAGAATCTGCATGGCGGCGTCACCAGCTTTGGCCTCTTTGAGGGTTTCATTGAACCATCGGTTGGCACAATCGGCAACCACATCGGAGAGGGGCATCCGACATTGCTCTTCCATCTTCAGCTTTGCGGTTCGGCAATTTGGGAGTGGGATGGCAACGCGGTTCGGGAATCTGGGTTGTTTTTGGGTTACCCTTTTGGCATTTGCAGATGACACAATTCGCGATAACTCGTGGAGCCTAGCCCTACTTTCGACTGATTTTCCCATAGATTTTTCAGAACAAGATATAGTAATGGGAATAAGGAAAGGAAATGGATAATGGTTTCTATTCTTATCTGGTTTTGGAGGTCTCGATCTTATTGTTATTACAAAACATGACATATATCAAATGAGCAGGGCCAACTGCCAATGCTGAATTATCATTGAATCAAGGGTGCGCATGGATTTGTTTACTGATTCCATGCTCAAACCAGAACCGAAAAATTTAGAATCACCCACCTATCTATAAGTAAGAATACATAAGTCATCACTTAACTTTTGAAGTTATTAAACTTTTGAACTCAATGCTACTAATTAATAGTTATTAATATCAAATCTACGTATCATTTATTTATTTCATTTTTTAGTATGTATGTTTAAAAGAATGAACGATTTGGTCTCTAAAATTGTAAAAATATATTAACTTGGTCCCTCACATTTATAAAATTCCAAATTCATCTCCGAAGTTTGTCAAACTTAACAATGTTAACAATACTAATGTGACATATTAAGTGCCTCGATGACACCCATGTCAATGGACATCTGGTCTCTACGTCATTGGACCTAATTGCAACCATATACCTATTTAAGATTGAGAAATGATTTGTTGACAATCGAAATCGACAACAATCCCTCGACACCGTAGTGTTTGAACAGTAGTCGAGCCTATATATATCTACAGTGTCCAATTACCAAAACCGTGTTCAAGTCCCAGTGTTGTTTTAAGATTATGTTAGGTTTTTCTTTGAAATCAAGATTTAGGTTAGGTTAATCTCCTCCTATCGTGTTAGAGCCCACTAGGAAATTGGAAGACCATCACAATTGACAACTCAAAAAGTGTTTGATATTTTCAGTCTTAACAACCATACCACATCAAGAACCCACGAAGTTTTTTTTATCCCATATCAGAATCCTTAAAATAAGTAAGATTTACAAAGCTGAACAATGAACTATGGCTCAAAAACTGCATGTTTTATGTGCACAAAAAGTCTTGGATCCCCAATTTCTTCACTAAATCATGTAGATAGTTGATGATTGCCTATCTGGCCATAAAACAGAAAACGCTGCTTGTTGGGATTGATAATATCTTGGCAAATCTGAAACATATCCGTGCATGTATTGGACTATCATCATTCTCAAAGATAATACAAACTTTGAGCCTTGTATCTTGGATTGAACAAGGAAAACTGTACAAGCATTTCATCGAGTCCTCTGCCAATGCCTTAAGATCAGCAGGGAAGCTGCACATCAACGAACAAGTTATTTGCTGAAGACAAGTTGGAAAACGAAACGTTGTGTATCTACATAATCATTAATTTTATACTCTCACAAGATCAAACACACGTTAAGAATCTCAAGGGGCGTTTGGTTTGAGTGAAATGGTATAAAAAAAAAAATAAGAGTTGTTTTCTTTTTACCATTTCTTTAGCAAAAGTTTGAAAACAAAGAATCAAAGTGAAAACAATATAACATTTTTGTATTTATTAAATAAAAATGATAATTGAAAATGAATGCATGAAACAAACAAAAAAATGCTCTCTGCTATCATTTCATGTCTGTCATCTAAAAGCATTTCATACAGAGAAAGGTAAAGAAGACTTCTTCAAAAAAAAAAAAAAAAAACCTGCTGGTTCAATCAGATATATACTCAACTAATTACATAATGTGACTGATGATCAACATATAAATTCTGCTTCCTAAAATACATGGTTGATATAAATGAGTAAGAGAGATCTGAGATCCAATCCATAGCTTAGGAGGAGCTGAATGTATAAATCTAATGAACAACCTCATACAATGTCATATATATGAATAGCTAGAAGGGAAGATCATTGGCTTTTACCTTCAGGGACTAAAGGGGTTCTCTGTGTATTAATGGTGGAGTTGGTGGCTTCATTGTTTCATCTTCACCTCTTTCAGGATGCTCTTCTTTTACAGTGGATAGTGGCCCATCTGGACTATAATATCCCTTCAAGACACTTGAACTTAGAGGACTAGATGGTTTGTTCATATAAGGGGAAGAGTTGTTACCCATAGGAGAACTTGAGCCAGATTTGATTGATATAACATCTTCACGAGGCAAAGGTGAAATTGGTAGTTTGTCACCGGTAGCAATTTCTTTCCTGAAAAATTTATCTTCTACAATATCATAGGCATTCGCGGTCCTTGTTTCTTGAGCAAGAGAGCACCAGCAACAGCATAGCCAAAGTGTGCAATCAGAAACTGCAGGCTTACCAAAACAGAAGTCATAAGCAGGCAAATTGAATCTCTTTCTCATTTGGATCCTCCAAAAACCACCATACAGCATACCAAAGAAACATAGAACAATCCCAGCAGCTACTAGAGCCTGCCTAACAGTGTCATCCTCAATATTAACAGCAGCCAATATAAAAATCCAAAAGGGAGCCATGCAGAATAGCATAAAAGTGGCAATATGAACATACATGTTTCCGAAGCCAAGTCTCTCCATGTTCCACCCAAACACACAAAATGTGCAGAAAAGTGATAGATATGCTTGAGAAATATCATCCCAAAGGTCAAGTATTCCTCCACTCCACTGTGGTCTATTTTCAGCAACTCTTTGTCGATCTCTCAATGCAAATGAATATTTCTTTTCAAATGACTTCATTCTCAGCGGCTCTAGCTTTTGAGCCTCCGAAACTTGAACCTGCGCTTCTTCATCCATCTCAGAGTCATAATCTCTACCAAGGGGACTAAGAATGGTATAAAAACCTGCGACTGCAGGTGCACCAATTGCAAATGCTATACATATTCCAACTCCTATTGCAGGGCGCTCAGATCTTTTATAACCCCAGTTTAGACCACAAAGTGCATATTGAGCAAAACAATTCACATTAAGGAGTACAACTACAGCCATCATGTGTGCCCACTCATGGGGCTTATATGTTCCATTCTTGCAGTACACCTTTCTAAGTCTAGAGATATCTTTTGGACTCCATCTGCACAAAAGTACAAGGTGGTAGATCCTCTTTGGATGCTGGTACAAGCACATAAGGGTAAACAGTGCATTGAGTATTTGGTTGTTTACTTCAAACCATGCATTCCTCTGGGACTTATTTGGCAGCGCATGATTCAACATCCCAGTCATGACAAGGAACAGAATTGCACCTGAAACAGCAACACATAAGATCCACACAAAAAGGGCCATGTTCATTGGGTCCCTAATCCATTCTTTGCACATCTTCTTGAGTGAACCCCAACTTGGTTTCTTAGCAAACATGCCACTGAAGCGCTCTCTTAATGAACCACTGGAAGGGACAGACTGTGAAATCTGGTCCCTCTCAGTAGCAAGCCTCTTGAATTTGGCAGATGCAGAACCAAATTTAAAGAACTTGATGCTATTAGGAATAGAACTCAAGGTTCCCTGGGACTTCCTCTGGGGATTTTCACTGCTCAGCAATGTTTTTCTTGAAGCCGAAATATCTATGGAAACAAACTCCTTTACTTTACTTCCATCAAATTCCTGAATTTCTTCTTTGGGATTTCCATTATCAACTGAAACCATTCTGATATCAAGTCTGAGCCTTCTCAATCAAAACCAGAACCATATAAACAATGGTAAAGGAATAGAAAAAGCACTGCGAGGACAAAAACAGAATAATTTTTATCCAAGTATTCATATCCACAACAAATCTCATGTGAATCTATAAGAACAAAGAAGCATCCAAGCATACAAAAAATCAAAACAAGATCATCATAAACTTATTATTGATTAGAAATTACAAGATAACTCAAAACTCAAAACCCTAAATCTATTTCTGAAAATACAAACAGATTCATATCAGGAACAGCTAAAAAAAAGGGAAAGCACCCTGAAATTTGCATGACAGACATCTTCACTAAATCCTGGTAATTAAAATATGCTCAAAAGGGAGAAAACCCAGAACAATAACAACAAATTTTGAAGGCATATGCTGATGTAGGAAAGGTAGAAACATACCTAAAAGATGAGACAAGAGGAAGAAGAAGGCGTTGAATCCAAGTAAGGGTGTTATTCGACAAAGTTCACAATCAAAGAGTCGAATCTAAACTCCAACCATAAAAGGTAAAAACAAAGGAATCGCATATAAACAGTTGGTGTTGACAAAACATGAGTAGTTTAGTTCCTTTGTACTTGTACGCAGGGAACTTTTAATAGTCAAACAGGTTGCTTATGTGCCACTTGCCAGCAAAAGAAAAAGGAATGACAAAGCAAAATTTTGAAAATTTCATTTGGAGTGTGTTTGGGAAAGCTGGAAAAAAAAGATTATCCTGATAATCAATTTTTGTATAATCGATTATTGTGATAATCGATTATAATCAGAATCTGTTTTTGTTTGGGTCTGTTTGTTGAAAAGCAATTTTAAGATAATCTATTTCGTTTGGGTGGTGCAAAAAAATCACTTTTATATGATAAATTACGAAAAAGGGTATGAAGTTATTTATATAATTTAATAATATTTGTTTAGAAGTTAGTTTTGTAGGGGTAAACATGGAAGAGAGTCTTGAGAATGAAAAATAATCAAATCACAACAATCTTAAGCTAGAAAAAACTAGATGGCATAAAACAGCTTTTTTCTCCTGAAAAAAGCTTTTTTATAAATTTAAGCAAAATGCCAAACATGATAGATTATCTATGAAACAGCTTTTAAGCTAAAAAAACAGCTGAAATGGGGAAAATCAATCTTTCCCAAACACACTCTTGGTGGGTGGAAAATAAGCTTCTTTCAGCAAGAAACGAAGACAAGATGGAAAAAAAAAAAAGGAAAAATGAAAATTTATCAAGAATCTGGTGTCTTGAAAGAGGAAGACGGGTCCCACCACCATGTTGAACATTATCTTTCTTTTATTTTGGGTCACTCGTTTCTAATCACGCTTTATTTATACGATGCTTGATTAGGTGACAGCTACTACATGAAAATATATGGAAACTTTCAAATCAATATTTTCCATTTTATGTAAACCGCGCTCAGCTTGCATTAACTCACAAAACAGACCATGCAATAACTCACCGGTTCTAGATAGTTTTGCGATGTTGTTCAGGTCTACACCCGATTACGTGTTTCGCGATATTGATGAATAATGATTATTATTAAATTAAATAACTGTTGCTGCAGAAATTTCTAGCTATAGTTTTCAGCATCTTTGTTGTTTGTCGGCCACCTCTTTTTTTTTATGACATGGGTTGCTATCATATATTGATAACTGCATTGTATGGCACCTTCTTTTTTAATAAATTATTATTATGGGCATAACTAGGGTAGAGAAGGCTATGATAGTAGGTTCAATTACAATAATTTTGTATGGCAGAGGAACCCAACAGCACATTTAGAAGACAAATTGAAAAGGGATGCAATAAAAATGAAATAAAGGAAGACATCATTAGTGATTAAGGAACAATGGAAAATGAAATTAACAACAGTATTACTTCCTTTTGCTCGAACTGTTGAGAATAAAATAATCGAGAATTCCAATCAGGCACGAAAAGAAGCGACCACAAAGGAAAGCATCAACTCTAAGATCTGTATAGTTGGATGATGGGAGTATGGAAGTGAAAAGAGAACATAATAAAAATGATTTTCAACTAAAGTTAGGTCCTACGGTGAAAATGAATACTTTATTTGTCACCTCATTTTTATTATACCAAGCCAATGTAAAGTGATTGTTCCAAAATTTCTAAATTGTCGCTCTTTTACCCACTCATTCAGCCATACCCTTAATTGATATTCCTTGAAAGAAACTATAGAAATGTAAGTCATTGCACCTCTAAAAACCAATTTTACTAACAGCCATCTCAGTAATCCATGTAAAAGTAAAACAATAACTATGGAAGCTCTCTTGCTTCCAAATTTGCCATAATTCAAAGGATCCAAATGGCATGGCTTTAATAGAAATAGCAGTGTGAGACGTCCAATGATCCATCAATACTGTAAATTTTCATCCTTCCAAATAAGATAATATAATCACATTTCTTTATGATGCCAACGTTCTGTCGCCGGGATATGCAAATCCAATAAAAAGCGGATAAGATCAGAGTCAAGCAACCACCTCACAACAAACTCATTTCATGAATTCAAGCAGACCACTTCAATTGAAACCCAAAGCAAGTACACTTTATATAAGTAGATATGTAAGATGAACTGGACAAACAAGAAAAATACAAGGCAAATTGTCAAACATGAAGTTCATCCGACAGAAGACTAAGGTGCAATTCAAGTAAGATCATCCTCTTCAAGCTCTTTGGCTTTCAGCTTTTCCTTCACCCTCAAAAGAAGTGTTGTCTTCCAAGAATCCTGCACAACATTCATGCAAACAGGCAATGTTGATGAAATACTGTGAGTAGGGTCGTGGATGGGATGCAAAAGAGAATGATCAGAACAAGGACAGATGTTTAAGTCAAAAACAGTTCATAACTCAGTTGAACAGAGTTACACAGACATAAAAACTGATAATAATTTTCCTTGGTTTTCTTTTCCCATATAAAAATAAAGAATTTGATGAAATGCCTAACGTGTCAGACAAATGTTTCACAATCACTGAGTGTGTTTGGAATGTAAAAAATGGGAATGATTTGATTTGTAAATCAAAATATTTCACAATTTGTAGAACTTGTTGAAAGTATAAGTTTTGAACTATTGCTGAAAAGCACTGTCCTGCAAGGCTGCAACTCATCTCTCTTAGCAGTTAAATTGAAAAGTTCAATATAACAACGGCAAATGAATAAATTTTTCAGTGGAAAATTCAAAGCACAAGCAACTTAGTGAAAATGTGTCCCAAAAAAAAAATCAGTGAAAGCAATTTTATCAAGCTGCTTTTAAATGGGGTAATTCAATTATAACAAGTAATGTTTACTCTGTTATAAAAATATGGATATGGACTATATTGGAAATATTCTTGTCTGACAAGTGACAACAACTGAAAATTGTCCCATTTCCAACAATTTAAAGCTTACCAGAGGGGTCATGCTATCAAATTCCTTGATAGCTTCGGTAAACTTTCCAACATCTTCTTCATCAAGTGCAGCAGCAATATCCTGGCAAATTTTTTTTTTTAAAATGTCAGTACTTCATCTGGGAAATATGTGAGTAAAGAATCATTCAATTCTATAATACAATGCTATAATAAAAAATACCAAACATTGATCAGAACATTATAATAGAGGAGGCAGGTATTGGAAAGCCCCCACATTCCGATCTAATTTTCTTAGTCATAAAAATTTAATAATGAAATTCCACATCTAGTGACGTACCGCCAAAAGTCTATATTCACGTGTTCCTGAAAATGTTGGATCCAATTCCTGCAAAAACAAATACAGATCCAAAGACTTGAGCAACTGGTGATGTTCACATTCTCAAGATGTATTGAAAAATATTATACCTGATATCGCTCTAATGCATTGGTAATAGCAATAACATCCCCTTTACAAAGTTGGCAAATGCCAGCATTAAGAAGATGTCCTTTAACTCCATACTTTAACAAATTATTGTTGAGAGATTGGCGAGCTATCTCTTCATAAATCTCAATTGACTTCTGATATCTGGAAAATTATCAAAAAAATAGAAAACAGTTAGTATTCAATTTAACATCAATAGAAGGCTCTAACGAATTCTGGCTTTCTTTACATTATTGTAGCAGTTCCTGCTCTGAATAGAAAAAGTCATACACATCAAAATATGAATGAGACCAAATGCAGCAGTGGACTAATTTTCGTTACTTAGATTGTGGAATGAAAAATGATGGAGTTATGTAAATTATTTTATATATATCAAACTAATAAACTCTTAAACCTGAGTAGATGTTAACTTGAGGTCTGGGAAGGAAAAAACACCGAACAGTAAGAGGAGGTAATACAAAGGGAGGTCAGCTTACTTAACAAATAAGCTTGGCAACAAACATAGAAGGAGAGAAGAAAACCAGGTTCAAGCATTATTATTCAGGGCTTCACAAAAACAAAAAAGATAAATCAGCAGAAACTAGAAAAACTTACTGTTCTAGCTGGGCAGCAAATTGAGCAACTTTTTGCTTGCACTGATTTGCAGAAGTTGACACTTCTTCATTTTCATAAAAATCAGCTGCCTTTTCATAGTAAACAACGGCCTGCTCAATATTCTGTTCAGACTCATACAACTCAGCAATTTCCTGCGTGTATAATAGCAAAACCCAGTTATGACAAGATCATGGTGATTGCTGTAAGAATACCTCATAAAGGATGCCCAAGAGGAGGGATAACATGTATAACCAAATAAGCATTCCAACAAATTAACTTACATGAGCATATTGAAAGTAAAATCTGTAGTTATGCTAGATGTATACCTTCAAATATCTAGCAGCCATGGAGAGTCTCCCAATTTCACAGAAAAGATTTACAGCATTGTCTAAGCAAGATACAGCCTCTGCATTAAGAGAGAAAAGGCAGCTTAAAATTGAAAGCATCATTGTCATCATTTTAGTGCATGTGATGGTATGCTAACACATGTTTCACGGCTTTATAACTAATTCCAGCATAGCAGCTTAATCATGAACTCCTATCTAAAAAAGGTGAGCAGATAACCACCATAGAAAAAAAGAAAACGGCCTGATGGATCTCAACCATAATCAACTAAGAAATACACAAATTAGTTTCAATATCTGATTATAACGAGATAAACATATGAAGCCAAACTTAGAGCTCAGTACATTGTATATGTGAAGCCGAGGATGCCATTGTTGCATATAGAAAGCTTTACTAATCAGATACCAGCTAGATTTGTAACATAATTTCATCATGAATAAAGTCCTATGATCTTGATACGAAATGATACATAGAAGTATTAACACTAAAAAGAATTGACCTTGCTGCATGGAGGCAAAAACAATAGCACTGTTGAAAGCAGTAATCAGAATTCATAAATAGGTAAAGAAATAATAATAATCATAAGTTGGCACACACATAAAAATGTGAAAGGATCCCTCATCCACACCATGCACTTGAAGAGAAATATGCCATTGGAAAATCTTGGTCACGTGATGGAAGCCATGAATCAAATTATCAAAATATTGTTTATTTTAATTTCTGGTAACATAAGGCCATAAACACAACAAGATTTTTCGAGCATA
This sequence comes from Echinosophora koreensis, assembly GCA_035048595.1. NCBI lineage: Eukaryota > Viridiplantae > Streptophyta > Magnoliopsida > Fabales > Fabaceae > Echinosophora > Echinosophora koreensis. The sequence continues at coordinate 3,663,672 of JAPCYP010000019.1, read as the reverse complement.
TAAGGATTTTAATATGCAGCCACTAAAGTAGGTACATACATACCATTTATGTTAGTCTTTTTATAAGAATGTGCAGCATCAACGTAAGCTTGGGCAGCTTCATGCTTGCTTTCCAACTACATGGACACAATAGACTTCTCAAGAGAGAAATAAAGTACGCAAAAGAGATACAAGTGGGCAGAATTAAGATCAATCATTCCATAAAATTGAATGCAACTGGTTACCTTCAAATGGCAATTTGCCAACTTGATGTACGTGGATCCTGCCTTGTCCCCTGAAAAATTGACGTCATATTCATAACCAAACAGACAACTATTTCACGACATTCTATGTATGATTTGTATGCAACATGGTTATAATTAAGGAAGGAGGTAGATACATACATGATTTAGCGAGCTTGAAGGAATTGGCGGATTTGTCGAAGAGATCGGCGGCGTCTTCATATTTGGAACCGAACAAACCCCAACCGCTCAGCTTCTTCTCTGCCTTCCTCTCGAAATCCTCAGCCCTTGCCAACTGATCCCCCATTTTCTCAATAATTCTATTCAATTCTATTCAATTCCCTCTCTTTCGAACTTGTATAATCATTCATACGCATATATCATCACATTCACATCCATAGGGTGCAGGATTACAGATAGATACTATTCACCACCTAACTGGAACAAACAAACGGGATGCAACGCTACCCAACACAACAGAGGTGCTTTCCGTTTGTCAATTTTTTGCTTTTCCCTGCCCTCTGCTTATTGGGCTCTATTGGGCTGCTTTCCATGTCTTTATGGGTACACCAATTAGCCACAGGCTCGTGACTTTCACACCGCATAACCGGATATTCTCATCTCTCTTTCCTTATTTTTTTTTGATGGCTTCTAGGGTGAGGGAGCTATTAAGTCCCTCACCATGAAGGAGTATTTATGGCCATTAGATATATTAGTTAAATAAATCAGTGGTTGTGATGAGTTTAGGGTGACCTGATCTCCAGGTTATTCTAATATTTATGAAGTTACCCTAATAGTTTGTGAAATTATTTAATCTAATGGACAATTTTACCCTTTGACACTCTAAAAAAAAAACCCTATTACTCTGTTAGCGCAGAGTTTGATCTGAGTTTGAAGATATGCTAACAATAAAAGATTTATTGAAAAAGGAGAATCCTTCCACCGAAACCCCAGAAGAAAGATTTGTGCATGGTGGTTACGAGAATGGGAACACCGAGGAAGGAAATCAGGGCAGAGAGATTAAGCACCTAATAACACCAACAAAATATGCAGATCTGGTTTTATTTTGAATCTCACCTTTCTCATTTTCCACTTTAAAATCTTTATTACCTTTCTCATTCTCCACTTTGGGTAAAGGTGTTAGATTTGGGTTCAAAGAAAAAAGACGGTGGTGTTTATAATATGAGCTGAACCACTTTTAAGGTACTATGGTCATGGTCATGGTCATGGTCATGGTCATTCGACCAAGAAGCTAATTTTGCAAATAAAAGACAAAAAATGACAATTATCCACCACAAATGCTCCAAACACGATGGCGTTTCTAATGATCAGTTCAAAGAAAAATGAAGAGAACACAAATTGGAAACAGCAGCCTTCGTCTGCTTCCTGTGGGCAACAATACCCGATTTCCTCTGAACTCCGGAGAGAAGTAGGAACAGTAAACTAAAATCTAAACGGGGGCTTTATTGCAAAAATCGATTTTACAATAGTATACTAAGACTTTAAAATAGTGACCTACTATACCAAGTCATAATAGCTCCCTCATGGGTGAGGGACTTGATAGCTCCCTCACCCTAGATGCCACCATTTTTTTTTGGGTTAAATATATTTTTAGTCCCTACAAAATGAGCGGGTTTTGGTTTTGGTCCCTGTAAAAGAATTTCTCTGGTTTTCATCCCTCTAAAATATGAAATTACTAATTTTGGTCATCTAAAATGAGCAAATTTTTATTTTGATCCCTATAAATTGTTTTTCTTTGATTTTCATCCCTCCAAAATTTGATATCATCGTTTTTTGTCCCTAGCATTCATTTTAGGAAAGATAAATATAATTCATTTTAGGGTTCAAGAAAAATTGTAGGAGAATCACATGCTAACATGACACCATAGAGATTATTGGGTGCCACTTTTGATGATCATATGACCTTATTTTAGACACATAAGTACTTAACATATGTCACATAATAGTAGGGACCAAAAATAGTGATTTCAAATTTTACAGGGACCAAAACCAAAGAATTTTTTTTACAGGGACCAAAATCAAAATTCGCTCGTTTTTCAGGGACCAAAAACATATTTAACCCTTTTTTTTTTAATTTGTTTCCTTAAATACCCTCCTCTTTCTCCTATTTTTCCTCCCCACCCCCTCTCCTTCTTCTATTCTTCACCCTTATCATCTCCTCTCAACCCACATTCAAACCTACCCAACCACGTCCTTATCTATGGCAGAGGTCAAGGCAGGAAGATGGTGAGATGATCAATACGACGACAGAAGGTCAGTTTCTCCTTTTTTTTTATCGATAGAAGTCAGTTTCTCCTTTTTTATTTAAGGTGCCTTACATAACTATAATTTTTGGAAACAACAGAAAAAATTGATCACTTGTGAAAATTAAAGTTTCCATAAGTAAAAAAAATTGATCGCTTACGAAACTATAGTTTCCGCAAGCAAAAAAAATCGATACCTTAATTTGCTTACGAAAATTATAGCTTTCTTTCGTAAGTGATCAAATTTTTTTCACCTACGGAAACTGAAGTTTTCGTAAGTAATCAAATTTATTTTTTACTTACGGAAACTATAGTAGTTTCCATAAGTGAACCTTTTTTTTTTTTTTGCATACATGATCGTCGCTTGCCACGACTTCTCAGCACCATCAGGATGGGGTATGGTGGAAGCAAGAAGATGAGGGGAAGGGTGTGAGAGCTGAAAAAGAAGAAATGAGATGGGGTGTATTTTGGGGAACAAATTTAAAAAAATTGGGGACAGGAGGTAGAAATAATATCCCGTGAGCTGGGAATATCACGAGCCTTAGTCACAACACAAACAAAGGATAAAAATGGAAAAAAGAATTTAATCATTTCTAAAATCCTTTTTATTTGCAAATTAACACATTAACACCTTATCTTTCTCCTATAGTTTAATTTAAATTTTAAATTAAATTTATAATTATTGTGTGATCCTATCATAAATTGTTGTGATGTTTTACCGATTATCGTTGTTTGGAACTGTTGAGACCGGTTGTTGTTTGTTGCTTACTCTGGATGTCAATTAAGAGCTTCCTCGTGGACTAAATTGTACTTGTAATTGTGCCTTGAGGTTATACTTTTTTTTTGTTTCCCAGAGTATCCTCCCACCCGATAGACGAGAGACTAATCTCCCGGGATACTACGACGCGCCTAAGTGGGCGACCCCTCCCAATGATTTTTTTCCCATACACACGGATCTAGGGATCGAACCCAGGACCACATGCTTAAGGGACCCAAGCCGCCTTGAGTTTATACTTTACTAGTAGAGGAATGATATTTGAACACATTTTTAGACATCAACACCATATATTTATAATATCCCACATTTATTTATCATATTTTTTTCTCTCATAAACCTTTCAAACGCTGTCAAAAGTTGTATAATATACGGTGTCAAGAGTTATAGTGTCTGAAAATGTGTTCAAATATCATTTCTCTTACTAGTATATGTACCCGTGGCCGGCACGGGAAAAAAGATGATCTAATATGAATATGAATGATACATATATGAATGGTTAATAATTTAATATCTAATTATTTAAAGTTTAATAATCTGAAAGATACAGTAGAGAAAACTGTTTGATAAAAACAATTAACAAAATAGTTGAGTTGGTATCATACGATAAATATCATAAATGCATGTTTAATGCATTGTTTGGATGAGGAAATAAGTAGGGAGGAAAGAAGTAGGGTGGATAGAATTAGGAGAGAAGAGAGAATGAGTAGAAAATGGGCACAATTTTAGGTTGTTTGAATTGAAAGAAGTGAGAGAGAGAGAGGTAGGAGAGAAACAAAAGTTGATTTTTCTTATAAAGATATATTTGGCCCTAATAAAATATTTGTAATTTATAAAACAAAGGGTTAAAATTGTAATTGATCTCATTCGCCTTCTCTCTCTCAAGTTTTCTCCTCATGTGAGGAGAGATTTCTTTTTGGTGGGACCCACCACCAATTTTCTCTCTTCCTTCCCTTATTTTTCACAACCAAACCAGGTAAAACTCCCGCTTCTCTCCCACTTCTCTCTCCCCAAAATCACTCAATCCAAACAATGCGTAAAACTCAACCCGTGAGTTTTTAAAGTTGACATAAATCTCGACCATCACTTTTCATTGATTAAAACTTAATCGATAAGGGAATTTAAAAGGATAATGTATTTTTAGAGGGTAATTAAAATCCATCAATAAAAAATATCTTGTTTAGATATTAAATGTGAGATATTTGAAAAATGTATGGATTTTATGGGTATTATATTTTAACTAAATTTAGGGTATTTAAAATACCATCTAGAAATTAGGAATTTGAAATTTACCCATTTAAATCTTATGTGCCGGCACCGGTTGTCGGACATTTATGTTTATTGTTTATACTCTATCCGAACAAAGAATTTTAACAATGACAACATTTAATTATGTTACCCAAACAAAAAAAATCAAAATCAAAAGAATTTAATTGAAGCAATTGAATTTCCTAAAATTTCAAATATCCAAAAAATTTGAATCCCCTTGTCCAAACGCAGTTTTTAAAAATATTCAAAGCAAAACAAAAAAAAAAATTGGAAAAGAAGAATTATAAGCAAAATCGTGTTTTTTTATATTTTTATACTATTAATTAATCATATATTTACACATCATTAAAAATATATGATTCTTATCGTAATTAATTTAAAAATCACATATAAAATAAATTAGTTGGTATACTGTTTAGACTCCATGCATTCCAATTCACAACTTAAATTGGTATACTGTTTAAAAGCATGGGTGTCAATTTAAGGGTTTATTAGTAATTTGAATTTGAATTAATTTTAAAAAGGTAGCAATTATAAGGATATAATTTCCAATTATGCAATGGTAATAGGGGTGTTCATGGGTTGTTTTGTTCAGATTTGCATGAAAAAAAATCATAACCAATTAAAATTAATTGGTTCGATTTTGCTCGGATTTGAAATTTTTTTGTCAGATAATCCGAACCAAACCAAACCAATCAAGAACGGGTTGATTAGGTTTGGTTCGGTTCGGACCTGACAAATATTAAGTAATATATAAATATTAAATATTAATATAAAAAAGATTAAATTATATATTAAAAAAATAAAATATATTAAATATTTAAAATATATATAAATACTAAAATATAGTAATTGGTTCGGTTCGGTTCGGATTCAGGATCCTTGAATCCGAGAACCGAACCAATGAACATCGGATTTTGTTTGGTTTGGATCCAAAAACTAAAAAAATCCAAACTAATTTAATTGGTTTGGTTCGGAATCTCAGGTTCGTCGGATCAGTCCGAACCAATAAACAGCCCCTAAATGTTAGCACTATCCTTACCCGTTGTCATTCCATTCCAATACTAGGTGTGTTATTACTTACCATTAAATATTAAATTCTTTAAGCAAGAGTAAGTGAGTAAAAGATTATTAGCTAAGGATATTTTTAAAAAATAATTGGTATGTATTGTGTGTAAAGATTCTTTATAATATCAATTAATGTTAAATTATTACATCATTAAATTTTGTTGACTTTTATCTTAATTATTTTAAAAAGTCACTCATAAGTTTTTTTTATTATACTTACCATATATACCAATTAAACTATAAACAAAAAGTGTTGGATTTTTTGGCGTGTATACAAATCCCAAATCCCTTGAGTAAAAAAACAGAAATGTTTTTTAAACAATCAGGATCGACAACTATATGGGACAACCCGTATAGTTGCACAGTGTAGTGCTACTGTGCTGCATTATAGCACTGCACTGTTCACTTTTTTTTTTTTTTTTGAAATTTCGAAATTTAAAAAAAATGTTTTTTTTTGTTCTAACAGTTTTTAAGTATGTGCAAATATCTGGTTAATCAGGTACAAATATCTGGTGAATTCAGTTCATTATCTGGTTAATGGTTTTTTTTTTTTGAAATAAATTTTTGGTTAAATATGTGCAAATATCTGGTGAATCAGGTACAAATATCTGGTGAATCACGTTCATTATCTGGTTAATGGGTTTTTTTGAGAAATAAAATTTTTGGTTAAGTATGTGCAAATATCTGGTGAATCAGGTACAAATATCCGGTGAATCACGTTCATTATCTGGTTAATGGGTTTTTTTGAGAAATAAATTTTTTGGTTAAGTATGTACAAATATCTGGTTAATCGGATACAAATATCTGGTGAATTCGGTTCATTATCTGGTTAATGGGTTTTGTTGAGAAATAAAATTTTTGGTTAAGTATGTGCAAATATCTGGTTAATCGGGTACAAATATCTGGTGAATTTGATTCATTATCTGGTTAATGGGTTTTGTTGAGAAATTTTTTTGATTAAGTATGTGCAAATATCTGGTTAATCAGGTACAAATATCTGGTGAATTCCGTTTATTATCTGGTTAATGGGTCTTTTTGAGAAAATAATTTTTTTATTTTTTTAAAAAAAAGTCAAAAATAAAAATAAAAATCTACAGTAGCGCTACAGTGCGCTACAGTAGCGCTACAGTGGGAAGTTGTCCCGGTTGTCCCGTATTTGGGTTGTCCAAATAACTGGACTCTAAAAAAAGGTATTTGTGTATCTTTTGTCCAAATTATTTAAAATATATGTACCAAAAGAAAAAAAACTTTTTTGTTTGACAAAAAAAAATCTTTAAACATGATTATTATAATGTGAGAACTAGGGATGTAAATTTCACCCGCACCCGCGGATATTTGCTGATAATATCCGCAATGGATAAAACATAGATACCTTAATGGGTATCCGTGGATAAATTAAATGGATATTTTCTCTACTCGCATTTTAATGGGGCGGGGGAGGATATTGCAATATTCATACCCACGAGTACCCACTAAAGGGAAATTACTAAAGTAATTTTACATATATAAACCAAATACCCTATTTTTTTTTCACTATCCTTATTTCGTTTCTTAAATTTGACCACTGCAACACCCAACCCATATCATACCCAAGTCGTATGGATCATTGTGTTACGTATCACTACTTCTATTCAATTATTATGTTATGAATGAATACTTATGGATTATTACTTCTGGATTAATGTATGAGGATTAATGGTTATGTGTGAATGATGTCAAGAAAGGGGTGTTTGAATAAAAAATTTAGCCTAATATTCAATAATTTTGTGAGGCATTTAAATATTCATGAATATCCATAAATACCCACAAATATTGATAAATTTGTTTAAAACCCTAAAAATGAATACTCACACAAATATGAGAGAAGAACAGGTATGAAATTCATCCAATAAAACAGATACTAAGAGCTCCTTCCCGTACCCGCCCCGTCCCGTCCCATTTACATCTCTTCGACCACCTGACATTTTGGCATTGTCCTGTCGAATAATTAATCAGCTAATGGTACACATAGCAAAGAAAAGATAAAATCCACGTCTTTGTGTCCATCAACAACATTCATTCATGATTCAAACACCAAAATGAAGCTTGACTCAAAGTCCAACATCACCCAAGTTGTTTTTATTATTCTAACCATATATACCAATTAATAAAAAAAGGTGTTGGATTTTTTTGGCGTGTATACAAATTCCAAATCTCTTGAGAAAAAAAAAAAGGTATTTGTGGGGATTGGATAATGCCTTAAGTTTATGCTAATATATATCTTTTGTCCAAATTCTTTAAAATATATGTACCAAAAGAAACAAAAATCTTTAAAACGTGATTATTATAATGTGAGAACCACCTGCCATTTTGGCATAAGCTATAAGCTAATGGTACACATAGCAATAGCAAATAAAAGATAAAGTCCACGTCTTTGTGTTCATCAACAACATTCATTCATGATTCAAAACCAAAATGAAGCTTGACTCAAAGTCCAACATCACCCAAGTTGTTGCCCCTCTCCTACCAGATTGCGAGAACACCCCGGAAGATCCTAGTTCTCAATATGGGTCAATTTCTGGAGCAGTGTTCAACATATCAACCACCATGATCGGTGCCGGAATCATGTCCATTCCGGCGACCATGAAGGTGCTGGGAATAATTCCGGGGTTCGTGGTTATTGTATTGGTGGCACTGATAACAGATATAACGGTGGAGTTTATGTTAAGGTACACAAGTTCAGGCAAATCTATTACCTACGCTGGCATGGTTGGCGAGTCATTTGGTCCCCTGGGATCCCTTGCTGTTAAGATTTGCGTCATCATAACCAATCTTGGTATTCTTATCATCTATTTCATCATTCTTGGTATGTTCTTCTTCACCTTCAATATCTGATATAACACCTCCAGAAAATTCGTCACAATCTTTGTTTCTATTGTTTTTTTGTGGTTGATTTTAAGCAAAATGCGAACTTTGCTTTGCACCTCGAATTTTACTTTTCTAATTTTACAACTACGATGTGTCAAAGCAAATTTGGGCCAATTCAGTCAGTCACATCCCCAAGTTCATACTCATATAATTTGATAAAACATAAAAAAGGAAAAACCATTTATGTGCACTTTCGGATAAGGATCATCCTTTTCTGATAATCCACTCGATTGGGCCCAACGGGTCGGTGGGGTGGGCCACAGTTGCATGTGGTTTTCTGCAACCCATTTATTTATTTTTATAATAATAAAGAAGATAACATAATGATATTAAAAAAAAATTTAGGAGAAACACCCATGCTCATTGGTCTTAGTGATAAGGAACTTGATTCTTTCAAGTCTTATGAATGAGTACAAAGAGTTTTGTCTTTTTAAATAGGTATTTTCGACTCGGCTCAGATTAGTTAAAGTTCAATGTGATTTTTTTTTATATTGAGGGTCTCATAATAATATATTAAAAATAATCATTTTAGATTTTCTAAGGTTATTTATATGTTTGTACGTGTTTTACTTGTGAGCTTTAATCGTTTTCACCTAATTTGTACACTTTTATGCTAGTTATATAAGTATGTATGAATTTATGGTTGATGACTTATAAGTTATATTGGTTGAATAAAGATGTCTTAGCTGTTTTATTTATAGTCCATTAGTCGTTAATCAATAAAATACACATTATTAAGTATTAACTATAAAATTACACATTGTTAATTAGTATAAAACTGGTGGAAAAAATAATGTGAAATGATTATTTTCCTTTACTTATATACACCCATTCTTTCCGCTATAGGAGTATAGGTAGAGTGTTCAGGGCATAGTTACAATTATAATTTATAATTAAAAAAATCAGCTATCCCAATCCTATATATAATGGCGTGCCCGAATTTATTTTTTGTTAATTTAAGACCAAATCCTACCCAACATTTTCCAAAATTGACTGAGTTCACTGCCTTTGTTTCCGTAGGAGACGTGCTATGTGGAAATGAGTCCAAAGGGATCAGACACTTGGGTATTCTACAAGAATGGTTTGGCATCCACTGGTGGACCTCTCGCGCTTTTGCTCTTCTTATAGTCGCGCTCTTCATAATGCTTCCATTGGTTATGTTGAGGCGTGTTGGTCAGTATAGTACAATAACCCAATTCCACAAGCTTTTTCTTTTGTTTACTAATTTGTTGCAAATTATAGTCCTAATAAGCACTAAGCTGAGCTCATTTTCTATGCTTTATATATGTATATATACAGATTCACTCAGGTATAGTTCCGCAATATCAATCATACTAGCATTGGTGTTTGTTGTAATAAGCTCATCAATGGCGTTTTATGCATTATGGACCGGCAAAACTCAGTCGCTGAGGATACTGCCTGACTTCTCTCAAGTCACCCTCTTTGATCTCTTCACCACTGTCCCAGTGTTTGTAACGGGTTTCGGATTTCATGTCAATGGTTAGTTTCAGGAAGTCACTATAAATTATCATATGTCATTTAGCATCAATTCATATATGAATTCATTGATAAATTATAATTTAACAAGCTTGGATACGTATAATTATAATATTAATATTACTGTGTACTCGGATACATGATAGATGTTAATTGTTAACAGAAATCATACCATTGTCTGCATTATAGATTATAATTGTAGTAACAGAAATGATATTTGTACACCTGAAGTTTTCAGACATGTACTTGCAACACCTGGCTAATGATATTCAAAATCGTGGTCAATAACGTATTGGGTTTGGTTAATGGGTATACCAAGATTAGATAACTCATTAACCATTTAATGAACTTCATTAACCAAGATTGACCACGTATTTGAACGTCGTTATCCAGGTGTCGCAAGTGTTTGAAAATTCCAGGTGTACAAATATCATTTCTATTGTAGCAATTAAACTAAAATGATGATTATATGATGAACTAGTAATCTTGTATGATTTGCTGCATGCAGTTCATCCAATTAGAGCAGAGCTTGGAAAACCTGGAGATATGAGTTGGGCTGTGCGGATATCATTGATAATCTGCGTGGCCATTTACTTTGCTATTGGCTTCTTCGGGTACCTATTGTTTGGGGACTCCATCATGCCCGATATGCTAGTAAACTTTGATCAAAATTCCAATACCACTGCTGGTCGAATTCTCAACGACATTGTTCGGTTAAGCTATGCACTCCATCTTGCACTTGTGTTCCCTGTCATGATCTATTCCTTGAGGGCCAACATAGATGAACTAGTATTCTCAAACAAAAATAAGCTTGCCCTGGCATCAGACACGCCTAGATTTGTGTCTCTCACTCTCTCTTTGCTAGCACTCACATACTTGGTGGCCGTGGCCATTCCTAGCATCTGGTATTTCTTTCAGTTCTTGGGATCCACAACCATTGTTTGCCTCTCATTCATCTTCCCTGCCTCAATCATTCTAAGGTATCCCTATATAATTTATCAGCTATATATACTTATTTATCTCTCTATGTATAATAGCTTCGATTTTTCTAACATTTGCAATCTTACATATGTTAAAGAATCAAAAAAATAGAAATGTTGTATTTGAAAAGGTAACTTTTAAACTTCGAATTGAATATACAACTTTTAACACAATATTTTTGTTTTTGATTAACATGTGGAAGGTGGTTGCACAGGTTAGAAAATCGTGTTAGCTTTATATATAATTAATATTTGATACTTTTTTTCTCCCTTTTGAGCATAGGGATATGCATGGCATCTCAACGAGAAAAGATCAAGTCATGGCGATAGTGGTGAATTGGTGATTGTTTTGGCTGTAGGGACAAGCGCAATTGCTATATGGGCCAACTTGTGTGGTTCAACTGGTGACCAACCATAACATTAATCCTATACGGATGAAAATCTTTTGTTTGCTCTCCCAGTCTTTCTCTCATGCACCTATAAAAATTTGTCAATTAATATAAAATAAACATGTCATCCATATATAGTGCTTATTGTAAATGATAGCTAGCATCGTCTTCAGATGCAGTTTTCTGTCCTTGTCTAATTCTAATTCTAATATACCAAATTCTCATTCAAACATCATGTCAATACCGGCATGAAGCACCGCTATTCACTCTGGAACAGAGAAAGAACCGAGGACACGAGGCTGGGAGCTTGGGTTGATGGTAGTGGAATTATTAGTGGAACAAAAAGGGAAACAGAGGATTTTCATCCATCTCATAACAATTACAATAATCAATTGTAAAAAGAAAAAAAAAATCAAAAACCTGAAGTCTCAATGCACTCAATCAATATCACAAAGTACTAATTCTCATTCTCACTAAAAAATATATCAACGCTCACAAATTTTCTCCACCTCAGACAAGACACTCAAAATAGCAAAACTCATCTCAAGACTCTATCACACGCAACTCACTCTTCTCTTCTTTGCATAGTAGTAGCAACACCTAAAAAATGAGGGGAGATCAATCTTTTAAAAGGTTAAAAACCAGCCTTATCTCCTCACGTGCACAACACACCCTTTTTTTTTTCCCGAAAAAAATCGAACTCTAATTAGGTTCAACATAACAACTAACGAGAAGGCCTAATCCAATAACTTTACTTTATATGTGTCTTGGTAGAAGAATATAAAATTATTAAATATGTATTGAATTTTTCTTGTTTCCATATCATTGATATGAAATATCCACCATCGTAAAGAGTGACTAATTTCCATCAAGGAAACTGAATGGCTTTTAAGGGTTGTTCCTTTCCAATCGGATTTTCTTCACACAAGAGCCAGAAATATTGAACCCTTGACCACTTGCTTAAGTAGTTTGAGCCCGTTATCCCTCAGACCAAACACAAGTTGGTAATATATATTAAATTTAATTGTTATGCTAATACGCTATTAGTCGATTGAAATTTTTTTATAACATCAATCAATCATAAGTCAAATATATATGGATGACTTTTAATAAAAGTAAAATATTTTTAATGATGAAATAATTTATAACCGAATGACAAATTAAAAGATTTTTATACTAACGGTTCATATTAATTAAATTAATATATATTTATATTTATTTATAAATATAGTAAATATTTTATTGCTTGATACATTGTCACACGCTTTATCACAGCCAATGAGAAAAACGCTGCATCAGCCATCAGATTCCCATTACCCACTTCTCAGTCCACATTCATTCCTCGTTCCGATTCGTCGCGCTTTCGCAGTCAAAGGGGGAACTAAACAAAGAACGATCACGAATCATCTTCTTTGCAATACATCCTCATAGCTCATGCCACTCCAACCTGTCTTTGTACCTTGCACCATCTTAAACCACTTACCAAAACAACAGCACCTGCCAGACACTCCTCAAATTCCAATCTTACCCTCCTCACTAATCACTTCTCACCTTACGCGCGTGCATTCACCGAGGCCATAAACGTAATTCACTACCCCTCAATCATTCAACCAACGTAACTATATATCCAACACTTTCGTACGTTAAATTTTGTGAGAACCAACCCTTCTCTTTCTCAATCTCCTCCGTTGACTCCCTCGCGCCGGAATGTCGCCGGTGGCAGGAGCTCGCATCCCCCTTTTGTCCGAATCCAGGGCAGAGACGGCAACCATGTCCGGCGCGGTGTTCAATGTGGCAACGAGCATAATTGGCGCCGGAATCATGTCTATTCCGGCTACCCTGAAGGTTCTGGGTGTGATTCCGGCGTTTGTGTTGATTCTGGTGATTGCTCTTCTGGCTGAAGTATCGGTGGAGTTCCTAATGAGGTTCACGCATTCCGGCGAAACGACGACGTATGCCGGCGTCATGAGAGAGGCGTTTGGGCCAGCAGGAGCAGTAGCAGCGCAAGTTTGTGTTATAGTCACCAATCTAGGGTGCTTAATTATGTACCTAATTATTATAGGTAAGGATGCAATTTTCTTACTCCATTTTCTTCACCAGCTGCTGAATCATAAAAGCGTGTGGAGAAAAACATATATGTAGATGTAGAGTTTAATTTCGGTTACTTGTGCTAATTATAAAATTTCCAATTTGGAAGTTTAAGCCAAATTGTTTGTGTTTTTTTTTTTTTAATTATTATTATTAAAAAACGATATTTTGAATGTTGGGTTTTTATATGTTTAATGTTTTGTGTATGATTTGATGCACCGAACACAGGGGATGTTCTTTCTGGAAATAAACCTGATGGAGAAGTGCATTTGGGTATTTTGCAGCAGTGTTTTGGAATTCACTGGTGGACTTCACGGGAATTTGCTCTGCTCCTCACCTTACTCATCATTATGCTTCCATTAGTCTTGTACCGACGTGTAGGTCAGTGCCCAATAGGCCAGTACAATTCAATTTCATCAATATTTTTGTTTAATGAAGTGCAAGCTGTGTTTATAATAATCAAATTTCTCTAATGATTTATTACTATACAATTGATGTAAATTAGATGATAGAGTCATAAAGTTTCAGTGTATAGTAAAGTTAATTCCGAGTGACACTCCTGATTAGTAACCAATCTCCATATATTGTCTATGGACACACTTGTTAGGGAAAAAAAAAAATCTTCATATTTGCCACGCAATTTTGGCTATTGATATGATATTTGAGTGCATGCGCATAACAAGATTTTAGTTTTCATGTATTTCAAATTGGATGATTCAATGGCATATATATCCCACGACTAACATTCTGTTTTTTTCTTCTTTTCGCGATTGCTTGGTGTTTGCCAGAGTCCTTGAAGTTCAGTTCAGCGATATCAACTCTTCTAGCCGTGGCATTTGTTGCAATATGTTCTGTGTTGGCAATTGTTGCTCTTGTGCAAGGAAAAACACAAGCCCCAAGATTATTTCCTCGTTTGGACCACCAGACCTCTTTCTTTGATCTCTTTACTGCAGTTCCGGTCATAGTCACAGCCTATACATTTCATTTTAATGGTACGTAGTTAGTTAGATTACAATTTGTGGCTTTGTTGCAGGAGAAATTCTTGTATAAATTGGTTGTAATAAATCAACCACATTGATAATTAATAGTAACATATTTTTTACTCTCTTTCAATACCCAGAGTAACGCTATGGCTAAGTAACATTATCAATGTGCTTGTATATAGGTCTAATATATGTTATATAAAATGTCATAATTTCGTCCAGCATCGAGGAGCGAAACATTTTAACATAGGGCAGTGAGGTATCAGGTTGAGGCAACAATGATTGTATATTAGATCAATATATAAGTACACTGATAGTGTTACTTAGCCACAATGTTACTCTAAGTATTGAAATTTCATGAATTTTTCACCACCATTTTTACACTCATGCCAAATTGACTCTTGGAAGATTTGTTTGCTGATCATTGGTTTTACTTGCAGTACATCCAATTGGGTTTGAGCTTCCCAAGCCATCTGACATGACCACAGCGGTTCGAATAGCATTGATGCTTTGTGCTATCATATACTTTGCCATAGGCCTGTTTGGTTACCTATTGTTTGGTGATTCAACCCAGTCAGACATTCTCATCAATTTTGATCAGAATGCTGAGTCTGTAGTTGGTTCCTTGCTCAACACTTTGGTCCGTTTAAGCTATGCATTTCATGTTATGCTGGTGTTCCCTCTCCTGAACTTCTCTTTGAGAGCCAACATAGATGAATTTCTCTTCCCAAAGAAGCCTCTGCTAGCCACAGACAACAAGAGGTTTGTGATCCTCACTCTGGTGCTGCTAGTCCTCAGCTATATTGCTGCTATAGCAGTCCCAGATATTTGGTACTTCTTTCAGTTTCTGGGATCAACATCTGCAGTGTGCCTTGCCTTCATCTTCCCTGGTTCTATTGTCTTAAGGTAAATCCATATCTCACATAATCCTATTCTATTCCTTTCCTTCCTTTGAACAAGACTACTGCAAAATAAATAAATATTCAAAACAGATTGTAACATAAGGAATTAAGAAACTAAAAATATTAAATTAAAAATAAATATTTAATATATTACGAACAAAATATTTTATTTTTATCAACATGTGGTTGATCCAAGTGATAAGGGACTTGGGCACTTAAACAAGTAGTCAGGGGTTCGAATCCTGACTATTGTGTATGGAGAAAACCTGGTTGGGAGGGGAGAACCCACCTTGATGCCCAACAGGTTTCCCGACGGAGATTAGTCGCTGCTAATGGTGGTTTATACTTTGTACCTATGTCATGGTTACCAAAAAAATATTTTATTTTCCAATTAAAATTTGTTATTTTTAATTCGTTAATAAGTGTCCCCTGTTTTAAAAAAAATAATCAAACAAAAGCCCTTCTCTAATTATTCTCTGTTTTTTTTTTCCAACAACAGGGATGTTTATGGTATATCAAAAAGAAGGGACAAAATTATAGCATTGGTCATGGTTGTAGTGGCTGCAGTAACAAGTTTGATTGCCATTTCCACCAATGTATACAAATTATTCAGTAGCAGATCATAATTTTGCATTCTTTTATTTCGGTCCCATTTGTAGAAATTTTGATTAGGGAAGAGGGATGCGTGGAAAGAGGAAGAAAGAGAGAGAGAGAACTCTAGGCGCATTTGGTAGTTGAGGCACTTGTGTTTCTAGGGTCCATTATTATTTGTACGTTGTAAAATTCATATATCAAGAACAGATGTAAAATGTAAAATATCAAGCATACAATTAGATGCAAATTTAAAGGGTGGCAATGTTTGGCTTCCATATCATGCAAAAATCCAAAGTGCAAGTACACTATCCATTATCCAATAGCAATCTGATAGATGATGAGCCTTAACGTGCATTAACACCCATTAATGAGAACAGATCTTGTAGCCCTACTCAGTGGTATATGTCTCATTATGTATTTTATTCATTATGCTTGTCGTTTGGTCCATCAATTTTTTTTTTTCAAGAAGGCTAGGTGCATAAATGTTAAATACATCCATATCCTACATACGAGACTATTCTGTTTTGAGAGGGGTAAATTTTTTATTTGTATAATTCCTCTTTTTCATATTGCCACGTGTCTTCATCTAGCATTTTCCCTTAATCTTTTGAATTATTATTTCCTCAACCAATCAAGATTTTTTTTCCTTCAATTATATTCATTCAAATTAGTATTAAGCTAGATTGTAGTACCCGTGTGATGCACGGGCTCAATAATTTATTTTGTATATTGCACAAATATAGATGAGATAAAATAATAAATTGTAAAAAAATTATTTAGATATAAGCATATTTAAAAACTTAGTTATAAAATATAGTAGGTTTGAATCCCAAGGGGTTGGTCTAGTAGAGCATGATAGGTTGCGGGTTCGAGCCCCACTAATCTCCTTGACGTGAGATAAATGTAAATCCTTTTGTAAATGCTCATAAAACCCGAAGATTTTCCCTGTTTTGGACTGAGGCACCATCCCCTCACCCAAAAATTTTGTATATAAAAAAAAATAGTAGGTTTAAAATAATTTAATCTATAGTTAATTCAGACTATGGATTTATCTATATTAACTATATAATTGTCAAAATGTTAATCAAATAGAAAATAATTATTTAAAATACTACAAATAAAAGATATTAAAAAAGATAGACAAATAATTGAACAACTTTTAAAATTACTTACAAATAACATTTACTTAAACATATGAGTTTAAATGATATACACTTTTATCCATAAAAAATGGTATACAACACTTTTAGTGTAAATTCTTTTACAATGTCAATCAATTACAATTCATTATACAAGTGACTTTTTTTTTTTTTTAAATGCAAAAAGGGGCTTAAAGCCATGATATAAGTGAATTTTATGATAGTTAGGATAAGAGTCAACCATTTTTAATGGTATGATAATTCATAATTGCTTGACAGTGTAAAAAGTAGGGGTGTAAGACCCGAACCAATGACCCGATAAACCCGACAATCCAAACCAAACCAATTAAATTGGTTCAGATTTTTTTTATGTTCGGGTCCGAACCGAACCGAACTCGATGGTGATTGGTTCGGTTCTCGGGTTCATGGATTTTGGAACCGAACTAAACCGAACCGAACCAATTACTATATTTTAATATTTACATATATATTTTAATATTTAGTATTTATTATATATTAATATTTATATATATTTTAATAGTTTAATATATGTATTTTTTATATATATTTTAATATTTATATATATTTTGAAATTAAATAATTTTCGGGTTCGAACCGAACCAAACCGAACCAACCCGTTTTTGATTGGTTCGGTTTGGTTCGGGTTTTGTAGGAAAAAATGTCAAAACTGAACCAAACCGAACCGAACCATTTTGATTGGTTCGGATTTTTTTCTCATCTAAAATCGAACCAAACCGACCCGTTACACCCCTAGTAAAAAGTCCTTAGATTGACAATGCATATCAATTAAATCCTAAAAATATTAATACGATTAATATCTACCAAGTGAAAAGTTAAAATATGACCAACAATATTGTGATAATTATTCTTACTGATCAAATTCCAGTTAGTGAATCTTTTTTTTATTTTTAGTAATGACCTTTCCCTAAATTTATTATGATAGGGGAAATTTTATTATTTTCCCTAAATTTTATTATTTTGCAGCATTGAAATAATAGGGAACCGTCTGTGTATGCACAATATAAACTTTAGGTACCAAAATCGCACGTTACCAATAGTAGGAGGACCGAAAGTATAATCAAGCCTTTAGTTTACTATCATTTAAAGAAATGATTTTTTTGTTTGTTCATTTCAAATTCTATTATTTTATGTTATTATTTTATTTTCATTATAGAAAATAATTTTTTCCTAAATTTTGTCTCTCATTATTTCATAATTAGTTTAAATAATATAGTGGGTCAAGTTATCTTAAAATAATCTTCATAACCAATTTGCATACATTCCCATGTATACTCATAGTTAAACAGTAAATAGTGAGGGTAGGAACAATAGAAATGAAATCAATAATAAATAGGACTTAGATTTATTATAAGTATAGATCTATATAGATTTTTATGTGTAGATGAAGAAGAACTTCTTTTGGAAGCTTCTATTTTTTTTATTGGGAAAAAATATTTCAGAGGTTAAAAGGAATGGTGACACGTGGCATAAAGAGTAGTCATTATTTTGTTGTATATATACTATAGATAAGAACCAAAGACTTTCAGATTTTGTACAAACAGAAGTTTTTTTCCATCATTTTGATTAACGCGGTTGCAAGGTCAGACAAGGGATTATTACTAGCGATGCTTTGAATTTGCAAATTGCAATGGTTGCAAGGTCAGGAGTCAAATACAGGTGAATAAATAATAAACAAATGTTTGGCTAGCCTTGTTTAAAAGTAAAAACATTTATCACAATTTTAAAATTAATCGTTCCCGTTTCCTTAGTAGTTATGTATGCCTTGGACATTTCCATGGGCAGGGCTTTGAACATTGGTCAAAGGGGCTTGCTATTCACACCTTGCAACCTGATTTTACCAAATTTTTTTTCCAAAACTACCCTCATCTTCTCCCACACCACTGCACCAGAATACAATCTGGAAAACCCTACACGACAACCCTCCTTTGTGCCTCCCATGCCTCCCACACCGCGACTCCGGACGCCATGTGCCGCCACTCCAACCGTTGTAGATCGAACCCGGACCTCACCGTCGCGGCCTGCACCATCCCGCGATCATCCTTCGTGAAATAATATCCGGAAAATCGAATTCGGAAAGCTTCCGGAAAATCGAATCCGGAAGGCATTGTTGAGAAAGAATCCGGAGAACAAAGCATCCGGAATGCTTCCGGAAAATCGAATCCGGAGAACAAAGCATCCGGAAAGCTTCCGGAAAATCGAATCCGGAAGGCATTGTTGAGAAAGAATCTGGAGAACAAAGCATCCGGAAAATCGAATCCGGAATGCTTCCGGAAAATCGAATCCGGAAGCTTGCGGAGGGACGGCCGCGATCATCTTGCTTCAACCTTGCTTCTCTTCTATCCTTCCTCAATCTCTTGCTTCAACCTTGCTTCTCTTCAGACTCTATCCTTGCTTCAACCTTGCGGCCTTTGGTGCGGATGCAGGTGAGGCCGCGCCGCTGATCGCGGCCTCGGATTTGTCAGGGGAGGTCGGGGGTAGCCTGGGCAGACTTAATGTGGTGGCGGTGGTTGGAGGTGGTGGTACTGGTGTGGTGGCAGTGATGGAGAACGCAGAAGAAGAGTGGGGGAGGAAGAACGATTATCAAGGGTATTGTTGGGAAAGAGAAAGATTGCAAGGTGTGAATAGTAAAGTACAAGGTGCCAATAGCAAAGCCCTTGGTCAAAACAGAAGCCTGCGTGTAGTTGAGGCCCTTCAGGTGAGAGGCTCGTGTTATTATTGCAGTTTACTTCTTGGTATATTGTACATTATAGCATCAACCCAAAATGTCATATAGCATGCACATATGATACAAATAACTTCGAGATCTAAGGTTTCGCTTGAAACGTTAGCTTTTTGAGCTTATTTGACAAATAAAGCACTTAGTTAAAACTTTATAAGCATTTGAACGAGTTTATTAGAAGAGCTTATCAACTTATAGATTTTAGGTTGATGTTATTCTGTGATTTCAACCCGACAATCTGTTCCAAGATTTACACCCATTTCCACTTGAATTCAACTAAAAAATTAAGCAACATCGCACAATGATATATAACATTGGTTTATTATTACAAATTATTACAAACTATCTGATGCGTGATAGTGTTGATAGATATAGGACTTGCCCATGAAGGAAATCTCGGTCAAATGTAGTCATTTACCGTGAGTATTACAAGTAACGCAACGACGAAAGCATAATCCACCCCTGCATTAATTTTGACTTTAAAGCTTTCTTTCCATTTGATGAAGTTACTCTTTGGGAATACATCAATTACCTGCACACATGATGTAGTTTAATTTCTTTGCTTCCGTAGTATTAACAATTATTATAACAATTAGTGTGACACGAAATAATGTCGACACTAAACTGAAGCCGCAGCCTCACAATTAAAAATGTGCTGAGATCAATATTAAAATCTGCATAATAATAATACTAAAACCTGGTACCTCTGCTATGATGGTATCGCCTTTGTAAACTTTGCAAGACTGGTCAGTGTAGCTCCCAACAAGTTGAAAGTTGTTGATACCTTCATTGATATTGTTCGCCATGAACACATCAAGGCGTGGTTTCATGTCAAGAGGGTGGGATCGTTGAACACCAAAAATGAGATCCTTCTGGTCTGAGCTTTTGCCGCGATGAACCATCCACCGATGGCGCAGTGTTACCAGCCTAATCTTCAATGTATCTCACAGTTATATTTCCTGATCGTAGTTAGTGTATTTTCTTATTTGAAACCAGTGCTTGATAATTGATATGCATGCAGAGACTTGATTGTTATACATTATGAGTAATTCTTAATTAGGCTTGATTTCCTGTAGCCAATGAAAATATTATTTGACATGTTTAAGATTGTGGATGGCAAGCATTGGACTATCTTTAAAAATACTTTTAGAGCATATCTGATGATAGTTGCTTCAGGAATAAGAAATAGTACTATAGCTTATAGAAGTAACAGGTTCTTATAGAAGCACTCTAACCTTTTAGAGTTGCAACATTGGAGTGGAGCATAATATAAAGTAAAAAATAGTGATGTGACATGGTGGAACCCGTAAAAGAGGAGTTAAGCAATTCATTATGAATTGCATTATTGAAGCTGGGTTACCAGGTTAAATAATATTTAAGAAATAATGGTTTTTTAAACAAAAAGTTGTATGTTAAACAGTGCCTAACTAAGAACTTCTCCATACATTACTAGCCATGTTCATTTATCATCTGAAACATAGAAAGTTGAAAAAGCATTTTACCTTCTCACGCATTGTGAGGATGGGAGAACCAGCAGCATCACGCATAACTCTTTTCTTCTGCATGTTTAGACTTGAGCCATCAACTTGAAGCAAGAGATTACCGTTAACATCTAGCACTTCATATCTTTGGTTTAAGAAGAATCCATGGTATTTCTTCTTCACTGTCATCTCTGTTTGGTAAGGGACACAGAAGCTATCCTCTACAACACTGATCATGGGGAACCCATGTGCCAATGCCATTTCATGAGAGCTGGCTTCCATTAAAATGCTTTAAGGAACTTCAGAAATGCGGTATTTTAAGAAAGAAGCTTTGTTTAGGATTTTGTTGTACGAAGTGTAGAAAACACTCTCATTCTTTCAAATATAGGAGCTAAAGTGGCTGTGTCACATTTTGAATTACCGGGACTAATGCGGTAGCAAAGTAAGACTGGGATCATTATCTTGCTTAATTTCTTTATTCCTTTGTTATTTATTACCGAACAAAAAAGCATTGTCTTCTAACTTATGTTAATTTAATAGGAAACCAGCTTAGACTTCTATTATAGCAGTTAAAAATGACTTTCTATATTTCTTAGTCATTGCTAACACCCAATCTAAAGTATCATTTCTCCTGCTTATTCAAGGGCACGAGTTTAGACAATGCAAAAGCAGTGGGAGGGGATGACTCGTTGCTAATGAAATTGGTAGAGAAGTTTTTTAGAAATTTTTTATCTTCAGAATTCGGATAGCCCAATATTGACTGAGGAATAGGAATGAAACTGGGGAAAAACTGAGAGATGCCAACTGACCCTCCTGCCTTTGGAAAACTTGAAAGTTGAAAGTTGAGCTATTGAATAACACGATTTGAAGAACAAAGTCAATAAGCCATACAAGCTGTGAATATGAAGTTCATACTTGCCAAGTAATCAAATGGTCCAAGCAAGTATTTGGTCTGTCTTCAATATGTAAATCTCAACCTAAAATTTACCGATACGTTTGTTGTTTGCAACTTCGTTAATGTTAACCATGGTACTTGGGTAATTGGTAATTAGAAAACAATAAAGAGATATATTGGTTATAATAGAAAGAAGCCAAGCCAGCAAAATAAAAATGGTTATAAATAACCCTTTTTCACCCTGCCTCACAAATTTCTTCTTGGCCTTTTACTCTCTTCACAATTTCATACTTTAAGGCTACAAAATATGCAGAAAAATATCAAATAAAAATGCATAATATCCTTGTACCTCCTCCCAAAAAATAAACATAAGATCCACTCCAATGTTACAGCAGCTGAAGTTGGGTGAAAATGAAGACAATCTAAGACGAACAAATTCTTCATTTAGAAAAACTATCTTGGTCTTTCATCCATCACTTCTTGCTGCATATCGAACACCTCCTGAATGTTGTGGAGTGACCTTCCTCAAAAAGTTAAGGAGCCAACAATGAAGAGAACTCTACTTCCTGTCCGATGCATACCCACAATATGATCAGAGTCTTAAATGCATAATAATGTCCCACAAAACAAACAATATTCTATAAGGAAAAGCATCAGTTAATCCTATTTGGAAAACACATTGTCCATCATAAACAAAATCCAAATGGTACACAGTGCAAATCCAGAAGTAAACTAGCATGGCAAGAATTTCGTCACTAAAAGATATAGACCCTAGTGCATAGTAACTTATAGCAAGCAGCAGTATCTGGATCCATATTTCTCCGAAAAATAAAATACAAGCCATAGGGTGGGTCCTAAAAGCCTTAACAAAGGGGGTGAGAAGAACCCTCTGCCGAATCCGTTTGATATAATAAGAAAGCAGTTTCGGACTAACCTCCTTCTCTTGGTTATTGGAACAATCAATCCTCTTTTCTCTAGGCTTTTATATCGATCCTTTATAAGGGTGCAACAACCCTACATGTGTACCAACAAAAGTAGGAAAGTTTACTTAAATGTTCACAAAAGAGACCCTAAAATAAAAGAGAAAATGACAAGCTTACCTTAAGCTTTCGAATGGATCCAGTTATCTCTTCGCTTAGTAGAACTTGAACAGGAGCAGGTTCAAACCTGTTATGATAATGGAATTCGATAAAAATACATTCATTAAGAGTCATAACTAAGGATTTAATTTGTCCGCTCAAATCACAGCCAAGCTAAATGAAAACTCAACCAGTAAATTTTTTTTTGTAGATACCAATACCATATAATGAAATACTACTAATACATTTAAGTGCATTTAACAATTTCTCCCATCGCAATAAACATGACATAATATGGGAAGAAAATTAAGATAACGAGAAAACACTGCTTACTTGTGCTTTCCTATGCGTGGTGGGCGAGCCTTTAACCTCTCTTGTTTAGCAACATGTCTCCTGAGACGTCTTTTCTTCTTTTCCTCGTCTTCTTCCTCAATTTCCTGAAGAATTTTGGGTATGCTGTAACCAGAAGAACCAAAGAAGGCTTAAATATCATCTTTTTATTGTGGGTGTGTGTGAGAGAGATAGTAGTGATCTTACCTATCAATTTCTTTTGACAATTCGTTCAGTTTCTTTGCTTCTGCTTCTTTTCTCAGTTGTTCTTTGCGTCTAGCTCTCTTGTTCAAATCAACTCTAGTCACCCTCTTTGTTTTAATAGGTCTGCCCCATAGTTATTCAAACAATATAAATAACTACATCAGATGGTTAGTTTCATGAGGTTCAAAAACTATTAGGCTTAGAAAATAAAATGCTACAGACATATATATTAGTTACAAATATACCGTATGTAGATATAGTGTAGTATTCAAAAGGAAATTATGCAATAAATCAATATGCAAATTTATTTAGATAATTAAAAAAACAGTAGTAATTTTTTTTTTGTCAATAAATCACTAATATTTTATGCATCTAAGAAGTTTAATTAAAATTAAATGTTAGGAAGGACAGACAGTAAGTTTAAGAATTTGATAGATACATGTAACAGTGATCATCACGCATTAGAATGTCTAAATTCAAATTCAAATTATACACAAATGCAAAGCAGAATACCAAAAGGAAAACAAAAGAACATTTCATTTAACTTGATGGTAATTGTATGTTGACAAGAAAATCTAATTTGGGGGAAATTTATGAGGTAAAAAAAGGTATTTGAACATAGTCAAGCTAATTAAACTTATGATAGCCTACCTTTTCTCTGATGCAGCATCCTCATGTTCACCCTCATTTTCAAGATTACTTTCATCATCATCACTCCCACCATCCACATCAAGAAAATACATCTGACAAAAAAGCAGGACCGAAGACCTCAAGCCATATCCAGGTATGTGCATACATATTAAAGTAAAGGGTTGGAACCCAGAGCATTAGATATAAGATCACATATCTAAAGCTTTACAGATGTGGCAAAATTCCTTGATGCGATAATTACATAAATGGAGAGAATGAGACTCACTTCTTCTTCAGGAATAGCTTGACCAGGAACAGTTAGTGGCACTGGTTCAGGGCCCAATTCATCTTTGTAGATTTTCTGCATTTCTTCTGCAACAGCACAAGCTAATGTATCCTGATTTAACAAGTAAGTTTTTCAAACTCTACACCAAGATTCATGACAAGACCAAGAACCCAAACAGCTAGCAAATGCATCATTTCTCGAGAAACTACCTGATGACTCTCAAATGAGGGATTGAATGAGGATCCTGGAGGATCAACCTCCACTGCTGGAATAAGAGAAGGCTTTGATACCTACCAAGCAGGTAGCCATCACATTATCAACTGAAAATGCAGCGAAAATTAAATGAAATAAGAAATCCACTACAATCCTATAAAGGGTACCTTTTTCACCTTGCCGCTGTCCTCATCTGTGTGATAATGTCAAAAAATCCTATGTTTAAAATCCCATATTATAACGAGAAAACAAACCAAGTCTTTAAACTAATAAACATGGAAGGTACCTTTATCCTCCCATAGATCAAACATGCCAGAAGCTAAGCTGGAATCATCCTGAGATAGATAACGAGAAACAAGTAATAATGTCAATAAAACAAACAATATATGAAGTTTGGGATGGAGAGGGAAAAAGAAACAACTGCTCTCATCTTGTCCAAACATGATTATATCCAAAAATATTAATCAAACATGGGAACTCCTACTACTTGAGTCAGTGTGGGTGCATTAATGGACAAATTACTGTACTGACCTTATTACCATCTTGATTGGCCTCTTTCAATTTAGAGTCCCCTTTATGGTTTTTAGTAGACTTCTTGAGAGTAGAAGATGGCACTGGCTTAACAAACTGGTTTTTCTGTAACAGGCTATCACAATGGAGCACTTTCTGTCTGTGCTTATCAATCTTCTTCTTCACCGAAAGATCTAGCCAAGTCAAATCAGATAACTTCAATCACATTATTAAACATCAACAAACATCCAAAAATCAAGCACAAACATTAGAAACACAAAGTCTAAGATGCAGAAATCAAATAATCATAATTGGGCATCTTCCACAAAAATTTAAAATAAAAACTTTTTTTTTTCATATACAAACTTATACAATTCATGGCATCGCACAAGTAATCATAATTGGTTATTTTCCACCTTTTTTCATAATTTACACGTCAGTTTCCACCTCAAAATAGTTATAAAAAACACAAGCATATATAAGGGGGGCAAAAAAAAGAAAAAACTAAATATTACTACAAAAAATACCAAATTAAAAAAGAAAAAAAAGGGGCACCTTTAGACTTGTCTTCGTAAAAGAGAGAGTCGCTGGAAAGGGTGTTGAGAGGGCCACCGGAGAGAGCGTCTTTTGTAGAATTTTCGAAGAAATCTTCAATGTCATCGGTGCTGATGTTAGCCCTCCATGCCTTCTTACCCTTCCTTGACCCTTTTGCTTTCTTCCCCATTTTCCCTCACTTCTGTTTTCCAACGTTTTCAGATACCGACAGACACTGGCGGCGGCAGAACGAGGTTATGTTATGTATGCTGAGAAGAGACGAAGCATTTTGCCGGGTTACAGATAATGGGCCTCTTTGAGCGATCTAAGGGTTTCAAAGCACAATGGCCCATTCTGACTCAAAAAGCACAATGGCCCAAGTATATTTAATGAACAAACTCTTGTTCAACACTTCAAACTTGAACTTGGAATTGGATCCTCTTTTGTGGAACCGATGCCCTTATTATATTTGCAGTTTCAATTGGAGAACCAATTTGGATTTAATTCGTTCTTTTTTTAAGTTCACCATTTTAGAAACAATTTATTAAAATCTTGATATCTTTGTCTTTATTATTATTATTATTATTATTATTATTAAAAGGAAGGAAGTGATTGGGGACATATCTGTAAAATCACTTGAGAATAAGGAAGGGAGTGTTTGGGGGCATATTTGTAAAATCACTTGAAAATTTATTATTATTAAAATGAAGGAAGTGATTGGGGGTATATCTGTAAAATCACTTGAGAATAAGGAAGGGAGTGTTTGGGGGCATATTTGTAAAATCACTTGAAAATGTAGCACACATTCCTTTCTAATAGGAAAATAAACGGACCGGAGGATTTGGAATTTAATAATAATTATTATCATAAATAAAGCACTTAAAAAAACCGAAAGATCCTTGCCGTTTTTAAATGGCTTATTGCTTACTCATTCATTTCTACAATTTAATATAGTTCCTTTCTAATAGGAAATTAAATGGACAAGGGGATTTGGCATTTGGTGGGTTTTCCATTCTTTCTACAAATTATCTCCCTTGCATATAAACTTGCTAAACATAGCCATTAAAAGTGTTTTGACACCTTTTGTCTGGCAGAAGAGAGTGGAGGATTGGGATGCTTAGGCAAAATGGATGACTAAATTAGAGGTATTGGTGTTCCTTCAAACAAGAGCACCATTGCATTACAGGTACCATTCCTTCACTGCAATTCAAAGTATACAAGGATTGAATTAGAGGCATGAAATGTGGTTGTGTACATTTTAAGTGAATTAGAGGTACCAATTAGAGCCCGGCTACATTTGATGATTTGAAGTCTAAAATTGTGGCTGTGTGTACCAATTCAACCAGGGCATGAACTAGAGGCACCATTCGTTCCTTGCAATTCCTCTTTCTATATATTTTTTTTTCTGCAGCTATGAGTAATGATGCTTCTATCCATGTTGAAAGAGTCAAACAGTAGTACAATTTATGAGTTATAAGCAAGGTGTCAGAGAATAAATTATTTTCTAACTTATGCTGTCAACAATGGATGAGAATTCTTCGAACTTCAAAATAGAAGAGTTGTAATACAGTGAATCTAATTGTTAAACACTTCTAGCATTCAACTGACATGCATGCTTCAAAAATAGAAGAGTTGTAATATAGTGAATCTAATTGTTTAACACTTCTAGCATTCAACTGACATGCATGTTTCAAAACGCAGTAAATTGAACTATTGGAATTCACAGGCCATCTGAGATTTGGTCACACTTGCCGGATATATACAACATCCACCATGAAAGTTATCTTTCTTCAGTTGAATGATACACAATAAAATAGTTTTCCTTTTCATTTCACAATGCATTGTATGTTACTGCTTATGAGGCTTTCATGGCCAAAGCTTAAGAAACTGATTTATTGATATTTAATTTTTTATAGTATTTGATCATATGGGTAACTGTTTTGTACTGAAACAGATTGTGTCTGAAAACTTAAATCAGATGGAAACTTATTTGGGAAGCTGAAGATCAACTGGAATGTTAGAAATAACTAAATAACTAAAATATAATGAATTTGTATGAACTATGAATAGTTTGCTTCTTAGATATTTTAATAATCTGATTTGTATACTAGTAAAGTTGAATTAAGATTTTAGGACACATGACCCCTATTTCTAATATCACTAACTTGTAGTACTACTATTACATTGAAGTTGAATTAAGATTTTTTGATACATGCCCCTATTTTTGATATCACTCCACCTACAATTTAATGAGTGCGGAACTTATATATATATATATAGTTTCGTATGATGCTTCTAAGGTTTTTGCAGGCTCCAGAGCTTCTTTTGCACAAAGTCTTTCCCAATGTCAGATATTCGATATGGAATGATGGAAATTTTAATTACATTCTTTCAATTAAATTTATGTATTTACCTTTTTTAATTTTAATACACTATTGATAAATCTATGGAATCCATTCCTTCAAAAAAATTATTTTGCAATCATAGTTGACAATAATTAACTTTGATATTTTTTGTAGCATTTTTTTTGTTTGGTTACAGTGAGTTTAGGGTAGTTGGGTCCCGGGCACTCACCAGGGCCAGGGCGGGTCTCAAGGCTTAAAGAGCGCTTGCATATGTACTTACAGGTTACCTACCAACGAGGTCCTCACATCGGTAATGGGATTTAAACTCACGACCTTGTGGGTTACGATGTAAATCCTTACTAATTGGACCAACCTTCATTGGTGTAACATTTTTAAATTTTTTAATTCCCATAATTGTAATTTAATTTCTAGGTTTGAGCTTTTATTAGCATTTACATGGAGTGATAAATAGTAGTAATCAGGTTGAATTACTACTCTTGACTAAAAAAATGATCATTTGATTTGAATTCAATGACCTGGCCACAATGAACCTTTTGAGTCTTTTTGTATTCCATGACTTGAATGCCAGTGAAAAATAATTCACACCAATAGTAATTAGAGAGGTTTTTTGATCCGGTAGCCATTTATTTTTTGTATTTATTGGCCTTTATTTAAATTAAATTATCAATTTTTAACTTGAGTCTTTTCATTTCTCATAACTGAATGCAACATAAACTTGCCTTCTTAATTGGCATTTTTTTCTCTAAATCCAGTGTATCCCAACGCTGTCAATGAATGACTAATCACTGTACGCGGGACGTGGCTTCCCAATATTACACCGGCATCCAATAATACTTTGAGAAACAATATTGTTGTTGTTTCCACTCTTAATTTTTAAAATAAAACCACAAAACACCATTTTATACAAGTAAATGTACAAAATTTTCAGAGGACCAAAATAAAATAAAATTAGAGTGGTGCTATTTATACATTCATTTTTATATAAGATGTAAACATGATCAGTGCTAAAACATGAGTTTACAAAACAAAATATT
Organism: Echinosophora koreensis; assembly: GCA_035048595.1. Lineage (NCBI taxonomy): Eukaryota > Viridiplantae > Streptophyta > Magnoliopsida > Fabales > Fabaceae > Echinosophora > Echinosophora koreensis. The sequence continues at coordinate 3,634,273 of JAPCYP010000019.1, read as the reverse complement.
ATATGTGTATGTGAAAATGTATCTCACGTGAAAAATCTAACTTCACGGACCACTAAACCAAAATGAAAACACTCATCATACTCTAAACAAAAAGCAATGAGTTTACCGTTGATTTTGTAATATTTGAAAATCAAAAATAAATATTTGCAAATTTCCCACATTTGTCACCAGAATTTTGAAAAACAAAATACAAGGCCAGTGCAGAATAAGCCTAAATGAGGTCTATTTTCTTTGAATTAGTTCTATCATTATCTTAAAATATCTGCAAATTTTCCCAAATTAAAGACCATAATTTTAAAAGCAAAATACAATATAATTTCAACGATTACCTTCTTTAGTGGATTAAAGATTAATATATGTGATCACTAAGGCAAAAATTCAAACACCACTACAAATGTGGTCTATACAAAAGTCTATCAGAACTTAAATTAGGTGTGTTATTCTTAATTTATTATATTTCTTGGTTTATAAAGTCTAAAATTTTACCCTAATTAGTTCACTCTCACTTTTACGGACCAACGTGACATTACAATTTGTAATTGTCCAAAAGGTTTTCCTATTTAAAAACTAAGAAATTATTTAATATATATAACGAATTTAATTTCAATACTTCGACTTCGGGAAAAAAAAATACTTAAATTAATTATTCATTTAATTAAACAAATATTTTCAAAAAAATAAAAACAGAACTTATTCAAAACACGTCAAAATCCCGTGCATCGCACGGGTCACAGTTCTCATTTCCACTTGTAATGAATAACGGTAAAAATATTACTATTCTTTATGAAAATGCGAGTATATGTAAATTTTAAAATGTAAAAATATAGTTAATCTTAGTTTTTTTTTTTTTTGTAAATAATTAATATTAGTTATAGACCATAGTATATATACATGCGATAGGTACTATATACTATAACTATCCATAATGCCTGTCTGTATGTACTATACTATAGGTACTGAATCTGTTGGAGCCTCACACTCACCTGACACTCCAAGACTCGTGGTTTTCAAATTCGGAGTGACGTCGTTTTCATATCACAAAACATAAAACACAAAAAACGCAATAATCTCTGCCATTCGAATACAACACAGAAATGAGCAAGTAGACACAAACAGTTGAAAAAACCTTCTGAAATGTCTCTCTTAGAAAAGACCTAAGAGTGTTTTTCGCTTCTGCCATTTTGCAGTTTTTCATTGTTTGGTATGGTGGATTTTGCTGGGCTGTTCTTTTTATAAGAAAAATATATATATTATGATTAATATAATATAATTATTAATATAAGACTGTTTATTAATATATTTAAAAATGATACATACACTTATCTGAAAAATGTAATTCAATGAAAAGAACCAACCAGCACTAAGAACCTTGCTTAACCCTATCAATATAATACAATGCAAATCAAAAGTCTCGTGCTTAATTTTAAACACAACTCTGTTATGTTGAAGCCAAACAAACCATAGGACAAAAACACCAAAGAATCTGCCATAGGTTTTTAGGTTTTCTCCCATTGACTAAGACCCTATATGTTGTAGGAAATGGTCTTTAGTATTTCAAAACCAAGCCAAGACCAAAATGATGACCATACAAGAGACATGAAGGTGCAAGTGAAGAAAAGATGTGACATTTTTTTATGAGAATGATGAGAAACTCTCCTGCTGCATGTAAAAGAGATAGTTTTCCTTCAAAGAAGATAATATTTTGTTGTCAAGCAAGTTAACACCTTTGGAGGTGCAAATCTTTTCCAACAAACACTTGAAGAAAGAATGATAAGCTGCAAACCTGCATAGCTGTTCTGCTGCATATCTAAAGAGAAATTATGTAACAATACATGTGTATGATAACTCGTGTATGATAAAAATGCTATTGAAAGTGGTTCTCGCTCGGACTCTTAATAATACCTTGTATAAAAAAAAAGATGCTTAACAATACCTCGAAAAATTAATCCCTCACGTCTCACCTATCAGGTCTATCAGGTGAGAGGATATTCTGAAAAACCAAAAAAGATTCTATGATAATAAACATTTTTTATACACCAATTAAGGATATCCCAACTCATAATTGAAGACTAATCCTTTTGAAACATAGAGATTATAAAAGTATGTTTAATTAATCTAATTATGCGCAAAGGTCCTCTCCTTCGGATTTGACTCCTCTAAAGTGAGTGGAGCTCTAAAGTGAGAAAATAAGTAGTTATCCACCATTGATTTGATTAAGTACATAGAGATTTCAAACTAAATGATTTAAGGGTGGATAATCCCTTACTTTCTCACTTTAGAGCCTCACTCACTTCACTGTAGTCAAATCCCTTTCCTTCTTAGGTAATTGGAGAAACCTACCAATATTTATGTGTAATCTTTCCTAACGTATAGGCAGTAACTTAGAAAATAAATCTGTACAAGGAAATGGTCCTCTGTTTAGCGCTGGTATGGGGTTTTGGTCTGGGAGTGGAGTTTAATTCTGGCTTTTGGAGTTTAGGATATGTTCACATTTTATTTTGCTTGGTCTTTATTCAATAGGATGGAATTGAAAATTGGTTTGGTTTTTTGTTACTGATATGGGTAGTTTACTACTGATATAGATGGGTTCTTTGGGGATGCTTTAGTTATCACACAACCTATTAGTTACTTCTCATAGTGCTTTTGGTTGTGAAGTAGCTTTTGTATTCATCTTTTTTTCATACTTGATTCTTTGTATATGGGTTGAGTACCCCTTATACTCAATTATATACATCTTTAGCTTATCAAAAAAAAAAAAAGCAACTTAGAAAATACATGGTCTTTTGGCACAGTCATTATAACATTATTGTTAAAATGTGATACTATGACCCTATCAACTTTTCGTGGCCCCTATTTAGAATTTGCAGATAATGAATAACAAAGAAGAGAATAAAGTTGATGATATTTAACATTATATTATTTTTAAAGTTCACAAGCAACAAAATTATGCCAGAGAAAAGACGATGATATAGCTGTCCATCTATACTGCAAATATTTTATCTAATTGCAGGAATTGCTCTCTTGAATGGAACACAATTACCAAAGCAAAGCGTTATGTATATGTTCACGTATATGAATAGCAATTGACAGAACCTTTTGTTATCCTTCGGATGAGAAGTCTGGGTTAATTGGAAGGGGGGAAGGGAAATGCAAGTGTGTATAGGGGGGAGGGATTGAAAATGTTACGTGATTTTACTTGATTAATTTGATATTAACATTATAATATACCATTACCCCAAGACTAGCTACAGTCGCTTTAAATTATAGTTCATTTGTAAATAAACACCCTCAATCACTCATTCTTCCCAATTAATCTTCAAACCATAAGAATCAGTGAAATTGTTCATTTTATTAACTCAAAATTATATAACTAACGGTGATTGAATCTAACCATCTATTTTTTAAGGGAAAAAAAAACTCAACTCTTACTTTTGCTGTTTAATTTTTTTATTTTTGAAAAAAAAGAAAAGAAATAAAAACATTACTCATATTCTTTCTATCTTTTTCTTTTCCATTTTTCTTCAAAATCAAAACAGTAAAAAAACCAAAAGATAAAAGATAAAGATAATCAAACGATTGAGTGCCTGTTTGTATAAAATCTTTTTCAATGCCAACTGCGTTACAAACTCCATTCAATGAAATCTCCCAAGTTGAGCTTCCAAAACAAGTGCATCGGGACGCGAAATTCCATCGTTTGCGGTCGAAATAATCTAAAACAAATAGAACCTGAGATTTTAAAGAAACGTACTACTGGATTCAATATTCACCACTAATTATTTAATTTTTTTATGAGAACTGTTAATTATTAATTTTGAATTAATGAAATGATGAATTTCACTAATTCCTAGCTATAACTTGAGTATTAATTTAAAAAGAAATCATAATTGATGATTCCTATTAATTTGCAAACTATAGTTTTTTTTTTTTTTTGGTAACAAAAGAGAAAGAAATCAAAAACAGAAAAGAGGCCTAAGGCCTTACAAAAACAACTCCTATAGCATCAGCAAATAATAAGCTCTCCATTCCCCTCGGAGGATGATCTTGAACAACTAAAGAGGACTCCACAGAAGCACCCATCTTTGCTAGAAAATTAGCACAATAATTCCCTTCCCGGAAGGTATAAGATAAGTTAAACTCCCAACTCCTGGCTAGCATACTTCTAATCAAAGCAATTTCATTGCCATAACGATTAAAATTCTGGTCACCTTCCTCAACAAGCTTAATAGCGTGCAAATAATCCGAGTAACAATTAACCTTTCTATACCCCAACTCCCAACATAAAGAGATTCCATGAAATAAAACCATAAGCTCAGCATGCAAAATATTGGAATTAAAAACCCACTGTCCCATAAAAACCATGCAAGTACGACCCATTATAATCACACATAAGGCCTCCAAACCCCGCCATACCTAGATTGGTCCTAGCACTCCCATCAACATTAAGAGTAATCCAACCATCAGGAGGTTTAACCCAAGAGACCTGCTTAGAACTCCTTTGACTCCCACCCTCACCATTAGCTCCAAACGCATGCACGGTATCATGAAGATAAGCATGCACCTGCATGTAGGTGACACTTTGCCATACAGCGCTGCCTACAAGGGCTGTTTTATCATCCAGAGGGATCAATGTTGATCCTACTTGTCTGCTATGTGAGCAGGCACCGGAGACCATTCATCATTGTTTCTTTTCGGCTTTGTTTGGTTGTGAAAAGAAAAGGAGAAGAGAGAAAGAGGTGAGAAAGAGTATGAGAAGAGAGAAAATGGTGAGAAATAGAGTAGATTTTATGTATTGTTTGGTGTAAGAGAAATAGGAGAGAAATAGAGGAGAAAGAGGTGTTTTCTCTCTCTCCCCTTTGTTTGGTTGGATAGAAAATAAGAAGAGGGAAAATTAATTTTTTTGAAAAAGACAAAAATATCCTTGACTAAAAAATCAATATAAAAAATATTTAAAATTAATTGATTTAAGTTATTTTAACTAATCAAATAATTAAATTAATTTAACTGATTTAAGTTATTTTAAATAAAATTTATTATTTTAATATAATTATTTTATTTATTTCAATTTAATTTAATTAAATAAATGATTAATTTAATTCAATTTATTTAAATTTATTAAATAATTGAATGAAAACCCAAAAAGAAGGGTATAAAATTAATTTTACATGAAAAACTCCTCCCCTCTTCTATTTTCTTCTCACTTGGGGGGAGAAAAAATTTTAAGGTGGGTCCCACCAATTTTCTTCTCTCTTCCCTATTTCTCTCCTCCACCAAACAAGAGAAAAGTGTATTTTTTTCTCATTTTCTATCTTCTTATTTTCTCTCTTGCTATTTTCTACTCTAACAAACAAAGCTTTCGTGTGGTAAAACCAGATAAGTTTGGAATTTGTGTTTAGCTGATAACATTGTTATTTGTTTTGCCTACCGAGGATGTGGATATTATTACTTGGATGCGGGAGAATATAAGGAAGTTTGGCATAGTTATTCCTATTGTTCTATGGTGTTGCCGCAACAAGTATACTTTTGCAAACTATAGTTTAGTAGGCTGTATTGTTTTTTTTTTTCCTCTCTCTCTCTCTTATATTATCTATAATAGATTCTTGCATACGATATTATTGATATTTTTCTAACAATATATTTTATTGTTAAATTTTAGGCTAAATTAGTATTTTGGTTCCTTATCTTTATTTTAGTTTTCATTTTGGTCCCTTATCTTTTTTTTCTTCCGTTTTGGTCCCTTATCTTTGTTTTAGTTTTCATTTTGGTCCTTTCCGTCAGTTTTGCACTGACGGCGTTAGGTATCCGCCGTGAGACTCACTGTTTCCGGCGGCTCACGGCGGATACCTAACGCCGTCAGTGCAAAACTGACGGAAATGACCAAAATGAAAACTAAAACAAAGATAAGGGACCAAAACGGAAGAAAAAAAAGATAAGGGACCAAAATGAAAACTAAAATAAAGATAAGGGACCAAAATACTAATTTAGCCTAAATTTTATTTCATCTCAAGATATAATATATTTTAATATCCATTTATAACATCGTTATAGAGTCTCCATGCGAGATATCCCTACTAATAGTACAAAATAACATTTTCCTTTGGTAAATTTTGTTTCCATTGCCCATTGGCATGTGAATGTACTTTCCCAAAGTGCAACTCACGTGAGTTTTGGTAGCTAGCAAGTCACGAGAATCCTATAATACAAATATACGATATTACAAACACATTTTAAATATTTAGCTACAAGGAAAATTAAATAACTAGCATAAGATTAAAATCAAGAATATATATATATATATATATCTCGTTAAAATATATAAAATTTGGTAGGCATAATGATATTTGATTTTATCGTTCGGATTATGCGGATCTATCATTAGTGGCGGATCTTTAGTATGACAGGAGGGAGCCTTGGCTCCCCCAATTATTTTTAGATTATTTTTTCTACATATAAAAAAACTAAAAAGCTCAATATATGAAAAAATAAATAAATAAAACTTTTCATACTGTACCCAAAAAAAAAAAACCAGCCCCAAATACCCTTGACCCTGCAACAGATTCCCCCCACCTCTTTTGGAACTAATTCCCCTTGAGGGTTGTGGGATTGATTTCACCTCTTTTCAATGTTACTAGAACTACAAATGAGATATTTATTTACACTTCCACCAGTATATATATGCATTAATTAAAATTTATTTTGACTTCCCCAATTTTTTTATTCAAGATCCCCCACTGTCTACCATGCATATTATAATTTTTTTTTTTTTTGATAAGCTACCAAATGTTTTCCACTTTTTATAGCAAGATAAAGAGTTTAATTATTGTATATTATCAATGTAAAGTTTTTTACACTATCAACCAATCAGAAATCATGGATAAGAGTCAGAGATTTTAAACGATTTATCGATTTTTGTTTGGTTGACAGTGTGAAAAATCTTTACATTATCAGTGTATATCAATTAAATCCCAAGATAAAATGCTGGTTCTGAAGTGTGGGAATATTCAATAGGTTTCATTTTTAAATGAAGAGACAAATTCATATTCAATTTTCAAATGATTTGGAATGTCACGGGAAACTTTTCTGAATTGAGCACTAAAATTCTCTGCATAATTGGATCCTAATTTTTTTTCTTCTGTTTTGGTTGATTCTGTGCTCGTGTGGTCACATGACATTATTATACAAATGGACACCAAAACGCGTGCAGGTCAGCAACATGTATAAAATTGATATCACTCACATTCATCATATCACCTACTAATTTTATATAATTACGAAATAATAGCGTCAGATTAATCTGTGTAATTAAGCTGTACGATATAGTAATCAATCTGCACATTATATACATAAACGCGTTAAAAAAAAAATTACACCGTACATATAGCATATTCATTATTTTGATCATAGAAGAACATGCGTGAGTAAGAACAATCGAATCCAAAGCAGAATCTTCTCAGTCTCCAACTTTATTGCAACTAACAAGTCCTTCGAGCCTCGAAGAAGGACTCTACTTCTCACTCAGTCTCCAGCTATAAAGGGCTTAGACTCAGTTAGCAAGGACTAAGGAGACAGACATATGAAGTAAGAGCAAGGGTAACACCATAGTAGTAACACAAGGGAGAAAAAATTCACATAAATAAATTAATGAAATATAGTAGAACTATATGTAGATAGATATATCAACAATCTTATCAAAAAAAAATTAAACTAGGAGTTGTCCATATTATATAAAGGCTCCAAGAAAGCTTTGTCCTCGAGATTGTGGAGGGAAGATTAGGATAGAGATCACCTGTCTACAATGGTGTCTCATTTTCTGTCACACTCATTCAGATGATGCAATGTCATTTAAAAAATATAAATTTATAATTAATTTTCTAAATAGCAAAACCTGATTGGATAAGACAGGAAATGAGACATCATTTTTAAGATAGGTGATTTTTATCCGAAAGATTGGGGGTCACAGGGAAAACCTAGCTGAGCACTAATGGAATATTAAAGACTCTAGGAGAGTTCAAAGCAAGAAATGCTTTCATGGAAGAGGCAAGAGACAAGGTAGGAGCAGGATATGTGTATGAAGGATATTGTTTTGTTGTGATGATTAATCGGAGCGCATGTGAATGGAGGTGGGAACGTGATTTGTCCTTGTGGAATGGTGACAATACTGGAATGCGGAAGCAACAAGAAGCAACAGCTCTAAATACATTTGATATGATATATATGTTATCCGTGCCATTTTGTGTGTATGCAATTATTATATATACACGTACATCTTATTATCTAAATCTATATGTATACGTTTATCCTATGTAAACTTGATGGCTTATCTCTCAGTGTACGCTCTGACGCTCATTATGAATAAGAATTGATGTGTCAAACAATTATTTGGATCAAAATCATAACCTGGGTTGTTTGTTTAGTTTGTGTTTGGCAGAAGGAAAAATGACGAGTACAAACTGACCATGTATCTAAGCACTAGCATGGTAATATTTGGGTGCATAATATATCTGCACTCATTTCATTTATAGTTCCAATAACACCGTATAGTTAATAAAGGTAGAAATAGGTAAAATGATTTATTGAGAGCCAAAGACCTGAGATATTTACCAAAAAAAAACCTAAGTCAGAACTTCTCAAAAAACTAATTTAACGAATGTGTTTGGGAAAGCTGGAAAAAAAATATTATACTGATAATAATCGATTATAATCAGAATCAGTTTTTGTTTGGGTACATTTGCTGAAAAACGATTTTAAGATAATTTACTTCGTTTGGGTGATGAAAAAATAATCACTTTTCTATAGTAAATTACAAAAAAGGGTATGGAATTATTTGTTTATATTAATAATTAATAATATTTGATGTTTTTTAACATTAAAAGTTGTTGAAATGTTTACTTTTTTTGTCATCAATTTTTTCTATTAACAAAACAGTTTTTTGATTGAAAAACAGCTGAAACTACACCAAAAACAGCTGACCCAAACCCCCTCTAAGGAGTCAAGTTTTAAGCTTCACTAACTAACTTATTTAATTAATATATGTGTATACCTTAAGGGTGAATTTCTATGTCATTGATATTTTTTTTTATATTAAAAATTTAAGGTGAGAGGATGATGCCACGGTCCAAGATAGGAAAAATCTTCGGGTTCTATGAACACTTAAAAAGATATCTACATTTACTTCACCCCAAGGAGATCAGTGGGTGCTCGAACCTGCAACCTGTCAGATATCTCCTTGGGGTTTTATATATTATTGAATTTTTTGGAACTTGTCCATATATTTAGCGAATTTAAGTTGATACTTAAAACCAAACATGATATGGGTTATATTAGCAAAATATTTCACCCGTGAAACTATAAACTATTTTTTAAAATAGATTACAAAATCAAAAACTATTGGATCAGATCCATGTTTTTTAGTGAAATAAAGAAACCAACTCAAAAAAGTAATCTTATGATATGGAGGGCTTTTCTTTATTGGGCAAGCTAGTAACAATCGCAACTAGGAAAAAAAGGATGCATGCAGTGCAGTCATTTAGTATCAGTATACTTGATAGTTTATACCACTACTGGACGTTGATCTGTTTATTGGAGCTGCATGCATGGTATCTAGCCAGCTAGCAAGCATGTAATATGTACCGAAGACAATTATATACCATAACATTTAAATTTTACTTTCAAGAGGGAAAGAAAAATGAAAAATCAGTTTAGGTGCTTCATAAGATGAGAAGGGTATATATGATGGCACGTGTGGAGAGAGAGGGAGAAAGAGGACAAAAGTTTGATTGCTGGTGCGAGAAGGAAAGTAGGAAACGAGAGTTGGGGCGAGTCTAGCTAACAAAGCCCCCGTGAGAAGTGTTTGGAGGCATTCCAAAATCACAAACCAAGATCCTTTGGTTGCATCCTTCACTTCTTTCGATGTCCAATTTTCACTATCACGAGTTCATGATTCCTTTTCTCCCATCCCTTCCAACTCAAAACTTATGCCAGATATTTCATTTTCCCCAATGTATCCCTGTGCATGTAGTGCATAGCTATTTCATTTTCGCCAATATCTCTCTGGACTCTAGTTCCGATATCATGTTAGATTTTATCCTAAAATCAATTGTGTTTAAGTGGAGTTGTCCAACATGTATATAAATCGTACGCCAATCTGATAATGTGGGGCTTCCAACAAAACTAAATAAGTAATGGTTTCTATTTCGTGGCCTACATCTATATAACCAAATAAAAAAAAAAAACACATATAATAAATCTTACATAACTAATTCAATCCAATACCTATAGATATGCATTATATTAGGGTAAAATGAATTAAGTTGAAAATGACTTCTAAAAGCTCATGTTTATATATATATATATATATATATATATATATATATATATATATATATATATATATATATATATATATATCACTTTAACATGCAGCCACACCTGTTGGAATTACCAGGTAGTCTAAAATATCAGAGATCGGACATATATTTAATGATCTGTCAAAAAAAAAAGACATATATTTAATGAATTTATTAAAGAACCATATCAGTGGACCTAAAACTATCCCTCATCTTAAAATCGTAAGATATTAAATTCATTTTTTTCTATTATATATTTGATCTCTTATCCATTCATCCATTCATATCCCTTGTAAAATATTTCTTCCCTCATATCATAAGGAGACTCTAAATTCACTTGGAGGTTAGGAATTCAAACCCCACCTCATCCCCCTAACATAACAACTAACATTATATACTAATATTGGCTTATCCACAAAAAAAAAAACTAACAAATAATATATTTCAAAATTAATTCTTATAAAAGAAAAGAAGCTCTTCAAATCAAAATGAGCTAGCATAGAGAGAGACTCCAAGATATAAAAGAAGGGTTTTTTTGTAAGTTCAGCCCAAAATCTATATATTATTCTCTGTGAAGTGTGAAGAAACTGAGACAGTCATGTGGGAAGAAAAAACACATGAGATCATATCATATAGATTTGAGAGCCCATCCCCTCTTTTAAATGACCACATAATTCTGATTTCTGAAGAGGTGATATAGCAAAAGAAAAGCACCAGAGGAAAAGAAAACCAAGAACGATCACAAAAGGGGAGAGAGAGAGAGAGAGAGAGAGAGAGAGCACACGCAAAATGGTTTCTAGAGAGCAAAAGAGAGCACTACATGAGAAGCTGCAACTTCTTCGTTCTATTACTAACTCTCATGCTGTAATATTCCCTGCATTATCTTCTGATATCTTCCTTCCTTTTCATTGGGTTTCTCCATGAATATTCTCAATGAATTCAACCAATTCCCTGAAAGAATGTTCAGTTAGACAGTATTGTTATCCCCCACTCAGCTTTCTCTTCATAATTTGATTCATTCTTGTTAAAAGCATAATGGGTTCTTTTCGGCTAATTTTTCAATTAATGAAATCTTTCACAAACTCTAATTTTCCTTCTTCCTTATTACCCAAATATCCATGTTCATTCTTTCTGTATCTGCCATTATCTTCTATGCTACCATTCCAATAATATCTGGGTAGAAAACTTAAAAGACAAACAAATAAGTTGATTTTAAATATTGAATATTAATTATATTGTTGAAATTCAATTTTCAAAAAGGTGATTGATATTCAGTATCATTTATCTTATTAACCAACATGATCTTATACTATCAACCACATATGGTGCTTATTTAATTTGAGATAACAAATTATGTAATATATAATTGTTGTGCTTTTATGCATGGTTTGATGGCAGCTTAACAAAACCTCGATCATTATCGATGCATCAAAGTATATCGAAGAGCTAAAGCAAAAAGTGGGAAGACTGAATCAAGAAATAGCCACTGCGGAAACTTCAAGTGACCTCAATCCCTTGCCTATGGTATTTTCTTAAATGAGAAAAGTTAACAGCATCCTCTATATATCACAATTCCAATATTTTGATCAAGTTTTCAAAATATCGCCTATAAAAAATTTGATTGTTGTAACATTTTCTGGATGAACTTGTGCAGGTTACAGTAGAAACCATAGAAAAAGGGTTTCTGATAAATATATTTTCAGCAAAAAGCTGCCCAGGTCTGCTTGTTCCCATACTGGAGGCCTTTGAAGAGATGGGACTTACAGTGCTGGAAGCTAGGGTTTCTTGTACTGATGACAATTTTCGTTTGCAAGCAGTTGGAGGAGAAGTAAGAGACATAGCAAAATATATTATTTCAATTGCTTATTAGTTCAACATGCATATCATTTATCTATATATGATCTCCTTTCCTTCTGTTACTCCATACTATATGTATGTCCAATGGGTTGCTGTTTTAAAAAGGAGAAATTACTAGGTACTTAATTTAGAGGAAGAGTTCTCTTGATCTATCACTTTAATTTTATAAGTTAGTGTATTTCATTTTAACTCTATTTTTAACATTATGATTAATTTATTATTTATTCACTCTAAAAATATATTTCAGATTTTATCTTTAATTATAGAAAGTTTCTCTTTCTTGGGACGCAAGAATAGCAAGGTTTTTTTGAACAACTTTGGTTAATACCATACACAACACCCGTTATTTACTATTTAGACAATAAAAGTATGTGAGTAGAGACAAAAAAATTATTGGAATATAAAAAGACAGCATAAGTGTATATTTAGATGAATTGACAAACAATGAAAACTCTCTGAAAAATGAACCGAGTTGGTTAAATGGATCGATACTCGTGCTGCAGTAAGTCAAATCTTAACATTGATAGAGTCTTCATTAATTGTCTGATAATAGTATATAAGTTTCTCATTATTGAATTACGAATATAATTTTTTTGCATTTTTCTCCGATATATGTATAATTATGCATGAGAATGACGGCAAAATGTTGCAACGATTTCAGAATGAAGAACAAGATCAGACCATTGATGCAGAAGCTGTGAAACAAGTAGTGGGACAAGCAATAAACAATTGGAGCAAAAGTGCTGATCAAGAAGAGTAAATAGTAACCAATCAGTGCCTGCTTCAATATGTATATGTTATATAATATTGTGTTTTCCAAAAAAAAATTCGCTTTTCCCATTTTCTTTCATGTTGGCTAATGGGCAATTTTGTTGATTAAGAATGAGGCTTCGTATAAGATAGCTTCCAAATCTTGAACCCCTTTCTGCAATTTTTATTGAATATATATGCCAGGAGTACAACTGTACAAGAGAAAGAGAGAAAAAGCTAGAACAGATTTTTTTTTTTTGACCGGTAGAACAGATTATGTCTGATGAAATTTATATGGGCCAGTCTTATACATCCATACATTTAAACAAAAAGTGTAAAAATACAGTGTGAAAGAATCATTTTCCATGTATATAAGTTTCTGTTTGAATACCACCTCAAAAATCCATTTGACTAGCCAAAGGTCATTTTAGCGCTAAATTTACTTGTTTTTAAAAGTACTGTCGATAATGTACTTTTTTTTTAAACCCACCCAAAATTGATTTTATTGACAGTACTTTTATAAAAAAATAATAATTTTGAAAGAAACGGGAATTTCTAGTTTTTTCATTGAGTATAATTGATTTTAGGTGTAAGACCACAAAATTCTTTATATTTACATTTCAAAAATAATTTTACTTTATCATTCAAACAAAATCAATTATTTCAAACTTATTTTGAGGATATCATCACCAAACACAAATCAATTTTTTAACCTCATTTTTTTAACATTAATTTCTTGAAAATCAATTTTATCAAAATAACAAATGGAAGTGCTTAATTATTTGTTTACCCTAAATCACGAATTAATAAGCTAAACAAGTGAAAATTCAATCTCAACTTATTTAACAAACAATCAAAAATTTCAATTCGTTGAGTTATTAACAAACCAGAATAAGCTCACATTACCAACCCTTGGAAAAAACAAGCAGTCCCCAATAGTAGTAGAATTGGGTTGTGTTGGGCCTTGGCCCAAACAAAGTAACGCATTTAGAACTAAACTGAACAACCCTTGTTAAAAGGTTTCTACATTGACCAAAATAAACCTATTTTATGAATGTCCCAGAAATAAGGTGGAGTCTAAGGTGAGGGAGCAAGTAAGTCCCTCACCCGTGCATCACCTTTTTCCACCGTTAGATGAATTAATAAAATAAATGAATGGTTTGGATTTAACACTTTAACCTGATAATACCAGTTTGCCATTTAATTGCTAAATAGTCCCTCTAAAAATTAAAGTTGTACACTCTTTCCTGTCTCATCTTCTCTCACTTCTCTTCCATCGTCATCTCCATTTTCACGTCACCAAGCTTCTGGCCGAGGTATGTTCAATGGAGCTTCTTATTTTTTGCTTTTGAAGAAAGGCTGTGGACAGGGGTTCTCCATTAGTGATCACCGTTAGTGCTTCTTACTATTGGGACAGGGGTTCATTCCCCAACCCCAACTTGCCTGCTATTGTTTTATTCTACAAAAAAATTTATGCTTTCTCTTGTTTAAAAGCAATACTGTAACAAAAAAATATAGAACTCCCCAGAATTGAGGATCAACTCTTGACCTGCGAGACATCAACCAAAAACCGAGACTATCAACCACTGTGCCATTCGGAAGGAACTTTAAATGTTCTACCCAATATTTGAATTTGAACTTAAAAATACTGTACTGTTTGCCATCTTCTCCTTCTTCCAGCCGGGTGAAAAAAGACCCGTGTTGCATAAATTAATTCAACAAGTGTTTTAACCGAGTCTTGTCGTCTAGTCAGAGGAAACTTTGTGCTTCCTTTAATTACTAATTTTATTTCATGCCATGCCTAATTTTTCGTTACCCTCTCTTTGATTTATACCAGTTTTCGACTTTTAGATGTCGACTGAGATTGAGAGAGCGGACGATGCAGTGAAGGGGGTGGGTTTGTCAGGGGAGAATAGACCTCAAAGGAAAGGGACTTTTATACAAAATACAAAATTAATAAAGTCTGACAATGTAAAAGTTAAATTTATATTTTTCACCCCCAAAATTACCTGCTGTTCCAGGTAATTTTCCTCCCTCATGGGGTGAGGGAGATACTTGCCCCCTCACCTTAGAAGGCACCTTACTAACTTTACATTGTGTGTTCGAATTGTAGGAAACGAAAAGGAAAAGGAAAAAAAACTAGCAAAGTGGAAATAAATTCCTTATTTGGTATATTTGTATGGCTTAAGATCAACCTCGTGGGTCAGGTAGAAGCCCTTTGTGGATCCTAGTGGTTTTCAACGAGGCCTAGGGCGGGGGGAGATAGGGGAAATGAAGTGGGATTTAGAACATTGATGAGAATTTAACTTTAGATGTTATCAGAGATCTTCATATCCAAACCGATCCAAAAGAAAATTGAAAGTCGATAAAAAAAAAATCGAAAATCGAACAAAATCGATGTCTATTGGATTTTTTTGGATCTTATTTTGTGAAAACCGATCGGATCAAATCGGATTTTGAATTCATTTTCTTAAACCGAATCAATCCAAACCAAACCGCGTATAGAGAATTTAATATATATTTATTTTATTTTTTGCATTATTGATTTTTTTATTTGTTGTTTTTTTCCTAATAATTTTTACTAGTTTGATTTGATATAATTTTTTTTTGCTAAGTTCCAAACATAAAAAAAGAAGTTATGAAACCAGTCAACGATGATATTTATTCATTTTGTACATATTTTATGAAATTATTACATGAATATATTTTTTTGATCAAAATTATTTTATGAATATATAAACAAGTATATACATGTTTAAGATTTTATTCAATTGAGCATGTAATTTTGATCCTTTGATGTAATGTAAATATGTAATGGTGTGTTGGTAAAAACCGAATTAACCGAACCGATCCAAAATACATTTAATCGGATCGGATTTCTTTAAGCAAGTCATCCAAACGAACCGCATGCTCTTTTTTATATTTGGATTGGATATTTTTTACCTCAAAATTGATCCAAACCGAACAGCAAACACCCTGGCCGCTCCCGGTCGTTAAAATAAGTTTTTATAGGATTATTTGGGTTTTAAAGATATTAAACATATTTTTAAAAAAATCAAAACTAAATTTGAACTATCCATACTTAAATATGCATTTAATCCTTAAACATTATAACTGAGAACGTCTTCCATCTAAAACATAGATTAATAGTGATAACTAGTGGGAGCTTTCAATTTTTCCCCCTCGTTCTTGAACCTGACAAGTTTTTTTTTTTCTTTTTTTTTTCTTTTTTTGGAAGTAACGTTTACAATAACTCGATGGTAGATAATCCTCTGTGGTTTTTTTTTTCAAAAAAATAAAATTAAATCAGAAAGGACCGAAGAGCTGCCGTTCAACCTGGAGCAGCAGTACTATCCGCCTATGGTTTTGGTTCCCCAGCACGATTCTCGTAATAGTGATAAGCCGCAGCACCAGATAACACTGCCAGTGTTAGTGCCTGGGCATGCATCCTGCAAATCAAAAACCAGAAATTCATTAGACCACTTCACACATTAAAAATAAATGAAAATAATAATAATATGTAGTTAAACATTTGTGGTAAACGTACCTGGCATGAATAAGCCTAAGACTTGGCTTCATTGGAGACCTTGTACGTGCATAAGCCATAAGTGACGCTCCAATTCCAGAGGCCCACAGCCCCCCTGCAATCAAATTCAACATCAATTTCATCAACACTTTATGTTTTTTTACACCTTGATCTGGACACCCGTATAGACACCATAGATTGATATGAATGTGGGTGAGATGAAAATGTATTATATTTTGAGATAAAATATATGTATAATATGCAAGTGTAAGTGTCGGTGTTTCTTAGGTGTCCACAAAAGTTGTATAAATAACATAGCTCTTTCATCAAAACTATATCATCATCATGGAGTTGCTATGTGTACAGTATTCAGATGAATTATTGATTATTCGCAAATGTTCAATTCATAATAAAATGATTAAAATTTTATTAATATAATCAATAATCATACAATGCATAAAGCAAGGAAAAAATAATACTCAAGTAATGCACTATCATCATTCATCAACTTCAAAATTTTTACATAGGAGAAGATTATAATTGATTATGTATATAAATATAATATAGTATAACTTACCAACTGTGACTAGCTTGTGCTCTGAAACCCACGACTGAATTGCCTTCATGGTGATTCTTTTTGGTTGCAATGTCGTGCTGTGGAAATCTGTAGTGAAGATGACGAGTGTGATGAAGTGTAAATGGAGGGTAAAGGTGGGTATTTATAGGAGGTGAGTGGGTGAGGGGTTAAGGTTGAAATTTGTGCATTTATCATCTGGCCTCTGGATTTGTTTACAGGGTGAGTGGGATTCTCTCTGTTGTATTAGAACACCGAAAGGGTTAAACCTGAGGCTTAAACTGGAGGCTTGCGCTGGTTTCATGACTTTGCTGTGTATTGCTCTGCTTTACCGACATGTAGCAGGTGAAGTCAGCCAATGGATTCTTACGCATTTTTATGGCTGCCTAACAAAATTAAAAGAATAAATTTTCACCGGGTTATCCTCCGATCCTTATTATAAGAGGCAAATGACTACTTTTTTTTTGTCTAAAATATAAGAGACATGCATGTATTTTAACAAATATTAAATGCTCATTTCCAATTTTATCCTTATTTATAATAGGGTTTATATTTACGAGACAGTGCAACTTTCAATACAAGTAGGTTTGTTCATTAATTATTGAAGGGTTAAATTTGTAAATTTATATGAATATTAATTACAAATAGCATATTTCAATGCATTTCCTTGGTCTGTGTGTTTTAGGGTTTTGCCTCTTATATATAGGACCAGAGGGAGTAATTTTTTTATTCATCTTACTAACGAGTTTCCTAAAGACATTAATAAAAAAAATCATAAAATAAAAGCTTGCATTAAAAAACTAAGTGTAACACTTTTCAATATATTGAATATACTATTTCCACATTGAAATTTTTTTGTTTTGATTCCTTAATTAATACCTTAAGGGCACTGGTCAGCATTCTATTTTTTATTTTTATTTTTTATATATACTCATTCATTGTCTTGAGATAGGTTTCTAACAGATTTTGCTGTGATTATCTTCAAATAAATTGAAAAATCTTATGAAACAGATCGTACATATAAAATTATAGGAGCAATGAGTTCATATCTCTCACCGTGGGCTAGTTTTATCCACCGTTGGATTAAATAATCCATCATATGCTATCATGCACCTTCCACACCATAGTTTTTCCTATTTCCTTCTCTCTCCCACTCACGCTCTGCATTTCTTCCACACCGTCTTTTTCCTCTGTCATTGGCTTGAGGGGTTTGCGAGAGGCATCCTTCTCCACCTCAGCCACATACTTCAATCGATCCCCATTGATTTCCTCTCAACATATGATCTCAAACTGCTTTGCTGATCGATTCCCTGTGGCACTCCGATGTCGTTTCAAGGAGGGGTGGAGGCCAGATTCGCATTGATACGTAGCGTTTCACACACCAAAAGCCAAAAGGCGAGAATCCTGAAAATGAGATGAAATAGAAGCAACACCGTTGGTAGCGATCTCCTCACCGGAGGCCAAATTGCTTCACGTTCATGGGAGCCATCTCCGTCATAATTTGGGGCCTCCACCCTCTTACCCCTCTCACTTCCCAAAATGACACCGCTTCCCGTTTCCTCTTTAACCGCCTCCACCACCTCAACTACCCCCATCTCCTATACGCCCTTCTTTTCTTTCCCATATGAAAAAGTTGATCTGTTCATTTTCATGTTCTTATTGTCATGGATTGTTCATGTTAATTTTATGATTTTATCATGATTTTTTGGATTGTATTTCATGTTGGTTGTGCATTTTTTGGGTTCTGCTTGGATCTCCCTTGGTTTGCTAGAATGCCCCATTTCAATCTGTTGGTGCCTAGAGACCATACAATCTTGACTTTCTTTCCTAAACTTGATTGTGTCGAAAGGCAAAGGATTGTAGGAGATATGGTGAGAAGGGAACGAAAGAAGAAAAGAAAAAAATCTGGAGGTCAGAGATGGTGCGGACAAAATGCAAAGAGAGAGTGAGACAGATAATGAGAAGAAAAGTAAAGAAAAAAAATTCTAATGTGGAGGGTGCATGATAGCATATGGTAGATTTTTTAATCCAACGGTGGATAAAACTAGCCCACGGTGAGAGACATGAACTCATTGCTCACGCTAGAACGAGCCTAAAATTATATATTAATCTAAAATTGTTTAGTACTTTATATAATTGAAAACTTTGGGATTGGACCGTGTATTCATAAGCCCAACCCGTGTTAAATTCCATGTGGGACATCTTGTGATTATGGGCTCAAACCCATTACACATGATTTTTAATAAATAAAAAAAATGGAATTTGTTAGGCTTCCATTCCACGCTTGC
Source organism: Echinosophora koreensis (assembly GCA_035048595.1). Lineage (NCBI taxonomy): Eukaryota > Viridiplantae > Streptophyta > Magnoliopsida > Fabales > Fabaceae > Echinosophora > Echinosophora koreensis. The sequence continues at coordinate 3,614,935 of JAPCYP010000019.1, read as the reverse complement.
TGCCAGTACCGCCTTCTTCTTCTTCTTCTTCTTCTTCTTCACTCACTCTCGTTTCCCCCCAAAACCTTTTTCACAATAATCAGCCTTCTATTTCAACTTGAACAGCAATGGGAACGCACACTCTTACCTAATAACAACAATGGAATCAGACTCAAGAACACGCAGAAGAAATCCTCTCTCCGATTGCACCAACACTTCCCGCCCTTCTTCCTCTTCCTCCACGCCATTCAACCCTTCATCTTCTTCTTCCTTCAATAAACCACCCACCAAACGCATCTCCGATACCAACACTTCCTACAGTCTCCGTAATCCTTCGAACCCTACCTCTCCTCCCTCACCGCTTCTTTCCACGCCTGCCCCCAAAACCTCATCACTTCACGGTACTACTTCAATTATTCTCTCTTCAATTTCTAGATCCGATTTCAGAATTTTTCTTGTCAATTATTCACCTCATCATACATTTTTATTGTCGCTTCCAATGATGATTTTACAAATTCAAATGCTATTTTAGTTTAGTTTTTTAGTTATAAGCATATCAATGTTGTTACTGTTATGCATTTCTCGCATTCTCATTAGAATGATATTTTAATCCAGTTTTGAGCTTATCATTTCTAATTTTCTATAGTATCTGTTATTTATCAGTATGCGTTTCTAACCTTCCAAACTAATTCTTTTCCGTGTTTTAATTTCCGGGACTATTGATGTTGAAGCTTCTGAGCCTATTTCAATTGTATATAGCCGAAGACGCTCTTCGAATAAAAAAAGAAAGGATAAAGGGAAGGCAGTGGCCATTCCTCTCAGTAGCACACCCATTCCGAACATCTCAAGTAGTTGGTAATTATCTCTCTGTTTTACATAGTCACAGATGGTGTTCCTCTGCTAGTCGTGTTAAGTTTAAGAATCAATTGTAAAAGGGAAAATAGGAGAGGGCTGTTTGAAATTCAGGGAAAAGTCGAAACGAAAAAAAAAAAAAAAAAAGTTAAGCTTATGATTGGTATGAAATTGTCATGTGCTAACTCGATTGGCTAAGTTAGGCATGTAGATATTGATTGAACACTTGAAAAGTCTTTCTGTTTCTTTCATTCGAGTAAGTACATGTGATGGGGAAGCTTTTTGTTTCACTTTCACATCTGTTTTACTTTGGCATTAGAATGTTTCTTACCCTTGAAATGCATCTTTCCTTCATTCCTTTGGTGATATCTATGTTATGGTTGGATAAACCCATAATATCTCTGGCTTTAATAATTGAGGGAACCAAGTATGATTGTTGCTTTTATTGTCTCTTTCCGAAGAGGTCTACTATATAATAATTTCTTATGTGTGTTCCTTTGTCATGCAAAACAGGGAGAAAAGTGGCGGCGTTAAATATGCTAATGTACCTAAGGCCAAGGCATTGACAGTTCCTTGCAAAAAGGTATATAAATTGACTAGTATGTTCCTGAGTTTCTGTGGTTTTGTTTGGAACTTCAAACTCCTCTGAATACGTGAATGACTGGATGTTGATTTGGTTATTTAACAAGCACTTGATCTTTTCTGAGTTTGACCATGTTGAAAATATTGCAATAATCCTTTTTGATGGATTGTATATTTACTGTTTAAGATGAGTATTCCTGCTTTTTACGGGTATGCAAATTTCTTCAGCATGATTGTGATAGGCTCCAGAAATTTCACTCAAGAAAAATGGAGTCTAGCTCCAATAAGGATATTCCCTCTTGATTAAGCTGAAGACAGAAAAAACCTACAGACTTAGATGGTCTGCTCCTCCCTGGTCAGATGACCCGATATCCACTTCTGAATCATTTCCTCCCTTTCTCCCTCACCCTTTTTTTCATTATACTCTCCTTCTAACTGACCTAACATGTTGGCAGGTCTGTTACAAGTCCCACCCTTCCATCCTCTCACTTTTCCCACATGGTTTAGCATAGGGGGTCTATCAGATTGATCTTTAAATTTTTTGTGTTTACATTGGACAATTTTGTAAATCGCCCTTAATACTTAAAAATCCGAGTAAATTATGCAGAAATTTTAGAATAAGGAAGTCCGTATAATTTACTCACAGTTAAAATATAAAAGGAATTTTCACTATTTATTGTATTTGAATTTGAATTGGTGTAAACTGTAAAGAGTGAGCCTTGAAGCATTGGTACCTTGTGACCTGGTCATGGATATAGTTGCAGACACAACCTATCCGCCCATTGGGGGGGTAACACTGTGTACATTTGACGACTCCAAACTCCAAAGTAATGGGAGTTTGTGCATTGGGCCACCCCTTTTTTTATAGCATTTGAATTAGTATAACTGTTGTTAACTTGTTACAGTGAGTTGATGAAAATTCAATCTCAGACCGTTATTGTGATTTCTAAATATTCATAATTCCTTTGTCATTACTCATAACTCATTGGCCTAGTAAAATGTTTGAAATAATTGATGGGTGGAAGAGTACAATATGACATTTTCTAGTAATTTTTAGTTTATAATATTTCTGTCTCTCATTTTTTGTTTTATGTAAAATCTTAGTAATCATGCCTCTCTTTCCCCAGAGGCCATAGATTCTGTGTGCTTCTTTCTTTTATCTCAATTCTAGGTTCAATCATTTCATAATATATATGTTGCTGAAGTATTTGGTGCATATTTGCATTTTCAGAAGCATCGTGCTATGACGTCTGAACAAGATGTGTTAAAGGATCCCCAGCTGCAAGATTTTATCGAAAAACAGAAAGCCTACTTTAAAGCAATTGATGAATTTGAATTGCCAGAGGAGGAGGTTGAATCTGTTGATGATCTGGATTAAGCGGAAGAGATGTAATACTTGTATAACTATCGGCTTGAAACTTCTTCTTTTTTCGTTTGTTGTATAGTTGTGATATAATAGTTCACAATGACGTAACTGCCACCCCTCTGACCAAATATATGACTGTTAGTTCGCCATAATCTTTGTAATAGGGTAATCGGAACAAATTGTTTAACACATGTTAAATGTCCTTAGAATTATTTCTTATTTTACTTGTAAATTTCTAGCTGGATTGTGCTAGTATTCTTACAATTCATGAACTTGTGATTTTAAATGCTTTGCTTTGTTTTCGATGTCAATAGTTTGCCTAATAGGCTAATAGACATGATTTACAATAGAAAATTATTGTATCCATGTCTCCACTTGATGGGAAAAGATTTGATTTTTGTTGCTGCTGCTGCTTTATTTTACACCGATGATTCCTCAGAGACCTTATTGGACCGATGCCTAGAGGTGTAAATTTCCTGTATATATGGCTAGATAACTTGCAGAATTAAGAATTAACAAACTCATTTCCATACTGACAAAGATGCTGATATTCTTAATTTATGTCGTTGCTTGTTCATGTGGATGGGATATGCCTGTTGTTTCTGCTGATTGCAATTGTTAGCAAGGATGGTAAGAAGCTTGGCAAAGTCATGTGCATATCCATATAAATCAGGTAGTTTATTGATACGACAAACCAGGTCACTTGACAGCGCAAGGATCAAATTTTTAGACATGATTTTTGAAAGAGAGACTAGTAATCTAACTTACATCACTTGCTACTGTTCAATTAACTTTGTCGCAATTAATTCTGATCTGCCCCTTGCTTCCTGTGAGAGGCTTGATGCTGCTCATTTTGACCATGCCCTTGGCAAAGTCTTTAAAGAATGCAGCTGTATCTGTAGCGTATTTCTTCACCAGATTGTCGGTAAAACTGCCATTGAACAGCTCCTGGTCGGAATGAAGAAGAACCTTTTTGTTCACCAAATTCTTGAAGTATAGATTATCGAAATGGATCGGAGTTAGGTGGTCAAGGGGTTCGTGTATATTATTTCCACTTCTGGGGCACTTGCTCTGCAGGTACTTGGCATAGGAAGCATCTATGTTGGAGTCATTGTATATGTGTCCTCGGAATCTTCTGCAACTTGCCAGGCCAATGGTATGTCCCCCTGTTATTGAGAGTTGACTGAATTGAATCGGATCTTCTCATTTATTTAAAATCATATGACAGCATCATATGTTATGAGAGGGACACAATGGAGTACAGGTAATGGTAGGTATTGTAAAAGAATATTTGTCTAATTTTCTTTAAAAATGTGGCACTATCATATTCTTAAAAAAAAGAATTGAAAATGAGATGACCAAAAGTAGCTAAAATATACTTCCAAGTTCCAATCACAACTGTGGAACAAAAAGACTGGTGTTTTTTGGCAATAAATGGTTAGAATTCTGACAGCTTAGAATTGTTCCTGATAAAGCATTTATTTCAGTTTATTTTAGACATTTCATCTATTATTATTGTACCTGAAAGAGCTACCAAGTCCTTTACCGAGAGCCCTTGGTTAGCAAAATTCTTCACCAGAGCACTTAGACTGAGGGAGGGTCCGGGAATGGAGTTATTAGCATCACTTCTGCTTGCAGTGGTGGAATCTCTTCTTCCCAAGCCTACTTCCCACGAAGGCCCCCCTAACTGCAAATGTTTTTGTTTTCATAAAAGGATAGTAAGTGCTGTTTATTCAAGCTTTTGGCCATAATAGATAACTCTTAGTGGGATAGAATATTACATAAACAACAGAGTCTCTTGCAGCTAGAGCAAGAATATCAGCACATGACACTACCCTGGGGCATTCTTTCTCCACATTTGCTTTAATATCGTGAATCACATTGAATCCTCTTGCTGAATTGTTGTTAGCTGCTGCAGTTTGTTCTCCTATGAAGCTTTTTGTGTCTTCCAACAGTATTGATGCATCACAACCCTGATCATTGTGTTAAGAAGGCAACATTGTAGCTAAAGTGGCAAGAAAGAAACAAAAGAAAAATGACTCACGTTCACAAAGCAGTCGTGGAAATGCAACCGGAGTAAAGAAGCTCCCATGCGAGCTTCATTTTTAATGGCCTTTATGACTCCTTTCTGTACTATAGGCAACAGCTTGGGGCAGCTGCAGGAGTAAAAGTTTGTAGATAGCTTGTTTTTCGCATCTGCTTCAGAAGCTATAGCTGCAGCAACAAGAACAAGCAAGAGGAAGTAGTAAGAAGCCATATGAGCTTCCATAAATGCAGTAGACAAAAACCAAATCATTGGTGCTTTCTCTTATAATCACAAGGTTGGACTGGATTGATTGGTTAATTGGACAAAGCTTGTATTCACTAGATTCAGGAATTAAATCCAAGACTTCTTTACTCTCTCTATTTCTAAATTATTTACTTTTCAAGAAGGTTTTTCTATCTTACGCAACATTGCACAGGTTAATGAACTAAAAAACAACAATTATTTATTGGAAACTAAGTATTTTATTTTTGAAAATATAAAATACACAAGTTTTCATATGAATTTATTCTTTTGGGTTTCTTAATATGTGCAAGATTGCACATGATAGAAAAACTCTTTCAAGAATTTAGTCTTGTTCCATTTTTTAAAAGATTCATAATTTTTTCTTTAATATTTTTTAAACTATACCTTTAAGCAGTTATGATATAGTATCTCATAATATTTGTAATGTTGATGAAACAATTATTCCAAAATATGACTTTTTTTTTAATTACTATTTAATATATTTCTTAATTCTATTGCAAAATCTCAAGCATCATTGATAGGACTCATAAAAAAATAAGTTATTAAGCAACAACATTGAGTTGCATAATTGTAGATGCTCTTATATTTCTTTAACAAGTATTTATCAAAATATGTAAATGAAGGATTTATTTTCGAACATTTTCCCGACAAAGCAATCGTCGTACGTGCGTTGATTATGCTGCATGATTTTTCTAATTTTTATTGGCTACGATTATCCTGATATCTTAATAATTATTTTTACAATTATTGTGTTGTACATTTTTATCATTTTCGTTCCTCTAAAAGATGGTACCATAATTGTTTCGCTTTATCCGTGCATGAATTGCGCGTATGGAGCTCAATAGTGTTCTTTTGTGAGAGGAAGGGCCTTCTCTAGGCAAGCAGATTCCTGAGGTGGCCTGGTGGGATTGAAAGAACCCTAATAATAAGACAAAAAGAAAATGTCAAATTAATCAAAAGTATCGTGGATTTTTTTCTTGAATATCACTATTTTAATTTTTATTTACCAAAATACCACACTTTTCAAATTATATACCAAACTACCACACTTTACAAAAACAAGTGAGAAGTCTAGTTGGGAGGACTAGACTTCTCAACATCAATTTTTTTTTTTTTTTTTTTAAAATCTGGTTGAGAAGTCTTGTTGTGGGGGCTAGACTTCCCAACGTCGTTTTCTTCAAAACCACGTTGAGAAGTCTAATCCCCACAACAAGACTTCTTAACCAGATTTAAAAAAAAAAAAAAAATATTGATGTTGAGAAGTCTAGTTTTCCCAACTAGACTTCTCACTTATTTTTGTAAAGTGTGGTAGTTTGGTATATAATTTGAAGAAAATTACGTTGAGAAGTCTAATCCCCACAACAAGACTTCTCAACCAGATTTTTTTAAAAAAAAAAAAAAATTGATGTTGAGAAGTCTAGTTTTCCCAACTAGACTTCTCACTTATTTTTGTAAAATGTGGTAGTTTGGTATATAATTTGAAAAATATGGTATTTTAGTAAATAAAAATTAAAATAGTGATATGCAAGAAAAAAATCCAAGTATCGTTTTCCAGGAAGCAGCCCGTCGGCCTTTATTAATGCAAAAGAAAAAAACAAACTCTGGCGGATTTTGGCGTCTTTCTGTACTAGTTAATTATTGTGCATTATTAGGTGAAAAAGATCCTTTAAAATGAAGTTATATTTAAGGCCAAATATATATATATATATATATATATATATATATATATATATATATATATATATATATATATATATATAGATTTTTCAACAACATGATTATTTAATCACTTTAAGAACAATCTCCACTCTTATTTCATTGCTTGAGGCTATCTAGTATTTATGTTGGTGAGAAGTGGAAGCCGACAAATTTATAATCAAAGGAAATTAAAGGTGTAAATATGTAATTAATTCTTATACCAAATGCCCTCCTTTAGAAATGCAGCGAGCATGATAAATTGGTGCATCTTCCCTTACCGGTATTTTAACCAAAGCTACATGTCTTCATCCATTTTAGAGTTCTCAATTCTGAAAGTTTTTTATGTTACTGGCCATCCCAGCAAGACTCCATCAATTAAGCAGGTAGATTGGATCCTCTCACTTGTGATTGGATTAAAGCCAACACTAATTGGGCTGTTAAAGGGTCTGTGGGTTATGCCGGAGGTGGTATTTTCAGATATAGAAGTGGTGTTGTCCTTGGTTGTTTTTCTTCTTATTTTGCCATTTGTTATTCTCTCGATGCTGTGTTGACTGCAGCTATGATTGCTATTGGAGTGGCTCATTAGAAAGGGTGACATAACCTTTGGCTAGAATGTGACTCCAAGTTGGTAGTCTTAGCTTTTACTTCTCCAGATTTGGTTCCTTGGAAGTTGAGAAACAGATGGAGGAATCGCCACATTTTATCTTTCTCAATGCAGTTCAAAGTGTCTCATGTTTATAGGGAGGGGAATACTTGTGCTGACAAATTGGCATCTTTTGGGGTTTCTTCCCAATGTTACACTTGGTGGGACTTAACTCCCATTTTTATTAGAATAAACTTTTTCTGCAATAGGTTCAGTCTACCTAATTATAGATTTAGATAGCTCTTTCTATTTGTCTCTATGGGTTTGGTTTATGTACCCTCATGGATATTTGTATTCTCTATTCTTATTCTTATTCTTTTTTTTTTAATAAATTTATTGAGTGCTGCAAATGATAGATAGAACATAAGGTGCAAACCTAGTTGGGATTTCTTTTTCTATTGTGATTTTTTTGCATGTCATTTTGCTTAAAAAATGCCCATTAGGAGAGTTTATTCCTATAAACAATAGAAAAATATTTGACAGTCGAAATTTTTTTTATAATAATTTTAGGATCCTGCTAATCAGTAACTAAAGGAAAGAAAGTGGTTAAGGAATTTTAAAAAAAATAAATTATCATTAAAAAATCAAGCATATCACTTCTCAAAATATAAAGTACATCATTTTAGGGAAATCTTTGTTTTATTGATTTCTTAATAGTTAGCATTCTTCTAATTTTTAATGTAATGATTTGAGATAAGGCTCCTGTAAAGTAGGTTTAACTCTAAATTAAACAAGTAAAATATATTCATCCTTAGATCATGTAATGAATTGAGAGCTCGAAGTATTTCACAAATTCAGGGGTGAGTACACCCTTACTTGGTCAATTTAGAGATATACTTACTTTAGAGAAACTTTTTCTAATAATTTGATATGTATGTTTTTACAAATGCGATCATGTAATGGGAATCATATGATGTGAGTATGCTTAAGGTTAAGGTAGGAAATGAGTTGAATTGAGCCAACCTAGTTCAGCTTGACTAGATAATAAATGGTGTAACTCCAAGCTCACCCCATTTTTTTTTTTTGACTGGAAAAAAAAAAAAGATGACGATTCAAGCTGATGAATTGTTCGGTTAAATTCATGAGCTCGAATTGTATGATGTTAAAATAAGATGGTATAATCCCAATAAACTAGATTAGCTCGTGAACCCGATGCATTAGTTTGATTCATCATTTTTTTTTTTGAATTGTACATTTTATACTAAGCTCTAAGCTCAAAGTTTACCTCATTTGTTTAGCGAACTCCATTTATTTGGTTCATAAACGAAGTGTATCAAACTAATTATTTAATTGGGTTGTGGCCCATTTAAGGCCACTTACGCAACGGCTTTAAGCCCAAAAAAATCTTTTATACCACTAATAAGCTTTATTTATTGTTAATTTAAGTGATAAATTTTACTGTAATAGTTATTTATTGAGTATTTTTAGTTTTTTATGCTACTCTTAAAAAAAGTCATTATCAAGTATTTTGATAATTTTGAAGAAAGGACATACCTTTCAAGTAGGGAACCTTTAATTCATGAAATGTTTTATTGCAAGGTAAACTATATTTTTGAAAATCTCATTTTCAGGAATATTTTTTTCTCACATTCATACATAAAAATAGAGTTTTTAATTTTCATTCATTAATTTTATTTCCAAGCATCTGTAATATTTTTAAAACTTATAACAAATAAATTTTTTTTTTTATTCTCATGACCATATTTCCGAGAACATTAAAATATGATCGGTATTGGGTACCAAACACTACGTTATATCAAATTCTTCAATGTGAAAAAAGGAATGTAATGCAGTGGAGAAATATACCATGTTAGAACTCAACTTCTTCAGATTACGCACTCTGGATCAAGATTTAGAGCACAGAAATGCAGAAAGACATGTTTCAATTTAGCGGGTCAGGCATTTGATTTTTAAAATAATTTAATTCCTAAACAAATAATTAATAAAAAAAAAAGAACATGGCTATTTAGTAATAATTGCACCAATAGTCCACATTCCATTTGATAATCAATCGTAAAAAATAAGAATTTAAATATATTTTTTTGTAACCATGAAATAGGTACGAAGTATCCACCACCGTTCGCAGTGACTAATCTCCGTCGGGGAACCTGTTGGGCATATAAGGTGTGTTCTCTCCTCCCAACCAACTTTTCTCCATACACAAGAGTCCGGATTCGAATCCCCGACCATTTGTTTAAGGTGTCCAAGTCTTATCACTTAGATCAACCACATGTTGGTAAATAAGAATTTAATTTTGATATACTAGAAGTGTAAATTTTTATATTATCAATTTATCACAAATAATTTTATATGTGACTTTTTAAATATTAAAGAAAAGAATCAAATATTTTTGATAATGTGATCATTTAAATGAATTTATAATTGATTGACACTGTAAAAAAATATTTATCCATCTTCTGCCCCATCAGGCCATCACAAGCAATCTCCTCAAGTTCATACTGTTACGCATATTATTGTCATACCTATTCATGAGTTATTCCACTTATATTATCCTATTTTTTCCTTTTTTTATATTTACGAGACTTCTTTTACTTAAGTAAAAGTGTATCCACCGATAAACCACTATTGGATACGCTTACTTGCTCACTTTAGGGGATTTTATTTTTTCTCACAAAATACGTGTGATATTCAAAGCATTCTTCTCGGTTAAACATGACTGAAAAACAACCAAAATAATTTTTGGCTGCAAGAATACATTTTGTAGTTATGGATGGTTATCTCTAATCATGCTTTTTAATTGTTTGTATTAACATAATTGTTCTGGGAAGGGCCCAAAATGATGTTTCCTAGGTCCTTCTTTGATATTGAGCCTGTGTTGGAGTGGCCCAATGCTGGGCTTTAAGGCTTGAGAATAGTGTCAGCTTCGTCTTCTTCGTTGCTCCTCTGGTTGGACCAAATGGAGGTATACCTGCGAAGACACTCTGATACTTAAGTCAGTAAGAGTGTTGCAGATAATGTATGTATGTGGTGTTCAGAGTACTTACCTGGATTCATGGCTTTATGGTCTTTTATAGCGATGCCCCTAGATGGGGTAGGTACGACTGCCATCCCTGGTATGACTCCTGTTGTTGTATGGTGTGTGGTACATGGGGAGTTGGTGTGGTTTCCATGTCATATGACATTTGGGGTCAGCGGTAATTTAGGGTGACTGTGATAGTGATTAGAGGGGTCACGTTAGTAAGGGATAGTCCTTACTAGTGGCATGATTGATTGGTGGGGGGCCATTCCCTAGATGGAGTAGGTCAAACCCCTTTTCAATCATAGTTTTCTGACTCTAACTTTTTGGCCGGGTGATTTGCTCAACCAAGGGCAGGTCGTCCGACGGCCTTGGGTTTTCCTTGGTCCTTATTGGCTCAAGTTTCCATGTGGGCTAGAACAATTAGTCTCATGTGGGCCAGATTTTCGTATATGGGCCAAAACAAGATTATAGAATCAGTGAGGTCATGTCAATTTGGGAACCACCTTATATACTACTTGAGTCAGTGAGATTATCCTATATGTCAACACAAAATAGATAAGGCAAAACAACAAAGTAGTGTAGAGATCAGTTCAAAGCTAGAAATAGCAAGAGTAAGTATGATCTCTTTTTGACTTTCTTGTCATCATGTTATGATGTGATAGAAATTTTGGCCGTTAATATACAGCCTGTGATCATGAAATGAACTTTGACGGTTCAAACAATCGCAATGTGAACCCAATCAAAAAGTTGAAATGCCCCTTTGGAACTTGAGAAGAGCTAAGATAAAATTGATATTCACGATCCTCATATTAAATAGGAAGGATTTGATTCGTTTAAAGTAAGAAAATATGTAAAATAAGAAAATAATGATGTATTTATTTTTGGATCATTTTTAGTGGATTAAGATTTATATTCATTTATTAAATTAAAAGTGTGAAAGTAAAGGTGCTCCACTTTTGGCTTAATAAATGTAAGATCTTAATCCTCATTCAAAGGTTATATACACTTTTACTTTTTTACTTTAGCGACTTGTTCACTTTAAAGGAGCCAAAAATTCAAATCGAAATGGCATTAACCATGTTTATTAATTAAAAAGAAATGGCCTTCTCTACTCGTGAAAGCCATGCATTGATTCATGCAGAATTTTTATCACTAATTTTACATAAAAATTTATAGAAATTTGTTTAGAATATCGTAGTACATGTTATATACCATTGAAAATCAGCAACTTCATGTCTACATTTCTGTAAAACCACTTGTCTTCAATTAACTAACGTATATATGGAAACTGTTCAAGTAACGTATATATGGAAACTGTTCAATGGTAGTAGTTATAATTTAATGATGAGGTTCTAATTACTTCTAAGGGCTTGATTATCTTAATTAAAAGCAGTTTAGGGCGGTGGGAGATTCGTTAAATATTTTATCAAACTTCAAATATCCAGATGTGGAAATTGCGTAGCACGGCTATCACTTTCTGGTGGTCAAAGACAAACAAGAATATGTAATGGCCAAAACCAACAATTCTAGACCTAACTCCTAATTTTTCATAGGACACTACTCACTGGAGCCACCATGCCAAGATTCTTTAATTTGGAAGAGGTTACCATACGAAAGCATGGATCCCTTGAAAGTCCACTTTTGACAAAAAAAAAGGAGCTAGGGAACAAAATTCCGACAAAGTCATTCACAGCTAGCGTTAATCTTAATCATACATATATGTTGATTTTGATCATATTTATCCTTATAGTTTAGCTAGTAAAGTGCATTATTCTTTGATCTAATTAATCTATTCTTTGAATAGGTGTGAGTAACTAAGAATCGAACCTAAGATTTGATAGTTATTCCAAGTAACAGCAACCACCACAACAAAACTAACGTAATAATCTGAAATATGTGGATAATTTTATTAAAAAAATACTATATAAAAACAAGGGTTTAAAGTAGCGAAAATTCGTTTTTTAGTCCCTAATTTTCAAAACATACATTTTTTGTCCTTCAATTTCCAAAATAGCTTACATTTTACTTCTAATGTTAATTCTGTTTCATATGGTTTTGATCTGTCAAACGAAGTTTCACTTCCCTATTCCAATGTGAAAGCATATCTAGCATTAGTGAAGTGAGGGACGTGGAAAAGGAACATGAAATTCCGTTTGACCGATCAGTACCGGATGAAATGGAGTTAACATTGGGGACCAAATGTGTGCTATTTTGAAAATTGAGAGATAAAAAATGTACGTTTTGAAAATGAGGGACTAAAAACAAAATTTTGCTATTTTACAGGGATAAAAAACATATATTTAACCCTAAAAACAATAAAATACTTAATTCTAACCTATTATATATATACTTAGCTGCTTGTATGACTCAAGACTTTCTCTATTTGGGTTTTAGTAAAAATTAAAAGGAGATGAAAATTATGAAGTTTAAATGGTATGAAATGATTTGTGGGTTGAGGTATCCCTTGAACCAATTTAATAATATATTTTAATTATAAAAAAATTATTTCACTTTTTTTTTAATTTAAAAACTTTACTACAATGTAATTAAACTTTCTTTTTACCAGTGTTTTCCATTATTACCTACTACATTTCATTCATAAATAATAAAACAAAATTGTTATTTTCAGGATCGGCCTAAGGGTGAAGCCATTAAAACCCTAGCTTTAGGCCCGCTAGCAAAAAACTTATTTACTTTTAGTTTTTATAAAGCAAAAAGCCAAATATGTAGTAAAAAGCCATGGCCTAAAGCACAATCTTATCGAAGAAGACTCTCTCACTCGCATTAAAAAAGTCTCGCTCAAAATTTGGTTTAGGCCTCACTCGCTCTTGAGTCGCCCTGGTTATTTTATTTAAAAGTTTGAACCGATCAATCACCTATATCTCAATTTCTCTCGTACTAATAGTTTTTTTTTTCTCCTTTTAAGAGCACGAACTATTTTTACATATTGAGCTCAGAAACATGAGAGTTGTGTCATTTCCATGTAAGATTGTAAGCTTTGTTTTTGTGAAATTTATCATTCAGTCTCTTTTCAAGAAGTTGATTTTTTTTTTTTATTACATTTTCAAGAAGTTGATATTATTTATTAGCTTAACTAACCCTTTGCATAATTAAGACATGACTTACATATATAAGAAGTGACATACAACAGGAAGCAAAATATTATTAGTTATTAGCTATAATTGCATGTTCCGTTTAATAGCTAAATGATGCATGATTAAATAAGGTGTTTATTTTGGAATCTTTTTGACTAAAGCAGAAAAACTTTTGCTTTATGCTTTGTTTTGTCATCTGGTATTGATGCCATGAAACTATCAAACATCAAATCGTTAAGTAATGGGACCCTCAGCGAGGAAAAAAAGTTTACCAACTACTAGCAAACATTTTGACAAATCATGGGAAGCGGGATACATAAGTCTTTGGTTCAAAGAAAATGAAGCAGCTGGTTCACTTCGTTATCTTAATTTAAATTGTTCAAAGTCACAAACACCCAAATCCCAATGTACCTCATGCATGGCTGATGCCTTAGCTATCATAAATGGATAAGCATCCGTTGTTCCATTTGATTATCCCACACTCTGTCCATATCAATATTATCTTGCCATATATTTTACCTTTTTAATATTATGTAAAATTTTAACTTATTAATTATATATTAGTAGAGAAAGATTGTGATATACCAAAATAACACAGGAAATCCACATCCATGGTCAACATGTTAGGTATAGTTACCCGGAGAAACTCCACCTTGAGATTAACACGAAGTTGACAAGGCTGGGCAGTGAGCAAAGTGGCGATCTATCACACCTATATATATGGCACTTCCACAGTCTCAAAAACAAAAACATATATAGAGCTAATTACTTACTAATAGGGTTTTAGCTATGGCTTCGCTTTGTTCTAGCTTAATGATTAGTTTGGCTCTCTTTGTCCTAGTGTCGGGGAGTTCCAATGCATCACTTTCAACAAACTTCTACTCCAGTTCTTGTCCAAAACTCTTTGACACCGTGAAATGCACAGTGGAATCCGCCATATCAAAGGAGGCCCGCATGGGAGCTTCTCTCCTCCGTTTGTTCTTCCACGATTGCTTTGTCAATGTAATTTATATATTCTCTCTCACACATGCACTTAATAACATGAAAACTTGAAACTTCCAATTATTTCTCACCACGTATTTATGTTTGGCATCTTGGCCTCAGCTTCCTCTGTTTTCCTTATTTTTCCTTCACACACTATCTTGATAAATAATGAGTTGCCCATTTGTAAACACTCCTTATGTGAAAAATAATGATAATAATATATCATACTTTTGTTATTCCGTGTTATGAACAAATGTTATCCACGAAACATTTTCCAAATAAATATTGCAGGGATGTGATGGTTCGATTCTACTTGATGACACATCAAGCTTCAGGGGAGAGAAGAATGCAAATCCCAATAGGAACTCTGCTCGGGGATTCGAAGTGATCGACAAGATCAAGTCAGTGGTGGAGGAAGTGTGCCCAGGTGTGGTCTCCTGCGCTGATATCCTTGCCATCGCTGCTAGAGACTCCGTTGCCATCGTAAGCTATTATTATTTCATTCACCAAATTCAAATTTTCAAATTACAATCATGATCATAGTTACGATTGCATTATATTTATATAATTGCAAAAAAAATTGATCAATATGGATGTAATTGCAATCATATTTCGATTTCAAAACCAAAACCAAAACACTGTGATCCCAATTGTGATAGCGGACCTTTATTTAAAATCCTGCGTATATAAGAAATCAGTCTCCCACCTAACACTTTGCAAGTGCAATTATAAGTGCAAGTGGTAATTAAACTAATTATATTTGATGCAATTTGATCATCAGCTTGAAGGCCCAAGTTGGGATGTGAAACTTGGAAGAAGAGACGCTAGGACGGCTAGCCTTTCCGCCGCCAACAACGGCATCCCTCCACCTACTTCCAACCTCAACCAACTCGTCTCAAGGTTCAACGCTCTTGGGCTTTCCACCAAAGACTTGGTCGCACTCTCTGGTATGTATGTAACATTGATTATAAATTTATAATATATAGATATAGAAAAGCCCACATTTTCATTTCATTTTTTGTGTCACATGTGGTAACCAAATTAACATTACACTAGGGGGTCACACAATTGGACAAGCAAGGTGCACCAGCTTTAGAGCCCGCGTCTACAACGAGACCAACATAGATAGCTTCTTTGCTCGCACGATACAACCTAGTTGCCCCAAAACGACAGGGTCAGGGGACAACAATCTGGCACCCCTTGATAAAGAGACACCTACATCCTTCGACAACAACTACTTCAAGAACCTCATTCAGAAGAAGGGGCTCCTCCACTCTGATCAGCAACTCTTCAATGGGGGGTCCACTAACTCCATAGTGCAAGGCTACAGCACTAACTCGAATTCGTTTTACTCTGATTTTGTCAACGCCATGATCAAGATGGGAGACATCACTCCCCTCACTGGCTCCAATGGAGAGATAAGAAAGAATTGCAGGAGAGTCAACTAATTATATTAAGAGTCCTATGATGACTGAGATCGAATGCATATAATAAGTTGCTAAACAAGTTTTGGGTGGCTTTTGGATTTTGTGTGCTTCATCAAGGAAACTGTAACTGGTTTGTCCTATCTACTTTATTTTGCTTCCAAGTGCAAATATTGATATTGAAAGGAAAAAATAATTATCAAGGTTCAACTAGGAGATTGGTTTGATGAGTACAAGTTCGTTTATGACTTTCCCTTTATAATTTCAATTTGAGGAACCCTAGCAAATATCTTGTGCGTTGTTTTAAAATTTTAAAAAATATAAAATAAATAAAATGAAAATAGTTTAAACAAAATATTTAAAATTATAAATCATATATGCATAATTAATTAAATAAAATAAAAAAGTATAAATTAAAAAGAAAATATTTATATTTAAAAAATGTGCATATATAATTATTTTTATAATTTAAATTTAAATAATAAAAATGAGCAATTAATAATAACATATGTTATTCTGTAAATGATAGTACCCTAGAGATCTAAACTCTTTAGAGAATATTCCAAATTAATATATAGATGTAGATATTTTTATTTTAAAAATCACTGTACTAGAAAGAAATTTAATTTAATGGAAATAAGTAAATGATCATCCGATTTAGTAGTGATAATTATTAATTAGTAGATTTGAAAATACATTTTTAAAAGGAAAAAGATCAATTAAATGGAAATGAACACACCAAAAAATGGAAATGAGTAATTGATATGAAAATTTGATGGTAATAACTATTAATTAGAAAATTTGGAAATATATTGAAAAATAACAAAAAATTATTAGGATATATAGGTGATGGCTCACCGAAGAGTAGAGAAATTACGGAGAATGACTCAAATTTAAAAATAATTATTCTAATTTAATATATAAAAGTTGATTACTTAATAAACATAGTTAAAATTGAGAAATTAATATTGAACAATTATTACACAATCATGAAATTAGAATTAGAAATATCAAAGAATTAAATATAAAAACAAGTAAAGAGATTTAATAATTATAACAATTAATAAATTAAATTATAGTAATTATTATAATTATGGTAAGTAGAAATATTTGTCCGACACTCTGACCCCAATTCATACAGGACCACACTGGGCCAACAATTAAGAAATTATTACTAACAACTTTTTCCGTCAACCCAAATTTTTATATTCGGACCAACCTAACCCCTTTTAGCACCCATGTCAATCTATTTGTCTTGGTAAAAAATTGAAGTATTAAAAATATACAAACAATTATCCTTTTTTTAAAAAAAAAAAAAAAAAAAACAGAGAGAGAGAGAGAGAGAAGAAAACAGGCCAACGAGACAACCTGCAAAGCCCGCAATCCAAATCTGACCACACTGCGCTAAGAACATCTTTTTTTCTACCCATCGAAATTATAACTAGACTAGATCAAAAATGAATTTCTTTTTCCAGCATTTTAAAACCAAGACTAGATAAAAAATGAACTTGTCCAGCCCGCTGAGTCACCTACCACTGTCCCACAGTGTTGCTCTTATTTTTTTAGATGCTCTAAACAGTTAACAAATTACTAACCCTTGAGACTTTTTTTGGTCCCACCCAGCCCAAATTACCCCTAGTTAAAAAGGTAATGATGAAACAGATAGTGGAACATTAAACGCATCTTAATAATCAGTGCCCTCTACAATATAAATTACTCACAAGCAAAATTTCCTCCTCCTTTTTTTTTGGGTAGAAGCAAAGTTTTCTTTATGTCTCTAAATTTTAAAAAAGAAAACAGTGAAACAGAAAGTAGAAGAAATTGGAGAGAGACAACATTAAGGATGCGTTTGATTTGCAAAAGGTATCAGGACAGCACAGGACAGACAGGACAGCACAGGACAAATCCTTGAGTCACAGGACAATTCTTTGTCTTGTACATTGTTTGATGGATAATGGACAGTACAAACAAAATAATATTAAATTTATCGGAATACCCTTTATAATATATATATATTATATTATTTAATATATAAATATAGACAATATAAAGAGAGAGAGAGAGGAGAGAGAGAGAAAGAGAGAGGGGAGAGAGAAAGAGGGAGAGAGAGAGAGAGAGGGAGAGAGAGGAGAGAGAGAGAGGGAGAGAGAGGAGAGAGAGAGAGGGAGAGGGGGGAGAGAGGAGAGAGAGGAAGAGAGAGAGAGGGAGAGAGAAAGAAAGAGAAGAGAGAGAGAGAGAGGGGGAGAGAGGAGAGAGAGAGAGAAGAGAGATGTAAGGATAATTTTGTCTTTTGTTAGTCTGTCCATGGGACAAAAAGTTGTCCCATGGTTTGGTGGGGGACAAAATTCTGGGTTTTTGTCCTGTCCCTCACCCCATTTTTTGTCCTGTCCCCTGACTACTTTTCAAATCAAACAGGGGACAAAAATTTTTGTGCTGTCCAGTCCCCTGAATTTTTGCAAATCAAACGCACCCTAAGACATTAACCAAGGACAAATCTCATAAGGCACTGCTTCCTATTGCTAGCTAGTACGCATATTACTTTATCCATATGTTTTATCCTGATCTCACTTTTTGTACCCAAGAAAAAAAAAACTGTCTCACTTCAATTTGATTAAAATTGTACTCCTCTCTAATTATATTTTTTATACGGCTACAATTTCCAATTAGGCACATGGCAAGCTGAAGTATCTAGCTAGATACTAAATGTGTTATAATTGAATGACTAGAAGATAGTAGTACTGATTGTATATATAATAATAAAGAGGGAAGGGTAAAAATGATTCTAATTTAAAGCATATACATTGCTAATATTAATCTTGATCATGAGACACAATCACCGACCACACACAACTACATTTTCAAAGATTTTCTACAAGGTGAATCTTCCTTGTATAAAAATTAATTTCTAACGGAAGTTACCTTCATAGATCAATTAGACTGCTCCATGGCAATCGCATTCTTCATGTTCCGAAAAGGATAGCAGCCTCTAAATTTATTTGAAGCTCCATGTTTCAAAAAAGAGCCAGTTACAGCTTTTGAGCTTGAGAAAGAGAGGCCTTCATCTTTGTCACTGGTGGAATATGAGGACGATGGATATACTAACAATGACCAAGAGGACGAAGACGACGAAGACGATGACCTAGATGATGATGGTGATGACACATCATGACTCTTC
Organism: Echinosophora koreensis; assembly: GCA_035048595.1. NCBI lineage: Eukaryota > Viridiplantae > Streptophyta > Magnoliopsida > Fabales > Fabaceae > Echinosophora > Echinosophora koreensis. Next base: position 3,595,867 of record JAPCYP010000019.1, on the reverse strand, counting down.
CTTGAGCCTGCAAACCTTGGCAAAATACATGAAAACATACTACTGGCTTTTGAATTTCTTTGCTTGTTATAATTTGATGACCTGGAATAATAGGAAGGTGGGGGTGTAAGGGGAGGCAAAGAGGTCTCAGACAAAGGGTGCTTTGGGGTGCCAGGTTGTTCCTCCCAAGTGAAAGGAACTGCAACTGATGTTTCTCCATAATAGGAGAAGACCCTTGAAGAAGTGTTGGCCATGGAGGTCTCCTTGGACATTAGCCTTGAGAAGAACCCATCATCCTGCTTTATTCTGAACGATTTTTCAACTGAGAGGTTACTGGAACTATCACTGAACATTTTGGATTGTGTAGTTACTTGTGATATAAATGCCTCAAGATCTGAAAATGGAGCTATAAACAGTAGAGTAACTCTCTTTTCTTTGCTGTCTAGACCTGAGCACTGGTCTTCTGGTTTGCCGTACATGAGACATTATAGTTAGAACAAATAAATATAATGAAGGGTGCATGTTCTTCTACATTTATTTTTGTTTTTTTAGGGAAATGCTAACGAGTCAAGGAATCAAGAAAAAAAAGTTTGTATTAAAAATTAATGTATTTAATGTTTGAAGAAGTGAAATACTTAGTTTACCAATAAAAACTTGGTTTTTATGATTCCTTAAAGAGTGCTCTAAGGACACTCGTTAGTATGATTTTTATTTTTTTTATTTTTTTGTGAGGACTAGTCCATCTATATCAGTGAATTATTAGTGCAAAATATGTTTTTTACATCGGGCTTTTAACATCGGTTAACACAAAACCGATGTGAAAAATGAGGCGGTGACATTTTTGAAATTAAATTGGAAATTTTTAACATCGGTTATAAACAAAACCGATGTAAAAAGTGTTTTAACATCGTGTGTTTGGAAAACCGATGTTGAAAAGTGAACCAAAAATAAAAATTAAAAAATGGCACAAGTTAACACATCGGTTTTGATTATAACCGATGCGGAAAATTATAGGTTTTAACACCGGTTATTTTAAAACCGATGTATAAAAGTAAATAAAATAAAAATAAAAAAGCCATAATATACCACATCGGTTTTGCTTATAACCGATGTGGAAAAGTATAGGTTTTAACACCGGTTATTTTAAAACCGATGTATAAAAGTAAATAAAAAATAAAAATAAAAAAGCCATAATATACCACATCGGTTTTGCTTATAACCGATGTGGAAAATGTTTATAAGACATCGGTTTTTAGTTATAACCGATGTGGAAAAGTGTTTTTTTATTTCAATGTCTGGCTCCATTTTCATTTGCGCTTGACATTTCGACCCAAATATTTTTGCCCCTTCCTCTGCTAGCGTTCACCGCATTCTCTGCTCCTTCCTCTTTCGCGTAATGCTCACACCCTCCGCCTCCTCTTCTTCCACATTCTAACCCTAACCACAAAACCTTCTGGTCCTTGCTCAGTCCACCGTGTCGCCGTCTCGAACCCATCGAGGTCCGCCGTTGTCTCGGTCCTTGCTCGCTCCCTGCGTTTTCACTTTGTCGCTGCCACCATTTCATTGTTCCCTTTCTGTGTACGTTATTCTTCCATTTTTTTGGGTATTAAGTTGTTTTGATGCATGTTCTGGTAATCTATGTGTTTGGAAACCCTAAAAAAATTGTATTGGGTAACAAACCTTTAATCCCTAATTTGTCATTTTAAACTCTGATGCTTCTGCTTCTGCTTCTAGATTAGTGCATAGAATAGGGAACTTATTCACTAAGGGATAGATGAAAGCATTGGGGTAAAACTGATGGGTTTTTTTTTTGGATTAGGGAACTTGCTTCTGCTTCTGCTTCATGCTTATAGTTGGAACTAAAGAAAACCATAACTAAAGAAATGATAAAGCAAGCTAAACTTACTACTTAAAGTCATTACAATTTTACATTTATGTTGTTCCATTTGTGCCCTACTTGACCTTGATAGTTGATAGAATAGACCATCTTTCCCCTTGTGATCAGTAACCATTGTTTTGTCACAATAAGCTACCAATAACGCCAGTTTGTCCTATGGAGTATATAAGTTTTTTTATTCATCATTACTTGTAGCATAAATCTTTGAAAAAATGCAAACCTCAGTGCCTCTAGCGAGTGATAGTTTTTCATATAGTTGGTTATCAAACTATAAATCCCTTGTGGATGATGGCCTTGAGGAGTCTCACAGAGAATCTGTTTTCAGTTCCTATGAGGGCACCTCATCAAACTTCAATTTTGATACTTTTATCACTCATTCACCTGTTGGGCTTTTTGGATTCATGATCATGCTTATAGATTAGGATTCCTTGAGCTTATTGGGGGTAAAACCTCATCATTAATTATCAAATGTTTTACTATGGAATTTTATTTGTAGAGGAACCTTGTGCTTTTTTTATGCTTTCTTTTTAAGTTGAAGATTTAAATGTCATTTGTATTATAATTTTGTAAGATCTAAGATGTTTTAAAAGTGGTTGTTTAAAGTGTGCTTTAAAGCATAAAGCTGATTGGTTTGGTTATAGGCTTGGAGGAGAATGAGAATGGGGTGGAGGAGAATGAGAATGGGGTAAAACTGATTGGTTCATCATGCTTATAGATTTGAATGGGAGTGGGACATAAAAGCATATATCTATTTTGTGAGGTTTTGTCTGTACCTAATTTATTGATTTCTTCTGTGATTTCCTGATGTTATGTGATTGATCTTTGCTGGTTAATTTGTCTTGGTAATTTGCTAATGTCCATTGACTATTTGCCATAGTAATGGTGGTATACTAGTATTGAGAAGTTTCTCTTTAAGTATTTTATTACATGGATAGCTGTAGTGGACTCTAGTATTTTGTACACTGGAAAAAAAATTGTAACTTTTTAGGATGAATTCCTTTCCCGGCCCCAGTATATAGTTTTTGACTAAATATAATGATGGCCTGATGCTTTTAGTTTTTTCTTCATGTTCTTTGCTTCCTGAATAGCCATAGCTTCTTTCTTCATGTGCAATTAGTTGTAGCTTCTTTCTCTTTCTCTTTCAGGTTTTCTTGATTATTTCACAGTTACGATTTCTGTTCCCCATTTGTTGAGGGTTCTTCCCACGCCCGGTAAGATTTCTCCTATATATGTATTATTCTATTTTTATTTTTGTTTGCTTTGATTTAGGGATTGGAGTGTTTTATTACTTTTTTGGTGTTAATTAATTAGTAAAGCCTTAGTTTCCCGTTTGAGATGCAATATTAATGAGCACACGTGTACGTGCTTAAGGTACAACTCATTATATTGGATCTTGAATTGTCCAAGTTGGACAGTTTGGGAAAAAACTTTTTCTTCATTCAGTTAAAATAGTTATTCATTGATTCTCATGTTATATACTTGATGAAAGTTCGGATTGATACATTTTCTTTCGTTCTCCGGGTGCATACTTTATCGTGGTGGATGTCATCGCGTTCAAGTCGTGTGCGTCGGAGACCGAAGGGAAATGCTGTCGAAATTTCATCGAGTATGAGCATGAGAGTTAAGGACTAACTGTTAACCGAATGTTGAAAAAGTTTCTTCTCAAATGGGATAGGGCCATACCCTACCATAAGAAGTAGTTGATGAAGATGTTGGACTAAGTATGAAGTTAATGTTTTAGTCATGGATCGCGGTTGGATGAATGCTAGACGGACAAGTGATGAGTATGAGAATGGAGTGGAAGATTTTCTACAATTTGCAAAAACAAACGCTCCTGATAGTAGTGACGGAAGGTTTTATTGTCCTTGTGTTAACTGTTTGAATGAGAGACGACTAGAAGCTGACGAGATACGGGATCATCTTATTTGTGAGGGAATTTGAAAGAGTTATACAATATGGATATGTCATGGTGAATCGTTAGACAGGCCAAGGGTGTCGGATAGAGAGGAAGTTGATGACGTAGATATGGACGATGGACTAGAGGACATGATCTGTGATATTGGGCAAGAGTCCTTTCGGCGAGCACATGTGTATGATACTTTGTGCAGTGATGCGGAAGTGGCTTTGTATCCGGGGTGCACTAATTTCACACGGTTGTCAGCGGTGTTAAGATTGTTCAATGTGAAGGCGAGAAATGGGTGGAGCGATAAAAGCTTTACCGAATTGCTTGAGTTGTTGAAAGACATGCTTCCAGAGGGTAACACATTACCATCCCGAAACTATGAGGCGAAGAAGATATTGTGTCCGATGGGTATGGAGTATAAGAAAATACACGCTTGCCCCAATGATTGTATATTGTACAGGAAAGAGTTTGGAGAGATGCACGAGTGCCCCTGGTGTGGGGTGTCACGCTACAAAGTGAAGGATGGTGATTCTAGTTGTGATGCGGTCACCAAGGGTCCTCCTGCGAAGGTGTTATGGTATCTTCCAGTAATTCCGCGGTTCAACCGATTGTTTGCTAATGAAAAGGATGCAAAGAATATCTATACTTTTACGTCCTGTGTTTGTATCTACTTTATTTTAATCTTATTAATATCATTCAGTAATTCGTTGATTCTTTTGGTGTTAATGTAGCTCACCTTTGACCTGCCGGATATGACGGATATGAAGAAGCGTTGGATAAAGTATGCTGGTGAGCGTTGGAGGGGTTTTAAGGTGGACTTGGGCAGATACTATATATGTATTCAATCCTAGTTGTGAAAAGAACCCACTTGAGGTGTACCCGTTTCTTGACCAGGCGACGTGGGATCGCTTTGTTCAGAGCCGACATGATCCCAACTTTCAGGTTAACTTATTTGAGTTGTCTCTAAATTTATGTAATTTCATTAATTTTATTAATTTACTGATGTAATTTAATTGTCTTCTATTTATAACAGGAGAAGAGGAAAAAGGGGCAAGAAAACCAAAGCAAGAATGTCTACCCCCATGTACTGTCTCGTGGGGGATATAAAAAGCTTGTTCAGACCATGGTGGAAGAGGAAAAGAAAGCATGTCAGGAAGCAGCATCTCAGGCAGATCCTAACACTGGAAATCATCCAGAAGTTGTTGATCCACCTCTACCCCCATGCCATCGTAAATGGAAGAGGGCCCGACAAAGAAAAACGGGACAATATACATTTGAGGAGGCCCGCCAAGTAGCTGAGAAGATTGTAAGTGTAGTTTGAATTGCAATTGTGATTTTAACAATGTTACTGAATTGTAATGTGACATAATATTTTATATGTTGCAGGATACCTTGGACGAGCAGGCCACTCAAGGAACCTTTGTTCCTAGAGGACGCGAGGATATCTTAGCTGCTGCCATCGGTAAACCAGACCACCCGGGTCGTGTCATTGGTGTTGGATGGGGCATTGGCATTCGCCAATACCATGGTTCATCTTCACACCAACGCCACAGGGATGTTGCTGCAGATAGAGAACGGCTAAAACAGGAGATTGCAGATGAGCTTAGACAGGAGATGGACCCAGCAGTTTAACCAGCAGATGGCAATAATGGCTGCTATGTCCCAACAATTCATAAGTGTCCAACCCTCTGTCCATGTGAGCACTAAGGGCTCATGTGATCCTCCTCATCAGCCTGATGATGATGATGATGACGCCCCTGATAGGTGTGAGCTGAATGTTGATGATCATCATGATATTCTGCCTAAAAGGTCAGATCCAGGAAGACCAGAGAAGTCTGCTCCTGCCAAGGTATTCATTTGACCATTCAATTAATTACGAATGAAATAACTTAACTGTGATTACTAACGTATATCTTTTTTGTTGTTTAGGGGAATGACAAAGGGGATCCTGGTGATGTTTTTAAACTTCTTGCTATACAGCTTGTCACCATGGAGGTTGATGCAGCTTTGGTAAGGTTGGAACATGATGGCAGGCCGGATGACGAACTGTATATCCCAAAGAAGGAACTTATGGAGATGGCGCTCGACCATGAAATGGCTAGTGCTCACCACATCTCGTTATGGTGCACGTAAGTACATTTTATTTATAAGTTAAATAATTAAATTTTAAATACTATGATAATTAACATGTTTTATCAATATATTAGGTATCTGCATCGCATGTTAGCTAATCAGGGCAACCTCACCCTTTATGGGTTCATTGACCCCATGCTCATTCAGGGTGATGTTCTCCTAACATCAGAAGACCCGGTCGCCACCATACGTGATATAGTTGCCCGAGACCATCATCAGTTCTACCTTGCGCCTTATCTCAATAAGCAAGTACCAGTTATTTAATTATAACTATATATGACAGTCACTAATTGTTCTGCAAATGCAGACAACATTGGCAGTTGTTGATCTTGTGCCCTCGGTTGAATGCCGTGGTCTTCTTCTGCTCGATGGGAAATAAGCCGGCGAATGAACTGAAGCACATCATGGAAACATAAGCATTAAAATAATTTAGAATCAGTAATGAAGTTGTTTTAATTATCTGAAATCTATTAGATATACTTTAATTAATGTTTATTTTCTTATGATAGGTCTATTGATGCAAGCCGCATGCTGTGTGGTGAAAGGCGTCGGGCTATTAGATGGATTATTCCTAACGTAAGATATTTATTAGTTCAAACGCTTCAAGCGCAGTGGGTATAATTATTAATTTCTATTTAATTTCTCATATTCTAACTGGGTTTCATTTGTACGTAGTCTCATAGACAATGTGGATCATGGGAATGTGGATATTATGTGATGAAGTGGATGGTCGAAATTATCTCCTCCGGTATCACTGAAAGATGGCAGGAGGTAAATGCTAATTGGTAACAATTAGTTGTAACAATTATATATAGATTTGTTATATGTTTAATTAATTTTAGTTTATTACTTAAAAGATATAATCTTATGTCCAATTAAACTTGCAGATATTCAACAATCCGACTCCACTCTCTGATGCCGACATAAAAAACATAAGGATACGTTGAGCAACTTTCTTTCTTGAAGTGTACCAACAATAGTTTGTATATAGTTAGTATATAAACGCATCATGTACTAGCTATAGTATACTTTTGACTGATATATGTTTTGACATGAAATCTATAATATATCATATGTAGCTTTTTGGTTTCTAATTATCTTTGTTGTCTGAATGTAATTGAATATATTTATTGTTAGTAATCTTTTAATTTAGTGTGTTTTGGTTGTACAAAAGTGATTCTGTTGACAATATAGATTCTGTATTGATCTGGATTACTGGATTACTGAAACAGGGGAAATGACTGTCAATACTGAAAAGGGTGGTTTTTTTAAAAAAAAAAACACAAATTCACATCGGTTTCTGAAAAACCGATGTGGTAACCCCACTTTTCCACATCGGTTTCTAAAAAAACCGATGTGGAAACTTATTTTTTAACATCGGTTTTTAAAATAACCGATGTGGAAAGTGGGGTTACCACATCGATTCTTTCAGAAACCGATGTGGAAAGTGCTGAAAATGATTTATTGGCTTGCTGAAATAGACTTTTTTACATCGGTTTTAAAACCGATGTGAAAAGTGGCAATAAACCACATCGGCCTTTTCAACATCAGTTTGAAAACCGATGTGAAAAGCAAAAAAAAAACCGATGTGAAATCCCTTTTTCTGCACTGGTCGAAGAATTGATTTAATCAAGAAGGAGGCTGTTCAATTTAATTAATTTAAGCATGGATTTAATCAAGAAGGAGGCTGTTCAATTTAATATTAGGTACTGTTTTGATGCGCCCCAATTTAATTTAATTATGGCGAAATTCAATGCCTGCTGGTTGATAAACTACTTTTGGAAGAATCTCGACCATTGATTAAGAGATATTGGATAGTTTAGGGTAGTTCGTTTATAAATCATTGGTGACCAAAAATAGCCTAGGGGAAAAGAAATTTGGTTGCGGATGAAAACTGAAATAAATGAAAACACATTGTGGTCCATATGATTCCATGAATGAAAAGAAAACTTGTTATATAGCATTGGCAATGGGGTGGGGCAGTGAAATTCTACGTATGTGCAGATACATATATAGTAAATAAATGCTTTCTCCTGAAAATCTAAATAGAGTTTGTAATATTTACTTATCCATCTTTTTGTCATCTGCATGGTAATAAAATATACATTCATTATTTTTATTTTCATCCTCCTACCCGATTTTATCAAGTTAGCACTTGAGCTTGGATTTGTATGCTAACAGTTCATCCTCATTAAATTGAAGGAACAAATAAATGAATACATTGACCTACTCAGGCATCCCAGATAGAGACATTTCACACAGTAACATATCAGGGTAGGGTATTAACAATTAAATGCATCATATATTGGATGAGCTGTATGCTCTGCTTTTTCAATGGAGATTTGATGCTACATATTGATTGCGTAAACGTAATTACGTTGTGTGAGTTATATATGAGTAGTTGTTGCTCCACCATGCTGCTAAAAATCTTTTCAATATTATATCAACCACCTTATTAATTGGATATTCTGTTCTTCGTAACAGAATAATGGCCCACTACTAGAAAAAGGTTCCGTATGTGTATTAGGATTTATTGCAGCCATTATCTCTTTGTACTGCTCGAACCAACAGCCTAAACAGCCAGCGCATTGGTCCATTACGGGCAAAAGAATTTCATGCAGGAATTTCTTCTTTTTCTTCTACTCCGAGTCAAAAACATTAAATGGTGAAATAATGAAATATGGAAAATGCTAGCATCACATTCTTCCTTGATATACTCTTTATCATTGGGTGGATTCACATGAAATAATTTACCTAATAATAGAGAGTGTGTCTAAGAGTATGATGCTCGCATTGCTAATGAAATATTAAACCACAGCAATCATATTAAATTATATGTCATTTATAATTAGAAAGTGTTATTTTCCAAATAAAGTTCTGCGTTATTGTTACTCCACTAACGCTGTCATGTTGTGATGCGGTTTCTTCGGAATATTCACGTGAGGACCCCCTTAATCACGTGTTTTTTCTCTATATTATATTATATAGTATATATAGATAGATGTAGATTATAGAAAATATAGAATAGAATTCACCTACTACGTACCACTGTTATGTGTGGTCTACAGTGTGCTCCGTATACCATAATATGGATGCAAAACAAATTATTTTGATGTAAAAGTTTGGTTTGGTTTGTTTAATTATCATGAAGAATAGCCTGGACCTGAAGAGAATGCAAATTAACGAGGTCATCAATGGAATAAATTATATTTATTGAAGAAATTAAAGGTTTACTTAAGTAGTATATGTGGCCATTATGCAACCGGCCCCTCTCTTACTGTGTATACGTCCTCAACCACTGCATTAGTCATATAAAAGTACGTATATGATAATGAAGGACTTCAGCACTTAAACACTTTATAGAGGCAGTGGTAACATGTTAACAATTAATTTTTCCAAAGCTTATAAGCATTAAATGAAGGGTCGTAAATAATTCTATATCAAACAATTACGGAATTACCATTCAATTTTTTTATTGGGTTGAATTCTATCTCCGTGTTAGTCATCAATATCAACAATGCATATGTCCATTGTGAATTATATATGTGAGCTACACATTAGCCATGTGCAAATAGTTTTACTTTGTTAAAAATGTGTGAAGTTTAGAATTTGAAATCTTGTGGCTTAGTTTGGCAAAATGTACTCTATGTGGACAGACTTTATCGACAACAAAGCAATTTAGAAGCACCTTATAATCATTAATCAAGGCGAAGCGGATACCTTAGCAACAATTAGTTCAATTAGGAACAAATTAATATAGGACACTATTGTTCTAAAATAGATTTGAACCCGTATTAGCATAAGAGCATGTGCGCAAGTGGATTTGTATATTCCTTATTAGTGATAATGTGTTTTTTTTTTTTTTTTCAACGAGAATATCCTCCTATCAATAGTTAGAAACTAATTCCTTTCGAGATATAAAAATTATCAAAATAAATTTTACATCTCTCAACAAAGTCTTCTCCATACACACGACAAATATCGAACCCCTGACATTATGTTTAAAAAACCCAAGCACTACATTTTATTGGGTGTATTCAGGCTGACCCATTGTATCACCTCTAATACTTATGCAACTCTTGAAGTAATTTAGTGATAAATAAGTTAACACAACCTGCAAGAAAAATAATTTTCAACTTTTATATCATTATTATCATACAAAACATGAAATTCTTACATGATATATCTTAGCATTATGAATTAAAACATACATAGGATTTTATATGTGACACCTGGAGCCAACGAGAAACGGGAAATAGTCGCTAGTGCAAAATATGAAAATGGGCATGAAGCAACATCTGGCAGGCTTCTCAGGAGAGAGACACATGAATAAACCGATTTTACATCAAAACGAGAGGAAATAGGAGATTCCGTATGTTAATGTACAATTGAAGGAATTGCGAGACGGTACAGTTGGGATCGCTTAAAAAGATTGATTGGTATTAATTACTTATATCAACCGTATTATTTTGTTTTTTGGAGTCCATCACTTATGAACTCTAAGATTAAACGTGTTTAACGAGGAACGAATATGAGATGTGTGATCTACTATAAAGTTTTCCTAGAAAGCATAAATAATAGTAAAACATGCTAAAGAGACTTATACTGATTTATGGGGAGAGTGGTAATTTCGGAAAGCAACTTGGCTATTACATTGACAACATGAATTATTTATGCAACAATAACGAATTATAAAGCTGCCGTGCATTAAATTTCTGTAGAAAAAAAAAATCTTTAAAATGAGAGGGGCATTTTTAAGAAAAAAATATAGTATTATAAACGTCAATGAAATAATTAATGCACAATCTATTATGTAAATATTTGTATTCTATAAAATTCCAAACCTTTAATTTTGTAATTTATTCATATACTAGAAAAGGAAATCCTATTTTAAAGCCTTAAAAATATTGCACACCAATTATTGACAATTTAAAAAAGGTAACTGTACACCAATGATGGACGATTAATAAAGGTAATATTATCAACCTAACTTAATTATCACTGAGAGATTCCCTTCAAAAAAAATTATCACTGAGAGATGGCAAATGTTTTGTAAAGATTGCAACTTTTTATTTGAGGTTTGGAAAAAGAAGGCATTATTCATTTCATTTTTCCCTGCCCGCAAATCACGCTCCCAAAGGTTACCGACACGACAAGCTCACACTCCCCAAACTGAAATGACGTGGCTCCACTACATTGCGCACACGTCATGACATGCAACTAACAGCCTTTGACCAATTCCTTTCAGCAACCAATCACATTGAAGCGCACAGCGTAACTCCACGTGACCAGTCCCACCGTATCATCCATCAACCCACAGAAGCGCTTTCCTCCGCTGCCGCCATTCTCCTTTTCTCTTTTTCCGCTTTCCCCTTTCGCACGGTAAAGTTCGCGCCTCGGCCCCGCGACACCATCATCACTTCCCTTCCCTTCATCCTCGGTATTGCAATAAATTCCTTCCAGAATGGGTACCTCAACAAAGTCAGAGCTCCATACTTTATGTACCTTTTGCTGTGTACGCTTCTCTGAAATCCGCGCTTTGTGGCAATGGCTGAAACCGATAGGGGGACCGGGTCGGGTGGGAATCCGGATTCTTGGATAAGGAGGGTGGAAATTGATACGTCGCCGCCGTTCGGGTCTGTGAAGGAGGCGGTGACCCGTTTTGGAGGAAGCGGGCCTTGGATACCCCTTTACAAGTTCGGAGAAGCTAATGTAAGTTTTCACCTCTCGCTGTTTCTATTTTCCGTTTGAGTTATGAATGTTTTTTGTTTTTTGTTTTTTTGTGCGTGCTGAGTGAATAAAGATTTATTTACTAGTGTAGCAGTGTGATTTACTCAAAATTAACAAGGTTTTGAATTGAGCTCGAATTGTGTTTTCCGTTACTACAGATAATTGCCGGAAAATGTGGATGATGCGACCCTAATTACGGTCGTAATACAGTTTCGGAGACTACCAAAACCATAATATCATGCCTCCATTGCGATTTCGGACCAAAATTTAAAACCCTGCACAAAAATTTACTGTCAGGTTTTGAAATGAAAGTCGAATTTTCAAAATAAACAATGGCAGAGCTATTATGCTTTGTTGCTTTTAAAAAGTAAAATAAAATAAAATTAGGATGACATGATGTATGAGCTTGAGCTGCAAAAGATATGCTTGTCAAGGCTGAGTCTAAGCATCAGTGACAATGACATCTTTCATGAACTTATGGGCTTTAAAATATCTCAAATTACATTTTCTGGTTTAGTTTTGATTTGGTGAGTGGTGACTTTACAATTTTGGTTTTTTTTTTTTTTTTTGCCTTGCTTATTATAATGATATCTCAGACTATCAAGGACGGTTATAGTCTTATAGAGTACAGATAATCTAATGATTCATATTTTTAATATACCTTTGAGAATTTGCATGCAATGTGCTGACATTGGTATAGCAGCATTATGATTATTGGCTTTATGGGTTATTACAATATGAGATAAAATCCATTTATATTTGTCTTTGGAAATCCTTGTGATGTTTCACCTACTCATACTGCCCTTGCAAGATAGCATTGTTCTTTAAGCATTCCCACTGTGTTTGTTTACTCTCTGATGTTGAAGATTGTTATTAGCAGAATAGAATTAAAGACTTCGACATAAAGAAAGTGGAGGAACAAGCAGCAGAGTTGGAGAAGGATTTGATAGTAAAAGAACTCGAAACACTTGATGTGCTTGAAGAATTGGGAGCTACCAAAAGGATTTTGGAGGAATTAAAGCAGCAGCTACAAACAGAAGCGCTGAAATGTTTTGCAGCTCAAGATGTAAATTCCTATGAACAGGTTGGAGCTCATGTTCTTAAGGAGAAGAATCAGGAAAAATGTGGAAATATTGTCAACAATCAAGAATGGATGATGCAAACTCCAAGCTCTTGCTCTTCGTCAACACCTGATCCGATCTTAATGGAGTTAAAACAAGCTAAAATGAAATTTGGCAGGACTATAAATGATCTTGGGGTGATACAATCTTCTGTTGAATCTTTGAATAAGAAGATGAAGAAGGAGAGGCTTTTTCTTGAGAGGACAAGGGAGAAGCTAGCATCAAAGTTTGCAGCTTTCTCGGCTACAGAGAGGGCCCAAGAAGAATCAAGATCAAACCCACCAACAGCTCCTGCAGAAAGAAGTTGCACCTTTGATAATCCCTTAATGATTGTGGGGGATTTCAAATCTGATGCTTGTCATTGCAATAGAATGGCTGAAACCAGAAGATCTGAAGTTTCAAAGCCCTTACCTGAATTTGAAGAGAACGGATTAAGTCGTAAGACTTCTGAGATGAGGTGGTTCGCAGCTAAAAAGATGGAAGAAGCTGCAAGGGCAGCAGAAGCTGTTGCTCTTGCTGAAATCAAGGCTCTATCTAATGATGAGATATCATCTAGATTTTCTCATCCAGAGCCTCAGAAAGCGACTATTGCCTTAGGGCAGAGCTCTCCTCTTAACCCCAAAGCTCAAATACCTGAAGAGTCTACCTTGAAGAAGGTAATAGATTCCAAGTTCCAAATTGATGAAATAAATACTTCTGAACTGACTATATTGAAAAGGTTGGAGGAAGCAACAGAAGAAATTTTCCACAGCAAACAACTCTTGACAGAGGCTTTAAACAGTGTTGAAACTGCAAACAGAAAGCAACATGCTGCTAAAGAGGCTCTAAGGAGATGGATTCCTGAGGATAATCTAAATAGACAAGTGGCGTTTAACTCTATAAATCGCAACAAGTTCAATCAATCTGGAGATTGTCAGGATTATCCTCTACCGGATGTAGCCAGGTCAACAACAGTGAACCATGATCAGAAGCCTTTCTTAAGGTCCAAGGTTTCAATGAGAGATGTACTTAGCAGAAAGCAAGTTCCTGAAGAATATGCTACAACAGAGGAGATGGAAGAGCACACTGAAAGACAGAAGGTAGCATTGAGTCAAATGCTTCGAGCATTGAAGGAAGATCTAACTCTTCCTACAAAACCGGAGAAAGATGGGAGCGATCGAAAGCAGTTCATAGCACACAGGAAAAAGTTTGGATTCATCCAAATATCACTCCCCTTGGGCAAGTCAAGTAAGAAAAGGGCATGAATTTAATTCTACTGCCTATGCATGGATGAACAGCCACAACTCGTGCATCAATGTCTTGCATTTCTTGTCATTCTTTGTTGATTCTTATTTCATGTTAGCTTTTTTTTGTTAGTAGTGTACGTGTTGGTATCTGATTTCGTAAAATATGTTGTTCCTGAGGAGAGATTCTTACATAAACCTGGTGCATCTATGTTGTGAGATCTATATCAATAGCAGTATTAATTACGATTTATGAAATAACTACCATAGTTGATAAATGAATAATCCTACTAATCTATCTTAATTAATGTTGTGATTGGCCTATTATAATCAACTTAGGCGCACCAGATTTATGTAACAATTTCTCATTCCTGCGTGATTGGCTTACATTATGCAAGTAGTTTGGCCTGGAAATTGGGCATTCCTTGTAATTAAATTTGTAATGTTGTTCTGATACAACTGAAAATATAGAAACTTTGATAATTCATCAAACAGACACAATGTCGTATATTTCTGATCACAACTTTTTCCTTAAATATTTGAATTGTTGATGATGATGATGATAGACTGAGTTATTGATTGGTCTTTAACAATCATGCCATCGTTATATATAAAGAGTAAGCTAGGACATGAAGTATGAACTAGTGTTGCTCAAAATGTTAAATAAATGATGAAATGATCACATTTGTAAAATAATTATTTACCTACCTTTTTATTTTTGCTCTCTCTATTTTCTAGAGTTTGCTACACTTTCAATGTGACAAACAAATGTTTTGTCTACCAACATGTGGTTGGTCTGAGTGGTAATGAGCTCGAGTCCCTTAAGCAAGTGATTAGGGGGTTCGATCCCTGACTCTTGCGTATGGAGAAAACCTGGTTGGGAGATGTCAACCCTTCAATGTCGTCCAATACCTCGAGGGATCAGTCTTCGCAGTTGCGTGCGGAGGATATCATGAGAAACAAAAAAAAAATGTTTTAATACCAAACCCATATGGGTTTGAGATCTCACTAATGAGTGCCTTATTGAAAAATAAAAGTACAAAAAAAAAAACTTTCTTAAATCTTTAATACATTATGTACTTCATTTTTTATTATTTTTATTATTTTGATTCATAATGTGAAACCCATATTTTTATCTCATCCCTAAAATCCATGAGTCCTACCTAACCCAATAGCAAGGCAACCTATTGGTTTTTAAGCTCGAAATCAATTTCCATCCCCTAATCCATTAATCCAATAATCAAACCTAGTCGAGCTTCTTTATTGTGTCAGCCATGATTGAATTCGAAGCGTATGAATAGAGTGGCAGTCTGGGCTCTGGCACCGGACGAAAAAAGAGAAGCATGGGGCACTGTTGAACAGTGATGTTGTGCTGATACCTAAGTTTGGTCAACCCCTATCTCTCCAAAATTTTATTACTCCTTAATTGACAACCAATAGGTCCCGTTTTCAGAGATTTTTTAAAAAAACAGAAGCAGATTTATGTTTGTTTACAATCATAAAAATCAATTTTTTTTAAACTAGTTAGTTATAAAAACTGATTTTTTTCCAGAAGCAACTCAAAGCTGCTTTTTATTTTAATCCCAAAAATGATTTTTTTCTGCTTCTGATTATTTTCAGAAGCAAAAACAAACACACTAAAAACATAAAAAAAATCATTTTATGGTTAAAAAAAATGATTTTTTTTAACAAAATAAGCAATAACAAACGGGCTCATAATTGGTTAATAACTTTTCTATTACTCCCATCCGATAAAAGCCATTCAGCTTATTCCAATATCTGCCCTAGTTGGACAAAAAAAGTAATAAAAAATACACATGTAGAATTAAATATTAACTTTTTGGTGGCACTTCATCTACCACGTCAACGAAAGCTTCCTGAGGGCAGGGACCAGTTACGAAGTTTTAAAACGCTTGAAAATCAGAACCAAAGGAAAAAAATTGGAGGGACTAAAATCAAATCTCGTCCTATTTGAAGGGACCAAAATATTATACCCTAATCAAAAACTGAAAATTATATATTAAAATACGTATATTTAGCTGTCTAGGAAGTAAGAAAAATCTCCTATCTTATATCATTATACATATACAATTTCATTAATATGAGTTATTAATATATCTTAATTTAATTATATTTTTAATATTATAATTAATGTGATATATAGTTAAAGGTATAATCTAAGTCTCTTAGACTCTAAAAGTACCTAATATTTTCTTTTATTATAATACGAAATTTTCAAATCTGTAACCCTTTATTTATCATTGGTTTAAATATGTTTTCGGTCTCAAAAAATATATTATTATTTTGTAGTTTGACCATTCTGTATTGTTTCTTGATTTTGCTTTACGTTTTTTTTTTTTTTTGTCTCTTTCATTATTGAGCACCAGTTAAATGCTTACATAGCAAACAGATATTCGTATGTATATGTATGTCGTGTATTAGTAGGATTTAGGAATCTCAATTTACACTCATCGATCCTTCGGAGCCCTGTGGGCAGGGAATGGGATAAGGAAAACCAATTTGGATTCTCTCGTGCATCCTACCTCTCCAACAACAAAAATGAGAGTAGGAGGTGAGAGAAGTTAGAGAGAAAAATGAGAAAATGGTAAAGAAAAAGAGAAAAAGTAAGAGAGAGACACAGAGGATGTAGAGAGGATAGCAAAATCCAAATCCAAAGAAAAACATGCTTCCCAAGTTCCTATAGCGGGTATCAAGGTTGGGGAAGGGGAAATAAGAGCACCAGCATCGCAGGGTGCTTACCTGATTCTTAACTTATGAGTCGGGTGCTTGTTTGGGTTGCTATGATGGAGTGAGTGCTTATATAAGAATTGGAGAGAAAAAGTGTTTATACAAACACCTCTCCTAGGTCCTTTTAATTTTTTTAATAATAAATTAGTTGCAAAATAAAATAATTATTGATAATGTAAGGATGTGAAATTATTGATGGGATCCATTTATGAACTTTTTAGAAGTTGTTGGGTTGAAGAGATGAGGTACTTAAATTAATAAAAAATAAAAATAGGTGATGCATAATAGTAGAACTCATTTAAGAACTCTAAAATGGGGTGCTGAGATGAAAATGCTCTAAGTCGGCCCACTGCCATCCGTACGTGGCAGTGTTTAGTGACTTCCTTTACCATGTAAAAACTTAACACAAGCTTACTAACCATAAAGACTAGAATCGATATTTTGAAAAAAAAATTTGAACTAAAACTAAAAAAAACAGTATTATATTTTCAAAGAACAAAACCACATTTAAACTTCGGTTTGATGCACTCTCATTATAAATTCTTTTAACTCGTTATATTGTCGTATGTATAACTTTTGAGGTAATACTAATTATTATAAGAGTTAAATATTTTTTTTGGGTGGAACTAATTGTAATTAGAATCCTTGGTTCTATAGGGGATCCATAGAGTATCCCACAATCTTAGATCCATTTGGACATGTTATAAGACTTATATGTGTTCCGATATTTAGTTATAGTAATGGTTCTTCTTCTCTTCCTAAAGATGTGTTTTGTGTGATTTAAATCGAGGTTCTCTTCCACGAGATCAGTATGCAAAATCAAATGAGCCACACCCATTAAGTGAGAGTCAAATATTTTAATGTCATGACAATGTATAATTGGATGATGGTGTAAAATAATTCCATTAGGATTTCATCAAGTTTTCGTTTGAGTCATGTTAAGTGATCTTTCCCCTTATGCATTCTCAATTTATGAGCTTTCTTGAAAAATTCAAATAGGTTCTTATATATTTTGAGGACTCTAATAATCCTGATAATAAAGACGTGTGAGATCAAGGGACTCAAGTATATTTTTTTTTATATAATTCTAAGGACCCAATAATTTTTTGGTTTAACTATTGAGTAGGTTCCTGAACTATTTGAGAATTTTCAAATAGGTCTCTATACTAAAAAAATTTGTAATTGGGTCCTTAAACTTTTAGAAAGTTTTCAATTGGGTCTCTATACTAAAATTTTTTTCTAATTGGGTCCCTGAATTTATATGAAATTTTCAATGGAGTTCCTGGGGTAGGGTTCCGTGAAGAGGTCTTTAAGTTTGCTGATATGAAATGTGACCTGGAATTCCCCCAAATTTATATTTAGGGTTGCAAGAGACCAAAATGTTGAGCTAGAAAACCAAAACGTGACCTGCGATTATTTTTCCTCCATCTAAACAAATAGTTCATTCCTTCCCCGATTTATGTTTTACTGTTATATATCTTCCACCCAAACTGCTCATAAATGGTCAGCTTGGATGAAATAAGTTATATTCCGTCCAATTTAATATATCACTAACAAATTTTATAATTTAGGGACCTCATTGAAAATTTTATATAAGTTCAGCGACCCAATTAAAAACTTTTTTAGTTCAGGGACCAAATTGAAAACTTTATAAAAGTTCGAGGACCCAATTACAATTTTTTTAGTATAGGGACCTATTTGAAAATTCTCAAATAGTTGAAGGGCCTACTCAATAGTTAAACCTAATTTTTTTTTATAAGTTTAGAGATTTATTTGATTTTCTTTTTAAAGGTTCAAGGACAAGTGGAACAATTAACCCTATTTTTTTTTTAAAAATAAATCTTTTGGAAGAAAAGAAATTTACAAGCTGGCGGGGATGGAGGTGAAATTTTTATAGGAATAATAGGCGCCAGGGTAATGGATGAGCACGAAGCAATAAAACTTTTCAATAATCAGTGCCCATTTTTCAGCAGCAAATGCTGATGACGATCACGAAATGCACAAGTTTGAACCTTGCGGTTGCGGAACCGTCAACCTAGTCACGCTGCACTGCATGAAGTAACGCTTCAATGACGACACGACCGAGACC
This sequence comes from Echinosophora koreensis, assembly GCA_035048595.1. Lineage (NCBI taxonomy): Eukaryota > Viridiplantae > Streptophyta > Magnoliopsida > Fabales > Fabaceae > Echinosophora > Echinosophora koreensis. The sequence goes on along the minus strand of JAPCYP010000019.1, from coordinate 3,577,044 downwards.
CAGGAATAGGGTCCTTGCCATTCGTCGTGCTCCTGATGGAAGCGCCTTTCAAAAATGGTATGTATCTTCGTTTTTCATGAATGTCACACATTAATGCTCCCTTTTTTTTTTTTTTTTAGTCCTTATAGTGGTTTCCTTGTATGTCCTTTTTTTAAGGTTGTTCCTCATGCTTATCACATTTCTGGGACCTGGCTGTTTTATGTGTGTGTGTATATATATGTGTGTTTGCAGTGGAACATGTGGAGTATCAGTGGCTGTTGCCCTGTTTGATATGCACGATTGTGAATCCAAGATGGATAACAGGAATTCGAAGAGGTTCAAGGGAATGACCGGATTGCCAACTCTCCCCAAAACTACTACTCAACATTATAGGGACCAGCCTGCTTCCCCTTACCGTTTGTTTATGTAACATTCTAATTTTTCTCACTTTCAACTTTAATTTTTATTCTAAATCTTTGTAATTGTATTGTTGAAATTTCAGTCTACTGCTTTTTTTAAATAAATAAAAAACATTTTTGAAGATTTTATAGTGTTAATTGCTGCTGATATGTGCATATTTTAGCAATTTTTTTCCCCTTACTCCCTGTTGTTTATCTGTCATTTATGTATGGATTGTTGTATTCTAAACAGTATTGTTTGTAAATATGTTTCCTGTTTAAACTTGATCTCACTTGAGATTCTTCTCTTTGTAGCCATGTTTTCCTTTTAAAAATATCACCTTTGAGATGTTAATTTATTTCTTCTCTATATTCACTAACCCCAACTTTCGTTTTTAGTTGAATGGAATGGAGTTTTTGCATGATTGGTTTATAGTAAAAGTCATGCTGTATTGAATAATTTTCTTTCTCAGGGAAAGCTTTATGAAGGGTCATGAGAAGGAAAATTTCCTTGAAATGGATAGGATGGGGTTTGAGAAGTGGAAAAACATGTCCAAGGAGGTGAAAACCTACCCTATTTTTTATGTCTTCAATGTGAAATTTGTATTCCTTTGGAGCATAACTTAGCTTTCTCTTCAGGAGAAGTATCCATATGTTTATCGTGCTAAGCTGCTGGACGATTTACACCAAGAAGCTTTGAATAGGGAGGCTAATGAAATGATAAAGGTAACTGGGCAATGGCAATATTGATTGTTTGATTTTTTTTTGGGTATATGTCAATGTTGAAATTTATGCCCTTCGAAATTTATTATGGCTTGTTGATTTTTGGATCTTCAGAAACTATCCATTGAAGTTTCAAATTGTTATTTATCGGCTCTTGAGACACTTGTGTAGTCGTATTGTACAGTTACACTTGGGCATTTTTAACACCTTAAGTTGATTTGAATAATTATCAAAGATAAGGAAAGAGGTGGAAATTAGGCCTGGTGTACTCCTTTTTGTTCACACCAACTGTCATAATATTGTGATCCTCATATTCAAATGAAATTGATGCTGTCCATTCTTTCAAATGTGAGATTCCCACTGTATCCGTGACAATTTGATTGGTTTAGGTGGATGATGAAGCTGATTCTGCAATGGTTGGGAAGATTGATAAGGTTTGCCTACTTCTAATCTTCGGTGCATATTCCAACTTTTACACTCCGGTTATGTAGTTACTTTTACACAAACATCATTTTCAGTTATGGCTTGTTTGAATGGTTTACAGTTCCATTGGATCCGTGAATTATCTTCAGAATCAGAGAGCTCAGCAAGTTCTAGCACAGCAACTTCTAGCACAGCAACTTCTAGCAGTTAAATATTACTGGTTTTACAATAATGGTAAACATATCTTTCCTCCATTCTCCTTGTGTTTGAATGCTTCTTTTTTCGAATCCACCTCATCGTTTAATTGTGAGTTTCAATGCCATTCAGTTTATGTTTTTTTCCATAAAATCTCTGGTTATGTCTCATTTGCTTATAATATTCTTACTGTTTCCTTGTGCATTGAACAACCATTTCCTACGCCTCACCTCATGATTTACTTTAAATTTTGGATACTGAAATCATGGACATCTGAGGATGCTCAATAAACATGGAGACTAGATTCTATTTCTCTCACTTTATGTTGAAGGCTGTGCTTAATGATACTATCATATTGGCAATGATGGAAGGTTTTAGTTGCTTGCAGTTTCTAAAAGGCAAGTCATTTGGCTGTTTCACAGGAACCATAGTCTGGAATTTGTAGTTTCATACCGGTGAAGGTCTTACTTGCATCGTGGAGCTTGAAGACTATAGTTACTGGTTCTTTTGCTGAAGTGTAATTTAACAAAGGATGCTGTAGTGAAATGTTGGTCCAGTTTTATTTGTGTTTTGCCAGTGTAAATGTTGCATCTTGTAAGAAGTTTAAATCTTTAATGGGAAATGAGTCATTTGATGTGATGTTGCCAGATGAAATGGTGAGGTTGCAGGTTTCTACAATTCTGTTATTTGAACCCCAAGAATTGACACCTAGATGACATCTAACTTATATTTGCATCCGACATTCTAGTTTTACATACAGGATACCTTGATATTCATTCATACTCACATCCCAAATGGTGTCATATCCTGTGTTAAAAAAAAAAAAAAAAAATTTCCTAGGTTTCTAGTATCCACAACATCTAGTTTTTATGAATCAGTGAAAGAGGACAGTGCAGACATGTTTGCCATCCAAATACACTCTCACGTGTCACGATTGGTCACTTGGTTTTCCAAGCTTATTCCTTATTCCAAATTATGGCATTATGAGCAAGAAAGCTAGTCACTGCATTACATGAATGTAGAACAAAACTAGATTTAAAGCAATTAATTCATGAAATGATAACATGAATATTACTAAGAATGACAGATTTCTATCATTCTCTCAAGTAGTCAATGACATGCTTTGCATCTTCAGCTATATGTTCTTGACACCAAGCTACCATATGAAATTTAGGCCTTCTTTTGCGGTTAAAATTTCACTCTCTAAAATTTGTTTGCTTTTGTAGCCATAATTAAAAGCTTCATTCTAATCTTTTAAGATATGGTAATATCTTATTATTATTTATCTATTTTGATTCTTTTAAGCAGTAGGCACATGTTTATAAAATGTTATTTGAATGATTGTTTTGAAAAAGTTCTTCCCAAGTTTGCTACGCATTTAGTAACAAAGTTGCCGAATATATATATATATATAGTTGTGTTCTAAAAAAAAAAAAATCAAAATCTAACCGTGTTTAGCCACAACGAAAGTAGATTGTATCCTAGGAGAATTTTATTACAAGGTCAGAGACTTGAATTAGAGTTTTACCTAATCACAATCCTGACCCGAGTGTTACAGCTTTATCTTTGAGAATATCCGATATAGTAAAAAAAAAAAAAAAAGGAACAAGTTTGCCATCTTAAAAGCTATATCAAAGTCAAAGATACACCACATAGGAAGTTTAATGTCATATAGATTTTGCTTATTTGCTAATGATATTTTTTCAGGGATAACGCATGGTTTGCTAAAAAGGAAATAAAAAAGAGTAAGTTACATGCGTAAAATACATTTAAGTTGTGTCTGAAATGATTGAAAATTGGAAATAATTTGATTTTTTTTAGATCAAGGCAATCAGGCATGCAGGAAATAATTTGAATTGATTTTAAAAATAAAATTCTATACTTTGAAGTTATTAAAAAGTTGAAATTTCAATTGATTTAGAAATTCATTTTATGTTAAAATTTGTTATAAATGGAATTCATTTGATTTTTTTAATATGTTTGAAATTAAAAAAAAAATGATATTTGAATTGATTTATAAATTAGAATTTCTGTTTGGACTTCAAAAGTTAGAGCGTTGAAAAAGCGAAAATATTTTTTTTATAATAAAATCTTATCAAATATGATTGAATTATTACCCAAAAGCGTTTGGATGAGATGATATGAGTCTCTTCCAGTTTAACCAGTAGTCTTGAGTTCAAATCCTGACTCTGAGAATGTAGCGACGTTATAACTCTTGAGAGAGAACTTTTTCGCCTTTGTGGCATTATCCAGCTCGAAAGATTAGTCTTTGAGTTGCACGCTGGAATACTCTGGGAATCAAAAAAATACATGGTTAAATTATTGAGATTTGATCTGATTTCAAATAACATTTTACCCCGACTAGCTATTCAATTTTACTTCTCATGCCTTATAAGCTAACTTGACAATAAGAAACATTATAGGGATAAAAAATTAAAATAATAAAACAAAATAAAATCAAATTAATTTTAAATAACAATTGATTTCGAAATCAATTAAAATTAAAATTCTTTAATGAATTCCAAACATAAAATTTGATTTATAAATCATATCAATTAATTCATTTTAAATCAAATAAATTCATAAATTTTGTCTACATCATACTCAAATTTGAAACTATTAAGGGTTAAATGATTTATCTATTTGAAATTGAATACTAAAGATATCTACTATATTTGATAATTGATATTGATATAAGATATTGGTTCAAAAAAAAGAAGATAACTGATATAAGATATAAGATATTATATTATTATATATATAAACAAGTGAAATTCATAAAATTTAAAATTCGAATTATTTTCTATTTTTAAACCTTCTATATACAGGAGACTCCTTTTTTTTAACATTTCAACCTGAGAAAGAAAACATTCATGAGTGAAATCTTAAAACAGCACCTATACTACACTACACCAACGTTAGTTGTTGTTCACCGTTAACGTTTGTCTTGCGTTGTGTACTTTTTTCATGAACATGTCAACTTTTGCTCATTTCAGAACCTCTTCTCATGCAATTCCTACCCACTCTTTTGGTCTTCCATCCTCCTCTTTCCATTGCCATCTCACACTTTTGGTTTGCAATTGTTTCTCGTTCAACTTTCCTTTTGTGTTATCCACATATACTCTGATTTTTACTATATTTTCTTAAAACTTTTGCAGAGAGTAAAGCATTTGGGACTGGTTAAGAATGGCTTGGTTTTCTGTTGCTTTTCTGGGTCTAATGACTTTGGCTCTGTTAATGGGTTGCCACTCACACCCAACGAGCTTTTTGTGCAGGAAGTACGTTTTCTTCTTCTCATTATTCGTCTTTGTTGAGTGTTTGAATTCATACTCCATCGATTTTTAGTTGTTCCATGAATCAACATCAGTGTTTTGGGGACTACCATGAATCAACACTAGTGTTTCCCGTACAATTTCTGAAAATAGGAAACAAAATGAAAACAAAGCGGTAGTTTTGTAATTATTTCTGAAAAACAGTATATGAAAACCATAATTTGGAAACAAAGCAAACAGATCCTAAGAGTGTGATAACATAGAGTTGTGAAAATGAGAATTCAGAATTCATTTCATTGAGTGAGTACAATGCTCATACAATCTCAGTTAATATGTACTCTTAAATTTGTTGTCTTCACCATATTAATGCAATCTTATTGTTGAAACAGTGAATTATAGTAATATTGAGTATTATTTTTCAGGGCAATGCTAGTAAGTTAAATGTTATGTTAGTTTTTTCCTTTACTAGGTTTGAATCTTGAACCTCCTGTTCACTAACACCTTATACCCTTAGCTTATACCAGTTGAGCTACCCAACCCTGATATCGAGTGATTGGAACTTATGGCTTCTACAAAGATTTAATACCTTAATTCTCTTTGACTTTGTTTCATGTTTTCTTCCAGGCTATGGGAGTTGAATATGGGGAAGGCTTAGAGATTTCTAGAGCAGATGGACCATCAAAAGTTGATGTGGTAAGGGATTTTTGTTACTATTAACATTTCTGGTTTTCCTTTAGACTAAGGGGGATTCAATTCAATACAATGCTTCCCGTAGCAAGCATACTGTAATTTATGAATGAAGGATGCTAATTCTTATTGAAAATAGGACAATTTGAACGACAAATTGCAAGATGGGTTTCTTCAGCGTATGTATGCTGGGAAGCCAGATGAAGCATATGGTCTTATCTTCTCGTGGGACAATGTGGTGGTAAGTACTTTCAACTCAATCAGAATAGGGATTTTTTCCATCAACTGAAATCATGCAAAACTTGCTGTCTGTGTCTCTCGAATCTTGTTGCATGTTTTGGACATTTATTAAGTGATCGATTAAAATTGGGTTTGTGATATTTATGGTGATCATGAAGAAATTTATATTGTTGTGGTTGTTAATTACTTGTGAGACTGACTACTATAACTGAAAGTATTGAGATGAGAAAATCATGAGTCACGACCACACAAAATCATACAATTGGTTTACATTAATATATTCCTTGATATAACAGCATGCAATCTATTTCAGGCTGATACTAGAGCTCTGAAGAGGAAGGCATGGATGCAGCTTGCCTCAGAAGAGGGTATGTTAAATTGAAAGATTCATTTTCCCTATTATTTTAATTACCCTTTCAACTGTTTTCTGTTAACTTGTTCACTTTCACCCTTACTTTTACTTTTGGTAGTTAAAACTTCAAGTTCTTAACATAATTTGATTGGAAGTTTTTCCATTTCACCCCATTTCCCATTCACTTTTGAAGGGAACACAGTTAAAAAAAATGTATACATGGGGAAATTCCAATGGTTTTTATTACTTCCTTCATATTAATGAGTCCAAACAAGTAATTGGGTGCCTCCTTCCATTATTTCCCATTCCATGACCTTCTGTCAATCCAATTCAGAGTGAATAATTAATGCGAGACGCTTCTCGTTTTAACGAATGACTGCATTATTTAATCTATTAAAGAAGTTCAACTAACAAAGGGAAACCTGTCTCTGTTCATGTGCTTACGGAGATTCGGAGAATAGATAAGGATGCGCACACTTCTTATGCTGATTCTTAATTATGCAGGGAAGGATATTCCTGAAGATGATGATATTGAAAGATTAATGCTTCGTGCTGGTATTGACCATATGTTGCATAAGGTATGGGACTAATGGACTATGCTATTGCTTTAGGATTTGATTGCATATCTCAATGTGTACATATAAAACTTATGACATGTTTTGACTATTGACTATATTATTTTCATATCTGTAGTTTATCCACAATTTTTTTTTATCATTTCAGTCTCTTCTAATATGTAGACTAGGGACTGTTTTTTCCTATCATTGTCTTGTTGAAAAGGAAAATAGAAAATGAAAATGAAAATCTTGCAGATATGAAGTTCAATTTTACGATATGGTTAGTTGATTTATGTGAGCATTGAATCATAAAGAAACGCTTTCTGAAAGATAACAGCATAAATGAAAATCTCAAGTCTTGCTTTAAACATATATAGATGTTATTTTCGCTAACTAGCCTTTGTAAATTATTTGCAGCATTTTCTCTGTGATACGACAGAAAATGAGTTGAACAGACTGAAATTGAGGTTTTCTTGGTTATATTATGATAATCTTCTGAAAGTAAGCTACTGCCTTGATTTTTTTGAGCATTATTATCTATTGTCATAGAGGCTTAAACCTGAGTCTTCTTGCTTAAAACTTTGCCTAGCTTGAAAGGCCAATCGAGGGCCTCAAGGACTGGTTGGATGCAGTGCATAAAGCTCACATACCCTGTGCTGTTGTTTCAAGTCTTGATAGAAGAAACATGGTAGAAGTTTTGGAACGAATGGGGCTCAATAAGTATTTCCAGGTTAGTAATATTTGAGCAGGGTTAACACTGAAAAATTTATCATAGAAATCAAGTGTTACCTTCCTCCCTTAAACATGCCATAGTCACATTGGTTCAAATAGCAAATGTACTTGATCTTGGATTGTACTACAAAACTAGAGATCTTATTTCTTTTAAATCATCACCAATCACTACCTATTATAATATACTTAATATATACATATAACTTAGCACACTCATGAAATTACATTATGCTGATTATCTCATTTTGAGTTGCAGGCCATTGTGACAGAAGAGGATGGAATGGAGTCAATAGCTCATAGATTTCTTTCTGCTGCTGTTAAGGTACGCAAAAGTTTTTTGTGACAAATGAGTTGGGACACCACACTAAGTGTATTAAAATATAAAAATATAGTATTGATGTTAAAAAATATTGTTCAAATAATAGAACTCATCAAGAAATAGTCTACTCTACTATATGATCATGACGAAGTATTTCAGGCTTGGGATCATTATTATTTCTACTATTACTATTTCATTGGAACCTTTTTTCCACTTGTCTTTATACCACATAATGTAATTAATATAATTAAATTTTAGCAAGTTTCCTGCCCTATTAATACTGCACATATTTTCTCTGAAAGTGAAAGTTAATTATGGTCTACTAGTCTCGTGATAAAACATGGACCATAGCACAGGATTCATAATAAATTTTCAAGACTGAGTTCTCTTCGATTTTGAAGTTGAATGATATCATGAGGGCAATGATCATTGAGTTGTTTACTGCAAACTAAGACAAGAAAAAAGATCATGTTTTTCAAAGGCGTGGTTGATTGTGGTTTTAGTTTTAAGAGTCAAAGTGTAATACTTCGCATGTTTTTTAGAGATATCATAATTCATAACTAGGGGAGTAATAGCTTACTTCATCTCATAGCTTATAATCTTCTTTTTATTCTTTATAGGGCTCATTGTATATGGCTTGAGTACTCCCAGTACTCCTTTAATATAATTTTGCTTATCAAAAATAAAAATAAAATTCATAACTAGAATCTTCCATTATTAGATGAAGTTCCTAATATGATCTTACTTAAGCATGACAAATTTGGACTACCATTATTTTATTTCTGTTAATTTTCTTATCTTAGTTATATAGTTAAATACCTAAGGGTTAAGACCAGTAGCAAGAGCCAATTGTTTAGATCTGGTTTACAATGAATTGATTTTGATTATGACGTTGATTTACTCTGCAAGTCTGTTATGGATTTGGAATATCTTACTATTTCGAATTTCTCTACAGTCTAAATAAATTCTCATTCTTTCTACAATTTCCTGCTAGTGTTTTTTTACCTGTTTGCCTAATTGGCTAGTAATTGCATTGCAGCTGGATCGGAAACCTTCAAGGTGTATAGTTTTTGAAGATGATCCTAGAGGAGTAATTGCTGCACACAACTGTACAATGATGGCTGTAGCATTGATGGGAGCTTGTCCTAAGTGAGAATAATTTACATTTTTGTATAAGTAAGGCGATTAATATGAATATCATGATCCATGAATCATGAACATGTTAGTCATGCATGCATATATGTACAATTTGATGCATGCATGTAAAACATTATTTTCCAAGTACATGATATATAGAAGTCAGTAGAAGTTCAATTTGGAATTTGGGTTTGTGTCAGCATTCCAGAACTAAAATTGGTTCAGCATATTTCTCTTTTGTGAAATTAATGACAGACGGTAATTTCTATTATGTTGTACATTTTATTCTCAGAAATTGATTGATGTTGAAATCTGCAGGTATGATTTGGAGCAAGCTGATATTGTTGTTGATAGCTTTAGTGAACTTTCTGTGATCAACTTACGAAGACTATTTGCTGACAATACAATTATGGATCCGCAGGAGCAGATCATAGGGAATGCTCCTTTGAAAAGAAAACTTAGGGTGTGTTTGGGAGTGGGGAGGGAAAGGAACAGAAAGGGTTTGAGAAGGAAGGGACACAAAAGGGAAGATTATAACCCTCCAAATCCTTTATAATTCATTATTTTTTAATAAAAGAACCAAAGTCCTCGAATTTAGGGAACTAAAGAAATGAACTAGAATAAGATTTTGGAGAGTTATTTTTCCTTCGCAATCCCCCCCCGACTCCTAAACAAAGCCTAAGTAGACACTATTTTCTAATTTGTTTTCCTTCTTATTCTTTTTTCTTGCCCTCTTCAAATTGCCTTGTAACTAAATATTTTGTAGGTTAATTATTTGAGGGTAAAATGAAATTGTTATAATATGATCGCATATTTTCTATTTCATTTTTTGCCTCCAATTTTGCGACATTGATCACATGTTCTCTTGGAGTATGCTGTTTTAGGCATTAAAAAAAAGGTTTTGGTGCTCAAAAAAATAGGTCAGCTAAATAAAGTAAATCGATTTTTTTTTAGGTTCAGGATGGAATCCCGAGTAACCCCATAGTCGAAAGTCATAATACTAATCTTTCAAAAAATGTAAAATATCAGTTAAGGGACAACTCATTTACCCATATATACAACTATATACTCATTACTAATTACCAAGATTCGAACCTTGAATATATAGTTAATGGATCCAAACTATTAACCACTCGGATCACAACTCGTGGGTAATAAATTAAATCGATTGCTTAATAGTTTAGTGATAAAAAATGTTATGGAGAAGATTCGTGATATCATTGTAAAGGGAGAGGGGAAATGAGAGAGGGAGGGAGGCAATTTGATTGCTATGGTGCTTTCGAAATTTGTTTGCAGAGTGAAACTTTTAGTGCAGATGGTATTAATTACTTTGTTTATTTATCGTATATGCAAATAAAATTATTATTATTATTATTATTATTATTATTATTATTATTATTATTATTATTATACATCTGTCTACATAAAATTATAATATATAATTTTATGATATATATATATATATATATATATTTATTTATTTGTGTGTGTGTAAGATATAAAGTCATGTGACTTTTTTAAATAATTACATGATTATTGACTAATTTTTAATTTTAATCATGTATATAAAATTTAATTACCAAATACTGTCTCCTCTCATCTCTATTGCTAAAATGTAACCATATACGATTTGAATTCCCACATCCTTTACAGCATTTTTATTGATACTAAACAATATTCTCTTTTATTTATTGCGATAAATCGGAGCCTTTAAATAAAAATTACACATTCAAATCCTTTAAATGAAGTCTATTTGTTTTGATCCTAAAGCAAAGGGAAGAAGAGATTGAACAAAAAAAAGTAATTTTTTTTTTTTAAAAGTCAAACATTTCTGATAAAATGTGATAATTTTAATTGGTCTTATATTCAAAAATACTTTCACAAAAAAAAAATTAAAATTGCATTCAATTAATTCCTTAATTGAAAAATGAGGATATAAAATTTGAAATTATTCATAAAAAAAAATTATAGCGGAGACATATTTTGTAATTTCCATGGTGGTATTGCTGATGACATGGCTAGTGAGATTAGGTTGGTGATTCCCCCCTTATCTTCCATTTGGAGCGAGAAGAAGAGGAGGAGGAGAGGGAAAGCAGCTCCAAGAAACAAACATGTCGAGCTTCAGCTCCATCATACCCTTCACCAATGCTCCCACAAGATCATGTTTCAATTTTTCCTCCAAATCTAAGCACCCAATTACTTGTTCCATTGGAGGTATTCTTTTTCTTTTTCTTTTTCTTAATTCCCACCAAATTAGGGGTTTATTTATTTATTTATGTGATTCGGTATCTGAATTGAATTGTGGAAATTGACAGTTGCTGAAGCAAAGAGCACAGTAGCTTCTGCTGAACCACTTTTGCTTAACGCAGTTCGTGGCATAGATATTGAGAGACCCCCAGTTTGGCTCATGAGGCAAGCTGGGAGATACATGAAGGCACGTTTATGCATTCTTCTTCTATAAAAGATAGAGTCTTTATGGAATCCAGTTCACACTTATGGGTTTATTCATTTCACAACTGTAGTGGGATTCTGTTGCTTTGTGGAAAAGAAACTGAACTTGCATTTCCCAGTTTTACTCAGCACTCTGGTTGCTTCACTTTTGTTTCTTTGTCAGTTGTGAATTTAAATGCCAATATCGCATTCAAGAGTACAATTTGCATCAATATAGTTAATTGTTTGTTACATGCCTGTTAACATCTTCAACCACATGCTTTGCAAAGTTACTCTTGTTTTTGGATTCTTGTGGCTTGCAAAGTTGTTATTGGCTGTCATCTGCATTTGTGAATTTGATAGGATGTGTTTTTTTTTTTTCCTTCTGAAAATAGATCTAATTTGCTGACCTTTATTAACCAGAGTTACCAAATCATCTGTGAGAAATACCCTTCATTTCGCGAGAGATCTGAAAATGTTGATCTTGTAGTAGAAATTTCATTGCAACCATGGAATGTTTTCAAGCCTGATGGGGTAAGGCAACTCTCTAGCACTCATCTACATTTTTATGCCATTGCGGGACATTTTTGTTAGCCTACTTTTTGTGTTATGGGTCTAATACTATATTTTCATTGTCATTTTGGTACATTTATTGACAGGTGATTTTATTCTCAGACATCCTTACTCCACTTTCTGGAATGAATATACCCTTTGATATTGTGAAGGGTAAAGGTCCTATCATATTTGATCCTATTCGCACAGCTGCCCAGGTTGATGAAGTGCAAGAGTTTGTTCCTGAAGATTCAGTTCCATATGTTGGTGAAGCGCTGACAATTTTGAGGAAAGAGGTCTGACTAGCCCTATGTCCCTTGAAGTTTCCACCTTTGAATATCCGCTTTTGTTCATTTCACACCAAATTCCTTTTACAGCAATAGCCTTTCAGTATGGTCAAGTGCCACATGACATGAAATTATTTGTTTATTTAAGTAAAAAGGCACCCCCTGCATTTTGTCGATGGCCACTGGCTGTGTATATAGGTGGAGGGTTGTAATGACGTGGAAAAAGTGATTGCAGGCTTCTGTTATGTGTTACCCGAGTGAATGTGTTACAGAACAACTTATTTTGCCAAACTAACCATCCTGCATAGCTACTCAGATAGTATGGGTTGATCTGTACGGTGATAGTATTAAATAGTTGTTTGTTTATTGTTACTTGATATCCGAATTAATGCATAATGCCCTTATGTCTTATTATCTTACATAATATCAAAGTTGTAGTATTGATTGCAGGTGGATAATAAAGCTGCAGTCCTTGGTTTTGTTGGGGCTCCATTCACCCTGGCATCATATGTGGTTGAAGGTGGTTCATCAAAACACTTCTCAAAAATTAAGAGATTGGCTTTCTCTGAATCCAAGGTAAACCTGAATTCCTGTTGGCATACCGATGGTTACCTTGATAGGATTTTAGTTTTCAGCTCTCGTGAATTGTGATGGCTTGACTAACGCTTGACCCTTTTCTTATTTAATCTAATATATTGAATATTTATGCAAGATAGTGAGATTAATGTATGACAGGTGGAAACTTCTCTATTTTACTGTCCCACTAAGGCTTGTAAATGATTAGTTTTGCTTGAAAAGTCTGTCTTTCATTGAACTGTCATTATTTCCTTTATAAACACATTTATTTTTATTGAACTGTGTTTCATCCACAGGTCCTCCACTCATTACTACAGAAATTCACGACGTCAATGGCAAGATACATTCAATACCAAGCTGACAATGGAGCTCAAGCTGTTCAAATCTTTGACTCATGGGCAACAGAGCTTAGTCCTGTGGATTTTGAAGAATTCAGTTTGCCTTACTTGAAGCAGATTGTAGATACTGTGAAGAAAACACATCCCCAACTCCCTTTAATCCTCTATGCAAGTGGCTCAGGGGGATTGCTTGAGAGGCTAGCTTTGACAGGTGTGGATGTAGTTAGCTTGGATTGGACGGTTGATATGGCCGACGGTAGGAAGCGGTTAGGACCAAATATAACAGTCCAGGGTAATGTGGATCCTGGTGTTCTTTTCGGTTCAAAAGAGTTCATCACTGATCGAATAAACGATACTGTGAGAAAAGCAGGTAGAGGGAAACATATCTTGAATCTTGGTCATGGCATTGTAGTAGGAACACCTGAGGAAAATGTTGCCCATTTTTTTGAGGTTGCCAAAGGAATCAGATACTAAGAAGCTAATTTTCGTCGATTCACTTTTTCAATCTTAGTTGATTTTTGTATGAATCATTATAATTTATATAGAAATGTGTGGCAGAAATTTATTTATTTTGTTAGACATCAAAAAAAAGAAAAAGAAAGAAGGATTTGCTTATTATGAAAATCGTGTAGGGCGAGCTTTAGAAAAATATACTTTTTGAATAGTTATTTACTTATTTTCAACAGCGCGAAAGACGTGTGCAATGGCGGGAACTTACCTTACCATGAGGCTTGTGATATGCATTGATCTTGAAATGAGACTGCCCTTAACTTCTTAGTACCTCAAAAGAAAAATGTTTAATGTTTCTTTAATTTTAGCTTTTCTTTAGAAAAGCTACATGTTATGAAAATCTCGTTGCACAACTTTTTCAATTTTTTTTTTACAAATAGATTACAGTTTTTAAGTTCATATCTCTTATTGGGGTATAATAGACGCTTATTCAAAATTCAAGTTTACTACATAATGTTGTTATTTTGATGTATAATTAAATTACATTGCACAGATTTTATCCTCATAAATATGTTATAAATTCCTATGTTAGCCACTTAGCCACTGAATAACATTTTAGTTCCATTGCAACTTTACTTTTTACCAAATGATCCAAAAGAGTCCACATCTAATGTTCCGCACTAGACTGATTTGATCAGGGTCAGGTATGCGCTAGTTCTTCAGCCCCTGTGTTGCGAGGATCCTAGAAGAACCACACCTCACAACGCAACACATGTGTGAATTTAACTATAATAAAACTTTGTATAATTAGTTGATTATAACATAACTACTAGAATGTTAGGGAACAACAAGAAGAGGACCATCGAGTAGACAAAGCATGTTATGTGTAACTGTAAAATAATAAGAACTCAGAAATTCAATATAAAGTTAAAGGACACAAAACTTATCTCCAATCAATCCATGTATCACAAAATGATATAATTAAGTTGAAAAGAATCTTTTTCTTTTCTTTTCTTTTTATATAGAAAGAATCTTTAAACATGCATAATTTATTTTGGTACATGTTTGCTGCTGATACCATTTCTCTCATAAGAGGATTTAGAACATGCAAAGGTAGGAGGCAGCATATCAAGAACTCTGTCAAAATCTGTTATTTGAAATGCGATACATGTCAAGAAACATTGCTAACTTCAACTCTGAGAGATATCCTTGCCAAAGAGATTGCTGATTCCCATCCCAGGATCACTTTGTTTTACAATAGACTCTCCAACCAAAACCTGCGGAAAAATAAAATGGTATGATTATTGAGAGTTGTCATCATACCTTTAAGGGTACCGTAACCGGGATGAGTTGTCAAACATTTATTGATTACATTTATTGATTGTTGATGATAAATGTTTGAAATATTCATTAGATATAACTATATGTTTGACAAATCACTCTAGGTACATTACCTTCTAAAAAATATATGGGTACTAGAGTAATCCTTTGTATTTATACATGCACATTGTAGGACACAGTTATTGGCAACACATGGGTTCCTGAAATTTAATTCCTGTATTGCTCAATTTTTATGACCAAAGAAGGTGCTACAAATAACATGATTGCAGAGGATTTGGTAGTAGACGAGTATTTTGGCTGATCCCACTAAATTTTTGTCTCCAACAAGTTTCCTTTGTGCTAATTAGGTCATTCAAACTTGACCCATTAGCTAAAGTGTCATGGCTGTATCACATTTCATGTAGCTGACCTAAGTATAAGGGATTTAGGGTAGTCACTGAGGCTTCTGTATGGATTAAGAAGAAGGAAAGTATGTCAATTATCATTTTGAAGATGTATAATCAGGTTTTAGTTTTACAGTATAGAAATGAAATCCCCAGTACTTACAGCTTTAACACCTGCTTCTTGTACATAGGCAATATCATCAGGAGTGAACAGACCAGATTCCCCAACAATCTAAACAAACCGTATAATCATTAGCAGGATATCAATATAAAATAAGTTCTTTAAAATAACTCTAAATATATAAGGGAAAGGCTACTTACAATTATGTCTTTGTCACGAATTATTTTGCCTCGCTCTCCTTCAAGAAGCTTCTTTGTGATGCTGATATCCAACTCAAATGTTTCTGCAGGCCCAAAAAAGAAAAGCTACAACTGATGAGTCATGCCATCAAGAAATTTTGCATTCATGGGCTTATCGAAACCCTGAATGACATAACCTGATAGAAGCAGAAAAGTCACAGAAACACATGTTGCCAGAAGAAGCATGCAGTATATAGATTATCCAAAGTTTTTAAAGTTTTTACAAGATTGTTGCAATAGGTAATAAAAGAATCTCAGAGACAGATAATCTATCCAAGTTAATGAAAGACAGAGAAGATGAAATAACTGAACTGGAAAAATATTCAGAAAACAAAAGCAACTGCAGAAACCGAAAACACATGTGATAGGAGGTTCCGGCAAATAAGCAGATCAAACATCAAAAGGGTACTTTAAAGTGCTAAGTAAAAGCCAATTCGCATAATTTGCTTATTATTAATCCTAATTCGAGTACAAGCAACAGAAAAAACATTCCATTCCATAAAAAATAAAAGTGTGTGTGTGTGGCTTTTTTTTTTTGAGGGGGGTGGGGTGGTCATAAGGCATACCAAGATTACGGTTATTGATGCCAATGAGCTCAATCCCCTCTATTCCAAGCACACGATCAAATTCTCTCTCATTGTGCACCTAGGAGAAAACAACATAAAATGTCAATAAATAAATTTCTTCTGACTTGGCCTCCATGAATCATGAATAAAAGATTCAGCAAAAGTAGACCTAGAGGATATAAGCAAATAAGAACATGCCATGCAGAATGAGAGATCTAACCAAATTATATCGGTCACTTTTGTATCTTAATATAAGTACTGGATACAGTGCAGGTATCACAATCACTAAGTCATTCATAACAACTCAAGGTTTCAATTAAAGCTAATTTGATTTAGGTCAGGTTCGAGCTTAAGTTTAGTCAATCTATAATGGTAAATCTAATACACTCCAATTCTTGCAGTATTGCTTTCAAGCACAGAATCACTACACTTAGGAGCTCATTGTTTATATATACACCATTCAAAACTCAAATTAGCCCACTTCAGGACCAAGTTTACAAAAGACAGGATAGGCTCAAAACTTGGCTCCAGGAATAAATTCATATTAAACATCAGATATCATTAAGCTTAAAACAAGTTTCATTAATGTTGGATGACACATCAAATTTAGGAAACAAATAAAGAAGCACAAACCTTACCTCAACAAGTGCAGTCAGTCCAAGTAACTTGCATATCTTAACCATGTATTTGATGTCAAGATCTGGTAAAACAGCAGCTATTAGAAGGACTGCATCTGCACCTTTAGTTCGAGCATAGTAGAGTTGCCATGCATCTATGATGAATTCTTTGCACAATAAAGGGCACTGCATATTTTTTCTATAGTCATCAACATGGACTACATAAAGCATTAGAGCGTAGAATAAACTCTAAGTCATGGATTAACACAATTCAGGAAGCAAACCTTTACTCCAGCCTTTCTTATTGCCTCGAGGTTATCAAAGCTTCCCTGGATCAAGAAAATCAAGATCGAGTTAGTTATCATTTACATGCAATATTAACAAGTTCTCAACCAACCAAATGTTACCTAGCAACACTCAAATTGTAAGGAGCTTCTAGTAAGTTCCAAGTTAGTTGGTTTACCTTGAAATACTTTTCATCTGTCAAAACACTTAGACATGCTGCTCCACCTTTCTCGTAAGCTTGAGCAATTTCAACCTATCACAGACAACATCTAAAATAGTGGCATAAAACATGAAGAGAAGAAATACAAACTTACAACAGTGTTTGAGAAATTGATTGAAGGTTATGCTAGGTGAAGTGATACTAAAATACTAGGAGACCAAAATACTCAATTTATTTAATGAGAAAACGTGACATCTTCCTGATACAATAAATTTAGAACAGTTCTTATTTTGAAGCAATTTTTCTTTCCAAACCATGAACTTGGACTAGTTATTAAGAAACAAATAAACTATCCAAAAACAGGTATCACATATTTTACAGTGACAATGTTATAATAATTAGTATTTATTTGGTCGATGGTTATCTTGGTCATGTGATATACAGCAAAAAATTCAATCACACTTAGGTAAGTTTGTATCTACATTTAACTGGGCTAAATGGAAGCAGATAAAATTTAAAAACTGCAGAATTGACTTCATAAATGCAATAGTAATAAAAGCAAACTTAGAGCGCATGTGGGGAGCAGGAATTTATTTTGATGGGCATCATCAAGCAAGGGAGAGAAATAATTAAAGTTAAGAGGGAAGCAAAAAGCCTAAGATGCTAAAAAGAATAAACTGATACATAGTAGCATGAAATAATATAAGACCTATCTCTACCAACATGACTCAGGTCAGCATCTATGCTGTAACAATTGGGAAGCCAAATCAAAAATAGATAGTAGAATAGTATAACCTACAAGATGCAGTGGGGTGCCAGCCAGTTGAAGCTGACTCAAATATTTCACACATGGAATAAAAAACAACTCCAGAATGTTACAAATAAAGTAGAAACATAAAAATTCTAGCCATAAAAATGATAGTGGAAAACACGGCAGACTTACCGGATCGAAGTCTTCTCTCAAGACACCTCTACTTGGGGAAGCCTTCTTCACTTCAGCTATCAGTCCTGGGAATCCAGTTCGTTCATTGGCTGCCCTTAGAGCACCAATGAAATCCCTAGCAGGTGGAGCATTTTCAAGGGCTTTCCTCAGCACACCGATGGGCCTTCTTTCTTTAAGCTGGAAGTAAAATAAGTTCCCAGTATTACAGGCAGTCTATTTCATCAAAAACAATATATTAAGAAATATAAAGCTCAAAGCAAATCAATCACAGTACTTTTGCAACTTCGGTGTCCTTGTTCCACACAATCTCTTCCAAGATGTTACGGGGTGTATTGCCCTCATTCTGCAACCGGAATTCAAAGGGTCCTACATAATGCAAAGGGGGTCCTGTTGGTGGCCTCCTCCTTATTCTTATACCCTGGCTAGCAGCAACTTCATTATGGAACATTGACACTTCCCATTCCTTAACTTTGAGAACATCTTCCACAGATTCACTAGATGTGGCTATTGCAGCTGAACCATCACTAGACTCCATCTAATCAAAACAGCCAAAACACCACACAATCCATAAAAACCACATGATCAAACTAACTAAAGTTCCTCATAATATAAAATTAGCATTCTTACACTCCAATTGAACCCTAACTCCAAAAAATAAGAATAAGAATAAAAATCAATATATGCAAAAATAAAAGAGACCCACGTTGATTCACAAAGAGACAGAATAAAAGGATACAAAAAGATTGAAAATTTGTCAAAATTTTCACCTGGGCTCGAACAGAGAAACTGAAAAAGGGGTTTCTTGTATAAATATAGACCCGGGTTGGAGGGAACCGGCTTCTGGGTGTAGAGGAGAAGTACGGGAGGGTCTGAAAGGGAGCCTTGAGAGAAGCCAAAGCTTCCATTTGGAATCAAGCTGAAGAGAAGGGGGTAGTGGGAAATTGAAGAGTTGAAGAAACTGAGAAACTGGAGCGAAAATTTATATGGCATGAAACATGGACACAGCCTTTCCCTCCTAAGGCCTGAACCTGTTGATGTTTTTTTCCTGGCTGAAACCACATAGTAGTTGGGGATTGTCGTTGGAACATAAAGAGAAAAATGTGCCAGAAAATGGAAAATAAATCAGTGGATTTAATTATATTATTATTATAAGCATTACCATCATTTGTATCTAGGTACAATTGTTTTTCAACATGGTAATAAAAAAAAGAAAAAAAAAATAGATACTCTGAATTTTATCAATTTTTTTTTTGCAAGAATGAGTTGAATCTAGAATAAATTGCTAGTCTATATTATTTTGATTTATTTAACAATTAATTTTCAATTGTGATAAGTTTTAGCTAATTTCTGTCAAAATTTTCCTTCTTTGTGAAATGTATATAGGATGATCAAACCACATATATTTGTGTATGGAGAAAACTAGTTGGAAGGGGAGAACTCATCTTATGTGTCCAACAGACTCCCTGATAGAGATTAGTCATTATTAATAGTGGTGGATACTTCATACCTATAACATAGTTATCCAACAAAAAAATCAAACCACATAAACAAATTACGAGGGATTTTTCGTGTGCTTTATAAACAAGAAAAGTTATTACTTTGTAATATTTAATGTGTACTATCTGAGCTATATGAATTATTATTATTTTTTTACTTTAACAATGTTTTTAATATTACAACTAGGATGACATATAAGAAGCATCTAAGAAATTATCCACAAATTACATCCTAAATCTTAATATCAAAATTTGAGATTTAATCTTTAAAAAAAAAATCATGAGCTTTACTAACAAGTGTGTTATAGCAATAAAATCATAGAAATCTATAAGAAGTATGAAATGTTATTTACACTCATTAGCAAGTAGAAAATGACTTTCTCTTTTTTTTTTTTAAAAATTAATCTAAAGACATGCACTTTTTTTTTTTATCATGTTATTAATATAAAGTATTTATTATCGTAAACAGTAACTAATCTCCGTTATGGGGATTCGAACCTCTGATCACTTACTTAATACATCAAACTCATTACCACTCAAATTAATCACATGTCAGTTAGGCACACCCTTTTGAATAACTCTATTTGCTTAAAATCCTTAAATCATACACTTTACCATTTTCAATGCCAAATTCGAAGGTGGGCAATTGGGCATGTTTCAAAATGGTGGGTTGATTCTAGCAAGTTTAAAAAATGATGGGTTGTTACATGAGTGTGGTGTAGGCCCATATTTGGGTCTCGACTCTTCCATGTAAATAAATAAATAGTATGCATGCTATGTTGAGTTTTGGCCAATTCTGCAAGGACAGAACTTAGATTTTTTGTTTTTGCACAGTGATAATAGAAAAATACTTTTAGATGCTTAAACCGTAGTATTTGATTTAGATTGTAAAAAAACTAATAAAAATTTCAGAGCCACAAAGGATGACGTGGCATTGATTCTTGGTGTTCTTTCCTAGTCCGGTCGTGTCATGTTTGGTTTTCTGCTAGCAGGTTGCTAACGGGACGAAGGTAGGTGGAGCACCTGCTTCATGCTCAATTTAGGATACAAGTAAAGAACGGATAACAATGAAGAGTAACGGGTGAGATGAAGATACTTCCTAGGGTTCTGATTACTTTTATCCCTAAGCAAGGTGTTCGTCATGACTTGTCCATTTCGAGTTAACCACTTGCATTTAAGGGGGAGCACTGCTACAATGATCTTGTCCAAGGTTGTTATTTGCAAAGGTAGGGTGGTGAGCCTAGGTAGGCGAGTTGATCGTGGGGGACATCTTGGATTGGGGCTTGATTGACCTATATTGCTTGTTGACCTAGGCCCATGACCCAAAGATGTGGCCTATAATACTTGGATTGAGAAATGATCCTGCTAGTTTATTTCCTACCAAAGGTGATGTTTGGGTGAAGGCGGGGTTTCCTTATTCCAAAGTCACGATAAACCATTAACCCGAACGAAGATCACATATCGACGAGATCTTAGAACTCAACCACAAATCATGTAATTGTTGACGGGAAGAGGTCACCCCATAGCACCAACAATCACCCTTTATGATATAGCATTAAAGAATACTTTTAAAAAACAAACTTTTCTTTTTTTCTTTTTCTTTTTTTCAGTAGACAAAGGAAAAGAAACCAAAAGCTACAGCCTAGGGAAAGCAATAGACATAGCCCGCTAGTAACATATGAGAAGTCTCTAAGGAAGGATTGAGCAAGAGCCACCAAGTGTTATCTTCCTTAGCCCCCAACTTAGCCATGTTGTCTGCGACTTGGTTAGCTTCTTTAAGAACATGTCTCAACTCAACTTGCCAATATCTACGAATGAGGATCCAGATATCATCAATAACAGAACCATATGCATGAAACTTACTATCTGCATTCTTGACCAACTCCACAGCTTCAAGAGAGTCAGCTTCACAAACAATATTCTTGTAATCAAGGTCCCAACTCAAACGGAGGCCAAACTTTATGGCTTGGAGTTCAGCAAGAAGGTTTGTAGCAACACCTATTGAGCCCTCAAAGTCAACTACCCATTGCCCTAGGTTGTCGCAGATCACACCACCAAACCCAGCTCGTCCCGGGTTCCCAAAGCTGTTGCCATCGACATTTATCTTCATTGGACCTTCGTCTAGGAGGGACCAACTCATTTGGCTTTAAAAAACAAACTTATCTAAAGAAAAATAGGTATATAAAGATGTATGTACCCTAAAATCATTTAATGATTATCATAACATACTTTTACAATTAAGAATAAATACTATCTTATTTGTTTACTTTACTAAAAATCAAAGCTTTTCCTTTTGTTGATTTTATATCATAAAACACAAAAACAAAAATATTTGTTCCCCATTTTTCATCTAAAATCAATTACCCTATGCACGCAAATGTGCTGCTATTACTGCACCCTTCAGAGCTTGGTAAAGAGGGCCAAAGAGAATTCTAGGTTAAAATAAGCACACACTACTTAGCCGTCTCTCCCCAGCATTAGAGAGAACTGCCCTTCCGGAACATCGTTCTTGAGACTCTAGTTAATATTATTATTTCATTTTATTACATCATCATTAAGTTGCTTGTAGCAACTACCGTTAGGAAACAATCCAGGTTTTACCGTTGTATCTTGGGCTTGGATGGAGTAGTCAAGCCTTGAACTGCTGCCCACTAATGATTTGAAATTGAGCAAGTCATTGGACAAGCAAGATTGGCAGGATTAAAATTATTAACCGTAAATGTGTGCCCCCGTCCCCCTTTAACAGTTCAACTATATTCTGTTGAAACTCGAAGCTAAGATTCAATTGAATGGGGGAATAAACACCCAATTGAGCCGTTGTACCATGGATTTGTTCATAAACGAAACTAGAATGCAAAGTAAGCAAAGTAGTAGAACTACAATTCCTTAACTATTTTTCCACCTTTTCCTATATCAAAACAATGTGTCAAGGTCTAGCACAGTGAAACAGAGTTTTACATGTTCGGATGATAAGAAAGAAGGAAAAACCAAAAATGAAATTCTGCAGAACTAAACAAATTAGTGCATTGAATCATCTATTGAAATGGGAACTCTCTCTGCCTCCTTTTGCTTCACAACTTGAATTTCTTAGGCGATTGTAGTTCCCCTCATCCTGCGGAGATAACCAAGAGTTATTTAGCCCACTTATTCATTTTACACTTTGATCAAGACACATTTTTTTATCCTTTATGCCATACGATGCCTCTTATTGTCCAATCTTAAGCTCAGCATTCAATCAATTCAAATTTCAGCTCAATGCTCGATAACATTTGAAAAGAAGATCATCAATAAAACAACCAATACTGTAACTGACAAAATAAAGAAAAATAGCACTAAACCGATCATAAAAAACCAAAACCTACATCTATTAAAAGCTTTTTAAAGAATGATGATATTCCAAAACAGAAGTCCTTGACATAAGCTGCAACGGTAAATAATTTCATTACAGAGATAGGTAGAAATTGTATAGTTTCCTGAGGGCAAAGGTAACAGCTAATAGACTCCTGAGGAAATAATTATAATTAATTATACATTTAACAATGCAGTAACAGCTCTGAGGTGTTTGACTATACATGTTGAATGATTAGCCAAAAAAACCATTCAAGAAGAGTAAAGGCAACATAGAACATACCACAGTTGGAGAAGAAAAAGTCACCAGACAATTATGACAGGGAGGGAGTAAAATATAAGAATGTATTAGGATAAAGGGAATAAAATTCAATGTAGCAACAATAAAATTCACTTATATAGGCAAAATACTGGTTGAATGGGGAAATTTGCAGTTGTTTTTCATCATGCCATCTAAGAATGATCTCATGAGGGAAAAATCAATAACTGAAAAAGAAGTATGCAGTGTTTGAAATTGCGTCAGTCAAGACACGGAAGCAGCTCTTTGGAGCTCACAAGTCTGATGTGCCAAAAATTTCCAAAATGCCATTATGGACGTGATTTTAACCATGGACGCGGCTTTTCAACTTGATTCCAAACATGCTAGCAGTAGATCTTAACTCGCATGATAAGCATGCATGCAGGCTTTCTTTTCCATTACTGATCGAACAAAACTCTCAAACAACCAATTCCATTATGCTTGACACATCATAAAAGTAACCAAGTGGAGCACCAAAAAAGAACAAATTTCACTTTAGCTCCCTTATTCAGATTAAACCCTCACGTCAAATTCTTCAAACTATCACAGGACAATACTGACAAATCAAACAGAAAAGCCATTGAAAGGAACAGAATTGCAAAAACTTACAAAAACAAAACAAAAAAACACAAATCCAAATCACAATCTCCAACTTGGGCAGAAAAAACACAGAGAGATCACATGCAGGATCCTAAAATAGAGTAATACAGAAAAACAAATAAAAATTGAAAAATAAGATAAAATGAATTTTGGGAAAGAATAGAAGTATTTACCTAACCAGATCCGACGATGATGTTGTTGATTGGGATGAAGATGAGCTTGACGAAGAAGCCCACGAATCCCATCACGACGAAACCAATCGCGGTACGCACAGCGACCTTAGAGAATTCTAGAAACCAAACGCATCGGAAGAATTAAGATTCACATCACAGAAATACGAATCAGAAATTAAAAAAAAAAAGGGATCTAATGGAAGAGGATTAGGGTTTCGTTCACCTTTACGATCAGGTTTGTGGCAACGCTTGACGAGTCTGACACTGTCCTTGGCGAATTCTCTAAGGGGATCGAAGACGGAATCAATGGCGTCCATTCTCTCTTGCGGATTGAATTAGATCAATGTGGAAGTGGATTTTTTTATGTTTTGAAGGAACAATGTGCTCGTTTTTGGTTTGTTTATGCAAAATGGCAAATATAAATAAATGGAAAAGAAAAGAATTTCAGAGTTGGAGAATACACATATCGTACTCCAATGGCATGCTGACATGATGGATTATACACGCCGGACTTCTACCTCATTCTCCTTTCGGAACTCGGACTTCTACCTCATTCTCCTTTTGGGTTGGGCCTTCGACCATATATACTATAATAATAAAATTCATAGCTGTTTTTTTTTTTTTTTTTTAATTTTTATAATTACTTTCATAGCTTTTACTTTTGATGGTTTTTCACTCTTTCTTCTACTTTCAAATTTGGAAGGGCACTATTTTTATTTTGTGTGTATCAAGGATGTCTCAACGCGTAGTTGGGACTTGAGAATGATTTATTTGAGGTGGAGAGATCATTAACATAGGTGTAATTTCTTTTAATAAAACATTTTTCATGAATCAAACCCTAGATATTATGTTTAAAGAATAAGCTATCTACAAATTATTGGGCCTTGTTAATGGACACCACATTCTTTAAAGTGGGGTGGAGTGGGCTTTAGGTTATGTTTGGGAGGATGGAGTAGGGTGACTAATACTCGAGTAGAGTGGTTGAAAAGTATTAACTCATTGTTTGATAGCTTATTAAGTAATGGAGTGTGATGATTTTTGATGCTAAACTAAATCACTCCATCCTATCCAAACTCTCCAATTTTTATGCCCTCCAAGTTGGGGGCTTGGGATCTCCCTTAATTGCTTCATTAAACTTGCAAATAATAAAGTGATATACTTTTACCTCTCTACTAGACTCCATTTTTAACCACTTCACACTATCGCCTTCAAAACTTTCAAACATAACCTTAAAGTTTTGGGTCAAGATGAATTCACTTCTGTGGTTCTTCACTTGGCCCGTGAAAAAATTTCACGGCCCATGAAAGAGGATCTCCCGAGGTTGGCGCTCCCCCGATCGCAATAATTATAATCAAATCCTTTATTTATTTTTTATGATTTTCTTTTTTGTCCCATTTTTATTTTATTTTATGTTCATACGAAAGATTAAAATCACATCCTACCCATGAAAAAAAAAAAAAAAACTAAATCCGTCTCTATCTATTAATTTATAATATATTTCATTATGAGTGATTGAATCTCTTGTTCTATTATTTCAAAGTGCCTCATTCCTAATTTTTTTTCTTATTTAAAATTAGAAACCTTTTTAACATAACTATGCATATCATTTATTTCAATTTAAAACATGTTAAGCTTTTAAAATCTATGTAAATTTTATGTTAAAAAAAACTACGTAAATTTATATAAAAAAAAAAAATATGTGATACACAAAATACTCAACGGTGTTCAAGTGGATTTGGATATACAACAAGTTTAACGGTTTCGGTGGATTTTGGAGAGAGAAAAATGAAGAAGAAAGAAGTCGGAGAGAGGAGTGGAGTTGTATTGTTTGGAAAGGGTCGAAGGGAGGTGAGGGTGGAGATAAAATATGCGGGGGACCCACATGAAAAAAGCCCTCCCCTTTTGATGAGATCTTGGAAGGTGAGATAAAAAAAATGAAGATAACAATATGATATATACATGTACCATTTTGTTTTGTATTGCATAGATATAGATATATTATTGTTATGGGGCAGATATATTTTTGAGTCCCCCGAGGTTTTGTTGAAAGACACAAAACCCCAAACATACCTAACAAATACACTCCACCTCATTAATTGTTAACTAAGTTAACAAATTCCGACAACATATTCCTTTTAACCTTAGTAGCTTTGAAATAAATAGACCGAGTTGTTAACAAAATTAACATTCAAAATAAAAATAGTGCAAGATTTTAATAAGTTTCAGTTCAACACACGACCCAACCTATGGTTCAACAAAAAGCCCAGCAACTACACTACCATCTTTTCTTACAGAAAGAATAGAAAGAAGCTGGAGATATATTTGAATCTACATTAGGACATGAAATTGAGATTGAGAATTGAAGGGATGAGGGGTTTTATGCTTACAGAAAGAGGAGTGTTTGAAAGGAGGCGGAAATTGGCGAAAGAAGGCGTCGGCGCGAAGGTTCCTATCACTTCTAGATTTGTAGGTGTCGGAGGGGGTGATCTTATCGATGAAGGGAATGACAGAGCTCTCGAAGTGGAAGGAGATTTCTATGTAGAAGTCCCTCATTTGATGGGGGACGGCAATGACACTGGGAAGATATGGGCGCCACCAGGACCACACATTGCAATGGTGGAGGTGGAGAAGGACGAGGGCAATGTCGAAGGCACGACGACGGAGATCTTCCTACAAGGGATTCCAATTGGAGGAATTCCAAAGGAAACCTTGGCCACAGCGATGGTGAGGAAGTGAGCGGTGAAAGGGTCGTTTAGGCGTACATCGAGGTGGATAGGGGTTTCTCTATAGGGGACGTTGCGATGGTCTAGAATGGCGGAGATTTGGACGAAGAGTCATTTCTTGAGCGATGAATGAATTGTTTTGTTTTTTCTTCCCTATTCTCTTGCTATTGTGTTGTGTTTTGCCTATCGCCTTCTTTCTACCGCTTTCCCCATTTTGTTTTTTAGTTTGTAATTTGAGTAGAAAAGAGAGAAAAAAAAAAAAAGCATACATGTAGAGAATTATTCCTAAGGTCTACTGGGGATCATAACACTTAATCTTAACGTAATACGTCGAGTAGTAGAGAGTTAGAGTGTGTTTGGGACACATAGATTATTTCTATTTGAGTTATTTTTTCCCTTAAAAAGTTGTTTCATGATTCATCTATTATGTTTGGGATTTAGCTTAATTTTTTAAAACAGCTTTTCTTTTGGGGAAAAAAAAACTATTTTGATACATCACTTAAAAAGGACCGTTGGATTATGAGGTTGTGATTATTTTTCTCTACTGCACTCACTTTCCGTTCTTACCCCCACCCCACCCCAACGACTTACCTGATCATCGCGTTATTTTTTTTATTTTTTTTTAATGCCATATCTGATCACGTATGAACAAAGTAACATGCAGATTATAAAAACAAATTTAATTAAAATGTTTAATTATTTATTTAATCAATATTCATTTTTTCTTTATATAATTTTTTGGTTAAAATTTTATTTAAATGTGTGGAAATGACGTTGAGTCCACTCAGTAATGTTATAAATTTTATTCAATTTTTTATAATAAAAAATAATTTGATGACAAAATAATAAAAAATTATTTAAAAAGTTTTAATGTTAAAAAAGAATAAATATTATTAATATTAACAAATAACTTCATACCATTTTTTGTAATTTACTGTATAAAAGTGATTTTTTTACACCATCCAAACAAAATAGATTATCTTAAAATTCCTTTTCAGCAAATAGACCCAAACAAAAACAGATTCCAATTATAATCGATTATCACAATAATCGATTATATAAAAATCAATTATCAATATAATCTTTTTTTCTCTCCAATTTTCTCAAACACACTCTTAATGTTCTGGCGGGTGCTAACTAATGTAGTTATGATTATTTTTAAATTTTTCAAAAAAATATATTAGGTTTGGCCTTCTCCATATTACTAATAATATTTTTTGATCCCCTTATAAAAATGATTTTTCAAGTCCCCAAAGTGACCAACTCAACTTACCAATGAAAAATGATATTATTTTTGTTTTAAATTTTAATTTTGTCAACCACTTCATTTAGTTATTTCAAAGCTAATGAGGTCAAGGTTCAAAGCTTTCTTTTGTTGTGTCTTCTCTCTTAGCCTTTGTAACAAAAAAAGAACTAATGAGATTAAAAAGAATATTTCGTTGAAATCTATTAACTTAATTAACGGTTAACAAAATTAATGGATTGAAATGTATTTTTTTAGATAAGTTTAAATTTGTGTGTCTTTTAACAAAACCTGAAGGAAATGAGATGTAATTTACTCAATAATACCAATCAGAATGATGGTTATGTCAAACATTATAGCAGACCGCAACACACCGAATCTGGGAAAAATCCGTTCATCTTGTATTTTAAATTTTTAATTATATTTCCGGGAGAACCTTACTGTTCTTTCGTTGTCATTACGCTTTTGCTTATTAGAACCAGTCAATCCATTTTTCAAACAAACGAGGCATCCAAGAAACCCCTTACTCTTGGATTCAAAAACGATCGAGTCAATTACCTCTGAATTCAAGAAACAAGCATACACACGTGCACACAAACAGAGAGACAGAGACAGACAAAATTGTTAAATCCACGTGTGAAAGGGATGGAACACAATGTCAAAGTTAAACTAAACCCAGCTTAATTTAGAAGCATTAATCGTGTACAACATCCCAGGCATTTCTGTCGTTCAATGTCTAAAGTCTTAACTCCCAATCCCAAAAGCCTTAAATACAAAAGGAAGTTTACACATGTCATGTACATGGTAACCTTTTAAATTCAATCACATATCTAGATTATGAATTTAATCGTATTACAAAATCGAAAATTCGTCCAACACTCCAAGTCTCCAACCAAACCAGCTGGATATGTGAACAAAAAATATGGACTGTATTTTTAATTCTAACAAATAATTTGAGTTAATCCCATTTTTACAATGAGCGGATGAAGATTCTAACACCATGAACGAACCCTCAATGACATGGAAGATTAGAATTAAGGGTTTTTCTATCCTGTGCAATTTTGCACATGTTAAGGATCTCAAAAAGATAAATTTATATAGAAACTTATGTATTTTATACTTTCAAAACTGAAATGCTTAATTTTCCAATAAACAGTTACTGTTTTTGGGTTTCTTAACCTATGCAAAATTGCACATGATAGAAAAACCCTAGAATTAATTGTGATGATTGTTATAAATAAGGGTAGTTTAGTAATTATAACTTGCTTTTTACATAAATCAAGACAATTAAATTAAATCAGCTAACTTTATTAATAAGTGTGAAGTTGGTTAATTTTGCTTATAATTGAGACCGAGTGAGTATATACAAAGATTTTATTGAAAATCACACCTTTTACTCCCTCCGGTCCTTATTATAAGAGGCAAATAACTACTTTTTTTTAGTCCAAAATATAAGAGACATATATGTATTTTGACAAATATTAAATGCTTATTTCCAATTTTACCCTTATTTATAATAGGGTTTATATTTACGAGATAGTGCAACTTTCAATACAAGTAGGTTTGTTCATTAATTATTGAAGGGTTAAATTTGTAAATTTATATGAATATTAATTACAAATAGCTTATTTCAATGCATTTTCTTGGTCTGTGTGTTTTAGGGTTTTGCCTCTTATATATAGGACCCGATGGAGTAATTTTTTACCTATTGAATACATCATTTTTTTTACTATTATTTTTTTTTTCATTTTTTTAATTCATTAACCAAATGTCGTAAAAATATTGATAAGTCTTACTAACAAGTGTCTTAAAAGTGTTGATTAAGGATTCCAATAAAAGTAAGTTTTCATTGAAAAATTAAATATAACACTTATCAAAATATTGAATGCATCATGAAGTTGACACAGGCAAACACAAGAAGGGGGGTTGAATTGTGTTTGTTAATATTTTTCGAAAACAGCCTTTTCAAAAAGATTTTTTCACACAAAGTTAAGGAGACAGAATAAAGCACACAGAAAAGAAGTCTTTTGAAGGATTAACAAATTCAAGTTCAAATCCCCACAGTTAGTATAAATACGTAAAACAAAAGAGATAAGGGATAAGAAGATTTACACAAGATGTTTTATCCTGGTTCACTCTCTTCCAACCAAGAGCTACGTCCAGTCCCTTCTACTTGAAGGATTTTTCCACTATTTTCAAATAGATTACACCAAGTATTCAACACCTCTCCAGGCTCACAAGTATTTCTTTCTTACCAAGCCTCTTCAGGCTCTACCTCTAATAAAGAGTTTTGATATCTTTGATCTTCTAACTCACTATATGTGAGAGTATGAAAGTTTAAGATCAGATAAATATTATAGCAATATTCAAACTATAATATTACAGACTTTTGCTTTTGAATGAATAAGAAAATATTTGCTTCGCGAGAGATTTCTTGAGATTTCTTTGTATACGCAAAAGTTGTTTCTTCAAAAGCTTTAGTCTTCTATTTATAGGGTCCTTGATCTTCTCTTCAGAGTCTTCAACGGTTGTATTTGAAATACCCGTTTAGAAATAGAGTCAACTAGGTAAATATCCGTTGTGACTCAGCTTGCTCGAGGCCTTTGTACTGTGAGACAAATTCTTGCATGAAAAAGCACACCTCTGAGCAAAAGCAGCTTGCAAAAAAAATTTTGCCTCCTTTGTACAAGTTCCAACTATATCAGCGTAAAAGGTGACAGGGTACAAAAACGTTTTGCATTGTACTATTCTGCTTTTTGCAAGTCCTGACTTGTACTATGTCTCTCTCAATGGAACAAGGCAAAAGGAATCGTTAATAGAAAGCGAGAAGAACCATTATAAATGAAATGAATATCAATCATAAGAAATAAATTCGCTTTGGTTCAAATTGGTATAAATGCTTAAAAAAAATCTTCGTCCAGCAAACTAGCGTAAAGGCAAGATAAGCAAAAAGAGTTTTAAGGCTTCGTCCACTGACGTGGCAACCAAAACTTCGTCTACTCAAAACAACGGTCTTGCCAGTACCTGAGATAACTAAAATCTCCGTCCAGTGACGTGGCAATAGCAGACTAAGGGCTCTCGTCTACACGAAGAGAAATTCTCCGTCCACTAAAAGCATTCAAGCGCTCGTCCACTGACGTGGCACTGGAGTTATAATGGAGAGTGGACTCGACCATACTTTCAGCATAGATATTCAATAGAAAACATATGGACGCGGATTTGCAAGGAGAAAAGACTTAACATTTTAGCTTATAAGAACAGAGATTCTTTAAGACTAAAGGCACTTGTTAGATCTAAAGCATTAACACTTTGCTACACAAAATTAATTCTTATTGTTAACATCAAAACCTAGAGATTATTTAATCCAAATCATTTTGGTTCCAACAATCTCCCCCTTTTTGATGATGACAAAAACTAATTAAATTTATTTTGCAAAGTTTAAGAGAGCTTACAAGGCTCCCCCTAAGACAAGGCAGTCAACAGATAAATGCTGTTAAGGCATAATAAGTCAAGTCTCATTTGCAATAACATTGATTAACAAATCAAGATAGCATCCTATAAAACATTAGAGTTCAAAGCAGTATTGAAGCATAATCATGAAGTCAAGGCATAGTATCAGCAAGATGAGTATATATTTATGCATATGCAGACAACTATGTAAAAAAAAAATCTCTGTATTAATTATAAAATTTAATCTTTCCTTTCTCCCCCTTTTTTGTCATCAGACAAAAAGGCAAAAGGGAGTGGACCATCATTGTCAGCACACAAGAAAAGGATAAAGACAGAGAAAAGAACAGAGAAAAAAATTTAGATAGAAGGAGGTGGTGGAGGAGGTGGTTGATTAGGCTGGGGATTTTGATTTCTCTGAAACTCCAAGATCAGAGCCAGCATTTGGTTCATCACTG
Source organism: Echinosophora koreensis (assembly GCA_035048595.1). NCBI lineage: Eukaryota > Viridiplantae > Streptophyta > Magnoliopsida > Fabales > Fabaceae > Echinosophora > Echinosophora koreensis. The sequence goes on along the minus strand of JAPCYP010000019.1, from coordinate 3,544,956 downwards.
CATTTGTAGGGGCCAGAGAGTCTTGAACTTGCTTCTGCACCCTTTCTTCAAGCTGTTGAGCCATCTGCTCAGTCTTTTCCTCAACTATCTTGCCAACCTTATCATCAACAATTTTCCCAATGATGTCTTCAAGATTGGGTGGCAAGGTAAGTTGTCTTGAGCTCTCAGCAGTGTCAGAGACAGTGTCTTGAGCCTGGGCTGCTGTTCTGACCATAGCAAGAGCTAATGGTTGAGAAGAAGTCTTAGCAGACTCAGCTCCTTGCTTAGAGACACCAGCCTCAGCAGACTGCTTAGCTTGTGCAGATGAAGGTTCAACTGAAGTAGGCTGAGAAGACATTTGCTCATCAAGTTCAGGGCCTTCTACAATTAAATCTTGGGCTGCCTGATCTGAGGAAGAAGTTGCTGGAGGTGCAGTGGCAACTGTGATAGGTTTCTGAGGTAAATCCTTTGCCCAGTGGATAGGTATGATTTCCTCCACATCTCTGCTGGTAATAGGAAGTCCCCACAGATCTTTGTAGATCATGTGCCTTACTTTGGATAGGCCACATTTTCCTCTGTACTTAGGAATTTCCTTCTTCTCTTCTTGAGTCAAACCAGAAGAAGAGGCTTTCCTGGTGCAGTGGATGATGTGAGATAACCAGAAGTCTGCAGCCTTCATTTCTCCAATTTTCTGCACATCCTCCATATATAGATAGAAGTCAAGCTCGGAGTGATCAAAGAGTTCCTGAGACAAGTCCAGAATGGCAGAGTGAGCTTCAGGTATGACCCCTTTATTTCTTCTGCACCTCATGTCTTTGTCTTTGTTGAGGTCTATCATGCCAAGTCTTGGACAGATGGGGTAGGGAGCAATGCCTACTCGAGTTTCCTTATGGTGTCTCAGCCAAGTGATAGGAACCCATCGTGCAGCTCTTTCAATCTGGAAGTAGCTGAACTCCCACTTCAGAATGTTGTAAATCAGTTGATCTGCAAAGTGGTCTGAGGCACTTCCATAGATGCTGGGATGCTCAAATTTCATCCATTGTGTGTTTGCATCCAGAATAATTGGAACGTGCCTAGATGATCGAGCTCTCCTCTCAGGTAAGGTAGGCAGATGGTTCCTTTTAGGATCTGTTTCCCATACGGGAATGATGTGTCGTGCTACTCCTTGAGTGTGAGGAATCAGAGGTGGGGTTTTTTGTAGGTTGGGGTAAATTTTTCTTGGAGGGAAACGGTTGAGGGGTAGATGGGTGAGGAGAGGGCCATGGTGGGTGTTCATCTCTGATGGAAAGGGACCTTTTGGGGGCTGAGAGTTTGGGTATTTGGTGGTCCAAGGGTATTCCTCATAAGGTTCATAGTCATACTCAGGATGGGAGTACCACCTGGTCAGAGGAGTTTCAAGGTTAAGTTCAGGGTCAGGTTGATGAGTATGGAACAGAATTTTCCAATTTCTTTTGACCTGAGCCCAGTTCTCGGACCTATTGGCAAAAATAGTGGATGAAGGTATGATTGGTGGAAAAAGTTTTCTTAGTTGTTTAGGGAAGGGGGCACCTCTGCAGATTCCATCATCTTCTTGATGAAACCAGGGATCTGAATCAGGAATAATGGGTGGAAAGAGGGTTTTGAGTGGTGTAGGTTGAGGTGAGGTTAAGTGAGTTGGGCTATTTAGTGGTGAAGATGAATTTGTGGTTTGGTCAGGTTGTTCTCTTTGTGGTGAGGGTAAGGGTGAGGGTAAAGAAGGTCTATATACATTATCAAAGAAATCTACACTTGGGGTAGGGACATCATCACTCACATTAATAGGAGGAACATCAGAGGATGTGTTGACCTCAGAGGCTGCAAAGGTTCTTGCTTTCCTTGCAGGTTGCCTCCTCTTGGTAGGCACAGCAGCATCAACAGCAGCAGCTGCTTTCCTCTTTAAAACTGTTCCCAGTGGAACATTATCATCTTCATCATCGTCTTGAGGCAGAATTAGTTTTCTAGCTCTCTTGGGAGCAGGTTGAGGAGCAAGTTGAGGAGCCTCACTGCCAGGCTCATTTATAACAATGCCTCTGGTAGGCCTTCTAGGAGCAGGCTTTCTGACAGCCATAGTTTTCCTTCTAGTTCCTCTCCTGAGACCAAGAATAGCTGCATTGTTGGCCTCAACTGCTTCTTCCTTAATCTTCATTTTCTCTTCTTGTTTTGACATTTCAACAAGCTTGTATGTGTCAAGGTGCATGCTACTTAGATTGCTTTTTCCAAAAATGGCAGCTTGCATCCCCTTTGAACGAAAGATCTTGTCTTGTTCTTCTTGAGGCTTTGCATCTAAGTAATCATACAAGCCTTGCTGCTTGAAGACTTTTGACAGAAGATGAGAGAAAGTGATATGAGAGGCTGTTTCCCTGTGTGTGATGGCATCCTTGAAACGATGAAACAGGATCCATGGCAAGTTTATTTTTGTCTCATAGACCAAGTTACAGAGACAAAACTTGTGAAGGGCAGAGAGGTTGTCCTTAGACCCTGCCTTGTGAAGCACTGTCTTGTTCAGAATCTGATGAAGAATCCTAATGTGATCCTTCATTTCAGATGACTTCCATGAGTGAGTCCTCACTGTGTCATCTCGCATCAGTGTAACAGCGATGGTTTCAATACCACCAAGATCTTCTTCCCAATTTTCTGTCATGATTAAACCCTCTTGGGCACAAACGATTGCATCAGAGATGGTCTTCTCAGAGACAGTTATCTTCTTTCCTTGGACAAACCCTACTATCTCAGTTTCAGTAATCGTTGGTTTCCTCCAGAAGTCCCTTATTAAGTCTGGATAAATCGAGACCTTTTCCAGAAACAATCCGTCCCAACCAGCAGCGTTGATGAACTTGCTTACATCCAAGTTGTACTCACACAAAATTTCGAAGTTAAAATGATGTTCAGCCGCGATATTGATGATGTCAGTAACATAGGCAGGTTCGGGAGTTGAGGTTGAAGCCATTGTTGAGTTCTTGAGTAGGTTAAGGTTTGAAGAAAGAGAGTTCGAAAACTTTTCAGAGAGAAGTTATCAAAGATGAAGAGTAGCGAAAGGTTTTTCAGAGGGAAAGGAGTTACCTTTAAAGAGTTTTCGAATACCAACAGTTTTCAAGGGAATTTAAAAAAGATTGATTAGACAAGACTTTAGTGAAAAAACGGCGTTGGTATATTGGGACCGTAAAAAGGTTACGATGGGATTGATGGAAGTCGCTGACTCAGCAAGGAAATGATTAAAATCAAACGTTTTAATATAACTGAGTTCATATATATAAAAGACAAATGTATGTAAGATTGGGTCCACATAAGATTGAGGGTGGACGCATAAAAACATATGAAGTGGACGCGGCACACCAACAGTAGTGGACGCGTAGACTTCACAAGTTCTGGACGCCAAAACTAGTGGACGCGCAGATAAAACATGCAATCAATACATATACCATTTTAAACCACATACAGCATGTTAAGATGTTTTCTGATAAAAGTAAATCTGTCCTCAGCAAGAGGTTTAGTAAAGATATCTGCCCATTGATGGTCAGTATCTACAAATTGAATATCAAAAACACCCTTTTGCACATAGTCTCTGATAAAGTGATGTTTGATTTCTATATGCTTAGCCCTAGAATGAAGAATTGGATTCTTAGACAGATTAATTGCAGCAGTATTATCACACATTAGTGGAATACTACTTACAAACACATTATAGTCCTCCAATTGGTGTTTGATCCAGAGAAGTTGTGAGCAGCAGTTTGCAGCTGATATATATTCTGCTTCAGCGGTTGATAGGGCAATGGTACTCTGCCTTTTGCTTGACCATGATACTAGATTAGCTCCAATGAAGTGACATCCCCCACTGGTGCTTTTTCTTTCAATTCTATCTCCAGCATAGTCAGCATCGCAAAAGCCAACTAATCTGTAATCTCCATCTTTCTTAAAGCACAGACCAAGATTAGTAGTACCTTTCAAATATCTAAAGATTCTTTTAACTGCTGATAAATGAGATTCTCTAGGATCAGATTGAAAACGAGCACACAAGCAAACACTGAACATTATATCAGGCCTAGAAGCAGTTAGATACAAGAGAGATCCAATCATACCTCTGTATACCTTCTGATCTACCTTTTTCTCTTTATCATCTATGTTCAGTGTGGACGTGGGATGCATAGGTGTGTTCATCGGTTTGCAATCATCCATCTTAAACTTTTTGAGAAGTTCCTTTGTGTACTTAGTTTGATGGATGAACACCCCGTCTATAGATTGTTTGACTTGAAGTCCAAGAAAGAATTTGAGTTCTCCCATCATGCTCATTTCAAACTCTTTCTGCATTAGCTTTGAGAATTCTTTGCACAAAGATTCATTAGTAGCACCAAAAATAATATCATCTACATAGATCTGTACTACAATGAAGTTGGAATTAATTGATTTTCTAAATAAGGTGGTGTCTACCTTTCCTCTGACAAAACCATTATCCATTAGAAAAGAACTTAGCCTATCATACCAAGCTCTTGGGGCTTGTTTTAGGCCGTATAAAGCTTTCTTAAGCTTGTATACATGTTCAGGTTGGGTTTCATTCTCAAAACCCGGTGGTTGCATAACATAAACTTCTTCATTGATAAAACCATTTAAAAAAGCACTTTTTACATCCATTTGAAAAAGCATAATGTTATGATGTGCAGCAAATGAGAGTAAAATTCTGATTGCTTCCAATCTTGCAACGGGTGCAAAGGTTTCAGTATAGTCTATACCTTCTTCTTGAGAATAACCTTGTGCAACCAATCTTGCTTTATTTCTTATAACCTTACCATTTTCGTCAAGCTTGTTTCTGTAAACCCATTTTGTTCCTATAACAGATTTATTCTTAGGTAGGGTTACCAGAGTCCAAACTTCACTCCTCTCAAACTGATTCAGCTCTTCTTGCATTGCCAAAATCCAACCATTGTCCAGCAGAGCCTCATCTACAGTTTTTGGTTCCAATTCAGACACCAATGCAGAGTCTTCTTGCTCTCTGAAAGTTGATCTGGTTCTTAGCTTATCGCTTGGATTTCCTATTATTTGATCCGGTGGATGATAATTCTTGAAATGCCAAGTTCTCTGAGCATTGTCTTGTTGAGAGGTGGATGCTTCTGGTTGATGAGAAGGGTCTTCAACTGGATCATCAGTTTTGACTTCATTTGTTTCTCCTGTGATGTTTAAGTCAAGATCTGCAAAACTTTCATCTAGCTCTGATAGTTTCTTATCAGGCTGTTTGTCATCAAATCTAACATGTATAGATTCTTCTACTGTTAACGTTCTTGAGTTATACACTCTAAAACCTTTTGAGGTTTCAGAAAATCCTAGAAGAATTCCATTATCTACCTTTGCATCAAACTTACCAAGTTGATCTTTTGTATTTAAAATAAAACATTTACATCCAAAAGGATGAAAATAAGATATGTTGGGTTTTCTGCCTTTCCACAATTCATAGGGAGTCTTATTCAGAATTGGTCTAATGTATATTCTGTTCTGAATGTAGCAGGCAGTGTTCACAGCTTCAGCCCAGAAGTGCTTAGGGACAGAATTGTCATTGAGCATAGTCCTAGCCATCTCTTGAAGAGATCTGTTCTTTCTCTCTACCACACCATTTTGCTGTGGTGTTCTTGGTATTGAGAAGTTGTGTTGAATTCCTTTTTCTTCACAAAACTCATTGAATAGCTCATTGACAAATTCTCCCCCATGGTCACTTCTGATTGAAGCTATACCCATCCCCTTTTCATTCTGTACACGTTTGCAGAATACAGAAAAGACCTTGAAGGACTCATCTTTGTGAGCAAGAAACATAACCCATGTCCATCTAGTATAGTCATCCACAATGACTAGACCATATTTCTTACCACTGATAGAAGCAGTCCTTGTTGGACCAAAAAGATCAAGGTGTAGCAGTTCTAGTGGTCTTTTGGTACTTACAATATTCTTAGATTCAAAAGAACCTTTGACTTGTTTTCCCCTCTGACATGCATCACAGAGAGCATCAGATTTGTATTTAAGGTTTGGTAAACCTCTCACGAGGTTATGCTTATTTAGCTTTGAGATTAATCTCAAGCTTGCATGACCTAGCCTTTTATGCCAAATCCAACGTTCATCTTCAATGGACACTAAACATGAGACACTTTGATTTGAGAGGTCCTCCAAGTCAATTTTGTATAAATTGTTTTGCCTCTTAGCAGTGAATAAAATTGATCCATCATTTTTCTTGACATAACACATGTTCTTATTAAAAGAAACATCATATCCACTGTCACATAATTGACTTATGCTCAGTAGATTATGTTTTAAACCATTCACCAAAAGAACATTATCAATGGAGGGAAAAGGATGTTTACCGATTTTACCTATACCAGTGATCTTTCCTTTCTGATTTCCTCCAAATGTCACCCAGCCACCATCCTTATGTTTAAGGTCTTGGAACATATACTTTTCTCCCGTCATGTGACGTGAGCATCCACTGTCCAAGTACCAGGATGTTTGTTTCTTTCCTGTTGTTAAGCAGATCTGCAACAGGTATTATCTTGTTCTTAGGTACCCAAACTGACTTGGGTCCTTTCATGTTAGTTTTCTTTGGACCAGAATATTTAGTATGCCTATTATGTATGCATCTAGATGTAGAGTGCCCACTTTTTCCACACACTTTACAAAAGGTGTTGGACGGGCCAGATTTGGTTTTTGCATACCTAGCTGGAGCTTTTGAAGCTCTTTGCTGCATAGGTGGTTTTGACTTAGTGTAAGATGCCTCATACTTCTTATTGTCATAACCAAGGCCAGATTTATCAAGGGGTGACCTAGAATACCTTAGGATAAGACTAAGCTTATCTGAGCCTCCTACCAGTTTTGACAGAGAGTCTGTCAAGTATTTTACATCTTGTTTTAGTTTTGCAACTTCACAAGAATTGTCAGGCTCACATTCAGATTTGTCAGTTAGACTGACATTCTCTGATTTCAGCTTATCATTTTCTTGAAACAAACTTTGTTTTTCCATGCAAACTCTATCATATTCTTTGGTTAATTTTGCAAACTTCTTTTTAAGACTTTTGTATTCATGAGATAATATGGATGAGTCATGCAGTAATTCATCAAAGGCATTTTTGAGAGTTGAAGGTTCAGAATCTGTTACCTCATCATCATCAGTGTACTCATTCTCTGATGATGTGTCTGCCATGAGGCAAATGTTTGCCTCTTCCTCTGCTTCCTCTTCCTCATCTGATGAGGATAAGTCCAAGTCTTCCCATGTAGCCATTAAGCCCTTCTTTTTCTTAAAGAACTTCTTCTTCTCTTTTAGGTCAGGGCAGTCGGCTTTGAAATGTCCAGGCTTTTTGCACTCAAAGCACAAAGGTGGACCTTTTTCTTTAGAGTCTGACTTCTCCTTAGAAAATTTCTTGTTGAATGGCTTTCTCTTGAAATTATTTTTTCTTCTCCACATATGTTGTATCTTTCTGGAGATGAAGGATAGTTCATCTTCATCTGATCCTTCATCACTGTCTGAAGGTTCAGCATCATCTGAAGACTCAGCAGCTTTGAGAACTTTTGAAGAACTTGCTTTCTTTGCCTTTAAAGCAATGGACTTTCCCTTTCTGGAATTGTCTTCCTCATTTAGTTCAAGTTCATGAACTTTTAATGATCCTAGAAGTTCTTCCAGAGAGAGAGTATTCAGATTCTTAGCTTCTTGAATAGCAGTGACCTTTGGTCTCCACTGTTTGGAGAGACTTCTCAGAATCTTTCTGATATGATCTCTATTCTCATATACCTTTCCCAGAGATCTGAGACTGTTTGTTATTGTTTGAAATCTTCCAAACATCTGATCTATAGACTCATGATCAGTCATCTTGAAGAGTTCATACTGGTGAACCAGCATGCTTATCTTTGACTCCTTCACTTGTGATGAGCCTTCATGAGCGAGAGCCAGTGTATCCCAGATTTCTTTTGCTGTGTTGCAGCTGTGAACTTTATCATGTTCTGATCTGGTAATAGCACACATCAAGTAATGTTTGGCTTTGAGATTTAGTTGATGTTTAGCTTTTTGATCAACACTCCAATCTGCTCTAGCCAGTACAACTTGATTTTCACTTCTTGGCTCAGTGTAGCCATTCTCTATCAGTTCCCAGATGTCTAGATTCTGTGCATCTAGGAAGGCCATCATTCTCTTCTTCCAATAGTCGTAATCTGTTCCATCAAAGAGTGGAGGTCTGTTGATAGCTTGTCCTTCTGCATCCATGGTGATAGGATCGTACTTCCTCAGCACTTGTTAGATGCTCAACCCTTTCGAGGCTGAGCTCTGATACCAACTGAAGTTGACACAGGCAAACACAAGAAGGGGGGGTTGAATTGTGTTTGTTAATATTTTTCGAAAACAGCCTTTTCAAAAAAAATTTCTCACACAAAGTTAAGGAGACAGAATAAAGCACACAGAAAAGAAGTCTTTTGAAGGATTAACAAATTCAAGTTCAAATCCCCACAGTTAGTATAAATACGTAAAACAAAAGAGATAAGGGATAAGAAGATTTACACAAGATGTTTTATCCTGGTTCACTCTCTTCCAACCAAGAGCTACGTCCAGTCCCTTCTACTTGAAGGATTTTTCCACTATTTTCAAATAGATTACACCAAGTATTCAACACCTCTCCAGGCTCACAAGTATTTCTTTCTTACCAAGCCTCTTCAGGCTCTACCTCTAATAAAGAGTTTTGATATCTTTGATCTTCTAACTCACTATATGTGAGAGTATGAAAGTTTAAGATCAGATAAATATTATAGCAATATTCAAACTATAATATTACAGACTTTTGCTTTTGAATGAATAAGAAAATATTTGCTTCGCGAGAGATTTCTTGAGATTTCTTTGTATACGCAAAAGTTGTTTCTTCAAAAGCTTTAGTCTTCTATTTATAGGGTCCTTGATCTTCTCTTCAGAGTCTTCAACGGTTGTATTTGAAATACCCGTTTAGAAATAGAGTCAACTAGGTAAATATCCGTTGTGACTCAGCTTGCTCGAGGCCTTTGTACTGTGAGACAAATTCTTGCATGAAAAAGCACACCTCTGAGCAAAAGCAGCTTGCAAAAAATTTTTTGCCTCCTTTGTACAAGTTCCAACTATATCAGCGTAAAAGGTGACAGGGTACAAAAACGTTTTGCATTGTACTATTCTGCTTTTTGCAAGTCCTGACTTGTACTATGTCTCTCTCAATGGAACAAGGCAAAAGGAATCGTTAATAGAAAGCGAGAAGAACCATTATAAATGAAATGAATATCAATCATAAGAAATAAATTCGCTTTGGTTCAAATTGGTATAAATGCTTAAAAAAAATCTTCGTCCAGCAAACTAGCGTAAAGGCAAGATAAGCAAAAAGAGTTTTAAGGCTTCGTCCACTGACGTGGCAACCAAAACTTCGTCTACTCAAAACAACGGTCTTGCCAGTACCTGAGATAACTAAAATCTCCGTCCAGTGACGTGGCAATAGCAGACTAAGGGCTCTCGTCTACACGAAGAGAAATTCTCCGTCCACTAAAAGCATTCAAGCGCTCGTCCACTGACGTGGCACTGGAGTTATAATGGAGAGTGGACTCGACCATACTTTCAGCATAGATATTCAATAGAAAACATATGGACGCGGATTTGCAAGGAGAAAAGACTTAACATTTTAGCTTATAAGAACAGAGATTCTTTAAGACTAAAGGCACTTGTTAGATCTAAAGCATTAACACTTTGCTACACAAAATTAATTCTTATTGTTAACATCAAAACCTAGAGATTATTTAATCCAAATCATTTTGGTTCCAACACATCACATCTCAATAAAAAATTTCTTTTATTGAATCTTTAACAAATGTATTTAGGACATTCATTAACATTATCCAATATTGATTAGTGTTGGGTATTTGCCTAAAAAGAAAAACATGTGCTCATGGAGCCCGAAGATTTTCCCTGCTTTGGACTGGGGCACCATCCCCTCACTCTCAATTTCGTACAACAAAAAAAGAAAAAAGAAAAGCATGTGTTGCAACTTGTAAGCGACACTTATAATTAAGAACATCAATAGAGAAAATGAGAGTCAACAACTCTTCCTCGGGCGTAACGTATGCCGTATAATTTTGAAAAAGGATTGCCTCTTCCACACTTTCCACCAAGAACAAGAATTGTATATGCATCCAAAACCTAAAACATAATGCAACATTAATTACTGTTGACGATTAAAATAAGGAGAATGCTTGATATAAAAAAAAAAAATTGGAAAATGCTAACAAGTGCTCTTAGGACATTGTTTAAGGAATCAAGAAAGGAAAACTTCTATGGGAAATAGTATATTTAACATTTTTAAAAGTGTGATACTTAGTTTTTCAATACAAAATTTTCTTTTATAGGTTACTTAACCAATGCCCTTAGGACATTCGTTAGTAAGACCCTTAAAATAATTACATCAACAATATTGCGTGTGATATAATAATTAAGAATGACATTATATAAAACTATCCACATCATAGTTAATAAGTGTAGTTCAGTTGGTTATGCAAGTTGAACTTTTGGGAAGAACCTCGATTTGAATCCTACAACACATCCTTAAAGAGTGATCAAGATTCTTAATTGTAACTAAGCACCCGAATGGATATTAGTCCCATAACGGGTTCAATAGACTTATGGACCCATTGGGAAGCCAATAACCCTAATTACGTCAGGTTAAAAAAAAAACTTTACATGCCATAATGGTGGTGTGTGTATATATATATATACTAAGAACCGGTGGAGACAATTAAAAAGTTTGTTCGTTTTATTTCACTGTTTCAAATATTTTTTTTTTGACTAAAATGGATATTCATTCATTCAAATTGGTAATGGATCGAAGCTGATCTGCCAATCTGAACCAAACGAACACCACAACAAGACGGGAAACCAAACGACGCCGCAACAAGACGATGAATAAAACACCGCCGCACGCAGACGACGAAAACACGAAAGAAAAACCAGATCTATGTGGAACAACCATTTATTTAGATAAAATGAGAGAAAAACGATGTAGAGAGGTGATTCCAGGCTAAAAGATGGCCCAAAACCACCACCTTTCAGTGGATGAGGAAGAAGGAAAAGAAGAGTAGAGAGAAGGTTGAGAGAGAGAGACACCTCTAGGTTTTAACATTCACTTCAAATCTTATAATTGGTTTTTCCCTAAAGTGAGACGCAACTATAAAATTGAAAGGAGAAGGTTATATTGGGAAAAACCCAAATCCCACATTGACTAGAGATAGTCTCTAATAAGAGTTTATAAGTAATGGGCAATCCTCATCCTATGAGATAGCTTTTGGGATTGAGTTAGGCCCAAAATCTAATATAGTATCAGAGCTATCCTAGATCCATTATTGGGCCACCCACCATATTATCCACGCACCAAGCCTAATAGTGCTGGGCGTGAGGGGATGTATTGGAAAAAACCCAAATCCCACATTGACTAGAGATAGTCTCTAATAAGAGTTTATAAGTAATAGACAATCCTCATCCTATGAACTAGCTTTTGGGATTCAGTTAGACCCAAAATATAATAGGTTAAGAATACAGAAGTTTGGTAGGAGGAACATAGTAGTTTCAATGTCAAATATATGAAAGATGTATATCCCCTCCAAATTCTATAATGAGGTAGGATGAATTTTTATTTTTTAAGATTATTGATGTAACCCGTACTAATTATTCATTTTTAGTATTTTAGTTTCGGATCCCCGCGTCAGATTCACGAGTTAATCCCCCTACTTGATACTATAAAACAAATCAAAAAGGTATTAGCCATCATTGATGAATTATAAACAGTCTATTAATTTCTTTTTAACAAGTTGTCTGTACTATTTTCACATCAATTGAGATTAAGTATTTTCTGGACGACTTTTTTTAAAACTCTAAATAGCTTGAGAAAGTGTGCAATTCCCTATGAACTGGGTGTCTTGGTGTTTTCGTTACATAATACACAGGTATTTTCAAGTTAAATTTTGCGTCAATTAAAACTAATTTCCTCGAGGGATTAGTTTCTGACTCCCCCGGTCGAAGGATATCCGAGTTCACAAAAAAAAAAAAAATTAGTTTCCTCTTGATATATAAAATTTTAAGAGAGCATTCTTATATCAGTTTGGTGCATTTAGAGTATAAATTAAATATTATTTTATCGGATTAGAGTTGGATATACGAGTTAGTCCACTATCAATATGTGTAACTTACAACCATGTGGGATAGGATCAAGCAAAATACTAATTAATCCATTTAAATGCAGGTAACATGGATCGGTTTATGTAACCTACATTGGCGGATTTTGATCCGCATGCAATTGAATTATAAAACTTTAAGTTACCTTCCCACGGTTTACACCCAAACACTCCCACCCCACAATAGTTTTTATATCTGGACCTGCTTCTCACTCCTTAGTACATGTTTGGAAACTAGGTAAGTTTATCACTTTTGGAGAGGTAATAGCTACAAAAGGTAGCTTCATGTTAAAGTGCTTTTAGTGGTTCCTACCTCACATCCAAACACACTATTAGTCTCGCCATCACCAGTCGTGCATGGATACAATTTTTTCTTCCATTTTTAACTCTTCTCATTATTTGTTTCTTTCCTTTTCTTTTCTTTTTTTTGTCGACAATACTCATTCATTGTTTCTGCTAATCTATCTTACTCTAGATCTAACCAACTAAACTCTTCGGTGAATAACCAAAGTATATATGGCAAGCTCCTGGACCAGCCTGTAAAATTGCAGATTTAAGCGGTGCAAATGCGATATTGTAAAATACAGACTTAAATAATTAACAGATCAACCCACACCACCAATTCATTTATCGTTAGACTATTGCAGACCGATGGAGCATAGTTCATCTCTATACCCAACTAATCACATTTGAATCCGCGTAATTAATACTAGTAGAACTTTAATTTTAATTTTAATTATACCATACCAACCCCCTTGGTTATCCCATGGCTTAAATTGTCATTTCCTTAATCCACATGAAAAAAGTTAGGTAGGCCTTTGAAAATAATTTTAGGCTAAATTAGAATGATGGATTATCAAAATATATATGAGACATTAGTGTCAATTGTCAAATGATTTGCCGTGTTACCAACAAAATAAATAATGCAGGAAAACGAAGAACAGCACAACCACGAAAACGATGTTTATGCTTTTGGCAGAAACGGGTATGTTTTACTATATAAGAAAGCACAAATATGATAAGGCATATAACAAATATGATAATCGGATATAATAAATATGAAAAACTATAAGACAATTAACAACAGTGATACAAAATATAAAATTAGTATATATGATTAATACAAATATTTAAATCTTGAATTGAAAGCAAGAAGTAATGTTTTAAAAGTGAATATAAGTCTTTGTAAATGCTAATATTTATTTAATTATTGTGGCACTTTTATTTATAATATCAAATCAAAAATAAAAATAAAAAAATTATAAAATACAGTCAAGAGTGTCTATAAGGTGTCTAGTATGAACCCCTTTAAAAGTTATTCCAATTGTTTTAAAGTGTAGTCGGTTTGAAACTAGGTTTTAACTTTTAACCCTTCCTATTAAATCTGGAAAATGCTAACCAAGGCCTGGTGATATATATTTGTCATGTTTCCAGTTTTTTGTTTTTATAAATAATTATAAAAATGGCATATTATTTTTTGTTTTATTGTCTGTTTCCAACAAAAAGATATTTTTAATGTTTTTTACAAATTATAGAAAATAATAACGTAATGAAATGATGTGATATTATTTATGAATATATGAAACTAGAAAGAAATTGTGTAATCAATGTTTTGAGAAGTAAAGATTTTATCCCTTGCCCATTTATCTCCAAAAAAGACTAGCAAAGGAGTCGAATGAATATATCACTACTAAAACATTTTCAATTTCCAAACAAGAGAAATTAATTAGAGAAAAAGGTCGTCAATTTTCGTTCTCATCTTTCAAATCTGAAACAAAAGAGACCGAGATAATTTTCTCGTTTTATGCATGATAACCCATATAATCCATAATTTGGACACAAGAAATATGCGAGAGAGAAACAACATGCAAATTAAATGAAGAGGGACAATCGGAAAACCAGCCAAAAGTTTTATTTCACTGCTTTGATCGATTTGATGATTATCGATATTCTAATTAAGAACCGTTTGCAATTGTTTTGTGTAACTATTTCTGGCTATCTCTAACCCCATATTTAAACCAACATAAATAAGAAGAGTGAATTAAGAGACATAAATAACTAGGAGAAAATAAAAAGAACAAGTTGATGAAAAGGTGAAGAAATGCCTGGCTTTCCCATGTACGCCAATAATCTTCAACTGGTGAATTCTTCACCACAAATAAGTTCCTCGTCCTCAAATTAATACCCAAGGTGACAAAAAAAATCACCAAATGATGATCGAAAATGAACCTCTGCTGACTCCACATGAATTGCAATGACATCTCTCATAAGGAATGCCGTCCATGAATTTCTTCCTTCTTTTCTTGTTCATCATCATGATCTGGTTCTCATGACCTACAAAACTAAAACCATAATAACCTTTGGCTTTTGTAAGACCCAAAATGGGTGTTTTCATTTGATAGAAAACTAAACAGCAAGACGAAAAGGGTGTGGGTTTGTTTGTGTTTATAATAAGTGAGAGACACTACAGAGAGAAAACGGAGAGGAAGAAGGTTGTTCCCAAGAAGATGAGGAGCATTTCCCGTTGATGTTGTTTTCAAAGAGTGTTATAATTTCCTTGAGGTGGGCCATGAAAGAAGGCATTTTTGTTTCACACGTTGGTGTGCTTCTCTTTGTCTTCCCCTCAAACATCAGTCAATGGTTTTAGCTTAACCCTCTATCAATCACCAAACCACTTTATTTATTTATCCTTATGTTGTCTTCCCATTTCTTGATTTCTTAATTTCTTTCCTTTTCTTTTTCAGCCTCCTCTAGCCCTCTGCATTACTTGCTTAGGAAACACCCACGCGACATGGGATACACATATATGTTACGCATTATCTAATTATTATGACATTTTCATTGACAATGGTATAAAAATTTGAAATAAAAGAAAAAAATATTGAAATACATTAATAGTATACAAAAATATCAAAAAACGTCTGATAAAGATGGTGAAGGCTATGGTGCACCACCCACCTAAATGGTACAGTGGTGCACCACCCAAGTGGCAAAATCTGGTCCATTCAGATTGCCACTTGGGATTTTGACTTTTCAAACATTCTTAAAGGGCAGGGCTATAATGAATTATCAAAATAGGTGGTACATGAGTGTACCACCATTTTTAACCTAAATGAATGACCTATTCCCCTTCCCACCTATCTGCCTCTTCACCCACAACACCACTAGCCGGGGGATCCGCCGCCGTGCCGCAACCTCCACAACCCAGATCTTCTGGCTACTTGAAAGCTGACCTCGCCTCGCCTCCCTCTAGCGAGTAACGCAGCCGCTCGACTCCGTTGATGCTTGATGCAGAGAATCCCTCGACGTCAACGACCACCAGCAACGTTCGACCAGATCTTCTTCTCCGTTCGACCGACAGCAACGTTCGACTCCGTTAATCGCTCCGGTGTCCCCTTCTTCTTCGAATGCCAGAAGCTTGAGCAGATCTGTAACTGGACCAACAAGCTCGACTAGATTCGGCCTCCCTCCGCCCATCAGCCCCTCTTCCGCGCGATGAAGAACCAGATCTGCCATCGCCGCCCCACAACTCTTCAAGCTTCAGCGAAACTGACCGAGACAGAGGGAGATAACGCGGAGGGTCGAGGCTGATTGTTTAGCAGCAGATTGGCAAACCTGAAAGAGGGTCGAGGCTGAGAGCGGTGGTCGGATGGTCGAGGCTGTGGTCGGAGGTTGCGTGGCTGAGAACGGTGGTCGGAGAGAGGCTGAGAACGGTGGTCGAAGGTAGAAAGGCTGAGAACGGTGGTTGGTGGCAGAGAGGCTAAGATTAGGTGAAAGTTAGATTTTTTTTCTATTTTACCATCAAATCTAAACCATCCATTAATTTAATAACAAATCCAATGGTTAAAAGTGGTGGTTCATCTATATACCACCTATTTTGATGATTCATTATAGCCCTGGCCCTTTAAGAATGTTTGAAAAGTCAAAATCCAACGTGGCAATCTGGATGGTCCACATTTTGCCACTTGGGTGGTGCACCTTAGACAACACCGATACATGCACAAGACAGACCTGGAAATGTGCCTCAATATAATTAATTAGTAGCTATGAATGCTTTAGTCCAAAACAAATGTACCTCGACAAGGTTTAAAATTTTCTGGATGATGTTTGTAGCACATTTAGAGTAGTGTGTACAGGAAATAAAATGGGATCAATTAAAATTAAATGATAAAACTGTATAAATGTAAGATAATATGAAATGATTGATGATAGTTTTATTGGATTTTGGGATATAGCTTAGATATTTGACAGAGTGTAACGCTTGTCTGTGGTGCCGTTTTATTAATCTTGCTCTTGTAGAATGAGGTTGTTTCAAGAAATTAGCAGTCTTGCTGAGTGTAGATACTCTCCTGAGGGGACTAGATATTCGATCTTATCGTCTTGCTCGAAGCATGCAATATCAATAATTGAGCCAAATAATGTGTCACTGCTACTCATTGCATGTGATCCCATTACATTCATGTGATGCCATTCCAATCGTTTTTTATTTGATTGTGCTTCAATTTTACATGTATGGGATTAGTACTACAAAAATTCTTTATGAACATGGTATGAGATTTTCTTTTCTCGCTTTTTCGTTTTTTTTTCCAAGTGTTCTGTTGTACTAAGATTATTGTTGCTATAAATGGTTTATTGGGCCAACACCTGAATTTAAAATCCGGGATTTCATGATTATGACTCTGATGCAGAGTTTGATGTATATGTACGTTTCTGCGGGCCCTATTTTTCAAAGGTAATAGTATATGTATTGGTATCCATCTTATCTTATGATGAAATTAAGGTCACATCTTAAGCTGAAGGTCTGAGAGACACGCTGATCAATGAAAAGTAAAATGTTTTGATTTTCCAGCCCCTGCTTGATTTGAAAAAGTAATTTGTTTGAATTTAAGCCCTATATATAGCTTTACCTGCTCCAATAATAGATATATGCAGATCATCTATAAGATATCATAAACAAGAGATTTGGTGTATCGGTTACAGGACTGGTATCAAAGTCCTGCAGGCTGTTTGCAATAACGCTGCTGTTTTGGTTACTGATAATCTCATGTTTTTCTACTGTCGGGCTGCAGTGCAGTGGTTCCTAGCATATTAATCTTACATGCTCTTGTGCTGTTATCTCACTCTGCCTTTATTATAAGGTGCTGCCATGTGATTCAGTTTTTCTTCTTAATTTGAAAATGATCTTGTCTTAGGCGATCTCCTCATTGTGCTGGTTCTTATTGTGAGTACTTGCTATAGGGCTGCTCTTGGAATTAATGCCAGGAACATTATATGTTGCCGCTGTGCTCAGTGGTTTTATAATTGCCAGGAAATTACAACATTGGACATTTTGGGTCTTAGAGGCTTTTAGCTTTTGGGTTTGGTATAGTTTTTTGGTATTCATGTATACCATTTAACACTTGGATGTTGTTTTCATGGTCTTAGTGTTACCTTGTTGTATATGGGTTTGAGTACCCCTTATACTCATTTTTAATACAATTTTTTTCTTATAAAAAAAATATATCATAAACAAGAACTCCACATATTTTCAAATGTGTTGGACTTGGATATGGAACACCTCAGGGACTAAAATCAAGTTTGAGTTTGTTCATTTGGAATCTCAACTCTTCTACTGTATTTTTATTTACTTATTACTTTTTTATTCTTATTTTCTTCCATCATTCCCTAAGTCCCATGGATTTGATCCTATAAAATCTGATCATTTTTTCATTGAGTGAAAAGTATAAAATAAATCAGATTGGTTTTTTACTAAACAGGTGGCAATAATAAGATCTATGTTAATGTTAATTCAAAAAGGTTATTTTAGTTGGTTGAAAGGCTTCTATCTAGCAAAGTTTACGCCTTTATGGGTGGGAATAGTCAAAATGCGTCTCAAATACATTTCCAGATACATTAATAGAATCCGACCCTTTTATTTGTGTTTTTTTTCATAACAAGTTTATGATGTTTTGTATTTAGGAATGTGAAATTCCCACGTATATTGGGTGCATCACATAGTCATGCATAGTTAGGATAAGGAAATTGGGATGCAAAAGGAGAAACTTTATGAGATGTTTGTAATAGTGCTAGTCTCGAGAAAATATATCAGGGCCTATTGCTCAAACATCCAACTATGAACTATCAAGTGTAGATACTAAATTTTGGAATCTCCTGGAGATGCAAAATGCACAATGCCCGAATGAAACAGTTATGGCGTGCCTACTCACAAGTTTGGCTCCTTATGCCATGAAGCCCATTTACATGTAGGAGTTACAAAAACGTTAATTTTGTCATGATTAGGGGTGTAAGTAAGTTTCGATTAATTTGATCTGCTCGAAATACCGAATTCAACCAATTATTGGTTCGATTTAGCTCAATTCATCATATTTAATAGGGTAAAACTCGATTAAACCTAACCCACGCTAATTCTAGATTTCAATTTTAATATTTTCAAACCTAATGACATAAATCAATCAATCGATTAACAAATTTGTTGTTTTAGGCTGTTGGAGACCTTACACATGATTTATGGCATTTTTTCCTAATTCTTTTTTCTTCTATCTCAGTTCTTCATCATACTATATCATATTCAACCATAGTCTACCATCATTTCTTCTTGCATCACTGGTAACTTCAACCTCCATTTTGTGCCGATTTGATGAATCTTGATAACTTGTTGATTGTGTATTAGTGTTTATCTACATTTGGAGTTAGGACTATCATAAATTCTTATTGTTGTTATGTATTACTGTTGTGTTATGTATAAATTTTAATATCAAAGTTTATGCTATATTGCTACTTAGATGCCAACTCAAGCATGAAATTTGATTAATCCATTCTTAACATTTTTGTTTTCTTATAAGGGTTACTTTTTATTAGCTATATAATTGCTTGTTATTTTTTTTTTCAACTATAGCCTAAAATTGCTTATGATAAAAGAATTGCTTAGAGTTTTTTCCCCCTTAAACTTTAAGCTTATGAAGGGGGAAAAAACTCTAAGCAATTCTTTTTGATTGATTTCCCCCTTAATAATTTGCCCAACCCCAGTTACAACCCTAGCCAATGGAAGGTAAAATGGGTTTTTTCTCGGAGTCCACCCGAGATAGCCACGATCCAGATTCCAAACAATTTATAATGTTTCCAATTGGATTAGGACAAGACTTAGGTACAATTCCGTAGAAACATTAGGTGTTGTTTTCCAATGATAATAGGATATGTGTAACAGCCTACCAATGAAAACATAACGTGTAATAACAGTTACACATATCCTATTGTCATTGGAAAACAACACATAATATACCTTTGGAATTATACATAAGTTTTGTCTAATGGATTAATGCCTATTTGCGGCTTAATTCGATATTGGGCTTGATAATTTGGGCATAGGAGGACTGCGGTTTGGTTGGTAGTGCAGAAGCCCAAAATGCTCGGATAGGTAGACCCAGAAACTAAGCTTTGAAGCTTCTTATAGTTCTTCCAACGTGGGACTTTGTTTCACTATACATTATTACACACACTACACTCGCGTGCTCTTTCTCTAATATAACCATCGTTGTCCCCTCTAAACATTTCGATGGATGAAATTCTATCAGAAAAGTTTCATTGCCACACTTGGCAATACAATGGTAGTCATTAAACATTAATTTGGAAGATTCTAGCAACTTCTTTGTCCCCCTCACCTACCAACCTTGTGGATTTATAGATAGACTCTAACCTCCATGCTATCAGATTGATCGTGTGAATTGAATGAGAGAAAACTAAACAAGAGGGGAAAAGTGTGAGGCAAATTAAAAAGAGTGAAAAATAGAGAAAGAAAGACAACAGTGAAGAAAAGCGAGTTTCTCCCCTTGCTAGAGGCCCTTCCCTTTTCCACTAGTGATCAACAAATTAAGTAAATAAGTGTTTGTAGGAAAAGGATTGATCAATACTTGGATAATAACCAAATTCTAATTCAAGTTTTGAACTAGTACTAATGCAGGGAAACCAGATGAAGATCTGTGAAGTTGGATTTTAGGTGGTAACAATTCCCAATATTAAAATAACTCATGACAAAAAAAGAATAGTCCAGTTACTCTGAAATCTCAATCTTATGCAACTATTGCATGAATTAATTCATTTTCCTCTACTGAGAATTTGTTCTAAGTAAGACAATTTAAATGGCAATTATTGCAGTCGTGGTTGGATAGTTACATTGAGATTATAAAAATATAACCAAAAAAAAAAAAAAACAGCTAATAAGGCAACAATTATAATCGTGTTGCAGTCAGAATGAATTAAAAAACGGTAAGTTAAAGTAATTTTTTGGTCCCTATACGTGATAATGATTTCTAATTTAGTCCCTATACATAAAAAATTATTAATTTGGTTCCTATACGTGACATTGGTTTTCAATTTGGTCCTCACCGCTAATTGGTCCCTATATAAGAGGACCAAATTGCAAATTATTGTCACATATAGGGACCAATTCAACAAAAAAAAAATTGAAATCGGTCCCTACATGTGACAATTATTTTCAATTTGGTCCCTACATATGATAATAATTTGCAATTTGGTCCCTCTTACATAGAGACCAATTAGCGGTGAGGACCAAATTGAAAACCAGTGTCACCTATAGGGACCAAATTAATAACTTTTTACATATAGGGACCAAATTGAAAATCAGTGTCACATATAAGGACCAAAAGATTACTTTAACCAAAACGATAATATTGCAACATGAATATTTGAAGCTATAAATTAAAACAAGATATAACATGAGTTGAGGAAAACTAGTTTAGTTTGTAATGATTAAGTTCATATCAAGATAAGCATGACGATCAGTCCATTCCCTATAATGGTGTAACATACCTACTAGTTAATAA
Source organism: Echinosophora koreensis (assembly GCA_035048595.1). Taxonomy (NCBI): domain Eukaryota; kingdom Viridiplantae; phylum Streptophyta; class Magnoliopsida; order Fabales; family Fabaceae; genus Echinosophora; species Echinosophora koreensis. The sequence goes on along the minus strand of JAPCYP010000019.1, from coordinate 3,523,933 downwards.
ATCACTAGACATTGGAACACTAGAAGAAAAACAATTTTTTTATACGATAAAGCTCATTTAAAATGAAAAAAATAATGATATACACATTATTGATTAATCAAGAATGAATATATCCTTATTATTTCACTTTACACTCATATTTACTTTAAATGAGTCTATTCCATTTTTCTAATACCAGAAGCAAAACTAAAAACTTTACCTTTTATTTTTTTTTTTATAAGCCAAAGATTGTATTAATAGGAGAGTACAAGGTATACCTAAAGCCCATATACAAAGCTAACCAAATATGGAGTTACAATTCTACAAAACAATCAAACATAAATCACCCAAGTGGGTCAAAACACTGCATAAAGCCAAACACAGAAACAAAGTTTTTTACAGATATGGCAATAACCAAGCATATATCATATAAAAACTAAGTCCCAAGCTAGTGCAGGCAATTATAACAACTATAAGGATCCATCTCCAACTATTAGCTGCTCCCTCTTCTATTAATTAATATTACAAAAAGTTGACACTCACTGGCCCTGCAACTCCTAATTCAGTACATTGAGACATCACCTAGTAGCCAAGGGAAACCAACGTTCGTGGAAAGAAGACTGGTGAGCCATCATGAACAATAGGAACACAAGCAAGAGTGCCACTCCCCACGGAGATCCTCCAGCCCTATGCAGCGACTCCCTCTCCTCTGGCAACGGTATTGGAAACGACCCTCCACTCGAGAGGCAGTGAACAACAAGCAACAGAATCAGTGGAACAAGAGCCAGCAAGATCTTCACCTGTACAAGCAAATCCTCAAACACAGACTCGTAGTTTATGTACCACGAAAACCCCAACACGAAGAAAAGGATAAACATGAAGAAGCAGAGGTGGAGTGGGAAAGAAAAGTACTCCCAGAAGTAGTATTGGTTATGGTATCTGGCCATGTGATCAGGCAGATCAGTGTATGTATGTTCCTGTTAGTGAACTGGACAAGTTCTCTAAGGAAACCAAAAGAGAAAAAGGAAAAATAAAAAGTGAAAAAGAATAGATGCAAAGTGATATATAATTATATGTGTCAATTTTTGGCATGGCTTTTCCTGCTTTATGATGAAATTAGAGATTCTACTTTTTTATTGTGCTCGATGCATCGAGATGATCCTAGTGATGGTGAGAACAAACAAGTCCCCAAGATATTCAAAATGGTGTCATCCAATAGATGAGTGCCAGATGCCGCCCGCAATGGACCAGAACGTGTGAAGATGCTAAAATCAAGGAAGAAAAATTAGAAGCCGTGGCTCGTGAGTGAGTGTATGGTATGGTTTTGTGATAATTCGGGGCAAAGTGGGGTCATATAATTGGGAAAGCTGTAGCTGTATCTTGCTTATTCCTAGTTTTAAGCTTTGTTCGATCGAAGGGTTTCCAGTTTGGCGGAATTCTGGCATGTCCCATCAGGGTATCTTATCTTATCAAATAAATTTAGGTCGGATTGCATATTCCTTCCGAAAAATCCCAATATATATTGAGTAATGATATATGAACACCTGGGTTTGACATTTAGGTGGATATCTTGGTTAATCATGTATAAATTTTTGGTTAATTCAGTTTATTATATGGTTAATGAGTTATATAAAGCTTATTTTCCATAATCATGTAAATATTTGGTTAATCATATACAAATATCTAGTTAATTCAGTTTTTTATATGATTAATGAGTCATCATGAATTAACCAAATATTTACACGTGATTAACCATATAATGAACTAAATTAACCAAATATTTGTACCGATTAACTAAGGTGTTAACTTTTGGTGTTAACTTTGGATGTGCAAATATCATTACTCATGTATATTTCATAATCATCCACGATGCATCGCTTCCCTGTTCCTTATTCGGCCACTTTCTTTTGTGCTGATATATTCTTACAGCAGCAATAATGTAACATTGAATCTATCCCTTGTTTATGTTGGACCACTATAATTAAAGTCCAAGAATCATAAACGGCTTGTTTTGAGAGTTTGGAAGAGAAGGGGAGGGAAAGGCTTTGAGGAGAAAGAGGGAGAGGAATGGGAGGATAATCCCCCACATTGCATGAGTTTTTTTTTCTTTTGGTTCGGAACTCACCTTAATTAGTTCTTTGAGTCGAGTAAGTCCATCAGAGTATCCACGATTTAGGCCCTTTGGGACTGTTATGTGATTAATATCTGGTTTGGCTGATTTACCCCTTGTTCTCAGCCTCCTAATGGGGTGACTCCACAAGGATTCATTCAAACCCGGGTTCCCCAAGTTTTCCTCCTTATGGGGTAAGCTGTTTCCACTTAACCAACACCCCATTGGTGCATGAGGTTTATTTTTAACAAAAGAGACGGTATTTTTTTTTAACAAAATGAACCAGAAGAGAGTTTTGAAAGGTTTTGGTGGATTATTCTTCCTCCTTCATTTTCTTAGTTTCTTCTCAAAGTCTTCACCTCTCAACTCCCAAACACACCCAAAGGCTATATATATAATGCATCACTGCACGGGCCTCACCTGGAAGCATCTATTTGATCAATTCCACTGGATCACGCTATACAAGTATGAATTAAAGGTAAAACTAAAAAAAAAAAGGGAAAGATATGTTAGATATTCAAATTGAAGGGTCATATCTAGGGCTGTCAATGGGGTGGAGCGTCGGCGGGGAATACCCTCCTGCTCCCCATCCTCGTCCCCTATTTTCCTCCCCACCCCATCCTCGTTTCCCATCTCGGGGAGTATTTCTCTCCCGTCCCTTTTCCCCGCCTCCCCACGAAGACCCCGAAAGGGAAAATGGTCTATACTCAAAACATAAATTTCTCGTTGACGTTAATGCCTATCTTTCCTTCATTGCAATCCCCTTTTGGATTGCATTAAATTCACTCAACCCTACCTTATTGTTATCAGTGTCATCGAAGACATTTGATTCCTTTTTCTACACTCACTTTTCGGATTCCAGATCCCTCAGCCCGCTTTTGCTTTCAAGAATTTACAGAAAATATATAAAAGGATTTAACTTAATAAAGTAACAGGTTTGGTCGTTGTGTTTGAGGCTGCCGCTTCTGATCTTTAAATGGGATATACATTAAATTTCTTTTATTAATTTAATTAAATTATATATAAAATTACAAAAATAGGTATATATATATATGTATGTATACATATCAAGGGTATTTTAGTAAGGTTCTTGGGGTCGGGGTCTCTACGGGGCTGGGGGTTTGCTCCCGTCCGAGTCCCCATATTGTCTCCGCGGGGATTTTCTCCCTCATCCCAGTCGGTGCAGGGAAAAAGTCCACGCCCATGGGGCCCCAAATAGGGCAGTCCCCGTGGGGATTCTGTGTACAGGTGAAAATTGTCATCCCTGGTCATATCCATCTTTTGACGGAAATATCTCAATATCCATTTTCTCCTTGTATATACTTTGGAAAGTGGATTAAAAAATTAACATTTTGTAAAATACCATCATTGTCTTTGGTTTCACCTTTTTTTTATAGAAAAAATTTAGGGTGATGGGGTGATGCCCCATTTCAAGGAGGCAGGGGAAACCTCTGAGATCTATGAGCATTTATAAAGGGGTTTACATTTACCTCACCCCAAAAAGACTAGTGGGAGCTCGAACCTAGAGAGGTTTACGAGAATGAAGGCCATTGAATATGATAAAATGGAGAAACAACTAAAACCGGGCATAACAATAATAAGAGTTTTAACAACAGTAAGGTTCTTATATAAGCCAAAGTAACAAGAAATCACTCTATCACATAATTAACTTAATGCTTATTACAGAAATAATAACTATAGACACCAAGGCCCATAAAAGCTCAATGTCTTTCAGCTGAGTGGACACCACCTGCAGGTGTACCCGGCACGCCGGTCAAGGCGCCGCGGTTGGAGGGTTGCAGGGGATGCCAGGGACACCGATGACGCAAGGGATGCAAACTCCAGGAACAACGCTAGGGAGGCAACCCTTGCCGGGAAGGACATGGGGGTTACTATTCAGATTATCACCATCATTGCTAAGGAGAATCCTTGCTGAAACCTTTGGAGAGACAAGAACGACCATGGCCAACAGGCTTAGGATGAAAAGAGATTTCATGGAAACCATATTTCTCTGGTCTTAAACTAAAATCAGAATCAAATAAGATTTTGCTGATGAATAATGTGAAAGTGAGTAGCGAATAGGGAGAGTGTACTCTATATATAAGAGTACAAATAATTGGTTTAAGAAAGTTTTTGAAATGAATAAGATTTAATGATTGAATTGATTACTGACTCGTAATTTTTTTTTAAATTTTTAATTAATAAATATAGTCAAATACATTGGAGACATTTAATTAGTCAATAGTCAAAAAGTTTCTTTACATCAAAGTTAAGTTTTTTATTTCTCTTTTCTTATTGAAATACATTTTTACTATTCTTTTATTTGATATCTTTAACACTTACTACATTATATTCTTACTACATTTAGAATTTTTCTATGGATATAATATATTTTAAAATTAAGTATATTACATATCTAAATTATTTTTAAAATTATATAAACTCCATTCATATTATTTTTCCAAAAGAAAAAAAAATTCAAGTACAGTATATTACGAGTATGTTAATTAATGAATGGCACTATGATTTTGATAAATTAAAAGTACAAATAATTAGTTTTTTAACATGAATATGAAATTTAATAATTGAGTCAATGACTCGTATATCAATAATTTTAAATTAATAATTATAGTCGAATACATTGAAGACATTTAATTAGTCAATAATCAAAATATTTCTTTTCATTAAAGTTAAGTTTTTCTTTCCTCTTTTCTTAATAAATATATTTCTTTACCAACATGTGATTGATCTGAGTGGTAACGGGTTGTGGCTCTGTAAACAAGTGTTAGGTGTTCAATTTCTGACTCCTTAAACAAATGTCAGTCCTTGAATGCCGTCAAGTACCTCGATAGCGTGTGGGGTACCTTGAGAACTAAAAAATGGAATACTTGTTTATTATTCATTTTCCGTTTTTCATTAAATTTGATGATTTGCTATATCCTCCTAAAAGATTAACCTATTTTTTCATTAAATTATTTTTTAAATTTATTTTCATACTAATTTTTTAAATTTTTAACGAAAATAGTATTATAATTAATATTCTTAGTACATTGAACACATTTATCTTTTTACTCAATATTTTCTTATTTAGAAAAAATATTAAGAAGGTGTTATAAAGTGTAAAACGAAATTCTATATGTATATATTAAATAAAAAATAAATGCATTCCGTGTACTAAAATATTAATTTAATACTATTTCGTTTAAAAATGTAGAAATTAATTAATTTAATAATAAATTAATAAAATTAATAATTAGTTAAAAAATCTTTTAGGAGGATGTTTATCAAAAAAAAAATTAGGATAGGATATAACAAAATCCTACAAGCTCGACAACCGGGGGGGAGATCTACCTTCCTTTTTCAGCTTGTGATAATGCCTCAAAATCTCACTAAATCAACCAATCATCAACCAGTTTGCTCTTAATAACTTAGCCCCAAGCACGTAACAACAAAAAAGCAACTAAAACCCACGAGGGGAGAAGCTAGAGGCAGCATCCCCCAAAATAATCAAATACAAGAAATCAGGGGAAAAATAAAAATTTCTACTGTTGCCTTCTAAAGAAAGATCATGATTTGCCATAGCATCTGCTGCTTGATTAGCCTTCCGAAGAGTATGAGACCAAACGAACTGCCCTCCAAGCTGATAAATTAAAAGTACAAAAAATAGTTTTTTAATATGCATAAGATTTAATTATCGAGGCAATGCACTCGTATATTTTTAATTTTAAATTAATAATTATAGTCGAATATATTGAAGACATTTAATTAGTCAATAATAATCAAAATATTTCTTTTCATTAAAGTTAAGTTTTTCTTTTCTCATTTTTTAATGAAATACTTGTTTACTAACATGTGATTGGTCTAAGTGGTAACGGACCGTGGCTCTTTAAGCAAGTGATTAGAGGTTTGATATATTGAATATTGCATATGGAGAAAACTTGGTAACGAGACTCGTGGTTGATCGTGGGGTACCCTTAGAACCAAAAAAAATGAAATACACTTGTTTATTATTCTTTTTCATTAAATTTGATGATTTATTATATTCTCCTAAAAGATATTTTAAGTAATTATTTTTTATTTTATTTTCATACTAATTTTCTAAATTTTTAAACAAAAATAATATTAAATTAATATTCTTAGTACATTGAACACATTTACTTTTTTACTCAATATTTTCTTATTTAGAGAAATTATTAAGAAGGTGTTATAAAACGAAACTCTATATGTATATATTAAATAAAAAAATAAATGCATTCTATGTACTAAAATATTAAGTTAATACTATTTCCGTTTAAAAATTTAGAAAATTAGTATGATAATAAATTAATAAAATCAATAATTACTTTAAAAAAATACTTTTTTTTTTGTTGAATCCTATCTTTTAGGAGGATATTACAAAATCCTACAAGCTCGACAACCTATCTTAGCACTTTCAAATAGAAGTTACAATGGTTTGATAAAAAAAATAAATAGAAGTTACAATGGTTAAACTATTACTATTCACTAAATTGTTGTCAACATTGCACGAGGAGTACAAAACACTTGAAAATCAGAAGAAAAATATAGATTAAGTTTAATTTGTCAATCATTCTATTTAGCGATCTTTTAGATGGAGATGTTCCACGCAATGAAAAAACAAAAGGACACGTGGCATTGAAATTTTAGGGTCGGTTTGATTTGTTTTTCAGATTTTGTTATCATTTACTATTTTAAAAAATAATTACAAAGCTATCACATTGTTTTTATTCTATTTCCTGTTTTCAAAAATTTATACAGAAAACAGTGAAAAAAGAAAGAAAAAAAAATTGTTTTCATTGTTCTCTGTACTAATTTTTTAAAATAGGATACATAATGAGAACAATGTGGCAGTTCTGTAATTATTACTGAAAACAGGAAATGAAAACATGAAACTGAGAACAAAGTGCTTTGTTTTCATTTTCTGTTTTCATAAATAATTATAAAACTACCACCTTGTTTATATTTTATTTTCTATCTTTTCAGAAATTTGTACAAGAAACTGAAGATAACTTTTTCTTGTTTTCACTGTTTTAGAACCTGATGAATGATGCATGATTAGTGTTAACTATGAATCATTCAATGTTCTCAATGTTTGAGATGCTGATAAGGAAGACAATTTGTACTCTATCCGCGAAATTACATACGATGGGTAGGGTAATTACCCGCACAACGAGTAAGGGTGCGGGTATGGATAATTATCCACAAATATGAATGAGTACGGGTGAGACCCACCCCACCCCGTACACACTATAAAAAAATATTTTTAACTTGAATCCTAGCTATAAAAAAAAAGTATTTCTGGTCTCTTCAATAAAAATATTTTTGTTCCATTACTATTGGCAATGGACCATGCATCAAATAGAGGACTCGGTTAGTAGCTTAATTAAATTAAATATGTAATTAGTTAAATATTGTTTTATGAGGCGATTGGCGATTTGCTGGGGTGTTGAGGATGAGGATATCTTGTCCTATTGTGTTACATGTACCACACCATGTTCCAACCAATAATATCTGTCAGGACATGGTATGGTACACCAGAATGACACTATAACTCTGATAAATTAAAAGTACAAATAATTGGATTGAGAAAGTTTTTTTTAATATGCATAAGATTTAATAATTGAGTCAATGATTCGTATATATTTTCAATTTTAAATTAACAATTACAGTCAAATACATTGAAGACATTTAATTTAATCAATAATCAAAATATTTCTTCTAATTAAAAATAAGTTTTTCTTTTCTCTTTTCATAATGAAATACATGTTTATCAACATGCATGTGATTGGTCTAAGTGGTAACAAGTGAGGCTTTTTAAGCAAGTGATCAGGAGTTCGATATCTAACTCTTGGTTGGATCTCAAAAAAAAAAAATGAAATACCTGTTAATTATTCTTTTTTATTAAATTTGGTGATTTGTTATATCGTCCTAAAAGATTTTTTAAGAAATTATTAATTTTATTAATTTATTTGCTAAATTTGTAAACGAAAAATAATATTAAATTAATATTCACAGTACATTGAACACATTTATTTTTTTATTCAATATTTTCTTATTTAGAAAATTTTTCAATTAAGAAGGTGTTATAAAGTGAAAACGAATTTTTAAATGTATATATTAAATAAAAAGATAAATGCATTCAGTGTATTAAGAATATTAATTTAATACTATTTTCGTTTAAAAATTTAGAAAATTAGTATGATAATAAGAAAATTAATAATTACTTAAAAAATTCTTTTAGGAGGATATAACAAAATCCTACAACTTCAAGCTCGACAACCTATCTTAAAACTTTCAATTAAAAGTTACAATAGTAAAACTATTACTATTCACTAAATTATGCTCAACATTGCACGTGTACAAAAAAGTTGAAAATCAGAAGAAAAATATAGATCTATGAGTTTAATTTGTCGATCATTCTACTCATGGATATTTTAGATGGAGGTGTTGCACGCAATGAAAAAAACAAAAGAACATGTGGCTTTGAAATTTTAGTTGTTCTTCATGTGATATGAAAGATGCAAGATCGATGTTGAAATAAGCCAAGATACCAATGATCTCATTTAGAACCTGAATGATGCATGGTTAATTAGCGTTAAATATGTACTCAATGTTTGAGTTGCTGACATTCAGGGGCGGCGTATAGTATTGTCGTTAAGGTTACCTTGAAAATAATAGAAGTTAATTTTTTTTTGCATATATTTTTAAAATAAAATAAAATAAAAGTTTTTAACTTGAATCCTATAAATAAAATATTCTTGGTCTCTTTGACAACAATATTTTTGCTCCGTTACTATTGGCAATGGACCATGCTCACCATGCATCAAATAGAGGACTCTGTTAATAGCTTAATAAAATAATTGGTTAGATATTATTTTATGAGGCGATAGGCGATTGTGTTGGGGTGTTGAACCTTTTGCACTGTCAACGATAATTTCTTTAATTCACTAGGCTATCTTCCATTTAGTTTATACAGTATTCTCTGGACTGGATCAGCCATGAACCAGGGAACAAGGTAGCAAATATTAAGTCAAATAATAATTAAATTTCTGGTGAGATCAATTTAACGCATGCCTTTGGCATTGACCTTGTAAAATTAAGTTTCTAGCTATAGTGATCTTGTCTTTCTGAGTAATAGATAGGACAATGAAGGCCATTGAATATGATAAAAGGAGAAACAACTAAAAGCAGGCATAATAATAATAAGAGCTTTAACAACAGTATAAGCCAAAGTAATTTCACTAGCTATATAATGCAAATCAACAAGAACCATGTATTGAGGTTGATATACTTCAACTACATTTGTTCAAATAATAAGAATCACTCTGTCACATAAATAACTTAATGCTTATTACTGAAATAATAACTATAGACACTAAGGTCCGTATAAGCTCTGTCCTTCAGCAAAGTGGACACCACCTGGAGGTGTACTCGGCACGCCGGTCACGGCGCCGAGGCAGGAGGGTTGCAGGGGACGCCGGGGATGCCGATGATGCAAGGGATGCAGACGCCGGGAACAACGCTAGGGAGGCAGCCCTTGCCGGGAAGGCCAGGGGCTCCAGGGGTGCAAGGGAAACCTGGTATAAAGCAGTTGGGGTTAGCATTCAGATTATCACCATCATTGCTAAGGAGAACCCTTGCTGAAACCTTTGTGGAGACAAGAACGACCATGGCCAAGAGGCTTAGGATTAAAAGGGATTTCATGGAAACCATATTTCTTTGGTCTTAAACTAAAATCAGAATGAAAGAAGATTTTGCTAATGAATGGTGTGAAAGTGAGTAGGGATGGTGTACTCTATATATAAGAGGGGAAAGAGGGAGAACAATGGTTGTATCAATGAATTTTATTATTTAAAAAATTATTAAGATGTTATAATGTGTAAAACAAGATTTTAAATGTATAAACTGAATAAAAAAATAAATGCATGTAATAAGAATCTTTATATATAAAGTACTATTCGTTGGGGTATTTTTCCCCTCCAAAAAGCAGTCAATATTGGTCATTTCATTTAAAAATTTAATTTAATTTATTTTTTATAAATAAGTTAATGCCTCATATTAAATAGCATCTTTCAACTTCACGCTGCTTTTTTAAATTTCAAATTGCATGTAATAATTGGTTTTTATTGTTCTGATGGGTTAATAAATGTAGAAAAAATTACTCACAAAATATGAAAATGAATATTTATGTGGAAACAGTTTTATATATGAATTATTATAAGAAATTAGATTTTGATATAATTTATAAACTATTTGTAATTTATTTTTTTTAATAATCTTAACATTTTAAGATTAAGAAAAAAATTTGTTTATTACTTTCTCAAGCAATTTATTCAATTATTATTCAAAATTATTTTTAAAATCATTGCTATAATAATTTTAACATAAATATATTTCTTCGTCAAGATTTTCATTTATTTAAGCAATTTTAAATTCTCTATACATTTTTCTTGTTCAAGTGAGACCAACTCAATCTACATTTGGGTTTTGATGAATTACTTCCTATCTTTGCTTCGATGAGAAGATAACATAGCTACAATAAGTTAAATCTAATACATATAATTATATTTTTTAAAAATATCTTAGGACTCCCTTTTTTAAAAATTGTGTTTTATGATTTATTTTTGGTGTGAAATTTTGTGTAGGTGAGGCCAATTTGATTTTATATTTGGGTTTTAATAAGTTGCTTCATATAGTTGCTTTGACAGTGAGATAACCACAACTAGTTTAATATAATACATATCATAATATTTGTAAAATTTCTTAGAACTCTTTCATTTAAAAGTTGTGTTTTGAGGTGAAATTTCATTCATTATATTTCTAATATATACTATAAGCATTGATTGAACCGAGTACAAGGGACAATTGAAGAAAGTATAACAAATGTTGAACTATAATAATTTTTGTTTTCTTGCATATATATCCGGTCTTATTTTATTTAGAAAACTTCTAAATTGTCAATAACTTTTGCTTATCTTATAATTTTTAATTTACAAAATAAATTATTCCAACAAATACTTTATCCATGCATCACATATGTATATGTGTGACACACGAACGTATTGTATTCATGTTACCTTAATATTTAGTTATCGATAATATTTTATAATCCAACCATTTTTAAAATACAAAAAACAAATTTCCAAATAGAAAATGCATTGTATCATTTATACCTTTTTTGCAGGGTTTATAATTTTATTTATTAATTTTACATTTAACTTAATCATGTATTCGGTTTTTAAATTATATGAAATTATACCGTTAATAGTACCTCTGGACTCAATTATAAGCAAAAAAACGTATATTTTTTGGACTAAAAAATAAACAAAATCCAACCAACTTAACTCTATTTAATGTAAGTATTTCAAAAATCAAGAAAATTAACCAATCAAACCAATTCTCCCTTTACTTTCCTTAGAGCATTGCATATTCCCAAGACAATTAAAGGGTAGTTTAGTAATTATACCTCATTTTTTTTATATAAATCAAGACAATTTAATTAAATTAATTAACTTCTTTAATAAGTGTGAATTTAGTTATTTTTATTTATAATTGAGTCCGAAGATAGTACATATTTCATCCGTACATCGCACTTGTCCTTCATGTGCTGTGAAAGATGCAAGATCGATGATGTAATAAGCCGGGCACCAAGGATTTAATTTAGAACTTGATGAATGATGCTTGGTTAATTAGCGTTAAATCTGAAGCACTCAATGTTTGAGATGCTGACATTCAGGGGCGTCGTGTAGTGTTTTTTTGTTTTTTGTTTTTTTTTTCCTCCAAAGGGCGGCGCATAGTGTGTTGAAGTTAAGGGCCGTGAAAATATTAGAATTTAAAAGTTAATTTTTTTGCATATATTTTAAAATAAAAGAGTTTAATTTTTATGAACGATCGGTGTAAAAGAATTTTACATAGACATTCAATAATATTTTGACAAATCAGCATAATAATTGTTTTCTCTCTTAATTATTAAAATAAAAGCACTCGTGTCAATATATTGGTAGATGTCAATGAAAAACTTTTTACACTAAAAATGCATATAACTTAATCCTTTTTAAACTAAAAGAAAATAAATGTTTTTAACTTGAATCCTATAAATAAAATATTTATGGTCTCTTCAATAAAAAGTTTTTGCTACGTTACTATTGGCAATGCCAATGGAGAAGGGACCCTGCATCAAATAGAGGACTCTGTTAATAGCTCAATTAAATTACATACGTAATTGGTTAAATATTGAGGCGATTGGCGGCGATTGTGCTGCTGGGGTGTTGAACCTTTTGCACTTTCAATGATAATAATTTCTTTAATTCATTAGGCTATGTTCCATTCAGTTTATACTGTATTGTCTGGACTGGATCGATCAGCCATGAACTAGGGATCAAGGTAGCAAAAATTTAGTCAACTAATAATTAAATTTCTGGTGAGATCAATTTAACGAATGCCTTTGGCATTGACCTTGTTATATTAAGCTTCTAGCTATAGTGATCTTTGTCATTCTGAATAGTAGATAAGCCAATGAAGGTCATTGAATATGATAAAAGGAGAAACGACTCAAACCACGCATAACAATAATAAGAGCTTTAACAACAGTAAGGTTCTTATATAAGCCAAAGTTATTTCAAAAACAAGAACCATGTGTTATATAAGATTGACATACTTCCACTACTACATTTGTTCAATGAATAAGAATCACTCTACCACTCTATCTCGTAATCAACTTAATGCTTATTAATTACTGAAATAAATATAGACACCAAGCCCTGTATAAGAAGCTGAAGCTCGATGTCTTTCACCAGATCAGTGACCACCACCACCTACAGGTGCGGGTGCCCCCGGCACGCCGGGCACGACGCCGGGGGTAGGAGGGTTGCAGGGGATGCCAGGGATGCCAATGATGCAAGGGATGCAGACTCCAGGAACAGCGCTAGGGAGGCAGCCCTTGCCGGGAAGGCCAGGGGCGCCAGGGGTGCAAGGAAAACCTGGTATAAAGCAATTGGGGTTAGCATTCAGATTATCACCATCATTGCTAAGGAGAACCCTTGCTGAAACCTTTGTGGAGACAAGAACGACCATGGCCAATAGGCTTAGGATGAAAAGGGATTTCATGGAAACCATATTTCTTTGGTCTTAAACTAAAATCAGAATCAAACAAGATTTTGCTGATGAATGATGTTGATGAATGATGTGAAAGTGAGTAGGGACTAGGGGGAGTGTACTCTATATATAAGAGAGGAAAGGGAGAACATAGGTTGTATTCTATGAATTTCATACAAATCATAAATAAATTAATGATTCAATGTATATCAACTTATCAAGTACCAAAGGTCAACTTGGAGATATAACTTTTTTTTTTTCCTCACTAAATGATTTCTTCAGTATTTTTTCACGGGGTTAAGAAAATCCCCGTTTGAAAAAACTAGAATCAATTAAATTAGCTGTCATCTGTTTTTTCTTTTTTCATTAATATCAGATTTTTTTTAAAAAAAAAAACAATTAGAGTTTAATTTTTATGTACCGTCAGTATAAATAATTTTTATACAGACATTCAATAATATCTTAACAAATCAGCATCATTGTTATTTCACTCTCTTGGTTATTTGAAATAAAAGCACATATGTCAAAATATTAGTGGATGTCAGTGTAAAACTTTTTATACTGACAGTGCATACCACTTTAAACCAAATAATTAACAAGCCTATACGTTTCCTGGTTAAAGTTTTAAATTTTTTCCACCCCACGTCATTTGGATAGAAGGCTAATCTTCACATTGCGTATTTGAGAGTATCCCATTCCCATCCCACAAAATCATGCAAGTATTTTAAATTTATATTTATATACAAATTCTATTTAATAATTTAAAAGTTTGCTATTGCTTCGTATTAAATAAAATATAAAATATAAAAATATATTTAATTATTTTGGTAATAAAATTTACTTATACATAAAAAGTTTGTGATACCGATAAAAAGTTCGCAAGACAATATTTTGGTGTATAATTTTATAAAATATAACAGTTTATGTAATAAACCTTAATGATGAATAAAATATATTTTAAAAATTAAGTATATTATATAACTATAAATATTATTGTTGAAATTATATTTGATCCATTCATATATATTTTTAAATTTGAAAGCACACTATATTTACATGTGTGAATTAATGCATGACACTATAATATTGATAAAATAAAAATAAAAATAATTGGATTAAGAAAGTTTTTATATGTTCATAAAAAAAAAAATTCCTTTCAAAAAAAAGTTTTTATATGCATAAGGTATAAAAATTGAATTAATGACTCATAAATTTAAATTTAAAGTAATAATTTTAGTGAAATACATTTAAAATATTTAATTACAGTCAATAATCAAAATATTTCTTTTCATTAAAGTTAAGTTTTTCTTTTTTTCTTTACTTGTTTCTTATTCGTTTTCATTAAAACACCTTGATAATTCATTAATACTTAATAAGAAAACATTGAATAAGAAAGTAAATGCGTTCAATGTATTATGATAAAATATAAATATAAATAATTGGATTAAGAAAGTTTTTATATGTTCATAAAAAAAGTTTTTTCCTTTCAAAAAAAAGTTTTTATATGCATAAGGTATAAAAAATGGATTAATGACTCATAAATTTAAATTTAAAGTAATAATTGTAGTGAAATACATTCAAAATATTTAATTACAGTCAATAATCAAAATATTTCTTTACATTAAAGTTAAGTTTTTCTTTTTTTCTTTTACTTGTTTCTTATTGGTTTTCATTAAAACACCTTGATAATTCATTAATACTTAATAAGAAAACATTGAATAAGAAAGTAAATGCGTTCAATGTATTATGATAAAAATATATATAAATAATTGGATTAAGAAAGTTTTTATATGTTCATAAAAAAAGGTTTTTCCTTTCAAAAAAATGTTTTTATATGCATAAGGTATAAAAATGGATTAATGACTCATAAATTTAAATTTAAAGTAATAATTATAGTGAAATACATTCAAAATATTTAATTACAGTCAATAATCAAAATATTTCTTTACATTAAAATTAAGTTTTTCTTTTTTTCTTTTACTTGTTTCTTATTCGTTTTCATTAAAACACCTTGATAATTCATTAATACTTAATAAGAAAGCATTGAATTAGAAAGTAAATGCGTTCAACGTATTATGAATATTAAAATTATTTAATAGTTTTCTGGATTTCCCCAAAGTTTTATTAAAATAAGTTATTTTATAAGACAAATAATTGAATAAGGGTAAAACTATGCTGATGACTCGTTTTATCTTTTGAATGAATGCCCAAATTAGTCCCTGAAAAATTTCGGGGAGTCACTTTTGGTACCCATAAAAACAAATTAATCATTTAATCCCTCAAATTTATAAATATGGGACACATTAGTCCCTCATCCCACTTCCAATGTCCATATACTTGGCTATGTGTCTCGTTAACCATTCTGTATGACTTGTTAGTGATCATACGTGACCTATGACAAATTTCTAACGGTGAAAACGAATAAAAAAAAATGCATAATTTTTTAGGTATTTGGGTTTTAAAATTTTGCACTTTTTTGTATTTTGGTTCACTTTTCACTGTAGAAGTTTGTTATAGGCCACACATGAACACTAACGAGGTAAGCAGGATTATTAACATGATACATAAGCAAATAAATATATGTTGGAAGTAAAATGACGGACTAATTGCCCAATATCTATAAATTTGAGATACTAGATAATTAATTTAATTTTTTAGGGACTAAAAGTGGATCCCCAAAATTTTTCAATCGACTAATTTGCACCTTTAATCTTTTATTTTTATGCAATGTTTGTCTTGTCTTGTGGGACGATGGCGGCACTTTATGAACAAAAATCAAACAAGAAAATAGGCAATTACAATTTCGTTGTGCGAGTTCAGGAACCGAAAGTGGGAAAAAAAAAAAACCCATCAGTCATTAATTAATTAATAACTAAGAGCAACTTTGATGACAAAAGTTTAACGAACCCATTTTAAGTTCTTAAGTGGGTCCATAAGAGTTTACGATACTCACTCAATTTTCAGTCTAATGGGAGTTTTAAATATTGATTTGCAAAAATTCAGGAAACTGGACGGCAAAAAAATTTGTATCTTGTGTTTAATTTAAAAAATGGTCAGGGGACAGGATAAAATAGGGGTGAGGGACAGGACAAAAACCCAAAATTTTGTCATCCACCAAACCATGGGACAATTTTTTGTCCCATAGACAGACTATCAGAAAAAGACAAAATTATCCTTACATCTCCCTCCTCCCTCCCTCTCCCTCTCCCCTCTCTCTCCTCCCTCCCTCTCTCCACTCTCTCTCCCCACCCCACGTTAACGTTATTTAATTTTTTTCAAATGTTAACGTTATATATAATACATATTAATAATATATATAATATTATTATGATAGTAGTAATATATTATCATATATACTATATATTATAAAAATATATTATATACCGCCTAATACTTACATATATTAATAATATTATATATTCATATATAATAATATCTATTGCAAATGATATCATAGTAAAATTAATTTTTTTTTACTTGTGTTATCCATTATCTATCAAACGATATACAAGACAAAAAATTGTCATGTGACTAAAGGGGTTGTACTGTGTTGCTCCGCTTGTCCTGTATTGTCACGTGCCTTAATACGTATCAAACAGACCCTAAGTTCCTTAATTTCTGTCTTTCTTCAATCTCATGTTCTCTCTCATACTTTTACACTATCAAATAAAAAGAAATTATTTAAATGTTATGGAACTCTCTTTTAAGATTCCTTAGAGCATCTTTATCTCAACACCCCATTATTTTATTTTCTGGAGTTCTTAAATGGGTCCCACCTTTACATATCACTCATTTTTATTTTTTACAACTTAAGCACCTCATGTCTCCAACCCAGCAACTTAAAAAAAGTCCTTAAATGAACCGCACCAATCATCTCACATTCTTACATTTTATCAATATTTTTTTAAATCAACGGCTACAACATTTTTTAATGAAAAATAATTCTATATTGGCACACAATTTGATGTAAGAACTGGTGCCTAAATAAGCACCTGCGCTTGGTAAGCAACTATTGCAAAATGCACTCCAACGACACATTAAAAATAAGCACCGGTGCTTATTAAATGAAATGCTTATTAAGCATTCCGATGGAGATGACCTTAGCTAAGGAACCTATTTTAAATTTAGGGAATCTAAAATCACATGTGATATAATATACAAATATTTTATTCTTAACGAACCATAAACAACTCACACTTTTTTTTTTGGTAACTATAAACAACTCACATTAAAGACGTAATATATATAGTGAAATAGAAAGTGAGTGAAATAAATTAGGCTTAATTGCACTTTTTAACCCCCAGGTTTGATAATTAAGCAATTTTGGTCCCCAAAGTTTCAATTGCGCGAATTGGGTCCCCCAAGTTTCTAAAAATTTACAATTAGGTCCTTCCATCCATTTTTTAACGGTTTGACCATGTTGATCGTCTTTTCTGGCTACTTTTTATTAAAATATTAATTTATTTAATAAAAGATAATTTTTAAATAAAAAAATGTTAGCTTCTTCCTTCCTGGCTTCCTGCAACACCTTCTTTATCTTCTACCTCCATAACCATCTCCATCTTCTACCTCCAACTCCTTCCCTCACCCAAGTTGAATCCTACCCATTATCTTATATTTTCTCTTCTTCTCTTACATCAGAGCACCCAAACCCACACATACCATTTCTCTTTCAAAACCTCAAACCCATTTTTCTCTCCTCCTCCTCTCATCATCCAGCAGCGTGCCGCCGCCCTAGAGAGCTCCGGTCGCCGCCCGCTCAACTCAGATAGAGGAGACATCGTCGCTTCAGTTGCGCTGCCACCCACCTCCGTTCGACGTCGTCCTCAGCCGCGGTAAGTTCGACCTGCCGCCATTTATGGTGGTTTCAAACTCAACTCTGTTAGTTAAGCTTCCTTCTCCTTCTTCTATGCTCCCTTTGATCTCTTTTGTCCATGGGAGTTGTAGAACCGTCGCGCCGCTACCGTCCTCAGTCATTGCCGCCGCGTTAGACCACCTTGCTGCCACCATCTTGGTTTCTTTTTGAATGGGTGAGTTGGATTTCATCTTCTCTTGTTCAGAATTCAAAATCCCCAATTTCTTCAAACCCTAACCCCTTGTTTCTTTTATTTCAGTTTTTAATTGTGAAATTGGTTCATGGTTGCTTCTGTATGATGAGCTTAACACAGATCTAACAATGGTGAAGCTCATGGGTGGTTTGGTGTGTTTGCCATGGGTGATTTTGTGGATGTTGGTTGTGGTGTGTTTGCCATGGAGGAATTGAAACAAAAAATCTGATCTGTTCTTGTGTCTGTATTTGTTTTTTTTTATCTTTGATTGAGGTGGAGAAAATGATTCGGAGGTGTTGGAGGTAGAAGATGAAGATGGTTATGGAGGTAGAAGATGAAGAAGGTGTTGCAGGAAGCCAGGAAGGAAGAAGCTAACATTTTTTTTAATTTTTTTTTATCTTTTATTAAATAAATTAATATTTTAATAAAAAGTAGCTGAAAAAGACGGTCAACGTGGTCAAACCGTTAAAAAATGGACGGAAGGACCTAATTGTAAATTTTTAGAAACTTGGAGGACCCAATTCGCGCAATTGAAATTTTGGGGACCAAAATCACGTAATTATCAAATCTGGGGGACTAAAAGTGTAATTAAACCAATAAATTAATAATCTGTGGTTCCAAAAAAAAATTAATACTCCGTGGGTTTCGCTGTTTTCAACTGGCATCACTTTTGAGCCCCTGGTTCCACAAATTAAACTTGTTTGTCCTCTCCTCTGTCTCTTGAATTTGCCAACGCTATTCTTCGATGACCATGGATCCATTTGACTCTTCAATGACTTCCAACGAAGTTCTGTTATAAAGTTGGCCAATTGTTTTCATGAAATCTACCGACTCAGAAGGTACACACACCTTACACATTTGATTATTATTATTAGGATCTTGCTCATCAGTGCTCTAAAGATATTGGTTAAGAATTTTAAAGATAGAAAAATCATATTTAAAAGTGTAGTTGTTAAATTTTCGAAGGATTAAATACATAAATTTTCAAGATAAAGTTTCTATTTCTAATTCCTTAACCAATGTCCTAATGATACCGGTTAACATTTACCTTATTAGTTATTATTATACAAAAGTAACAAAACTGAGGCGTTGTCTTTATTATTAATTAGTGTCCGAACATGTATATATTGGTTAAAAAAATTAAAAAATAAATTTTTAAAAAATACAACTTTTTTATCCTTGATTCAGAACACTAATTTACATTTTAGCTAAAAATATAATATTGATATAATTCATTAATTGTTATACATTATCAATATCAATATCTTTTACAGATCAATTAATCAGACATCATTACATCAATAAGAAAGTTTGTTTTATTATATAAGATTTTTTGTATGAATCCATGATTGTATTTATGGGAGCACAGGGTAGATAAGAAAATTTATTAATAATGGAGTATAAGGGATACTCCAACTCATGTACATAATGGTAACATACATCAAACTATTTTTTTGCATTTCTCTTCTAAACAAGGACAAAGACTCTATCTGGAAAAAAAACAATGCCCCCTCACGTCGTAGAAGAAAACCAATTTCAAGACCATACTTTTATCAAGTCCAAAATACATATATAATTGGCATTTTCTTGTCTAAAACTAATAATAAATATTTCATTAAATAAACTATAGATTTTTATGTTGGATGTTAAATTAATAATTTTTTCAAATAGAATTACAAATAAAATAAAAAATGTTTTAAAATGTTAAAGTAGTATAAGAGTTACGTTTATGCTTCTGCTGTATGACCTTTTGGAGAGAAAAAAATTGACCGAAATATGTTGGAGTAATACTGGACGAAAGTGATCAAACGAAAAATAATCTTATCAGATTAATCTACCGGTCCTTCATGGGAAATGTTTCTAAACAGATTTTTTTAGGAAAAAAGCTTTTTTAAAATTTAAGTTAAATATCCAAACACATTAGATTATTTATAAAAAACTTTTTAGGTGAAAAAACACGAACAATCTATATCTCTCAGACACAGACTATGTCAGCAAGCTTTGGAAGTCAAAATCCACGACTACAGCAGACAACGGTCACAAAACGCGAGAACTCAAAAAGCAGTTTCTTAGACGCGAGAACAGTGGTTCCTAACTTGCTATATATACCCCTGAATCATCCCAAACCATTTATCAAACATCAAACACAACAAGTTCCATTATTCTCTATCCATTACTTGTGTGATCAATTAACCCTGAAGTGAGAAACATGAGTGTAGAAATACTAGACGGTGCCACCATTATGAGTTTCGTTGAAGACGAGGAAGCCTTCAACATGTCTGTAAGCGACCATTTCGCTCAACTAGACACAGACAAGGATGGTCTTCTTTCGTATTCTGAGATGTTGAAGGAACTGCAGAGGCTGAGGGTGTTTGAGACCCACTTTGGTATCGATGTAAAGCGTGACCCTGATGAGCTTGCTCGTGTTTATGAGTCACTTTTTGTGCAATTCGACCATGACTTGAATGGGAGAGTTGATCTTCAAGAGTTCAAGGATGAAACCAAACAGATGATGATTGCTATGGCTAATGGGCTGGGGCCTCTCCCACTTCAGATGGCCCTCGAAGAAGACAGCCTTCTCATGAAGGCTGTTCAACGTGAGTACTATCCCAAAATTGCTGCTTAGACAGAGCTTAGTATATCTTTTGTGGTGCGTACTGGGGGTTTTAATTTTGCATCCTCATTTATAAGTCTTGTTTTTGTTACTTGTACCACTGGTTTATTTTTATGTTTTTTATTCCTTTTATAGTTCTTGGTCTATTGTGCTTGCTTGTTATACTACTCCTTATTAATGAGAAATTGATTAAAATCCCCTGGAAAATTCATGGATCCTTTTTTCTGATTATCATGCTATTTATGTTACAGATTATATCACACGGGAATTTAGATTTCGTGCAGCAAATATAATGTAAAAAGTGGCGTAGCACAGAAGTATTAGCTGTGATCATATTTCATGCTTGACAAGGTTTACTGAGAATTGAGAAACATTGCAATAGTTAGAGAAAATTAAGCGTGAAAATGAATATAAAAACATTATTAAAATTGGTAAAGGGGTATTTTAACCCATTAACATTAAAAAAAAAAAAAAATGTAGATCAAGATCCCTGATACCATGATTAGCTGCAGCATGCATACACCAACCTTTCTATTATAATAAATCAAGAAGAACTAGCAGTAAACAAATCAATTCAAGCTGCACATGAGTGTTGATTCGAATAAAACCATTTAGCTATGATGTGGCATATGAGCACAGGAGCAACACCAATAACACAGTGCACTGTTCCGAACCAAAACCTCCCAGCAAAAACCAAATTGCAAAGCCAGACCAGCAAACAAACCAACTATGCAACAGGCGAAAAAAGGAAGCTCTTATTGATTATCGTAACTGAACTAATTTCTAGCCATATGACGTTGCAAATAACCCAAACAGATGGAAATTTGGAGAAACCTAAGAAACCCATTGGGCAATTCAATTAAAAGAAGGTTGAGTACCGATCTTTCACAAAATTCAATTAACTGATTAAAAAATCAAATACTTAAAAAATAAGTAAATCAATGACCAATAAAAATTTAAAGTTTTGGTTCTCCACAAAATTTTGTCAAACCCATTAACCAATATGTTATTAGATTTTGGGCATAACTCAATCCCAAAAGCTAGCTCATAAGATGATAATTGTCCATTATTTATAAGCTCTTATTAGGTATTATCTCTAGTTAATGTGAGACTTGGGTTTTTTTCAATATACGCCCTCACACTACCATATTAGATTTTGGGTTTAGGCCTAATTACTCAACCTCAAAAGATAGCTTGTAGGGTGAGGATTATCACTTACTTATAAGCACTCTTCAGGCTATATTACTATCTAATGTGGGATTATAACACACCCCCTTCATGCTCAGGACCGGACATCTGGAACGTGAAGTTTACAGGACTCGACATTTGCGAACGACCCAATGGATCTAGGATAGGCTCACTATCCAACGTGGGACTCAAACATATGTAACGTTATTGCCTTCTCACAATCCACGAGTAATTTTTGACACCTATTCCACATATATAGCCCAAAATACTAAATTTTCTTTCCTTTCAAACAATGGGTAACAAAGCAAAATAAGCTCATAAGTCGATTATTAACTTTTCAGTCTAATTAATAATATTTCATAACTACCGATTCTTTTTGTGAAAAAAGAAAATGTTCAACGAAAGGAGCTTGCCTTATTTTAATTAACCTGAAGAAACTTTACAAAACGTACACATAGATTCTTAACAGCCAAACCAATCCCACTGACTAACCACTCAATTTTTAAAAATTATTTAACTACTTGGAATTTGGCCGTTTCTGTAAAGAGTCACATACATGGAGCAAACTTTAAAAATGAAGTCAAATCGAAAATAGGAAATTCAAACACGCCTACGATGCCTGCCAAGTTTGTCAAAGGAAGTCCATATTCTTTCGTTTCTTTTCCTTTTACCTCCTAATCATTCGCTTTCCTCCACAATATTTAAATTAAACGACACCTAATTCCCCACTTCCCACCTAGTGTAAAATGGAGGGAATTGTAACTAGAATTCCAGAAATCAATACTACATATTTTCCATGCCACCCAAGGACGTGTTTACCGCGAGTCAGCAAAAATAATATAGAAAATAAATTTCATATGGATATATAAACACTTTGAATTGCACTTCAACCATAAACCAAGCTAGTCTCTCATTAGTGAATCAACAATCAAGCTTGTTTCAAATTATCAGACATGAAGGTAAGATCAATTGAAGTGATTATATAAGAAGTGAACTACATTACGTGCTTGCTAGCTATATGCAATTTCGTTTTCACTAATTAATAAGCTCTCTCTCTATATACTGCCACTGCAGAAAATAGTTATCCAGGTGCACATGGAGAGTGACAAATGCAGAAGCAAGGCCCTGAAAATTGCTGCAGTCTCTCCAGGTGCATGTCCATCATGTTTGTTCAATATGCTTTCCATCTGTAACTTTAATTATCAATTTTAAATCTAAATATCCAATATATCTTAACATTGAATTTCGTTTTGAACTAACCCATCGATTAATTATCAATCAAGTCATGTTTGATTTACGGTTGAAAAGTCTGGTAAACGTACATGTTTGAGACAAGTATCTATAAGTTCTTTTGAAGCAAACATACTTTTGGACTCAAGAGTATGTTTGAAATGATAAACCAAATATAGTACATTTGTAAAGGTAAACTAAACATAGTTTAATTATGCTTGCCATTCACTACTATAAATCATATATAATTCTTATATATAGTTATATATTTATACGTAGCTAATTTATATGCATAATGTACAGGTGTGAATTCAGTGTCATTAGTAGGCGAAAGCAAAGATCGAGTGGTGGTAACCGGAGATGGAATCGACTCTGTTTGCTTGACTAATAAGTTGAGAAAGAAGTTCCGCTATGCTACCCTTATAAATGTTGAAGATGCGAAAGCTTCCAATGTTGGATGGGAACAACAAAATGAAACCACGTCAATGGAAAATTCGTCGGTTCCTTATAATTATTGGAACTACCCTCCACCTTGTCCCTCGTATCACGTAGTCTATGATCAATACCCCAATAGTTGTTCCATCCTCTGAGTTGCTTCTCCACGGTGATGGCTTTATCTTTCCATCACCGTCATATATATACATATATAAAGTTTATGTATAATTGCGGTTTATTTTATATCTATTTTTAACTATTTTTAAAAAAAGCTTTGCTTTAAAAACAACAATAAATAAATGATAAATAATTATGATTTAAGTGTGAAAATGGTGTGTATATATATAAAAAAAAAAGTCTGAAAAGTGGTGTAATAATTAAAAAAAAGGTGCAATGAACATTCTCCAATTCCATTAAATTTGAGCCCACGAACCTTGTGGTCTTATCTTTATATTTTTGAGGCATTGGATTCTCATGTTCAGTTTGATATTCAACTAGTGTATGGACCCGTGCCATGCACGGGGAATATGTTAATTTCTTAGGATTTCATAAAAAAATATATCTAATTGCTGATTTCTTTTTTTTCTTTTTTGGGAATTATATAAAAAAAATTTGTTGATTTATAAGGTTAATTATGCATAAATATTTGAAAATATTGTTATGTAAAATATAAAAGATAAATCTTGTCATAAGTTTAACTATAAGGTTTTTGCTAACTGTATACAATTATTGAAAATATATTTTATTTATTTTCCCTTTTTTTCCATGGAAGTTAAATATTTTTAGAAAATATATTTACCTATCGTATTTTTTTTCCTTATTAGTTTGAAAATCTATTCAATTTATTTCTCCTATTTTCCTGTGCAACTTAACCATTTTTAGAATCAATATTTATCTATCATAATATATTTTTCTTCTTTCTTCAAAATCTATTTGATTTATTTCTACCTTTTTCCCGTGCAAGTTAACATTTTAGAAAATATACTTATTTGTCATATTATTTATTTTCTTCTCTTTTCAAAATCTATTTTTTTTATTTTCCCCATTTTCCCATGCAAGTTAATCATTTTTATAAAATACAATTATCTGTCTCCTCTTTTCCTGTGCAATTTAACTATTTTTAGAATCAATACTTATCAATCATATTTTTCCATCTTTCTTCAAAATCTATTTGATTTATTTCCACTCTTTCCCTGCAAATTAACCGTTTTTAGAAAATATATTTATCCATCATATTATTTTTTCTTTTCTATAAAAAATTTATTTGATTTATTTTTCATATTTTCTGGTGCAATTTAACCATTTTAAGAAAATATATTTATCTATCATATTATTTGAAGAATATGTTAAGAAAATATATCAAAACTCTATAAAAAAAAAAAAAATACCTAACAGAAGAATAATAACAAAAAGGAAAATAAACTTTGTATGGTTACGGGAAAAATGCCAAGATTATTCCTGCATACCCCAATCCCTAGTGATCATAAACATTAAAATGTGATGAAATAATACGCCCAAGTTACCCAATTTGGCTTTGCTATAAATTCCAAATTGAACTCCCTAATTTTGTAGTAGACTTAAATGCATTTTTATCACTTAAATATGATATTTTTTTAACATTATTCCCTCTTCAAATTTTTTTGTCGTTTTTAATTTTTAAAAATATAAAAAATGTGTACTTCTAGTCCCTAAAAATATTAAATACTTTATCAGAAATTTAAAATATGCTATTTATTAAATGTAGGATTAAACATAAGAAAAATAGGGAGAGACCACTTTTTTAAAAAAAACTTAATTTTAGAAATCAAAGGTACATTTAAGCCTTTAGTTGCCTCGAAGGTAGTGCTGCCATTCACATTATGATTGACCATAGAGAAAACTAATCTATCCAAGGATTAGTTCTCAAGTTTTCCTCCATTTACAGAACAAATCAACATTATTATCACCTACATTTCTTGTTTTCAATATGATTTGAACTTGCGCTTTCTCTTCAAGACATCAGAACTTGAAGGATTGTAATTCAAATTCCTCTTCCCTTGATTGATAAACCAATTATTATTTTGCTTTAAATGCAAACCCATTTTTTGCATCAAATGTGCAAAGTGGTATAATATCTTGATAAAAAAATATCTGAAAAAGTTCTAATAGTTTCTTTACCAAGAACCCTATATCAAAGGACAATACTCGGATTCTCTAAAAGTTATTTTTCATTTCTAAATTAATAAAATTATGAAATGCTTTATATAAATTGAATAGATGGTGCTTGAAAGGTTATATGATTATTTGTCATTTTATTCTTTCATTTTTTTAAAATCTCAAATATAGATCCACGTATAAAGTAGAAAGAATAAATCTTCATCTCCCTTTCTTTCCAAAATCCGAGTCGCAAAGAAAAACTCCCCCATTAAATTAAATGCTACAAAAGTTCATAAATAACATTTAAATATCAAATAAATTTGTGAAAGTGATAGCGAACCATTAAAAAATGAAAGCCTGAAATATCAAAAAAACAATGTAACATAATTCCAACAAATCTAATAAATCTACCGTGTCAGTTGGTTTTTTCCTGATTATACTCAATTTTCTCTGGCTGGGGAATATTGTTAGAATTAAACAAAGGAAAAGAAAAAAGTTATGATGTTAGAATTTAAAAATAGGAAAAGAAAGAAAAGAAAGACGATGGAGAAATGTTGTTTCAGAAAGTTGATAGGGTCAAATGGCACACTAACATGACGTTTTTTTTTTATAGTGGCACACTCAATGCCTTAATTTATGAAATATCATCAATTTAAAAGTAAAATAAAAAAAATACTCCCTGATTAGTATTTTCATCGAAAGGAACATATTAGTATTTTAAAAAATAACATTAAATATTTTTTTTTAAATATATCATGATATAATTAAAATTTTTATTACGGCGGTGCAGGATTAATAGAAAATAAGGAAAAAAATCAAAAGGCTCGTGACTTAGGAAGACTAAAATCTGAAAATTTTGGTAGAGACCCCCGTGAGAGAATATTTCTTGCTAATGTCAAGCTGGACACAATAGGAAAGGTAGTTGGCCCAAATTTGAAATTTGAAAAAAGAATATTACGAAAGATTATAATAATAATAATAATAATTAAATTAATGAACTGCCAAGAATATTTGATTGGGTCTGATATGCATTATGGAGGCTTAATATTTGATTGTCATAATATTTGATTCTTGTGGGGTTGCATATCTTGATTCATAAAGATCAATTTATAATTAAGATAACATTCATAAAGTATCCTAATTTTATGGATTGATCGACACTTAGGATTCATGTGAGGTGGCACTGTTATTGAGTGACATGTGGCAGAGAAAGTTCACGCATACATTCTCTTATGTATATATTATAGATTATAGATATAGATTACTTCGACTTGAATTATCGGTATAATAATAAAAAAAAAATATGAAATAAAAAAAAAAGTTTATTTCATCTCAAAATGATAGAAACTATCATAATATATTATTTATTTAATAAAAACTATTTATTATAAATATGTGACTATTTCCGTTCCCATCTAATAGATATTCATTTATTACCCATTACAAGTAATCTATACTAATATATATAGGTACGGATAATTTTGCCATATCTAATTTCGAAACTTGAAGGTTAACCACTGCCACGGCCCACGTACGGACCTTTGTTGTTATGAAGATTATTACATATTGATGGATGCCAAATTATTTTAATTCTAGTATCCATAGTCAACTTTGTAATATTACATGATTTTTTATTCATTAGTAATTTATAAAATATGCAAAGCAAGTATGAGCGAATCTTTGTTCTTTAAATTAGAGTATTTGACCAGTAGTATGTATTATCAATTCGTATTTTCAATTTTTATTTATCTTTAAGAATTTAATAGGTCATAAAATGTATTTATATTTATATTTTTAATTTTTTTAAAATAATAATAAAATTTAATTATAAATTTATCTTATTTTTATATTTATCTTATAATTTTTGAATTAATAATAATTGAAAAATAAAAATTAGATGTCAAAGAAAAAACCTCTTTTCCAATCATGAATGTACAAGATTAAAAATTAGTTATAAGATATTCATCAAAAAAAATTCATCAAAAAAAAAAAAATTAGTTAAAAGATTAAAAAGTCACATGCCAACTTAAAAAAGTCACATGACTTTTTTGTTTTTATCTTGACCATTCATGATTGGATCTAATGGCTATAATTTGCTCCTATCACTCTCATATAAATAAAACCATCTCACTTGATATGTGCCATATATATATATATATGAGGAGGGATCAACTTACACCTAATTAAGTTTACACCTCTTACACTCAATAATAACCATTGATTAAGCTTACATCCAATGGCTCTAATTTGTTGATATTAGTTACTCACGTGACTCTCTCTCCCCCCTGGTTTTTGAGATTTTCCTTTTCGTTCTCTCCTTAATTACACTCTCAGTGCATCTTCACTCGTATGGCTTACCCTTTTCGTATGGAAATTTGCTCTCAGTACATCTTTCCTCGTATGACTTTGTCTGCATGTGTTGTTGAATATGAGATGACAATAGTTACCTGTTGTGTTTTGTTACAGAAACAAATTTGATCATTATGGCAAGGCTTTCAATGGCATCGACTGCTTCTGGACTTAAAGGGTCTTTTTCTGCTTCAATTTCTAATAATTTAGCATACATATATTATTTTATAATTCAATTCAAAGTCTTCTAAATCACATTTAAATTTTTTAATAAAACGATGAATTAAAGGCATGGATTGAACTATAGTTGTTATAGTTGGTAATGCTAATGATGGAACCCACAGAGCCTTGGATTTGTTGTGGCCTGTGGGGGTGGATAATCTAGTGGAAGGGTTGAAGAATTCTAGTTTCACTAAGCTTTTCACCTTGCTCCTTATGGATATCAACATCTTCCAACGAAATCCCAATCCTACTCCATCCTTACCCACTAAAAACCAGATTTTGACCAAGTTCATCATCGACTGATTTCAGCATCTATTTCATAAGGCTCATAAATTTACATGTCTTCCAGAGAGGATATGCATTGTAGTATGGGGAAGAACTAAAAGAGGAAAGATGCACTGAGAGCGTAAATTGAGGAGAGAAGGAAAACAAAATCCTAGAAAACCAGGGAGAGTCACGTGAGTGACTAATATCAACAAATTAGAGCCATTGGATGTAAGCTTAATCAATGGTTATTATTGGGTGTAAGAGGTGTAAATTTAATGAGGTATAAATTGATCCCTCCTCTATATATATATATATATAAAAAGACTGAATTGACTAATTAATATGGAAAATATTTTATTGACGAAGACTTGACTCTCAGACTGAATTGACCAATTAATAGTAGGAAATAATTTATTGGCGAAGACTTGACTTTATCAAGGATACTTTTCATTGTTTAATGTTTATCAAGACTGACACGTAAGTCAGCTTATCTTATCTTTCTTTCTTTTTTTCTTTTTTTTTTTGATAAACCAAAACTTGTATAAATATAGAGTACTTGGGTACCTAACCCTTTTACAATGTGACCATAGAAATCAGGGCCGGCCCAATATATATTGAGGCCTAAAGCGAATTTTGAGTGAGGCCTTTTTAAAACTAGTAAAAATATTTTTATAAAAATAATATTATATATATAATTTATTTTTATTGTAATTTGTTCATATTTTTAAAGCAAAATTATTATGATTGGTGTAAATATTTGTTGTATGTGTACATGCAACCACACTTGTAGATAACAAAACAAATACAAATAAAATATATTATATTAAGTTTGAGACTTTTTTGGAGACCTAAAACCCTTGCAAAATTAGAAATTTTTGGGAGGCCTACCCAAAGGCCGGTCATGATAGAAATCTACTAGTGTAAATTAAGTACTACCCACAAAACTAGATGGTATTGTCTTTACACAAGTATGAATCTTATAGTACAAACTAAAAAAAAAAAAAAAAGCAATCAGCCAAGCCTTCAATCCAAAGTACCAGGACTCAAGGCCATCTGTTGCCCCAAAACACAACCACACCCCACTATACAGAGCACATGCGCCTAAAAGGCAACCCTCTTCGAGGACTGCGCTGCCATCAGAAATGCAAATTAACCCAACGAAAATTGTCTTGCCAGCAGCTATAGTTTCCACCAACAGAAATAAGAAAAACTGCAAAGTACAAGGTACTGCCCAACAACTTTAGTACACCACTTAAATCATAAATCTTCCACCATCAGATTCCAAATACAACAACTATCATAAAAGCAAGCCAAATCCAAATGCAATACTCACCAACAAGGAAACACATTGCACAGTCATAAAAATATTCACCCAAAAATCAACCAAGCATACAGTACAAGGAACTCACTCTGTAAAGTCCCTCCTTTAACCTTTGTTAGGGCGACACAATTAGCATACAGATGCTCATCTCTACAGCAGAAATCTGGTTATTTAAGTAACCCTTCAAAGTAGTTCACAAACACAGTGAGTGGTGAGCACATTCGTAGCCTTAAAGATCAAGCCTTCCAGAATATAATTCCAACCCCCAACCTTACCAATCCGTAGTAGGGTGCTGCAGCAGCGAAAGCAAGTGCCCCCCGGCTGGCCACCCCATCTATGTACACATGGAAATCCCATACAAGTCCCCAAGATAAAACCAAAACATAACCTGGCATAACCACATGTCCCCTAGTATAGCTGCTTATGACCATGAACACATCCGAGCCATTCCGACGAGAAAGGGAGGTCCCCCCCCCCCCACTCACACACACCAACACAAAAACAAAAACACACGCTTTGAGTCCACTCTTTTCATAGCTCTCACCGATGCCTTTACACTCAACACTATATATTCTCTCCCCAAAAGGCCCCTTACCCACTGTTTTCACTCACACACTCACCCATCTCCACCCAAGCTAAAGATATCCACATATAGAGCACCTGCAAAACCAAAAGAAACAAAGCATTTCCAACGGAGTTAGAGAAAAAACCTCCATAGGAGACAAGACTCACAATTTGTATGTCATCACAGTCACTCTATTGTTTCCCACCAAAGACACACACCCTCACTGTGTTTACACTTTATTTGGTAGCACTCAATATGTTTTCACACAAAGACGTAGCCACGCTGCTTCCACTTGACAGGAAACCAAACACACCGGTTTCCAATGGTATTACACCCTGAAGACTCCAACCAGCAAACCTACACAACACCAAACCTACCAAACCGAGCATTAACCACACCCTAAAAGTCAAAACCATAATTTGTTTTCTCAAAACTCTTAGATTTATCCACAGAAACTTAAAACCCCTAACTCCCTAGGGCCCAACCTAGCCACCTCTCCCACAAACCACCCCTAAAACCAAGAGCACTATGACTAATATTTCAAGCAAACCAGGGGATCCACACACCAGACTGAGAACTCCACCTTCCAGTCCTTCTCCATAACTGTCTATGACCATGATCTGCACTTGATCAAATCCAAAACCTTTATACCGTCAAATTGTGCCTATGAAAAAACCACCACATTTCTTTCCAACCAAACTGACCACAACACTCCATGCCAAACCATCAACCCCCTTTTTCTGCTCCTTCTACCCATAAACAGGGCTTTGTGTAGAAGATACAGCTCCCCAAGACTCCTTGGTTGCTGCACTGCCAGACCTAGCCACTCATAAACCTTGGACCAAACCACTGTCACCCTCCTACATCACAGAAACAGATGATCCAATGACTCAATCACCCCACCACACAACGGACACCCCGCATCCCTTTGATCACTAATGACCTGTCTCTTAAAAAAGTTTTCTCACGTTGGTAATCTGTCCTTTATAGTCTTCCATGAGAATGTGAGGGACCTTCACCTTCCAAGAATTTTTAAATATGTCTCCGTATGATTCCACACTAACCTCCTCACCATTTCCGTTCTGCACCAACCACCCGTACGCGGATTTCGACGAATACACCTTGGAGCCATCTAGGATCCATTTCCAAAGATCTTCCTTATCTACTTCCGGACACACCGGTAGAATTGTGTTTTCCAGCTCCACCTTTTGGTCTATTTCCCAGTCAAAGAAGTTTCTTCTCCATGTGAGCTCCCACACCCATCTTGGTCCTTCCCATCTTCCCAACCTCTTAATAACTTTCTCCTTGTCCTTGGAGACACTGTACAGAATAGGGAATAGTTCTTTCAAAGATCTTTGCCCAAACCATACGTCTTTCCAGAACTTAATCTTATTCCCAGTACCCAACTTTCTTTTCAAGCCCTTTTGGAATCAGTCATCCACATTATTTAAACTTCCCAGTCCACATACACCTTTCCACCAAAGCGATCCTTTTCTGATACCTTCACCTATATCTAAGGCCGCCTCCCCCTCCGCCTCCACCCCATACCTTGCACTAAGAATTTCCTTCCAAAGACCCTTTCATTCCTTTAGAACTCTCCATCTCCACTTTGCGAGTAGAGCTAGATTAAACCAATTAATGTTTCTAATACAAGTGTTTAAATTTCATACGAAAATGAAAGTTTTACTTAATGAGTGTGTTTAGGAAAGATTAATTTTTCATATTTCAAATATTTTTTTAGCTAAAAATCTATTTCATAGATAATTTATTATATTTGGGTCTCTAGCTTAACATTAATTTAAAAAAACTTTTATTTAAAAAAAAAAAACCGTTTAAAACCATCTGAAAGATTTTGGCTTAAGATTCATGTGATTTGATTATTTTTCATTCTCAAGACTCTTCCTTATTTACCCCTACAAAACTAGCTTCCAAACAAATATTATTAAATTATACAAACAATTTCATATCATTTTTCGTAATTTACTATATAAAAGCGATTTTTTTTTGCACAACCCAAATGAAATAGATTATCTTAAAATCATTTTTTGGCAAACAGACTAAAAAAAAAAAAAAATTCTAATTATAATCGATTATCACAATAATCAATTATACAAAAATCGATTATCAGCATATTTTTTTTTTCAACTTTCACAAACACGTTCAAAGATGGTTGGTCCAGGTGAAAGTAGGTCGTGCCCCTAATTAGTCTTATAATTTTGATCAAAAAAATATTCCATGAAAGGAAAAAAAAAAGAGTTTAATGGTTATATATTAATAGTATAAAGTCATTTTATACAAAAATTCAATCATAAATTATTACGTCACTATTTTATTTTTTACTTTTATCTTAACTATTTTAAAAGTCATTCACACTATGATTGATGATTGTTAGTCTTATAATTTTGATCGGAAAAATATTCCATGAAAGAGAAAATAACAAAGAGTTTAATGGTTGTATATTGATAAATATTGGGACAAACCCAAGTCCCACATTGACTAGAGATAGTCTCCAATAAGAGTTTATAAGTAATGGGCAATCCTCATCCTATAAGCTAGCTTTTGGGATTGAGTTAGGCCCAAAATCTAATATGGCATTAGAGCTATCCTAGATTCATTATTGGGCCACCCACCATATTATCCACGCACCAAGCCCAATAGTGCTGGGCATGAGGGGGTGTATTGGGAAAAACCCAAGTCCCACATTGACTAGAGATAGTCTCCAATAAGAGTTTATAAGTAATGGGCAATCCTCATCCTGTGAGCTAGCTTTTGGGATTGAGTTAGGCCCAAAATCTAATAATAAATAAAGCCATTTTATACAAACATTCAATCATAAATTATTACGTCAGTAATTTTTTTTGACTTTTATCTTAACTATTTTAAAAGTCATTCACATTATGATTGATGATTGATTGACAATATAAAAAACTTTACACTATTAATGTACAACAATTATGCTAAAAAACAAATAACAAAAAGTTTTTAATATAGGAGTATTTTTATTCATTTTACATTAATTTTGAGTTTAAAAATCAATTAATTCAAAAATGCAATTTATATTATTTTGACTAGATAGATTTAATTTAGATTCTAAAACCATTCAATCAAATCTGATTCCGTTTATGGCTTAAAAAAGATTTAAGCTTAAAAATTTGTAAGTTAAATGCAACTCGAATCATTAAAAAGAATAAACAGAAAATAGGAATATCTCGTTTAACATATCTGAAACAACTTTTGATTAAAAGCACCTTGCGGGTAAAAGATTTGCAAGTTAAATTTATCAATTGTTTACATTCTTAGCTTTCTATATATTCTTTTAAGCAAGCAAATTGAATAAACTGAATATAATAGTATTTTAATCCAATACATCAAGTCAATCAACAAACCACTACTCAAACAGCTTGTTCCGTATGCTTTTGTTTACAAGAGGGATCCAAACAGCAAATGATAATGCCGGTCTTGTATTAAAGGCAGTAGCTAGGTTTGCCAAATACTTTTGCATGGTAATTATATCTAATAAACGAATTTGGTTGATTAGTTTCCTAAGATACTCATTAGAAAATGCAAAAAAAATGGGTAAAAAATGCTAAAAGTTGTGATTAATTCTCTCTTCTTTTTTTATTAGTGATCCTTATATAAGATTCCATTGTTTCGACCCTTATATGTGGCCCACATTAAATTGTTCCAATGATGCAACCTATTAAGAGTCTGTCTTAATTTAACTTTAAAAACATGTTAAGCAACTCCCATTAAAGTTGGTCTAATCAACTCCCATTTGGAGGTTGCCCTTCCTCTTGACCTTAAAGCTCATTATCTACAACATACTGGACTCCTTTCTAAACGTGTTCCGGTTAGGGTCTGTCAGTTGATCTGGTTTTCAACCATATGGTCTCTTTGGTTACATAGGAATGAAATTACATTAATGGCAGCAATGTGGATTTTGATAAGGTGTTTGATTTAATCAGGATCAGAGCCTGGAGTTGGTGTTCTATACTGGTTAAGGGCTGCTGGTTTTCCTTTTCAGATTGGTGTAGCAATCCTTTTCCTTGCTTGGAATCTTGCTTTAGGAAATTGTGGATGTGCAGTCGTGCCTTATAGTGATATACTTGGCATATATATTGGTATTCATTTTCAGTCATTTGTTTTTGCCCAGCTGATATTAATTCTTTTGGCTGGTGCGGGTGTTTTATCTGTATACTTTGATTCTTTTCTGGTGGGGTTAACAGCATGCTTGGACTTGTGCTCTTTTGGAAAGTTTTGTTGGAGTGCTGGACTAGCTAGTTATTTTTCAACCTGGGTGTATGGGTCCTACTTCACCTTTTATGTAGGTTGTTTGTACTCTAGGTTGAACACATATCTAATCTCTTTGTAACTTCACTTTCTGATTTTCTTTTATATATGGGTTAGAGTACCCCTTATACTCTCATCAATGTATATTTTGCTTATAAAATTAAAATTGATAAATGTTACAAATTGAAATTTGTACTTTTGTTTACGAAAGCCTTTATTTAGAGGGAGCTAGCGAGTGACTTCCATTATTTTTTACACATTTTCTCCGTCTTTTTGGTTTTTATACTTTAATCCTATGGATTGCTTTGAATTCGTTATTAATTTGTTTCGTGTTATTTAGCATGGCCATAAAATAATCAACTAGTGTGTGTGGGTGTGTATATAACATCAAGTAGTGTGTGTCTGTGGAAAAATAACATCAAGTAGTTTCCACAGCGTGGTCGGTGGGCCAAGCTGTTTACCGTTAGTCAAGAAAAAAGCGCACACACAAAAGAAGCCCTTAATTAACTTATGTATATAGAAGTACTCTCGGAATTATCCACTCAACCACAAAGCATTGAAACATACGAAGCACTAGCTATTAGCGAATAGAGCTTCTCCAACGGCAAAAAGCGGAAGCTGCCTTTTTCAAATCAAACATGGTAAGATCCCTCGCGCGCAATTAATGATTAATAATTACATTATAAGCTATGCTATATATATTGTAAAAATGATAGCTCTATATTGCATGCCTGTAGAAGAGAATAGTTATACAGGTGCACGTGGAGAGTGATAAATGCAGAAGCAAGGCACTGAAAATTGCTGCAGGGTGCCGAGGTGCATGTCATGTTCATTTTACATTCCATATGTAACATTAATATATCTATTTTGAAATACACATCATTTAGGACACGTTTAGTTTGCATTTTCATTTCCTGTTTTCATTTTCTAAAATCTATATTGATTTTAGTATTTGCCACATCATTTACCTTTTCAAATTTTGAAATACACATCCAATATTTCTAAGAAATTTTGAAAATGTCAAATAGTTGTTTTCATTATTTTTGAAAATACATTATTCCTAACTAACCTTTCATCCTCTCTTTGTGGCAATTGTTTATTGTAGGAGTCTTCCATCATCTTGTTAGCAATTTAAAATCAATATAAATTTTAGAAAATGAAAACAGGAAATGAAAATGCAAACCAAACATACCCTTAATTACCAATTAATTTACCACTAATGTTATACGCTTGATAATTGCAATTCAGGACTAGCTAGGAGCACTAGTGCAGAAAAGGGATTTCACATCGGTTATTTTTGGCTTTTCACATCGGTTTTCAAACTGATGTTGAAAAGGCCGATGTGGTTTATTACCACTTTTCACATCGGTTTTAAAAACCGATGTAAAAAAGTCTGTTCCAGAAAGCCACGTCTCCTTTTCAGCAATTTTCCACATCGGTTTTTCATAAAAACCGATGTGGTAACTCAACTTTCCACATCGGTTGTTAGAATAACCGATGTGGAAAGTTGAGTTACCACATCGTTTTTATGAAAACTGATGTGGAAAATTGGGTTTACCACATCGGTTTTATGAAAACCGATGTGAATTTTAGTTTTTTTTATTTAAAAAATCAGCCTTTTCAGTATTGACAGTCCTTTCCCCTGTTTCAGTAATCCAGTAATCCAGATCAATACAGTATCTATATTGTCTACAGAATCATTTTTGTCCAACCAAAACACACTAAATTAAAAGTCTACTAACAATAAATATATTCAATAACATTCACACAACAAAGATAATTAGAAACCAAAAAGCTACATATGATATATTATAGATTTCATGTCAAAACATATATCAGTCAAAAGTACACTATAGCTATTACATGATGCGTTTATATACTAACTACATACAAACTAATGTTGGTACACTTCAAGAAAGAAATTTGCCCAACGTATCCTTATGTTTTTTATGTCGGCATCAGAGAGTGGAGTCGGATTGTTGAATATCTGCAAGTTTAATTGGACATAATTAGATTATATCTTTTAAGTAATAAACTAAAATTAAACATATAACGAATCTATATATAATTGTTACAACTAATTGTACCAATTAGCATTTACCTCCTGCCATCTTTCAGTGATACCGGAGGAGATAATTTCGACCATCCACTTCATCACATAGTATCCACATTCCCATGATCCACGTTGTCTATGAGACTACGTACAAATGAAACCCAGTTAGAATATGAGAAATTAAATAGAAATCAATAATTATACCCACTGCACTTGAAGCGTTTGAACTAATAAATATCTTACGTTAGGAATAATCCATCTAATAGGCCGACGCCTTTCACCACACAGCATGCGGCTTGCATCAATAGACCTATCATAAGAAAATAAACATTAATTAAAGTATATCTAATAGATTTCAAATAATTAAAACAACTTCATTACTGATTCTAACTTATTTTGATGCTTACGTTTCCATGATGTTCTTCAGTTCATTCGCCGGCCTATGGCCCATCGAGCAGAAGAAGACCACGACATTCACACGAGGGCACAAGATCAACAACTGCCAATGTCGTCTGCATTTGCGGAACAATTAGTGACTAAGTCATATATAGTTATAATTAAATAACTGGTACTTACTTATAGAGATAAGGCGCAAGGTAGAACTGATGATGGTCTCGGGCAACTATATCACGTATGGTGGCGACCGGGTCTTCTGATGCTAGGAGAACATCACCCTGAATGAGCATGGGGTCAATGAACCCATAAAGGGTGAGGTTGCCCTGATTACCTAGCATGCGATGCAGATACCTAATATATTGATAAAACATGTTAATTATCATAGTATTTAAAATTTAATTATTTAACTTATAAATAAAATGTACTTACGTGCACCATAACGAGATGTGTGCAGCACTAGCCATTTCATGGTGGAGCGCCATCTCCATAAGTTCCTTCTTTGGGATATACAGATCGTCATCCGCCCTGCCATCATGTTCCAACCTTACCAAAGCTGCATCAACCTCCATGGTGACAAGCTTTATAGCAAGACGTTGAAAAACATCACCAGGATCCCCTTTGTCGTTCCCCTAAACAACAAAAAAGATATACATTAGTAATCACATTTAAGTTATTTCATTCGTAATTAATTGAATGGTCAAATGAATACCTGAGCCGGAGCAGATTTCTCTGGTCTTCCTGGAGCTGACCTTTTAGGCAGAATATCATGATGATCATCAACATTCAGCTCACACCTATCAGGGGCGTCATCATCATCATCATCATCATCATCATCATCATCATCAGGCTGATGAGGAGGATCACATGAGCCCTTAGTGCTCACATGGACAGAGGGTTGGACAGAGGGTTGGACACTTGTGAATTGTTGGGACATAGCAGCCATTATTGCCATCTGCTGGTTAAACTGCTGGGTCATCTCCTGTCTAAGCTCAGCTGCAATCTCCTGTTTTAGCCGTTCTCTATCTACAGCAACATCCCTGTGGCGTTGGTGTGAAGATGAACCATGGTATTGGCGAATGCCAACGCCCCATCCAACACCAATGACACGGCCCGGGTGGTCTGGTTTACCGATGGCAGCAGCTAAGATATCCTCGCGTCCTCTAGGAACAAAGGTTCCTTGAGTGGCCTGCTCGTCCAAGGCATCCTGCAACATATAAAATATTAGGTCACATTACAATTCTGTAACATTGTTAAAATCACAATTACAATTCAAACTACACATACAATCTTCTCAGCTACTTGGCGTGCTTCCTCTGATGTATATTGTCCCGTTTTTCTTTGTCGGGCCCTCTTCCATTTACGATGGCGTGGGGGTGGAGGTGGATCAACAACTTCAGGATGATTTTCAGCATTAGGATCTGCCTGAGATGCTGCTTCCTGACATGCTTTCTTTTCCTCTTCCACCATGGTCTGAGCAAGCTTTTTATATCCCCCACAAGACAATACATGAGGGTAGACATTCTTGCTTTGGTTTTCCTGCCCCTTTTTCCTCTTTTTTTGATAAAGTATGACATGCTGGGGGCAAATAAG
Organism: Echinosophora koreensis; assembly: GCA_035048595.1. Lineage (NCBI taxonomy): Eukaryota > Viridiplantae > Streptophyta > Magnoliopsida > Fabales > Fabaceae > Echinosophora > Echinosophora koreensis. The sequence continues at coordinate 3,485,028 of JAPCYP010000019.1, read as the reverse complement.
TCTTCTTATCCCCCACTTTATGTGGAGCTAACTGCTCTCGTATACCCATCGCAACTAGATCCAGACGAGCATTCACACCATCCTTTGTCTTGCCTTGAATGTTGAGAAGCGTTCCGATTAAACTGTCACACACATTTTTCTCCACATGCATCACATCAATACAATGTCTTACATCAAGCTTGCACCAATATGGAAGATCAAAGAAGATCGACCTCTTCTTCCATATATTCTTCTCAGTAGCCTTCTTTTGGGACTTCCCATAGATAACATTAGTGTTCTTCACCCGTTCATAAACTTGGTCTCCAGTCAAGGCCACCGGAGCAAATGCATTCTCCGGAAGTCCATTGAAAGCTTTTCTCAACCTACGATAAGGATGATCACGCTGGAGAAATCTCCGATGCCCAAGGTAGACTGTCTTCCTTCCATGTTGCAGTTGATGGTAACATGTGCCTTCTTCACATATTGGACATGCTTTATGCCCCTTAACACTATACCCGCACAAGTTCCCGTATGCTGGAAAGTCATTGATGGTGCAAAATAACATGGCACGCAATCTGAAAGTCTCACGGCAATACCCGTCGATCACATCAATGCCTTCATCCCACAACTTACTCAAGTCTTCAATCAATGGACTCAGATAAACATCAATATCATTTCCTGGCTGTTTTGGACCCGAAATCATCATACTTAACATAATGTATTTGCGCTTCATGCACAACCAAGGAGATAGGTTGTAAATTACCAGGAGAACAGGCCATGAACTATGAATACTACTTAAGTTTCCATATGGATTCATTCCATCGGTAGCAAGTCCAAGCCTGAGGTTTCTGGGCTCATTGCCAAACTCCGGAAACAAACTATCAATTCTCTTCCACTGCAAAGAATCAGCCGGATGACGAAGCTGTCCATCACATTTCCTCTCATCTGCATGCCATCTAATATTCTTTGCATCCTTTTCATTAGCAAACAATCGCTTGAACCGCGGAATTACTGGAAGATACCATAACACCTTCGCAGGAGGACCCTTGGTGACCGCATCACAACTAGAATCATCATCCTTCACTTTGTATCGTGATACCCCACACCTGGGGCACTCGTGCATCTCTTCAAACTCTTTCCTGTACAATATACAATCATTGGGGCAAGCGTGTATTTTCTTATACTCCATACCCATCGGACACAATATCTTCTTCGCCTCATAGTTTCGGGATGGTAATGTGTTACCTTCTGGAAGCATGTCTTTCAACAACTCAAGCAATTCGGTAAAGCTTTTATCGCTCCACTCATTTCTCGCCTTCACATTGAACAATCTTAACACCGCTGACAACCGTGTGAAATTAGTGCACCCCGGATACAAAGCCACTTCCGCATCACTGCACAAAGTATCATACACATGTGCTCGCCGAAAGGACTCTTGCCCAATATCACGGATCATGTCCTCTAGTCCATCGTCCATATCTACGTCATCAACTTCCTCTCTATCCGACACCCTTGGCCTGTCTAACGATTCACCATGACATATCCATATTGTATAACTCTTGCAAATCCCCTCACAAATAAGATGATCCCGTATCTCGTCAGCTTCTAGTCGTCTCTCATTCAAACAGTTAACACAAGGACAACAAAACCTTCCGTCACTACTATCAGGAGCATTTGTTTTAGCAAATTGTAGAAAATCTTCCACTCCATTCTCATACTCATCACTTGTCCGTCTAGCATTCATCCAACCGCGATCCATGACTAAAACATTAACTTCATACTTAGTCCAACATCTTCATCAACTACTTCTTATGATAGGGTATGGCCCTATCCCATTCGAGAAGAAACTTTTTCAACATTCGGTTAACAGTTAGTCCTTAACTCTCATGGTCATACTCGATGAAATTTCGGCAGCATTTCCCTTCGGTCTCCGACGTACACAACTTGAACGCGATGCCATCCACCACGATAAAGTATGCACCCGGAGAACGAAAGGAAATGTACCAATCCGAACTTTCATCAGGTATATAACATGAGAATCAATGAATAACTATTTTAACTGAATGAAGAAAAAGTTTTTTCCCAAACTGTCCAACTTGGACAATTCAAGATCCAATATAATGAGCTGTACAAGTACCTTAAGCAGGTACACGTGTGCTCATTAATATTGCATCTCAAACGGGAAACTAAGGCTTTAACAATATAGCATAATGTAATTTACTTCAGCATCCTAATAATACTTTAACAATTTTTGATGTACCAAATATAGTTAGCGGGTTTCGCGTGTATCCGCCGCTCACAGCAACAAATTCAATATTCAAATCACTTTTCAAGTATTCTAGCCAGATATGTATATTATAGGTAAATTTGGTTTCAATATAATACAAAAAAATAACTTATTTGAACATCAAAATAAAATAAATAAAAATAAATCAATGACATAAGCTACTGCAGTCTCATTTCTAATCAAATATTCAATTATAAACTCAATTTTTCAAATGTGCAACCAGCCCAAATTCACATTGACACTGACTCATGTTTATATACATTACGCCTAACTGATAGATACTGACACAATATATAAACAAGTTGTTGCAAACATCAATGTACTGATCAAAACCCACACAACAACAATTCAGTAATTTGACAGAATAGAATGTGATAGCAGGGAAGTGGAAGCAATAAAGAATTTAGGGTTTAGCAAATAAAAGAGAAATGGAAGCTTACCGATTGAAGCCACAATCAGTCACCAATATTGCAAAGAATGGGGGAGAGCTGAAAACACAAACCAAAGAAGTTAGAACCAGGGAGAAAAACAGGGAGCTGGGGAGGGCGTTGTGCACGGTGGGGAGAGAAAGAGGGGGGGGGGGGGTTAAACTTACCTTGGTGGTGGCGTTGCCAACGCGAACAGTGGCCGGAGGAGGGAGGAGGGGTGGTGGCGGTGATGGGGCGAAGGGGGAGAGCGGGAGGCCAAATGGGGAGAAGCGCGCGAATGGAAAGGGTTCGGAGGAAATGGAGAGCAGAGTGGTGGTGCATGCGTTGCGGTCGTCAGTGACAGGAAATGGAGGAGAGTGGTGGTGGATACAGCGCGGCGGTGAGAGGAAATGGTTTGGGTGGTCTGAGTGTGAAAAGGAGAGGGAAGGGGAAAGGGTTTGGGTGGTCTGAGTGTAGGAAGCAGAGTGAGCATTCAGCGCGAAAAATGAAATAAAACTGACAATACACATCGGTTACAACAAAAACCGATGTTAAAACATTTTCCACATCGGTTATTAACAAAACCGATGTGTAATATTAAGGCTGATTAAATTTTTTTGTTTTTTTTTTTTTTCCATTTTCCACATCGGTCAGCATAAAACCGATGTCTAATCTTATGTTTGATAAAAAAAAATTTGTTTTTTGGTTTCACTTTTCCACATCGGTTTTTATAAAAACCGATGTTAAATAATTTATAACATCGGTTTTTATTATAACCGATGTTAAAATACTTTAGTTTAATTTCAAAAATGCCACCGCCTCCTTTTTCACATCGGTTTTTATAAAACCGATGTTAAAACCTCGATGTTAAATGCATATTTTGCACTAGTGGAGTATGCAAATATTGTTAATCATAATTTATATATATACAAAGTATATGTAGTCACGTACAATTTTATGTGCATAACTTGGTACTACTTCTTTATCATGGCTAAATCAAACATACATGCAGGCCGTGTGCAATCAGTGTCACTAGAAGGCGAAAGCAGAGATCAAGTAGTGGTAACTGGAGATGGAGTTGATTCTGTTTGCTTGACTAATCAGATGAGAAAGAAATTCCGCTGTGCTACCCTTACAAGTGTCGAAGATATTAAAGAAGAAGGTGATGATGCTGGAGGGGAAGCGGAACAGGAACAGGAACAGGAAAAGGAAACCACACCAGTGGAAGCTTTATCGGTACCTTGTTGTTGTGGGAACAATCTTCCACCTTGTCCCACGTATTATGATGTTTATGATCCATACCCTAATAGTTGCTCCATCCTCTGACTTGCTTCTCTTGCAATCATATGGACACGGCACATAGCTTTCCATCAAAGGGTGAAAGTATCCATGAGCAAATGCCTTGTGCTGCTACATTTGACTTTTCTAGAATATTTAAGTCATATATATGACGTACATTTGTTTTTGGGGGTTAAAAGAATTTAATTAGTCAGCAATGATTATTAGGTGTGTTCTTAATTATGCTTGTTTTTTGTTAAAAGTTGTCTAAGTATGGTTTGAAGTTTGAACAGTCAGCTATATATCCAATCTCGTGTATATTGGTATGAATAAAGCAAATAAAATGTACACTTTTCTCATTTTATATATGAAACCTCAAGTATTCCAGCCCTTACCCCTGCTACTCTTGTTTTTTTTTTTACATATTACATATGCTTTGATATCGAACAAAGACATGCATGGTTCAAATTTCGTAAAATTTGGATGACTACGTAAGAATAATAACATATTTTGTAACGCGACCTGGGTTTCAATTGCTAGGAGATCTCTAGTGACCCAAACTCCAAAGCTATAACATGAAGGTTTATGAAGACAAAGTAGAAAGGTTAAGATATTCAGTTAAAATTTTGGAAAATGTTATTTAGTATATGAATTTGTTTTCATACTTTTGATACGTGTTGGGAGTTCTGGTATACTCTAATTATATATATTTTTTTTACTTGTATATGTTGACCACCATAATTTCATTAGAATTATTATTTTATTGATTTAATATATTATTCATCAAATTTTGTCTAATAATAATAACTATTCTTACTGAATAACAGAACTCTAAAATTTTATGGATGCGACGCAGGCACTCCCTTTAACACACTGATCAGAGGCGGTCACAACCAAATGATCAACGAAAATTACATTATAAACCAGAAAGAATAAAGGCACTCTCCTGGATTGAAGGATTAATTGATTTATAACCAATTATAAAGGAAACAATTCATTTGTCAGACTTTCGTTTGTAACAATGAGTATTACTCGTTTTTTTTTTGGATTAATGTATTGGTCATTTTTTCCTTATATTTTTTATTTTTTATTTTTTTACTTCAATTTTAATTTTATATACTAATTTATGACTTCATTTAACAAATTAAATCATTTATAAATAAGGATACTGCTAAATAGGATCGTTAGACTACTGATTAAGAATTTAAGAAAAGACAATATTTCATTTGAAAAATTAAGAGTCCATTCAGTTATTTATTTATTTATTTTTTATAATTACGAAAATACAATACTGTTTTTATTCTATTTTCTGTTTATATTTATATAGAAAATAGGAAAGAAAACATTTCGGGTTAGTTAATTAACAAAAATTAAGTTCAATAGGTTAATAAACTTCTACTAATAGGTCATTCAAATGGTGCACGAAAAATGTGTTCGTCTCGTCAGGTTTATGGTAGGCCGTCCCAGTTGGATCTCAGTACCTCGAAGATTAGTCTCTAGCTCCCGGTCGGAAGATACCCACCCAGGTTCACCAAAAATATATATATATATAGCTGGAAAGTCAGTGGGCTGCACATGCTGACTATTTATATATATAATATATTTTGCATGCAGTTTAATATATTGATGCTAATCACAACCATCTATTTTTTGAAGAAGGCGTGGCATGGCACAACGTATTGCGTCACCAATGTGTTACCCACATGCTGTATTCAGAGTAATCATTTTAGATAACATGGTTGATGGTTCAATATGATAAGAATTAATTAACTAATTAATAATTAGTATATGAAACAAGTACTTTGCTTGTTTAACTTACTTTTCTGCTACGGGTATTCGAGTTCAAATCAATTTTTCTAATAAAAAAATATTTTATGTAATACTATAATCATATTTTTCTTTATTGTGGGAAATTTTGAAAAACAAATTTTCAAGCCATATTTAATAAAATGGTACCACAAAGGTGACGTAACACTTGTCAATAATTTCATTCTTCCATTGAATCCATCAAAACTATTTATGCAATCAAAGCTTTTTCAAAACTTTTCACCAAAAAAAAAAAAGGCTTTTTCAAAACTAAAAATTCAATAATGAAATTCAGTTTATAAACATGTGTTTGGAAACAACGCCGTTATTTGGACATGAAAGAAATGTCGGACACCGTATTTTTCTACTAATCTTAGTAAAACTTATCGGGCCTGGTATCCACACACACATGCAGCATAAGATGTCGTGTATGTTGGTGTCGGAAAACTGTGTCCAAAAACCGTTTTTTGTTTGGAAATACACAATTGAACATCTAGACATGTATTGAGAAGAAGTGTTTGAGAGTACCAAACATAAGTGTCATGCTAGTTGAAAACTGCCAACTCCCTCTTCACCTATTTAATTTAAGCTCTTACTTATCAAACTTTACCAAAAGCGTCAGAAAAGAAACTAAAACCTTTATTTTTGTAAAAAGAGAGAGAGATGTGAAGGCAGGGTGCATATATGTGGGCAGCCCCTGTTTCCCTTATTAAGATGCATATCTTATGTCTACTAGTATTTTATTGGAATTGACTAAAGATCTTTTTTATATTGGATAACTCCTTATACACGACACATAAAATCACATCATCTTATATATATAGACATAATCAAAATATAGTTATGCAGGTAGGACTGGTTTTAATTAAACAAGATCAAAAGGTCGAGTCACACAGAACCCATCTTTAGGGAGGGCAAAAAGTCTTAATTGTGATCAAGCACCCAAGCAGAGATTAATCCCATAGCGGCTTCAAAGAATCTAAGCTTGTGGGGATACTTTGTGGCTATGGACGACTGATGAGTCAAATACTCTAATTACGGTGGATTCCAAAAGAAAAAAGGTCGGGTCACACACTCACACATCAACAATCTAATTACGAATTAAGTAGTCTAACAAAAATATCACTATATAGAACAACGAATTTTTTAAGAATTATTATATGAAAAAAAAATACTTCAAATGAAAAACAAATTATATAATGTAATCAAACACATCAGTAACAATAATCCAGAATTATATTCAAAATTCAGATTAATTGGATAGTAATATAAACCAAGGTCACGGATTTTTCTATCAGACTAGCCAGATCGGACTGGATCATAAAAGTATGGTCCTCACTCCTCACAAAGGCACACCATTAGAGAAACGTGAATTATGAGCATTTCACATTTTGTACCTTTTGCCACTATACGAGTTCATCCAAATTAAAGAAATACTCACACCTGCAAAAGCATTTCAAAATTGATAGTGAAGAATCCTTGGAAAAAAAAAAGGCTTCCTAACCTGTCCCCAAAGCCACTAGCATCAACCTAAAGTAATCCAAAGAAAAGCCAGCCTAAGGACATAGGAAGCAGTAACAAAAAAGGAATAGACATAACCCCAGTAAGAAGCAAGCTTTATAAAAGCCTATCCGCTACAATCCATGTGCCAAAAGTATATGCAAAAGCAATAAAAACATGCACTCAAATCCATCCCCTTTTATAACTTTCCAGCTTCTATTATTTTCTGATTTAAAGGTACCAATTCCAGCTCTGCAATCTCCTGCTGACAGATCATTATCAAACTTATTTCTAGCTAACATGTGTTTTTTTTTTTTAAGTAGATATCAAGTTAGTAGTTTCTTGCAACCTTTAAAAACAACTTTATTTAATGGTTAGAATTGTCGATACAAGTAAGAATCTCACTTGCCTTTTATACTTTATTCCAAATTCTAATAATGTAGCAACCTCCACCATCTTTGCATTGCCATATTAATATATAGTTGAGGACAATCTCATTGAGAATCTGTGGAAGTTTTCTCTTCTGAACTTGCTAAGCTGAGATGGGTTTCACTGGGGAGTTGGTAAGAAGTGTCTTCTCCAAAAATCGTTCTGTTGGGTCTCATGAAAGCAAAGTGAGTCTCTCATGTTCTATTATTCTATGATCTATATATTCTCTCTTTCTTTCTTTCTTTCTTCCCTTTTGTCATCTACTACAGAATTAGCATAAAACATTTCTGGTATCTAAATTTATTATTTCCAATACTGGTCTCATTCATTGCACTTACATGGTAGATTCCATGAATAAACCAGCTTTGAATTAACCCATGCTAACAGGTGAAACACAAAACTGCGGAAAATAAAAGATGGGTATCTGTTAGATCATACTTGTGTGGTGATGAATTTAATTCAGTCCTTGCAGAGGAAGATTCAGCTTCAGTTAAGAGCTCTGAAGCTACAGTTACACAGCCATTACACTCCGACTTTGGAGAGACTAAAAGTGAAGAAACTGTGGAGAATATAACAGAGACAAGACCAAACCCAAACTCCAAATTACTGAATGAAGAAGCAGCAGCTATTCTTATTCAGTCAGCATATAGAGGCTTCCTGGTTAGCTCACCAAACTTTAATTTCATCAATTTGCATATAATACATCAAAAAATATAGCATCTTCTAAGTTCTAAGCAAAGTTGTATGAAAGAAAAGGAATATATTTGAGCACATATTCCTTTGTTTACCTTCTAAGGTTGCTTGTTATGAGTTCAAGATGTGCATGTTACGAGTGAAAATTGCAAGACTGAAGGGAGAATGGAGGAAAATGACAATGCAACAATGTGAATTTCTTCCATAGCATGTCAATGGCTAGAATTAAAAAAAAAAAAAATTGCTAGAATTATAAATATAACAGTATACTTAATATTCATATGATGCATAGTATGTTTGACCTTAGTATAAGAAATATTTCTAGCTCATTAACATCACTGTTATGCTGCATGTACATTTCAGTTGAGGCGTCAAAATGAAGAAATCAGTTCGAAAACTGGTAAAGAGGAGCTCAATTTAGTAACTGAAAGTCTAGACAGGAGTTCCTTGAGCACATCAGTTGAAGTCCAAACTGGGAATTCTACTGAAGTTTTCTCGTTTGAAGGAGAAAAAATGAGCATTTACCACCGTATTCGAGGGAGGACCAGAACTCAAGTAACAAAGCATAAGGTATAACAGAAGACAATGTTACTTTGTGAACTAGCACGGTATTGGTTAGAAGAATCACTTGAAATATGCTCAAATAAGTGAATAACAATAAATGAATCACTTGAAATGTGCTCAAATAACAATAAATTCCGAAGAAATTCAGAAGACAAGGACAAAGAAATTAAACAGAATTGCTATTTAAGACACCGAACATTTTAAAACTATAAGATGGTGAACTAAAAGAGTCGTTGACCTTTTATTAAAAGAAAAAACTAGAACAGTGGTTAAAGATTTGTAAAGAAAAGAAGGTCAATATATTAACTTTATTAACCATTCTTTAGGATAAATTATTCTGCACCATAAATGTGTTTAGGCAAACTAGCTTAATGAGTAGCTTATGACTAACCTGGCACCGACTCAAGTGTGATGTTGATGTTGGAGGTTCAATCTTCTACCAGACTATTTTTCTCCTACTTATTGTTTGCATCTCCAACTCCAACATAACCTAAAGTCAAATATGTTTACCAGGATATAACTTAATTAGTAATTCTCAGCAGATTGGCTTTGCATACAGCTACTTCATTTCTGGCACATTTGAGCATGTTAAGGACTTCTTTTGGGGGGAAGAAAAAAAGGTTAAAAGCGTGCATGGATTGTTACAGATGTTAAAAGAATATCAGGCTAGATATATAATGATAGCAAGCAATCATGCCTGAGTTTATATATGGATCCATAGCATTGCAAACAGCTTGTTATAACATGTTTCAAGGGTAATATTACATATTCACAAAAAAGGGGTGGGGGTAATATTACATATATGATATATATCACGTTGTTGAAGTCTGAACTCTGAACGAACTGGGACCCATCAAATTGGCTATAATTCACCATCTATAAAAGTTCTCTTAGGCTGCAAATAACATAGAAACTTTTAGGAGGACTGGGATGACAGCACCGTGAGTAGCTATGTTTCAAAAATGAGGATGCAGAACAGAATGGAGGCAACAACCAGGAGGGAAAGAGCACTGGCTTATGCTTTCTCACAACAGGTAAACATTAAAAACTATTTCATATAGTGAAAAAAAAGGCCTGAAATCAAAACACTAATTCTGGTTGCTGCAGCTGCGAATCTGTTCAAAGAGAAAATCAACAAAATATAATAGCATGGAATCAAATATGAGCTGGAGCTGGTTGGAACGGTGGATGGCAACCCGCCTTCCAGACACCTCATCTGTTGAAAGCCATGCTATGAAGGAGTATGATTCTTTTGACAGTAATCACAAATTCGCGATCAAGACAAGATTTTTAGATGCAGCTAGGGAAGAAAAGGAGAGCTGTGGGTCAAATGAAGTGCCCCTTCATTTTGATAACTATTCATTAAGTTCACAAGAAGATAAAGTTAGCTTCAAACCACCAATAGCAAAGACCAACTTTAAAGCTAGGAGAACTGTATCAAGGCGGAAAACAGTGCCAAGTTATCAATTCCCTGAAGACCAGCCAAAGGTCAGAATCTCTTCATTAGTTCACAAGCCATCCAAGTCAAGCATATTAAAATTCATGATTTTTGCTCGTGGATTCGATATTTCCTTCCTCAATGATTTTTAAGTAGATATAGTCATGGTCATTAAAGCTATTTATATGTGTCCATCACTTCCATATTATAACTATAACTTTTATGCTCCCACAGGTTAGTAAGAAAGATGGTTCAAGCACTGCTAGTAAGGATATTAAGCAAAAGCAAAAGCAAGTAGGCAGCAGCAGGACAGAAACGAAATTTAGCACCTCCAAACCTTCTAATGAGTGACTTTTAACATTAGTCTGCCAAATAAAGTCAACTTGTGTTCAAGTACTGAGATGTAGTCTAAGCTCTAAATAAATGGTTGGATTTTCTTGTATATTCTTGATTCCATCATCTTATGTGTACAATTTCTCTTCAGTACGTTGTGTTTGAGCCAAAATCTTAATTTGAAGATTGTTCCTTGAAGATAGAATTTGGATCAAGATGGAAATAGATTAATCTGACCCAATTCCTAGTTCAGTATAGGAATATCAAGATATGTGGAGTGGAGTATCTGTTTTAGTAAGAAGCTAATAATAGGATATCCTTATTTTGATAAGAATAGACTGCAATGTAAATTCTTATGGATTATAAATACTTGTATAGGGGAATTGGTAGGTTTATCAGAATCAGGGAAGAAATTGTGAGTAAGGGTTTGAACTTTGTCCTTAAAAGTTGCATTTGTAGAGGGTTTTGCAACTTTGTCCATAAAAGTTGTGCAGGTAGAGGGTTTACAACTTTGTCCACAAAAGTTACAGTACACTAGTAGTTGTGCAGGTAGAGGGTTTTTAGCTTTTCCATTTAAAAGTTGTACTGTAATGTTGTTCATACTGGATTTGATCTATTCTCATCTGAAGATGTTAGCATGTTAGGCTAAACCAAGTTAAACTTTGACCGTGATTTGTGTCTTGTTTTTTCTCTAATTACTAATATTTATGCAAGCCTGTGAAGAAGTGAATATGTATAATATCAAGTCCATGGAAAGAGATTGTTGTTCCGATGATTTGCTTTTGAAAAATATATCAATTCTTAAGGAGTAAAAGCAATATAATCACAATTAGTTGCATGTTGATAGGACATTTAAATATTTTTCTACTAAGAAATAAGAATTCTAAATATCAAAATCCAACTTTGCATACTATATCATACAAAAGTAAAACATGCAAATCCAACGAGGTGACTATTCTCACACCCGAAAATCCAATCTCTGTCCTACTTGCTGCTCTCTCCCTTACACATATTAATCATTTAAGATTACTGAACTGCAGCAATATACAAAATTCATGTTTCTTTGGAGTAGAACTAGCAACAGAATTCAATTCACATACCAGTACAGGAAAAATTGCCATTCAAGATAGTTACACTTACATGCCTGAATAACCTCAACTAACTCCCGAATCTCTCGTGCTAGCTGTCAAATCTGAGGATAAAAACACATAGGTATATTGTGCATTAAATAATAAACTTTCCATGAAGATATAATAGCATTACCATCAAGTACCATACAATTTTCCAGAACTCAAATTAGAAGTTCGTGGATGAATTAAAGGTTTTGCCCCAAAATATTTCGCCTCTTCGCATGTAATTTTTTTTTTCTTAGATACGTTAAACATTAACTGAATTTCCAGTGGCAAGCATTTCCTATGAACAAACAATCTAAACAGCTTTACAATTGATAAATTTCAACAATCAAAATCTTAAAAAAAGAAAGAAAGAAAAGCTTACCAGAATAGAATGAGAACTATGGATTTATGAATACCCCATTTTGGAAATTGGTCACCCACCAAATAAAGGTAAAGACATGGGGGCAATTTTGACTTTTCAAGTCCCCAACAAGTGTTGAGTCTGGGGAAAGTTTCCTCTGTACCCCAACTGTATCTTACTATCTTTTCCTATGTTTATCTTTGTCCTTGTACCTGGTGAACAACTCCTCCAATTTTCACCACAACACATAAATAAAAAATGATACCTTTCATTCTTCTGCTTCTATTAGCCTCTTCCCTGGCTCATGGGCATGCTCAATCTCAACCCAAAAACCAATCTTTCGTATCCTTATTGATAACCCAAAATGGCCTTGATTTTGTGAAAGACTTGCTGGTGAAGGAGGCGATTTCCTCAGTAGTCTCACTCCGATTGCACGATATTGAAAAAACTGCGAAAATCCCTGTTGTGGGTAATGTATACATGGTGCTTTCCAAAATCACAATGTACCAAATCGACGTTCCTTCCTCACATGTCAAGCCTGGGGAAACCGGAATTTCCATTATAGCTTCTGGGGTTACTTGTAATTTGACCATGAATTGGTATTATTCTTACAGTACGTGGCTCGTGCCTGTTGAGATTTCTGACAAAGGCAGAGCAGAAGTTCAGGTATGAAAATGATCTTTTTTCTTTCCTAATATGCATGTGTGTGTGGATAGATTGAGAATGATGCTTTGAATTGTTGCAACTTTTTTGTATGATGGTTGTTATGTAGCAAATATGTGTTATTAATAGAAACATAATCTGTTTATTGAGGAGGGTTAGTTTCTTTGGTTTACATGTTGCTTGTTTTTTTTTTTTGTTGGGATTGAAAGAGTGTTGTTGCAAATGAGATTCATAACTAGTTTTCTGCTATGCTTTGTGATTTGAAGGATACTGTGTCAATATGGAAATTATATGTGGTATTCTTGTTTTACTAATTTTTCTGCAAGTTAATTTTCTTATGTTGGTAAGTTATCCTATATCCAATATTATTCTTGTGTGCATGAGAGCAAAATGATACTTTTTTTCTTGCTACTACTATGTCTATTTCTATCTGTTTATCTTCTTCTCAACTATAATAGAAAAGGAATTTGATAAGTACTACTGCTGGAAAGGTTGAAGGCATGGAAGTTGGACTTACATTGGGTTTGGAGAACCAGCAAGGATCTTTGAAGCTGAAACTTAAGGACTGTGGGTCTTATGTTAAAGATATTTCAATAAAATTAGATGGAGGTGCATCTTGGCTTTATCAAGGGTAGGGCAATATGCATATTTAATTCTATCTCATTAAAGATCCTATGGTCCATATTTCTTGGATTCTTGTTGCTTTTCCTTGCTTTATAGAACTTGTGTCGGTTGTCAGTAATCTTTCCTCCTTTTAAGTGTAGATGCCTCAGTTTTCCTTCCTAATGGTATATTCTAACTGTCTAAATGCCATATATTCTGCATATATGCACAACCTGATGTTAAAATTATTTGTTCACCAGAACAAAACGGTATGTAACCAATTTGTTCTAAGCCTTTATATTATTACGTACACCCTCTGCTAGTTTGCAGCAATACCGGCAGTCCAACTGGCCGAAGAAAACATTAGGGATAGAGTGAACCTCATGGCCAAATGGCTTGGTCAGAGTATCTTGCACTTTGCTATTTGGTGCTCAATGATATATGCTGCATTCTAAGAATATTGAATCAATGTATGGCTTAGTCCAACCACGTGGCTTAAAATGGCTAGCCCTTCTTATCTTTTAGTTGGCTATTTAGTCCTTGTACGTGTCACAATACAACCATATGAACATGGCAGTATCACAAATAAAGTCAAGGAGAAAAAAGCATCAAGAGAAGTTTCATTAGCTTGGCATGCCCATCTTAGTCAGAAATTGTCTTTCATTCTAATCCTGCTAAGTCCTTTATTGTTTTCATTAGGGTCTCCTGACCAAAAATAGTTCTTAAGAGCATAGAACAAAGTGATGAAACATTTATTGAAGAATATATAAACTTGAAAATTGAAATAGAGTTCAAAAAGTGGAAAGCATATATGAATAATGAACATCAGAATTATCATATCCACAATTTCAAATATGTGCTCTTGAAAGAATGTTCCCTCTGTAATAAACAATTCCAGACTGGTTTCTAGCCTAGAAACAGGTAACCACTATCCCTACCATCACCGCAAGGAGGATATCTTGTCAGTTATCATGCAATGTCCAACTTTTTCCAGCTAGTGTGATGAATCTCTAGCATGGTGTTATTTAAAACAGTTCGAAAGTACATCATAGGATATATCTTCTTGTAGTTAATGAACCCTTAAACTTTTTTAAGTGAACGACATTTGGAGGCTTCCGGCATATTGGGTTTTATCATGATCTATTCACATATTGCCTCGCCACTTTAATCTAGCCAAAAAAATAATATGCTTTTGTGACTTTTACTCTTGCTTTTTATCTGACAGGATAGTTGATGCTTTTGAAGGGCTAATTGGGTCAGCAGTAGAAAATGCTATCACCAAGAAACTTAAAGAAGGGATTTCAAGACTTGACTCATATTTGAAAAGTCTTCCAAAGGAGGTTCCAGTTGATGATCATGCTTCTTTGAATGTAACTTTTGTCAATGATGTTTTAGTAAGTGATTCATCAGTTGGATTTGAAACAAATGGGTTATTTATAGAAAGAACTCAAAGAGGTGATTCCCTCCCTATACCTAACCTCTGCCACAAGAACAGAAAACTTCCAGTTTTATGCACAAATTCATCAAAAATGCTAGGAATCACTTTGGATGAGGCTGTATTCAACTCTGCATCAGCCTTGTATTATGATGTAAGTTTGGATGTTTGGTTGTGGTCTTAAAAGCATAGATTTTTTAAAATATTCTTATTTGTGTATCATTGGATCGGCATCAAATGAAAAATTGCTTTCTGTGTTTAAGGCAAAGTTTATGCACTGGATTGTGGACCAAGTACCAGATCAATCTCTATTGAACACTGCAGGATGGAGATTTATTATTCCCCAGCTGTACAAGAAATACCCAAATCATGACATGAACTTGAATGTATCTTTATCTTCTCCTCCAGTTGTGGAGATTTCAAATCAGAAAGCTGGTGCCAACATATTTGCTGACTTAACAATTGATGTTATGGAAGAAGACGAAGTAATACCAGTGGCATGCATCTCATTGGTAGGATCATTAATATTTAAATTAACTACATTTATTGTCATTATTTATGTTATGTTTTTCCCATCGCCATCCTGAATATTACTTGGGTGCAACAATAATCAATATTATATTGATTATGATTAATTCTATGGGAAGCTTTTGAACATATCTTTTTCTATTCTAAAAGCGTGATTGTGAAACTTTGAGCAGCCCTCTGATATACTCTTTTTTTCCTATAAATAAAAGGAAGCTAATCCATATCAGCTTTGTCAATACAGTCATTCAATTTATCAAAAGCGGGCTAAACAATATTCCACTTCACTGAATTGGCTTGTCCACAGTTCTAGGCTGCTTTGTTTCAGAGACTATTTGTGTTTGTCATGTATAATTTTCATTTTCAGACTTATTTCTGAGTAATTATCAATTATCAGTTTCACAGACTATGTTTTCCCATGCTTTGGTCATGTAGGATACAATAGCATCAAGAAAGGCTGTGTTTAAAGATCCAATCATTTTAGGAGCTTAGTTTAAATTTAATTTTTAGCTAATTGTTATTAAAAAGACTTGCTAATTTATCATAACTAGCTAGGTTTTTTTTTTGATGAATATAACTAGCTAGGTTTATTAGTATTAGTAAGGTGACACTATGTTTAATTTTATATTTTTGTGCTTGGAATATATTTTATCCATACAGTTTGTAAATCTATTCCACCTCTGGTGGATAGAGGGCACATGATAAGAGTATAGTCAGCTTGAAAAATTTAAGCTAAGATAGAGTAGTAAACTGTCTTAGAGCAGTACCATCCTTCGTGACCTAATCCTATCACTGCTACAGAGGCCGAGTTCCCAAAAAACATCAGAACATGTCATTTTTCTCATCTATGTGTACCTTATAATAAATTGTCCTTTCTTGTTTGTGATTGTATTATTGATCCTTTACAATAACCACCGTTGATATATTACATCCTGTTTGCATAGATGATTCAAGCTTCAGGTTCGGTCAAAATCAATGGAAACAACCTCACAGGTGCTGTCAGATTGGATGACTTTGCAATGTCATTAAAATGGAGCAATATTGGCAATCTGCGGATGTACCTGATTCAGGTGCCTTTGTGTTGTTTATGATGCACATAATGAAAATAAAAATTTATAACAGCTTTCATTGATGAAAGATGTTTTATCTTTTCATAATGCAGCCAGTTGTGTGGATGCTTATTGAGACTGTCTTCCTGCCATATGCAAATGCACATCTCAGTAAAGGGTTACCTGTGCCCATCATTCATGGTTTCACCTTACAAAATGCAGAGATAATCTTGTCAACTTCAAGAGTCACAGTTTGCAGTAATGTATCATTTGAAGAATCAATCAAGCTTTTGTTCAAATTGATTGAGTAGGAAAAAAATGTTTTGTTAATATATTGTAAATATTTCAAATCAGAGATCAAGATGATATGTCTACTTGTGCAATCTTGTTTCATTTGTTAGGTAATGGTGCAACCATCACGCCAAAATGTACAAAAATAAGAGAATAATGCTTGGTGGCATGATGCACATCAACACCAAGTACATCACCCCTCATATGTGTGAGGCGGCAAAATTTAAATACGGAAATGAAAAAAAAAAAGGGACAAAACTTAGATATAATTCCAAATTTTGTTCTTGGCTGTTGAGTGTTGCCAACTACCCTCCCTATAATTTATGGATGGATATGAACTTTGAATGCTCCCATAACAATAGTATTCATACTTTGTTTTCAAAATAATAATAATAATAATAATAATGGTATTCATACCTTTTTCTTTTTCTTTTTTTATTTTAAATTTCATTATATAAAAGGGATTTTTCTACATTATCCAAACGAAACAAATCTTTTTCTTTGTGCTAAAGCTTATTCAATGGATAAAGCACATGTTTTTGTATATATAATGAAAAATCCTTTTCCGTGCGAGTTTTAAAAATTTATAAGTGATATCAACAATTATGCTCTTATTGTTTTATGTTCCTAGACTTTACCCTATATAAGAGCTTATTATATTCAAAGGGAACTTCACAAATTGATAAAACAGTGTGGCCGATTTTTTTTTTTTTTTAAAGATTCAAATATGAAAACAATAATTTTTTCCATTTTCAATTTTTCTTTATGAAATTTTCAATTTTTTCTTCGTTTGTTATTAAAAAAATTGATATTTTGAAAATGAAATATAAACATAAAATGATTTTAAAAAACGACTGTTAGTGTTAAGCAAGTTAACCTTATCCGCTACCATGAATCGGTAGATTCAGACCAAACTCAAAAACACAAACACAAACACAAACGTTTCTAAAACCCTTAAACCCTCTCTCTTTCTATCTTCTCTCTCTATTCCATTTCACCATTTAACTATGCAAATTTCTTTGACCAATTCAGCCTTCAAAACCCCTCAAATCTTCCCATTTCACCAACCCATTTTCTCTCAAAAGCCCCTGAGCAACCAAGTTTCACTGCAAACCCATGACAACCTCGTCAATGCCCTTAAAGGGTCCTCAACCTATTTATCCGAAATCAGCAAAGCAATTGATCACGAAGAACAGTACCGGCTAGCCAGGTCACAGGTTAACCGTAAAGGTTTGGACTTGGAAGGTTATTCCATTGAGGGCGTCTCAATTGGTGGGCAAGAGACATGTATTATAATCCCTGAGTTCAAGTGTACTTTTGATATTGGGAGGTGCCCAACAAGAGCAATTCAACAAAATTTCGTTTTTATCACTCATGCTCATCTTGATCACATTGTAAGAAGCTCTTTCACCATTCTCACTTTGGTTTCCACAATTTTTATGAGGGTTTCATGTTTTAACTAGTGGGATTTCTTTTTGTTGTGCTTTTGGGTTAGGTCAGGGTACTTTTGAAATAGCTTATAGAGAGCTTATTTGAGATTATGAGAATAACTTATGATAATAAACTTATGCAAATAGCTGATGAAAATAGTTTATGATCTTCATATAAGCTTATTTTAGCTTTTTTGCGATAAGCTTGTGTGAGGAGCTTATGAAAATAAGTTGTTTTTAGTTTATTTGAAAAAAAACTTATCGAATAAGTGTTTAATTAAGCTATTTACCCAAACACACGATAGAAGGAAAAAGGTAAATTACTAGAAGCCCATGTTATCTAATCTTTATAGATTGTGTTGATAGAAAAGAAAGCCAAATTCACCCTTGATCAAATATGGAGTCTAGCTGAAAAATCCAACTATTTTTACTAGAACACGGGTCCGCTTATAATGGTTGTAAGCATTAACATTGATAGCATATTAATAACAATTTAGGTAATCTGAAGTTAGCCTTTCTTTTCAGTTTTCACTAATCCCAGTGTCTCTTATTTGTTGTGTATGTATTTTTGCATCCTATTAGTTACTTTGTTTTGATTTTTAGATCTTCTCTGTCTCTTGTACATTGGATGTCGAGTGTAAATTTAGCATAAACTCATGATGATTTGGAATGATTTAGGGAGGGCTGCCCATGTATGTAGCTAGCCGTGGTTTATACAATTTAAAACCTCCCACTGTATTTGTGCCTCCTTGCATCAAAGAGGATGTTGAGAAGCTGCTTGATATTCACAGGACAATGGGACAAGTTGAGTTGAACCTTGAATTGGTTGCTTTGGATGTGGGTATGTGCCATTTGTCTTTCTTCAATGTTCAAGTATTATCTTTGAGGAAATGATTAGTGAAAGTTGATTTCAGGGGAGACATATGAGATGCGGAATAACCTTGTTGTCCGTCCATTCAGAACACAACATGTTATACCCAGCCAGGTATCTTTCAACCCGTCATTCTGCAGCCCTCGTCTTTTAACTGAAGGGAATATTATCATCAATATTAGAACTTGTTGTACTGAAGCTTTTGAATGAACAACTTGGCCAAAAATTTAACACGCTTTGGCTTACAGTATCTGTCTTTTGATGCCAGATATTTTCACTCTGCAATTTGTTAGGAAAAACCATCCTTTTGTTTTGTCTGGTGAAGCCACAACATTTTTTTTCTATTTTCATTTTTCAGTTTGTGTGTTTTGTGTACTTTTCTGTACTCTGTATGTCTCTTTTATATTATATTTATTTTGATGGTGGTAACATTTTAATTATGAAAGTAAAAAAAGAACAAAGAGTACGAGTGAGGTCTTAGTGCCTGACTTTTTTTTTCCATGGTGAAGTCTAGATTGATGTAATGTTAATACTTGAAACTCTGCAAGAATGCTTTTTAAGCCTCTCAGTATAAGAACAATGCTAACTTGGTAGTATTATGCAGGGTTATGTAGTCTACTCAATCAGGAAAAAGCTGAAGAAACAGTACACTCACCTGAATGGGAAACAAATCGAGAAATTAAAGAGGGGAGGCGTTGAGGTTTGTAATGTCTGCAACATAATTCTGATTTGAATCTTCTTTGATCTTTACATGTAATGAACTCTCCTTTCTAGATTACAGACATTATATTATCTCCTGAGGTGGCCTTCACTGGTGATACAACATCAGATTTTTTGCTTGACCCACTTAATGCTGATGCATTGAGAGCAAAAGTTCTTATTACTGAGGTAAAACTCAATCTTTTAATGAAATGAGTACAATTATTTTGTCGCCAAGTTCAGCCGGTTTTGTAATTTGATAGCATGATCAGCTGAAATCCTTAGAAAGAGATATTAGCAGTGGAGGTTCAGAAATGATCAGCATGATTTTGCAAGACTCTCCATTCTTTTTGTTTTTGATTGGTTTGTTTGTTGAGACTTCTTTGACAGGCAACTTTCCTAGATGAGTCATTCAGCATAGATCATGCTCGGCAACATGGTCATATGCATATATTTGAGGTAATGTGTCTTCTGTCATTCTTTTATGGCTTCCTTATAGGTAGATTGACAAAATCAAGGTGCACAAAGATGAACTTCCACATCTCTCATGCCTGTCCTTCCTCTTTTATGTTGCTATCCTGCATGACTCAGGTGTCCGTGTTTGATTTATTGCCATGCCATAATCATTTTTATTATCATCATCAACAGTATTTTGGGGATAAATCCAGTTTTTACAGAATAGGTCAACCAAGTAAATAGCTGATTAGCCATGTAACTTACTGCATTTATGACTTCTCTTGCCATATCCAAGATAAGAACCTAGAACCTCTATATGCTATTACCAATTCACACTGATGGCTCTAGTGCATATTATATTTGGAGATTCCTGATTTAAAGTAAACTTGTTTTAATTATGTAGATCATTGAAAATGCTCAGTGGATTCGCAACAAAACAGTTTTGCTGACTCATTTTTCATCAAGATATAATATAGAGGTAATGTTGTATTTTTCCTTTTAAGTTGTACTATGAACTTGCATCCCCCAAGTGCTCAAGCCTGCACAGGTACCATTAGATGCAAAACTCCCAAGATTTTTTTTTTTTTTTGGTGAATTGTCTTGACCTTCCTCTTGAAGGGGCATATCCTCTTGTACCACCTTAGTAAATATGTATTTTATAATTTATATTAATTTTAAGAAACTTCAGTGCCTCTTTAATAAGTCATTGAATAAAATAGGAATATTTTTTGTCATCCTCAGGATATTCGTCAAGCTGTATCAAAATTACAGTCCAAGTTATCCGCAAAGGTGGTTCCTCTTACAGAAGGTTTCAAATCATCAATCTCTTAAGTTTTCAAAGTCAATTTAGTCTTTACCATTATCAGTATATCAATGAGCACCGAGAATGACGGTCATCAGTTGTATCTTTGTTTCATAGTTTCTTGTAAATTAGAGAGGTGTATTTATTATTATTTTTGGGTTCTTTTTCTCCCTGCAATCTCATATTTGTTCCTATGAAACCTAGCAGCATGATTGAGTAGTCACTACCCCAATGTAATTTACAATTGGTGCAACCCTAAAGATGCTATGTGGCCTATGTTAAATCTGTTTCATGCATGTTTCAAGATGCTATAAAACATTTGTTCATACAGAAGTTTTTGGTCCAATAAGTTGTCATAGTTCTGTTTCGGGGGTTGGGTTAAGATGTACCATCCTAAAATTACACCCCCTAATGCACCAGCCATGTGGCAATTTGTGGGCCAATAGAATTGCCACATGGATGGTAAAGTTTCAAACATTGGAGGTGTATTTATACAGTAGTCAAAGCTTGTATGTACTACATACTGGAGTATAGTATATGTATTTATGGTATTTATATATTTTGTTCAAAAAAAATTATTTATTATTTTTAATATCAGAAATAGTTTAATTTGTATTATGTTCTGTATATTATTGCCCAGAATAGCTCCAACGATCCTACAGGATCGTCCATAATACAATTTAAATTATTTCTGATATTAAAAAAAAAAAAAAATTGGGTAAAATATATAAATACCATAAATACATATATTATACTGTAGTATACAGTACATACAAGCTTTGACTACTGTATAAATACACCTCCAAGGTTTGAAACTTTGACCATCCATATGGCAATTCTATTGGCCCACAAATTATCACATGGGTGGTGTATTAAGGGGTGTAATTTTAGGGTGGTGTATCTTAGCCCAACCCCTGTTTCGGGGGATCTAATGTTCACTTCTATTGTTGATTATTCAGGATGCATTGGCTGTTTTTCATGAAAACTCGTTCGTAGTTATTATATTTGTTTGCATAAAAAAAAAAAGTTATTATCTTTGTTATTTTAAATTTTGTGGCTAATTAATTCTTGCACGGGAATTGTTTTTGTGCAATGAATATATATTTTTTATTTACGAGAAGATAAAGAAAGAATTCAATTAAAATATTAAGGATAAAAATGAGAGAAAAATAATAGTTATAAACTTAAACATTATTTCAATTAGCATTTGAAAAAATGTATAAGCTGATTATAAGGCTGTTGATCTTGTCAAACAGAGATATAATAAGGTTCTTACTACAATTGGAAACCTTGTTAAGTTAAAAAAATCTATTAGTATAAAAAGTTATTAATTACAAATTTTCAAACTTACTTTCTTATTAGTTATATTAGTATTTCACCCAAAATGAATAATACTTTTGTTATTATTTATTAGTATTCCCCAAAAATTTCAAACTATCTTGTTAGTTATTAGTATTTCACCCAAGTTAAAACTTTCTTTCTTTATTCAAAAATCACATTTTTTTTTACTAATATAATTTCGGGTGATATATAGATTAATAGAATGTAAGAAACTTTTAGTGATGGATAATTAATGGGTTAATCTAAAGTCTTTTTTTCCAAATCAACCTTTTTTTTGTAATAATTTAAAATATTCTTAATGAATTGTTTTAATAATCTTTATACTTATTTAAAGAATAAAATATTAAAAACTTTTTTAGATTCTTAAATTATTAAAAAAATTATTTTCCCATTTATGTTTACTGTTTTAAATAATTAAAAGGATATGAAAGAAATCAATTTATAAAGGATATTTGTTAGGACATATAACTTTTTTCTTATGATTTTTTATGAACCATGATAATTGAGGTCTTTGCCTCCCCCAATAACATCTCGGGGTATCCCACAAGTTTTGGCCCTTGGGACTGACTATGAGACTAATATTCAATCAGTTGCTTAGTTAGAATAGGGAATTAACCATTGATTTTCACAACTTCTCAACTAAAATGTTTGTCACAAGGATTTAAACTTGCGTTTTCCTCCTTATGACATCGAGATGCTTACCACTCGACCAACTCTCAATCAATTCTTTTGTTATCTTTATTTCATCCACCGTACTTATCTTAAGGCATCGGTAATAATATTTTTTTTTTTTACGAAACAACGGTAATAATAGTTTATTGCAATAGATTTCTATTTGCGACATAAGATTAACTTTATTTATAATATTGTTGATTCAAACGGTTTTTCTAACCTATGCAAGGTTGTATATGATAAGCCTCATTAATTATGGACTATCAATTCACTTTCAATTAATTTTGACAAGCTAAATAATTATATTTTTTTTAAAAAATCAATTATATCTCTCCTATTCATTTATTTAGATTCACCTCCCTATATCAATATCTATTCCCACAAAAAATTAATAACTATTTGATTTTCATTTTTTTTAAACCTAAGTCCCTCTCTCCCTGTGTCAATATCTAATCCCAGCAAAATTTAAATCCTGTTTTTTTTTTTTTTTTGGTCTAAAGTTTTAGATTAAAATTTTGAGAATGTGGTTTATTGAAGTATGTTTGTGATGGATCTTTAGCTATTTTGTGATTTCAAGAGTATCATGATTTGTCACCATTGTTTTGATACATAATGAATTTCTTTCATATTCATTTTGTGCTTCTTTTCTATTGTTTTTCAAATTTGATATTTTTTAGATTTTGATTGAAGATCATTTTTATTTATTTTATAACTTTACAAGAATTAGGGGAAAGCCAACGCAAGAAGTGTAGTTATTTAAATTTTTGTAAATTATCCTATGCAACCTTGCATAAGTTAGAAAAACTGATTTTAAAATTAATTGGTATACAGTATCAGTGTAAAGGTTTTTTACACTATCAACTAATAATAAATCAGTACGTCATTGAAAATCTTTGATTCTTATTCAAATTACTTTAAAAGTCATCAATTTCATGATTTGCGATTGGTTTGAAAACTAAAAATCCTTATCTAATGGTAATAATTTGTTTGTATCAGTAATATCCTAAGTTAGTAGTAACAAATTAATCTCTTTCTAAAGGTACCAATTATCTTAGACCTCGAACTTTATTATTTTAGACTATTCTCGTTTTTTTTGTGTGAATATTTAGACTATTCTCTAATCATAAGATAAGTAGATAATATTTACTTGAGACAAACCATTATTACTAATTAAGGATCCGTTTATTTTAGATTTTGATAATCTTTTTTTTTTCGTTAGGAAAAGGTAGATTTTGGTAGAATTGATTTTTAAAAAATACATTAAAAAAATTCATTTATATTTGATAATGATATTTTAAAAGTAAGTTTAGAAGAATTAATTTTCTTTGAATAATAGAGTAAAATCACTTTTGATATGTAAATATAAAGAATTTTATGGGTCATACACCTAAAATCAATTTTATTCAATGAAAAAACTAAAAAAATTTAGCTTCTCCTAAAATCAATTCTACCTAATCCAGAATTGATTTTTTTCAAGACAACTTGGTAAATACACATCCTAAAATCATTTTTACTTTCGCTAGACAGAAAGCGCATATATAACAATGACACGTTTTAATTACTTCCTAAGCATGAAACGGTTTTTCTAACCTGTGCAATTTTCCACATATTAAAAAATCAAAAGTAGAAATATTGTATTGAAAGTTATGTATTCAATTCATTGAAAATTAAAAAGTCACTTTTTTTAATATAATATTTTTATTTTATGCTTCCTTAACATGTGTAAAGTTGTAATTATTTGAAAAACCCAACATGAAATTAGTAACTGACTAGTGTCACAGTAACGTGTATATGCCTATAAAAAAGAACACAAAAGTTAGACTTGTTCAGTCGTACACAGTAACTCCCAAAGAAAAAGACACAAGACAGGTAGGAGGGAGGGCTTTTTGTTACCCAAATCTAACATATGAGTGTGATGCACGTTGTTGATGTACGAGATCTACGAGAAGAAGAAACCGCGATTGTTCACCTTCACATGTCACGTGCCTCTAGCCAACAATCTCGAAGGCCCCAAAACACAACAACAACAACCAATTACGAATGATTAAATGTTATTTCAACATTCAAATTGAATATCACGGGAGATATTTTAGTATTTTAATAGGTTATGAATCAATAAAATTAAGAAAGAGAAAGAATAAAATTATTCTTAACCTACTAAAATATTAAAGAATCTCTTGTGATATCTAATTTAAGTGTCAAAATAACATTACTCATTATCCATATGCATATAAATTCACCCTTGTGTTGCGCGCGCTCTCTCTCTCTAATTACAATCAATCTTGAGATTGAGACTTGATCGATCAATCAATCCCAGTTGGAATAGAATGGATATGCATACTTTTTTTTTTTGACGCAATGGATATGCATACTTGATTATTTGTTAACATTATTATTTATATAAATAATAATAATAATCCTCTCTAACTATTTCTATTTTCTTTTTTTCTTTTTTCTTTTTTTAATATTTCTGTACCCTCTTTCTTCTCTCTTGCTTGCTGCTGCCTCACCACCCCACACCCTTCTCTTCACTTTGCCAAAGCTCCAATCTTTCCTTGTTAATCCATCTTCTTTCTTATTTTCTCGATCTGGGTTTTCCTTTTTTGTGGATTTTGAATCGTTTTTCGATTCTGGGTTTCTCTTCTTCACTTTGGAAAATATCGAATCCTTGGTTTATCGTGCTGTTTTTGAATCTGTGTGTGAAGGGAATCGCTGATTGATTATGAGGAAAAGGGAGAGGGAAAATCCTTGTGGGGTGTGTGGCCACTATCACAAGTACGAGGAAGGAGAAGTGTGTTCAATTTGCGGCCACCGGATTCCGGTTGGATCGGAGAAAACTACGATACAAGTTAGCGCCTTCCCGTCGGTGATCTTGCCGGAATTTCTTTACTTGGGAAGCTACGATAACGCTTCTCGCTCGGAGCTTCTCAAGACTCAGGGAATCTCTCGTATCCTCAATGTAAGTGGGGTAGGGTCTTAATTGATTTCTCCATTCTTTGATTGAATTTTGATGATTTAGTTTGTGCCTTGTGTGCTGTGGTTTGCATCGCCACTTGAATGTTTCATCAATGGTATGATGATGATACATGTTTTAATGTTTATAGTGAAATTAGGAAAAAACTTAGAAACAGTTCTTTAGCTTCTATTCCTACAGTTGTTCCTCACTGGAATTATTGCAATCTGTCTCAAAAAATGCACTTATTTAATGAAAATAATTAAATTTTTTGTATCTGGAACAGTACCAACTGTATACATACATAGTACTGTACCTAAATTTATTCCGTGAAATTATGGGTATACTGATCAGTCAAATGTTGAGGGGCTTTGATAATCGAGAAATTATTAGGTGCTCCATGGGAAATAAATTGTACCGAATACCACTTTAATTATTGCATTAAAAATGAACTTAAAGATTTCCTCCACGGCTGGAATGGTGCACATTCAACAGAAATATACTTGTCCTGCTCCAGGAGCACCTGGACCTTTCTCTGGTGATAGACTTTGGAGTCTGTTGTGTTGTGTGTTTGGATTTGGATTATTGTTTGTTGCTTGAGATTTCAGTACTGAAGGAGTAAATTCCCTTTCTTTACTGAGTAACTGTAGGTGGAGTGGTTTCACTTACAGGTTTGCTAGACACCCTTGTAAATTCTAAGTGGCCAATGCATGGGGATGGTGCCAAGTTAAGCATTTCACTGTTGATAGATAATAGATTTCAAAAATTTAAATTGGTTGCGCTGATTGGCCGGTTGAAACTTTTTGTTTAATTGAGGAAACTCATAAAATTGAACTAGTATACTTAATTGCCATCTAAGACTCTATATTGATTGCTTATTGGAAAGGAATTAGTTCTAATTGGAGATATGAGGGAGAGCTAATAGTAGAATGGAGAAGTTAAAAGGATATGCAATGTGTTTTCATGTATGTAACGTGCTTTGCACTCTGCAAGTAGGAATTTTTTTTATATTGAGCTTGTCTGTAAAGTGAACAAGGTATATCCGCTCTTAATTTAATTTAATTTAAAGTGCATTGTGATCTTAACCTACTAAATAATTTAACGGTGAATACACCCTCACCTGTTCACTTTACAGATAAGCTTACTTTTGAGGAGCCTTGCCCCTCTATAAGTAGTAGCTCCTTCATGTTTGAGGAGCTCAAATTATAGTGCAACGGTACCTCAATCCTTTCTCGTGTGGAGGTAGCATTTGAAATTGAATTTAACCTTGTTTGGAATGTTAATGCAATTCGAATTGAAGTATTTAGCAAAAGAAACGATTATTTTAGTTGCTTGTAATGCAATCTGGGAACAATTTCGTGATTGATTTATAATGCCTACTCTCATATGAGAAGGAGATAGCCACACGGGAACCTTTCTTAGCACTTAGATAGATGGTAGTGAAGAGCAGATGAACTAGACTAGAAAGCTCAATGGAAAGGATAAAATAAGGAATTTGATAATAATTGAGATTTTTAACTACCCAGTTGTGTTAAATTCTATTTCTCTTTATGACTATCTCATTGAATTTGAAAAATTTATAAGGTTTGAAATTTGCTTATATAAATTTGTTGAAAGTTTACTGTCTTATACTATCTTTGAATTTTCTGCCTGTGCAGACTGTCCCTTCTTGTCAAAATCTCTACAAGAACTCATTTACCTATCACTGCCTACCAGATGATAAAACTTTGCCGTTTGATGAAGCAATTCAGTTTTTAGGTATGTTTTGTCTTGTCCATTTAAAATTTGTCTCAATCATTTTATTTGCTAATGCGCTTTTTTAACTTGTAGTTGGTTTACAATTTTTATAAATATCTATCAAACATGTACTTATGCATGCTATTGGAACATCAATATCTGATATGCCTTTAGGCCCTCCTCTAAGACACGTATACAGAAAAAGAATGCACTTTTTTTCTCTCGTAATGTTTGATGATTCTTCTTCTTCCAATTCCAAAACCTTTCTCTAGGAACCATCTAGTTATTTCATATGCTATTATACAGTAAACAACAATAACATTGTCTATCCATATCACAAAGATTAGATTAGACAAAGCTTTATGTAGGCCGTTGACTGCTTAACACAACCCTCTTCTTTTATCCGGGCTTGGGACTATGTAAAGATTTGCATCAAAGCACAAGGTAGGCAAAGTAAATAGTAAAGGGTAAAAAACCATTGTAAAATCACATTAGACCTTGGGTTCAGTCTTTCGTCTGTATCTCAGAAACTTCTTTCTTTCCTTAGCTCCTCTTCCTAAAAATTTTGCTCTTATCTCCTAAAACTATTATCACTTCCTCAGCAATAGGAAGTCACTAAAGGTCTGGAAAGATTTTCCTAATACTTTCCACTCTACCCTACTCTACTCCACTCTATTATGAACCACTTCACTTTATTATGAACTACTCCATCAACTCCACCCAACTCCACTTTTCAAAACATAACCTTCAATTGCAATTTCCCTTTGCACCACTTTCACCTAGCTTTATGTTTCTTGTTAGTGTTCTCTCTCAAAAGGACCTGCTTAAAGTCAATATTGAAGGAAGCTCTTTTGGCAATTTGATTGCTTGAGAATCCTCACCAACAAAAACCAGTCGATATAGTAATTTCTTATTTCTTATTTGTCATCATGGGCATCCTCATCCTTGATTTCAGGTTTTCAGTTTCTCCTTGACATATTTAAGCTTCTTTCAAAGTCTGAAAGACTGAAACTTTCCCAATAGTTCATAATCAGGTTGCAGCCAAGTAAAAAGCTTTAAACTGTTAGCAGCATACTGATTAACGAACTGAGATAAAATACCACGGGTAGAGAAACATAAATCTTGAATGAAGTTTATATATAATTTATGCAGATAACGTAGATGTTAGTTTTATTGTTAATTACTTGGATATCAGCTAGGTCAAAGGATATTATAGATAAACAGGAAAAAAAGCTTCATGAAATTCTTATCCTCCCTAACTCTTTATAATCATCTTCTCTTTATCTCGATGAATTTCTTCTTTTATCATAATAATAATAATAATAATAATAATAATAATAATAATAATAATAATAGTGTTATTATTTTAGCAAGGTGTTACAGAATACATTAGTGTTATTTAATCCATATAGCCGATCCCACCTATTTGGAAAAAACTGTCTTTGTTGTTGTATCAAAGTCGTAGGTAAAAGAAAACTGTCACATCAAAGATCTGGGTACATTTGCTGTTCTATCCTAAGTCTGTTCAATTTATATGCCATGGTGAATATATGAGAACATTGGTAAATTTTTGTGGCATTTCAGTGAAGTCCCTGACTATGCTTTTTACCCATTGCCCACCAGTATGCCCCATCCTCTTTTCTCCATTCTTGTTAGTAGCGGGTGAAGACTGTAGGCTTGCCTTGTAAAAGTTGATGTAGGTCCAGGAACTTATTTATCATTAGATACTTTTTCCTAATGTCCTTAGTTTTTAAGGTTTTATTTGAACTTACCTGATATCTCTTCTAATTTCTTTTCTTGTTTGGTTTAGTTTAAATGCCTATTACCTATTATCTAATCCCTATTCCAGTTGTGAGAGTTTTATATTCTTGCTTATGTTTGTCTTCCTGAATATAATCAGCCTAAAACGTTGACAACGTTAAGTCATTAACACTATTAAATATAAGTAACTCACTTTCTACACTAGTATTTCCTGTGTCGAGTTATAACATTTAAATTGGCCAATTAAAATTTAGTAATTAATAGACTCGTTTTACTATTGACATCGCTAATTGTTTCCTTATGTTTCTTCTATTTACCCTTTATAATGAAATCAATACCATGTGCTTGTTTTACAGAGCAATGTGAGAAGGATAAGGCTCGTGTTCTGGTTCATTGCATGTCAGGAAAGAATAGGTAAGATATTGCTGCAATTTGCTATAAGCATGACACTGATATTCTCCACCAATTATCTGTATCGGCATGTGTGTGTGTGTGTGTGTGTGTGTATTGATTTTCTCTGAATCACATATGGATCCTCTGGTAGGTCTCCAGCTATTGTGATTGCGTACTTGATGAAGTCCAAAGGATGGAGACTCGCACAAAGTTATCAGTGGGTAAAGGAACGGAGACCGTCTGTTGAATTAACTGAAGGTATGTTTGTTTTCTATTTCCAGATTTGCTTTCCATCTCAAGTAAATTCATCAGATTTCATAGTGTTAGCCAATGGTAGAATTTTATCTGGCCAGCCAAAGGATCTTTTTCTTTCTGAAGATGGTTATAGAATTTACAACATGGTGATGAGAGTGGATAATTGCAGGGTTTGGTTGCTTTTTTCTTGGGTAATTACCATCTTTATGACATACATCCTTTCTTAATGTAGGTGTCTACCAGCAACTGCAGGAGTACGAGCACAAGATCTTTGGATCGATTGATGGCGGCAGCTCTCTACTGCCTGGTTTCCCACCTGCAGGTTCAATTAGCTTTGGCTTCCCGAAGATCAATGATTCACCTCCACTTCCTGCCTTCAGCAGTGCTGGAACTACTTCAATTTTCGGCCACGCACCCGCAGACATGGCTCCCACCGAGTTTACATTTGGAGCTGGTCAGATGCAGAAGAGCGTGAGCGGAAGTCCATTTAGTGCAAATCCACCCAATCCAAATGCTACTGATATCCATATGGATGGTTCTTGATTCTGACCAGCATTGTCTGTGATTAAGCTGCTTGACGATTCCCCACCGGTAAAGTTTCCGGGTACCGGGATGTCAACTGCCATATTTCAAGTCAAGGTGCAATGATCTCAAGTGACTTGTCAATTCTATACAAAAGTTCTTTTTCTTCTGTGTTTCAAATCTTTTCATAGTTATCTGGTTGTAGTATTGAGTTTCAGGATATTGACTGGCCTTGTGTGCCTTGCCTCAGTAGATCTGCATAGACATTGTCTAGTTTTTAATATTATATAAGCAAAATTCTATCCATAAAGTATACAAGGTTAAACAATCCTGTCTTGGAACTTTTGTTCTGTTGGAATTCGTGTTACAGGAAATGGGATGAAAATTTTGTAGACGAGTTTTCATTGTGATTTTCATAATACAATTTATCCATGAAATTGCTGCGTTCGGTCTCCATTTTAATCCAATCCACTCATCACCCTCTATTCACCCTTACCTTCAACGTCAACAATAGCTCCTGCTCCATCACTCTACTTAACACTTCATCGGCAGCATATGCTTCATAACCCTCATTCTCCACCTCTACTCTACTCCATCAGCAGCTTCCCCATCCACATATGCTGGACTAAACTCGTACACTCTGTGTGTGTGTGTTATATTGTGAGGTATTTTTATGAGAGTGTGAGGAGTAAATCTGTATGTTTGAATTACAAGTCAGTATTAGAACATAAGTCATTAACTATTTAAGTAATCATATGACCGTTAACTAATTTTTAATTTTGACCATTCATATATGATTTATTTTTTAAGTAATCATATGACCTTTAACTAACTTTTAATTTTGAACTTTCAGATATGATTTAATGACTCATATTTTCTTCTCTCACTCAAAAAATTTTCCTCTCACTTGATACGCCTCCATGTAGTTGATATATCAAGTTGGAGAGGTATTTTTATAAGTGATATATATATAGCCTTGGTCAACTCATTTGCACCCTCTTTGCTCCTGCAACAATTGATTTGGTAGTGTCAATGACATGGATGAGAGTTGACAAGTTATTAAAATTGAACTTTGAAGCGTTGTGTTTGTAGTTTATGTTGTTGCCCCACTACCACTAGGTAAATTTCCTGGGTACTACATTACTGGATGATAACACTGTTTTCAAGAGTGAAATTGAGCTAATAAAAATGAGTTCCGTGTATCATCTCATGAAGGAAAAAGAAAACAAAAATGGGACTCTAGGCTTTGAAACGAGAAAACAACACAATTGATCTAAGTGAACCCAGCACATGTAACTTAATAATAAAAATTTATCTTCTCTTCAATGTCCCAACACATCCACATTGTTGTGCAAAATATCCGGGGAATCTTCATCATCAGCAGAGCCATGTTGGAATTTATCCTTAACACCCACATTCCTTACAACCTTGTAAGTGTCATCAACATCAGCATACAATCCCAGCTTATCATCTTCATCTGTGCATTCTTCACCTGCATCTGAATGCTTGGAATTACACCCTTCTGGAGGGTCCTCACGCCTGATTGCATGAATAGTTACCCCCGAATCATCAAATTCACTGTCACTGGCCTCAATGGTTTTCATGCAGCAGAAGCTAATAACCACAAGTATTCCAAAACAAAACAAAACCACACCTCTGGAATATATGGCCATATCTGCAGCTAGCTTTAGTTTACAACTGATGTATGCTGGAAGCTTGTCAGAGTAGGGAATGTTGGGAATTTAAAGCAAATGTTGTTTACTATTATAGGACAAATCTAGTTTTGTGGTAAAGGATGTGGTTGTTAGACTAATAAGAACTGGTCTTAAGGTATAGATGCACTTGAAATTGGAAACATCATGTTGCATATAATAAGATTTTGACTACAAACATGGGGGTTTGATTGAGGATTGAGAAGTGAAAAACAGCTATTTTAATTGAGACGTGTCACAACCAACGACTAGAATAAAGGCTAACCATACAACAGTTGTAAGAATCACCAGAGTGTAAAAGTAGTTGAAGCCAAGTAAAATAAAACAAAAAAATGCTCTTTCAATGCCTGGCATAAACACTCATGACACTACCATATGTTGTACTAGCATAGATGTACGACTGGAGTGCCTTATACGTGTCATATTCTAGGAGTTTAAGTTGGATCAAGCAGGCAGTCAAAAAAAAAAAAAAAAGTTGGATCAAGCATCTTGTTTATGGGGCCTTTAGCTTCCACTAGCATTCCGGGTATCCCACAAGCTTCGGACCGGCTATATGATTAATCCTCGGTCACATGCTTAGAGTAGAGAATTAACTATTGATTTTCGTAACCTCTCAACTGAAGTGTCGTCACCATGATTCGAACTTGCGTGCTCCTCTTTATGGAGTCGAGACGCTCACCACTCGACAAACCCTTGGTTGTTCCAAGCTTTTGTTTTTAGGCTAAAAATTATACACATTTATACATATAGAATAATTTTTTTTTTATTATAATAATTTGACCTACTTTTTTTTTCTAATTCTACTATATAAATAAATGTAAAAGATATGTGATTGGCATTCTTCTAAAGTTAATGTGCTTTGACTATCAAGAAAGCGACCACAAATAAATGGTGGGATAAGCTTTACAGTATATATGGTCAAATAAGGAGAGTCAACATACATTAAAATTCGACTTTTGCAGGTGAATATTTATATATCTAAATAAAATTGTGGTTAAATATCATTGTATATCATATGCCATGCTAAAATAAATATAAGCCAACAAATGTTGGTCTAATTGGTAAGGATTTGACTCATAACCCATAAGATCATGAGTTCGAGTCCCACTATTGATGTGAGGACCTCATTGGTGGGTAATCTGTAAGTACCTCTATAAGCGCTCTTTGAGCCGTGAGGCCTGCCCTGTCCCTGATGAGCCCCCATGACCCAACTCACCTAAACTTTTGAGAATAAAAAAAAAAAAGTAAATATAAAATATATAAATATGAGTGAAAAATCATATAAGCATCGAAATAACTACTCTAGAATAATTACAGACGTTCCTGCTAAACAAGTTATCATCCCATATCTCAAAGGTCCCCAACTATAATTGAATCATATTCCACTCTCCACCACATTGCCAACTTACACAACGTAAAGCACTACACCTTCCCTATCTCAACTAAGATCCCAGCATCTATTTTACTTAAAATTTGGTTAAATGTGAACCTCTTCAATAAACAATATATAGCAGCTGAACTGGTTAGCAGTTGAAAGCCACAACGAGTTGTCTCTAATTAATTGAGACCCTATTCATTTGGTTATTATTAATAAGGATTTTATTAACATGTATGGTCACTTGTTAATGAATATGATTTTTAATAAAATATAAAGCTTTTTAACTTTTAATGTATTAAATATTCTTCATTTTGTAAAAAAAAAAAAAAAAAAAGTTCTATCAAAAACTTATTTGTAAGAGAGAGGGAAACAAGCTAGTTACTTGATAACTTCTGACATGATCATTACACCAAAATTTTAATAACTTGAGTCAATGTCAACTAAATTACAAGCTGGTGAAATTATGAAAGTGTTAATAGCTGATAGCTGATAAAAAAATAATAATAATAATAAGAGAACGATTTCAAACATGTCTATAATTTCTTGCAAACATGTGCTAGTATTTAATAAAGTTTTAAGCTGTTAGATTTTTCTATCAACATGATGGATTATGCACTGTATTCATTAAAATGCATGCATTTCAACCTTTATTGAGGTTTTTTGGCCATTTATGTCAGTCTCTGTCATAATCGTCCTTAGTTTTGTTTCCTCTTCTATGATGTAATGGCCAATTTCTTTATTTTGTTTATTTTGTGAAAAAAATTTCCATTGCCACATAATATACAATACAATTACTTTTGGAGAGTCCAAGGCTAGGAGAGGAGGTGTGCATATAGCACAGAAAAAACAGTTATCTGTTGTATCTGTTATGATATCTATATATTGCCTTTGTGAGCTGCCTGAGGTAGCTGGTAAGATACTAAGACAGTATCAAACCGGCCAGTTGCAGTAGGTACCATTTACCAAGGTGGTCATACCCAGCTGGCTGGGGTCTTTGATTTCATTTCTTATGATGATTTTGCTTGCACCTACTGTGCTTTAAAGTGGTAGGTGGAAATTATAATGGCTTATCTGATTTACTTTATTATTAAATAATTTATAATTAAAGATACGGTGGAAAACTATTTATTGAAAAATATTGTTTTTCAAATATGAAACTAGGGCCTTGCTAACGAATGTCTTGAGGATATTTTTTAAGAACCCAAATAATGTGGGTATTCATTAAAAAATTAAGTATATTCCTTCCCAATGTATTGATTATACTACTTTCTATAAAAATTTACTACTTCTTTAATTTCTTAAACAATGCCCTTAAAACAATCATTAGCATATCCCATAAAATTAAGGTGCTAACCAGTATCCTAAGGGCATTGGTTAAGGATACAAAGATAGAAATTATGTATTGGGAAGTGATGTATTCTATTTGTTCAAAGTTTAAAAGTTACAATTCCCAATACAAAGTTTTTATTTTTTGATTCCTTAATCAATGCCATAAGGGCATTGGTTAGCAAGACCCTAAAACTAATATGATTTTGCAATGAATAAACTAAAATTTAATTCTTGAAATTATAATCATTGATCATAACAATTTCTAATTTTAATACATTACAAATGAATTCCCAACCCGAGTGGAGAATACATGTGAGAAGGACGTCCGTTCGAATCTTCGAATCCCATTGATACATGATAATGAGGGAAGGCAAGATGAAGAATGTCTTTGTGATAAGAGGAGTGCTAGCAGCACACTCCCTAACACACTATTTCCAACAAATTCTCTTCTATTGGTTGAAATTCATGTGGATCCCATTATTTTG
The DNA here is from genome assembly GCA_035048595.1 of Echinosophora koreensis. Classification (NCBI taxonomy): domain Eukaryota; kingdom Viridiplantae; phylum Streptophyta; class Magnoliopsida; order Fabales; family Fabaceae; genus Echinosophora; species Echinosophora koreensis. The sequence continues at coordinate 3,449,476 of JAPCYP010000019.1, read as the reverse complement.
AAAATGGATCTCTCATTAATTCATGTGGGTCCCACTAAGAGGACATGTGTTGGAATAGTGTGTTAGAAATATGTTGCTAGCATTTCTGTTGTGATAATTAGCTGCAATAGAACAGAAAATTTGAAAACGCTGAATGCGGTTGGTTTCCGCTAGCTCTATTCACCAATATCTAAGGTAACTCAATAGACAATAAATTTTCAGTTTCACTGGATATGTAAGGGCTTGTTTAGTTTGTTTTTAGTTTTCTGTTTCCATTTCCTAATTTTAAAGATAATTATAACTAAAATAATTATAAAAATATCACGTTGTTTTCATTTTATTTCTTGTTTCCAAAGGTTTGTACAGGAAACAATGAAAACAAACAAAAAGTTGTTTACAGTGTTTCCTGTATAATTTTTTGGAAACAAATGAAAACAATGTGACATTTTTTTTAATTATTTCAGTTATAATTATCTTTGAAATCAGGAAATGAAAACAGGAAATGGAAAGTAAACTAAACAGGCCCTTAGGAATCGGAAAGAGAATGAGGATTTCTATGTTCAGTTCATCATCTCTAATAAATTTCTTGTAAGAACGCTTTTAAGTAATTTGAATCTCCATAGCATATTTGCATGTGATGATGAAGTGAGTGATAATTTCGTACACCATGTAAACTTTTGTGTAAATATTGAAATGTTGTGCTTCCACTCTTTGTAATTTGGATATGTACTTGTTTTAAGACAATCACGTGGAAAGATACCGGGCTTCTTATCTGGGTTGTAAAAATATTTAGGAGCTTTGACAGATTAGTTAATAACTGATCATAGCATCTTTTAATCGTTTGATCAAGACAAAAATATAGAGTCTTCTATCCAGGGACGGAGCTATTTGGTGGGTGGGGAGGGCCAGGGCCCGCCCTGACATTTTCTAATTTTTTTTAATATGTATATTATATTATATATAAATAAAAAAGTAGGTGTAACCAAATATATATATATATATATATATATATAAAAGTAAATGATAAAAGAAAATGAAAGCAAATGTATTCCTTAAGTGGGGGCTATAGTACTGATCCTTATCATTTATCAAAAAATTGTTATTTGTTTAACTTAAACTATTCAAAAGTTATCCAATATATTCCAAAGAGCCAACAAAAGCAATATTTTTTTTTATATTGACACCATAATTAGAGACTTGATCTGCAAGTGGACCGCTGACTGTGCTTGCCTGTGCACTGACTGCGTGAGTGAAACTTCATTGTTCATCCTTCTTTTATAAATTTCTCGATAACATGATATTAAAATATTATTTTATCTTTCTTAATTCTTATACTTTTATGGTTTTGGGAGATAAATTTTTAAGTGATTGTCTGCTAATATATATTGAAAAGATTGCAGAAAAGTTTAGTTTATATTCATTTATAGATAATTTTCATGATATAAAGGAGAGACGTTTTATGTTTTGATAGATTACTCATGTAATTAACATTTTGAAACATATAATTATGAATACTTTATATAAAATTTACATATGTATTTTTTGGATGAACTTTGGTTTTATAATTGGCCCTCCCCATCTTTGAAGTCTGGCTTCATCCCTGCTTCTATCTATATATGATGTTCTACCTTGTTTACAGAAGAGTTTCTGATGTCGTGAGTTCTCTTCATTTAAGCGATATTGTAAGCAAAAGTAATTTGAACTATACTTAATTTGTAATTAAATCCTATACTTTTTCTTATTCCAAAGACATGTTAAGATGGACCTCTATTTTTTGCTGCGTTGGCCAGGCCGCAAAGGAAGCCTGAATTTTGATTGCAGGAGATCGAAATAACAGGACTGTATGATTTGGAAACCAAAAAAGTTATGGGTTGGGCAATGGGTGTGTTAACTTCGAGCATTTTTTTAGTATGGTGCAAATGCAATTCTTTAGAATTGTTTAACTCTTTTTGTTTGTGGACTCCGCTATGTAATATATTACTACTTTTTACATCATATACTTTAAGTAATTATCTTACTTATCCGCTGCAATGATGTAACTCTAAAAAGTTTATCAAATGATTCTTACAAGTTAACTCACATATTTATAATTCATTTACATTTATTTTATTTTTTTTTAGTTTCATGATTTCTTATTAGATGTTTCAATAAGAATCAGTTGTTTAAAGAAATAACTAATCTTATGTTGAGAATTGAGAATTCCATGTATGAGTAAAGATGTGATGGAACACACACTATTTATTTTATAATATTTATTATAATAGTTGAAAGTAAAAACCTATTTAAATATAAAGACATACGTCACTAAACCGTTTGGTGGTCGCTAAATCAGTCGCTAAACCATTTAACCATCAAATTTTTATATTTAACGACCAAATTTTCATATTTAGTGATTGATTAAGTGTGACCGCTAAATTCGGTCTCTAAAAATACATTTTTGTAGTTTTCTTTATCGATAGAGAACTACAAGCCTATTTACAAGTGAAGACCTGTATGACTTGTTTATAGGTGTAAATATATTTAAAAGTCTTGTTGAAAAGTAGACATTTAAATAGGCTTTCAGGTCAGTCTAGGCTTTGAAGTAGGCTCAGGCCTTAAGATTGAAATACAGGTCAAGCCTATTTATGTCAGGGCCTAGCTCAACTTAACATATTCTCACCCTAACATAAAGGCTTAACATAAGCCCTCCTATGTTAAGCCTTTATGTTTTTAGCTGATGCTTTAGGGTGTAGTGCCACTTGTTTAGTTGCTCAATGCTTATTTTAGTTCCCTTCATTTATTTTAAAAAAAAAAAAAGGTGATTTTCATATAAAATAATTTTAGTGATTGCATTATGGAGATTTTTAAGTAAATTGAAAGCTAATTTGTGTTTTTTTTTTTTTACTATTATTAAGATCACTTAAGATATATACTCAGAATAGATTCTTATAAGAAGTTACTCAAAATAAATTTAAGTTTTGTTTTTTAGATTAATAATTTTTTCTCGTTTCAAAAGCTGAAACCAACAGGTAAACAATCCTTCAAACTGATTATTTTTAAAAAAAAAATTAATTTTAAAAAAAATGGGTAACAAATGGACTCTTTTATAATATAGAAATATAGAAATAAGACATATAACAAGGTCTAATAGGAGTCGATACATTTGGTCAAGTCTTTCACTCATATTTGTTATGATTTGTATTCGATTATCAAATCTTTCTGGTTGGTAGATGATATATAAATTATACTATAAATTCTTTTTGGGATTAATGGTATTCTTTGATCTTGCAATGGGGCATGACTTCCCCTAATCTTAATTTTAGTTCTAAAAAGAAAAAAGAAAAAAGGCATATACCAAGGGTTCCATAAATAAATAAATAAAGGGCATATACCAAGGGCATTTTTATATGTCAATGGGTGGGACCTCTATAAATAAATATAAATCTTAGTCTCAATATAAACCCTATAAATAAATCCTAATCATTTTAAATTGTCAAAGTGTGGGACTTCTTCGTGCGTGCTTATGTCTTCTCCCTTCCTCTCCTCGTGTAGTGTGCTGTCCTCTGTACTGTATACAAGGGCTTGGTGGCTTTGTCTTCAATCCTCACTCCCTGTAGAGGAGGATTGATCCTCTTGCAATTTTAACCATTGATATAATATTAAAATAAATCAATGGCTGAGATTAAAAGGGGCAAAAAGGGCAAATAGAAAACTAAAAAAAAAAAAAAAACTCCCAATCGGTCATCCCTGTCAACATCCTGGTCAAGCTCCATTTGCAGCCACCGCCCACCACCACCGTCCCTCGCCACCCCGGCAACACCTACGTCTGCAACCACCGCACCGCCATCGACCCCATTGTCATCGCCATCGCCTTCGTCGCAAGCTCTCCCGCTTCCTCTTCTCTATCCCCGCTATCGCCCTCCGCCACGTTCATCCACCACTACCTTCGATCGCTGCTGTACCGCCCACGAAACATCAGATCCTCCCACGAAAGCCGCCGTCGTCATTACGAACCAAAGTCCCCATCACGCCTGAGTCCCTACACCGCACCAGCAGAGCCACCCTCTGCCCCCTTCACGCGGACCAGAAATAAGGGTACAGCGGCGGCAGCCACCACCACCAGCGGCGGCATAGACAACGATGGCAACAGAAGAAGATAAGACCACGGCAACGATTGGTACTTAACTGTGCTTACACCTTCACGCTCGCATCACTCCTACCCTCCGCCAACACATCGATTCATGGTCGTCCTCCACGGCGTCGTTAATGACTCTCGGACATGGTTCTACCAGATCTGCTTGTGCGGAAAGACAAGCTTCAAAGCTGGATGGGCGATGGGCGCTGTGTTGTTGTTGTAAGCTTACCCAGAGGACAAAGACGCCAGAAACGGAGGTGGTGCTAGTGGCGTTGAAGGGAAAGGCGTGGTTGGGGTTGGGGAAGGGAAAGCCAAAGAAGGAGCATGAGGAGTACCATGATGAATCTGATGAGCGGATCTGGGATTTGGCTGTGCAAATTTTCTCGGATGCCAAACTGCTTCGAGTTTCTTGGCTCCGGCGGGGAGAAGGGTGGAGGATCTGAGGGGGAGGGGGCGAGGAAGGACCAGCTATGTTTTTTTTTTTTTTTTTTATTTAGTGTTTTACCGTTATACCCCTGGAGGATGGAAACACAACTAGCAAGGGTGAGGATTAAAGAATTGTCTCTCTCTGCTCCTCTGGCCTGAGTATTTCTTCCTGTCACGTTTTCTCGACCACTCCCGTGGATTCATACTATTTTTATTATTTTAATTAATAAAATATAAACCTGTAATTATGTATCTGTATTATATGGTTAATAAATTATTGAATAAATACATTCATAGCTAGTTAATTATTTAATATATATAATCAGCCATGAATTCATATATTATTAAATAAATATATAAGTATATAAATATAATATAATTTTTATTTATTTTTTTGTGTCAATTCTTATGTGCTTGCCTTTGGTTGATTCGAGAAAATGGATCCTCTAACTTTGGGGTTGGTAACTTTGGTGACTTTCTCTCTATCTCTCTCATCTTTTATTTTCTCTATCATCTCTTTTTTCTATTTTTTCTTATCTCTCTCATCTCATTTTTACCTAAAGTCACCAAAAATTACCAAATCCCAGAGTTAGAGAATCCCTCCCCTTGATTCTGCTTTTCGTGCGGCTCGTTTCTATTTAATTGCTTTTCACTTTTATACTGTCAAAGTCATGCAATGCACTCTCTTCTTATATTAAACCAGGTTTGTGTTTTCAGACATATGTTTATTTGTAAATATTAATATTAAATATCAAAGTTTAATTGAGTTACATTATTTTTGTGAACGTAAATCAACCTTTTTTCCGGTCTTTAATTGATAGCCTCACAGACAAAATTACAAGACTAACCCTCGTATCAAAAGTGGTGATTAGATAAAACTCTTCTCAAAATGATAATTACATTATACGAACTTCTGATCTTGCAGGTAAAGTTCATTCGGGTACAGTTCACTTCCATTCTAACCAACAACTTTTGGGTAACGTAAATCGAATATCGATCATATACTCTTTAGGTTAAATTACATTTTTGGTTCCTAAGTTCCTAAAACTTATTCAATTGAGTCCTTCCATCAAGTTGACTAACGAGCATGGACGTTGACCCCAAAATAATGGTCCCCAAATTGTTTTTCAATGTTCAATTTGGTCCCCAAGTTGTTTTCAATGTTCAATTTGGTCTCCAATTTCGGCGGACCAGACGGGGTCAACGTCCATGTTCGTTAGTCAACATGACGAAAGGACTCGATTGAATAAGTTTTAGGAACTTAGGGACCAAAATGAACATTTTAAAAACTTGGTGACCAAATTGAACATTGAAAAACAATTTGGGGACCAAAAGTGTAATTTAGCCTACTCTTTATTATTTAATCTATAGTAATTTAATAATTGCCTCTTCATTTGCATGTTTTTATTGTTTTTTATTTAAATTAAATTTTAAATAGAATCATTACATAAAAAAAAGTATCATATATATAGAACTTTTTTTAAAAAAAGACCAATTTTTAATGAAAAACTAGGTTTTATTTCTTAACCAGTGTCGATGCTGATTATTATTATTATTATTATTATTATTATTATTATTATTATTATTATTATTATTATTATTATTATTATTATTATTATTATTATTATTATTATTATATATATATATATATATATATTTTATAAATATAAAATAAAGTAATAGACAACCAATTAATTCGGATAACCTGCCATCTGCATAAGGTTAGTTAGACCATAAAATATGCTAACCAAATCAATTTTGGTCCAACCAATTTAACCGGAAACTCAAGTGACCTGCTGTGGGCGGCGAGTATGACCCCAAATAGACTGTGATAATATTTTCTTTTCATAATGTTAAAAAAGGTTCTTAAAATTTTGTTTAAGAAATCAAGAAAGAAAAAAAATTATATAAAAAATGATGTATTCAATATTTTGAAAAGTATTATATTGAATTTTTTAATATAAACTTTTATTTTATGAGTTCCTTAATCAATATTTTTATGACACTAGTTAGTAAGACTTTTTTTTATTTTTTATCCCACTTCATGGTATGGTATGATTTTGTCAATGCAATATTTCATTGAAGTGATACGCAATTTTTTTTTTCCCGCGAGTTGGAAAAAAATACACAAAACCAACAAACACGGAAACAGGGGCTGCTATAATGCTACTTGCATCTAGAAGAGGAGCTAAGATATACACAAATCATTTAACGTAGAATTCAGTGACACATTCAAAGTATAATTTTTATAGGAGTTTAATTTTTATGTAGTGTAGGTAACTTTTATGCAAATATTTAATAATATCTTGATAAATCAGTATGATTATTATTTCTTTCTCCTAATTATTAAAATAAAAATATATACATATCAAAATATTAATGAATGTTAGTATAAAAAAAATTTATACTGACAATACATAATATTTTAATCCATTTTATATCTACTTATTTTTGGTTTACAACTAAAAAGTTAGAATTTAAATACCATTAACATAATAATATATATGATAGTGATTGGCTCATTTCACATGTCACACCATTTCGTTTACCTATCTTGTTTTCCTGATTGAACTATGGCGGAAATTATTCTTGCATACACGCCACAGAGGGTGGACCGTAGACGTATCTGGTGATCACCACAATTTGTAAATCAAATCAAATTAAAAATTGAACATTGACTTCAGCTATTTTTGACTCGTGAGTTTTGGACGGTATCCTCGCACATAACTGTGAAGGCTAATCCCTCAAGGTACTGGTAATTTTGAAGGGCTAATATCTTATAACCAGATTTTTTTCATATGCAAGAGTTGGAGATCAAACCCCTAACCACTTGCTTAAGGTAATGTTTGATTGAAGGGTATTGGAGGGGGGAGGAGAGGGATTTTTTTTAAAAAATTTATCATATTTGGTTCAACTTTTTTTTATTGGAGGGGAGAGGAGGGGAGGGGAGCAAAATACCTCCCCACTTAATTTTGGCTCCCCTCTGATATTGGGGGGATTTGGAGGGAAGTGAAGGGATTTTAAAATATTTTGCATACATTGACCAAAACATCTTCACTTGTTTATTTTGAATAAAGTAATTATAAGGGTGTAAAAGTAAATTCATTTTAAAATCTATCCTCTTTCCTCTTTTGAACCAAACACATCTCAAAAGGTTCAAGCACATTACCACTCGAACCAATCACACATGTTAAGTAAGGCACTATTAAGAAAATAAAGATAAAATTTTGTATTGTGAAATGGTGTATCCAGTTTATTAAAAATTCAAAATTATATGTTTTTAATACAAGTCTTCTATTTTTTGAATATTTAACTAATGTCCTGTAAAGATGTAAAGACACTGATTAGCAACACTTTATATATATATATATATATTAATTTTGGTTTTGGTCTCTATTTTTAAGATATCAAAATCGCTATATGTTTTTCACTGAATTTTGGTTCTCATTGTTTCTACTCATTAAGACATTGATCCATATTGTTTATATGAAAAATGAATTCCTACTAATTTTTATTTATTAAGATATTGGCCACTAAAGCATCGAACCTACATGGGTAAAAATGAAAGAATCGTATTCAAGAAAGTAAAATATGAACTTATGAAGACAACTCCAAATATATAAAAATTATAAAGTCTAAAATATTATTTAAACCAAATTTCTAGCTCACAATTTTGTGGTGTGTACCGAAAGCAAAAAAAAAAAAAAAAAAGATATAAAATTGTGTGGATCCTACACAAATTATTTCATATAAGTTAAATTGTAATATAAAACCGCAACTTGGAGATATATCAGCTTTAGCTTGCCAAAATATTACTTCCATTATTGCATGGGTATACCCAAGTTATTTTTTTATTTTTTTTGGTAGATATGTACCCACGATTATAATTAAGTTTCCATAATTGTGCATCAAAGCATTTCCCTTTATTGTTTACACATGAATACAAGTTTTTACCGAGTACTAATAAATATATTTTTAAAAAGATTTGTTTATAAGTTAGCAAATTGATCGGGCGTGAACTAACATGTGATTGATATGAGTGATGATGGATTCAGACCCCTTAAAGTAAGTGGTTAGAGATTCGACTATTGACTCTTAATGTTTGTGTATGGAAAAAACCTGATTGGAGAATCGTTCAAGACTTCAAGTCCCTCGACGGATATTACTTTCATTATTCCAGATGATATATACTTCGTATCAATAACGTGATAACCCAATAAATATCATGCGGCCTTGTTCTCTTATTTAATTAGGCGTCAAGACTTAGACCACCATGCAATAACCAGTCATTAAAATTCCCACCAAACTGTCTCTACCCATTAATCACACATATTTTTCTAATCTGGCACTTGTATAAAGCTTCTGTTGGATATCCAGGCTTCTCCACAAAAGGAAACCAAACCAACAGCAATAACATGGGTTGCATATACATTTACATAGCAATCGCATGGCTAATGTTGACCCATATTCTCATTTCGGAGGCTAAGAATAATGTTCCGGCGGTCATAGTTTTTGGAGACTCCTCTGTTGATTCTGGAAACAACAATCACATAGCTACGGTTCTCAAGAGCAACTTTAGGCCTTATGGCCGTGACTTCGATGGTGGTCGCCCCACCGGACGGTTCAGCAATGGCCGTGTTCCACCGGATTTTGTTGCTGAGGCTTTTGGCGTTAAACGCTATATACCGGCTTACTTGGATCCTGCGTATACCATCAAAGATTTTGCCACTGGTGTTTGCTTTGCCTCAGCTGGAACTGGATATGATAATGCAACTTCTGCTGTACTAGTAAGTGTGACTTCCCATTCTCCTTAATTGTATAGCCAAATAATTAAACATAATAATGCAAGTCAATTGAGTTAAGAGGGGAGAAGGCATGTCAACAAATATCATTCTTCTGCTTTCACCTAACCATAAAGTATTAGTAGAGTCGGTTTATTATATATTATCAAGTCTCTATGATCAAGTGGTTAATGATTCAATTATTATGGTCCCTAGCTATTCTTCTTCTTCTTCTTCTTTTTTTAAAACATGGTCCCTATTCTTCTAAATAAAGTTAAGTTTAAAAACATATTACACATAATAACGATGAGTGTATATATTACCACGCTTCAAATCTAAAAATTAAAACTCTTTTGTATTGGAGCTTCCGGGATTCAACTCACCTAAAATTTTGTCTACCAAAAAAAAAAAAAACTCTTTTGTATTATAATTTTTGTACCTTCACTTAATAACTCGAGTTTTTGAAAATTTTGACTTTTTTTTTTATAGGCAAAAGAAATTATATTCAATTGAAACTTTAACCCTTACTTCCTCGGGTCAATATTATAAGCAAAAAATTTTAAATTTTTTGATCCAAAATATAAGCAAATTTCTACTACTTTCATCTTATTTAACGAAGTTATTCCCAGAATACCTTTCATTTAATACAAATTTTGTTTTCCAATGGCTCATTTTATTCTCAACAATACAAGCTTAATAAATAAGATGAATGGTAATTTAGGTAACAAACATAATTTTTTATTCTCAATTAAATGAGATCAACTAACTACCTTAATATGTGTGATTTATCCAATTTTTGCTTATAATAGTATTATATAATAAAACATGCCTGAAAAATACATTAAAAATAAAGAGATCCCAATTTCGAAAAGGCAAATTCGATGAATTCGTATTCCAATTTCGAAAAGGCAAACAAGATCTCCTACATTTGACTGAATCGAGATCAAGAACGAACCTTAACAATATCCAACAAATATATCATCATTATTATTATTATTATTATTATTTTTAGCATTTATAAATTTTTTTGGTCCTCTCAAAATATTATAATACATTAATGAAAATATATAATTTGACATAACAGTTAAATTTATCAGTAAATTTGGAGAGTGCATAAGAATTTAATACGGGGTGTCAATTTCTCACAGAATGTGATACCACTATGGAAAGAATTAGAGTTCTACAAGGAATATCAAGCCAAATTGAGAGCCTATCTGGGTGTAGAGAAGGCAAATGAGATCATAGGCGAGGCGTTGTACCTGATGAGCTTAGGAACCAATGATTTTCTTGAGAACTACTATATCTTCCCAACCCGAAGAGTCCATTTCACCGTGTCACAATATCAGGATTTTCTATTGGGTATAGCAGAGAATTTCATGAAGGAATTGTATGCACTTGGAGCCCGGAAATTATCTATAACTGGCCTTATTCCAATGGGGTGCCTTCCATTGGAGAGGGCTACCAACATTTTTGGTGACCATGGCTGCAATGAAGAATATAACGATGTTGCTTTGGGCTTTAATAAGAAGTTGGAGAAATTAATCTCAAAGCTAAATAGGGAGCTTCCACTATTCACAGCAGTGTCTGCAAATGCATTTGACATCTTTAGTGACATCATTACAAGACCTTCTTCATATGGTACGTTTTTTCTTATAACTTGCTCTCAGCTCTCACTTATGTTATTTAATTTGCTTTAAGTTTATGGTGTTTTATGTTGCCAATTTCTTTCTTAATTCGACTATGGCTAACAAAAATGAAAGTACATAGATATTTTCTTCCAATGTTTGTGAATATATCCATACCCTATACTATTTTGTTTTTTCCATATATGTTTCAATTTTTTTTCATATAGATAGTCTATACCATAAGCTGACCTGAACATTATGGTCAAATTTTCCATCCATGGTTCAAACTTGTGATTTGGTTGAATGCTATTGTTATGACTAATTGGTTTGAATGGCAAAGACCAGAAAATAGAAATTGTAGGAAAATTTATATCTTGAAGCTAGGTTTAATGTGCAAGAGTTTTGTGTATCTAATTTGAGAACAAAATAAATCAAAACTACCATGAAGTAGCAAGGATGGGAGAGATGTAGCCAGAAGATAGGAACAATCCCCCTTGCAATTAGATTATGTTTGGGAACAATCCCCTTTTTTTTCTCATTTGGAGGTGAAAATCTAGAAAGAAGTTATTAATTAAGAAAAAGAAATTTTTTTTGCAACTCAGTCATCAACTTTTTTTACGAGTTTATCAACATTTATAATTAGATGCAGGACCTAGTTTTTGATAGTTACCCAAGCTCTTGTCTTGTACATATTGTGCTTTAAAGTTGCTAGTTGAAGTTCATAATAGTGGACCTTTTGTGTACCTACTATCAACTTTTAGGTTTGCTTTTACTTCTTATCATTAATACTAAGGCGAGTTCTAGCGTGAGCGACATGGTCAAGTCGCTCACGTGCGCAACCTATTTTGACCATTAGATGAAGAGGGTGCATGGATACTATCGTACACCTACCGCATCGAATTTTTTTCCACCCTATCTTCCACCTCGGTCCAGATCTGGATGTGCAGGGAGGTGGCCAAGGCAAAGCGAGGCGAGGCGAGGCAGCGGCGGTTCCGGGCAGCGTCGAGGGTATGGTGCAGGGCGGTGGCGCGGTGAGCTCGGGCGTGACGATGAGCGTTGGACAGAGGCTCGAGGTGGCGGTTCATGTACAACCATGGCCCCTAGCTTCCCGTGACAGTCGTGAGTCCGCCGTCACTGCCACTCGCCGCCGCGACCAGACTTTGCTTCGCCGTCGCACCCAGATCTGCCCAGCACCGCACTCGTCGCCGCGTCGCCAAGCTCTGCCTCGCAGTCACAACCACGGACCACCAGATTCGCGCCGCCCACACCACTGATTCCGACTCAGTTACTGAGATCGGACTTGTCGCACTCGCCGCCTTGCCGTCCCGATCTGAAAATGAAGTAGTGAGGCGGTGGGGAGGTTGAAGGTGCCATGGAGAGAGAGGTTGATGGCAGTGGTTGAGGTTCAAGGTGGTGGGTGGGGTGGCGGTGGCAGAGGCAAGAGGAGGTGGGGTGGAGTTGGCGGTGCCGGACGAGAGGGGTGGAGGTGGGTGGCGGAGGACACAGGTGGAGGCGGCGTTGGAGTCGGGAGAGAGGACAATGAAGTGAAGAATATCCAGTGCAGGGGGAGCATGATATTATCGTAGGGAGCATTTGAATCTAACGATAAAATCTACTCTCTCACGGTGAGAGACTTAAACAAGTCTCTCACCGTAGCCAACGCCTTAATACTAATTTATGGAGGTTCTATAACACATAGTAAGTTACAGTGTGGGCATGTACGTACTAGTTTTAACTTTGCATCCAGAATTTACTACCTGCAGTATATTTAACCACAAGATGTGGTTCGAGTGACTAGTAACTCGGGCCCTTTAATCATATGTTCAGAGTTTTAATTCGGGTGATGAGAATAGAGTTGTATCTGTGGGTAGAGGAGTTATCCCTTAACCAGTACTCGACATCCTCGGAGGATTAGTCTTATGACTTCCGTTTGGGGATATCCTGGGTTCCATACCGGACCTAAAAAATGTGTAAAGTGATCATATTTATTGTTAATTAAGTTAAATTATAATTTTTACTTACTGATATTTTAAAAATAAATACATCAATATATTACTTGCTTATTTTACACATAAGCTCTTTTTAATGAATCTTATATATCAATTAAGCTATAACAAGTAGTCGTGGTCCCCTCATGGATTCGCAGACTTTTTCTTCTACTGTAACCTATAGGATTGTAAACTAAAATGTAGTCAAAATGTTCAATATCTGTATTCGGTGTTGTATTTACGAGGTTGGTTTAGTGGGATAATCTATAAATTTTGTTGCATGTCCAGCCAATTTTCCAAATTCATATAACTTTACTGTTGTTCTTTTAGTTTGTATTTGTATAAATTTAATTTGGAAAAATACATAAAATGCTGAGCTTGATATATATATATATATATATATATATATATGGGTATAATTTCAGGATACGAGATTGCAGAGAAGGCATGTTGTTCCACTGGAACATTTGAGATGAGTTACTTGTGCAGTGACAAGAATCCACTTACATGCCCAGACGCCAACAAGTACGTGTTTTGGGATGCCTTCCATCCTACCGAGAAGACAAACCGCATTGTCTCTAATTATTTAATTCCAAAGCTTCTAGCAACTTTTAGATGATCCGTTATTGTCTTTCAAAGTATATAATTTAATTTACCTAGGTGGACTTCATTAAATATAATGCGAGATCTTATATTGGGTTGCCATGCTATACAAGCGTAGAGCAATTAACCAATTGGATTGATGAAGCATCGTTTATGTGTTTATGCCAAATAATATCAAAAAGTCAATTTTGTGTGATAATTTTGAATTATTTTAGGTCCTTCCTATGCAAGCAGAATCACAAAAACTAAAGTCAGTGTCATATTCCTATGCGTATATATGGCATCCCTATGTGCATGCTGTGCTTCCAACTTCAAGCCAAATTTCTGTTAGCTTGTATACGTAAAGAGAAATACTCATTGATGACTAGTGAAATTGAAGAATTAAGTGAGTTGACATTTAACAACCCAAGTGCCCAAACTATTGTAGTCCGTAATTTGGTCCAAGATTGTTAAAGCTGAAAGACAACGAGCTTTCTTCCTGTCCAAATAATTCTACAAATTTTGCACCTTTGTAAAACAGAGCCCGATAAATCGCGGACTATCGGCCCATGGTCCAATTATTAAAAGGAGAATGTTAACCAATATTCTAAGGATATTGGTTAAGGAATTAAAAAAAAAATTTATTGGAGAGTGGTGTATTTAATATATTCAAAAGCAAAATACTTAGCATTCCAAGAAAAACTTATTTTTTGTGAAATCTTTAATCAATATCATTAGGGCACTCGTTAGCACGATACTTATAAAAAATGTTGGCTTTTAATCGTCATCTTTCAGACTTTCAACTTGAGGAGTTGAAATAAATCGCTAACATTGAAACTGGGAATTATTTCAATCTTCAAACAAATGATGATTGTGAATGACTTCAAATTCCTCAAAGATCAAATGCAATGGCCAAAGCTATTTGAAACGCTAAAGTTTGTATATTAAATTTACTCATTCTTTCCCGGACTAATAAATGATCTTAAATTTACTCACAACATTCTCAAAATGATGGCCTATATTTGTTTGCTGGGTTTGTAAGACTTATATATACAGTTAGGGGTGGGCATAGGTTAGGCCGAGCTAGGCACTGGTAAGCTTGGGCCTGGCATGTGTTCCAATCACGACGCATAAGCCTGGCATATAACCTGATATAGGCCAATTTCTAAGGCCTGGGCCTGGCCTACTTTAAAGCCTGATCTGGCTTGAAAGTCTACTTAAAAGCTTACTTATCAACAAGACCTTTAAATATGCCTCTATCTATAAATAGGTCACATTCCTTTACTTGTAAATAGGCAAGTAGACCACTACATGGCCAATAGGCAAGACCTTTAAATATTATGAATAATGTAAATAATAAATTATAGTATTATAATATATTATATTATAGATATATATTTATTTTTTTTGTATGTGTTAAATAGGCAGGCCTGATAGGCCTAGTATATCTTTTTTAAAGCCTTAGGCCTGACCTATTTAGCTATATATGCTTTTTATAAAACATTGACCTGGTCTTTTTACTAAATAGGCTAGGTCGAGCTAGGCCTTAAATAAACTAGGCCGTAGGCCCCCAACGAGCAACTTGACCTATTCTCAGAGACTTGTATATGAATGTAAACAAATTAGAACAGACGTCTGTAGACTTATTGACTAAAGATGACTAAATTTTGGTTTATGGCCTTTTTAACAGTATGTGAAAACTTTCAGAAATCTCCACATAGTCATTTCCATGGTCAATTAGTTCTAATAAAATAAAGGAAAATTGAACATTATTAACATTAAGTCTCGTGATCAATTGTTCACCGAAAAACAAAAGTCTCATGATCAATTGACAATAGTTTTAGCACTTGGATTGCCTTTCAAAATCACCGGTACTCAAAAACTACACCACTGTTGACACTTCGAGAAACTTCCAAATACTTGCCCAGAGGTCAATGCATTATGCATCCTCTCTCGTCCATAATTATAGTCCTATACTCTACATCCACGGATCACAAATTAATTAGGCTTGAAAACATAAAAAAATTAAAATATAAATTGTGAACTTGGATACATAATATAGGATTGTGATTATAGATAGAGAGATCGTGAAGAGAAATTCGGTGGAAAAAATCCTTTACCGACTAATACAAATAAATGTTGGATGGTGAAGCTTAAAAGATAGTTGAAGTCTTGAAAAGACCAATGTCACCCATTTAGTGTAAAATATATATCATCTGATGGAAATGGTTCTTCATCAATAATAACTCTTCTATGCATATACACAATATCTCCATGAATTGATTGAACTATTAATTAAGGTTGGTTGGCTATGAATGGAAAAGTTATACAATCTAACATACCCCCTTGATTAGTCATAGATCGAAGAAAAGTATGATTCATCTAGAATGTGTTTGGGATAGTTATAAAAAATATATTATTTTAATGATTAATTATATATTTAACTTATTATTATTGTTATGATAACTATAATGGAATCACTTTTTAGGTTTCAACATAATTTTATAAAGGCTTAATTGTACTTTTAGTTCCTCTACTATAAGTCATGTGCAGTTTTAGTCCCTGTAGTTTTTTTTAGAACACTTGGTCCCTTATTTTTTCAATGTTGCGAATTCGGTCCTTTCGTCCGGTGTGTCAAAATTTCAATGACCAATAGATAAAAATCATTGCTTTAAGTACATAAAACATCTGATTGAGCCTCTCAGGTAAAGGATCTTGTGGTGAAACATAAAAAAAGCTATCCCAAAAAGGAGGACCGAAACCGATAAATGATAGAGATGAACCATTGAATCATGTCGAAACGGATAGACAGAGGAAGGAGAAGCTCAACTAGAGGTTTTATGCGCTTAGAGGAGTAGTTTTACTATGTTAATCGTTGAAAAAATTGACGGACATTGGACGGAAATACCGAACTTGCAACATTAAAAAAACAGGGGATCAAATGTCTTAAAAAATCCGAAGGGACCAAAACCGTACATAACCAATAATAGAGGACCAAAAGTATAATTAAACCTTTTACGACTAAAAAAATAATTTTAAGATAATATGTTTTGCCATGTATGGTCTAAAAAGACCACTTTTAAATAATAAATTTTTAAAAATATATAAAAGTTATTTGTTTAGGTCAATAATATTCAGTTGATAATTAGTCTTATAGAGATGAAATGTAAAAAAATGTTATTGATTTGAAAATGATCATAATTTTAAATTACTCCAGAGCGCATATATCTTATTAAAAAAAACTATTTTTATATTTTAAACCAATTTTTGAAATATATCATATCAAAGTCAGCTGAGCTTTGGTTCAAGAAAAGGTTTACTTTCAAGTAAATTAGACTTCCAAGAATCTCAATGCAAGAAATATTTTTTTCCCATACTCATATGAGAATAAAGTTTCATTCATAAATAAGTGAGCAATCACTTCGCACTGGGTGGGTCAATTAAGGGCAAAATACTATCTCGCATCGTCATTTCGTTCCCAAAAATCGAACACACAACCACTTGATTAAGGGACTAGGCGTCGAACCACCACGCCTCCACAACAACGTTGAGTCTTTAAAAAATATGTGTGATTCCAAACGTTACATAAACAACTTTTTAAAAAACTTTTTCCGTACAAATTTGAATCAAGTATCATTTATTGGGCAGTATACATAGATGAATGGCATCACCTCCTTTCTTGTTGGGGAGCATACAAATTAATGGCTTCGGCCCTGGGAGAGAAACTTGTCCCTTCTTGGGCGGTTGCAACTACATCACTGCCTAGCTATTTAATTCTCTTTCGATCGGTTGCTGTTTGGAATAAGTCAAACATGGCTGTTGGAAAATTCTCCTTTGTTATGGCTCCTCGCATTAAACATGCATCGGCAAATTCTCTTAGTTTGGTTCCATGGCACACCACCACTTAAAGTTCTTACTTTGAGCTTTATTATTTCGGTAACATTTTGTAGCACCATCTTCATTATCCTGTTAATTTTCATTATCTTAATTACATAAATTAAAGTGCTCTTACGTTTAAAAAACAAAATAGTACCCATATGAAAATACGGTCTTAAAAATACAACCAACTCTTCTAGATATAATCCACTGAGTTCAGACTTCAGTGTGTCAAAAGAACCACTTCAACAAGATTTTGGCAGATGAAACCTGCTCTCAATTTTATTAACGTACGAATTTGTGTTGAATATATGTCAATGGCAGTGGATGTAGGGAACTTCAGTCACGAACTTATTTATGGTTTTCACGGTGAGTCATCTTCAACTTTACAACAGCATACATATATTTTTTTTTTCCTTGAGTCTCCTTCCACATGATAAGTAAGATACTAATCACCCGGAATACGGTCAGACACCTAAACGAGGATATCTCCCGATAATTTTTTTTTTCATGCACATGAATTCAATAATCGAACCTAACTACATGAATAATGGATCCAAGCTCTTTCTACTTAGACCAACACACATTAGTACAACGGTATACATATTTAAATTCAAATCTTAATATATATGAAATTTCTAAGTATGTTAGAAAAGATAAATGTATGACCACAATTAAGGATACCATAATTGTTTTTATTCCTCTTATTTATTGGGCGACAGTTTTGTAGATATTGAGTCTTGATTTGGGCAAGGTTTCATTATTTCTAATTAGAGTTTAATATTTCAACATTATTATTTCTTTCTCCTAATTATTAAAGTAAGAGCAAACATGTCAAAATGTTATGCATAATACTTGATCCTTCTAATTATTCGACGTTTGGGATCATAATCATATATAATATTTATTTAGAAAATTATTGTTTTAAAACTAATAACTTCAACTTCAAAATTTATAAGAGGGAAAATATTGATCCATTCACAATTGAATAAAAAAATTCTTTTGTTTGCAATTAGTTGTCATATATAAGTTGCAAATGTTACACTTTTTGTTAATCATATTGAAGGGTGAATCAGAAGGGGAAAAAAATGTTGGGGTTAAATATATCTAATAGAGAGGTTGTTATTACGGGATAACAACGGGTGGGGTGGGGCGTCCATCCCCACTCCCCATCTTTGTCCTCCATTTCTCCAAATCTTCATTGTCATCCTTGATTTTTGAGATGTGATGTTTTTCACAATTCTTGCCCGCAAATCCATGTGGAAAGCCCAATAATGCATAAACAAGAATTTTAACATGGATTTTTCTAACATGTGCAACCTTACACATGTTAAGGAATCAAAAAAATAGAAATGTTGTATTGGAAATAATAGCTTTTTGCGGCGGAATATATTAATGGAATCAGGGTTGTTATACTTACTGACATTGTGAGTTTACGCAACAAAAGTAAAAAGAGTTCCAAGTTATATGGATGCCCTTTAGGTTGTTCTACTCGCACTGTCAAAAAATAAGCAAAAAGTTTTTTGTTTTTAAATTATTCTCTCACTTGATAGGTGAGGGAGAGGGATGGTACCTAAGCGAGGATGGAGACCCTTCCCAACATTATTTTTTGAGAAATGTTATCCTGACATCAGGATTTAAACAACTACGGGACATCTACGGTACTGTAGCGCTACAGTACCGTACTGTAGCGCTACAGTACCATCCTTTTTTTTTTTTTTTATTAAAAATTTTGACTTTTAAGAAATAAATAAAAAATTTAGTTTTTTTGAATACTAACATTTTTGGTTAATTACGTGTAAATATATGGTTAATGTGTCATCCTAAAGCTTACAATTATTTTTCACAACCATGTAAATATTTGGTTAATCCTTTGAAAGTGGATGGTTAATTTAGTTATATAAATGGTTAATTCAGCATCCTGACACTTCTAAGTTTTTAAACATCACTTAAAAATATTTGG
The DNA here is from genome assembly GCA_035048595.1 of Echinosophora koreensis. Lineage (NCBI taxonomy): Eukaryota > Viridiplantae > Streptophyta > Magnoliopsida > Fabales > Fabaceae > Echinosophora > Echinosophora koreensis. The sequence goes on along the minus strand of JAPCYP010000019.1, from coordinate 3,430,142 downwards.
TTAATCCTTTGAAAATGGATGGTTAATTCAATTATATAAATGGTTAATTCAGTTATATAACCATTTAAAAACTTGGATGTTTAAAAACTTGGAAGTGTCAGGATGCTGAATTAACCATTTATATAACTGAATTAACCATCCATTTTCAAAGGATTAACCAAATATTTTTAAGTGATATTTAAAAACTTGGAAGTGTCAGGATGCTGAATTAACCATTTATATAACTGAATTAACCATCCATTTTCAAAGGATTAACCAAATATTTACATGGTTGTGGAAAATAATTGTAAGCTTTAGGATAACCCATTAACCATATAATGAACTGAATTAACCATATATTTACACGTAATTAACCAAAAATGTTAGTATTAAAAAAAGATAATTTTTTTATCCATTTTTTAAAAGTCAAAATTTGTAAAAAAAAAAAAAAAAAAAAAGAAAGGTACTGTAGCGCTACAGTACCGTTGATGTCAAGTAGATGTCAAATGGGAGATGTTAGAATAACATTTCTCTTATTTTTTTCATACATATAAATTTAGAGGTCAAATTGGGATCACATGTTTAAGAAATTCAAAAACAACGCACATTGATACTTTTCTTTTCTATTTTTAACAAAACACCAAAAGGTATACATTTAGTTATTATTTCACTGATAATGCCAGTTGATGTAAGTAAATTGTTTGTGAACTGAGGATATTATTAGGTATTTGAGGTTGTGGTACATTTAGCTACTCTCCTGACCCTAACCCTACATTTTCTCAAGAAGATTTGATATAGACATTTCACGTACTTCACTCTTCATGTAAATCTTCTGCTAAACCATCTTCCGGGTCATTCTCAAACTATACTTAGCTTCCATTTGCACCCCAAAGAAGCTTCAATGCCAAGCCCCATCCATAAAAACTGTACACTTGCCATAGCAATTAAAGTTCCCAACAACTTCTTCACCCAAACATCAAAAGATCAACGTTCCATTAATAGCCCTAACCAATATTTATTGTACCACAAGCTCACCCCTTTAGCTCACTCCAAAGTAACAGCCTGAACACACACATAATGGAAGGGCAGATTAAGATACCACTCTGCTTGCCCCATATTTTATGCATCATTTTGCTTCAGTTGCTCTCCCTAGTGGCCAAGAATAGTGCAAAGGTTCCGGCAATCATCGTCTTCGGTGACTCCACCGTGGACGCTGGGAACAACAACTACATCCCTACTATTGCCCGGAGCAATTTTCAGCCATATGGGCGTGACTTTGAAGGTGGGAAAGCAACTGGTAGGTTCAGCAATGGGAGAATACCAACTGACTTCATATCAGAGGCTTTTGGCCTTAAATCCTATGTGCCTGCATACTTGGATCCTAAGTATAACATTTCAGATTTTGCCACCGGGGTCACTTTTGCTTCTGCTGCAACTGGTTATGACAATGCAACTTCAGATGTGCTGGTGATTCATTTCTTCTTCAGACTAGTAGAATTGTGATTTACTTTTTCAACAATCCCTCTCTCTCTCTCTCATGTCACACACTCAATTATACACAATAATTGACCACTTAAAAATTTCTCTTCATTATCTTTTGACATATAATTAATGCCCTTATTATCAATCTTATCATCATAGTAAGAGATATAAAGTGTACATACAAACATGAGATTATGACAGTTTCTATGGCACCATGATAATGTAATTATGTATCCAGAATAAGTTGTCAAGTATTTATTGAACATTGATTTCATAATGAATGTTTAAAAATAAACAATATTTAATAAAATGTTTGACAATTTATCCTGGGTACCATACCTTGAAATTAAAAAAAGACGGATATCATAGCATTCCCTTGAGATTATACATAGGTTAATCAAATGCATGCCTTCAAGACACCGAAATAATTTGATCATATTTTTTTATGCAGTCTGTTATACCATTATGGAGGCAGTTGGAGTACTACAAGGGGTACCAAACAAAGCTGAGTGGCTATCTTGGTGAAAGTAAGGCAAAGGAGACCATAGCCGAAGCATTACACCTTATGAGTCTAGGAACAAACGACTTTCTTGAGAACTACTACACCATGCCTGGGAGAGCATCTCAATACACACCCCAGCAGTACCAGAGTTTTCTGGCTGGGATAGCTGAGAACTTCATCAAGAACCTCTATGGTCTCGGTGCTAGGAAGATATCCCTAGGAGGGTTACCTCCCATGGGTTGCTTGCCATTGGAGAGAACCACAAATATTGTTGGTGGGAATGACTGTGTTTCCAGATACAATGCCATAGCATTGGAGTTCAACGATAAACTCAAGAACTTGACCACTAAGCTCAACCAGGAGCTCCCCGGAATCAAATTGGTGTTTTCAAATCCGTATTACATAATGTTGCATATCATAAGAAACCCTGACCTTTATGGTATGTTACAACTATACATGTTTAACCAAAACAGGAAAAGGGTTCATACTAATGCATGTGGAACACATACAATTTGGCAAGATAAAATGATTTGGTGCAGATTTAAATTTCCTACTGATTTTACACTATCTTCATCTTCTTCTTCTTTTCTCCTTTGAATGGGTATCCCCACATGCAAGGCTATGAGATTAACCCTCAGACCGGGGATGGTGGTTAGGTAGACCCCTTCCGAAATAGGTAACTCCAGGATTCGAACTCCTGAGTAAAGTTCACATTTGTCATTTCCACTGGGGATGGTGGTTAGGTAAACTCCTCCCCAAAGAGGTAACTCCAGGATTCGAACTCCTGAGTAAAGTTCACATTTGTCATTTCCACTGCGACCAACCACTCTTGGATTACACAATCTTCATCTTTTACTATATTGTTCTATTGAAAAATCTACAAATATACCACAGAGCATGTCATAAAATTCTTCTAGATGCATTCACGATATTAAATAATATGTAATAAAAACAAGAAAACCTAAACTTGAATTTAAAGCTTGTTGTATTTTATACCTTTAATGACCAAAAACAACAACAATAATGCTAATGATATAATATTATTGTATATCACCTTTCTTATTTAGAAAATTATTGCTCATTAGTTCAAATATTTTTCTCTACAGGGTTTGAATCGGCCTCAATGTCGTGTTGCGCTACTGGAATGTTCGAGATGGGATATGCATGCAACAGGGGCAACATATTCAGTTGCTCAGACGCTTCCAAATATGTGTTTTGGGACTCTTTCCATCCATCAGAGAAAACAAATAGTATCGTAGCAAGCTACGTGGTGCAACGCGTTTTAGTTCAATTTTTAGAATGAATAATTACTTAGGGAATTTCGCTTATGTAATGTAATCCCATCACTCAGACTTGCACGAGCCTGTACTGTAGTTTTCTACCCTTTTTTCTTCCCCCCCTGTTGGAAATGTTGGGATCTGAGATAATGCCCTTTGGACTTGTTGTGAAAAAGGGTTTAGACCGTGTATATATTAAATGTTAATACAGCACATTCACCATAAAATGTGCTGATAGTAAAAAATAAATCATTTTGTTTAGTAGTATATAATATTTCTAGCTGATTATACTTTTCAAGACAGATTACCCCTTTTTTTTTTTGACACAGACAGATTACCTGAGAGAATTAGCTTTCGCCTATTTATGTATTTCTTTCCATATATCTGCCCTATTATAGATGAAGTAATTGAAGGATAACATATGATTAACTATTTATTAATAATAATTAGCCTCACTCTACATCGTGCTAAAATTTGACTTCTATTTATAGGAATTGGAATAACAAGAATCGAAGTTATGGCCATTTAGTTATAAAATTTCTAATACTATGGGAAGACCAACTCTCTTAAAAGGCTAAGCAAGTTCATAAGTAGTTTTATATCTAAAACAAAAAGCAAATAAACATTTCCTGAAAATCACAAACGGGACAAGAGGGATGGAAATTGGAAAGGTAGCAGAAGAAGGAAACTGCAAAAGGCAGGGAGAGGGGGAGAGAGAGAGAGAGAGAGTGAGTAACGGCTTGGCCATGCCCCAGGCGAGCTAGAGTTACTGGCTTGCTTCCAAAAATTCTGTTCTTCAGCAGAGCTTGGACAAAGTCTTGACAGTGTCGGAGTCATAAGATGGTTTGGGTGGGGGAGTTAAGGAATGAAGTGATAAAGAAGTTGATGGTTCAAACCCCACCCACTAACATTAACACACTAACAATTGCCTATAAAAAAAAAAAAGTCTCGATAGTGTCTGTATCCCTCCCTGTTATGTTTAGTTTGAGAAAGAAAATGAAAAGAGAGAAAATAGATCTGGGTAGAAAGAAAGTGGTTAGAAAAAGAGTAAATTTTTTAAGTAGTTTGATATGAGAGAAATATGAAAGAAAGTGAAGAGAAAGAAAAATGTAACTATCTCTCCTCTTGTTTGGTTGAATAGAAAATGGAAAGAACGAAAGTGGTTTTTCCTAAATAGACAATTATGCCCCTGTTAGTAGGGTACAAGTTGCAGGGGACAAGAGATATTAGTGGAAAAGAAAGAAAGCTTCCTCTCTCTCTCCACCCACTTTCTCCCCAAACTTTGGGAGACCAAATTTTATGTGGACCTCACGGATTTTCTTTCTCTCTCCCTATTTCTCTATGGTATCAAACGGGGTTGCTTCTTTTCCTCTCCACAATTTCTCTCCCTCCAAACTCTTTCTTTCCTCTTTTTGCAGTACCAAACGAACAATAAGTGAATGGGAAAGCCACCCACAAGGCCAGTGCTTTGTGGTGGCTTGTCAAAATCCAAAGGTAATTCGCCTCAGCTGAGGTGAGGCAAATAGGTAGCACCTTAGTATGCATTGTTCATAGGACAGCACCTTGCCTTTGATAACAATGCACGGAACACAAATTTTTAAATAGTAAAAGAATTTTTCTGTTTTCCATAAAATGATACCACATATCAGGCAAATTATATAACTAAATACCGGACAATAGTTGGTTGCATTGAAAGTGAACTGTGACTCCAGATAAACTTTACCTAGGATGTCAGGATTCGAATGCTGCAATCAACACTTCGAGGGAGACTTTGCTTAACCACCACCACTCCTGGTCCAAAATTGCGCGAGTAATTGGTCAAAAGCAAAAAAAGAAATAAAAAAAAATTACATAACTAAATATGCTGACTTCCTGAATCACATTTCAGACCAAAGGAAACGTTTTTGTCAGGAGAAACCATATCATGTTGTAATGCATACAGAGCTATAAAGAGAGTAAAGGGGTTGCAATATCCTGAGAAAAAAATTTCTACCTACAACTCTGCAAAAGATTTTCCCACCAAAGATATTAAAGCTTATCCTCTTTCATGATTCTATATAATTTATTTCTTCTTTTTGGTTGGTATTATATATGTAGCTTGTTTACCATATTTAATCAGTACTAAATCATCATCTTCAGATTAAGAATCTGGGTGTGGAATTTGAAAGGTACTTTTGATTGATACCCACAAAAGAAATGGGAAAAGAAGCCTTCCTTGAAGGAGATCACAACTGCCATAAAAATTGAAAACAATAATACAATTAAAAAAGCAGTTTCTATTTTCCTGAAGACTATATTTGTCAGACATCTTCTACTGTAAACAGTCACCCTCTGCATTGGGATATGTTTAATGGTTTTTGTCCCGCATAAAAAAAGTCATGCAAACAAACAAGAGATCATATGCACCTAGGTACTTGTTTCCAACACTAGCTTATTCATTTGCAAGGTATTTCCTATCTTAAAAAAATTCATGACATTTTGGGTAAAGAGTTAGCAAGGCATAAAAATTGAGTTAAATAGGCATCAGTGCATCACCGCACAAATACAAAGTATGAAGGAAGTGCGCTGACTTAGCTCTTATCTTTATGTGATGAACTCTTTAGAGCTTCCCAGATGATTGGACCTTCAGGATGCACATTCACAAAGTATTTTGCAAACCGTTCATCAGAGGGTACAAGGATGGTGCTCAAGGTCAACATAGGATTTGCCGCATTCCTCTCCTTCAACCATGCATACATTGAAAATCTGAGAACAATTCTCTTCAAATCATAACATAAGTATGATGGAAAAGCCACCAGAGATTCTAATGGGTAACCTAAAATGTCTCTTAAGAAATCAATCTTCTTTTCAATTACAAATTTGCTTTGGTTTAGAATCATAGGAGCACGTTTTATCATTCCAATTGCAATGTTATAGTCCAAACCAGCTTCTACCAGGCAATTGAACCTCTCCTGTAATTGATCACCTCTCCCTCGGAACCTTTGTAATGCTTTTGCCATCTCCTCAGAGTTCTCTGCATATCCTAGTTTTGTCAAAAATGTTGTTTTCTCCAAATGTTTACTAGGGTCATAAAGAGATAGTTGTTCAGCACTCTTCTGTTTCAATTTTGAAGCCAAACTAATAAGCTTCAGTGGATCATTCTTTATGATATGGTGTAAATCAGCTTTTGCAAGTTTTAACTGTCGACAAACAGTTTTAGGACCTTTGAAGGGGTGGGAGCTCAGCAGATGCATGTGGTTAGACAAAATGTGTGCAATGCCATCTGTTCCCATTCCAATAAAACGCAAAAAACCAACCACTTTCAACAGATTTTTTGCACACTTATTCGACAAGATATGGGGATATTCTATAAAAGAAGAATAAATCACATTCATCTCGAGACCCAGCTTAAGTGATAGACCAAAAAATATGTACACCATCCCAAAACCTTCCAATAACAATACAGGATTTGCCTTAAACAAATTGTGCATCTGTATCTCAGAATAGCCTACTTTATGAAGGAATTGCATAGTTTCAAGCATTCCTTTTGCTTTATATGTTCTTGAACAAGACAAGTAATTCCCACACAAGTAATTCTCAACCCAATCATGTTCAAACCCAATTTTCTTCAACCAATCAAGAACAATGACTAATTCACTGCTCATATCACCAATCAAAAGTGAAGGGCAACAAACAACAAGCTTGATAACCATGGATTTACTCAACCCCAAACTTTCATAAGCTCGAAATTTCGACAACAACAATCCACTAGGATAACCAAAAATCTCTTTTGCCTCCCTATAAATGTTCCCCATTCTATTTCTTGGAATCCCATAATTACTCAAAGCATGGAAATTGTCAACCAACACATAATCATCAGACAAATACATCATGCCAGGAGGGAGAAACGAAGGCAACTGAGATGGGATAATCCCCAAACTCTCAAAAAATGGTTCAAACTCATTAATGGGATTGTACCATAAGAACTTTCTTAAAGAACCAGCAACATCATCATCATCATCATCATCATGAGCATTCAACTGTGACAACAAAAGTTGAACAAAATGTGGTGAGTTCTTACTAATGTACTCAGCATCCATGAAGCTGTAACCACGGGTTGAATGTAGGTAATCTAGCAGCACATGCTGAGCTTCAGCCATTGCAACCCGAGAAACCCGTCTCCTAGAATTGGATAAGTGAATGGAATCAACCGAAGAAGATGCTTTGAGAACATGGGTAGGCTTAGAAGTGAGAAAGGTTGGAACTTTGAGAAAAACAGAAGATGGGTTTTGTGGTGGTGCAACTGCAAGGGGTGTGTGATATATAAAAGGGAATGAGAGAGAGAGATGATTTTGATTGACATGGGAAATCATTTCAGAGCATTTGAAGAATTGAGAATATCAGAATACCTAAAAAGGGCAATTATTGTTTTGAAGCATAAGAATAAGAAAGAATGAAAAAGCTGATGAATTCGCGGCCATGTTTCAGTGAAGGGGAAACTAAAGACGCGGTAATGCAACTTTGGGCTTTTTGAGAAACCGAGTATCCGCTTCACTGACAAACGGGTCGGGTCTGAAGTCACTTTTGTAAGTTTGTTAAGAGAAAAAACTGAATCAATGTATTGTTAACTTTAAAGAGTTTAAACGGGTAAAATAAACGTTAAAGAGTTTAATTGATATACATGCCCAATTTAACACTGTCAATCAATCACAAATCTAGATATAAATAATTTTTAAAATAATTATAATAAGAGAGAAATATTTTTAATTATGTGATAATTTATGATTGATTGACATTGTGAAAAATATTTACACTGATAATATAAACCAATTAAATTCAAAAAATATTTTATAGGATTGAAAGTTATTAGGAGAGACAATACTTGTGAGGATAGTAATAATTGAAAATAGGGAATATTTATTTCTTTTATTAATACTTCTTGGTACTTTTATAAACGATATTTTTTATTAAGATAAACATTTTTATTTAAGTAGATCAAAAAAAGTCAAAACAACCTTTAACAGTTTATTTTAATTATCTCAATCAATGTTATAAAAATTAAACTGGCAAAACATAATCCTATTTATTTGAGCCAACGAAGGTTGATCCAGTTGGTAAGCATACGACTCATATCTCACAAGGTCGTGAGTTCGAATCACACTACTGATATAAGGACCTCGTTGATAGGTAATCTGTAAGTACCTCTGTAAGCGCTCTTTGAGCCGTGAGTCCTGCCCTGACCCTGGTGAGCCCCTGAAACCCAACTCACCTAAACTTTAGCCATGCATATAATCCTATTTATTTGATTCAAACGCCTAAAGTGATGGTTAAATCAAGCAATAGGAGTAATCGGATGTTGTTAGTAAGCAAGTGCACTTTTGTGTGTGTATTTTTTTAAGTAGCGTTTTCTAACTTCCTGATGTAAGGTAATTCTTCTTCAAACACAAAATTACATAAATTTTTTGTTAAAATCACAGTCACTTATCTACCCTAAAAATCACAATCACTTGTCATTGCCATGTTTTATTGATATGAAAACAACTTTTGAGAAGTACATAAAGACAAAGTAAATAATCAAAAGCCAATTCGCGCATTTTCTTTTCAAAAATAAAATAGGAAACTTCTAGCAAATAGAGGTGCATAGGGAGTTTATCTTCTGTATCAGGTAGAATACCTGATGACATGATTATAGTCATTCATATTACATACCTAAATGATTGAAAATGCAGTGATTGAATCATCGAGTTGCTAATATACAGAACTCAACTCAACTTGAGAAGCACGAATCAATCTTGAAAATCCAATTATAACATATTAGGGTTAGGCACGAATATGAGCAATTACAAACAGCACACTGACATAGCTTCACACAGAACGTGAGCTAGAGAGACCTCCTAGTTCATAGCCAAACAATGATGAAGTTCTGAATCCACATTATCAAAGTGCCGAAAGTAGTTGCCTTGCCCATTGATCAGCCTAACAGCATCCATAGAGTCTGAGTGAACTGCCAAAACCGGGTTGGCCCGGGTTCTCCAATGAGCTGCCATCAACACTCTCCCTAATCCATCCTCCTACCTGAGGGCTGAGGCATAATAACCCAACTTTCCCACAAGATTCTGCCGTTTGGATGACGCTTATTGCCATCTCCTTGTTATGATTCTCATTCTTGAAGATCTGGGGGTTTGCTAGCTTTCCAAATCAACCAAACTTCAGAGAGGTAAGGTTGTTGGGTTAGAGTTGCCTCTAATGAGCAGGTGTGCACCTGGAGAGTTAGAGTTGCTGGATTGCTTCCAAGAACTATGTTCTTCAACAAAGATTGGACAAAATCTTGACAGTGTCTTCCTTCTTTTAAAGGCAACTCACCTCAGCAGTGTTGAGGCAAAAGGGTGGCACCTACATGTGCCTGTACACAGGACTGCACCCAAGCACACCTTTGATAACAAAGAATAAAATATAAAAAATTTAAATTGCAATGGGAATTTTCTATTTTCCATATAAGTATACCATAAAAACCAGGCAAACCAAAGAACAAAATATATTATATATTGTCTCACTTCACATTTTAGACCAAGGGAAAAGTTTTTGCCGGAAGAAATCATCTCAACTAGTAATGATGCATACAAAGCTAGAAACAGCACAAAGGGTGATCGAAAATTCATGTCATAAATCAACCAAAAAATTCCAAAGATCCAAACATAAAATATAAAGAGTTGCGCTATCTTTAGAAGAGACGTTCTATATACGTCTCTTTGCCAACAGATTGTCCCACAAAAGATATTAAAGCTTATCCTCCTTGATGATATCGTAGAATTCCGTTTTTTTTTTTCTTCCCTTTTTGGTTATTAATTTCATCATTTATGCACCTTGTTTTTCATAATTGATTGGAGCTGAAAACTATTTCTCTGAGTCAGAATCTAAGTGAGGTTAGGTACTTAATTGATGCTCATAACACAGATGGGGAAGAAGAATCCTTCCTTGAAAAAGTTCAGCGAAACCAACAAGAAAACAATTCAATTAAAAAAGAAATTTCTGTTTTCGTTGGTTAGATTTATCAGAACCTTCTAATGTAAAATGTTCCCTTCTGTATTTAGAGTTGTTTAATGGATATTACTTTTCCAAAATAAAGAAAAATATGTGAAAACAATCATAGCAGAAAACATATATTTATGTGCATATGTATCACTTCCAACCTCAATGCATGACCTCAGTATCACCAGGCATAGGCATTAAAACAACTAACAGTATAGAGACATATTACTAATTGAAAATTTAGTGTGCAGCAAACAGACAGCATATTCATTTGAAGGCATTTCCTACCTTATAAAAAAAGTCAAGGCATCTTACAAAGTATTTTATCTTTATTTGATAAACTCTTTATACCTTCCCAGATGGTTGGACCTTCAGGATGAACATTCACAAAGTATTTTACAAACCGTTTATCATTTGATGAAACTATGTTACTCAAGGTAAATGCAGGATTTACCGCATGTTTCTCCTTTAGCCACGCATACATTGAAAATCTTTCAACAAGTTTCTCCAAATTGTGGCAGAAGTATGATGGGAATCCCACGACACATTCTAATGGGTAACCTAAAATGTTTCTTAAGAAATCAATCTTCTTTTCAATTACATCTTTCTTCTGGTTTAGTATCATAGGAGCTCGCTTTACCATTTCAACGGCACTGTTATAGTCCAAACCAGCTTCCACCAGGCAATCAAACCTCTCCTGTAATTGATCGCCTCTCCCTCTAAACATTTTTAATGCTTTTGCCATCTCCTCAGAGTTCTCTGTATACCCCAGTTTCCTCAAGAAAGTTGTTTTTTCCAAATGTTTACATGGGTCATGACCAGATATCTGTTCAGAGTTCTTCAGTTCCGGTTCTGAAGCCATACTAATTAGTTTCAGTGGATCATCCTTTATGATTTGGCATAAATCAGCCTTTTCAACTTTTAACTCCCTGCAAACAGTTTTAGGACCTTTCAAGGAATGTGTGCTCAGGAGATGCATGTAGTTAGACAAAATGTGTGCAATGTCATCTGATCCCATTCCAATAAAACACAAAAAATCAACCACTCTCAACAGATTTTTTGCACACTTATTCGACAAGATATGGGGATGCTCTATGAAATAAGAATAAAACACATTCATCTTGAGACCCAACTTAAGCGATCGATCCAAAAAAATGCACAGCTTCTTCCCGAAACCTTCCAATAATAATTTCGGATTTTCCTTAAACAAATTGTGCATCTCTTTCTCAGAATAGCCCACTTCATGAAGAAATTTCATAGTATCAATCATCCTTTTCCAACTATATGTTCTTGAACAAGACATGTAATTCACAATCCAATCATTTTCAATCCCAATTTTTTTCAACCAGTCAAGAACAGGAACAAATTCACTATTGACATCACCAACCAAAAGTGAAGGGCAACAAACAACAAGCTTGATGATTGATGATCTACTCAAACCCAAATTTTCATAAGCTCTGAACTTTGATAACAACAATCCACTAGCATAACCAAAAACCTCTTTTGCTTCCTTATAAATTTTCCCCATTCTATTTCTCGGGATTCCATAATTAGACAAAGTATGAAAACTCTCAAGCAACATATAATCATCATCCAAGAACATTATCTGAGGAGGCAAAACCAAATGCAATTCAGATGGGTTAATCCCCAAACTCTCAAAAAATGGTTCAAACTCATTAATGGGGTTATACCTCAAGAACTTCCTTAAAGCTCGAGCAACATCATCATCATCATCGTGCACATCAATCTTTGACACTAAACCTTCGACGAAACGCGGCGAGTTCTTGCTGATATACTCAGCATCTAAGAAGCTGTAACCCCTTGTTAAATGCAGGTAATCCATCAATACACGCTGAGCTTCGGTCCTCACGACCCGAGAGATGCGTTTTGGAGAACGAGTTGAGGGAATAGAATTGGAAGGAGAAAAACGAGGAAAATGAACATGGGTAGCGTTGAAACCGCGAAAGCTTGCAACTTTGGGAGAAACGGGAAGCGCGTTTTGGTGTACAAGGGTTTTGTTGTGCAGAGGAAGGTGGAAAAGAAAGATGAGATTGTGACTGAAGGTGGAAATCATTTCAAAACATATGAAAAATACCTAACTGGATGCAAAATTTTGGAGTTGGAAATGTCAGATGTTAAAGTAATCGCAGTGTAAGTGTAAACTCTCTGGGCTTTTCTAGACAAATATATTCTGCTCCGTGGTAACTATGCACTACCGCCAACACCGAAACACCCTTAAAAAGGTTGTGACCGGAGAAATAAAAACAATACACGATGGATGAATACATGTAAAGCCAAATTTTTGTATCTTTCTTTTTTTAATATGAGAAAAAAAAATAAAAAATAAGAGGATCATATTCCATTAAAAAAAAGACAACATATACAAGTTTTTTATTTTATTTTATACTATTCAACCCTTTCAAGTAAAATAATAGATGAATGATTTTTGTACACAAAATGGGACACCATGAGGTGTCTTTTTTGTTTTTTGATTGTATTTTTGATAATTGTGTATACAGAGAAGATAAAAAGTAAGTGAGAGATAGAGATAAACATATACGATATCACGTATGATATCAAAAAATTTGATGTTCAGATAACATAATTCAAATAATATGTCGAATTTATAGACCGAAAAGATTGTTTCTATAGCCCTAAGCATACCATTCCAAAGAACATTTCCGGTTGAAGCCCTTAATGTGTTGTTTGGTGATATTTCTGGGAAAATGAGTGGGGAATAATTTTTTTTCACATTTTATACAAGAAAAGAAAAACATTCTTAGACATAAAAAATGTCTAAGAATAAATTTTGTGAATCAAAATTAAAAAATTTATTCTCGTATGTAAGGATAATAAATAAGTATTCTCGAAAATGGAATTCCTTTAAATATAACTTACTTAAGAATAAAACAGTTAATGAATAAAACGTTACAAAGTGATATTATATTTCCTACTGTTAAAGATATTATAATGTATTTCCACCTGCTTGGAAGACGACAAGGAGAACACCAAATTTTCGTTATGGTTCTTCGCAAGATGAGCTATCCAAACCAAATGTTAGTTAGTGCATGGTTTTTCATGCACATAGGGACAATTTTGTCCCATTATTAAATTGTTAGGGACTTCTTTGGATAAATGTCAAATAATTTTCTTCTTATCAAGCAACCAAAATGATAGACTTGTAATCTGGAATGAAGTCAGGGTTTAAAAATAGATAAGAAGGAAGAAGAACTTGGGTGAGTTACTGGACTGACACTAATAAAATTGCACAGGAGAATAACATGATCTGATTTCATTCTGTCAAAAAAAATGATCTGATTTTATAATTATAAAGGCCTAATTGATTAATTAACTTTTGTTAGACACTAAAAATGACTCCACGATCGGTAAAAAATAAATAAACTTGACTACATATTTTTTTTTTTTTAGAGTATTCTCGGTAACTGGAAAACAGAAATGATATTGGGACACCAAAAGTTGACATCAGAAGTTGACACTATGGTTAATTCAATATATTGATTGGTTAATTCACTTTTGATATTATTGATTGATTAACCAATCAATACACTGAATTAACTATGGTGTCAACTTCTGGTGTCCCAATATCATTTCTGCTGGAAAACTACGTGACATTTGTCACGGGCCAAAATAGTCCCCGAACGTACACCTTCCCCTAAAAAAACAGATTTTTTACCGCAAATAATCTTTTGCCCAAACCCTCGAAAAGTCCATCGAGTCCAAACCCACCCACCACTCCCCTCAACACCACCGTCTCAGTCAGCGATCGCATTTGCTTCTGATCTGATGGAGTCTCTGTTCGACACGATCAACGTTCGAGATCTTCTCTCCGCCGAAGACCTCTCCGATCCCAATTCCCCTCTCTCCGCACCCGATCTCCGCCTCCTCATCCACCGCCTCGAGTCCCACTCCCTCCAGATCCGCTCCCACGTCCAATCCTACCTCCACTCCCACCGTGACGACTTCCAAAACCTCTTCTCCCTCTGCAACGACGCCGTTTCGCAGACCAGTCACGTCTCCGACGACGTCGCCGCCATCCTCCGCCTCCTCTCCGACAATCCGATCGACGCCGAGGTGCGCACGGTGGTAGAGGAGATGAAGGCGAAGAGGGAGGAGCTGAGGGTGAAGAGGGAGCTGTTAGGGTTGGTGAGCAGCGTCGTGGGAGTGAACCAGAGGCTGGAGAGTGTGAGGGAAGGGTTGAGGAACGGGAGGTTCCAGTTCGCAGCGCAAGGGTTGAAGGAATTGAAGGTGGCTCTGAGGGTTAGAGATGATGATAATGGTGATGATAGGGAGCCATTGGTGTATGGATTGTTGAGGAAGGAGTGGTCTCAGTGCTTTGAAGAGGTACTTTACTTTCTTATTTTCCATTTTTTATCTGAAATTAATTTTTGTTTTTCTCACTGGTTAAAAGTTTAGGGTTTGAGATAATTGTGGAGAAAGGAGTTTTCATGAATTAGGTTTATAGTTTCCTGGCAATGCATGGTGCTTTGGATTGGATGTATTTGTATGTAGGAATTTAAATCTTCAAAATGTGGAAGATGAAATATTTTGGTGATATGTTGAAATGCAATGCCAATGACATTCAAGCCTTATCCTACTAGGTTGGTTTGGCTGCATGGATTAATTGACAATTTGATACCATTGGATTCTAGCCAAATCCAAATTATCAACCTGGAGGTATTGCATTCGACAGCTTTTTTTATTTCTATTGTCATCTTGTGGAATCAATCAGGATAAAGTAACTCCAATTTGAAAAAGAAAAGATAAAACTCACATTTAAGTACCTTAATGAAGTTAAATTCTTTCTTCACGTTGAATCCTAGGGCTTTTTGAAGGAGAACGTGCTTAAAAAGAAAATCGTGTGAGTATGTATTGGACTGGATAGAAGAGATGCCGAGGATTCTGAGTTTGTATGGATAGATGGAAGGTACATAATTCACGGTTGGTGCATGAAAATGTTCAATAAACAAAGACAAGATTCATGGCATTTTATCTTATTTTTTGTTCTACCTCTCCCCCAAACAACGGAACTTTCTCTTTACCATTGGTCTGAGAGTTCCTGTGAAGTCTTTTATGAGGCTTGTATTATTGGTTATATTTTACTTGGAAAAGAATTCAATTTAAGTATAACAATATTAATGTGATAATAAACTATGTAGGGAACTCTTCATGCATTTTTTCCAGACAGTCAACTCATAAACTTGCTTTATTGGCTATGTTTGAATTATATTTTCATTGACATATTTAACAATATAATCAATGATAATTCGTAATATTTGTGCCATTGCAAGTAGCAAAGATGATTGGATAATTTGTGATTTTTGTTGAGTTTTTAGAGGAATTCGATTTCGGTTTGTAGGTTCAAGATGTCCTCGTGAAGTTTATGGAAAAGGCTGTGCGATTTGATGGGGGGCTGAATCAAGTTGAAGTCCAGTATCATTTAGATGTTGATAATATGAATAGGATTGAGTTACAAACAGTGCTGGAGGCAATGGATGTAAGTCAAAGTATCTCATTTTTACTCCTTTGAAACTTTCAAATCTATCCTGTTTTGATGTTGTAAATTTAGAAATTGATGAGCTCAATCAGTTGTACTCGTACGTATGGTTCCTCTAATCTAAGGCATTTTTTAGGTGGTTGGTATTCTGGAATATGGGCTTGCTAAAGTTGCTGATTTGATGATCAAATATGTTATCACTCCATTTGTAAATTGTGTACGACCTGTTTCATTTCTAGAGGAATTCAATCAAGAATCAGCTGTACTGAAGATAGTTCCATCACAGAATAGTAAGGTCAGTGTTATGTGTTAGGGTAGAATCAATGTATACTGTGCATGCCTTGCTTTTTCATGGTAGAGACACCTGACACAGGGAGAGGGGGTCTTGCTTTGGTTTTATTCTTTGAGTAATACTATTCACAATTTTTAGTTTACATTTATTGAATAAACTAGGAAGAATTGCCATTTAACTGCTATTTGTTCCTAAATATTTCCTTTTCAATTTGCAGCTTGAATATTTGGATGAGGAATTTCTCTATTCAGGGATTCTGCTGTTTATCAAATTTATTTCCAGAAGTATTTGCTTCCAAAATAGTTCTTGGATCCGATGTTTTGGACGATTGACATGGCCAAGGATATCAGAGCTGATAATATCTAGCTTTCTTTCAAAGGTTTACATTTAATCTCTAAACTATAAGAAACTCGATTGAACCAAGACTTTGGTCCATATGCTAGCTCATATGGTGTCTGCATCCCGATCAACCAAAATAAAATCATGATGGATTAGTCAAATCCTTGGCTATATTATGATCTAGGACAATTATTTTGTTTTTAGTTGCAGTATCTAAAAGCTAGAGAGAATGTGAGTATTTAAAGTTTGCTTAAAGTCACTCAAGATGTCTGGTTTCAGGTTGTCCCAACAGATGCATCAAAACTTCCCGATTTTCAGAAGATCATCAAATGTACATCTGAATTTGAGACGGCTTTAAAAGAGCTTATGTACATTTCAGCATCGGATGACAAGGATAACAGGCTGAGCAATTTTGCTGAAAATGTTGAGGTTCACTTTGCATTTAAGAAAAAGACTGAGATATTGGCAAAGGCTAGAAATCTGCTCCTAGAATGTGACTTTTCCATTCCTCAAGTGAGAGTCCAGACTGGGAAAATCCTTCTTTCGCTATTATATCTTGTAGTTATTGATGAACAATGTTGCTGCAGGAGTATACAAGGGATGGTTCTATTTGGAAGAATGATGGAACTTCTGGACAGTCATTCAGTCATGTAGTTGATTTGCTTTTCTTATCAGAGAGGTGTTTGGTGTCTAAAGCAGCCAAACAATTAATGGAGCTAGTTCATCAGACGCTGAAGGTATTCATACAATCCAGAATAATGAATATTTTACAAATGACTCCATGCACCTTATCTTATTTGAATTACAAGCTCAGGACTTTCAAATAATTAAATTGATCTTTATAAATAAATGACAATTTTTGCAGGATGTTTGCCTGTCATCTACAAGAGTTGCTTTGGAATTTTATCATGCAGCTAGAGATGCTATACTTCTTTATGAAGTTGTTGTACATGTCAAGGTTAGTCCATTGAGGCAGTGGCATACTGGAAAAGCCTTCATGCTAATTTGTTAGTATTTCTTTCATTCAGGATTGATTTCATTGGGGGAATTTAATGAGTAACACAAGTTTAGAGCCAATATCGGTGTTATTTGTTCTAGAATGACGTCCTTTGCGCATACTTAGATTATACCTTTTCTGATATTCGGTGGAGATGAGTACAAAATGATGTCCAAAACTTAAATTATGTGGATAATTTGTTTTCTTTATGAAGTTGTTGTCCCTGTCAAGGTTACCACTTTGTTGGAGTGTTTATTTGTCTATATATTCTTTTGGCTTACAGTAATGACTTCTGTTTTTGATTTGTGAAGCTAGAGAGGCAGCTTGATGGCATCAATCAAGTAGCAGTTCTGATGCATAATGACTGTCTTTATCTCTCCCAAGAGATACTTGGGTTTGCATTTGAGGTAAACATACTTGAATAATGAAGAATGAAGTAGGTTCACAATATTTAATTAATTTTCTGATGTCATCTATATCATGGATTATTAGCATTTGCTTAAGTCACAGTACTGGGCTGGATTTGATCTGTTAGTTTATCAAATGAAAAAGTCTAGCCAAACATTCAATATAAACCTTGTTTATGACTCATGCATTTGGATGCTGTTGCTTCAGTACCGAACAGACTTTCCAAGTTCCATGAAGGAGCACGCTGTGTTTGTTGATTTGGCTCCAAGATTTCAGCTTTTGGCTGAAGAAATACTGCAGAGGCAAGTTCACCTTGTTATTCATAACTTGAAGGAGGTATTGCCTTTGTTTAAATGCATGCATCATCTCTAGGATGTAACATCACCATAAATTTATGGTTTTTCACTCCCTTCTTACTGACCTAGCACTTTCCCATATTTGCACATGGATTTATAGGCTATAGATGGTGCTGATGGATTTCAGAATACTCATCAGATGCAACAATTTGAGTCGGCTAAATTCAGCATAGACCAGGTAATTTCTCGTTAGTATAATGTCTTTATTATTATTTGCTATCCCATAGTTTTTTCATCTCTTCTTTCTTCAGTTCTTTTTTTTTAGGCATGCATGCTACAGGGTAGGGGATTTGTTACAATAGGTTACTATTATTAGTTGATACATTTAGTTTCACAAATGACATGAAGCTGAGTGTACTCAAATCTGTCAATCAGGTTATCTTCATTCTGGAAAAAGTACATATCATATGGGAACCACTGTTACTGCCTTCAACTTACAGGAAATGCATGTTTACAGTCTTAGAGTCAGTCTTCTCAAGAATCGCAAGAGATATACTTCTCCTAGATGACATAGCAGCAGAGGAGACTTTACAGGTAGTCTATACCTTAAGTTGACTAATTAATGCTTATGCTTGTAATTGTTCCATTCTTGTGTTTTAGAAGTTGGTCTGATCACTAATGCCCTTAACTCATATTTTCAGCTACAAAGACTTATTCACATGGTGCTGGAAAATCTATCATCTTTATTTGAGTCCCTGGCCATAGGGGATCAGAATTTGCATGAGTTCTCTGCAGAGTCTCTTGATGATCGTATTCCATCTTTACGTAAAATCTGCAAACTATCAGGCACGTGGTGTCATATACTTAAATACTTCTTTAAAAGCTGGTGGTTGGATGATTATTTACTCATCTGTTGAAAATTAATCTCTTCATCTTTCATGTGCCTCAGAATTACTAGATATGCCTTTAAAATCCATTACAGCATCTTGGGAGAATGAAGAATTGCTCTCTTGTGGATTTACGATAACTGAGGTATTACTTGACTATTGATGACTTTATTTCTTCGGACAATTTTGTTTTGGTACATCAGACAACATCTTTTATTTCCATCATTTACGTTGTTAGTTGTTTTGCAACATTTGCCGTTAGATTGTGATTTTCTATCAATGCTTTAATCAGCCAATAATCTAAGTTTACTAATATATCTTCTATTACAAATTAATCCTAAGGTATTCTTCATTCCGACTTTCACTTTAAAACTATCCTTATGACGTTCTAATCATCTTAAACTAAAATTTCCATCTTCTAATTTTGAAATGTCTAAATGTAGAATGCTGAATGAAGTTTTTGGTTCCAAATAAAATTTTTAACCTCCATCCTTGTTTCATCCTGAGCTTCACTATATATGCATGTCATTGCCATGGGACCCATTATTCACCTGCATTTCTTCGTTTTCCTTTAGATTATTTTTATTTTTAATTTTATTTCCAAATCGCATATTCCTTAAAAAAAAAAAAAACTGTGCTTTTATGGATCAAATTGAAAATAACTGATTGCCTAGATTATTAGGTTATGATTAGCCAGTTTAGAATTTTTTAGCCAGTATTTATGTTCTATATCTGTTATCTCTGCCTGAACAGTCTTCTTATTCATGATATGCATAACTAAATATTGGAACCGTGTTTGATGAGCTTTTTTTGATATTCATTTAATAATTTTCACAACTTGCTATGTTTCTTACATGTCTATTGGTGATCTTTTTGCAGGTAGAAGATTTCATCAAAGCCATATTTACAGACTCACCTTTAAGAAAAGATTGTTTATGGAGGATACAAAATGCAAGCTTTTAGGATTCACTTAACTTCCTACAAAATTGAGAAACGAATTGAAAAATCTAGAAGAAAATATATGGGAGTAAAAGATTAAAACTTCATGATCCCTCAAAGGCAAAAGCATGTGAGTTCGAGCTGCGGCTGCAAATATTACAGGTAGCAGAAAAGTGCAGCTTTGAAGCTGGTCCGTGTTGGTTAATTTTCTGATGACGAGGCTTCTCCGTGAAGATTTTGTTCACGTAAATCTTCTTTTTGATGATTCGTTGACGTAAATCTTTGCTTAGAAGCTGTAGTTTTTTATTTTCCGTTTAAAGCGAACAGGGGGGTTGGGGGTTGCTGCAGACTTGAGCCTAGTTTTCAATATAGAGAAGCCTAATTTAATTAGCCTTCCATTTGATCGGAAGCACAAGATATGAATTCAATGGTAGTTTTGTACGTGTACCGCTACACAGGGCAGAGTTTTAGTGGATGCAAAATGCATAAACAGGTTCGGCTCATTTTGGAAATAGCATATTTTTATTGAGTGAAAAAGGTTTTCAAGCTATGGATTCCAGTGTTATGAAATCATCATCTATCTATCTTATTTATAATATATAAAGTCTTGGAGTAGAGTTGCTATCATTTGGCTGGAAGGTCATAGGTTTGAGCCGTGTGATTAGCTTCGTACAGCCCCTTTTTGGACTCTGTTGGACGTTTTATAGCATCTGATTGTAAAGAGAGGGATATAGGGACGCCATTTCAGCACACCAGTTCTACAGTTTTACCATTTCAGTAATTTTCCATAATCCTAGTCTCATCGATCACTGAATTTTCACTTTCCAGCCTTAAGCTTAATCCCTGAATTCTTTGCTCTCGCTACAGTTTGACTCCGGCCACATTACCAATTTCCCACACCATTCACTGTCAAATTTTAATATCTCCATTGTACGTTAAGCACCCATTAACATGATCGCTTTTTTCACTTTTCAGATTCTTCAATTTTATTATTTTATATTAAATCTATAGTCAGACCATATTCTAGCTGCAGGTAACCTTTTAACCTTTTTTTTATTTATTTTCAAAATTATGAGCGAGAGAAACATGTAGTAGGGAGCAACAGAGGGTGGCTGGATGCGCGAAGGCAACTCAACATATGCGGACTAGACATGGGTGTGCTATGATATCTCTTCATGCAAGACACGGGTGTGCTCAAAACTCCCAATTCAATTATAAGGTTTTGTTGCAAGTTGCAACATAAACATCCCACGGAAGGGGGATTAAAAATAAGTGCTCAAATTCTACTTTTCATTTACTCAAGTTAACCATGAGTTAGTTATTGGTTAACGTATATTAACTGATTAACAAGCTAATAACTTATTTGCACAACTGTTTAAAAAGTAAATTTATTCCCAATAGTGTGTTTGGGAAAGATTGTTTTTCCTCATTTCAGCTGTTTTTTAGCTTAAAAGCTGTTTAATAGATAATCTATCATATTTGACATTTTGCTTAAATTTATAATATAAAAAAAACTTTTTTTAGGGGAAAAAAGCTGTTTTATGCCATCTAATTTTTTCTAGCTTAAGATTGTTGTGATTTGATTATTTTTCATTCTCAATACTCTCTTCCATGTTTACCCCTACAAAACTAACTTCTAAACAAATATTATTAAATTATACAAATAACTTCATATCCTTTTTCGTAATTTATTATATAAAAGTGATTTTTTTTGCACCACCCAAATGAAATAGATTATCTTAAAATCGCTTTTCAGCAAACAGACCCAAACAAAAACATATTCTGATTAGAATCGATTATCACAATAATCGATTATACAAAAATTGATTATCAGCATAATCTTTTTTTTCCAACTTCCCCAAACACACTCTAGGTATTCAGAAGAGCTCCCTTACCACCAGCTATTGATTGGTGTTGGTCAACCCAAAGAAATAACCGTACTAATAATAATTTACAATGACAGATCAATGTTCTTAGTTATGATGGTTGTACCTGTTAACGGAATGGTCATTCATAGGGAAGTAAAGGAAAAAAAACACAAAACAAAAAACAAAACATGCTAATATGCCATTAAATGACATACGATGCTCTCCTCAAAAGATTACTAAACTAGTCTTTAACTTGGGACATGGAAAGACAGAACAGTGATCACAACACATTTTGCTTTGTGTAAGTATTCCAATCATAGAAACAATGACCATAATAGATACTAACGTTGCCAGTAACCTCAAAATTGGTTGTGACTTGAAACTTTAATTTTATATGATATCCTTCTTGATTTATCATAATTCGTCCTTGCTTGAGGCATCTTCCCCCATGAGTTCTTCAAGAGAAAATTCATCCTCCTCAATTATTTCTCCATCTTTCCCATCCCATGGTTCTGTCTTGACAATGGTAGGAGTGCCTTCCAGGGGCAAATTGCCTTTGCCCCCACGTCCAGCTTCTTTCACAAACTCTCTGAAGAAAAAAAAAGGAGTAATATTCTATTAAGTACTTTTTGATTTATATAGGAGTGTTTACTATTTAGCACAAAATTAGAAGAATGGACTTACATAATATGGTCAAGCTCAAAAGCACTCTTGAGAGGAGCATAAACGCCTTTCTTAAGGTTCAGGGCCACTAAAGCTGGATAACCATACCCACCAACACCCACATGCTTCTCAAGTTCTGGCTGCTTACCTGCAGCTGCCCAAATATAGCTGTGCAAGGCACAAATTTTCAGTTTAAAAACAATTAAGAATTTATCAAATATTTATTTCAGCACATGCATATGAAGCAGTTGCAACATGGATAGAATTAACAAACAATTTTAGATATGAAAAGATTACTCACAAAGTGAAATTGAAGTATGGAACCTAATTAGCTAAGTTGTTTTTTACTTGCCTGTACGGGCTCCTTCTAAACTTCTCTGCAACTGATAATAACTGCTGAAGGTATCTGTTTCTCCCCTCAGCCTTGGAATCCAAAATATCAGGAAGGAAGGCAACAAAACAGATAGCGGCAGAACCACATTTCTCTTCCATAACATCCTATGGAAAAGGCATATATTAATTCATATTATATCCTCTCTTTCAAACTAAACTACAGGCAAGTGAAGTTGACAGGAGAGCAGACACTTACTGGACCGTGTAGCTCTGTCACTTCAGGAGGAGTAACATTTGTTTCCAACTGCTCTAGCGCGAATGATTCAATAGCTGAAGCAGTTCTTGCACCCTCATAACGAATTGGACTCTCTTTATCAGCACCAAATACCAAGATAGTTGGGAATCCTTCAACATTGAACCTGCTCATTAGAGACTGAAAACAACCACCCGTCAGAATAATAAAAATTGAAGAGAGTAAATATATTTATCTATTCAAGAATGCATTTAAGACTCACTATTTCTCAATAATGATGCAGCATATATAAACTCACCTTCTCAGCATCACAGTCAACGTGGCCCAGTTTAACCTTCCCCTTTAAATTGTTGGCTGCTTTCTTCCATTCAGGAGCCAATTTTTTACAATGGCCACACCTTTAAGAAACAAAAGAGGACAGTAGATGTTATTAGAGCTACAAATCTAATAGTAAAAATAACTTAGGTTGAGTGCGGTAATATATAGTGATATCTACAATTTATTTTTGAAGCATACGCAGCACTTACCAAGGTGCAAAAAACTCCACAATCCAAAGTTCTTTGCTTTTGAGAACCAATTCATCAAAGTTACCAGAGTTTAATTCTACTGAAGGATTGGGGGTTTCTTCTGTCTTTTCATTTGATCCCCCAGTTGCTTTTCCATTTAAACGTTCCTTCAAAAGAGCCTTTACCTGTTTCATGCAGACAAAATATATGTCTAGTAAGCTTAACTCAAGCACACTAAGTGCAATATTTTGGAGAAATGAACTGTAAGTGTAGATTATTTACTGGGGACAAAAAACACTAACTGCATAACACCTAAGAAGGTTTAGCTGTGAACAACAAATCACATAAATTAACTGGGGAATTGCCACCAGATAGCCAGCCAATTATGGCATTTATTTTGATGGAAAAACCTTTCACTGACAGCACATATCAAACAACAATTAACAAAAGGTGCAAATCTGCCGCAAAAAAAATTGAGACTATATAGACAATAATATATTACTAAATATGCTAATTAAACATCAAATGATAGAATTATGATACAAGTTGAAAATTTATATAAATAGGTATTTTACATGACCAGCATAACACTTCATTGTCTTTTCACTAAGTCACTACTTAATCCTTTTGGGGAAAAGAATCATGGTCATTTTGCTTCCTCCCCCACAAAGAAAAAAAAAAACTGCATTCTTATTCTTATAAAGATACAAGAAAATGTTTCTACTCTTCAATAATAATTCTCACAGAGTACAAAAAAATTACATACTATCAACAATTTCATTATCTGAAAAGACATTCCTACAAATAAATTACACCTATTGCATAGATGCTCTTAAAAAAATTATATGGCGGATATAAATCCTAGACAACCCACATATTACAATGCATAATTTTATTTGGTCTCATAAAAACTCATAAATAAGTAAATAACCTATTGAATAAAAAATTCTCCAAATTGCAGTTTCCAAATTTCTCAGACAACAAAAAATGTGCTTGTGCCTACTAGACCAGCTTCAGAGAGAATCTCAGCAAGTCTGAAGAGCAAATGCATTCAATTTACAAGCAGTTTAACACCTCGCCTGGCATTCAATTGTAGCAAGGAGGCTGCCTGAACTACCACTCGATAACAGCTTTTATATTCAAGTATGATATTTGCTCACGTTTTTATGCACAAATAATGTTGTTAAATAGCAGCCTTGCAGATTCTGGCCAAACCGCCATTCACCATCGCCACAAAGCATTTTGTGCGATGCTTCGAATAGCAGCCACCACAACAGAAATATTCCATGTTAAAACTTTTTGGGTAAAATGTTAAAGAGATTCCAACAAACCTGTTTAAGTGCAAATTCTGCAATTGCTTTGACATCTCTCGCTCCTTGGTAATCAACCGGAGGCTTTCCAGGTGAAAAGACCTTTATAGTTGGAAATCCTCTAATTCCATATTCCTACAGGGAATTAAAATAGCACAAATCTAAAACTTTTGAACTTTCAATATAAAGTTATTATAACAAATAAAGAAAATAGGTGAACACGTACATCATGACTGAATCCTAGAAGGGGTAAATGCATATTACATGGCATATTCATCACACAATTGCAAACATTGATGGACGTTATGCAAGTGAAAGGTACAGAAAGAATCTTCACAGAGATATTCTTTTATCTCATCAATGTAAAAAAACAAATGCAACAAAGCTATTCTTTCGAGATTGGGGCTAGAAACAAAGGGAAGGAATGACTTTACACATGCAATACTTCTTGGGTGGTAGGTTCTTTGACCAAATGCAACTAATGCAATACAAGCATTCTTATATCTGAAATAGATGAAGTGCAGAGGTCCCATTAATCATATCCTGATTGTTAAATACACTTTCCAGACGTCATTGATGACGTATAACAAAGTCACGTTTTGCATCATGCTTGGTCCACAAAAGGTACTTTTAGGGAACACAGTTTTGAAAAGTTAAGCACATAATATTGCAACTTCATGTTCCAGAGAGGATGATAGCGAGAAGTAAAAGACAAATGTATCATATTCTTCCTTTAAATGATTTCATTAAACATAAAATGCAATCTATGAAGAAATTAACAATAAACAACCTGAGCCAAAGACTGGTGAGCATCAGCATCAAGTGCTACCACAGTAGCTACGCCCTTTAAGACACTAGCTGCCTTCTCCCATGTAGGTGTTAAAGCCTTACAGTGCCCACACCATGGAGCAAAGAATTCAACAAGAACAACTCCGTTTGAATTCAGAACCTGCCAATATTCAGATAGAACACATTAAATCTGATGCATTACAAACTAGATTAAGAAAAGAAAAAGCTGCCTCATAAAAAAGGGTTCATATGGGGGAACAACGATATTCATCATATCAGGAAAGAAGGTAAATACCTTTATACACATAAAGCATTACAAAATGCTCTAAATAAAGAGTCTCACCAGCAGAGTAGCTGTAGAATAGTATGTCTTGCTTAAGACAAAATTAATGCTATGAAATGTATCTACATGAACAAGCAACAACTTGGAACAAAGATTTTAAATTTGATGCACAGTCTATTTGTTTTGTACACCATAATCCAACAATGTCTTTGCACATGGTTAAAAAAGTTAGACTTCCTAGGTAGCGGTTGTCATAATCAAACTTCTTTAATGACTTAGCAATGCATACTGCACTTATGCACCAAAACTAGATCCTATAAGAAAGATTTTTTTTATAAATTGCCTGATAATGCAGTTTTCCTAGAAATAAAACACTAACAGTAAAACATATTTCCACGTGTAGAAATAAAATGAACAGATTTATTTTATATATATATATATATATATTGCATAGAATCATAAGAGTATCTCCATGAATTCCTATACTAAAGGAAGAGCTGGTAAAACCAAGCTTATATACACAGCGCGATCTATGAAATAAATAAGCAACACAATTCAAATATATTCATTTTAACCATCAAAAACTAAAATCCCAAAAATATTATATTGTAAAGATCCCATGCCACAAACTAGCAATTAAAAGTAAAATGCGTCCAATATAATAACAATTAAAAGAAAATACATAATGCTCAGATGGTTTTCAAGTTAAAAGATTCCGAATTTGAGGTTTTTAAGTAATACCCATTTGAAAAGAGTATCAAATATAATGGGATCACGAATATAAAGGTTGAAAGTTTGAACTTGATTCACCTTGGACTTGAAGTTGGATGGATTGAGCTGAACCACAGGTGAAGATGATCCGTAGAGTGCCTCTGAAGTGCCAAAATTGTTGAAGATGAAAAACAAAACTGAAAGAACAACGAAAGATTGAAACTTTCTCATTCTCTTTCTCTCACGCTTTGCACTCTCAACTGGATCACTTCACCGAAGCGAAGGACAAAAATAAAAACAGCTTCCTAAGCCCACTGTGTTGTGTAGCTACGTGTGTCCACCAATCATAAATCCCCACGTCAGCCTCCCTTGTTCAGTCACTGCTGGGGCTCGTATGGAATTTTTTTGCAGATACGATTTTTAATTTAATTTTGATTTTATATACTATTTATAGAATTTAATTTTAATGAACTGATATCAGGTGTGTTTACTAAAAACTAGGGTACATTGTGGCTCAAAAAAAAAAAAAAAACAACTAGGGTACATTGTATAAGCCCGTAAAAAAAAATTTGTGGATAAGGGATATGATAGCTGACAGCGGATAAACTTATGAAGTACTCCTTTTGGTCTCTATTATAAGCAAACAAGTCCTAAACTTTTTGGTCTTGATATAAGCAAATTTTAACTAATTCTATCCAATTTAATGACGTTATTCTCAAAATACCCTTCATTTAATACAAAATTTGTTTTCCAATGACTCCTTTTATTCTCAATAACACAAGCTTAATAGATAAGATGAAGGATAATTTAGGTAACAAACTTTATTTTTTAAATAATATAAACAATATTAAATGAGATTAACTAGTCACCTTAATATGTGTGTTTTATTTAATTTTTGCTTATAATAGAGACCGGAGGGAGATAGATAGTGAATAAGGTAACAGATAGTGGATAACAGATAAACTAGCTGATTAGATTTAAATAATTTGATAAAACTAATGGTTGAACTAGATAATAAATATAAAATAACATAAAAGAAATATCTAATTTTGTTATATTGTTTATATAATTTAATTTTGATATACTATTTATAGAATTTAATTTTTTTTCCAATAAAAAAATAGATTTTTTCTTTCTTTTACCAAGTTTAGATTGTTACATGTGACTTTTTAGAGTTATTGATGAAATTAAGTATTTTAATAACGCAGTAATATAAAATGTATATGTTTGAAAAATGTATTTTATCGTAAATTATTATTTAAATACAAAGCTAATTCAAATATACAATAGAAGATAGTGTAAAATTTTTACGCAAGTAATGCATTTAAATTAGATTGATATTTAAGTTCACTTAATTGTGATTTGTGAATAATCACATAATAAAAATAATTTACCCTAATAATTATCTAAAAAAATTACTCTTTTAATAATGTGACATTGTTTGATAAAAAATGTCAAATTGCAAATTATCTGCTTTAATTTAGACCTGTTGTAAATTATCGCCTAAATTTTTTATTTGACAATTTACCCACTAGTTTATTTTAAATATTTTAAAATTCAATTTCTTTATTTTTTCTTTGATACTGTCAAAAATAAGCAATTAATTATATTTTCTTGTTTATTTTCACTATTTACAGAAAAATAAAAAAGAAAAAAAAATATTGATTTAATAGATGCCATGTTTTTCTTTTATCAAAATAACCATGTACAAAGCCAAAAAAAAAAAAAAAAAAAAACAATAATAACCATGTACATACGCCACCTTTCGTTTCTTATTGGCATTTTTTTTTATCTATTTAAAAAAAATCATTTTGCTATACTCTATACTAATTATGTTTATTATATGAAACTCACATATAAATTAAATAAAATTCTCAGTTACTTACAAAAAATATATATATATAATTCTCTTTTACGAAGTGTTTGATAAGGAAAATAACATATCAACCTTAGTAATTAAAAGAGAAATTATAAGAAATAATGAATAAAAATCACAAACTAGTCATTATTAAGGAGATCCTTTGATAACGCTAGCAGGAGGAAGTAAAAATGTCAAGCATCACAATCAGAATTTGTAAGCTAGATCTAGATATTAGTCTATTTAGAATCATCACTTATTCATGCACTCAATAATTAATGAGACATATACTTAGGCATTTAAGTACTTAATTCTGAACAATTTTTTTTTATAATCCTAAACTCTCCTTATAGATCCTCCAACTAGCATTTGCATGAGCCAAGTCTTCCTTTGATTTAATCCAGTTTTCTATGGACAGTTTCAACTTCTCTCTTACTGCTTCCCAACATTCATAGTATCTGGAGAGTGCTTGAGAAGACTGGTCAAGTTGAAATGCAAGGGAATTTTTTTTAATAACAATTTCCTTCTTCCTTTCAATCAACTTTTGGATCTCCATTTCAACTTCACATTCTTCTGCACATGCCTCGGCCAATGTGGATTTCAAGTCCCTGACTTTTTCCTGTGCTTCATTCAATTTGGCATTCAAGCTCACACACTCATTTTCATAAATGGATGCAGACTCAGAGCTTGATTCCATATAGCTTATGGCTTTTGGAACAAGTTCTTTGAAAATTCTAAATCGAGTTGTCAAGTCTTGGAGGATGTTCTTTTCAAGAAAATTAGTAGTCCCCTCAGCCAAGGAGTTCACAATCCTCTCTACATTGTCCAAAGCCTTTTCTTTGCAAATAGCTTCCAAAGGCATGTCAAGATATACAGCCAGTTCATTCTTAAGCTTCCCAAGAATCTCTGGTTGAAGAATCATGCTAGAACCAGACATGTCTATACTTGCAGTTAAGTTCTCAAATATAGCTCTCTCAGAAAGCTCTATCAACAGGTTGTTTGAGGTCTTTACAGACACTGATGAGGAACTGAGTGTAATATTTTCAGGAACTGAGGAGATCTGAAAGAATTAAAGGTAGAGCTTAGTTGCAACCTATTAGTAATATTGTTCTATAATCTATATTGCAAAGAAAACTATAATTACTTGGGGATCAGAGGTCTCCTCCAAAGAAGTATCTGATGTTGTGAAGGATGTTGGAACAGCTGACGAAGTTGCCATTATAGTATTACTTGACGTTTCTTTACAAGCACTATAGTTTTCAGGTTCTTCAACATTTTGTGTATGAGAAAAGCAGGTTTCATTGATAATTTTGTCTTCCCCAAGTGTTTGTTGTTCCATTGAAATTTGTTTGCTCATTGATTGATTATCTTTAGACAGCTCCTGTGGGAAGTAATGGACAAGCAACAAGAAAATGGCTACTTAAAGCCATCCATTGTATATCACAAATCTTCTATGAATGCAGTACACTTACCTGTGGAGGTAGATAAATAACTGATGAACTTGGCAGTATGCTCCCTGGCTGTGATTTAGTCGGCGAGGTTACTGTGCTAGCTTTCTCTGTTGCAGGGCTTTCTTGAACAATATCTTTAAAACTCTGCACAGAACCATAAGATAGGTAAGTTTTATTTTTATTTCATTTGAATCATTAAAAAGACATCTGGAGATTCTTTTAACATTTTGTGAGTCATCATAATGCATATCAGATTTCATTTCTCTATGCACCTGTTGGCCCATCAAGATTGTTTCACTTCTTGACTTCTCTCTGCTTGAATTTGGTTCATTCATCGATTGTGCATCCATATATTCCTACATAAAGTAATAAATATAATTAAACAACAATAAGTGTGAGTTGACGTTATCCTTATCAGCCGTGAATCAGTTGAAGTTTGCCCACACCTTTTACAACAATTTCCTTTTCTGTTTTTTTTTTTTAACACTTTGAGCAACACAGAACCATGGAAAAAATTTGCTTAATAAACTTCAGAATAATAATAATCCCATAGAAGATACCATAAACCTTCACAGATTCCTATGTGGACTCATTTGGATAAGGATTCTGTGAGGGATTCGTGAGGAAGAAGACTATGCAATCATATGTGTTTAACATTTTAGGAGTCATAACTGCAAAGAATTGTTCAATTGTTCGGACGTTTATAGAAATTAATCAACCTATTGCTTCTATTTCTAAGAGTAATTGAACGAAGTGATGGTTTCTTTCCATTGTGAAAAGCTCATCTAATTCATTCTACTATTGTTTGATTATATTCATATTCGTATTCAGAACATATTAGGACTAAGTCAACTCCAAAATGTGGCTCATCATTATAGGGGGTACTTTGTATGAACATTTGCAGGTGGCCCAATATCAAGACTGTGATAAGCTCTAATACTATATAAGAATTTGAGAACATATTGGATCTAACACAACCCCAAAAGCAAGCTCATGGAAAGGAATATCCAAGTAATCACAAGAGGTATTCTACCCATATACCTACCCAATTTGGGATCTTAACAACTCGTATACTTATTTAGCTAAAGTAGTTAAGTAATGAGGCATATAGTATTGGTGTTGACCTGTGAAGAAGGTAGCTCACTCTTCGAAGCTGCCTGAATTTCCGAGTCTTCCATGTGGGGGTCCATTTGAAGATGAGAAGCGGTTTTTGAAGTAGAATTTTTATTGGTGATCTCCATGATTCTAGAACACGTATTGGCTTTAATCATTTCAATCAGTATCAGTAAATTACTACGAGCAGAGTCATCCATTTTGTTATCTAAAATAAGAAATTACGTTAGCAGCTGCATGAGATAGCCTTGCAAGACAAAAAAGAAAAAGTGAAAAGGTTGTGACAATGTCAGTTCAGATGATCTTTTTTCTTATAAAATGACAATCAATGTGAACTCTCTTTAAACTACTAGAAACACCTAAAACACCATTTTACACATAAAGGCTATAGTCACTTTTGAGTTAGAACTTAGAAATGAGTTCGCATCATTCACACAATACACCACTTCTTTTTAAATAATAAAACAAGGAAAACATATGTTCCAACACAGGCTTTACTTTTTTGGAGCAAGATCTTTTAAAGTGAGTTTTGTAAAGTAAATAAGGTAGGTGTATCTACTCTTGCTTTAATCCAAGGTATGTGGAGATCTTAACCCACAGTGATTTAAGGGTAGATACACCCATATTTACTCACTTTACATACAAACTTACTTTACAAAAATCTGATTCACTTCTTTTCTTTCAAATAAGCAAAATGTAAATCTTTTTTAGTAGGAAATCCATCTGACCAAAAGCAATATAGAGTAGGAAGTCGGTACTGGAACCAGAGGGCCAAGACTTCAAATTCTCACCCCTCCCCTTTAAAAACTATTATTGACCCCGTTTTCCATAGTCTTTGCTGGTGTTGTTGTTGCTATTGTTATTGTGAGTGCACTGCATTTTTTGTAAATTCATTCTTAGGGCAGTTACCTTCACGTAACACAAATCTAAGACAACAAATTGAAAACTACTTTAAACAATTCTCACTTCTTACATATTCGTACATCTATTAAGAAGCAACAGAAAGGGGGGAACAGAAACAAAAGAAAAGGGATCAAAACTCTAAACATGTATTCTTCTAAAATAAAAGGATTATATGTTTTCTCTAACTTACAGTAGAGCAAACTTGTGACAACCATTATTGCCATAAAGGATCACAAATTTGAAACTTTCCAATGATTTGAAAAATC
This sequence comes from Echinosophora koreensis, assembly GCA_035048595.1. NCBI lineage: Eukaryota > Viridiplantae > Streptophyta > Magnoliopsida > Fabales > Fabaceae > Echinosophora > Echinosophora koreensis. Next base: position 3,397,914 of record JAPCYP010000019.1, on the reverse strand, counting down.
TTTTTCACATATGAAAAATATTATATAAACAGAGTTGTCTCCTCTTGTGATCTTAAAGTTGTGCCACTATCATTACTCTTTATCACACTCTTTGATAAATTTTTTTAGTTGCTAATGATTATTTCTGATTTCTTTTAATTTAAAATGAAATCATATCAATTAAATTTAAGTGACTTTGGTAAAATAATTTAAATCTTATGAAATTAGAGTTCATGGTCAAAACTAAATGTTCTGATCTTGACTACTGATTCAGTTCTGTAAAAGAAAAAATTCCATAATTCATAAAAAAAAAATACACATGCACGTGACGTCATTGGAAATTGAAACTTTAAATTGTAAAAAGCATCCTTCTCAACTTCAAGGATTGAGTATGCCGAACACCCTCAGTTCTTTCGAGGTTGAGGTTTACGACATTCCAACTTTTCAACTAATAATTTTGTATCACTTGTTGTAGGGTGTTGAAAAATGTCATCTACAATTTTAAATAAACATGTAATCATTTTTTAAATATATATTTCAATTCTGCATGAAAGTGTGCATGGCACATATACTATTTGAGATTACCAAGCAAGGACTTTAGCATATGGAAAACCCCAACTCTCCCAATGCCTACATTCATAAGAGAAAGATATTATGTAGGGTTGGGTTACCTTCATCCTGGTATTGTTGCAGCAAGTCCCAAAGAGTAGTAGTTCGAGTCAAAGTGAGCTTGGGACAATTGTGCACAACACGGTATCTTACATTCTGCAACTCATTCCCTTGGAAGACATTAGCCAGGAACGGCAGTTCTACAAGTATTAAATGTTCTAGTTTTGGTAGCATAATCTCCACCATCTCTTCTGCTTCATCACCTACTTCACATCCAAATACTTCTTCTAGCTGAGAGGCTTCGTTTATGATCAGCTGCTCTAATTTTGGAAGCTCTTGAGAAGTTGAGACAGAGAAGAGACGTTTCAACTTGTTGCATTGTATAACAAGAAGTACAGTTAACTGTGGGAAGCATACTTGTGCCTGATTTTTATCGTCCTCACTCTCTTCGATAATTTGTTCCAGTTCTTCACAGTTAACTATAAGTAGGGTCCCCAGTAGTGGTAAAATTCTCAAGATAGAGGCAGAAAAGACAAATTTTAATTTACTGCAGCCCACAATAGTTAATGATGTAAGACTTTCGAGGCGAAGGATGTTTTTGGGACCCTTGCATATATATCTCAGCTCAGGTAGCTGGTGCAAATCCATTTCAACCAACCTTGAGGTCACTGGTTGTTCATAAATAGGAAACCCTTCAAGATAAAAAATACCATCTACATTGAGGCTCTCTAATGTAAGTGATTCTAAATTTTTCACATGCGATGCAACCTGCAAAAAGCTTCCCGCTTATTAAAATTCATCAGAAATTTTCAATTCTGTTTGAATATAAATTTAGCAAGCTGTTTATATGATTCATTGTTTATTGTGAATTGCTTGATGAAACATAAAATAAATACAAGGAGGGGACCAAAACCCCTCCCCTCCAAATTCCAATATTTATCTCCCCTTCAAAATTAGAGAATTTGGAGAGTAGAGAAAATAGCTTAAATTTATAGACTATGCTAACCAAATTGTTCTCAATTATTTTTTGAAATTCTGAAAGACAAGTCAAAGATAAATGAAAGATATATATATAAAAGGGTACAATAATAAATTACTTTATAAATAAAGGAAGGAAAAATACCCTTCCTCTTTAACTATATCAAACAAGGGAATTTTATTTTTCCTTTCCTTCGTTAAAATTCCTTCCATCCTTTGAAGCATACTATCGGTGCATATCCAGACAAAGAAACCTTGTAAAATAACCATTGGCTGAACAAGATTAATATACTGCACTTTATACCAAAGCAAAGATGTACCAATGAACTATAGGCGAGCATTCCATCATTTCTATCAAATCATAAACACAAATAACATCATACATTGCGCATTCCCAAATAGACTTTCCCTCTGTAGTCTCTACTCCTCTCCAAATCTCTAAATGCACATGTGACAAAATGCTCTAATCTCTGTGGACAAATCCAACACTCATCAAATATATGCCATAGAGCCTACACCACAAATATCTACTAGTAGGAGAACTATAACTATGAATAAGTTTTCAAGGACCCAAACAAACAATTCTGATAATTAAGTGATTACTACAATAATTAATTATATATAATCAATTATTTCATTTTGACAACTATCTCAGACAGAGAAACACAATCAAAAAATATTATACACAAAGTGACAATATGATAGAGAGAAATGGAGAGGGTGATACCTTTATAGAATCACAATCCCAACGTGTCACTTCCGAACCAACAGTCAAATTACTGACAGACATGATAGGCAATCCAATGTAATTTAAAGAAAGCTGTCGCAAAGATGGGAATGATGCATCATAATTCTTCGAGCAAATGCTGATGAAATTTGGTGCATTATTAAGTTTGAGTTGTTGCAAAAAGAACTTGACCAGATTCTTGTTTTGAGATTGACAGGATGAAAGATCTTCATGACTGCTTTGACCAAATACGTATTTCAGTCGAGGGGTTTCACAAATTTCAATAGTTTGCAATTTCACTAGGCCTCGAGTGAAAGATATAGGGAATATGTATTCCATTAAGTCACAATTTTGAACCTTGAGATCTTTCAATCTTGGGAATATTGAAAAAAATTGCAAGTCATGGTCGTCCTGAACTTCCTCCCTTTCATGTTCTATTAAACATTTGAATCCACGGCAATTTTCTATAGTCATATCTTCCAACGATGTCATGGTTTGAGCAGTGGACTGTGTAAACAATGATATCAGCATCGGACAAGACTCTATTATCAGCAGTTCAAGACTGGACAGATTGAATGATCCTGCATGATAAAGAGAGGCGAATTTTAAGTTCTAATAATTTAACGGATGTACAAATGTATAAAAAAAAAAGAAGGCAAATGCTAACTAGTGCCCTTAGAACATTAGTTAAAGAGTCAAAAGAGGTAAGTTTTTATTGAAAAATGATATACTTAAGCTATCAAAATTTGATGTGTTTGGATTTCCAATGGAAACTTACTATTTCTTGAATCCCTAAACAATGTCCTTAGGGCACTCGTTAGCGAGATCCAAAAAAGAAAAATATGTATCTACACGTTGAATTTGGCTCCTGTAAAGTGAGAAAGTCTTCAAAGTGAGAAGTAAGGGTGTATCTACTCTGGATCATTTTTAATGGTTAAGATCTCTATGCATTTATTAAATCAAGGATGGATGCACAATTACTTTCTCACTTTAGAGACTTTCTCACCATAGAGAAGTCAATTCTCTACACGTTCGTGCAAGCTACAATTTACAAAGCAACCAAATGCGGCATGTGGAGTTATAAATTTTAGGTTTAATTAATTTATACTTCACTTAACTATTTGGACATTTTTAAATATGTCCATTATTTTAAAAATTAAAAAATTAGTAATTGAATTTCTGAACACATTTTTAAGTATGTCCATTATTTTAAAAATTTAAAAATTAGTAATTGAATTTCTGAACACATTGAAAAAATTTGAATTTTTTTTTCAAAAAATTTAGGGACCCATAAATGGCGACATGATAGATCACCTAACAAAACCCTAATAGATGCTTAACGAAATCCTAAGGGACTCAATTACAAACTTTAACAAAAAAGTGATTTTAAAATAATTTGTTTTCTTTAGAATTTATATTGCATGAAAAGAATTATTTTTATTTTTTAAATTACCAAAAGAAATATATAAAATAATTTAAAAATGTATTTGGTTGAAGGAAAAATGACACTTATTTCTTAAAGATTTAATTAGTTTTAAAATAATCACATGGTCAAAAGCATAATGCTCAAAATTCAAGATTAGAGAAAATCACTTTTTTTTATTAAAAATAAATTACTTTAATCAGGTTTCTAAACATCTTGACTAAGAAACAACCTTTATTTCCAAAAATAACTTTTTCGTTTGAACCCGAACCAAACACTCTATAGTCTATACAAGTCTTATAATTTTTTGTAATTATCATGCATCATGTATAAATAATTATATATTGCAAACATATACGATTTATACATTTTTTTAATATCACTTCGCATAAACTAATTTTTAAAATGGTAAACTATTTGATAAAATATATTACATGTCTTGTCAATGCCTCATGTTTTAGTTATCAATGAAATTCCTTTTAATTAGTAAAGAAAAGAAACACGGAGACATATTTAGTCTAAAATAAATAAAAAATATTTATTTAGTTTTCAAAAATCTCAAAAGTCAGTCAAAATAGTTCCCAATGGGGATCAAAATGTCCCTAAAAATCATTTTTAAAAGGAACTAATTTGATCAATTTTTGAGATTCTTGATAGCTAAATTAGTATTTTTCATTTCTCATAAATCAAATATGTCTCCCGTCTCCGTGTGAATGAAGTATCGTTTAGGCGTACCTGATTTTTGGTATGCATGAGAAGAATGTTCAAGAGGAGCAGACGAAGTGGTCTTTGGGCAATCATAAGATGCTAAACAATGATTGAAACGATTTTGGTGTTCTTCATCTTCAATGATTTGCTCTAGCTGATCGCAGTGTGTTATCCTAAGCTCCTTTAACTGTGGCAGACCATCGACAATACAGGTTGAGAAGATATATTTTAAATTTCCACATTCATGAACCTCTAAACTTTCAAGATTTTGGAGTTTCATGCACCCTGGGGGACCCTTACTGATATACTTCAGATCAGCCAGATTGTTTAAGAACAGATCTTGTAAATATGATGGATCTAGCTTTTCATCAGGAAGTCCTGATAGCTGAAAAATGCCTTGTATTTTGCAGTTCCTAACCCATAGTGTTTTCACATTTTTCACAGTTTGTAAAGTTGAATTTTCATTGTCTCCATGCATAACGAGTGGCCGTACTTCCTGTAAAAGCCGTGTGCAAATGATTAAAATAGGTTAACTATGTACAGTATATGTTTGGATGCACGTCCAAACTCCCTAGAAGTGCTTTTATGTTGAAGCTTGGCATCATTTCTACAACATTTTAACATGGAAACAAAAACAACAAGATGGGTGTGGCCGTGAGACATATCAACATTTATTTATCACGGAAATCAAATCTTTGCTACTCATTTTATCCATGGTTCTGGTGCAAAACTTCTCAAGTTCATATCTTACATTGGGAATAAATGATGTAATTTTATCTGTTGAGTAATTACTTGCTCTTATACTAAAGTATCTTTTATTTATAAATATCTGTAAATTTTATTTAATAATTCTAGAATCTTCTAGAATTATATAATTTTAAAGAATAAGTGAGAGAAGAATCACACACTCTTATCTATTATTGAGACCTATGGGACTATATGAGGTAAGGCTCTTGGGCAGCTAATTGCAGGCCTAGTTGCCGAACAAGAAAATGGGTTCATTGAAAAAGACTCATGTAGAGGGAATTTGCCTCTAGAGTGAGCAAATAAGGTGTGTCCACCTTTAAATCATTTTGTGGGTTGAGGTCTCCATGTAATTTATCAAATTAAGGTTGAATGCACTTACTCGGTTTAGAGGCAAACTAACTTTAGAGTAGCCTTATTCATACTCAGCATATGACTCGAAAGGTGTTTATCAAATAAGGAGACATGTATAATTTTAATTTTAAGAAATTAAACTGTAGAAAATGATAACGAATAAAAGATGAAATTACACAGAACTCTCTTGGAGTTTGACTTAATTATTGTTTCATAAATTACCCTGAACTCCCTTGAAACTCCCTTAAACCTCGAGATGGTGTCAGTTTAATAAAACCATAAGCCTCAACAGTAACTATAATAACAACATAAATCTCAAGGGAATTCTGTGTAATTTATGAAACTAAAAGGGTATTGAATGTAATTAAGTCAAACCTCAAGGGAGGTAAATGTAATTTCTCCTAAATAAAAGGAGGTTCTTTTGATGGTCTTTCAAGAGATGTGTAACATTTATGTAAGAATAAGTTAGGAGTTGTACCTCTGTGATAGTGTGAACCTGTTGTCTCACTTCTGAAATAACAACTGGATTATTGACAGCCGAGATGTTTAAGTTTGGACAGTCCAAGAAAGACGATTCATGCAAAGATGGCCACACTGGATAACAATTTTCTGGACAAATGCCTTTGATATTTGGCAAGTCTTCTAACCAAAGTAATTTTAAAACAGGAAACTTGATGACCTGGAACTCATTCTGATTCTGATAGGAGGGAAACTGATTTTCATGACTGTATTCTCCAAATATATATTTCAACTGAGGAGCACGAGTTATTTGCAGATTTTCCAAATGTACAAGTCCACGAGCACAAGAGATTGGGATGAAGTTTTCCAGTTGTTTGCACTCTTCCACAAGTACATGCTTTAATTTTGGGAACAATGGCGTGTGATGGCTATTCTCTGAAATTATGTCCCCCTCCTCATTTGCTATGATATGTTTCAGTCCATTGCATTCTTTTATTTCTAGTATTTCCAACACTACCAGACTTTCAGCAATGGTAAGTGTCAAGAGACATGTTAACATTGGACAATTCCTCAATTCCAAGGCTTTAAGATTGCATAGATTCAACTTTCCCACAAATAATGAACTGTAGAGCCGGCAACAATCTATTATATGTATTCCCTCTAATTTCTCAAAGATGCCAGGAGGAGGTGGACCGTTGCATAAAGTCTCCAAGCGCTCCATGCCTGAGACTCTCAGCTTAACCAATTTGGAGATGACTGATTCTATTTGATTGGCAATGGCATTGTCAATGAGGCACTCTAAAATGTCAGAATCACAAAGTAGAAGCTCAACCAAGTCAGCTAGTCCTCCTCCTATTGTTTGAACTAGATCAGGGACGATATTTTTACAACCTCCACGAATATGCCCCATATAAAGAACTTCTGCCTTTTGCATTAGATGCTTAATTGTTGCACTAGAGGTGGAAGCATCAAAATATCGAACAGACAAGACTCTTGATCTGGAAAAATCCTCCGAGTCAAACACTCCAAAACTCTTCCCTATTTCTAAATTATACCTCTGCAGTGCTCCAAGATCAACAATGTTCTCATCAAAAAACTCAGCAGTGTCCTCTTCAACTTGATCTTCCCACTCCGCACATTCATTTCCAATAAAATACAATTCCTCCAGTTGTGAACATCTTCCAACCACTTTATAAGGATTTATCTTACTTTGACATTCTGATAAATCCAGCAATCTCAAGTTGGCCAGACGCACAATTTCATTTGGCAATTCATGGAATGAACAACTCCGCAATGTAAGAGCCTCAAGTGCCTCTAGGTTTCCTAAGAAAGAGATGTCCCCCAATGCCCATCCAAATAGAACTAGATAACGAAGATTCTTTAAGGACTGTATTGGCTTTGACAAACGTAGCATTGGCTTTGTCCTTCCATCTGATTGATTAGCCAAGATCAAAACTCTGAGCTCTTTCATTCCTTGGAATATGTCATCTGAAAGTTGCACATGTTCTAGATCCGTGAGGACATTTAGAAACTCAAGTTTGGGAAAGTCCAGTTGATTTGGAAAATTTTTTACCATAACACACCATAAATATCTTATGGAACTGTCTTTAACAGTTGCAGCCTTAAAAGTCTTTTCAAACATTTGGGGCCAAATAACTGCCTGAATCTCTTTGTTTGCTATGGACAATCCTACACCGCGAACCAAATCATGCATTTTGACACATTGTTCTTCATCAGCACCCAACAACAAACAAGAATCTATGAGCTTATTTATAGCTGCACTTACTTGATTCCTTGCCCTTCTGTAAGAGCGAACTTCTCCAACCAACCCTAGCCCTACTCCAATTCTGGTTAAGTGTTCCAAATGAATGTCCCAATCTTCAGGGAATAGACAACATAATAAGAAAAGGCACTCTGCTTCTTTGCTCTTTAGATTATCATAACTCAACTTCAAGCATATGTATGGATTTTCCAGACCATCTTCAACATCCATGGGTCTAGATTCTCTCAATGTTGCCAGTGCTTCCTCCCAATCACCTTGAGTTTTTCCCTTCAATGTGCTGGCCACAGCTGCTATAGCAACAGGCAATCTCTTACACTCGCTAGTAATTTCTCGTGCTAGACCCTTCAAGGCATCATCAATCCTGCCTGCATGCTTTTGGAACAAAGTCCATGCTTCTTCTTCCGACAAGAGTGACAGGGAAATCTGTCTTTTGCAACCCATCAAATGACATATTCGATGACGCCGTGTAGTTAGGAGGACCTTACAACCCTTGTGGTCTTCACCAAAGGGAATCCCTATGGCTTTAAAATCAAGCTTTTCCCATACATCATCCAAAATTATCAGAATTTTTTCTCCACAGCTAGTTAATCTCAACCACAAGCTTCTGGCTCTTTCTGTTTCATCTTCTTCCTTCAATTTTAGCCTTAGAGAGCCTGCAATTTTGCCTTGTATCTTTCTCACCTCTACTGCAGAGGACACAAGAAGAAAGAGAACCTTGTCAAAAAGATGTTCTGCTTCTCTGCCCACTTCCTTTGCTAAAGTTGTTTTACCACATCCCCCCATCCCATACAAACCCACCATGTCAACCTCGTTATCTTTCAGTGCCTCCAAAATTTGATCATAAGCCACTTTTGTACTATCGAAGCATATAAAGTCTTCATTGGAGTAGTATTTCATGCCAGGAAGTGTAAGAAGACGATCAAATTGTTTAAATTCACCATCCTTTTTTCCTTTGTGATTAAACATTTCCTTTGTCTTCTTTTCTATCTGCTTAGCTAAACAATATCTGCCAATCCAATTTGGACAGCTCCTAAGACAATAGCTCTTGTTAGTTATTGCTTTATCTTCCAGCTTACTCGCTTCTGCTATGAGGATCTCAGCAACATTCAGCCACTTCTCATCAGCAGTATCAATCTTTTTAGTTTCTTCTTTAGCCTTTTTAGCAAGGTCCTGTACTTTTTCTCTTCTCATGATTAAATCCTCTTTCTCTTCTCCAAGGGCTTTAACAAAACTTTTGAACCGGAAACAATATCGTGCTTCACGAATTGCTGCACACACAGAATCCCTTGCAATCGCAGCCCCAAGATTGGTTCCAAAGTCTGCTCCAGCCATTCAGAGCAGTGCAACTTAGTCTGAATAAATATAAACAAGAAAAAAAGAATCATATTGATTAACTTGCATGCATGGCACAAAAAAAGTCATCTGATATTCAAGTCAGGCTAAATTGCTAAGAAAAGTCTAATGTTGATAAGTCTGTCTTAGAATATGCTGCAGAATCATGATGATAAGAAGCCTAGGCACCTGGTCCTGAACCACTTTGGATGGTCTACACTAGGTTTCTCTTTGCTTGGGACAAAACTTTTTAATAAACGAGATTGGGAAACAGACTCAGTGCTGCCTGTAGAACTTGTGAAGCTACATTCAAGAAATATCAGAAAGTGCTTCTCAAAAAACACTGTAAAATCATGAGTATAAATTTTTTAAGTCAAGATGATTCTATGTCACCATAATTTATTAATAAAAAGAAAACAAAATCATGGGGGGCAATAAACCAAAACCCATGCAAAGGAAACAAGAGTCATTTAAATCTAACATTACGTTTTCTATTCTTCCCCAGATTATACTTCAGAGATTTAGACATAACCATCGAGAAATCAGAATCAACTTCAACAGCATTATCATTATTCAACTGCTCTGCTGAGAGAGAGTCATTCTTTAGGTCATCCTCATCCCTATTTCCAAAAAACTTAGCAAGTATCTTCATATCATGAGCAACATTGGGATGCATAGGGGTAGTCTCAGGAGTCTCAAGATTCTTACCACTAATTGTTAAATCACAGGTAGCCCGGAATGCTCAGGCACTGGAGTCGGAGTATTCTTGGCTGAAGAGGCAGAATTAGTTGCAACAGAAGTTGAGATCTGTGGAATGAAAATCATGAGTATAAATTATATATATCAATAATAAATTTAATCCAGCTTTTGATAGAATCTTCTTAAAGCATTGTTCTACTAATATTACTATTTTCTGTTGAACTATACATAGATATATATAAATCGTGTGATTCCCTAAACATGCACCGAAGCAGTTTATTGAAAAACAATTCTTAGTCGTTCTTCTTCTTTTTGTTATTAAAGACTATACAAATATCTCGGGTGAAGTGGTTATCAGTGTTGGAGAAGGATTGGAAACAGACAGTGTACCACAAATCAAGTAAAACACTGTCCTTAAGGGTCGACCACTACCCAACCTGGAGCTATACTTGGTGGATATGGCCAAGCACCTAAATGTGTTCACAATTAAAACCAAGTCCGAATCCATAAAGTATTTACCTTATTAGAATAACTTAACTCCATCCCAAAATCTTAACTCGTGTGAAGAAAGTTGTCCATGTCATTATAAATAATTTTTACTTCATTACTCAATTGATGTAGGAGTGCGACACTTAACACACATCCCTCGCGCTCAAGACTGGATATATGAAGTATAAAGCTTTCAAAACTGGATATCTGCAAATGACCCAACATTGGGATAGGCTCTGAAACCATGTAAAAAATGTAGAAATTAAGAGAAATGAATTTGTTACAACTTTTACACTATTTATAGGCTTAGGGTTATCGCATGTTGCACATGAAAATACATTTATCATACCTCAAGGACTCGTCCTTAACACTCTTCAAAATCCTATCCGCAGACTTAAACCAAAACACTCAAAGGATTTTAAGTTTAAAATACTCCTAGACTCCAAAAGTCTAACAATAACAAGTTAACAACAAACTAACAAGTAACAACTGATTATTTTTCTTTAATTGGAGATGTTTGGGCCAACTTCCATGCATCATAACTAATTCATCTGGTAAGAAGACAGAGGTTAAAAGTTTCACAAGAATATTCCTTGCACCTGACTCAAGAAAATGACTAGCTGAGTTTGAAACATGGAACTGTGAGTGTCATGTATACTGCTATATATACTGCTATTATAAAAGTTCATGTGACTTTATCTGATGGATGTGTATCTAATCTTAATCTTAAAAGAATGGGATGCGATTCAAAACATGGAATCAAGCAAATGGATGAAAGAAGAGAAAGATGGCAATGAGTAGAGAGAGAGATTACCTCTTTTTCTTGGTTTTGCAAGCAACGTTGTGATCCCTCGTCAGAGTCTTTTCTCTAATCTCCAAGAGTGGCCACAAATACCACTTTGAAGAGACAGCCAGCCAATCACCCATAGTTAACTTCGACCCCACTTTGCAAAGTAACTTTCTCAAAGGAAAATTTCTTTTGTGGTGACTGCAATGCAACCAACACACTTTGCAATTCACTTTTCCAGTTTGTCTTTGTCTGCTTTCTTTTCCTTCTTGTTATTATTATTATTATTGAAATTGCACATTGGATTCATGCATTGTCACTGCCGCCAGGAAAGTCACCACAAAAATGATATAAAGAAACTAATGTAAAAAACAAGATAAATTCTTAGGTGCATCCCAGCAACATCAGTCAATCATTCAATTTCGGAATTTTGAAGTAGATCCTGAGTTAAACAAAGTTTTTAACTAGATTCGTAAACTTATATAAAATTTTTAAGTGCCTCCTAAAAGTTAAAGATCCATTAGTGATCCGTTAAATTGGACTAGATATGATTGATTCTATGTAAGCTGGGCATTCATATGGATAAGCAAGCTTAACGGCATCTTCAAAAAAACTTATCTCGGGAGCTCAATTGATTTTTTTTATTTATTTATAAGTCTAGGGTTCAATTAAAAACTTTTTTAATCTATGAACCTTAAAAATATAATAAAAGTGGTTGGCTTTTGCTAACGTGGACATATCTCTCATCATGAGAGATCAATATTGAGCAATGATCTGTCTAAGCCACATGATAATATCTTACACCCGTCCACACAGGATAATCTCTCCCACAGCTCCCTTCCCCACTCGTTCGTCTCCCTTCACCATGGCGTCACCACCATCCAGCATCCTTATCAGGCGACTTGATCAACTGGAAGCTCCGATGATGTTCTCCAACGACGCTTCTCACACAACGTTCCTTCTCTCTCCTCCGCCCCCCTTCTCCATCCCACTGCCACCGTCAACGGCCAAGGCCTCCTTAACCCAATGTCCAGAACCCAGATCCCACCCAACATTGTCGCTTCCTCCCTTCCAACAAAGCTCGATAGGCAAACTCTTATGATGCAACGAATCTCAGACTCGTTGGTCACTTGCAGCCCCGCCAACCAGTTCAATGACCCTTCCTCCAGCAACATCAAGCTCGCCCTCATTTCCAAAGATGGCATCACCGTTTCCATGATAGAACAGAGGGATGTCTCCCCTCTCATAGATACTTGAAATTCCTAAAAATTAAAAAAGTGTAAGGCATAGTGACTGAAAATCAAAACCTGGGAGCGAACCTTAACCTGGTTCCGGTCTCCGGTGGTCGGCATCGACACCGCTACGACTACCATTACGGCGTAACCCTAACCCCAGCCTTTCTCAGATTCATCCATGGATCCTTGTTAGTCGCAGTCACAGGAAGATGGGATAGATACGAAGGCGAGTTCTCCAAAGTGTGTACGATGGCGGGGGGGAGTTTGAAAACAGTGCAGGGTGAGAGAACCAAATGTAAAAAATAAATAAATAAATAAATAAATAAAAATAAAAAGGTTTAAGTAATCTTTATACGTGACACTGATTTTCAATTTGGTCCATATACGTAAAAATTTATTAATTTGGTCCCTATACGTGATACTGATTTTCAATTTGGTCATCACCACTAATTGGTCTCTATATAAGAGGGACCAAATAGCAAATTATTATCATATGTAGGGACCAAATTGAAAATATTTATCACATGTATGGACCAATTTCAAATTTTTTTTGTTGAAATAGTCCCTACATGTAACAATAATTTGTAATTTGGTCCTCTTATATAGGGACCAATTAGCGGTGAGGACCAAATTGAAAACCAGTGTCACGTATAGGGACCAAATTAATAATTTTTTACATATAGGAACCAAATTGAAAATCAGTGTCACATATAGGGACCAAAAGATTACTTTAACCAAATAAAAAAATTAAAAAAAATGGTGTGGGCAGGTGCATAATAGAATCCGGTGAACTTCTTGATAAAAGGTGATAAAAGATGGTGCACCTGAGTGATATTTATCCCTCTCTCGAGCTAAACCTGTAGGGCTTGTTTAATGGTCAGGATAGAATAAAAACGGATAGGATAAGAGAGCAAAATAAAAATAGGATATGATATAAGTAGGATAAGATGTTATCTTATCTGAAGTTTGGTGTCCACCAGATAACCAATTGTATAGTATTATAATTTTAATTTTAGTATGAATTTTAAAATTTTCTTTTTTATTTTAAATGTTTCCATATTTCATTACATTTTAGTTTTTTTATAATTTTTATTTTTTAAAATTATATAAAAAGTCAAAATTATCTTAATGATAAAATTACATATAGTTTTTTAAAATTTTTAAAATATTGTTTAACTTAAGTTAATTTTTTATAATTTTAAATATTGATTTTTAGTTCTTACTTTATATATGGTTAAATTATTAGAATTATTTTTCTATTTTTAATTTTTTTAAAAATAATATAAATTAATAAAATTAGCCTTGAAAGAAAATAAAAATAAATTTTTATTTAACCTTTTTTTGGCCTTTTTTATTATACTTCAATTATTTTATATATAAAATATTTTTATATTTTATTATACTTTACATCATCCTATCATATCCTGTTGAGTTCTAACTCAACCCTCGCTCATGATAGAATTTTAACTAGATGGATAGGATATGATAGATGATATGATTGATTTATTCTATCTTGCTAGCTCACCAAACAATAGCTTTGTAACACCCCGTTTTTCGTAAGTGCTTCCCTTAAGCGTGTTTTTGTTAAGTTGGAATTATCGGTTGAGGGCTTAGTGAGATTTTTGGCTTAAAAGTCCCTTTCTGGTACATGAGCACGTCCGTGCTCATTAACCAGTAAGCTCGTGCTCAATGTGCTGACCGCATCTCGGTAACGCTAAGTTGAGCACGACCGTGCTCAAGGGTGAGCACAACCGTGCTCAGGTCCGAGTTTTATATATACACACAGAACCGAGGGTTGCGATTTTTAACCCTACTTTTGGTGGCTGCTAACCCTGTTGCGGCTGACACAGTGTTCTTCCCTGTTTCCGCTAAACTCAACCAGTTCTTGGAGTTTTGGAAGCCGTTGGAGAGCCCTGTGCATCTGTGTTGGTCTTTAGGTAACGGTTTCCTCTTCCCTATTGGTTCCTTTTCGTTTTTATGATTAGGAAACTAATAATGTTGTGTTTCCATTGTTTAAGGTATTATTTGAGGTTGAGCCGTCTTAGGGGAGGAACCGGTTGCTGTTAGGACGTTGTTAGAGAGCTACCTTCAATCCAGGTATGGGGAGAAGGGTAGTGTACTCATAGGCTCGGGGTTAGGGTAAAGTAAAGGGGTTCCCATAACCCCGATTGAATGATTGTTAATTATATGATTAAATGCCTTGTTGATAATATATGTTTGATGAATCGTATGTTCATGTTTGGTTATTGGCAATTGATGAATATGATGTTATTCTGTTGGTTGTTGGATATAAATGTATAATGTTGTTGGTTGATGCAAATGTTGAATTGGTTTGATGTTGAAGTGAGTTTGACCCCGGAAATATGTCGATAATTGACTTTAGGATTAATGGGATTAAAACCCTAAAAAAATTGGCTAAAACTCAGTCTCTGTTCCTGCCCAGAACAGCACTGTCGTGCGATGAGCACGACCGTGCTCCCAGTTGAATTCTGGAAAATGACCGCGTTGTTTCAGCACGGCCATGCAGGATAAAGAGCACGACCGTACTGTTAAGCTCGACCGTGCTCAATAGAAAGCACGATCGTGCTTCACTTAAGGGACAGCACACCCTTCACGTGGTTAAGCACGACCGTGCTGGGGTTTAAGCACGACCGTGCTCACCCCTCCTGGACAGAACATAATTAAAGAACTTAAGGGGTTTCAAACCCCATTTTCCCCCAACAATGATAAGTTGATTAAATAACTTGGCTAATGTCTACTAAAGATAATTAAAACGATGAGATGGTGAGGTGTTGAGTTTGATAAGTCGGTGCCCATTGAGTACCGCAAGCTGATGAGCTGTGCCTTAGTGCTTTTTGGCCAAGGAAGCCTTAACCCCGCGGTTTGGGTCTAAAGTGTTGTTGTTATACCTTGGTGGCCGAGAGTTTGCCCCAAGTGTTGTGGTTGATTCCGCTTAAGTCCTCAGGTAGATTCCGCCAGCCAAGTTGTTGCGGTTGATTCCGCTGTTATCTTCGGTTGATTCCGTTGGAGTTATGGAGGTGGTGTTGCCGTTGTTGTTGTGTTGCATACGCATTGCATCGGAGATGTTGTTTAGGGATGTTCGACATAGGGGAGGTCTTCCTAGAGTACGGCGATCTGGCCATCCACGGTTGGAGTAGATTCTCCTAGCACCCCCGTGACGAGGCATTTTTTGGTTTGATGCGTTGGCTATCCAAGGAGTAGATTCTCCGGCGTTGAGTAGATTCTCAATATGGATATTTAACTCCGAAGTCGTCCATCCCGAGTTTAGTGGATCCACATGCATTGTTGGTTTAGTGGAGTAGGACTGCATTGCACTACATAGCATGTTGAATCTTGATGCTGTTGATGTATGTTTATGTTGGTGCCATGCCTGTATGATTTACTTTACTACCTATTTCTTGCTAGTATGTTTACATGATCCTTACTCCCTATGTTTGTTTGTTGTTGGCCTGATTGGCACCTTGCAGAGGATGATAAGCAGCCCGGAGAGGAGTGACTCTGAAGAGCCGCCACTCATAGTTAGGGCTAGTTTCTTGTATAGTTAGTTCGCTAGTCTGGGAACTTTGATGTAAGTGTAGAGATTTATTTGAATTTTCCTAAAAAGTATTAGAACTTATTTGAATTTTTCAAAGTATGAGGGACTCACAAATGTCATGTAGATGAATCACTTGAGCATATTTGGGAAAGCTTAAAATTTTAGATTTTAGTTGTTTTATTCCCAAAAAGTTTTTTTCAAAATAATCTAACATGTTTGACACTTTGTTTAAATTTATAAAAAAGCTTTTTTTTAGGGAAAAAAGTTGTTTTATGCCACCTAGTTTGTTTTAGCTTAAAATTGTTGTGATTTGATTATTTTTCATTCACAAAACTCTCTTCCCTTTTTACCCCTACAAAACTAATTTTTAAACAAATATTATTAAATTATACAAATAACTTTTTACCCTTTTTTCGTAATTTACTATATAAAAGTGATTGTTTTTGCACTACCCAAACAAAATATATTATCTTAAAATTGGTTTTCAGCAAACAGACCCAAACAAAAACAGATTCTTATTATACTTCTTACAACAAAAGTAATATACTTCTTTTTATGAATATATATCATGGATTTCAAAAAAAAATAAAATTAGAACACATTCAAAATTCAAAAGTCTTTAAATATCAATTATCACTGCTGTAAAAAAAAAAAAAAATCAATTATCATTAAGCTCAATATTTATGCGTGTAACCTATAAAATACTTCAAATTCTTGTGACTCGCGGTTGTTCTTCTAAGTCTATAAAAAAAGTGAGTTATAAAAATTTGTGATAAAAAAAAAAATTAGAATGTTCTCAGTTTCACTCTCTAGGTTAGGGATGACAATGAGTATTTTATCCTTAGGGTACTCGTAAAAATTATCCATAATGGATAGGATAATTACCCACATAATGAGTACTGATACGGGAGTGGGTAACTACCCGTAAAATTTAATGAGTATGGGGCGAGGTGGGTAATACCATACCTACATACATACATATTCTTTTTTTTTTTGAAACAGCATACATACATATTCTTATTTAGTTAATTATTATTATTATTATTATTATTATTATTATTATTATTATTATTATATATATATATATATTAAATTACTTATTCACATATATTATTTACTTATTTACTTATTCATATATATTATATTAAATTTAAAATATTGAAATGTCACTTACGTCATTTCTTTTTTATTCTTCCTATTCTTTCCTAAAAGTATTGGGATTAACTTCGGTTATGGAAAGTTGAAAGTATATTGTTTGTAACTCAAATTTATACAAAATGAATTTTTACTATATAATTAGTTAGATGTGTGAGAGCATATTTAAGTAAAATAAACATATATGTATATGCTCCTGAGTAATGATATTAAGTGTTTTTGAATATATTTTTATATCACTTGTTCATTCTAACTTCTAAAATCTTATATTATAATTAATACTTATATGTGAAGTGGTTGCATATTATTGATCTGTATTTTAGTTGCGACAATTGTTACTAGGTTCACTAATCATAGACAGAAAATCAATGTGAACCTCGTTCATGATAGTTCAGACTAGTTATTATATATATAATAAATAATGTTATTTTTTTATTTATAGATTTTCAATAATTAATTAAAGTATGGGTAATGGATGCGGGTATGTATACTAATACTTAGGTGCCCAACTGGTAAAGGTACGAGTACTTAAGTTGCTATCCATGTGGGTATGGGTCCGGGTACAAATATTTTTTGAAAATCCGGTATCACATACCCTACCCATTAGCATCAGGGACGGAGCCAGACTTAGATGATTGGGAGGGCCAACTATAAATATTAAAGTTCATCCAACAAATATATGTATATCAAAATTCATTCAAAATATTTATAATTATATATTTCAAAATGTTAATTACATTGGTAATATATTAAAATATAAAATGTCTCTCTTACATATCACGAAAATCATCTATAATTGAATCTTCATTGAACTTTTCAGCAATTATATTTGTTAATGTATAATCAAATCTACATTTAAGTAATTTTTTAATATATATATATATATATATATCATCCATTTTTTTTATTAAAAAAAAGTCAGGGAGGGCCATTGCCCTCCCTACCCTTAACCTACGTCCGTCCCTGATTATCATCCCTACTCTAAATTGTTGTCTTGCTTTGTCGCATCTTACAGAGCTTGAATTTTGTAACAACGATTGCAACGCATTGTGTTATTTGAACATCAAAATGTGACAACAAAACTCGACAACAATTTTCATGGTTAATGCAATTCAAAAACGTGCTTAATGAGGTGTTGAGTTTGGTTAATGGATATACCAATGTGTGACAACTTATTAACCATCAACTGAACGTCATTAACTATGATTTTGAACGTCATTAACTACAATTCTCAGGTGTTCAAATATACTACTACATTTATATTTAAACACCTAAAAATCGTGGTTAATGATATTCAAAATCGTGGTTAATGACAGTGGATGGTTAATGAGTTGCGACACCTTGTTATATATCTATTATCCAAACTCAACACTTCATTAATCACGTTTTTTAACTGCATTAACCATGAAAATTGTTGAATTTTGTTGTCTCATTTTGATGTTGAAATAACATTTCTCATCCAAAAATGACTTGTGATTTGCCTTGTCTGAACTGGGATCCTTCTTGCTGGTGTTGTTCATAACCATTATTTTATTCAATTACTGTCAATATGCTTATGCTGGCATATTATCTTTGCCTTGTTTTTCTTGTTCATGTTTTTATTATTGTGATAAATTGTAATGGTACTATCAATCGAAAGGTACTGATAGAGGCCTCTGCAATTGGATTTAGGTGCTAGCTGATATTTTGAGATCCAATAAAAAACACAAATACAGATTTTACTGGAATATCTACTACCATTAAGTCAGATATTCCCTTGCATTTAACAGTATCATCACCACATATAAAATACAAAGCATTCTATATGGTGACCATTTGAAGCGTGCATAACTTAGCCTAATTGCAGCTTTGGGCAGCTTTTCTATATTTGGAATTGCACTCACGGAAAATAATCAGAGAAGATTAAGTTAGAGGACAGAACGCCAGAGTTAAGAAAGCAAATGGGGCAATAATATGGCTACAAGCCAAATGTGTAGGATTAACTATATAGATGCATTGTTTAGTTATTTTCAACCTCTCCCTCCTAGTTTGTCTTTAATCCTCACCTACCTGACATAGAGATAGAGCTAATTTGGGAGTTGCAATTTAAGAAATAAGGGCAGTGAAATTCTACCTGCAATGGCAATATATAGGAATTTTCTTTAATAATATTATCTTGTGTAAAATTACACACTGAAATTTCTGTGCTATTCAATTCTGTGACAAATAAACCTGTATTTCAAAAATTCTATAAGGAGTATTCTTCTTTAGTATCATTGAAGCTTGAAGAAAGATATAAGAGGTTCATATACATCTTGCTTAGCATTTTCACCCATAACATAATCTGCATGTGCATAATCATTTCTATACTGTACTACAAGCTTATCTCCATCGTGATCTTTAAGACTTTCTAACAGAAGTTGCACATCTTTAACATCAGAAAGAGCATCAGCCCCTCCATAACTTAGGAAGAGAGGAAGGTCATTTGGAATTCTTGTCATGTTATATACTGGAGGAGTGGGCTGTCCATAGATTCTAGTATTCTCATCTTTGTTCTGGTAATCAAACATTGCTATGGTACCTTCTCTGATCACTGTGAAACCCATAGATAGGATTAAAATTCAATTCCCCTCATATGAAACAAAATATTCTTCTGTGATCAACAGCTACTTCTAGTAGAGTTATCAAAATCCGTACTACCTTTTTTTCTCATCAAGTATAGTATAGGATATATATTGCTATCATACATGGTATTTAAAACAGGGAAATAGGACCACTTACTCTGAGAAAGATGGATCATGTTCTTTGTTGCCGTTGACTGAGGCTCATGATCCAAAAAAATATTTACTATGGCAGGACTTAGACAGCAGTTTGGACCTGGAAGCATAATTGTGTAGAGGTAAATATAGATAATAACTGTTAAATATAGAGATTGAAGGCAGAGATATCAAACATCTGCTTAGGAACCTGCATACAACCTGTGAAAGCGGTCAACAAGTTGGTGCAGTCAATGGCAGTGCTCTTGCACATGTCCTTAAGAAACTTTACAACAGAGCCCCTACTCAAACATGAGAAAAGATGAAGTGAAACCAATCCTGATCTCACAATTGATTAGCATCACAAGATTATTCATATACTTCCTTACTTTGCGACATGGAAATATTAATAAAACTTCGCTTTCAATAGAAAATACAGTTTTAAGTCAGGATGGATTCCGAATCTGATATTTTTCCATCCATCAAGAATTTTGAGAAATGTCATGTTTTCTTACAACATAAAAAGTTTGAACTGTAAGGAAATAAGATAGCAGCCTTCTTAGCCATAGTGCTAAATAATAATGATAGTAGCAAGTGTTACTTACCCTCTCAGGTCAAATTCAAAGATTCCCAATTTGTACAATGACTGTTGGGCAGAAAACATGGATTTTCAGTGTCAATCTTCTGAGTTTTAAGCAACAACTTTATTTAATTCTTTAGTCTTTTTGGGTGAAAAGGAAACAATATATTTATTAACAACTACCTCTGCAATGAAGTTTTCAGCAGCATTTTTAGCTAGTGGTGAGGTCATCTGACCAACATAGGCAATTGGGCTAAGTAAGGCAGCTGACCTCAACATGTTCAGTAACTGATCTTTGGAAAAAGCAGCCAGTGCAACCAAAGTTCCCTAAAAAGAATCCCAACACTCTACATCAACATTGTATTGTAAGGAGAAGCCAAACACAAGAAGAGAAAGTGTAACATGTCAAAATTCACCTGTGAATGACCAACATAGTGCAGTTTTTGTCCAGTTTGATCATGCACATACTGAAATGTTGCTGGAAGATCATATGCAACTAATTCATCCCATGACCAATTCCAATAATCCTAAACAGTGAAACTGATATAAGCAATGGAATCAAATTGCTGACCAGAGAAATGCAGCAACATCTACTAGACAAAACTAACCGAGCTGTTAGTAGGAAAGAATGTATGTTGACGGCTGTATTTGGTTCCGCGTGTGTTAGCAAGCCAAACATCAAACCCATCATCTGCCAAAAGGAATGCAAGAGATTGATTTGTAGGTAGTAATAACCATGTTATACCATCCTGCAGCAACAACATTAGATTAATTTCCAACATCAACTACAAAAGGCCATGGAAAATAGCTGCTTTTGAAACAAATAGTAACCATGAAAAGCCCATGCTGTAGCAGAACTGGGGGCCTATTTCCTGGTAACCCCCTTGACCGACCACCTGAGATTCTTGGCATGCTGAGAATATAGCCATCTTTTGTAGTCACCTAAAAACCAGTACAAACATATAAGCAAGTCAGTAGCTTCTTCAAATCTTCCTGATTTCTGATCAGAACTGAAACTGATGCAGGCAAAGTAAAGTACCAAGTGTTCTTCACAAGTATAGCCTTGGGTCTTCACCATTGATGAGCAAATACCATCAGGGGAGGGTGGTGCCAATGCAGTAACTGTAATAGCACTTCTACTGCTGAGTGATAACAATTTTGCTCCAGTTGCAAGAGTTAAATCCCATAAGAGAATCACAAGTATTGTTGAGAGTGAAGTCTTGGCCATGTTCTGTTTCCTGGTACATTAACCTTCCCAATCCAGACATTATTTATACAAGCAGCAAACAGAATGATACAGGACAAAAAAGTATTCACATGAGGGCTTTTAAACCACTTTTTTGTCTATAGATTATGCTAGCGGTTCAAACAAAGCATCTGTGGGGTCTACTATGGACTTACTATTAAACTATAGTGAGTTTTGGATTTTATTGCCATGATTCCTTAACTTAACATGAAATGTGTGGATGGTTTTTCATTTAAGAGGGGACTACTGACCAGGCCAATGTGGCGCATATAAAAAGCCAAAACATGTGCACTGTAGAAAATATTTTGTAGTAGCTGCTATTTTGTGACAGTACAAAGCAAACAACGCCATGCCTCCAAATAAGCCATCAGAAACTCAGACCAGAAGCCTTTCTTACCAGAGACGAATGGATTTTATAGGTGTACCCAAGCAAAGGTCACTCTTCTTTCACATCACACCCAGAATAAATTGACAAACTTTAAATGCTATTCAATTGATAGCATCTTCTATAAACCAAAAAATCAAAATAAAAAATGATAGCCTCTTCGTTCTATTTTGCCAACCTCTCAAACTTGAATTTCCCAGCGACTAATCCATCCATTGAATTCTTCTTGGAAGAAAAATTTGTAGTTAAAAAATAAACTCTTTAGAACATGGTCATTCCACTTGAACATAAATTTAGAATCTGTTTGCTTTTTTCCAGTCCCAATTCCATTTTCTGTTTTAAAAAATAATTACAAAATTATTACCTTATTTTCATTTTGTTTCTTATTTTCAAATATTTGAACAACGGACAATAAAAACAACAAAAAAAATGTCGTTTACAATGATTCATGTACAAATCTTTGAATAACATGAAATACAATGAAAATAAGGTAAGAATTTTATAATTATTTCTAAAAATAGAAATGGAAAGAGGAAACATGAAACTGGAAACTAAAGATAAAGCAAATAAGCTCTTACTTTTCAGACAATTTTAAAACAAATAAAAGTTAATGAACCCAAGGTGGATATTGAGAAATATATTTGCCAAACCCCAAAATTAAAGGGATTATGAGTGTTACTTCCATTACAAATTTATTCATCAAAAGAAAATAGAAGTATCTTAAACACTCATCACATGAAGGATGAAGAATATGAAGCAAATCTGCAGGTCAAAATTGTATACATATCAGTGCAAATTCCGACTATAATTGGTCATAACTACATTGCTACTTTGTTTATCTAATTGAAAAGGCCTATCCAGGATCTGCAGCCATCTCTATCAGCATTGGTGCTTAAAAGAACCATTTTAATAGCACTAGCAAGACTAATGGGATTTTCCAGCTGTATGAGTGGTAGGTGCATCCTTCATAATTGTTTCAGATGTTTTCACTGTAGTATCTGGCACTTTGGATCTTGTTAGGGGTCTTCTAAGAAACTTAAATTGCCATCCTTTAGGTTGTATCTTCCCAAGCAATTGCCATCTTTTAGGTTTGATCACTCCTAGCATTTTCATCTGCTCCTTTTTGAACTTCTTAGTTGCATACCAGCTTCCACCTCGCCAACCCAAGCCATACCTGTACATCAGCAACAGTGAAAATTTAAAACTAGAAGCAAAATAAAACATTTAAATCCATTGATTGCAAAATATCAAAAGAAAATAAAAGTCAACATGTGTGACTTGTGAAGCAACGATATATTAAGAGAGGAGCCTTGGTCATGTCAAACATGTACACCAACACTCCATACACTCCTTATCCAAGCAATACTCCTACCTCTAACTCTAAATATCTTCCTGGCATGTTAAAACATATGCCATATAACATCGAAATATTTCCTTCCACTGGTTAATGAAGCACTAACACATTAAGACTGGAACCTTGTTCATATCAAAATAAGTTTGACATCTCACTAGTACTATATTTCGAACTTAGAAGCAACACTAATGAGGAATGATCCATGTCAGAAGCAAAGAGGCACTAGAGAAAATAAATGGATTGTGAATGAGATAAAGGGAGAAAGTAACATCTATAAGCGCCATCCCCCCTTCCTCCCACTCCCAAAGTCCTCTTCTCTCTTCATAAAGTTATAGCTAATATTAGTCTTTGCCATCTATTATTTCTGTTGTACTTCATGGAACCATTTCTGTATCCTTTTAGTTTTGCCATCCACATTCCTCCTTGTAGTGTGTGCATTTTTACCTTGCTGGCAGTGTCTCCATGCACTAACCAATGTACCGTGTATAAATAGTTCCACGTTACATAAAAGCAATGATCCAATATTTTTTTTTTCAAAATACATAAACTGCTCGGAGGGATTTAGACAAGGGCCTGTATGGTATGCAGCAAACTTGCTGGATGATGTTACGAGTTTCATAGAACTTTAAATATTGAACAAAAAGCCAAAAACAAATTTGCAGTAAGCTGAACGTGGGGGCCATAGACTCAATTGTAGGTTAACATTATAAAGGTTTTGGGTCAGCACAATTGCTTTGTGTTTGTCAGGATGACAAATTCAAACATTTCATAAATGTGACTATTAAAATTTAGTTTACTAACAAGCAAAGATTGACATGATAATTTCATCTGTTTCCAAATTTCCTTTAAAATTTCTGTGTATCTCCTTTTTTTTCTCTTTCTGCAATTTTCTCAAACATACTAGTTGGAAATTTGAGCCAGAACATTGGTTAATAAGGCAAACTACATACTGAACTATCACAAGTATCAAGCAGCCTAATTAATTGATAGGCTGCCGATGACAATTCTATAACCAGGACCTACCGCAAGCCCAAATGTACAAGGCCCACTTAGAATCACCTTAGGTGGGAAATAGGGAAGGAGGGTAGAGTCAGTTACAGGAGAGAGAAGAGGATTGGGTTTGTTATATAGGTAGGGAGGGGAGAAGGAAAGGCATGCAGAGTCTGTATTTTGGAATTAGGAGTCTAGGGTGTATACTCTGACTTGGGCAGAGAGAGAACCTTTTCTTCTCTGAGGAGTTTTTGCTCTGGGACTACAAGGGTTTCTCTTGTAATACTTCTTACCTTTTCAATCAATAATACAGTTTTTTGTTTCTCTTGAATTGGGTTCCTATCATTAATCCATGTAAACAGTTATACAACACTCAGAGAGAGAGAAGAGTCACAATGATTTGAATAGAGATTAAGAGTCAGTGAATCGGTAAGGTTAGGACCTTCTACTGTAATAACTAAGAGATATACACAATCAGCATCTTAACTTTGAATTGAATATTAACTTTATATAATAATTTGCTTCAGCTTTGTAGTTTTATTATCGTTAAAACATTTTAATTATAAATATTAATAATAACCATGCTGCAATCTTTCATGATTCTGGAAGCCACTGTACAACTCTCAATAATCGTCAATGATTTTTCCATCAACACTCATAATTTTATTAGTGCTCCACAACATAACAATTAATACTCTCACTCCACTTTTCTATTGTAACAACACAATATAAATACTAATATCTTCCATGACCCTTCAGTATTGCAGATTACAAAGAAAAGTATTTGAAACAAGGAACAAACCCAATAATTAAGGTGGTTCCAGCAGTGGCGATACAAGCAGGAATACTGCAACCTCCAGAACCAACAATGTCTTTGATTTCAGAGTGTTCAAGATTAGAATTGTGTTTCATCTGCCAGAAACAGAATACAGCATAAACACGGAATCAATCAGGGTAATGAATGGAGAAAAATCACGTACATATTGTTCTTGCAAATTCTGGCAATAAGAATACCGAATAAGAGGAACAATATCGCTATAATTCACAACTACTCTCTAATCAGAAATACTCTCTTTTCATTAGAATATAAAAGGACTTTGGTGGCCTCATTAAAACCTTCCCAGCCAAAAACCTTTTTCAAGGGAAAAAACCGGGGTAGGAAAAAGAGTACCACCCTTTACACAAATTTAACTAAAATAGACCTTCAGATGAGAAGCATTCCAAGTTCGTGGAATTGGCTTCCCTGAAAGTTCCTCCACCCTGTAGGCCCCATTTCCCAAACTCTCGACTACTCAGAAAGGTCCTGCCCAATTGGTTGCTAATTTCCCTTCAGCAGGATCCTTTCGAGTACTTCCCTGAAATCTCAATGCCGGATCTCCCATTCTAAAGCTTCTCGGTTTCAACATCGAATTGTATCTCTCCGCTATCCTTCTCTTACACACCTCTTCCTTAATCCGAGCTTCATCCCTGACTTCCTCTATTAGATCTAATTCTTCTCTCCTAACTTCTTCGTTATGTTCTGGGTGATAATACTCTCTTCGAAGGGATGGTTCTCCTACTTCTACTGGGATCATCGCATTTGCTCCATAAGCCAACCGAAAAGGTGTTTCTTTCGTTGTAGACTGTGGAGTGCAATGATAACCCTACAACATACTCGGCAATTCCTCAACCCACATACCCTTAGCTCCACCCAACCTTTTCTTCAATTCTCCGAGAATGACTTTATTAGCTGCTTCCGCTTGTCCATTAGTTTGAGGATGTTCTACTGATGAAGATCGTCTCTGAATGAAGAGATTGGCACAAAACTCTGTGAATACCTTGTCCGTGAATTGCTTGCCGTTGTCCGAGATAATTATTAAAGGAATCCCATACCTGCACACTATATTCTTCCAGACAAATTTTTGCACATGGTTGACAGTAATCCTCGCTAGTGGGTCAGCTTGTATCCATTTAGTGAAATAGTCAATAGCATC
Source organism: Echinosophora koreensis (assembly GCA_035048595.1). Classification (NCBI taxonomy): domain Eukaryota; kingdom Viridiplantae; phylum Streptophyta; class Magnoliopsida; order Fabales; family Fabaceae; genus Echinosophora; species Echinosophora koreensis. Next base: position 3,371,634 of record JAPCYP010000019.1, on the reverse strand, counting down.
AAGCAAAAACTTCACTTGCCCTCTCGCCATGGGGAATGGACCTACAATATCTATGCCCCACATATCAAAGGGCCATGACGGCAATATGCTATGCAACTCTTCCTGCTTTGCGTGCGGTACCACAACAAATTTTTGACACTCATCACAATTGTGAACCCACTCCAAGCAATCAGCCATCAACTTCGGCCAATAATATCCTGCTCGGATGACTTTCTTCACTAAAAGTTAAAACTCTACCCCATTATGCATTCCACAGATCCCTCTATGAACCTCGGCCATCACATACTCCCCTTGTTCCTTTGTCAAACATTTCAAATTCTGTGGAATGCATAATGGGGGTAGAGTTTTAACTTTTAGTGAAGAAAGTCATCCGAGCAGGATATTATTAGCCGAGGTTGATGGCTGATTGCTTGGAGTGGGTTCACAATTGTGATGAGTGTCAAAAATTTGATGTGGTGCAGCATGCAAAGCCAGAAGAGTTGCATAGCATACTGCCGTCATGGCCCTTTGATATGTGGGGCATAGATATTGTAGGTCCATTCCCCATGGCGAGAGGGCAAGTGAAGTTTTTGCTTGTTGCTATTGACTATTTCACTAAATGGATACAAGCTGACCTACTAGCGAGGATTACTGCCAACCATGTGCAAAAATTTGTCTGCGAGAATATAGTGTGCAGGTATGGGATTCCTTCAGTAATTATTTCGGACAACGACAAGCAATATACGGACAAGGTATTCAGAGTTTTGTGCCAATCTCGAAATTAAGAGATGATTCTCATCAGTAGAACATCCCCAAACTAATGGACAAGCGGAAGCAGCTAATAAAGTCATTCTTGGAGAATTGAAGAAAAGGTTGGGTGGAGCTAAGGGTATGTGGGTTGAGGAATTGTCGAGTATATTGTGGGGTCATCATTGCACTCCACATTCTACAACAAAAGAAACACCTTTTCGGTTGGCTTATGGAGCAGATGTGATGATCCCAGTAGAAGTAGGAGAACCTTCCCTTCGAAGGGAGTATTATCACCTAGAACATAATGAAGAAGTTAGAAGAATTAGATCTAATAGAGGAAGTCAGGGATGAAGCTCGGATTAAGGAAGAAGCGTGTAAGAGAAGGATAGCAGAGAGATACAATTTGATGATGAAAACGAGAAGCTTTAGAATGTGAGATCTGGTATTGAGATTTCAGGGGTGTGCAAGGATCCAGCTGAAGGGAAGTTAGCAACAAATTGGGCAGGATCTTTCCGAGTAGTCGAAAGTTTGGGAAATGGGGCCTACAGGTTGGAGGAACTTTCAGGGAAGCCAATTCCACTGCTTCTCATCTGAAGGACTATTTTAGTTAAATTTGTGTAAAGGGTGGTACTCTTTTTCCTATCCAGATCTTTTTTCCTTGAAAAAGGTTTTCGGTTGGGAAGGTTTTAATGAGGTCACCAAAGTCCTTTTATATTCTAATGAAAAGAGAGTATTTCTGATTAAAGAGTTGTTGTGAATTATAGCGATATTGTTCCTCTTATTCGGTATTATTATTGCCAGAATTTGCAAGAACACATACATACATAGGCAAATATTAGCATTAAAAATATGTGACATTATGAATGTAATACTACTCACAGCATGTTCAATGGATTGAAGCCTTTGATCAATTTTGGTTTCATGTAAATGACGCAAGGAGTACCCTGACCAAATTAATCAATCAAATAGACAATTAAGTGAGTGAGAGTTTGTTATTTATTGAATCATCGAATTCAAATTGGGAAAGAAAAAAGTAACAGACCGAACACAGCAGTGGCAACGGATGCAATGGAAGTCCCAACCGTAAACACGACACGATGCCTCTCAAACGTATCCTATTATGTAACAAACAATAACACATGAATGATATTTATCAAAATGAAATTCAATTGATGGAATGGAAGATGCGATGAGACAGGACACAAACCTTGGTCAAAAAATAAGTGTCCTTGACAGCAGCCCATGAATTGCGAGCTTTCTTTTTAACGTTAGGGGCCGACACAGAACCTAAGAATGAACTTCTTAGCCGCTGCATACCTCACTCACACTCACTGCATTCATTCACTTCATCAACCACAAACACCGTGTTTAGGGGTAAAAGGGTGGAAGGGAAAATAGACTTCCACTTATTTTATATTCCTCTGCTCTGCTTTTCTACTTGCTTCCCAAGAAAAAAATCACCATCCCATTTAACCTCCCCACGAAAATCTAGTGGAGTAAATAAAGGAATGGAATTTTTTAGTTTTATCAGTAAATATTGAAAATATTTTATAATTTTTTTTATTTGATGTGCATCAAGGATATTCCCCTGCCAATAGCAGGAGACTAATTCACTTCGAAACCTAAAAATCACCGAAATGTGATTTATCAATTCATGATTTATTATAATTTTTATCTCTTCTAAACTCACATTAAGATTTAAACTTCTGTCTGATAAAAAAAACATTAAGATTTAAACACTCGTGCTTATTTAGCTACAAACTCATTTTTTTGGGTAAATTAGGAAAAAAACAATTAGAACAAATAAAATTTACATAGAATCCATTAATATCAAAGTAAATATCATTTTGTCATATTTTAATCACACCACTTTTTACACCTAAATACTAGTTATCTATCATTTATTTATTGTTGTTTTCAAATTCAGAAATGTTTTTTTAATAACTGACTTAGACAACTATACGGGACAACCTATATAGTTGAACAGTGCAGTGCTACAATAGCACTGCACTGTAGCATTTTTTTTTAAACAAAATTTTGACTTCTTTTTTTTTTACAAAATTTTGACTTCTTTTTCTTTTAAATTTTGACTTTCTTTTGAAGAAATAATTTTATTTTATTTTATAAATAAGATTTTTGGTTAAGTATGTATAAATATCTGGTTAATCAGGTATAAATATCTGGTTAATTCAGTTCATTATCTAGTTAATGGGTGTTTTTGAGAAATAAAATTTTTGGTTACGTATGTGCAAATATCTGGTTAATCAGGTACAAATATCTGGTTAATTCGGTCCATTATCTAGTTAATGGGTGTTTTTGAGAAATAAAATTTTTGGTTAAGTATGTACAATTATCTGGTTAATCAGGTACAAATATCTGGTGAATTGAGTTCATTATCTGGTTAATGGCTTTTTTTGAGAAATACAATTTTGGTTAAGTATGTGCAAATATCTGATTAATCAGGTACAAATATCTGGTTAATTCAGTTCATTATCTGGTTAATGGGCTTTTTATACAATTTTGGTTAAGTATGTGCAAATATCTGGTTAATCAGGTACAAATATCTGGTGAATTCAGTTCATTATCTGGTTGATGGGTTTTTTTGAGAAATACAATTTTGGTTAAGTATGTGCAAATATCTGGTTAATCAGATACAAATATCTGGTTAATTCAGTTCATTATCTGGTTAATGGCTTTTTTTGAGAAATACAATTTTGGTTAAGTATGTATAAATATATTGTTAATCAGGTACAAATATCTGGTTAATTCAGTTCATTATCTGGTTAATGACTTTTTTTGAGAAATAAAATTTTGGTTATGTGTGTGTAAATATCTGGTTAATCACGTACAAATATCTGATTAATTCAGTTCATTATCTGGTTAATGGGTTTTTTTAGAAATAAATTTTTTATTTTTTTTTTAAAAAAGTCAAAAATTGTATTAAAAAAAAAAAGTACCACTACTATAGCACTACAGTAGCGAGTTGCCCCGTGGAAGTTGTCACAATAACAGCTGTCTTTCAAATTAGTGAAGTTTGATTTGCAAACAAGTAACCTGTTATCATTGTCCTTGGTAATATACACTTGCATCAATGCAAAAAGTTCCGCGGTAACCTACCTGATGTAGTCATTCTTATCACCATTGGTGCTCACGGGTCGGTTTGGTTCGGATTTACATGAAAAACAAATCTGAACCAATCAAAATCAATTGGTTCAGTTTGGTTCGGATTTGCAATTTTTTTTGTTAGGAAATCTAGACCAAACTAATCCAATCAAAAAATGGTTAGTTCGGATTGGTTCGGTTCGGATCCGACAAATATTAAATATTAAAATATATATAAATATTAAATATATAAATTATTAAATTATATATATAAAATAAAATATAAAAATATAAAAAGCATTAAAAATATATATATAATAAATATTAAAATATATATTTATATTAAAATATAGTAATTAGTTCGGTTTGGTTTTGTTCAGAACCAGAATCATTAAATCCGAAAACCGAACCAATTACCATCGGATTTGGTTCGGTTCAGTTCGGATCCGAACACACACAAAATCCTGAACCAATTTAATTGGTTCGGTTTGGATTCTCGGGTTCGTCGGGTTGGCCCGAACCAATGAACACCCTGGTTATCACACAGTAGCCCACCATAACATGTGTTTAAATAATTCCAATTAATGAAAAGTTTGCATAATCATCTATATATAAAAACAGTGTCATTCCAACTTTTTTTTTCCCGCTAACTTTTTTCATTCCTCAAAATTGTAACTTCAGCCTCTTTTTTCATTCCTAATTGTAACTTCCAGACTCCATACAAAATAACTTCTCAGATTAAAATAACTTCTCTTTCTATTCAAATTCAAAATCAAATAAAAAACCAACTCCCTTTTTTCAGTTTATCTCACCCACTATCACCCACTCATGCACTTTGAATGAATATCATGCAGAAGCTCTACAACCTCCCTCCGTTTCTATCTCATCCTCTTCCTCTCATTCTTTATTTTCTTTCTCTTTCTCTCTAATTTTCCTCCTCTTCTCCACCACACCATTTCCTCTTTCTCTTTTATTCCAATTTTTTCCAAGATACGAATTTGAAATCTATCACAACATCAACAAAAGATGTCTGATCTCTCACTCCATTTCTCTCAGACGTGGTATATGGGTTCTCTCTGCTGGTCACATCCTTTACTTGGTCTCTAGGGAAGTTTTTTCTCTCTCACGATAGATGTTCTGAGTAAGACTTATATATATATATTAAATATATTTTTTTCTGAGTAAGATTGATACAAAAATATATGTTTTTTTTTTTTTTTTGTTAATACATATCTTAGCATATCTGGATTTAGTTGGCTGCTTGCATCTATTCTGTTAAATAAAGACTTCTATCATCGTACCAAATAATTCAGTTCTCTATCTCTGTCCATCTTTTTTATACCCATTTTTTGGGTTTCTATAATTAATGAAATTTGTTATTATCATGTTCTTTTTCACTTTATCTCAAAAAATTAAGTCTTCACCATCTATAGATCTCCAAACAACATTATTTGATCTACCAGTAAGGTATGATGGCAAACATGTGACAACCCTTCATGGAGATGGTAAGATCAGCTACTCTTGATTCTTTATGTTATTTAAATTCTTAACTTTCATAAGATAATAATTTATATGGATAAGTTATTTTGTTCACAATTATTCTTATGTTGGCATTTCAGTTGATGATTGGAGCATGCTTCAATAAGTTAGTTTATTTGTAACATTCAAGATTTGATTATCGTTTACTAAATTAATTGCTCGAAATCATGTGAAATATATGTTTGATCACTACAATGTTCTACCTCGATGTTTTAGAATTTCTAGAGATAAGTGTCAGGATAAGTTTCAGAATGAAAAGAATCAAGCTTTGAAGTTGAAGCTAATCCATAAGAGGGATAATGATAGAAAAACTTATAATCTTCCCACTCTTTTAGAAATGGCAGCTTTAATCCAAATTTGAAGTGGCAGCTCTAATGTAAAGTTTAGTTAACATTTACAACCTTTGTCCATGATTAAATGATATAGAAAATCTTTTTGTTATCTCATTCTTCAAGATTTTCATATATATAAATCAAATGCAAGGATTCACATTAGCTCTCGGTATGGGTTCAGACTTTCATTTCATTTAGATTTGCTTATATTAAGTTAGATAATGAAATTGACTTGCGCGTCCTTGCAGTTTAAGTTGTTTATGTTTGACTTGCATTTGCTTATTTTCTTTTATGGTTGTCTATATGTCATATTTTAATTTTAATTTATTATCTGCATAGTATGTTTAGATTGGAAATCATGTTTACGTAGCTAGCTGGAATAAATTATAGAGTAGTCTAGCGTGTCATCACTTGCATTAGTATGAATTATATGACAATAACATTTTTAATGTTAACTTCACTTTCCCTTTATGAATACAGAGGCCCTGTGATCTTGCTTAGAGCATGATGTAAATCTTTTATGTGACATTGAAAGACTCTCCATGACTGTTACATATCTGAAGATATATCACTTTAGATTTTTGTTTCAGTATGATCATTTAAATTAATGGCTTGGAATGCATATTTGGTTGTCTATGGTATCCATACCCCAGCTTCTGGATATTGATTTTGTAACTAAATAAATACATTGAAGTTGATGAGATTATCAGATTTTATACCCCAGCTTCTGCATATTTTATATTTTATTATATAGTATTAGATTGATCGGTTTTCTTCTTTTTCTGTTTAGTAATTTATTCTGAAAATTTTCTTTTTGGCCTTCGCTTTTGTTCTCTAACTCTGCCCTTCTTTTCTTCTCTCCTCCCGCGATTTACATTTGCTCAGCTCACTGCAGGTTGTTTGAATGTGAGAATTTATTAATATTATCTATAACATGGACTAAGATGTAGCATTTTTCTTTCCACAACCCATATCAAGATGATGGTGATATTCTTTTGTTCATAAAATATCACCTCAGTATTCCTCAACTAAGATTTTGCCAAAGATAAAGGAGGAGGGGTATTAGATTGAATTAATATTTTTGTTGCTATGTAGCAAATTACATGTATTGTGAAACAATCATCAGGATGTTATGCATGCAAGTGTTTGTTAAGCTTTTGTTGTGTATTTTGTAGGTGAAAAGTTCTTTAATTTGCTATGCTTTTGTTGTATACACTATATGTGAACTTATGTAATGTTAACATGATAGTTGCACAAATTTGAATTGATATAAAAATATCCTTAAATATTTAATTTATTTTTGTTAATGCTTTTTGTAACCTATTTACTACTACATAAATCAAAATACTTGTTTCATATGCTAATTTATTATGGAATTATAATCAATATAATCATTTTAATATACAAATATTAATAACAGATAGCATTCACATACTTAAATTATATATAGAATCAACATTTAAAATAACAATTTCGTATACTTTTACACCCTGTGCAACACACGGGGATTCAACTAGTTTCCTCAAAAGAAAGGACCAAAAGGCTAAAGTTTGAAGTATAGATCCGTCTATATCAACAAACAGCACAATAATGAATCATACGAATAACTTTCGAATGAGTTTGTTCAAAGAGAAACCTCTCACCCCAAACACGGCTTCGTTTATACTTTCTACTATCTCCCATAGAATCATAAGGAAGAGAAAATTATAGGAATTAGTGAGCCGATGAATTTAGTGGTAACAGCGAAAACGTTTAAATGCACAGTGAACATTCTCACTAACAATGCACAAATCCTCCTTTGCTCAAAGAAATAATTAAAACTGCAAATAAAAAATCGAAAGAAATAAGTATGCAAAGCAAATAGTTTTTTTTGGATAGATTATTCTAATAAATTTTGATTTTAATGTATTGTTAATGTAAATAAAATTTATTTGCATATAATGATTTGTCGTTAATTCTACATTTGACAAGTCATGTAATTATTAACATAATCTAATTCTTTAAATAACCCATGAAAAAATCTGTTAATGTATAGATAATTAATTATGAAAAAAATTGATAATAGATTTTTCAAAGTTATATAAAAATAAGAGTATAAAAGAAGTATAAAATCTTGTTGAAACCTTTTAATAAAAATCTGTTTTGAAAAAAAATAATTATCAGAATACTTAACCTGTTATAATGAAGCTCAAGCATCACGGGGGAGGGAGCATGATGTTACCAAGCATACAAAAATGAAACAAATATCCATTATTCAAATCATCATGTCTATCAATTATTATTTTGTGAGCAATAATGTCTTCACCAAAATTTCAAAATGCAGAATAATGCCCTTTTGAACCTATCTATGATCCTTGGCCACAAGCACAAACAACCGTGACCAACAGCAAGGTATCTTAACCTCAGTCTCATATTTTAACAAAGCGAACATCACTCTGACCAAATGCTGTTCCACAAGCAGGACACTTGCGGTGCCGCAGCTCTAGATTTCTCTGTATGCATGGACTGCAGAACATATGACAGCACTTCACAATCACAACCTGCCAAATACAGATCAAACACTCTTAGGTGTTGCTGTTGCAATATCGATTTAGATCCTCTAAAGTGAGCGTGCATTAGAGAGGGTATAAGAAAATCAATGGCTTAGAATTTTATAAAATACAAACAACTGGACCTATCTAATTTCTTTTATTTTATATGCCTTCAAATAGAATAGATAAAATGCAATTCAAAGAAAAAACATGTAAAATCAGCTTGATATTTTCTTCATTTAGAAACAATTGTGATAGTTGACACAAGTCAAGTCAACTAAAATGAAGGCAAGAACTGTAGTTGTAAGTGGTAAATTTTCACCTCCTTTGGACGATCATAACAGACAGTGCACTTTATCATGTCTTTGCAACCCTTTATTTCATCTTCGAGTTTTTGTATTGCTGTCGCTCCAGTTTCAGAACTCAGCTCAGCGATTTGGCGGTTCATTTCCCTGAGTTCTTCCTCAAGCTTCTCCCGTGAACTCCTGCATAGCATAATGGGATCAATTTGAGGTGAGCCACTTGAGATGAGAGTGCATTTCATAGAAGATAATATTTTCCCAAAGTCAACTGTCTATCAAATGCAGAAAATTAACACAGATCTTATTTAGTGCAAATTTTGCGTGAAAGTTTCCAGAATTCAGACACAGCAAAACGGACAACACACTAAGACGATAGCACTTGCTTTTCCCCTATATGAGTCAATAAGTATACTGCTCTCAAATGATGGAGTAGTTTGATATTGTGTTTGCCAAAATATGCCATCTTAAAATCTATATGATTAGCCAAACTTTTGAGTTTCCATTTTTCATTGACAATAAACTTTGAGCTTTTCATAAGTTGGTATGATTTCATGCAAACTAAGCCACCCTGGCCCCCCAGATAGTATGATATACAGATGTAGAAACTTTTGATCAAAATTTGTGCCTGATCCAGACTTAAGAACACCAAACTCCTTAGAAACAAATGTACCTTTCACTTTCCAATTCCATTTCCATAGCTTCCACATCTTTCTGAATAAGATCGTATTCTTTCTCTGAAGAGGAAACACTAGACTTGAGCCACTTCAACTCCTTCTCGGCATCAGCCAATTCCCCCCTTGCAAATTCCAGGGTGACTGCTAGGTGTTTTTCATCTTGAGTAGTTTTGATCGCTTCCAATAGAAGAGCTTTCATCTGCAGGATTCAAATTATTGGTTACAACAGTACGCAGCAGCAATGTTGTCCAATGGAATAGCAAAAATAAAACATAAAATAAATAAGTAGGGGGCCAGGCATCAGGGGAAGTTGGACCTGCTCTTCACTGTGTGCAATCCTCATCTTTGAATTTTCTATTGAAGCATTAAGTTGTTGAAGTTGCTTTGCCAAGGCTTGCTTCTCAGACAGTAAAGTGCTATGCACTTGTCTTGTTTTAACACTTTCTGATACAAGCTGCATTAAGTTTCCAAGATGATAAAAATAAGGTCTTACTAACCAAAAATGGAATTATTTCATTAAAGCGCAAATAAAGCAGTTTTTAACAAATAGCATGATTTTCTATGCAAGTTAAGCTCTTGTTTGGATTGAGATTTTGTCCTTGACAAAATCAATTCCTCCAGAAGAAATTCATGGTGGCGGAAAAAATAATTTTGCCTCAAGTATTTTGCCAAAATCAATTATCACAAATTTCTAGGTTGGTCCACAGTTGCTTCTAGGAGATGCGGCCGACCAATTCTCCAAAAAATTTCCTAATATTAGTTATATTGAGTGGGACTTGCTTATACTTTATATAAATCCTCTTACGTAATTTGACATTAATAAAATGATTTTTCTTTACAATAACCAAATAAAGTAAGAGTTTAATTCAAATTACGATGTCATTATAATCTTTTTTACACTATTAACCAATCACAAATCATAATGTGTATGACTTTTTAGGTACTTATCATAAAAGTCAAATATTTTTAATGATGTCATGTGACAATTCAAAATTGATTGATAATGTAAAAAATCTTTACACTAAAAGTGCATAACAATTAAATCCGACTAATTTCTCACGAACAATTCATACAAAACCAGTTCTTTAAAATATTAACATATAATTTTTTCTAAATATTCAAATATATTTCTTATCTAAGAATCGATAAAGAATTTAATATATAAGTGACAAAGTCCAAACATTAATTTTTCATCAACCTGATTAGCAAAAACCTAGACAATAACCTAGCAATACTGGAGTAGTGCCAAGTAAAAATGGTGGAGATCATAGCAAGGCAGCATTTACTAAAGATAAATAAGACATACCTTAATATTATACTCATCCCTCTCAGTCACCTGCTGCAACAGATGTTGGTGCTGTGTCTGCATATCTTCATATGCTTGACCAATAGTCTGCAGGAAAGCAATCAATTATATTACAAGAAAACAGAGTTACAGCATACCCATCACTTACTTTGCAGTTCATCCAGAATGAGGGGGAAGAAAAGTCCAGAGAGATAGCAAACCTCAATTTCAGATATATAAGCCAGTGCCTCGGTTTCTTTAATTTTAATAGCCTCAGTCAGCTCCAAAATATCTCTGAATATGGACAGATACGACACAGAAAAGGCATGCATCAACAGATTAATAAACAATGGCAGTTTGTACAATCATTTATTCCATTCATACAAAGGCAAACAATACCAACCAAAAAAAAATTAAAAATGCATTTTGCTTCTATCTTACATAGCAATATTACAAAGTGAACTGAAATCACTGCATCAAACAACTGATACAAACAAATAAAAAGAAAAAAGAAAACTTTAACACATTCTTATGATTTAGATCACATAGATGTTTCAAAATCAATTTCTGATTTTCATTAAGACTGTATACAACATCTAAGTTGAACTATTTTTCCTCAAAAAAAATGCCACAAGGTTTTGTAATTTATATATCATTACAGACATCTCAATCAGGTTTATAATGTAATTATCTGTACTTATGCAGTGTTGCTTCTTTAAAACTTAATTTTGAAATATTTACTACACCATAAATTTATGATAATACTTTGTTCAATTAAACCTTTGGTTCTCAACCTTTTTCTTTCTGCACCATATGGCTAAATCTATAAGTTACTTTTATTTTCTTATCAAGACTGGATGCAAATGCAACTACTTCAACTCTGGCCTTTGCCAAATAACCACCCTGTAGCATCAAATTTGGCAATTATTCCAGATGAGAACTACTGGCACAACGCAATAAATATGGTTTCATTTAGAAACTAGGTGGCGCCACAAACTCATTCAATGATAGAAACTTCTTGGTATTTGGGCTTTAGGCCTAACTCAACACCACAAAACCGGCTTGTAAGATGAGGACTGCCCAAGCTTTATAAGCACTACTTTGGCCATATCTCTAAGCGATGTGGGACTAAACACACCCCTCACACTCAGCACAATGAAGGTGCTGAAGGCTGCAATGAAGGCAGCCCAAACTTGCCGCAATTAAGGCGGCTAGGGGTGAACCGCAATTAAGGTGGCTTTCCAACATCCCCTCACACCCAGGTCCAATGGGCATGGAGCGTGGATGATGCGGGTAACCCAACAACGGATCTGCGATAGGCTCTGATACCATCTTAGAATTTGGGCTTTAGGCCTAACTCAACCCCACAAAACCGGCTTGTAAGGTGAGGACTGTCCAAACTTTATAAGCACTACTTTGGCCATATCTCTAGGCGATGTGAGACTAAACACAGCCCTCACACTCAGCACAATGAAGGTACTGAAGGCTGCAATGAAGGCAGCCCAAACTTGCAGCAATTAAGGCGGCTAGGGGTGAACCGCAATTAAGGTGGCTTTCCAACAAGACTCAAATGGGGCTCTTGCAGACACATCCTCCCAAGGCATGCAGCCAACATAGAGCACTAGAGCAGCACCATATATTTAGCCAAACAAGACAGTCCTTCAACTCTACATAAAATTTAACCCACCTCCCCTCCACTGCTCATCGCCAGAAACCTCTCACCCCAAATAAACAACCACAAATATGGGTTTAAAAGGAAGGAGAAAAATAATAGACACTCTCCACCAGTTTGTCAACTCAGCAAATTCAAAATCAATGTAGAAGTATACATAAATATACAAACCTCTCAGATGCATCCAGCTCGGCCCTTAAGTCCTTTAGTTCAGCTTCCGCAATAGAAAGTCTTTGTTCACAGGCAGCTTCAGCTTCTTTAGCAGCTTTTACTCTCAACTCTAGACTATGGTCGTCTAGAGCATTTTTCAGTATTTCAGCTTGAGAGCGAGCTTTATTTTCAGATTCTCTAATTTCCTCCAAAGTGCTGAAATCCAAGTTTTATAGCATATTAAGAATGATTCATTCAAGCAGACAGAGGGGGAAGTTGTTATGAATGCAAAACAAATTCCCTAGTCAGTTACCATCTACAACTAAACGTTCGCGGTAGGTTCAATTTCACAGTAAAACCTTAACAAGTTGAGCACATGAATGGAAACATACTAGAGAAACAATTGTCTCAACACTTTTCCTTGCCCAAAATATTAAAGGCAATGCAAACAAATTTAATTATTAAATATAAAAAATCGGCCTAATTGAAATAAGCCTTTGTTATCCACCAGGATAGAATGAATTAGGGCATGAAAGTAAGATTTGCAAAAGAAAGGGATGGAACCATTTGAGGACAAAATTTGAGGCATCCTATAATTAAAGTTCCTGAAGACAGAAATGAATGTAAAGGAACAATGGAACTCTGTATAGCATTAAAGCAAGGGGAACATAAAGCAAAGATGAAAGGCAATACAAGGAACAGAAACCAGAAATAAAGGGACTTTCCTCACCCAGAATCCTCCCCAACTTGAACACAGGAGATCAGGGACCATCACCAGCTTTATTTAAATATGATCAAGGGAAGAAAGGAGGGATAACACACAAACAAGCATCCTGAGACTAGTATGACTACTTTAACTCTAGGCAAAGCATCATACTAAATTCGATTAAGTTACAATTTAATCATATTCTACCTAAGAGGGTTTTCCAGCTAGCTATGGTATGAAATGCATACCAGCCATTATTTTTCATAACTTCATCCTCAAAATTCATGTTATCATCCGAAACACAGCATAGAGTAAAAAGTGAGAAAAGCACCACAAGCATATAAGCATTTACTTTAGAAGAAATTTACCCCATAAATTTAACTACATGAGAGACTCTTGCCACCATCTTAACAACCACGAATTAGCATACCTTTTTTCATACTTCTCATCGCCATGCATATCTGCAATGGTTTCTAACTCCATGTTCTCCTTCTGTAACTTTTCAATCTGTAACGAAGCATCTTAATCAGTTATTTGTATAAGATTAGTTACTAGTTATTAGTTATATACAATCTATGACTTCCAAAATCACAGTGGGGATAGTGTTTGAGAATCTTGGAAAACACAGGTGGATATACACATTCAGAACTCACAACAAAAACAAAGGCAAACATTTGTAGTCGGAGCTGACTGAGTCATACACATACTACAGATTCAGAAAGTAATAAGTGGCACACAATCAAATCAATCTCAAATGAGAAAACTGAGAAGTATTACTGTCATACCACAAAGGCAAAGAAGAAGAAAATACATGCAGATAGAGGAAAACACATAAAGGTAAAGACAAGTGTAGACTTACCAATGCCTTTAAAGACTTGATTTCCAAAACCTGTTCAGCAGATTTGTTTGCAAGGCTTGTAAGTTCGCTTGTCTGCTTCAAAACAAAGGAATTAATAAACCATAATGCCAAAAAAGTGTCTGTTGTGTGTATTTAAGGGCAGGAACTTCTGCCTATAAGCTCTTGGAGTACGCTCCAACCAACATCATTTCTTTAGTCATTAAATTCAATTAGGTTTAAATCAAAACAAAACAATATCTCTGGTTTGGTCCATAACCACATTTTATCTACACCAACCATAATTTATGTTTTGTTCTAGAATTACTTGCACCAAAATGGGATTTTTTTTCGGTCACTTTCAATAATTTAGCATACATATGAACTACATAATACATATAGAAATTGACATTTGGAGTTACAATGCCTATTGGAACAATCAACAGCTTTGCAATATATATTTACTGGATTCAATAACATGTTATTTTACTTTTTCCACACCTGAAGTCAAAAGGAAATTCACTTGAGAGGTCATACTACAGATATATTTAAAAACAATACTTGTGCCTTTTCAAAACAGCTTGAGCTTTTAAGCAAATGGTTTCTTGACATTTGACAACAAAAATTAAGATGGCTAAAGACTTATGCTTTCATGGAACCCGAATTCCCTACAAAGGTAACTAAGTTGAGGATATAACAGACTCAAACTAACTAGATACATTTCTGTAAAAGACCCATCACTAGGTGAGAAAGAATAGGAAAGGGCACAGAATATTGGATCAGTTTGTTAGAAGAACCTTCCCACTCAACAATGCTCTTAATGAATTCGCTTTCTCGCGTAATGATACAGCCTCATGAGCTGCATCCTTCCATCGCTTCAATTGAGCATCGATCATCCCCATTTCATTAGATAAAGCAGAAGCCATCACTTGAAACTCGGATTTGACATCTTTTCTCCCTGAAACATGTAATATTGTAAGAAACTAAGAGATCCAATCATATGGCACTGCAGTTCTAAACACAGAACAAGTGATATGCTGACCAGTATCCTGTATAGCCTCTTCCATCTTAATTTCAAGATCATTCTTTTCATTAATACACTTCTTCAACTGAAGCTCTAGCTCTTCAATTCTATAGTCAGAATTGTCAATGTTATGCCTTGCAGTATCAGCAGACTCCAATTTCAAATTCAGTTCCTTCTCCCATCTTGTAACATGAACACTTCCAGCCTGAAGATGCATTATAAAAATAAATTGAAAAAGAGGAAACAACAAATATACAATTACAATCAAACTGTTGAACATCTAAGAATAAAAGGAAATAACTGTTAACCTGCAGAGACTCTGTCAACATTTTATACCGATCCAATTCAGCAACCCAATGTTGAAGTTGATCATTTGCCAAAGAGTATATTCGGGAAGAGCGTACATATTTATCATCATTCAGTTCATTCTGTAAATAAGCATACATGAAAAGCAACTTTTACATGGAACTTTAGAGTGAATGCATCTTAACTATTCAAGAAAATGTGTCAATACTATCATCATAGATAGATAATGCAAACTTACAAACCTGAAAATCTTCCAATTGCTTTGACAAGATTTGATGGTCTTTCCGTGCATCTTGAAGCTCCGAAAGACGATCAGCATCCACTATCTATGACATTGTGCAAGCGTGTATCTTCATTAGATAAAGAAAAAGGACAAAGGAACGACAGAAGGAAAGAAAATCACACAACAAAACCTTTGCTTCATCGATGGAATCCTTCAACTCTCGCAAACCCATGGTCTTGTCTGCAGGCTTTTCAGGAGACAAGTTTCCATTCACTGCATCTGCACCATGGGAATGCATCCCGGCTGCTGCATCCTTTTGCATTTTCAGATTGACTAGTTTTCTTCTACTTTCTTCAAGTTCAGCCAAGGTCTCATCAAGCTCACCTTTCAGTATGAAGAGATGAAACTCTCAGCGCCAATTTATAATTTATAAAAACTCATCAACCAAGAGAAAGCAGTCACGATTTTTCAGTGGCATAATTACAATTCTCTCCCTACTCAGCACACGACCGCAAAACCCTCATCCTCAATTGAGGCTATTATTATTTTTTAATTAAATTGAGGCCCAATGCACGAGGCTCCCACCTGGTGGGGTTTGGGGAGGGTAGATGTACGCAACCAAGGCTTTGAACCTGTGACCTCCAAGTCACGAGGCAACATCCTTACCATTGCATCAAGGCTCACCCTCTATTATTACGTTTGAATTATATTGAAATTTTACAATAGCTTTCATTATATTTCAATTCATCAACTTTATAATGTGCATGTACCATTGGCTTATCCTTTCTTATAACTGCCTTTTCCTCCCATGCAAAAAGTACGCCTAAGCTTTCCATCACATTAAAAGAATTTAGTTTGTCATCAGCCTATATATTTCCTCTAGAAAAAATTGGCTCAAGCTTTCCATCACTTAAAAATCATAAAAAAGAATTTTGGGTGTGTAAGCTTATGCCTGTTTTTCATATTACTTTAAAGTTGTGTTTGGAATAATTTAAAATTTGATTTGATTTAATTTATAAATTAATTGTCATGTTTTGAACTCATTATAAAAAATGGGATTTTAATTCATTTACAAATCAAATTCCATGTTTGGAACACATTAAAGATGAATTGAATTGATTTTATATCAGTAATATATTTTATTACCCCTACTTGGAAAAGATTAAATGACTTAACTAATAAGGTAAATATGACAATTCCCACAATCCAACAATTAAAACTAAAATAAATCAAATCCAACCAAATTAATATTAGTATTTTTTTTTTTATGTCTACTTAGAATAAGATTAAATGACTTAACTAATAAGATAAATATGTCAATTCCAACAATTAAAACTAAAATGAAAACAAATCTACTCAAAGTAAATCAAATTTAAGTGGATTTCTATTTATATACAGCTAGAATAAGAAGGATTTCAAAATCAAATCAATTCCTATTTTATAGATTTCCAAAAAAAAAACATTTATAAATCAAACCAATTCATAAAATATTTCATTCCAGACATACTCTATCAGATTTTCTTCCATTTTCTATAGTTTTAATCAACACCAACTAATTCAAAACTGCATGCCTTGTCATCAGTTTTAAATGACCGTCCCCACTGCAGAGTGCCAATCTAATCAAAGTGATGCTCAAAATATTGACTTCTGGTTCTACTTAAAATCAGATTAACTAGATGTAATAGGTTCCCCAATTTCACTTCAGAAGCACCTTTGGTTTATCTTATGAAATAGTACAATTCATCTACTAATAAAATATTCCAAATGAACATCATTCTGAATAAAGAAACTAACCATTCATCAAAATCAAAGCAACAAGAAATGAACAACAATGCGCAGAAGACGGATATTCATCGTACAGTTATAGCAGTAAGAGATACCAGATAAAAAAATTTAGTAACCACCCCCATTATGGTCCTCTAAAGATTTTTGAAACATCAATTTGTTCCTTGAAATATTACATCAACGTGGTCCTCAAACGATACTTGTTGACATTAAAGTAGTACACAAGTTATTGTTTACGAGGACCAAATTAGTGCCATGCGCTGACCGAAAATCCTCATTTGAGGACCACTTTGATGTCGCTAATATTCCACAGACCAAATTGATGTTCGGAGAATCTTTCAAGAACCAATTTGGGGAATTATTCCTATATCACATAATATTACCACTTATAATTACAAAATATCATTAAACACAAGGAAACCTTCCTTTTTCACCTATGCCACATTAACCCTTTAGAACCATATAATATTACATTTAACATCATTAAAAATAAACAATATGTTATTCTAAGATTCACAATAACTGAAGTAGTTTAAACAAAAAAGAAAAAGAAACATTTCAAAGACCTTCAAGGCGTCTAATGTCAGATTGATCTTGTGAGCACCCACTAACATAATTTTGAATGCCAACAGCATACTCTTTATGCTTCACATAGAGAGCATCAATCACTTCACGTAAATTCTGTGCATCCTCTTTCATCATGTCATCAATCTTAGACATTTGGATAATAGCATCTGCAATCCCGAGAACGAGTAACCATAACAGATCATTTATACAATCTACCTTAAACAATCCAACATCAAAGATATCTAGAAGAAAAATATCAATTCAATGATTAACATAAACAATATAACTCAACAATCGGATAGCACATCAAATGTTTTTGACCTTCTGAAGATAATTCTCCATGCAAAACCTGGGCTATACTTTTTGTTCTTTCCCTCTGTGCATCAATGGTATCTTGAAGGAGTTTCAACAACTCCAATGTAGATGACTGACGCAAAGCAAGGGCTTTCTCAACATAACTGTTGATCTCATCATTATTGTTTCCTTCAACAGAATCTTTCTGGATTAATTTGCATAGAAATATATCCTCCGCAGGACACAAGGGAATTGAACCTAGAGAGTAAGTCAAGTCAGTCTCTTAAATTTTCTTAATATTGCATGAATGAACTTGGGGAAAAAACAAAAAACAAGACGACAATATATTGGATATAATAAACAACGAAAATACCTTGAGGATTATCAAGATTATCCAGAGTTTTCAGAGCATCCTGGCCTCTCCCAGCTCGTATGCCAAGAAGAACCAGATCATTAACCAACTAGAAAAGCACATAAGAAAGTTAAACCGATGCGCGTATCCATCCAACAGGAATATGACAAAAAGTGAAAAGGAAACATGCACTACTTTTTATGGCAGCATTACTTTGAAAAGGGAAAAATAAATAAATAAACTGAATGGGCAGAAACAAGAGCATGTGATGATAAAGAATAACCTGAATCCAGGAATGGTTCATTGAAATTAACAAGCCATCATAAGCATTTTGCCTTTCTTTTAATTGTCTAATTTTTTCTTCAAGATCATGCAAAACATTTTTCTGGGTGTCTATCTGTTGAACAAGCTGCTGGTTCTGGAGCTGTAAGGCTCCTGCATCAACCTGGAGAGAGCATAATCATTCCCCGTTATGCAAGTAAAGCGTATAAATAATTAATGACCCAAAAATCCCATTGCCTGGATAGAGTAGTTATAGCAATAAACAAGAAACCAAATAGTGCTTCGTCTTCTTTTTTCTTTTTTTATACATCTAAAACTCTATCTGATCGCCTCAAAAACCATAAATCCCTTACCCATACATATACATTTCAGTTTAAAAAATATACAATTTTTTTTAAAAGAAAATGAAGAATTCTCAATGACATGAAACATCCCTTTTCAGAAAAGAAAAGAAAAAAGATCAAACACAACAACTAGAAAGTTTAATCCCAATAACTCCATCATCTAATCAGATATAATATAATGTAACAAATCACAAGGCATCAAAATTCAATCTTGCTACTCTTGACAGCCCTAGTTAATAGCAAATGATCACCAAGCACATTCAAATTGCTACTCCATCCCTTGTCTTAAAAGAGCACAATTCATTATGTGCCCACAAGACCAAACAGATCAAAATACACAATTGCACACCCAATTCAATGCAAGCACTGAAATTCACAATTAAATTATCAACAGAACAGAAAACATCACTGAGAAACACACACACTCTCACAGATATATATATATATATATATATATATAGAGAGAGAGAGAGAGAGAGAGTGAGAGAGAGAGATAAAAGGGTTACGGTTTTGTTGTTGGTAGGAGAGTTGGTGGAGTTTCTGGCCATGCGGGGAGAAGCAGAGGGGACATGAGGCCTCTTCTGGTCGGGTTCGCTGTAGTCGGAGTCTTCCATTACGATTCTGAAATTTTGAACAAAACCAAACAAGGCATTAGGAAAAGCTTATTCTCAAGAATCAGCATGAAAACAACAGAGTTAGAAGGAAGAAGAGAAGAAGAGAAATGGAGACACAGAACACAGCAGACAACTTACAACACAACACAACACAACACAACAAAGCAGCTCTCTGCTGTTTTACTCTAATTTAACTTTTTGAGGGTCATAACAGTGTCTCAACTTTGACACTTATATATTGTAAGAAAAATAATGCCCTAATATATATTAATAAAAATTTGATATTTCAACAAAAAAATAATAATCATTTTGCCATGTTTTTATGAGAACACGAAGTATAAAATAAAAAATTCAGTCCCTTAATGAATAGTTTATTTTATAATTCCGTCATATTTTAATTATTTTAAGATTTATAACAAAGTAGATATCGTATCCGTGAGACACACGTAAGTAAATATTTGCTCACAAATAATAGAATATACTCAATTTACGTGTAATGCACGGAAGTAAAATATATCTTATGAATAACGGTAATAATGTCTATATATGTAAGCATGTAATTATAAAACAAACAAAAAAATATGCAATATATTAAGATACGTGCTCACGAATAATAGTATAATATTTATGCTAACAAATAATAGTATAACCGCATCGTCTTCCTCCACCATGACAGCCACTCACACCACCTTCACCGTGAAACTCATCACGATAGGTGCCTAAACACCAATTTTTGGTGCAAAATTGGTAATTTATGAAAATAGTTCTTGTGAGGGTCTGTTTGATTTATTTTTCAGTTTCATGTTTTTATTTCCTGATTTCAAAAATAATTATAATAAAAAAATTACAAAATTTTCACCTTTTTTTCATTCATTTTCTTGTTTTTAAGATTTGTACAGGAAATTAAAAAAATGACATATTGTATCAACAAAAATAAAAAAAATAAAAATTGCCATGTTTTTATGAGAACTCAAAGTGGAAAATACAAAATTTTAGTCTCTTAATTAATAGTTTATTCTATAGTTACGTCATATTTTAACTATTTTAATATTTATAACAAAGTAGAAATCGTATCCATGTAATACACGTAAGTAAATGTTTGCTCACAAATAATAGAGTTTAGTCAATTTACGTGTAATGCACGGAAATAAAATATATCTTATGAATAACGATAATTAGGTCTATATATGTAAACATGTAATTATAAAACAAACGAAAAACAATTCATGCAATATATTTAGATAAGTGCTCACAAATAATAGTATAATATTTATGCTAACAAATTTTAGATGATGTTACTGGGGCTTCCATACCCCGTTTTGTTGTTGTTTAATTCTTTTGTTTTTTGGGCCTTAGCCCCGTTGCTTATCCAAAAAAAAAAAAATACATAATAACCGCATCGTCTTCCTCCACATTGACAGCCACTCAAACACCACCTTCCTCCATAGGTACCTAAACACTGATTTTTGGTGCAAAATTGGTAATTTCTGAAAATAGTTATTGTGAGGGTTTGTTTGGTTTATTTTCAGTTTCATTATTTTATTTCCTGATTTCGAAAAATAATTACAAAAAAAAGAGTTTTAATCTTCATGAATACGAGTTCATTTTGTTTTCATCCCTCTAGATTTTTTTTTGTCACGTTTTGATCAATCAAAAATTCTAAACTTCTGGATTGGGTCCCTACTGTCCATTTAAGGGGTGATGTGGCAAAGCCACGTGGCCAATAATCAGGGACGGACCCAGGTAAGGCAAATTGGGGGCAGCTGCCCCTAGTAAGTATTTTTTATTATTATATTAAGTATTAGATTTTTTTTTTTTTGCCCGCACTAAAAAAAATTATATTGCCCCCATTGCTATACAACCCTACTCTAAATAACACTAAAAATATTGTCCTCATTGTTTCGCAACCATATTTTACATAAGATCTTTTATTTTTTTAGTATAACTTGGTCACATACATAAAGAGATATTTTTTATAGTATTGAAAATGAAAAAATACACAGTAATCTCAAAGTATGAAGACACGTAGACAACAATTATAATTTATAGAAGTTAAAGTGTCTTCAATTTTATTGGTATAAAATGATATACTGTTTGTAATCTCCAATTCCTTGCTTAATGATAATGATGTCATTATTTTATTGCTTGTATATTTATATATATTTTTATAATTAAATTTAAAATATATAATCTTGCCCCTACTAGTCAAAATTTCTGGGTCCGTCCCTGCCAATAATAATACTTTTTAATATCATGTGAGATTTATTACTCTTATTTATTTTTACCATTATTATTTATAAATATTAAAATATTATTTATTATGTAAATAAACACTATAAAATATTTAAATAAATAATATTTATTATTAATATTATTTATAAATGTTAAAACATTATTTATTATTGTAAATGTGTTAAGAAATTAATAAGTGGTAAATTTTGATTAGGAAACCGAGAACATCACTTATCAATCCATTAAATTCACGTATTCCCAATTAAAATTTACAATTTAAAATTCCTTAACCAGAGCTTAAGAATAAACGTGGATGTCACATGTAATAACAATTGTTTCTATGAGGTGAGATAGAAGGAGATAGAAATCAATTGTTTTACATATTTATTGCTTCAAAAATTATAACATAAATGAATTAATATTTTAGACAAAAACAAAAAGCAAATATAAACAAAGATGTGGGTAACTTGTGAGACCCATTTGATGAACATTTAAGAGTTGCACCAATGGAATGTAGAGTTGCTTAAAGCACTATAATGTAAAGCGGTGAGGTGATATAGTAGAGCCCATAATAAGTGAAATTAAACAACTCAAATGAGTTGCATAATTGAAGATGCTCTAACGTTGCTAGTTAGACTTTTCCATATATATATATATATATATATATATATATATATATATATATATATAAATGTCTTAAAAATATAAGAGCAACGAAGGTTAGTCCAGTTGGTAAGGATACGACTCATAACCCTCTAGGTAGTGAATTCAAATCCCATTGTCGATGTGAGGACCTCGTTGGTAGGTAATCTGTAAGTACCTCTGTAAGCGCTCTTTGAATCATGAGGCCTGACCTGACCCTGGTGAGCCCCGGACCAAACTCACCTAAAATATATATATATATAAGAAACATTTATTTTTTATTCAATCTTCAAAAACACTGGAAGGAAGAGAATTATCAATTATGGTTAAGTCATTGTGTGCCTTGATGCATTTTCTTCTTTAAGTTTTTACTTATCAGGAAATATTATTGCATACTAATTATATTTAACATTTTAAAAAGAATTTTAATTTTTGGATACATTTCCTTCACATGTAATATATATTAATTGTATCTATGTTGCTTACTTATTATGACCTTGTGGGCTATGAGTCGTATCCTTATCAACTAGATCAATATTCGTTTTAATGAGGTCGCTCATGACTCGACTAGGTTATGTTTAACATGTCTTAAAACGGATTTGATAATTTGATTGACTATATTTTTCAGGCTCAAAACCCAAATGCGACATAGACATAGTTGAGTCAAACTAGGGTTAGAAATAATCCAACTTGAAATTTTAAAAATATTCAAAGTTCGATATAAAATATAGCTAACTTATAAAATTTTGGAAATAAGAAACTTAGAAGACTTCTTTTATATTTTTTAACTTTAATTGTAGTTTTGAATAGAATTCCGATTTTTTTTTCTCTCTTGAGCTAGTAATTTTCCCTGCAATTTTGGGTCAATGATCGTGACCAGCTAAAACCAGTGTTTTAAGAACTGGATCAGAGATCGAACCGACAAGACCTCCGAATCATGGTTCAATTGGTTCAATCGATTCAATCAACGGTTGAACCGGATGACAAATAAATAAATAATATAATATATATAAATATATATGTATATATGATAAAATTAGAAGAAGAAAAATCTGATACCACCATTTTATTAATAAAAATCAGTTAGCGAGAAATCAATTATTAAGTCTATTTTAATCCAAATTCCCTTATAAGATCTCAGCCCAGTAAAAAACACCTATAACTCAACTGTTCATATCTAAGACCAAAAATCTTATAAAGCCCAAATCGAATTGTTAATAAAATATATGTTAGAAAACCCTAGTGGCTGAACCTTCTTTCCTTGCATTTGCGCCGCACGTACAGTACAGAGGAGGTCTGAATCTGAAGCTCAACAGCAGCACTGTGTACAACCATGGTAGCTCGATGGACCAGTGGAACTCAACGATGGAGCGGACGGCGATGGTGGTTCGTGGGACGTGGTGACGGAGGGGGAACACAGGAAGGTGGTTCGCGCGGCTCCAATGATCAGGCGCGGTGGTTCTCGCGGCTTTAAGGAGCTGGAACAAAAACCGGTCGGTTTTCGATAACCGGGTCCGGTTCCCGGTTCTTCTGGTTCTCACTCGGTTCAGGCGGTTTTTCAAGACAATCGATTTTTATGACCAAACCGAACCGGAGACACAGCCGGTTCCTGATTGAACCGGTTGAACTGGCCGGTCCAGTCTAGTTTTTAAAACACGGGCTAAAACCCTCTTAAAGTCATCGTTTTAAGATTTAAACCTATGACATTATTGAAATAGCATAGAACAACACTAGAAGGGGGGTTTAATAATATTTTCACAGATCAGAGATTTTCAAGCAGAAAACAAAATTCAGTACAAATGAGACACTTAGTTACAGACGTCTTTTTAAGCAAACTGAATATCAGCTTTTAGCACTCCTCAGTTAGTTAACAGACGAATATTATTTGCACACCTAGCCTTTCCAGGCTCGCACAAGTATTATTTGCACACTTAGCCTCTTCAGGCTCATAGAGTTTTGAGAGTTGTTTGAAGCACAACTTCAAAGTTACAATAGCAATTTAACCAATTTACACTGTGAGTGAATATAGACTTAAGATCTGGTGAGTTTCAAATGAGTTATTCTCTAAATGATTTGTAGTATGAGAGAATATGATAAGAGTGATGATAGCTTTCAGCTATTTGAAATCTCGATGTAAATATTGTTCTTTTGATTAGGATTGCTTTCACAGTATATTGAGTGTTATGCCTTTTTCTAGTTGTTCAGCTTCTTTCTAAAATCTCATCAGTGCATCTTCATGTCTTCAACATCTTCAATTTATACTAGAACACGAGAGATCTGTTGAGATGTAATCAGAGGTCTTCGTTCTTTATCCTTTGGATAATAGCCGTTCTGACTTGATAGTAAATGCTAAAGAACATTGGAAATCCTTTGATTGACCACAGAGCATAGCAGATATGCTTTCTTCACCTTGGGCACGTTTCTTTCCTTATTTTTGCAACACTTATAAAAGTTCAGATAAAGTAGTTTTTCTTTCTATTGCATAAGTGACATTTCTGCAGCATTGCCCTTTATCTTTTCTTTTGATCTCGATAAAAGATAAGAAATATATTAATGTAATCCTTTTGAGTTAATTAATCCTTTCTTTAAGCAAACCATTTTTCATCAATATTCCAAGTATTTTCTTCATAAAGCATTTCCTTCTTTTGAACGTTGCTTTATCCATACGAGATAAATCGTAGCTTCATCATGTATTGCTTCACGTCTTTAGACCTCAGAGCTATAAAACTTGAACATCCTTTAGGTTCACAAAGAATTTCTAACAAGAGTGAAGTTCTTGATTCTGACAGGAGTCCAGACACTTCTTAATATACTCAGACACTTCTTGATATGATTCTTTAATGAGGATTTAGTCTGTAATCTTGATCTATCTTCTTTCAACTTTCTTCAGAAGATTTATGTTGGAAAAATATTGTTGATTCAAGGAGCATTTAATTAGAGTATAGCTTTTCAACAACTTCTTGATTCTCCTTCATTCGAAAGCAGAAAGGTGCAAAAGAAATCTTTGAGTAGATAATTCTTTGACATAGTCTTTGCGAACAATAGATTGAGTTGATGATGAGCTATCTTCATCTTTCATTCTTGCAGATGCTAGATTAGGGGTGATATTTTGCCTTCTTACTTTGAACTGCTTATCACTGAGTCTTCTTGCTTCTGGCAATTTAGAAGTTTGAAGACAAGAAGTCTGAGATGTGATATTAGCCTTAGTTTTAGCTTGAGTTAATCTTCAGACGCATTACTTTTTGTTATGCCTTGATGTCGGATGCATGTACTAACGCTTTGATCCTTTAGTATTCTTTAGTTGAATTGATGTCCGAACTATGCTTTGAATGTTAATGTGATTCCTTGCATGATAGCCATCACGACAAAGCAGGGGAAACCTAAAAAAGTCATTCCAACGCTCAAATCACCTTGGGAATATGTCGGTAGGTATGTGGGTAGGTAGGTATAAAATGGGTCCTAGCGCTTACTTCACGTTCTAAATTTCCTATTTGTAGAAGGACATCGATACCTCGTGGGCCTTCATGCAACATCGAATGTTGGTTTGTACTTTTGACTAGGTAAGGTGACTCCCTTATGATGCGGGAGTCACATGCTATGTGCCTTGATGAATTGGACGGATCGAGTGATCTACTTGGTTCCTTGAGCAACCAACTTGACTCAAATACTATAATGGGCCTTGAGCAAGTGCTCAACCCAGATCATAGATATACATATACTCATATGATATTTTCTGGATCCGTCTTTGATGGGATGTTGCCCGGGTGTTGTATTTTGAGTATTCAACAATGGAAGTCTTATATTATTACTATAGACAATTGGTGTAAGAATATTTTTATTATAGGTTGCCATAATTAATAATATATGAGTTTTATAAAATGAGGTGATGATTGATTTATAAAGAAAGTAGAGTACGCCAAAGATAAGCCATTGATTTCGAGCCTATTACACCTTACTGGACTGATACCTCGAGCAGCTAGTAGTGTGGGCCTAAAAGTTCTATAGCCCATCATGGGATGGCTTACTAGGGTTGAAATGAGAATATCTATATAAAGCGATTAAGCCCCCTCGACTCTTAACCATAACAACTTTACCCATTGACTGACTTATTAGAACTTGCAGGATGAGGAGAAAACCTAGTCCCCAAAGGAAATTGAGATCAATATTTGTCAGAGGGACCACCATGGCTCCTCTTTTCTTAAGAATTCAAACATTCCTTATCAGTATATGGGTTGTTCTCTCTGGAGCACAAGTTTAGGTTTAGCCTCAATCGTGGTCAATATAGGTATGTAGTTTTGCACAATTGCCTTTGCATATTCAATGTTTTAAATTCATAAATGGCATCTCAATCCCATACAAGATATTAATAGTCAATTTGTTAATTGTGATTTGGGGCTTGAATTTATAAGTTTTTCATATGCGATTATTGGCGATTCTGAATAGGTCGATTACATTGAAATTCGAAATAAATGATGTTAAGGATTTTGTAAATCTTGTTTAGGAAAATTCTTTGACGCCAAAATCGTATTAAATAGTGCTCTATGGAGAAAGGATTTTAAGCTTGAAGTTTTAAACTTTAGGTTTCTAAAACCCTAGATTCCGAGTTTGTGTTTTTTTCTTTATTCTTCATACTTGATTCATTTGTATGATGTTATTAAAATGTACATGAAGTAAACCGAAAACTACAACGAACCAATGATTTCCCTTTTCACGCCTCAAATTGACAAACAATAGCGTACTCCATTTACATTCTTCCATTACAATATATAGCTTGAATCTATGAGTTTGATTCAAAACTTATTAAACTTTCAATTTTCTGTAGAAATAGTGCAGAAAAATGCTCAAAATCTCAAGTAACCATGTGGCTTAAACGCAACCAAAGACTTGATGAGATGAATTATTCATCTTCGCTAAACCTGCATAATACATACAAGGAGCATATCCTCTCAATTGATCATCAACATGAGAGGATAATGTGAGTTGATCTGATTCATCCAAGATTTCTGAACTAAAAGCAATAGTTGTCATTGAAAAGGGTTACAAAACAAGGTTGTTTCAAGAAGCCTCCTTTTCTTTTCCCCTCTTCTTCAAGCTTTCCCAATCACTCACACCATCCATCCATCAATCAACCCACCCACCCTGGCTTGTTGATCACTGATATCCGCCATGCACTCCTCCTTCTCCCTTCTCCCTCCCCGCTGCTTCTCTACCGTTGTGGTCCCTTCCAGTGACAAGTTCAAGGTGTCATCCCTGGACTTGATCAATGCTCATTGTCCTTTTTGTGAATTTCCCAACAAGTCTGAACAGAGAAAAAAGACAAGTGTTCATTTCGCTGCTTCTCTTCTTTTTTATGCTAGTTCCTCTCCTCCCCATTGTCCTTTCTCTCATCATTCTGCATTCTGTTGTTGGGGGGGGGGATGCCAAGAGCTGTGATTTTTCTTTCAACTAGTTCTATTGGAACATTATTTTTTGGTGGCATTTGTTTGAGTTGGTCGAGTTCAGGGGTCAGAGAAGAAGAATAAAAAATCAAGTTTGTTTGACTATGATGATAGCTTCCTGAACTGCTATAACCATTACAGAAACAGAGATATCCGAGAGATTATATCACATATCTGAACATTTAAATTTGAGTGATTCGGGTATGAAACATTCAAGATCCATGCTAGTTAGTACATATGAAACATAGGATCTTATTTTTCATATATAGTACTATATAGAGGTTTCCAGGATTATCTCCCAAGAAGTGATTGTGCTTCAAAGTTTAAACCCTATATACAACATAAAATATGTGTTGGGAAAGCTAAACAAAATTGTTCTTACTTCTTTGCCACAATATGGTTACCCAAGTTCAAAATCAAAACCAAACTCATAGCAACCAGCAGAGTTAAAACAGTTTATTCTCTTCTCAAAAATAAGATCAACCACACTCAAAACCCAATGCAAATAATGCAATGCAAACTAAACAATGAAATACAATGCAAACTAACATTAAGATTAGCAACAAGTGTAAGCAGAATGTAATTTATTCTCTCATGATCTGATTGCCATAATTATGTACAGAAGAAACATCAAAGTTTAACAAACAAAAAAATCTAACTGCTAAGAAAGAAGTAGATCCAAGAGGGACAGCAGAAGAACTCTGAGATAAGACCCAATGCTACTTTGATAGGATCCAGTTCCAAATAACTTACAACAACACAGTTACACAGACACAAACCATGAAGTTAAAAGAAACCTTCATTGGTCACATAACCCAAAGATGGTTATGCCTATTCTACAACATCATCATAATCATAATCTAATAACAAAATATATTTTTTTTGTTACAATTTTTTAACTTTAACAGAGCGAGATTGAAAAATTAAAAAGAAAAAAAAAGGAAAAATAGAGAGGGGAAAGAGAAAAAAACATTCGGTTAAACCATGCATCCCCACTTTCCAAGAAAATCAGATAGAAAATTCAACCGATTAAACAGAACCAAACCAGCCACATCTCAGAGGCACAAAGCGGTGGCTCGAAGCTCATCGGCAACGAAATCGCCTCCGTCATCATCATCCTCCGGCGGCGGCGGGAGGTTGAGATCGAAAGGCAAGGGTTTCCGGAACGAAGAAGTGAGCACACAATCCTCATCATCATCGATAACCGAAGACGAAGAATCGCAATCGCTACGACAATCATCAACCACAACCGGATTAACAGGTCTCCGGTGATGGATCGCCGTCGAGGATGACGGAACCCTAGGTCCGCTGAACGACTCGACGGTGCTGCTCATGCCGCTGCTGGTAGGCC
The DNA here is from genome assembly GCA_035048595.1 of Echinosophora koreensis. Classification (NCBI taxonomy): domain Eukaryota; kingdom Viridiplantae; phylum Streptophyta; class Magnoliopsida; order Fabales; family Fabaceae; genus Echinosophora; species Echinosophora koreensis. The sequence goes on along the minus strand of JAPCYP010000019.1, from coordinate 3,342,323 downwards.
GGTTCTCGAATTTCGCGAAGCGGTGACCGCCGCCGCAGTGGCCGCCTTCGAAATCGCCGCCGCGATTATAGATTCCGATTTCGTTCGCGGCGGTGGTTGGGTAATAGAAGTTGGTCTTGGCTTTTGGTCCGCGAAAGGATCGGGCGGCGGCGTCGTAGGCTCGAGCGGCGTCCTCGGCGGAATCGAAGGTTCCGAGCCAGACGCGGGCCTTCTTCCACGGATCTCTGATCTCCGCCGCGAATCGGCCCCATGGTCGCTTCCTCACGCCGCGGAATCGCCTTTCTCTGACGACGGCGTTTCTGGGTTCGTTAGGTACGGCGGTGGTTGGTGGCGGCGGCGGTGGTGCTGGGTCTGCGTTTGGTGGTGTTGGATCTGCGTTTCTGACACGGCGCATGGGTTTGGATTGGAGATGAAGAACGAGGGTGAAAAATGGAACGGTGATGGTAAAGGTTGAACCTTTTTGTGGAATAGGAGCAACCCACAAACACCAGCCACCACCTCCTTCAATGGGCAATTCTTAATCTCGTCTCTTCACCATCTCTCTCTCTCTCTCTCCCCCCTCTGCTTATTTTCTTTTCAAAATACACGATTTTCTTTTCTTTTTATTACATACAAATACAAACACACTCTCTATATCTCAGGAATGAGTTTTTTCGGGTCCTACTTGGTTTTGCCAAATTTGCTGCTATAGATTAAACTCAAGTGAAATGACAGATATACCCTTTGTTTCTGCATTAGGAAATGGGAGTGAGCGGGGGTACGGGTGGTTTTTGTTGGCTTTGTCTTTATGTTTAAAATATGGTTATTGTTTTGTTTTTTTGACAGCATGGTTATGATTATGTTGATGTGCCCCTAATGTGATTATTGGGGGAGAGCCATGGGCATGAGATGGGGTTTGGTTTACATGGAAATATTAGGCATAAGGGGGGGCACATGCTTGATGTAATGATTTTTGTTATTGTCATTAGGACCAAAGGACATTCATCACATTGGCTTTTGGTTTTGGGAGCAACAATTTATGGCATTTATGTTTTGTAAATCAAGATCAGATCAATCGATATTGTGTTTTAAGAAAAATTGACTAATTTTGCATCAAGATGTAATAAGGATTATATTTTCTTTCAACAAATATGATTCAGCTTCCTATTTTTAGTAATCTCTTTTATAATATTCATTTAAGTCTTCAAAATAATATTGGAGAATATAATTTTGATGATCTATCATAATGTTGCTGAGTTGGACTCTTTAGTCGTCACAGTAAGATATCATCTACAACACATCATGCAAAGATAAGGAGTGCGATGCACATAGGGATGGCAACAGTGCATGGCGGGGAGCTTCCCACCTTATCCCCTGTTTTCTCCCTATTCCCCTCCCGATCACTACCACAGAGAGTATTTCTTCCCTTACTCGACAAGAATCACAAGAACATCATAAGGATGCTCAAAAGAAAACTCGCTCGCAAACTTGGCATCTCAATCATTACTCGGGAGATTATGGAAAGGCGAAAAATGAAGGAAAACATGGTCTTGTGGTGGATGTGAGTGCAATTGTAGGTATGACAAGCTTCACTGCCATGATCATAAGGTTTCGGGTTGTGGTATTCGCCCGTCTCCGTCCCCAAATTGTCGTTGGAGAGATTTTCTCCCTCATCCTCATTCCTACAGGGGAAATCCTCGCGTGCGAGGCCCTCGATGGGGTGCTCTCCACAGCGATCCCCACACACAAGTGAAAATTGACATCTCTAAATGTTTCGTGCTAAATTACCTGTAATAAGGAGTTACTTGACTTTTTGATTTATTTTTTATTATTATAAATTTAACCCGAAAATATAACAATTTACATATTACTCCAATCCTAACCAAATGCCTCAAACCTCACCTTGACAATATGGGACACAAATGCAACTTCAATACCCACCCTCACGTGGGGTGTGGGCCTGGGTCCAATTCCCACAATGCTTGTAAAATCCTGCTCTGATACCATGTTAAATGTGCTTGGATCTCACTCCCAAAAGCTAGCTCAAAGGATGAGGGTGTTCAAGCACATATAAGCACTAGACAGTCTAAGAACTTTGACAATGTGGGACACAATACCCACAACAACTATAACCCATTGCCACCATACCTTTTTCGATGACCGAACCTCCGACATCAGCCCCTCTCACGACTGGATATAGATTTCCTGCAGTCACTTATTTCTATCTCTCTCTATTTGTTATTTTTTTGCTATCTTTTTGGACAAAGTAGATCAAGGATTGATAGTGTGAGAAAAGTAAATTCAATGGTGATAGAGTGAGTGACCGCATGAATTGTTGATTCCCTGATTGCACCTCTCTTGTTAAATTATTTTGGAAGCTTGAGCGGCAACCGAACATAGACCATTACTCACTCTTCTTCGCATCACACGTGAAATTTACTTTCTCCCTCACTTGGGCAATCAAACAAACATACACCCTTGTTCTTTGGTCCTGCCAACAAGCAAATATCCAATGGGAACATGTAAAGAGGAAGAACCTAGTTTGTCCTCAATCTCACTTGCTTCTGAATCAAAAACCAAGCACGATTTAGTGCTAGAGGTTGTCCTCACCAGTTGTACTGGGGTTTGACAGTGAGATCAGTTGGAGTGAGATCTAAACCACGCGTTAGACGCAATGGAAGTGGAAAGTGTGGTTACTTTTTGACTTGCACAATTCATGGAAGACGATGCTAGCAACAATTGACGCATGTTGTAAAGATATATTTCAATTTAAAGTAATGATTAATCTATTTTAAAACTTCAATGGTTTTGATTTTTATGAGGTTACTCACAAGTAGTGAGTTGAGGTGATAAGCAACCTTCGACCCTTTAGGACGAGAATGGAAGTTAAAATCTTAAGAAATTAACTTTGTGAGGGTGGTGCCGTGGTGGATTTCATAATCCTCATGCACTTGTGGTCGAATGTTGAGAAATAATTTTATGAATAATTCAAATATACCGAATTTGTGAAGATACTAGGTTGTCTAACAAAGTTCTTAAATATACCGAATTCCAATGTTGCTTATACTTTTAAAACTTTACATTTAATACCTTTTAAATTTGAAAACAATCACATAAGAGATGAAAATGATAATATTTGTGGACATATACACACACAACAGGAGGGGACACCATATGTAGGTCTTTATTTTTTTAAAATGAAGTAAAAGGAAAGGAGATAGAAAAAATTAAACTAAGTGTGTAAAAATATAAAAATACAATATTAATATTCAACTTTGTTGTAATAATTAATGACAATGGAGATAAAAATAGAACGTTGAAATATTGCTTGTAACCTTAGAGCCTAAAGTAGAATTATACGGATTACAGAGGACAAAAGTTATGTTGTACTAGAACTTACACTGTTACACATACGTTGAATTAAAAAATTTGTAGCTTACAAAAGTTTATTTAACTACATATGGTGCCCATTTAGAAGATTAAGAAATCCAGGATGAACAATTATTATGCCCAGTTGCTCCAAAGCCCATATCAGAGTTTTTAATTTTAAAAATAAAATAGTTTGAATATAAACTAAATATTTATGGAAATGGAACAAAGGCGAGGAAGTTAAGGACAAATCCTAGGTGAAGTTTCAAGGGTCCAGTGGGTCTTTTTTTTTTTTTTTTGACACTAGGGTCCAGTTGGTCTTGTTCTTCATACAAAGAGACATTTTTATTTAATAAACGGATGTAACGAGACAGTTTCTAAATGTAATTTGTGAGACAGTTTTTGTCAATTATCAATTATCTTGTATTTTCAAGAGAGAATGGGAGGAACTTGACCTTTAGAACTGTATTTAAGTTGGGTCTCGAAGTTAATTGAATCCGTTTCTGCTAAGGAAAGAAATCACCTCTCTTCATTCCCTGTCATCTTCTTTATCTCTTTAATTAAAAAACTTCAATTTCAATCAATCATAAATCATTTTATGGGTGATTTATAAGGTAGTTATAATATTAAACAAACATGTTTAATTATATGACAATTTATAATTGTTGACAGTGTAAAAAATATTTATATTGTTAATATATACCAATTAAATCCAACACCCTTTTTGCACTACTATCAATCAATCACAAATCATCTTATATGTGACTTTTAAGGTTTAGGAAAAATTTATCATTGATTAATAAGATAAAAAAAAAAAATCCTACTAGTCATGGATGTCAATTGAATCATATACTAAGACTTATTTCCCAAGTTACTATAATGGTTTTTTTGTTTTCTACATTATTTTCAATTCGTGGGAGACTTTTTAGTTTCAAAGACTCCCCTCACATCAAAATGGGCCAACCCAATTGTGACTTGTCTTTTTTTTTTTTATGGGTTGTACTTCACAAGGTTTTTTTTCTTCTTCCAATGGGTTGTACTTCACAAGTTTTTTGAGCCCACATTTCATCTTTATTTTATTGTCTAGGCTAGTGCTCCTTTTTTCCTTTTAGACTCGAGGGGCTCAAAGGCTACATGTTTGTAAATCTTTTTTCTTTTTTTCTTTTTTTTGTAATTTGAGTTGGATCGTTAATGGGTCGTGAGATCATATAGGCTCTAATATCATGTTATAATAATTAGGCCTAACTTCACTCTAAAAGCCAACATATAGAGAGAGGGTTGCCGTATTTATTTCTCAAGTTACTATAATGGTTTTTGTTTTTTGATATTATTTTCAACTCGTGGAAGACTTTTAGTTTCCAAGACTCCCCTCAAATCAAAATGGACCAACCCAATTGTGACTTGTCTTTTTTTTTTTTCTTTTCAAAGCGTTGTACTTCACAAGTTTTTTTAGGCCGCATTTCGTCTTTATTTTATTGTCTGGGTTAGTGCTCCTTTTTTCCTTTTAGACTTGAGGGGCTCAAAGGCTACCACATGTTTGTAATTCTTTTTTATTTGTTTGTAATTTGAGTTGGATCGTTAATGGGCAGTGAGATCATATAGGCTCTAATATCATATTATAATAATTAGACCTAACTTCGCTCTAAAAGCCAACATATAGAGAGAGGGTTGCCTTATTTATTGCAAATGATTCTTTGCTTTTATTTCAACACATGTGACTATGTGAGACTTATTTAGTTTCCAACATTATGGATGTGTTTTATGGATAAGATATCTTAGTAGTATCGAATTAGATTGTAGAGTTGAACTTAATATAATGTGAACAAGCAATACTCTATGTAACATACTCTTTTTAACAGTCTCTAGATTTCATGTGGGACTCACTAACTCATGTGGAGCCACTCACTAGTCAGTTAGAATCACATGAAATCCATCCAATAATAATACAGAATATATTTGAGGGAATATGAAAGGAGTGTGTTGCCGGCATTACTCTAAGGGTCTTCCTATTCACACATGTGCGCACCCACTCATTATTCTGATAGCACCTTGCTAGTTCACGATTTGATGCATTACTTTTTTTTTTGACAACATTTGATGCATTACTTAAACAACAAGAATTTGGGAGACACTATCAGCTTGACATGAGCAAGGCTTTAATTCAATTATTGATGATACATGTATCGTTTGAAAACACGGGCTTCTATTCTATGTGGTGCAGCTATTCCCATCAGCACTATGATCTACTTATATATTCAAGCTGCCACTAATATATTCGATGGTGGAGTGTGACATGAGAACATTGAAGCCAAGAGCTCATTGCCATTCCCTCGTGCTATATTTGGAACAATACCAATCATCAAGTTTTCCAAGAGTTGGAATGGAGGAGTGAATGTATGTGATATTGGTTTTCATTTTCCCCCACTTGTTTGATTTATGGATGGAGTTTTGGGAACATTTCCATATTTTGTACTATTTTTCCTAGCATATGCCAAGTGAGTAATAAAAATAATCTATTATAAAAGAAGAGTTCAGTGATGAGGCAGGCATAGATCAAATTTCAACCGATTGCACTTCATTTTGGGTGAAATAAAAATTAACTTTGGCTGCTTTTTGCTTTATGATTAACAATTGTCTCAAGGTGCCCTTTATGAAATGAAGACCCTTTTGAAAATGATGATATAGTGGTAGAAAAATCTGGTTGGTATTTTCATTAATCCTCTAAAAATACTAGTGTCACTTGAACTAAAACTATCGATTCCACGTTCTAATCTTTTGACTGTTTAAAATTGTGAATTTTTTGGTAGAGTAATAATACCCAAACATGAACTAGCTTGAACAGCCGTCGTTTTAGTAGTTGAATCTTGAACTAGTTTACTTCACTTCTCGCCTTATTATTAAAAAAATTAAAGTATAAAAGTATGTTAACCGTTAACTCCAATGGAGGTTAACTTCGTGTTCAGCTTTCATTGGAAGGCAAGATAATCCATATAATTTCCAGTTGAATTCATTCTCCATTAACAAATGTCAACACAAATGTAAGAACCAAGTTTTTTTTCGGGTACATGTAAAAAACAACAACAAAGACAATTCCATTCAAAACAATTAAGCAAAGAACATAAAATTTCTAGTTAAATACTGTCCAGAAGATAATAAAACAATAACACAATTTATTAAAAAAATTAAATAAAATAACACCATTTAAGTAATGCTCATGGATTTGTGTACTCTTGTGCATTGTCGTTTTTCTAATTTTATTTCCTTTTTTTCTATCATTCTCTCAACAGATCTGTGCCTTGCAAATATCCAATAGTGGCCAATTGCAATAAAAGTAGACTATATCCCCACACAAACTTTAACCGTAAGTTCAACGGTTTGAATTTTGGAATCATCACTTTGAGAAGGGCTTTACTTAACCGCCACCCCTAACCTAAGGTTTCTCTTACAACTTTGGTTATGGGAATACCCGGTCAAAAAACAAAAAAAGCCCGCGTTTGTGAACAATGATACAAGCTAATCGCCATCACTTGGCATTTACAAACTCCACACAGTCACCATTCTGAAAAACTATTGTAAGTTCAATCGGGCATAATTTCACAAGCAAAAGATATCAAGATATAAGGATCCTGTCAATTGTTAAAATTTCAAATGGACATTATCCCGAAATGAAAGTATATGGATCTCAAAAGAAGGGTGGAAAAAAAAAAAAAAAAACATCAGTAGCCAATTTGGTATCCCCTTAAAAATGGGGTAAAAAATTCAGTGATGACTTTTTCATACACCCCTGAATTTTGTAGTCCCATTTTAAGTGTTTACCAAATTAACCCCAATAAAAAGAAAAAGAACAAGTGAAGGTCACAAACTTTCCACCTGCATCTTATTCACCACAAAAAATGCCTCCCATCCCCCACAAGCTAGTGACTGTCACAACAACCTCTGAACAAACTATCCAACTCCACAGAATTGCAGGTGAAAAGGGGGAACAGAAGGTATGTATGTTATGTTTCTCCTCAAAATATGGAAAAGTGTCCCCAAAAAGTATCAAACTTCCAGCAGTTTAGTCATGGAGAGACTCTGGGGAGGCTGGGAAGGAATCTGATGTAATATCAGCTTGTTTGGATGAATCTTCTGTAGCTTTTGTATCAGAGTGTTGAAACTTGTCACTTGATAATTTAGATGGAGATGTCTCAGGTGGTTGGACAGTTGACAAACCTCTTGGACTACTAATAAGAGATGTATCAAGTACAGAGAAAGCAGGTGAGGTCAAGCCATAGTTCTGAGGGACTGCCAAAACTGGATGATCAAATTTGCATGTTGGGCCAAACTTGCATATTCCATAGATTCTATAATAAGAACATATAGCATGCCCCTGCAAATAACCAAGATAGGAATTAGGAATCAAAATAATTAGATACCATATTTTAGCCGAGATGGAATATACAAATATCTTCTTTAAATATTAAAGAGGATAATATGAATAAAATTGTTTAAAGTAACTAAGCATCAAGTAGAAACTGAACTTACAGGTCTCACAGGAAGGCCAAGTGGATTCATCAATGATTGGGTGATTCTCTCTTTTGGGTGGTGGAACTTGCAATCAGGTCCATATTTGCAGGTGCCAGTGCTCATAAAGTATCTACATTCTGGTTGATCAGGTCTATCTGGGAGAGTTGGACTTATTATCTGCCCACCAGCAAGTGATTCACCCATATTCATGGTGTCGTAAACAAAATTTGATCCAAGAAAACCAGTAGACATTGCAGGGTTCATACTTCCCTAATTTGAGAAACAAAATTGTAATCAAAACAAACAAAAAAAATCTTAATTGAACTGACAGTATGTTATAAGCAAAACCGGACATAATCAACTATCACCAAAGAGGCCAGATGCTATGAAGACCTTTCTTAAAGAACAGAGCACATTCTGCTTCAGATATTAAAAAGTGTATGAATGTCAGATGTGCTTGACATCTGATAGTAAAAGATGGTAACAATATATCCTAATCTTCATGCATTTACTTATCTAGATATATCAGGCAACAAAATTCAATGTTCTTCCAAGTAAATACATATTGGCTAATGCTAGATAGTAGATACAGTTATCCAAAAACTTGCATGTTTGGAGTAACATTTCAGTAGGAAGGCTACACAATAATGAACTCCTTTTTTAAGCACTAACAATTAGCCCACTTATATAGCACTTGCAATCATTCATGCTGAGAAATCATACCAGTCAGCATCATAGTCGATATAGGATACCACTGTGTGGAAGAAAATAACAAAGACTAGTGCATACAGCAAATGTATATAATAAACAGGACGTTCAACAGCCTTAACTAACCATGTAGCTGTTCCAGCTCTGTGCAGGTATAATGCCTTGGGGAGAAGACAGAAAAGGAGGCACATAAGATTGAATGCCCTGCCCAGATAAATATGACATTCTTGGTAATGACCATGCAGGGAACCCACCAACATATGGTAAACCAGATGCAGGAACAATTGTTGAGGTAGGAGATCCAGCCACAGGGGAAGCTCCAAACTGTGGATGATGAAATTTGCATGCGACTCCAAACTTACAAGCCCCAGTTCTCATGTAATATGGACATGATTTTTCTTCCTAAAAGCAACAATCAAAGAACGTTGAAAAAAATGCAATGGCGATTGGCGACCACATCTTCCAATAGTAATCAGTCTGGAAAAAATAACCCGCAGGTGCAACGGAACCTACTAACCTGACGCATGGGAAGACCTACAGAATTGAATGTAACAGGAGCAGCACCTCGCCTGTCCCTTGGATGATGATATTTACATGTTGATCCATACTTGCATGTCCCTGTCTTAAGAAAATACTGCAATGCGTATTTCAAACAAGATCATAAGTTACTAGTTTTGCACATATGCCCCAAAAAGTATTTATTCACTGGAATTGCAATGAAATCTCTCACAAAAATGGACCATGCAATATCTTCCATTAACAAAAACCGAAAACCTTCAGATTATACCTAAGCTCCTGAACTTGATATTTGTAGAATAAGAACAGACATCAAAGTCAAGTTTATATATTTATTTCCTCTTCTAATACATGTATGCCATAGCTGGCACCAAAACAAATTGAATTTTGTCATCATCATATGAAGAAATCTTGTAAATAAGTTATATAGGACAAAAACCATAATTTGTCAATTAAACAAAAAACCAACAAATCGCCAATAGAAAACAACAAACTGATAGATGTACTGTGTACAGCATGACCATTCAAATTTTTCTCCATCTCATGAAGTATTCTAGTTCATTTTCGGCTCCTTCATATATTGATTTGCTAAAAGCACACTAGTAATCAATATAGCTAAACATTTCAAATAAACCAGACTATTATTAAAAAGGAAGAATGGGAAACAGCCTTCCGTTTCATCAAACAGCATTCATCATAAGTTACATTCGGAAACAAATGCATTTTCATTCACCAAAAAGATTCAAAAGATTCATACCTCGCAATCAGGTTGCCCAACTCTCTCAGGGAGTTCTTCACCATAATGAGTACCCTGAACATCTAATAAAGTGTCAGAAACCTCAATTTACTTACACATGATGAAGTTACCAGAGAAGATTTCAAATGCATAAACTACATTTGTCAAATATTACATTAAAAAAGGGTTGCTTATCTATATCCAGAAGAATATGAACAAAAAGGAAACAAGAGAAAGAGCTCCATTACGTGTGAAACACGAGCAGGGTGATTATAGCGACAGTTACCCCCATAACCACACATTCCAGTCCTCAAAAAATATAAGCAGTCGGGTTCGCCGGGACGCTCTGGATATGGGGTAGATAGAGCCGCAGCATCTCTATCCTGATTATCATTGATTTTCAAGCGCCGGATCGCTTCTGTAATAAATGTCAGATAGCAATCAGGTAACAGAAAAATACAAGGAAGTAGGAACTGATATCTCAAATTACCATAATTAAGCAAAATACTAAACGTAAACTTCAATTTTTCATCTCATAAAGCACACTATTGTCAGCTAAAAGACTTGAGATTAAAATTTGCAGACGGTCCTTTCTTGCATCATCATCAAGCAAAGTACATCAACTTTGTAAAGCCATGTGCGATCAAGCATAAATAGTACTTAATTTTAGGAAAGATAAAAAAAAAATGAGAATATAATAATTTCCTGGTCCTTTTTACCGACACGAGTTAAACTATGGTTCCAAAATTCTTCAAAGGTCTCACAATTACAATACAATGTATGAATCATCAAAATTGTTCAAATCAAAATCATCGTACCATAAATAGAAAACCATCATAAATAAAACAAAATCGTTGAATAAAAACAATGAATCATGATCACAAAACAAAATCAAGGAAAATCAATGAGCAGAGAAATCAGAAGCACCTTCAATGTTGTCACCCGAGTGATTAGAAGCAGCATTCCTCTGAGCGTGCCTGTTTTCTGGCATCTGGTAGCGTTTAAATGGTAATGGAAAGAGACCCTTTTTCTTTCTTTGCTTGTGTTCAATCAAAACCAGAACACCCTTTGAGCCTTTAAGAAGAAATCAGCACAAAACACTCACAAATTCACCCACCCAGATGGTAATAATCAGGGAAATTTGACCCAAGAGACAAAAAATAAAATTTGCAGGTAGAATCAAATCAATTTAGAAAAAAAAAAAAGGAAAGGAAAACAAAAAGAAGAAAGTTACAAGGAGAGAATCACAGGTGAAATTGCGAAGAATCAAACGTGAATTCTTAAAAGAGATATAATATTATTATTAATAGTTTATAAAAATATTCCCATTGGATTAAAATTCTCGTCAAATTTAGAGTTTCATGGTTGCGACTCTGCAACCTTTAGAACATTTCGGATCTTTGAATGTAAAACCCGACAAGTAAATAATAAATAAAAAAATACTAAAGTAAGGTTCTTGCGCGCGTGTGTACGAATAATAATAAATTCTCTGTACCGTATTACCCTCCACGTGGCCGCTCCATAACAAGTTTGCGTGAACCATGATTTATTTATTGCTACGCGTGAGCCTACAATTAGGGTGCATGGATCCCGTTAAATATTTGTTGTTAATCTCACTTTATAACATATTAATGTTCTTTGTAAAAAAAAAAAAAAAAAACATATTAATGTTCTAAAATAATTATCCCCTACTTATAAAATTGGTAGATATATATATTTTTTGACAATAAATTGGTAGATATTATTATAGATTGAAAATAATATAAACTTCACCCCATGATAAACTAAGAGAATCGTGAAAAGGTCTCATCTTGTAGAATATATGACGACATTTACACGATTGGTTACTACTCAATCTTTTTTTTTTAAAAAATATACTCCCTCCGATATATATTATAGGCAAAAAAATCCTAAATCTTTTGGTTCAATATGTAAGCAAATTTTGTTTTTCAATAACTCATTTAATGACATTATTCCTAAAATACACTTCATTTAATATAAATTTTGTTTTCCAATAACTCATTTAATGACATTATTCCTAAAATACACTTCAAATTTTGTTTTCCAATAACTCATTCTATTCCCAACAGCACAAGCAACTTCTCATTACCATAAAAGGTAATTTAGGTAAAAACCTAATTTTTTAACAAAATTAAATGAGATTAATTAATCACCTTGATATATATATTATATTAATTTTTTGTTTATAATATCCATCGGATGGAGTATATTTTTTTCCTTTGTTTGGATCGTTTAATAAAATCAATTGATTAGCCTGAAAAGTAGACGAATGAAAGGTAGGTAGCATTCAAACAGTTGAGTTTATTCTAAGGTCGTGATATTTAAGCTCTTTTAATTTTTGGCTTAATTGTATTTTTGTTCTCCTAACTTTTTTAATTGTATGATTTTGGTTCCTCAAAAATTTTAATTACACTTTTGGTTCTCAGCTTTTTCAATTATACGATTTCGGTCCCTCAAAAATTTAATTGCATATTTTTTCGAATTGTGCAAAATCAGTCCTTCCATCCATGACTAGTCAACTTGAAATTAAATTTTTGAGGGACCAAAATCACACAATTTTAAAAGTTTAGGGATGAAATATGTAATTAAAATTTTTGAGAGACCAAAATAGTACAATTGGAAAATTTGAGGGACCAAAAGGATAATTAAAATTTTTGAGGAATCAAAATCACACAATTAAAAAAGCTAAGGGACTAAAATTGCAATTAAGCCTTGAATTTTCTCATTTCTCAAGTCGTGAGATTTAAGCTCTTTTTGATCACAGTTGAGTAGTTTTTTTTTTTTTTTTTTTTTTTTACAATCACAGTTGGGTAGTTGATGATGAAAATAATGGTGGATCGTATGAAAAATTCAATTGCTATTTAGGAGATTTCACTTCATTTAAAAGCTATCGTGGTCTATCAATGATTATTGTGATATATGCGACACGAAAATTTCTAATTTCATAAGATTTGCATTGAAAATATTAAAACTAATAAATTACTGCTTGTTTGTTTAAGATTCTACACCATCCAAACTTGATTCTAAATGAAGGAATTTTGAAAATTTAAGGGTGTTTAATTACAAAATTGTGTCCAAAAAATCAATTTTATGTTACTAAAATTTATTTTAAGATAAGCAATAATTTCTATCTTTCAGTTGAAAATAATTGATTCTATGTGTAGGACCTATATTTTTTTTTATATTTATACCTCAAAAGTTATTATACTTTACCATTCAAACAAAATCATTTATTCCAAACTCATTTTTAAAATATCATTACCAAACAAAAATCATTTTTTAAAAATCAATTCCTTCAAAATCTAAAACAAATCGACCTTTAAGAGTTTGATTTTGATGCACTGTTAATATAAAATCCTTTTGAGGGCTAAAGCTCGTAAACAAAACTAAGCAACAACCCTACGTCTAAAAGTGACTCCTGTAGAGACATGAACAAGAAAATTGATACACCCTTGAGGAGGGGTTATTTAAACAATTGAGGCTCAAAGGCAAAGAATAGCCATAATTAACCAGAAAATCAGCAACTAGGTTCTATTCCCTCAAAATATGAGAAGCACGCACAACCCAAGACCTTGAGACTAACTCGGAAACGGCTAAAATCAAAGATGCATAAGGATGAGTGCACGAACAACCAGAATTCACCAAACCAACAGCTATCTCCGAATCTGATTCTAACCATAATCTATGAAATCTACGATCCCAGGCAAATTGACCAAAGTAGTGTTGTTTTAGAAACTATTTACCAGTTTAGGGTTGTTCTGAAACAATTTACCAATGGGGGGTCCTTTTGGCCACGTGTAATTTTTTATTTTTTTTTCCCTGACTGGTCAAAGGCGCCAGTCAGAGTGGCTCCTTTAAAGGCGCCACTCGGACTGGCGTCTACCATAAAAAAAAAAAAAAAAAAAAAAAACATATGACTGACCTTGCAGCGCCACGTGGCGCAAGCAGGGAAGGCGCCACTGCGGATGGCGCCTTTAAAGGCGCCAGGCGCAGTGGCGCCTTTAAAGGCGCCAGGCGCAGTGGCGCCTTCCCTGCTTGCGCCACGTGGCGCAGCAGGGTTCCCCCCCTCCCCATCAGTTTGCCCCCCACCCCCAATCCCATTCTCCCCCAATCTCTATAAATACCGTGGAAAGAGTCCTCATTTTTCACACAGCAAAACCAAAATTTTTTCTTCAATAGGTATTGTTTCTAAGGTAAGAATTTAAAATATCAAGTTATTATTTTTTATTTTAAATACTGATACAATATGCTATAATTTGATAGTTTAGTGAAGTTTAAATATTTATTAATATTATGCTAATATTGTAACTGTTATTGTTAAAATGTGGTGTTAGCTTGTTATTATTTTGTCTGCTCAGTATTAGTAGTAGTGGTTATGCTATGTTATTGTTATTCTTATTGTTATTTTTAACACTGATGTTATTACTACAACTATTATTATTATTAATGTTGTCATCATCATTATCATCATCATCATCATTGTTAATATATATCAGTATCATTGTTTCTGGTATTATTTATATTATTATCATCATCATCGTTATCATAATCAGTATTATTATTATTAGTATTACGACTACTATTAAAACAATATTGTTATTATCATCGTCATTATTATTATTATTATTATTATTATTATTATTATTATTATTATTATTATTATTAGTACTATTTGATAATTTATTATTATGTTAATTATTGTGGTGACTGTTATCAGCATAATATTTTCATTATTCTCCATATATATATATATATATATATATATATATATATAAGCACTCACATAACAAAATATTTAATTTATGAAACAATATGCATAATATATATATCAAAACATCTGATTGATAGGCTAAATGGCTAGTAGCAACTAAACAATACTATATAATCACGTACATCACAACAAGAAGATGGGAATTACAACCCTCATCATTGCCTGGAAGTCAACCATAGTGTAAAATTGAATCCTATTTGGCATTAGCTCCTTGCACTCAGCCACCAAGTCCTTCATCAACTGTAAACAATATTTTGATTACAAGGACTTAGTGGCTCAGTGTAAGGAGCTAATGCCACATAGGATTCAGTTTTGCACTGCGGTTGACTACTGGGCAGGGATGTGGGTTGCAATTCCCAAGTTGTTGCGATGTACGTGATTATATAGTTTTGTTCAGTTGCTACTAGCCGTTTAGACTATCAACCTGAGGTTTTGATATATATATTATGCATATTGTTTCATAAATTATATATTTGGTTATGCGAGTGCTTATATATATATAGGGTTGTTCAAAAACTAATAAAAAATAAAAATTGAAAATTGATGGCTTATCCCGTAATTTGTGACGAATTTTGTAGGGCATACGTCATGAGCAGGCTTGCAGTAGTTGTGTATTTCAATGGGAGAGTGTTTGATGGACTAGAAGGAATTACATTTGAAGGTGATCAAGTAACAATGCAAATAAAATTAGGCATCGGGTACGGGCACTTGAAGACAAAGATTCACTCGAAGTTGAGGCTGTCCCCAACTCAATCAGTTTCTAAAATTGTGACTAGATATATGACATGTGACAACCCGGTGAAATATATTCTGGTTGAAGTTGCTGATGATCGAGATGTGGAATGCATGTTGAATGGTTTTTGCCAAAATGCGCGCATGTCAACACTTGAGTTGTATGTTGATGTTAATGTTGCAGGCACTTCCAAATTCGCTGATGTTGGATCATATGGAGAGGACGAAGATGACGAAGATCAAGATTGGGCAAGCGAGATGGAGGTTGAGTCAGATGAAGATGATGACGAAGATGATATACCAACCAGTGGTTCGTCGGACACCGAGGAGGAGACTGAACAGGGTTCCAACATAGTTCTGTCGGCGGTGGCATCACCTGCAATTGCTGCATCGCCCATTTCGTCAAGAGTTCCAGGTGCAATCTTATTAATGTTATTATTATCGATTTTTAATAGCATGGTGGAAGATAATTAAAAATTGAATCATTTGTTACTCACTTATAGGTCAATCACACGGTGCATTCTTCAACTCATCCCCGCATTATAATTATATAAATTGGGACTATCCCGACCACGAGGTAGAATTTGATGGCGTGGATGTTCCAGATTCATGGAAAGTCGGTCAGGAATTGTATGTTGGCTTACGCTTCGTTGGTAAAGAGGCTGTTCAAATGGCTGTTAAACATTATTCCATGAATGTTCATCAAGATTTCAAAGTTGTTGAATCTAAATCAACAGTTTACTATGTCAAGTGTTCAAATCATGCAGCGGGATGCCCATGGAGGTTGAGAGCTATCTTGTCGAAAAAGTCGTCGAAATGGGAGGTTACAAAGTGGGGCGGGCAGCATAATTGTGTGAATCAGATGTTGTCACAAGACCACACAAAGTTGGATTCTAATTTCGTATGCTCTTGCATACTAGGTACGACTATTAACAATAACTTTTGTTTATTTTAAGTCTTCCTGTAATGTAATGTCTAAATTTAAATCGATTTATTAGGTATGGTCCGTGAACAACCGACAGTCACAATCGGGATGATACGCGAAAGAATTGTAAGTACTTACGGGTACAAAATATCATACAGAAAGGCATGGAAAGCTAAGCAAAAGGCCATAGTCAGGGTATTTGGAGATTGGGACGAATCCTATGCCATGCTACCTAGGTGGTTACAACATATGCAATTGTTTTCACCAGACTCTTTTTACAAGATCGAGACCAATCTATTTCTGATAGGCAATCGTGTGAACAACCGATATCGTACATTTCATCGTGTTTTCTGGACTTTTAGACAATGTTGTGATGGTTTCAACCATTGCAAGCCAATAATACAAGTTGATGGTACTTTTTTGTATGGTAAGTATCGTGGCACACTGTTGATTGCCACAACACAGGATGGAAACAATTACTTGTTGCCGCTAGCATTTGCTGTTGTCGAAGGAGAAACATTGGATGCTTGGTCGTGGTTTCTTGGTTTGATCCGGGAACACGTTACTAACAAAACCGGAATATGTTTGATCTCCGATCGACACCGTAGTATTATATCAGCTGTTGCAAACCCTAACTTAGGTTGGCAGCCTCCAAATGCTCATCACGTATACTGTATTAGACACATTGCCAGCAATTTCAACCAGAGATTCAAGAATAAGCATCTGAAGGAAGAACTGATGACTCTAGGTAGATGTGTTTTATACTCATTTATTTATTTATTTATTCTATTATTTTTTAAATAAAGCGGTGACCTAAATGATGTAACGTTTTCGTATAGGATACATGGCATGCAAGATTAAGTTTGATCGGAAGTTAGAGACATTCCGTGAAACCAGTCCTGAAGTGAAACGGTGGATTGATGGCATCAGGAAGGAGAAATGGTCGTTGGCTTACGATGATCATGGTCGGCGATATGGACACATGACAACCAACTTGTCTGAATGTGTCAATAGAGTTTTAAAGGGTGCCAGGAATTTGCCAATCACTGCTCTAGTTAAGTGTACGTATGGCAGGGCCGTTGAATATTTTGTTCAGCGAGGATCCGAAGCGAGAAGCAAGCTTAGTTCTGGTCAACGTTTTTCTGACAAGGCAAGCAAGTTTATCACGACGCAGCAACAACATGCATGTTCTCATCAGGTCCGTCGTTATGACACCAATAATCTACGCTTTGAGGTAGAAGAGGCTTTCAATCCGGTTACCCAAAGAGGAGGTCGTAGTTGGAGGGTCAACCTACAAACAAAATATTGTCAATGTGGAAGATTTCAGGCATTTCACATCCCATGTTCACATGTGTTTGCAGCATGTGCGGCCACATATCTCGATTTTGATCAGTATGTAGATGAAGTATACAAATGGCGAGGCATCATCAACGCCTATGCTCCTCAGTGGTATCCAATTGGAAACGAGGAAGCAATTCCAGAGATACCACAACCGTGGACCTTAATGCCGGATTTGGCGATGCTGCGCCAGAAAGGGAGACCCAAGTCAACCCGCATTCGTAATGAGATGGACTGGGTGGAGTCACAACCGACCCAACGATGTGGACTGTGCAACACTGAAGGTCATAACAGGCGGAACTGCCCACAACGAGCAGGAGGATCGGGAAGCGGAGGAGTTGGTGCTGAAGATAATATTTAAATTCCACCTTATCATGTATGATCGTTAAGCTTTGTTATTATAATATTAATCCTATTTAGTATGTTTTGGTAGTGTTACAATTTTTAAGACGATCAACTCCGAAGTTTAACTAAACCAAATAGTGTCCATTAAGTAAAAAATAATAATAAACAAACGTTCATTACATACAAAGTATACAATAACAAATTTTTACAAAATTAAAAAGAACCATAAGGTAACTAGTGAGCACCATCATCATGCTGATCAGGAGACAAGATGCATTGTCGTGGTTTGCCCCTCACTCCTCGAGGTGGATTTCTTCTTACAACATTACGATCAACTCTGTCAGAGCTTTCACTTGTGGAGCTAGATTCTATAACTCCGGCGAAGTCCACGTTCAAGTCGATGCCCATACCTTGGTATTCAGGAGAGTACATTGGGGTATTCTGTATTTGATCAATGAGGGGGTTTGGTGCATCTGGTGTGTTATATGTCTGCTGATATGCGGGTGGTGTAAAGTACAGAGGGGTTGACGTTGGAGGCATGGACGATGGCGGTTGGCTAGGCATGGATGATGGCCCATCCATGTAAGGGTCAGAAGATGGAATTTCCGTTTCATAATAAGTTGGAGCGGGTTCCTGTGAGTAATCGTGTTCCTGGGTGGGTGGATAGTAATATCCTTCTCCACGTGCTGGTATAGGCGGTGTGTAGAAGGCTTGTTGTTGCAAACGTTCTCTCCCTCTACTAAGACACTGCCCTTCCACCCTTACTCCTGGTATGCGTTCAAACGTAGGAAACGGCTCCAACTCTTGTGTGAGCGGTGCAGCTGACACAGAAGGTACAGCGACGCGATCCGCCTCATCCGATGCTGCAAGAATGGCATCGGTCTGTTCCTTAAGTTCAGCAAACGTGAACTGATGTTGACCCTGAGGAGTACTTAAGTAATTCAACCGCTCCACCCCATCAACCTAAAACAAAACAATAGAATGATGTAACAATGGACAGTTGGAAAAATTCCTTATATAACCGGCAGTTAATATGTGGGGAAACAAAAACGTTACCACATAGCCTCGGAGTGCACCTTGCCTGCCAACCCATCGACGTGTCCGTCGCAAGTACCACCGCATATACTCGGATTGCTTAGTTAATAGACCAACCTGTGGCTCACAATGACAGATTACCTGCATGTGTCTATTATTCCAAAAGGTAATGTCCGGCGCCAACAAATGTTCCCAATTCTCAGCATCTTTGCCCCTGAGTGACAGATCATGGCGATTCGGCGGTTGGACAGGCTCACTGGGTATGGATTGTTTCATGCCGAATTGACGCATCACACGATCTGGTTGATGCCACTCCACGATGTTGAAGCAAATCAGGGGAAGAATAATCCTCCATAGGAACATCGCCTCGACGCAGACCTCAGGTAATGTATCGCTTTCCAGGTGGTCGTACGGACACCATATGATCTACAAACATTGGATAAAATAAATCAATTCACTACCATGAATACAATAGAAATTTGTAACTAATTAAATTCAATAGATTCCTGGCTTTAAACTAATTGGAATTTGATAATCACATCAGTCTGCTTCAATTTGTCAAATAAGTCACGATAAAACGTCAAGGAGTGCAGCTGTCTGGTATAAGTTTCACCTGACCGCCAGCTGTCATTGTTTAAAAATTAAATATCAGTTCAAGTATAAGTACAAACAATCATGAATTCAAATATTACATGTTGCTTACCGTGTACCATATGGGGTACCCTGAAGTCGTTGGTCAACAACGAGCATAGGAGCAATGGATGGCAGCCTTTCCCATGCCCATATTTGAACCAATGGCAGGAACCCACAGATCTCCTTTGCTTTATAATTTGTTGCCTTACACAACTCTCGGTATAAGTAACTCAAGACAGCCGAACCCCAGCTATACTGTCCTGCCACTTCAAAGTTCTCTAACAAGGGAAGATATCTCATTGACACATATCCATTGGAGTGATCCGGGAGCAACAGGTTACCTATCATCCTGAGTATATAAGCCCGTGTATATGCAACCCTCCACCAATCATTTTCCTCGTACAATGCGAAATTTCCGAAATTTTGTTCTAGCCACTTCAACTTTACTCTTGAACCTCTCATGTCAGCATCATCAGGAGCAATACCCAACTGGTTGGCGACATACTGCTTCCAATTTTTTTTTGTTGCACCGACAACCGCAGCACCATGAATGCGCAAGCCACAAATAATAGCAACATCCTGTAGTGTGATGGTGCATTCCCCAAACGGCATGTGAAATGTATGCGTCTCTGGCCTCCATCGCTCCACAAGTGCACTAATCAGATTGTGATCGAGCTGAGATAAATTTACTTGGGCCACCCCTAACAACCCTGCTGTTCGAAGAAAATCTTTGACAGAATCTGGGAGATCCAATACGGAAGGGTTAAACCCCAGACCACGACGAGGTCTAATTACCCGATCGGGTGACCCATTCCACACATATTGGGAAACATGTTTTTCTTGCATATACAATAATGATGTATCCACTGGGCCGGGGTTTACCAATCGTTGCCCCGATTGTGAGCTAGATGATGCCATGTTTTAACCTGACATTAAAGATTAATAGCATTAATTACAATATAAAATAAATTATATTATTACTATTAAATATTTATTATAGTATATTAGTAGAATTACTGACATGTCACATATTAAGATTGATATAAATAAAAAGATCAAGTAGCAATTAAATAATAAGATAAAAAATTTTATTTTAAAGTTTCAAATTATTTAACTTCTCAACTACGCTCATTATAGTACTCGTAAAATATTTACCTTATAAAGTGCAGTGGAAGGAGAAACAATGAAGTATAAATTTATACAAAACACACGAGTGCAGAAATAAATTAAATATCAACATTTTAAAATTACACCGACAAATAATCACATAACTAATACCACTAAATTATTAACAGTAACAATGACTTTAAAATAAACATAATTATGTATGGCTTTCAAATACCAAGCAAAAAAAATATATACATATAAACAAGTGGCAAATAATAGTATAAGAGATATTGACAAAATAAAATACTAACAGTATAAATTTATACAAAAAAATAATCATCATGCATTATAGTACTCGTAAAATATTTACCTTATAAAATAAAACTGAAGATCTTACCAACCTTAAAGAAACACCAACAAAAATTTACACTGAAAACTCCAAACAAATTTATCAGAAAAGTAAGACAAGGAGGGGGTAAACAAATGTTACGTGTACTATGCTCATATAGTGCAGTGGAAGGAGAAACAATGAAGTATAAATTTATACAAAACACACGAGTGCAGAAATAAATTAAATATCAACATTTTAAAATTACACCGACAAATAATCACATAACTAATACCACTAAATTATTAACAGTAACAATGACTTTAAAATAAACATAATTATGTATGGCTTTCAAATACAAAGCAAAAAATATATATACATATAAACAAGTGGCAAATAATAGTATAAGAGATATTGACAAAATAAAATACTAACAGTATAAATTTATACAAAAAAATAATCATCATGCATTATAGTACTCACAAAATTTTTACCTTATAAATTTTAACTGAAGATCTTATTAACCTGAAAGAAACACCACAAAAAAATTACACTAAAAAATCAAAACAAATTTTTCATCGAAGTAAAATCAGTGAGGGATAACAAAGAAAAAAAGACATTAGGAGGGGACGGTATGCCATTCATTGTATAGGGGTGCCCTTATATAGAGCAAGGAAGGAAAGGAAAGCAGGGGGCGTGGGACACGGGTTGGGAACTATTGGGACACGGGTAGGGAAATATTGGGGGTGGGGGACAAAAATGATGGGGAGGGGGGAACCCTGCTGCGCCACGTGGCGCAAGCAGGGAAGGCGCCACTGCGCCTGGCGCCTTTAAAGGCGCCATCCGTAGTGGCGCCTTCCCTGCTTGCGCCACGTGGCGCTGCAGGGTCAGTCATATGTTTTTTTTTTTTTTTTTTTTTTTATGGTAGGCGCCAGTCCGAGTGGCGCCTTTAAAGGAGCCACTCTGACTGGCGCCTTTGACCAGTCAGGGAAAAAAAAATAAAAAATTACACGTGGCCAAAAGGACCCCCCATTGGTAAATTGTTTCAGAACAACCCTAAACTGGTAAATAGTTTCTAAAACAACACTACTTTGGTCAATTTGCCACGATCCCAATCAAAGCATAGGACAGTAAAAATACCCAAAGCTCTGCCATAAGAACTGAAGTGGTCCCAAATTCCTAACAAAACCAAACAACCATCTACCAACATCATCTCCAAAAGACTCCTATATATATGTCTTGCTAACGAGTATTCTAAGAGCATTGTTTAAGGAACTTAAACAAGGTAAATATTCGTTGAAAAATTAAGTATATCTCTTTTCAATGCATTGACTACACCGTTTTCTATAAGACTTACTCTTTTAGATTTATTAAAGAATGTCCTTAGGGCATTCGTTAGCATTTGCCAAAAAATATAAGTATGTGAGTATGAGGCGGGATGGATACTAAAGTAACCGTACCTGCACCCATACTCATTCAATTTTGCGGGTAATTATCCGTCCTATGCCAATACCCGTTAAGCAGATAATTACTCTATCTATGGATAAATTTTGTGGATACTCAATAGTATAATACACATTGTCATTCTTATAAACAATGGCTTAAAAAGGTACCGATATTAAAAAAAAAATGTTTGTATAAAAAGTAGTATATTTTTTATTTAAAAAAAATTATATATTTAATTTTCCCATAAAACTTTACTTATTTTAGATTTCTTAATCGGTGTGCTAGTTTGTATGTGTTTGGATGAACGTTTGATAAAAGTGATTCTGAATGTAATTGATTTTGTAAAAGTTAATTTGGTTAGAATTGAGTTTGAAGTGAAATGATCTATGTTAGGATGTTTTTTTATTTTGAAAGTAAGTTTGATGTAAAACTTGGTGTCAAATTTTCAATTCAACTCAAAAACTATATTTTGTAGTCTCTAGTCAAAATCATTTTTGGAGGAAAAATCAAATCTACCTGATAGTAATCAAATATATCATTTTTATTAAAATCATATTTGATAAAGGGTATAACCAATTCTGGAGTTTCAGGTGTGAAAGCTTACTAAGAAGAAAAGAAAAACGATTAGCCGGATTATTCCCGTGTAAAGTTTGGTAATTGGCAATACAAGGTTAGTAATGTTATTTCATACGGTGTGTAGCATTGAATGTGATGTGAAAAATCGTCGCCGTTAAAGTGGACTCTGGGAGCGTGGACATGCGACACGTGTGGAAGAACGTGCCGTTGGATTAAAATGTCAGTGGTGGAACCCATCGTTATTTGTCGGTAATTCTAAATTACTATATATCAATGATGCCTATGTTTTTCATCATCAAAACCCAAACTAAGGATGGTTTGTTTGGTTTCATGGTGGGAAGTATTAGAATTGATTTTATTTTTTGTTAGACATAATTTTAGTAAAAAATTAAATATTTGGTTATATTTTATTAAAATTAATTTTGTCTCTAAATCTTGATTAGATTAAAAGTGATAAAAAATAACTTTTGTGTTAAGTTAAAGTATTTACATAAGTTTTATATTAAGAGCATGTCTGGGAAACAATATTTGTTTTTTTTATACTTTCAGTTATTTTGTAAAAAATCATTATATTTGGTTATTAGATTATTTTTTCTAAAAATCCTTTTTATGAAAAAAAAATCTGTTTTTTAAACATCTAATGATATGAATTGTTAGCTTTTTTACTTTAGATTATAATATACACGCTTGGTTTCTGTAGCTCTCCAATTCTTTTCTTTCGATATAAAGTTTGCTACCTTTCACGAAAGTACCAAATGGTACAACTACAGACTTGAAAGTTTAATAATAATAATAATATAAAATTATGCTATAAAGTTTATGACTGATAATAAAAAATTAAGTGATTAAAATGAGTAAAAAAAAATATATCAGCAAGAAATAATGATTTTTTTTAAAAGAAAAAAGACATTATTCAAAAGGACATTATTCAAATAACTTTATACCATTTTTCCTTAATTTACTATATAAAAGTAATTTTTTTTGCACCACCCAAATAAAATAGATTATCTTAAAACCGCTTTTCAGCAAATAGACCCAAACAAAAACAGATTCTGATTATAATCTTTTATCACAATAATTGATTATACAAAAACTGATTATCAGCATAATCTTTTTTTTTTCCAGCTTTCTCAAACACACTCTAAATTTGCTTTTAGTGTATGTTTGTGAAAGATTAAATTTTATCATTTCAGCTGTTTTTCATATAAAAGTTGTTTTATATAAAATCTTTCATGTTTGGGCTTTTAATTTAAATTTTGAAAAAGCTTTTTCTATGAAAAAACGGTTGTTTTCATACATCTCATTGGAAGGACCGGAAGAGTGTGTTTGGGAAAGCTGAAAAAAATATATTATGATTATAATCAATTATATGTATAATCAATTATTATGATAATCGATTATAATTAAAATCTGTTTTTGTTTGGATATGTTTGCTGAAAATTAATTTTAAAATAATCTATTTCGTTTGGGTCGTGCAAAAAAGAAAAATTAGATAGTAAAACAACTTTTTTTTTCAACTAGATGCATATCATTAGATGTTTTTAGATGCTTTTCATCATAAAAAACAATCAAACAGCCCAAGGATTAGATGCTTCTAAAACAGTTTTTTTTCCTTCAAGAATTTTTTTTTCCAACAATTTAAGTTGATTGCCAAATATAACAGATTATCTTCAAAATAGTTTTCTAGACCAAAAATAGCTGAAACTGAAAATTTCACAGATTATTTTGCTAATGATTTCTTTTATCATCACTGTTCTCTTTTACACACAACGTGGATCGGGACTCTCATCACCGCATGTGACTTTGAGAATGCACTTAATGATGGTGCAATTGAAATTTTAATGTTACAAAAAACATCAATAAACTAAGAGCACAAAAAAATGTGAATAAATTAAAATCTCACCCCGGGGACTATCATCACCGGTTCCTTTTTTTAATTAAATTTTTTCAAGACTTTGAATTTTAAAAAATATTCATTTAAAAAAAATGTTAAAAAACATCAAATATTATTAAATTATATAAATATCTTCGTACCCTTTTTTCGTAATTTACTATGTAAAAGTGATTATTTTTTCACCAGCCAAACGAAATAGATTATATTAAAATCGCTTTTCAGCAAACATACCCAAACAAAAACAGATTCTGATAATTAATTATTACAAATACTCGATCATACACAAAATGATTATCAGCATAATCTATTTTTTCTAGCTTTCCCAAACACACTTAAGAATAAAAAACACAAATCATGACTTTGCTTCCAATTCAATTTCAATTTCCACCAATTTAATTTGACATAGCAAACACTCACCCAAACACACATAAAATAATTAATTTTATCCGGTTTGTGTAATTTGAAATTTTTTTTTGCTTGTATACATATTTGAAATATACTCCCTCCGTTCTTTTTCTTTGGTAATTTAAGGTTTCTACACATAGATTAAGAAATTATATTTATACCAAAATACCCTTATTTCTACCATTAATTATTTACAAATTCTAACTACATTTACTCTATACTCCAGTAGCCATTTATGTACTTGGAAGGTTTTGTATATTTTCAAGGCATTTCAATTTAATTCTAATAAGGATATATAGGGAAAAAATGATAAAATATATCTTGGGTTTATAAAACACCCATTGTTTTTAAATAAAAACAAATAGCTAAAATTACTAAAGAAAAAAATGGAGGGAGCACTTTTTTTTTTGTTGCCAAATTTGAAATATAACTTGATTAGCTGTTGTAGTGAAACAATGGTACTTAAATTAAAGAAAATGATTTTTGAACACAAAAAATAGACACAAATATGATGTCCCTTTGTTTTTATTGTGTATTTTTGGAATACGTGTATACAAGAAGATAAAAAATAAGTGAAAGATAGAAAGAAATATATATAATATCATATATGGTGTCAAAATTTTGTGTTCAAATAACATAGCTGTAAAGTATCTTTTGTAAACACCTTTTTATGTCAACCTCATTGCACTGATATGCAAATTTAATGTTTTGACAATATGTAAATACAGTATATCAAGGATTTGTTTCTTATTGATGTTTTTTAATTAAGTCAAAAGTAACAATAAATTGAATGTTTAAGAATTACAATAAATAAATATCTAAAATTCAAATAAAGTTGAAACATAATTAATGCTGAGATTATTATTTTTAGGAAAATGCTAACAAGTGCCTTTAGGTTATTATTTAAGGAATCAATAAAGGAAAATTTGTATGGGAACATGGTGTATTTAATATTTTAAAAAGTGTTATACTTAGATTTCTAATACAAACTTATGTGTTCCTTAGACAATACTCTTAGAACACTTGGTAGCAAGACACTTATTTTTATAGGTGGTGTTATCGTGTTAGGATATGTTAAGGACTTGTTATGTATAGATTTTGACAAATAATGGAAGAAATAAAAAAGGGCATAATTGGATTGAGGGTACTTCGAAGAATTTATTAAAAAAAAAGGTTTATAATAATAACTTATGCAAATAAACTTATATAAATAAATTATGAAAATATTACATGATATTTGTATAAGTTTTGTTTAACTTATTTTAATAAGTTTGTAAATTTTTTTATAAAAGTAAGTTATTTTTAGTTTATTTTTAAAAAATTATTAAATAAACATGTATTAAACTATTTATTCAAATGCAAACCATAATTTTACCTATGGCTGGAAGAAAGAAATCTGGCAGTAGGTAGGGTTGGGTACGCGGACCGACCGGTCCGGTCCGTTTAAGTCCGGTCCGCATAGGTCCTCACTGAAACGGACCGGACCCAAAAGTTCGCATGTTAAATGGATTCTGAAAAGTAGAGTCCGCGTCCGGTCCGCATAGTCCGCGGACTAAACGGACTGTCCGCGGACTTTGGTATAGTTTCAGAAGAAGTGGCATCAACAACGGGGACCATTAAAGTATAACCAACAAGCATCACAATTCACAAGTTTGAATGTAAAAAAAATGTTAGAAGAAAGAATAATCCAAATCAAAACATAAAATAAACAACAAACAATTGCAGATTAATTGCTGTATATTTTCTAATAATTAAACCTTAACTTCTCACTATCTATTTTTTTATAATAAAATCTTATTTAATTAACTTTTATCGGAACAATATCTTTAGCAATTTATTGGTTTTGGACTGACAAGTGAAATGAATCCTTTTTTAGATATATAAATAATAAAAATCTACCATCAATAGACTTAGCTAATCAAACTCACGACCTCTTTTAAGAGATGTGTTAAAGCCAATTCAACCACAATATTCTGTGTACCCAGGAACATCTTTTTTCGTTAACAGTTCTTCCAGATCAGTTAAAGCCATGTCACTTTTGGACTCACAATCACAAAAGAATATCACGTTTTCATTTTCACGCATTTTGCTATCAGTTTGCCACCATCACCATGAGTGGTGGTTGCTAGAGAGAAACTTAAAATAGCAAAGAAGCAGACAGTGAGGCCTATATACGACAAAAATGATAAATAAAAGTTAGTTCTTTTTATTTAATTGTTTTAAAGAAGGCAGTTGGCTATAGGTCAAGCAACTTTTAAGTTGATGCAAATTGCTGAAACACATGAAGGTCAAGTAAATTATCAGTTTTTTCAAGCATGAAGATAAATGTCACATTCTTGAGTGTAAATATGCTTCTATTCTATGGCAGTAGTTTTATAATTTATTGGCTAATATAACTAAGAGTAATTATATATCTTCAAAATAATTTTTTCAAAACATTAATTAATTCTCAAGGGTATCTAAAACATTCAATATTTTCAATATTAGTGAAGTTGTTTTTTGAGTTCTTATATCTATGTGATAAATAAGGAACCGTTGCTTAATTTTTTTTTCTTCCATTGGATGTTGATCTAGCTGCTAGCTTTGTGAGTTACTTAAAATAAGGTACCCTTGCTTATATAAGGAACCCTAATTATGAGTTGCGCTTACGGATGAAAAATCATTTTTGCTCAAAATATGAGTGAGTTGCTTAAATATTATGTGACATAGTGAAACTCTCCTAATAAAGATAAGCAAACCTGAGCGTAAAAAAAAAAAAAAAAAAAAAGATAAGCAAGTCAAAGTGGTTGCTTAAGCGCTGTCCATGCATCGAAGCAAAATGTGAGTGAGTTGCTTAAATGTTATGTGACATAGTGAAACCCTTTTAATAAAAGATAATCAATTCAAAGTGGGTTGCTTAAGTGTTACTCATTAAAGATGCTATGAGAAATCTGAAAAGGATAGTATAACATGTTTGCTTAAAAGAATGAACATATATAACATTAAAATTAATATATGTCGCAAAACCTAGAGACGCATCACTCACTCTGTAAAATTCTTTGCTTAAATCAGATTTTCTCAAGCCTCATAGACCCTTTCCTTTTTTTTTTTTTTGACAAGCGCATAGACCCTTTTTTCTTCCTGTGTCATGTGTGAATCATCGCCACCACTATCCTACAAATATTTCTCATTTCCTCACACATTTTCAGCCATGGAACATGATTATAATGACATTAAATACTGATGTACTACTAACTACTAAGACATTTTTTTTTATTATAATTGATGGTAAAAACGCTAAAAATATAAAATGATAGATATGAAGTGTGTCTATGTATTAGCATTATTTTTTTCAATAATACGGTGAAACGCATGGATTCATCTAGTTAGAATGTACATTTTCCGATCTAATATATAAGCAAAAAAGTCTCAAGGTTTTTTATTCAATATATAAACAAATTGTGTTTTCTAATAACTCATTTAATGATATTATTCGTAAAATATCCTTTATTTAATAAAAATTCCAATGACTCATCTAATGAAAATTTGAGTTTTAGATGAAGGGTAATTTAGGTAACAAACCTAATTTTTTACAAAATTCAATGAGATTAATTAACCACCTTAATATGTATATTCTATTAATTTTTTGTTTATAATATGAATAGGAGGGAGTATATGCGTAATCCATATATCTTTCAATTGGATCCAGAAAATAATTATGCAACGAAATTCATTTATCACTGGCATTAAGCAACCTGCAAATAGCCAACGTGGGGAAACACGGGAATAAATTTGAGAAGTAGGCAAGTACTACCACTCTCACTTTGACTGAAAGGAGCGTATTATTCGGACATGTAGTCAAATAGTCAATTAAAAGTAGATTCCACCCTTTAGAAATTTCTATATTTGAGTCTCTTACATTTTGTCTCCTTTCTTTTCATTAATGTTACAATAAATAGACTGGACCATACAATAATATAGTCATGTTAACGTTGGGGATTTAATTTGAATTTAATTGGTAAGATTTTTTAAAGATTTTTATCTCGTCGCACAATTAGTATAAATTATCACATCATTTAAAATATTTAATCCTTATCATAAATTTTTTAAGAGTTTTTTTATCTTGTGCAAACTTGCACAAATTAAGAAACATTAATTATCCATTTTATATTAAATCTGACTAACTAATCAATCATAATTTTTTTGAAAATAACAATTTTCTCTCACCTAATTATATATGAATGCTAATTAATCATAATATTTTGAGAATAACAATTTTTTCTCTCCTAATTTTGAAGTCATCATTTCATCTTTCTTCCTCTTTTTTTTTGCTTTCTTTATCTCTTTTTTATTCCAGACCTTCTAACACCCCTTCACCTTCTCCCCTTTGCTTCTCCTTCTACCCTCTCATCTGCGACCCACCCAGGGATGAAGCCAGACTTAGATGTTTATAATTATTTATTTCAAAATACTAATTATATTAGTATTCTATCGAAACACGGGATGGATCTCCTAAATGTCACAAAAATCATCTATAATCAAATCTACAATAAATTTTTCAGTAATTTTTTTAATGTATACTAACATACACTCAGTTAAAAATTCATCCTCTATTTTATTGCAAAGTGTAATATTGACTATATGTATAGCTGAAAAAGATTACTTCTTAACTCTTTAAGAAAGTGTACAAATTAATAAGAGTTAACACTTTATATATAAGAGAATATACTTTTGCTTTTATAGTTTTTTTGCTAATCAATAACACATAATTAATAATTTTAGACTATTAGTATAGTATGAAATGTAAAAACATTAGGGAGGGCCAGGGCCCGGGTAGCTATAAAGGTAGCTTCGTCCCTGGACCCACCCATCAAGAAGAGGACCACCGCACAAAAAATCTTCCCCTCCACACATCTCCGGCTGAACTAGCGCTGACCGTCGTAAAGGATGCACCTTCACACTTCCCTTCTCCCTGCCGAGCAGATCTGGTTCGCAGGGTTCCAGCGACGACGCTGGTGGGTGGCAGACGCGATCAGTAGGGCGCGGTGGAGTTTGGTTCACCTGTGCGGAGCTTGCGGCGATTAGGCACGGTGGAGGTTGTGATCAGTGGGGCGCGGTGGAGTTTGGTTCGCCTATACGGCAGCCGGCACTATTGCGGCCGGAGGTGTGCGGAGGAGCAGATCTTGTGTGACGGCCCTCTTCTTGGTGGGTGGGTCGCAGTCTCGGAGATGAGAAGTAGGGAGAGGGGAGAAGAAGAAGGGAGGGGGAGAAGGAGAAGGGAGAGGCAGGGAGAGGGGAGAAGGAGGAGGGAAGTTAGATGATCTGGAAAAAAAATAATAAAGAAAAGGAAAGAGGTAGAAAGATGATAAAGATGAATCATAAATAGGAGAGATATAATATTTCTTATTTTCATAAATTCATCATTAATTAGTTAATCAAAATTAATGTAAGATAAGTAATTAATGCATACTTAACTTGTGCAATCTTGCACATGATAGAAAAACCATATTTTTAAAATTTACATATAAAATGATTTATGATTAATTAATAGTGTAATATTTTACATTGACAATATATCAAAATTAAACTATTTAATTTTAGAGTTTAACTTGATACTTTGTTCCATCAAAAAAAAAAAAAAAACTTTGATACTTTGGCTCTGTTTGGTAAAAACTAGCGGATAGCGGATAGCGGATAAGCTAGCGGATAAACTAGCGGATAGCGGATAAGCTAGCTGATAGCGGATAACAGATAAGCTAGCGGATTGGATTTGAAGTGTTTGAAAAAACTAGCGGTTGAACTAGCTGATAAATGTAAAATGACATAAAAGGATATGTTTGCAAATTTTTTTTTGTAAATTATATGTATATATATTATTTATATTATTTATTTTAAAATAATTATCACTTATAATAATTTATTTTATTCTAAATTATTTATCGTTTATCATGTCAAAAAAATGTATTTATCATTTAAAAAATTCAATCATTAATTTTAAATTTTAATATTAATTTAGTTTTAATTATTTTTA
Source organism: Echinosophora koreensis (assembly GCA_035048595.1). Lineage (NCBI taxonomy): Eukaryota > Viridiplantae > Streptophyta > Magnoliopsida > Fabales > Fabaceae > Echinosophora > Echinosophora koreensis. Next base: position 3,310,943 of record JAPCYP010000019.1, on the reverse strand, counting down.
ATAAATAAAATGGAATAATAAAAATAAAATTTTATATTGATTTGATTTTTATATAAGTTTTATTTTTTATAGATAAAAATATATTTTCCACTTTTTTATCTTAAATATAAATCTAAATAGCAAAATTAATTCTTATTTATATACTATGTTAAATGATTAGTATTTAATTAAGATGGTAGGGATAAAAATGGAAGAAAAAATGAAACGCTATACGCTATAAGCTCAAACGCTACTTCAAGTAGCGTTTGGGAAAAACGCTATATGCTAGTGAAAAAACGCTATACGCTAATTTTAAAAACGACTACCAAACGGGGCTACTTTCACATCCGCTATACGCTATCCGCTAAACGCTAGCGGATTTGGCAAACCAAACAGTGCCTTTATTTGTGTAAGGCTTTTTCATATTGTCAATAAATCACAAATCATTTCCCGTGGGACTTTTAAGATAATTATTTAAGAGTCAAAAATTTTATGATGCAATATACATAATTGGTTAACGATATAAAAATCTTTACATTGAGCAAGAAACTTGAAAGAATTTGTGAATGATTACATCAAAATTTTATATGAATGATTCATGTGGGTACAAGAAACTTTATATATAGTTTATATTGATATAATACATTTCCCCTCGAAAGGAAGATATGCAGTTTTCAATTTTCCATACTGGATTGATCAGGTGGAAAATTACAAAAAGAATTTGTGCGCTTTTCACTAGAATTCTAGAAAGGAGAAAACAAGCAATACCATGGAAATCACGCTTAAACTAATTAACTTGAACCAGCCTTGACTTCAACTGTAGTCATAAATAACAACCATATTTGTTTTCACTCAAAATTAATCACATGCTCCTTTTTATTTACATTTCCAATACGTACGTGTAAATTACCATCACGAAAGGGTAGCTTGTATGCAATAAACTTTGAATGGGATACGGTGACCGCACCAAATTGAAGACTATTTGCATGACGAGTAGTTAATAATCATTGACTTCAAGCTTATCAACAACCACAAAAAAATCATTGACTTCAAGGCCACAATATAGTTACTATAGTGGAGTCATGGAAGAATCTCCCGGCGGCGTCCCCAGTGGTCAGACTTTGGCCTAAAAGCACCAACGTTTTTTTCACTTCCAAACGGTAACCAAAATAAACAAAGTGGTACTAGTACAATACTCCCTCCGGTCTCTATTGTAAGCAAAAATTAAATGGGACACACATATTAAGATAGTTAGTTGATCTCATTTAAAATAGTCATTGGGAATAAAAAATTAAGTTTGTTACCTAAATTGCCCTTCCTCTTATTTATTAAGCTTGTGTTATTGAGAATAAAAGGAGTCATTGGAAAACAAAATTGGTATTAAATGAAGGGTATTTTGAGAATAACTTCATTAAATGAGAAGAAAGTAGTTGAAATTTTGCTTATATTTTGGACCAAAAAATTTGGAAATTTTTGCTTACATTGTGGACCGGAGGGAGTACAATCAATCTGTGAGAAAGAGAAACATTTATTAGTTTCCATGGAAAAAGTGACCCTACTTATGACTTATTTCAACTGAATCATGGCCAACCATTAAATGATCAATATTCAATAGTCATTTCGTGATGTATGAATTGTTCAAATGTATCCATGTCACTTTCTTATGCTGAAAATCACCACGCAAGGGGGAAAAATTACCAGAGAGACATCAGTCCACCCTTGAGCCAAAACCTACCCTTAAGCCTACGTATAAGGTGAATTAATATTGTTTTTATACATGAGTGTCTTTATTTGAAAAGTCACATTGTTAGTTTTTTTTTTTTTTTTATCAAGAGTATCCTTCAACTGATAGCCGAAGACTACGGCAGAGGCTGAAATTTCGTGTGAGATTTGATATATAATTAACAACTTAACATAATATAAATTATTCAAATCTATTTACAATCAACTTAAGTACATTCATTTGCTTCCTAGTTTTTTGATATAAAATTGGTAGATGGTTTATAATTGGACCATTTTAAAAAGAATATATGTTATTCTATTTTGTAGTGTTTACTAATTTTGGAAGGTATGTGTTCATATGAGTTGATATTTTTTACAAAAATGTTATTTGAACAACAAATTCAGATAACTTCATGGCCGACCCAAAGGTGAAGTTACTAAAGCTCTAGCTTTGGGCCGATCAGTAAAAAAAATTATTTATTCTTAGTTTTTATAAAGCAAAAAATGCCACAAATGTTAACAAACAACATAAAACACAACATCATCTAAGTAGTCTCTCTCACTTAGGCGCTGTTTTGCAAGTCCAATAAGCTAGCTTATAGCTTATTTGACTAGCTTATAAGCTTGTTTGACTGAAATAGAGGTGTTTGGTAAACAAGCTTATCTCATTAGCTTATAGCTTTTCTTATAAGCTAATTTATTTAGCTTATGACTTATAGCCTACAGCTTATTGGCTTTTTTCTCGTTTTTATCCTCATTCATCTAATGAAATCCTCACTTTATCATGTCTATCATGAATATGTCATTTTATGTTATTTTACATTTATAAGTTACTTTCATCGCTAATTTTACCAAACACTTTAATTTTAATCAACTAGCTTTTCAGCTACCAACTATCAGCTATAAGCTAGCTTATCAGCTATTTTTGCCAAACAGAGCTTTAAAACAAAAAGGAACCACTCAAAATTTGTTTTAAGCCTCATTTGTTCTTGGACCGACCCTGGATAACTTCCGAACATGATTCTATTTTTTATTGTTGGTATTTGTTGTACAAATAAAATGATTCTATTTTTTATTCTCACGTGGAAGATCATGGTCTATATGCTATTCCTTCCCATTTATAGTTGCATATCAAGAAATTTGTTTAAGGAATTATAAGCTGAAGAATGTGATTGAGGCAGTTGAGACTATTGATGGCATCCAGAAAAAGTCAAACAAATGGAAGAAGAGACACGGGCTTTGGATTTAAGGCTTCTTCATACAGAATTCGTGAGAAAGTTGGGCCATGTCCCATGGCACCTATCATTCTATCAAATGATCTTTTCCATTTCAATCACTTCATGTAGCTTGTTGACTTCTTCAAGGACTATGAGGTATTTGTTCTGTGATAGAAAACCTCGTGTTACAGATAGTTAGAATCTGTTAGAGTTAGTTAAACTTAGTTTTAGTTGTTAGTTGGTTTACTTGGTTATATAAGTCTAAATTGCTTTCTTTTCTTTCTTTTTCTTTGACAAAAAGTCTAAATTGCTTTATATTCTTTACTTTTACCATTTGATAAATATACATTTTCTGATTTTTCTTCAACTTTATTTTCTTGCTCTCCTCTGGAACATGCTTCTCAACTCCTTGTACATTGATGGTTTTGATGCAGGGTAGCATAGTGGTAAGGGAAAATCTTGGGGATCAGTATGCATTTTACAAAGAGTCTGATATTAACAAATTAGGAATTGTTTTGTTTGAGCTCTTGCTGCAAATGCTAATCCTATGTATCAGTATTTATACAATTTGGTAATATCATGCTTCAATACACAAAGATGTTTCAAATATTGTCCTGCAAATAGTGAAGTGATGGAAATATGGTATAGTCTGGAATTTTTTTCCGTGGCAAAAATTCTAAGCACCAAGAAATCAAATTTACGCTTCAAAGATAAGAAACTAACTTTACATTTAACAAAAGCATTAGACACAAGAAATGGGATGGGATTTCCTCAATTAACATAAAACAGAATAAAACCAATTATCCAAATAAAAAAAGCTAAAGAAATACCAATGACTTTAAGCCTGCCGTTTCATTTGAGGACAAGTGGACAACACAAGAAAATTATAAATAAATATGTTTATTAATTTCTCATTTTACAACTCAAAATAAGAAACTATGAACAATGATCCAAATAATAAAAATTGAGTGAAAATTCAACAATTGATGATAAATAATGCGCATCCATGTGCTGCCACTTCTTCTGATATTGTGTCATTTGTTACTATGAGCTTTCTTCCACTCCATATTTCCGATCCCCTACAACCTCTCAACTTTCTACCTTGAAGCACCATAGACAAGTCATCCATCTTTGTAGATATCGTTGTGCTCTCATCATTTAGATTGAAAAAAGCAACATAGGTATCTTCTCCTGAATGTAAAATCAACAGTAAAATAGAGTTAGAGGACAGTAACAAAAGAAATCACCGTTCTTTCTTTTCATTATTGTTTCTTCTTTTTCATTACTATTTTCCCAATTGTCTCCGTTTTTCGCCGCACCTCTACTTTGTAAAGAAACAAAGTGCTCAAATTGTATAATGATATTCCTTTATTTTTTGAGTTATTATCATAAAAAAAATGTAATGCTTAACAAGTTATTTTGAGATGATGAATATATAAATCTTGATTCTCAATTTAAATATTATAGTAGTATATATATATATATATAGCTGTGTCGCGGTGTCCTATATTTTGGAAATTACCGGTGTTCATGTATCCGTGTCCGTGTCGTCTCCGGTGTCCGTGTCTGTGTTTCATAGGTGACAAATCGTAATTTGTTCCCGTTGCTACCCAAGATCGAATCCCATCAGTAGAAACTTCATTCTTGATATTGAATCTTGTGATGGAAGGAAACTGTATAACAGCAGAAACATTATGATTTTCATCAAAGAAAATAAAAAAAGCAGAAACATTATGATACTAATCCATGACCTTAAAAAACCACATTATTACCAAAGAAAAAAAATAATGATGTTAAGAAAGTATTATTCTAGGATTAGATTAATATGTTGTACAATAATATGGTAAAGTACTAGCGTATTACTACTTGTATACTTTCAAGCCCAAGTCTAAGCCACCAAATATAATATGACCGTTAACCTCTAATTACATAAAAAAGAAAAAAGAAATATAACAAAATCATAATTCTAACTTTCTGATACAGATTCAGCCTAACTCCACCTCAAAACCATACTTTCTTTTTAAATAAAATCATAGTTTTGCTTCATTGATTAGACGATTAATTCAATATACAATATTCTAACAAAGTATGAGAGTCCTTCAAAAAAAAAAAAAAAAAAAAAGAGTATAAGAGAGATGGTTCACATGCCTCAGTATTGTTTGAGCTGTGAGCGTTTATCCACAACAGGGTAGGATTTGTGATTAGTTCCTCAGTCCAAGAATCAAGGTTCCGAAGATCCCCTCCAAACATAATGGGGGACTTTGCCATACACCACAAAGTAAACTGTGAAATAAGAAGAATAAATTCACTCAGCATATATTGATCCACTGCAATATATATATATATATATATATATATAGTAATGCAATTCAGTTGTGTGATTGTACATACCTGAGTTTTCTGCTCTTCTTGATTAAGCTTAGTAGACCTGTGTGGACCTTGTTTGACAGCTATTAATAAAAGGAGGAGAAAATGAAAAAGTTAGTTTTATCATCTGATCTAAATTCTTATAAATCTCCAACTCAAACAGCACAAGCAATTATATCCGATATGGGATGAAAGTCAAAAACACTTCTTTTAATGTTTCATCAAGTAATGGTTCATCTTAATTTTCTAATGATTCATTGAGTAAAAACACTTGGTTTTTTTTTTTTTGTTAATTCCAAGACTAGGACAGCCTAAGTCTTACAAGCCAGCTGAATTTGTTGTTAAAAAAAGCATATTTTGATGGAGAGCTACTATGTATTTGGATACAAAGTTCTGTTTGGATGAGAGGAAAGGAAAAAGGTCTTCTGGTTCCAAGAAATTAAAGAACAAGTAGTAACTCAGCATTATAACCTGCATCGGTTAGCCATCCAAAAGGTAGCATATCCAAATCAGGCCATGAATTTCCATTTAAACCTTGCACTCCTATCAAGTTAGCTGCAGCAAAATCCCTGAAAGATAAATTTAATGAATCATAGATATATAGAATCTAGAGGCAGAGTAACAGAACATGTTTTGAAGTCAAACATTGTAATTTAATTGATCACCTTGCTACATCAAAATGAGCTTTAACTGCTGACCATTGATCCCAGTCATCTCCTGTTACACGGTATGTGTTAACTAGTCCACTGATCTTCTTAGCCATGTCTGGTGTTGCACCGACTCCAGGAGACAGCGAAAATACTATGGAGTGGTCCTTCAGAATCTGCAGTCAAATGGTAAATTTTTTCTTTGCCCCTCCTTTAAAATGAAAAATACAGAAACTGAGAAGAAATTACATTATATACCTTTGATACATAAGTTATTTCATTCAAATCCAAGTCTTCACCAAACACACAGTCAAGTTTGACTGCAAGGAAATCAGAAAATCCATACAAGGGAAGTATAAGCATAACTGCTTACTTAGAATTTAGAAACATTATGATTGATGTCTTATCTAAGATATGATATACATTAATATTTTATGGCTATGCACGATAACCAGAATATATTTCAGTAATCTGTGTGTACCAAAATCAACTCCCCATGAAGCATACATCTCATAGATAGATCTCAAAAAGGCTTTTCCAGCTCCTGTTGTGACATTCATAGCCATGAAACCATTACTCATCCATTTACAAGCCCTTTCAGGGATTCCTATGTCTTGTGCATGCCACACTTTACCAGATTCCTCGTAAGCTCGTCCCTAGCAAGTTGCAAGAAAGAATAATCAAAGTTCAACAAAAAATTGATGTCTACACACTACACAGTACACCAATATATATAGCATAAAAATGCAAAGGGTGGAAAGAGTGGCTTTGCCTACCTGCTTTATAAAATGTTTGTACATTACTTATCATAAGCTTTTCTTTTTTTTAATACATGTTTGGAGCTGCCATAGAAATTTCAAAAGCACATGTAAACTACGTACATATTGTAGCTTCATCTTGGACGCGAGTTTACACCATCCAACCATGGGACCAAATATCAAATATGTCTTTTGTTTTGGTCCCAAAGTTTCACTCGAAGGTAATTATTCATTATATATAATTAATACATAATTAATATATTATATAAGTATAATAAATGCTCGATTATATATATAAAAATAATCAATAAATAGGGCAACTTAGTATAAATGAAATATTTTTTTAAAAGAAACCTAAGTCTAACTTATTTGCTAAAATTGTTAACCATTTATATATAAACTGAAAATAGGCAAGCGCTTGACCTATTTTAAACCCCCCAAAAAAATATAAGAAAAGTGTAACATCTTTTTCCTAGCACAAATTGCATAGTTTGTTTCTTATTTACATACACTTTAGCTTTAAATTTTTAGTGGATGAAATTTAGATTTAGCTACATTAATCAAATACCAATTTTGAATAAGACAAAAAACATACCAAATTTTAATATGACAAACGGTGATCACATTTATATGGTAGGATTTAGGAATAAGAAGCAATACCGTTGTGGTATCTAGTATAGGCGTCTTGCGATCGAATGCTGCTGTACTGATTCCAGCCATAACATGAATTCCAAACTTTAAACCCATGCTATGCACTTTATTAGCCACTTCAGTGAACCCTCTCCCTCCACTTGAAGAAGGCCACCTTGCTGGGTCTGGGAGCAACCGCCCCCATTCATCAGTGATATCAAAACCGCGAGAATTACTATCACCCTCTAGAGTCCTATACCAGAGGTAATCCACCACAGCATACTGCATGGTTTGAAGGAAAATATTTATATATCATCCATATTAACATATTCAAATTAATGAATTGTAAATGCTTGGAGTCATAACTCATAAGGTGATCAGATGATTTGGGATATGGGATAAAGGTGTTGGAATTATAAGTTGCAAGGTTCGAATCCCACCAATGCTAATATAACAAGCTAACAAGTAACATTTGTCTATAAAAAAATTGTAATTCATAACTAAGGAGTACTACACCTGATATCCATATCGCGGAAGGAGCCGCTTAGAAATTATATCAGCATTCTGTAAGTATTCTTCTTCAGAAATTATCCAGCTAAAGGAATCATAGGAATTCCAACCTCTTGGAGGGGAGATAACATTTTGAGATAACACACTGAAAGAAACAATTCATTAGGAACTCAAAAAACTTATTATTTGCTTACATATATGCTGGCAAATTTGGTAATAAGAACCTTATATATTAAGAAATCAGTCCAGGTGCTTCAACAAAGACTGAGACACAAACATCATGTTAGGGTAGTTTTTATGTATTTGTCTTATGTCTCACATGACTAACGAAAGAACAGTGCTGTAACATGAGATGTGATGTCCAAAAGATAACACCCCTTAGGTTTCATTTCGTTTAGTATGATGCAATAAACTATTTTGTCTAGTGTTCTAGTTCCTACGTCAAGAAAAAATATACATGCAAATTTACAAACAGACAATAAACTTTTGTATGGAATAAGAGAAAAAGGAAGAAAAGAAAGGAAAGGAAAAAAGCAAATATTAGCTTGATTTAATACATTTTCAATCTAGAGTATTAATAACGATGAATAGTAATTAAATCCATATAAACTTTCTTGCCCATCTTTGTATAATGGACAAAAAACTAAACAAACCATCTTAAGATCATCTTCAATGGCAAGTCATTAGAGTTGTTTAACTCATCTTTCTAAGGGTGCTATCTCATATTGTCTCACCACTTTTTACTTTATATTACTTTAAGTAACTCTAAAAAAATTATCAAATGAGTCTCACAGGTTATCCCGCATATTTATTTACATTTATTTGTCTATTATTTCTCTCTCTCTTTTTGGGTTTTTATATAAGAACCAATTACTCATGTATAGAAGCAACCATCTTTACACACCACATCAATACATCATCTCAATCAAATGGTGTAACCTAATAAGAACTGAATCGATCTTATTTTTAAGAACTAGTGGAGCAACTCCCATTTAGTTGCTATAAGATCATGAAGATAAAGAAAAAGTGAAAAACTATAGCCTTTTCCATGAAACTAATTACGTCCTTTAATATAATTATTTAATGGAAACAATTTATTCAATGTTTTAACATGTCATCAACAAAACATGCAGCTATAAAACAATGCTAAACTGATTGATATTAAAATTAAAGCAAGACAATATACGGATGAAGATGATGGATGAATGAATACCTTTGAACAAAGAGACATAGAAGGAAGCAAAGAGAGATGACAGTGAGGAACTTCATGGTTGCTGCTCAGTTTGCCAATGGAGGCTTATTTATAGGTGCAGAAGCTCTCCCATTTGCCACACAATTTGACAACCAATGCCAATCGGTTTTCCTATATTTTTTTTAACAAAAGCTTCTAATGGATTGTACAGCAATAGCCACCTCATTGTCAGTTGTGAATTTTACTAACAACATCACAGGGCATGCAAATGCAAGTATTTAGAGAAATACTTGGATGAGCACAAACATAACATGTCATTCTTAGGCACAAACAATTAAAAAATGACAACTAATAATAAAATTAAATGAAAAAAGGCCATCTTGTAAAATATAAGTCACCGAAAAAGTCTCCTTCTTTTAGATAGCTGCGCATCATGGCTTCACCATTTTCAATTTTACAGCAACGCCACCACTCTGCCCAAATGTTGCAGCCCCCTTTAATGGCGTCACCATGGCCCTTTTTTATTTTTCTATTTTCTCTCTCTGGTTTTGAAAATCATCTCAGAGTCTAGGAGCTTATGCTTATGTCCCTTCTCTGTGCCCATTCCTTTGTGAGCTACTCCTTAGCATTTTATTTATTTGGAAATTGGAATGCTTGTTGAACCTTCTAGTATTGCCAATGTCACTATTAAGTACTATACATGTAATATGTATAAGCTTGGAGGAGCAAACTGATTTTCAAGTATTTGTAAGCCATTTTTTGTCCTTTTAAATTTACTTCCATCTTCACTCTCATTTTTTTTTTCTGTCTTCTTTCCTTCAACCTTTCCACGCAAATCCTTTTTAACAAGTAACACCACATTTAATAATACGGCAAATTGCTTACAGAAACAATCAGAAATCTCGTACAGAATCAAATTTGAAGCAAATATCTCTTCCACTGCAGTGATGGGGCTTTGTGAACTAAACTAAAATGAAGATGCGCCGTCCCACACCCACACTCTGTATCTATACACGAAATATATATTTTTGGTAGCATTTTATTTTTGATATTTTAATCTGGTGTTATTATTTGATGGGTTGTGCCTAAATATCAAGTGTTAGACATGTGTCTATGCAAGACTTTCTCAAAAGAAGAACATAATCTTGCTTTATTATGCAGGCCAAAGAAATTCCATTGGCAAACCGGCTTGGATTCATTTACCTAGTATGGACTTACCCATCCCATCATAGAACTAAAAAGAAAAAGTAAAAAAGTAAGAATTGACATTTTTACTCAAATATACTTTATGTAATAGCGTTTTTTTTTCTGTGCGATGCACCTATATATTTTTAAATTTAAAATAAAAATAATAAATTAAAAAAATATTTAAAATTATAAATTATATATACACAATTAATTCAATTAGAATTTAAAAAAGGATAAATTAAAGAGAAATGCTTGTCAATATGAAACTGAATTTCGTATCAATCGACAAACGACATGGATTCTATTTTAAAAAAAGATATACACAATTAATTTAAACATTTAAATTTAAATTTTTTAAATAAATTAAGAATGATAATGAATTTAGAGAAATATTAATGAATTCAGAACTATTCATAATTATGTATAGTTATAGCAAGAATTAATATTGAATAAAATATATTTAATATCTTAAAATTTAAAATATAAAAATACTTATCTTCGAAAAAAAAATATAAAAATACTTAAAAAATTCTTTGTTTTCTAATTAAGAGTATTATTTAAAAATATAAATTAGGAGGATTCGTAATTATTCATAATTAAATATCCCATTATATAACTTGACTCTTAGAGTCTAAAATACATGCATCTTATCCATTCGAAATAATATTAGAAGGATTATTTGTGTATATGGAAGAATAGTACGAGTGGGGAATAAGATATTGATATGAATTAAGTAAACAATACCGAAATAAAAACAAAATATCAATCTAATAAAATCAAGCAATTAAATTGAATTTACGCTTCAACCTAAAGATAAGAAACTAACTTTACAGTTAACAAAATAATTAGACACAAGAAATGTGACGGGAATTCCTCAATTAACATAAAACAGAATAAACCAATTATCGGGAAAAAAAAAAAAGCTAAAGAAATACCAATGACAACACAACAAAATTATAAATATGTTTATTAATTTCTCATTCTACAACTCAAAACAAGGGCAAATTGACCAAAGTAGTGTTGTTTTAGAAACTATTTACCAGTTTAGGGTTGTTCTGAAACAATTTACCAATGGGGGGTCCTTTTGGCCACGTGTAATTTTTTATTTTTTTTTCCCTGACTGGTCAAAGGCGCCAGTCAGAGTGGCTCCTTTAAAGGCGCCACTCGGACTGGCGTCTACCATAAAAAAAAAAAAAAAAAAAAAAAACATATGACTGACCCTGCAGCGCCACGTGGCGCAAGCAGGGAAGGCGCCACTGCGCCTGGCGCCTTTAAGCCACGTGGCGCAGCAGGGTTCCCCCCCTCCCCATCAGTTTGCCCCCCACCCCCAATCCCATTCTCCCCCAATCTCTATAAATACCGTGGAAAGAGTCCTCATTTTTCACACAGCAAAACCAAAATTTTTTCTTCAATAGGTATTGTTTCTAAGGTAAGAATTTAAAATATCAAGTTATTATTTTTTTATTTTAAATACTGATACAATATGCTATAATTTGATAGTTTAGTGAAGTTTAAATATTTATTAATATTATGCTAATATTGTAACTGTTATTGTTAAAATGTGGTGTTAGCTTGTTATTATTTTGTCTGCTCAGTATTAGTAGTAGTGGTTATGCTATGTTATTGTTATTCTTATTGTTATTTTTAACACTGATGTTATTACTACAACTATTATTATTATTAATGTTGTCATCATCATTATCATCATCATCATCATTGTTAATATATATCAGTATCATTGTTTCTGGTATTATTTATATTATTATCATCATCATCGTTATCATAATCAGTATTATTATTATTAGTATTACGACTACTATTAAAACAATATTGTTATTATCATCGTCATTATTATTATTATTATTATTATTATTTATTATTAGTACTATTTGATAATTTATTATTATGTTAATTATTGTGGTGACTGTTATCAGCATAATATTTTCATTATTCTCCATATATATATATATATATATATATATATATATAAGCACTCACATAACAAAATATTTAATTTATGAAACAATATGCATAATATATATATCAAAACATCTGATTGATAGGCTAAATGGCTAGTAGCAACTAAACAATACTATATAATCACGTACATCACAACAAGAAGATGGGAATTACAACCCTCATCATTGCCTGGAAGTCAACCATAGTGTAAAATTGAATCCTATTTGGCATTAGCTCCTTGCACTCAGCCACCAAGTCCTTCATCAACTGTAAACAATATTTTGATTACAAGGACTTAGTGGCTCAGTGTAAGGAGCTAATGCCACATAGGATTCAGTTTTGCACTGCGGTTGACTACTGGGCAGGGATGTGGGTTGCAATTCCCAAGTTGTTGCGATGTACGTGATTATATAGTTTTGTTCAGTTGCTACTAGCCGTTTAGACTATCAACCTGAGGTTTTGATATATATATTATGCATATTGTTTCATAAATTATATATTTGGTTATGCGAGTGCTTATATATATATAGGGTTGTTCAAAAACTAATAAAAAATAAAAATTGAAAATTGATGGCTTATCCCGTAATTTGTGACGAATTTTGTAGGGCATACGTCATGAGCAGGCTTGCAGTAGTTGTGTATTTCAATGGGAGAGTGTTTGATGGACTAGAAGGAATTACATTTGAAGGTGATCAAGTAACAATGCAAATAAAATTAGGCATCGGGTACGGGCACTTGAAGACAAAGATTCACTCGAAGTTGAGGCTGTCCCCAACTCAATCAGTTTCTAAAATTGTGACTAGATATATGACATGTGACAACCCGGTGAAATATATTCTGGTTGAAGTTGCTGATGATCGAGATGTGGAATGCATGTTGAATGGTTTTTGCCAAAATGCGCGCATGTCAACACTTGAGTTGTATGTTGATGTTAATGTTGCAGGCACTTCCAAATTCGCTGATGTTGGATCATATGGAGAGGACGAAGATGACGAAGATCAAGATTGGGCAAGCGAGATGGAGGTTGAGTCAGATGAAGATGATGACGAAGATGATATACCAACCAGTGGTTCGTCGGACACCGAGGAGGAGACTGAACAGGGTTCCAACATAGTTCTGTCGGCGGTGGCATCACCTGCAATTGCTGCATCGCCCATTTCGTCAAGAGTTCCAGGTGCAATCTTATTAATGTTATTATTATCGATTTTTAATAGCATGGTGGAAGATAATTAAAAATTGAATCATTTGTTACTCACTTATAGGTCAATCACACGGTGCATTCTTCAACTCATCCCCGCATTATAATTATATAAATTGGGACTATCCCGACCACGAGGTAGAATTTGATGGCGTGGATGTTCCAGATTCATGGAAAGTCGGTCAGGAATTGTATGTTGGCTTACGCTTCGTTGGTAAAGAGGCTGTTCAAATGGCTGTTAAACATTATTCCATGAATGTTCATCAAGATTTCAAAGTTGTTGAATCTAAATCAACAGTTTACTATGTCAAGTGTTCAAATCATGCAGCGGGATGCCCATGGAGGTTGAGAGCTATCTTGTCGAAAAAGTCGTCGAAATGGGAGGTTACAAAGTGGGGCGGGCAGCATAATTGTGTGAATCAGATGTTGTCACAAGACCACACAAAGTTGGATTCTAATTTCGTATGCTCTTGCATACTAGGTACGACTATTAACAATAACTTTTGTTTATTTTAAGTCTTCCTGTAATGTAATGTCTAAATTTAAATCGATTTATTAGGTATGGTCCGTGAACAACCGACAGTCACAATCGGGATGATACGCGAAAGAATTGTAAGTACTTACGGGTACAAAATATCATACAGAAAGGCATGGAAAGCTAAGCAAAAGGCCATAGTCAGGGTATTTGGAGATTGGGACGAATCCTATGCCATGCTACCTAGGTGGTTACAACATATGCAATTGTTTTCACCAGACTCTTTTTACAAGATCGAGACCAATCTATTTCTGATAGGCAATCGTGTGAACAACCGATATCGTACATTTCATCGTGTTTTCTGGACTTTTAGACAATGTTGTGATGGTTTCAACCATTGCAAGCCAATAATACAAGTTGATGGTACTTTTTTGTATGGTAAGTATCGTGGCACACTGTTGATTGCCACAACACAGGATGGAAACAATTACTTGTTGCCGCTAGCATTTGCTGTTGTCGAAGGAGAAACATTGGATGCTTGGTCGTGGTTTCTTGGTTTGATCCGGGAACACGTTACTAACAAAACCGGAATATGTTTGATCTCCGATCGACACCGTAGTATTATATCAGCTGTTGCAAACCCTAACTTAGGTTGGCAGCCTCCAAATGCTCATCACGTATACTGTATTAGACACATTGCCAGCAATTTCAACCAGAGATTCAAGAATAAGCATCTGAAGGAAGAACTGATGACTCTAGGTAGATGTGTTTTATACTCATTTATTTATTTATTTATTCTATTATTTTTTAAATAAAGCGGTGACCTAAATGATGTAACGTTTTCGTATAGGATACATGGCATGCAAGATTAAGTTTGATCGGAAGTTAGAGACATTCCGTGAAACCAGTCCTGAAGTGAAACGGTGGATTGATGGCATCAGGAAGGAGAAATGGTCGTTGGCTTACGATGATCATGGTCGGCGATATGGACACATGACAACCAACTTGTCTGAATGTGTCAATAGAGTTTTAAAGGGTGCCAGGAATTTGCCAATCACTGCTCTAGTTAAGTGTACGTATGGCAGGGCCGTTGAATATTTTGTTCAGCGAGGATCCGAAGCGAGAAGCAAGCTTAGTTCTGGTCAACGTTTTTCTGACAAGGCAAGCAAGTTTATCACGACGCAGCAACAACATGCATGTTCTCATCAGGTCCGTCGTTATGACACCAATAATCTACGCTTTGAGGTAGAAGAGGCTTTCAATCCGGTTACCCAAAGAGGAGGTCGTAGTTGGAGGGTCAACCTACAAACAAAATATTGTCAATGTGGAAGATTTCAGGCATTTCACATCCCATGTTCACATGTGTTTGCAGCATGTGCGGCCACATATCTCGATTTTGATCAGTATGTAGATGAAGTATACAAATGGCGAGGCATCATCAACGCCTATGCTCCTCAGTGGTATCCAATTGGAAACGAGGAAGCAATTCCAGAGATACCACAACCGTGGACCTTAATGCCGGATTTGGCGATGCTGCGCCAGAAAGGGAGACCCAAGTCAACCCGCATTCGTAATGAGATGGACTGGGTGGAGTCACAACCGACCCAACGATGTGGACTGTGCAACACTGAAGGTCATAACAGGCGGAACTGCCCACAACGAGCAGGAGGATCGGGAAGCGGAGGAGTTGGTGCTGAAGATAATATTTAAATTCCACCTTATCATGTATGATCGTTAAGCTTTGTTATTATAATATTAATCCTATTTAGTATGTTTTGGTAGTGTTACAATTTTTAAGACGATCAACTCCGAAGTTTAACTAAACCAAATAGTGTCCATTAAGTAAAAAATAATAATAAACAAACGTTCATTACATACAAAGTATACAATAACAAATTTTTACAAAATTAAAAAGAACCATAAGGTAACTAGTGAGCACCATCATCATGCTGATCAGGAGACAAGATGCATTGTCGTGGTTTGCCCCTCACTCCTCGAGGTGGATTTCTTCTTACAACATTACGATCAACTCTGTCAGAGCTTTCACTTGTGGAGCTAGATTCTATAACTCCGGCGAAGTCCACGTTCAAGTCGATGCCCATACCTTGGTATTCAGGAGAGTACATTGGGGTATTCTGTATTTGATCAATGAGGGGGTTTGGTGCATCTGGTGTGTTATATGTCTGCTGATATGCGGGTGGTGTAAAGTACAGAGGGGTTGACGTTGGAGGCATGGACGATGGCGGTTGGCTAGGCATGGATGATGGCCCATCCATGTAAGGGTCAGAAGATGGAATTTCCGTTTCATAATAAGTTGGAGCGGGTTCCTGTGAGTAATCGTGTTCCTGGGTGGGTGGATAGTAATATCCTTCTCCACGTGCTGGTATAGGCGGTGTGTAGAAGGCTTGTTGTTGCAAACGTTCTCTCCCTCTACTAAGACACTGCCCTTCCACCCTTACTCCTGGTATGCGTTCAAACGTAGGAAACGGCTCCAACTCTTGTGTGAGCGGTGCAGCTGACACAGAAGGTACAGCGACGCGATCCGCCTCATCCGATGCTGCAAGAATGGCATCGGTCTGTTCCTTAAGTTCAGCAAACGTGAGCTGATGTTGACCCTGAGGAGTACTTAAGTAATTCAACCGCTCCACCCCATCAACCTAAAACAAAACAATAGAATGATGTAACAATGGACAGTTGGAAAAATTCCTTATATAACCGGCAGTTAATATGTGGGGAAACAAAAACGTTACCACATAGCCTCGGAGTGCACCTTGCCTGCCAACCCATCGACGTGTCCGTCGCAAGTACCACCGCATATACTCGGATTGCTTAGTTAATAGACCAACCTGTGGCTCACAATGACAGATTACCTGCATGTGTCTATTATTCCAAAAGGTAATGTCCGGCGCCAACAAATGTTCCCAATTCTCAGCATCTTTGCCCCTGAGTGACAGATCATGGCGATTCGGCGGTTGGACAGGCTCACTGGGTATGGATTGTTTCATGCCGAATTGACGCATCACACGATCTGGTTGATGCCACTCCACGATGTTGAAGCAAATCAGGGGAAGAATAATCCTCCATAGGAACATCGCCTCGACGCAGACCTCAGGTAATGTATCGCTTTCCAGGTGGTCGTACGGACACCATATGATCTACAAACATTGGATAAAATAAATCAATTCACTACCATGAATACAATAGAAATTTGTAACTAATTAAATTCAATAGATTCCTGGCTTTAAACTAATTGGAATTTGATAATCACATCAGTCTGCTTCAATTTGTCAAATAAGTCACGATAAAACGTCAAGGAGTGCAGCTGTCTGGTATAAGTTTCACCTGACCGCCAGCTGTCATTGTTTAAAAATTAAATATCAGTTCAAGTATAAGTACAAACAATCATGAATTCAAATATTACATGTTGCTTACCGTGTACCATATGGGGTACCCTGAAGTCGTTGGTCAACAACGAGCATAGGAGCAATGGATGGCAGCCTTTCCCATGCCCATATTTGAACCAATGGCAGGAACCCACAGATCTCCTTTGCTTTATAATTTGTTGCCTTACACAACTCTCGGTATAAGTAACTCAAGACAGCCGAACCCCAGCTATACTGTCCTGCCACTTCAAAGTTCTCTAACAAGGGAAGATATCTCATTGACACATATCCATTGGAGTGATCCGGGAGCAACAGGTTACCTATCATCCTGAGTATATAAGCCCGTGTATATGCAACCCTCCACCAATCATTTTCCTCGTACAATGCGAAATTTCCGAAATTTTGTTCTAGCCACTTCAACTTTACTCTTGAACCTCTCATGTCAGCATCATCAGGAGCAATACCCAACTGGTTGGCGACATACTGCTTCCAATTTTTTTTTGTTGCACCGACAACCGCAGCACCATGAATGCGCAAGCCACAAATAATAGCAACATCCTGTAGTGTGATGGTGCATTCCCCAAACGGCATGTGAAATGTATGCGTCTCTGGCCTCCATCGCTCCACAAGTGCACTAATCAGATTGTGATCGAGCTGAGATAAATTTACTTGGGCCACCCCTAACAACCCTGCTGTTCGAAGAAAATCTTTGACAGAATCTGGGAGATCCAATACGGAAGGGTTAAACCCCAGACCACGACGAGGTCTAATTACCCGATCGGGTGACCCATTCCACACATATTGGGAAACATGTTTTTCTTGCATATACAATAATGATGTATCCACTGGGCCGGGGTTTACCAATCGTTGCCCCGATTGTGAGCTAGATGATGCCATGTTTTAACCTGACATTAAAGATTAATAGCATTAATTACAATATAAAATAAATTATATTATTACTATTAAATATTTATTATAGTATATTAGTAGAATTACTGACATGTCACATATTAAGATTGATATAAATAAAAAGATCAAGTAGCAATTAAATAATAAGATAAAAAATTTTATTTTAAAGTTTCAAATTATTTAACTTCTCAACTACGCTCATTATAGTACTCGTAAAATATTTACCTTATAAAGTGCAGTGGAAGGAGAAACAATGAAGTATAAATTTATACAAAACACACGAGTGCAGAAATAAATTAAATATCAACATTTTAAAATTACACCGACAAATAATCACATAACTAATACCACTAAATTATTAACAGTAACAATGACTTTAAAATAAACATAATTATGTATGGCTTTCAAATACCAAGCAAAAAAAATATATACATATAAACAAGTGGCAAATAATAGTATAAGAGATATTGACAAAATAAAATACTAACAGTATAAATTTATACAAAAAAATAATCATCATGCATTATAGTACTCGTAAAATATTTACCTTATAAAATAAAACTGAAGATCTTACCAACCTTAAAGAAACACCAACAAAAATTTACACTGAAAACTCCAAACAAATTTATCAGAAAAGTAAGACAAGGAGGGGGTAAACAAATGTTACGTGTACTATGCTCATATAGTGCAGTGGAAGGAGAAACAATGAAGTATAAATTTATACAAAACACACGAGTGCAGAAATAAATTAAATATCAACATTTTAAAATTACACCGACAAATAATCACATAACTAATACCACTAAATTATTAACAGTAACAATGACTTTAAAATAAACATAATTATGTATGGCTTTCAAATACAAAGCAAAAAATATATATACATATAAACAAGTGGCAAATAATAGTATAAGAGATATTGACAAAATAAAATACTAACAGTATAAATTTATACAAAAAAATAATCATCATGCATTATAGTACTCACAAAATTTTTACCTTATAAATTTTAACTGAAGATCTTATTAACCTGAAAGAAACACCACAAAAAAATTACACTAAAAAATCAAAACAAATTTTTCATCGAAGTAAAATCAGTGAGGGATAACAAAGAAAAAAAGACATTAGGAGGGGACGGTATGCCATTCATTGTATAGGGGTGCCCTTATATAGAGCAAGGAAGGAAAGGAAAGCAGGGGGCGTGGGACACGGGTTGGGAACTATTGGGACACGGGTAGGGAAATATTGGGGGTGGGGGACAAAAATGATGGGGAGGGGGGAACCCTGCTGCGCCACGTGGCGCAAGCAGGGAAGGCGCCACTGCGCCTGGCGCCTTTAAAGGCGCCATCCGCAGTGGCGCCTTCCCTGCTTGCGCCACGTGGCGCTGCAGGGTCAGTCATATGTTTTTTTTTTTTTTTTTTTTTTTTATGGTAGGCGCCAGTCCGAGTGGCGCCTTTAAAGGAGCCACTCTGACTGGCGCCTTTGACCAGTCAGGGAAAAAAAAATAAAAAATTACACGTGGCCAAAAGGACCCCCCATTGGTAAATTGTTTCAGAACAACCCTAAACTGGTAAATAGTTTCTAAAACAACACTACTTTGGTCAATTTGCCCAAAACAAGAAACTATGAACAATTATTCAAAATAAAAATTGAGTGAAATTCAACAATTGATGACAAATAATGCGCATCCATGCGGTGCCACTTCTTCCGATAAAGTGTCATTTGCTACCAAGTCCCTTCCACTCCATATTTCCGATCCCCTGCAACCTCTCAACTTTCTACCTTGAAGCGCCATAGACAAGTCATCTATCTTTGCAGATATCGTTGTGCTCTCATCATTTAAATTGAAAAAAGCAACATAGGTATCTTCTTCCCCTGAATGTAAAATCAACCGTAAAATAGAGTTAATTGGAGAACAGTAACATAAGAAATCATTGTTCAAAATATAAAGAGTAATGATATTTGGACACAAAATTATTGTCCAACATGATACATTTATACAATACAACATTTGTTTATTTTTTTTCCCCTCTCTCTCTAACCCATTAGTTCAAAATAACACTAAAGCTACAATTTCCCAGAACCGTTGTCTATTTTTGTTGTCAAAATATCATTACTCACTATAAACTTGATTAATTACTTATTATGGATGTATCTAGACGTCTAGTATCATACCTGGTGGTGTCATACCCGGTGGTGGTGTCACACCACTGCCGTTTGTTCCAGTTGCTACCCAAGATCGAATCCCATCAGTAGAACCTTCATTCTTGACATCGTTTAAGCTTGTGATGTGAGGAAACTGTGTAAACAGCACAAACATATGATAACAATCCATGACATGAAAAAAACCACATTATTACCCAAAAAAAAAGTAACAATGTTAGTAAGTATTATTTTATGATTAGTGAAGGACAAATAAAAAAACTGAGACTCTAAAAAAAATATATTAAATTAAGAAATGTTAGCAAAACATTCTTTTTAACACTCATTCTAACACATATTTTGTTATTTGATGATTTTTATGTGAGTCCCACCGGATAGAGTGAGACCCACATAAAATTTATGGTCCCACATGAAATTTATATAATAGTAAAGAGTGTGTTGGAGAGAATATTGAAAACAGTGTGGTGGTAGTATTGTTGAATTAGAGTAATATAGTGTACAATAATATGATCAAGTACTAGTGTATTACTACTTATACTTTCAAGCCCAAGTCTAAGCCACCTAACATAATATGACAGTTAACCCCTAATTAGAATATTAATTCAATAGAGAATATTCTAACAAACAAAAAGAGAGATGGTTCACATGCCTCTGTATTATTTGAGCTGTGAGAGTTTATCCAAAACAGGGTAGGATTTGTGATTAGACCATCAGTCCACGAATCAAGGTTCCGAAGATCCCCTCCAAACATAATGGGGGACTTTGCCATACACCACAAAGTCAGCTGTGAAATAAGAAGAATAAATTCACTCAGAATATATTGATGCATGCATCTCTCTCCACTCCAAATATATATATAGTAATGCAATTCAGTTGTGTGATTGTACATACCTGAGTTTTTTGCTCTTCTTGATTAAGCTTAGTAGACCTGTGTGGACCTTGCTTGACAGCTATTGAGAAAAAGAGGGGGGAAATGTAAAAGGTAGTTTTATCAGCTGATCTAAAATTCTTATAAATCTCAAACAGCACAAGCAATTACATACGATATGGGATGAATTGATGAAAGTCAAAAACACTTCTTTTAGTGTTTCATCAATTAATGGTTCATCTTAATTTTCTAATGATTCATTGAGTAAAAACACTTTTTTTTTTTATTCTAAGACTAGGACAGCCTAAGTCTTACAAGCCAGCTGAATTTGTTGTTAAAAAAAGCATATTTTGATTGAAAACTACTGTGTATTTAGATACAAAGTTGTACTGTTTGGAAGACTTTAAGCATTAAGGTATGTTTGGATGAAAGGAAAAGAAAGGGGTCTTCTGGTTCCAAGAAATTAAGGAACAAGTATTGGTTCAGCATTATAACCTGGATCCGTTAGCCATCCAAAAGGTAGCATATCCAAATCAGGCCATGAATTTCCATTTAAACCTTGCACTCCTATCAAGTTAGCAGCAGCAAAATCCCTGAAAGATAAATTTAATGAATCATAGATATATATAATTTAGAGGCAGAGTAACAACATGTTTTGAAGTCAAACATTGTAATTTAATTGATCACCTTGCTACATCAAAATGAGCTTTAACTGCTGGCCATTCATCCCAGTCATCTCCTGTTACACGGTATGTGTTAACTAGTCCACTGATCTGCTTAGCCATATCTGGTGTTGCACCGACTCCAGGAGACAGAGAAAGTACTATGGAGTGGTCCTTCAGAATCTGCAGTCACATTGTAAAATTTTCCATGTCCCTCCTTTATAATGAAAAATACAGAAACTGAGAAGAAATTGCATTATATATACCTGTGATACATAAGTTATTTCATCCAAATCCAAGTCTTCACCAAACACACAGTCAAGTTTGACTGCAAGGAAATCAGAAAATCCATATCAATCAAAGCTACAATACAAGGGAAGTACAAGCATAAATGCTTACTTAGAAACATCATGATTGATGTCTAATTATTCTAAGACATGATATTCATTAATATTTTATGATTGTGCATGATAATCAGAATATATTTGAGGAGTGTGTGAGTACCAAAATCAACTCCCCATGAAGCATATAGCTCATATATAGATCTCAAAAAGGCTTTTCCAGCTCCTGTTGTGACATTTATAGCCATGAAACCATTACTCATCCATTTACAAGCCCTTTCAGGTATTCCTATGTCTTGTGCATGCCACACTTTACCAGATTCCTCGTATGCTTGTCCCTAGTAAGTTGTAAGAATGAATAATCAAAGTTCAAGAAAAATTTGATGTCTACACACTACACAGTACACCAATATAGCATAAAAATGTAAAGGGTGGAAAGAGGGGCTTTGCCTCCCTGCTTTATAAAATGTTTGTACGTTATCATAAGTTTTTCTTTTTTAATAAGTACATGTTTGGAGCTGCGTTAGAAATTTCAAAACCACGATAGGAATGTATAAGCTACATATTGTAGTTTCATCTCGCGAGTTTACACCGTCCAGCCACGAGACCAAACATGTCTTTAGTTTTGGGTGAAGGCCATGTACACCACCCTCCAAAATGGTTTAATGATATCACCCAAGTGCATAATCTGGACCATTCATATTGACACTGGGTTAGTTGGACTTTAACCATATGGCCTAGTTGAAAAGCCAACCACTCCAAATGGCAATCTGGTTGGTCCATTGAGCCACTTGATCGTGGTGCAGTATTGCACCACTTTGATTGTGAGTTTTGATCCCAAAGTTCACTTAAAGGTCAACTTTAAATGAAATTAGTTTAGTATCTATATAAAATAATTATAAGTATATAATATATTATATTAATATATTTTTAATAAATTATGAAAGTAAAATAAATTGTCGTTTATGTATAAAAATAATCAATAAACTGGGCAACTTGGTAAATGAAATATATATATATATATATTTTTAAAAGTGACCTAAGTATTTGCTAAAAATGTTTTTTTAGTCAATTTGCTAAACCAAAAATACAAGAAAAATGTAAAATCTCTTTCCTAGCACAAATATGTATATCTTTGTTTCTTATTTACATATAATTTAGCTTTAAATTTATAGTGGATAAATTTTAAATTTTGCTACATTATACAATCAAATACTAATTTTGAATAAGGCCAAAAAATAACCAATTTCGAATATGACAAACGGTAATATACTAATATATGACATAATATACTAATATATGACATTTATATGGTAGGAATAAGAAGCAATACCGTTGTGGTATCTAGTATAGGCGCGTTGCTATCGAATGCTATTGTACTGATTCCAGCCATAACATGAATCCCAAACTTCAAACCCATGCTATGTACTTTATTAGCCACTTCAGTGAACCCTTTCCCTCCACTTTCTTGGTCATAACTTGAAGAAGGCCACCTTACTGGGTCTGGGATCAACCGCCCCCAATGATCAGTGACATCAAAACCTCTAGAATTACTATCACCCTGTAGAGTCCTATACCAGAGGTAATCCACCACAGCATACTGCATGGTTCCGAAGGAAAACATCGAGTTTATATCATTTATATTAACATCAATTTTTCTATCATTATAACCTTGTGCACATGTTAAGAAATAAAAAATAGAAATGTTACGTTAAAAGTTGTGTATTTAATTTCTTGAAAGTTTAAAAGTTGTTTTTCGAAAATAACATTTACATTTTTTGATTCCTTAACATGTGCAGGATTGCATAAGTTAGAAAATCGATATTCAAATGAATTGTAATTCATAGTGAAGGAGTACACTCCACCTGATATCCATATGCCTGAAGGAGCCGCTTAGAAACTATCTCAGCATTCTGTAAGTATTCTAGTTCAGATATTATCCAGCTAAAGGAATCATAGGAATTCCAACCTCTTGGAGGGGACATAGCATTTTGAGATACCACACTGAAATAAACAATCAGGAACTCAAAAAAATCATTATTTGCTTACATATATACATATATATATATATATATATATATATGCTGCGCCAAAGTTGGTATATGAATGTTAAGAAATCGGTCCAGGTGCTTCAACAAAGACTGAGACACAACATCTTATTAGGGCAGTTTTTATGTATTTGTCTAATGTTTCACATGACTAACGAAAGGACAGTGCTGTAACATGAAATGTGATGTCCAAAAGATCATGGAACACCCCTTAGGTTTCATTTCATTAATTTAGTATGAAGCACTAAACTATTTTTGTCGAGTTTTCTAGTTCCAGATGCATGTCTTTTGTCTAACGTGAAGAAAAAATATACATACAAAGTTTACAAACAGACAATAAACTTTTGTATGGAATAAGAGAAAAAGGAAGAAAAGATTAAAAGAAAGGAAAGGAAAAAAGCAAATATTAGTTTAATTTAATACATTTTCAATCTAAAGTACATTAATGTAAACTATATATCAATCAATCACAAATCGTTTATGTGATTTCTAAGGTAGTTATGACAAGAGCAAAACCGTTATATGACAATTTATGATTGATTGATAGTATAAAAAATATATATAATGACAATGAATACTAATTAAATCCATATAAAATTTCTTGCCCATCTTTGTAATGGAAAAAAATAACATATAATTGTTCCAAAAATATATAATTAATTAATAAGATAAATTAAGCAAAAGAATAAACTAACTAGTACAAAGCGAAAACAAAAATTAACTGAATATAACTCAATGTTAACATTTGCTTATAGAAGAAACTAAATTTTACGTTAGTTTATCAAAACTAAATAAATAATCTTAAAAGCATCTCCAATGACAAGTCTTTAGAATTGTTTAATACTCATATTTTTAAGGATACTATTATGTTGCCTCACCACTTTTTACTTTATATTATTTTAGGTAATTCTAAAAAAATTATCAAATGAATCTCACAAGTTATCCACATATTTATGTACATTTTACTGTCTATTTTTTTTCTCTCTCTTTTTTGTTAGGTTTTTATATAAGAAACCCGTTACTCATATACAGAAGCAACCGTCTTTGCACACAACATCAATACATCATCTTAATCTAACGGTGTAACCTAATAAGAACTAAATTTTATTTTCAAGAACTAGTGAAGCAACTCCCATGTCGTCGCTCTAAGATCATGAAGATGAAGAAAAAGTGAAAAACTATAACCTTTTCCATGAAACTAATTATGTCTTTTAATATAATTATTTAACGGAAGCAATTTATTCAATGTTTTAACATGTCTTCAACAAAACATGCAGCTAAAAAACAATGCTAAACTGATTGATATTAAAATTAAAGCAAGACAATGTACGGATGAAGATGATGGATGAATGAATACCTTTGAACACAGAGACAGAGAAGAAAGCAAAGAGAGATGAGGAACTTCATGGTTGCTGCTCAGTCTATTCCAACCGTTAAACACGAACCATACATCACAGGGGATGCAAATGCATGTATTTATAAGTAGAAGAACACAATCTTGCTTTATTATGGAGGCCAAAGAAATTCCATTTTTGACTCATATATACTTTCTGTACGTAATAGCGTTTTTTCGGGGTAATGCACCTATATTTTTAATTTTAAAATAAACATAATAAATAAATAAATAATATTTAAAAATATAAATGATATATACATAATTAAATAAATTAGAATTTCAGAAGGATAAATTAAAATGCGAAATGTTTATTTTTTGACCGAATAAAATACGAAATGTTTTAAAAAAAGAAAGATATACACAATGGATTTAATGTATATACAGTGACAGTGTAAAAAAGTTTTACAGAGTCATCCAATCATATCTCATCACATATATAGATATTTATGGAGATATTTTAGGAACTAATGTAAAAAAATGGCATAATGGTGAGATATAATTGGACGACTGTGTAAAACTTTTTTACACTGTCAGTGTATATTTATTGAACCCATACACAATTAATTTAAAAAATTTCAAAAAATTAAGAATGATACATGTCATTTTATAAAGAGAATACCCTAAGAGACTTTAATATTAAGATAATATATTTTAATTTAATATATAGGTATGGATTTGTAGAAATATTTGTCCTGAAAATAAAAATAAGATAACGATTAGTTAATAATGACTATTAATTAATAGATTTGAAAATAATCCTGGAAAGGAAAAGAATTAAATCAAAATAAATAAATAATAAATAATATGCAGATTTTAGTATTCATATCATTAATTAGGTGATTTGAAAAGATATTAAAATTAAAAAATATATATTTGACGTACTCACTTTTGAAGGGATATTCATATATACGTTCCATCAACGGGCTACGTAGAAGGATAGAGATTGCTAAGACTTTATTTGAATAAGGAAAGTATATCAGGTCTATATTAGGTGAGAATAATATGTACTAGTATTTAAGAAGGTCATAATAAGTAATTTTAATAATTGAATCTTAATTATTTAAATGACTAAGGCTAAAAGATTTTTTTTTTTTTTTTCCGGGTGGGATAGTTCAACTGGTTTTTTTTTTTGATAAGCCAACACCTTTCAATAATAAGAGAACATGGGGTCCTCTAACCCATGTACAAAAAAAGAGAACCAACACCAACTAATGTAAATAAAAGACTACCTTATTGCAGTGATAGTCTTGCCTTTCCAATAGATAGAATTCCTAGCCAAAAAGTAAGCAAATCCATAAACAATAAAAAACAATCCAAAGAGCCAAAATCAGAAAAATACAACCAAAGAAACTAAACCGCTCCAACAGCTTAATCCAAAAGCCAAATCCCCGAGACAAATCCATCAACCAAGAGAGAAGTGCAACCCATGAGAAGCGGGACCACAAAAACAGAACCAAAATGTTAATCCACCAAGAAGAAACAGTCGCGAGACCACCAAGACACACCGGAAGACAACCTCAAGCGCCCACCCACGCCTGACCCCCAAAGTAACAGCATCTCACAGACCACCAAAAGCACACCCAAAAGGGCACCCAGAAGGAAACAACCATATATAAATAAAGAAAAGCCACAACATGCCCCCCTAACCACCAACTCCCACATAAAAACCAATAGCAGATTCCAACCAAGCTTAAGAACAAAGAGCATGTAATATCTAAGGATATAACCGTATAAGGAGTTGAAGGAGTTAGAGGTCCAAAATTCAAACTCTGACAAGAAGAAAAACTAACATAACATCTAACATAACAATATTTGCCTATAAAAATAAAAAATAAAAGATGTTTTTTTTTTTTTAACAATGACTAAAAGATAAATGTATGTAACTTCTAATCTGTGCGTATATTGTTAAGAGTGAGGTCTTTGTGGTATAATCTATTTTGGGCAAGAAACGTTGGCATGGTCTGTCCTGATCCCTAGTCCTTACGTAAACGTAATATGGACATCTCTTACGTGAACGTAAAATGCTCCGAATCATTTTTTAGGTTTTGGCAAAATTAAGTGAATGATGAATTACCTTTACTTCTTTTGGGTATCTCTCCACGAGAAATCAGTAAAGTGCTGATCTGGAACTACGACAACAAGCTGCATGAGTATTCATTGGTTATAAAATCACCAACATATAAGCAATATTCACGTTGTTGAGGTTGGTGAAGATATTTTTATTTTTATTTTTGTCATTAACCAAAAGTATACCCAGTCGGAAGTGGGAACTAATCTCTTACGAGTAAGTATGAGCCCAATAGATAAGTCTCCAGAATGATTGGGTTAGATAAAATAGTATAACCACACAAAAAATTATTATACATTAAACAGTTAATAAAATGATCTTGTCATATAATCTAAAGGTTTTGACTCAATTTCAATATTAAAGTGCAAATTTAAAACCAAAAGCATCATGAATATCCTAGTCCAACTGCATTCTCCATAGCCCACATTGTTTTTGGTCCAAATGAAAAAAGCAAAGAGCCTAACGCTCTAGTCCAGTGCACTATATTATTGAAATTGAAATGGGAAAAAAAAAAATGAACGAGAGGCATTGCACTATGTGGAATGGAGCTCACGGCGTTAGTTTCAACATCCTTGCGCTCTACCAAACAAACCAAACGAGAAAACGATAAACGTCATGACTTTCTATGTATATAAAGTTTATTTTTGTGGAGGCCTAAAGCAAGAGCTTGGGCCGCTGCTTAAAATCGAACCGAACTGAACCATTTTTATTGGTTCGGATTTCCCTCCACCTAAAATCGAACCAAACCGATCCCTTACAACCGTAACAAAATTAATAGGGTTCAAAGTAGTATGTATCGGCAGTATAATTTTTTTTATACTGACACCCAATAATATTTTGGTATGTGTTTTTCTTTTAATAACTAAGAGAGATAAATATTAATATTGATTTATTAATATATTATTGAATATCAGATGTCAGTGTAAGATCATCTACACTAACAATACATATAAATTAAACTCAATTAATAGATAAGCATTTTTTTTATTAGTAATGATTAATTCAGATTGACAAAAAATCAATTTAGGATTTTTCTAGAGTTTTATCAGTATGCTTTGTCACTGTAAACCATTTACACTCTTAACCAATAATAAATAATTCTATATATGATTTTAAGGTATTTATAATAAAAGTCAAACATCTTCAATTATGTGATAATTTTTGACTGACTTTACACTGACCATGCATATCAATTAATATTTTTTTTCTGACAAAATGCATATCAATTAATTAAATCCTTATTTGTAAGTAAATCTAAAGGAAAACAAACCTAAACATAAACCTAAAAATTAAAATATTCATAGCAAAGTTATGGAAGAGGTTGAATTATCTTCTAATAATAAATTACCTTATTTTTATCTTATTTGTGGTTATTTAATGCAACAAACACATATTTTGGTCCTGTATAGAGGACTTTATTGTACCCAGAAAAATTATAGAGGAGCTTATATTAAAATAGTTTTTCAAACTCATATTTCTTTAGTTTAATTTCGATATACTATATTAGTGTAATGTTTTTATATTCTCAAGCGAAATATTTTTAATGATATGATATAAAAGGTGAGGGGTTGAGTACCTTTGACTTAAGAGTATAAGGTATTAATAAGCAGGAGGTTCAGGATTCACATCTTGACAAAGGAGGAAAAAATTGGTGAACGCTACCATGCACCTCCATAACTCTGGTGCAGGCTGCTCATCGAACCACAACCACACATTTATTAATAATAAAAAAAAAAGACATGACTGAGATCAACAGATTAAAAACAATAAAATGACAATATTGTTTCTATCTTTATCATCCCTTTTCTACCTCCCTCAAACCCAGCTCTCCCCTACTGCTGCGACGCCTCCGTCTCGTAGCCACGGCTCCATCGTCGTCGTGTCAGCAAATGCAAAGACCACCATTGTTTCACAATTCCTTCATCTTCTTCCACCTGTACCCATAAAATAAATTTATTTATTCTTTCCATAGTGATAAAGAGGAAAGACGCTATTATCGTCTTGATTGATCTGAGCATGATAAAGAGGAGCATGCATCTATGCATTTTTGGATTAAACAATCATGTAGATGTCAGCTGTGTATGTTAGAATTTGAGCGAAATGGGCATGATGTCTCATAAATGCTCGCGGATTTGAACCTACTTGAGCCATCCCCATCCTTCATAACCAAAAGAATTGATACTAAAATTCAAGAGATTCTTGAGTGATCCAAGAGTTTATTGCTTTGCATTATTGAACATGTGAAATATTAGCTATAATGGAAGTGAGGATGAACAGAAGTATAAATGTGGAGGTACCTGGAAATGGAGAGAATGGGCAGATCGAAGATTGAGGTGACTAGCTGGGTGGGAAGGGGTAAGGATAAAATAGCAATTCCTTAATTAGAGGTGGGGGTAAAAAGAAATTTTGTAAGTAATGCACGATGTACCTTTTTCTATAGGGTGTATATTAGACGCACCGAAAAAACTAACATAATATTTAACTAATTAACATTGCACTATTAAAAAAAAAAAACTTTAACAGCCATTTGAATTTGTGACTTAGCTTGTGCCAGTGGCATCAAGTATCAATTGTCACGTGGAGTTCTCTCACCCTCACAACACCACAGCCTTGACCCCACTTCTTCCCTTGCTCGATAAATCATACCAAATTAACAATGATGATAGTATTTATGGAACTTTTTGATATTTAATTTATAATAATTAGGATTGATTAATATGTACTCTCGTTGTATATATATTTTTAAAAAAAAATGGAAGAAGGGATTAACATGAAAATTAAGTGATTAATTTATTTTTTCTTGCCCAAAAAAAGTGATTAATGTTTAACCAGTTTTCTAAGCACACACATTTAATATAAACACGAACCAGAAAAAAGTAACCACTAGACCCAAATACACAGACTCTCTAAAATACGCAACTCCACACCACACACCTCCGCGATAAAGTCATGGAGGAGCTCTCAGCGGGGGCTCTCGTCCCCGCCGTCAAATCCGAACTCTCGAAACCCATCGCCGTCGATCCGGCCGCCGTCTCCGCCGACACTCAGACGGTTTCTGCGTCGATGGCGGAACCGGACAAAGACTTCCTGTGCCCGATTTGTATGCAGGTGATAAAGGATGCGTTCCTCACGGCTTGCGGTCACAGCTTCTGCTACATGTGTATCATCACTCACCTCCGCAACAAGAGCGATTGCCCTTGCTGCAGCCATTACCTCACCAACTCTCACCTCTTCCCTAATTTCTTGCTCGATAAGGTCAGCCACACAAATTTCAATTCCGTTCTTTCGGTTTTGCAAGTGAACGAAATTCTCTCTGTTTCTGATGAATGCTGTTTAGGAGTTTCTAGATCTTTCTTTTTCGCATTCTTAATGGTTGCTTGTAATGTTACTGAACTGAGTTGAAATCGTAGTTTTATTTGTAATTTGAAGTGTGAAAGTTTGAGTGTCTGAATTTCCTGAGCATAATTTTTATCTTGAAAATTGAATCTACTTCGAAATGCAGCTTATTGTTATACGTTTCTGTACCACATTTGTAGCTACTAAAGAAGACATCTGCTCGACAAATCTCGAAAACCACCTCTCCTGTGGAGCATTTCCGCCAAGCACTGCAAAAGGTTGGTTGTAGTCTGCAACTCATTATTGATTTCAATTTGTTGTAGTTGATTTTGTTTTATTTTGTGAATTGTCATTTCATAAACTTAATAATTTATTTTTGCTTCTTGTTATGCTTTAAAAGAATGTTTAATTTGTCACTCCAATGTGGATGTATGGTGTCTTGTTGTTATGCCACGGTGATGAAGATGAGTGTATACTTTGGGAAATCGACACAGAAGGTTTTCATCTTCAATGGGGAACAAAACAAAGCTGGACAAACATTTTATATTGGTGCCTCCATTGCTACCCTTGCTAATTGTGCAACAATAAGAGGTTTTTGTGTAATTATAGGTTGTTCATCTTGATTTTCAAGTAATACTAAAATTAATTATGAATATAATTCTACAAGAAAGTTTCGAGTTTCAGAAAATGCAACTAGGAGAATGCGGCTTATACTAATAGTCCTCCTTTCATTGATACCCACCATTTCATTGGTTGTTCAATTATTCTCTTTATCTTGCTTGTGAACCAAATTGGCTATTTCTGTACTTTCCAGAATCTATGTCTATTACCTTTCAGTTTGCTGGAGTCAGTTTTCAGCATCTCATAATTATAAATTGATTTTGGAACAATAAATAACATAGCAGCAGATGGAAGAGGAGCATAGGTCAACTGCAGCTGGCTTTTAATATTCATTCTGTTATATAACTCTCACATATTTATTTATGCCCACCATTTCATTGGTTGTTCAATTATTCTCTTTATCTTGCTTGTGAACCAAATTGGCTATTTCTGTACTTTCAGAATCTATGTCTATTACCTTTCAGTTTGCTGGAGTCAGTCTTCAGCATCTCATAATTATAAATTGATTTTTGGAACAATAAATAACATAGCAGCAGATGGAAGAGGAGCATAGGTCAACTGCAGCTGGCTTTTAATATTCATTCTGTTATATAACTCTCACATATTTATTTATGTGGCACCGGATTAAGGACCAAAAATATTAGTTTAAGCTAGCCCGATTCTTTTCACATTTTCTTTTCAAACTTATGAGAGGGTGTTAATTTAGTTGCATTCTCATTTGTTTATTAGCTTTTGTGAAGTTCATACAACTTAGTATACTGAAGGCCACTGTCTAGTTATGGAATTTGTGGAATTTGGAGTTGTGGACTAATTCTAACTGTATTGATGCTTCCTTTAGTGGACTAATTCTAACTGTATTGATGCTTCCTTTAGTCTGTTATTCCTTTTTGTCTTTTTGAAGTCTTTTTTATTCTTGGAACAGGGTTGTGAAGTGACAATCAAGGAGCTAGACACCCTTCTGTCACTCCTTGCTGAGAAGAAAAGGAAAATGGAACAAGAAGAAGCTGAGAGAAATATGCAAATATTGTTAGATTTCTTGCATTGCTTACGGAAGCAAAAAGTCGATGAGTTGAAGGAGGTATGTTGTCTGAAATCTCTCTCTCCCTCCCTCTCTCCCTCCCTCTCCCTCTCTCTGATTAAATTATAACCAAGTAACTTATGTTTCCAATTTTTTTCCTTTCCTTTGCATTAGTTGGTCTTTCTTGTACTACCTAGACAATTTTCTTTGATGCATTTATTGCTGCTTATTGCGATCAATCATTGTTTCATTTACAGGTGCAAACTGATCTCCAGTTCATAAAAGAGGACATTAATGCTGTGGAGAAACATAGAATGGACTTGTATCGTGCAAGGGACAGGTACTCTATGAAATTGCAGATGCTTAATGATTCTGGTGGAAGAAAATCATGGCATTCATCAATGGACAGAAACACCAGTGGCCTTATGTCTAGTCCTCTAAATCTTCAAGGAGGGTTGTCTTCAGGGAGTCTTACAAAGAAAAATGAAGGGAAGCCCCCAATCAGCTCTCATGGACATGGAGCCCAGAGAAAAGATGCCATCAGTGGATCAGATTCACAATATATAAATCAATCGGGTCTCGCTCTAGTTAGAAAAAAGAGAGTGCATACACAGGTTATCTTGATTTAGTTTGCTGTGCTTGAAATTTTTTATTTCTGGAAGTTTATTTCTATGTGAACTGGTTTTTGAAAGTCAATGTATGATTGGAAAAGTTTTTTTTTCCCAGCTAAAAAGGTTTTTACTTTGTTTACCACAAGAAAAAAGCAGAGGAATTCTAAAAAGTTTAAAATTTTAGCTTCTGAAATTTTCTAAAAATTGATTTCCCCCCATGAAAATCCTTCTTTATACCACCAAAAGCAGTTCTAGGCTTTTACTACAACAAATCCCATTCAAATGTGCATTTAAATGCTCCCTAAAATACTAGTGGTTTAGTGAACACATTGTTAGCTAAATTACTTTTTGTTCTGTGGTCATTTTATGTTGCCACAATCTTCAGGATTGACGTAGCAGTAGCACATCTTAGGAGACACTTGATTTAAGTCATTTTACTCCCAAGCTGTTTGGTTTTACAAAACATGAAAAGAAAGCAAGGAAGTTAGGGTGTGAGAAGGCTAAAATATGAGTTCCTGCATGAGACTAGGTACATAATTTTATTTTTTATTTTTATTTTATTTTTAAAATAAGCATGTTAGGGTAGGGACTAGAGATGGCCTGTATGCAAAAGGATGGGAGGCAAATATCAAAGGGGCTCCTGTGAACTGTGTCCATGGATTACTTTATAGTTTGACCAAAGGCAATGAAAAATATGAAAATGGATGACTCTGACCTGTGTAAGTAGGGGAATATCAAGGAGTCCAGACAGGAAACAGATCCAGATGATGCCTTAAAGTTTAACGAAAAGAAAATCAGATGACAAGAAAAATAAAAGGATCCAGGATTCATGCTTTAAGATGGAATTGCATCGCTGATCAGACTGTCCATGTAAACAAGCTGTATATCTTATGAAATGGCCTAAAGTCAGCATATTTATATACCTGAGGTATTCAATGCAGAATTTTAAAGGCCGTTGCCTCTAATTTGAAATCCTCGCAGAGTTAATTTGTGCCACTAAAATCAAAATTAAGACCCAAATATCATTATAAAATTTGAGACCGAATGTTACAGCTGAAGCTCAATTACAGTATCTTATCAGTCACAGAAACTGCTAAAATAGCCATGAAACCAAAAGTGCAATTAAATAAAACTTAGCCTAGCATGATAGTAGACAACAAAAGTGCAATTAAATAGTCCTTCGCATGTCAAAATTGGATTGTGTTTTAATGTAATGTTTCTCTGCTTCTTATCTTTTCTTTATTGTTTGTAACTTAGTAATGAGTATTGTGAATAAGAATTTCTGGTATGTGCTGCTTTCACTGTTTCTATTATTAAATTTGCATCTATATACCTGGTTTTATTTTTTCCTCACTGAATTCCATTTAATTGTCTTCCCTCGCTGCAGTTCAATGACCTGCAAGAATGTTACCTACAAAAGCGACGACATTTAGCAGACAAGCCACCACATAGCCAACAAGAAAGAGATTCAAAACTCATAAAGCGGGAAGGTTACTCCGCTGGTCTTGAAGATTTTCAATCAGTCTTGACAACTTTCACACACTACAGGTATTGCTGTCAGTCCTTTTCTGTAATTTGAAATATCAATTCAGAGGTGCAGGTATTGATGTCAAATACTATTTTCTTGAGTCAGCAATACATAGTTATCTTCAACCTTTATGTTTTATTTGAAACAGTCGATTGAGAGTCATCTCGGAAATAAGGCATGGGGACATATTTCATTCAGCCAACATAGTGTCAAGGTGAGTTGTTTTTATGAAATTGCTCATAGAACTTTTGGTATTCATTATTTCATCTATTGCTTTTTATCTCTGCAGCTGTGACTTTAAGGGTCTGTTTGGGAGTTGATAGGGGAAGGGTTTGA
Organism: Echinosophora koreensis; assembly: GCA_035048595.1. Classification (NCBI taxonomy): domain Eukaryota; kingdom Viridiplantae; phylum Streptophyta; class Magnoliopsida; order Fabales; family Fabaceae; genus Echinosophora; species Echinosophora koreensis. The sequence goes on along the minus strand of JAPCYP010000019.1, from coordinate 3,275,813 downwards.
GAAAGAAGGGAGTGGGGAGCCCTCTAAAACCCTCCCATAATTCATTTTTTAATAAAAGAACCAAAACTCCCCAATTTGGAGGAACTAACAAAATGAACTAGGGCAGGGTTTTGGAGGGCCCTGGAGAGCTATCTTCCCTTCCCAACAAAACCCTCCCATAATTCATTTTTAAAAAAAGAACCAAAACCCCCACATTTGGGGGACTGACAAAATGATCTAGGGGAGAGTTTTGGAGGGCCTTGGAGAGCTATCTCCCCCTCCCAATCCCTTCCCCCCTCCCTTCCTCCTCAAACCCTTCCCCTCCTAACTCCCAAACGGATCCTAAAGAAATAAACTAATCAATGTTTTTGACTTTTTGATCCAACCTATTGTCAGTTATTGCATAATGGTTGCCATAACACATAAAGCTGTGCCATGGGTCAATAATGATCACTTTCTTATTTAGTCTGTAATCTATCATTTCTCCACGATAGTATAATAATGTGTTAACACAAACATTTTCATTCTATTTGCTGGGAAGAAAGGTTTTCTTTTTCTTCATTGAATATGGGTAATACATTTAGGGCTGTGATTAACTTGAAAATATTCTTCATCATCACTACCTAGAACATTCATTCGACTTGAAAAGTCATCATTCATCATCATCACCAGTCTTTTGTTAAAGATTAGTGAGCTCCTTTTGTGGTCACTATGGAGTTCATACGCTATCATATGTGTGCTTGTGGAAGGATAGTAAGGGTAGTACAATGATTGTGTAATAGGTATCTTGGACATGTTATAAGTAAAAGAGGAGGCTACTTGGAGGCTGAGCTTCCAGATTTCCTTTTACTATGCTTACTCTTTTTGCCAATTAATCTGACAAATGGCCTTGCTTTTTGTGTCATATGTTCACATTTCACCCTGAAGATAGATTATCTGGAAATAAGGATGTTAGGTACTTTGACAATGACAAATAAGTAGGTTTGTATTGTATAAGCCAATATACTTTCTCTTGCTCCCGTTGTTATCTTAATGTCAAAAATAAACTGCATCAGTGAAATGAAGTGGCTGTGTACTTGTGTCACAGTTATGTTTGTATTTTATTACTTTTAACTTTCTATGAATATTATATTTACTAAATGCATGGGTTTACCATGTTTATTGCAGCATAGAGTTTGACCGCGATGATGATTTGTTTGCTACTGCTGGAGTTTCCCGGCGCATTAAAGTTTTTGACTTTTCTGCAGTAAGACGGATGTCCTTTTACTTTTACCCTTTTGTATAATTGTGCTTGTATAGATTCTGTTAATGGATGCTTTAACTTTTCTTTAGGTGGCTGCGAGGATCACTCGTGGATCACTTGGCTTAAGATATATCACCCTTTTGAATTATGAATACAAAAGTTTTACTAGTGCTGTTATACTTACACTTATTTTCATCCCAACTTTACAAACTTATTTTCTTTAGTTCAATTACCAAAACTGGTTCACGGGAGAAGAGCCATTGTCAACATTTGACCAAACAACATTTGTAACCCAGCAAGGGACGTATAAATTATATGATAAAATTCGAAAAAATTAAAGAGATTCTATATTTTGACAAAACGAAAAGCATATAATATTTGTCCTTGGAATTATTTCATTTACAGCAATTCTGGTTAAAGTTATTTTGTATTTTAACTCTGCACCAATATAACCGAGGTGAGCAATCTGCAGCAAACATATATTATGGTGCTTGAGGTGTTGTAATGCCTCAAATTAGTAATATGGCAAATTTGTTGGAGGATTTGCTTTTATAATTAGTGTGAAGGGGTTCACTCTTGTCGAGTTGCCCAAACTAATAGATTATGTATACAAAAATAACCTTCCTTTAGTTACTGCTTTCCAGGTTGTGAATGAACCTGAAGATGCTCATTGTCCTGTTGTGGAGATGTCTACACGTTCAAAACTTAGTTGCTTGAGTTGGAATAAATTCGCTAAGAACCAAATAGCTAGTAGTGATTATGAAGGAATTGTGACGGTTTGGGATGTAACCACTCGGAAGGTAATTATTAAATTTAAATGTTCAGCTTGTTCTTGTATCAGCTGTTTGGGTATCTTAATTAACTATTTTGTTTTGATTGTTATGTGCTTCCTAAAATGCTTTTCAGTTTTGTTACTCATGAATATCGTTTTCCTTTGGCAGAGTTTAATGGAATATGAAGAGCATGAAAAGCGTGCATGGAGTGTTGATTTTTCAAGAACAGATCCCTCTATGCTTATATCTGGTAGTGATGACTGTAAGGTACCCGAGGCTCGAACATTTATTTGAAAAGATTTTATGCCAAGTTTCCTGGAATGCTTCCATAATTTTTGTGTTTTTGCAATGAAAATCATACATAACATAGGTTTCTGAATTATTTGTATTTGATAAATTTTCATCTTTTGTTGTGTATTCCTAACCAGTTACCTATGTGAGAGTTTGCAATTTTTTTTTCATTTTGCTTGTTTAAATTCAAATTCACTTGGCATGGTAATTGTCTTTAATAAAACTTGCTTAACTTTAGTTGTGTGATAGGGTGATATTAGATACTTGAGTAAACAGAAAAAAAAAAAAGAATAACTGTAGGGAGGGAACAGTTTGGATAGAACATTATAGTTAGTTACTAGCAACTGCCAACTGTATAGTAGTATAATTCGAAGATATATATATATATATATATATATATATAGAGAGAGAGAGAGAGAGAGAGAAGGGGAGGGCATTCAGTATTCTGGAAAGTGAGAAGGGAGAGGAGAGTCCACATCTCTTGAATACCTTGGAAGCCATTGTAATATTCTTTCTTCTGTTTCAGTATCATTTTGATACTGTTTCTCATTAATACTATAAATTCTACTCTTTTCTGGTCCTGTTCTATCAGATAATAACTAAGTTCTATTTGGGACTTTGAGAAGGATATTTTGATCATATCTAGGCTATAGTGCTCATACGCATTTTTGGACCTCTTAATTTAAAGAATTTTAGGGATAGCAGAATGGAATACATTCTTTTATTAATTGATATTTATGTTTAGTAAGATAATGTGGCATTTCCTGCCACTTGAAATAGCATGGTGCATAAGTGATTAGACTGTAAAGTTTTCTAAATTTTGTTTTGATTATTACTATCAATTGTATGCTTGAGAGCAATTAGACTAACCACAAATTTTGTCTTTTCTTTGAGCAGGTCAAAGTTTGGTGCACAAACCAAGAGGCCAGTGTCCTAAATATAGACATGAAAGCAAACATATGTTGTGTCAAGTATAATCCTGGATCTGGCAATTATATCGCAGTATGTACCTTTCATTTAGTTAGAAGAGAATATCTTGATTTAGTGCACTTTAGATTTGATCTCATCCTTGTATTTTCTTGTAATTTATCATTCAACTGCCAACTATGACGTTGGTTGGCATGTCAAAGCAATATGCTCCATATTACATTATATTATTATTATATTTACTCGGGAAACAGGTCTTTTCTTTGACCACAGAATCAATGTAGCTGTCCCTCTTTGGTAATAGATTCTGTTGATTGTACTTAGTATGTGCTTGGATGACCGTTTGGTAAACGTAATTTTGGACAAAATTGATTTTGTAGAATTGATTTCAAGAGAATTGAGTTTGAAGTAAAGTGGTTTATGTTTAGATACATTCACGTAAAAGTGAGTTGAACAACAAATTTGATGTTAAAAATCACGTTTGGGGGCAAAAGCTCCAAATTCTAGCTTCAAGTTAGACTTGATTCTAGATGCAAAATCAATTCTAGTTGAGAACACCCAAACATGCCAAAATCAATTTTATGTCTCTGGAATCAGTTTTGCCTCTCACAAAGTGAAACCAAACATGCACTTATGATGATTGGTCTTAGGTAACCTGTTGATTGGTTTGTTGTCCGCTCATATATCTATTCTGGATAGTGCAATTTAGGATCTCACTTTTAGGTAATATTAGACTTTTAGCTGAATGTCAACAATTATTGGCTGCAATTCAAATTTACAATGATACGTGTCCCTGTTTCTTTTCTGTAATAGTGATAACTGATAACTCTTCTTTATTCCTTATCCTTTTAAATCTTAATATATCTTATGCAATCTTCACATATTTTTACAGGTTGGGTCAGCAGACCATCACATCCATTATTACGATTTAAGAAATACTAGCCGTCCAGTCCATGTTTTCAGTGGGCACAGAAAGGCTGTTTCATACGTGAAATTTTTGTCTAATGATGAACTTGCATCTGCATCAACAGATAGTACGTTGCGGTTATGGGATGTGAAGGAAAACTTACCAGTGAGTAATCTATGCTAAATGATTTCATGCTTTTGATTGATTATTGTCATGTCAAGTTTATCCTTCATTCTGCATTTAATTTATGGATTTCTGTTGTTTTTGTTGCTTAATCTATCTATAATTTGTAAATGGTATGGTGTGAGAGTACTGTATCAGTTAGTCTTTTAGAGTGCACTGTATGTAGATACACCCACATGCACTAGATTATAGCTAATAGATCAAATTGTAACTGACCCGCACGTGTGTATCACTACTATAAACAGTAGTTGATCAGATTCATTGAACTTAGACAATTCATATCAATACAATTCAAGAATTGACTTCTCTCTCTCCTCTCTTTTCTCTCGGTGGAAAACCTTCAATATGGTATCGAGAGCTCGACGATTCTGAAATGGCCGAATCAAATCCTCCTCCTCCTCCTCTGTGACACCCTTCTACCCCGCATGTTATAAGGCATTTAAAAAAATAAAACAGTTAATAAGAAAAACATGCATTTAACTGAATTAAATAAAACAGTGCCCATGGGTAGAAAAGTCCCACATGAACTCGTTTACAACGCGGAAAAATAACAAATAAGTTTAATCAAATAAAAACATAATCAAATAAATAACCCAACCCCGATGTCACAATTCAGAGCTGGCATAACCGTTCCGGAAATAAATCCTCGGAAAACAACTAGAAACAAACTATCTAAACTTAAAACAACCCTACTATGAGTGGCGGCTCCTCAGAGTCACTCCTCTCCGGGCTGCTCGTCATCCTCTGCAAATGCCGATCAGGCCAAACACAAACAATACAGGGAGTAAGATTCATGTAATCATATAAACAGCAGGGGATAGTACGCAAGGTAAACATACACATAAGCATACATCAACATCCAACGAAATCATAACAACCAAGTATGCTATGCTATGCAATGCATCAACTGCTCCACTACTCCAACTATGCATGTGGACCCAACTAACTCAGGATGAACGACTTTGGAGTTACATATCCGTATTGGCCATAAAAGCACCAACACCGGCAGTTCACCAAACCTTGGGTGAACCCCATGGATAGCCAACGCATCAAACCGTGGATGCCTCATCACGGGGGGCCTCGGTCACCAAACCTTGGGTGACCTACCATGGATGGCCAGATCACCGTACTCTCGGGCGATCTCCCCTTTGTCGAACCTCCCCCATCAACTACTCCAATGCTTTATGCAAATGACACAACAACAAACAATCTCAACCACCTCCTTGCTTGGGCCATGAAGCTCCCAAGACTTTCAACATCAACTCAACGTAACCTTAGACCCAAACCGTGGGGTCAAGGCTCCCTTGGCCAATAAGCACCAAGGTTCAACTCAACGTGCTTGGGTCTATAAGCACCCAAGACTTCAAATTATCAACGTGCGGGAACCCAACGGGTACCGACTTAACATTTGATTATCTAATTATCTTTATATAATTAATAACCAAGTTGTCTAATCTTTATCTTTGATTAATTATCTCAACTTATCATCATAGGGGAATGGGGTTAAAAACCCCTTAAGTCCTTTAATTGCATTACTGTCCAGGGGGTCAGCACGGTCGTGCTTAGACCCTAGCACGGTCGTGCTTGGACACGTGAGGACGTGCTGCCCTTTTAAGTGAAGCACGGTCGTGCTTCACATTCAGCACGGTCGTGCTCAGCAGCACGATCGTGCTGTTTGACCTGCTTGGCCGTGCTGAGCAGCGCGGCCATTTTCCAGAATTTGAGTGGGAGCACGGTCGTGCTCCCTGTTCAGCACGGTCGTGCTCAATGCACGACTGCACTGTTCTGGGCAGGGACAGAAACCGTATTCTAACCAAATTCTAATAGATTAAACACCTAACCTTATACGTTTATTAAACTTAATTATTCCATTAACAACTTTATCAACATTATACTCATCAAACAGTAACAACAACAGCAGTCAACCATCCAACATCATTATGTTAATAACAATAACATAGCATCGTATAAACAACCATCATGTTCATAGGCATATAACACTACAATAACCAGAAACATACTATCACAGATTAATTGCCATATTACAACAACATGCATACAAAAACACCGGGGTCATAGGGAACCCCGTTACCTTACACTACCCACTGCCTAATGAGTACAATCCCACTTCTCCCCATACCTGGATTGAAGGTCACTCCAACGTTAGCTCCTAACGCAAACGGTCACGGTTCTCCAACGCGGCTCGATTCAACACAACCTTAGTCAAACCGAACACAAACATTAGTTTCCTATTCACACCATTATGAAAGGAAAACACTAAGGGAGAGAACGTTACCTCTAGACTACCACAGACCAAACCGACTTCCCAAACGACTTCCAATAACTCTCAACAATGAAGAACGAAGAGGGAGCAGAGTGGGAACGTATTCTGGCCGCAACTACGGCTGCTGCAATTCACAAAAGTAGGGTTTTTACGTAACCCTCGGGTTCTGCTTACGTTTATAACGTTCGGACCTGAGCACGGTCGTGCTTATCATTGAGCACGGTCGTGCTTATCATTGAGCACGGTCGTGCTCTACTTAACGTCAGCGAGACGCGGTCCACGCATTGAGCCGGGCGTGCTCACTATTGAGCACGGTCGTGCTCACTATTGAGCACGGTCGTGCTCAACTTAAAATCAGAATCACGCTTCTGACTTTAAGCACGGGCTTGCTGGCTGATGAGCACGAGCGTGCTCATGTACCAGAAAGGGACTTTTAGGCTAAAATCCCACTTAGCCCTTAACCAACATATTAAAATAAATAAACTAGCTTAAGAAAATAAATTCTGAAAAGCGGGGTGTTACAATTCCACCCCCCTTATAAAAATTTCGTCCTCGAAATTTCTACGTACCTCAAACGAAAAGATGCGGATACGCCTCCATCATCTGACTTTTGAGTTCCCAGGTAGCGCTTTCCTCAGTTGCCCCTTTAACCAAGGGAATCTCCTTGCCTCTTAGCTGCTTCACCCTCCTATCTTCGACTCGAAGGGGTAACACCTCAAATGTCAAGTTCTCTTTTAACTGTATTGTATCGGGAACTATCACGTGACTAGGGTCATGAATGTACTTCCTGAGTTGAAACACATGAAAAACGTTGTGGAGATTTGACAAGAACGGGGGTAAGGCTATTTGGTAGGCGACTTCACCGACTCTTTTAAGGATTTAGTAAGGACCAATGAACCTCGGAGTAAGTTTCCTCGCCTTCATCACTCTACCAACCCCAGTTGTCGGGGTAACTCTCAAGAATACATGATCGCCTTCCTGGAATTCGAGCGCCTTCCTCCTTTTATCATGGTAGCTCTTCTGCCTACTCTGTGCAACTCTCATCTTTTCCTGAACTAACCTGATCTTTTCTGTTGTTTCCTGGACTATCTCTGGCCCTAGCACCACACTATCACTAGGTTCACTCCAACACAAGGGTGTCCTACATCTCCTCCCATACAGAGCTTCATAAGGTGTCATCCCAATGCTGGAATGGAAGCTGTTGTTGTAGGTGAACTCTATCAGGGGCAAGAACTTGTCCCAACTTCCTGACTGTTCTAACACACAAGCCCTCAACAAGTCCTCTAAGGACTGGATGGTCCGCTCAGACTGCCCATCAGTCTGTGGGTGGTAAGCTGAACTAAGCCTAAGCTTTGTCCCTAAAGCCTCATGCAAACTATTCCAAAACCTAGAGGTAAACCTCGGGTCTCTATCCGAAACTATGCTAGAGGGTACACCATGAAGCCTAACTATCTCTCTGATGTACAGCTTAGCTAACTTCTCCAATGGATACTCCATATTCATCGGAATGAAATGGGCAGCTTCGATCTGAGTTCTACAAACAAACTCAAGCAAAGGCTCGACAGCTTCGATCTGAGTTGCGATCTACTGTTCTTGCTGATCGATCGGTCAATGAATACTTGTTGAGGATTAAAGCTTTGGTTGATTCACTTGCGTCAGTTGGAGATCCGGTTTCCCTTCAAGAACACGTCGATGTAATTCTTGAAGGTCTACCTCAGGAATTTGGTTCTATAATTTCTGTGATGGAAAGCAAATTTGAGCCCTCACTAGTAGATGAGGTTGAGGCTATTCTCTTAGCTCATGAATTAAGGATGAATAAGTTTCGTCAGAAGGAAATTGGTGAGTCTGGTTTAGTAAACCTCACTCAAGGTTCAGGTTCTTGTTCCTCTCAATCCACGGATCCTCCTCAGACACAAGTTCATCTCTCTCACAATCAAGATCCAAATTCCTTTTCTGGTTTTCGTGGTTCTGGCCGTGGCCGTTGTGGTCGCTTTGGCCGTGGTTGTGGCCGCGCCTCTGGAATTCAATGTCAGGTCTGTTACAAGTACGGACACCTTGCGGATGTTTGTTATAATCGATTCAATCAAAATTATCAGCCACCACCACATCTTCAGTATCATGATTTCAACCTAATTTTCAGAATTATCAAGCTTATCCTTAAGGCTATCAGTCTCAGCCTCCTCCCTTTCATACTGGTCCATCACAATTTTACTCTCAACAGCAAGGATTTTCAGGTCCTAGTTCCTCTTCAAATTGGAACAATCATGCACAGCAGCTTCGTCCACCTCAGAATCAGTCCTCAAATTTCATACCTCAAGCAAGTGCTATGGTCACTAATTTTGCCCTACATGTCACACAGCAGTGGTACCGCCCCTTCACTAAATTTCTCAATGAACTTGGTGTCATCCATAGGCTAATCTGTCCCCACACACACCATCAAAATGGTGTAGCAGAGCCGGCGTTGTCAAATATCGGATATATCGGCGATATACCGATATATCGTATCGGAATTTGAAGTGCCCGATATGAAAACGGAGATGATAAGCCCATTCCGATATATGGGAGATATCGGCCGATATCAGTCGTATCAGAATATCGGCTGTATCGGAAATATCGGAAAATGGGTTTTTAGGTTTTTTTTTTCTCTTTTTCTAAATGTTGATACTGAAGAGTCAGCATCGACTCACCCTTTATTCATGCAACCAACTCACGTATGAAGGGATTCACGTATCTCTTTCAAGCTTTAACGAGTCTGTCTCCTCATGTAAACGAGTCTGCCTCCTCCATCTTCATCATCTCTGGTTGGCGAGTCTCCCTTTTCTCTTCCATGTTCTCTTCTTTCCCCTCCTTTATATTCCTCTGTTCTCTTCTATTTGAATGGAAGATGATCAGAAAGGGAAAAGAGATAGTGGTTGAAGTGGAAGATGGTCTAGTTTTGGATGAACTAGAAGAAGAATTAAAAGACATTGATTTTCAGGATTCAGAAGTAGAAGAAGTTGAAGGATATGCCTCACTATCTGACAATGAGAAAGATGATTATGTTGAGCAAGGGGTGGAGGAATGAATAGATCTTGTCTTTTATGTTTGATCTTTTTCTATTGTTTTTAGTAATCACTAGTCAATATTATCACTTTATCAGTATTTTGTTTTGAACAATTGAGCTTTTGAGTTGATATTATGTTACTTTTTTATACAACTTATTATTATTTTTATGCAGCTCATTTTTATTTGTATACAACATAATTTTTTATATATATAATTGATTTATTTCAACCGATATGTGACTTCCGATATTTGCCCGAAACGATATCCGCTATTTCACATATCGGATTTTTGGCTTTCCGATATTTTCCAATATCTGATATTGACAACACCGAGTAGAGCGCAAGCATAGACATATTGTAGAACTTGATTTAACACTTTTAAGCCATGCTTCTCTCCCTCTAAAATTCTGGGACTATGCCTTCCAAACAGCTGTGTTTCTCATTAATCGTCTTCCCACTTCTTCTCTTGATTTTGCCATTCCTTACACAGTGTTGTTCAAGCAAAATCCTGATTTTAATTTTCTCAAGGTGTTCGGGTGTGCCTGCTTTCCTCTCAGACCATACAACTCTCACAAACTTGATTTTCGCTCTCAAGAATGTCTCTTCCTTGGTTATTCCACCACCCACAAAGGTGTCTTTCCTCTAGTGGCCGGTTGTACATCTCCAAGGATGTCTTGTTTAATGAAACTCGCTTTCCTTATCATGAACTTTTTCCAGCTCCTTCCCTTCTTGTTATTTCTCCTTCCCCCACTCTTCCAACGGCATCCATTCCTCTCATACCCTCCTCCTTTCAATCTCAATTTTCTGCTCCAGCAACTTCTCAATCCTCTGCTCTAGCACCTTCTCCTTCCTTGTCTTCTTCCCCTTCTTCTTCCTTACCTCCTCTTGACTCCACTCATGAGTCGCAATATATGTCTTCCAGCCCTTCCCTCCCTGCTCCTCCTTCCAGGACAGCCAATTGTCATCCAATGCAAACTCGGTCAAAGTCTGGAATTGTGCAGCCCCGTGTCCACCCTAGTCTTCTCCTAGCCCATGTGGAACCTAAAAATGCCAAGCAAGCCCTTAAAGATCCAAAATGGTATGATGCTATGAAAGAGGAATTTGATGCACTGCAGAAAAATAAAACATGGTCTTTAGTGCCTCTTCCACCCAATAGGCAGCCAATTGGCTGCAAATGGGTATTTCGAGTCAAGGAAAATGCGGATGGCTCAGTGAATTGGTATAAAGCACGATTAGTGGCAAAGGGGTTCCATCAAATACAAGGGTATGACTACAATGAAACATTTTCACCGGTTGTCAAACCCATCACCATTCGGTTGATTCTTACTCTAGCTTTAACACGAAACTGGACACTCCAACAATTGGATGTCAACAATGCGTTTCTCAACGGTCTCTTAGATGAGGAAGTTTATATGGAACAACCACAGGGGTTTGAAAGTTCTGACTCTTCTTTGGTGTGCAGGCTGCACAAGGCCTTATTTGGCCTTAAGCAAGCCCCGAGGCAAAGGTTTGAAAGGCTTAAAACTGCACTATTAAATCTGGGATTTCTGGGCAGCAAATGCGATCCTTCTTTGTTTATCTATAACAACTCAAATGATGTGGTGTATCTTTTAGTCTATGTTGACGATATTATAATCACGGGCAGCAACAACACCATTGTTTAGAAACTCATTCAGCAGCTGCATGCTTCCTTTGCTTTGAAACAGTTGGGAAAACTCGACTATTTTCTGGGAATTGAGGTGCACTTTCAAGCCCTTAGGTTCAGTTATACTCACCCAAAGCAAATACATTCATGATCTCTTGGTGAAAACTAATATGGCAGAAGCTCATTCTCTTCCCTCACCCATGACACCTAGCTGCAAATTATCCAAGACTGGTTCAGAACCCTTTGCTGATCCCTCCATCTATCGGTCAGTTGTGGGGGAACTTTAGTATGCCACCATAACACGCCCTGAACTTAGTTTTGCAGTGAACAAAGTCTCTCAATTTATGGCTAATCCATTGAAGGCTCACTGGGTTGCTTTAAAACGAATTCTAAGGTACCTTAAGGGCACCATTCATCATGGACTTTGGTTTTTACCTGCTTCTACACAGCAACCCCTTTCTATAACAGCCTTCTATGATGCGGACTGGGCAGCTGACCCGGATGACCGCCGTTCAACATCTGGTGCAGCTATCTTTGTAGGACCAAATTTAGTATCCTGGTGGTCCAGAAAACAGCCCGTTGTGGCTCATTCCAGCACTGAAGCGGAGTACCGTAGCCTTGCCGGTGTTCAGTTTTCAGTCCCAAATGTATATTGTAAGAGGTTGTGTGCATCCAATGAAGAAATGGTCAACAGTTTCAGTACGTCTTCCACTCCATTACCCTCGTAGGGTGAGCTGGTCACAAACAGCTTATTTTTCACTTCGAAGGTTTTCCCAACTTATTTTTCACGCCAGGTAACCCTGTGAGGGATTTCATTGATCTGCTTTTAAATAGTAAAAGTCTAGCATGAGACCTCCAATTTGTGGATGAACGTGGTCTGTTGAAGTCGATGAATTGATTCATTTTACTTAATGCACTTCTATTCATGGTGTGGAGGACTGATATTGAGGAGTTTCATTGTTACTCCACAATTTTGATTTGTCGAAAGTCACGTGACAATTCATGTACAGATGTTTAATGGTTGATCTTTACAGTCAGTTATTTTCTATGGGCCTTGGGGCTATTGAGTTTGTTTGTCAATTATAACGAATTTGTTTAATTTGCACGAATCTGTTAAAAGATTAACAATATGTAAACTTCAAATGATGTGTACAGGTTCGTACCTTCAGAGGCCACGCAAATGAGAAAAACTTTGTTGGTCTTACAGTAAATAGTGAATATATTGCATGCGGCAGTGAAACTAATGAAGTATTTGTCTACCACAAGGTTTGTGATGTTTAATTACGTCAACAGTTTCCCTCACATTTGCCTTGTACGTAACTGAAAAGATTCAATCACCCTTTGCAGGAAATATCCAAGCCTTTGACTTGGCATAGATTTAGTTCACCTGATATGGATGATGCTGAGGATGAAGCAGGATCTTACTTCATCAGCGCTGTATGCTGGAAGAGTGATAGCCCCACTATACTAACTGCAAATAGTCAAGGCACCATCAAAGTACTGGTGCTTGCAGCTTGAACATGTTATAAGGAAAAATGAATAGAACGTTGAATTGGTATCATCTTTTCCCTTGATATCATTTGTACCATTTCTTAATTGTACATAGTATTTGAGTGTATATCATAGGTTTTAGAGATCTGTGAAGTATTATTTAAGGACTTGAACTTTTTATTAAATTTTTTTTTAATAAAAACTGTTGAAAAGATAAAAATATCCAATGTGACATCATAATGTCGATGACTTGAATTTTTCTTTTCAATTGATAAATATTACCAAAATATTTTTTTTTGGGGGGGACCAAAATATTTTTTTATTAATGGGGGTGCTTAATTGGTTATCAAAGTAGAGGATGTTAATTGATAAATTTTAAAGTTGGAAGTCCCTAATAGTCATTGAAGTTAAGGTACTTCAAGGGCTACTTCCTCCTTAAATAGTTGACTATTTGAGAGTTTGGTTTTGGTTTAAAAATATCAATAAACATATCATATTTTTTTAAACTATATGTTTAGGTATTTATGACACAACGTCTGACTATATGCTGTAATGATGAACCAATCTCAATAATCGAGTAATGTAGTTTTATTATTAATTATTAATTGGTTATTTAATGTATTTTTTTAATAATAATGCAAAACTAATGTCAATTATTTAGGCTTGGAGGTCAAATATTGACATTGTGGTCTCATAATTTCTTAAAAGTGTAGTTACTTAAGAGTACAGCTAAACATATATAATAAATATTAATTATTTTTAAAAATAACAATCAAAATGTAATAAGACCTAAAAAAGATAATTATTTAAGAACGGAATGAGTATATAGTAAGAGGTTTTGTGTTTAATTGTTTTTGATAGGAATCACAGGCTGTGCGACTGCTATTTTTGACAATTTTTAATGCCATTTTTAACTTAATATAAGCCCGGTGTGCTTCTGATTTGAACAGCTTGAATGTATCGGCAGTGTAGATAAATAAATGTGAAACTGTAGAGGACAAAGATCTGTAAGCTACATGTATTATCAAACCTGCTTGAATCAGGACTTCAGCAGCTAAGCCATGGCGTATACGATGTCGATGGCAAGTCTACAATGCTCCCTAGAAGTTAGGGTGTATCTATACACCTTGAATATGAGATGTTGAATTTATCTTAAAATATATCAACCAGCACTTGATTGGCCAGTGGCAACTTACTCAATAGGTAGATGTTTAATCAAACTTCAATCAAATTTCATTGTACAACAAATTCGAACAAATTTAATATATATTTTTTCCCTATATAACATAACTAAATCTCGTCCTTTACCCAAAAACACAAGGATGGATTTTGTCAAAAATAACGAAGTTTGTTGTTGGCATTGTGTTTCAAATTGATTTCTTCATCGAAGAGAGGTGGCATTGTGTTTCAAGCCTTTTTGTAGGGATCTAGCTTGATATCTTGCTTATTGAAGGGAGAATGAGTAAGGATGCCAACTCGCAGATCAGCGTGGTGTTGTGTGGTGGCAGTCGAGGAGGCATTGCAGCGAAGCACACTGTTGTTATTGTATAATAAGTAGAAATTTTAAATTTCACACAAATTAATTAACTTGAAAAAATGAGTTAATATACACCTTTTGTTTCCAAAGTTACCTTGATTAATAACACAATCAAAAAATATGTGATTTTCTAGTAATTATCGGTTATTTAAATATTCTTAGTAGCTTATGTCGGAAAAAAATATTCTTAGTAACCACTTGATTTGAATTTTGAAATCATTTAACTTAAAGAACAATAGTAGAAGTCTAGAAGTACATCTTTTTTTCCTCAATACTCTCATCAACATAATCTTTACTATGATATGGAGTTTACGTGAGACTTACTAAGTAAAGAATACTCCTATGATTTAACATATCTTATATGAGATTTATTCAACAATAAATTAAATTAATCAATTTTGTCCCTTTGAATTAGCTTAATTGATTGTATTATAGAACATGAATTGTGAGTGTGTGGGTTCATATCCTCGTGTGCTTCTCGTTTCCCATTCCCTTATCCCTCCCTCTCCCCTTCCAAGGTCTCCTACAAATAACCATGTTTCTTATATTCCAAAAGTTTTGACTTGGGATTTACTACTTTTAACTGTTCTTCTTGGCATATATGTAAGAGAGACATGGTTATTCGTACGGAGTACGGAATAGCAGGACTCCGTATTTAAAGGGATGGGAGATATGGTCGGAAAGTCGAAAATACTTTGATCAGTTTGGCAAAAATTCAGCACACATATGAGAAGTTCATATTCAACATCCTTTTCTTTTTCTTCTTTACTCCGCTAAATAGTAAATACACTATTCTCTCCCTCTCCTCAATTTCCTTTCCTCTAACATTGGTATTCACAAGAGTTGCACCTTGCAACGTATCATTAAAAACCAGTGAGAACGATAAAATTCAGTTAGTTCCAAAGTGAAGGGTGGTAATATCCATCCTTCTTGTAGTAAACATTACATTTCAATCAGAATTGAGGAGAAAATGAGAGGGGGGAGGGATAGGTGATATGTAAGGCTGCTAAAAGAAACAAATTTATAAGGTATAAACCATTGCTTACAATAACTGATTCAAGCATTGAAACAATGAATACATTTGTTAACAGACATTACATATAAAAATATGGCGAAGAAACTATGAAGCTCAAGAGGGATAGTACAAGATATCTAGCTTATTAAAAACTGTAACAAAATTATTTTACATACTATATCTCTTTAAATGTTGCAAGTAATGTTGACCTTAATTGCTAAATTTTTGGACTTGCAAGGTCAAGAAAACTTGAACATTATTCATAAAGTTAAAAAATATAAATAAAGAACCTAAGAAGAATAAGCTCAGGAGAGATATCGCCATAACATTTACCACACTTCCATTTGTTCTTGAATTTTGTAACCTTGATCACCTTGGGGGGCCATGACAAAGAGCACTTGGGTCATTTCCAGCAGCGAACTGGACATGGTGAAAACTCAGACAATGGCTGAGGATGATGAGCCAAGTAGGAAGAGGGTTTCAGATTTCAGCTTCAGTTTGAATAGTGTCATGAGATGTCATAGATAGTGCAGCTATATATAATGAAAACGTACCAGTGTTGCAGGGTCTCAGCATGGACCATAAGAAATGAAAAAATGTGAGGTAAGGAAAATAAAAATAAAAATGTAATAAAAGACATGAATCAGAGGCAGTGAATATAAATGATGATTACCTGCACGTAAATTAGGGTTGATGTGTCACTTTCTAGCTAGGATGAGACAGAAAGGATAATGAGAGTTTGTTTTCTTGGGATTCAAAAAATGAAGTCGCTATTCCTGCTTTGGACCCTCTCCCTCTTAAATTATGATGTCAGGTTCCTTTGCCTCCTGCTGACATTCTTGCTGCCCAAACTGCAAAAGATTTGGTTTCATTTTGAACCGTGAATTGTTTGTTTGGGTCATTAACTGTGTACTATCAGGTTCACTGCCTTGTACCATATTCCCTTTGCTTCTTAGCTACATCTTTGGGCATATTCCCATCCTAATCATCCTGTTTCCTACTATACAATTTTGCGGTTTTGACAGCGTAAGGTGGTTGCCGGTTTATTCTCTGTTATATCTTTACTAATAATTATTCAAAATTTGTATTTTTTTATTTGTGGATACATAAGGTGTAAGTGCGTATATTATCTTTCATTTACAGTGGATTCTTGATGATAAATTACTGAATATGTAAAAGATGGGTCCCAGAGACAAACAAATGAAGGTAAGGAAATCTGCAGCATCAAATAATATTTGATGTGCTGATATATTGTTGTTGAATATCAGCATTTATTGCTCACATGATGCGTTATATATATTGCTAAAACCATTTTACCAGCAATAAGTTAATACTCCCTCCGGTCTCTATTGTAAGCAAAAATTAAATGGGACACACATATTAAGATAGTTAGTTGATCTCATTTAAAAGAGTCATTAGAAATAAAAAATTAAGTTTGCCTAAATTACCCTTCCTCTTATTTATTATGCTTGTATTATTGAGAATAAAAGGAGTCATTGGAAAACAAAATTTGTATTAAATGAAGGGTATTTTGAGAATAACTTCATTAAATGAGAAGAAAGTAGTTGAAATTTGCTTATATTTTGGACAAAAAAAATTGGAAATTTTTGCTTACATTGTGGACCGGAGGGAGTACTTAATACTCCCTCCGGTCCTTATTATAAGAGGCAAATGACTACTTTTTTTTGGTCCAAAATATAAGAGACATGCATATATTTTGACAAATATTAAATGCTCATTTCCAATTTTACCCTTATTTATAATATGGTTTATATTTACGAGACAGTGCAACTTTCAATACAAGTAGGTTTGTTCATTAATTATTGAAGGGTTAAATTTGTAAATTTATATGAATATTAATTACAAATAGCTTATTTCAATACATTTTCTTGGTCTATGTGTTTTAGGATTTTGCCTCTTATATATAGGACAAGAGGGAGTATTATGTATGGTAACATGATATGAATATAATAATAGCCAAAAGATAATCCGCTCATCCTTAATTCAAAATAGGGAGTCATTAGCATACCCCTGCAAGACTGTTATAGCTGGTGACAGAAGAGACCATAATTATTTAAGTTATTCAAGTTGTATTTGACTGTTAGCTGATGGTTTTGACTTTTGGCCATTGAATTTACTCCTCTGCAAGGTTTCTCACCATTCGTAATCCATCCTATCTGGGCTGATTTAACCTAATAATCATCCACATCTTACATCTAATGTATTGGTGTTCTGTTTCCCCTAGCATACATGCTAAATCACTGCCTTTATTTATATCTAACATGAATTAATTAACCTTTTTTTTTTTTTTTTTTACTTTTGTACATGAACTTGACCCTTAATTATTTTTTTTTTTCTAGGACCTTTTACCTGTTGGACAGTGGAAAGTGTTAAGACTCTCTTAGACAAATCTGAATCGTTTGTAATTGAAGGGGGCCACAAAGGATACTTCATACATTTTTCCTTCCCGCTATCAATCAAACGGTTGTGTAATTGGTCATTTCGTTCCATTGCAGATCATAGCACAGGAAAACCCACATCTTATGTATATACTTGTTCTGTTTATTGCCTTCCCTACCACTCTGATTGACAGAGAAAGAACATAAACAAAACCCTATGAACTTAGCCACAAACGGATCGTCCCCACCAGTCCTACTTTACTGAATGTTGCTTTTGTCACTTTGCCTGCAACTTCTAAATTCACACAAAGCAAAACCCAAAGCCCTAATTCTCATGTCTTATGTAATAACTCTACATTGCAGTCTCATAATTGAGGCCTGCACAGCATTGTGAGGTCAATCTCAGATGGGGTTTCTTATTAAATGTCCCCTTTGACATGTTAGCTAATAAAGTGCTGATATTTCTGAACACAACTAACAAAGACATTACCAAAATGGAACTAAAAGTAAGTCAGGGTAAAAGAAAGTTAATATTTATACCGGCAAGGTTTAATTATTGGGTAGGTTCCTGAACTATTTATGAATTTTTAAATAGTCCCTATACTAAAAAAAATTGTAATTGAGTTCTCGAACTTTTATAAAGTTTTCAATTGGGTCCCTGAACTAAAAAGGTTTTTAGTTGGGTCCTTAAACTTATATAAAATTTTCAACGGGGTCTCTAAATTATAAAATTCGTTAGCGACATGTTGAATTGGACCGAATATAACTGATTTCATTCAAGCTGAATAACCATATTAACCATTTATGAGTAGTTTGGGTGGCAGATAAACCTTGCAACATTGTCACAACAAAATGCAGCAAAATGAAGTGAGATGTAGTAAGTTGCAAGTGGGGAAACTATTTTGGACGAAATTATTTCAAGGAAGGGATATACAACCATAAAACATAAATCGGGGAAGGAATAAACTACTTGTTCAGATAGAGGAAAAGCAGTCGCAGGTCACGTTTTGGTTTTCTGGCTCAACATTTTGGTCTCTTGCAACACTAAATACAAATTTGGGGGAAATTCGAGGTCACGTTTCACATCAGCAAACTTAAAGACCTCTTCACGGAACCCTACCCCAGAGACTCCATTGAAAATTTTATATAAGTTCAAGGACCCAATTAGAAACTTTTTTAGTATAGGAACCCAATTTAAAACTTTATAAAAGTTCAAGGACCCAATTATAAATTTTTTTAGTATAGGGACCTATTTAAAAATTCTCAAATAGTTTAGGGACCTACTCAATAGTTAAACCTACTGGTAAAGTGAAGTGAGCCTAGCTACTTAATAAATATGTTCTTCTTCATTTGATTTAGTGATATATTTTAGGTATATCATAATTGTTTTAAAAAATCAAATAATAAATTAATCAAGTATTCAAAAAAAAAAATTTAATCAAGTATTTATCATTAGATTATTAGTTCTTGATAAATAACAAAATGAATATTATTATTATTACCATTATTAAAAATAAAAAATAATTACTGTATCATTAAAAGCACTGTAATATTTGGTGGTAGCCTGCTAGGGGACCAGCAAATGTTTGGTATGGCTGTATGACTGAGACACTGACCAATTTTGGATTTCCGGACTGGTGCCTGAGACAGTGTGAGGCGATTAATGCCTTGAGTGGCACAACTGACCACCTTTCACTGTTCTGATTCCACAGCCTCGTTAAGTCGTCATGCTATTGCTAGGTCAACCCCAACTTGTTTTTGGAGACAGCATCGAAAGTAATTAACCTCTCTTAACTAATGGGAGCTATTATGGTACCCACAGAATTATAAGGGTTTTGGTACAGTTACTTTTTTGGATCAACGGTCTTATTTACGTAAGTTTAGTTTGACTTGTTCTTAGGCAAACTCTATTTCTAACTCCATCCATTGCCATTAACCATCAAATGAACCTCCCTTTCTGGTTTTGTGCTCTTCACATGACTTTGCAGCTAATTTTTTTGACACTCCTTATGCAATAGACAAGGCAGGCCCAACGACGAAGTTACTAAAGCTCCCGTTTTAGGCTCAACAACAAAAAAAATTATTTACTCTTAGTTTTTATAAAGCAAAAAGGTCATACATACTAATACAAAGGCCCAATATAAAACACAACCTGATTCAAATAGACTCTCTCACTTAAAATAAAAAAGTCTCACTCAAAATTTGTTTTAGCTCACTCAAAATTTGTTTTAGGCCTCACTTGTTCTTGGGCTGGCCCTGACGATAGATTAGCCTTTTATTCAGTAAAGTTTTTAATTTTTATAAAAAATAATAATAATAAATGATAATGGAAACTCATTCAACTATTGAGTAAAAAAAGGGGTCTTGCTAACCAGTGTCCTAAGGACATTGATTAAGGATTCCAATAAAAACAAGTATTTCTTGAAAAACGAACTAGAAAACGCCTTCAAATGTTATAATACAACGCTTGCCAATAATAAGTTTCTTCTTTTGGTTCCCTAATCAACCTTTAGGATACTGGTTAGTATTATCCTTAAAAAAAATACCAAAACATTAAATTCCTCTGGGTACCGTACAATTTCTGCTAACTAAATACTAAATTACTAATCATCAACTAACCACACCACATGTGTGATAACACTTAGGATGATTGCGATGGATTTAAGTGTCTGTTTCTGGATAATAATGCAATACACCAAAGCATGAATATGCGTGCAATGGCAGCAATGCTGCAATTAGATTTTTTATTTTTATTTAAAAAAAAAAACTGAACAGTATAGAAGTAAAGATCCTTGTGACAAAAGATGACATCCAGGGTGAGAGAGCTATTAAATTCCTCTCTTATGAGGGAGCTATTATGACTTGGCACGGCAGGTCACTCAGTAGTCATAACATTATTTTAAAGTCTTCATGGAATTGACATGATTTTCAGCTGGAATGGTTTACCAAAAAGAAAAGAAGGTTTTCATCTAGAAATGGTCAAATGGTTATGGCATAATGCAGACCAAATTTTAGATTATTATTTTTTTCAAATTTTGATTACTTTCAAAAGCTTAAATAGAGAGATAAAAAAATCTTAAAGATGCTTTTTTCATAAAAAAAATATATATTATTTTTTCCACAAAATAATCTCAATCAAACTGTGCCTTAATTTATTACTCATCCATTCTCCAAGTCCCTTTCTTTTGAGATTTTTCATTAAAACACAAAACAAAGGCTCTCAATTAATTGCCTCTACCCCAATTAACACCTCAAATGAGAGGCTTTGAACCAAACACCAGGTACCCCATATCTTATTCGTAAGTTCTATCGCTTAAATTGATAAATTACGTCCTTTAACACTTCTTTAATCAAAACAAAATATCAGATAAAAACCTCTTAAAGTTGTTTTTATGATGAAACTCTTCGAGCTTATGGAACTTTCAAGAAAACTACAACACCCTCGGTTGTGAGCAAAAATGCTAATGAAAAAAGTGAATGATTTGAGATCTTTTCCTTTTTATCTCATTTTTTTTAAGTTATGAAATAGAAAAAAAACAAAAATAAATTTGAATCAAAACAAAAACAATGTTTCCAAAGTTTTTTTATGGGTAAATATTAGTATTAATATTAATATTTTATTTGTGTGAGGTATGGCACTCAAACTCCTTATTACTCAACTCCTTAACTTTTCCACCTCAACCACCAAGACACTCTTTTAATCCCTATGTTTTCAAAGTGTTTTTTTATTTTTTTTTATAAGTAAGATTTGTATTAATTCGAGTACATGGGTACCCAAACCCGAATACAAAGATAGGAAAACAAACATAAATATTATAAGAAAGATATTATAAGAAAGTTCTCACATGTTTTATCCAGCTAGTATATTAAAGTTTGATTTTGGTTCCTCATATCATTATCTCATCAATTTTACTTTCCATCTTTTCCATTTAGAACAACCATACAAGTAGCTTTCGTCACTATGCCGTGAGAAATATGGAAGGCATTCAAACCCAGTGAACCTACTAAGAGCATCTCCAATGAGAGTTGCTTACGGGTTGCTTAACAATAAAATATTATTTTAATATGTCACATATGATTTTGGGTTGCTTAAAATTGGAGATAGTTGCTTATATAAGCAACCATTCCTTATGGGTTGCTTAAAATTTTTGTGCGTAAATATAGAAGAGAGAATATGAAATATTGGAGAGAGATGGTGAGTTAAGCAACTTGTTGTAGAAACTTCCATTGGAGTGAAAATTGTTTGGGTTGCTTAAAATTGAGATGACCCACTTAAAGAGATAAAGTGGGTTGCTTATTTATTGAGCATTGGAGATACTGTGAGGATGCCATGAGATTCACGAAAGATACGTACAACAAAACCGCAAATATTTGCATGTAAGCGTCCATATGTACCTCACAACTCAGAAAAGTAAAAATAGTGAAGGCACCCTTTTCCATAAGGGAAGTACTAGATAATACCAAATAGTAATTCGATCTTGAGGCTGCATCAATAGTGTTAAAACATTTTTTTTTTAGAATAAATTTTTTTTTATCGTACTTTCCTTTTTGTCTTAATATCCAATGCGACATAATTTCCGTTTCATTTGTATTTTTTTTTCCTTCCTTCACAATAGGCCTTAAAGAGAAAGGAAGGGATAAAAAAGGGATGGAATGGATTACTGGAAAATAAAACCATATATTCACAATCACTTATATTTTAACTGGTTAAAAATCTTTTCGACTCTCATTTTTTATTTGTCATCATCAGATACATATATTGTGGGACACGTCACCCATTATGTCAGTGAAATTAGAAACTTTCGTATATTATATATAAAAATGAAATAATATATAATATATTATATACGTATGTGGATGGGTCAATTATATAAGTTACGGTATCGTCTTTTCTCTGCGTTATTGAGGCACTTGGATAGGAATTTTTTTTTGGGCACTTGGCGTGGTCAAATTCATGTTTGCATGTTTACAAGCAAACTGCAACCCTTGGTTCCGTACTAGATACAGCTCATAAATCGACTAAGATTCCATTTTTAATTGATCGTTGGCTTAATATTTATATATGCTTTTTCTTATAAGCTAATTATATGTGCTTTGATTAGCTTCGAACTATTTTTTTTTTTTTTGGACGTGAGCTTCGAACTAATTAATATTCACTGCAACTAATCCTTTATTTTATTATTGTTTGACATAGATTAGCACGTATGCATCATGCTTGAGAGTAGGATTAGGACGCATGTAAGCTTCAGCATGCTTGAGATTAAGATTAGTATGCATGCATGTTGTTTAATCAACAACAAGAAATATTATTATACATAAGAGTATAGGGGTACTTCAACAAAAAACCATGAGATCCAAAAATTGATGCTTACAGCAATGTTTGATGCTTTAAAGAAGATTAGAACACCAACTGAAAAAAGAAAAATTAACACCATCTATCTCGAAGAGGTCCAAGAAATAAAAGATACATTACTTAAGAATAACATTACTCCAAAAATTTTGCACATAAGATGAGAATATAAGAGGCCAACGAAAAGGTTTCCTTTATATTTTGATTTGATTAGAGTAGAAAATAGTCCAAGTCCGACTGTTGCAAAAGCTTGGGCCTTGTACTTGAACCTCCTGTATGGGCCTTCAGACTTTTTTTTTTTGAAACAAGGGCCTTCAAACTTACATACCTTCTTCTTTAACAGTGTTTATTAAAATTAATAATAGAATTATTTGATTACAAGAGTTAAATTTGGTTAGATAAGTTATATCAATTAAAACATAGAGGACAAACTATACATATTAAAGTTTATTTTTTTTAAAAAAATATCTTAATTTGTTTTATAACGAGAATGCAAAATTTACATTTTACATCAACTGTTGATGAGTTAGAACTTAGAACCAACCAAGAAAATGGAACTATGACAGATTTATATGTACGTACTCGTTACGGGTTTTAAAAGATGTTGAATGCATTAATTTTTTATTTAGTAGTAAAAATATTAATAAAAAATTTGTAGAAGGATATAGCAAATCACATCTTATTTTTCACTTTTATATACCAAACAGGCACTTATAATTTCGTGGGGAGGGGAGATGAAACGTGTGTTGAATGAGTTAACAACTGTATCATACAGACTGAAGTCATAAAGTTCATAAAAAAAAAATAAAATAAAAACTGAAATCATAAACTTTAAATTTCAACGATTGGTTGGTACTTGGAATGGAAGATATTTCCAACTAATAAAGTGCATATATTATTCCAGAAACCTATCCATATCCTCAAATCATTTGCACTGCCTTCGATGCTACGTTTTCTACAGAACACACCAAAGGCTTGCTCTTCTGTATTATGGTCTAACTGGGACAATACATGTCTTTATATCACAATCTTGTGTTATGAATTCTTATAACTAAAGAAATATCATCTCTCATAATCGGCTCTTGCTATTAATTACTAGTAAGAAAATGCTAACGAGTACCCAAAGATTACATAGGAAATTGATGTATTTAATATTTGAAAAATGAAAAAAATTGGTTTTCCAATACATACTTGTTTTTCTTGGTTCATTAAAGGGTGCCCTAAGGATACTCGTTAGCATGATCCTTACTAATATTACATATTTAAATTAATTGACAGAGTTTATGATAAAGAATTATGGCATTTTATTGGACTGTGTAAATATTGTTCCGGACCCGTTCAGCCTCTTATAGTTTGTACAGCCTCTTCTCTCATAACATTGCAACAAACGTAACAATGATGGAATAAGGAGACGCGCTTTTGTAGTACTTT
Organism: Echinosophora koreensis; assembly: GCA_035048595.1. NCBI lineage: Eukaryota > Viridiplantae > Streptophyta > Magnoliopsida > Fabales > Fabaceae > Echinosophora > Echinosophora koreensis. The sequence continues at coordinate 3,251,314 of JAPCYP010000019.1, read as the reverse complement.
TCTTGGTCATTTTTAGCATTTTCAAACTCTTGGTTTCCGTACAAAAATGCAGCTCATAAATTCAAGGAAACTTTGTTTCATATCTTGTACTAGAGTAATTGACCCGTGCCATGCACGGGGTAATTGATGCCGATAGAAAATTGGTATTTGATGTAAAAAGTAAATTATTATATTTAATAGATGTTATTGATAATAAAGAAAAAGACAATAAATTGTTTTAAATTTTTTTTAAGATTTTAGATTTGAAACCTATATGGATAATGTTCATCCTTATGAATTAACTAAAATATATCTTTAAGTGAAAATCCCCCCATTGTTTTTGGAGTTTAATTGTTATACGCTGTCAGTATAAAGATTTTTTTACACTGTCGACCAATAATAAATCGTCACATCATTGAAAACTTTTTATTCTTATCCAAATTACCTTAAAAGTCACTGATTCCATGATTTGTGATTAGTTGACATTGTAAAAAACTTTACACTGATAATGCATACCAATTAAACTCTTGTTTTTATGTAAAATTTTATTCCCATATGTAATGTTTCTATGATTTCCATATTCATCAATTTATATATAGATATTAATTAATGTTTTCCGTGTAAAATATGTGTTGTGTCATGTATGTAATTTTCCCATATTTTCTTGTACAACATTCATCCTCCTGTCTTATACTTTATATACTATACTACAAAAAAATTGAAATTTTCTTGGTTAAAAAAGTATTTTACACGAAAAACACTTATATAACATATTTGTTGGCCGTGCTACATGCAATATATATTTAAAGAAATTATAATCATACACCTAGGGTTTGGAGGAAGTAACCTTCTGTATATAATTTTTTTTTAAAAAGACCAGCATGCTATTAAAAAGAGTGTGTGCTCGTTTAAAAAAAATATTATTAATTGATGCTTTCAACTGTATATAACCTTTTTTTAAGACTTTATATAATGTATAATGCTAGGAAAAAATGATTTATTGCCATCTTAGATGTGTGCCCATGAGCTTAATTTCTGACTCTCAATTAAATGTTATTTTACTCATAGGTTGACACATGAATGAGAATTCAATGTGATTATTGCTATATATATATATATATGTGTGTGTGTGTGTGTGTGTGTGATTATTGCTATATATATATATATATTCTTGATGTGAATTAAATGGAAAGCTTTAATTATAAAATATTCTTGTTAATTAGAAGCTGGACATAAAAACCTTTTATAATTATGTAGAAAAAATCGTTAGGTACATAAATGTTTTCTAAGAAATAATGCATTAAATGTGAAATGCATGAGAAGATGACACTTGTAAGAGCATTCAATGAGTTTTATTCTTAAATGTATATAGTATAGATTCTTGATGTGAATTAAATGGAAAGCTTTAATTATAAAAATATTCTTGTTAATTAGAAGCTGAACATAAAAACTTTCTATAATTATGCAGAAAAAATCGTCAGGTGCATAAATGTTTTCTACAAAATAATGCATTAAATGTGAAATGCATGAGAAGATGACACTTGTAAGAGCATTCAATGAGTTTTATTCTTAAATGTATATAGTATAGATACCAGTTTAAAGTGCAACTCCGAGAAGCATCTCCAATAATATAATTCAATAGAGTTGCTTAAATGTTTTTATAGGTCTTATCGTATTATTTTATCATTTTTTTATTTATTATTTTAAGTAACTCTTCACTCAAATGTTTTAATTCTGAAAAAACTCATACAATTATGTGAATTAGTTGATCATTCGACTAATCACACGATTATTTTTATTTATTTTTTTGGTAACGATGAATACTAACGTGCTTTGCAGCAAATTATTGGAATAAAATTTGGGCCCAATATCTGTAGCAATCTACTTTTAACTAGACAGCGACTAATCAGGATATGTAAGAAAATATATAGTTGTTGCCTCATGTTTTGAAGCCAAAAATATTATCCCCACACAAGCACCAGATAATTCTAGTTGTTACTTTCATGTGACCTTTGGTTGTGAATTACCGACAATTTAAAGTAGTTTTTTTTTTTTTTCAACAAAACAATTTAAAGTAGTTGTTATTTCAAATACATGTAACTGTATTTTAGAATGTTTGTTTTCATTTTTTAAATTTTATACCGTTATAAATAAAGATTTCATAATTAGTATATAAATATTATTATTTTATTAACACGTGCAAGGTTGAATATGATAGAAAAATCGAATTTATATTGACTCGTAGTATTTTTTAGAACAGTATTTGCTCTTTTAGTTTAAGATTTAAACTTTTATATTAAGTTTATATTAATTTTAAGGATTTATTTTGGCATGAATTGTCAACGTAATTTTTCTACACTGTCAACCAATTATAAATTACCACACTTAATTAAAAATATTGAATTCTTATCCTAATTATCTTAAAAGTCACTCATACCGTGATTTATGATTGGTTGTCAGTATAAAAAAAAAAAAACTTTACAATAATATTGCATACCAATTGAATTCTAATTTTAAATATTTTTTTGAAGCATAATTTTAAATATTATACCATAATTGCTTTATCTTATAATCTTTAAATAAATGTATTCTATATTATGTTATATCCAATTCTAGTGTCAATGTACCCAAAAAAAATCAATTTTAATGTTACCAACAAGGCCTATCACAGGTGGTAATAATTGCATATATTTTTTAGTTGAATAGAAATCTACAAGCAAAGGATTAACATTATAATCTCTCTACATATATATACTTTGTTTTGTTTGCATAGGAGAAACAAATCGAAACTAGTGGCTGAGTGGAACAAGTTATCATATATTGTTAAAAAGCTTTTCAAATTAAACTAAATTAATGGATACAAAAAAATGGAAGCATGAGCAATCTTGACGAAGATAACCTACTTCGAATAGCAAGTTTAGAGAAAAATTGGTCAAGAGTTGATCAGATATTTAAAATTATCCTTTTGAAGCCTAAACAAAAGCACTTTGTGTCAATTTGCAATACCAAATGCACCTTCATTGGTTGTCAAATGGAACTTTCAGTCTTTTGCTGCCGTTGTCGTTCTGACATCAATGATGCCTATTATAGAGAGGGTTGGTAATTATATAATTTAGCCAATAAGAGCACCTTACTTTGAATGTGCATATTATTAGTTTATTTGGATAATGTATCAAGTTTAAAGTAATGTCCTCATGGTGATAGACTGATAGTTTATAAAATTAATAGCAATGGTTTGTGATGTTCGTCACTAAATAGACGTGTGTTCGTCAGTAAACAGATATGTTCGTTAATAAACGAATGTTTGTTCAGTAAAAATCTATTATAAATAGAGCTTCCTTCTCTCTATTTGATGATCACAATATTTCATAACTCCTTTTGATAATACTTGAAAGTGATATAATCAAAATTGCTTATCATTGATAAATTTTGGGTAATTAGATAATTCTTAGAGACGATTTGCCATTATCCTCCAGCAAATAGTGAGAACAGATTTCGTCTTAAGGAGGATGGTTTTCTTCACATTTCAAGCATAAATTATTTTTTATTTTTTGGGGTGCGCTCGTTCCCTTGAACCTTGATAACACTCCTAATAAGCAATGACAATGACTTTCACATTGTCTTATATATACCATTAATTGGAGGGGACCACTACATCTATAAGTCACATTCCATAAAGTTAATTCTAAACCGTCCTTGAGCAAATAGGTTAGTTAATCAGAATATACAAATAGCACGCCCTACAGAGTTTAATTTATTGATTAATAGCTCCAGATACTAAATGAGATGTGTTCCTGCCAAATTCCGACTTACCGGATTCTAGCCGGAGTGCGTATAATTGAGAGTGAAGACCAAGGTTGTTTTAGACTATGGCTTGACAGAATACTTATGTTCTGGTCCTACGTATCCCAATGGGAATCAAAGCCAGACGTAGTTCTGAGTTCAACCCTTGGCCATGTGGTGCTCAATCCCTTAATCTTGTATCCGATGTGTACCGGCGGGCAAAGACTCTTTGATAGTCTCTTGGCAGCCGCCGGGACCTCTAATACGCTTAAGGGAGAACACCAAGGTTAGTGAAAGTGCCTTCCTCTTAAGGGTTCTCACTCCTTTTATAGTTGAGTCGTTCGATCCTCTTTCTTAGGATCAGGTCTATCTCCATATCACTTATCTCCTTTACCAATATCCAACTAACAACCTTCTTCTTATCTGATAAGATCTTAGTCTTATACTGTGATAAGGTTATTAGTTAGGTTTAGATAAGTGTTGTTAATGGTGAGATCGGTTCCAAGCTCGGTGGTCGAGCTTATCACCTCGGCCAGCACACAAGCCCCCCAAGCTTCGAGCTCAAAGGAGCGTAGAAGTTTTCATGACAGGAGCCGAGCTTGGCCTTAAAATTATTTTTGGAGAGTTCAGGATTTATTGAGTAAGACTACTCCCTTTTTTGCCACAGTTCGATGGCCAATCTTCATACCTCGGCTAACATTCGAGTTTAGTGGCCTTGGAAGGTGAGTCTAACAATCCTTTCCTTTTGATTATTTGGGTTTCCTGGTGGCCGAGCTTGACGCCTCGGCCTCTTTTGGTATTTCAGCTCGGTAGGCTTGGTGGCCGACCTTGACATCTAGGCCCATATACTAGCCCCCCAAGCTTTGAGCTTAGAAGAGTGTAAAAGCTTTATGAAATAAGCTGAGCTTGACCTTAGTATCGATAAAGTCCATGATTTGTATAGATCCTCTTGCTTCGACTAATCAAGTTCGGTGGCCGAGTTTCACATTTCGGCTAGTACTCGAGCTCAATGGGCGAACCTGACATCTCGGCTAGTACACGCAAGCCCCCCAAGCTCTGAGCTTTGAAAAAGCACAAGAGTTTATCGAAGTTTTTATATTGCCAAGCTTAATCATGCTTTGTTACTGGAGTTTTTACCTTGTCCATCTGGCCTTCGAAAACCGAGTTTTTCTTTCTTGGACTCAGTTGAGTGTAACACAACTTTATTTTCACTATAACCTCATGGGTAGTAATAGACGTAATAAGAACATGTTCTGAATAGAAGATATTCCAATCTTGCCTTTGTTAAGACAAGTTTAGATGCTGGTAGCTGAGATTCCGCTTATCAGTGATTCAGACTCAAACCGGCTTTTTGGAAAGTCAAGCTCAAACTCGGTCATTAGAAAATTACCTCAGGCTTGTATTTCAGCTGAAATCTTTGATGCACTCAAGATACTTATCTTGATAGTTGGAACCCGACTCCCCCTTTTCCGAGTGTAGCTTGGTCTTTGAAGCCTTTTTATAACGAGAGCTTTTAACCTTTCATCCGAGTAGCTCTTAACCTTTCATCCGGTGGGTTTTGAAATAGCCACTAACTTAAAGCTTGACCTTGAATATCATTATTTATATGATTTTGAAGGTGTGCCTCAGAATAAGCTTTCCTAATAGCTCTTCCAACTTGTACGAAAAAATAGTTGTCATATAAGTCCTTCATAATAACAATCGAGCCTACAGCTCAAGAGATATCCTTCCTCTGTAATTTCCAAGCTTGGTGTAGGATAAGAGAATATCCTTCCTTTATCCCCATAAGCCCCCCAAGCTCTAAGCTTGAAATGAGGGAAAGAGCTTAAATGTCAACCCGTATATCTTAACACGCTTTTTGGTGCCGAGGACTTTGGATTGTGATTCGCGGGAGCATTGCTCAGAAATTTGTTATTTGTAGAACCAAGTCTTTCTTGGGTTTTCGGCTTACTTGGCCGAGCACTGCTCGGATTTTTGGTTTCTGCGGAACCATGTCTTATTTGGGTTTCCGCCTTGTTTCACAAAGAATTTCTTGGATTTTTGTGTGGAGGTGTTGTGCTCGGCCTCGGCTTTTCAGTACGAGGGAGGGAGCAATGCTCGACCTCTGGCTTTCTGGTGAGAAGGAGCAATGCCCAACCTCGGATTTGTTGTGCGAGGGAGCAATGCTCGACCTCGGCTTTATTGTGCGAGGGAGCAATGCTCGACCTCGAATTTTCAGTGCGAGGGAGGGAGCAATGCTCGACCTTGGCTTTTTAGTGCGAGGGAGCAATGTTCGACCTTGACTTTTCAGTGCAAGGGAGCAATACTCGACCTCGGATTTGTGGTGCGAGGGACCAATGCTCGACCTCGGCTTTTTGGTGCGAGGGAGCATAGCTCGACCTCAGCTTTTCAATGCGAGGGAGGGATGCTCGACCTCGGCTTTGTTTTTCAGTGCGAGGGAGCAATGCTCGACCTCGGCTTTCTGGTGCGAGGGAGGGAGCAATGCTCGACCTCGGCTTTTTAGCGCGAGGGAGCAATACTCGACCTCGACTTTTCAGTGCAAGGGAGCAATACTCGACCTCGGATTTGTGGTGTGAGGGAGCAATGCTCGACCTCGACTGTTTAGTGTGAGGGATCATAGCTCGACCTCGGCTTTTTGGTGCGAGGGAGCATAGTTCGACCTTGACTTTTCAGTGCGAGGGAGGGATGCTCGACCTCGGCTTTGTTTTTCAGTGCGAGGGAGCAATGCTCGACCTCGACTTTCTGGTGCGAGGGAGCAATGCTCGACCTCGGCTTTTTAGGCTTCTGCCCTTTGTTCTTGGCAAGACGATTTTAACCCGGGACCTTCAATGGATTCTCATGTTCTTAAGCCAGCATATGCTCGGCTTTTACTGGAATAGGGCCCTGATGCGAGCATGGAAGTCGCGGCTGCTTATGCTCTCCGAGTCTCCTCCATTACCCGTTTTTCGAGCCACGAGCTTTCTAATAATGTGAAGATGAAACGCATGAAGGCTGAAGCTGCCCGAGCTTTGGGCACCAGGGATGAGCTTGAGAAGACTCTAATAAGTGCGAAGAGCAAGCTCGATTGGTTTGGCAACCGAGTCCGAGCTCAACCTCTTTGTTTTAATTATAGGGGGAGTCCGAACCCAACTTCTGAAATTTTAATAGAGGGAGTCCAAACTCGACCTCCTTTTAGTTAGCTTGAAAGGGGGCCAGAGTTCGATCTATGGTATTTAAGGGAGACGGAGCTCGACTTTTGACTTTTGAGGAAGTCGGAGCTCGACTCGTGTCTTCAAAGGAGCCGAGGCTCGAGATGTTTCTAGGTTTTCACCCGTTGCACAACAAATCCAACGCTTCCTTCCAGATGCTTACCTTTCAAGGGCCGATGTGGATAAGGACTTTAACAAAAAAAAGGGTCACGGTCCCTTTTTCTTCGACAATTTCCCTCTGTCCCTTTTCTGATACGACTTTATGCTCTGGGAGTATTATCCCAAGCTCTGCCTTTTTTTTTTTTATAGGTATTTAATCCAGCATTTGGATTTACTCGGTTAACTTTTCCTAAGTTTTTACTCACCTTTTATGCTTGGCGTTTTAATTTGGCCTGATGAGCTTTTTCAGCTCGGCCCTTTTAATCCTATCGTAGTTAACCTTTTCAGGTTTTTCTTTCTTACCTTTTTAGGTTCGGCCTTTCGATTTTAGCTCGATCGGCCACTTTGGCCCGGCATTTCGATTTCAGCTCGGTCAACCTTTTTAGGTCTTAGTTTACCTGTTTAGGTCCGGCATTTCGACTTTAGCTCGGTAGGCCACTTCGGCCCGGCATTTCGATTTTTGCTCGGTCAACCTTTTTAGATTCTTTGTTTACCTTTTTAGGTTCGGCATTTCGACTTTTGCTCGATCGATTTTAGCTCGGTCAACCTCTTTAGGTTCTTTAGTTTTGCCCTTTTTAGGTCCGGCATTTCGACTTCAACTCGGTCGATTTTAGCTCGGTCGACCTCTTTAGGCTCGTTGTTTACCTTTTTAGGTCCGGCATTTCGACTTTAGCTCGGTCGGCCATTTCGCCCCGGCATTTCGATTTTAGCTCGGTCGGCCACTTCGGCCCGGCATTTCGATTTCAGCTCGGTCAACCTTTTTAGGTCTTAGTTTACCTGTTCAGGTCCGGCATTTCGACTTTAGCTCGGTCAGCCTATTAAGGCTCTTAGTTTTGCCTTTTTAGGTTCGGCATTTCGACTTTAACTCGGTCGATTTCAGCTCGGTCAACGTCTTTAGGACTTTGTTTTGCCTTTTTAGGTTCGGCATTTCGACTTTAGCTTGGTCGATTTCAGCGCAGTCAACCTCTTTAGGACTTTGTTTCGGTGGGTTGGTGGTTTTTTTGTATGCCTCGGTGGGCTATTGGCTCTTTACCTAGGTGGGCAACCAATTTTTTAATGCCTCGGCAGCACATCACATGCAAGAGTACCACTCAAATATATTAATATTTATAAAGTCTTTGATCAAAGGTGGTCTTATCTAGTATATATTCATAAAAAGGATTTGACAAGTGCTTTGCCATATAGACTTTATACACATGCTGGATGTGTTAAGAATTTGTTGCTCCATTGATCAAAAGTAGGAGCAAATAAGCTTGGCACTGTTGTCGCGACCGTCCCGTCCGGGTGCCGCGAAAAGAAGGGTAAAAACAGAGGAGTCGCCACCAATATTTTATTTGGGAAAAAAACATTGGAAAAACCATTTATTTTAAGGTAAACCGGTCTTTTAAAAAAGGGTAGAGATTTGAGTTCGGGAGTCGATTACGAGTAGGGAAGGTGTTAGCACCCTACATCGCCCGTTTAAAAACGGTACCTCAAGTTAGTTGTGCAAAACATTTTAATAACTTTTAAATATTTATTTTACCCCAAAAATTATTTACAAGAAAGAACTTTTTTATTTTTAATATTTGTATGTTCAACGATTTTATTTTTATTTTTTTTTAAATTATTATTGATAAAACCTAAATGAAGTTGAACATGGCACATAAGTCCATAGGGCAACCTCAAATCTAAGGGATTGAACATGGCACCCGAGTCCACAGAGCATCCCTAAAAACACAATTTTTATTATTTTAATTAATAATGCTACCAAATTAAAAGAACACAAAAATAAAAGGAAAAATTAATTTTGGCTTGACAGAATGATTGATTCTGCTCCTACGTATTCCCGGGTGCGATGGGAAACTCAAAGCCACGTAGTTCTTTAAAAAAGATTTGATAAGGTTGGTTGATTTTAATTTTTGAAAAGATTTGATTTTGAAAGGATTTTTTTTATAATAAACAAAGAGTTGAAATTGATCATTTTTTGACAAGGAACCAGAAAATATTTTTTAAAAGAAGTTTCCATTTTTTATTTTATTTTTTTATAAAGCTTGGCCCAAATTCTAATGAAACAAAAAAAAACACACAAGAAATCAAAAGGATCAGTTGGGCCACTGCAAACACAATACAAACCCACATAAAACATCAGACCCAATCATTTAAATCACCTAACTAAAACAAAAAGATAATAAAAGACAGAAAGAAAGCTTTTAGCTTCCATTGTTACCCAAGGACCAGGTGACTTTGCTGGGCGTGAAAGTTGCTGAGATGCGGTTGGGAAGCACTGGTTGGTGACGGCGGCAGAAGAGCAGGCGGCGGTCGGCGCTTCGCGGTGGTGTGTGCGGCTGGCGTTGCGGGCTGTGCAGAGGCAGCGGGCGGAGCAGATCGGGAACGGTGCTGGGACTCAGGCGGTGGTTCTCAACGGGGCAAGCGGCGACGACCGTGGGAGGTGCAGACGAAGCTCGACGGCGGCGATGAGTGGGTCTGGGCAGAGGCTCTGTTCTTGTGGATCTTCTTCTATTGTTGTTATTTTTTGTTATTTTTTTTGTTTTCTTTTTTGTGTGGGATGATGGTATAGGAGAGTTCTTGGAAGTGATGATATGGTGACTATAGTGGTGAGGCTCTTAGGGAAAGTGAAGAAATGGAGAGAGTGAGGAGGGTATGATGGAGGAACTAGGGACCAGATTTATTTCTGTTCTGTTCTTGCTGAATTTTGGTTTTTTTTGTTTGTTTGTCATGAATGTAGTTTAGATTGGTGAAAATGGTTGAAGATGGGTTGAAGAATGTTTCCATGGCTTAGGATTCATGGGTCTGTAAGGTGATGAGAATGGGAAGAGGTGCTTGGCTGAAGATTAAATGGTTGGAAGGGGAAAATGAAGTAAATTTTTTTTTGGAGAAAGTGAGTGACGAAGAATGGTCCTAAAAATGATTCCTGAAGCTCCCTCCCCCTTTCGTTCCGTTGAGTGCCCAATTTATAGTAAAAATCATTGAAGAAGAAGCCAAAACTTGGTATTGCTCCGTTGAGAGGCAAGGACGAAGGATTTGTGCAGCTGGTGGTGCCATGGTGGGGTGCTCCCACTACTCTGCTTGGCTGATGCTGCAGTGCAGGGGTTGCCCCCCCTTATTTCGGAAAAAAGTATAAGAATACAAAAGAAGAGCAATAAAACAAAGCTGGTTCATTCCTCAAATGGGAGAGGACTGTCAAAAAGGACAAAGAATTAAAAAAAATATTTTATTTTTTACTTTTTTTTAAAAACACTCAGAAACCCTTTTCTTTTTTTTCTTTTTTTCTTTTTTTTTTTTTTATTATTTTTTTGGCAAATGGGTACATGATACTTAATGGGCTCAATAAGACACAACAATAAAATGAAAATGGGCCACACTAATCCTATAATGGGCCAAGAACAAAAAACAACAATTTTTTATTTTTTATTTTTTTTATTTTTATTTTTTCAAAATATTAATTAAAAGAAAAGAGACCCGGACAAAATTAGGTATTCACAACTGTTAACTTGGCATTTTGCCGATCATATGTGGAAATTCACAACAAAAATTGTTAAACCAAAAGGAATGATATAACATGGCAGTCATTTCATTAACCACTTGGTGCAATTCGAGATAAGCAAGTTTCTCTGATATAAATGTAAAGTAGGCATCAAAGCTTTCATGCAATGTAAACTGAGTACATATATACATATTTTATTGTTTGATTGACCACCAATACACTGTGCACGAATTCTAGCACCTCTAAAATCAAGGCATGACAAGTAATTGATATTATTATCATATATAACAGTCAGTGCCATTTAGAGGATGAAGAGCAATTATAATAGAAAAATGAGTATTATGAGAAGCATTGCGATGCCATGTTTATGACCATAATGATGCAATTATATTATTCCTTCCCTTTTAGTTATATCCAACAAAACCTACTGGGAATTTTTCCGAACACTTGGTGGAAATTTTGCTCTAATCCGTTTTGTCATCACAGATCACCTCAGCATTAGACAGTTGGATTTTGTCATAAATATTATGGATGAATAATTATCTTTATATGCAATAACTGTAAAAATTGGATATCACCTGATGGCATTTTTGTGGCATCCGATTTAGGCATTTCCTCAAGCACCTTCTGCCCGTGCTCAATGTGGAGACGCAGGCTTGCTATTTGGGATGCAGGGAACAAAGTTGATGATGACTCGCTCTCCTTTTTGCTGTGTTTTTTATCACTCCATTGAGTTTCTAGCGAGCGGAGGAGGTCGAATCTGACTCCGCCTTTTGCTTGCTTCATTTCAAAATAGTGTCTTCGTTCTCCTTTTTGCTTTACGTCCTGGACCAAAAGTTTTGGCTTCATGAGCTCCCTACCACATTCTTCCTTGGCTAAGAACACAGGGGGAGAAAGGAACTCCGAGATGGTGACAAGAATGTTACGGAGTCGCGTTCGAGCATAGGAGATGTGAGCTTCTGTGTTTGTTGCAGATCTGGAAATTTCTGTTGTAGGTGGCGGCGGCGGGTGCGTGACGGCTTGGTTTAAGGCCGACGCCAACGAGACAAGGAATTCCACTGCGACGCGGCATTGCTGGACACGTCGAGGTAGATCTGAACAGAGTGGAGCTGGTTAACACACGGTGGATCTAGGATATCGATGGCGATGACGGTACGATCGCGAGCAACGGCAGAGAAAACCAACGGTCTAGCGTCGTGCTCGTGTCACCGAGATGGTGCCTCTCTCGCAAATCCAGTACGCAGGGTGATGTGAAGCTTGCGATGCCGGTGGTGGTTGAATGAGTGGTCGGGGCAAAGTTTTACCTTGCCCCACGGTGGGCGCCAAATGTTCCTGCCAAATTCCGACTTACCGGATTCTAGCCGGAGTGCGTATAATTGAGAGTGAAGACCAAGGTTGTTTTAGACTATGGCTTGACAGAATACTTATGTTCTGGTCCTACGTATCCCAATGGGAATCAAAGCCAGACGTAGTTCTGAGTTCAACCCTTGGCCATGTGGTGCTCAATCCCTTAATCTTGTATCCGATGTGTACCGGCGGGCAAAGACTCTTTGATAGTCTCTTGGCAGCCGCCGGGACCTCTAATACGCTTAAGGGAGAACACCTAGGTTAGTGAAAGTGCCTTCCTCTTAAGGGTTCTCACTCCTTTTATAGTTGAGTCGTTCGATCCTCTTTCTTAGGATCAGGTCTATCTCCATATCACTTATCTCCTTTACCAATATCCAACTAACAACCTTCTTCTTATCTGATAAGATCTTAGTCTTATACTGTGATAAGGTTATTAGTTAGGTTTAGATAAGTGTTGTTAATGGTGAGATCGGTTCCAAGCTCGGTGGTCGAGCTTATCACCTCGGCCAGCACAAGATGGAAACCGTCCGTCGAGTATGAGCCAAGCAATTTGAGCAACATAAAAAGGGAACCAACTTAGCCCAATAATATGTATTGAACCAGAAGAAAAAAACTTAATAGTAATATCTCTCTCTCCCTCTATCTATATATATATATATGGACACCCAAGACCTTAAAATAACGAGTTTATGACTCTTTTTTTGCTTATATATAGTCTTCAACTTGTCAAGTTCTTTTCGGCATGGGATTTATTCATCCAAATCTTACTCACACCTAGAATTCCCAGCAATGAATGTCGATCACGCACTGATCTTATTTGAATGATCAAGATTAGAAGATAAATGCTATGCGACTTTCTTAAATGATCACTTGATGCAACTTTTAATCTTAACCATCTATATATGGTTATATGGTCAAAAATTGTTGTTCTAAGACATTCTTAATATGCAAAGTGTTCTCACTAAATATGCCCCATGGTTTTGGTAGCATGTTAAAACACATGCTTAGGAATAAAAAATACAAGTATTTAAAATCTTAGAAATCTAAAACTTATTTAATTTTTTTTAAGTAATTTGAATGAATAATAAATGCAATATTGATTCCTTACTTTGTGCCCAAAAGGTAGTGACAGATATCTTAATTCATTTAGAAGGGAACGATACCTCCCCTATTTTTCATAGATTTCCCAATTACATATGAATCTTATTATCATCATTTTTTTCAGTTACAGGAATTATTATCACCAAATTATGTCTTCAATAAAATAATGTTAAAATATGGGCTGATTACACTTTACTAAAACGTCCACAACTAATTAGTCTCATAGCTTTCGTACGGGATACCCAGTTAAAGACAAAAAAAAAAAAAAAAAAAATCCACAACTGACATTATCTCATTTCACTGTAATCATTAGAAAGTGTACAAACTCTTCAATTTTTTTAACCGAATCATGTTGCATGGTGGTCTTTTTTTTCTTTTCTTTTTTTTACAAGAAATAATCACTGCATTTCATTAATAATCATAGAGCCAATATATGTAGGAGTATCATGAAAAAGATGAGGACTAGCATAGAGAATGACCACCCTTACTAAAATATGAGTAACCATATTAGTTAACCTCCTAGAGAATCTAACATGAGAGTTATGAAAAAAAGAAGAAAATAAAGCCTTACAAGAAGAGATAATAGCTCCAATTGCATGGGGGTGTCAACTTGGGCCCAATTTGATAGGTTTGCTCGATTAACCCAATATAAAATACGTGTTCGGTTGGCAGCATTGAATAGTACTAGCAATATATTCTAACACACTCTTTTTAACATACTTTCTCTTATTGATTAAAATTTATGTAGATTCCATAAAATTTAATTGGGATCCACATAAATTATTGAGACCCATTTTCAAAATTGTGGGTTTTATATGAATTTAAACCAATAAAAGACTGAAGGTTGCAAAGAGTGTATTAAGTAATGTGTTGCTATGATGGGAATCTTGTTTTCGAAGAGTTTGACTAATCAAGTTTAGCTTCTAGAATCTAGAGTGGTGTGCACACATCGTAAACCATTATTACGATTCGACTATATAATATTAGTAAATATTCAGTGCATGCATAAAAAAAATCATGTTAATTAGGATAGGACACTCATTGAGAAATCAACAAGAGTAAAGTATTTGGACATATAATTTAGATATTTTGTATAGATATCATAGAATTTATGAGTGTTTTGGGAGTGATGAACTATATAGTGAGAGGAAAAAAAACAATAAATAAGTGAGGATGAGTATTTTGATATGGTGTTGGACATCATTCTTGTGTTCAAATATCATTAATCAATTAACAAAATGAAAAATTGCATTGCTAAATTAAGTATAGCATTTTTCAATATATTAAATACACAATTTTTTTTCATATAATTTTTCCTTAATTAGGGAGTTGGTTATGCATTTAGATTTTTAAATTTTAATTTTATTTAGTTATTATTTATTAAATGAATATTTTAATATTTTTTAAAAAATTATAGATTTCATCTAGCTGATTTGTCAACTATTTATTAAATGAAAATAATTAATATTTAATTTAATTGTAAAAGATAATAATTTGAATGAAATATGATAAAGAATAATGGAGACAATCCAAAAATAGTATTAATAATTATAAATATTTGTCTTAAAAAGTAAAAGAAAATGAAAAAAAAAGTAAAGATTTGGTAATTGTATTGATTAATTAATTAGCAGATTTATAAAACATTTAAAAAATAAATAAAAAATAAAAAATTACTTGATGTAGTTGACACCATCATCACCACGTGATGCATTGAGAGGTGGAGGGAGATAGTGGAGAATGACTCACATTTTCAGATTTAGGATTCTAATTTCATATGTAAGGATTGATTAGTAGTGAAAAATTTGGAAATTTGTATTAAGCATTTAACACACATTTCCGAAATATAGTACTAGTAATTAAATTATCTGTTAAAAAAACGAATTAAATGAAAAAAAATAAGTAATAAGATTATGTCAATGGAGCAACTAACTGATGAAATTATAGTAATTGTTACGTTTATAGTAATTTAAAATATTTCACTGAAAAAATAAAAGAGTTAAATAAAAATAGACAAATTAATTTAAAATATTTTTAAAAAATGACATGTATTACACCAAGAAGAAAAAGATAGTGTAAAATAGCTTCCATCCAATATAAGAACCCCAATTCATATATACAGACATACACGTTTTTTTTTTATATAACAAAAAATTTATGGTGTGGGGATGGTGCCCCAGTCCAAAGCAGGGAAACCTTGGGCTCTATGAAAGTACAAAGGGAATTACATTTACCTCACTCCAAGGAGACTAGTGGAGGTTCGAACCTGCAACATGTCAGATACGAGATCCTGTCATACTCCACAATATCGATCCCTTAGGAGTAGACATACACGTTGATAGAGTGTGGGGAATGAGGATTGAAATTATCCACGGAGGCGAGTTTTCACTTTGGCTGAACTACCAAATAGAGTAAGGTGGAGCTTTTGGGTAAGATTTACAATCCATAATATATTTATGGTTCTTTTTTCGTAAACAATGCAAATTTCAATGCCATACCTCATCTATATTTTTGGCATGCTTAAGTCAATTCAAGAACATGATATTCAACTTTAAATTTATATGCATCAATAACAAAATCCAATGTTTTAACCAAATTAGATTGTTTTATATAATGTTTGAAATAAAATTTCTACAATCATATATTGTATAGAGATATTATTCCGTATGGCAAACGTAATGAAATATGTGTTTACTACGGTATACTTAACAGGAGACAACCTAACAATTCAAAAGTTTTGTCAAAAAACACAATTCAAAAGTCAAAAAACATACAGATAAGATTCAATTGCTGAATCAGACAGGGTTAGACTTCTCTTAAACGAGGAAATGTAAATCTATTTACTTTGTTTTCAGTTTCTTGTTTTTATTTTCTATTTTTAGAAATAATTACAAAATTATCACATTCTTATTATTTTGTTTCGTATTTTTAAAAAAATTAGAAAAACTTTCACTTTTTGTTTTCTCTAAGATATAATACGTTCAACGTACAGAGAGAGGAGCTTAGCTGCTTCAACCCTCGCCAGAACAAATAATATAAGAGGAAAATTACAAAGAGTAGAGTGTGTTAGGAATAACACACGACCAATAAGAAAAAAATGTATTAAAAATATAGTGTTAGAGAATATATTGCTAGCATTTCTCAGATTGGATTTGTACTAGGAGAAATATGGACATTAAATGGTAAATATACTCCCCATAAATGCAAATAGCTATGTCTTTATGACTATTAATTAACTTTCCTTTCACTTTTCTTTAATTTCGTTCGTGGACTTCGGATTTTAATATAAATTTAATGGTACTGCACTTAAAATTTGAGTTTAATTATTATACTCCCTCCGATCTCCATTATAAGTAAAAACATTTCAAATTTTTTGGTCAAATATATAACCAAATTTTAACTATTTTTATCCAATTTAATGACGCTATTCTCAAAATACCCCTTCATTTAATATAAATTTTATTTTCCAATGACTCTTTTTATTCCCGACAACACAAGCTTAATAAATAAGATGAAGAATAATTTAAGTAACAAACTTAATTTCTTAAAATAATATTAATAATAATAAATGAGATTAACTAACAACCTTAATATGTGTGTTTTATTTAACTTTTGCTTATAATAAAGAACAGAGGGAGTACTCTCAATCATTGTAAAGTTTTTTTTATTGTCAATCAATCATAAATTATGTTATGGTCTTGTGGATGAATTTTGAGAAAGTTAATTAGGATAAAAGGCAAACATTTTTAATGATGCAATAATTTATAATTGATTGACAATGAAAAAAATTTTATATTGACAATACATATCAATTAAATCCTTAAAAAATTTCACTTCGATAATTTATTTTATTTTTCTCATATTCCACATTGAAACTATTATTTTTTCCTCATAAATCGCGATTCTCACATCATTGATGTAATGGCCCAAATATTATTAAGCCTAATTATCATGAGTTACCTTGAGCAACTAAGACCAATTCTAATGGTTGTTCTTACTTCTTAAGGTAGTTCTTAAGCATAAGAACTTGTTCTTGTAAGAACTTCTCTTGGAGGCAAATGAGGTGGCTGTCATGGTGTAGAACGGGTCTTATTCTTCTATAAGAACCGTTCTTGCCAAACAAATTCTTTTTGTCACAATTTTCAACCAAAAAATGCAAGTATGGTCACATGTGGGACCCATTTAAGAATCCAAAATGAGTTCTTCCATTGGAGTAAAATGGAGGTTGGGTTCTTATAATCTTTGGGCCCATCATATGATAGATAATAACTCAAATATGGTTCTTCCATTCTGGATGCTCTAAGAAGGGTCTGGAATAATGATGAGTCACATCATTTAGGAAGGACCTAGAATAAGGATGAGTTACTATGGTGAGTCATAGATGTTGTTGTTAGCTAGTTGGTTAATGGTTTACTATATATGTAAAAGCTTTGCAATAAATGAGAACAAGAAGAAAATTATGAAGGAAAGCATTTGCTTTAAGAGGTGACTCCCTCATATAAGAGTGTTATTATTTTCTTTTACACTTTCTATTAGTTTATGTTTGGTATAATTTTTTATACCTTACAAATGATGACACCAATCCCAAGGCCGTATTTTCACCGTTGAAATTATTTTAAAAAATATTTACACATGATAATGCACAAAAATAAAATAATAATAGTAATTTGAACATTTTAAGGGAAAAGTAAAAAACATTTCACATTCTACCTAATAATAATAATAATTGCACCCAAAGAATTTTACAGAAACACATTAATGAAATGTTGAAGTATTTGATAAGGTGCTATTGCTATACGAGATATATAATTTATTTTAATAATTTGGTGAGTAGCCAGTTTTCTAAATAGTCTGTTAGTTTGAAACTTGTCTTTTAGCTTACAGGTACTCGGTTCGAGACTGGCACCTACCAAAAAAAATTTGGTGGCCAATTATTAGAGAAAGCATAACTTGGTTCTTCCTTTAGGCATAATAGCCGTTGGATATCTTTGAAATTCTAAATGAATATATGATTCTCTAGTGACCAAGTCTTGTTTACTAGTGACTTCAAATAGGGGGGGATCGAAAAGGTTCTAAAGGAGACACATTTTTTTTTTTTTTAAAAAAAGTAATTGAAAAGACACGACTTGTTAAAGCCAAATAAGTTAATATTCTTCACTTATTGGCTTATTGCTTTTTATATTGTTCTTGACTTATGCAGTCTTCATTTGCGGCTTACTATTGTGTAAATTGATCTGAACGGCTAGCATGTTTGGAATAATGGTTTAGTAGGGTCAGAGAAGCACGTCTGAACAGAAGCTATATGTTGTAGCTTCTACAATATCACCGTGGTTTTTAATTTCCCAACTCAGTTCCAAACACCCACGGCAAAAGAATATGACTAGTTACTGTGTCAGCAAGGAAAAAAGGGCGAAAATAAGGCAAGAGAAAGTTTGCACTTTTCTTTTGTTAAGCAATCTTGGATAAGAAACAACATCCATCAAACCAGTGATTTAAAAATGAAACCAGGAAGAGTTCTGAAATTTAATTTAAATGGTTTAATAGGTTAAAATCAACAGGTGTGATAATTGAACACACAAATTAAACATCATACGGGACATCTACGATACTGTAGCACTACTGTAGCGCTAGCGCTACTGTAATTTTTTTATTTTTTTTATTTTATTTTTTTAAATTTTGACTTTTTAAAAAAATAAAAAATTTATTTCTCAAAAAAACTCATTAACCAGATAATGAACTGAATTAACCAGATATTTGTATTTGATTAACCGGATATTTGAACATACATAACCAAAAAACCATTAACCAGATAATGAAATGAAATTAACCAGATATTTGTACATGATTAACCAGATATTTGCACGTACTTAACCAAAAAACCCATTAACCAGATAATGAACTGAATTAACCAGATATTTGTACCTGATTAACCAGATATTTGCACATACTTAACCAAAAATTTTATTTCTAAAAAACCCATTAACCAGATAATGAACTGAATTTACCACATATTTGTACCTGATTAACCAAATATTTGCACATACATAACAAAAAAACCCATTAACCCGATAATGAACTGAATTAACCAGATATTTGTACCTGATTAACCAGATATTTGCACATACTTAACAAAAAATTTTATTTCTAAAAAAAAACTAAATATTTTTTTTTAAAAAAAGATATTTTTTTTTAAAAAAAAGCTAAATATTTTTTTAAAAAAAGGGTCTGCTACAGTGTCGCATAGTGCCGCTACAGTGCGGCACCGTATGGTGTTAAAAAATTGTGTCAAAGTATCATTTTTCTAAAATCGATTAGACCGAATCATATTATATTCAAATAAAAAATTAAACGTTTCATAATTTAATCAATTGAACGACCATTCAATTTAAATTTTACTGATGACTCTTGTCATTTGAATTAGTTAATTACATTCAGCTTTATTCTTATCTTAGAAATTACATGAATCTCGTTTGAAGTTTGTGCTGTAAGATGTGTAAAATGAATGACAACATAAAAGGTCATGACAATTTCGAAACAAAATAAAAGTAAAATACAATTTAATCAATTTAATCAAAAGAGATAAATATAATTTTTCCATTTTTAAAATATCATATCAAACCTGTTTAAATGAGGGGGCTAAAAACTTCTTTTGGTATTAAGAAATTTTTTTCTTTTAGGGTGTTCAAAAGAGGGGAGGGATTTTAATGGAGGGGAGGGGAGAAATTTTAACTAGCTATTGTGTTTGGTTGGAGGAGGGGAGGGGAAATAACACTATTCATGTTTGGTTGGTTCACAAGGGGAGGGGAGGGAATGAGAGAGATTTTAAAACAAATTTACTTATACACCCTTATAATTATTTATTTCAAAATAAACAAGTGAGGATGTTTTGGTCAATGTATGCAAAATGTTTTAAAATCCATTTCATCCCCTCCAAATCCCCCCAATATTGAAGGGGGGCCAAAATTGAGTGAGGAAGGATTTTGCTCTCCTCCCTTCCACTAAAAAAAGTTGAACCAAACATGTTAAATTTAAAAAAATCCCTCCTCTCCCCTTCATTCCCCTCCAACCAAACATTACCTTAATAACTTTTGGCTACTTTATTGCATGTGTATGAAGAACGGTTGCGCATGTGGTCTTATGTTTGATTCTTGAATTTATATGTATGGAAAAACTACTGGGAGGGATCCTCGCTTAGATACCTAACAGTATTTCGAAAGATTAGTCTCTCATATATTGGATGAGAGATATTGTAGAAAATCCAAAAAAATAAAATAAAATAGAGAAATGTTGTGCAGTGGATGCCATGTGAGCTCAGCTTTTGTTGCCAAGTTATATTTATATATAGATCTCAAAAATAGGCCTAGAAAACAAATAAAGCCTAATATATATATATATTTGGATAAAAGGGGAATAAGCCCCAACAAAACACAAACTAAAAGCCGTAGGGGAAAAAACTAGAAGTAGCATCCCCTAAAATAATCAAAGACAAAAAAAGCTATTAATGTTTGGAACGTAGGTTGGGTTTTGATAAAAGCTGTTCCAAAAGTATTAGATTCCAAGTACAATATCATAACTATAAGAAAAACAGAGCAGAAGTATTTTAAATTACAGTTTAATTAGCATTTTCTTTTAATAAAACTTTAAGATCTTTTAGATAATTAATTGAGTTTAATGTTGATATTATGTTGGTGTAAAAAAATTTATAATGTCAAACATTTACAATAGTATGACAATTTATAATTGATTAACAATATAGAAAAATCTTTATACTTATTATACATACCAATTAAATTCTAATTAATTTGTGTTTGTAAATTGCACCTTATGTAAAAGAGGGAATGCATTGCATAAATTAAAATACGTGCGAGAAAAGCCAGGGTATAATAAAATGCCATTTCAAACGTACAAGACTTTAATTGTGGTGGTTACCAGCCGTTGAACTTGAAGGTATATATGATAACACCACAACCAATAAGTCAAGACCGAATTTTAAAATACAACCATTCATGTTGACATTATGATGATTGATATTGACACAAACACACATATGGATAAAAAATATGTAAAGTTGCTTTATTTGTAAAGTAATGAGCAAACAACCATGCATTTATTTTGATTTAACAAAGTGTTTTGTTGCTTTGGCTCTGGTGAGTTCCTGAGATCCAATTCATCTAAACTTTATTCTATAAAAAAAAAGAATACTAACAAGTATCCTTAAGATATTATTTGAGGAATCAAGAAAGAAAAATTTATATGAGAAATGATATATTTAGTATTTTAAAAAGGGTTAAACTTAGTTTTTTAATACAAATTTTTCTTTTATGGATTGCTTAATAAGTATTCTTAGGACACTCGTTAGCAAGACAAAAACAAAAGTGTTTTGTTGCAGCTGAGTTAACTCACACAATTAATTCCCCCTATTTAGACGATATGCTAAGAAATAAATTGTGTTTCTCGACTATTGGGTTATTGTGCTACTCTAGAAAGCACGTAGTTTTAGAAGTGAACTACGTACAACCCCTACATGTACATATAAAAGTAAAGCAAAGAAGCAATAAAATAAAGTAAAGATAAATGGTAAAGATAAAGGAAAAAACTTAGGTGTTATACGATAGATGTTGTTTGTGTTGTTTACTAATTATAACATGACACAGAGATTAAAATTTTCATTAAAATTCAAATTTAAAATGTTCTAGTTTTTTCTATTGGTTGGTTAATACATGTGTTGAATTTTGATTAGAGAATAGTAAAAACTACACACAACCAACTGTACCTAAGTTTTTTCCAAAGATAAATTGAAATTTGTAATCCTAAAGTACCCGATTAATTAATATATACGTTCTTCAACATGTAACATCATGGCTAACGATAATCTTCGTTAGCTAAGTATGGACCAAAACTAATAGACTTTTCATGTCAAGCTCTTCGTATCCTTATTTTCTAGGGAGCGAATCATCATGCACTTTCATTGAGTTGATTAAGTCATAAACTACTCTAGATCCCATCTTATTTCCTTCTGTCCGAAAATATTTCTTTCTAAACAACATATATGTTAATCCCTAAAATAAGAGAAGTTGTCACATGATTGCAATTGCATTTTGGCTTAATAAATTTAAGCCACTTCATTGCAATTGTACAAAGACCAATAACTTATGTAGGAGTCCATTAACGCTGAATAATATATTCGAGGCCCATTTTGACAAAATATGTCAAAACTATGGCTGAAAACTAGCCGAAATAAATATTAATAGGCCGACCAAGAGCGAGTGAGGCCTAAAACAAATTTTAAGTGAGACTTTTTTTAAAAATTTTAAGTGAGAGAGACCACATCGATCAAGTTGTGCTTTAGGTTTAGCCTTTTTATTAACATATGTGGCTTTTTTGCTTTATAAAAACTAGGCTAAAGTATAATTTTGGTCTCTCATCTTTATTTTAGGTTTCAATTTGACCACTCTTTTATTTTTTGTTTCGTTTTGGTCCCTTAGCTTTATTTTAGGTTTCAATGTGGTCCTTTCTATTTTAATTGTGGCACAAATAGAACCATATTGATATAATTTTTGAAAAATAAGAGACCATTTCGAAACCAAAAAACTAAAAGAGGGACCATTTCAGAACAAAAAATGGATCACATTGGTAAAATTTTTGTAAAATAAGGGACCGTTTCGGAACAAAAAATAAGAGGGGACCACATTAGTATAACTTTGCAAAATAAGGGACCATTTTGGAACAAAAAAAATAAAAGAGGGACCAGATTGAAACCTAAAACAAAGATAAGATACCAAAATACTAGATATAAAGTTTTGGAAAATACTCACCCTAAATCTTAAATCCTAAACCTGACACCAGGTCCAGCCCAATGTCTATTGAGGCCTAAGGCGAAATCTAAAACGAGGCCTTTTTAAAATTTAAAGAAATATTTAATAAATAAGTGATTTTTATAAAAAGTGATTTCTATAACTATTACAAAATAACTTCTGATTTAATTTTTTTAATAATAAATTTTTATACAACATAAAAATGACTTTTTGAATCTTTAACAAAAGGATATAATTTTTTTGGTGTGCTGATATCATTTTAATTGTTTTTAACTTTGTTCTCATTTATTAGTTTAATGTTATTTAAATAAAATAAAAGAAATTAAAAGATAAACTAATGTATAAAATTCTGGCGAGAGTTTCAAAAAGACAAACTACACAACTACTCCTTCCATGAGGCCTTTTACTGAAGTTGTAGTTTAAAATATATAAGATTTTTGGTAAGCCTCCTAAAACCCAACATATGAAGTTTTGGATGAGGTCTAAAGCAAGGATTTTAGGAGCCTCACCCTTAGGTTGGCCTGCCTAACACACCTGCAGCTGAAGTTTGAACCATGCAAGTAAAAATTTAGTTTATATTAAGAATCTTTAAATAAAAATCAGAGAAAAAATTGTAGATAACGTATTATTATATTATTTTTTACATAAAGTTTATCAGTGAATCTTCTTCTTCATCCGAAGGAAAACACAAAATTTATAATATGGTAGTAGTGCATGTCTCCCAAGTCCCAAATAATACAATTTAATTAATGAACAACAAATAACAATGAAAATAAATACGAATAATAGAAGTAGAGGGGGAGAGGAGAATCTTGTTGCTGTTGGTACACTTTTGTTGCACTTTCTGGCGTGGGATGACACAGAACAGAAAGAAGGCCAATAAAATAACAAAAAAAGCCGGTTTGTATGTGGCGCAGAGCCCTCGCATATTACTGACCATCATCCCTATTATTGCTATTTTATTTATATATTTCGATTTTCCACACTGCAAAGTACAAAAGTGATTCTTGTAGCAGCATATTCCTCCGAATGTTCTATTTTCCTCCATAATCTTTCCGAAATATTAATCATGAGTAACCCATTCAATGATGATAAATTGATAATGGTAATTGTAAAGTATTTCGGTGTTGTTACACCAGCACACACAAGCACTATCTTACTTTTCCAGAGACCAATTTCCTTGATAAAATTATTGTTGAAGTTAATATTTATTTAAAGGGGTTTTAATAACATATTCTCTTGTATATATATTTTTTAATAATTCTTTACTATTGAGTTATATATATTTTTGGTTTTTTTTTTTACTCAATATTTTTTTGGTAGATAGTAGATACTATTGAGTTATATATATGTTATATACTCTCTTTGAAATATATATATTTTTTAATTTAGACACATGATCCAATGATAAAAAGCATATGAAAGATTGTGTTACTAACTTTCCACATTCATAATAGTTACGGTAAAATATTGCCATATTATAGGCAACATTGCTTAATTCTAGTTTTAATAAAGAGAAAGAAAGTACTTAACTTATTATGACATTGTTTTATATGATATGATATGTCAATTATTATGACTGTATATTATTAATAATTATCACTTATCTTCTCGGCTGGCATTATTTTAATGTAATGCACATGGAAATTAGAGGATATTGGACGATAGATACAAGCTCGTGTCACTAGGCCGTCCATCTTGGAGTGATTATAACCGAAGAATTTGTTTGGTTAGATTTTAAATAAGGCTGATTAGTGTTCGGAGCATTTCTTTCCCAAAAAAATCTCATATAAAATGAATTTCTATTTGAAATGAACAGATAAGATTACATCTATTATTGGTTTTTTTTTCCCAACGGTGTCCTCCGCGTGCAACTGTGGAGACTAATCCATCGAGGTACTGAACGACATTGAAGGGTTGGCCTCTCTCAACCAGGTTTTTCTCCATACGCAAGAATCAGGGATCGGATAAAGTGTATTAAGATTTCAACATATTAAATAATCCAAAGGTATATATTGCTTTCTCATCTTAAATAGAAACCCAGTTTTGAAGAGTTATATATTAGGATTAGAATCATCTAAAATAAGCAAAAATATAAAGTAAGAGTATATTTACTATTAATTAATTAAAGTACATTAATATCTCAACTCACGTTAATTAATCAAAGATTAACAAACCTTTACTTTTCCAATTTACACTTTATTGGTATATATTAAGATGTAACATGAATAAGCATTGATTTCTTTATGTTAAGGGTCCACAACAATAAATAGTGGGCTCCACTCCAAGAAAAAAAATAGACCTTTTTTTTTTACTGGAATAAAGAAAAAAAAATTATACCTTAATGTTTTTAAATCGTGATAACCAATATCCTAAGGTTATTTATTGGCATTTTTTATGTTTTGTTCGAGAACATCCTAACGGGGGGTTCAAAGTTTTTGTTGTAGGGTCTTATATTAACCAATGTTTAAAAAATACTTTTTTTTTTCTGAACGAATTTTAAAAATACTTATTAAAGAACTACAAAATTAAAAGTTTTATGAGAAATAATAACTTTTAAATTCTTAATATATTAATTACGATACTTTCTATATAAATTTATTATCTTTAATTTCTTAACCTAAATAACATTAACCTTATAAAGGGTAGATTATTAATTATAACTCATTTTTTTACATAAATCAAAACAATTAAACTAAATTAACCAACTTCATTAATAAGTATGAAATTAATTATTTTTGCTTAAAATTGAGTCCGGAGGTAGTACATTCTTACATTTTTCACTTTAGACTTTAAAGGAGTTATAAGAATGATTTGGTGGTCTGGGTGAGAGAGTAAAAGAGTGGAATGATAAGAAGCATGACCAGCTCAAGAGTGAAGCTACTAAATCCCTCTCTTTAGGTCCAAAAAAAAAAAATTATTTACTCTTAAATTTTTATAAAATAAAAAGGCCACATATGCTAACAAAAAGGTCCAACAAAAATATAGCTTGATCCAAATAAACATTCTCACTTAAAATATAACAGTCTCACTCAAAATTTGCTTTACGCCTTACTTACTCTTGGGCCGGCCCTGATAAGAAGTTTAAAGATTCAAATAATCAAACATTACACACTAATAAAATCTTAACATTAACATTAACGCTCATATTTGTCTATAAAAAAAATTTAGACTTTTGATTTTTTTTACACTTTAGACATAATTTCACATTAAAAGAATCTTTTTCCAAACTTATTTTACACGCAAGGGAAATATGATTTTTGCCACGCGCCGCAATATCATACTATATGATGTGAGGAAAGCCTCAGAGTCAAGATACGTGAAAAAACTGTAAAAAGCACCGCATGTGCTGAGCTGGGGTTACGTGCGTTATTGATTCCCCCAATTTACTTCCTTTCTCTTCTTCAATAATAATAATAATAACTTATCAGCATTAATTTGATCAAAAAAAAAAACTTATCAGCATTAATTTAACACTTCTCCTTCGATTTGTCTTTTCCCCCTTCTTTTTATGTAAGGGAAGAAGAGTGAAGAAAAAAGAAATAAAAAATATGTTGGGAGGGGAGAACTTACCTTACGTGCCTAATAGGTTTTTCGACAAAGATTAGTCACTACTAACGATAATGGATACTTCATACCTATAGTATGATTAACCAAAAAATTAAACCCGCTCAATTATAATTAATAAAAACTATTTGACATTTTTTTCAATAAATTTATGGAGATATAAGATCACATTGTCTTAAAAAAAATTACTTGACTTAAAAAAATAATACATGTATAATAATACATTAGTGGTCATAATAAAAAGGGTTTGAGTTCTCTCCTTTTGCTCTTTCAAGTTTCCTCTCATATTATGAGAGAGAAAGACACAAAATTAAATTTGAATTGATCCCACAAACAAAAAAAGTTATATTAATTAATTTTGAGGGATTTTGCCAAACTGTCACCGCCACTGGTAATTTAAAATTATTTGAAAAAAAAAAACAATTGTGTATGATTAATTAAAGACGAAAGAAAAGTAAGTTTAAAATTAACTATTATAAGTATTATGCCTGTTTTTTTTTTTTTTCATGAAAACAAGGGGCTAAAGCCCAAACAAAAGCAAAAAGAACCCAACCAAGAGCCTCAGTAATAAATCACTGAAGAGGCATCAAACAACAAATGAAAGTAAGCAAAGTTCGGAACATCTTCAAACAAAAAGAAGCTCTGATCCATCAAGTCCTCATTTTTGATTTGTATTGAGTTTTGAACCTACTGATAGCCTGTTTGGTTCAGATTGTTATTGATACAAGTGGAACGGTGGAAAAACGTATCTTCTCTGAGACAATTATTTTTAAAGCTCCATATTTAAGCTTTCACTGAACACAACTTTGAGCGGAAGCTTGGTTTGAATAAAATTTAATACAAATATGCTCTAAATGATCTAAGACTTACTTGCTCACTTTAGAGACAATCTCATTTTAGAGAAGTCTTAACAATATTTATTTATTTTTACATTATAAATTATTATATTATTAAAAAAATATTTTATTTTATTGTAATTAAAATTATTTTTGAAATCATATATAAAATTATTATTTGTGATTATAAAATAAATTTATGCTAAAAACTATCAAAGTGAAACTGTTGCGTGCATCCATGGACAGAGTGTGTTAGCGTGTTGGAGACCACCGCTAAAATGTGAATAAATAGGTAAAGCCATAGCTCCCAAATTGTTTCACTTGCCTCCATTGCACTGGCATCCAGCCACTTTAACTGCCTCAACTCTCACCCACTGCCATTCTCAATCTATGTCTCTCTCTCTCTCAACTAGAAGCAAGCAAGCAAGTACCTTTTTGTTTTTATCGATTTTGTAAGTCTCAAGTGTCAATAAAGCCATTCAGGTCGGAGGGAAGGGAAGAGAAGAGAGGGTACTATTACCAAAGGCAGCAGCCTAAGGAATATCCTCTTCGATCCCAACCCTTTTCCCTTATATATCTATTTACCATTATTATTTATATATATATACAACCAAATCAAAATAATACTTCCTTTGCTCCCAACACAAAACAAGAAGAAAAGAAGAGCTTCCTTTGTTTCTGATGCAAGTTCAACAAGTCCAACTCCAAGTCCAGCAGCGCCACAAACAGATGTGCAAGAAGATCCACCAGGTGCAGCAAGATGACAAGGTGGACGGCGAGGATCTCTTCATCCCGCCCCTCAATTTCGCCATGGTCGATAACGGCATTTTCCGTTCCGGTTTCCCTGAACCCGCCAACTTCCCCTTCCTCCAAACCCTCAACCTCCGCTCCATCATGTATCTATCTATTCTTCTTATTCTCTCTCTCTTTCAACAAACAAACCCATTTCTTATTTTCTTATCTGCTTTTCTTTTTAGATATCTGTGTCCAGAACCATATCCAGAGGCTAACTTGGAATTCCTCAACTCCAATGGGATCAAGCTTTATCACTTTGGGATTGAGGGTCATAAGGTATATCTATCTACCTGATTTGGCTTTGGTTGTTTCCATCTGTTGGCTCTGATTGTTATATGTTGATTATGTTTGTTCCATTTCTTGATAGCTTGCTTGCACCAACATCCATGGATATCTAATCCGATTCACCTGTGTCTTCCTCATCTTCTTTTATATATATTCTGTAATTATGTGAAATCGGACCATTACATGAATGCTGTGTCTTCAACCACTGTTGAATCCAATGGAATACGATAACAGGGCTTAGGAGTGGGAAAGGGGTTGTAAAGATGCTTTTTCTCATTATTATTTTCTCTTCTAGTTTACTTATTACTAGCTACTATTCTTGCTTGATTCTTAAAATGTCCCAACTTTATATAGGATGTGTTTGGATAAAAACTTAATTATACGCTTGCTGGATCAACTTTTTTCAAATAAGCTGAAAACAATTTATTCTCATAAGCTTCTCTAACAAAGCTTATTACAATAATTAAACTTATAAGATCATAAACTATTTTCATAAATTATTTACATGAATTTATTTTCATAAGTTATTCTCATCCGCTCAAATAAACTCTTCTGAACACATCCTGCTTTGATTGGGAAAAAAAAATAAAAATCCTAAATTTATTATGACAGCTTCTTAGATACCATTATAATATTGCCATGTCATTTTGGTCTCGTTATTGCTATTGATTAGATCCATTATTGTTTGTTTTGAGCATATTTTAGTCTAAAAGAGTCCTCTTCAATCTTCATATGTGCATTGCGAAAGTTACCAACTTTAGAATATGGAAGTCATGGTCGATGGAGTCCAACCTGGCATCTTAAGTCTTTTCCTTGGTTTTTGTAAAATGATCACAATCATTTGTTCTTGTCAATAGTTAATGGGGCTTGGAGATCATTGATTATACTTGCTGTCTGTATAGTATAATGGGACCATTCTGGATATGTAAAATACCGATTCTGTTCCAGCACAATTTTTCCCTCTAATAAACCAAGTACAAGGTAAACAAAGGGGAAAGGATCAAAATCATGATCAACCCTAGGAAAGACAAGAAGGTAATATTTAAAAAAAAAAAAAAAAAATACATGGTAAAAGTATATAGAATATTTTCTTAGGGCCATTTCAAATGGAATTTATGTGTTATTGGTGGATTACAGCATCTAGTATGTTGAATTAATAGTGTTTACTTCGTCTTTTGATATTATTTGATTTCCTGAGTCTCTATTCCATAAACTTTGTTTTGGATAGTAAACTATAGACCAATATTTCTTCTGTGTGTCAAGGAAAACTAGGAGAAGCAGTACTTTGATTGAACCCATCCTTGATTATGATATCTAATTTACCTTCAGTTCCTTAATTTTATAATTGTTTGCAAGTTTTATTTGACTTGAAGACCCCTTGATGTCTTCTAATTTTTTACATTTATTCAGTATCTGACTCCGGCAGTGGAAAAGGTGATAGTCAGATGAATGAGAATTGAGTAGTGGTTTCATTCAACTTGTGTTTGTTGTGTAAGATTAAGGTCTGCACTGTGGACAGTGTGTGATGATTAATAAAAGCTTCTTTTGGATCCCAAAAATAGTTCAGCAGTTGTAAATTGCCAAATATTATCTTCAAACTGTATTAGCAACACCGTCTTTTCTTTTCTTATTTCCCGTCTTTTTACCAATAAATTTAGTTGACAAAAATTAATAAATGGAACTTTTATTTTATGTTGTTGACATAGCAAGTTTATGATAATGTGAAACCGTATTTAATCTTATGAAACTTGTGCATACAGGAGCCTTTTGTAAACATCCCAGAGGACACAATCCGTGAAGCATTAAAAGTTGTCCTTGGTATGCTAAAGCTATTTACTTTTAGGCAAATGCTAACGAGTGTCCGGAGGACATTGGTTAAGGAAACAGAGATAAAAATTATGTCAATTGTTTCAAAGTTATAATTTTCAATGCAAAGTTTATATTTTTGAATTTCTCAACTAAAGCCCTTTGGATACCGGCTAGCAAGACCCTTACTTTTATCTCAACTGCGGTTTGAAGAACTCCTTTTGCTAGTAATAACTTTTGGTCATCAATAATGCAGATGCCAGGAACCACCCTGTTATTATTCACTGTAAGCGGGGAAAAGTAAGTTTTTTTTTTTTCTTTCCATCTTCTATTATGTATCTGATAAGATATTTTCTTGTTAAATACAGTATGTAATATTTTGTCCTTTCTTTCTACATGCAGCACCGAACAGGTTGTTTAGTGGGATGCTATAGAAAATTGCAAAAATGGTGTTTGTCATCTGTGTTTGATGAGTACCAGCGCTTTGCAGCTGCCAAAGCAAGAGTTTCAGATCAGAGGTTTGTAGAGTTGTTTGATATTTCTAGCATGAAGCATCTGCCTATATCATTTTCATGTTTGAAGAGGTAACAAACCAAGTTATGCTAAGTTGGGTTTGCTTTCTATAGCTTGTGAAAGTGAATCCTAGGTTCTGGCCTTGGAATAATAAATAGGAAAAGGTGATGAACTCCTTCAATGCATTGCAGCGGCAAAGGAATAATTCTTCTTCTCCCATTTTTAGAATAAGATAAGAAAAATCCAGAAATACTATAGAGCATTGTCAGTATCTGTATTGTGTTGTTATAAATTTATAATTCTGCCCTACATATGCTCCCCCCTCCCAACTAGGCCCTTAGTGTGCCTCATCTTTTGTTCTATTCTTCTTTCTCCTATGTTTTCTTTGCTGCTACTGCTACCCATTCATCAGCAATTAGTGTAGATATCTCTTGATTTTTTCTCGAGGCTCGGAGAAATTCAAGAAAGGTACTAAAACCTTGTTTGTCTATCCAAAATTCTTGGTGGGTAGTCAAGCAGAGAAACTTATAAATTTTATTTGCTAGATTGATGTTGCTTTCTTTTTCCCATTTTTTAAATGATTGTGAGTTGATAAAAGCACGGTTCAGTGTGGTGATTATCCGCTTACGGTAATTGAGATGCGTGCTTGTAACGTGGGAGTGTTTTGTAGTTGGAGGGACGTGCTGACCTGCACATATATCCTGTTCCAGCTCGTTTGATGGTCAAGATGAAAGAGACAGATAGGATAAGCTATCATATCCTGTCTGAAACTATTGTTTGGTGAGTCGGCAGGATAGGATAAACCAATTCTGTCACCTATCATATCATATCCATCTAGTTAAAATTCTATCCTGAGTGGGGAGCTGGGTTAGAATTCAACGTAGTATAATAAAATATAAAATATTTTTATATAAAATAATTAAAATATAATAAAATATAATATAGTTACCAAAGAAAGGTATAATAAAACATAAAAAAATAAAAATATTAAAAATTTATTTTAAAATTTATTTTTATTTTATCACAATGCTAATTTTGTTACTTTATGCTCTTTAAAAAAACTGAAAAATAAAAAAAATATTTTAATAATTTAACTATATGTAAAGTAAAAACTAAAAATAAAGATTTAAAATTAAAAAAATAATTTAATTTAAACATTATTTTAAAAATTTAAAATATTATATCTAATTTTATTACAAGGACAATTTTGTCTTTTCTATAATCTTAAAAAATGAAAATTATAAAAAAAAAGATAAAATCTAATAAAATATAAAAACATTCGAAACAAAAACAAAAATTTTAAAATTCATACTAAAAGTATAATGCTATCCAGCTGGTTATCTGATGGATACCAAACGTCGGATAGGATAACAACTTATCCTGCTCATATCCTATCCTACTCTTATCCTGCTCTCTTATCCTATCCGTCCTTATCCTATCCTAACCACCAAATGAGCCCTTCATGTATACTGATAAAGACCAAGCTCGATTAGCATAAAATATAAATATAAGTGGGGTATAATTATGCACCGTTTATGAATGTTTTTAACTCCGATTGATTAACAAAGCCAGTCGCCGGCAATATATTTGAGCACATTTAGGGCTTGTCTCAAGCTGGCGACAGTTTTCATGAAGATTTTGTGACTTTGACATTTAACTTCTAATAATAAAGTCAAAAACCATTGAGATGAGTTAATTCGATATTTAAAAGTATAAATGACAGAGTTAGATACATCTGCGTTGCATGTATTTTTTGTCGGTTTGGATAGATGTGAACATCCAAAAAGGAGTAATGCTGTTATGCCTTCGAAAGGGAGTTGTGTTAATTTCATAATTCTTATATACACAATACAGTTAATTATCAGTTACCTACAAAATCTTCACCCAAAAAGTGTTTCATTGCACTTTTTTTTTTTTTTAAGGACATCATTACAGCTTTTTAAATCTTATATATCAATTGCATCCGTTTTTTGTTTGAAATATGCAAAAAATAAAAATTTTGACATAAATCTGTGTAGATGTGTACGCATTATTTTCTGCAAAATTTTCCTTCAAAATGGAAAGCCTGGTAGCGGGAAGCATCGACTTTTGCCTGAGTCCTGACTAGTATGCTTGTACATTGAAGTATTGGACAGTCAAATTTCAAACTTTTTTTTTTTTGGGCAACTAAAATATGTGGATAACACAATGAGAGAAATGCTAAACCAAAATGATTTTTTTTTTTTTTTTTAGATGAGCCAAATTGTGTTGAAGGAATTACAAGGGGTACTCAAAAAATTTTATATCAAAAAATTTAGCATAACAATGAAGTGGCTTTAGATCCACATTTTTATGCAGTGAATATTAATGAACGTAGAGATCTTGTTTTGATACAAGAGAAATAAATAAACACCTCCCCCATGGACACCGTATGTACACCGTATTGGGGAGTGTGTTTTAGGTGTTGAATGTTGATTTTGGGAGAATAAGATAATATATAAGTGTAGAAAAATATAAATATATGATGTTGGATGTTGTTTTGGTTGTATAAATATCATAACTATGTACAACTGGTAAATATATTTTCAAATTAAGAAAAATGACAAAAAAAGTATGATGATTTCTTCTCTTCCCAATCTAATATCGCAGGTGTGAACTACTGGTTTTCTTTAATTTCTTTTTCCTTTTCAAAATTCCTATATGACCTATTGAGTATCGTTCTAATTGACAAAGGAATTGACTTTTTTGTACTTTGCTTCTTTTTAGATTGGATTAAAAATAAGAGCATCTTTATCAAGGGTTCCATAGAGAGTTCCATAAGATAAGGAACTGTTTCTTATCAAAATTTTCCATTGGAGCTTGCCTAGTTGGCAGTTCCTTAAAAGTTGGGTTCCTTAAAAATAAGCATAGGTTCCTTATATAAGGAACGATTGCTTAACATTAAAATATGTTTTCCCTTGCTTTTTACAAACCAGAAAGCACGACATCAACAAGGAAAATGGAGGCAAAAAAACGACATGCACATAAAGGAGATGAAGAAATGGAATACAGATCCAAGAACCAAAATACAAAATCATTATTTTTCAACAAAAATTAAAAATATGACAAACAAAAGGCAAAATATATTAAAAATCGAAACTTTAAATGTAAAAAATACAGTAATATATAGATATGATATTGCATGTCGGAGCTCCACCGCCGTAGTTGTATCTCCGCCTTGCCGGAGCTCCGCTCGCATGGACGCATCAATTGGCTTGCCTGGACGCACCTCCAACGGACAATCTGAGTTCAGCTGGCTTGCTAATCGAGAGAGAAAAGAAGGAGATGGATATGTGGGTTCTGAAGAGGATAGGGACGCAGAAATCAGAGAAAGGAGAGGGATGTGGGGCCGAACATTCTAGACTGGACATTGAAGGGGTATGTGGATGGGTATTTGTCATTTGGGTCATACTAGAGAATGGGTCACGAAATTGTCACGAAATTTTGGGTCATATACAATGGGTCAGGCAAAACTTTATTTGAAATTTTGGGTCAATTGAAATTTTGGGTCATCGTGAATAAGGGAGTAACACTGTTTTTTATTTGTACAACTTTAATATTCAACTGCTATATTTTAAAATATTTAATTTTTTTTTATATTGATTAAAATAAATGAGTTAATATAATATGTGCAAATAAAAAAGTATAAAAATGTGGGTTGCTTATTATGTGCACCATTGGAGTGAAAAATGAGTGAGTTTCTTAAAAATGATGTGGCATAATAGGACTCACTTAAAGGTGATATAAGGAACTAAAGTGGGTTCCTTAAATCTCATCCATTGGAGATGCTCTAAGGAATGCATAGTATAGCAATGGGTGCAAGGTATAGCTTGGAAAGCAAGATTCGGGTACAAGCTTCTTGAGGGTGAAGGTGTTGCTGCTACAGTAGCACTGCTTAATAATCCCTCCTCGCATAGGAGGCAATACAACAATCTGATGGATCGTTTCTGGTGCTTGAAAATCCAGAGATAAAATGTCCGTTTCAGACATGCACACACTCTTTGTGAATGTGAAGGGAACATACGTTACGTGCGAATTGGTTGGCAAATTAGAATCATTATTAGCAGGATTTTGGGTTCTGGGACGTTTCCATGCTCTGCCTTTGTTTCTTTATTTCATTTTAATTTAGTCTATTACTGCTTTTTTCAAATTAGGTCTTAGGACACCTTTTCCAAATAAAGTAGAAATTAATAAAAAAAAGGATTAAAGTTGTATGCAATGTTAACATAAAAAGTTTTACACTAAAATCTACTATTATTTTGACATTTGAGCTTTTATTTTAATAACTAAAGGAAAAAATAAAGAAAGAGAAACAAAATTAATCACTAAGAGAGAAAAAATAAGAAAGAGAAACAAAATTAATACTGATTTGTTAAAATATCATCGGATGTCAACATATATAGAAATTAAACTGTAATATAAATTTAAAGATGATAAATCAAAAGAATAATAATAAAGAAAATCCAAGATTTTTTTTTTTTTTTTAACAAACAAAATAAACTTTGTTGTGGTTGTTTGCATGGCACGTATCCGTTGTTAGCCCAAGACAGCAACCTGACCCAGAACTTAGAATTGGCCCATTTTGTTTCGTTTAAGTGAATTGGGCTGAATCCAGGTCCAAACCCATGCCCATGACCCATGGATAGTTTTCACTTTCCTTGGGTGCTCTGCCTCCACCCAGCCGCGCACGTTAACCACTGGTCATCCCTTACGCAGCAGGAGCAAGAGCAAGAGCAAGCTAGGGAGGGTTAGTTTTAATAAAACTGTAAACTCTTTTCATTTTAATTTACTTTCCTTTCCTTTTAATAGATATAGTTTTGGATTTAAATGTAATTCAGACTGAGATTCTTGACATCCATGTTTTTTTTTAGATATAGGATCATAATTGTTATCGTAATTAAATCAGTGTACTTAACAACTTTCTCCTACTTGTGATGCTGTGACTTGTTGGTTCCATCTCACCTTTGAACCTATGATTTATTCAGTAAAGGAGGGGTGGGGTAGTTATCATATAAAGCATGAAAAAATAACTTGGATATAGGAGAGATGGAATTTATGTATATATGTGTTTTTATGGATATCATGATTTGGTATCATTTTGAAGTTTGGAAAAGACCTTCACCTTCACGAGCATGAGGCATATCATTTTGAAGTTTACTTGAGCCTGGGAAGGGAAGGGAATCATGCGAGCTGCAACAGCCATTGTACAACACAGCAGCTTCATTCAAGCAATACGTCGAACACCTTGTGCCATAGCACCCCCTGTCATTCAAATCCATCTTAACTTAAGACTTTACTGCGCCCAATCACCACAAGAGTTCCCCAACAACGATCCCAACACTAGAGAAAATCTGGAGTCCTTGTCTAGGAGAATCGAGAAGCTTCCCAAAGGAGAATCAACCGGGTCTGCTTTCCGTAGTTGGATGGGAGATGGCTTCCCCATCCATGCAGGTCACATCTTTCACGCCATCAACCGTCTTCGCAAGCTCAGCATGAACAAACGTGCACTTGAGGTCATTGATTCTTCTTGTTTTCTTTTTGACCTTTTTCTTTTTTCATCAAACAATATTTACTTTAAAGTCATCCCCTTTAGTTAATGCCTTAATGACACCTTAGATTTATTGTGTTTTTGTATGCTAGAATTGAACATGATGAAGAAAGATAAATGATTTTGGAAATAATGAAGAATTTGCCATTTTGTCTATGGCTCCACACTCCAACTTGCATGTTTGGTTTAGTTTAAATTTTAGGAAAAAATCCAGAAGTTCTCTCATTAAGATTGTAATTGAAAGTTATTTTCCACACAAAATAAGCTAATTCGCTCTTGGCAGGTGATGGAATGGGTGATCAGAGAGAGGCCCTACAGACCTAGGGAACTGGATTACTCTTATCTTCTGGAATTTACAACTAAGCTACATGGTATATCAAACGGTGAGAAGCTCTTGTCTTGCATTCCTCCCGAATTTCAGAATGAGTTGCTCTACAACAATCTAGTAATTGCATGTCTGGATAAAGGTGTCATAAGGCTCTCACTAGAGTACATGAAAAAAATGAGAGAATTGGGTCATCCCATCTCACACTTGGTCTTCAACCGCCTCATAACTCTACATTCCTCACCAAGGCGCAAGAAGATGATTCCCAAGTTACTTACTCAAATGAAGGCTGATAAGGTCACTCCACATGTGTCCACATACAATATTCTGATGAAGATAGAGGCTAATGAACATAATCTTGAAAATTTGGTAAAGGTGTTCGATCGTATGAAACAAGCACAGGTTGAACCAAGTGAAATATCTTACTGCATTTTAGCTACTGCACATGCAGTGGCCCGGTTATATACTGCTACTGAAGCATATGTTGAAGCTATAGAGAAGTCTACTACAGGGAACAACTGGTCAACATTGGATGTGTTGCTTATATTGTATGGGTATCTTGGGAACCAAAAGGATCTAGAAAGAGTTTGGGGCATCATTCTAGGACTCCCATTTGTTAGATCTAAAAGTTACATGTTAGCTATTGAAGCATTTGGTAGAATGGGACAGTTAAACCGAGCTGAAGAACTTTGGTTAGAAATGAAATCAAGAAAAGGATTGAAATCTGTAGAGCAATTCAATTCAATGATGACTGTATATTGTAAACATGGATCCATTGATAAAGCGGCTAGACTGTACAGAAATATGAAGACAAATGGATGCAAACCAAATGCCATAACTTATCGTCATCTTGCTCTGGGTTGCTTGAAAGCAGGTATGGCAGAGCAGGCTTTGAAGACATTAGACTTGGGCATGCGTTTGACAGTTAGCAAGAGAGTTAGAAATTCAACCCCATGGTTGGAGACCACTCTTTCAATTGTTGAGATTTTTGCTGAGAAAGGTGATGTGGGAAATGTAGAGAGATTGTTTGAAGAATTTCATAAATCTAAGTATTGTAGGCATTCCTTTGTATATAATACGTTGGTTAAGGCTTACGTAAAAGCCAAGATTTATGATCCAAATCTTTTGAAAAGGATAATTCTAGGAGGAGCTAGGCCAGATGCTGAAACTTACAGTCTATTGAAAGTTGCTGAGCAGTTTCGGTCCTGATTTTGATTGGTAATTGTTGACATGTTTTGTGTATCATTTTTGTTGTTTTTCTACTTAAAATATAATGTATCTGATTACACAGCATGATTCAATAAGATGAAAGAGTATTAGAGAACATCTACTATTGCTTATGGAATTGCATTTCGTTTGCATTTACCCCTGATAATCTAAAGATGCTTAGAGAGTAAGAGTATATGTTGATTTGCTTCTCCAGCTAACTCGGGTCAGTATTCTGCTCAATCTACTAACAAGTGTGTCCAGTGCCTAGAGAAATTGTTTTTCTACAGCATTCTTGCTTTTTTATCATTCAATCTATACCACCCTAGTTATGAACAAGGTTCTCAAATTTGAAAGTTTAGGTAACATAGAACCCTAATAAACTCAAATCGTGTTAGTTTGCATGTCCCAAAATTATTATTTTAAAACATATTATATTGCCTAAACATAACTTAAAAGTATATCTAAAATTAATATTTGACATTCTAAGTCATTATGAAACAAATAAAAGTTAAATAGTGTATCTCATGTTAGAGAGAAAGACACAAAAACAAATTTACTTTTGTATGTAGGGTTCATTGGAACTTGTTATTGTGTCTTTATCTTGCTTAACATAAAAGGAAAAAGGAGGGAAGAAAATGAGATGATCCAAATTCATTGTTATATGTTTCTTAGTCAAGTAATTTTTTTATTTTTTTTTTGTAGTTTAATACAACAAAGCAAAAATAATATTAAAAATATAAAATTAAGTCCAATATAAATTGCAGCATTTACATAATTCAATTCAAGTATCCAACAATATCAACAAAAAAGAAAAATGATATTTTGGAGCCAAATTATTATATACATAGTTCATTAAATCGTTAGTAGACTCACGAGAGATTTAGAACAGCATGAATCAGGGAACCAAAACAGAAAGTCATCAGTCATGAACGCAGTTGTGAATTAATTTATAGGCAGCTACATAGAGTGGCATCCACCATCACATGATGTACACAATTGATGGAAGCTGAAAATTTTCATCCCCTCAATCGCTAATTAATGACTAGTGGCCGCATAGCATGAATATATGGAGATATATTTTGCGTTTAAAATCCGCATTTAATTAAACGAATATTTTCTTTTCTTTTTCCCCACGGCTACTGATGGTAGGAATAATTAATCACCAACTGCGTCTTTGCCTTCGCCAGCTTCACCATCTCCAACATCATCGCCTTCGTGATGGATTATGTGTGATGACATTATGTTGAGAAACTTGATGTTTATGCCTTCTTTTGCGCTTCTTCTCCTATATTCATCTATGCTTGTTTTCCTTGCCACTCCAGAATAAGGTCTACATGATCAATCAGTATGTATTAGCAGTACTAGTTATATTGTTAACTACATTAGGCCTGTTTGTATTTTGGTACTGTTCCGTTGCAAAGCTTCGTTCCCGCAACGCTCGAATTTTTTCCTTTGAAAAAACGCCAGGTTTCGTGTCTCGTAACACGCAATTTGCCGTTTGCGTTGACGAGAACGCGAAACAAACAGGCTAATTATCTCAAAACTTGTACGTCTCAAATGGTTTGAATATGTGGAGTATAATACTAGTTATATTATAGCAAGATTATTTATTATCAGTGGGACGTATATACATTCAATGCATTGCAGGGGTAAATGACTAATTATTCTTCTCCCACTTCTTGAATAAGAACATAAAATTCCAGAAATAGGAGCATTGTCTCTATCCGTATGTGTTCTGGTGCCTCACCTTCTGTTTTATTTTCTTTCTCTTATGTTTCTTTGTTGCTTTAGTCATTCATCAGCATTCAGCAACGAGTGTAGTCTGTAGATATCCCTTCATTTTCTATCGAGGCTCAGAGAAATTCAAGAAAACCAGAAAAGCCTTGTTCGTCTACCCAAAAATCAGGATTGGCTGCCCAAGAATTCCCTAACAAATAATCATAATAGGCAAAATTTACTTCATTTGTTTTTTACATTATTGATTCTCCTTATATGTTGTCTTTGTTTTTCAATTTTATTTTGTATGGTTTTTTGGTTAATAGTTTCCAGTATTCTATCTCTTTATCAAGTTTTCTCTGCCTATTTGGGAATTTTATGATAACCATTTTTTATTTCACGAGTACCCAATGTGAGTTGTTAAACATTTCATTGATTATCAGTTATTTTTAAATATTTATTATAAAATTAAGGTTTAAATAAGTTTTTTATCGTTGCAAAATACAACAATTTTGGTTTTAATCCCTGCAAAAATTTTCCTTAGGATTTCGTTTCTTTACTTTCAAAAATTTTGGAAATAATCTCTACCGTAATCTCTCTCCGTTAACTACTGATGTGGCAAACGGAATGCCACGTCAGCAAGGACCATTTCCAAAATTTTTAAAAACACAGGGACAAAATCCTAAGACAAAATTTACAGGGACTAAAACCAAAATTTGTGAACTTTGCAGGAACTAAAAACTTATTTAAACAAAAAAATTCTATATTCAAGCCAAACTTCAAAGCAAGTCGTATAGGGACAGGAAACTTTCAGATGAAGGGATTTGTCAATTTAAAACTTGTGGTCTTAATGTATGATTTCTTTCTATTTTGTAGTCAAATAGTGGAGCAAGTCGGACATGAACAAGAAATTACATCGGTACCCTAAGTACTAGATATCTAGCAAAATGAAGGAATTTAACAATTTTAACCATGTGGTTCATAATGTATGATTTTGTTTCTATTTTCTTGCCAAATTTCATAGCAAGTCGGACAGGAAAAACAAATTACCTCGGTACTATTGAGTACTAAAAATCATACCAGATTAAGGACTTTGACAATTTTAACCTTGGTAAAATTTGGCTAGAATATACAGAGAAAATAGGGGTGTTCATCAACCGATTCAAACTGCAAAAACCAAACCTAAAAACCAAACCGAAAAAAACAGTTTTTTTTTACATTGGATTGGATCGAATTTTGACTCTCCTAGTGAAAACCAATCCAAACCACCTTTTGGGTTTACAAATTGACAAATTCCTTCATCTGGAAGTTTCCTGTCCCTATACGAGTTGCTCTGAAGTTTGGCTAGAAAATAGATTTTTTTTTTTGGTTTAAATAAGTTTTTGGTCCCTGCAAAGTTTACCAATTTTGATTTTAGTCCCTGTAAATTTTGTCTTATGATTTCGTCCTTGTATTTTCAAAAAATTTAGAAATGGTCCCTGCTGACGTGGCATTCTGTTTGCCACGTCAACAATTAACAGAAAGAGATGACGGTAGGAACTATTTCCAAAATTTTTGAAAGTATAGGGAAGAAATCCTAAGGAAAAAAATTGCAAAGACTAAAACCAAAATTGATGTATTTTGCAGGGGCCAAAAACTTATTTAAACCTAAAATTAACATTCTTTATTGGTATGAGTTGTTTTTAAATATTTATTAAAAAAACCATCATTCAGAAAATATTTAATAAATCACTTTAAGTACTGTCTGTATGTATAAAAGTAACATAGAAATTCCCTTATTTTATTTGTACCACAAAAGGAAAGGGGGAGAACCAATCATTATCTTTTTCTCTTGATGTCATCGTCAAACTGAGGCCACGCTTTATATAACTAAACCAGGTTCGGAATAGCCACAAGACCAAAAACAGATACTTTTGTTTTGTAGTGTTTTTGGGCTTCAAAGCCTTGATATGCCTGAGAGTTCAGTGTGGACTTTTAGTTGGGCATTTTTGAAAAATAAGCTTTGAAGCCACGGCGAAACATCTCCCATATGAATCGTTATCTTGAGTATTGACCAATGTTATTAAAACCAAATAGGTGATCGACTCGGTTAGGACATTGGGTTAATGGATCACTGATTCAATTGAGTTCAACCGAGAATCACTGGTTGACTCGGTTTAAACTGGTATACATTAAAAAATTCTAAAATATTCATATATATGATAATATAGTTCAACATGTCCATACTCCAAATTTAAAATCATTACCATAAAAAAGTATCTAATTAAACAAATATCAATCAAGGTTACTGGTTGAACCAGATGAACCAGTATATATTAAATATATAAATTCATATAATTGACTTATGTATATATATAAAATTTGCGAGGAATTGGCTCGATATACATTAATTTTTTTAAAAAATATTCATACATTGGCCAAACATAATTTAACATGTTCAGTAGTTCAGATTCAGTAGAAGACATCTCTGACTAAAAAATAATTCAATATTATGGAGAGTAATATTGAGTATAGTATAATGTCAGTTCAAATAATTATCAGTATATTACTTGAATATTATCAGTATCAGAAATTAATATATCATAGTATCATTATAATATAAATACAATTCATTTTAAAATAAAAATAAAACCCACCGGGTCAACCGGTTTTTTCCGACCAGGTCAACCGGTTTTTTCCTGCCAGGTCAACCGAGTTTCACAAAAACCCGACCGGGTCAATCCGGGTCGATGTGCTAAACGGTCCAACATC
Organism: Echinosophora koreensis; assembly: GCA_035048595.1. Taxonomy (NCBI): domain Eukaryota; kingdom Viridiplantae; phylum Streptophyta; class Magnoliopsida; order Fabales; family Fabaceae; genus Echinosophora; species Echinosophora koreensis. The sequence goes on along the minus strand of JAPCYP010000019.1, from coordinate 3,209,092 downwards.
TTAACCGGACCGGCCTGGTGACTGGTTCCCTGGCTAACCGGTCGGTCTGGTCCGAGTTTTATAATACTGGTATTGACTGAACCAAAAAACATAAAAAATAAAATAAAATTGCACTTAATGTGGCTAACAGCTCTACCACTTTATGTTAAAAAAACAAACAAAAACTCTACCACGTTGTCCCCAACATCTTACTCCCGAAGGTTTGATGCAAGATGTTTGGAGTACGAAATTCTTCTTCAGCCGAAGAAGTAATTCTTAGTTAAGTACTTAAGTACAATATACCATAAACATTTAATTTATTATTTAAGATGTATAAAGTTTTGAGGTTTATACTAAAAATGCATATATTATTAAAAATAATTTTTCTTCAAAAAAAATTTAAAATTTTTTTAAACATATTGAACAATAGTTTGAATATTTAAAAAAAAAGATATAATAAATTATGCTACTTAAGTATTTCGAGTTTTTTTTATCAATAACCCGGAATATATATATATAAAAATAAATAAATAAAAGACTACCCCCTTCTCAATTATCCACCAATTCACCCATGTTTTGCTTTGTAGGTGGGAAGTCGCTTTCACAATGTCAACTTCCCAATAGTTTTTTTTTTCCTCAAAAAAATTTATAATTAAATTATTTAAAATGACAAAAAAAATACAAGTGATAAGTCGACATCCCTGAAGTAGACTTCTCAACATAATAAAAAAGAGGTATATTTTGATACCTAGAAGGTGTTTGGGAAAAATTATTTTTCCCAATTTCAGCTGTTTTTTAGTTTAAAAGCTGTTTCATAGATAATCTATCATGTTTGGTATTTTGCTTAAATGTATAAAAAAGCTTTTTTTAGGGGAAAAAAAGCTTTTATGCCATCTAGTTTTTTCTAGCTTAAGATTGTTGTGATTTGATTATTTTTCATTCTCAATACTCTCTTCCATGTTTATCCCTACAAAGCTTACTTCTAAACAAATATTATTAAATTATACAAATAACTTCATACCCTTTTTTGTAATTTATTATATAAAAGTGATTTTTTTTTGCACCACCCAAATGAAATAGATTATCTTAAAATCGTTTTTCAGCAAACAGACCCAAACAAAAACAGATTCTAATTATAATCGATTATCACAATAATCGATTATACAAAAATTGATTATCAGCATAATCTTTTTTTTTCCAGCTTTCCTAAACACACTCTTAGAGTATGTTTGGGAAAAATTATTTTCCCTGGTTTCAGCTTTTTTTAGCTTAAAAGCTGTTTCATAGATAATCTATTATGTTTGGCATTTTGCTTAAATTTATAAAAAAAAAAGATTTTTTTAGGGAAAAAAAGCTGTTTTATGCCATCTAGTTTTTTCTAGCTTAAGATTATTGTCATTTGATTATTTTTCATTCTCAAAACTCACTTCCCTGTTTACCCCTATAAAACTACCTTCTAAACAAATATTATTAAATTATATAAATAACTCCATACCCTTTTTCGTAATTTATTATATAAAAGTGATTTTTTTTGCACCATCCAAACGAAATAGATTATCTTAAAATCGCTTTTCAGCAAACAGTCCCAAACAAAAACAGATTCTGATTATAATCGATTATCACAATAATCGATTATACAAAAATTGATTATCAGCATAATCTTTTTTTTCCAGCTTTCCCAAACACACTCTTAATCTAAAAAAATGGTATTTTGGTGTATAATTTTTTTCTCGGGTTATTAATAAAAAATAACTCAAGTTTTTTGGGGAAAGTCGGGCAGTTATAAGCCAATAAATAATATAAATATCGAATTTAATTGAGTCCAACAGCATTAGCATATGCTTACGATCCCAAACAAGAGGTCGAGATTGACTCCAAAATAAAAGGTGAAAACTGAAGAGAGGACGAAAGAAATAATTGCATAGTACAAAAGGATCGCTAGTGGCTCCAGGCTGTCTGAGCAAATGTTGGGTAGGCCACCTGGTCCAGATATGATCATAGATTGCGGTGGGTCCAACCACAAGATTAGGAAAATTCTAAGTGTTCAAGGCGGCAAATTCTAACATCCTCCATGTTAAAAATGGAGGTCCAATACTTGATAGGTTTTAGCCATAGATATATTATTATAAAAATATCAACAGTCCAGATTGAAGCAGTTTAAAAAAGGGTAAAATGGGTAAACTGGATTTTGACCCTAGAATCACTTCTTTATGTGGCACGCTAATCGGAGACAGACCTGATAGATTTTTACTGTTCACGTTCTCATATACGAAAGATGTGCAATGTGACAAATATTATTTAATCAATTGTCATAGCATAATCCCGTAGGAATGGGAATAGTGCAATCATAGATATATATAATTATATATTATACATTGAGTTTAATTGGTATGCACTGTTAATATAAAATTTTTTCTATTGTTAATCAATTACAAATCATAATATGAATGATTTTTAAGGTGATTTGGATAAGAATCAAAGACTTTCAATGACATGATAATTTATTATTGGTTGATATTGTAAAAAAGATTTACATTGACAGTGCATACTAATTAAATTCATATATATACAAAAATATCATTTAAATAATTTTAAATTACTATAAGATAAATTCCGCTAAAGATGTAAGTTATTTAGAAAAATCACTATATCAAACAATATAAAATTAGGTGGAAAAGATTACTGTTTAAAATTAAAAAAAATATATGATATAAGTTTTAAAAATGAATATTTATATTAATAATAAAATAAAATAAAAAAACTGATTACAAACGGTCATTATTTAGAATAATTATAAAATAATGCAGATAAAATGATAATAATATGGAAAAATAATATAAAACTAAAAATATGAAATTAAATGAAATTAATACAGATTGTATATAATGATAATAAAATAATATTATGAAATTAAAATTTAACTTTTAGATGTGAAAATAAAATCATCAAAATGAAACTATGCATGAATAAATAATCACTAATGTTTGAAATAATTATAAATTATTGGAGATGTAATTCAAGTCACAATATAATCATAAAATAATAAAATATGAAATAAAAAAAATTCATATCATCACATGAAAGTAAATAAATAAAAACAGAATTCAAAAGTTATTATTTATAGTAAAATTAATAAATAAAATAATACAATAAACTAAAAGCTATTATTTATAATAAAATTAACTTTTGAAATTATAATAAAATAATACTAATGTTGATAGGAGCCTATTTTATCTCCTATTATTTCATTATTGAAATGGACATTTTTCTATGTGATCATGACGTGAAGGTTATGGCTTAACCATATGATCATGGCAAGAGGTCATGGGTTATCCATGTACTCGAATGGTCATTGGTTATCCATGTGATTATGATGTGAGAGTCATGGGTTAACCATGTGATCATGGCAAAAGGGTAATGGGTTAACCAAGTGATCATGACATCGGGGTCATTGGTTTACAACCCTAATTTTAAAAAATGTGTTTGTTCACTAAATTCAAATTTTTATTCTTTGTCTATTACTTTAAATAATATATTTTTTTTAACTCATTTAATCACATGATATTTTCTTATAAACCAAAAACTTTCTACACAATTTATTATTATTATTATTATTATTATTATTATTTATCTAATAAACTTAATTCAACTCTCATATTTATCTATCATTATTTTAGTATTCTTCTGAACAACGACTTTTCTTACTATTTAATATTATTTTAAATAGTGAATTTTTCCACTCAGATTCACTAGCTATTGTTTTACTAGCATGCCAAACAATAAATTTTTTTTATATGTTTTATCATATATTATTTCATCAATATTTTAAATAGTGAGTTTATCAATATAGTTTTTTGATAAGCAAAAGATTATATTAAATGGGCGCAAGAAGTACCCAAACCCATAGACAAAAAAAACAGGAGCGAGTTTATCAATATGTTTTATCTTTTAATACTTTGTGCCCAAACCCATAGACAAACAAAATGAGAGTGAGTTTATCTATATGTTTTATCTTTTAATATTATATTGGAATGTGAATGTTCCTACTCAAAGTTGAATGACATTAGTTAGTGGAAGTTCTATTGTGCACAAGTGAGGTGGGTAGTCCCACCATGTAGTCCCACCATGCACAAGTAAATTAAACCACTGGATAAAAAAGTTCATAAATCATATCTTGTTCCTCCCACACCAGATTAAATCCCATAAACCCACTTATTCTTCTCCACCCCAACCCCCTTCTTCTTCTTCTCCGATGCCCCTGCCCTTCTCTTTCTCCTCTTTCAGCAGCAAAAATGTTGGGATTGCCTTTATGTCCATCTTGGTGGCTAACTCCCCAAAAAATTCCAATACATTTATTTGTCATCATCAAACGATATCAAAATCATTAAAGACAAAATCACCCACCAATTAACTTTTTTCTTGCATGCTTCTCAAGGATGAAACTGTTTAAGATTTTGATTAGCCAAATATTTTGAAATTTATAATTTTGTGTCAAGGAGCAAACACCACATATGTGAAACTGTGCTTCAAAATCCAGTGATTAACCAAGCGATGCAAGTTGCTCTATCATCTTAAAGTGAAACACACATATGTGAAACTCTGCTCAAAATCTATTCTCTTTCTCCTCTTTCACCCACATGTTCTCCCTACTCAACGCAACGTTGAGAGATTGAATCTTCTAAATTGGCACTTGAACACCTCAATAAGGGTTCAGAGAAAAAGAAGGGGGCTGGGGGTGGAGGAGGATGGGGAAAGGAGGAGGAGAGGGAAGTGGGATCGAAGAAAAAGAAGGGGGCTGGGTCGATGGGTTTGATTCGGTGTGGTAAGAGTGAAATAAGGTCTGTATACTTATTTGATCTAATGGTTAAATTTACTTGTGCACCATGGTGTTACCCATGTAAGTTGTGCACCATAAAAGCCTCCCTTAGTTAGTAGGGTGTTATTAAAATTATTAAAATTAATTGGACCTATTTAAACTAGTTAGTAGGGTGTGCCGGGCAATGAAGCGATAAACTCGCTGCCCAAGTGTTCGAGGCCATACATGTGCCCCTTCTTGTTCCTGCCCCCGACGACCTCCAAATATATGGCATTGTCATCGACAGAGACAGGAGAGCGGGGGGCCCTCACTAGTCAAGGCCTCATCCTATGAGGCATGTGATATGGCATCGTCCTTTTTACTTAGTTATTATTTAAAAAATTAATTTATTATTGTCTGATATAGTTTCTCATTAATTGTAACATTTTAATATTGGGTTAAATATATTTTTCATCTTTACAAAACTATTAAAATTTGATTTTGATCGCTATAAAAATTTATTTGTTTTTAGTCCCTACGTCTAATGAAAATAATGTGTTTTTAGTCCCTCATCAGGTATTAAAAACACATAATTTTTTTATTCATTAGGGATTGAAAACAAATAAAAAATTTATAGGAAACAAAATCAAATATTACCAATTTTATAGGAATCAAAATTATATTTTGATTGGGACATTTTAGTCCATACCAATGACTATTTTGATCGACATTTGAGACTTTTAAGGATCAAATTGTTATTCTTAATTTTACAAGGACAAAGAATATCTCGGTGATTTTTTCTGTGACCAGTTTGAACATCTACTCTCAGTCTTATCTTTTATTATTTTACTATTAATATAAACGAATTATTTATAAAATTTTATATCCTATTATTTCATTATTATTTGAAACAATAAATTTTCTCACTTTGTTTTATATTATATTATTTTGTTATTGTTGTAGATATTGATTTTTCACATTAACCTTTTTTGTCTATCTTATTTTGTTATTTTGTAATTAGTTTAATCCTGGATACCATCTTAAGTATTTTTCTAAAATACTATATAGCATGGTATTTTAAAAAAATTATAAATAATAGATTTTATAATTTTATATCCTCAACTAATTTCTCAAGTATTTTTATCTATTTTATAATGATTGTACTATTATATATAGAGTCATAGAGGGACACCGCACACGATGTGATTGTATGAACAGTAGAAATAATAGTGAATAATAAGACTTTATTTTATTAAATGTACAAGTAATACTGTAATAGGATTTTGTTTTATTACTAGATCTTTACCCCACGCGTTGCGCGGTAGGAACCTATTTCGTTTTTTTTTTCCGTATTTATCATATGATATGTGATTGTAAAATTGTCCATCAGACAATAAATTATTTTTACTCGTAACTTGTCCTGTGTTGTTTAAACATATTACATGAAGTATGTAAGTTTTTATTTTAAACAATAATTTTATATTGGTTGAGTAAAATTGCAAATGTTGAAAAAAGTAATAACTACAATTATCCATATTTGTTAAATTGTGAATTAAACTTTAGCCCAAATGTGGCTTACAGGTGTCGCTAGTGATTTTTATTTTTAACTTCTAAACCTTAACATTTTTCATCAAGAACCCCATGGTGTCATGTTAATTAAAAACTTTGTAAAGCTTTGTTTTTAGGCATAAATGCACTGTGTTGTCCCTTGAATTTTTTTTTTATACCTTTTCTCCTTAAACTTTGTATCAAGATTGACTCTTCATCTGAGGATATTGTGTCTGATGTGTCTTTGAGTGTTTTTTTTCCTTTAACTTGCTCTTAATGCTTGGAGCTTCATCCGATGATGTTGTATCGACTAATTCTAGCATGACTTTTTTTATGTTGAAGGTTGGCTCCTTTTTGGCTGATAAAATTGTTTCTTCATCTGATGATATTTACTATAGTGACATTGGTTCCTTGTTATAAAATAAGGATAATCATTATTCGTTGGTCTTGTAGTTAATATAAATAATGGTGAGTTGTTTTAAAATTGGACTACTTGTTTGCCATGGTTACAATACAAATAATTATAGTGGTGTTGAAACTGTAAATGGAAATGATTTTTTTTTTCTTGGCAACTTACCCTTTTTCGAAGCTTGAAAATTCTGGATGTTGTAGGTTGATGTAAATCCTTATACTTGAAGTTGAGTTGATTGAACACTCATATGTATAACCAAAAATAGTTTTAAAAGGTTAGTGTTGATATTGAAAAATGGGTGTATGGGCATTTTTTCCCCATGTTATGTATCGTACCTTTGCATTTTTTAATGATGCTGGAGGTGATCGCAACAACCGTTGATCCTTCTTTGTGGTTCTTAAATGCTTGCTCAAATTCTATTACGATGTTTCTCCACAATGTGACCTTCACTAATTCGTCCCCGATGTAGTAAAACGTTGATTTCATTTGGATTTTTTAGTGAAATTTTGGTTGGTGCATTGTAATGTGATTTTTAAGCTAATATAAAATTTATTATTTGAAAAGCTGTAGTATTTTTCTTACTCTTTCATTATCAACTCCTGCCGACGATTTTTTGTATTTTAGTTTGGAATAGCAAAGATAGAGAATGTGGTTTTAGTTTAGAATTATTTGTATTTTTTTTTTATTTGAGTTACTTATTTATAGGAATTTGTGATAGATTACCTAATTGCATTTACATGTCAGTCATGGCTATAATAGTGTGCTGATGACTATTCATTTCTGAATGAATAGAATAAATGCAATTCATAGCTATTAGAGGTGGGTATATGGACTTGGGTTCGCGGACAGTCTTTTTTACCCGTAGTCCGTGTGAACTTGGACACCCTAAATTACATGTCCATTTAAATGCGGGATTTTTGGGTCCGGTCTGTTTAACCCGTGGTCTATGCGGACTTGGTCCGCGGATTCGCGGACCCGTCCGCGGACTTGTACAATTTTAGTTCAATTTTTTTTTTACCTATGTTGGGCCAAAAAAAAATATCACCCTAACCCTAAACATCAGCGCCTCACCCTCATCATCAATGCCTCACCCTCCTCTGCCGTACTCACCCTCCTCAGCGTCTCACCCTCATCATCAACGCCCCACCTTCTGGAACCAAGGGATATCGGTGTGTGCTGTGTGCGACGGCACAGCCCCGATCTTCCGGAACAAGCTGCTGGCGGTGATCGGCGGCGACGATTCTGCCATGGAGGAAGCCACTTTCCTCACCAAGTACAGTTCTGAAGTTTACATAATTCATATAAGGGATAACTTTAGGGCTTCGAAGATTATGCAGGCAAAGGCTTTGAACAATAAGAAGATAAAAGTGATTTGGAATTCACTGGTGGCTAAGGCTTATAGGGATGAAGGTAATAAGAGGGTTATTGGGGGATTGAAATTGAAGAATGTGGAGGGTGGAGTTGAGTTTGATTTGAAGGTTTCTGGATTGATCGGAATCATATGTCCTTTAAGGCATTATTTGTTTTTTATGTTTGATATATAATAAAAAAAACAAGTGTAGAGTCCGCAGACAGTCCGTTTAGTCCACGGACTGTGTTTTCCAGAGTCCATTTATAATGCGGACTATTAGGTCCAGTTCGTTTAAGTACGAACTTATGCGGACCAGACTTAAACTGGTCGGACCGGTCCGCATACCCAACTCTAATAGCTATTGATGGTAAAATTATTATTATTATATGATAATATTCTTGGGTATTGATAAAAAATTAAGTTTGTTTTTGAGAGGTTTACACGTCATCATTTTGGGTGTAAAGGAGGATAATGAGAATCGCTGGAGTGGCAACGCTATAGCGTACGCTTCAGAAATTATATAATAATAATAATAATAATAATATAAATAGATAGTATAATCCTTTTTCTAACCTATGCAACCTTGCACAAGTTATAGAATAAAAAAATAGAAATATTGTATTAGAATTAGAAAGAGTAACTTTTAAACTTTCAAAGAATTGAATATACAACTTTCAACATAACATTTCTATTTTTAATTTCTTAACATGTGCAAGGTTGCATAAACAAGAAAAATCGATAATATAAATGTACGTAGCAAACTTTTAATACTCTATAATGTTATAGCAAAATAAAACTTGTGACACGAAGTTTATTGATTTCAAATTTTACTTTCTTTAAAATTAAAAAAAATTCCATTATTAATAATAATCATTATTCAATTTATCAAAAAAAGAAATAAGTTATAAATAATTATTATTATTCAAATCAATCATTTTTTTATTTACCAAATTGTCCCCAGGCAATCCTATACTACTTTATTTTATATATATAAAGATTAAAATATAATATTGAATTGCATTTGACAAAAGAAAAAAAAAAGACGTTAAAGAAAGAAGACATTTATAGGAATATATATAGAGGATTATGCTTTATCAAAATGAATTTCCTCATGTGCCTGAAATAACAATGAAAGCTTATTCATCTTCTTATGTACCTGAACACGTTGCAAGGGGATAAAAGTATAAGATTGATATATGATAGTTTGGAGATTAAAAGGGAAACTTAGAATGTAAAAAATTTGAAGTTAAAATCATTGGTGTGAAGAAATTAGATAATTAGATAACTTAAATATAATAATAATAATATATAAGGCCATAACTTTAAAAGTTTAAAAAGAGGATAATAAAAAGATTTTAAAAGAAGAAAAGATAAATTATAAAAATAAAAAAAAATTAGGAAAGTAAAGATAACGAAGAAGAGTTAAAAAAATTGATTCTAATTTTTGTTCATTGAAAAGCGAGCCAAATGAACAGTGAAACATGGAATAAACAGTAAATTGAACATTGATTTATTAAAGAGTATAAATAGATAGATGGATTATAAAAAAAATATTGATAGATTTAAGTGAAATGTCACTTATATCCCTTGGTGCAGCGGTCCTCCGACTTTGAGTCGGAGGATGTTAGAATTCGCCGTTCAAGGCAGTGAGTAAGAAGTACCACATAATTTTCTTGCCACTAATAGTATTGAGTATCCATTCTCGATATCTACGAAGGTGAAGCTATAAATTTCTTAATTGACTCAATCAAGACAAAAAGTTTCTCTGCGTAACGTAATGGATGAGCTGTGTTTGATTTTCAGTTTGACACACGTTTGAAATCCTGCCTTTAGAGTATTATATGGAGTATATATGAATATTACACATAGATAAAATATCATCTGACTATTTTTTTCGTATTTAAAAGATATTGTTCAACAAAAATTAGTCAATAATGTGTTTAGTTGTTCATTAGAAAAGTCTCAAACTAATCTCAAATTTGAGTTTGTGACCTTTCTAACAAAAATCAAACACATCAAAAGAGTTGTATGCTTTGTTTGCTTTTGCCACCCCACATCCTTTTAAAAGGCGGAAAGGTTACTTTCATACTAGATACTTAACCTCAGAAAGAAGCAACAATAAAAATCGTCAGTAGTGCTTAACATAATAATATGTATATTAATATGCTTTTAAGCTACTTTCTGTCCAATATAATGTCATCCTCTGTCTGTTTTTTCTGAGACAACTCCTGCCTGATGTTATGATTATAAGCAATTAAATTAAAGGTTTTCATTACGGCTTAAAAAATTAAAAATATATACTACAAAAGTGGGTTCTCTACTTTCCGAAGAATGCTATGTCAAGCTCCTATGTCTTTTTAGAAAATCACGCGGTGGATATTAATCTTGTGGAGTCAAATATTAAATATTTGTCTTCTTGATGTGGAACAAAAAATTGCAGTCCCAAAAAATATTATCTTTGTGTGACACATCAATTAAAGGTTTGAGAACAGTAGAAGTATTATTAAATTATTATTTTATTTTTTTAAGTGACAAATTTATAAGTGATAGAAGAGGAGAATGAGACCGCGCAAAGATTTTTGTTATTATTATATTTTCAGAAAATATAAATTCAACCACTTATACAACAACAATATATATATATATATATATCATGTAAACGTATAGTGAGCAAATTCCGGACTTTATGCTGACACCTAGAGCACGTTAAATAATTTTTTGCTCGGCATTGACAGTTAAAAGTATAATCTTCTCCTAATAAAAAAAAAAAGTATAATCTTCTTTATTTTTTCCATAAAAAAAAAAAAGAGGTTGCATGGGTCATTATTTATTTATAATTCATCTTTTTTTTGTACAATTTAAAATACATCTTTTATCAACTTCCTATGTTCTTCTTCATCAGCCACACCACTCCTATTAAGTGCAGATCCTTTGTGCAAGTCTTGGAGAATTCTTGTGATATCCCTCTCAGTTAACTTCCAAAACCATGTCTGAAGGGTAATGAAATTACTGTAAAGATTCCCGAAAAGGAGTGTAGAGCGGACCTTGAAGGTTGTAAAAATCACCTTCATGGTCGTCTAATTAATCTTGTCGAAGGGTGATGTTCCTATCAAAGTGGCGGACTTGTGATATAAGATTTTATCCTTATGGAAGTCTATTGGTTCTTGGAGCATGGTTTCTTTGAGGAAATAGTTTTATGAATTCTCTTTTTCTTCCCCTTTAGACCTTCACAGCATTTTATCTATTGGTTTTTGGAGTTTAAAACCTGTAATTCTGCGTCTTTCTTCCTGGACCCCGGACTTCAACCCCTATACCCAAAAGCATACTCATGCTAATTGTTGGGTGCGCATCATAGGATTGCCGCATGAGTACTGGCGTGCTAAGATAATCTTTGCGATTGCAGCTGGCATTGGTGCACCTATTGCGCTAGATGAGGCAACTAACAAGAAGATATTCTGACACTTTGCGAGTGCTTGTTGATGTTGATTTAAGTGACATCCTATGTGAGCAAAACTTGGTGGAAAGAGAAGGTTTTGCCTTCTTTGTGGCAATAGAATATGAGGATATGCCTTTCTTTTGTTCCATTTGCCAAACTATTGGCCACTCTGTTGATAAATGTAGAAGCAAGTCTTCTTTTGATGCTAAGGATCAAGAAGTGCCAAAAAATAAGAAGATTAATCCTCTTCCTCGGAAACCTGTCTAGGAGTATGTTCTTAAGAAGTCAGAAAATGAAGGGCCAAATAATGGTTCAGGTCAACAACATTTGATTGAGGAAGGTCAGAATAATGATCAGGCAAATCAAGGCGTTAATGAGGATCAAAGTCAGGTTAATGTTTTACAACAGAATTCACCTGGTAGTAGCTCTATTCGATCAATTCGGATTAAGAAATCGGTTCAGGACTCAGTGGAGCATGTCTCTGATTCTATTCAGGAACATTCTATCCAAGGGACTAATAATGATCAACAGAATCTGATTGGGCCAGGTCAGGCAGATGATAGTCCAACTAATCAATTAGATAATCGGTTAGATTATAAGGTAGACTCTATCCTTTGTTGGGATTCGTCAACATGGAAACACTAGGTGATAATAGTTTGAATGTTGGTGGTAAGACTCCTGTGATTAGTTCAGCACCAATGCATCCTAATGTTATTCACGATATGAAAGTTCTTGCAAAGTTTTTTGAAGACGGGGATAAGGATGATATAGAGAATGTCTCTTTCAGCATAGGAGAATAATGATAATGTTGTTGAGGATGTTAAATTCACAATGATTATATCTAAATCTCAGAAGTATAACCTGAGAAGGAATCGAAAGCTTAATCCTAAATTTACTTAATTTTTGTTTTTGCATGGGTTTTGATTTATATACCCCTGTTTTTTTTTCTTCTTCTTCTTTTTTAATAAATTTATGGTGACTTGATCACCTTGCTTAAAAAAAAAAGCACTTCAATCAGTAATATAATTCCCTCTGTTTACGTGTCTAGAAAAGTTAATTATAGTTCAATAAGAAAATATCATCTATTATTCAAAGATGCTATTTCCATTATAAGGCACTGGACTACATAGAAGAATGTAAATAATTTGTGGTTTACGCTCGGTTTTTTAATTTATGCTTTCTAAAAATGCATGCAACAAACCTTGTTAAAAATTTCCTGTATTCCCAGACCCTGCCTATTTTATTCATATAATGGTCTAGGTTTTTCAGCCATTTACTCATTCTGCTGATCTGTATCGAGCTCGTCTTTCGTTTATTTTTATTTTTTTCTTTTTCATCAACATAATAAATTCGACTTCCAATGCGCTTTGGTTTTACATTCTCATCCTCGTTGCAATCACGATCCAATTTTTTTTGAATTTGGGGCTGACCAAATAAATGTACAAATGAATCAACTCCCACAAAAACTTAAATTCCATGATTCATATAACCTCTAACAGTTTATTCGTATTTAAAAATCCATTAGAAGCTTTTTTTATCAAAAAAGTAAAATAAAATAAAAAATCCATTAGAAGCTGCCCATGTGCTCCTTTGCATGATATTCTCTCCAAACTATAAAATATTCTCCACTTCATGAAGAACGTGATCTGTTTAGAAAAATCTTGTTATTCTGCTGTGCTATTTATATTATTTTTTTTAAATAAATTCTCTGATTCAGACTTATAGAATTAAATGCATTGCGCTTGGAAAGGAAAGTGGATTATTTTGTAGAATCTTCATGTGATTAACTCATACATAAATATAAAAGTATATCCTACATTTTAGAATAATGAAATCGGAGAAAGCAAAAGTTAAAATCTCTGTACCTTTTTGTTTTTTTATCTTCTTTGTATTTTCAGCTATTACAAAATATACTGCTTCTGTATTTAATACGAGTATCTTTCATTTGGTTGGATATCTCAAATCTAGAATTCATTCATGACTGACATGTTGTGCTCATAATTTTGTTACAAGTATTTTGACTTGCATTGTCTGCCTGAGAATCACCAATCCTCTTGGCATTAATATCTAGTCCATTTAACATCATTATCATTGGTGGTCCAAAACCCAAGTGGCCAATTTGGATCTTATATCTAGCCAGAAAAGGAAAAGGAAATGATCGAGCAGATGGAGCCAAGAGACAATAATTTTTTTTGATAATAAAATAACTATTTTTATTATGAAATCTGATATTTTTGTAGGCTATTTTTCACCATACAAGGAATAATTACAACCACTAGCAAATGAAACTATTATATTCATTTGAGAAACATATGCTTCTTTATATGAGCTGTTTGCTTTGTTCACTAATCCCAGAGCAAACATCATTATTGTTGTAGTAAAACATATTTTTATTAAACAGTTGCAATTGGACCGACATTTGATGCTTTCAGGGCTTCAAATCTTGGCTCCTTGGCATGGAACTTCAACCCAGCATAGAGCTTCATGTAGTCTTCAAACACAAATTTTGGGTACACCTGGCTTTTGTCCTCTGACTCTCTCTCCAACAATGCTGGTGCAGGGTAGATAACAGCATCACTGCCAGGGTTGTAGAATGAGGCTATGGACATTCTGGTTCCATCAGTTTGAGCAACCACACGGTGCTCCACACTCTTGTACTTACCATTGGTGATTACCTGTTTTCACCACAATTAAATGTTTGATAAGAATCATGATCTTCCATCTAACATAGCTTGTTTGGAAATGTCTATAACTCTATATCTTATATAATATGGCATATGTTTTTTGTAGGCAAATATTAGTAACCCTGATCCTTCAACTCCTTATATCCTTAATTCAAACCAGTTGAGCTAACTCACCCCGTATAATATGGCATATTATATATTGGGAAATAATTAAATATTTACCTCAAGCTGGTCACCAAGGTTAACAACAATGGAGTGGCGCATTGGGGGCACATCTACCCACTGGCCATCTTTGAGAAGCTGTAGGCCACTGACCTTGTCATCTTGGAAGAGAAGGATAATCCCACCTGCATCTGTATGAGCACGGAGACCCTTTACCAGGTCTGGCTTGGGGCATGGAGGGTAGTTTGCAACCTTGGTGCCAAAAGTTGGTCCCCTTGATCCATAAAAGGCCTTCTTGAGGTAACCCTTCTCTAGTCCAAGATTCTCACATAGCAAGTCTAATAGCTCCTCTGCTAGTTTCTCCAACCTCAAAGCAAAGTCCTTCATCACCTTCCTGCACCATTATCTCAAGTAATTTAGACTCTTGGGGAAGAGAAAATATACAGCACCAGTTCCAATTGTAAAATGCATAGGTCCATGTAGGGTTTCAAAATGTGCACAGCATCACGTGATGCTGCTTCAACATCTCGATTGTGACAGTCACCACAGCCATATCAGACCATGATTGTGGTCCGTATCAGTCACATCTGACTGACGGCCGCAACGTAACCGCAACCGTAATTTAAAAACTTGAAACATCATTATATGGACCTTGTAATTTTATATCATCTTTTGGTCATGATTCTAAAGGAAATAATGAAACAAAAAATCATTTATGGAGCAAGGTTGTTTTGTGCAATATTATATGTCATGCAATGTTTAATCTTGTAAAAGTTTGTTTTGTGCAATAACCTGTATTCATCACTGAGATCAGGGACCTCTGAGATGTTTGATTCAGGGAGGTGACGTAAGTGGAAGGTGCTCTCCCAGTCCATATCTTTGACCTCAGTTTGGACAGCCTCTAAGCCTTTGCTTGCCATTAATTCCTTGAACCTCTGTTCCATGCATTTCCTGTAGTGCTCTTTGGTCAACCTCTCCAGAGTGTCCATTAGGTCGTGGGGTATACCATGGTTGATGAGCTACAGTTTTGAAACCAAACAATAATTAACAAGAGATTATACGTAACAAGAAATTATAACCAGAAGAACTATTTGGAAGTTGGAAAACAATGTAGAAAATAATAAGGTAAGAAAAGTTTTTATTGGGTTATCGAGGTACCTCAAAGAATCCCCAGTTCTCACAAGCATCCTTGATTTGCTCCATGATGTCTTTTCTCTCCTCACCATTGAAGTTCTCCAAGCTGATGACTGGGAAGTTACTCATCTTTTCAAACTCAAACTCACTCTCTTTCTATCTGCTTCTTTCTCTTACTAGTGTAAGTTGCTTTATGCCTATTAGATTTTGGTGGGGTGGTATTTATAGGCTTTTGGGTTAGGAACAAGAGCATAGGGAAAAAAAGGGGAAAAAATAAAGTCTCATTTAGAAATTTCATGAATATACTTGAACACCTGGTACATGTAAGCCTATAGCTTATTTTTTCTCTCAGTTCCGTTGTTGAATTGTCATTCTACTTTGTGTAGGTTTGGACCCACTTAGTGGTGGCTGATTTCTCCTCTTGAAAATTTGACCAAGACCACAAAAGCTGCCATTACCGTCAATCATTCTCAAATTTCTTTTTCTTTTTCTTTGGTCATAAGAAGGTGATTTCTAAGAAGGAGCTAAGCAACTGCACTTCTTAAATCTAAATAGAGTATTCCGCTGACCAAAAAAAAAAAATCTAATAGCATTCGCCTTAAAAATATAATATGATTGAGGGAAAGCTTTGTCATCCTTATGATCTTATCAGGTTCAAGATATTAGTCTTCACAGTTCCGTGTGAAGGATATCCTGTGAAACAAAAAAAATTATAATATGACTAGAGCATACGTACTAATAGTAATGTGCATTAATTTTGATTAACATTTTCAGCTACATTAGGCATTTGTAGGGGAAGCTAACAATTTTTTTTTTAATGAATATATCCTATTCGGGATCCATTTTACTCCGTCAAGCAAGTTCATTCTTTATGGCGCATATGGACAAAAAAAAAAAAAAAAACAAATCCTAAAGTTGTGGTCCTTACTGAAAGCTTCCGTGTCATTCCTACCTATAATATTAGCCATTTGCTCATCATCAGATTTCATTAATGTTGCTTTATACATGTACCTTCTACAACTTTTTCAGAAGTGAAAATGGATGGGAAGATAGAACAATATAAGTAGCATTTTATTTTCTCCCCATTTTGCTGTAATGTTTAGTCAGCTAGAAGAAGAGAAGAGGATCATTCCATAATCTATACCGAATGTTTCTTAAATGCATTGTCCAAACCAGGATTTGGATAATTTTTTCATGATATCAGTGCTAATTACCGCTTGCTTTGAGCGATGAAAATGTTAACCATTGTACGTATCTCAGTTGAAATTATATGAATTACTAATCTGAACCGTTAGAGATTCTGGATCAAACCACTTTTTTTTTATGTAAATCTCTACGATTATTGGGATCTTTCCATTGTGAGGATGGCTAGCTTGTACACATAATATACAGTGTTAGATTCCATCATAAAACCAATTGGCCTCCCTAAGTAAAGTTGCCCAACCGGTATATAAATCACACCACAAGATTTGAGGTAGGCGATATGGGACTTCCAACACCCCTCCTCCACATTTGTCTATCAAAACAGGCGGTACACAGTAAATTTGACATAACAGGTGACAAACGATGAAGATGGACTCTTGGCTTCCATCATAAAACCAATTGGCCTTAAGTAAAGTACCCAACATGTATATAAACCACACACCCAGGATTTGAGGCAGGTGATATGTGACTTCCAATATATAGGTTAACTAATATTTTGGAATTCATATATTTTTGTTTGATTTTAAATATGTAATAATGTTTTTATAAATTACATTTTCTTCTTCCAGATTCCAGTGTCTTGAATAAGTACGAGTAACTCTATGAAACGGGGCAAATACAATAATTTCTTTCATCTAAATTTTAAAACACATAAACAAACTCTCCATAAAGTATTCAAATGTAAGTGTTTGAAATTAACTTCATTTCTAAAAAAAAAAAAAAAAAAAAATTAACTTCATTGTAAGGGTTAGTTTGTAACAGACAGCACTATGCTAAGCTTGTGCAACTATACTTTCACGTCAAAAATATCAAATTATTACCCCTAAAAAAATCCCAATATACATATCCTCCCCAATCAATTCTCAAATTACACATCATTTTATCCCTCTTTAAAAAGTTACCTTATGTAATGGGAGTTACTACTCCTCATAATATTCCTGTGTAGTTCTTTTTGGGCTTAGGCCCCTTATTTCACCAAAAAAAAGTTACCTTACTTAACTACTTTTTGTAGTTAACCTACTTAAATTTCAAAAGGTAATAAAGAGAAGTTAGAACTCAAAAGTCTAATTCCCTATAAAAACTGAAAAACAATATAGTAGTACAACGAAGTCGGCAACTCAAAAGCCGACTTTTCTATAAGAACTAAAAAAAGATAATGAAAGGATGTCGATTTTGCCATTGCTAACTTCCCAAAAGGGGGAAGAAAAGAATGTGTTGAAAGAAAGAAAATCAGGAGAAATATGTATTGTAGGAAATAATTATTTTTTGGTTATTTAAATATTTTTACCTATTTTTACCTCTAATGATTCCACAAATAGAATGAAAGGCATCCAATGAGTGTGAGTCAGTTGATTGCACAAGCTGTGCTTGTGGGGAGAACCTAAGTTCAAATCCCACCAAAAACATTTTTGGAAGGGGCGAATAACCTTAACTGTGACTAATTAAGCACCCGAACGGATATTAGTCTTAAAGCAGGTTTAAAGGATCTAAGCTTGTGGGGATACTCCGTCATTGAAGAATCAAATGCCCTAATTAAATTGAGTTTCAAACCAAAAAAAGATTGAAACACGTTATATCTGCTCATCTCACTCCGCCCCCAAATAATTGTATATATCATTATTCTTATTAATTATTAATATTATTATTAAATGATGATGATAATAATAATAATAATATCTGTAAAAATTGAATGGAGGGGCTTCTCTTACCATATGAGGGCAATATAAGATCGTGAGTCATGACATATGATGTGCTGGAGAACTTGCCAATAGGGACAAAAGTAGCAAGATGCAATGCATTCAGTCACCGTATTGCCTACTTTACTCAGCAATGAAATGAAAAATCTCTGGCAAAATTTATGTAAACTTTCTTAGTTGTTTGTGTTGCTGTTGTTTAATGAGGATATAATCAATATATGTGCATTATTTTTTAGAAATTTTAACATCTTTTTTGAAAATGATATATACATATGATACATAATTCACCGATATACATATATTATAGATACACATTGTAGTATTATTAGTATAGCAGTGGTTTGATTATTAGAGAATAATGCACATATTATGCTATTTTATTGAAGTTTCGTTCAAAATGTAAGCGAAACAAGAAGATCATTGATTTGATTTAAATTTCCATTTAAATAGCCCTGCTTATACCCCTTTTTTTTTCATGAAGAGTTAATCTGATTGTTTTTAGCTAGATTTTAATTGATACAAGTCACTTTTTAACACATACAATAAAGAACATGAAGGCAGGTATTGATTTTTTTTTTTTGTCTGACAAATAATTATAAATTAATCTTTATCAAATGAACTAGGTGGTGCAATCAACCCCACTTATACAATGAATTGTGTAATCATAATTTGACACAATTTTATATGTAATTGCATGTATAAATTCAAGTGGCTTCACAAAATATATTTCTGTTATATTCAGATCCAATTATATTTATAATCGTGTCAAATTACAATTCTAATTATAATTATTAATTTTCTCATTCCTATATTTAGGAGAATCCATGATCTGATAGGGGTAGCGGGAGATAAAACACCTCATCAACGTGTTTGGTCATACTCATACCCAAGGATATGATCAAATAATTGGTCCCATACGGTGGGTATCTTTTCGAAAATGTTATTTGTACAACCACTTTTGACAACCTACATCGTATGCTATACACATTACAGATACAGTTATTTTATTAGTATTTCATTTTATATTTTTTTATTTATTTTTGCCCCCTCATTCTCAGTCCTCTTTCTCTTTTTCCTTGACCACCAGTATCAGAACCGTGCGTGATACACCTACACAGCACCGCTGCCACAAGCCACCCATGACCCAGAGTTCGCCGCCACGCCTCACCGTCATCAGACCTGGAAACCGCTGCGTAACCGTAGCACGCGGTCCAGCACCTCCCCACGACCCAGAGTTCACAGCCGCGCCTCACCGTCATCAAACCCGGGAACCTCCGAATAACCGTAGCACGCCGTCCAGCACCTCCGTTCGCGCCCTCCGCCACGTCTCAGACCAGAACCCAATTCCCATTCCCCTTCTCTTTCCCACTTCCGATTTCCACTTCGTGCCTGGCCTATCGTGACTTTCTTTCTCCTTTCTCTCTTCATACAAAACCAGCAAGTGAAAACCAGTAAAAAATTAAAAGCAATGGCACTACCCAGAAATTTACATAATCTCCCAATTTTTTATCTCACTTATTGTTCTAGGTCACAAAAATATTTCACCCAAAACCCTCCCCCCTCTCTGTAGCAATTTGTTGTGAATTCAGAAAGCCTCCCTCTCTTTGCTTTATTACTGTGCCCATGAACGAAGCATGCAGCGGCAGAACGTGATGCGGCGGCGGAGGGTGATGCTTGACACGAGAGAAAAGGAAGGGTAGGGGTCGTCAGCCTGCTGCCGGTAGCGGTGGCGGTGCCGTTAACGAGAGGAATAAATAATTCTTTGACATCATTCATAGGCAACAAGAGTGATGAACGGCGGTAAAGAATAGGGGGGCACGATAACAAGAGCCAACTGAATTTTGGAGAAAGAAAAAGAAGGATACAACTGCAGTGGTGGCGTTAAACGAAAACAAAAACCAAAAAAAAAGAAAAGATTAAAGATAAATAAAAACTATATACGATGTAGCTACGGTGTATGTACTTGTAGTTGTCAAAATAACGGGACTCATCTTGAAAGGAACTGTTGACATGCATTTATGAGCCCGTTTTCCGTTGTTACCATTGTGTGTGTGGGCTGGGACAATAATTAAGGGAAAAAGACAAAAAGTCTAGGGCCTGTTGCTTTATTTTTCGGATTATAAAATTATTGTACAGTGGTTTTTATTTTGTTTCTTATTTTAAAAGATTTGTATAGTAAACAATAAAAACAGAAAAAAAATTGTTTTAAATGTTTTTTGTATAAAAATTTTTGAAAACAGGAAATAAAATGAAAAAAAGTGATAAATTTATAATTATTTCTGAAAACATTAAATGAAAACATGAACTAAAAATAAAATAAACAGACCCTAACTTTTATTAATAATTAAAAATTATATGAGGATGAAAAAAGCATATCAGAAGAATTAAAAGCTGGACTTGCACTCTATATAATCAACTATATAATCAACTTAATAGCATGTTTGGTTGAGCGTTACTGGTCTCAACGTGATTTTTGATATGCAACTTTCGGTTCCTTTTGCCTCATGCCCCTTGAGTTGCTATTTGGACGAGAGTCTAAACACCCACTTATTATACATTATATAATATAACACTTTTTTTTTAATATAATGAAGGGGGGGACTAATGGCTTGTTCGGTAACAGTAAATTATAGAGGAAAGAAAGAGGAAGGAGAGAAATAGAAAAGAGATTGTCATTTTGTATTCTTTGGTTAAGCAAAGAAGTAGAGAAGACTGAAGAGAGAAATAAAATTGGTGGGACCCACCCATTTTTTTCCTCTGCCCCCATGTGAAGAAAGAGGGGAGAAAGTATTCTTCTATTTGCATCTTCCAACTTTGCCCTTCTCATTGTCTCTCTCAAGAGGAATGATTTTTGTACAAGTGTCCCCTTTGTTTTTTGAGTGTATTTTTCGAGAAACGTGTATATAAAAAAGATAAAAAGTAAGTGAGAAATAGAGATAAATATATACGATGTCATATACAATATTCAAAATTTGTGTTCAAATAATATAACTCCTCTCTCAAACCATGCTGTAGAATGGAACTTACCACAAAGGCCAAAGGATGTTGGGCATAAAAGACATCCACAAATTTTGTGCTGTAGAATGGTAAGAGAAGATATCCAATACAATAGTGACCATTTTTGGGAGATAGAAAATACTGAAGTTATAATAATTAAGAAAAAAGAATAGAGGATTCTAGCACGAACTAGGTTGGGAGATATAAGGAAATGGAGAACAGATCGAACTTTGTTGAACACATTCATATGCGAAGATGCGTTGAGTAGAAACTTGCACAGGAGGATGGCAATATTAATTTTTTTTTATCAGTTTTCAAAGAATTTTTTTTTTTGATCAGTAGGAGGATGACAATCTACTTACTGTTTCTTCTCTCCTTCCAATTTACTTAAATTTAAGTTAAATGAATATTTAAGTAAAAATAATATTTTAAAATAATTTAATTAAATAAATATGTTTAATGATTTTTAAAATAAATTTATCATTAAAAATAATTCTTATTTTTTTTACAATAATAATTCTTAAAAAATAATTCTTATTTTTTAATCAATATATAATTTAAAATTAGAATGAAAATTATGATTAATTTTTTCAGGGGCATTATGGTATATTCAACCAAAACTCATTTTTCTTTCTTTTCATTTTCTATACAAGCAAACAAAGGGAGAGAGACAACTCACACCTCTCTCTTCACTTTATCTTCCTTTTCTCTTATACCAAATAATACAACAATCCACTCCATTTCTCATCAATTTCTTTCTCTCCTTTCTATTTAAGGAAACAAACCACTCTTTCTCTCAATCTATATATTTTTTGTTTATCCAAAAAAAATAAAAAAAAATTCTCCTCTCTCTTTCTTTCTTATTTCTTTCTTCTCATTTTTTTTTTATATGTCCAACCAAACAGAGTGTAACTAACAGCTACTGACCTTAACGGAGAAATCCCTAAAAGGTCCTCTAACAAAATCTTACCATACCTATTAGGATTTAGGAGGTTTGTACAACACTGTAGTTATTAACTTATTATAATTATATAATATACATAAACATATAGGATCCATTTTTTATTTTGACACTGAGTGTTTTGTCAAAAAAAATAAATAATAATTTGATAGAATTGAATTTAAAAGAATTGTTTTTTAAAAAAGTGAGGTTAAAAAAATTGATTTGTGTTTGGTAATGATATTTTAAAAATGAGTTTAGAAGAAATGATTTTGCTTGGATGATAAAGCAAAATTAATTTTGAAGTGTAAATAAGCGAATTTTGTGAGTTTCACATCTAGAATCAATTATTTAAAAAAGAAAAGAAAAATTATTGCTTATCTTAAAATCAATTCTACCAACTCTAGAATTGATTATTTCTAAAGTATTTTGTTAGTTTAACACTCTAGTTACTATAGCAACTGAAGTTTGGGGTGTCAAAAGCTTGTTTGGAAGCAAACCAAACAGACACATAATCTATTACATAACAAGATTTTTTATTTTATTTTTTTACTGGACTAGAAACAAGATTTATTCGGCCTTAATCACTGAGACAATATATTTATGATTTTTTAGGAAACAAAATAATTAGTTGATAATTTATGGTGATGTAAAGAAGAGAGACGTAGAAAAAAAAATTATTCGACTATTAATTTAAAAATGATATAATATACAAATATACCTTAATTAATTTTATTTAATATTTTTCAATGTCATTTAGGATTTAACTCATATGCACTATGTTAGTTAAATACTTTTTTATACTATACATTAATCTGTTACTAAAAAGTTGTTATGTTACAAAATATATACTATACATTAATAATGTATTCTTTTATTATTGAAATTTGGTTTCAGGTAGTGAAAACCAAAAAGCTTATAACTTACAAGTAAAGAAAAGTTAAAATACTTTAATAAAACAAATGCATATTTTAGAATAATCTAAGATGAAAACATCGGAGGCACAAAATGTAGCTTCTTCTTATAATTATAAGGTATAAGTGAAATAAATTAGGATGAAACCTGAGTACACTTTTTTCGAGCAGTTGTGATGCTATTATCCAATAAAATTTTAACATGAACTCAAAAAATTATACATAAGTTTTATCCAATAACCAATTACTGATAGAAAAAGTTATAGAAAAAGTGGACAAAAATTACTTATTTTTAGATTTTTTTTATACAGAAAAATTATAGATATGAAAAATTAGATATATAAACATAAAAGAAATTAATATTGCCAGAAAAATTGTCTACATTTCAGTAAATAAATATTAATAATAATAATAATACAACAATTAAATTAAAATGGTCCATGAATTTCTATTATATAATATATATGATAAAACAATTAAAAGGGAAACAATTGGGGTGAATATAACATACAGAGGCCAGCTTTTGTCATTCACCCTAAATTGGTTTATCAACTATTTTTCTCAAAATATATTTTTACAATTATTATCACTAAACTTTTTATAACCCATAGCAATAAGCCCATGAGTAACTAAATTATTGTCAGACACACGATAATGCATCAATCGTGGCTTCCTTCTGATGGTTTAGAAGGATGGTGATGATGATGCCATCAGCATGGAAAGACCATTTTGCAGCGATACGTACATGTTTGATGATTTGACAAAAACAAAAAATTATTATCAGTGTTTTTAAATTAAATGTTGATGATTTGACAAAAAATTATTTAAACCTGCAAAACGTTAAACTGGCTGCCATTAGAATTAGAGCAATGCCAATAACAAAAGTTGTTGGCGATGGCTACCAATTTGTGTCTTTTCTTAATACGGTACGTGTTTGAACGAATATTTATTCTCCTTCAACTTCTTGATTAGATTGTTTAACTCCGTTTTATGTATGCTTCTACGTGTGTGTTTGGTTTCAAGTTAGAAACCACCATAATTGATTCTAGCTTCCGTTAAACATGATTTTAATAAAAATAAGGTGTTTGGTTACTGTCAGGTAGAATTGATTTTGCCTCCAGAAGCGATTTTGACTAGAAGCTACAAAAAGTAGCTTTTGCATTGAATTAAAAATTTTACACTAAATTTTACATCAAACTTGATTTTAAAATAAAATCATCTAAACATATAAATCACTTCACTTCAAACTCAATTCTAATAAAATCAATTCTATTCAAAATCAATTTTATCAAACGCTTATCCAAACGCAACGTACGTTCAAGTCAGAAACGTGCACAACTTTGTTACTTGTTCAATATTTCCCCTAATAGTGTATTTGCTTAAAAAATATTTGAATAAGATCCTATTTTTTTTTTTATGTTGGACGTTTTGCTATTATTCTCAATTTAGTCTTCTCGTTCAATAGTGGCAGGTCTTCGCCAAAAGTGTAAGGGGAGCCATTAATCATTAACTAAAACGATTTACACAAAATTTATAATTAATTACATAATTTGGCTTTAAATCTGTCAATGCAAAGTTTTTTTTATTAATCATATTGGTTGACAGTGTGAAAAATATTTATCCTGACGGTACATAAAAATTAAATCCATATAATTTTGTATTTAATTGGTATTTATTATTAGTGTAAATATTTTTACACTGTCAACTAATTATAAATTGTCACATCATTAAAAATATTGGTCTCTTATCATATGATTGATTGACAGTATAAAAATATTTTACATTAACAATATACCAAAATTAAACGCAATGATTTTATCAAAATTTCAAAATAATATACATGATTAATGTTTTTGAAGTGAATATATTGAAGTTATACAATTTCTATCTTTATCTGAAGTTTTTTCCTTAAAAAATGCATGAATTTTTTATATGTTTAACCATTGTACCTTTTTTATATAACATCTAAAATTAATTACACAATAATTTTTTAAAGGGTACCATAATAATTATTTTATATTAAAAAATTTGATTAAAAAAAATGGGGGAGCCAGAGAGTGATGATCCGTAGATATCAGGTGTGAAACTTTTCTCTTACATCAATTTTCAGCCATTGATTTTGATTTGATCTAACAACTTAATAAAACTCAATCAGCTTTATTGAAGATATAGAATAATTATTAATTGTATTAATGTGAAGAGAAAAAAAATAGAATGTATTTGATGAGCGAAACTTTAAGTATCTTGAATTTAATTAAAATTATAATATTTATTTATCAAATATTATAGGTTTTGATTTATAAATAATTATTATTATTATTAATTAAAAATGGATATAATAATAGTTTAAAAAAATGCATATCCTGTTTCTTTATAATATTTTTCTGCATTTAAAATTTAATAAAAAACTTGCTAATTTTTTATTTTTTATGAATTATTTTTTAGAACTGCTAAATAATAAAATTAACTTTAGTTTTATATGTAGATATAACACAAATAAAAAATAACAAAAAATACTTTAATAATAAAAAATAATCTAAAAATAAAAATATATTCAAAATTTTAACATATTTAAATATTTAATAGTAAATAATTTTAAAAAAGTACTTAATTAATGTAATCTAACATCTAGAAATTAAAATATAAAACATTTTAATTTACACCATAAAAAAATAAAAGAAGAGCACAAAAATAACCATGTTTTTAACGAAAATTTAGGATATAAATACTGTATGTTAGTAAAAATTCAAGATATTATAATTTTAGGCAAAAAAATTTTGTACTTAAAAAAAATGATATGCATTTTTTTTAAACTATTCTTCTATCCATATTTAGTTAAAAAAAAATTAAGAATTATTTATTAATTAAAACCTAAAATATTTAATAAATTTTTGATTAAATTCAAGATATACTTAAAATCCCTCCTAATTAAATATATTCTACTTTTTCTCTTCACATTAATGCTACTCTTAATTATTTTCTCTCTTCAATAAAGTTGACAACTTTAAGGCGTTAAAATCAATGATTGAAAATTGGTGTAAGAGAAAAGTTTAACACCTGGTGTATATGTCAACGGATCCCGTCTCACAATATATATAAGGAACGTATTAGGTGAGAACTCGTGGTTATTGTGAGAAATAAGAACTATTAATTACAACCGTTAGATTGAAATTAACGACTCAGATTGTACACGCGACCTTTTAAAAATCCCATGTGATATTTAATTAGAAGGGTTAAAAATCCTGTGTGATCTTTAATTAAAAGGAAGAAAATCTTTAAGGTGATTTATCCTCTAAATTATGAAGTAAGTAAGAGAGTAGTCCTCACCATTAATTTGATAAGATATATAAAGCTTTTTCCGCTTTACTTTAAACACAGACTCACTTTAACCCTTTGTTTATTGACAGAGACTCACTTTAACCTTGAATGCTGAAAATAATGTAATGCACTAGAATTTGTTTCACATTTGAGTTCTCGTTCATCTAAAATGAGACGTCCCTCACTTTGTGGTGCAAATTAAAAATTAAAGCTTTTACCCCTGTGCTTATTAAAAAAAAAAAAAAAAAGCTTTTACCCCTGTTAAAAATTGATGTCACTTTATTATCTATGTATTTATCATCAGCACCACTATATAGATATTGTCTTTGCAGGTCAAGTCGAATCCGCTTACAGCCTTATCATCAAAATATATAATGCAATTAACAATATGCAAATCACAAAAATGATGATACAACTTGGTTCATATTCAAGTGACAATTTTAGGTCAGAGAGAGATATCGGCTATTTGATATGGGTAGTGCAATTTCTTTTGCAAATTACCAAAATGGTATAAGTTGAATTTTTTTTACCTGATTGGTGTAAGTCGTACATAACATATATGACTTCAAAGTTGTATATGCTGTGTATGACATGGTCAGACATAATGAGAAAAATTTTATTCACATGGTTTACTTAAAGGGAAATTAAAATAGAATTCTTTTGAATCACAAATATTTAGTGGATTTGTACCAACCAAATGTTTGGTTTGACCTATTTGCAAGGGAAAAATCGTCATCCCTATGAAAACAGAACGCGAGAGAAAAGTATATGGCATATATTGCATTTTCATGATAATGGAAAAATGGTAGCCATTCATGCACCAGCCCTTTCTTCTGGATCAAAAGAATAATATATAAAAGAAGTCATTTATTCTGGGGGTATTTCTTATTCACGTGTTTCATAGGCGAAATTTACGAATTTATTCAGGCAATTTGGTTTCGAATTAAATAGATGAACATACACGTGATAGCTAGGCACCAAGCATGGTTTGACGTTTGTATGTTGAATAAAGCCAAAGCCTCATGCTGATGACTGATGTACACAGTAGCATCCTATTTGGGTAAGCGGACAATTGGAAGAAGACATGTAAAACATAAACGAGAATATGGTGTTATATAACTATTAACAGGTTTAAGCACCATAAGTATTTACGCTACTGTAAGAGACCTTTGATTTTAGCATCCAATAATCCATTTTGTGATCTGTAAAAGGAAGCTAAGAGCAGTGTTTTCGCTAATAAATTGATCTATTTCAACTTTTTTGAAAAAAAATATTTATTTTGTTCTTATTTTTTAATGAAAAAAAGTGAAAAAAATTCGTCAAATTTATTACTTCTAAGGAAGAGACAACGTCATCATAACGTGTATGGAAAATTTTGGAGTAAACACCCTATTTATTCTCTGAAATTGTGAAGTAGTATCAACCTGGACCTTGAAATTTTCAAAAATCCAAAAGCATCCTAAATGATAAGTTAGTATCAATTTGGTTTCTCATTTTACTCACTTAATCTCAATTAAGTTCGTGACACTACTAACTTAAAATAAACTTAGTCCATACGGTTTCCAACGGAGGGATTAAGTTGATTACCGTTTTACAACATCATAGACTGATTTGGAATTTCGATAATTTCAATGATCAGGTTAATATTACTTCACAATTTCAGGGATAAAATAGGGTATTTACTCAAAAATTTTGTATAGCTACCGGTACGTAAATGTAGTTAAGTTTTAAATTTAATTATTTGAATAAACTTTCCACGATTTTTATAACGACGTTGGATCCATAATTTTATAACCCATGAGTGAAACATGTTTCTTGTACGCTTTACTTCTCACCAACTGAATAGAGTTCTAGTATTTGTATACAATATTTTTCAGATTTATTATTATATTTTTTATAAAAAATATTTTATAAAGTAGCAAGATATCCATATCCTTAATTTAATCTAAAATAAATTAAAATCTTAACTCACTAATAATCTAGAGTACTTGTCAAAAAAATACTCTAGAGTAGATATACCCTTATTTGCTCACTTTACACCCATATTCACTCTAAAAGAATCTTATCCTATTTTTTTTACAAATTAACACATTTGTGTGTGTCTGTTTGTGTAACAAATTAACACATTGTAACACATTAAAAAGAAGAAGAAAAAAAATACAATTTGTGTGTGTGTGTTTGTGTAAAAAATTGAAGTTGAAATCTTCAAAGTTGCTGGATTGAGCTACTCCTTTCATAGTTACCCACTTATCCTTATTTTTTATTATAGCTCCGATGATTTTAAAATATGTTATTAAATAATTAATCTTTTAGCATAGAGAAAAAAAAAGCTATTTAATATATTTAATTTTAAATAAATAAATAAATAAATAAATAAATATATATATATATAT
This sequence comes from Echinosophora koreensis, assembly GCA_035048595.1. NCBI lineage: Eukaryota > Viridiplantae > Streptophyta > Magnoliopsida > Fabales > Fabaceae > Echinosophora > Echinosophora koreensis. Next base: position 3,180,129 of record JAPCYP010000019.1, on the reverse strand, counting down.
ATATATATATATATATATATATATATATATATATATATATATATATATATATATATATATATATATATATATATATTGATTAATATTTTCTATAATAAAGAACTTCAAATTAGTATTCCATTAATGTTCTTTGCCACTTTATTAATTTAGTTGAGATACAAAGACACAAAAATAAAATGAACAAAAAATAATTAATTAGTTGTTGGTTTCTCGAGGTGTCAACTTATAAAAATACAAAATTTAATATTCTCTAGAATACAAATATTATAAAAGAAGAGAGTGGATTGACTTCTTTTTTATGATTTTTTTTTAATGATCGCGAGTGGATTAACTATTAACTAACTTATTTCAAAAATACGCTTCACCCCAATTAATGGATTCGCTATTAACTTTACACATTCTAATGTAATTTTTTTTAACAAGATAGGGTGGTTAACAAATTTAAATTCACAATAAAAAATCATAATTTTTTTTTTATTAAACTAGCCGCTGTGGTCACTCATTTCTTGTGTGAAATAATTTATATAAGGTAGTAAAATATATTAGGGTTAAATATGTTTTTTATTCCTATAAAATTTGTAAAATTTGATTTTGGTCTGTATAAAAATTTTATTTGTTTTTAGTCCCTACATTTAATAAAAGTAGTGTATTTTCAGTCCCTTACAAGGGATTAAAAACAAACAATTTTTGTATTTTTAAGGACTAAAAATGAATAAATTTTTTATAGAGACCAAAATAAAATTTTATCAATTTTATTGGGATAAAAACGTACTTAACCCAAATTATTATTATCATTATCATTATCATTATTATTATTATTATTATTATTATTATTATTATTAAGAAGGTTAAACTTGTCCAATTTTAAAAAAAATGAAATAAACTTTTATAAAAAAATAATAATTAAAATTACCTTATACAATGAGGTAACATCACATCGATGTCGGAGAGCCACCAATGATATTTTCATAAGGAAGTCACCGAATATTTTCACAAATTGAGATTTAGCCGCAGATAAGAAAGCCATCGAAGACCTTCAAAACAACTGAGATTTTATCGAAGTTTCACTTCTCTTCTTCCAAGCTCATCTCTACTTTTCCTTATACCAAGGAAAGAACTGGATGAGGATAAGTGTTTTTGGTTTCAAGTCATGAAGGTGCAGCTAGGTTGCAATTATGAATTTTAAAATTATTATAAAATTCTATTTCAATTTTTTTTAAAATGATTAAGTTTAACCTTCTCAATAACAACAACAACAACAACAACAATAATAATAATAAATTTTAGCCCCCTTATATAAATTATTTCACACACGACTGAGAAATCACCATAGTGGCTAACTTAATAAAAATCTATATGATTTTTTTATTGTAAATTTAAATTTGTTAATCACACTATATAGTTAAAAGGAATATTCCGTTATAGAATCTATTAAGTTAATGGTCAACAAATTAATTGGGGTGGAGTGTATTTTTTGAGATAAGTTTGGGGTAAAGTGTCTTTTAACCAAACTTTATGGGAGTGGAGTGTAATTTACCAAAAAATTATAGTTAAATTTTGATGTATTGATAATCTAAAAGACTTTTATACTGTAATTCTATAATTTGTCCACGCATCCATCAATATCTCTCGTTATTTCATTTAGGTGTGTTTATATACAAACGAATACACAAATAAATGAAAATCGATAGATCAAAAAAACAAAAAACGAACAAAACCGTTGTTTATTGAATTGGGTGAATTGCATATGGAACTCACTAAATAGAGTGAGTACCACAAAAAATTTATGATCTCACATATATGAAATTCATCCAATGACAAAAAATATGTTAAAGAGTGTTAAAAATTAGAATGTATTGGTAGCGCCACTCTTTACTACATATTTGTCCGATCGAGGACAATGTTCGGCCATCAAATGAAAATGCTACATATATATTATTTTTAGGATGTCTCACATTTTTTTTACGTGAAAGAATCAGAGTATAGTATATAAAAAATGAGATCACCTTCACCAAAAATAAAATGAGATCGACCAAAATGTAATCAAAAAATAAAAATTAATGTGAGATGCTGTGAATATAAATATGAATATATGAGTAGCACTATACCTCTACAATTCCCTGGAGTTCATTGTATAAAAAAAAAATTCCCTGGAGTTCAATAAGACGGAAAATATATTGATGCTTCGCCACGTGCTTATGCTACATATTAAAAGAAAAAGACCCGTTTATTTTAGATCTTGATGGAACTAATTTCGAAAGAATTGATTTTAAAAAATGTGAGTTCAAAAAAACTAATTTGTGTTTGGTGATGATATTTTAAAAGCGAGTTTATAAGAATGTGTTATGTTTGGATGATAAAGTAAAATCGTTTTTGAAGTGTAAATATAAGGAATATTGAAGGTCTCACATCTAGAATATCAATTAAAATTTTAATAATATTTGAAGTAAAACAAATTCAGGAAAGAATGTCGAATTGGAAGACAAAGAAAATTAAAAATAAATGTTGAGAAGAAAAAGGTCAATAAAAAGAAAATAGACCAGGTAGACAATCGTTAAAACAAAATTACAAAAAACAGAATCAATTTTTTCGTGACAAAGTTAACCAGATTTAGTATCGATACCGAACAAAACCTATTTTATTTATCTCTTTCGTGCAGAGTGAAAAAGCTTTGACACTTGACACTTGAGAAGAAGGAAGAAGATAGCGGAAAATGTTTTACACGACATTGTACGGAGTGATCTTAAAAAAGAAGCAAAGGTAGAATTTTATTAATTTTTCTTTCCACGTTCAGTACTAGTGCATGCAGTTATGTTCCAAAACAGCATAGCTTCAATATCAATTTTACTCCTCCTAATATAATATATTCTTCCGTGTCATGTAAATAAAGTGATCACATGGGGATAGTTGGAGTACCAGATTCGATAATCTTTGGTATAAAAATGCTTGCAACCGATGATGATGCGTTAGAACCATTCAAAAATTAATTAAGATATGGACTATATAGATTTCGGGGACGAAATTACCGAGGATAATTTCCCTGTTTTTCTTGAAAGGTACACATTTGAAGGTAGATGGCGTCGCGATAGCAACGATCCCGGTTCCTATCTCGACGCATGGGATGAGATTGTGAAGATATACTATAAATTCCCAAAGGCTCACACAACAATAATCAGCGAGTCCGAGGGCACTGCATTGCATGTGGCCGTAGATTTAAACAAAGAAACGTTTGTTGTCAAGCTTGTGAACGCGACCATCATGCATAACACGGTGGATAATGCTCTGAAAATGGTGAACGAGCATGGGGATACACCTCTGCATGTTGCAGCATCAAGGGGTTTTGCCAAAATATGTAAGTCCATCATAGCAGAGAATCAAGAGAGAATGTACTTGATGAGTTTGAAGAACAAGAGGGGTGAGACGCCTCTTTTTCAAGCTGCTATCAACTGGCAAAAGCAAGCCTTTGCTTATCTCTCTCACATTTCTAGAGACACTGTCGTTTTGGATGATCTTGTAAGGAATGATGAAGATAGTATTCTTCACTGTGCCATCGAGAGAGAATTTTTTGGTAACACGGTTTGCATTCATTAATTACTTTAGCTTTGCAGCAATTCAGAATATTCTTTGTAAGAGTAACGTTAAATTGAAAAATGAATGATTTTTGTACAACAAAATGAGACATCATACAGTGTCCCCTCTGTTTTTTTTTTGTGTGTATTTTCAAGAAGCGTATATATAAAGAAGATAAAAGTAAGTGAGAGATAGAGATAAACATATATGATATCATATATGGTGTCCAAAATTTGATGTTCAAATAATATAACTCAAATGGAAAACACTTTTTTAACACTGCATGACACAAATGATATTAATATATATAATTAATATTATCATATATTATATGTAAAATGAAGATTGATGGAGGGTAAATATAGTGTTGATAATAGGTGTTCAAATAAAAGAGTTAATGTTAACTTTGCAGGAATTTATCGAGTTTCAAGGATTGTTTTGTTTTGTTTTTTTTTTCTTCTTCTTGTATATCGGTTAGATTATGTATATATTCACCCTAACAATATTTTGCTTTTCTGCAACAGATTTGGCAGTAATAATAGTGCATCATTATGATTTCCTTAGCACACATATCAACAAGGAGGGATCCACTCCTCTCAAAGTGCTTGCAACTAAATCGGCTGCCTTCAGAAGTGGAATCAATCTTTCATGGTGGAAGAATTTCGTGTACAACTGTAAGTTATATTTAGAGTAGATGCTGATTTTGGTCCCTCAAATTTTTCGAGTAGCCCAGTTTGATCCCTAAAAAAAAAAAGAAGGATAATTTGATCCCCAAATTTTATTACGGGAGACATTCTGGTCCCCTCATGTACATCTAACTTATTAATGAGATTCCATTGAATAACTTAATTTATGGAACAACTATAATAAACGTTGTGTTTCAATTATTTATCAGGTAACAATTTAAAGTGAAAAAACATAGTAACTCAAAACACCACGACCGCATGTAAACTCTATTTACAGATTCGTCTTCTCTTGCTAAAGGTATACTTGTAAAACCATTGGAACCTGAAAGTACAATGATGTGGAATTTGTTAAGGATGGAGCAGTCTCGATCTGATAAAATGAATTTCCCAGAGAACTACGCCACGCTCTACGACTTGTTTTCCAGATCGTTAAATTTTTTATTAGGTATGTGGATATAGTTTCATGCTATTGCTATCTTTCTTCTTGTTTGTTCCTTTATCCTTTATTAGTACTTATATAAACTGAAACACGTTTTATATTCTGTCTTCGTAGCATCATAAATATATTGGTTCTCAAAAAGGGATAGCAATTTAACTTGAGCATAAATAAGGCTTGTGTAATATATATATTAAGCCTTGCTACTTGAGTAGCCTGTTGGTTTGAAACTTGTCTTTCAGCCTATAGGTACTCCGTTAGAGACTGGCACCCAGTAGGAAAAACAAATATTAAGCCTTGCTGGCTTGTAAAAACCCTTGTTTATGTATGGAAATGTATATGAGTAATGATGTCCACACATCCTTTTTTTTTTTTTTTTTGTATATAACCCTTTTTAATTATACAAACTTTATAATTATTGATTATTTACCGAATATTGTTTCCAACGCAAAATTATTTTAATTATTGTTTATAAAGTAAATGTAAAAAATATATGTGGATAAAAAAGATGCGATCTATGATTATTTTCCATTGCATATGTATGCACACTTATGACACCACTTAAGAAAGTTGAGCCGACCTTATCAAAATATGCCTAACCCTGGTTTTTGTTAGTTTCAATATGAATTCATATATTTTTATAACAAAATTGAACATCAACACTGTATTTAATTTTATACTCTCATTATATATATATATATATATATATATATATTCTTTCTTCATGTAATATCAATATTGAAAAACATTTCTCATACTGTGTCACTGTCACCATATATGATGTCAACCCATTGATGTTTAAAATATATTTCTGTTTCAATAAATAATTTAGTATTTATATTATTGTAGTTTAAAAATTAAAAGAAAGAGCACCAAAAGAAAAAAGAAAGAATTTTTTCAAGAGTTTAATTTGTATACACTGTCAATGTAAAGATTTTTATACAGACAACTCACCAGAAATAATGGAATTGATGATTTTTAAGGTGGTTAAGATAAGAATCAAGTATTTATAATGATGTATCAATTTCTAATTGGTTGACAATGTAATTTTTTTTAACACTATGAGCCTAATTACAAGTGAAGGCCTATAACCTATTTACAGGTGAAGGCTTATGACCTATTGACAGATAGAGACATATTTGAAGGTCTTGTTGATAATTGAGCTTTTAATTAAATAGGCTTTCAGGCCAGGCCAAACTTTAAAGTATGTCAGACTCGGACCATAAAAATTGGCTTATATCAAGTTATTAGGCCAGATATAGGCCTTGAGATTAGAATGCAGGTTAGACCCAGACTTATTAGGATCTAGCTCGGCCCCCTAATCGCCCACAAAATGTAGTTGGCACATGTAGATTTCTCAAAGTTTATTTCTTGTATATATATGGAGAGTATTCAAACGCCCTCTTTTGTTTGGCCAGGCTTATTGCCTTCGCAGCGTGACACAGAAAACCCACCAAGCAATGAACTCATCCAGTGCACAAAAGAAGGAGTTTGTCACTTAGTATCACCATCAGATCGTAAGGTTGGATTTTTGCCACCGAATTATGCTACCATTCAACAATTTGTCAAGTCTGCATACGTACATTTTCTTGGCCTTTCAGGAGTGGGTATGTATGCATGTGTTCTCCAAGTTTAATTTCTTGATCTATTAATTAAGTACTAGCTACTTCTTCAGTACTATTAATTGATCATCTTCCCCAAAATTGTTTAATTTATTATACTTTCGATCAGAGTTAAAGGCCGTAAAGAAGATGAAGCAGAGCCACAAATGGAGTAATCAACTCTTGAAAGCACTAATGCAAAGACCTTATTCAGCATTCACCGGAGCTGGGGGTCTACCAGACCCAACTGTTACGTCTCTTACGAGCTTTGACGAAGATATGCTTAGGCAGCATATTCAATGGGAGCAAAGTAAGGAGAATCCATTTTTGGTTGCAGCGAGCAATGGCATAGTTGAAATGGTGAACGAAATTCTAAATCTAATACCAAATGCCATCCTCACTAACTCAAAGAAGGAAAATGTATTGCTGGTGGCAGTGAAACATAGGCAACCCCTTGTTGTTGAGACAATAAGAATGAGACTGAATGATACAATGGATATTTGGAATAACCTAATTCTAGGAGTGAATGAAGACGAGAATACTATGCTACACTTGGCAGCAAAGGCATTAAGCGAAGATAAACCTTGGCAGATGTCTGGTTCTGCCTTGCAAATGATGTGGGATATAACCTGGTTTCAGGTATATATATTTTCTTCATTAATTCTACATTTTTTTATTAGTTTCAATTAATTCAATATAATGTTACATTTTGTCACCTACTCGCCTTGATCTGTAGGTCTAAAATCTAATTGCCTTCTTTTCCATGAAAAACGAAAAGAACCTTAGACACTCGTGTAACTTGGACAAATTAAGTGGAAAATATCATAAATATTAAGAAATTATTAGCACAGATTAAACTACAATTTGCCTTATATGTTAGTGTAGTTTTTTACACATTAAAAAAAGGGGGGAAATTACACTAATCTCCATATTAATGTTTGATTTAATTACATCTGACACCTTTTATTTCATTATGATTGATCGATGGTCTAAAAAATTAAACTCTTTTAATAGATATGTATGTGATATAGTCTGTCATGGTGTGTGCTTGAATTTGAACAGAAGAGAACTCTGTATTTTAAGTTCAGTTATTGTATACTATTATTTAAAAACAAGGGAACATAACCATGTGTTGATACTCTTGTATGTACTCTACCTTGGAGCAGTATATTAAAAGCTTTGTGCCGGAGCACTTCTATTTTAGATGCAATAAAGCTAACAAAACTGCTGCGGAAATCTTCCGGGAATCACATAAAAATCTTGTAAAAGATAGTGCTGAGTGGCTCAAGGATACATCCGAATCTTGCTCTGTTGTGGCTGCGCTCGTTGCTGGTGTTTCCTTTGCTACAGCCAGTGCTGTCCCTGGTGACTACAATGATGAAGGCATACCAAGATTAGAAGGCTACTCTGCGTTTGATGTATTCGCTATTTCCGCGCTTATTGGACTTTGTTTCTCCGTCACTGGACTCATAATGTTCCTGTGTATACTCACTTCTCGAAAAGAAGCCAGGGATTTTCGAAGAGATTTGCCGATAAAAATTCTTCTCGGCCTGAGTTCTATATTCGTATCCATTGCTGCTATGTTTGTTTCTTTCTGCACTGGCCATGTTTTTCTGCTTAATGGCAAATACAGGAAGTTACTGATCCCCATTTATGCAGCCACTTCCTTCCCTGTCACTTTGTATGCCATAGCACAGTTTCCATTATACATTGATATTCTAGCAGGTATTTTTACTAAGGTGCCGATGGCGAGAGACAAAGGAGACAAATTATAGGTGCTTCTACCATATCAATGTTGGAATATACTACTTGAATCAGTATGGTATTTGTTTCATGTGTAGTATTTACCATTTACCACATGATCTAGCTACCTGAAAAGGCTTCTGGTTTGTTGCTATTTTGTGCTACTGTTAGTTGTGTTGTTATGTTTGAGTGGAGTGTGTCATATTATGAGCTTTTGCAAAACTTTTGAGATGTTGCCTTTTTATGTGTTGTGGTTTTGTGCTGTTCCGTTTGTATGTAAGCAGAGAAGTTTCTACATATTTGTGTAATAATACATTTTGATTTCAACTTAGCATTATGGTGTGTATTTAATTTTTGTGTCACATGTCATATTATAGCTGGGTTGGTCAAGCGCAATAAGAGAGTATGTGGATATTTTGTTTAAGAAGATTTTCTTGAATTGCTCTCCATTTTACCATATATCTTTTAACTATCTTCTAAGCGCTTTTTTGCCTAATCAACGGGAAAACAGTGACCTTCATTAGTAGAATATAACATTTCCCTCAACTAAATGACTATGGTTATACTTAGTAAAATGAACTTTAATTTAAAAGAATAAATGTGGAAGGAATTAAAAGAATTGAGGTTAAAATAATTAATTTGCATTTAGGAATATTCTTTCAAAATTTATTTTGAAATGATTGATTTTGTTTTGTTTTGATTTCACATAGTAGAATCACTTCTAAACATGATATGTTAGTGTATGCTAGAGCATGCAGTTGTAATATAGGACTGCACACAGCAGATCCTATTTCATATAGATAGTTATGCTTAGCTGTATTCAGTTATGTTGTTAGAGCTGATTACATGCCTAAGCTTCAACTATATATACATAGCTACACTATATCAAAAATATCAATTAATACAATTCAGATTTACTCTATCCTTTCTCTTCTCTTTCTAATATGGTATCAGAGTTATCTTAGATCCATTGTTAGGTCACCCACCATGCTATTCACGCACCAAGCCTAATAGTGCTGAGCGTGAGGGGGTGTATTGGGAAAAACCCAAGTCCCACATTGACTAGAGATAGTATCTAGTAAGAGCTTATAAGTGGTGGGCAATCCTCATCCTATGAGCTAGCTTTTGAGATTGAGTTAGACCTAAAATCTAATATGATATTACTAAAACGAACATGACTTTCTTCATGTGAAAAAACATTTTTCACATTATAATTTATAACTATGCCTGATAATTGTTTACCTCTGCATAACAAATTAGAATACCTTTCAAAAAAAAAAAACAAATTAGAATATATTCGTTTAGGAATATTATTTCAAAATTTAGTTTGAAATAATTGATTTTAAATTCGATTTCACATAGTTTTTTTTATAAGCAATTTTTTTTAATATATAAATGAAGAGTACTTGAGGGTACCCCAACCCATACACAAAAATCACCATCTAATGTAAATCAAAGACTATCCTAAAGGGAGGATAGTATTTTCTTTACATAAGTTAGTGCCCAAAGACTAATCAAAATTAACCTAAACATTGAGAAAAACCATAACCAACCAAAAAGAATCCATCACAGCCACCACCAATACCAATAGTTTTTGTTCATATGATGATTAGAAGCATAGTTCAGATGATTTATCTATGATTAGTTGATTTCACATAGTAAAATCACTTCTAAACATGTTATCACTAAAAAGGATATATATATATATATATATATATATATATATATATATATATATATATATATATATATATATATATATATATATATATATATATATATATATATATATATATTTTCATGTGAAAAATCATTTAGGGCTTGATATAAGGACTGGAATGGAAAACAATGGTTTGGGTATGGTTTGCTTTTTTGGAACACTTTCCATCATCATATTACCAAAAGGGGAGGGGTGGGGAGGAAAAACAGAGGGGGGGAGGGGAGGGGTATTTAGGGACCAAAAAAAAAAGGAGGAAGGATGGTGGGGTGCCCATTTTGTGAGGTATGAAAATAATGTTGGGGAAGAAAGGTTTTAACACACACAAACAGAAGATAATTGATAAGCACTATTGAGAGAGTTTTGTTTTTCTGAATATGCACACTGTATATTCATTAATCTGAATTACCTCAATACATTGTAGCTCTATTTATAGGCTACCATACATTCCTTATTTGGACTCTCCTATCAACAACTATCTAACTTCAGTTACAAGGATATTAGCTAATTGTACTTAACTAACTAACTAACTCCTTCCTATCTACATTTAAATTTGCATTACAATTCAACATTTATATTTGCATTACAGAATAACACTTCCCCTTAATGCAAATTATCTAAGGAAACAACACCTAGCATTTCCCTTAGCTTTCTAAAACGATCAGCCTTCACTGCCTTGGTTAGAACATCAGCTATTTGAAGTTCTGTACAACAATACACCAGCTTGATCCTTTCCTTGTTCACCTGGTCCCTTAAGAAGTGGAATCTTGTTTCAACTTGCTCCTGCCGTGTGCAACTGGATTCTTTGCTAGACTTATGGAAGATTTGTTGTCAACAAAGAGTTGAACTGGCTTCTTGCAACTGACCTGCATTTCATCTAGCAAGGATTCCAGCCAAAGAGCTTGACAAGCTGCATTAGAGGCTGCTATATACTCTGCTTCACATGAAGAGAGGGCCACCACATTCTGTTTTCGAGAGCTCCAGGAAATTGGACTATTCTGGAACTTAAACAAATAGCCTGAGGTGCTTTTTCTTTCAATTTTATCACCACACCAATCTGAATCTGACCAAGCTTCAAGTACTTCCTTATTCTGTCCTGCTCCTTTAGGAAATAGAACTCCATAGTTGATAGTTCCTTTCACATACCTCAATAGTCTTTTAGCTGCAGCCATGTGTGACACTCTAGGATCACTCATGAATCGACTGATCAAGCCAACACCATAGCAGATATCTGGCCTGCTGTTGCATAAGAACCTGAGGGAACCTACAATCTGCTTGTAGAGGGTGCTGTCAACACATTTCTCAGCTTCACCCTTCTGCAGCTTTACATTTGTCTCCACTGGAGTCATTGCCTCATTGCAATCCACCATGTGAAATCTCTTAAGAATTTATTGAGAGTACTTCCTCTGATGAAGAATAATGCCATTGCTAGTGTATTCTATCTCCATTCCTAGGAAATAAGTGAGGATTCCTAGGTCTGTCATCTCAAATTCCAAGTGCATACTCCTCTTGAATTTGTCAATTTCAGCTGAATCACTTCCTGTTACAAGTGGATCATCTACATAGAGACAAACTGGGATCAGGCCAGCACCATTTCTATTCTTCACATACACACCAAACTCCACAGAACACTTTGAAAATCCTTGTTTCAACAGAAATGCATCAATTCTTCTGTTCCAAGCCCGAGGGACTTGTTTCAAGCCATATAAGGCTTTATGGAGCTTATACACTTTATTTTCATTCCCTTTAACCTAAAAACCAGGTGGTTGTAGTACATAAACTTCCTCTTCTAGTGGACCATTGAGGAATGCAGATTTTACATCCATTTGGAACAATGGCCACCCTTTTGAGCTTGCAATAGCAATGACAAGCCTTATTGTTTCAACCCTTGCCACTGGTGCAAATACTTCAGTATAATCCACTCCAGCTCTCTGCAAAAATCCCTTTGCCACTAATCTGGCCTTGTGCTTAGCTATTGAACCATCTGGCTTCAATTTCACCTTGAAAATCCACTTGACAGCAATTGGTTTCTTGTCAGGTGGAAGATCTTTAAGCTCCTATGTATGGTTCCTTTCTATTGCATTCATCTCTTCCTTCATTGCATTCTGCCATACCTCTTCATTGATTGCTTGTTCCCAGTTCAGTGGTTCTGTGTCTGCAAGGAAAGCAAGGTGAACTAATTCACCTTCTATTGTGATTTCCTGATCAGTGAACAGCTCATAGTCAACTAGTCTCCCAGGTGGTACTCTAGTCCTTTGTGGCCTGCTGCTTTGGCCCTGTTTAGTCTCAGCAATGTCTTCACTTAATTCAGTTAACTGATGATCTGAATCAAGTGAATGTAGAATACTTACTTTCATCCCACCATTGCTTTCTTTCCAATTCCAGGTTGCCTTCTCATCTATCACAACATCTCTGCTGATTACTACCTTCTTTAAGCATGGATTGTACAGTTTGTAGGCACCTGTGGGATGGTATCCTACTAGGACAATGGCTTCACTTTTATCATCTAGCTTTCTCCTCTTTTGGTCAGGAATGTGTCTAAAGCATAAGGATCCAAAGATCCTCAAGTGATCAACTCTAGGCTTACTTCCTGTCCAAGCTTCTTCTGGAGTCACATTCTCCATTCTTTTACTGGGGCATCTATTAAGGACATAAGCTGCAGTAGACACAGCTTCACCCCAATAACACTGTGGCATCTCCTTTCCTTTCAGCATGCACCTTGCCATATTCATCAAAGTTCTATTTCTTCTTTCAGCAAGGCCATTGTGTTGAGGTGTATAAGGAGCAGTTACCTCATGCACAATGCCTTGTTTTTCACAGAAATGCTCAAAATCCTTAGAATTGTATTCTCCTCCACCATCAGTTCTAAGAATTTTGATAGCTTTTCCACTTTGTCTTTCAACTAGGGCAGTAAACTTCTTGAACACATCAAATACTTCATGCTTTTCCTTAATCAAGTACAGCCATAATTTTCTAGTAAACTCATCTACAAAGGTTACAAAGTACCTGTTTCCACCAAGAGTTGGTGTCTCAATAGGGCCACAGACATCTGAGTGGACAACTCCCAAGGCATCAGTGGCTCTTGCTGGTGCAGACTTCTTGAATGCAGTTCTTGGTTGCTTGCTCATCAAGCATCCTTCACACACCTTTTCTGGCTGTTTGATTAGAGGAATTCCTTGCACCATATGCTTGTTGCCTAATTGGTTTAGACTTTTGAAGTTGAGATGTCCAAACCTGTAGTGCCACAACCAGTTTTCATCTCCAATCACAGTGGTTGAGAGGCATTGAATTGTGGAAGCATTGAGATCATCCTTGAATGTTCTGTTCTTTGACAGTGGGGCTCTAACCACCAATCTCCTTTTTGTATCAAAGACTTCAATAAGGTTCTGCATCATCTTCATTATGAAGCCTTTTTCTAGCAATTGTCTAAGACTCAACAAATTGCTTTTCATTGAGGGAACATATAGTACATTAGTCACATATGCAGATCTTCCATCTCTTCTTTTGATCAGGATTTTGCCAATTCCCTCAGCTACTACTGTACTGTTATCTGCAAATCTGACTTTATTCTTGACACTTCAATCAAGGTCAATCAACCAATCTTTCTGACCTGTCATGTGATTAGAGCAACCTGTGTCAAGATACCAAGATGCATTGCTCTCTCCTTCTGTGTTGGTTGTCACCATCAACAGCACCTGATCAGAATCTGAGCCATCATCCTAGGCAGCATATGCCTCATCATCATCTGATCTTGACCTTTCTGTCTTGTTGTTTCTGCATTCACTTGCAAAATGCCCCCATTTGTTACAGTTGAAACACTGAACCTTCTTTCTGTCAAACTTCTTCTTTCCACCTCTACCTCTGCCTGAGTTTCCTCCCCTTCTTCTATTATACTGCTCTCCTTGCTCAGCAGATGATGATTGATCCTAGCTAAAACAGTTGTTGTAGAACCACCACCTCTGTTGGATTTCACCTTACCTCCTCTTCCTTTCTTGCCTTTTCTTGAATCAGCACTCCATTTCTTGGTCATCTGAGCCTGCAAAGCCTGATCTGGATCTTTCACTCCAGATCTTTCATTCAATCTTTGCTCATAAGCCTCCAGAGAGTTTTGCAGCTCCTCTACCTTCATATTCTCCAAGTCCTTTGACTCTTCTATTGCCACCACTATATGATCGAATTTAGTGGTAAAAGTTCTCAGGACTTTCTCAACCATTTGCTGATCAGATACTGTATCTCCACTTGTCTTCATCGAGTTCACAAGCAGTTGTAGCCTATTGAAATACTCAGCAACTGATTCTTGTTCAAACATGGACAATAACTCGTATTGTCTTCTGAGAGACTGCAATCTTACTTTCTTGGTCTTCTCAGCACCTCCATAAGCCTTCTGCAAAATGTCCCAAGCCTCCTTGGCTGTTTTGGCTTTGGAGATCTTCTCAAAGTTGACAAGATCAACACATTGATGAAGAAAGCACTTAGCCTTGTAGTCTTTCTTCTTGGCAGCTGCCTCATCCCTCTCTGAAACACCTTCTTTCACGATCTCTAGGATTTCTTGGAAACCAAGAGTGGCTTCCATCCTTACAACCCAATGGTCGTAATTCTTGCCATCTAGAATTGGCAAAGTTGAAAGAAAGCTTCCATTACCACCATTTGATGAAGCCATGATCTCCTTCTTCTCCTACACAGGTCCCTGACCTTAAGCTCTTGATACCAATTTGTTGGGGAAGAAAGGTTTTAACACACACACACATAAGATAATTGATAAGCACTATTGAGAGAGAGTTTTGTTTTTCTGAATATGCACACTGTATATTCATCAATCTGAATTACCTCAATACATTGTAGCTCTATTTATAGGCTACCATACATTCCTTATTTGGACTCTCCTATCAACAACTAACTAACTTCAGTTACAAGTATATTAGCTAATTGTACTTAACTAACTAACTAACTAACTAACTCCTTCCTATCTACATTTACATTTGCATTACAATTCAACATTTATATTTGCATTACAGAATAACAAATAAAAGCCCGTTTCTTTATTGCAGGCTGCTGGTCTAACTAGTAATAGATGTAAGCACTACGTTGCTGATACAAATTTGGGCTTTTAAAATGGGTTCAATTGGGGTGTATTCTCCATGTTATTGTTGGTTATATATATAGGTGGCTGTGTAAATATTATAGACATGGGTTGAGTATCTCTTCTACTCATATTAATAAAATTGTGTATCTAAAAACATTATCTTTATGTCTCACATTTTTTTTTTACGTGAAAGAGTCAGAGTATATAGGTATATTGAGTTTGGCGCTGATCAGCTGAGGAATGATTCTTTACTTGATTAAGGGTGAAGGATGCACTTAGTTTTTCTTTCGATTTCTTTTAAACTAATAATTTTTTTTAAAAAAATAAAATAAGAAAAGAGCATTGCTTCCGAAAAAGTAATGATGTATATGGAAACCACTAGAGACACGTGATATATAAAGCTTCAACAGGAAACTAATAAAAAATATTTTTCGTACATCACATTTCTGTTATATCTTCTTTTATTACACCCAAAAGTTCTATTTTTGTTGCACCCTGTTTATTTTAAATTTTAATAAAATTGATTTTGAAAGAATTAATTTAAAAAATTTTGAAATTAAAAAATTGATTTATGTTTGATAATTATAGTTTAAAAGAGCATTTATGCATTTATGTCATTTTCAAACTACGCCACGATAGTCTAAAAGCACATCTCAAACTCATAAGCTACGGATTGTAGCTTCACTTTGGACGTACTTTTGAAAGTTTTCATTAAATAGGTCAAATCTGCAAAATTTTATTTTAACAGATTATACCTATGGATATCTAATTTATTTAAAATGTGATAAGCATGATCACTAATATAATATCGTGTCATTCAATGATTAGATTTGTTAAATTCATAATTAAAATAATGCAAAATATAATGTTCGGATTAGACTCCTTTAAAGTGTAAAGTAAGAAAGTAATTTATCTATATAAGTATACTTTAACTAATTAGAATATTTTATCCATAATATTTAATTATTAATACCGTCCTCCTCTTCCTTCTTCTCACAACACCTATTTTATTTATCTCTTTCTTGCCTTCTTCGCTAAGTGCACAGTGAAAAAGGTAATGACAGCTATGAATTAACACTTCAGAAAAGGGAGAAGATAGCAGAAAATGTACTTCTATACCCGACATATGGTAGTGAATCGAAAGAAGCAAGGTAGAGTTTTATTAATTTTTCTTTCCACATTCACTAGTACATGCAGTGCAGTTCCAATGCTCATCCAAAACAACCTAGCTTCAATATCAATTTTACTCCTAATACAATATATTCTTCCCGTGTCATGTAGATAAAGTGATCATACGGAAACAGTTGAAGTACCAGATGCGATAGAGTCTTTGGTATAAAAATACTTGCAACTGATCGATGATGATGCATTAGTATAGCATCAATTTACAAAAGTCTCTTCAAATATTTTCATTTTGACAAATTACTTAAGATATGTCTGGAGATCATGGCGTGGACGAAATGCCCTACCTTCCCAAGGATGACGTCACTGCTGATTATCTATCAATGTACACATTCGAAGGTAGATGGGAAAAGGTTGTCAAGATATACAATGAACTCCCAAAGGCTCACACCGCAACGATCAGCGACTCCGACGGCACTGCATTGCACGTCGCGGTAGATTTATACGAAGAAAAGTTTGTTGTCAAGCTTGTGAACGCGACCATCATGCATAAGACGGTGGATGATGCTCTTCGAATGGTGAACGAGCATGGGGATACACCTCTGCATGTTGCAGCATCAAGGGGTTTTGCCAAAATATGTAAGTCCATCATAGGAGAGAATCAAGAGAGAATGTACTTGATGAGTTTGAAGAACAAGAGGGGTGAGACGCCTCTTTTTCAAGCTGCTATCAACTGGCAAAAGCAAGCCTTTGCTTACCTCTCTCACATTTCTAGAGACACTGTCGTTTTGGCTGATCTTGTAAGGGATGATGGAGATAGTATTCTTCACTGTGCCATCGAGAGAGAATTCTTTGGTAAGACAGCATATACACATTTGAGTTTACTTAGTGAAAACCACCCATATATTGAAAGATTGAAAACAATGGCTAACAATTCTTTTAGAAGAAATTGATAAAAAATTTTGGCACTTTAGTATTTTTTATTTTCACTGATTATCTTTTATTAAACCATTCTAATAAGTATTATATATTTTTTTTTAATTTGTAATTTGCTAAATATTTTTTATTTAGTATTTTTATTTTATGTTTTGATAATTTTTTTCTAACTCTGTTTTTTGTGACATTTATTTTCATTATCATAATCGATTCGTCTCCATTAAGAATCACATATAATTTATCGTAAAACATATTGTATTCATGCATTACTGATGTTAAGGAATAGAAAAAGGAAAATTTTCATTGTCATTTAAATTCTTGAAAAATGTTATCTCTTATTTCCCAATGAAAACTTATATTTATCGAATTCCTTAACCAAATGGCACTGCTTCGAAACTTCCATAACAATATCTTGATGTTATGCAACAGATTTGGCAGTCATAATAGTGCATTATTATGATTTCCTTAGCACGCATATCAACAATGAGGGATTCACTCCTCTCAAAGTGCTTGCCACTAGACCGGCTGCCTTCAGAAGTGGAAGCAATCTTTCATGGTGGAAGACTTTCCTGTACCACTGTAAGTAATACTACGGATAAAAAAAGTAAAAAAATAAAGACCAAAACGTTATATTTGAATTCGAACATAATCTATTTTGTAATAAGTTTTGTTTATATGATACATAGAAACCCTCGATTAAAAAGAACCCCCCTTAGCTTGTTGTGTATTTTGATACCATTTCAATTTTCAAACAACAATCTAACTTTTATATTAAAGTATCTGACAACTACATCCATACTTCTTATTAATGAGATTTCATTGAATAACTTAATGGAACAACTATAATAAGCGTTGTGTTTCAATTATTTATCAGGTATGAACAATTTAAAGTGAAAAAACATATTGTAACTCAAACACCAAGACCACATGTAAAATTCTATTTACAGATTCTTTTTCTGTTGCTAAAGGTATACTTGTAGCACCATTGGAAGCTGAAAGTACAATGAAGTGGAATTTGAAAAAGATGGAGCAGTCTCGATCTGATAAAATGAATTTCCCAGAGAACTACGCCACGCTCTACGACTTGTTTTCCGGATCGTTAAGTTTTTTATTAGGTATGTGAATATAGTTTCATGCTGTTGCTAGCTTTCTTCTTGTTTGTTCCTTTTTGTTACTTTATTATTCTTTATTAATTATTAGTACTAAACTGGAACACGTTTTATATCCCGTCTTTGTAGCATCATATATATATATTGGTTATCAGAATGGGATAACAATTTAACTTGAGCATAAATAAAGAAGCTTGTGTAATAAAATATATCAAGCCATCCTCGCTTTTAAAAACCTTTGTTTATGGGTCTTGCCATCTTGAGGATGATGGCAGCTAGGTCTTGGGTTTTTCCAAAAGACTGGGCAGGTCTGATGTGTTTCGGCGCTTTGGGGAATGGGATAATTGTTGAAAAGGTTTTAAATTACGATTACCATCACAATTGCATTGCGGTCGTTACGGCCAGATGCAATCATATTGCAGCTAATGTGGTCTGTAATCACAGTGCAAAACAGTTGTGAGGGAGATGCTGCAGCCGCATCACGTGATGTAGTCTGCATTTTAAAACCATGGTTATTGGATTGGAAATAGCTTGGGATGATGGTTTCCTGCAGCTTATTGTTATGCACTTCATGTAGATTGTGAACATTTTGACTTGAGGTCACTGGAGAGCACGACATGTAGTTGGCACAAGTAGGGTTCTCAAAGTTTATTTCTAATTATGGAGAGTATTCAAACGCCCTCTTTTTTTGGTCAGGCAACAAACCACCTTCGGAAAAGAAGCAGCGTGACACAGAAAACCCACCAAGGGATGAACAGAGCAACTGCACAAATATTGGAGTTTGTGAGTTAGCATCAATAGATTATAAGGTTGGATTTCTGCCACCGAATTATGCTACCGTTCAACAATTTGTCAGGTCTGCATATGTACATATTCTTGGCCTTTCAGGAGTGGGTACGTATATTGTGTTCTCCAACTTAATTTCTTGATCTATTAATTAATTACTAGCTACTTCTTTAGTACTGTTAATTGATCATCTTCCCCAAAATTGTTTAATTTATTATACTTTCGATCAGAGTTAAAGGCCGTGAAGAAGATGAAGAAGAGCCACAAATGGAGTAATCAACTCTTGAAAGCACTAATGCAAAGACCTTATTCAGCATTCACCGGAGCTGGGGGTCTACCAGGAACAACTGATTCCAGCGTTGATGAAGATATGCTTAGGCAGCTTAGCGAATGGAAGCAAGGTACATACTATGTTATTTGAACACAAATTTTAGATACCATATTTGTTTATCTCTTTCTCTCATTTCTTTTTTATATTTTTTTATATACACACATTTCAAGAAAGCAAGAGACACCATATGTTGTTCCATATTTAGATATGTTCAAAAAAACATTTAACAAATTCAAATCGTATGCATATCATTTTAAAAGTAGTTACGATAAAACTTAAATATTTTTAGTGATATGATAATTTTTTTTCGATCTACTTCGAGGAGTATTCCACCGCTAGGGATGTAAATTTTACCCATACCCACGGATATCCGCGGATAATATCCGTAACGGAGAGAAAATGGATACCTTAATGGGTATACATGGATAAATTAGATGGATATTTTCTCTACCTGCTTATTAATGGGGCGGGGGTGGATATTATAGTATCCATACCCGTGGAGACCCGCTAAGGTGGAATTACTAAAATACCTTTACATATATAAACCAAATGCCCTATTTTTTTTTTTCAATATCCTTATTTTGTTTCTGAAATATTGCAGCCGCAGCTCCCAAACCCTATCATACCCAAGTCCTATGGATCATTGTTATGTATTATTGCTTCTGAATTAATGCTTATGTGTAAATGTTGTCAAGATAGGGGTGTTTGAATAAAAAAATTCGTCTAATATTCAATATTCTTATGAGGTGTTTGAATATCCATGGATATCCATGAATACCCACAAATATTGATAAATCTGTTTAAAACTCACAAGTTGGATACCCACACGGATATGGGGCGGGGACGGGTATGAAATTCATCCAATGTGGCGGGTAGTGGGGGGCTACTACCCATACCCACCCTGCCCCATTTACATCCCTACCCACCGCCAACCTGAGACGGGGACTAATCTCCCGCGGGAGTTTGTTCGGCACCTCGATGGGTGGCATCCCTCCCAGCTGAGGTTTTTTCCATACCCAAGGCTCGAACTCGAGACCTTGGTTAAGGGGCGAGAGGCCTTTAACCACTCACGCTGACCTCAGTTGGTAATGATATGATAATTTATGATTGATTTACAATATAAAAAATATTTACACTAACATTAAATAACAACTAAATCAATTTTATATTATTAAAAAATAAATTTGTGTTTAAAATATTTGGAGGACAAAGTGACATCTCCCGTATCTTTGTAAAATCCCATTTAAGTGTATCCATATTGTCCATTGAGCGTGTATATCCATTTTTAATAAAATTTGTTAAATTAAAAAATGCTGAATTACAAATAAAGTTAATGGATTGATTGAATGATAAATAAGAAATGGAAGCTAGTTAGTGCATCATATATTCTTGATATATACCATCCAATTCGTATTCAATGGAATTGCTTACTAATTCAATTTTAATGATTAAATTTTGAAGTTCCCTCTCTTTATCCCGGAACGTCAGCAACACAAGAAAACATCTCAACAGACACTCCAGGTATGTAGTGATAGATCGAAACAATGTATATAAAGAAGAACGGCAATTATCAAATTATATATACCTTTTCTTATAATTGGACTTTGCTTTGACAATAACTGACAGGTAAATCGGAGACGTTGGAAGAAGAAGAAGAAGAAGAAGAAGCAAAACTTCTAACGACGACAGTGACCGATACCAAAGAGGGGTCTGCATATAAAATTGACATCACAAAGAAGAGAGCCAAATCTGAGAATAAAATTGACCCAAAGGAGACACCATTTTTGGTTGCAGCAAGCAATGGCATAGTTGAAATGGTGAACGAAATTCTAAATCTAATACCAAGTGCCATCCATAACACTAACTCACAGAAGGAAAATGTATTGCTTATGGCAGTGATAAATAGGCAACCTCTTGTTGTTGAGACAATAAGAACGAGAATGAAAGATAAAAAGGAAGTTTGGAATAACCTAATTCTAGGAGTGGATGAGGATGAGAATACCATGTTGCATTTGGCAGCAAAGGCATTAAGCGAAGATAAGCCTTGGCAGATGTCTGGTTCTGCCTTGCAAATGATGTGGGATATAACCTGGTTTCAGGTATATATATTTCTTCATTAATTCTACTTTTTTGTTAGTTTTAATTGATTATATATAATATAATATTACATTTTGCCACCTACGCGCCTTGATCTGTAGGTCTAAATTCTAATTGCCTTCTTTTCCATGAAAAATGAAAAGAACCTTAGACACTCATGTAATTCGACAAATTAAGTGGAAAATATCATAAATATTAAGAAATTATCAGCACAGATTAAACTACAATTGGCCTTATATGTTCGTGTAGTTATTTACACATTAAAAAAGGGGGCAAATTGCACTGATCTCCGTTGATGTTTGATTTAGTTACATCTGATACTAGTCTTATTTCAAAAACTATATTTACCTCCTCTTAGGGAAGGTTAGTATAATTTCTATCATCATACCTCTATGAGAGGCAATTGTAATGATAACATAAACTTAGAGGGAGGATGATCTAATTTCTTAGGCATGAAGGGGGGACAGTGTAATTTTGCTAAAAAATTGCCACAATGCAATATATTTGACAAAAATGTCTTTTGAAAACCTAGCATAAACACTCGTATAGGACATCATATGTTGATGTGAGTCTTGTTAAGTATTTTATATTTTATATATGTTATACTAAAATAAAAGTAATTTTCTCAAGTATTTGTATGATGTCAGATATGTCTGTCATTGTGTGTGTTCAAACAGAACACAACTCTATATTTGAAGTTAGTTATTGTCTATTGTCTACTATTTAAAAACAAGTGACATAACATATAACCATGTGTTGATACTTTTATTCTACCTTGGAGCAGTATATTAAAAGCCTTGTGCCGCAGCACTTCTATTTTAGAAGCAATAAACATACGAAAACCGCTGGGGAAATCTTCCAGGAATCACATAAAGAACTTGTAAAAGATAGTGGGGAGTGGCTCAAGGATACATCCGAATCTTGCTCTGTTGTGGCTGCACTTGTTGCTGGTGTTTCCTTTGCTACGGCCAGTGCTGTTCCTGGTGACTACAACGATGAAGGTAAACCTACATTAGAAGGCTACTCCGCATTCGATGTATTCGCTATTTCCTCGCTTATTGGACTTTGCTTCTCCGTCACTGGACTCATAATGTTCCTTTCTATACTCACCTCTCGAAAAGAAGCCAAGGATTTTCGAAGAGATTTGCCAATAAAACTCCTTCTCGGCTTGAGTTCTATATTCGTATCCATTGCTGCCATGTTTGTTTCTTTCTGCACTGGTCATGTTTTCCTGCTTAATAGCAAGTACAGGACGTTACTAATCCCCATTTATGCAGCCACTTCATTCCCTGTGACTTTGTATGCCATAGCACAGTTTCCATTATACATTGATCTTCTAGCAGGCATTTTAACTAAGGTGCCGATGGGAAGTGACAAAGGAGACAAATTATAGGTGCTTCTACCATATTATTGTTGGAATATGCTACTTGAATCAGTGTGATATTAGATTCATGAGTAGTATTTACCATATGAGCTATGTGAAAAGGCCTTTGGTTTGTTGCTATTTTGTGCTACTGTTGGTTGTGCTGTTATGTACTTATGGTTGTGTGAATTGGTTTCTGCTTATTCTCGGTGTAATACATCAAATATTTTTTGTTCCAACTTAAAGTGGGAGAGTGTAATAATCATGTATTATGAGCTTTGGCAAAACTTTTGAGTTATTGCCTTTTTATGTGTGTTGGTTTTGTGCTGTTATGTTTGTATGTAAGCAGAGAAGTTTCTGCATATTTGTGTAATAATACATTTTGTTTCAACTTAGCGAGATGGTGTGTATTTAATTTCTTGGTTAAGCGCTTCTTTGCCTAATCAGTAGGAAAACAGTGACCTTCATCAATAGAACATTTCCCTCATCTTAATGAATATGGTTATATATTTTATTTTTATTTTTGTTTAGGAAATAAGATAACGTTCATGTTTCCTACTGTTGGTGGAAGACCATTATGGTTAAAAATATTGTTGGTAACTTTAATCCTTGAATGTTTGAATGTAGGACCTGAACTTCGCAATATAAATATGCTTTCATGGTGTTTTAGCTTAGAGCTTTTTCCCTTTTTTTAGCAACAAGCCACAAATCCATTTTAATATCATTTTGGTGTAGTTTCAGTTTCAAAATTCAAAGGATCATAGTCATTGCAGCCAGCTCTATTCGGAAATTTAATAGACCCAACAAAGATAAGAAAGAAAAGAACAACAAAAATATCATATTATTGGAATATTTGGTTATTTACTAAAATACAAGCAATTGGTAATCAAATAACCCACTATATTAAGAATTTGCATAACTAAGAAACCAATATTTCCTGGCTTAACCAAGAAACCATATCAATTAAATTTCTTCATGCAGTAGAACGGCTCCAATTTGAAGTTAGAAGTAATCTAATATGAATCCACAGCCTTCATTGCTTGAAACCTTGGCTCCTTGGCCTGGAACTTCAGGGTGGCATAGAGCCTCATGTAGTCTTCAAACACAAATTTTGGATAAACCTGGCTTTTCTCCTCTGCCTCTTTCTCCAACAATACTGGTGCAGGGTAGATAACAGCATCGCTGCCAGGGTTGTAGAATGAGGCTATGGACATTCTGGTACCATCAGCTTGAGCAATCACACGGTGCTCCACACTCTTGTACTTCCCATTAGTAATTACCTGTTTCCACCGAAAATGTTGGATAAGAATTAAATTATTCATAACCTCAATTGAGGAGTGTTATGCATTAGGCATATTAGTCGAAAGAATTTACCTCAAGCTGGTCACCAAGGTTAACAACAATGGAGTGGCGCATTGGGGGCACATCCACCCACTGGCCATCTTTGAGAAGCTGCAGGCCACTGACCTTGTCATCTTGCAAGAGAAGTATAATCCCACCGGCATCGGTATGGGCACGAAGACCCTTTACCAGTTCTGGGTTGGGACAAGGAGGGTAGTTAGCAACCTTTGTGCCAAAAGTTGGACCCTTTGATCCATACAAGGCCTTCTTGAGGTAGCCCTTCTCTAATCCAAGATATTCACATAACAGGTCTAGCAGCTCCTCTGCTAGTTTCTCCAACTTTTGTGCAAATTCCTTCATGGCCTTCCTGCATTAGCATTATTTATTACCTCAACCAGTTCAGATTATGTCTTGTTTGTGTAGGCAATATGGAATGTATCAAATTTATTAATTTGTCAACCAGATCACAAATTTAGATACAGCATCTTTTTGTAACATTTGATAATTTAATTCTTTATATTATATTATGTTATATGCTATCAATAATATGTCAATGCCATGCATATGCATATTTAGTTTTCAATTTGTCTAACCTGTACTCTTGGCTGAGATCAGGGATTTCAGAGATGTTGGACTCTGGGAGATGGCGCAAGAAGAAGGTGCTCTCCCAGTCCATGTCCTTAACTTCAGCTTGGACACCCTCTAAGCCCTTGCTTGCCATTACCTCCTTGAACCTCTGCTCCATGCATTTCTTATAATGCTCTTTTGTTAACCTTTCCACAGTATCCAAGAGTTCATGGGGTATTCCATGATTCACCAACTACAATAAAAGCAATATTATGATTAGTGTAGTTAAAATGAAAAAACATGAGGAAAATACTAATGACAAAGCTTTGTTAGTAGTTTGGTGGGGTACCTCAAAAAATCCCCAGTTCTCACAAGCATCGTTAATTTTGTTGAGGATAGCCTTCCTCTCTTCACCATTCACATTCTCCAAGTTGATCACAGGGAAGTTCTCCATTTCTCACACTTTTTTTCTTTCTCTTGTCACTGTGAGTAATCTTAATTTGTTTGTCTATGCAGATTAGGAAGGTATGCGTGTGCTATTTATAGGAATTCAAAGGGTACAGTAGGACACGAGGACAAAAAGACTCTAGACATATGAAAAATATTTCAGTTAGTATTTGACTTATGAATCATGATATGCATGCTTAATTACTAATTAGGCTGGTATACCAAGATCAATTTGCGTGATTGGATTGTCTACTTTGGAATGGGTTGGACTAATTTGGAAGCTGCCACAACCTTTCAAGCTTTTACCCTTAACTTGTTTTATGTTGAAGTTTCAGACAGTGATTTCTTAGAAAGTGGCACGAGCTAATGCAAATAGCATCTACCATTTGAGCCTACTATTAGCCTCTGAATTGTAAAATTTGTATGGTATTGAAAGATAAAAATTCAAATAGCAATCATACATGCACAAACCAAAACCATTTTGTGGAGGATATCGATTGGATTGGTGTGAAGATTTTTGGATCAAACCTTCTCATCAAAGAGTATGTTGGGTTGAGTCAAGAAAATTTTATCCTACAATTTGACCCAAATAAACCCGTTTAAGAATGAGTTAGGTTAGATCAAATCCGTTTATTCAATATATACTTTAAAAAAATTATTATATAAAATCAAAATGATAAATAAAAAATTCGTTAAGCATAATACGACTTAATTAAATACTACCTCTAGACTCAATTATAAGCAAAAAAGTACTTATATTTTTTGGACTCAAATATAAGCAAAAGTCAATTAATTCAACTCTATTTAATGTCAGTGTTCCAAAAGTCAAGACAATCAACCAATCCAACCAATTCTCCTTTTACTTTTTCAAGAGCATTGCACACTCCCGAGATAATTAAAGAGTAATTTAGTAATTGTAACTCATTTTTTTATACATAAATCAAGATAATTAAACTAAATTAACTAACTTCATTAATAAGTGTGAACTTAGTTAATTTTGCTTATAATTAAGTCCAGAGATAGTACCATAATACATGTCTCAAATAAATTATGAAAAAAAAAATATTGAATCAAGTTTTATCCGTCTTAGAGCCCGTTTGGATGGACTTGTTTTTTAGAAAAAGGACTTAGTTGTGAAATAAAAGTGCTTATACGAAAAATATGAGTGTTTGGATGGACTTTTGAGAAAAGCAAAAGCAGTGAAAAAAAAACCCATTTTGATACTTTTTTGAGATGCCACATTTTCTAATTTCTGAAAAAAAAAACAGATGCACTAGAAGAGACATATTGATGATGGATCATATTTTATTGGATAATAATATCTCTGTAACAAATTTCATAAAAACCCATTTTTTAAAATTCATCCAAATGCAAAAAGGCTTCTACTTATAATAATAGCTTCTGCTTCTACTTCTATATCATTGAAGCACTTTTTTTAAAACATATTCTTTGGTGAGACTTGAGAGTATAAAAGAGTAATGAATCTAATTAAGTTATTTTTAGTTATACAAAAACACAGCCTAATGTTTCGTTTTGACTGATATTTCCAAATTGGAATTCAACGGAACACCACACCAAAAGGTTGAATTCAACGTGGAATCACATCATCCCTCCTGGCGGATTAAAGTGTCGATTATTGTGAGAAATAATTGCAGTTGCATTTTTTTAGTTAAAAAGCACCCAGCTCTATCAAACTATAAGATAATTGAAAAATAAATATTTGTATTTTTTTGTCCTAGAAATTTTTGCAATTTAAAATTTAAAAATTCAATTGTTGAATTAAACAAACCATATAAATAGTAGTAATTTAACTCATCTTAATGTATGAAATATCTTTTTCTTTGAACCAAATGTATAAAAAAATCTTAATATGCACGATTTGATACACCAAGGCCTTGATTGCAAATTTGGATGGAAAGGAAAGTGAGGGAATCAAGGGGAGGGAAGGATGGAGAACGAGAGTATTATCTATCTATTTATTTGGGAGTGCATATTGTATTGGGGAAACGAAATGGAGAGTTCATGACATGCTATTACAAATTTACCCTTATTTGAAAAATTAACATAAGTAATATTATTAAAAAGTGAAAATTTTAAAAATGGATGATGGTAAATAAGTAATTTCAATTACTTTTCCTCCAAAATACCTCAAAGTGGGGGGAGCGAAAAAAGTGGGTTGAGGAGGAAAATAGATGATTTATTAGAATCCCTAAAACCTCTCCCTCCAATTAGTAGAACTCACAAGCAAGGAAGTGTAACACCCCGACTTTTCGCTGTTTTCTAATATCAGAAATTTATATAATTACGTTTATATTTTTATCTGAGACTTAGAAAATTATTTTAATTATTCCGAACCATAGTTATACTCTACTTGATGGTAGAGAGTTACGGTTAAAATTTAGGTTGAAAAGTCAGGCGGAACCCGGTCAGTGAATTTCACTGACAGTATAATTATACTGCTCAGATTACCTAATTTTAATCCATGAACGAGAAACTTAAGGTTTTTATTTAATTTCCTTCGATTTGGTATTTTTAAAAATATTTCGCTGTAAAACGCGAAAATAATATATTCTATCCAGCGTTATATTAATCGGGTAAGCGATGGAGCAGAATACGGGTTTTCCGGGAGCCGCTATTGGATAATACCAATGAGGCATATGAGATGACTCACCCATGTGAATGCATTTATGGTGCACATGGCTTCCTTATTACAATTTCTAAGGAAATTGCATTTAGGTCCTTAGACTTTTTCTATTTTGCAATTTGGTCCTTCAAAGTATTTGCACTTTGGTCCTTATGAAACTAGAATTCCTTGCTCTTTGGTCCCTATTTTCGCAGCCCCCACTCCTATAAATTCCCTCCATCACACTTCATTTCATTCCTATTGCCTTTTGTTCATAAAACACTTATAAGTTCTCTAGTATCATTTTGTGAAGCAAGTCTTTGATTCTTCACTTGTTTTGGATCTACAAGAGGTAAACCTTGTTCTCCTTGCTTAATCATCTTCATGTTCTTCAATAAATTTCATGATTCAATGCCTTGTTCATCCATGTTCTTCATTTTCCAATTTCTAGATCTAGAACTTTGAAAAAATCATAGTAAATCATAGAAAAATCCTAAAAATGTGAAACCAATTTCTATGATCCTAATATCATCTCTACTATCATTATCCAAGAGATTGTTGCAAACAAAATTTTCCTTCTCCTATTTCTAGACAAGGCCGAACCATGGGAAAAAAATGGGGGAGGAACTTTGTTCTTTTTTTTTAAAAGTGGTCATAGATCTTGTCTTGCTACTATGTGTTAAGGATAAATCCAAGTTCTTATGTCAAACTAATATTTCTTACTTTACTTTCATGTCTTGGCCGAATTTCATCATTTATGGATTTGGAAGTCTATGTTTCACTTTTTGTTGTTAAACATGCATTACAAAGACTTAAGAACTTAGGATCAGTAATCCAAGACTTAAGCAAATTTAGGAATTTTAGTCACAAAAACCCCTTGAGGCCGTGACCTAACCTTAGTATTTAGGTGATTGTATTTGCTTGTTTTGATTGGTTGATTGTGGTTTGTTGGAAGGATAAAGAATTGTGTCGCGTACGTGCGTCGACGATTTCCGGATTCGCGGCAAAGTTTTTGATCGAAAGCTAAGTTCTTCAAGAGGTAATAGGGGAATTCCTAAGGGATTTTCGGATGGCTATATGCTATCTGTTGTTGGTCTGTATTTTAGCTGTGGTTGTGGTGTTTTTGTGTAATTTGTCTTAAGTTGTGTTTATTTATTTGTGGTTAAGTGTTTATTTGCAGTTAAATGTTATAATGTTGTGGTGCATGATCTGTCTGGAAATAATTGTTATGATGTTGTTGATTGTGGTTTGAGAAGCCTGGCAGTGATCAGTGCTCAATTAATTAAACGAGATAAAAGTTTTAAGAAGCTTCATGAGTAATATTCAGTATTTAATTGAGAGGTATTGGAATATATTATGATTTAAATAATTATTGGAGAAAATAAAGCATTTTCGAAAATATTATTATATATTTTAATGATTTATTAGTGAAAAAGTAAACTATGAGTCACAGTAAGGACGTAACTGTGAAATTATTTTTGTACTGTTAATTTTTACGTAAGAAATTCCGTAATATTATAAAAAGTTATTTTATGAAATTAATCTTCGAAAATAACATAATCATGAATTTAGAAAATTATTTAAGGAGAAAAATATCAAATTTTGACTTAAACGTATTTTAAAACGTTAGACGGCAACTAGTTCTGAAAACACGGTTACAGAAAAGATTTTAGTATCAGATGATTTTATAAAAGAATTTTCCCTTTGAGATGATATTCCAGACACACGTTTTACGCAAACAGTGTAGACAGTGAGTTTGAACTTAGTACTCGAGATGTAGGAGAAATCGTGTTCTTGCAGTGTTTTGGAATTTTGGTCTTAATTTGGGTGTAGTTTTGGACTGCGTGTCCTATGGACTGCGTGTCCTAATTTCGGTGTAGTTTGGACTGCGTGTCCTAATTTTGGAGTAAATAATATTATTCAAAGTGAATACTGTTTTCTATTACCACGAACCTAAGCCCGAGGCATCGGTCTAGGGGTTTCGTGATTGAGCACTCGGACTTGAGGTCCTGTGTTATTAATGAAAGTGTTAAGATGTCTAAAATTATGGTTGGTCGTAAGCTTTTGAGCTTCGGCAAGGAAAAATTGAACACAAAGAAAAGTGTCAAGAACAAAATGTTTTACATGCATTTTAGGCAGACATGCCTGTTTGTTAATCATGATATCATGGCGATATTCATGAATCGACGTATCGTTGTGCCCTGGTTGGACAATGAAAAACCATATTCGGTGATCACTGCTCCTTAAATTGGACAGTGTGCTATGGTAACCATATTCGGTGATCACTGTGCCTTGTGTTGGACAGTGTGCTATGGTTTTGGCTTCGTGCCTTTTTTCCTGCGTGGCTATTGAGTTTGATCAACTCATCTCGAGGTTGGGGATATCTCATGAGATTAGGTAAAAGTTAGACGACGATTATTGAAGTGTACATGCATAGTTTTTCAAATGATGATATTTGGGGTGTGAAACCCATGGATAAACTATTTGCCTTATTATGAATGTTTATGGTGTTATAAACTTGTAGATATGTATATGTTTTCTTTTTGGTCACGCATGTAGTTATCGCGTTAAATCCATATATTGGTTTCTCACTCTTGCATGTTCTATTTCTGTTTTCTCTCCTTGGGCATATATTTATATTCGAGTCTAGATGAACCGCTCAAGGAATATGACTCCTACAAGAAGAAGAAGGCTGTTTAGTTCGGAGCATGCTGATGCTGTTTACTAATTTCATAGTGTCTGTTAGTTCCGACCAGCTTAGGTTTTGAGTTATATTATGTTTTGGAAGAACCTATACTTAGTAAGGTCTTGTGGTGTAAACGATTATGATGCAGTATAGAAGTGTGTTATATTTATATATCTTCATATTGGATGATGTTTACGTTGTTGTTGGATTGGTCGAAAAGAAAAGAAAAAGGAACAAATTTATCACCGTTTTGAGGAATGTTAACAGCTTAAGAAAATATTATTTTCCGAAAGCAACCAGCGAAATAAAGTTTTATTTTCTGCAATGGGTAACCATGTAATGACCCAGGGAGGGTGTTACAGGAAGAGTCTTTAATAAACCTCTCATTCACTTCCCTTCCCTCCAAAAAATAACTCACAAACAAAGCCTAAGAGTTGAGTTATTGCATTCTTTTGCAATTCAATTCTTGAATTAGTCAAATTATGTAAAAGTATCAATTTAACTCATCGTACATGTATAAACAAATCTTAATATACACGATTTGATAAATTTAAAGGGTTGATTTGTTTAAATCTAAATTGGGTTAAATATGTTTTTAGTCCCTCAAATTTTGGTGATGTTAGATTGTAGTCCCCCATTTCAAAAACACATTTTTTTTAGTTTCTAAATGCTAAAATATGCCAATTGTACTCCTCAAACGTACATTTTAGAATTACCCAAACGTACGTTTTAGTCCTGTTTGGGGAACACAACTGACACGTTTTAAAATCTGGGGTTAAAAGAATTATAACCAAACATCACTCAAATATGAGGAATTAAAAACATAAGGTCATACTAACAAGTGTCCTTAGGACACTCTTTAAGGAACTAAGAAAAGCAAGTTTTCATTGGAAAACCAAACATTTCACTTTTTCAAATGTTGAATACACCAATTCCCTATATAATTTTTATTTTTTTTTATTCCTTAACGAGTATCCTTAGGATACTTGTTAGCATTTTCCAAAAACATATTTAATACTTCTAAGTTATAGTGAGTATTTTCAACAATTGACTTGTAGTTGAAGGAATTTTCCATAGGTTTCAACTTTCAACCCAATTTCTCGCTTCCACAACACTACAGTGAAGTGGGACTTTTCTTTGCCTCCTTTTCTTGTTATGCGCTTGTGGAATTCCTCGACGACGCTTGAGATTGACCATACCGGTTTATCAGTTAGACCTAGAGTTAGGATATTAACAAAAATACACTGATTTCAGTGTAAAAATGAGGAATGGAGGTAGAAGTTAGAAATGTAAACACATATAAGGCGCTTAAATAGTAGGTGATCCCCCTAAACGTAAAATAAAAGATAATTATGAAGCCCAGCCCAATTAGTAAGTAGTTAGCTTCCTTAAATATATTAGCTATATGATCATTTGTATGAAAAAAATATTTTATTGAAAGAAGTTGTATGCACTTCAAAAATCTATCCACCTCAAGAGAGATGATCTCCTATTGTCAGCTTTAGGTTTAATGAACTTTTTGGTCCATAAAAAATAGGTGCATTATGATTTTAGTCCCTGTACTTTTTTTTCTTTGGTTTTGGTCCTTGCAAAATTAAAATTTTTGGTTTTAGTCCCTGCAGTCAGTTATCCTTCGTTAAGTGCTGATGTGGCTAACGGAGTGCCACGTCAGCAAATATGCCACATTGGCTGTTATGTATGAAAAATAAACTTTGGTTTTAACCCCTGAAAAGTGAGCACATTTTGGTCTTAGTCCCTATACCATTTTTCGTTGGTTTTGATCCCTGTAAATTTAAAACTTTTAATTTTAGACCTTGTCGTCAATGATACTCTGTTAAGTGCTGATGTGGCTAATAGAGAACCACATCAATATTGTCACATCAGCTTAATTATTATTATTTTCAGGCAAGCAGGCCGCCATGTCATAATATTATTATATTTAACCATTATACTATTTAGTTTTTATTATAATATTATAAATATTTTTTCCTTATAAAATCCGATTGTCCTTTCTTTCTTTTTCTCTATCGATCATCCTTCATTTTACCTCAATCTTGCTTCCTCCTTCTGCGTTAACTTTTATAGTTATAATATTATAATAATAAAAATTAAATTAATATAATGGTTAAATATAATAATAATTAACGTTAATATTTTAAAAAAATCAATATTATGACATGACAGCCTACATGGCTTAAAATAAAAATAATTAAAATGATGTGACATTGTTACACGACGCTCTGTTAGTCATGTCAACACTTAACAGAGTAGCACTGGTAACAAGGACTAAAATCAATAGTTTTAAATTTCCAGAGACCAAAACCAATCACCAACGTGCAAGGACTAAAATCAAAATTTACTAACTTTTCAGGGACTAAAATCAAAGTTCATTTTCATATATGGCAGTCAACAGGGCTTAAAATAATAATATTTTTGCTTGCATAAATTAAGGACATGCTTAGTGAAAAAAATTAAAATAGTAGCATGTTGTTGGGCTTATGGCTGACCGATCTATAGGACCTCTCTATTTGATAATAGGAATGACAATGAATATTTTATTCAATGGGTATGCATAAAAATTTGTCATGATGGGTACCGTAATTACTCGTTTGTTAGATATGGTTGCGGGTAAAAATACTTTAATGTCCATCCCGTTTTATACTCGCATATATATATATATATATATATATATATATATATATATATATATTATATATATATATATATATATATATATATATATATATATTATATATATATATATATTAAATTAAGAAGAAATTCTAACCTAGTTAGTACTGTTATTTCTACAAGTCTATCTGTCACTCACTACACTTTCATTCATGTTATATACTAGTGTTTTTGACCCGTGGAATGCACAGGTTAAAACAATTTTAATATAATATTTATATAATTTAGAATTAAAGTATTCTTTTATACATAATTATTCATTGTAAGTATATTTGATTTAAAACTATTATATACAAATTTATGTTATCTATACTCTCTTTTTTTTACATAAAAATAACTTGTATATAACATATCCCTCGAGTTAATTGTGTCCACTATTATTTATCCTTAAAAAAAAATTCAATTTTTAATCACTTTATCTTCTACGCTACTACAATCTTTTGTTCATGCACACCATGCGATGCAAGATATTATAGAACTCATTTTCACCCTTCAAATATTTTGATATGCCTTTGTTCTTTATTTTGGTTTAAAAAAAAGCTTGCAACATACCAAAGATATGCGCCATTGAATAACATATTAACGCAACCTCTAAGAAGTCATAAGTCATTCGATAATTTATCCAATAAAAACTGTAGAAACTTAAAAGATTAAAAATACATAAATTTTAAAGGGAATGATCCACAGGAAAGTAAAATAATAACATATGTTGAAGCAAGTCATAAAATATTAGTGTCTCCTCGATTAAGAGTTTGCAAGCCATGTCTCTTTGTTTACTGTATATATGGAGAAATTTTCCATTGAGAATACACAAACCAAAAGCAAGTCTATCTTGATTATCAGAGAAAACATCATATACAATTTTAATTTAAAGAACATATCATTTTTTTTAGAGAAAATTTAAAGAACATATCATTAGAATTAAAAAAATACAATAAACTCAAAATTGAAGAACAATGAAATGTTTGTATCTGTCATGACCTTGTTTGTGTAATTACCATAAGTCTAATTTTACAATCACCTGAAAAAAGTAATTTGATCCTTTTTTTTTTGTGTATATCACTTTCTATCCAAGGGGAAATCCAAATGACTCGTGCCATTCACCGGATATGTATTGTATCCGAACATTTATTTAAAATATTTTAGGTTTTAAATACATAAGAATTTTTAATAATTTATATTAGGAATCATTTACAAACAATTATAATAAAATTGATTTATTTCTCAGGCGAAATTGAGAATAAAAACTCATTGCCCATGGCGTATATACATATTAATTTAATAGTACATATTTTAATATCTTTAAATTAAAAGAAGAAATATTTAATTTTAATGTTTGAAATCTAATTACATTAGAATTAGAATGTAGACAGAATTAATTTTTTTTTTTAAATGGTCTAACGTTATTTTTAAATAAAATTATTAATTGTATTACTATTGTATTATATTAGTTGACTAAATTATTAGTGGAACATTCTAAAATTAATTACTAAACCAATTGCATCCAAATAAGTATAACCTTTAGTTTATCTCATTGTTAATTTTTTAAATTAAAATCATTATATTGATTCTACATAAATAAGTATATAAATAATAAATTAAAAACATGCTTCAAATCCTAATAGTATTTGAAATCAAAATTGTTATCACCATTAATCACTTTTTTGTTCCAACTTAAAGTGGGAGAGTTTAATAATCGTGTATTATGAGCTTTGGCAAAACTTTAGAGTTATTGCCTTTTTATGTGTTTTGGTTTTGTACTGTTACGTTTGTATGTAAGCAGAGAAGTTTCTGCATATTTGTGTAATAATACATTTCGTTTCAACTTAGCGCGATGGTGTGTATTTAATTTCTTGTTTAGGCGCTTCTTTGCCTAATCAGTGGGAAAACAGTGACCTTCATCAATAGAACATTTCCCTCGTCTTAATGCATATGGTTATATATATATATATTTTTTATTTTTGTTTAGGAAAGAAGATAACGTTCATGTTTCCTACTGTTGGTGGAAGATAACTTTAACCCTTGAATGTTTGAATGTAGGACCTGAACTCCTCAATATAAATATGTTTTCATGGTGTTTTAGCTTAGAGCTTTTTCCCTTTTTTGTAGCAATAAGTCACAAATCCATTTTAATATCATCTTGGTGCAGTTTCAGTTTCAAAATTCAAAGGATCATAGTCATTGCAGCCAGCTCTGTTCGGAAATTTAATAGACCCAACAAAGATAAGAAAGAAAAGAACAACAAAAATATCATATTATTGGAATATTTGGTTATTTACTAAAATACAAGCAATTGGTAATCAAATAACCCACTATATTAAGAATTTGCATAACTAAGAAACCAATATTTCCTGGCTTAACCAAGAAACCATATCAATTAAATTTCTTCATGCAGTAGAACGGCTCCAATTTGAAGTTAGAAGTAATCTAATATGAATCCACAGCCTTCATTGCTTGAAACCTTGGCTCCTTGGCCTGGAACTTCAGGGTGGCATAGAGCCTCATGTAGTCTTCAAACACAAATTTTGGATAAACCTGGCTTTTCTCCTCTGCCTCTTTCTCCAACAATACTGGTGCAGGGTAGATAACAGCATCGCTGCCAGGGTTGTAGAATGAGGCTATGGACATTCTGGTACCATCAGCTTGAGCAATCACACGGTGCTCCACACTCTTGTACTTCCCATTAGTAATTACCTGTTTCCACCAAAAATGTTGGATAAGAATTAAGAATATTCATAACCTCAATTGAGGAGTGTTATGCATTAGGCATATTAGTCAAAAGAATTTACCTCAAGCTGGTCACCAAGGTTAACAACAATGGAGTGGCGCATTGGGGGCACATCCACCCACTGGCCATCTTTGAGAAGCTGCAGGCCACTGACCTTGTCATCTTGCAAGAGAAGTATAATCCCACCGGCATCGGTATGGGCACGAAGACCCTTTACCAGTTCTGGGTTGGGACAAGGAGGGTAGTTAGCAACCTTTGTGCCAAAAGTTGGACCCTTTGATCCATACAAGGCCTTCTTGAGGTAGCCCTTCTCTAATCCAAGATTTTCACATAACAGGTCTAGCAGCTCCTCTGCTAGTTTCTCCAACTTTTGTGCAAATTCCTTCATGGCCTTCCTGCATTAGCATTATTTATTACCTCAACCAGTTCAGATTATGTCTTGTTTGTGTAGGCAATATGGCATGTATCAAATTTATTAATTTGTCAACCAAATCGCAAATTTAGATGCAGCATCTTTTGTAACCTTTGATAATTTAATTCTTTGTATTATATTATATTATATGCTATCAATAATACGTCAATGCCATGCATATGCATATTTAGTTTTCAATTTGTCTAACCTGTACTCTTGGCTGAGATCAGGGATTTCAGAGATGTTGGACTCTGGGAGATGGCGCAAGAAGAAGGTGCTCTCCCAGTCCATGTCCTTAACTTCAGCTTGGACACCCTCTAAGCCCTTGCTTGCCATTACCTCCTTGAACCTCTGCTCCATGCATTTCTTATAATGCTCTTTTGTTAACCTTTCCACTGTATCCAAGAGTTCATGGGGTATTCCATGATTCACCAACTACAATAAAAGCAATATTATGATTAGTGTAGTTAAAATGAAAAAACATGAGGA
Organism: Echinosophora koreensis; assembly: GCA_035048595.1. Taxonomy (NCBI): domain Eukaryota; kingdom Viridiplantae; phylum Streptophyta; class Magnoliopsida; order Fabales; family Fabaceae; genus Echinosophora; species Echinosophora koreensis. The sequence continues at coordinate 3,143,565 of JAPCYP010000019.1, read as the reverse complement.
AAATACTAATGACAAAGCTTTGTTAGTAGTTTGGTGGGGTACCTCAAAAAATCCCCAGTTCTCACAAGCATCGTTAATTTTGTTGAGGATAGCCTTCCTCTCTTCACCATTCACATTCTCCAAGTTGATCACAGGGAAGTTCTCCATTTCTCACACTTTTTTTCTTTCTCTTGTCACTGTGAGTAATCTTAATTTGTTTGTCTATGCAGATTAGGAAGGTATGCGTGTCCTATTTATAGGAATTCAAAGGGTACAGTAGGACACGAGGACAAATAGACTCTAGACATATGAAAAATATTTCAGTTAGTATTTGACTTATGAATCATGATATGCATGCTTAATTACTAATTAGGCTGGTATACCAAGATCAATTTGCGTGATTGGATTGTCTACTTTGGAATGGGTTGGACTAATTTGGAAGCTGCCACAACCTTTCAAGCTTTTACCCTTAACTTGTTTAATGCTGAAGTTTCAGCTAGTGATTTCTTCGAAGGTGGCACGAGCTAATGCAAATAGCATCTACCATTTGAGCCTACTATTAGCCTCTGAATTGTAAAATCTGTTTGGTACTGAAAGATAAAAATTCAAATAGCAATCATACATGCACAAACCAAAACCATTTTGTGGAGGATATCGATTGGATGGATTTGAAGATTTTTGGATCAAACCTTCTCATCAATATGTTTGGTCGTGTCAAGAAAATTTTATCATACAATTTGACCCAAATAAACCCGTTTAAGAATGAGTTAGGTTAGATCAAATCCGTTGATTCAATATATACTTAAAAAAATATTATTATATAAATATCAAAATAATAAATCAAAAATTCGTTAAGCATAATACGGCTTAATTAAATACCATAATACATGTCTCAAATAAATTTTAAATTTTTTTTACAGAATCAAGTTTTATCAGTCTTACAACACAACATACTCTTTGGTGAGACTTGAGAGTATCAAAGAGAAATAAATACTCTCTATTAATTAATAATTAAGTTTGTTCAAAACAAAAAAATTAATAACTAAGTTATTTTTAGTATACAAAAACACAGCCTAATGTTTCGTTTTGACTGATATTTCCAAATTGGAATTCAACGGAAAACCACACCAAAAGGTTGAATTCAACGTGCAATCACATCATCATCACTCGTCGCTGATTAAAGTGTAGATTATTGTGAGAAATTAATTACTTTGCAGTTGCTTTTTTTTTTTTTTTTTGTTAAAAAGCACCCAGCTCTATCCAACTATAAGATAATTGAAAAAGAAATATTTGTATTTTTTTTTTGTCCTAGAAATCTTTGTAATTTAAAATCTTGAAATTCAATTTTTGAATTAATCAAACCATATAAAATAGTAGAAATTTAACTCATCTTAATGTATAAAAAAAATTCTTAATATACACGATTTGATACACTAGGAGTTGAGTTATTGAATTCTTTAGCAATTCAGTTTTTGAATTAATCAAACTATGTAAAAGTACAAATTTTACTCATCGTACATGTATAAAAAATCTTAATATACACGAATTGATAAATTTAAAGGGTTGATTTGACCAACATGGTGTGGTACAGTTGGTAGATAACTGGGTCCCTTAAGTATGTGGTCAGGGGTTCGATTCCTGGCTCATGTGTATGGAAGAGCATCTGTTGGTAGAGGTCAACCCCTTAAATGGATCTCAGTACCTCGAGGGATTAGTCTCTGGTTCCCAGCTGAAGGATACCCAGGTTCACCAAAAACAAAAAAGGTTGATTTGTTAAATTCTAAATTGGGTTAAATATATTTTTAATCCCTCAAATCTAGGTGATGTTCCATTTTAGTCTCCCGTTTGAAAAAATGTACTTTTTTAGTCTTCAAATTCTAAAATGTATCAGTTGTGGTCTCCAAACATAAGGTTTAGAATTACCCAAAAATATGTTTTAGTCCGGTTTGGGAACACAACTAATACGTTTTAAAACTTGAAAACTAGAAAAGTATTTTTAAATTTGAAGGACTAAAAACATAGGAGTATTTAACTATTCTAAATTATAGTATGTTTTTTTTTTCAACAATTGACCCTTAGTTGAAGGAAATTTCCATAGGTTTCAACCCAATTTCTCGGTTCCACAACCACTACCCGGTGAAGTGGGACTTTTCTTTGCTCCGTTTTCTCGCCTTACCAATCTTGCGTTTAGTTCTTGCATGTGCTTGGAATTCCTCGACGACGCTTGAGAGCTCTACATCAATTGACCATAGCAGTTTATCAGTTAGAGATAGGTTAGGATATATTCACACAAAAAATACACTGATTTCAGTGTAAAAATGAGGAATGGAGTAGAAGTTAGAAATGTAAACACATGAGTAAATCCTCAATTTACTCCTTGAAATTGTGAGGTAGTATCATTTTGATCCCTGAACTGATCGAAATAACAATTTAGTCCCTGAAGTTGCAAACTGTGTCAGACCCTCTATTAATGCCCACATCTTAACGTCGTGGAGTGTGATGAGGTGGTACATTAAGTGCCCTGCTGGATGCCCTCTCATCGTACACGTGGGTTCCACGTCAGATGACTCACTTACCTCACAATTTCAAGGACTAAAGTGATATTTCGAGGACTAAATTGAAACTTCCAAGGGTTTTAAATTCCTTTCATCTTTATCCCCTTCCTCAACGGTTCTTTCTTCCTTCTCCCCCACTCTCTCTGCTACCTCCTTTTCTGCATCTCTCTCTCTCTCTCTCTCTCTCGCTGCAACCCTAAACTGAAAACGAAGGTGATGAAGAAGGGGGGTAATGGGTCTTCCAATCGAAGTGGGTCTTCGAGCTCTAGGGTTAATGGGTCTGAAATCCAAAACCCTTTTGCTCTGTTTTGCACATGTCAGGGACAGACAGTGTTACGGATTTCCAGAACTTCGAGGAACCCATTAGTCCTTGTAATTAACAACTTACTATCAAACTAGTCCTTAAAATTAACAACACAGTATCAAGTCAATCCCTACATTCATACCCTCTGTGTTACAATCCGCACTTGTGGTGCATTCTCACTTGATGTGGTGCAGTCACTTGATCTGGTGCATTCATTTGATGTGGAACCTGCACTTGATGCGGAGCCTGAACTTACTGTGGTTTCTAATCAAACACAACATGAAGTTAGCCATTTATTCAATCCTTATGTACAACAATTTACAGCAACAATGATCTTACCCTCATAGCTGCATCCTCCTCAATGGCTTGATCAGCAACATGTGCAGATTGTGACAGTGGTATCTCACTCAGTGATTCCTCTTGCTGCAAAGATGATTTCTTGGTCTTGGGTCTTTGGGCTACACCTTGGTTCATGCAACCCTTGTTATTATGACCCTCAAAACCACATATTGAGCATGTGACATGTGCAAAATAGAGCAAATGAGTCTTGGATTTCAGACACATTAATCTTAGAGCTCGAAGACCCACTTAAATTTGAAGACCCATTGCCCCCTTCTTCATCACCTTCATTTTCTCTTTAGGGTTGCAGCAAGAGAGAGAGAGAGAGACGCGGAGAAGAAGGTAGTAGGGACAGTGGGGGAGAAAGAAGAAAGAGTTGTTAAGGAAGGGGTTGAAGATGAAAGGAATTTAAACCCCTTGGGAGTTTCAATTTAGTCCTCGAAATATCACTTTAGTCCCTGAAATTGTGAGTTAAATGAGTCATCTGACGTGGAACCCACTATATGATGAGAGGGCATCCAACAGGGCACTTAACGTGCCACCTCAGCACATTTCATAGTGTTAAGATATGGACGTTAACAGAGGGATTGATTTGAATTACGGTTTGCAACTTCAGAGACTAAATTGCTATTTTGATCAGTTTAGGGACCAAATTGATACTACCTCGTAATTTCAGGGACTAAATTGATGATTTACTCGTAAATACATATAAGGCGATTAAATAGTAGGTGATTCCCCTACATGTAAAATAAAAGATGATTATGAAGCCCAGCCCAATCAGTAAGTAGTTAGCTTCCTTAAATATATTAACTATCTGATCATGTGTATGAAAAATATTTTTGTGAAAGTTGTATGCACTTCAAAAATCTCTCCCCTATTGTCAGCTTAAGGACGCATTTAGTGAAAAAGAAAAGAAAGATAATTGCATACTATTGGGCCATGGCTTACCGATCTACAGGACTTCTCAATTTGGTATAAGGATGACAAATGACAATGGATATTTTATTTAAATGGGTATCCATAAAAGTAAGTTTGTCGTGATGGGTAGGGTAATTACCCGTTTAATGATTATGGATGTGGATGTAGATATTCTAGTATCCATCTCGTCCTATTCTAGCATATATATGTACGTGTGTGTGTGTGGAGATTAAATTCAAATATTTTTTTTCAACGAAGGTTGATTCAATTTGTAAGAATATAATTCATATCTCATAAGGACGTGAATTCGAATCCCATTATAGATGTGAGGACTTTGTTGATGGATAACTTGTAAATACCTATGTAAACACTGTTTGAGTCATGAGGCTTGTTATAACCCTGGTGAGCCCTTGAGACCCAATTCACCTAAAACTTTTCAACAGGGAAAAAAAAGAGTCGATGAAAAAAGTTAAAACTTAAAAGGCTTAATTGCACTTTTCGTCCCTCAATTTTTTTAATTGTGTGATTTTGGTCCCTCAAAAATATAATTGCATATTTAGTCATCTAATTTATCGAATTGTGCAAATTCATTACTTTAGTCATCAGTCAACGTGTAGTAAGGACTGATTTTACACAATTTTACAAAATAAAGGATAAAATGTGTAATTAAAATTTTTGAAGGGTCAAAATTGTACAATTTAAAAAGTTGAGGGACGAAAATTACAATTAAGTCAACTTAAAAATGAGCGTCAAGATTAAAAATATAGTTTAAGCCTGTTTATAGGATTGAATGGATGGTTTAATTGGTTCAAGTTAAGGCTAATTATGAGTTGATGTTATTTGGTGCAGTGCAGCCCAGCCCCCGATCTTGGTGTTTCGATTTTACCGGCCAGCTTCGGTGAAGTCGTCTCTCTTCCTTCCGCCGTCGTCTATCTCACTCTGATCCCTTCAGCTTCACAACGGCAGCGTCTTGTTCGATCTCTCTTCATTCAGGTTCCGATCATCCTAATCTTCTCTTCCTCATTTCAATTTCATTTTCATTTTCATTTTCATTTTCCATTCGTTGATTCCACAAAAGGAGTGTACCTCGCTTATCGATCGATCTGATCATTCCGACCCTTTTTTTTCCATTCAATTTTGCAATTCTCGATTCTAGTGGTTTTGTGCAAGTGTCAGAGCCTAGCGATTCTAGCAGAATTAAGCGGGCGCTTCCTCTCTAACGCGTGCTGTAAAATGGTTACATTCACCGAATTCTCGATACCCGGTTTTGGGTTGGATCCGGGTCCCAAGATAAGCCATCGTTTGTTTTGGGCTGGCAATGGCATCCAACCCTAGAACGGTTTGAAGAAGGAAATGGCTACGACGACGTTCAGGTCTGTCGAAATTGTATTTTAATCTGGGGGATGAATTTGGAAGAGGAAGTAAATGAATGATGTTATGGACCAAAGCAGTGACTAAACCGCAGTAAATGAAATCACTTGTTTTTTGGACACCTGAATTTGACACTGGCATGGACACTGTAGATTGATGTGAGTGTGGGTGGGATGCAGGTGTATTCTATCCCGAAATAGAGTAGATGTACTGTATGCAATTGTGAGTGTGAGTGTCACTTAAGTGTCCATAGTAGTTGTTCAAATAATATAGCTTGAATGAAATTAAATGATAACCTATGATGGTTCCACCTGAATTTCTATATACCTCTCCGTGATTCTACCACCTCATTTTGATAAGAGGTTATCTGCACTATCAATACAGATTCTCCTAAATATTGCATCCCAAGCTCAACTTGTTTGTAATTCTCTCAAATGAAATTACCCTTAAGATGCCACCTCCAACCTTGTTACATTTTTTTTTTCCTTCTATTCATTTGATTTATATATTTCTCTTATTATTATTTATTTATTTTTAGTTTAACTTGGATCATGGAGTTTCTTCATACATCTAACAAAAAACGAAAAACAAAATGAAACAATAATTAACAACTATTGTGTCTCATCTATGCCCAAACCTATGAGATTATAAAGAGAAAAGAAAAACACATTATATTTTGCATGGAGCATAGAAATTAGGATATGGATAGGATAAAGTTTAACCGCATGATTGGCTAATTCTGTGCTGTAACAGTTTTAGAGGTTGTGCTTTCTGTAAATATGCCTTCCCTTGTCCTTGAACATGGCATGCTCATGTGAAGGCACAGGCAGGGTAGTGAGGGGGCATTGATAAAGCCTCTGTATCAGTGTGAGTGAGTTTGGGCGTGTGTATACATATATAGAAGGTTATATATAAACATATAGAGGAGGGGTCAATTGACAATAGTTTAAATCAAAGTTAAAGCTTTGCCTAGTTAATTAGCTTGTCAGTGAGCTTGTTTGCTTTTTCCCCCCTCCTTTTGGAGTATATCTTATCCTCTGTTCTTGTATGTTTTCTCTCTTGTCTTCAATAATTTCTCTTTTTCCATAATTATTGGGATATTAGACCCCTAGACATAGCTCAAATTGTTGGCATGGGTGGGGATTTGGGCAGTCGTAATAAAATGGTAATTAAAAAAAAACAATTGGAATTGTTGATTGATGGGGCATTTGAGGAAGTCGTGGTTATGGTTACAGCACATGGTGCTTTGTGTTGTGTTTTATACATTTGAATATACATTGCGTCAGATGGTTTATTTTAGCAGGAAGTCAATGTTCCTCTTTTACAGTAAATACTTTGTCTCTGCAGGTTCCCTTAAGTCAACTTTCAGTTTTTGATTGTTGAGGATGGTGCTGGTCTTAGCTCTCGGGGATTTGCACATACCCCACAGGGCGCCTGATCTACCTGCAAAGTTCAAATCCATGCTGGTCCCTGGCAAGATCCAGCACATCATTTGTACCGGAAATTTATGTATTAAAGTATGTCCATCTTACTTAAATAAGTATTACTGGTCCAGTTTGATTGTTGCCGAGTTACATTGGAATATAATCAATTGCCTCTACTTTATATTTTTCAACTTTTATATTATGAGAGCCGAGGGGCGTGAAGGTCTAAATTTTTTTTTGATAAACCAAATATATATTGAGACGAGTACAAGGGGTACTCGGAACCCAAATACAAGATGCATCAATAGAAACAATACATAAGAAAACACCCAAGCAACCCACCAAACCACAAGCAAAAAAAATAAAAATTATAAAAAAAGAAGAAAAACAGACCCAACCACCAACCAAGCTGAAAAACAGAATCCACAGACCTCTCTAACACCAACCAAAGTTTTAATAGGATATGATGATTCATTCATATCCATCAAAAGATAGAAAAACTAAGGTCCTAACTGGTTAAACAGGTCAAATAAACTACCCAGATTTACAATATTTCAAGCACTCAACAGGGTTTAAACACCAATCAACAAAAGAGAAGCTTCCTTTGCTAACTGGGCTATCTATCCAGAGCCAAATTCTCAGCTTGATCAGCTCAATCACCCTATCAAAATCCAAGCTTCCTTGGTTGAAGACCAATTCATTTCTATGGAGTCAAATGCTCCAAATTGTTGCAAACCAAATAATCCTCCACCCTTTACTTTCCTTGCCTTTTGTTTTCTTTAAGATGAAACATTCTCCTCTTAAATTCTTATGGTTGTAGGATTCGAGTTCATTAGGGAAGGTAAACTCTCTTTAAAAAGTAAGCCTGTACTAGAACATTTAGCTGTAGAACACGTCAAATTTGTTGTGTTGCCAGATCTGTGTCGTGTCCCGACTCACATGTATCTGTCATTGTCCGTGCTTCTTAGGTAGAAAATTGATGACTATTGAACAAGTAAAATTGGGGAATCGTGGACACTTGTATGGAACATTTGTATTGCTGCCTGTGACTAGTGGATAGCCATGTTGGGGCCTGGTCGGGTGCTCCTTGGCTTCTCTGTAATATATGCGCTATCCTTGATTTTCAAAAAGCAAGTTGAAAGACTGTTCATTGCCCTCCCCCTTCTTTCTTGTTTATATTGTGAAACATTGTATATGTTTTTTTTTTTCAACTAAGGAAATGCTATTTCCTCCCCTCTAAAACTGGTTGACCACCTCCCTTGTGATCAATGATACCGTGTTATTGATGCACAACAAAGGCGGTCAATTATGAATATATGTTGTTTCGCTGTTCTGTCTTTTGTAGCATGGGTATTTTTCACATTACTGTGGCACTAATTCTGTTGATGCATTATTTGCTGCCTTTGTATTGCTTCAGTTATCTATCTGCAACTATTGAAAATAATTCAGTACATTTGTTATGGTTCTATTTTTATATATGATAATAATTATTTTGAACACATTAAGTTGTATGAAGTGGAATTAGATGAATTTTTAATTCTGGAGTTTGTAATCTAATATTTATGTCCTATATGTTCAGGAAGTTCATGACTACTTAAAGACACTTTGTCCAGACTTGCATATAACACGTGGTGAGTATGATGAAGAGACGAAGTATCCAGAGACCAAAACACTAACCATTGGCCAATTTAAGTTGGGACTATGCCATGGTCATCAGGTCTGATTTTATTTTGACTCTGATATTATTTCCCCCACAGTTAAGCTGGGATTATATGGGATTTCATGATCAAAGGTCTATAATTTTAGGCAACAGTAAAAGGTTTGTGGTTTGGGGTAGTATTATGAAGTCATTTCTGTAGGATACCTTGCAACAGCTTCAATTTGAGCTGAATGATTTATGTCATTGTGGTACTTTAGGTTGCATTCATAAAGGCGTGATTATATAAGAAATTGTTGTTGATTCAGTCTAGTAGAAACTAAAAACTGTTCTATATTATGTATTTATGTGATGGTTGTGTGTTCTTCTTAATGTTTTGTGAAGGTTATTCCATGGGGAGACCTAGACTCACTGGCCATGCTGCAGAGGCAGCTTGATGTAGACATCCTTATCACAGGTCACACCCATCAGTTTACAGCTTACAAACACGAAGGCGGTGTGGTTATAAATCCAGGTTCTGCAACAGGTGCCTACAGCAGCATCACTTATGATGTGAACCCAAGTTTTGTCCTTATGGACATTGATGGTCTGCGTGTTGTGGTCTATGTATATGAACTTATTGATGGAGAGGTTAAGGTTGACAAGATTGACTTTAAGAAAACATCCACAGGCCAGTCTGCTCATTAAACACTTGTAATTTGGTCTTAGCCTCTTGTATCTTTCTTTCTTCTCTTATTTGGTTTAGTTTTTCTTCTCCTTAAAACTTTCCAAGGCTGTACTGTTTTTAGTTATATTTTGCTTTGAACACTTGTATTTGGCCATATCATAGGATTCTTGACATTTGATCAATTTGCGATCTATGCGAAGCATATATAAACTGATTAGCAGCGGCTGTGTGTATTCTATTTACCAGTGATTGGCCCAGGGATGATATGGGGCAAAAAATTTGGTTACTAGAAATTATTTGTTTATTTTACAAATGAAAAGCTCGGAAGATTATCCACTCTCAGTCTTTGCTACTCACTTCACCTTTTCCCATTTTATTTGTTAAATGAAAGTAGTCACATATTGTAAGGAAGTTTTATGCCTCCATGGGATGGGAGACTCGAGCATGTTAACTTCACAAGTTTACCTTTTTTATTAGTTATTATTACAGTATTTTTTAATAAAAGAAAATCAAACATAATAAAATATCAGTTTTTATTAAAAACATTTTCTACAAAGATTCCTTTCAAAGGAAAAATAAAAAGTAACACTCCATTACCTAATATACTCTCAATCAATGGGTTAATATTTTTTAATCACTCTGCAATATTATTTAATAAACTCTCAAGCAATGAATTAATATTTAGATTTAATTTTTATGTATTGGTCAATGTAAAGGATTTTTATATTAACATTCAATAATATATTGACAAATCAGTACTAATATTATTTCTCTCTCAATTATTAAAATAAAAGTATACATGTCAAAATATTAGTAAATGTCAGTGTTTCGTCAAAAAAAGAAAAGTAAATGTCAGTGTAATTTTTTTTATACTAACAATATATGCTACTTTAATCTTTAATATTTTTTAATCACTCCAAACCATTAATAACCATTCTAATCTATTATCCCAAACATAGTTCTCACTAATTACTTATTGTGATAATGTTTTATTTTATAAAAATTATGATTTATCAAAGAGAAATATAAATAAACAAGTAAAATATTCTTTAAAAAAAAAAAATACTAATTGGGGTTTGGTAGCGATCGAGGTTGATAAAAAATTGGAGGTTGAGAGTGCAGTGGAGAGTGAAATGGATCCCCTATTGTGGCACAAAGTCGCTGCGATTTCAGGTAATCCCCCAACAATGAAAAATCGCTACACTCCACTTAGCTACCTCTCTTCTTCATTACTATTTTTCTGTTCGAATAACCATAACTCAGTTTAGTTTGTTATTGTTTCACTGAAACAAACAAACAGGGGTAGCAGCACTCGGATTGGGCACCTATGGCGCCCATGCCTTCAAGCCCCAAAACCCTTCTTACAAAGAGGTCTCTTTCTACACCTTCCTATTTCCCAATCACTTTTCTCTTCCTATTTCATCGTGAAGCTTCCTAATTTTCCTTTTTGTATTGAAATTAATTTGCCAAGGTTTGGCACACAGCATCACTTTACCATTTGGTTCACACCGCCGCCTTAGTTGCCGCTCCAATCACAAAACATCCCAATATTGTATGTTCTCGTTTCTTTCCTTGTTCCTTTAAATGCTATTATTATTATTATTATTATTATTATTACTATTATTTTATTTTTCACTACCATTCTTTGTGCAGTTTGGAGGCCTTTTAACAGCTGGGATCTTGGCTTTCTCTGGGACGTAAGTGCTTTGCTCAGTCTACCTTTGCTATATTGTGTTGCTTATTTTTAAGTAATTTTGTCCAATGAAGGGAAGACTAAAAATATGAGAATTAATTATGTTAATTATCGAACCAGATACATATAAATGCTCTTACTGAATTAAAGTTCCAGGTCTGATTTCTTTTAAGAATGAAATTACCAAATTCAGGGATATCAATCTAGGGGATGGTTAACTCATTGCTTCAGAGGACCACCAGGACACCGGTTATCCTCAAAGTGTAATGCTCATATCATATAGCTAACAATGCTGCAAGATATGATTTTGTAAATATTTTTACAAGGGCTAACGCATCTATGGTACCTCAACAAAGTTGGGTTGTCTATTTAAGTAGAACCATAGAAGGGTTATGTGAGTCTGGTTTAAGAGTCCTTAGCATGGATCTCCGATTTTGACTTCCAATCCGAAGAATTCAGCTGTTTGGCATCACGTCCAGGAGATTTCCAATGCTCCTTATTTCACTATTTGTGATTGGTGAGTCCATGTCAAACACTCAAACCAATAAATACACACGACAGATCAACGTGAAAGAGTTTTTGGATTCACATTAGCCTGTAATCTGATTTTCAATACTTTTGGGGAGGTGTTGGAGACCTAAAATGGAATTGTTTCTCCTTCTTTGTGCTATAAAGGAGTGGAAATTTTAGAATTTACATCCCCTTGTTTGACCCATTTATTTTTAGTTCATAGTTTCCACTTCCCAACGATAGTATTCTTGCTTGACTGCTTGACAGTAAGCGGATTGGATGGCTTTTAACTCATTCATTTGTTGAGAAGAAGATATTTGATGCTTCGTATTTTTGTAGGAAACAAAAAACAAGATAAATTTGAGGTATTCCATGTTAAAATTGTTGGGCTGCTGATGACAGATTTTGAAGTGTCTTGTGTCAGATGTTCAGCAATTCACTTTGATAATGATCTGAATTTGCAATCGGTGCATATATAGTATACCTTTTTGTAATGAGGCTGTTCTAATCAGAGTAACAAATACCACAATCAGAGTTTATAAAAGTGTGAAATGCATTCAAAAATTACAGGAAGGTAAGCATTGATCTGTTTATGTAAAGAAGAAAACGGAAATAGGGTCTATGGGTGGAAGAGAGAGATCTAGAGACCTGAGGGAGGAGGAGACTCAGGAGAGAGAAGGCATGATTCATTCACATAACAGACTACTTCCCTCTCACTCATTTGGTGCTATAATCCTCTACACTCCACATGAAATCCCTCGGGTTGATGTTAGTTGCATGACAGATGACATGTTTGTCCAATAAATAAGATTAACCTATAACAATATTGTCAAACTGCATGCTCTGTTTTTTGCTAAGAAATATTGTTAAAAAAATAAGAATAATCACCAAACTATGTTCATTCTTGATGATATTGAAGGAAATGTTGAATTTTTTTAGGTGTTATACTGTCGCATTTCTTGAAGACAGAAAATATTCAACCTTGGCTCCATTCGGCGGCTTTGCGTTTATAGCAGCTTGGGGCAGCTTGCTTTTCTGATGACTTCCATTGGTTTGTGCTAGGACAACATATATCCTAACTTAATAAGCAATTAGACTATCACGGGATTACACAGTTGCCCAGCTCAGGTACTTCATATTTTGTAAATCTGTTGCTGTTTGTTTTGCCAAAGGTTTAAGATCTTGAAATGTATCAAGTTATCTTCTTAGCTATGTATCTCAAACTTGGTAGCAACATTTTTAGGCTACTTTGATTTATCCTATGATCTTTGAACAGTTCAATGATTATCTGTGGAGGCAGACTCGTATGTCTGCTAGCCCACAAAAACAGACCATTTATATACATATTTAGCTATTTTGCATAATATTAACATTTCCTTGTGATTCTTCATATGACTGGAAAATGAAATTAGCAATTATCGATATGAATTTGGCTCTTCTCAAGTGCGGAGTGCATAGTTCAAGTGGATAACAATTAACTAAAAAAGCAAAAGATTTGTTTTTTTTCCCCTTCTTTTTTTCTTCTTTTTTTTTTTTTTTTGCAAATGTGTAGATTGCTATCAGGTTGTTTGTATGTACTCACGTTTGGATTATGTGGCAGAATCAAATGTATGCGTGCAGGAAAACTAGGTTAGACTATTTATAATTATATTGGTGAAATTTGTGCATATGTAAAGGGATGTGCGCATGTAGAATTATTGGTTTGATAAATGCTCAATACGGTTTCTGTTACATGATCGTATGCTTTTGTTTGGACTGTTGAATGAATTGGATTGTGAAGGGATTGTTGAATGGTCAATATAAAAATTAGGAAGGTTGCTTTTAAACAATTTTTTATTTTTTCATGTGACTAATATAATCAATCTTAGATGTTTAACGTTTTTTTCACTCCATCCTGGGACATGCAACAAAGAGAAGTAGAGGAAAAAAGGCAATTTGTAAAATATCCTTATGTAGTTATTGATTGTACTTGGGGTGCTTGAGTGGTTGAATCACATGACAATTTTTTGTTTTCTTATTTGATTTTTAATGCACAAGACTAAAAGCTTTGTGATATCAACTATTTGATATGCACAAGTACCGGACAGAATAACACAAATTTATTGAAATACCCTGTGTGTTGTGTAAAGGAAGATTGGGAAAATGAATGGGTAAGGATTTTGTCTTTTTAAGTGTTGTGGACAAAATTTTGTGGTCTGAATCAATGGACAATAAAAATTAAGAGTTGTGTTGCCCTTGAGTTGCTAAAACATATGAGATAAACATAATTATTTTTATGTTGTGTATCCCATATGTTTTAGCAAATCAAATCAAACGGACCGATAGAATACATGTGAAAATTAGGATTCCCTATTAACACAATCATAGGATCGAACCTGCTGGGCTGACTTCTTAGGCAATCCATGTTTCGACTAGCTATGCAAATTTTACCATTGCCCCTTTCCATCCCACTATCTTTCAGTTCCCCCACCCTTTCTTCAAAAGAACAAGGCACAATCTATATTACAGCCTGTTTGGTTTAGCGACTAAATACTGCAAACAGAAAAAAAAAAAAAAAAAAAACTGATTTCTGAGGAAAGATTTCTCTTTGCTCCCAATTGTTGCTTCCATTCAATGGGTGTTGGATCGCAAGTTTGCTTTCAGATAAATTTAACGGATTTTTTTTTTTTTGACATCTCAATTCAACACCATATCCGACACCTTAGATAGGAAAGCCTGCAGGGCTATTGGATTGAGTGAAAAAAAATTAGAGAAAGAATAAAAAGAAATATGAAGTGTATATTTGTACGATGTTGATTTTGATTTTAATTGTATAAATAGCATTGCTCTAAAACACATGCAGGAGATAAAATTATTCCGAACTCTTAAAACTTCATGAAATTTTACTTGTATCTTTATAATTGACAGTTTAAAATCCAAGAGTTGCATTGATATTGATGACTCAAATACCTAAAAACCGTCATATGATACTGTTGGAGTAAGAACACCCTTTCTCTCTCTGAAACACTCTCTGTGATACTCACGCACACACACACACACAATGATAGAAAGATCACAATAACACAAAGAAAAGAATAATTCTAAATGTGCATCATTGTGTTGCATTCACTTGCATTCCACTTTCTATTCACTACTCATTTCATTTCAAACTCACATTGTGGACATTATATAGAGTCACATCACCTATTACTCACCTATTCAGTTACAACAAACTAGCTAACCACTAATAACAACGGTTTCTAACAAGCTATCAAGATGCATCTCTTATGCATACACCCATGTACAATATCTATGCATTAGACAATGTATCCTGTCTAACTGATACACCCGTATACTACACTCATGCTCGTGGTCTAGTTATATCTGGTGTACATATTAATACACTTGTGTACAACACATATGTACATTATCTAATTACAACTGCAAACACATTGATATGTTTGTGTACAACACCTATGTACACTGTACAAACTGACCTAGCTAAACTGAATTAAACTCCAACAAATACGGTTAAGGAGATGTTTGGTTCTTGAAATGTTTTATTCCCAGTTAAACTACATTCTTGGGATTCACATTCTCAGAAATCTTTCTTTCTTACCTTCACACATTATAATAGAGTTTTCACAAGTTTCTAACTATCATTTACTAATTTATTCTAGAGCATCTCTTATGTCTGAGAATAATTTTTTAAAACTTGTATCATATATGATAAACTTTTATTCTCATATCAACATTCCCGGATTATTTTTTTTTTTTAAACAACGCTAATTAAGGGTAATCAATAGCTACTCCTAGTTGCTTTTAGTTGCTTTTGGAAAATACGTCTGAGCATGGCCCGTTCTCAAACATGTTATTTATGAATTTGAAGTTAGAAGTCCCCACCGTTTTTACGCTTTCTGGGTTGAGAGGTACAGTATTAGGCTTCGATTGTTCCCATGGTATCGCCCACTTTGAGACACGTTTTCTCATGACCGAGGGTGTTAATTGTATTAATTTTGCAGTAATTTTATATCTAACTTGTTAATCACATTAGCGGGTTTGGATTGAGTTAATAGAATTTTTTTTCCTTTAACTTGATTTGCCTAAGAATGATTTGGGGCGGATGAAACATGCGGGTTTAAAATACTGATAAAATATGTTGAAAGACGAATTAGAAATTCATTAACAGTTTCTTAATTATTAAAAAAAAAAAACATGTTTCAATTAAACTAAATAGTCACATAATAAGTTTTATGGAAATATAATAAGTCTTAAACAAGTTAAAAAAATATTTTCTAACAGAATTTTGTTCCCGTCCCTCCTTTGCATCTTTAATTTTAAATTATTTAAGATTTAAGATTCATAAATATGTTATATTTTTTGTGCTAATTATTATTGTAGCTATTAAAAAATAAAAAATTGTAGGATTGCTTATCTTGAAAGCTCTATCGTATGCTTGTAGTTGTAAGTATTTTGAAAATTTGTTCATTTATTTGTCTATCTTTTTAAATTAATTTTGTGTGTAGTATTTTAAATAATTTGTTTTCTAATTGGTTAACGTTTTGAAAATAATATAGTTAATAGTAAATTTATAGTTTTAATTGATTATAGATTAAATTATTTTAAAGGTACTTATTTTTTTTTTTAACTATGTTTTTAAACATACTTATATCTTAATAGATCTAAAGAGGGCGTACTTCCAAAAAATTTGAATAAGACCCTACTAAGTGTGTGTTTGGATGAGCGTTTGACAAACATGATTTTGGATAGAATTGATTTTGTATAATTGATTTTGGTTAAAGTGAGTTGACAATGAAGTGATTTATGTTTGGATACCTTAATGAAAAAAGTGATTTTATCAATTCTAGTTGTTTGGATAGTTTGAATCAAAATTGTTTTTAGGTATACAATTACCAAAATGGGTTTTGATATGACTTTAACTAGATTTCATTGTCATTTTAATTAATTATATATATATATATATATAATATATATATATATATTAACAAGTAGCTTAAATATATTAATTAATATAATTATTTTAATTTATGTGAAAGATCTGTTTTCATTTTTAACCTTTTTGCCATTTTTTAGATTTTTTAAAAACCATAATCCAGAAAGATGACTAAAATAGACTCCCTAATATTACTACCCATTAATATTTGAGAAGCCCAAAACCCACGATAGCCCATGTTGCATCTTTCACAAAATGATCAATGAGAAGACAATTCTAGCATATGGGAAACAGGGGCAAAGCCAAAGGGCGGAGGATGGCGGAGCACGCTGAAGGGCTGTTCTCTTGATGCTGTTGATTCTCCAACCAAGGGTAAATAAGGAACCGACCTTTATCTTCATATTTGAAATCGATTTTAATGTTAATCGATTTTCCAGAAACTACCCAGAGCTGTTTCAGAATGAACGTGAGTATAGTGTCCTGGAAGTACGTTTCCAGATTCAGCCAAACACCTGGGTTTTCTCACTGGAAGCACGTTTGAGGAAGAGACGTGCGTTTGATGGTGAAAATAAGTGGAACCAAACACCCACTAACTAATGTTGTTCTTGTCAAAAAAAAAAAACTAATGTTGTTCAACTCTATTAATATATGATTGTTTGTTATAATGTAATATTAATAACTATTATCATCTTAAGAAATAAAACTCAAGCAATCATTGTTTTATATTTCTATTTTAGTTAGTGTAATGTCACAAAACTAATTTTTTTAAAAACTTTAAATTATAATTATTATGAGTGGGGATCAAGTTATTCTAAGAATAATTTTAAGAGAGTTACTCCAAATTCTCACATCTTTCATTTTATTGTAATCCAATAGAAGTTAAATAGCCTCTTCAATGAATTAATATAGGCCATAAAATGAAGGATGGTGATTTATATTGACTTTTTTAAAAAGTATTATTTGAGTAACTTGAACCCATTTTATAAATATTTATATTTTATATTTTGTCTCATTTATATGTATGTAATACACAAAATTAAACCCGTGCGATATACGGGTACAAGAATCTAGTAATGTATAAAACTCAATAATATCTACTGTTGAAGACACATGTGTCTTCCTAAAATGCTTTTACTGTTATTAATAAAAAAAAATAAAAAATATGTCCGCTCCAAAAAAAAAAACAAAAGATGGCTCCGAGCACAATTTTTCCCTGCCCATGAGAAGGAGGTTCCAGTTCCATCATTCCATTTTTTTTTTAGTGTTGCTTAATCTCCATATGATGTGTATGCATAATAGTATAGTATATTATATTTTTTTTTTACAGGCAAATATTAGTATATTAATATGTGAGTTATTAGTTTTTCTCATTTGTTAGTATTTGAACCCTGGGCCTCAAGCTCCTTTAACATCTTAAACCCTTAGCTCAAATCAATTGAGCTATCACATCCCCATAATCTATATATATTACATTTGCTAATATTCTCAAAGTGGCAACTTCCAAGTGTCACTCATAGGAGCCTTGACCATTCACATGTGGCATAACCACAAGCATTCCCTCCTTTTTTTGCTTAGGTGTCATGCTCTCCTTGAATCTAGGACAATTCATGGAATTTTAGCTATTAAAAAAATTTAAAAAATTATTAATAAATTATAAAATCTAAAATCTAAACAATTAATACAATTATCACCTTCCAATTAATTGGATATTAACATAAGATGCATAATTAAAATTGAATATGTAATCAATTAAAATCAATACTGATGAATGAATCAATTAAACATTAAAACTCACCTAAAATTTCATGGAAGGCATTGAATATCATCAATCAATATAAATTATAAAATGGCAATAATCAAAACAATTATTAATTTAAAATAATTCAATTGAATATCATTAATCAAAACAAATCAATTGCAAAAATATATACACCTTTAAAAGGATGTTATTAACCAATTCATATCAAATCATTGGTGAGTTTCCTGCCTCAACTTCTAAACTCTTCTCTTATTGGTATGATTTTGGTGTTTCTTTCTCTCCTTTTCTGCTCTTTTATATTACTTTTTATTTTATCAATTCTTATACACTTTTTTTCTTCATTTTTTTTCCCTTTGTTGCAGCTATTATCTTAGCCTTCGATTAAAGGTGAGTTTTTTTTTCCTATTTGACTATAAACTTTTTCTATAATTTTTTCCTTCGTTGCAGGTATCTTTTTTTTTCTTTCTTTCTATATTTCTGTTTCTCATTACAAAAATATGTAACAATCTTAAAACATTTGCTCTAAAGTAACAAGCAGCTAGGCAAATATTTGTAAGATCTGCAATGCATATACACTACATATTCACTACAAATGTCGTGAGTGTCAAAATTTAGTTGACTTATTTTTTTGTTTATAATAATAATAACGTGTGCCTTTTTTGTCATTTTTTTTTCAATTAGGATTTGGATGTGGAGTGTAACACTGCAAAAGTAACAAAACATGTGGCATATAGAAAAAGAAACCAACATTCAAGGCCAAGTGTAGAGGAGGAGCAAAGTAACATTAAAGAGAGACCATCACGAAGAATAAAATGTTCTTAAAAAATAACCATTTTGCTTCTTCATATTTTGGTTGAAGGAGTAAGTCAAATCTGATGTAACACAAATGTTCCTGTTTTGAAATATCGTTGGCACCAAAAAAATTGTATGTATGTTGCCATTTTTTTTTTTACAATATCCCCCTCTTTATTTCTTGATCCAACAACTTTTTTATTTGATTTTTTTGTAAATAAATAGTATTTGTTTGTTTCGTGACTTACACAAAAAAAAAACTCTCAATATATAGAAATCCTTAATTTAACATATCAAGTACAATAGAAAAGGGGGAAAATATTATTGTGACTTGGTTTGAAATTGCTTTTATTAAGGATTTGGTGATAAGTTGGAAAATAATAAATGAAAGATCTCTTCGATTTATATTAGAATTTGATTTTTTTTTTAAATTACTAATCACTCAATAAAATTAAGTGCTCTTCAGATAATATCAGTAAATATCATATATTTACTTCAATCAAATCACTTTTTATCATGAAAAAATTAAATTAAATAGTTAAATTGGAAAACATCAATCAATCAGAATTGATTGTTTGACAATTGACACGTAATTTTATATTAATTAGTTTCAACATGATATTAATATTTAAAACTGAAAGGTATAATTTAAATTTTATAAGTATAATCAGATATAATTCGACATGTTATATTAATTTAAATAAAATTTGAATTAAAAATTAATCGTGAATATAATTCCAAACCCAGTAATATAACTCCAAACCCAATAAAAAATATTTATGATTTAATTTGATTAATGTATTTTGAAAAATATGACGTCATGGAGTACACTTTTTCCTTAAAAATAAATAATAAATAAACCAAGTCTATTTTATTTCTCATCTCTCATTATTAAATCATCTCAATAAATGTCATTGATATATCATCATTATTTTCAATTATAACCATTATGATCAATTAGTAATAAATAATTTTTTCCATTAGTATCTGTATATCCATCTTTGTAATGTACTAATAATTTTTATTTTTATTTTTACATTCTTACTTGCTTTAAAACTTTCTAATTATAACATGTGGTAATCTTTCATAATTTGTTTTTGTTACATTCATACCTGACATTAAAACTTCCTAATTACGTTTAAAATAGAGGATTAATATTTTACGTGAAAGCATGCTTACTTATGAATTACTTTGAAAAAGTGCAATGTATTATAGATTTCATTACATTTTTTAATTCATTATTTTAATACTTTCATTATTATTAGAATATTTTTTTATTACTATAATCTTTCACAATTAATTTATTGAAGATTTTCTTTTATCAAAGCAAATTAGAATTTCCTTTTACCTAATTAATATATAATTAATTAAATGATACAAAATTAGATGTAATTGATTTAACAAACTATATTTAGAAGATTTGTCTTATCATTCAAAAAAAGTAAGATATGTCCTACATTATAATATAAAATAGTTTCAAAACTTAAAATTATTATTTTTATTTAGTTTAGTGATTGGTTAATTAAATTTAATAATATTTTATATTTTGTATAAAAAAAACTTCATTTAATAATAATAACGAAGACAAATCAAATTTTTATAATTTAAAAATACAAAAAAAATATATTATTAACCAAATAAACATCCTTACAAAAAAAAAACCAAATAAACATAACATCCGATGCAACATACGAGAATATGGGCTTCTAATAAGGGAAAAGAAAATATGAAAATAACATGATAAATAAATATATCTGTTAAAAATTGTTAACTTGCGTAAGAAAGGAGAATAAATAAATCAAATAGATTTTCAAGAGATAAGAAGAAAAATAATATGAAAGATGATTATATTTTCTAAAAATGGTTAACTTATACTGAAAAATAATATGTAATAATAACGTGTGCCTTTTTTGTCATTTTTTTTTCAATTAGGATTTGGATGTGGAGTGTAAAACCGCAAAAGTAACAAAACATGTGGCATATAGAAAAATAAACCAACATTCAAGGCCAAGTGTAGAAGAGGAGCAAAGTAGCATTAAAGAGAGACAACTGGAAATGGTTAACTTACACTGGAAAAAAAGAGAGAAATAAATCAAATGGATGTTCAAGAGAGAAGAATAAAAATAATGTGATAAATAAATATATTTTTCTAAAAATGAAAAACTTACACGGGAAAAAGATGAGAAATAAATCAAATATATTTTTAAGAGAGAATAAAAAATAATATGATAGATAAATTAATTTTATAAAGATGGTTAGTTTGGGGGATGGATTCTCTCATGTGATAAGAGAGTGCAGTTAAATCTGAGCCATCAATTGTAAAGAAGAGAGAGAGATTTCAAAACATAAAAAAGGAGGAGATGAATGTTTTGAGGATGAGGGTTTCAACATGAGAAAATTCAAGTGCAGATACATTAAAGAATCCATTCCCTTAACTTGCATAGGAATAGAAGAGAAATAAATCAAGAATATTTTCAAGAAGAAAAAAAAAATATGATAAATAAATATATTTTCTAAAAATGGTTAGCTTGCACTGGGCAAAGAGAAGAAATAAATCTAATAGATTTTCAAATGAGGAGAAGAAAAATAATATAGTAGATAAATATAAAGAAATAAATCAAATATATACTATATACAAATACAAATAACCTCATTGATTACTATTCCAAGTGTCAACCTAATAGCAACTTAACATTTAATACACTAATCTATTTGAAATCATTTATGTCACGTTAGAAATGTAGTATTGAAATCAATTATTTGACATTTTGAATCTGGAAGCACATGCAAGGGATAACCTCTCGAAATTCATAAATTAATAAATCAAATAATATGTGTATGCCAAATTAGTCTGCAAGAATCAAATAAATACCATTTAAATGACGAATTATTAATATCACGTTTGGAATCAGCGGGAATCTATCTATACTATATACATTTAGAAATAATCTCATTGAATACTATTCCATTCGTCAACTTCTTAGCAAAACATCATTTAATTCAAATTTTTTAATATTGAAAATCAAATTGTTTCATACATAGAATATCACAGCTTATACAGGGAAAGTAACCAATTAATAAATTTCAAATAACAAAAAATTCATAAGCAAAACATGGAAAATAAATAAATAAATAAATAAATAAATAAATAATAGGGATCATATTCAATAAAATTCAAATAAGTATACATAATATATATACATATATTATAATATATAAAAATCCAGTTATTAATAATAATATTATTATTATTATAGTTCTCATATGACTTACAAGATCATTGGGAATTGTTTAGCATTAGTGTTAAAATAAATTATATAAAGAAATGATTAATCAATGATGATATACCTTTAATGTATAACCCATAGCACAAATAAGTTTTCAGAAAAATAGTATGATAGATAAATAAATCGTTAGATTTTCAAGAGAGAAGACAAAACTAACATGATAAATAAATACGTTTTCTAAAAAAAAATGTTAACTTGCATAGGGAAAGAGAAGAAAGAAATCAAATGATTTTTTAGGAGAGAAGAAAAATAATAATAATGTGATAAATAAATATATTTTCTAAAAACGATTCACTTGCACGAGAAAAAGAAAAATTAACTATAACATATTTCCAAGAGAGAAGAAAAAAGTAATATGATAGATAAATATATATTTTAAAGATGGTTAACTTGGACGAGAAAATATAAGATATAAATCAAATAAAATTTCAAAGGAGAAGAAAACATATGATAGATAAATATATTTTCTAAAAATGTTTGGCTTACATAAATAAATCAAATATATTTTTACGATAGAAGAAAAGTTATAATATGAAAGATAAATATATATTTTTTTCTAAAAATGGTTCACTTGCACGAGGAAAATTTTCAAGACAAGATAAAAAAAATATGATAGATATATATATTTTTTAAATATGGTTAACTTGCACAGGAAAAGAGGAGAAAAAATCAAATATATTTTCAATAGAGAAAAAAAAAAGTATTATAATAAATCAATATATTTTCTAAAAATTGTTAACTTGCATTGGACAAAGAGATGAAATAAATCAAATAGATTTTCAAGAGAGAAGAAGAAAAATTATATGATAGATTAATACATATTTTAAATATGGTTAAATTGCACTATCTAAAGAAAATAATTAAATCAAAATAAATTTTCAAGAGAGAAGAGGAATAATAATATAATAGATAAATATATTTTTTTAGAAATGGATAACTTGCACGGGAAATGAGGAGAAATAAATCAATAAATTTTCAAGAGAGAAGAAAAAATTTATATGATAGATAAATATATTTTATAAAAATGGTTGAGTTGCACTGGAAAAAGGAGATATAAATCAAATAGATTTTAAAATAGAATAAAAATAATAATATGATATATAAAGTATATATTTTTTCCAAAACGGTTCACTTGCATTGCAAAAAGGGGAAAATTAACCCAAATATATTTTAAGGAGAGAAAAATAAAATTGATAGATAAATATATTTTCTAATGATGGTTAACTTGTAAGAGAAAAGAGAATAAATAAATCAAATAGATTTTCAATAGAGAATAAAAAACAATATAATAGATAAAAAAAATTTAGATGCTTAATTTGCACGGGCAAAAGAGGTGAATAAAATAAAGAATATTTTCTATATAGAAGAAAAAATAATATGATAGATAATTATATTTTCTAAAAATGGTTAACTTGCATCTGACAAAGAGAAGAAATAAATCAAATCGATTTTCAAGAGAAGCGAAAAAATCATATTATTACGAATATCACAACAACGTATTTAGTATTAGTGTTTGGATAGATCATTTGTGGAAATGATTAATTAGGTTGAAAGCAGTTGTTGCTTTAAAAATATATGTTTACTATTAAATGTTTAGATAAGCATGATAATAAGGTAGTGAGTAAAGAAATAGTTAGTGTTAATTTACAATTTTCCTTCGAAAAGAAAAAAAAATTCACAATAAACTTTGATGGCTATTTTCAAAAATTATGTTTTTATATTCTTCATACATGTCTTATTTTTTAAAATTATATTTTTAATACTTAAATTGTGTCATACTATATATTTAAACTTTATTGATTATTTTCAACAATTATATATTTAAAAATAAAATCTTAAAAAATTAACATACTTCCCGTACATGGCACGGGTCCATCAATCTAGTATATAATATACATATAGTTTAGTAATATGTGTAAAATCTAACATGACATGTGCATTGGCGCGCGCGGGGGTACCTTTCCAGTTATGTTAACATATGTCAGAAATAAATGGAAGTAAGCTAATAGGTTTGAAAATCTACAAATAACAAACAATATTAGCCAGTTAAAATTATTGTTATCACATAAAATAAAATATATTATTATCACATATAACATTTGACTTGATATTTGTTATTATTTGCTTGATTCTTGATTTTCTTAAGATATTCTTTATTATTGAAGCAATCTATTACATTTTCATTGTAATAGTCTATTATATGCTTAAATTCTTAATGAATATATAGTATGATTATCTTTCTTTTTTCTTCTTCAAGAAAATAACACGTACATCACGTTCTTCCTCCAATTTAAAAGGTGTATATTGTGCCAAGCTAAAAAAAAATTAAAGAGTAAAGAATAAAGTTGATTGCCTTTTGAAATGCTTCCGATTCTCTTTTTACGATTGCAGACTAGTTAACGAAGCCTGAAAGCCATTCAACCCAGCTGCACAAAGCAGCATATGGAAAACTTTCGTGTGTTTGGTATAGGAGAATATAAGAAGAAAGAAAAGGATAGGAGGAAAAAGAAGAAGAAAAGATGATTTTCTTTTATTTGGTAAGCAAGATAAATAGAGAAGAGAGAAAGAAATCGGGTGAGACCCATCCAAAATTTTATTCTCTCCAAAGATGAGAAGAAAATGAGGAAGAAGAGAGATTGATAAATTAAATTACTCATCTATCCTTATATGTCTCATTTAATTATTTAATAAATTTAAATAAATTAAATTAAATCAATCAATTATTTAATGGAATTAGATTAACAATTTAATTAAATTGAAATTAATAAAGTAATTATATTAAACTAAATAAATTTTATCAATTAAAATAACTTAAATCAATTAAATTAATTTAAATTATTTGATTTTTATACTAACTTAATTAATGAAATTAAAATATTTGTAAATGTTTTATTTAAGGGTATTTTTGTCTTTTTAAAAACAATTATATTTCTCTCTTCTCACTTTCTATCTAACCAAACAAAGGAGAGAGAGAATACACTTTTTTCTCCCCTCTTTCCCCTATTTCTCTTATATCAAACAACACATTAATTTTACTCTATTTCTCACATCTTTATCTCTTCTCATACTCCTTCTCACCTCTTTCTCTTTTCTCATTTTCTTCTCATAACCAAACAAAGCATCTGAGTTCCACAAGAAGGGACGGAGTCAAAGGGGATAAGCTTGGGTGGGTGTTCATTTCTTTTAAGCATTTTATTCTTACAAGTTAAATCACATCATCCCACTAGACAAACTGGCTTAAAGGCCAAGAAGCTAAAGAGAGTTTATTAGTACTTTAATTTTTTTTTTATTCATACCTTTTATTAATCAATCATAATTTTAATTTTTTAAATTCATAAAATTACAAGTAATTAGTAAAGAGATTGAATTCATAATAAAAAAATACCATCATTTCATACTCTCACTCGCCCAACAAGTATTAGCTTGCACAAAAACAAGTTTAATGAAAATTACTCTTTTATTTTAGAAAAAAGTGTAAACGGAACTTATTAATAAGCCATTTTCTTTTGATGTAATTCAAAAATTATTTTTATTTGTTTTTTTACCCCTCTCTGAAATTGTGCACTTTGTCTAAAAAATGCGGCTTTGATCTCTTACAATCCGACTGTTTTTCCTTTTGGGATACACTCTAACACTCTTATAGCTTCAGCATAGTATACTTTGGACTTGTAGACATAGTAGTTGTTGATTTATTCGTTAATTCTTTGTTTCAAACCATAAGATAATGAATTTTCAATGTACCTCTATCTTTAAAATAATTGTGCTTAATTTTTACGAGGACATATAATTGATGAAGTTTTAAGCCCCTCGTTATACTTTTGTGAATGACCACTTCATTATGCTACATGCATTGTGTAATACAGGCGCAGAATGTTGTGTATTATGTGAAGACTTGATTTTTTGTGAGTTGATGAATTTTGGTTGATTCAAGGGTGATCTGATAAAATAAAAATGAATTCTATATAGTATGCAATGTATATAATAAACCAGACCATGTGGTTAAGTCTGTCTGCTAAGATTTCATAGTTTAGTTTAATTTGTAAAAATTGAGATTCAGTAGAATTTGATGCTTCATTTGAAAGCTTCAATGTGAACACATCTAGGTGCCGTTCCTGCTTATCATGAATCCGTCTGTCTTGGCCGAATTGCATAATGTGCTAAATGTCTCCCATATATCAAAGTGTGAATATATCCTATTCCCCGAAACAGTGAATATATCCGTTGGAAAAGTTTGATTTTTGTTAGAAGAAAATGAATAAGTGCCTGAACGATCTTAGATTAAATGGACTTCAAAATTCAAACACCCGAACATGGAATTCTAACCTTTGTTTGGAAAACGAAAATTGGAGAACAAAAATGTACTCTGTTCTCTTTTATCTCCTTTTTCTTTTTAGATAAAATCTTCAAAAGGAAAACATCGAATTTTTTATCAATAATGAAAGGCTTATACAGTAAAAACATGTGTTATGATTCTATGGAATACCAAAAAGAACTCTTTTTTTTCTTCAAAAACAAAGTCTGATAAGGGTTGAGAAAGATCGTCTAAGTTTAAAGTTAGTATATATTACAAACTTTAGTATTACTACAAAATGAAATAAATTCTTCAAATAGTCACAATTCATTCTTATTAGTTGAGTCACTTTTCATCAATGAAAAGAGCACTTTCTATTCGATTTGGCTTAACTTTACTTTCTTTGTTTTTTCGGAATAAAAATGAAATTTTTGGTAGGGTGTGTGATCTACTATTTTATTGTAGGGGTGTCCATGGGTCCGGATAGACTCGCGAATCCGATCAACCCAACCCAACCCAACCCTGATTTTGTGGGTTGGTTTGGGTGATTGGATTGAGTTGGGTAAAAACAAAGAGGACTCATAGAGTATGGGTTGGGTAGTGGGTTTCAAAATTGCAAACCCATTCAACCCAACCCAACCCAACCCACTCAACATAACGTGATCTTCTTTTTAGTTGTGGATAATTGATGGTTTGAACTTTTAGGCTTTTAGATCATATTCTCATAATTTGTTGATGTAATTTAAAGTTTTAAATATGTTTATTTGTGATTTTTGACACTTTTTTGTCTTGACAAACATGCGGTCCGGAACCAACACGATCCAAAGCTGAAAATATGTGTTTCTTGCCAAACTCAACGACCCACCCAACCCAACCCATGAGTGGTCGGGTTGGGTTTCAAGAATTTTTTTTGGAAACCAACCCAACCCACTCACCTTTGACTGGGTTGGGTCCTAAAACCCACTAAATCCAACCCAAACTGACCCATGGACACTTCTAATTTTTTGTGAACTGCACGCAATCAATTTCTTTACAAATTTCACTTCTCTTCTCGACTCAAATCACTGCAAACAATGGGAAAAATTGTAAGATCAACACCGAACTGACAAACCCTTTGAGTTAGAAAAAAACTTTTGTCTATTTTTCGTCTCCCACTAATGATAATTTGTCACTTAAGAATATGAAATGAGAGCTCATTAACATATCTGCTCATCTCAAACCTTTGATTAGTGTGTCATACCGAAACAACATTTTTTCGAGACACAAATTTTTGTTCGAGTATATTCGCAAGTGATGTTCCAACGAGCATGTGTTTAAATGAGCGCACATTATTGGCAAGAACAATGCTAGTAACACGTTTTTTATCACATTTTTCAACATACACTCTATTATTTGATGAGTTTTAGGTAAGACTCATTGATTGGAGAGTAAATCTATATGAGTTTTTTAAATATGAGACATTTTTAACTTCTCCTTCTCGGTAAGCTACCGACTTCATTATGTATATGAAGTATATATTTTATATTTTATTTATGAATTTCAGGTCTGTTATTTAATTTTATCAAAAAAAAGAAAAGGTCTGTTATTTAATGGCATATATATAAATTCATTTTTATATTATTTCAATTTAGTATATCCCACGATTACATATGTCAATTAATTTTTTTTCATCTTTTCTATTGATTTTTTTTTTTCAGTAAATGATAGTCTTGCCATAAACTTCTATTAATGTCAAATTAACAAGACCTTATATGGTAAGGCTCAAACCGTTTTAGCACACATTCAACCGATCTCATCCAACTTATATTCTAATATATCATTACTTTTCCTATATCCCAATATGATAATGATCTAATACTATTATTTCTCCCAACTTGTGCCATCTTAATTGTAATATGATTTTAATTAATTATTCATAGTATACAAGAATTGATAAATATAATTGTTGTATAATTTTTACATAATTTTTTAAAAAATTTAAATACTAACAAATAAAATATTTGAAATTTTTAATATGCTGCCTATATATAATATGAAACAATACCTTCCGCACATATTGAAATATTTGGTTAATAAATAATAATTAAATACATATTTAAAAGACCTGTATATTGCACAGATTATTGACTAATTGTATGACATGATTTTTTGTTGTTGATAGCTGACTATATATATATATTAAAGAAACTACCACGTACATCACGTTCTTCCCCCAATTTAAAAGTGTATGTTATCAAGTCTTAAACAAAAAATGCCAAGAATAAAGTGGACTGCCTTTATTTTTCGATTAGAAAGTGGGGATAGCCATTTTAATGCTTCCGAACCTATTTTTCATGCTTGCAAACCATTTAACTATGTTTGAAAGCCATTCATCATGTTGTGCAAAAACATGATGTGAGTGTGTGTTTGATTCACGTTGGAAATATATTCAGAATTGATTTTGTCCATTGTCAAACATTATTTTAATAAAACTGAGGTGTTTGGTTACTGTCAAGTAGAATTGATTTTGGCAGCGATGACTAGAAGCTGCAAAAGCTAGTTGCGTGGGTTAAAAATTTTACACTAAGTTTTACATCAAATTTGTTTTCAAAATAAAAACATCCAAACATAAATTACCTCACTAAAAACTTAATTCTAACCAAATCAATTTCATTCAAAATCACTTTTATCAAATACTTATCCAAACACAAATTTACCCACTCTATATTAAGATCGAGTAAGAACTCGCCTACCCACGTGCGAAGACATAAATTTGACATGAGGGTGCCAAGACCAAATATACATAACATGAAATAATAGTAAAAATTAACTAACGCATATAAGCAAATTATATGTACAAATTTGATATATGATTATCGATTTAAATAATATAAAGAGTAAATTACACTCGACTACCTTTAAATTTAATAGAAAAACATCAAACCCCAAATTTGGCTATAAATTACACTCCACCCTATTTTTTAGTTATCATCATCTATTGAATTAACACAGTTAAGTTATTCAAAATAAAAAAATTATTTATAATAAGTTATTTGATAAAGAAACACTCATATTAGGAATTTAAATAACTTGGATGCTCAAGTTGAGTTTTCTGGCAACAATCTCTTAACTTATGAATCAATGATTTTGCGAGATATATATATATATATATATGGCATTCAAAATATATTAGAATTTTTATTGCAAATTTTGACTTGTCTGAGAGAAATTTGTAATTTTATGGGATTACTAATATATTTATCAATAGCCACACACACATATATTGGGGTTGAGGGGGGGCCACGACATCAAAAGGCCTCCCTCTCCCTATGCGCATATCCATGTTAAATATATAATATAAATGGAAAGAATAACTCTAAAAATAAGGATGTATCCATCGTTAATTTGATAAAATATACATAACGATCTTAACTTATTTTTATCAAATCTTACTTTGTCACTTTAAAGACAGTTTATCCTATACCAACCAATTAGGTCAGCCTTATTTATTGTTCAAGAAACAATTTCCAGTTTTTTTTTTTTGGTATTAAAATCATAATGTAACAATTGTTAATTAATTTAATCCCACAGAAATTGACTGTGTAAAAGAGAGTATGAAAAAATTAAAAAGAGTAAAGACTCAAAGTGGTCCCTCAAATTTTTTAAGTAGGACAGTTTGGTCTCCTAAAAAAAAAAGGATAATTTGGCCCCCCAAATTTCAAAACCGGGAACAATTTGGTCCTTACGGAGGGACTAGATCATCCCCCGTTATGAAATTTGGGGGACCAAATTGTCCCCCATTTTAAAATTTTGGGGGATCAAATTGTATTTTGTTTTTTAGGGGCCAAACTGCTCTACTTAAAGAAATTGAGGGACCACTTTGGGTCTTTACAAAAAAAAAAAAAAAAAGTGAGAATTTAATTTTTCTATGCAATATGGATAGCTTTGATAGTGTAAAATGTCCAGTACTTGATCGACGTGACATCCCATCTATAAATAGAACACCTTCCATGCTCCTTTCCTTGCATCCACTACTCATTCCTTTGCATTGTACTACGTAATATCCTCCCTTACTTTGTGTTCTTCTTCTAAAACTCATCTTTCCAAGTCCAAAAATGCATCCCCTCCTCCTATACTCCTTTGCAGTAGCACTTTTTTCTATTCCAACCCCAAATGAAGCCCTAAGAGGTTTCAGTGTCGACCTGATTCACCGTAACTCACCCTTGTACAAAAGCTCATCATGTCGAGACAAATCGTACGAAACTAAGCTTAAAACTGCTGACGACACCTACCTCATGAGAGTTAAAGTTGGTGATGATGAGATATTTGCCACTCTAGACACGGGAAGCAATATGACATGGTTGAATGGTGAAAAATGCGACGGCAATGCATGCACAAGTCATACCAAATTTAAGCCGCCCACTCACGATGATACTCCAAGAGATACTCTATGTGATCAAATATGTTCCAACTGTCCAAAATGCAATGCACAGATATGTCATGCAAAAAAAATCTGCCCTTACAATGTTACTTACGGTGACAACTTTACCACAAGCGGAGTGTTAACTCGTGGTGATTTTACGTTTCCATGTTCTGGTGGCATAGACCGTACATTTAAGGAAATTTGGTTTGGTGTTTCAAACTACAGCAATGGCACGTTTACAAGTAACAGTGCAGGAATTGTTGGCCTTGGACGTGGGGAACTGTCGTTACTTCACCAGTTATGTTTGAAGGGTAGATTTGACTGCAAATTCTCTTACTGTCTTCCTAAGCATGCAGAATCTGTTAGTAAACTGAGTTTTGGTAATCATGTGAAGATATCGGAAGGTAAGTCCGCTAAATTGTTACATACTAGTGAAGAAGAAGCTGGTTATTACTACGTCAATCTTATAAGTATTCATGTTGATAAAATTATAAAAGAGGTAGGTGATGAGAAAAATCAGAAAATAATGATTGATTCAGGGACTACATTCACACTCCTTAATGAAGAATTATTCAAATTCTTTATTGAGTCAGTTAAAAAAGAAATTGGCGAACATGTTGAAACACGTAAGATTGATGACTTTGATGTCTGTTTCAAGCATGATAAGAATGTCAAAAATATCCCTACAGTCAAATTTGATTTTGAAGGTAAGAGTGGGGTTACAGTTGAATTGAAGCAGGAGAACTTTTTGGAAGAGGTTAGTCACGAGAATACAAATTATCTTTGCTTGATGGTGGGTAAAGCCGAAAATAATGAGAATCAGATCCTTGGAAGTAGGGCACAAATGGGTTTTATGGTGGCTTTCGATATTGCACGCCAAGAGGTTTCTTTTGATCCTCATGACTGTGACAAGAACAACCTAAAGTCATTGGCCTTCGATATTACACGCCAAGAGGATGATTGTGGCAAGCAGAACGTAGAATCATTGCACAGTGAAGAAGAACGATTTTAATTATTATATATACATACAAAGCTACGTACGTACTGTCATGTGTCAAGAATAAATGCTTAATATGTACTTTTCAATAAGTTGGCAGTGTATGTCATGTTGTGTGTTTGCTGTTTTTGGTCAGTTTTATTCTCTATGTCTATGTAATGTAATGTAATAATACATGTGGTTCCGGATTGCGCATCTGGATTACCTGCTTTGATTTAGTGATGGCTAAAATTTGAAGTTAACTCATACTTCACAATATTCTTTTTTTTGTTGTTAGTATTTTATTTATTTATTTACTAGCTTGTGAAGAAGTGGGGGCAAAGTGAATTTCAAATAATAATAATAATAACAACAACAACGTGCCTGTTTGGAAGAGATTCTTCCCAACGGAACAGTGCAAAACAGTGCCAAAATAATCATGTTTCTTAAGAGGATTTAAGACCTCGTGATATATATATATATATTATAAGTAAATGTCAGTATGTTAGTTACTAATTTTTTTTCTTTGCCAAGGTTTGAACCTTGGACCTTCAATGTCTTAAACCCTTAGTTCTTACCACTTGAGCTATTAAATTCTTGAGTCATTTAACTGACCAATTGGGTTAGCATAGTAGTTTCATTCCCTATGTTTGGGTGTGCCTAATGTAGTTACTCGACTTATTAAAAAGAGTAATGATCAACCAACATGATGTGACACAGTTGGTAGATAACTAGGCCCATTTAAGCATGTGGTCATGGGTTTGATTCATGTCTCATGCGTATGAAAGAGCATCTATTGGGAGAGGTCAACCCCTTAAATGGATTTTAGTACCTCGAGGGATTAGTCTCTGGCTCCCGGCTTGAGGATACCAGGGTTAAAAAAAAAAAAAAAAAAAAGAGTAATGCTCATCTTGCAGGGGACTATGCCTGAAATATTAGCCAACAAATGCAAGTACCGAAGGTCTGAAAATATGCAAAAGGCAGGGACGGTCTTACCATAGAGCAACTAAAGCAAGGCTTAAAGCCCCAAATTTAATTTTCCAGTTATTTAAGCTTTCAAATTTAGATCTCCAAATTTTTTTTGGTTATTTAAACTTAAGAAGAAAAGTAATTTAAAACACCTAAACTCTAAACTATAGAAAATCTAGTTGTATGTACACACACAACAAAAATTTATATTAACCATGACAGTTTCATTTTAAAAATATAGAAACTTATACTAAGGATAAAATTTAAATAATAATATAATATTTTTAATAAAATATTATATTAGTTTTAAAATGGTCATTTCGTTTTAGGTCTAAAGATACGTGGGCTGGCCTTGACGAAAGGAAGGGACCCAAGAGAGAGAATATGGTTAGCCCTTAGAAATCCATACAGATCAAGACCCACTCCTCTCCCAAAACCTTCCCAGGAGCAGGGTGCCAAAAGAGGGGATTTAACCTTCTTATTTGGGTCCCTCAGTCTGTATGTCTGCAGTGGGAAAGTGATATTGAGCGACTAGCGAGGAATTTTATTTGGGCAAATAAAGGTGGCCAGAGGGGATAATTCCACTAATATCCCCTCTATGTAACAATGGTAATTAGTTGGCTACTAATATATCTCTAGTAAGATGCTCTATATCCCTTTGCGCCCTCCTTCACTGAGCTCGATGGATTGGGCCTTTGGTCCTGCCAAGAGTTCATTCTCCACTTTGTTCTTGGCTACAATATTGTGGTGGATGTGGCGATGATGGAATAAATGGTGTTTGAGGGAAGAACTGGCGCCCCCTTCATTTTATGCTGTGAAGCTTCAACAAGAACTAGGATATTGAGACTTTAAAGCCCATGAGGAGAGCTCAAGTCAAAACATTAGTCTATTAGGTGAGAGAGTCTCATGATATAATTAAATACCATATTGAGCTTCCATCTTTATATACTTAATGTGAGACTCTTAACATTGTCACCCCCTTTAAGATCAGTCGAATCCCACGGCGGCTTCACTCTATCGGCATTGACCCGATGGTAGCCTCTACTTTGGCGACTTCACTCACCTTTCATTATTATTCTGTAATTTGCACCTTAATTAATCCAGCCCATTGTTCTAAATTGCGGGCCGCAATGGTTTATGCGACCGCAACAAAACAGTGTCGACGGGGCCGCAACCGCATCATCCCACAATAACATAGTGACTTGAAATCACAAAAAAGGGCGCAACATCGGAAGCAAACTCCACCGCGGCTGCTCGCACCATCGTCGCCGCTTGTGCTAGATCCATTCGACATGGTTATCGTTCTCCTCAAGCCGCATCAGATCTGTTGAGGTTGGCTTTCGTTCTCCTCTCAAATCGCTAGCTTTAGATCTGGTTCTTGTTTTCCTTGATGAAGGCTAAAGGGCGGAAAGCAAGGGGATCGAGGGAGAGAGAGTAAAAGAAAACTTTATTTTCATTTTGTGGGAGTCTCGAGAGTTTTTTGCTTAATGAGGGGTTTTTCTTTTTAATAATTCATTAGAAAGAAAGGTAGTGCGTTATATGTGCAGGAGTTAATTTATATCAAATTTTCTAGGCAAATATTAGTGTTAATATTAGTATTTTGTTATAATTACTTAAAACCCTCATTATCTACGTACTTTATTAAATTATGTTTTCAACAAGTTAATTAACCTTCTAATCTTATTTTGGGTCTTGTTAACTAATTAGTACCCTAAAAACATTGATTAAAAAATTAATTATAGAAAACTTTTATTTTCCAATCATAAATTATCCCTCCAGTAACCCAGAATGGATTAGAGGTACCCTGGTGAGTCCCCCCCTCTTTGGTGGTCATGGCCAACACAGGTACCATGGAAAGTGATATTCTCAGGACTTGGGAAGAGGCTACTATAGCGATGTTCCTCCTCTACTTCTATCTGATACAGCGGTCCTTTTCATTGCTCCCCCCAAATTTTATTATTATTATTTTCTTGAGTATAAATTTGTAGAATTTTCGTTGCACCAAAACATAAGACAAAGAAGGCTCCCTCCTATCTAACCCTTGTGTTTTCCTTTCGCTCTCTATCTGATAGTAAATTTCTAACTCCTTTGTTTTGTTTCTCTCTAATAAATGTTGAAGTCTGACCCTTCCTTTGTTTCTCTCAAATAAATCTCTGAACCTTGTTTTGCCATCCATCAATAATCAATATCATTATTTCTTTTCTATTTTACTAACAAATATTATTTACAAATTTATCAACAAGTGTTCATTGTTGTTCTAAGGGGTTATGATTTGATTTCAGCATTTAAAATAAGATATTTATTTGTAAATATGATTTTACTTATATTTATATATAACTATTTTTATTAATTAAGGTCACATATAATAGGAGTGGTATAGTTTTCTTAAGAAGAAACAATGATCAAGCATAAGAGAATTAACGTGTTTTTTTCTAGAGAAAAACTTTCAACAAAGAAGAAAATTGTCTAGCTTCAACATCTTCACTTCAAGAGCATCCTTATAATGATCAATTAGTTTAATGGATGAGCAACATTTCAAGATTCAAAAAGTCATTGTTTATGAATTTGATGTTAATTCTTTAAAGCGTAACCTTGGTAAGCGTCCCCAATCATTAATGGTTTCAAGTCTTTAAAAGAAAGGGTCTTGCTAACGAGTGCCCTTAGGGCATTGGTTAAGGAATACACAAAAGGAAAATTTGCATTGGAAAACTAAGGATTCAATAAAGGTGGAAAAGCTTGAAGAGAAGTGGAATTGATCAAGGAAGTCGAGCTTATGTGAGAATGAAAGAGTCTGGAAGGAGACCTTTGTGAAGATTAGTCTCAGCCAAGCTGGCGCTGGCGCTGGACGCCAGAAAGCCAGTGCTCAGCGCAAGCAGGTCACATAAAACTTGTTTTTGTGTAGCTGGCGCTCAGCGCCAGAAATCTTGCGCTCAACGCTGGCGAATTTCCTGATAGGGCATTTAAACCCTCATTTCTCATTTTAGAAGGACCCATCAGTAGTCACACATGACTTTCTCTGATTCCAACCCTAATTTGGCAATTTCTTGGAGTTGAAGAGGAGAATGAGGAGGAATCTTTCATCATCTACCTTCTACTTTATGGAGTTTTATCCCTTTTCTCTTCTCTTTTCTTCTTTTCTAGGGTTTAGCATGTCTAGCTAAATTCCTCTTAGCTAGGGAGATGATGTAGTTCATTTATGTTGATGTTTTGTTAACTCTCTACTTTATTCTTTGAACTATTGGTTGTTGATGTATTAGTCACTATTTTTAATGACATTTTGAATGCTTAGCTACCATTCTTGTGTTTTGAGGATTCATTGATATGCTAGGAATAGTGATTGATGATGTTTGCCTCTTGTAATTAATACCATTAGTTGAGTAATCTAGGAATATGTTATTTGATTAGTGTGGTTTGTCAAACAATTTCACGGAGCTTAATCATCGACTTAATTAATTAGACCTAAGGAATTAGGGTAATTAGTGAAGTTTGATAGAATTAATCACCTAAGGAATTAGGGGTTAGTTAACTTAGGGAATTCGACCTTCAACTAACCAATAGGAATTAGGATAATTAAGGTTTTAGCAATTCAAAGAATTTCTTATCTATGAGGAATCCGAATGCATAATTGGACGAAATCGGATTCCTAGTGCCTTTTATCTTGTTTATCTCTCTTTTCCAAGCTATTGTTGATCATTAATTAAGAAAATACCAAAAACATTTTACTTTTGTTGGTTTGTGTTGCATGTTAATTAATTGAGCTCCCTTCCTTCCAAACGATCGTCTAAATAGTGGTTCAATTTGAGAAGTGGTACTTGCCCGCGATCCCTGAGAACGATATCCGGTTCTCACCGATTTTTTTATTTGCAACGATCTGGTACATTTGTCGTGGTCTCATCAGCACCCCTGAAAAATTGAGTCAAGGTCCGCCACTGATCTGATAGGTGGGAAGATGAGCTACTCGAATGGGTTACCTAACTGATTCATTGTCTCATCGTTCAAACTTCAAACTTACCAGACGTACATAATCAAGTTATTAGATTGTGACATGATCTTATATACAATGCTCTTGATGAACCAAGCTATTATAGAAAATAAAAAATATTAGTAGATAATTTATATTTTTTTTTGTACATGGATAATTTATAATTTTATTATAAGTTTTAATCAAGATTGGAAGTTTGTCCAAACTTTATATTTATAACTTTAGATTTTGCTGACGAGTATCTTAAGGATAATATTATTTAAGGAATTTAAACAAAGTAATTATTCAATGAAAAATTAGGCATATCTTATTCCAATGTATTACTTACACTATTTTCCATAGAAACTTATTTTTTTAGATCCCTTATATAATGCCCATATTATAACACCCTGTTTTTCGTTGTAAGTGCTCCTTTGTGTTTGTTTGTATGTTTGTTGTTAGAAATGTGCTTAGGAATGTTTAAAAATGTAACACCCTTCGTTACATTAGTAGCCCAAATTAATTTTCTATAAAAACCTTTAAAACATTTAAATTAAATAATCGAGTTATAAAATTTTTCACAATAAATTTAAGTCCGAAATTATCTCGAATATTCAAAATAAATAAATAAAGTAATAGTGCTAAATAAATCATTATATCCAAATAAAATAAAGCCTCATAAATATTAATTATTAAAATCACATAACTCTTTTACAATAGTTTTTGCCTCAAAATACGGGCGTCTACTAACAAACCCAACGATAAATAAATAAATAAATAAACATGTTTAGCCACAAACGACTCCTTATTCAATAAATACTAACCAAGCTAGAAAAATAACTAAGAAAATTCACTAAGTCTTCAAGCCCCTTCAGTTTCAGTGACGTCGTCCTCGTACTCTGAAAACAACACTTTTAATGAGATATAATCCCAGTGAATAAAGAGGAGTTCTAAAATATTTTCGCAAATAGTGTTGTTCTCAGCCGGTGCGGTAACCGGAAAAACATCCATGGTATCCGCTAATTTTCAAAATATTAATCTCTTTTAAAAAAAAATCAAAAATTGTGTAACTTCATATAAAATAAGAGAAGACCTATGTAGTCAAAACAATCACATCTCAAACGTTTAATCATGTCAACCATGCATACTCTATGCAATGCAACTCCATGAACACGACTTGGTGATTCCCGGAATCACTTGACTTGACTCTTTGGTTCCCAGAACCGGTGTGAATCCCAGATCCACTAAGGTCTATGAGCTCATATCCATGCAATGGCATCCCACTGCCTTCCCCATCCCAGATGGAGGTATGAGGTATCTAATATTCCATCCCAGATGTGAATATTTTAATAATTTGATATCCCATCCCAGATGTGGATATTTTCAATGATTTGATATCTCATCCCAGATGGTGATATCTCTCATCCTATTCCCGGAATAGAATGTATACCGTCATCCCTTCCCGGAAGGTGATGACCAACTCATGCATAATGCAATATGTCATCCCAGATGACTACTAAATGGGTTCTCAGACTCCATATATCACTAACAATGATATAATGTCATGCCGATGCAACACTGCAACATCATATAACATAACAAAGCATATCATGACAACATTATAACACCATATAACATATAAAGACATATCAATCAACCATAAACTCATACCAATTCATATATAATCACATAATTCATAGTATAATCACATAATTTAATATTAATTTCGTTTTTATACAAAACCTCCAATTTAGAAAATAGGATTTGATCAAAAGTCTCCAAAAATCATAATTTAAATTAAAAACTCAGTTTCCTAAATCGTTTGAACCATGGAAGGTTGATAAAAAGGTTGTTTTTACTCACCTCTTGTAGACCTCCAAAAACTATAACAATAATCGGAGACAGATACAGGAGTTTCACCAAAAATCTCTCTCATTCTTGCTCATGTTTTTGTTCCCTTGAACAGTGTCAAACTGCATTGTTCCCAAGCTTTTCGATGTAAATCGGCGCCCCCCTGAATAAATATCTTCACGCTATTATTTTGTGGAAAGAGTAGTGCGGCGCTGCACTTCGTCTTTTTCTCGAAACAGGGCATGTACTTGCCCATTAGGGTTTGTTTCTAAATTTTAATCTTAGCACAAGGGCCCCCCTTTTTTTTTCTCAAAGAATTCTATATAATTTGCCCACGAGTTTGCTAGCAACGTTCCACTTTGTATTTTATTTTATTTTTCTTTTTCCAAAACCTTTTATTGCATAAGAATGCTAACTCTAATAAGCTAACGTCCTGACTTGTTTGCATCATATTTCTATTTTAATTTCAAATTTTTAATTCCTTTAATTATTAGGAAATTCTAATATATTTTTATACTATCAGTTTTCTACCATAAAAAAAAATCATACTATCTTGATCTTAATAATAAAATAATCATATTAAAATTTTAGGATATTACATTTTCCCCCTCCATGGAGAATTTCGTCCCCGAAATTCATCTCATACTCACGTACATATTTTAATATATGCCATAAACCTAACATAATGGTTACCTTACCTTAAACAACAAAATCTGGGTATTGGCGTACGATGTCCTCGTCCATCTCCCAAGTAGTGTCCTCAGGTGTCAATCCACACCATAACACTTTCACCAAATGAATCTTCTTTTTCCTCAGAGTCTTAGTGCTCTTGTCCAAATTTTGACTAAGTCTAGGCTCATGGATCAAATTATCTTTCAATTGTATAGACTCAGGAGCTATCACATGAAAATCATCAGACACATATTTTCTAAGTTGCGACACATGAAAAACATCATGGAGGTCTACCAACTGTGGCGAAAGAGCCAATTGGTAAGCAACAGGCCCGACTCTTTTAAGAATTTGGAAATGACCCATGAAACAAAGAATAATATTTTTGACTGACATTGACCTCCTCATCCCAATTTTAGGAGTGACTGGCAAGAATACGTGTTCCTCTTCCTAAAATTCTAAAGGCTTTCTTTTCTTTCCGACATAACATTTTTCACCTATTCTGTGTAGTGCGCATCTTTCTCTCAATCATTCGAATCCTAACTGTGGTCTCTTGAATTAAATCTGGTCCTAACGAGATCTTTTCACCTACTTCACATTAACATAAATGGGACCTACATTTCCTAGTCAAATCATCAACCTATATATATAGACTATTTCACCACATAATAAGTTTACAATTAATGGCACCTTAACTATTAAAATATATTTAAAAGAAGTCAATAAAAATAACATTTATATAGTAAAGTAATGTACTCAAGCATGTTTTTTTTCTTTTGTCCATCCTCCTATAATTATAATAGCTTCACTTGCATTTCCTCATTATAAGCATTCTCAAAATAATAGATTTATAACAACAATTCACAAAAGAAATTGAAGTAAAGCTATACCATTTATACATATATCTAATAATCTCTTATAGACTCTGCACTAAAATTCTTATATTATTTACAGAGCAGAAGAGTTTTATAAGTAAACAAATAAAAACAAAGAAGGAAAGGAGAAGCAATAGTGGCATCATCCCACATACCAAGTCTTATCTAGCCCAAGATGATAATTTCATAAGAAAAAGAAATAGTTCACTTTTTGCTGACAAGATTATCTTACTTAAAGAAATGTGATAAGAAAATCAAGAATGAGATTTAGTAAACTTGCAATTAAACTTTGGAGGCATTGTGCAAAAACAATTGGAACAAAAAGAAACACTCCATGAATAACCACTATAGTGGTACTAAGAAATCAGTTACACCTTGATCTTTGAGTAGGCACATACAAATAAGAAAAAAAAAATTTTACTTTTTGATAAGAAATAAAAGTTTGTTAGGATTAGACATGCCATTAATCTATATGGCAAACAATTCTAAGGGGCATATTAATCACGATTGATGTTTGGTCACTTGAAAAGCAATATGAAAATTCAAGAAAAGTGTTTCTCTAAAAATTATGTACCAAAATCACAACATAATAAAAAAAAAATTGACCATATATACAATTTCTTTAATACAACATTCATTTTTATTCCCGTCCACCAATACATCTTTAATTTAAATCCTGATACATCTTGGTTACCTATATTTAAATCCTGATACATCTTGGTTACCTATACTATGTACTACTGAAAACAAATAATTAATTCACACGTTACTTATTTTTGGTTTCTTATACATACATATGTTTCATGCATAGTATAAATGATTTAGGGTCAAAAGGAATAATGATGTTTCTAGCCTGTCAGAAATTAAATATCAATATTTAATCCCAAAGGTAATTCTAGAATATCTATAACCTTAAATCAATCACTTTTAAAGTAGAACATCATACATAAGAGTAATAAAACAACATGCTTAGTTTTCTGCAAAATAACATCTAGATAATAAATTAAGAGAAGATGACATTGATATACCAGGACACAACAAGTTGTAAAATAAGTTCTTGCCATTCATTATATTGAGTATTTTTTTTTTTAGCATTACATTTTCAAAATAATAACCTAAATGCAGCAAAACAACATTCATATGTCAAACAGTAACATCTCATCATATCATATCAATGACAATTTATTAAGAGAGAAAAAGGAGTTTGTTAATATTTCAAGCGGCGTAACTATAATAGATTTCTCCTCAACTATCTTTAGAGAAAAATAACAAGTTATTATTTTTTTAAAAATAGGTTACCACACATGGAAGGATCAAATAAACAATTCACCAAGCTAAGAACTTATACATACATGCAGCAATTCATCATGATATTCATTTTCACTCCCATATATCAATAATTAGTTGACCAAGTCATAATTAAATTTTTAATCATGCACAATAATTTCAATTAATTATTCATTATTGATAATTATGGTAACGCATATTTTCAATGGTCAAGACAGGTGCTGACGTCAATCTTTTCTTAAGCTCCCAGAAATTCTCTTCACAATCCTTACCCCACTCAAAAGTTTCTCTTTCCTAGCTAACTTGGTAAAGGG
The DNA here is from genome assembly GCA_035048595.1 of Echinosophora koreensis. Classification (NCBI taxonomy): domain Eukaryota; kingdom Viridiplantae; phylum Streptophyta; class Magnoliopsida; order Fabales; family Fabaceae; genus Echinosophora; species Echinosophora koreensis. The sequence goes on along the minus strand of JAPCYP010000019.1, from coordinate 3,101,782 downwards.
TAAGGCTAGTCTATATAATTACTCTATGAACTTTTTATAGTAACCCGCCAATTTCAGGAAACTCGTCAAATTGTTTCTTAAGCTCGCTCAACTCTAAAGGTGTCATCCTATAAGGCGCTACAAATATTGGTCCACTCTCTAACACTAGATCTATGCCAAACTCAACCCCTACTAAAACTTGCGCACCACAAATATAGTCGCTACATCACTGTCTAGCAGTGAATGAGAGTATGTATCCTTGAGCTCTCTGAACCAAGCACTTACCACAGGAAACAACAAATAAAATATGGGTCGACGGCGAAGATCAAAAGACATTGGATGTGAAGAGATAAGGATAGTTTTGTCAGAGTACTTTATGGCAATGAGTCCAGATGCCAATAAGTCAATACCAAGAATGACATACAATCCGGGCATAGATAAAAGATCAATGACATAAGGACAAGAAAACGTACAATTTAAACAAGCACTGGAAATAATAAGATTATCCTCCATAGAAGTAGGAACATGTGAATCAAGGACAAACGAAAGATAGGTAACTCCAAATTTCGCACATGAAGGATATATCAAGGAATGTGTTGCTCATGAATCAAACAATATAGTAACTTTTTCTCCAATACGACTAGAAGAAATTCAGTCTCCTCCTGATCTATGCTGCCTCGGAATGATGACGGATTATTCTTCTTGAATTCGAAAAGCCCCCACGTGCTGAGGGTCCTAGGCTGCCACCACTCCATCAGTGGCTGGCCTCCATTCCCTTTCATTTGACGGAGAGTCCCTTCCTGCCCTTGCATAGCTCTGGCCATACAATCCAAAGCTGTTGCAAGTGCAACATTCGTCCCTCGCCTATTAGTCGCCATAAATCTGTTCAATACCAATGACATATTGGGTTGATCAGGTCCAATATCCCAAAGAATACCATGCAGCATTTATAACTCTAACAAGCATCCTATGCGCCCAAGTTTTGTTTTAGAAAAATCCCAACTACCACAGTCCGATTTAGAATCGAACTGCTCTGATACCATAAATGTAACACCCGTCGTTACATTAGTAGCCCAAATTAATTTTCTATAAAAACCTTTAAAACATTTAAATTAAATAATCGAGTTATAAAATTTTTCACAATAAATTTAAGTCCGAAATTATCTCGAATATTCAAAATAAATAAATAAAGTAATAGTGCTAAATAAATCATTATATCCAAATAAAATAAAGCCTCATAAATATTAATTATTAAAATCACATAACTCTTTTACAATAGTTTTTGCCTCAAAATACGGGCGTCTACTAACAAACCCAACGATAAATAAATAAATAAACATGTTTAGCCACAAACGACTCCTTATTCAATAAATACTAACCAAGCTAGAAAAATAACTAAGAAAATTCACTAAGTCTTCAAGCCCCTTCAGTTTCAGTGACGTCGTCCTCGTACTCTGAAAACAACACTTTTAATGAGATATAATCCCAGTGAATAAAAAGGAGTTCTAAAATATTTTCGCAAATAGTGTTGTTCTCAGCCGGTGCGGTAACCGGAAAAACATCCATGGTATCCGCTAATTTTCAAAATATTAATCTCTTTTAAAAAAAAATCAAAAATTGTGTAACTTCATATAAAATAAGAGAAGACCTATGTAGTCAAAACAATCACATCTCAAACGTTTAATCATGTCAACCATGCATACTCTATGCAATGCAACTCCATGAACACGACTTGATGATTCCCGGAATCACTTGACTTGACTCTTTGGTTCCCAGAACCGGTGTGAATCCCAGATCCACTAAGGTCTATGAGCTCATATCCATGCAATGGCATCCCACTGCCTTCCCCATCCCAGATGGAGGTATGAGGTATCTAATATTCCATCCCAGATGTGAATATTTTAATAATTTGATATCCCATCTCAGATGTGGATATTTTCAATGATTTGATATCTCATCCCAGATGGTGATATCTCTCATCCTATTCCCGGAATAGAATGTATACCGTCATCCCTTCCCGGAAGGTGATGACCAACTCATGCATAATGCAATATGTCATCCCAGATGACTACTAAATGGGTTCTCAGACTCCATATATCACTAACAATGATATAATGTCATGCCGATGCAACACTGTAACATCATATAACATAACAAAGCATATCATGACAACATTATAACACCATATAACATATAAAGACATATCAATCAACCATAAACTCATACCAATTCATATATAATCACATAATTCATAGTATAATCACATAATTTAATATTAATTTCGTTTTTATACAAAACCTCCAATTTAGAAAATAGGATTTGATCAAAAGTCTCCAAAAATCATAATTTAAATTAAAAACTCAGTTTCCTAAATCGTTTGAACCATGGAAGGTTGATAAAAAGGTTGTTTTTACTCACCTCTTGTAGACCTCCAAAAACTATAACAATAATCGGAGACAGATACAGGAGTTTCACCAAAAATCTCTCTCATTCTTGCTCACGTTTTTGTTCCCTTGAGCAGTGTCAAACTACACTGTTCCCAAGCTTTTCGATGTAAATCGGCGCCCCTCTGAATAAATATCTTCACGCTATTATTTTGTGGAAAGAGTAGTGCGGCGCTGCACTTCGTCTTTTTCTCGAAACAGGGCATGTACTTGCCCATTAGGATTTGTTTCTAAATTTTAATCTTAGCACAAGGGCCCCCCCTTTTTTTTTCTCAAAGAATTCTATATAATTTGCCCACGAGTTTGCTAGCAACGTTCCACTTTGTATTTTATTTTCTTTTTCTTTTTCCAAAACCTTTTATTGCATAAGAATGCTAACTCTAATAAGCTAACGTCCTGACTTGTTTGCATCATATTTCTATTTTAATTTCAAATTTTTAATTCCTTTAATTATTAGGAAATTCTAATATATTTTTATACTATCAGTTTTCTACCATAAGAAAAAATCATACTATCTTGATCTTAATAATAAAATAATCATATTAAAATTTTAGGATGTTACAAAAAAGGGCTAAGAGGGATTTTTAAGTGAAAAATCCCTTCCTGATGCATGAGCACGACCGTGCTCATGTATCAGCAAGCCCATGCTTAAGGCGCGTGCCTTGTGGCTGTCTGAGCCACAAGCACGGCCGTGCTCAATGGGAAACATGACCGTGCTCAAGGTGAAAACGCGCTCATTGACCGTCTTTTTTCCTGACCGTGCTTAAGTGAGCACGACCCCGTGCTCATGCTAAGCATGACCGTGCTTAGTGGGGAGTACGGTCGTGCTCGAGTCAGACTCTACAAAAAGAAAGCAATCAGCGAGGGTTACGAGTGAAAACCCCTCAAATTGGCACTTTAGGCAAACCTAAGTGTGACGGCAGCCTCTCCCTTCCCTTCCCTTGAAACCCAATCGTTCTTGGTGTTCTTGCTATAGTTTGGGAGAGTCAATCACGTGCTAGTGCCAATTAGTAAGGTAACAGTTCTTCCCTCTTCGATTTCCTTTTGCTTTATCTTTTTAGTTGCTTTTATATACATGCGGGGTAGAGGGTGTCACATTTAGTGGCATCAGAGCAGGTCTGTCCCACCAGACCGTGGTATGAGTCTGTTGCGAGTCTTCTATGTGCTCTGGTTTGAATTATTTATATTTATTATAGATAATGATGCTTAGTGTTAAAAACAATTAGTTCTTCCTGCTTGGTTCTTTGTACTTAATTAATAGTTGTTTTGGCAAAGTGCAGGAACCAATGGCAGGAAGAGGTAGGAACAATCAAGCTATCGCCGACGCTCTGGCAATGCTCGCCAACGTTATAGGCCAGAACCAGAACAACAACAATAATGATGGACCAACGGAATTTCAGGGATTGGACAAGTTCCAGCGGAACAATCCGTCATCCTTCAAGGGAGCTTATGACCCTGAGGGTGCTCTGATGTGGATGCGGGAGGTTGATAAGATCTTCTGTGCTATGAGATGCAACGACCAGCAGAAGGTCATCTTTGGGACTTTCATGCTAGCGGAGGAGGCTGAGCACTGGTGGGAGAACTGTCACCAGCGCATGCAGGCTGAGGGTACTATGGTTGCATGGACTGTCTTCAAGGACAGATTCCTGGAGACGTACTTTCCAGCCGACATCCGCGACAGAAAGGAGATGGAGTTCTTGGCGCTGGAGCAGGGTAACAAGTCAGTGGGAGAGTATGCGGTTTAGTTTGAAGAGCTCGCTCGTTACTATACGCTGTATCAGTATGTGACGGACGACTGCTCCAAGTGCGTCAAGTTTGAGGATGGTTTGCATCCAGAGATCAAGCAAGCTATTAGCTATCAGGAAATCCGAGTCTTCCCAGTCTTGGTGAACAAGTACAAGATCTTCGAAGATGCCTGCAAATCCAGAGTGGCAAGCCACAAAGACTCAGACTCACCAGGGAGTGGGAAGAATGATCAGAAGGATGAAGGAAGGCAGCGCCTAGCTCCAGTCCATCGGGACTTCAAGCAGAGACGCAAGGAGCAACAGTCCTCAACAAGGAAGCTCAGGGACTGGGATTCTTCTAGGCCTATCAGATGTGGCAAATGTGGAGAAGGTCACTATACTACTCAGTTCAAGGAGACAGACATCGTCTGCTTCAAGTGTGGCAAGTATGGCCACATCAGTCGGGACTGCGGAGGAGGAAAGTCAAAACCACAGAGTGCTGGCGAGAATCAGAAGCATCAACTTAATCGACTAAAGACCACTGGGAGAGTCTATACTCTTAGTGGAGCTGGAGTCTCCGAGCCCAAGGACTCGACCCGAGGTATGTGCCTAATGGGTAGAAGCATACCCAATCAAGGTGATAGAAATTTCGATGACGAAATTTTTATAAAGGGGTGGAATTGTAACACCTCGTTTTTCGTTATAAGCGCTCCTTTGTGTTTGTTTGTATGTTTGTTGTTAGAAGTGTTCTCAAGAATGTTTAGAAAGGGCTAAGTGGGATTTTAATGTGGAAAATCCCTTCCTGATGCATGAATATGACCGTGCTCATGTATCAGTATGTCTGTGCTTAAGGCGCGTGCCTTGTGGCTGTCTGAGCCACAAGCACAGCCGTGCTCAATGGGAAGCACAGTCGTGTTCAAGGTGAAAACGCGCTCGTTGACGGTCTTTTTGCCTGACCGTGCTTAAGTGAGCACGACCTCGTGCTCATGTTAAGCACGGCCACGCTTAGTAGGGAGCATGGTCGTGCTCGAGTCAGACTTTATAAATAGAGAGCAGTTAGCAAAGGTTACAAGTTAAAACCCTCAAATTGGCACTTTAGGCAAACCTAAGTATGACAGCAGTCTCTCCCTTCCCTTCCCTTGGAACCCAATCGTTCTTGGTGTTCTTGCTCTAGTTTGGGAGAGTCAATAACGCGCTAGTGCCAATTAGTAAGGTAATAGTTCTTCCCTCTTCTGTTTCCTTTTCCTTTATCTTTTTAATTGCTTTTATATACATGCGAGGTATAAGGTGTCACACTGAGAACACTCGTTAGTATTTGCCATAACTTTATATTGATTCAAACCTTCCCAATAAAAGCTTACCTCTTCTAATGCCTAGGTGGGGTTATTGGTACATACTTCATTTGGCCCAGTTCACACTTTCATTTTTTTATAGGCAAATATTAATGTTAATATTACTATTTTGTTATAATTACTTAAAACTCTCATTATCCACATACTTTATTAAATTATGTTTTCAACAAGTTAATTGACCTTCTAATCTTATTTTGGTCTTGTTAACTAGTTAGTGCCATGATAGCATTGATTCTGTTATTGCTTTTGTCTTTCTTTCCTTGTTTCTTTTTCTTGGTTAGGACTTTGTAATATCAATGCTAGGAAGGTGCTTCTAGTATTCTACTTACATTTGTCCTCTCTTATTTGTTCTCTTTTGGTTCTTGTATATGGGTTGGGTACCCCTTGTGCCCTTATCAATATACTTTTGGCTTATCAAAAAAAAAAAGCATTGATTAAGAAATCAATCATAGAAAACTTTTATTTTCCAATCATAAATTACCCCCCCCCCCCCCCCCCCCCCAGTAACCCAGAATGCATACATCAAAACCAGTACCCTATACAATCAGCTAAACAGATTGGGCACAATACACATCTATTAAAGGTCAAGCTAGTAACTTGACTGGTACAGGTTATTACAATAAGCTTTAGCATGGTCTTTGATCAACGTGAAAATCAACACAGGCAGAGTTGCATGTGCGGCGAATATATTTTGGAGCTTGTCTGGAGATTAAAGAATTGTTCTTAAATTGTGGTGCTCAGTTTCCGCAGGAAAAGGCCAAGCTTATATGTGATGCCTCTGCCCCTTTTTTATCTGTTACGAAATAAGTAATTAACATTGCACACGTAAAGAATTATCAATAGCACTATATATATGTATATAGATGTTTTAGGAGTATCCAAGACCCTGAGTCAAGGAAAAACAGGAAGCTCGTAGCCTCGTAGTCAATATCAACTCAAGTCAGTTCAGGCAATTCTGGTTTGCTCCTAACTTTTCATCTTATTCTATATATTCTTTGCATTTCTTTTATAGGGATGAATTTAAGTTTGCAATATACATTTCTCGACATTTGGGTAGCAGTATTTGAGTAACCTAAATTTATAACCCTTTTCTTATATAGATAATTTATAAGTGAGTGAGCAATTCTATATATTAGTCCTTTTTTTAATATTTGAAAGCTATATATTTAACAATAGAAAATCTCCTGTTTTATACAAAATAATTTTCGTGGAAAAGAAGCAATAGAATCTGTGACAGAATAACAAAGTTGATTCTTTAAAAATTTTAATTTCATAGTAAGTTAAAAATTTAAAATCTAGGAATTCTCACTAACACCTCATTAAATCACAAGTTTTTGTGACATATGTTCGGTCAGTAGACGTAGGCTTTTAGATTTTAAATATGTCTAGGCTCTAATAAAAGACAGTTATTAAATTAAATTAAACAAAAATATGAATCTTAAATTGTATGTATGAATAACAAACAAATAAACCACCTACCAACGGAGGTTGGCACAAGTGGTGGTGGACTTGTGTCCCTTAACCAAGTGGCTGGGGTTTGAATCCCAACTCTTGCGTATGGAGCAAATTTCCTCTGGGAGGAGGTTTCCCGCCTTTAGATGCCATTCATTCTTTCACAGGAGATTAGTCCCCGCTTCCGACGGGATATACTCCCAGTCAAGGAACAAAAAAAAAAAAACAAATATACCAACTTGTATATTAAATAGGCATTTTTAAAGAGTTTGGCATACTTAGTCAAACAGGCCTTTTTAAAATTTTCAGTCCAACTTGTTGGATTAACAAATCAATGTAAAGTAAGATAAAAATAAACTAAACCATAAATCCCTATAAAAGGTGCTTCTCCTATTCCTACTCATGATTGTGCTTGTGATGACACTTTTAACATGAAAGTGTTGTTGAGTTAGCGCTGTAGGTATACAAATATAAATTCCTGTATACATTGTAAAGTTGGACTCTCTCTAATTTGTACCAAATTAGTTAGTAATAAAATTTGTGTCATGATTGTTCTAGAAAAGAGATATGGGTAGATTTCAAAGGAAATTTTTTAAGCACGAGGCTCAGCAAGCAGCAAAGAACTCAAGGGATCACAATGTTGGTGTGGCTGAAAGTAAAGATGAAGCTGAATCCGAACCCTCAACTGTGAAGGAGACCCTCAAGAGACACGATGAGGCGCATGAGAATCTTGATTTACTAGGAGAAGTATATCATATAGTGAATGGAGGTGAAAAGAGGTCCCTGAATTCATGTTTAGGGCAAAAGAACTCTTTGGGAAACACAATACTACACATTGCAGCTATGTATGGCAACAATGAGGTGGTGGAACAAGTAGCTAAACTAGCCCCACATCTTCTATTCGAGTTGAACTCAAACAATGACAGTGTTTTACATGTTGCTGCGAGAGCTGGACATATCTCCACACTGGAAGAATTGTTGAAGGCTCATACTTCCAAACGGGTGGAAGTATTAAGAGAATGGATAAAATATCTTAGTTCGGATCTCGGGGATGATTTATCGTCTGAGGAATTCGGTGAAGATGAGAAAAGTCAATCGTTTGGACTAATAAAACTCATTAAAGTGAAGAACAAGCAAGGAAACCTTGTGTTACACGAGGCCATGATGAGTAGTGGTGACATGGCGACTAAGATTTTCCGGATTCTTGAACCATACAAGATACCAGACTTCGAAGGAAGATCATTGTCAAACTGTTGTTATGAATTTGCATTAACCGAAGAAAATGAGGCAAAACAATCAGTACTGTACCTGGCGGTTCAGGGTGGACACATGGACACTGTTACACAAATCTTGGACAAGTGCCGCCAGGATTTGATGCCAAAAGGAAAACTACCCATTTTACCAGCAATCATAAAGAAGGATAAAGGTAATTAAATTATGTTGCTCCACTTGGTTTTTTTTTTTTTTTTTTGCTTCCTTCTTTAATCTGTTAAATCCAATCAGGTTTTAAATTTAGGTCAAAAATGTAATAAAGATAGTGAAATTACAATTTTGGTAGTATGTGAAATTGCATTGCAGTCGTGTTGATCGGATTTTTTTTAATTGTCCACAATAACAAAAAAAACTCAACATGACGACCGCAATCATAACCATGACAACAATTTTAAAACCTTGAATTTATCCATTTAATTAGATATATATGATAAATATTTTATGAGGCAAATTTTTAATTATTGGTGGACAGGGACATGGAACATATAATTGATTATGTGTGTGCGCGTGCGTGCGTATGTTATGTTTGCGTTTGTATATATGCCAGATATGCTCAGTACCATACTGTTGATGAGGCAAGAATGGAAACATTTAATGGACACACAGGATAGGCTTCCTCTTCATCACGCAGCATCTTTAGGTTTCTATGAAGGTGTCATTTATTTACTTGAGAAATGCAAGTCTTGTAGCATTCAAAGGGATAAATATGGCTTCTTTCCACTTCATCTGGCATCTCGTGAAGGTCATGTGGATGTATTTAAGAAGTTGTTAGAATACTGTCCAGATCCCACAGATATGCTTGATAATTATGGCCGTAATGTTCTTCACATTGCAGCAAATAGTGGAATGCTTTATGTGGTACGCCACATCCTTCAAACGCGTGAGCTTGAGAAGCTGATAAATCAAAAGGATAATTTTGGTAATACCCCCTTGCATCTGGCCACCAGAAAGTGCCATCCCAAAATTGTCTACGCCTTAACATGGGACCACAGAGTGGATCTTGATCTGGTTAACCGAAAAGACGGAACAGCTCTTGACATTGTAAATGCACTTTATCTATCTGGGAAAGAAAATCCATCCCTTCAACAGGCAAGTTTTATTTCTTATTTTTTTATAACTTGTAATTAGTCATGAAAGGGCTACTAGCATTTACACAAAATATACTTTCATATACACTTTATTCCCAAAGATACTTCATAGGATGTTTCAGTAGAATGATACAGATACAATATTTGCATCCTTATTTTTAGGCAAACCATTTTTATTCCTAGTTAATTATATAAATATATATTTATGAGTTTGTGTTATACGTAATTAACTAAAGAACTAATGGATTAAGATTTTAAGTCTGATAAATAGTTTGTGTTATACGTCAAACAACCGCACATCATTCCATATATAGAAGATAATTTTTTTTATGATATGACAATACAACATTAATTGATGTATTTACAATGAGAGTGCACTATACTTAATTAATCCATAGAAGAATTGTTAATTAGCTTTGTTGTCTTCAATTAATGTCTCTCAAATATTTATTTATAACCCAAAGATGTATAATATAATATATATATATTTGCATGCAGCGACTTACATGGACTGCATTGGAATCTGCTGGTGCAAAAGGAAGTCATACTAGTACAATGCTCCTTGTAGATACACCGAAGTCAAATGATGAATCCGGGAAAACGGAATCGAGTACAGAAAAAATCTCTACTAGTACCGAACCGTTAAAAGACAGAGTGGAGACACTGATACTGGTTTCAACTCTTATAATCACGGTGTCAATGACAGCATGTTTCTCCGTACCCGGAGAGGCAGATGGCACAGCCCACAGCCTAAAGCATGCCATGTTCCAGTTTTTCATTTTTTGCATCACAGTATCTTTGTTTAGTTCCATTAGTGCAACTATCATACTGTTTTGGGCACAACTTGGAGAAATTCGTTTGTTGGCTTACAGTCTTGATTTGTCTATGCCGCTTTTGGGAGTTGCACTCGTCTCACTATCGCTGGCTTTCTTGAGTGGTGTCTACACAACAATAAGCAATCTCACCTGGCTGGCCTCCACCTTTGTTGTCATCACTGTGATTTTCATTCTCATTGTTTTCTTCCTGTACATCCTCCTTTTCTTCCCTTCACCATCAACCAACAAGGCATTGCGATACATTTCCTACTACCCTTTTCTTTTTCTGGCATCGATCGCTGGCTGATAATTAACTGAGATATTACCATCATACCTGGCTACCACTGCAATATTGAAGGGAGTTCAATCTTATAGCAATAGTGCTGGATTACATTGTTTCTGGTCAGTGGTCTTTAGTAAGATTTTTAGCTTTGTGGTTTTTGGTGTTAAGTGTGTTTGGATCCATTATACCTCAGGTGTTTGACTTGGTGCTGGGTTATTATGGTTTTGTCTTTGTATTGTTTTGTTTATGGGTTGAGATACTATTGTACTCTCTTAATAAATTCTTTGCTTATAAAAAAACAAACCATTATACCTACCACAAGTTTTAGGAAACTCACTACAACATAAGCCACTTTTAGTGATATTTTAAAAATGTCGCTAAAAATTATATGGAAATGTTACATATTAGCATTAGTAACATTTCCTTTGCACATGAGGACCTTTAGCTGTATCAAGAGGGTAGTTTTATTCAATATAATTACTTAAACAAGGCTCCAACTTAATCACAAATTAAACCAAGTTTATTTTTAAATGTTGCTAATATTCAAGACCCAAAAAAAAAAAAAAAAAGCAGAACCACATACAGTGAAATGATATAAACCTTTAGGTTTAGGTTTCGGTACTTCCTGTTAAAAACTGTATATACAAGCAAAACTTTACCAACCTAAAAAAATTGAAATCTGAATAAAAAATTAGCATTGATATACTTTTGAGCTTTTTAAAATACTTTTTTCGGTCGAATTTTCTTCTGAAAATTATTACTCATAAAGAAAATAAAACTCGGAAACCAAAAAACTCAAAAAGTAGATAACATAATTAAATATGACATTTAATCAAACAGTATATAGGTAATCAATTAAGCATTGAGAAATTCTCAGATTGAATTGTAGCAATACCCAAATTGTACAACTTAGATTCAAACTCAAATTCGTGTAAATCACTCGGATCCAAGAAAACGAGATTGCAACCTACTCACAAAGTGAACTCGAACTTCTAAGATTGAGAAAAAAATGATGAACATGGCATGAAGAGATCTAAGATTTGAATTTACCTTTGAAAATGAAGCCATTGTTGATCATGAATTCTAACTCTGTATTGATACATTCGAAGTTCGAATAGAGTGATTCTGATTCCTGATTCATGCAGAGAGAGCAAGCAGGTAGAGAAACGTAAATGATGATTTTATGATGAGAAGGGAAAAAGGGATCACTTTGATGCAGAGCCGAATAGGGAGGTGGAGAAGCTCATGTTTCTGATATAGGGAAAGAAATAATGAGTTCTCTCAATTACTAAAATGCAATTAATACGGGGAAAAGAAGTAATGGGTTTTAGTAACGTTTTATTCTACAAATGTTGCAAAATATGCAATTTAATTTAATGAATTTTACCACCTCATAAATTACTATTCCCACCTCTCTTATCCCTCTAACTTTAATTCATTCCCTAAATACCCTTCTTACCCTAACCCTTTATGTACCTCACTCATCCAACCCACCCCATTCTCTTAATATTTATTTACCTCTCACTACGCAAGACTCCACACTCCACGCTTTAAGATTCCTTGGTATATCTTTGGCATCCTCGGTCTGGTAAGGACAGTTCGGGGAGAGGTTAGCTTCTTCCTACGAGTTATTTTTTTTAAATTTTTGGTTTCACTTACGGAAATTAGATTCCGTAGAATTCACCTTTCGCCGCCTCATGGCCATCGATTTCCCTCTTTCTCCTTGCGTAGCTGTCCTTCTCCTTTCTGAAACTGATTTTTTCGCTTACTTTCAGTTCCAATTCCTTGAGTCAGAGTACCAGCTAGCATCAAGATTGTCAATGGTATGTCTATTTCTTTAAAATATCGAGTTTTCTATTTTTTAAGTTTTATTCTTTTGCACTTGCAAATAGTGGCGTCAATACTGTGAACTACCCAAAGATTTCATAGTTTTAAACAGAATATATGCTCACCTCACATAGCTGAATCAGGAACTTTTGTCAGTGGCGATATTTGTGTTAGTTTTCCTGGGATAAGAAAAAGAAGGAGAGGAAAAGTGCCTCGCAGAAGGGGAAAAAAAAGGGAAAAGTAAGGAGGTGAGGATTGGTGGGAAGAAGGTGGGTAAGAAATTAGGAAGTAGGGTTTACAGTGGTGGGTAAGTGGTTGGGGAGGGATAAAATCGGTAAGGCATAATAAGATTGGTAAACGGGAGGTGGGAATATACAAGTGGGAGGTGGGAATATCAAACCCCAAATCCAAACTCAATATGAGCCCAAAGGCTTCACTATTTTACTGAAAAATGCATAAAACTTGTAAGTACCCAAAAGCAAGTACATGTTTAGTTATTGGCCTATATATCTCTTACTCTGACAGAATCTGAAACCAGTCAAACCACAAGATGAGATCTAAGATCTCAATTTTGCTTAGGTACAGGAAATGCAAGCCTGGATATGTGTCTAATACCCAATATGATCATCTTGTTCCATTTTTTTCAAAAGATAATCGATTCTCAAATTTTGTGGTTCCAAACATAAAAGTGAAGGTCTTGTATGCATATTCAGCTGTGAGAAAGACAATCATGGGACATGAATTATTACTATGAATGCCACACCAAAAACACTAAACAATGAGTTTGCCAAGGTAAGCAAGGCTCACCAAAATGACCAGCAAGCATGACACAAACCAAAGTGATCAATAGGATAAGTTGGTAAGAATCATTGGTAGTGAAAACATGAGTTGATGCTTGACCTCCTCCAAGTCCAGGACTTTGTTCCACCATCCCCCAACTTGGCGTCTTGTGTTTTCTTTTTGTTGTTCATCTCAATGATCAGTTTCCCCTTGTCAGTTTCACACTCACACATGATGATACTGGTATTATCTACCTGTCCAAAGAATTTGTTGATAAGGTTGACACCTAATAAATTGATATCAGTATGTGTGAGTGCGAGTGTGAGCAACGGGATTGAAAATTAACTTGGCAAGTGTGAATGTACCCAATAGTAGTTGTCAAAGGTTATGCAAATACTATTTTAGAAGTAGAAGGTTCTCCTCTATGTAGCCATAAAGCATGGAAGGAGCTAGATTAAAATATAAAAATCCTCCAAAAGATAAAACTCTTATAAAGTATAATCCCAAAATTTTTAACGAAGTTTTTAATTTTTGGTGAGGAAGCAAAGAGGACAAAGAACGATAAAATCAAACGCATTTTTTTAAATCAATCAAATGATTTAAATCAAGCATAAACAAAAGAATCAATAAAATGATATAAATTAAACCTAAACACATAGCCAATCCATTACAGCAGGATCTGAATTAAGCAGCTGAACATGAAAAAACAGATGGGAGAAATGTATACATGTTTTTAAAATATTATCACAAGTGAAAATAAAATTATTATATTATTATCATTCATATAAAAAGAATTCGGACAGCAAAGGGCTTGTCCCAAGATTGAGTGTGATCTCATTTTGTACCCACTTGTTATTGGCATGCTATATGCTCAGAAGAAAAAGAATATAAAGGGGAAATAAAATGACTATGCAATTTAAACAGATTGTGTTTTTACATACTAACAGACTAAATATATGCAAAAAAAAATCCTTTTTTACATCAAAATAATTAATTTAAAGCATATATTATATATACCTCCGCACAATAAGGCCACCAAGGAGCTTGTAGCATATGTGTAGCATCTAATTTCATCAACAACATTGCAATGTAGCACCTAAGAAATTTAATATACCAGTCTTGGTGCAACCCTACTTTCTTACTTGATCCAGAAAGCAAAATCCTTGCCCAGTGTTCATCTTAAGTGATACATGGAATAAAAAAATATCTTGAATCTTTGCTGAACCAATTACCAATTTAAACATTTAAACATCAATTTGTATCTTCCATATGCTTCATGAATGCCTTATTCAAAGGATTTTAAAATGAAGCACAGGATAATACTAACATCAGCAAATAATATATTGTGAAGACCAAATACAATTCATAAGTACTTTCTAGTAATTAATATATTGTGAAGACCAAATACAATTCATTCATGCAAGCCATAACATTGAGAAACATAGATTTTCATATAATTTCAGCGTTCAAGGTACACCATCCATATCCAAGAATTGCTATAAACACAACCAAGCGAAACAATCTCATGAACATAAAATAAAAAATTATAGAGCCCACAAATAATCATCCATGTGAAACACGAATTAGTTGCACATGTACCTAAGCACCTCAATTTGTGACTAACCTCGTACAAGTCTGTCTCACCCTCCGAAGTTGGCCGTAGACTAACTCCAAACAATGATTGAGTTCCTTGTACAGAAAATTTCACGTACCCAACCACCTCAGTTTCTTCATCATCTTCGTTAGATTCTACCAGCACCCATTGATACATTTAAGCCTAAAGCATAGTCACATATAAATTGAAGAAATAGAAAGAAGCGTAGAATTGTATATAAACTCTTAGTAATTAATATGCCATGGTTACTTTATTGAAGATGTTGTTGGAGAGATTAGAGAAGAATCTGGTGGGTCCATCAATCTCTTGCCATACTGCCGTTGAGGAACCCTGAAAATATTATGTCCTTCCTATTAGTTTTGCACCACTAACCCAAAAGGTTTCATTTTTTGTTGCAGATGCTAACCATATTTATTTATAGTAGTAATTCTTTGCTCTATGTGCTAATCTCATAAAGCTTGAGTGTTGAGGGTATCATCATCTATACTATTATAGAAAGGGAATCCTCTCACTTGGTATCCACTTTTGTTAAAAACTCAAATTTGAATTCAGTTGTGTTTTTGAAATTATTCTAAATTTGGGCATTGCATTTTGTCAAGCACTTGGTGTGTTTCATGATACAAAAATCTGATTACCATCATCACTTCTTCCTAGTGGGTGCCAAAATTTAATTTCCTCACAAATCCTTTTCTTGTTCCCACTGTAAGACAAAAGTAAACATAACAATTTAAAGACTGAAGGGAACAAACCTCAATTGGCTAAAAACATCTTTCATCAATGTGCCAAATAAATATTAAACATTCTAACTTCTGTAAATAAACACTATATCAGTAAAAATATATTTGAAAAAAATAAAGGAATTAGAATAATTAAAATCCCTCAGCCACCAAAACTCAAAATTCCTCCAATAGTAGGGTTAAAAGCAGTTAAAAGCTTTTTTTTATGAATTAATGAGTTTAATTCAAAAGAAATAGTAATATAATATTACTTGGTTATTTATTTGATGGAAAATGGAAGAAAGTGGAAAATAATATTATTTTAATCATTTAACAGCGAAAGAACGTTTTATGCGTTATAGTGCGGACGTAACCGTGAAAATATTTTAGCACTGCTAATTTTCACCTAAGAAATTTCTAAATATTAGAAAAATGATGTTTTAAGCGAAAAAGTTTCGAAAATACTTTATTACAGTGTTGGAAAAATTATTTTACGACAAAGAGTCTTATTTTGATCTAAATGCGTTTTAAATGGCGAACGACGGACAATTCCGTCAATATTTGTGAAAGTAGTCTTAAAAAGGGTAATATCGAGTAATACTGAGAAATTGTCTCAAATGAGGTTTTCAAGTTCAAATTATCAATTTTTAAATAAAAATGAGTTTTAAGGATTTTCGGTAAACAATGAGTTATTTCCGTCAACTTAGATATGTTGAGGAAACTTTGTTTTTGTATTTCACAAAACAAAAATGGTTTGAACGAACTTAGCAACCGAGACGTCGGGTCTAGAGTTCTAAGAGGTTGAAGTTGTGGACTAAATGTCCTATAAGTGGTGTTTCAGGTTTTGTGCACTAAAATCTACGTATCTATGACTGGTGCATCGGTCTAGATTTCGTGATTTGTACACTTTTGACTTGCAGTCAATTATGGTTTGAAAGAGGTATTAAGCTTGAAAGTTTAAAATGTTGTTTTGGTCGTGAGGCTTTTAGCTCCGACAACCAAAGATTAAAAACAAAGAAAATAATGAGAACCAAAACGTTTTACATGCATTGCAGGGCAGACGTGCCTTTGCATAGGACTTGAATGCTTGATGGCAAGTATTCATGCAATTTGCATCACTGTGCCTTGATGGATATATGACCAAGAAAACCATGTGCTATTTATAGTCACCACTTTGCCTCGTTGTGGACTGTGGAATGATTATTTGAACTTTGCCATTTCTGGCATTGATTCTGCCTTATTTGGCAATTGGAGCCTGATCAGCTCAGTTACTTGATGGTTGGAGCTCCGGAGATTAAGTCTCAAAGTTAGTTGATGATATTGAAGTGTCATGGTTTTAAAAACGGTTACGACTGTCGGGTATGCAACCCTGTGATAAATATATATTGTTTATCTTTGAATGTTTATCGTTGAATGTTTATCTTTGAATGTTTATCTTTGAATATTCATGTTAAGTGGTAATTGAGAGTCGTACATGTGGTTGTCGTTTTAAAATCCAGATGATTGGTTCTCACCCTTGCATGTTTTATTGTTTCTCTTCTCTCTGTATGAGTCTTGTTATTATATGAGTTTAGATGGATCCGGCCATACCGTTAGCCCACACGGGGTTTTGGAGCCTTCATTTTGAGGACGCCGATAACATCAATGCATGGGTGATTCACCCGGGAGCCCATGTATTTCGTTATACAGGGCATATACATACTGTAGAGGGCACACTCGAGACGGGGCCCCAGAGGGAGCATCGATCTATGGAGACGGTTGAGGTATCTCGACCTCCTTTATGGCTACTTGCACAGCACCTGGTTGATCATGGACAGATAGAGGCTCAGCCCTTAGCAGAGGCAGCACCTGAGCCAGCTCAGGAGGAGATTATAGGGGACCCAGAGGAGATGGTCATTGATCCTGAGGAGGATCCAGAGGAGTTTGTGGAGGATGTACCTGAGTACATTCATTTGGATGATGATGACGATTCACCTGATGAGGGTGTTGCTGTGTCTTCATCTGACTCATCGGCAGGGAGTGGGATAGACCCTGGTCTTCCCAATGGGTACCATTAGTTTGTGACCAGCTGTAGGTAGTTTTATTTTTGGGGTAGTGATTTCGTCAATCTTTCTGGCTACTAAGAGCCATGATTTTTGTATATGGCCTAGACGTTTCATTATGTGTCCTTATGTTTTATTTCCTTTCTTAGTTTGATGAATGGCCTATGCTGATAAAGGCTCTATATAGTTTATACTCTGTACAAACTGATGATGCATATATATATGTATATATGGTGTGTTACTTATGTTGTTAGATGTTGTCAAGTTAACAGGTAAAGGAAAAAAAAAATATATCACCATTTTTGGTATTAAGTGAAGTATCAGAAAACGTTATTTTCCGAAAGCAACCCGCATACTTGAATTTTATTTTCCGCAAAGGGTTACTATGTGACGGCCCAAGGTAGGGTGTCGCAAATGGAAGTAAGCTAATGTTAGAAAATGGGGTATGGATCTGCAACAAAGAAGAAGAAAACAAAGGTAAAGCACAATCTCCAAGGCGTGTAGGAACACTAGGCTTTAGGTTCGATTCGCCCCTACCAATCTCTCCTCGTAGATTGGATGCAACAGGTGTACCAGCGAATCCCCTTCAGGATACAATGGAGAACCTTGGTTTGGTTTGCACACCCTAAACCAAGCGTATCGACAATGGTAGTTTACGGAGTAATAGTCTTCTTAACTCTCTCTGTGCACAAGTGAGAAAAGAAGGTGATTTGGAGTGAAGATGGCTTGAGAAATTCTGAGATTTTCGTATCCTTCACTGCATGCAGATGGTTCTATTTATAGACCAACTCATGTCACTTAGTGAAGCAAAACAACCCTTCAAAGGATTCAGAAACGGTCAAATTCGTTACTTAAGTAACCATAACGATCACATACTGACACAATATATCCGTTAGCCTAGTGGTGAGCGGATGTGTCCCTTGTGCGTGTTGGTCCCAGGTTCGAATCTGCACAACAGCACTTTGGCAGTTTATTTACCGCTGGGCCGCACAACCATCAAACTCAGACCAAGACACCAAACAAGCGAGGTCGCAACCGCTGGGCCGCACAACCATGTTATGTTATTAATGCCTCATTATTTACTTTTAACCATTTTGGAACGTTTGAAAATCCCTCACGGCTAATAGGTTTGAAAATCTACAAATAACAAACAATATTAGCCAGTTAAAATTATTGTTATCACATAAAATAAAATATATTATTATTATCACATATAACATTTGAATTGATATTTGTTATTATTTGCTTGATTCTTGATTTTCTTAATATATTCTTTATTATTGAAGCAATCTATTACATTTTCATTGTAATAGTCTATTAGATGCTTAAATTCTTGCTTAGCAAAAAAAAAAAAAAAAAAAAAGATGCTTAAATTCTTAATGAATATATAGTATGATTATCTTTCTTTTTTTTCTTCAAGAAAATAACACGTACATCACGTTCTTCCTCCAATTTAAAAGGTGTATATTGTGCCAAGCTAAAAAAAAAAAAATTAAAGAGTAAAGAATAAAGTTGATTGCCTTTTGAAATGTTTCCGATTCTCTTTTTACGATTGCAGACTAGTTAACGAAGCCTGAAAGCCATTCAACCCAGCTGCACAAAGCAGCATATAGAAAACTTTCGAGTGTTTGGTATAGGAAAAAATAAGAAGAAAGAAAATGATAGGAGGGAAAAGAAGAAAAAAAGATGATTTTCTCTTGTTTGGTAAACAAGAGAAATAGAGAAGAGAGAAGAAATCGGGTGAGACCCATACAAAATTTTATTTTCTCCAAAGATGAGAAGAAAATGAGGAAGAAGAGAGATTGATAAATTAAATTACTCATCTATCCTTATATGTCTCATTTAATTATTTAATAAATTTAAATAAATTAAATTAAATCAATCAATTATTTAATGGAATTAGATTAACAATTTAATTAAATTGAAATTAATAAAGTAATTATATTAAACTTAATAAATTTTATCAATTAAAATAACTTAAATCAATTAAATTAATTTAAATTATTTGATTTTTAAATTAACTTAATTAATGAAATTAAAATATTTGTAAATGTTTTCTAGTTAAGGGTATTTTTGTCTTTTTAAAAATAATTATATTTCTCTCTTCTTACTTTCTATCTAACCAAACAAAGGGGAGAGAGAATACACTTTTTTCTCCCCTCTTTCCCTTATTTCTCTTATATCAAATAACACATCAATTTTACTCTATTTCTCACATCTTTATCTCTTCTCATACTCTTTCTCACCTCTTTTTCTTTTCTCATTTCCTTCTCGTAACCAAACAATGCATCTGAGTTCCACAGGAAGGGACGGAGTCAAAGGGGATAAGCTTGGGTGGCCAGGGTGGGTGTTCATTTCTTTTAAGCATTTTATTCTTACAAGTTAAATCACATCATCCCACTAGACAAACTGGCGTAAAGGCCAAGAAGCTAAAGAGAGTTTATTAGTACTTTAATTTTTTTTTATTCATACCTTTTATTAATCAATCATAATTTTAATTTTTTTAATTCATAAAATTACAAGTAATTAGTAAAGAGATTGAATTGATAATAAAAAAATACCATCATTTCATACTCTCACTCACCCAACAAGTATTAGCTTGCACAAAAACAAGTTTAATGAAAATTACTCTTTTATTTTAGAAAAAAGTGTAAACGGAACTTATTAATAAGCCATTTTCTTTTGATGTAATTCAAAAATTATTTTTATTTGTTTTTTACCCCTCTCTGAAATTGTGCACTTTGTCTAAAAAAATGCGGCTTTGATCTCTTACAATCCGACTGTTTTTCCTTTTGGTATACACTCTAACACTCTTATAGCTTCAGCATAGTATACTTTGGACTTGTAGACATAGTAGTTGTTGATTTATTCGTTAATTCTTTGTTTCAAACCATAAGATAATGAATTTTCAATGTACCTCTATCTTTAAAATAATTGTGCTTAATTTTTACGAGGACATATAATTGATGAAGTTTTAAGCCACTCGTTACTACAAGAAAAAACGCTATTTCCCAGGGGCTAAGGCCCTGGGGGAAACGACACAAATCCGTGGGAAAACACACTTTTGCCACGGATGACCCACGGATCCAGATCCGTCGCTTTTCGAGGCGTCGGAAACAGTTCCCAGGGACAAGCCCTGGGAAATTACCCACGGATGCGCCCCTGGGAAATTTCCCACGGAATAATCCCTGGGAAAATTTTCCCACGGAATAATCCCTGGGAAACATTTCCCACGAAATAATCCCCTGGGAAATGTTTCCCAGGGTTAAAGACCCTGGGAAACCTTTTTTAAAACAAAAAAAAAATATAGCTCTATTTTCAAAACACCTTAATTAATAGTTTAATAAGTCAATTAATTGTTAAAGTAGATAGTACAGACATACAGCAATCTTAGAATAGCAACACAAGCACTAATGCAAATGGGTAATTATCCACTACAACCCTTATTTTGTTTTCTTCTTCTATCAATTGCAATCTGAATGTTGAATGTACTTGCTAAAGTTTGTTTTCAACCTATATTCCTAGATAATAATGGACGAAAAAATTTGGATGAACTTGGATTTGGATTGTAAATGCTGTAACAGAAAGAATAATGGAGGAAAAAATTTCAATGAAGAAGGTCATACATAAATGAGAACACGGTGGCAAGAGGTTCTAACCTGAGATGCGTGGCCGGTCAGACTAGCTGCTGCTGCCGCAGACGGTGGTTCTGTGGAGGTGCACGGTGGCAAGAAACGGTAATGAGAGAGGGAAAATAGAGAAAGAGGGAAAGAAGAAGGGAAAATAGAGAAAGAGGGAAAGAAGAATGGAAGTACTAACCGTAGATGCTTACCGCACGGTGGAAGGCGCTGCCGGAACAGGAACCAGCTGGGAGGTGCGAAGGAGCTGCCGTTCTGTCACAAGGAAGAAGATGCGCGTGAATAGGGAGAATAAGGAAACAAGGTTTGTATTGTACATTTTCCCAAGGCTATTTCCCTGGGAAACAGCGGTTCTAGATTTGCGGCGGCAAGGCCGTGGGAAATCCCTTCTCTTCCGCCACTGAGATCCGTGGGAAAATCCGCGTGCTTTCCCAGGGACCAGCCCGTGGGAAATTTCCCAGGGCCTAGTCCGTGGGAAACAGCGGATTTTTTTTTACATACGGCCCAACCCGTGGGAAAATGAGCGGGAACGGTTTCCCAGGGCCTAACCCGTGGGAAACTCACCGAGAAATTTCCGAGGGCTTCAACCGTGGGAAATGTCAAAATTTCCTAGGGATTTTTTTGCCCTGGGTAAAATGCCCTGGGAAATAGCTTGAATTCTTGTAGTTTATATACTTTTGTGAGTGACCACTTGATTATGCTACATGCATTGTGTAATACAGGCGCAGAATGTTGTGTATTATGTGTGAAGACTTGATTTTTTGTGAGTTGATGAATTTTGGTTGATTCAAGGGTGATCTGATAAAATAAAAATGAATTCTATATAGTATGCAATGTATATAATAAACCAGACCATGTGGTTAAGTCTGTCTGCTAAGATTTAATAGTTTAGTTTAATTTGTAAAAATTGAGATTCAGTAGAATTTGATGTTTCATTTGAAAGCTTCAATGTGAACACATCTAGGTGCCGTTCCTGCTTATCATGAATCCGTCTGTCTTGGCCGAATTGCATAATGTGCTAAATGTCTCCCATATATCAAAGTGTGAATATATCCTATTCCCCGAAACAGTGAATATATCCGTTGGAAAAGTTTGATTTTTGTTAGAAGAAAACGAATAAGTGCCTGAACGATCTTAGATTAAATGGACTTCAAAATTCAAACACCCGAACATGGAATTCTAACCTTTGTTTGGAAAACGAAAATTGGAGAACAAAAATGTACTCTGTTCTCTTTTATC
Organism: Echinosophora koreensis; assembly: GCA_035048595.1. Lineage (NCBI taxonomy): Eukaryota > Viridiplantae > Streptophyta > Magnoliopsida > Fabales > Fabaceae > Echinosophora > Echinosophora koreensis. The sequence goes on along the minus strand of JAPCYP010000019.1, from coordinate 3,079,516 downwards.
TCCTTTTTCTTTTTAGATAAAATCTTCAAAAGGAAAACATCGAATTTTTTATCGATAATGAAAGGCTTATACAGTAAAAACATGTGTTATGATTCTATGGAATACCAAAAAGAACTCTTTTTTTTCTTCAAAAACAAAGTCTGATAAGGGTTGAGAAAGATCGTCTAAGTTTAAAGTTAGTATATATTACAAACTTTAGTATTACTACAAAATGAAATAAATTCTTCAAATAGTCACAATTCATTCTTATTAGTTGAGTCACTTTTCATCAATGAAAAGAGCACTTTCTATTCGATTTGGCTTAACTTTACTTTCTTTGTTTTTTCGGAATAAAAATGAAATTTTTGGTAGGGTGTGTGATCTACTATTTTATTGTAGGGGTGTCCATGGGTCCGGATAGACTCGCGAATCCGATCAACCCAACCCAACCCTGATTTTGTGGGTTGGTTTGGGTGATTGGATTGAGTTGGGTAAAAACAAAGAGGATCCATAGAGTATGGGTTGGATAGTGGGTTTCAAAATTGCAAACCCATTCAACCCAACCCAACCCAACCCACTCAACATAACGTGATCTTCTTTTTAGTTGTGGATAATTGATGGTTTGAACTTTTAGGCTTTTAGATCATATTCTCATAATTTGTTGATGTAATTTAAAGTTTTAAATATGTTTATTTGTGATTTTTGACACTTTTTTGTCTTGACAAAACACGCGGTCCGGAACCAACACGATCCAAAGCTGAAAATATGTGTTTCTTGCCAAACTCAACGACCCACCCAACCCAATCCATGAGTGGTCGGGTTGGGTTTCAAGATTTTTTTTTGGAAACCAACCCAACCCACTCACCTTTGACTGGGTTGGGTCCTAAAATCCACTAAATCCAACCCAAACTGACCCATGGACACTTCTAATTTTTTGTGAACTGCACGCAATCAATTTCTTTACAAATTTCACTTCTCTTCTCGACTCAAATCACTGCAAACAATGGGCAAAATTGTAAGATCAACACCGAACTGACAAACCCTTTGAGTTAGAAAAAAACTTGTCTATTTTTCGTCTTCCACTAATGATAATTTGTCACTTAAGAATATGAAATGAGAGCTCATTAACATATCTGCTCATCTCAAGCCTTTGATTAGTGTGTCATACCGAAACAACATTTTTTCGAGACACAAATTTTTGTTCGAGTATATTCGCAAGTGATGTTCCAACGAGTATGTGTTTAAATGAGCGCACAATATTGGCAAGAACAATGCTAGTAACATGTTTTTTATCCCATTTTTCAACGTACACTCTATTATTTGATGAGTTTTAGGTAAGACTCATTGATTGGAGAGTAAATCTATATGAGTTTTTTAAATATGAGACATTTTTAACTTCTCCTTCTCGGTAAGCTACCACTTCATTATGTATATGAAGTATATATTTTATATTTTATTTATGAATTTCAGGTCTGTTATTTAATTTTATCAAAAAAAAGAAAAGGTCTGTTATTTAATGGCATATATATAAATTCATTTTTATATTATTTCAATTTAGTATATCCCACGATTACATATGTCAATTAATTTTTTTTCATCTTTTCTATTGATTTTTTTTTTTCAGTAAATGATAGTCTTGCCATAAACTTCTATTAATGTCAAATTAACAAGACCTTATATGGTAAGGCTCAAACCGTTTTAGCACACATTCAACCGATCTCATCCAACTTATATTCTAATATATCATTACTTTTCCTATATCCCAATATGATAATGATCTAATACTATTATTTCTCCCAACTTGTGCCATCTTAATTGTAATATGATTTTAATTAATTATTCATAGTATACAAGAATTGATAAATACAATTGTTGTATAATTTTTACATAATTTTTTAAAAAATTTAAATACTAACAAATAAAATATTTGAAATTTTTAATATGCTGCCTATATATAATATGAAACAATACCTTCCGCACATATTGAAATATTTGGTTAATAAATAATAATCAAATACATATTTAAAAGACCTGTATATTGCACAGATTATTGACTAATTGTATGACATGATTTTTTGTTGTTGATAGCTGACTATCTATATATATTAAAGAAACTAACACGTACATCACGTTCTTCCCCCAATTTAAAAGTGTATGTTATCAAGTCTTAAACAAAAAATGCCAAGAATAAAGTGGACTGCCTTTATTTTTCGATTAGAAAGTGGGGATAGCCATTTTAATGCTTCCGAACCTATTTTTCATGCTTGCAAACCATTTAACTATGTTTGAAAGCCATTCATCATGTTGTGCAAAAACATGACGTGAGTGTGTTTGATTCACGTTGGAAATATATTCAGAATTGATTTTGTCCATTGTCAAACATGATTTTAATAAAACTGAGGTGTTTGGTTACTGTCAAGTAGAATTGATTTTGGCAGCGATGACTAGAAGCTGCAAAAGCTAGTTGCGTGGATTAAAAATTTTACACTAAGTTTTACATCAAATTTGTTTTCAAAATAAAAACATCCAAACATAAATTACCTCACTAAAAACTTAATTCTAACCAAATCAATTTCATTCAAAATCACTTTTATCAAATACTTATCCAAACACAAATTTACCCACTCTATATTAAGATCGAGTAAGAACTCGCCTACCCACGTGCGAAGACATAAATTTGACATGAGGATGCCAAGACCAAATATACATAACATGAAATAATAGTAAAAATTAACTAACGCATATAAGCAAATTATATGTAACAAATTTGATATATGATTATTGATTTAAATAATATAAAGAGTAAATTACACTCGACTACCTTTAAATTTAATAGAAAAACATCAAACCCCAAATTTGGCTATAAATTACACTCCACCCTATTTTTTAGTTATCATCATCTATTGAATTAACACAGTTAAGTTATTCAAAATAAAAAAATTATTTATAATAAGTTATTTGATAAAGAAACACTCATATTAGAAATTTAAATAACTTGGATGCTCAAGTTGAGTTTTCTGGCAACAATCTCTTAACTTATGAATCAATGATTTTGCGTTATATATATATATATATGGCATTCAAAATATATTAGAATTTTTATTGCAAATTTTGACTTGTCTGAGAGAAATTTGTAATTTTATGGGATTACTAATATATTTATCAATAGCCACACACACACATATTGGGGTTGAGGGGGGGCCACGACATCAAAAGGCCTCCCTCTCCCTATGCGCATATCCATGTTAAATATAATATAAATGGAAAGAATAACTCTAAAAATAAGGATGTATCCATCATTAATTTGATAAAATATACATAACGATCTTAACTTATTTTATCAAATCTTACTTTGTCACTTTAAAGACAGTTTATCCTATACCAACCAATTAGGTCATAGCCTTATTTATTGTTCAAGAAACAATTTCCAGTTTTTTTTTTTTTTGGTATTAAAATCATAATGTAACAATTGTTAATTAATTTAATCCCACAGAAATTGATTGTGTAAAAGAGAGTATGAAAAAATTAAAAAGAGTAAAGACTCAAAGTGGTCCCTCAAATTTTTTAAGTAGGACAGTTTGGTCTCCTAAAAAAAAGGACAATTTGGCCCCCCAAATTTCAAAACCGGGGACAATTTGGTCCTTACGGAGGGACTAGATCATCCCCCGTTATGAAATTTGGGGGACCAAATTGTCCCCCATTTTAAAATTTTGGGGGATCAAATTGTATTTTGTTTTTTAGGGGCCAAACTGCTCTACTTAAAGAAATTGAGGGACCACTTTGGGTCTTTACAAAAAAAAAAAAAAAAAGTGAGAATTTAATTTTTCTATGCAATATGGATAGCTTTGATAGTGTAAAATGTCCAGTACTTGATCGACGTGACATCCCATCTATAAATAGAACACCTTCCATGCTCCTTTCCTTGCATCCACTACTCATTCCTTTGCATTGTACTACGTAATATCCTCCCTTACTTTGTGTTCTTCTTCTAAAACTCATCTTTCCAAGTCCAAAAATGCATCCCCTCCTCCTATACTCCTTTGCAGTAGCACTTTTTTCTATTCCAACCCCAAATGAAGCCCTAAGAGGTTTCAGTGTCGACCTGATTCACCGTAACTCACCCTTGTACAAAAGCTCATCATGTCGAGACAAATCGTACGAAACTAAGCTTAAAACTGCTGACGACACCTACCTCATGAGAGTTAAAGTTGGTGATGATGAGATATTTGCCACTCTAGACACGGGAAGCAATATGACATGGTTGAATGGTGAAAAATGCGACGGCAATGCATGCACAAGTCATACCAAATTTAAGCCGCCCACTCACGATGATACTCCAAGAGATACTCTATGTGATCAAATATGTTCCAACTGTCCAAAATGCAATGCACAGATATGTCATGCAAAAAAAATCTGCCCTTACAATGTTACTTACGGTGACAACTTTACCACAAGCGGAGTGTTAACTCGTGGTGATTTTACGTTTCCATGTTCTGGTGGCATAGACCGTACATTTAAGGAAATTTGGTTTGGTGTTTCAAACTACAGCAATGGCACGTTTACAAGTAACAGTGCAGGAATTGTTGGCCTTGGACGTGGGGAACTGTCGTTACTTCACCAGTTATGTTTGAAGGGTAGATTTGACTGCAAATTCTCTTACTGTCTTCCTAAGCATGCAGAATCTGTTAGTAAACTGAGTTTTGGTAATCATGTGAAGATATCGGAAGGTAAGTCCGCTAAATTGTTACATACTAGTGAAGAAGAAGCTGGTTATTACTACGTCAATCTTATAAGTATTCATGTTGATAAAATTATAAAAGAGGTAGGTGATGAGAAAAATCAGAAAATAATGATTGATTCAGGGACTACATTCACACTCCTTAATGAAGAATTATTCAAATTCTTTATTGAGTCAGTTAAAAAAGAAATTGGCGAACATGTTGAAACACGTAAGATTGATGACTTTGATGTCTGTTTCAAGCATGATAAGAATGTCAAAAATATCCCTACAGTCAAATTTGATTTTGAAGGTAAGAGTGGGGTTACAGTTGAATTGAAGCAGGAGAACTTTTTGGAAGAGGTTAGTCACGAGAATACAAATTATCTTTGCTTGATGGTGGGTAAAGCCGAAAATAATGAGAATCAGATCCTTGGAAGTAGGGCACAAATGGGTTTTATGGTGGCTTTCGATATTGCACGCCAAGAGGTTTCTTTTGATCCTCATGACTGTGACAAGAACAACCTAAAGTCATTGGCCTTCGATATTACACGCCAAGAGGATGATTGTGGCAAGCAGAACGTAGAATCATTGCACAGTGAAGAAGAACGATTTTAATTATTATATATACATACAAAGCTACGTACGTACTGTCATGTGTCAAGAATAAATGCTTAATATGTACTTTTCAATAAGTTGGCAGTGTATGTCATGTTGTGTGTTTGCTGTTTTTGGTCAGTTTTATTCTCTATGTCTATGTAATGTAATGTAATAATACATGTGGTTCCGGATTGCGCATCTGGATTACCTGCTTTGATTTAGTGATGGCTAAAATTTGAAGTTAACTCATACTTCACAATATTCTTTTTTTTGTTGTTAGTATTTTATGTATTTACTAGCTTGTGAAGAAGTGGGGGCAAAGTGAATTTCAAATAATAATAATAATAACAACAACATGCCTGTTTGGAAGAGATTCTTCCCAATGGAACAGTGCAAAACAGTGCCAAAATTACACTTCCCAATGCAATTTTTCCAAAATCTCCCTTCCCTTGCGTCCACCAAGCTCCGTGTCACAACCTGCCAATGCTAAAACAAACATACTTACGTCTGTAAATCCTTAAAAATTAACCTAATCATGTTTCTTAAGAGGATTTAAGACATCGTGATATATATATATGATAAGTAAATGTCAGTATGTTAGTTGTTAATTTTTTTTCTTTGTCAAGGTTTGAACCTTAAACCTTCAACACCTTAAACCTTTAGTTCTTACCACTTGAGCTACTCACCTCTAAGACTCGTGGTATTAAATTCTTGAGTCATTTAACTGACCAATTGGGTCAGCATAGTAGTTTCATTCACTATGTTTGGGTGTGCCTAATGTAGTTACTCGACTTATTAAAAAGAGTAATGCTCAACCAACATGATGTGGCACAGTTGGTAGATAACTAGGCCCCTTAAGCATGTGGTCAGGGGTTCGATTCCTGGCTCATGCGTATGGAAGCATCTGTTGGGAGAGGTCAAACCCTTAAATAGATCTCAGTACCTCGAGAGATTAGTCTCTGGCTCTCGGCCCGAGGATACCCGGGTTAAAAAAAAAAAAAAAAAAAAGATTAATGCTCATCTTGCAGGGGACTATGCCTGAAATATTAGCCAACAAATGCAAGTACTGAAGGTCTAAAAATATGCAAAAGGCAGGGCCGGTCTCACCATAAAGCAACTAAAGCAAGGCTTAAAGCCCCAAATTTTTTTTTTCCAGTTATTTAAGCTTTCAAATTTTGATCTCCAAATTTTTTTTTGGTTATTTAAACTTAAGAAGAAAAGTAATTTAAAACACCTAAACTCTAAACTATAGAAAATCTTACAAGTAGTTGTATGTACACACACAACAAAAATTTATAATAACCATGACAATTTCATTTTAAAAATATAGAAACTTATACTAAAGATAAAATTTAAATAATAATATAATATTTTTAATAAAATATTATATTAGTTTTAAAATGACCTCAAATTAAATTTCGTTTTAGGTCTAAAAATACGTGTGCTGGCCTTGACGAAAGGAAGGGACCCAAGAGAGAGAATATGGTTAGCCCTTAGAAATCCATACAGGTCAAGACCCACTCCTCTCCCAAAACCTTCCCAGAAGCAGGGTGCCAAAAGAGGGGATTTAACCTTCTTATTTGGGTCCCTCAGTCTGTAAGTCTGCAGTGGGAAAGTGATATTGAGCGACTAGCGAGGAATTTTATTTGTGCAAATAAAGGTGGCCAGAGGGGATAATTCCACTAATATCCGCTCTATGTAACAATGGTAATTAGTTGGCTACTAATATATCTCTAGTAAGATGCTCTATATCCCTTTGCGCCCTCCTTCACTGAGCTCGATGGATTGGACCTTTGGTCTTGCCAAGAGTTCATTCTCCACTTTGTTCTTGGCTACAATATTGTGGTGGATGTGGCGATGATGGAATAAATGGTGTTTGAGGGGAAGAACTGGCGCCCCCTTCATTTTATGCTGTGAAGCTTCAACAAGAACCAGGATATTGAGACTTTAAAGCCCATGAGGATAGCTCAAGTCAAAACATTAGTCTATTAGATGGGAGAGTCTCATGATATAAATACCATATTGAGCTTCCATCTTTATATACTCACTACAAGAAAAAATGGTTTTAGCGAGGGCCAAAGGCCATCGCAAAACTCAAAAATCCGTCGCAAAATTACTGTTTGTGACGGATTTGCGATGGCCGAAAATCCGTCGCATATAGACTCGTCGCAAAAGTTTTTTTGCGACGGCTTTAATTTTGTTAATGGCCGTCGCAAATTTGAGACGGCCTGGCCGTCGCTAAATTCTGCAGATTTGTAAAGGCCAGGCCGTCGCAAAACACTAACATTAGCGACGGCCAGGCCGTCTCAAATAACAAACATTTAGCGACGGCCAGGCCGTCGCAAATCACCAGATTTTAAAAATAATTAATTTTTTATTAATATTTAAATATGAATTATTTTTAATCAATTATTTAATATAAAATTCATAATTAATATAAACTTTAGTAAACTTTTTTCTTAATTATAATTTTCTACTTTATAAATAAATAATAATTCTAAATGATAATAAATGAATAATAATTTAAACGATAAATGAAATCTAATCATAACGAAACTTAAAAAACCAAATTCTTTTAACAAAGTGTACGTACATTATCAAGAACATATATGGCTTTGACATACACATTTCAGGAGGAAGATTGTAAGGGGTAACAATAACGGGCCAACATGAATAAGGCGAGGCTGAGGCTTGGATATATGGGGTAAAGCCATCCGAGCATCACCCCAGTCGTACACTACGAGGATCCGCTGCAAAATCCGGATGCACCCGATCAAAGTGCTTCCATGCTTCACCATCAGAAGGATAGCGTAACACTCCGGCTTTCCTCCTATTCTCATGGTGCCAAGTCATTTTTCCAGCAGTCTGCATCGATGCAAACATCCTCTGTAATCTAGGAATGATTGACAAGTAGAACATCGACTTTACCGGAACTAGTTTCAGATTATTTCTACTTCCGGTGCGCTGACGATACCTTGGCGCGTGACAAAATCTGCACGATACCAATGCGCCATCATTTCTGTCGAAATCAATATCGTAAAAGATCATGCATCCATTCTCACAACAGTCAATCCTCTTGGACTTCAATCCCAACTTGGACACTAACCTCTTCGCTTCATAATAATTGTTGGGTAATCCTCCTTTGAAAGGCGTCCCGGCCAAAACCATTTTGGCAATGAAATCCAAGCCCAACTCGGGTATGTTCCAATTGGACTTGGCAGACAACAGTTGAACACACATCGATAACCTCGAGTCGGGGGACCCTTCCCACAAAGGCTTATTTGTCTCTGTTAGGAGATTATAAAATTTTTGCGCTTCAGGATTAGGGGGCTCTTCTGTATTATTTGACTCCAACGACCCGGGCATCACGAGAGCGTCACACACCATCTCCTGCATGGAAACAAAATGATCTTCATATCCAACTTCTGCACCACTACCTGAACCACCAGTGCAATTCTCGTCAATGCCAAAATTAAATTGCGGCATTTCTTCTCCATGGTTTGTCCAAATCCAGTAATTTGACCTGAACCCAACTTTATACAGGTGGAGCCTCACATCGTCTAAACTCTTAATCCGTGTACAGTCACACTTCACACAAGGACATCTAATCACCCCCCCATTGTTATAGGTATCTTGCTGACTTGCCTTGGTAATAAATTCTTCAACACCATCTAAAAAAGATTGTTTCAACCCCCCTCTACGTGGATAAACCCTATCATACATCCAAGTACGATTCGAAGGGACAAATTCCATCCACTGCATTTGACCCAAAAAAAGATAACTATATTGAAAAAACATATATCCGAGATAAAAATAAGACTAAACAATCAACATCAGACTAAACAAGATCAAGACCCCAACAAATAAAAAAAATCACAATTTTAAGCGAAAATGCAACTAGAAAGTTGTTGCTATTACTTTTCTAAGATAAAAATAACTTATTATAGTGCGGATAATTACTTAGCTTTCATTTTATTACTTATTGTCACGACCCAAAAAAAGGATCCGTGACCATATTTCAATGTATTCTAAGGAAATAATCCAAGGATGATCATATTTCTCAAGAATTGCTCATTTAGAATCATAACTTGTTTTACAATCCTTTCAACTTATGTCATATTCTCAATTTCATTTCAACAATGTTCTCATCCACATCTATACATGATTCAGTTTAGCACCCTGACCATAGTTTATTCCATATTCAATTATGATCACTCATATTACAACACAAAGGCATTCATCATAGAGATAACCAACTCAAGCCACCAAGTCATACTTAATAAAGCTAATCACAACAAAGCTATTGCATGTAACATCATGCCACACTCAAGACTGTAACATCATGCCACACTCCAGACATACTCATCTGAATCACATATTACATATATCACCATGACTCATCACATCATCACGTTTTCACTATTTGTAAACATCATAAACAAAGTTCATCATTAAGAGTTGTTACCTCACATTATTTCTTTTTCATAGATTTCTCTTGTTACTTACATTTCTTACAACACAACAAAAAAGAAAATCGATAACTTAATCAATGGTACCCATTTAAATACAATTCTGCCACTTAATTTCATAATACCAAAGGGATGTTAATGAGTTTGAACACCTTGTCACCAATATTTGATTCTTCTATATACATTTGAACACTAACAGAACTAAGAATATATTCACTGGCCCTGAGATTATGGACTTTATCAACTCATTTGCTTGTAGAGCAAAAGTCACAAAACTTAACTATACCAACTCCCTGCTGTCCTAACAGAACAGGAGGCGAAAGATTTGCATATATCACAGGTTAGCGACCTCATATAGGTACAATGTTGGTGTCATTTGAAAGATAAGATCCAGGGCTATATTTTAGTTAAATTTCACGAGTTACGGATCATCACATCATTCTCACAATTTCCTGGAAACACAGATCTGTTTCTTATAATCTTGCAGAATTCGGATTCTGAACAACCTATAGTTATGAGTGCATAACTCTATGTATATAGATCCAAATTGCATGCCGTCAACGAAATTTGAAACCTAAGACACATACCTTCACTATATAAGAAGTTCATAATTTTTAGACTTACAAATAATTACAGTTTTCACTTTAAATTCGACCTATGTGCTGCAGAATCCATTCCGGACAGCCTGCGTTCCGAGTTGCATATATATCTTAGGCTACCGAAGTCCTTTTAACTTGATTCCGGTGGCTAATTAAAGCTAAGACTTAAAAGTTTATGTTGAATAAAATTCATAATTTTGGGTGAACACACGAATTTCCAGCAGGCGATTATGCAGAAACTTTTTCTGCTGCACTAGTTCTGGACAGCTTGAGTTTCAAAGCACACAATCTAAGCTGTAGGAATCCAATTGGCTTGCTTCCAGTGACAGTCTAAAGCTAACAAATAATATTGTTTATTTCTAAAGTCTTACAATTTTCTAACATGTGAATACACATCTAAATCTAATAAATAATACACTATTTTCCCTTTCATTTCGGACCCCACAAGTTATTATATGAGACACGGTGTTGCAAAATCAACAGATATTGGAAAGAATAAGCAATGTACTGTCATAAATTATTGTAATTCAAAGTAAAAGGTTCTATGCTTGTTCACAAGAATAAGGGAAAACAAGTTCATATACTGCCATCAACTACTCTTCTATGATAACATGTTCAAACTGAATACAGAAAAACAGTAAAAACCAAAAAAAAAAAAAAAAAAAAAGGATCCAAAGGTTAGTTAGCCTTAAATTATCATTCATAATTTCTTTTTTATCAGCAATTGCTCCCAATTGATGATGGATTATTAAGCAGCATTGATTTTAAAAGCTAATGAATCTCAATGAACTTCTTCTTTTTTATCAGGAAACAAATCCCTACTTATTGTATCTAACAGTAAAGAATATAAAAAATACAAGAATCAGTGAATGGGAAGGTGAAAGTAATTACCTGGATTCTAGCACTATGCTTTGATTCGTGAAACAGTAACCTTCAACGCAGTTTTGCTGAGCTGAGAGGTTGAACTTGAAGTCTTGAACCAACGAAATTAAACTTAAGTGAGCCGTGTTATTACATCAGTTTGCAAAACAAACGCAGCACATAAATAAATAATGTTGAAGAAACGAAAATACCAAATCAGAATTGGAAATGGGATTGGGAATGGAGGATTCGAGGTTGGAGATTCGAGCTTCGAGAGCGTCAAAGTTGGATCTGAAAATTGCGCCGGAAATGTGGTGGTTAGGTAGCCGGAAATGGGGGAGCTGCGCTGTAAACCAGTGGGGGAGGGGGGCTGCGCAAATATGAAACAGGGGAGGGGGAGATGTGTGAGCAGTACTGAAAGTGAGGGAAGGGGGAGAGTCCGTGAAGAATAAAAGTGGGGATTTTTGCGACGGCCCACTGCCGTCGCTATGAGTCTTGACCGTCGCAAAATTCTGAGTCTGGGCTGTCGCTATTTGTCTTGGCCGTCTCAAATATGGCGCCATTTTTTCGCCAAAATGCGTGCAATATTAGTGACAGACTTTTCTGACGGATTCGCTAGTGGCCGTCGCAAAATACCATAAAACAACCGGCTCCTTTTGTGACGGCTTAGGCCATCGTAAATCTCCATTTTAGCGACGGCATTGAGGCCATCGAAAATATTCCGTCGCAAAATGCCATTATTCTTGTAGTGACTTAATGTGAGACTCTTAACATTGTCACCCCCTTTAAGATCAGTCGAATCCCACGGCGGCTTAACTCTATCGGCATTGACCCGATGGTAGCCTCTACTTTGGCGGCTTCACTCACCTTTCATTATTATTCTGTAATTTGCACCTTAATTAATCCAGCCCATTGTTCTAAATTGCAGTCCGCAATGGTTTATGCGACCGCAACAAAACAGTATCGTCGGGGCCTCAACCGCATCATCCCACATTAACATAGTGACTTGAAATCACAAAAAAGGGCCGCAACATCGGAAGCAAACTCCACCGCAGCTGCTCGCACCACCATCGCCGCTCGCGCTAGATCCATTCGACATGGTTATCGTTCTCCTCAAGCCGCATCAGATCTGTTGAGGTTGGCTTTCGTTCTCCTCTCAAATCGCTAGCTCTAGATCTGGTTCTTGTTTTCCTTGATGAAGGCTAAAGGGTGGAAAGCAAAGGGATCGAGGGAGAGAGAGTAAAAGAAAACTTTATTTTCATTTTCTGAGTCTCGAGACTTTTTTGCTTAATGAGGGGTTTTTCTTTTTAATAATTCATTAGAAAGAAAGGTAGTGCGTTATATGTGCAGGAGTTAATTTATAGCAAATTTTCTAGGCAAATATTAGTGTTAATATTAGTATTTTGTTATAATTACTTAAAACCCTCATTATCTACGTACTTTATTAAATTATGTTTTCAACAAGTTAATTAACCTTCTAATCTTATTTTGGGACTTGTTAACTAATTAGTACCCTAAAAACATTGATTAAGAAATTAATTATAGAAAACTTTTATTTTCCAATAATAAATTATCCCTCCAGTAACCCAAAATGGATTAGAGGTACCCTGGTGAGTCCCCCCCTCTTTGGTGGTCATGGCCAACACAGGTACCATGGAAAGTGATATTCTCAGGACTTGGGAAGAGGCTCCTATAGCGATGTTCCTCCTCTACTTCTATCTGATACAGCGGTCCTTTTCATTGCTCCCCCCAAATTTTATTATTATTATTTTCTTGAGTATAAATTTGTAGAATTTTCGTTGCACCAAAACATAAGACAAAGAAGGCTCCCTCCTATCTAACCCTTGTGTTTTCCTTTCACTCTCTATCTGATAGTAAATTTCTAACTCCTTTGTTTTGTTTCTCTCTAATAAATGTTGAAGTCTGACCCTTCCTTTGTTTCTCTCAAATAAATCTCTGAACCTTGTTTTGCCATCCATCAATAATCAATATCATTATTTCTTTTCTATTTTACTAACAAATATTATTTACAAATTTATCAACAAGTGTTCATTGTTGTTCTAAGGGGTTATGATTTGATTTCAGCATTTAAAATAAGATATTTATTTGTAAATATGATTTTACTTATATTTATATATAACTATTTTTATTAATTAAGGTCACATATAATAGGAGTGGTATAGTTTTCTTAAGAAGAAACAATGATCAAGCATAAGAGAATTAACGTATTTTTTTCTAGAGAAAAACTTTCAACAAAGAAGAAAATTGTCTAGCTTCAACATCTTCACTTCAAGAGCATCCTTATAATGATCAATTAGTTTAATGGATGAGCAACATTTCAAGATTCAAAAAGTCATTGTTTATGAATTTGATGTTAATTCTTTAAAGCGTAACCTTGGTAAGCGTCCCCAATCATTAATGGTTTCAAGTCTTTAAAAGAAAGGGTCTTGCTAACGAGTGCCCTTAGGGCATTGGTTAAGGAATACACAAAAGGAAAATTTACATTGGAAAACTAAGGATTCAATAAAGGTGGAAAAGCTTGAAGAGAAGTGGAATTGATCAAGGAAGTCGAGCTTATGTGAGAATGAAAGAGTCTGGAAGGAGAACTTTGTGAAGATTAGTCTCAGCCAAGCTGATGCTGGACGCCAGAAAGCCAGTGCTCAGCACAAGCAGGTCACATAAAACATCTTTTTGTGTAGCTGGCGCTCAGCGCCAGAAATCCTGCGCTCAACGCTGGCGAATTTCCTGATAGGGCATTTAAGCCCTCATTTCTCATTTTAAAAGGACCCATCAGCAATCACACATGACTTTCTCTGATTCCAACCCTAATTTGGCAATTTCTTGGAGTTGAAGAGGAGAATGAGGAGGAATCTTTCATCATCTACCTTCTACTTTATGGAGTTTTATCCCTTTTCTCTTCTCTTCTCTTCTTTTCTAGGGTTTAGCATGTCTAGCTAAATTCCTCTTAGCTAGGGAGATGATGTAGTTCATTTATGTTGATGTTTTGTTAACTCTCTACTTTATTCTTTGAACTATTGGTTGTTGATGTATTAGTTACTATTTTTAATGACATTTGAATGCTTAGCTACCATTCTTGTGTTTTGGGGATTCATTGATATGCTAGGAATAGTGATTGATGATGTTTGCCTCTTGTAATTAATACCATTAGTTGAGTAATCTAGGAATATGTTATTTGGTTAGTGTGGTTTGTCAAACAATTTCACGGAGCTTAATCATCGGCTTAATTAATTAGACTAAAGGAATTAGGGTAATTAGTGAAGTTTGATAGAATTAATCACCTAAGGAATTAGGGGTTAGTTAACTTAGGGAATTGGACCTTCAACTAACCAATAGGAATTAGGATAATTAGGGTTTTAGCAATTCAAAGGATTTCTTATCTATGAGGAACCCGAATGCATAATTGGACGAAATCGGATTCCTAGCGCCTTTTATCTTGTTTATCTCTCTTTTCCAAGCTATTGTTGATCATTAATTAAGAAAATACCAATAACATTTTACTTTTGTTGGTTTTGTTGCATGTTAATTGAGCTCCCTTCCTTCCAAACGGTCGTCTAAATAGTGGTTCAATTTGAAAAGTGGTACTTGTCCGCGATCCCTGAGAATGATATCCGGTTCTCACCGATTTTTTTATTTGCAACGATCCGGTACATTTGTCGTGGTCTCATCAGCACCCCTGAAAAATTGAGTCAAGGTCCGCCACTGATCTGATAGGTGGGAAGATGAGCTACTCGAACGGGTTACCTAACTGATTCATTGTCTCATCGTTCAAACTTCAAACTTACCAGACGTACATAATCAAGTTATTAGATTGTGACATGATCTTATATACAATGCTCTTGATGAACCAAGCTATTATAGAAAATAAAAAAATATTAGTAGATAATATATATATTTTTTTTGTACATGGATAATTTTTAATTTTATTATAAGTTTTAATCAAGATTGGAAGTTGGTCCAAACTTCATATTTATAACTTTAGATCTTGCTGACGAGTATCTTAAGAATAATATTATTTAAGGAATTTAAACAAAGTAATTATTCAATGAAAAATTAGGCATATCTTATTCCAATGTATTACTTGCACTATTTTCCATCGAAAATTATTTTTTTAGATCCCTTATATAATGCCCTTATTATAACACCCTGTTTTTCGTTGTAAGTGCTCTTTTGTGTTTGTGTGTATGTTTGTTGTTAGAAGTGTGCTTAGGAATGTTTAAAAAGGGCTAAGTGGGATTTTTAAGTGGAAAATCCCTTCCTAATGCATGAGGGCGGCCGTGCTCATGTATCAGCAAGTCCGTGCTTATGGCGCGTGCCTTGTGGCTGTCTGAGCCACAAGCACGGCCGTGCTCAATGGGAAGCATGACCGTGCTCAAGGTGAAAACACGCTCATTGACCGTCTTTTTTCCTGACCATGCTTAAGTGAACACGACCCCGTGCTCATGTTAAGCATGGCCGTGCTTAGTGGGGAGCATGGTCGTGCTCGAGTCAGACTCTACAAAAAGAGAGCAGTCAGCGAGGGTTACGAGTTAAAACCCTCAAATTGGCACTTTAGGCAAACCTAAGTATGACGGCAGCCTCTCCCTTCCCTTCCCCTGGAACCCAATCGTTCTTGGTGTTCTTCCCTCTTCGATTTCCTTTTCCTTTATCTTTTTAGTTGCTTTTATATACATGCGAGGTAGAGGGTGTCACATTTAGTGGTATCAGAGCAGGTCTGTCCCACCAGACCGTGGTATGAGTCTGTTGCGAGTCTTCTGTGTGCTCTGGTTTGAATTATTTATATTTATTATAGATAATGATGCTTTGTGTTAAAAACATTTAGTTCTTCCTGCTTGGTTCTCTGTACTTAATTAATAGTTGTTTTGGCAAAGTGCAGGAACCAATGGCAGAAAGAGGTAGGAACAATCAAGCTATCGCCGACGCTCTGGCAATGCTCGCCAATGTTATAGGCCAGAACCAGAACAACAACAACAATGATGGACCAACGGAATTTCAAGGATTGGACAAGTTCCACCGGAACAATCCATCATCCTTCAAAGGAGCTTATGACCCTGAGGACGCTCTGATGTGGATGCGGGAGGTTGAGAAGATCTTCTGTGCTATGAGATGCAACGACCAGCAGAAGGTCATCTTTGAGACTTTCATGCTAGCGGAGGAGGCTGAGCACTGGTGGGAGAACTATCACCAGCGTATGCAGGCTAAGGGTACTATGGTTACATGGACAGTCTTCAAGGACAGATTCCTGGAGACGTACTTTCCAGCCGACATCCGCGACAGAAAGGAGATGGAGTTCTTGGCGCTGGAGCAGGGTAACAAGTCAGTGGGAGAGTATGCGCCTTAGTTTGAAGAGCTCGCTCGTTACTATATGCTGTATCAGTATGTGACGGACGACTGCTCCAAGTGCGTCAAGTTTGAGGATGGTTTGTGTCCAGAGATCAAGCAAGCTATTAGCTATCAGGAAATCCGAGTCTTCCCAGTCTTGGTGAACAAGTACAAGATCTTCGAAGATGCCTGCAAATCCAGAGTGGCAAGCCGCAAGAACTCAGACTCACCAGGGAGTGGGAAGAATGATCGGAAGGACGAAGGAAGGCAGCGCCTAGCTCCAGTCCGTCGGAACTTCAAGCAGAGACGCAAGGAGCAACAGTCCTCAACAAGTAAGCTCAGGGACTGGGATTCTTCTAGGACTATCAGATGTGGCAAATGTGGAGAAGGTCACTATACTACTCAGTTCAAGGAGACAGACATTGTCTGCTTCAAGTGTGGCAAGTATGGCCACATCAGTCGGGACTGCGGAGGAGGAAAGTCAGAACCACAGAGTGTTGGCGAGAATCAGAAGCATCAACTCAATCGACTAAAAGACCACTGGGAGAGTCTATACTCTTAGTGGAGCTGGAGTCTCCGAGCCCAAGGACTCGACCCGAGGTATGTGCCTAATGGGTAGAAGCATACCCAATCAAGGTGATAGAAATTTCGATGACAAAATTTTTATAAAGGGGTGGAATTGTAACACCTCGTTTTTCGTTATAAGCGCTCCTTTGTGTTTGTTTGTATGTTTGTTGTTAGAAGTGTTCTTAGGAATGTTTAGAAAGGGCTAAGTGGGATTTTTAAGTGGAAAATCCCTTCATGATGCATGAGCATGACCGTGCTCATGTATCAGCATGCCTGTGCTTAAGGCGCGTGCCTTGTGGCTGTCTGAGCCACAAGCACGACCGTGCTCAATGGGAAGCACAGTCGTGTTCAAGGTGAAAACGCGCTCGTTGACGGTCTTTTTGCTTGACCGTGCTTAAGTGAGCACGACCCCGTGCTCATGTTAAGCACGGCCGCGCTTAGTGGGGAGCATGGTCGTGCTCGAGTCAGACTCTATAAATAGAGAGCAGTTAGCGAAGGTTACGAGTTAAAACCCTCAAATTGGCACTTTTGGCAAACCTAAGTATGACAGCAGTCTCTCCCTTCCCTTCCCTTGGAACCCAATCGTTCTTGGTGTTCTTGCTCTAGTTTGGCAGAGTCAATAACGTGCTAGTGCCAATTAGTAAGGTAATAGTTCTTCCCTCTTTTGTTTCCTTTTCCTTTATCTTTTTAATTGCTTTTATATACATGCGAGGTATAGGGTGTCACACTGAGAACACTCGTTAGTATTTGCCATAACTTTATATTGATTCAAACCTTCCCAATAAAAGCTTACCTCTTCTAATGCCTAGGTGGGGTTATTGGTACATACTTCATTTGGCCCAGTTCACACTTTCATTTTTTTATAGGCAAATATTAATGTTAATATTACTATTTTGTTATAATTACTTAAAACTCTCATTATCCGCATACTTCATTAAATTATGTTTTCAACAAGTTAATTGACCTTCTAATCTTATTTTGGGTCTTGTTAACTAGTTAGTGCCATGATAGCATTGATTAAGAAATCAATCATAGAAAACTTTTATTTTCCAATCATAAATTACCCCCCCAGTAACCCAGAATGCATACATCAAAACCAGTACCCTATACAATCAGCTAAACAGATTGAGCACAATACACATCTATTAAAGGTCAAGCTAGTAACTTGACTGGTAAAGGTTATTACAATAAGCTTTAGCATGGTCTTTGATCAACGTGAAAATCAACACAGGCAGAGTTGCATGTGCGGCGAATATATTTTGGAGCTTGTCTGGAGATTAAAGAATTGTTCTTAAATTGTGGTGCTCAGTTTCCACAGGAAAAGGCCAAGCTTATATGTGATGCCTCTGCCCCTTTTTTATCTGTTACGAAATAAGTAATTAACATTGCACACGTAAAGAATTATCAATAGCACTATATATATGTATATAGATGTTTTAGGAGTATCCAAGACCTTGAGTCAAGGAAAAACAGGAAGCTCGTAGCCTCGTAGTCAATATCAACTCAAGTCAGTTCAGGCAATTCTGGTTTGCTCCTAACTTTTCGTCTTATTCTATATATTCTTTGCATTTCTTTTATAGGGATGAATTTAAGTTTGCAATATACATTTCTCGACATTTGGGTAGCAATATTTGAGTAACCTAAATTTATAACCCTTTTCTTATATAGATAATTTATAAGTGAGTAAGCAATTCTATATATTAGTCGTTTTTTTTGAATATTTGAAAGCTATATATTTAACAATAGAAAATCTCCTGTTTTATACAAAATAATTTTCGTGGAAAAGAAGCAATAGAATCTGTGACAGAATAACAAAGTTGATTCTTTAAAAATTTTAATTTCATACTGTAAGTTAAAAATTTAAAAACTATGAATTCTCACTAACACCTCATTAACTCACAAGTTTTTGTCACATATGTTCGGTCAGTAGACGTAGGCTTTTAGATTTTAAATATGTCTAGGCTCTAATAAAAGACAGTTATTAAATTAAATTAAACAAAAATATGAATCTTAAATTGTATGTATGAATAACAAACAAATAAACCACCTACCAACGGAGGTTGGCACAAGTGGTGGTGGACTTGTGTCCCTTAACCAAGTGGCTGGGGTTCGAATCCCAACTCTTGCGTATGGAGCAAATTTCCTTTGGGAGGAGGTTTCCGGCCTTTAGGTGCCATTCATTCTCCCGCAGGAGATTAGTCCCCGCTTCCCGCAGGAGATTAGTCCCCGCTTCCGACGGGATATACTCCCAGTCAAGGACCAAAAAAAAAAAAAACAAATATACCAACTTGTATATTAAATAGGCATTTTTAAAGAGTTTGGCATACTTAGTCAAGCAGGCCTTTTAAAATTTTCAGTCCAACTTGTTGGATTAATAAATCAATGTAAAGTAAGATAAAAATAAACTAAACCATAAATCCCTATAAAAGGTGCTTCTCCTATTCCTACTCATGATTGTGCTTGTGATGACACTTTTAACATGAAAGTGTTGTTGAGTTAGCGCTGTAGGTATACAAATATAAATTCCTGTATACATTGTAAAGTTGGACTCTCTCTAATTTGTACCAAATTAGTTAGTAATAAAATTTGTGTCATGATTGTTCTAGAAAAGAGATATGGGTAGATTTCAAAGGAAATTTTTTAAGCACGAGGCTCAGCAAGCAGCAAAGAACTCAAGGGATCACAATGTTGGTGTGGCTGAAAGTAAAGATGAAGCTGAATCCGAACCCTCAACTGTGAAGGAGACCCTCAAGAGACACGATGAGGCGCATGAGAATCTTGATTTACTAGGAGAAGTATATCATATAGTGAATGGAGGTGAAAAGAGGTCCCTGAATTCATGTTTAGGGCAAAAGAACTCTTTGGGAAACACAATACTACACATTGCAGCTATGTATGGCAACAATGAGGTGGTGGAACAAGTAGCTAAACTAGCCCCACATCTTCTATTCGAGTTGAACTCAAACAATGACAGTGTTTTACATGTTGCTGCGAGAGCTGGACATATCTCCACACTGGAAGAATTGTTGAAGGCTCATACTTCCAAACGGGTGGAAGTATTAAGAGAATGGATAAAATATCTTAGTTCGGATCTCGGGGATGATTTATCGTCTGAGGAATTCGGTGAAGATGAGAAAAGTCAATCGTTTGGACTAATAAAACTCATTAAAGTGAAGAACAAGCAAGGAAACCTTGTGTTACACGAGGCCATGATGAGTAGTGGTGACATGGCGACTAAGATTTTCCGGATTCTTGAACCATACAAGATACCAGACTTCGAAGGAAGATCATTGTCAAACTGTTGTTATGAATTTGCATTAACCGAAGAAAATGAGGCAAAACAATCAGTACTGTACCTGGCGGTTCAGGGTGGACACATGGACACTGTTACACAAATCTTGGACAAGTGCCGCCAGGATTTGATGCCAAAAGGAAAACTACCCATTTTACCAGCAATCATAAAGAAGGATAAAGGTAATTAAATTATGTTGCTCCACTTGGTTTTTTTTTTTTTTTTTGCTTCCTTCTTTAATCTGTTAAATCCAATCAGGTTTTAAATTTAGGTCAAAAATGTAATAAAGATAGTGAAATTACAATTTTGGTAGTATGTGAAATTGCATTGCAGTCGTGTTGATCGGATTTTTTTTAATTGTCCACAATAACAAAAAAACTCAACATGACGACCGCAATCATAACCATGACAACAATTTTAAAACCTTGAATTTATCCATTTAATTAGATATATATGATAAATATTTTATGAGGCAAATTTTTAATTATTGGTGGACAGGGACATGGAACATATAATTGATTATGTGTGTGCGCGTGCGTGCGTATGTTATGTTTGCGTTTGTATATATGCCAGATATGCTCAGTACCATACTGTTGATGAGGCAAGAATGGAAACATTTAATGGACACACAGGATAGGCTTCCTCTTCATCACGCAGCATCTTTAGGTTTCTATGAAGGTGTCATTTATTTACTTGAGAAATGCAAGTCTTGTAGCATTCAAAGGGATAAATATGGCTTCTTTCCACTTCATCTGGCATCTCGTGAAGGTCATGTGGATGTATTTAAGAAGTTGTTAGAATACTGTCCAGATCCCACAGATATGCTTGATAATTATGGCCGTAATGTTCTTCACATTGCAGCAAATAGTGGAATGCTTTATGTGGTACGCCACATCCTTCAAACGCGTGAGCTTGAGAAGCTGATAAATCAAAAGGATAATTTTGGTAATACCCCCTTGCATCTGGCCACCAGAAAGTGCCATCCCAAAATTGTCTACGCCTTAACATGGGACCACAGAGTGGATCTTGATCTGGTTAACCGAAAAGACGGAACAGCTCTTGACATTGTAAATGCACTTTATCTATCTGGGAAAGAAAATCCATCCCTTCAACAGGCAAGTTTTATTTCTTATTTTTTTATAACTTGTAATTAGTCATGAAAGGGCTACTAGCATTTACACAAAATATACTTTCATATACACTTTATTCCCAAAGATACTTCATAGGATGTTTCAGTAGAATGATACAGATACAATATTTGCATCCTTATTTTTAGGCAAACCATTTTTATTCCTAGTTAATTATATAAATATATATTTATGAGTTTGTGTTATACGTAATTAACTAAAGAACTAATGGATTAAGATTTTAAGTCTGATAAATAGTTTGTGTTATACGTCAAACAACCGCACATCATTCCATATATAGAAGATAATTTTTTTTATGATATGACAATACAACATTAATTGATGTATTTACAATGAGAGTGCACTATACTTAATTAATCCATAGAAGAATTGTTAATTAGCTTTGTTGTCTTCAATTAATGTCTCTCAAATATTTATTTATAACCCAAAGATGTATAATATAATATATATATATTTGCATGCAGCGACTTACATGGACTGCATTGGAATCTGCTGGTGCAAAAGGAAGTCATACTAGTACAATGCTCCTTGTAGATACACCGAAGTCAAATGATGAATCCGGGAAAACGGAATCGAGTACAGAAAAAATCTCTACTAGTACCGAACCGTTAAAAGACAGAGTGGAGACACTGATACTGGTTTCAACTCTTATAATCACGGTGTCAATGACAGCATGTTTCTCCGTACCCGGAGAGGCAGATGGCACAGCCCACAGCCTAAAGCATGCCATGTTCCAGTTTTTCATTTTTTGCATCACAGTATCTTTGTTTAGTTCCATTAGTGCAACTATCATACTGTTTTGGGCACAACTTGGAGAAATTCGTTTGTTGGCTTACAGTCTTGATTTGTCTATGCCGCTTTTGGGAGTTGCACTCGTCTCACTATCGCTGGCTTTCTTGAGTGGTGTCTACACAACAATAAGCAATCTCACCTGGCTGGCCTCCACCTTTGTTGTCATCACTGTGATTTTCATTCTCATTGTTTTCTTCCTGTACATCCTCCTTTTCTTCCCTTCACCATCAACCAACAAGGCATTGCGATACATTTCCTACTACCCTTTTCTTTTTCTGGCATCGATCGCTGGCTGATAATTAACTGAGATATTACCATCATACCTGGCTACCACTGCAATATTGAAGGGAGTTCAATCTTATAGCAATAGTGCTGGATTACATTGTTTCTGGTCAGTGGTCTTTAGTAAGATTTTTAGCTTTGTGGTTTTTGGTGTTAAGTGTGTTTGGATCCATTATACCTCAGGTGTTTGACTTGGTGCTGGGTTATTATGGTTTTGTCTTTGTATTGTTTTGTTTATGGGTTGAGATACTATTGTACTCTCTTAATAAATTCTTTGCTTATAAAAAAACAAACCATTATACCTACCACAAGTTTTAGGAAACTCACTACAACATAAGCCACTTTTAGTGATATTTTAAAAATGTCGCTAAAAATTATATGGAAATGTTACATATTAGCATTAGTAACATTTCCTTTGCACATGAGGACCTTTAGCTGTATCAAGAGGGTAGTTTTATTCAATATAATTACTTAAACAAGGCTCCAACTTAATCACAAATTAAACCAAGTTTATTTTTAAATGTTGCTAATATTCAAGACCCAAAAAAAAAAAAAAAAAAGCAGAACCACATACAGTGAAATGATATAAACCTTTAGGTTTAGGTTTCGGTACTTCCTGTTAAAAACTGTATATACAAGCAAAACTTTACCAACCTAAAAAAATTGAAATCTGAATAAAAAATTAGCATTGATATACTTTTGAGCTTTTTAAAATACTTTTTTCGGTCGAATTTTCTTCTGAAAATTATTACTCATAAAGAAAATAAAACTCGGAAACCAAAAAACTCAAAAAGTAGATAACATAATTAAATATGACATTTAATCAAACAGTATATAGGTAATCAATTAAGCATTGAGAAATTCTCAGATTGAATTGTAGCAATACCCAAATTGTACAACTTAGATTCAAACTCAAATTCGTGTAAATCACTCGGATCCAAGAAAACGAGATTGCAACCTACTCACAAAGTGAACTCGAACTTCTAAGATTGAGAAAAAAATGATGAACATGGCATGAAGAGATCTAAGATTTGAATTTACCTTTGAAAATGAAGCCATTGTTGATCATGAATTCTAACTCTGTATTGATACATTCGAAGTTCGAATAGAGTGATTCTGATTCCTGATTCATGCAGAGAGAGCAAGCAGGTAGAGAAACGTCAATGATGATTTTATGATGAGAAGGGAAAAAGGGATCACTTTGATGCAGAGCCGAATAGGGAGGTGGAGAAGCTCATGTTTCTGATATAGGGAAAGAAATAATGAGTTCTCTCAATTACTAAAATGCAATTAATACGGGGAAAAGAAGTAATGGGTTTTAGTAACGTTTTATTCTACAAATGTTGCAAAATATGCAATTTAATTTAATGAATTTTACCACCTCATAAATTACTATTCCCACCTCTCTTATCCCTCTAACTTTAATTCATTCCCTAAATACCCTTCTTACCCTAACCCTTTATGTACCTCACTCATCCAACCCACCCCATTCTCTTAATATTTATTTACCTCTCACTACGCAAGACTCCACACTCCACGCTTTAAGATTCCTTGGTATATCTTTGGCATCCTCGGTCTGGTAAGGACAGTTCGGGGAGAGGTTAGCTTCTTCCTACGAGTTATTTTTTTTAAATTTTTGGTTTCACTTACGGAAATTAGATTCCGTAGAATTCACCTTTCGCCGCCTCATGGCCATCGATTTCCCTCTTTCTCCTTGCGTAGCTGTCCTTCTCCTTTCTGAAACTGATTTTTTCGCTTACTTTCAGTTCCAATTCCTTGAGTCAGAGTACCAGCTAGCATCAAGATTGTCAATGGTATGTCTATTTCTTTAAAATATCGAGTTTTCTATTTTTTAAGTTTTATTCTTTTGCACTTGCAAATAGTGGCGTCAATACTGTGAACTACCCAAAGATTTCATAGTTTTAAACAGAATATATGCTCACCTCACATAGCTGAATCAGGAACTTTTGTCAGTGGCGATATTTGTGTTAGTTTTCCTGGGATAAGAAAAAGAAGGAGAGGAAAAGTGCCTCGCAGAAGGGGAAAAAAAAGGGAAAAGTAAGGAGGTGAGGATTGGTGGGAAGAAGGTGGGTAAGAAATTAGGAAGTAGGGTTTACAGTGGTGGGTAAGTGGTTGGGGAGGGATAAAATCGGTAAGGCATAATAAGATTGGTAAACGGGAGGTGGGAATATACAAGTGGGAGGTGGGAATATCAAACCCCAAATCCAAACTCAATATGAGCCCAAAGGCTTCACTATTTTACTGAAAAATGCATAAAACTTGTAAGTACCCAAAAGCAAGTACATGTTTAGTTATTGGCCTATATATCTCTTACTCTGACAGAATCTGAAACCAGTCAAACCACAAGATGAGATCTAAGATCTCAATTTTGCTTAGGTACAGGAAATGCAAGCCTGGATATGTGTCTAATACCCAATATGATCATCTTGTTCCATTTTTTTCAAAAGATAATCGATTCTCAAATTTTGTGGTTCCAAACATAAAAGTGAAGGTCTTGTATGCATATTCAGCTGTGAGAAAGACAATCATGGGACATGAATTATTACTATGAATGCCACACCAAAAACACTAAACAATGAGTTTGCCAAGGTAAGCAAGGCTCACCAAAATGACCAGCAAGCATGACACAAACCAAAGTGATCAATAGGATAAGTTGGTAAGAATCATTGGTAGTGAAAACATGAGTTGATGCTTGACCTCCTCCAAGTCCAGGACTTTGTTCCACCATCCCCCAACTTGGCGTCTTGTGTTTTCTTTTTGTTGTTCATCTCAATGATCAGTTTCCCCTTGTCAGTTTCACACTCACACATGATGATACTGGTATTATCTACCTGTCCAAAGAATTTGTTGATAAGGTTGACACCTAATAAATTGATATCAGTATGTGTGAGTGCGAGTGTGAGCAACGGGATTGAAAATTAACTTGGCAAGTGTGAATGTACCCAATAGTAGTTGTCAAAGGTTATGCAAATACTATTTTAGAAGTAGAAGGTTCTCCTCTATGTAGCCATAAAGCATGGAAGGAGCTAGATTAAAATATAAAAATCCTCCAAAAGATAAAACTCTTATAAAGTATAATCCCAAAATTTTTAACGAAGTTTTTAATTTTTGGTGAGGAAGCAAAGAGGACAAAGAACGATAAAATCAAACGCATTTTTTTAAATCAATCAAATGATTTAAATCAAGCATAAACAAAAGAATCAATAAAATGATATAAATTAAACCTAAACACATAGCCAATCCATTACAGCAGGATCTGAATTAAGCAGCTGAACATGAAAAAACAGATGGGAGAAATGTATACATGTTTTTAAAATATTATCACAAGTGAAAATAAAATTATTATATTATTATCATTCATATAAAAAGAATTCGGACAGCAAAGGGCTTGTCCCAAGATTGAGTGTGATCTCATTTTGTACCCACTTGTTATTGGCATGCTATATGCTCAGAAGAAAAAGAATATAAAGGGGAAATAAAATGACTATGCAATTTAAACAGATTGTGTTTTTACATACTAACAGACTAAATATATGCAAAAAAAAATCCTTTTTTACATCAAAATAATTAATTTAAAGCATATATTATATATACCTCCGCACAATAAGGCCACCAAGGAGCTTGTAGCATATGTGTAGCATCTAATTTCATCAACAACATTGCAATGTAGCACCTAAGAAATTTAATATACCAGTCTTGGCACAACCCTACTTTCTTACTTGATCCAGAAAGCAAAATCCTTGCCCAGTGTTCATCTTAAGTGATACATGGAATAAAAAAATATCTTGAATCTTTGCTGAACCAATTACCAATTTAAACATTTAAACATCAATTTGTATCTTCCATATGCTTCATGAATGCCTTATTCAAAGGATTTTAAAATGAAGCACAGGATAATACTAACATCAGCAAATAATATATTGTGAAGACCAAATACAATTCATAAGTACTTTCTAGTAATTAATATATTGTGAAGACCAAATACAATTCATTCATGCAAGCCATAACATTGAGAAACATAGATTTTCATATAATTTCAGCGTTCAAGGTACACCATCCATATCCAAGAATTGCTATAAACACAACCAAGCGAAACAATCTCATGAACATAAAATAAAAAATTATAGAGCCCACAAATAATCATCCATGTGAAACACGAATTAGTTGCACATGTACCTAAGCACCTCAATTTGTGACTAACCTCGTACAAGTCTGTCTCACCCTCCGAAGTTGGCCGTAGACTAACTCCAAACAATGATTGAGTTCCTTGTACAGAAAATTTCACGTACCCAACCACCTCAGTTTCTTCATCATCTCCGTTAGATTCTACCAGCACCCATTGATACATTTAAGCCTAAAGCATAGTCACATATAAATTGAAGAAATAGAAAGAAGCGTAGAATTGTATATAAACTCTTAGTAATTAATATGCCATGGTTACTTTATTGAAGATGTTGTTGGAGAGATTAGAGAAGAATCTGGTGGGTCCATCAATCTCTTGCCATACTGCCGTTGAGGAACCCTGAAAATATTATGTCCTTCCTATTAGTTTTGCACCACTAACCCAAAAGGTTTCATTTTTTGTTGCAGATGCTAACCATATTTATTTATAGTAGTAATTCTTTGCTCTATGTGCTAATCTCATAAAGCTTGAGTGTTGAGGGTATCATCATCTATACTATTATAGAAAGGGAATCCTCTCACTTGGTATCCACTTTTGTTAAAAACTCAAATTTGAATTCAGTTGTGTTTTTGAAATTATTCTAAATTTGGGCATTGCATTTTGTCAAGCACTTGGTGTGTTTCATGATACAAAAATCTGATTACCATCATCACTTCTTCCTAGTGGGTGCCAAAATTTAATTTCCTCACAAATCCTTTTCTTGTTCCCACTGTAAGACAAAAGTAAACATAACAATTTAAAGACTGAAGGGAACAAACCTCAATTGGCTAAAAACATCTTTCATCAATGTGCCAAATAAATATTAAACATTCTAACTTCTGTAAATAAACACTATATCAGTAAAAATATATTTGAAAAAAATAAAGGAATTAGAATAATTAAAATCCCTCAGCCACCAAAACTCAAAATTCCTCCAATAGTAGGGGAGGTGGGCGCTCTTCACAGAGGAAAAGGAATCTACAAAAGGGGAGAGGAAGGTGAGGAAGAGATGTCTAAAGGGGAAGGCCAGCCGCACAAAGTCGGCGTTTAGTGGCAGCGTAATCGCACGACGTTATTGTTCCTGTTTTTTATTCTTTCTGTTTGGGCTTTGGAAGAAAATCTTCAATCAATAGATGGAAGAAAATGTTATTCAACAAATGGAAGGAGAAAGAGAAAGAAGTGATCTTGCTATGTAACGAAAGAAGAAGGAGAAAGTTCATATGGATGGGGAATGTTTTGAACTAGTTTGAATTTAGGGTTTTAGTAAAAAGAAAGTGACGCAGAGAGAAGTGATGAAAGTGATGAAATCACCAAGAATTAAAAAAACAAAAATATGAAATGAAAAGGAGCAAACCGAGAGAGAATGATCCAGAAAATTTGAGTGTTTTTGAGCGATATGATCATTGAGAAAGTGACAAATGACATAGGAGCACTTATTTTTATTAATTAGTAAATTGATGTGCTAAATAAATATTAAACATTCTAACTTCTGCAAATAAACACTGAATCAGTAAAAATATATTTGAAAAAAATAAAGGAATCAGAATAATTAAAATCCCTCAGCCACCAAAACTCAAAATTCCTCCAATAGTAGGGGAGGTGGGTGCTCTTCACAGAGGAAAAGGAATCTAGAAAAGGGGAGAGGAAGGTGAGGAAGAGATGTCCGAAGGGGAAGGCCAGCTGCACAAAGTCAGCGTTTAGTGGCAGCGTAATCTCACGACGTTATTGTTCCTGTTTTTTATTCTTTCTTTTTGGGCTTTGGAAGAAAATCTTCAATCAATAGATGGAAGAAAATGTTATTCAACAAATGGAAGGAGAAAGAGAAAGAAGTGATCTTGCTATGTAACGAAAGAAGGAGAAAGTTCATATGGATGGGGAATGTTTTGAACTATTTTGAATTTAGGGTTTTAGTAAAAAGAAAGTGACCCAGAGAGAAGTGATGAATGTGATGAAATCACCAAGAATTAAAAAAAAAAAAAAATGAAATGAAAGGGAGCAAACCGAGAGAGAATGACCCAGAAAATTTGAGTGTTTTTGAGCGATATGATCATTGAGAGAGTGACAGGTGGCATAGGAGCACTTATTTTTATTAATTAGTAAATTGATTGATTGATTGATATTATGTAATTGTTCCTTCCTTATACTGCGTGCAGCACTTCCTTTGCCAACAATTTTGATCGTTTTGGTTGATCAGTAGATAGTTGGACTTCACATCTAAAATCCAAAGTCAATTGGGCCTCTGGCCCCGATGTAAACCCACAAAAAAAAAATATCCAAACTCAATACGAGCCCAAAGGGTTCACTATTTTCCTGAAAAATAAACAAAAGTGCCCAAAAGCAAGCACATGTTTAATTATTGGCCTATCTCTTACTCTGACAGAATCCGAAACCAGTCAAACCACAAGATGAGATCTAAGATCTCAATGTTGCTTTCGTACAGGAAATGCAAGCCTGGATATGTGCATAATACCCAATATGATCATCTTGTTCCACATTCAACAATACGTACTCTCCTGAGTCATTTGGCACTAGCGCAGCGCACTGTGGCATGGAATGAGACAATGCCCATAAATGAATGTTTGGAATTACTGTTAGGAACTAACTACAAAGCATGTGACTTAGTGGTAAATGACAATTTGGGTTTGCAGTGGCCAGAGAGAATCTGACTTCTTCAACAGAGCTCGTGCTTGAAGCTTCAAGATAGCCCCACGCACCACAACTACTCTCTCTCTTTTCTTTTCTTTTTTTGTTTAAATAAGTTTTTGGTCCCTACAAAGTTCATCAATATTGATTTTGGTTCCTGTGAAATTTTTTCTTAGGTTTTCGTCTCTGTAATCTCAAAAATTTTGCAAATAATCCCTACCGTCATCTTTTTCCGTTATCTAGTACTCATGGGTATCGAGGTAAGTTTATTTTACTATCCAACTTGCTGTAAAATTTGGCCATAAAATAGAAACAAAATCATACATGAGGAACATAAGGTTAAAATTGCTAAATTCCTTCATTTTGTATGATATCTAGTACTCAGCAGGTACTGAGGTAATTTCTCGTTCTTATCCAACTTGCTCCAAAATTTGGCTAGAAAGTAGAAATAAAATCATACATTAGGGTCATATGGTTAAAATTGACAAATTTTTTCATCTAGTATGATTTCTAGTACTCAGGGGTAACAATAGGGACTATTTACAAAATTTTCGTAAATACGGGGACGAAATCCTAAGAATTTTTTTTACAATGACTAAAACCAAAATTGGTGAACTTTTCAGGGACTAAATGCTTATTTAAACCTTTTTTTTTTTACAAAACCTACTCTTCTTTGTAACGTGGCTTTTCCTCTTTTTGTTACTCTCTTATAAACTTTATTTTCTAATTGAATCATATAATTCACATTATATTATTGGCAACATAGGATGCGGATGATAAAAGCCCTTTTCCTTTTTTCTTTTCTTTTTGAAGTACAAATCCAACAAAACAAATAAACAAGGAATTAAGGAGAACATGATAAAGTGTCCTCATTGTTTAATTGGCAGAGTTGCATGATGTCAACTGATCTGAGGATTTGAGAACTTGAATAGAAAAGGTTTATTATGTATAAGTTTAATTACTATGTCAATGGGATTAGGTTATCATGTTGAACACCCGTGTATATTTATCTAAATCATCCAATGAAGAGATTTTCCACAAACTATAAGGTGAAGTTCTACCTCCTATGGAACAAAGCATTGTCCCCGCTAAATAAAATAAAGAGTGTTACCAATTCTCTAACATTCTCTTTCCAACACATTTTTTTCCTTTTGACTAAAATTCATGTGGGTCATACTATTTTGAATTATGTAGGACCACTTGAATTTCAATCAGTAGGAAAGAATATATTAAAAAAAGAGTGTTAGAGATTGTATTGGTAGCGTAAATATTGTATTGAAAAGTTACCACTTTTCTCCCACACAGACTAACATTAGTTGCATACATACATGATACATAATGCCATAGGATGATTGTACGAACCTTCAGTCTCAGTCACATGGGTTCAACTTCCCGGGCCCGGCAGGGGATAGAAAAAGGATAATTTATCTCTATAATATATACTTCAAGGACACACCTTTGGCAAGTTTGAACAGGTGTCATCTCCTCTTACAATGGCTTCTAAAGGAAGCTTATTCAAACCTTAATATTTTTAGCAAGTTTTTTATAATATTCAAACAAAAAAAGTTCAGGCATAATTTGTAGTGGTATCCAGCTCATTCTTTTACCTACCTCATTGATTACCACCCATTTTTATCTCTATTTTTTGTCAATCGTGTCATTGATTACTCCACCCATTAATTAATTACTCTTACCTTTTATTTGAATTTGAATGGCTATTGTAATTTATTATTTCTTTTAATTCTTTTAATTAGCCTCTCACTCACTCTTTTAATTGATACTGAGGGACAGGTCTGGCAATTCACAGTTTCCAATTCCGCAAAACCACTTTCCAAGACTATTGTTGTTAATGCATTATAGAGATTATTATATTATATTATTATATTATTATTTCGAAATTCAAATTTTAAATTTGCACCTGTTTCCAGTACATTAGTTCCGATGCACTGAGAAAAGGAAACCCACCTCACCATAGACATATTCTCTCTCCAGCAAATGCATTTCCATCTATGGTACCATTTTCATACATCTTCGTCTCCCCCTCTTCTCTCTGCCTTTTCTATTACAACTCTGATCTCTGATTATTTCTCTTCTCTTCTCTGCATTTTTTTTACATGTACGTCTCTCTCTCTCTCTCTCTCTCTCTTTCCATTTCTCTTATGTGGGCAAGGGAAGATCAATGGGTATCTAACCTCTGGCTTTCAGACTGGGAGGGTAAGCTTTCTTTTCTCTTTTTTGTTCAACTGTTCGGTTTCCATCTCTGATTTTGGTGTTCTTCCCATTACAAAGTTTGGCTTCTCCTGTTCTGACTTCTGATCTAACGTTTTTATTGTTACGCTTACAAATTGAAAGCACCGTAGATTGCGAAATTTCAGCGAAATTTGGGTTTGTACAGGGACCTACCAGATAGGATGTATGACTTTCTTCCTTTCGGTTTTATCTGTTCTTATTCCTTTCTTTCCTTTAATGATGAATTTAACTGATATTTTGTATGTATGATGTCTTCCTTAGGTCATGGGAGTGAAGTTAATTTAGGAGGAGATGTAGGGGCAGCATTGAGTACTTGCAACACTCTTTCAAAGGTAAAATTTTTATATACTGTAATACTGTGATTTCAATTATTTCCGAACAAGAAAACAAATATTTCTCCACGACTTTTTTTTTTCTCGATAAATTATAGTTTGCTTTAACCTAACATTCAGAGTTTGATTTCCAGGTTCCTTCAAGTGTAAGTCTTTACCTATACCTTTCTTCAGAATTTTATTTTCAGTTTCCTTCAAGTAGCAAGTCTTCTCATATACTCATTTTAGTTGATAATAGTACAAGTTTTTTTTCCCGATGGATTTTATTAGTTGTTTTCAATACCACTACTTGGAGCATCGGCATGCTTCTTTTAGTTTAAGTTAATTGGAAGGCCTTTAGTTTCATGGTTGTGTGGCTTTTGTGCCCATCTTATTGTTATTGTTATTTTATTTTGGTGAAATCATGTTGTTATCTTACAATTTGCTCTTTCTTTCCCATTTTCTCTAAACTCTATATGTTGCTTATCCAAGTGTTTATATCTTACATGCATTAATTGCTGTTGTGTGTTCATCTCAATTTAGTCAGTTTCTTATGGTTGCCTAATTTTAAGTTTTGCAGTATAAGATAAGTATCCTCTTCTTATGAGTACTCTGCTATCAGAGAACTTCTTTTTTCTTAACTACTCACAATATTCATATATGTTCTGCACATTTAATTCTCTTTCAAAAATTACAATAAAAAAACTGAATTTTTTTTTTAAATGTTAGCTTTAATGCCTTGATTCTATTCATTTTTCATTGGTTTGTATATGGCTTTAGTCTGCTTTAATTTCATTTCATTTTCTTCTGAAGGGATTTTCATTCTTGGTTCATCTTTTTATTATTGGGTTAGTTCATCAACTAAATATAAGCTTCCAGAGCTTGCCGAAGATGATAGAGAGAGCCTTGCCTTCCAAGCACGTTAGCAACTTACCTTTCTGATTTTGATTTCCTTTCTTTTTATTATTGGATTTGGCTTTATATGCTCATATATTTTGTCCGGTTACTCCAACTATTTTTCCAGTGAAGCATGTGTCCACAAGGTATTTAACCATAAATTAGGATTTTCTTCATATATCAACTTTTGTTTCTTCTTTTTTTACAGTTATTTAACCATAAATTAATTGTCTGTTCTATTGGTTTTTTTTTTAAGGTTCACATAGCTCTAAAGATGATGAAATTCACATTTGATGGTGCAAAATAGCTACTCTGAGATGATGAACTAGGCTCTCTTGAGGTTGGGAAAAGGTTGGTATAGCTACTTCTTATCCTTTCTTATTTGATAACACTCATTCAGTCTCTCTCTCTCTCTCTTTATGATTTTGATTTCTTCTCTTCTCTTTTCTAATTTTCTTATTTAATGTAATTTTGATTTCCTCTCTTTTTTGGAATATATTATTATAGTGTTGTATTCATATTAGTGCTTAAAATCTATACTTGAATGAGGGGTGCTTATATTCATTATGCTTGATTAATGCATTTCATAACTTCCTATCCTTGAATGTTGCTTGCTACAGAGAAGATGAGGGAAGTTAGTGAAGCAACAAATGCTAGAGTCGCTTGGTTCAATATCATGCCTCTTCGTGTATGCAGTTTGGTTTCCTAGGTGCTGGTGTGATATCTTAAACACTTTCTTTTCCTTACTACACTTCCTTACACCAAATTGTTTTCTCAAGTTTTGGAAAAACCAGAAAGAGTTAAACATTGTATAATTTAATTTTGTCGTACCCTTTAATTTTGTTTTTACTTATTTATAATTTTTTGCATTGGATAATGGTGGAAGAGTGAAATCATGGATGTCTTTGAAGAATTTCTTTGAAAGGGAGGACTTATGCTTTCATTAAGTTTGTTTTCAAGCTTTGAATAAAGTCACCGAGGTTTGTTTTCTCTTCCAAAAACTTTCTACAATGTTTTTCACTTTTATTGGCTGATATTATTTGTTTTCCTCTTATGTCATATTCAGGGTTAAGATTCTAATTTACTTATGAGTTGTCTATAGTTGGTTTGTGATGATAAATTGTGTCGATGGGTTTAAATTGGTTGTTGTTGCCTCCTGTAATGTTTATAACTTACAGAATTATTCTATTATATTTTGATGATAATTGGCATCTCCATTTGTTCCAAAACTATGGTTTTAAGATACACAAGTTATTATATTAGACTTTGTCTTCTGTTTGCAGAATGGATAAGCTTATGCAACAGAAAGAGCAAATTTGGTTTTCCAGCAGGCAAAAGAAATTAGATTGCAAGAGATACCTCACTCCAAAAGACATAGTGGAGTGGTCTTCTAATATTAATCTTGCATTTGGTCTTCTAATGATTTCATCCTACCTTGCTACAATAAGAATACCTTGGGTAATGCTTCCAAAAATTCTTACTGTTTTGTGCCTTCTTTTTTAAAAAAATGGGATGAGGGTGGCCCCTGTATCACCTTTATCATGGAAATTAAAATTATTGAGTTTGCTTTCATATTTTATTTGTCATGATTATCCTTAAATAGGCTTCTGGGTATCAGGTTCATAGGCATCTTTGCGGGAAAAAAAAAATTAATGAGACAGGGGATTAGTCCATGTAAAAGAATCCGTTTATCCAACTGCTATCTATTTGGTAACATTCATCTCTGGGAACATACTGAAAAGAAGTAATTGTGAGGGAAATCTGATGCTTTTTATGAGCTTTACTCACAAAATCCAGTGAGATTGGCAGTATTTACTAAGCAATTTAAGTGTTTCTGCGGTTCTCTTTGTAGACCGTAGAGTAGTATTTGTATATAAAGAACCACTAGAATCAGGGTGCCAAATGATACCGTTAATCTAATTATTGATTATGCAATTTGGCAAAGACAAAGAATTTGTAGTTCTCTCACATGGTGGAAGTGAAAAGTGCGGTGGCTTCCAAATCGCGGATAAGGTTCCTGTTAGTTCCATATACTCATTTAGCCTTTTAAATGGACTAAACTGAAAGTTAAAATGGCTTAATTATTAAATGGATTTGGAATATAAAAAAGATTTGTAAGGTGATCCACCAATGATAGTGACAATCAAACTAGGAACTATGGCAAGTTTATAGGAATGATTTTTATATTTAGAATATTTGAATTGATCTATTGACTCTTCCTTTTTTAATTCTCAAATTGCAAACAATTTTTAAAATTTATGTATTTTTTACATCGTCGCCAATCATCCCTTTTATTATGAGAACACTCAACTCAAAAATATTTTAAATATATAGAAATTTTATTTTATAATAATGTTATAGGAATGATGTTTGTATTTAGAATTAATCTATTGACCCTTCCTTTTTTTAATTTTCAAATAGCAAACAATTTTTAAAATTTATGTATTCTTTTTATATTGCCGTCAATCATACTTTTTAGAGTAATGATATTTGAATACAAAATGGTGTCCAACACCGTATTAAAGTATTCTTCCCAACTTATTTATTGTTTTCTTCTATTTTATCATGTATTTCATCACTCCCAAGGTACTCATAAGCTCTACGATGTCTATACAAGGTGTCCAAATTGTGTGTCAAAATATCTTTACTCTACTTTTTATTATGGGAACACTCAACTCAAATATATTTTAAATGTATAGAAACTTTATTTTATTTTATTTATAAGAATTTATAAGAAACATGTTTATATTATATTTATAATATTTAGAATTAATCTATTGCCTCTTCCTTTTTTTTAATTCTCAAATTGCAAACAATATTTAACACTTAAGTATTTTTTTACATCATCACCAATCATATTTTTTTTTATTATGATAACTTTCAACTCAAATAAATTTTAAATGTATAGAAATTTTATTTATTTTATAAGATTTTTACAGGAATTATTTTTACGTTTAGAATATTTGGAATGAATCTATTGACTCTTCCTTTTTTTTTAATTTAATTTTCATATTGAAAACAATTCAGAAATAATTACTTTTTTTGTATCGGTACCAGTTTGATTTACATCACTTTGACTACCTGTACACATTGGCTTTCTCCTTGAGCCATTTATGACTATGAATTTGTGGTTGCATTGATAATAAAACATACTTATATCAAGGGTAAATTATGTTGTATATTTAATTTAATTTAAAAATTTAATTTGATAATTCTATTGTATATTTAATTTAAAAATTCTATAATCTGCCTATAATGTGAAATTTATATTTTAAGCATAATATTTTCGAATCATCATATAAATATAGGGAGGAACGATATATAAGTTTATCTTGGCCGGGAATGGGAAACCTTCCGCAAAGAATGGTTTGGACGGAGAAAGGACTCTTTTTTCTGAACTTGATATGACAAGAGTTGCTTTTGCAACAAATTGAATAATATATACACACACACACACATATATATATATATATATATATAATATTTTTCGTTGTCTTCTAATTATATTAATTTTATGCATTCTATCCTCTAGCAGTTTTTTATTTCCATTATATTTATGTTATATATCATTTATTTCATATTTCATATGTTAATTTATAAATTTATAAATGTTAATTAATTAGATACTCAATTAAAATTTTGATTTTGATATTTAACTTTTAAAACAATAATTTTTTATATTACTAAAATATTGTGTTATTAATATGTCGCCCCGTGCATGGCAAAAAGGGAGAAGACACAACTATTGGTTAAGAGAGTGTTAACTATTAAGTAGTGAATTTGGAAAATTGAGAAGATTTGTAAAGTGGTAAGTAGAATGCTAAGGTATTGGTAGAAATATATATTTAAAATAATATGATACATAAGTACATTTTCTAAAATTGTTTAACTTACACTGGAAGAGAAATACAATAAATATATTTTCACTAAATAAGAAAAAAAATCAAGGTAGTAGGAGAAGAAATGATTAGTGCTAATTTATAATTTTGCTTTGAAAAAAAAACTAATTGACTATAAAATTGAATCTTTAGAGAAGTAGAATATAAAGGTATTGAGAGAAATAGAAAATGTTAAAAATAAAATATTCATAATTATATTCATAAGATGATATATAAACATATTTTATATAAATGGTTAACTTACACAAGAAATGAGGAGAAATACAACCGATAAATTTTCATAAAGAAGAAAATGTTTGAATGTAGTGAGAGAAGAAATTGATAGTGCTAATTTATAATTTTTTTTTAAAAAAACTAAATTCACTATAAAATTCAATATTTAGCGAAATAGAATACCAAGTTAATGATAGAAATGCCAAATGTTTTTTTTTTTTTTTTGAATAAAAGAAATGCCAAATGTTAAAAAACCGTATGAGTAAAATAGAACTATAATAGAGTTAAGCAAATCAAATTTTAAAAAATTATGTTACTATTATAATAGAGTGAAGCAAATAGAATTATTTTGATATTGATATTTATGTATATTTGATATTTAACTTTAAAAACAATAATTTTTTTTAATTACCAAAATATTGTGTTATTATAATTCCGCCCCGTGCATGGCACGGGTCACATACTAGTTATTATATAAAGAAGGCGCACTTTTAGGTTGTCAAATTGCCAGAATGATGCGGAGGATGTCATGTGTTTTGTTTGTGGCCAACTTTGGACGTCTCTGTCTTTTAAAATTGCTGCCATTGGCTACTGCATCAGGCTGCAGATGCGGATTCCAGTTTCAAAAAAATGATACGAACACGTCATATATATAATGGAGTATGTGATATAATGAAAGTATTTTGTAATTGTGGTAAAAATAAGATTAATTATAATTATACGGTAAAAACTACACATGATGACATTAAGTACGAGAATGATTTTTGAACATCAAAATGGGGATACCTTTGATTTTATGTATTCTCGAGATACGTATATACAAAGATAAAAAATACTCCCTCCGTTCCCTTTCTATGTTAATTTAAGGTTTCTACACACAGATTAAGAAAGCATTAATTTATTTACAGTTGTACCAAATTACCCTTATTTATAGTATCATTAATTATTTACAAATTCTAACCTTGGTCATTTATGTACCTTGAAAAGAAGCATTTGTGTACCTTGATCAAATGTAAGATGCATTGATATGTGCCACTTTTGTTTTGGAACATGCAACATTTATGACTGAATTTAAGTAGGGAAGGTTTAATATGTTTTCAATGTATTTCAATTTAATTATATGGTAAGGGTATATATGGAAAAAAAATTGTCAAATATACATTGGGTTTATAAAAGATCTATTGTTTTGGAACAAAAATAAAAAGCTAAAATTACCATAGAAAAGGAACGGAGGGAGTAAGTGAGAAATAATAATAAACATATACGGTGTCACCGACGTTGTCTATACTTTGATGTTCAAGTATCACTACTCCATGAAGTAACACGTGTGATTGTGTATTTGTGTGGATAAATTTATTCATTCTCATTCAGACCTTCTCTCACTTAATAAAAAAATACGAACAAACAATTCTGTTTAAAAGAAAATAAACTATCTTTGCACTCTTAAGAAAAGGGAGAACTATTAACTAATCAATTGCACTTGATGGATTGGATTGTGATTGGGATATTCCATGTTCAGACATATACACTGAGGAGATCAATAGAACTTTCAGCAGCATTTGTGGAAAAGGGAACTCTGTACAATCATTAAAATTGCAACTAGGAACTATTAGTATTACCTTTCACTGTTAACTCATTTACATAGGAGGTCGTCTTTTTCTTTTGAACGGTCGATAGGCCACTTTGATAGCTTTCCGTTCCCATTGACTGTACCCCTTTGTTTTTTATTAGAGGTGATAGGACATCACGTCACCCCTATGTTTTTTCAATGCAATAAAAGAAATAATATGGCATGCAATTTATAGGAAGAGCTTTAAGTCTTAAACATTGTTTAGATAGAAAAGCACATAAAGCTTTAAAAATTTAGCTAATCCTTGTTTTGATAAGGTAATTCTGCACAGATCAAGAGAATAGGCTCATGCCAAGTGTGGCCGAGTTACATTTGTGAGGGAGGCGAGGAGAACTCATTCTTCTTAACAGAGGTTACATCTGAGAAACAATGCGATTACTTCAATTATCACCTTTTGAATATATTGTATCACATCTCGCTTTCAAGAATATACATTCTGATTCTGTGATACTGACGTCAGAGATATTAGTGTATGACAAAATATTAAAATTTCTAAGATGTTGCCCCACAGCTTCAAGCTTATATCTATCTCTCTACACGTAACCTTATGCCAAATTTCACAAGATAAAAGACCAATTTCGATAATGTGTTCGATACATTATGCCAACCGTGAGGTGATGTGCTGCACCAAGCATTATTCTAAAACAAATTTTGAACTACATTAATAAGAGATCGCAACGCAGTGGAAAAGCTAGCTACCCCTGGCTTCAGTTATAACGAGACCTGAAGAAGAAAGCACACTTGTCTACTGCAAAATGAAACTTACATTTACATACAATTTTAGTCTCCAAAGTTAATATAGCTACCCACCCCCTCCAACTGCATGCCAAGTCAATATTTAACTAATTCAATGCAGAACCCCTAAAAAAAATATTCAAACTGATCATCAACAACTACAATAAATAACTCAGCTACTCTTAACTAGCTTCTACTCTTCCAGCCCCCTCCACCATACTTTTGGAAAATCAACCCAATGCATCCTCATGCCTGTATATGTCAATCATTTTCAGCTTTCAGTATCCCGTGGGGAATTCACAAGTACCATACCCTGCACGCAAACAAAAAAAAATCCTTTGGTAAATGATTCACATTCACTCATAAAAACAAATTTTGAATTAGAATTAAATCAATAAAAACAAATCAATCAGAGCCGTTACAAAAAACAAATACAGAAAGAAGAAAAAAAAAACCAATAAATTAACTTCTCTATGAATCGAAATGTGATCAGATAACTCTATCCTTGACTAATTGACCCTGCCTTTTTTTTTTGGGTTACACGACCCTGTCTTTATAATATGTACCCAATTTTCAGCTACTTCTTTTTCGTGTTACAAAATTAGCCGTTGTAATAATAAAAGGCAATTCCAGTAATTGCCTAACAATGATAATAGTCCAACAAAAAGTAATGGCCCCCCAACACAAACACTCTACCCAATAAAGTCATGCCACGATATTATCAGAAAAGATTCCCTCAAAAAAAAAAAACATATCACGTGCCTCTTTCCGTCGTGCACCACACACACAGGCCCGTGTTAGCCACATGGGGCTGCAATATTCTAAAATACGCCCTATGAGAAAAGAGAAAAAAGGGAGTGTTATTATGTTAGAATACTCACTGGGCTGCTGTGTGACCACGTACGATGTGCCCCCGAAATAGCAACTCCCACCCGCGCGTGCTTTCTTCTGGTAATAACTGTTGAAGGCGAACGAAGCGTGTGCCACCAGCGTGTTAGGATCGTAACACGTGGCACCTATCTGAATCGGACGGCAATCAGCACCTCCCTCTCCACAAGCAAAATCTAGAGCCGCCTGCAGTTTAACTTTGTCCGCATCCGGATTCGCCACGCACCAAGTGTTCCCGGTAGTACTCTTCGAAACCCCTCCTCCTCCGCCGCCGGAGACGGCGGGTGCCGGCGCAGCCTGCCGGTGATCCCCCTTTGCCGGCGAAGGATGATCCCGGTAATTCTTAAGCCCCTCCGTCGTAAACGGAATATCGTAAACCTTGGTCTCGTCCGGATAAAAAAGCCCAAAGTTCCTCTCCGAGGTGGGCCCAAACTTCTGGTCCTCGTTGAAAAGGGCGAATAAATAAACGGTGAGATCTGCCTTGGGCCTCATGGGGGTCCCACCGTTGGTCAAGATCTTACGGACGAGATTGCCGTTGTATGCCGCAGCGTTCTCTACGCTGGCACCCACCTCATTATTATCCCCCTTGGAAGGCCACCCTGTCTCCGTCACAACGATCCTAACGTCGTCGAATTTCAAAGCGTCAAGTGCGGCAAAAACGGCGTCGATTTGAGCGTCAAACAGATTAAAGTACCTAAACCCGTTACCCGGATCCACCACTCCCGGGTTATCGCGAAAAAGAGCGTAATCCAAGGGGATGACGTCAGCGTTGGACTCGTAAGCGAAGAAAGGGTACACGTTCACCATGAGGTACGACCCGGTTTGGCGGATGAAGTCGAGCAAGGGTTTGAAAACGGGTTGGACGAGTTCGGGTCGGAATGACCCGGAAGAGGAAGGGTATGAGTTAGCGAGTGCTGAGAGTGCAATGGGGGAAGAGACCTTGATGTCGTTGTGGAAGTTGTGTTTCTGGAGAGCTTGGTAGATGTTTTTCATGGCGGGTACGAGGAACTTGGTGGTGTTGTGTTGGTCGACGAAGACTTCGTTTCCGACGGCGATGGCTTCGATTTGGGTGTGTGGGTGGTAAGCGACGACGTTTCGTTCGACCCATGAGAGGGCGAAGGAAGGTGCTCTTGCTGCTGCGAAGAGTTGTTGGTTGGGTAGGTCGACAGTGACCTTGATTCCGGATCCGGAGAGTGCATGGAGCACTGCGGGGTCGGTGTCGTAGACCTTGACACGGGTTAGACCCTGGGATTTGAGGAGCTGAACCACCTTCACCGCAGAGGGGAGGTTGTTGGCTATGCGACCGTAGTTCACTCCAATGGAACCGCCATCTGAGATGCCTGCGAGAGCGAGAAGGGTGAGGAAGAGGGAGAGTGTAGAGAGAGTGAAGAGCTTCATGCTCTGCTTCTGTGTGTGGGAAGAAACAG
The DNA here is from genome assembly GCA_035048595.1 of Echinosophora koreensis. Lineage (NCBI taxonomy): Eukaryota > Viridiplantae > Streptophyta > Magnoliopsida > Fabales > Fabaceae > Echinosophora > Echinosophora koreensis. The sequence continues at coordinate 3,037,794 of JAPCYP010000019.1, read as the reverse complement.
AGCGTGACAGTGTGAGGGTGGGGGAAGTGAAGTCTGAAGAGGAGAAAGATGTGTTTTTGTTTGTTTGTAACTTTGGTTGTGGTGGAGTTGAATAATGTGGATGTTTCTGGGAATGTGGGGTGCTTGTTACTTTGTAAATGTGTTGTGGAGAGAGAGTGTGGCAGATTGGTGTGTGTGTCTGTTGTTACGTAAGTAAGCATATGAATGACTGTGAAGGAGGCATTGAGAAAAACGAGGTGGTGTGGTCAGTGGTGAAGATAAGAGAGAGGTAGTTGGGACCCACATTTAGGAGTAATTATAGGACCACCATCACCAACATGGCCTGCCTGACGCTGCTAGCTAAGCTGTAGTGCAATGAAATGGAGAAGAAGAGCTAAACCCAACGACGGATCCAGCTTTCATGTGTCCTTAGGTTGGTCCCACCAAACAGAAACATTACTAATTCGGATTTCCCTGCCTTTAAATATTATCACTGCAATAGTTTTGAACATGAATTATATATTAATACGGGTGCTTTAAATTTAAAAAAAATATAAAATAAATTAAATGAAATAAAAATATTTAAAATTATAAGCAAAATATATATATATATATATATATATATATATATATATATATAACTAATTTAGGTAGAATTTAAAAATATAAATTACATCTGAAAAGAATATATGAATAATTAATTCTAACTTTAAGTTTAATTGAATAAAAGGGAAATTATTAATAATTTGTTGTTCTAAAAAGATTTAAACTGTTTTCTCACTTTCAAGAAGAAACCAGTTTTCATGTCATTTTTTGATCTACTTCGAGGAGTATCTCACTGCCAACCTGAGACTGGAACTAATTTCTCGCCGGAGTTTATTCGGCACCTCGATGGGTGACATCCCTCCCAGCTGAGGTTTTTTCCATAAGTGTGAACATTTTTTTAGAAATTTTTGTTTTAAAAATTAAAAAATAAACATCAATAAATTTTATTTAATTAAAATTACATTTGATAGATGAAAAATATAATTTTGATATTCCCACCGTGAAATCAAACACATAAATGATGAATATGATTTATTTATTTTTGGGTTAAAAAGAAGTATTTGTTTTGGTGATATTGATAGCATTAGCAGATCCAAAACGTTGCCATACGAGGTTCTGAACTTTAATAGAGTAACGAACACAAACCCTATTTAACATGCTATATTATGATTGCTATTTTTGTCTTGGCTTTTTCTTTTTATTTTTCTTTTTTGATTAAAAAAACATTATACGAAGAAATTTTAATCAATGAATAGAAAGATAGGATAAGCTCCATCAAAGGAAAAAAAAAAAAAAAACAGATAGGATAAGCTACTGTTATTCATTCACGTTATAGACATCATTTTATGTTTACATATATTTTTTTGATAGATGTTTATATATTTTTTATAATCTAAAGATAAATGATCTCGTTTTATTTTTTGAAATATTATTTCTATCAACATATACGAAAGACAAAGAGACATTATTAAAAAATGTGAGATATTACTAAATGGTTAAACAACATTTCTCGTATCAACTCCAATACACAAGCACAAGGCATTCTCTACAGTATCTATCTTTCTCTGTCATGGAGGGTACATTGACACTGTTTGGTTTGTCAAAAACGTTAATCCTTTAAAGTTTGAACACATTTGAGCATTATGCTTAAAAAATTGATAATTTTAGAAATGAAAAAAATAAAATAAAAATAAAAATAAATTTTTAATATATATTTTAAACAAATTATGTTAATTTAAAAATATTATGTTGTAATGCATAAGGCAATCTTTTAAGTCAAAGCGTTTAGTCTGGGCGTTCAAAATATTGTTTTAAAAGCATTTTGTATCACCATGTTTGGTGAGACCAATCCAAAAATACCATGGGTTAAATTTTTAAACCGAAAGTTCATCTAATTAGCTTCATGCCGTGTTGGATTAGAGAAACTTCCTTACCTTAAACTTTTTTCGTCTTTTTTAATAAAAAATTCAACCCAACCTAATTTGGGCCAACGACAACTTTGTTTGGGCCTTGCTACTTGTACCTCTACAATTTGACATCAACCCCCAAACACCTCCCGGCATTTAAATGCCGGATTCAGAAATTATGTTTCCGGTATCTTATTATCGGGAATATCTTAAAATTTGAAAACAAGTTTTTTCGACAATTAGATGCCGGAAACATAGTTTCTGAATCCGATATTTAAATGCCGGAATATCTGTGGGGTGGATGCCGAATTGCAGGGGTACAGGTAGCAAGTCCCCTTTGTTTTTGGAATCCGATATCAGGCTGATGGGATAAGCCACCATTAGTATCAACTCGGCCCATCTCTCCGGCCCATTATCTCAGTTTCTGGCCCATTAGTGCAGCGCAAATCAAACTATAAAATTGACTCTTGAGTATAGATAAAATCAAATTCAAATCAATAAAACCCTAACTTGTTGCAGAGAGAAACGAAGAACGATGTCTGGTGCCACTCCCAACGCGCAGGCTGAGGAAGACAAGAAACCCAACGATCAATCCGCGGCCGCGCACATCAATTTGAAGGTCAAAGGCCAGGTTTGTTTCTTTCTTTTTAGCGATTTTCTCTGTCAATCTCTTGTTCGATGTTTATTTCTTTTGTAAATTATTTTCAATTTTTCTGTGAAATTTCGGTTTGGGGTATTCCTTCAATTTTCGGAAATTTTCGTTTTTAGGTTTGCTCAAGTTCATTCACCCTTTCCAGTAAAAATAGAAAAAGTTCATTTACCTCTTTTCCTTTTTCTTTTATTTTTTTATTTTTTATTATTATTTTTCAATTGTCTGTTTTATCCTTTTCACATACAAAACTGATTAATAGGTTTGGTCCCTTACATGTGTGTGTGTGGTTGATGCAATATATTGGTGCCAAACAAACTGAAGGTTCTATCAACATTGGTTTATAGAGAATTGTAAGATAAATAAAAAAACGGAATTAAACGGAAAGACTCTTAACAATTCAAAATTAAAAGTGAAGGACTGGTAACTCCAATGACCATTCAGAATAGCTAATTGGTTCTCCCCGATAATTTTGTATTGTTAGGGTTTGTTCCCGTTTATGCTTAATTCTCGTTTTTTGATGTAGTTCTGGTATTTAATAAAATGATTATGTTTGATATAGCTGTATAATATACAAATGTGACATTGTGAGATGCTGGTAAGGCATATGTTTTTTTATCTCAATATTCATATTTGTTTATAAAAAAATTGAATTCTAGATACCTTGGAATATTAGTTTATAAAGTTATGATAAATATAATGTGTATAGAGTCCAAGATGTTTGTGTGGAACCAAACATTGATATTACTTCTTTGTTGGAGTCTTGGATAATGTACTCTGTTTCTCTGGGTTTTTTCAAACATTGTCATGTTAATCTCCTTGCATAAAGTCACAATAGAACATTGCCAGACTCTCATAGAGCTACGAGTTCCATTTATCACTCTTCTTGGTAATAATTTCTTAGCAATGTTGACCTTTTAAGCAAAGCTTGGTGTCCCGCATAACTTCAATGCTGTGAACTGTTACTGGGTTTTTCATTTTGATGTTATTTGTGATTTGTGATGTACTGCCAGTTAAATAAATTCTTAGATTAGTGTTTGGGGTGCTATATTCGTGTAGTACTGTAAGTTGAATGAATTACTTATGATCCATTCAAGACTATATTTTGTTATGACATTTGTATTTTTAAACATCACGGTGAGCACTTGACTAAGACTAAATTTTATGAGATTTTAGGATGGAAATGAAGTTTTCTTTAGGATCAAAAGAAACACTCAACTGAAGAAGCTGATGAATGCATATTGTGATCGACAATCTGTGGACCAAAATGCAATTGCCTTCTTATTTGATGGTCGCCGTCTCCGGGCAGAACAGACTCCTGATGAGGTTTGCCCCTCTCACCATGACTGTTTCTTCATCCCTGGTAATATAAGCAACTATATATCATGACCCTACTTGTTTTATGTATATTGTTTCAGCTAGAAATGGAGGATGGGGATGAGATTGATGCGATGTTGCACCAAACCGGTGGAGCCCTGTTAACTTGATCTTTTCTGTTGGTTCTTGTGAAAAATATGATGCATTAGATAGTGTAATTACTTTGGTGGACATACCTATGGATTTGCATTATGGGATTGTAATAGACATCTTAATTGTAGGCCTTGTTTGGGAAATATGGCATGCTCTTCAAGAGTTTTGTCAGTTATGTGAACTCGTATGAAAATCTGGATTTTTAAGATAATGTTTTGATGCACGAGTTTAGTACACTATAATGTTGCCTTACACTAACATAAGAATTGCATATTAATGTTGAGAATGCACATATGGTTTTTATAGTAATAGATTCAAGATACACATCAGAAGGTAGGGACATGACACGGGACCATGAGCATAGAGATACAATAAATTTTTGAAAAATGATTGATATTTCATGCGATCGATCTTACAATTATAAGTTAGATTTAACGAACTGGATTCTAGAATGAGTTCCATAAACTCCAAAATAACAAATTCAACGGCATTCCGGATATAACAAATACAACGGCATTCCGAATATTATAAATATTCTTAATGTAACATAGCTCAGTAGTCAATACAAGTACATTCCAAGAGTCAAAAGCACACTGTTTTTTTGGGTATCTGAAAACACACATTTTTATTACTGCCTAAAAGCTGGAAACACATACTGATATGGTGAGGATCTCTAGAGTAATTTCTAAGGTGGCAGGATTACAATAGGACTAGTTACTCTGTGCTTGGCATCTGTCCAAGACAAGTTCCCAAATATTGGAAAACCAAGAGGCACACCGCTTGCCAGCATAATAACCTGAAAGGTCTTCTTTTGTCCAGTTTTCTTGAAAGTCAATGAACTTGGTTGAACAAGAACCTTAAATGCTTCCGGTAAGTGAGTTTTCACAACATAAGTGCTTGGAGGCCCAACGTTTGTAACTGTACGAGTAACATTTATTGGGTGTGTCCCGCGATAAATTACAGTGATTGAAGGATAGTTGAAATCTTCAAGGTTGTAAGACTTTGGACAAGTGTAAGAGTGGTGATTAAACAACTTGCGTAGACCCTTGTCGTAACCAGAAGCACATAAGAAGTTCAAGTAATCAATTCTAGTTAGATCATAAATAAGTCCAGGGTCCATTGCAAGGTTAGGCTGAATATGTCCAGAGCCATATTCGAATGGAGTTGCTAGCTGATCAAATGCATCCCAAATGGGTTGGTTGGTGTTATCTAGTATGGTTGCTGCATGAAAAGCATACTTGGTAATAAGTAAGGAAAGCTTTTCCAAAATATACGTTGCACTTTGAAGATAATGCTTTTTAGAAAGAAAAAAGGGCAATTTTTTTTTTTTTTCAATTATGCATATATAGAAGAGAAATGATATTTTGACAATCATTTTCAACAGCTAGTATGCGACACTAGAGTCCATGCGAAGTGTTTGGTGAACCATGTTATCGGATCCGATATATATATATATGGTGTCTGACACCTGACCTATGTTTAAATAACACATCTGTATATTGAATACCTCGATTATATTATGCATAGTTTCGTGTGTATGTGTGTGTATGTGAGGTATTCTTTTGCCAAGGTACCTGTAGTCATCATGGCTGATTTGATAGCTGCTGGGCTCCAAATAGGATGACGTGTTTTGAGTAGACCAGCAATGCCAGCAACATGAGGACAAGCCATAGAAGTTCCTTGTTTTACATTGAAAAGAATCCGACGTGTATCAGATGCTAAATTAGATGGACCTGTGGCTTGTGTAAAAGCAGCAATTACGTTCACACCAGGAGCAGTAATGTCAGGCTGAAATTGGGAACAAGTTAGTATGACAGTAAAATCAGCAAGGAAAATTACTTTATCTTTTATATACCTAGTTGTTGGAGAAGGAAATAGAAGATAGTGTATACTGGAAAGCATGTTTACCTTACTATCTATATTATCTAGAAGAGAAATAGTGTGAAAATAATGTAATTAAGAAAAGTGATGTAGGTACAAATAATATTGTTGAATCATCTATATGAATGAAGAGTCAATGAGGGCTTTTTGACCTCTATAGTATAATTTGCTTAGCAAATTACCAATGTAGTGCAAGTTAAAAAGAATTTACCTATCTGGGGTAAGTCGTATATGGGATATACGACTTCGACTTCACTTTTTGTTTTTTCTAATAAAATAATAGAAGTCGTACTTCCCATATACTTCCCAAATAGGTAAATTCTTTTCAACTTGCATCATATTGGTAATTTGTTAAACAAATTACACCATAGATGTCAAAAAACCGTCAATGAGCGTGTAAGTAATCAAGATTAACAAATCATCTCTTAATGATATGATGAAGCAAAATATATATATAGACCTTGAGTATCAATCGTTGCACGGCACTGGGACCCCTAGATGAGAATCCAGCTATAATTGGAGCTGGCTTTATTCCTGTATATGTTCTTGCAGCACTCATGTAAGCAACAAGGCTCCTGCATTATATTTATAAATGAAGGGCTTTATTTGCTGCAACTATTTTAAAATGTAACAAATTAATAAACGGACCGCTGATTAATGTGATTAAGAATTAACCTGCTCTTGTTATGGTCGTCAGTTCCATGTTCCCATTCAGGGTCATTCTCATTGACACTTGCACCGGGTATAACATGAGCCTCAGCTAGTAGTGTATTTCCACTTTGCATATCATTGTTCACAAACACTGCCACTGCACCAGCAAGAGCAGCTTGTTGGCCCTGACCAACTGATTGCATTTTATCACTTCGAATGCATATTAGTATTTTTCCCTTTACTTTGATAGGATCAAGTGTTCCAGGCTTGCAAAGACGACTACAGGAGAATTAATACACACATATATGAGACAAGAAGCAATCATTTGAGAGAGTGTAAATATTTGAAGTACATAAGATAGGGAAATTTGCTCTTACGCATCTTGAATTGTGGCATTTGGAAGTCTAGCATTGACAGAATGAATCAAAGGATAAGAATCTTCTGATGGCAAGCCTCTATTAAGACTGGCACCCTAATATATACAATTATATATTCAGTTCAATAAAGTTGATATATAAAATTAATTTAAAATCATATACCAAAAATAGAGAGTAATCACTGCTTTAAACACATAGAACATTTGGTTCAGCTTTTATGGTAATGGACTATGTGGTGAAACCAAAAATATGTCTCGTAAACGAGGAACGAAACCAATAAATGACACAGAGACATAGGTGAAACATTGAATCATGTTGAAGTGGAGATACAGAGAAGTGAGAAGCTCATCCAGAGGTTGACGGACATCGGACGAAATGATCAAATTTACATCATTAAAAAACTAGAGAGACCAAATATATTAAAAAATAGTATAGGAATCAATATCGCATATGGCCAATATTAATAAGGCAATCCAAATTGCAATTAAGCGCATAAATTAACTAAGATGACATGATGATACCTTGATGTACTGATTGTGACCAACAGATATGTTGCCGAGAAAATCCCTATCCATTGTACTTGCAGCAACAGTGAACAACCAGGGTGCCACATTTGTAACAGTGCTAGGTGCTGGCCCATCATTCCCAGCAGCGGAAACTACCACTATATTTCTTGAAACTGCATGGAAGGCCCCTATAGAGATCCCATCTGATAACAAAGCTAGAAGAGAGGGAATAGAGCCACCCAAAGAGGCTGAAATGACATCAACACCATCATTTATGGCATGATCAAATGCTTGTAAGATATCAGCATCATGGCAACTACCCTCATCATCTTCTATAGAAAAGCACGCTTTGTAGGCTACAACACGAGCTCTTGGGGATCCACCCTTGGCAGTGCCATTGCCATTGCCAAAGATATTTGCACCACGAGCAAAGTTACCACCAGCAGTTGATAGAGTGTGGGTACCGTGGCCTTCAAAGTCACGTGCCGAGTGATGCAATGGGTCGATTTTGCCAATTTCTGCCTCGAAATTTTTGCTGAAAATTCTTGCTCCAATCAGCTTCCTGTTTCATTGTATATTTAGTAACAGTACTATTATTTGCAGAACAAAAATCAAACACTTAGACCACTCTCACATTTGTATTTACATACAATTTTATCTTATCCCAAAATGTGAAATACTTCTATATGTTCAGATGTTTAAATTTTTATTTTGTTATTAGTAGTGTTAGGGTAAGGTGCAATAGGAAAATGATTTTGGCAAACCTTTTGCACACACTTTGCTAGATAAAAAAAAAGAAAAAGAAAATGTACTTTGAAAAATATATTTGTCTTCTTTCTACTCATTGTATCTTCTCCTACTTTTTTCTTCCCCTTTTTCTTTTTGTGCTCAACGGGGCATAAGCCAAAAAAAAATAAGAAAATTACAACAAAGGAAAAACCGGGATACGGACACCCCAACCAAATCACCTAAAACTAGATTCATCATATCTCCAAAAGGAGAGGACACCTCATGGAAGCCAAGATTCTAGGTTAACCCCAATAGCTAACCAATTTGCACAAGCATTTCCTTCCCAATAAGTATGATTGAAATTTTTTTCCTACTTTTATCTTCTCCACTTCCTTTCTTATCCAAACAAAGCGTAAATTAATTCAACCGTTGATATTGATGTTGAGGGAATCCACATCGAAAGAATCCAAACCCTGTACCCCTTTTGACCATGGTTCAGGTCAGTTGGTGTCAGAGGCTAATTGAAGTCCACACCAGCCTAGTAACCAGCAAGACAACTTTTGGAAGGAGTCTAGGGATGTAAGAATCTCATATACACAAAGAAATCAAATCATTGGAAGATTATTCCCCAAGGAAGCAATTTCTAATGATCCGTTTGTTTTAGATTTTGATAGATTTGATTTTGAAAAACCCAAGGTTAAAAAAATTGATTTGTGTTTGGTATTAATATTTTAAAAGCGGGTTTAGAAGAACTGATTTTGTTTGAATGATAAAGTAAAATCACTTTTGAGATGTAAATATGTAGAATTTTGTGGGTCCTACATCTAAAATCAATTATTCTCAATAGAAAAGCTAGAAATTCTTGCTTCTACTAAAAATCAATTCTACCCCCTAGGAAATAATTATTTTGGACTGAATTTTGCACCCAAATACTTCAGTTGTTGTAGCAACTGGGGTTTGAGTGCTAAACTGTGGTTTGCAACGCAAACCAAACATGCATTAAATGGTTTATATAATTACCTTTTTTTTTACAAAAAAAATGGTTTAGTTACATGAACCGCCTCGTAGGTACAGTAGACAACCATATATCTTATATATTTAGAAATCGTTAATTACTTAATTGTTATATCGATTTAACTAATAATATATCAAAATATAATTACAAACTCAAATTACAAATTTTCAGAGAGTCTCTTTTAAATTTATTAATTATATATAAGTATAGAAACAATTAAATAAATTGATAGATATCTCCCTGGAGTTCGGATTAGGGATTGCAATGAGTAGGGTCTAGGTAGGGTACTATAGTACCCGTCCCCATATCCGCGTTTAAAAAAATTACCCATATTTGTATGGATAGCAACTTTAGTACCCTTACCCATACCCTATGGGTACATAAGTACTCGTACCCACACCCGTTGCCCGTACTTTAATTGTGAAAAAACAATAAATAACAAAAGAAATGTTATAACAATTAAAAAATGATTCAAAGGTCTTCTAAATCTACTCATAAATTATTATAAATCAAAATATTTAAATAAAAAAAAAAATCCAAAAATGAATTATATATGCAACTAAGTTTAGAAAGTTAAGAATCTTTAGATCAATTTTGGTTTTAAAATTTATATTATAGTTAAAATTATATATATTAGTAATATAAATAAATAAAAAATTATATATACATATATATATATGTGCAGGTGCAGGGCGGGGTGGGTACCATAGTACTCATACCCGCACTCATCAAATTTGCGGGTAATTACCTATACCCGAACCCTTACCTATTGTGCGGGTAATTACCCTACCTATTGTGGGCAATTTTTGCGGGTACCTAATTGGTAGGGTATAAATTGTCATCCCTAATCCGGACCAAAAAATATATAGAAAAAGAAATATTTTTTTGTAGTGTCAGCTTTTCATTAAGTTGTGTGACATAGATTGTGAGAGTGGGTTCATACCATCACAATGTTCTCCATTTCTTTTTCTTTTTCATTTCTTCCTCCCACTGTGGGACCTCTTATTGATAGGTACTACCTTCAGACTCAATTATAAGCAAAATTAATTAACGTCATACTTATTAAAGAAGTTAGTTAATTTAGTTTAATTATTTTGATTTATATAAAAAAATGAGTTACAATTATTAAACTACCATTTAATTGTCTCGGGAGTGTGTAATGTACTTGAAAAAGTAAAATGAGAATTGATTGGATTGATTGATTGTCTTGACTTTTGAAACACTGATATTAAATATAGTTGAATTGTTTAGTTTTTGCTTATATTTGAGTCCAAAAAATATAAGTATTTTTTTGTTTATAATTGAGTCCAAAGGTAGTACTCCCTCCGGTCCACAATGTAAGCAAAAATTTCCAAATTTTTTGGTCCAAAATATAAGCAAATTTCAACTACTTTCTTTTCATTTAATGAAGTTATTCTCAAAATACCCTTCATTTAATACAAATTTTGTTTTCCAATGACTCATTTTCTTCTCAATAACATAAGCTTAATAAATAAGAGGAAGGGTAATTTAGGTAACAAACTTAATTTTTTATTCTCAATGACTCTTTTAAATGAGATCAACTAACTATCTTAATATGTATGTCCCATTTAATTTTTGCTTACAATAGAGACCGGAGGGAGTACTTAATTAACTGTCCTATCTTAATAAGTAATTAACTGTGGGATGTCCCCGAAGGGACATTAAGTAATTAACTGTAAACATACATATCCAATCTCTCCAAAGAAAAATTACCTGTTACATAAATTTTTCCTTGAACCACTGTAAAGGCCAATCTCACAGACCCCTTTCCCACGCCACTTTAATGGGACGGGACCATATCCTTTGTCATCAAAACTCCTGTGTTCGGGCCAAACTCCTGTACGAGAAGTAAATGATTAGTGTAGGTACACAATTTATTTTTGTAATCCCTCCTGTATGTATCTGTTGTAAACAAAAATTAAATAAGACATATATATTAAGATAGTTAGTTGATCTTATTTAAAAGAATTATTGAAAATAAAAAATTAAAATTTTTACCTAAATTACCCTTCCTCTTATTTATTAAGCTTGTGTTATTGAGAATAAAAGGAGTCATTGAAAAACAAAATTTGTATTAAATGAAGGGTATTTTGAGAATAAATTCATTAAATGAGAAGAAAGTAGTTAAAATTTATTTATATTTTAGACCAAAAAAATTGAAAATTTTTGCTTACATTATAAACCGGAGGGAGCACCTCACCAATGAATTATTCTTTTTTCTGTACAAATTGAAAAAACGAAATGATTCTTGTACTAGTATAGTATTTTCATTTTACCTTTATATATTATAGGTTTTTCTATCATGTGTAACTTTACACATGTTAAGAAACCTAAAAGAAGTAATTATTTATTGGAAAACTAAATATTTTAGTTTTGAAAGTATAAAATACACAAGTTCCTATGTAAATTTACTATTTGGGTTTTTCTATCATGTGCAACTTTGCACAGGTTAAGAAACCCAAAAGTAGCATCTATTTATTGAAAAACTAAGCATTTCAGTTTTGAAAGTATCAAATACACAAGTTCCTATGTAAATTTACTCTTTTAAGATCTTTAACATATGCAAAATTACACAAATTAAAAAAACCCTTACTATTTTAAGATTCTTAACATATATAAAATTGAACAGATTAGAAAAACTCATATATTATATGTTCAGCCAAACTCCTGTACAAGAAGTAAATGATTAGTGTAGGTACACAATTGATTTTTGTACCTCACCAATGAATAATTATTTTTTTCTGTACAGACTGAAAAAACGAAATGATTCTTGTACTAGTTTTGATTTTAGAGTCGGATTAATAATTGAAAGGGATATTTCACTTATATACGGGACCGTATCCTTTGTCATTAAAACTCCTGTCTTGAGGCCAAACTCCTGTACGAGAAGTAAATGATTAGTGTAGGTACACAATTTATTTTTGTACCTTACCAATGAATTATTGTTTTTTGAGTAAAGATCCAAAATGATCCCTCAAATTTTTCAAGTATGACAGTTTAATCCCTTAAAAAAATAAAGGACAATTTGGTCCTCCAAATTTCAAAACGAGGGATAATTTGGTCCTTACGGAGGGATCAGAACGTCCCCCGTTATGAAATTTGGGGGACAAAATTGTCCTTTATTTTTTTCAGGGACCAAACTGTCCTACTTGAAAAATTTGAGGGACCACTTTGGGTCTTCACTCTTCTTTTTTTTCTGTACAGACTGAAAAAACGAAATGATTCTTGTACTAGTTTTGATTTTAGAGTCGGATTAATAATTGAAAGGGATATTTCACTTATATAGTATTTTCATTTTACCTTTATACTCCATCTGGTCCAATATATAAGAGGCAAAACTTTAAAACTCATAGACCAAGAAAATGCATTGAAATAAGCTATTTATAATTAATATTCATATAAATTTACAAATTCAACCCTTCAATAATTAATGAACAAACCTACTTGTATTGAAAGTTGCATTGTCTCGCAAATATAAACCCTATTATAAATAAGGGTAAAATTGGAAATGAGCATTTAATATTTGTCAAAATACATGCATGTCTCTTATATTTTGGACAAAAAAAAAATAGTCATTTACCTCTTATAATAAGGACCGGAGGGAGTATATTCTATTTTTCTAAATTGTGCAACCCTACACATGTTAATAAATCAAAAATAGAAATATTATGTTGGAAATGTGTATTCAATTCCTTAAAAGTTTAGAAACTACTTTTTCCAATACAACATTTCTATTTTTTTGATTTTTTTAATATGTATTATATTGTTGCAAGTTAGAAAAATCGTTAACCAAACTCCGGGATAAGAAGTAAATGATTAGTGGAGGTACACAATTGATTCTTGTACCTCACCAATTAATGAATGATTCTTGTTTCTGTACAAACTGAAAAAAACGAAAAAGTAAAGACCCAAAATGGTCCCTCAAATTTTTTCAGTAGGACAGTTTAGTCCCTAAAAAAATAAAGGACAATTTGGTCCCCCAAATTTCAAAACGGGGGACAATTTAGTCGTTACGGAGGGACCAGAACGTCCCCCGTTATGAAATTTGGGGGACGAAATTGTCCTTTATTTTTTTTCAGGGACCAAATTGTCCTACTTGAAAATTTTAAAGGACCACTTTGGGTCTTCACTCAAAACGAAATGATTCTTGAACTAGTTTTGCTTTTAGTACTGGTTGGATTGGAAATTTAAATGCATATTTCACTTATATATATTATTTTCATTAAACCCTAACAACCTAAGCTAGTGAGACCATATAGAAAGAAGGAATTCTAAATATCTGAATATTATTCATCAATTTCATTGTACAATAATGAATATGATATATAGACAAAATTTTACCTTTATATATTATATATGATAATATATATACTTAATTACACTTTTAGTCCACTATTATGAGTCATATGCGATTTTGGTTGTTTTATTTTTTTAGCACATTGGGTTTCCCCTATTTTTTAAATGTTGTAAATTCGATCATTTTGTTCAATATCCATCAATTTTTCAATATAGTCAACTGCTTAAGCTTATAGAACCTCTAGTTGAGGTGGTGAATGACTCTATGGTAGAACCAAAAAATGGTATATGAAAGGATGGACAAAATCGATAAATGTCAGTGAGGAAACATTGAATGACAAAGGAGAGAGAAGTTAAACCAGAGGTTCTATGGACTTATAGCAATGATTTCTCTTTGTTGATCATTGAAAAAATTAACAAATATTGTATGGAAGTACCAAATTTGCATCATTGAAAAAGTAGGAGGACCAAATGTGCTAAAAAATCACATGGACCAAAATCACATATAACCTATTATTGTCTTAATTATATTCATAAATGAGACATAAAATATCATAATATATATATATATATATATATATATATATATATATATATATATATATATATATATAGAGAGAGAGAGAGAGAGAGAGAGAGAGAATTGGCAATTAGATGATAATATAAGAATATATATATATGTATTGAGGCAATGAGGTTACTCACCACTGGATGTACTAAATGGTTTCGACTTTCCACAACCTGTTATTAGTTATTTATATATATATTCTTCATTATATTTATATTAAAAAAGAGTAAAGACCCAAAGTGATCCCTCAAATTTTTCAAGTAAGACAGTTTGGTCCCTGAAAAAAATAAACTACAATTTGGTTCCCGAAATTTCAAAATCGGGGACAATTTGGTCCTTACGGAGGGACCATAATGCCCCCCATTATGAAATTTGGGGGACCAAATTCTCCCCCGTTTTGAAATTTGGGGGACCAAATTGTCCTTTATTTTTTTTAGGGACCAAACAGTCCTAGTTAAAAAATTTGAGGGACCACTTTTGTTCTTCACTCTAAAAAAAGTCAGGAGGCATGGCCCCTAGCATAACGTAGCTCCGTCCCATAGATAAAGCTAAAATGAATAAAAGTAATATTTTGTCGTATTTGTGTTCAAATGATACGCGGGGGAACGTGAGCCAAAAAGAATAAAATGGGGGGAAAAAAATCATATCACGATCGTGCATCATCCTTCTAATTTTAATGGAAAAATTGTCTGCGGTATAAAATTTAGAAAGAACGTGTGTAATTCAGTTTGTTGAAGATTATTTGATTGAGAGTATACATGAAAGCATATGTACCTGTATCGATATTAGCTATGATTGTATTTTCACCAAATCTGGCTTTCCTCCAAGCCGAGTTTGTAGGAATTTTTCCATTTTTTTCCAGTCCAAGAAAGTCCCAAGACCTGGTAGTGTGCAATCTATGCTGTTTGCTCAAGAAGACTGAAACTACATTTGGATTTTCTGCACCAATAGAAACACACACATGGTATCAATTTGTGGCTTTCAAAGCGACTAGAAACGAGTAAACACTCAATTTGGTCCCCGAAATTGTTAAGTAGTATCAATCAGGTCCCTGAAATTATCGAAATTTCAAATTAGTCCCTGAAATTGTAAAACGATAATCAACTTAGTCCCTTTGTTGAAAATCGTATGAACTAAATTGATTTTAAGTTAGTAGTGTCAGGGACTTAATTAATATTAAATGAGTAAAATGAGGGATCAAATTGATACTAACTTATCATTCAAGGATGCTTTTGAAATTTTGATAATTTGAAGTATCAAGTTGATACTACTTTATAATTTCAGGGATCAAATAAGGTGTTTACTCGACTAGAAACCCTCAAAGGCATAGTAATATAACGCTCACTTGCTATTTCTAATGCTTCTTCCTCTTCAAGTAGCGCAGCAAAGCCATTTATGTGCTTATTGTAAGAGTAAATAATCGCTTCCTTGGCTGTCTCGTGACTGTCAAGAAAAACATATATATAACCAGTTTTTAACATCCCAAAATATTTAACAGAAGGTCATGTATAGTATAGTTGTTGTACCTTCCGAAGACTGAAGCGAGTAAATCATAATGGGAATTTGTGGCCGATTCTAGATCACTAGGTGAAGGGTCTGGACCATGAGAGTGTCCTCCCAAGTACACGATGTAAGACTACAACATACAATCAAAAGCAAACAAATTAATAACTGGTAAAATGTAACAAAAGTTGTAAGGTACATCAGTAAAATGTAAATTTGGAATTTGTGTTAAAGTTGGAAGAGGCAGGGGCAACTGCATCAGATAAATATAGATAGTTGAATAGTTAAATGAAAAAGATGATTGCCTTTCTGAGGGCATGCGTGGGTTCCTGGAAGAGAGTGAAAAGGATGAACGATGATATAAAAAGAGTGAAGATGGAGGATGCCGTCATTTTTCTTCAGCTGGCGTTATGGAGTATGGCCTTTTGGATCGGAGGTGCTGAATGCTTGCTTATAAAAGGGGTTATCAATACTTCAGCTGTTACCACCAGTGTGCAGCAACCATGGGAAACAGTGATAAACTCGTGTACCCGCGTGGGCATCCGCTAGGTTCTTGCTAACCAGTGCCCTTAGGTACCAGCTTACCTACTTATATTGTTCTATATGTACGTAGTAATGATGCTAATACGTAACAACCTAAATGTGTACTATATGATTTTAACTATAACAACAAAATAATCATATGATAAATGTTAGTAAATCTCAAACCACCATAGGAAAATTCCAATAACTATAGGGGTAACCACTCACATTAATGGAGGATGCAATACAAGCAACACAAATGATCATGACAAATATTCTGGTGATCCATAAGGGTTTTGTAACCACTCATATTAATGACACATTTAATCACTCATAATGGCTCGATATTGCTATGGTAACAACCACCCCATCTACATATACTGGGCCTAGCCCTAAGATAGAGACATCTTCTCCACATACTACTCAAGTACTCATGCACAATGAGTACTCGATTGACTTGGGTGCCGATGAGGCACACTCCATTCTCTATCATAGGAGTTGAAGCCTAAAGACTACGGTCGATCTCAACTTTGAAGCCGACCCTCGAAACCCATTACAGAACATTATTTAAGTAAATTTAATATCAGTATGGGTACCTCAATACTTGCCCGCGCCTCATTAATAAGTGGGTAAAGAAAATATTCAATTATTTTACCCAATGGGACCATTAAGCTACATGTCCTAGCCTCCTAGGTCAATTACGAGTTTTATTCACAAATATATTTGTGAAAGTCTTTGTCAACATATATATGACTTTGAAGTCGTATATCGAGTATACGACTTCACTTTTTTTTTTAAATAAAATAATGAAAGGCGTACTTTTAATCCACAACTCCTTATTTTTTTTACATTGAAAATACAACTTCATTATTTTATTAAAAAATAAAAAGTGAAGTCGTGTATTGGATATATGACTTCAAAATTGTATATGCACGATACGACTCATCCTTGCTGTTATTTTCTTTTCAAGTTATTCTCTAATTTGTAATTTCTGAAGCAAATTACACTATATAGGTAAAAAAAAAAAAAAACCAACAAACTCAGATGAGATAATTTTTTTTTCCCCGGATAAGTAGATTAGATAATATTATTATTATATATGAGAGGAGACGAATCTTTTATCTAAGTCTCAATATCATCAAACCCTATAAATTATTGGGCAAGTGTATGCGAGTCCGAGAGTGAATAATTTAGGGATGAACTTTAGCAAGAGCTTGGGATTATTGCTGATGGAATATATGGTGATAGGCTAGTAATGAGTGATTTTAATGCATATGTGTTTTCTACCGAAAGAGTGGTAATCCAAGTCCTAACTGGTTATCTATCCGAAAATTTGCAATATCGACTAATGCTAATTACTAGATTTGAGCTTTCAGGGTCACTCTCTTACTTGGGTGTCTCAGCATGTTAAATAAAGATTAGATCAATTTGTAATATAGGCTGCAGGTTACGGTTCCAGAAGCTAATATCTACCACCTCCAAAATAGGACCATAATCCATTCTTCCTCAACCAGTGCCCTCCTCTAAATGTAAATTCAGCTCAAAGACCCGTTACATTTATGGCACATGGCTACCAAACGGCACTTATTTACACCCACATACCATACAATAATAAAGAAGATTCAAGGAACCGAGATCTCTAGGCCCTTTAAGCATGTGGTTAGGGGTTTGATTCATGGCTCATGCGTATGGAAGAGCATTCGTTAGAGGTCAACTCATTAAATGAATCTCAGTACCTCGAAGGATTAGTCTCTGACTCCCGGCTGGAGGATACCCGATTCACCCAAAAGGAACCGAGATCTCTTGTAGCTTTGTGAAAACGGGAAAAACTGCATTGGATCCTTATCTCGTATCTCTAGGTTCGGTACGTTCTGGTAGCTTGTAGGCCCCTGTATTTCCGATGTATTGAATGGTGGTCAGACTTGGAGGTGGGAAGAGTTCCTCAAATTCAAGACAATGGTATGTTTGGACGGATGGAAAAGTTAGGAAAGGAATGAAATGGAAGGTTTTCTTGTTCCTTTCTATTTGCTTATGTTTCATTTCATTCTATCTCTTCCTAACTTCCAAACATATCATAAAAGAAAAAGGTAGCTAGTTAGTAGTTACTGAGACACAATAATAATGATAAATACTAAAAATATATATATAATAGAAGTAAGGTGTTATCTAATAATGATTTGCATGAGAAATTAATATTCGACCATGAGATTTTCGACCATATAATAAGTTTGTGCACAACATCAGTTCATTGAATGAGATCATCTTAATAAACGACAAAATTTTGAGTTGTTGGATATATGGCAAATTAACAACATGACTTCAATTGCGACCCTACTAAGCATTATTGCTACATTGGTGCTATTGACCCGTAAACGCTTCTTGGGGTCACACCATTCACGATTCGTAGTTTTTCTGCTTTTCTTTTGTATAAGTAGCTTTGACTTCTTACCATAAGCACCACAAACCTCAAACATGGGATTCACTCGGACATCATCCATAGTTGCTGGCATTTTCACGTTTGCTTCTTTAGCCTTTGCTGCCACTATTATTACAGTTGGTTATGCAGCTTCAGCAGATCAAAACAGAGAAGCAAGTGCTCTATTAAAGTTGAAAACCA
The DNA here is from genome assembly GCA_035048595.1 of Echinosophora koreensis. Lineage (NCBI taxonomy): Eukaryota > Viridiplantae > Streptophyta > Magnoliopsida > Fabales > Fabaceae > Echinosophora > Echinosophora koreensis. Next base: position 3,019,058 of record JAPCYP010000019.1, on the reverse strand, counting down.
GCCTTGACGACCAAAGCCAAGCTTCTTTATCTTCCTGGACCTCTGGTACCAGTCCTTGCATGTGGGAAGGAATTGTTTGTGACGACTCCAAGTCTGTCTCTACCATAAATGTTACAAATCTTGGACTGAAAGGTACTCTTCATTCCTTTTTCCTATTGTGAAGTTAGGCAACTTCTTGTTTCTAACTTTTGTAACAAGCTATCAACTTTCAGGCAACATTCCTCAGGAAATTGGAGAATTGAGGAACTTGAAGTATCTATGGTTTGGATCAAACAGATTTTATGGTTCCATTCCTTCAACAATTGGAATGTTGACAAATCTTGTTGAACTTGATTTGTCAGTAAACCATCTCTCTGGTAAAATCCCATCAATTAGAAACCTGAGAAATTTAGAAAAACTTTGGCTCTTTAACAACAGTCTCTCTGGCCCCATTCCTGAGGAATTGGGAAAACTCCATGCTCTCACAACAATAAGATTGTTAAACAATAACTTGTCTGGGACAATTCCACTGTCCCTAGGAGACTTGGTCAATTTGACTAACCTTCAACTCTCTAATAATCTACTTTTTGGATCAATTCCTCCCACTCTTGGAAACTTAACAAAGTTGGTCTGGTTGTCCATGGCCCAAAACAGACTTTCTGGATCAATTCCTATCTCCATAGGAAATTTGGTTAACCTACAGGGACTCAGCATTTCAGAAAACAATATTTCTGGACCTATTCCTTCCAACTTTGGAAATTTGACAAAGCTCAACTTCCTATTACTCTATATGAATAATCTTAATGGTAGTTTCCCACCAGCAATGAATAACCTCACCAATTTCCAAAGCTTACAACTATCTAATAATGGTTTCACTGGCCTTTTGCCACAACATATTTGCCTTGGTGGGTCACTTAGAAAGTTTTCTGCTGAGAATAATTATTTCACTGGTCCGGTTCCAATAAGTTTGAAGAATTGCTCCAGCCTTGTTAGACTCAAACTTGAAGAAAACCTATTGACTGGAAATATATCAAATGATTTTGGTGTATATCCAAAGTTGGACTACATTGATCTAAGCAGCAACAATTTTTATGGCCACCTTTCACCAAATTGGGCAAAGTGCCCTAGTCTAACAAGCCTTAGGATTGCCAACAATAAATTATCTGGTAGTATTCCCCCAGTGCTAGGCCAGGCACCCAAGTTACAAGTACTTCATCTCTCTTCAAATCATCTGAAAGGGGAAATTCCAATAGAACTTTGCAACTTGACCTCATTGTTTCAACTCTCCTTAAGTAACAATGAGCTTTCAGGTAACATTCCCATAGAAATAGGATCTTTAATGGAACTGAAGAGTTTGGAGCTGGCAGCAAATAATTTAAGTGGCTCAATCCCAACACAGGTTGGAAGACTACAAAATTTAGTTAACCTGAATTTGAGCAAGAATGAATTCATGGGAAATATTCCTTTTGAATTTGGGGAATTGCAATATCTTCAAGATCTCGATCTCAGTAGAAATTTGTTGAATGGAAAAATACCAGCAACACTTGGAAAGTTACAAGTGTTGATAATGTTGAACCTCTCCCACAATAATCTTTCTGGCACCATTCCATCTGATTTTGAGGATATGTTCAGCTTGATGCATGTTGACATATCCAACAACCAACTAGAAGGTCCAATTCCTAACAGTCAAGCCTTTCTTAAGGCTCCAATTGATGCCTTGAAAAATAATAAAGGCTTGTGTGGTAATGTCTCTGGCTTGGTGGTTTGCTCAGAGATGAGTCACAACCATCATAGTCAAAAGAAAAAACGTGCCTTGATGTTGGCACTATTTCTTATTTTGGGTGCTCTAATGCTGGTAGTATTCGTGATTGGAGTTTCATTATGTATCCATTGTCAAAGAGCAAGAAAAACTGCAAAACAGGCTAAAGAAGAACAAATAAAAAATCTCTTTGCAATATGGAATTATGATGGAAAAATAGTTTATGAGAATATCATTGAAGCCACAGAGGAGTTTGATGACAAGTACCTAATTGGAGAAGGAGGGTCTGGAGCTGTTTACAAGGCTAACTTGCCCACTGGCCAAGTCGTTGCTGTGAAGAAACTTCATGACACACTCAGTGGGGAAATGGAAAATTTAAAAGCTTTTACCAATGAGGTTCAAGCCCTGACAAAAATCAAACATCGCAACATTGTGAAGTTATATGGATTTTGTTCACATCCACGCTTCTCATTTCTGGTTTATGAGTTCCTAGAAGGGGGGAGCTTGGATCAAGTGCTAAACAATGACACACATGCAATAATGTTTGATTGGAATAGGAGGGTGAATGTTGTTAAAGGTGTGGCAAATGCTCTATACCATTTGCATCATGGTTGCTCTCCTCCTATAGTTCACCGTGACATATCAAGCAAGAATGTTCTTTTAGATTTGGAATATGAAGCTCACATATCTGACTTTGGAACAGCTAAGATTCTGAGTCCTGATTCACAGAATTTCACCTCGTTTGCAGGCACCTATGGATATGCTGCACCAGGTTAGGCCTTTCCTTTGTTCTTGAGAAATGCTACACTTGTTTCAATGGTAAACTTTGCTACTTTATGCATGATATCATTTCATTTTCATATTTTGATTTATTGTAGAGCTTGCTTATACTATGGAAGTGGATGAAAAATGTGATGTATTTAGTTTTGGAGTGCTTTCTTTGGAAATAATCATGGGGAAGCATCCGGGAGATCTCATTTCTTGTTTGTTTTCAACGTCTGCAACACCTGAGGCTTTTAGCTTGCTATTGAAGGATGTGTTGGACCAACGGCTTCCTCATCCAGTGAGGCCAATTGTTAAGGAGGTGATGTTGATTGCAAAAGTAACATTTGCTTGCTTGAGTCACAGCCCAGTTTCTCGCCCAACCATGGAACAAGTGCACAAGGAGTTTGTGATGCCAAGATCACCTTTAGTAGATCAACTTCCCTTTATCACACTTGGACAACTCCTATATAACTGAACTTGCTTTGTTTTGTGTTGTCATTTTCTTCTTTTTGTTGCTACTTTTGTTTCTGTTTTTTTGTTTTTTGTTGTTGCCACTTTTGTAGTGTAGGCTTGTTTGTTTTCGTGTCATCTTTCTTCGGTTGTGAATTAGGAAGTAGGGTCATAACATGGGATAATATAAAATAAATATTTTATAATCATGAAAATTTTACATAAAAATTTCTACTAAAGTATGTACACAATTTGGTAATTAATATATTCGATTCATTATATTGTTAAAATGTTGAACATTAATTCTGGACCGGCCTTTAAGCTATGTTTCAGTTATACAATTTAAATAATAATTTTGAGATATTAAGATTATTAGGATTACACGAGTTTACTTCACTCTCAGTTGGCAACCTTCCTTGTCATTGTCATTTTGCGGTGGTTTAAAAATAGGTACAAAATAATGTGCAAATATTTATTACAAATCCATTCCAATCCTACTTACATAGCAAACAATCCTGTCTACATAGTCTAAGCTAGTTAATACTGACAAAAACGACAATGATGTTAAGAATGGGTCCAAGGGGAGCAACATCTAAAATCCAAGAAGTGATTGTTAGAGTTAATTAGAATAAGCACCTTTTCAAGTCTTGTAACCTCTTTAAGGGTTTATGAAATCACAATATGCCACCCTGCACGCCACCCTGCACCACAACACAAACATGTCAAACCACAGGTACCACGTTTTGAAGCTTCACATGCAGAAGCTCCTAAGAAATGGCAACTCAATAGTTCATAAAGATGATCATTGGCTATATAATTGAAAAAAAGGAGTTGAATCCTTAACCTAGAGCATCAACAACACAGGTTCTCAGGCTAAATTCTTACAGTTTATCACTGGGGAAGGAGGAGGTGGCAGCCACATGTAAGACCCATTCTTCTATAAGAACCTAGATCTTATGATTAATAAAAAACTTTTATGCAGAACCAACCAAAAGAGGAGGGAAAATTACAAATCATCAAATGTGGAACCTACTAAAAGTAAGTTAAACAAGTTGAGTTCTATTATTGGAGTGAAAACTAGTGGAATTCTCAAATCCGAGGTAACATTATAAGGCCCGCTAAAAAAGAATTAAGAACACAAATTGGGTTCTAGCATTAGAAATTCTCTAAGTCAATATCACGAGAGCATGGGGATATGTATTTTAGAGTTGGAGGTTGGGACCAAGGCTAAAATAATGGTGATTTCTATAGTGTCTTGAAACTTGGTAGGACATGGGGGGCTCTTTCTAGTTGGCTTATAACCCAAATTCTGGACTAAACATTAAATACTACATGTCACAATGGCCATGCCAACAGTGATAAGCCTTCAAGAAAATCATAATGCCATATCAATGAAGTGGTACGGCTATTGGAGCTCGAGAATCTACTGAGAGATCATAAAGTATGATAACTTCTGCACCAACCTTGATGAATAAGAAGTAATGAATGAGTTAGTTCTCACTCTTCTGTCAAGCGTCTTTTGCAGTCTACCTCACCGGATTTGTTGGCTCCCATCGTCATCGATTTCTTCAAGCACCGTTCACTGTGGTTTGATGTGGCTGTATGATACTCAAGATGGCTTTTCCAAGATGCAAGAGGAACATTAGAGAGGAGAATCCAAAAATGGAGGTTGAATCCAATCAGGTTTATTTTACACTAAATCTTGGAACTGATCAATTGCAAGGATTTTGATAACGTGGTAAAAGTTTAAAAAAACTACTGCTAGACATAAAAAGATGTACTCCCTCTGAATTCAATTTTAAGTGAAATTAACTAACTTCACACTTATTAAGAAAGTTAGAAATTAGTTGATTTAGTTTAATTGTTTTGATTTATATAAAAAGTGAGTTATAATTACTAAACTACCATTACTTATAACAATTATCACATTTAATTCTTAGGAGTGTGCATTGCTCTTGGAAAAATAAAAGGGAATTAATTAACCAAGGGTATTTTAGGAACACTAACATTAAATATAGTTGAATTGGTTGGATTTTGCTTATATTTGAATCCACCAACTATACATACTTTTTTGTTTATAATTGAGTCCGGAGGGAGTACATGAACAAAATTAGTAAAATGGAAATGAAAAAACTCTATTTCCAAGTGTAAATGTGGGGAAAAAACATTACTGAGAATGAGATTATTAGAAAATATAGGGTCCGTTCTGAAAATAGGAAACTTAATATAAATAAGGTGACAGTTTTATAATTATTTCTGAAAACAGAAAATGAAAATAGGATAATAAAAACAAAGCAAACAAGCCGATATTTTTCATGATAATTAAACATTTCAGGAACCAAACGACCACCTGAATTAGATAAAATGGTTTGGTTGTCATCCCAAATCATCTCACTTCGTTAATAAAAATACTTGCAAATAATGAGTTAATGCTTTTTTATTACTCTATTTCATTCAGATGAGTAATATCAATATGCTCTCTCCAATACTCTCTTTCGAACACACCATTTTCTATTGATTGAAATTCAAATAGATCTAACTATTTAAAAAATGAGTCCCATTAATTCATATGGGTCTTACTTGAATAACATAGGATTCATATGAATTTCAACCAACACGAGAGAATGTGTGTTGAAAGGAGAGTGTTAGAGAATGTTTTACTAGCATTTATCATTTCATTATTATTGACTCCATTCAGTTCTTACATCCAAACACAGGTGTAAGGTAGAACAAACGGTAGGAAAAGTACAAATTTTCATGGACGATGCTTATTGCTGTCAAAGCCCACATTAGGCTCGTTGTACCTAACCCACAGCTCACTAATTAAGTGGGTTAGGATGATGCTTATCAATCAGCCTTTCATTCTTCTTTTTATTCAAATCATAAACACCGAACCAATCTCAAATGCAGAACAGAAATCAGAACGTTTGAACCCTAAATCCCAATTTTTGAACCCTAAATCCTATAAATTCAATCACAAATTCCATTCAAGCTTCCACCGAGCTTTTGCTCTTTCTTCTTCAAGTTTTTGCCCCCAAAATCAAACACACTCTCCAACGCTTCTTCATCTGATATTTTCTTTTTTTGCTCGATGCTTTTAGAGGAATTTGTGGAGCGTGATGTAGTATATAAGGCTCTCGTGTATCTGCTGAGGCAGGATGTGAAAGGTATTTTAATATAATTTAATCTTAAATAAAAATATCTTTGTTAGAGAATATTGAGGGTAGTTAAATGAATAGCTTAAATATGTTAAGGGCCTTGAATATACATAATACTGTATTATGTTTATGAAACTTTATCGTTGCTATTGATTTTGATAAATTTTGTTTTTATATTACCAAGACCTGTTATGACCAAATTCATTATTGCTTTGAGAAAAATCAGTACATACAAGGAACTTCTTCGGTCATAGGTAACAATGATGTTATCCTTGTCTTTCTTGTTTTCCAGTAGTGTGTTCTTTTACTGTGGCTAGATAATATATTTTACTGGCTGCTTGTTATAGTATAAGTTTGCCCTTTTGTATACTCTCAACCATCTTGTTTATAAACATGTGCCTATTGGCTGTACTTATTTTTTTGTTGAAGAATAATCCATTTATGATACTCTGATGCATGTATAAATCATAAGCTTGTTGTTGGTTTATATACTTACTACATAGCCTCTTTATCTTGCCCAGGTCCTTGTAAGTTTTGTTCATAGCTTCATAGCTTGTAACAAGTTTTTACCTATGATAATAATATGCACAAACTTGAACTTTTGTGAAACTTGTGGGTTTCCAGTCTTTTAACTTAATAAAACTTGAGATTACATTGCGAGCTTATTTTGTCACTTGAAGATGGTTGAGATTTTTCCCCTGGTAAATTAGAGGCAATTGTCTCACAACCATATGTAGGTTCTTACATATGATTTCATACAGTAGTGTGGTCTATTAAGAACATAGCCCCCCCTTAACAAAGTTCGATACATTGACATTCCAAATATATCTATTACAAATGTATCTCTTATTTTCGATGTGACAAAATAGGAACACAACAAGAGTACAAAGCACACAATATTAAAGCCTAAAAACAACAAACACAAGCATCAGTGGTGGTGATTACATAAAATTCCTCATATTAGTTCTGAGGATGCAGAACTATAATAGGACTGGTTACTCTATGCTTGCCATCTGTCCAAGACAAGTTCCCAAATATTGGAAAACCATGACGTGGCACACCCCTTGCCTGCAGAATAAGCTGAAAGGTCTTCTTTTCTCCAGTTTTCTTGAAAGTCAATGAATTTGGTTGGACAAGAACATTAAATCCTTCAAGTACATGAGTTTTCGCAACATATGTGCTAGGAGGCCCAACGTTTGTAACTGTTCGACTAATATTTATGGGGTTTGTCCCGCGATGGGCTACTGTGATTGAAGGATAGTTGAAATCTTCAATGTTGTAGGACTTTGGACAAGTGTAGGCAATTTTCAAATTACCCAACAACTCGAGTAAAGCTTCTGTGTAACCAGAAGCACATAAGAAGTTCAAGTAATCGGTTGTGGATAAATCATAAACAAGTCCAGGGTCTATTGCAAGGTTAGGCTGAATATGTCCAGAGCCATATTCGAATGGAGTTGCTATCTTATCAAATGCGTCCTGAATTGGTCGATTCGTGTTATCTAGTGTTGTAGCTGGAAGAGCACAATTTTTAATAAGTCATCAATGGTGTCCAAAATATGTGTCATATGAACAGTTTACACTGGGCAAAAGCATCTAAACTCCAGTTTTAATTTGAATAGGATAAAAAAAAATCCATGTTATTCCAAAATTGGAGGACACTCAAGTGAAAAGCCTCATGTTTATATTGTTTTTATTTTATTTATGGCTAAATAATGTCTACTATTCACAGTCCCTAGCCCAATCCGAGGTTCAAAAAAAAGGGAACTAGCTGGAAATATATTTCATAAAGATCTTAGGAGTGTATTATATAACATACTTTTGTATAGATGTTGATAACGTCGAAAATGAGACTGGAGACCAAAATAAAATAATAGTGTTTATGAACATCAAATTTTAAATGTCATATTTAAAATAATATATATTTATCTTTATCTTTCGTTTGCTTTTTATAAACATATTTCCAAAATACATCTCAAAATTAAAGGTGGTGTCCCCTTTTTAGCTGTTCATAAAAAGTTTTCCCCCTCAATACTATCACTGCATATTATGCTTTATATCGTCCATATCTTGTTGACTTTAATTTATAGTGTCGTTTTTACTAGATGTATGTGATCATGTTGTGGATATGTGAGAGGTATCCTTTAATTTTCCTAAAACTTACCCGTAGTCATGATAGCTGATTTGATAGCTGCTGGACTCCAATTAGGATGAATTGTTTTGAGTAGACCAGCGACGCCAGCAACGTGAGGGCAAGACATAGAAGTTCCCTGCTGTACATTGAAAAGAGTACGGCGTCTATCTGATACTAGATTAGATGGACCGGCAGCTTGTGTAAAAGCAGCAATTATGCCCACACCAGGAGCAGTTACGTCAGGCTGAAATACAAAATTACAAAGTGTTGAAAGCATGTAAAACTTGACAGATCAACTCTTCATGATAATGAAACAGAATGTAGAGACCTTGAGTATCAATGGTTGCACGGCACTGGGACCCCTTGATGAGAATCCAGCCATAATTGGAGCTGGTTTTACTCCTATGTATGTTCTTGCTGCAGTCATGTAAACATCAAACTGCCTGCAATATATTTAATTTATAAATGAAGTGCTTCGTTTGCGCCAACTATATATATAACAAATTAGTGATATATGATTACTTGGTTCCACCACCCATGTCATTAACGTCGATACTTGCACCAGGTAAAATATGAGGCTCGGCTAGAAGTGTATTTCCACTTTGCCTATGATCATTTTTCACTAATACTGCCACTGCACCAGCACGAGCAGCTTCTTGGCCCTCACCAACTGATCGTATCTTATCACTTCGAAGGCAGATTACTATTCTTCCCCTTACTTTGGTAGGATCGAGTGTTCCAGCCTTGCAAAGACGACTTCAGGAACCCACATATAAATGAGTCAAGAAGCAATTTTATATAAGATTTAATGTAAGTTTTTCAGGCAAGCTTAGGAATTTTGTACTTACGCATCATGAATCGACACATTAGGAAGACTAGCATTGATAGGACTAACCAAGTGATAGAACTTTCGTGCCTGTGGTGGCAGTCCTCTGTTCAGACTAGCTCCCTGATGCATAGTCCAAATAATTAAGTTGATATAAAGTTGAATATACTCATATTTATTAAATTAGAGTAGTTTTCTTGAGCGTGCCTGAATCAAGGTTATCAAATTGAGATTCGAATCGTGAATCGGAAGACCTATTTTCCAAATCGTGAATCGAATCTTATTATGAATCGTAAGATAGATGGTCAATAAAAATGGGACATTTTTAAAGTAAAATCAAGTGAAAAACATAAAAACACAAGCTGATATATCATCTATGAAATTCAAAATAATGCAAGATTCGAATCATAAAAAATAGAGAGTGAGAACAAGACAACAGGACCAAAGCAGGACCAAAAAATAGAGAAGAATGAAGGAGAAGAGTGGGCATGAACCGTTGTGTAGGCAGGAAGAATAAAAAAGATGCACTATAGAAGGGAGTGAAAACAAAAATGCAGTGTGCTAGGGCTGTTTGTTTGTTATTCTAATGGGTTATTTAGAAGGCGTGGTTTCTTCTATGAAAAAAATATCAAAAAACAACCCTAGCATGCCTTTTAGAAACTAAATTGCTCGACTTATCCCTTCTTTCAGTTGCACCAACGACGAAATTTGTATCGTGCGATTCAGCTGTGAATCGAGATTCATGCTGAGATTCAAGTCCGAAAGAGATTCCCACTAGGATACGTATCAATTGCATTCGATTTCGTTTCGAATCGAGATACGAATCGTAACATACTGATAACAATGGACTGAATCTATTATTCTGTTCTCTCCTTAATAATGACACTAACCCATATTAACTTTTCAACTTTAAGATTTTAAATTCAAGTTTAATTTCTTTTAAACTAATTTTTATGTATGTTTGATATTCTATTATCTTTAAATTTATATTTTTATTCCACCAGAATTTAAAAAGAACTTAGTGATTTATGTTAAAATTCACTATCGGAATCTAGTCTAGTTTAAAACAGAAAGATGATACCTTTAGGTATTGGTTGTTGCCAAGAGAAATGTTGCTGAGAAAATCCCTGTCCATTGTACTAGCAGCAACTGTGAATGACCAGGGTGCCACATTTTTTACAGTTCTAGGTGCTGGCCCTTCATTCCCAGCTGAGCAAACAACCACTATATTTCTGGCAACTGCATGGAAGGCCCCAATGGAAATCCCATCTGTTAACAAAGCTTCAACATAGGGAATAGGCCCAGTCCCACCCACAGAGGCAGAGATCACATCAACACCATCATATATGGCTTGATCAAAAGCTGCTAGCATGTCTGCTTCTTGGCACCCACCCTCACCCATTCTTTGCCAACACGTTTTATAGGCTACAACGCGAGCTCTTGGTGATCCACCCTTTGCAGTGCCATAGCCATTACCAAACACATTTGCACCACGAGCAAAATTACCACCAGCAGTTGACAGAGTGTGGGTACCGTGCCCTACAAAGTCACGTGCAGTGCGATCCATTGGATGAAGTTTTCCAACTTCTGCCTCGTAACTTTTGCTGAACATTCTTGCTCCAATCAACTTCCTGATGCATCATATAATATAAAATGAGTATTCCGCTAGCAAGAAATAATTAATTCATTAAACAAAGTTAATATTTAATGTAATATAATTATATAATTCTTTATTATATTAAAGTACACAATTTACATTACTATCTCTTGTGAACAACTTAGCATTGGAATAGCTTAACACAATTTTCGAAGTGAATAACAAAGAAACACTTACCTGTTACAAAATTGTTTCTTTGAACCATTAAAATGGTCGATCTCACAGACACCTTTCCCACGCCACTTCGAAGGGATAGGCCCATATCCTTTGTCGTTGAAACTCGGGTGTTCGGGCCAGACTCCTGTTCAAAAGGCAACTCAGCTAATGTCCACATATTCTATACAAATGAAAAAACTACTAGGAGTACAAATTTATGAAGAAATTGTTTAAAAATTAATACTATAACTCTATTTTGATCCTTGATATTTGATTTCATTCTAAGACAAGTATTTTTTTTAAACTTTAGATCCTTGTTTCTGTACAAACAAAATGACTCGTGTTAATTTTTTTTTTTGAACCACCGCCTTTGGAGTCGGATGCAAAACGCGAATAATATTCTTTAACTTATATATATCATATGATAGTATTTGATTTTGCTTATTCATAAGTATGGTATTTTGTTGGGTGTGAAATCCAGCAATAATACCAGAATATGACTAATAACAATTTGTGTCCTCTATGCATCTCCTACTCTAAATCTTTGGCTTGTGTTTAGAGATTGCAAAGAAAGCTCAGACTTGTAGGAAAGGTTCATTTCTAGGGATCACTGGAGCAGGTTTTTTAGTATGGGTTTTGAACAGTGGTTGGAAGGCAATATGTTTTATGTTGATTTTGGTTCTGGCCAATGGAATTGGTCCATCTTGTTTGGGATTATTCTAAGCTTCATTTGGCAAAGCCAAAATCAACTTGTCTTTACAGGGGTAAGAACTAGTCCGAAGGCTACCTATGGTTATGTTTTAAGACAAGTGGAATTTGTGTAGGGTGAGGTTCTTCAATCGGCAACTATAAGTAAAGTGGCTCCCTCCACCGCTTCATGTTTTCAAACTTAACACAGATGACTCCCACAAACAAGGATCTCACTTATCTGCTTGTGGAGGCCTAATTCGAAATTATTCAGGTAATTTCATTGCTGGTTTTCACTGCAACTTGGGTGTGTCCACATCTGTTTTTGCGGAATTATGAGGCATGGTCCATGGGCTCAAGTTGGCCTGTGATCTAAAAATCAACAATTTAATTGTGGAGATGGATTCGGAAGTTATGGTCAACATGATTATCATGAAGAATTCTCATAGTCTTTATATTAAGCCCCTTCTGGAGGAAGCTATTCGGCTAATTGAAGATCCTGTCTGGGAGTGTGTGGTTCAGCATACCTACAGGGAGGCAAATAAATGTGCCGATCACTTGGCTAATTTGGGACAATTGGGAAACTTCACATGCTCGGTTCTGACTAGTGCTCCTGCCAGTTTATTGCTCATGCTTGAGGAGGATGCTAGAGGTATAATCTTTCCTAGGAATGTAGCTGCTTAGTTTTCTTTCTTTCCCTTTGTATCAAAAAGAAAAAAGAAAAAAGAAATATTGTATAGTTCACATACATACATAAAATAAAAACAAAACACTTTTTGTACATTCTAAATAGGTTTAGTTATTCAATTATTCCCTGAACTATTTGGAAATTTTCAAATAAGTCCTAGCTGAACTAAAAAAGTTTCTAATTGGTTCCCTGAACTTATAGCAAATTTTTAATTGGGTCACTGAACTTATAAAAAAAATCAATTGGGTCCCTGGGGTAGGGTTCTATGAAGAGGCTATTAAGCTTAATGATGTGAAATCTGAATTTTTTTTCCCCGAATTAGTATTTAGGTTTGCACGAGACTAAAATGTTGGACTAGAAGACAAACGTAACCTTTGATTGCTTCCTTCCATTAGAACCTACAGCATCTTCCATCCTCAATTTCTATTTCACGGTTGCATACCCCTACCCTTGAATAGTGAATGAGGGTGGAGTGTTATCCGGATAATGACATGATATACCTGGAGTAATATTTCATCCAATTTAACAAATCGCTAGCGGATTTTCTATTTTAAGGACACAATTGAAAATTTTATATAAGTTTAGAGACCTAAATAAAAACTTTTTTAGTTCAGTGACTTACTTGAAAATTCCCAAATATTTTAAGGATCAACTGAATAATTAAACCTTTTAAATATAATATCGTGGGAATCATGGTGCATTAATGAAGCAAGATATCATTGTATGTTATATATAAAGGTAATGAATATATTATAGAGTTTAATTTTAATATATTGCTAGTGTATAGATTTTTACACTATCAATCAACCACATTGCACTGTGCGGCACAGTAGCTGTACTGTGCGGCACTGTAGCGTTTTTTTTTTTTAATTTTAATTTTAGTTTTTTTTAAATGTTTTTTTTTATAAATAAATTTTTTGGTTAAGTATGTGTAAATATCTGGTGAATCAGGTACAAATATCTGGTGAATTCAGTTCATTATCTGGTGAATGGGTTTTTTTGAGAAATAAATTGTTTGGTTAAGTATGTGCAAATATCTGGTGAATCAGGTACAAATATCTAGTGAATTCAGTTCATTATTTGGTGAATGGGTTTTTTTGAGAAATAAATTTTTTGGTTAAGTATGTGCAAATATCTGGTGAATCAGGTACAAATATCTGGTGAATTCAGTTCATTATCTGGTGAATGGGTTTTCTTTTTTTAGAAATAAAATTTTTGGTTAAGTATGTGCAAATATCTGGTGAATCAGGTACAAATATCTGGTGAATTTCAGTTCATTATCTGGTGAATGAGTTTTTTTGAGATAAAATTATTGGTTAAGTATGTGCAAATATCTGGTGAATCAGGTATAAATATCTGGTGAATTCAGTTCATTATCTGGTGAATGGATTTTTTTGATAAATAAAATTTTTGGTTAAGTATGTGCAAATATCTGGTGAATCCGGTATAAATATATGGTGAATTCAATTCATTATCTGGTGAATGGATTTTTTTTAGAAATATTTTTTTTTAAAAAAGTCAAAAATTAAATTTTTTAAAAAAAAAAAAAGAGTGGTGCTACAGTAGCGCACTGGTGTCGCGTATGATGTCGCCAATTCTGTGTCAAGTTATCAGCACTCTATATTTACTAATTTACTTAGTTATGTTGAAAATGGCCTGAACTGATAAAGGCCCTATATAGTTAAATAGTTTGTACAAAACTTCTAACGCATATGATATATATATATATATATTGATATATGTATATTGATATATGTACATGTGTGATGTGGACTACGTTGTTGTATGTTATTGGATGTTGTCTAGTTAAAAAAGAAAAAAATTTATCATCATTTTTTGTATTAAGAAAGTGTGATAGTTATTATTTTTCGAAAGTAACCAGTATAATTAAAGTTTATTTTCCGCAATGTGTTACTATGTGATGACCCATGAAAGGGTGTCGCAAGGGACCTACTTAAAATTCTCAAATAGTTTGGGGACCAACTGAATAATTAAACCTTTTAAATATAACTAGTATTTTTGCACCCGTGCAATGCACCGGTCATCAATTACTATTATTATTGATAGCATTATTATCATTAATAACTTGAATTGTGCCCTATATGTACCAAACTTTTATTTTCCTTTATCTCAAATTAAGTCCACTATGTCAAACATTTTCTTTACTTATTTCACACTTTGCTTTCAATATTTCCTTTCCACCCATAATAGTGGTACTCATTCATCTCCAAGGCTTTTTATTTATAGACAGAAGTAATCAGCAAAAACCTTGAAACAATTTTATCTATAATTTGAGTGCAAAGAATTGAATATTATTTTTATTTTAAAATGATATTACAATATGTAATGTACACTATGTGTTAAGTATCCCTATTTGATTATTACTAATGATCAACTAATCCTCTTAAATCATGTGGTGCTGACATGTGTCCCTTTATTAGAAAATCAGTAATTCCCCTTATTAATTAGTATAGATATAGATTTATTATTTAAAATAGAAAAAACAAAGGCAAGGATGTAGAAAAAAATAGATTAGAAAACATGAATAGTTCTGCCATTATTTATGTCAATTCAGAGATTGTTGTGTTTGACTACCAAAACATTGTACCTTTACCGGTTTGTAAATATTTTAAAACAAAAATATATATAAATTTTAGAAAATAATAAAAATAATAAAAAATTTCATCACTTGACATGTGACTTGCATCATTGTGCTACACTAAAATCAGCATTTCCCTTTATTAATTAGTATAAATATAGATTTATTATTTAAAATAGAAAAAACTGAAGCAAGGATGTAGTCAAAAAAAAAATACAAAATATGAATAGCTCTGCCTCTCTTTATGTCAATACAAAGATTGCCGTGTTTGACTTCCAAAACAATGTACCTTTACCGGTTTGTAAATATTTTAAAACAAAATATATATATTTTAGAAAATTAATAAAATAAAATAAAAAATATTCCGTAACTTAACATTTGGCTTGCACTATTGTGCTACACAAAAATCAGAATTTCCGCTTTACAATTAGTATAGATATAGATTTATTATTTAAAATAGAAAAAAACAAAGGCAAGGATGTAGCTTTAAAAAAAAAGTATTAACAGAAAAAAAAAATAAGAAAAAAAATAATATTTAAAAAATATTAGCAAAAAAAATTAGGAAAAAGAGTAATTAGGAAAAAATTAGGAAAGAAAAGTAATTATAAAAAAATATTTAAATTAATTAGAAAAAATTTATTTAAAATATAAAAAAATAAGAAAAATGAGGAAAAAAATAATTTGAAAATAAATATATTTAAAAAAAAGGTTCAAATAATCCTTTGGTCCTTGTACGTGACACTGATTTTCAATTTGGTTCGAGTCTTACGACCTTAAACTTTTTCAAAGAACACGGTAGCTTTGCTACCTTTCCTGCCTAAAAATATTTAAAAACAAAAAAAATTATAAATTTTAAAAAGTCAATAACAATATCCGAACCAATTAAAATTGGTTTTGTTTGATTCGGTTCAAACCGGAAAATATTAAAATATATATATATATATAAATAAAAAATATTAAATTTTAAATTTTAAACTATTAAATTATATATACATTAAAATAAAAGTATATAAAAATTTTCAAATTCATCGAATTATTGGTTTGAGCCTTACGACCCTAAACTTTTTCGAAAAACGCAGTAGCTTTGCTACCTTTCCTGGAAAAAATATTTAAAAAAAACAAAAAAATTATAAATTTTGAAAAGTCAATAACAATATCTGAACTAATTAAAATTGGTTTGGTTTGATTCGGTTCGAACCGGACAATATTAAAAAAAAAATATATATATATATATAAATAAAAAAATATAAATTTTAAACTGTTAAATTATATATACATTAAAATATAAGTGTATAAAAATTAAAACATCAAGAATATGACATCTTTATTTTTACTGTTTGTCAATTTATGGTTGGTTGGTTGTGTAAAAAAAATTACATTGTCAGTGTATACAAATAAATTCAAAAAAAAAAAATATTAGCTTTTAAAAAAATGAAGGAAAACGTAAAATAAAATTAAAATAAAATTTTTTTTTTAAAAAAGTTAAAAAATAAACGTACAAAACTTTTAAAAAGTACAAAAATATTACTTTTTTAAAAAAAAAAAAAAAAACAACAACAAAAAATCTTGGCGCTGACAAGTGTATGTATAGTAAAATTGGCTCTCCACCTTTTATATTAGTATAGATATCGTGGGAATCATGGTGCATGAATGTGGCAACATATTATTGTATATTACATTTAAAGGTAGAATGAATATATTAGAGAGTTTACTTTTGATATACTATTAGTGTAAAGATTTTTATACTGTCAATCAATCATATATCATTCAATGTGTGACTTTTAAGGTAATCAATATAAAAGTCGAACAATTTTAATTTTGACAATATATGATTAATTGATATTATATATAAAAAAAAAATTGCTTTGAGAGAGCATTACAATTAAATCATTCAAATAATATATATAGAACGGGATGTGAGCCAAATAAAAAGGGGGGGGAAAAAACAAGAATGATGGAACTATTTGACGTGAGTTACATGATATGATTTTAAATTTTTAAATGCAACTAACATAATTCAATGAAAAATGTTTGGATTATAAATTTAGAAAGGAATTGTATACTCTATATCTATACTGTTAACTGAAGATTACTTGATTGAGAATGAGTTGTGTTACCATGACACAAAATTTGACACCATACGGATTACACCGTATAGTGCTGCACTGTGCGGCACTGTAGCTGTACTGTGCGGCACTGTAGCGGGTCATTTTATTTATTTTTTTAAAGTTTTTTTTTATAAAAAATAAAATTTTTATTTATAAAAAAACCCATTCACCAGATAATGAATTGAATTCACCAGATATTTATATATGATTCACCAGATATTTGTACATGTTTAGCCAAAAAATTTATTTCTCAAAAAAACCCATTCACCAGGTAATGAACTGAATTCACCAGATATTTGTACATGATTCACCAGATATTTGCACATGCTTAACCAAAAAATTTATTTCTCAAAATAACCCATTCACCAGGTAATGAACTGAATTCACCAGATATTTGTACATGATTCACCAGATATTTGCACATACTTAACCAAAAAATTTATTTCTCAAAAAAATACATTCACCAGATAATGAACTGAATTCACCAGATATTTGTACATGATTCACCACTTAACGAAAAATTTTATTTCTCAAAAAACCCATTCACCATATAATGAATTGAATTCACCAGATATTTGTATATGATTTACCAGATATTTGCACATACTTAACCAAAAAATTTATCTCAAAAAAATCCATTCACCAGATAATGAACTGAATTCACCAGATATTTGTACATGATTCATCACTTAACGAAAAATTTTATTTCTCAAAAAAACTCATTCACTAGATAATGAATTGAATTCACCAGATATTTGTACATGATTCACCAGATATTTGCACATACTTAACCAAAAAAATTATTTATCAAAAAATAACATTTAAAAAAAACCCAAAACTAAAAAAAAAAAAAAAACGCTACAATGCCGCACTGTACGGCACTATACGGTGTAGGTATAAAAATATGTGTCATGATAGCATTTCTCATTGAGAATATATATACATGAAGCATACCTGTGTCAATATTAGCGATGATTGTATTTTCACCAAATTTGGCCTTCCTCCAAGCGGAGTTTGCAGGAATCCTTCCATTCTTTTCCAATCCAAGAAAGTCCCATGACCTGGTAGTGTGCAATTTATGCTCTTTGCTCAAGAAAACAGAAACTACATTTGGGTTTTCTGCAGCAATAGAAACACACACACATATGGTATCAATTTGTGTTGTGGCTTCAAAAGGAGTACTACAAACCCATAGTAATCATTTTTGCTCACTTGCTATCTCTGATGCTTCTTCCTTTTCAAGTAGCGCAGCAAAGCCATTGATGTGCTTATTGTAGGAGTACATAATTGCATCCTTGGCCTTCTCATGACTGTTTATATGAAACATATGTATAAATTCTCAGCAATATATATAAACAGCAGTTCACACATATAATTACGTACTATACCTTCCCAAGACAGAACCGAGAAGATGATAATGGGAATTTGTGGCTGCCTCTAGTTCAGTAGGCGAAGGGTCTGGACCATGAGAATGTCCTCCCAAGTACACAATGTAGGTCTGAAACAGACAATCAAAAGCAAATAATTGGTGAAATGATGTCTGTTAGTGTTACATTAGCAAAATGTGAAAATCAAACTTGCCTTTGTAAGGGCATTGGTGGGTTCGTGGAAGAAAGTGCAAAGAAGGAATGATGATAGTAGAAGAAGTTTGAAGATCGAGGATGCCATCATAGTGCTTTGGAGCTCCTGTGAACCGTTGTTGTACACTTGTCTTATGCTTATATAACTTGTTTTCACCCGCCTTTACGTAGAGAATCACAGTTAATGAAATGTATGGTAGGTGTTTTGTTGGGTTTGGGCTTAGGTGTACCTCCCAATTGGAGCACCACCCACTATACCACTCATGTGGTAAGTTTTGGGCCAATGAAATCATCACATGGCTGGTCAAGATTTCAAACCCAACCATGTATTTGGATGGTTCAAAAGTCAAATAGCCACATATATAAATGATTGGTGGAGCTCTTGATATGTGACTGGTGGTGCATTCTATGTCTTTTGGGTTTGCATTGTTCAGATAGTCCCCTTGGATGGTGTATTGATGTTTAGGATTACATAACCGACAAAAAAAAGTTTAATTTGTATGTCCTATTAGATTATTAGTGTAAAAGATATTTATACTAATATTCAATAATTGTTAAATCAGTATTATTGTTATTTATCTCTCTTAATTATTAAAATAAAAGTACACATATCAAAATATTAGTAAATATCAATATAAATTTTTTTACACTGACAATACATACTATTTAAATCATTACAAAAATCATTCTACAATAATCATCCAACATATTGTTAGATTGTCATCAGAGAAATAAGGTTTGTTCTATTCTGTGCCCAAAACGAGGTACCTAAATGTTAGAATTGTGTTATTTGAACAAAAAAATTTAGGTATGTGATACCGTATATGTTTATTTCTATCTCTCACTTTTTATCATCTTTTGTATACACGTATTCTAAGAATACCAAGAAGAAAAAAAAGTGACACCAAATAGTGTCCCATTTTAGATGTACAAAAATCATTTCTCTAAATGTTATGGCATGCAACTTTTACTGCATACATATATTCTGTCTCTAATTTTCATCTGTATAGTATTAATTTAGAATACATCTTTTTAGAGGTACTTATAAATTTAGATTAGACATATTTTCTATTTCGTTCTAATTCTTATTATTTTTTTAGTTTAAAAATCCTGAGCATTGCATACAATTTTTTTACTAGTTCCATTGATCAATTACTTGATGGCAAAGTGCAAATGTAAGATAAGAGAGTATGTTATTTCACCAGAGATCCTTAAGTGCTCCAAAAAGGAAAAAGAGATGTCTGATTTATTTATTTTTTTGATGAACAAGTTTTTTTTAATGAACATGAGATATCTTATTTAATAATTAATACTATTGAATTTTATTTTTATTCCGAGAGATAGGAAGCAGGCGAGCAGCGCATCATTGAGTTCGAATGAGGCATTGGCAAATACTTTGAAGTTTAAAGTCTAATACTTTTTGGTAAATGCTTTTGTCATTATTCTTTAATTTATTCTTCTAAAGATGGTCCCCTCTTATCATTGCTTGCTTCCCTTTCTAGCTTCGCTACTGTGTAGAGAATATCAGGATGTGTTTGATTTGCTAGAAATAAAGGATGGTATAGAACTTTTTTTTTATGTGAGAGTAAAAAGAATAAATTATAGCCATTAGATCAAATTATGAATAGTCAAAATGAAAATATAAAGTCATATGACTTCTTTAAATAGTAAAAACTTTCAATCTTGACAATTTATGTATGGTTATATAGCCAAGATTTATCCCTCTCACTATCATATAAGAAGAGTCCTCTCACTAGATTAATTATATATGTATTATATACACTCACGTAAAAATATAGGTGTCCCCACAAATATTATTAAGACTTGCAGAATTGAGAGAAAGAGAGAGCAATGCTTGAAATGCATTCATTTCATTAATCTGCAAAAAAAGTGAATACAAAGATACATACAGGGAGCTATTTATACCAGCTCTATAAACTTAGCTATCAACTTGCCTTGTTAACAGATCTAATCACTAACTACCCACATGGCTCATAACCAACTAACTAATCACTAACTACCACTGATCTAATTGAGCTGATACCCCCCCTCAAGTTGGAAGATAGATGTCTAGAAGTCCCAACTTGGAGATGAGTTCAGTGAAGAGTGGTTTTGAGAGTGCTTTAGTGAAAGGATCAGCCAATTGTTCATGGGATGCTACACGAATCAACTTGAGGAAACCAAATTGGACATGGTCACGGATGAAATGGCAATCAATATCGATATGCTTGGACCTTTCATTGCATGTGGGATTGCTTGCCAATTGAATGGCAGACTTGCTATCACAATAGGTCATGATGCCATTAACAGGGACTTCGAAAAAACCCAAAAGTTGCTTTAACCAAAGAAGTTCGGATGTTAAGGTTGCTAATGCACGATACTCTGCCTCTGCTGAACTTCTTGCCACTGTTACCTGTTTCTTTGATTTCCAAGTGATGAGTGAGTTGCCCAAGTATACGCAGAACCCAGTGGTGGACTTGCGGGTGACTGAGCAACTCCCCCAATATGCATCGACATAAGCAGAATCTCGCAGGTTTGATTTTACTAGAAAGAAAATGCCCTGTCCTGGACTGCCCTTAATGTATCTGAGCAGATGATGAACTGCTTGCAAATGTGGAGTCCGTGGTTGGCTCATGAATTGACTCAACCGATTTACTGAATAGGCAATATCGGGTCTCGAAATTGTGAGGTACATCAACCTCCCTATGAGTCTTCTATATTCAAAAACATCTGTTACTAAGTCACCATCTTTGTCATTTAGAGGACAATGAGGTTCCATCGGAATTGGTAAAGGCTTAGCAGTTGTGAAGCCAGTATCACTTAGCAATTGAAGTGCATACTTTCGTTGACAAAGATGGATGGCCCATGGAGACTTTGCAATTTCGAGACCTAGAAAATACTTGAGATCACCAAGGATCTTAAGTTTGAAATGCTCTTCCAGCATAACCCTTGTTGACTGAATCAAAGTGGCATTGGGACTAGCCACTATGATATCATCTACATACACAAGCAACATAACCAATGAATTTCCTGATCCCATGGTGAACAAAGAGGTGTCTGCAAAGACTGTTTGAACCCATGTTGAATGATGGTAGAGGAAAATTTGGTGTACCATTGCCGGGAGGCTTGTCTCAATCCATATAAGGATTTATTCAGCTTGCACACATATGGTGATTATCTTTGACTGGATACCCCAATGGCAATCGCATATAGTCTTCCTCATGCAAATCCCCATTAAGGAATGCATTAATTATTAATATCCAATTTAAGAAATTTCCACTGCTTTTGTCTGCCATGGCAAGTCTCCACTCAGGATATTTAACAGCCTAATGGAAAAACTGCCATGGCAAGTCTCCACTCAGGATATTTAACAGCCTAATGGAAAAACTGAGGTTCAAAGACAGAGGACACTTGATAGATATACTCTCTATATGTAGGTGATAGGTTGGCATAGGAAAGGTGGTTTTGGATAGGATATGGAATGGTGCACATATAGTCTTGTAGATAGCTCGGGGGTCTGTGAACCCGAGAGGACCTTCTATTATGGATTGGTTGAGGTGGTACAGCAGTAGGTGAGGATGCTGCAGGTTCAACATGTTCAGGCTCAACAGGTTGAAGAGGTTCAAGTTGAGTAAAAGGATGAGGTGAAGCTGGTTGGTCAGGGTCAAGGTTTGGATGGTCATTTTGAGTAGGATTTTGTGTCTGAATTTGTGTATCAAGGTCTGGTAAAGGTTTTGGAATTACTATATCAGGCAAAGTGTTGGGTGGGGTAGCTTTTGAGTTATCTTTGAAGGGGAAAATGTCCTCATGGAAAGTGACATCTCTGGATATGTAGAATTTGTTGGAAGTTGGATCATAGAGTTTGTATCCTTTGTAACCTGCAGGGTAACCTATGAACACACATGCAGTGCCTCAAGGACAGAATTTGGTCCTTTACCCAGGGATAGTTGCCATGTAACACAAGCATCCAAAAACTCTGAGTCTACTGTACTCTGGTGCTTTTTTTTATACAAAAGCTCATAAAGGGGAAGCATCACCAAGGTTCACAGAAGGGATCCTGTTTATCAAAAAAGCTGCTGCAGCTACACAGTCTCCCCAAAACCTGATTGGTAGGCTAGCTTGAAACAAAAGAGACCTAGCCACATTCAGTAAGTGTTGGTGCTTTCTCTCCACCACTGAGTTTTGTTGAGGTCTATGTGGACAGGAAAACTGATGATGAATTCCCATATTGTGCAAGAAATCAGTAAGTGCCAACTCTTTAGCATTATCAGACCTGATAGCTTTGACAGTTTTATCAAACCGAGTTTTCACAAATGCTATGAAGTGTTTAAGTAATTGAGTGGCTTCTGATTTTTGCCTCATCAAATGTATCCAGGAAAACCTGCTACAGTCATCAACAATGGTCAAAAAGTACCTCTTTCCATCATGAGTTGCATGATGAAAAGTGCCCCACACATCACAATGAATTAAATCAAATGGTTGAGCCGAAAAATGATTATTTGAAATGAAGGGTAATCTTCTAAATTTGGAAATAGGACATACATGACAAGAATGACCACTGTATTGTCTAGGTATACCAATGTGGTGTTTTTGTGCAAGTATTTGCAAAGTCCTATCTGACAAATGTCCTAACCTATGGTGCCACATGATGGCTGCCTTATTTTCAACAATATTGCATACAAGAGAAGAATGAGTGCTATTGATTGAGTGACTAATGTCAGCTTCATACAGGTACAAGCCTTGTGATTGACTACCCTTGCCAATCACCTTCAGCATTGCCTTGTCCTGAATCAAGAAGGTATTAGCATCAAATAGGACAGAAAATTGAGAATCAACAAGAAGGGCACTAACTGAAAGTAAGTTCACATGAAAAGTTGGAATGTAAAGGACTTTATGAATTGTGAATGTTGATCCTAGGGTTATAGAACCTGTCCTTTCTACTTGTATTCTAGAACTATTTGGAAGAATCACATATTTATCAATTAAGGGTTTGAAGTTGTGAAATAAGGACAAAGAATGACAAATATGTGATGTGGCACCCGAATCTACTATCCAAGTGTTAGGTTTTGAAAGGGATTTTATGATGATAAATGGAAAAGCTCATACCCAAATTGAAAGAACCTATGTGTGTGTTACCAGAAGTACTCATCTGAGCCATTTGGTGTTGTAAAAATTGACCATTTGCTGATATTGTTGTGCATTCATAGGCATATCAACAGAAGTTGTGCTAGGTTGATCTCCCACCTGATGCACCACGGGGTTCTGTGTTGCAACCCGATTCTTCTTGTGCCCAGGAGGGTACCCATGCAATTTGAAACATTTGTCTTTCGTGTGACCAAAGAAACCACAATGTGCACACTGTGGTCTATCTTTCTTGGGTTGTTGCTTCGATTTCCCTGAACTGTTGATTTGAACTGCGTAGGCCATTTGAGACTCAGAAGTTTCTTGCACACAACTGACTTCACGTTGTTTTTCTTCTTGCAACACTAGGGAGAAAGCATGAGTGACTGGAGGCAAAGGCTCCATGGCCAGAATTTGACCTCTAATGGAACTAAAGACTTCATTCAATCCCATCAAGAAATCCCAAACATGCTCCTTCTAAATGTAGTCAATCAGGGGACGAACACCACCACAATTACAAGTGTGAACTGGTGTGTACTCACATAATTCTTCTCAAATCGATTTGATTTTGGCAAAATATTGACTCACCGATAATGATCCCTGTTTGCAATTATGAAGTTCTCGCTTCAACTGGAAAATGCTTGGTCCATTTCTCTGGTGAAATTGTTCCCTCAGTTCCCTCCACATAGTTGCTGCAGTTGAGGAACGAATCACAGTGGAAACAAGATCTTTGGAAATTGAGTTCAGAATCCATGAAGCTATAATGTTGTTGTTGCGACGCCATGTCCGAAACAGAGGATCACCTTCCGCAGGTGGAACAATAGTGCCATCAACAAACCCTAACTTGTTCTTCGCTATTAACGCCATTTCCATGGCTATCTTCCAAGAACTGAAATTGTTTTTAGTGAGGGTTTGCGAAACAAGAACGAGGCCAGGATTATCAGAAGGATGAAGGTAATACGGATTTTCATCTTGATCAGCCATGGTGGAAGCTCACACCAGAGGAGAAACGAAAAATGATGAAGAAAATAGAAAGTTCGAGATTGAAATCTTGAAGAACAGAGTTTTGAACAGCTTAATGCAACTCTACTGATACCATATTAAGACTTGTAGAATTGAGAGAAAGAGAGAGCAAAGCTTGAAATGCATTCATTTCATTAATCTACAAAAAAAGTGAATACAAAGATACATACAGGGAGCTATTTATACCAGCTCTATAAACTTAGCTGTCAACTTGCCTTGTTAACAGATCTAATCACTAACTACCCACATGGCTCATAACCAACTAACTAATCATTAACTACCACTGATCTAATTGAGCTGATAAAAATCACAACTAATAGTTAAAAAAAATCTTCCAAAAATCATGCATGCTTAGTTATTACTCCCTCTGCACTCAATTATAAACAAAAAAGTACCTATATTTTGTGGACTCAAATATAAGCAAAATTCAACTAATTCAACTCTATTTAATGTCAGTGTTTCAAAAACAAGAAAATTATTCAATCCAACAAATTCTCCTTTTACTTTTTGAAGAGCATTGCACACTCTCGATGCAGTTAAAGGATAGATTAGTAATTGTAACTATTTTTTTTTACATAAATCAAAATAATTAAATTAAATTAACTAATTTTCTTAATTAATAATTGTGAAGTTAGTTAATATTGCTTACAATTGGGTCCGGAGGAGTATATGTTAATGAAACAAATTATGGTCACCCAAAATTATTGATGATCCGTCACTTGATGTCCCTCATGCTTGGAGGAAAGCGCATGTGAACTGTGTCAAGATAAATGTTGATGTTTCTGTGTTTAGTGAGTTCCATGCATGCGTTTGAGACGGGGGTGAAGCCTTGGGATTGTCATGGGTAAATTTTTAGCAAGAAAATCACTCCGAAGTCTTGGGATCAGAGAGGTGCATCAACGCCAATTACTAGACGCCAAAGAATGTCTTTTATTTGCATGAAAATTAGGCATCAAGAATGTTTGTTTGAAAGAGGAAGCAAAGAATGTTCAAGATGGTGGAAACAACTGTATTGAGATATACTCCCTCCGGTCTACATTGTAAGTAAAAATTTCCAAATTTTTTGGTCCAAAATATAAACAAATTTCAACTACTTTCTTCTTATTTAATGAAGTTATTCTCAAAATACCCTTCATTTAATACAAATTTTGTTTTCCAATGACTCATTTTATTCTCAATAACATAAGCTTAATAAATAAGAGGAAGGGTAATTTAGGTAACAAACTTAATTTTTTATTCCCAATGACTCTTTTAAATGAGATCAACTAACTATCTTAATATGTGTGTCCCATTTAATTTTTGCTTACAATAGAGACCGGAGGGAGTACTCCCTCCAGTCCACAATATAAGCAAAAAATCTCAAATTTTTTGATCCAAAATATAAGCAAATTTCAACTACTTCCATCTTATTTAATGAAGTTATTCTCAAAATACCCTTCATTTAATACAATTTTAGTTTTTCAATGACTCATTTTATTCTCAACAACACAAGTTTAATATATAAGAGGAAGGGTAATTTAGGTAACAAACTTAATTTTTTTTATTCCCAATGACTCCTTTAAATGAGATTAACTAACTATCTTAATATTTGTGTTCCATTTAATTTTTACTTACAATAGAGACCGGAGGGAGTAAGTCTACCAGATGATTTAAAGGTGGGGTTTTTCTATCATGTACAATCTTGCATAGGTTAAAGAAACCAAAAGAATAAATTCATATGAGAATTTGTGTATTTTACACTTTCAAAAATAAATTTTAGTTTTTTGATAAATAATCGTTGTTTTTGGGTTACTTAACCTGTGCAATGTTGCACATGAAAGAAAAACCCTTAAAGGTAATGCGCTCTTATTATTGTACTAATTAGTTTTCAAATATATATATATATATATATATATATATAGTTATCTTTTTATTTTTTAACCAATGTTTTCACGACACTAATTATTGGACCGATTCATAAAAAATTAAAAAATCTCGCAAGAAAATAAAGAGATGTGATATATATATATATATGGTGTCCAACACAGTATAAAAGTATTCATTTCTACTTATTTATTGTTTTCTTATCTTTTATCATGTATTTCATCACTCCCAAGACACTCATAATTATATGGTGTCTATACAAGGTATCCAAATTGTGTGTCAAAGTATCTTTACTCATATATATATATATATATATATATATATACTCATGAAAATTTCTCTCCCATATGGTTAGGTTTGGCTGAAGAGAATTGGTAGCCTAAATTTAAACTTTAATAATACAATTTTAATTTATCTAATAAAATTTTGCACGGTTACAAAACACAAGCTACATGTAAAATTTGTTCAAGCTTTAAGATTCTTATAAAGCTTAAAATATCACAAATAGCGTAATATATTTAATTATATTTATAATAACTGACTTATATAAAAAAATTATTAAATTAATAATACATGTTTTTAACAATTTTTAATAAATATGTTTATAAAAAATAAGAGAAATATTTTATTTTTTAAATATATATATATAATATTAAATAAAAAATAAAATTTACAAGTTCATTAATTCTAGTATGATCTCTGCCGGCCCTAACTCATTTATTACTTGGTAGTTATCTCCTCTCCCCTCACAAATGATTCCCGCATAAATGTGCGGGCACGAATATTTTTGCCGCATCTAAAAACTTCTAGACGTGAGTGGTGAGTCTACGAAAAAAGGAAGTTAAAGTAAAGTTAGTGGGAATCTAATTGTACGTTTAATGAATGAAAGATTTAAGATGGACGACTATTGCTGCTTTTCCAAGTCCCTTTGCCATTCTTTTCCTCTTTCTCATCTTTAAATTTCCAATTCACGTGCAAGATATGGTTGTGCGATTTTCATCCGAGCCAGCATCCAAAGATGTCTTGCACAGCCAAACCACAATCTATGACCTTTTATTAATAGAGGAGACTATTGACTTTGAAGTTACTTATATTCACACTTATTTTTAATCCATCACAATTTCGTAAGGATATTTGGGCACAAAATTATTGACAACATCTTATGTAGTTATGTATATGTTTTTCATACTTGTTTATTGTTTTTTCTCTCTCTTCATATATTTTATCATTCTAAGATACTATTCAAACCTATTATATCTATACAAGGAATGTGTTTGGGAAAGCTGGAAAAAAATGATTATGCTGATAATCTATTTTTGTATAATCGATTATTGTGATAATCGATTATAATTAGAATATGTTTTTGTTTGGGACTGTTTGCTGAAAAGCGATTTTAAGATAATCTATTTCGTTTGGATGGTGAAAAAAAAATCACTTTTATATAATAAATTACGAAAAAGGGTATGGAGTTATTTGTGTAATTTAATAATATTTGTTTAGAAGGTAGTTTTATAGGGGTAAACAGGTAAGAGAGTTTTGAGAATGAAAAATAATCAAATCACAATAATCTTAAGCTAGAAAAAACTAGATGGCATAAAACAGCTTTTTTTTCCCCTAAAAAAAGCTTTTTTTTATAAATTTAAGCAAAATGCCAAACATAATAGATTATCTATGAAACAGCTTTTAAGCTAAAAAAAGCTGAAACCAGGGAAAATAATCTTTCCCAAACATACTCAAGGTGTCAGCTTCAGATGTCAAAAATCATTTCTGTTTCGTAAAATAAAAATTTAAAATAGTAATTAATTAATACTAGTTAGTATAAACATGTCATCTGGTGTGTTAGTGCCCCGATTGACTTAGCATTTTAGCTATTATCCACCGCATTGTAAATACCATTTAGAGCATGATTGTGAAATATAGATTTTTCATCTTTCATCAGTTTTTTCTTCAAAAAGTTGTTTTTGTAGATAATCTAGTATGTTTGGTGTCTAATTTATATTTTTTTTAAAGCTTGTTTTGGAGAAAAAATGATTTTTCTCCATCTAAAAACAAGGACAGATTTTTAGAGAGAAAAAACCTTTTCTCTCACTTTCACGTACAATGCCATTTCTCTCCCTCTCCTCTTTTGCTGATCATTAACATAAACAAATAATTTCATACCAATTTTTATAATTTACTATGTAAAATTAAGTTTTTTACATCATCCAGACGAAATAGATTATCTTAAAATTGCTTTTCAGCAAACATACTCAAACAAAAATAGATTCTGATCATAATCAACTTTTACATTAACCGATTATACATATAATGTATTATCAGTATAATCTATTTTTTCCACCTTTCTCGAACACACTTAGCTAGCCTTAAAACGCGCATTTAGAACAATTTAAAACATAGGGGGCCTAATAGTTTGGCAAATGCTAACCAGTGGCCTAAGGACATTGATTAAGGAAACAAGGACGGAAATTATTTATTGGAAATTGATGTTTACAAATTTTAAAAGTTTAAAAGTTACAATTCTCAATGAAAAAATTTTATTTTTTGATTTCTTAACTAATACCCTTAGGGTATTGGTTAAGAAATCAAAAAATTATCTCACTTTAAATGTCATTATGCTAGTGGTAGTGGATAGTATAAACTATAAATAAAGAGTCAGGAGATCGCAAAAAGGAAGCACAATCGAATAAAGACAAGAAAAACAGGGTGGTTTTTTTGGTAGAGATATGATTTTTGAACACCTCCCCATGGACACCATATGCACACCGTATTGGGAGTGTGTTTTTAGGTATTGTGTGTTGATTTTGGAGAGAATAATGATGGGTGTTAATTTTGAGTGTACAAATATTATACCTGTTTTTGATAGGTAGGCGAAAACAAACCAAAAAGAAAGGAAAACAGTGTGCTTTAAAAATAGCAAATGATTCTCTAAAAAAAAATGATGTTAATAATTACTTCCTTTGGACTCAATTATAAGCAAAAAAAAAACTAAATTTTTTGGACTCAAATATAAGCAGAATCCAAGTTTATAAGATTAAACTCTGATGAATTTGGAATTTTCATTACATAAATTTTTTCCTGAAATATAAAATCAAATTAGCTGTATCTGGTCAAAATTAAATATTATTATAATTATATATCCGTCATTATCTTATCTCACATTTAAATGTGCATTATGCTAGTGGTAGTGGATAGTAAATAATTATCATTTCACCGTATTTTTTCAAACACCATTTTTCACATATTTCCACACATCATCATCTTTTTCCACATCATCCTTTCATATCACTACATTTTTCCACATCACCAAACGCCCCCTAGAGTTTTCAGTAGCAACAGCTTCAAATAGTTATTCCCTATAAGGCCTCCTTACACAGTCCACACTCTTGTAGTTGCCCGTTTTGATTTTTGTTTCTTAATTTAGAGATTGTAATTTTAGATACTAGAGAAATTAGTGTAGGTGAGTAAAGTCATTTAAGGTCCCCCTTATATAGCCTCCGCCATGGCTGACCATTGGGTAAAGCTGCTAAAGCAACGGCTATAGACCCCCAAAAAATTTCTAATTTTATAAGGGCTTTATCCATCCAAAAAAGTCTCAAATTCAATATATATATTTTGTTTGTATTTGCTTTATTAAGTAAAGGTGTGGTTACATGTATAAACACAACAAATAGTTATATCAACCATAATAATTTTGTTTTAAAAATATAAAAAGTTACAATAAAAGTAAATTTCAAATATAATATTATTTTCATAATAATATTTTTATTAATTTTGAAAAGGCTTCTATCAAAATTCGTTTTAGATTTCAATATATGTTTGTCAGCACTGACTTCCAAGAGCCGATGTCGTGATTTACGAGATCTTACACTTTTGTATGGTAAGGACTGAGGAGCATTATTAATAGGGACAATCTCAGGCCATAAAGTCTACAAGTTACTAGTACTCCTTGTTAATATTATGTGCTTAACATGCAGTAACCGCATGCCATGATGCCATCGCAATTCGGGTACAATAATTTATGTTGATGCCTCCTTGGTTCCTTTCCACGTCCTAAAGACGGAATTTGTGCTGTGGAATATTCTGCAAACCTGTTTTGCCCTAAAGCTTTTGTTAAAGGAGTGAGTCTACTTTTGTTAAAGGAGTGAGTTTATGGTGTACCATCCACCATAATGATTTATTGGTGTACCACCCACATGAGATCTCCTTATCCAATTATTTTGTCATGTAGGATGTGTAACTTTTCAACTTATTCAACTGTATTCAAATGCCAGACCTATACAGTATGGATAATTCGTATTTATTATTTTTGGAATACGGTAATTATTATGTTGTTAAATTAGAAATACTTCCTCCGGTCCATAATATAAGCAAAAATTTCCAAATTTTTTGGTCCAAAATATAAGCAAATTTCAACTACTTTCTTCTCATTTAATGAACTTATTCTCAAAATACCCTTCATTTAATACAAATTTTGTTTTCCAAGGACTCCTTTTATTCTCAATAACACAAGCTTAATAAATAAGAGGAAGGGTAATTTAGGTAACAAACTTAATTTTTTATTCCCAATGACTCTTTTAAACGAGATTAACTAACTATCTTAATATATGTGTCCCATTTAATTTTTGCTTACAATAGAGACCGGAGGGAGTACATTAATTATTTTAGACAAATTCAAACACTATACCCCCTCTTTCTCAACACTTTTGTCCCCTCTATCAGAGGTATCCTGAAACAACTTGTCTTCGACCTCCAGCTTGTGTTTGCCTACAACCTTCAGCATGCGGCCATCGTACATCCTGAGCTCGTCTTCGCCATTAAGCTCGATGTTTTCTAAATCTTTTAGCTCTCGCCGTCGCCGTTCTAGTATCAGGTGATCGGAAGGCGTCATCTCGCCGTCGCGTTCTAGTATCTCGCCGTCGTGTTCTGGTATTATGTGGTCGGAAGACTTTATTTGTTTTTTCATTTTTTTTTATTAATATTTTTTCATTTTAAAAAACAAAAGAGCTTGTTACTCATAAAGGAGAATAAAAATTATTTTAATATAGGAAACAATAAAGCGTAACATAAATTAGCTTAAATTAGAAGACATTAAAGCGTATTAAAATTTACCGTAAATTAGGAAATAATAAAGCATATATTAATTACATTAATTTAGGATGCAAAAATTAAATATTCTAATAAATGATATTAAATACTCCGTTCCTTATCTTTAATGTTTTTAGTTATTTATTTTTGTTTCGAAACAATGAATGTATTATAAATTCAATGTATAATTAACCAATTTTTCCTCCTATATATACTCTTATATAGAATATAGAAATAAGTTAATTTGTCTTGATCAAAACCTTTCATGAATGACCTAATGAAATATGAAGTTTTTATTTTTATTTAAATTAGTAAATATCATTGGAATTTGTAAACAATTAATAATAAAAATAATAATATTTTGATATAAATATACACAAATTAATAATTTTTTAATTTATAAATAAAAACTTTAAAATACCAACAACAACAACAACAAAAAAAAAAAAAAAGTAATGGAGGGAGTACATGGAATTCCTTTACTATTGATGCAGGGATTTGATAGAAACGTTGCCTTGGAACTCGGAAAACAGCTGTTGACTTGCAACAGTTATGAATCACGCAGATCACTGACATGGATTTGCCGTGACCGTTGGATGCTGTAATTAAAAACACAAATCCAACTGTCTCAATGAATACACCGTCCAAATTGAAATGAGATTCGTACGGAAATCTACAAATGACATGGCATTGGCTTGGCGTTACTTGTTTTGTTTTAATTATATTCTGTAATTATAATTAAAATATACTCCCACCGGTCCACAATGTAAGCAAAAATGTTCAAATTTTTTGGTCCAAAATATAAGCAAATTTCAACTACTCTCTTCTCATTTAATGAAGTTATTCTCAAAATATCCTTCATTTAATACAAATTTTGTTTTCCAATGACACATTTTATTCTCAATAACACAAGCTTAATAAATAAGAGGAAGGGTAATTTAGGTAACAAACTTAATTTCTTATTCCCAATGACCCTTTTAAATGAGATCAACTAACTATTTTAATATGTGTGTCCCATTTAATTTTTACTTACAATAGAGACAGGAGGGAGTGTAGCATAAAAACTTTCACCAAAAAAATTTAAAATAAAAAATGGAATCTCTGCCATGGTTCTCTCCTTCTCCACCGCCCAACGGTCGTCGTTTCCTCGTGGCTTGAAAGCAGTCAGCACAGAAGACACATAAGGAGAGATTCATTGAGACAAAAATCTCGAGAGCCACACAGAGAGGGAGAATCGACTAAGT
Organism: Echinosophora koreensis; assembly: GCA_035048595.1. NCBI lineage: Eukaryota > Viridiplantae > Streptophyta > Magnoliopsida > Fabales > Fabaceae > Echinosophora > Echinosophora koreensis. The sequence goes on along the minus strand of JAPCYP010000019.1, from coordinate 2,986,179 downwards.
AAGGCGTGCTGAGAAAGAATATTGAGAGAAGCAAATAACAACACACGAGAATGATATATCCTCACTGAGGGGCAGACACCGGGAGAGAGCTCCTGATTTCGCGATTGAACCTTGAGGAGTAGGGTTTGATTTTTGTTTCCTCCTTGTTTGTTTCCTGAGAAAATTGAGCAAGAAAATCTTCGACGCCCATATCGCGGCATAGCCATGCCCAACGACGAACAAGGAGCCCTGGTGGTGATGGATTCATTCACGATAACGAAAAAAAAACGAAAAAAGAAGTTAAATATATCAATTTATAAATTTTCTTTTTTAATTCATCGAAATGTAATATTGGTTATTATTTCTTGGTATTTTTGATGAAGAATACTAAACATATACAGTTTGACTACATATGAAAGTTGAAAAGTCAAACTTGCTGTAACTTCTCCACATGGCACATTGATTGATGGATATATTGACAAGTGGATGGTGCACCACTTTGAGGGTGGTGCACATAGACGCATCCTTGTTAAAGAAGTGGCTTCTTATTCCCAAGCTACCAAGTTTTTCTTGGTGGTGGCTTTTACTTTTCTTTTTGGGTTCCAAAAAAACGACAAGAGAATATTGTGCTATGCTTCTTTTAACAAAGTAATCGCCAAAAAAAAAAAAAAAAAAAGGGTAATCGCAAAGTATTAAGTTTAAGAAAATTAAGTAAAGTTGTTGCTGTTTTTTTTAATAAGAAATAATATTTATATTATTTTTGGATTTAACTATGATACACTATTGTTACAAAAAAATTTATATATTATCACATTATTAAAAAAAGTAACTTTTATAATATCTTAAAAATCATCAAATAGTGATCTACGATTGGTTGATTTGCTTCTAAAGGGCAACTCAGACCCAATTTTGTCAGCGAAGAATGAGATCCATATAGACATGGCGCAAGTATCATGAGACAGCTCCGAAGGCCTTTCCAAGCAAGAAATCATTACGAAAGATTCAAGGAAGTTGGATCCTACGTATTAAGCAAAAAAATATTCCCAATTATGGGTAATTTGTCTTCGACTATGGCATATATCTTCACCCTTCGTTCTTCTAATGATTGGTTTGTCCCAAATCTTATTAAAAATTTACATTGATAATTCTTTATTATATTAATAAATATCTGAAGATTTAAAAGAAAGAGTGTAAAATTATATGAAAGAATTTGTTGAAAATTTTGAAAGACAAATTCTTTTTTTTTGACAAATTTTTTTTTGAAATACATAGACAATTCGAATTTTTTTTAAAGGATATGTAAACAAAAGTATGCGACTCTCCACGTGTAAGGCATCGGTTGGTCCTGCAGCCAATTTTAAGCTGTTATTGCATGTCACAATCAGTTTCCCTTTTTTATTGTATAGATAATACTCGCTCTGGTCCTATATATAAGAGGCAAAACCCTAAAACACATAAACCAAGAAAATACATTGAAATAAGCTATTTGTAATTAATATTCATATAAATTTACAAATTTAACCCTTCAATAATTAATGAACAACCTAATTGTATTGAAAGTTGCACTGTCTCGTAAATATAAACCCTATTATAAATAAGGGTAAAATTGGAAATGAGCATTTAATATTTGTCAAAATACATGCATGTCTCTTATATTTTGGACCAAAAAAAAGTAGTCATTTGTCTCTTATAATAAGGACCGGAGGGAGTATATAATATAATCTCTTTCTTTTTTTTATAACAAATAATATAATCTCTTTCAAACTTTATCTTTTGCTTTTGTAACCAAAAAAACTTTATCTTTTGCTTCATTGCATATAGTCCCCACCCCATCTTCATTCTTCAGTCATCGTCAATGTGGATGACGCTGCCAATGCAATGCAGGAACAAGATTGGGAGGAGTCCAGTTAGACCGATTCAGAAGGGGGCGACCATGGCCTTGTCCCCCTCTCCTGTATTTTGTTTTTTGGAAGTTACAAATAGTCTAACTCTAATTTACTAAAAGATAAAAAATGAAGTTAAAAGAATTAATACGTATAGTAATAGTAAGTATTGTAAAAAAAGGTTGAGATAGTTCAACTGGTTTGAGTTAAGGATATAAAGAGTTAGATCCAGAATTCAAACCCTAGTAAAGGAGAATAGACTAACATAACAAGTAACATACTAGCATTTGCATGAGGGATGAGTAGCTTAAGTGAGGAGTAGCTTAAGTGGTTAGAGCTAAGGGTTTAAGGTGTTAAAAGTGTTGGAGGTCCAAGGTTCAATCCTTCGCAAATGAGAAAAAAATTAACAACTAACATATTAATATTTGCCTATTTGCCTATAAAAAAAGAAAAAAAAAAGATTATTTTGCCAATAAAAAAAAGTAAGTATTGTAAAAGCTACTTTATCAGGTCTTGAAAGTTAATGATAATTTCTTAATATGTTGCATCATTAAAAAAAAAAAAAATTATGTGACCATCACATGTAATAATAATTGTTTCTATAAAGAATCGATTCTTATATAATGACTATAAATAAAGAAAAGAGAACCCTAATATTTAATAGCTCAATCACAAATAAATTAATATTTTAAGTGTTGAGTTTCTTAAAGTCGTATGAAGTAAAAAAAAAATGATGATGTGACATGGTATGAGTTATAAATAGTGCAATTAAGCAACTCCAATGGATTTAACCATTAGAAATGTTGTAAATTTTTTATATATTTTTGATAATTTAATTCATTTTACTATATTTTAACTTTTATATAATGGTTATATATTTGTACACCTTTTATCTTGCATTATTATCATGCTATTTTATTTTCTTATAGATAAGGAAAATGTTCCGTGGATGACAATGGAACAATACACATATGTTCCTTTGTTATTTTTGAAATGCATATGGAGAAAAAATATATATGGTATTAAATATAATACACAAAACTTGATGTTCAAACAATATAACTTTTTAGACGATAACATAACAAAAATACACATTCTAGCACATGGTAACATTATTTTTTACATTGCAAGCAAGCAAAATGTACATACATGGATTTGTTGGAGAAAATAGCACATGTCAGCATGTGTAGTATAAAGTGGGTACGTGAGTGAGGCTGTTGTCTAACATGAAGCATCTTGACAAGTGCCTCATCCATGAAGCATTAAATTTAACCGTTAGATTTAATGATAAGGCTAGTTTCGCGATCTCCTTATTTTACGCCATACACCATAACCCATTATTACTTTCGACGCATCGGAGCTGATGCTTACGGTCCTCGTTGGCGAGACCCAAATCAACGATCGCTGCTGCGACTGGTACGAGATCCTCCATTACACCACCAACATCAACCACATCGCCGCCCCGTATGCCACCAACATCCGGCCACGCCTTCGCCCTCGTCCATGACGTCTGGTCTGTTCTCTCCAACCACTACCATGCGATCCATTTGGCTTACGAGACGACGGACAAGGAACATCGACACGACTATGGCCCTCTCTCCTCGTTACATCAATGGGTTCATTGGATATTCATGGTGTGACACTGAAGATGTTAATTTTTTTTATAATTACCGATAGCATAATATGTAAAAAAAAAAAAAATCAATGTCTTGATTGTTATCAACACAGACGACAGAAGCCAGCAAAAGACATGAAGTGGCGTGTTTCTTTGTAGTGCAACTTTTTTTTTCAAATTAATTTTTTTCTGCTGCTATATGTCGAAATGGATGAATGGTTTCCAGCCTATTACTTTTTTTTTGGTCGAGTTCCAACCTATGAAGCACCGACTCTGACACGGACATCACGACACGACACTACACGGCCACCGTGACATGGTTATGTCCAAAACATAGGACACCGGGACACCGCTTGTATATATATATTCATCTTCTAAAAACAAAGTTGTTAAGCTTTACAATTTTCATATGATAATGACCCTCACAAAAAGAATACTAAAACTAAGAGGGGTCATTTCACAATGGAATCCTTACAAAAATAATCCTAAGATAAGAAGATGAATCATGTTTCATAAAACAACTAGTTAGGTCCTATGATAATGAGCCTCACAGAAAAAGCCGAGGCATCATTTTGTTTTATGTCTCGAAAAGTGAAAGATCTAATTTGGGGGTTGGTGACCCATGACTTTTTTAGAAAATATTTGTCTAAAAAATATTTAGGGTTGGTGACCCATGATCTCAAAAGGCTAAGCTAACCTTTTTTTTTTTTATGATAGAAGTGTCCGAGAGGTGTTCGAACCAAAAAAAATATTTTTTAATTATGACACCGCAGATGGGTGTCTAACACGTGTCTAAGGGGTGTCCAACAAGTGTCGATGTCCGACGCGTGTTAGACGCGCGGCACGGCACTTCGAATAGGTGTCCATGCTTCATAGGTTCCAACCACTTACTTAATGATGAACAATAGGATATTTTATTATTTTTTGTTATGGAAATCCAAAATAGAGGTTAAATAAGCTTCAAAATCCCATGGTAGTTAAATCCAACGCCAGATCCAGAATGGCTCCGGCGACGGATTGGTTCGGACCTCTAAGTTCGTACAGACAAATTTGGATTTGCAATTTATTGATTTTTTCCAAATATATCCCTTTATGAAATAACTGTTTTGACCTGTTGAACCTGCAGTAGACGGTGACATTTGAGCATCATAGATGAGGCACTTGTTGAAATACCTCATGCTTGCCATCACAGTGAGTAAGTCTCACAAAAAAGTTTTAAATAAAAAGTGGTTTATCAGTACATCAAAAGAAAAAAAAAAAGGTTTATCAGGTTTGAATGGACTAAGAATCTTGGCGTAGTTTTGGATCAGGTAGTTCCGTCCTACACATCATCAGATCAGGACTTTTCATTAAGCCCAATTCTTTCAAAACTGGGTTGGACTTGGAGAGCCATTCAGTCATTTCAGTGGGTAATTAGCCCCACAAGCTTTTGGATAAGCTGGTTGTTATCAAGTATGCCACACCATCCGCCATGGTTGTCATCCATTTTATATATAGCATTGTATAATAACAGCATAAAGCTATAAAACAATAGAATTAATTAATTAACATTATTTCAATCACATTTTGTTTCCTAAAATTATTAAGCTATAGCAAGTTAATCCCTCACATTAAGAAATAAGCAAAAACATCCTTCAAATTGAAAAACATGTTTTACATTATGGTCTCCCAAATTAAAAAAAAAAAGTTCACCAAAATGGAGTAACATGATGATTTTTTTTTTTCAATTTGGAGGACGTTTTTGTTTATTTCATAACATGAGATATCAACTTTCAATCGCTCTACAACTTCAGAGACCACAACAGTGATTCACTCAATTAACATTGAAAAGTGACCACTATATATGGAACAGGCAAGAAGCCAACAAGTCAAGAAAATCTCACGCACAAGGTAGATAGCAAGTTCCTCCACAATTAAAAAAAAAAATGTGCATTTCAATTTAATTTATGAGAAATAAAACATCTTTCATCTAGCATTTACAAATTTTAAACGCACCAAAAGCAATATTTTTATTATAAGAAATAATATGTTTCTAAAATTATTTCATAAAGAAATAATTGGAGTAACATTTGATATTTTTAACTTAAGAATTTTTATTTTTCAAAAATTAAATTAGGAAACGCATTTTTCATATACAGCTGGAATATTTACTCTTCAAATTGGTGGAGTATTACCCCAAGTAGGATGTATATACAAGATACCATGTTTGCTAATTTAAATCAGCAAACTAAATTTAATATAATTTAATAAAAATGATCACATAAATAATTTGGATAAGTAAGGTTTTAGTTTTTTCCCATGCAAGACTTCAAAATCGACAAAAATTACATAAGAATTAGGATAACAAAAAAAGATTAATTTCTATGCACTGTTAATATAACAGATTTTTATACTAATACCAATAATATATTGACAAATATGTATTATTGTTATTTGTCTCTCTTTAATATTAAAATAAAAGCACAGATTAGGGCTGGACAAGAACCGACTAACCGACTGGAACCCGAAGCACCTGACAGAAAATGGAAGAATCCGAGTGGGTAGTGTCGGGTAGCAGGTCAACGGGTCTCTAAATCAGTTTGGAACAAGTGACATTGGGCAAGTTCAGATTTATCTAAAAAAAATGTCGGTGACCGAACCTGACCGACATACATAATAGGAAAGGAAGGAACAACCAGCACACACAGAAGGGAGAAGACGAGGGTGGTGGTTCGAAAGAAAACAACAAAGCAACATGCACAGAAGTAAGAAATGAAGAAAGCAAATGACGAAATTGTGTTCAGGCAAAAAATAACATGATGGTGGTTCAGCGGATCTAGTCTGAAACCGAGTGGTGGTGGTGGAGGTGCGTCATTGCTGAGTCAGATTTTGTGCAGTGGTCCGACAATCTGGCGGTAGCCACTCCTCCAATCTCCTCGAAGATTCTCATCGAACTCCTGCTTCCCTCTATTGTCTGTTAAGTGTGTCGCACTGCCAAACGCCCCCTCGCCAGTCTCTCGGACCGTCAACGACATAACATGGTGGAGCACCTCATCCCCCCCTCTCTCAACGCCACCTTCCTCCCCCTCATCTCTCTTTCTCGCCGACTTGCCTCTTTCCTCTCTGCCATAAGCTTCCGTTATGGAAGAGGAGAAGCCACAAACCCTAATATAATTATTGGTATGCTTTTAATTATCACATTTAGTCTCAAAATTCATTGGCCCAAAAAAGCTGAAGGACCTAACCAGTCCGAGCCCACTCGCCCAACCCTTATATTAAAAATATCACTTTCCAATAAAAAAAAAATTAATGATTCCTTAACCAATACTCCCTCTGATCCATATTATAAGCAAAAAATTAATGCAACACACATATTAAGGTAGTTTGTTAATCCTATTTAATTTAGTTAAAAAATTAGGTTTTTACCTAAATTACTCTTTATGGTATTGTAAAGTTACTTGTGTTGTTGGGACTAGAATGAGTCATTGGAAAATAAAATTTATATTAAATAAAGAGGTATTTTAGGAACAATATCATTAAATGAGTCATTGAAAAATAAAATTTACTTATGTATTGAACTAAAAATTTTAATTTTTTTTTCTTATAATATGAACAGGACGGAGTACTCAGTTATCATCAATCTCCATTCTATTACGATCTCTGCCCATAACTTATTTAGAAAAATGTTATTCTGACTCCCCATATTTGACAACTACGGGACAACTACGGTACTGTAACGCTATTTTTATTATTATTTTTTTTACAAAAATTGACTTTTAATTTTTTTTTAAAAAAATTTAGCATTTTTGAATACTAACATGTTTTGTTAATTACGTGTAAACATCTGGTTAATTCAGTTCATTATATGGTTAATGTGTCATCCTAAAGCTTACAATCATTTTTCACAACCATATAAATATTTGGTTAATCACGTGCAAATATCTGGTTAATTCAGTTCATTATCTGGTTAATAGGTCATCCTGAAGCATACAATCATTTTTTACAACCATGTAAATATTTGGTTAATCACGTATAAATATTTGGTTAATTCAATTCAATATATGGTTAATGGGTCATCCTGAAGCATACAATCATTTTCCATCATTGTACATACATTAACCAAACCATGAACTGCATTAACCAGATATTTGCACGTGATTAACCAAATATTTACATGGTTGTGGAAATTGATTGTAAGCTTCAGGATGACCCATTAACCAGATAATGAACTGAATTAACCAGATATTTGCACGTAATTAACCAAATATTTACATGGTTGTAGAAAATAACTATAAGCTTTAGGATGACCCATTAACCATATAATGAACTGAATTAACCAGATATTTATATGTAATTAATAAAAAAAAATTAGTATTCAAAAAAGCTAACTTTTTTTTTTTTTAAAAAAGTCAAAATTTGAAAGAAAAAAAAAAATTAATGATACTGTAGCACTACAGTAATGTTACAGTTGTGCTACATTATTGTAGTTGTCCCGCAGTTATCCCAGAGACCGAATAACATGACTCCGTATTTATTACTGGGTAGTTGTCTCCTCTCCCCTCACAAATGATTCCCGCGTAATTGTGCGGGCTCGAATATTTTTGCCGCATCTAAAAAAAGTCCAGATGTCAGTCTACCAGAGGGGGAAAAATTAAAGTAAAGTTAGCAGGAATCTGATTGAACTTTTACTGAAAAAAAGATCGACGATTATTGCTGCTTTTCTAAATTCCCTTGCTATTCTTTTTCTTTTGTCATCATCTTTCTAAAGAGTAATGAGATTTGAATACCTGAGTTTGACATCCAAAGTTGACACATTGGTTAATTATGTATAAATTTTTTGTTAATTTAGTTCATTATATGGTTAATAGGTTATATGAAGCTTATTTTTCATAATCATATAAATATTTGGTTAATCACATGCAAATATATAGTTAATTCAGTTTTTTATATGATTAATGAGTCATCATGAATTAACCAAATATTTACACATGATTAACCATATAATGAATTGAATTAACCAAATATTTGTATCGATTAACCAAGGTGTCAACTTTAGGTGTCAATTTTCGGTGTGTAAATATCATTATTCTTTCCAAATTTCCATTTCACGTGCAACGGTGCAAGATATGGTAGCCAAAGATGTCTTGCACAGCCAAACGACATTTCTATGACATTTAATTAATTAATAGAGGAGACTATTGACTTTGAAGTTACTTATTCACACTTATTTTTAATCGATCACAGTTTCGTAAAATAAAAATTTAAAATAGTAATTAATTAACAGCATCATCTGGTGTGTTAGTGCCTGACTGACTTAGCATTTTAATTAGAAGAATGATAACGAATGTCCTTAGGACTTTTATTAATAAATTAAGAATATAAAGATTTTATGAGGATTTGATGTATTTAATATTTGAAAAATTGATATGCTTATTTTTTCAACAAAATTTTGCTTTTTTGTTCCTTAACGAGTGTTCTTAATGCATTCGTTAATTAGCATGACCTTTTTAGGCTTTAGCTATTATTCACCGCACCGCTAATACCATTTAACTGGCCTTGAAACGCGGGTTTAGAATAATTTAAAACACAGGGAGACTTAGCGTGTGTTTGGATGAGCATTTGATAAATGTGATTTTGAATTGAGTTGATTTTATAGAATTGATTTTAATATAATTGAGTTTGAAGTGAAGTGATTTATGTTTAGATTATTTTATTTTAAAAGAAAGTTTGATATAAAACTTTGTAATTTTTCAATCCAGAAGCAGAAACTACTCCAAGCTGCTTCTGCTAGAATTGATTGTGGACTCCAAAATTGCTTCCGCATCCAAGAGCCAAACATCTTTTAAAAATGGTCAAACTCAAGTTTAACCATTATAAAAGTGAGTTTGTTTGTTTCCACCATAAAACCAAAAATGCACTTAATAGTTTTAGTGTGTTACCTACCCTCCATACTTTTATTTTCATTATTCAAAAAAACAAAAAAGAATTTATATTGATACATTAACGAGTGTTCAGTATTGTTTATTCATACATTAAATACTTTTATTTCTTATATAAGTAGTTTGAGTTTTAATTAAATATATAATATTATTCATACTCAAAACCCCATTATCATAAAAGGGGGGGAAGACACCAACATTTGTTGGTATGAGTCCGACCCTAGTTGGATTAGAGAACCGAATAAACGATTTGATCATGCAAAATCGATTAAATCATCGTAAAACAGATTAAAACGACATAAAAATTGGTTAAACTGACATAAAAACCGGTTTTCAGAAATCACCTGGTTCATTCTTTCACTTTTTTAAAAAAAAGAAAAAGAAAGAAACATACTCTTGGTCCAGTTTGTTTTGGGTTGAAGACTTCGGTCCATAATTCACCTGGGATGTAGCACCTCTTATCTATATATTATAACTAGTATATGGACCCGTGCAATTAGGGATGGCAATGGGTAGGGTACTATAGTACCCGTCCCCATACCCGCGTTTAAAAAATTTACCCGTACCCGTACCCGTATCCTCGTGGGTAGTAACCTCAGTACCCTTACCCGTACCCTCTGGGTACCTAAGTACCCGCACCCGCACCCATTACCCACACTTTAACAAAGAAAAATAAATAAATAACAAAATGATCATAACTTCATTTGAAAATCATCCAACAATATTTCAAATGTATTCATCAAACATTACAAAGCAGCATATTATACCAAATAAAAATATGTAAAATATCCAAAACAAATAAATAACAATAAGTCTCCAAAACAATTAATTCATCAAGTTGTAATTCCTGAGCTGATGTTGCCGATGTTCTCCAAAACCTGTTAAATAAAAAACATACATTATATTAGTTATACATTGTAAACTTATAAAGCAATAATTAGTAACAAATTGTTAGATTATCTTACCTCATCTTCTGAATCAGAGTCTTGAAAAGACTGCAAACGTTTGTCTTTCATATGTAAATATTGCTTTGGTCCAGTTATACCAATAGAAACTAGAACAAAAAACAAAAAACAAAATTAATGGTTAGACCAAACACAAATTTCATTAAACAAAGATATTAATGCAACATTTATTACCTTCCTTGTCATGCTTTATCCAGCTTTGTGCACACATAAGCGCCTCCAAAGTATTCTCATGAAGCCTAGAACGATGAGGAGTCAACAATCTACCTCCTGTGCTAAAAGCAGATTCAGAAGCAACAGAAGAAATTGGGATGGCCAAAATATCCTTAGCAATCTTTTGCAATGTAGGAAACTTGATCCCATTTGTTTTCCACCATCCAAGTATATCAAATGTAGCACTCCTAGGTAATACCTTCTCTTCCAAATATTGATCCAACTCAGACTTTGATTGTATGTCAATGGTTTCATTGACAAAGGAATCATAACCACTGAGAAAATTATTACAAGCAAGATTATCCAAATTTGAATCCTTATCATTTAACTTTTCAGTTGAACTTTCAACCATCCCATTAATCTTAGCTTGATAATCTTCAAACAATGAGCAGCATAATTTCTTGATATTGTTAATTTCAACTGAAGATGCATATCCATAAAGCAAAGGAAAGAAGTACTCCAACAACTTCAATTTATATCTTGGATCCAAAACAATAGCAATTCCCATAATTCCATGAATAACAGACCAATATTTCTCAAACTTGCCATTCATTTTTGAAGCAATATTTCGAATAGCCTCAATTGAGCAAGTCTCCCATTGCTTCAAAGAGAGCTTTATTTCACAAACCAAAGGGAAGAATATGTTTGTTGTGGGATATTGTGTACCTGAAAACATCTCAGTTACACGATTAAAGACTTCCAACCTACAACAAAATTTCTTTTGCAATTTCCCACTGACTTGTTGTAGGCAAACAGTTATACAAAGGCTCTCTTGTTTTCAGGCGAGTAAAAACATCTTTATAAGACAATGCAACAACAAGCATTTGATAAGTAGAATTCCATCTAGTTTTGCAATCAAGAATAAGTTTCTTTGTGATTGAAACTTTTATTTGACGTGCTGCTTCCCTAAAACTTTGTTCTCTCTTAGGTGTAGCTGTCCAAAAAGCAACACTATTCCTAACCTTCTCTATGCCATCTCCAAGAACACTCAAACCATCTTGAGCAATTAAATTTAGAATATGTGCACAACACCTCATGTGAAATAATTGGCCATCAAGCATAAGAGTAGAACAATCAAGTTCGTTTAACAACATACCAACAAGAGAGTCATTTGTGCTACAGTTATCCAAAGTGATGGTTGACAACTTTCTATCAATATTCCAATCTATCATGCATGCAAAATAATTTATTAGATATTAATACAATGCAAAGTACTATATGTATATGATAAAGTTCAAAAATATCATACCTTAATATGCGACTTTGCATATCCCAGTCATCATTAATATAGTGAGCTGTAATGGCCATATACCCTTTCTTTTGGTTACTAGCTGTCCACATGTCTGTTGTTAAAGCAATCTTACTCCCGATCTTTTCCAAGAGTCCCATAGTCTTCACCTTTTCATTTTCATAGATTTTGATAATATCATTTTTTATCGTGTTTCGATTAGGAACCTTGAACAAAGGTTGAAGACCTTCAGAATATGCTCTGAACCCCAGATGGTCCACCATTGAAAGTGGATACTCGTGAACTATTATCATACAAGCAAGGTCTTTTCTTGATTTCTCGGGATCAAAGTGATAGTTACTCAAATAAGTAGATGACCCACTCAAATAAGTAGATGACCCATCTACCTTCTTCTGTTCTCTCAACAAGATCGATTGTCTTATATCCCGATATGGCCGCCTTTTACAAGTCTCATAATGTTTATGCAAATGATGTGTTCCATCGGATCTTCTACCACACATATGCTTGTTGCAATAATTGCATATAGCTTTTTCTTCACCATTAATTATTTTTTTCTTGAAGTGGTTCCAAACAACAGATATCTTTCTTTTTTTGCCATCATCAGACAACTCTATAGCATTAGCATCATCAACAGAAACAGGAACGGGATCTGTTGGAGTTTCAGATCGATCTTTTTCAGAACTACCCACATTACCACTAGGAACACTTTGAGGTTGTGTGGGAGATGAGCTACTCTCAGATTCCTTTGATTGAATCAATCCATCTGTGTTTTCCATCTAATAAAAATAAAAAATAAAAAAAACAGCAAAGCAAGATGAACAAACTGAACACACTGCACACAGCAAAGCAAGTTGAACACACTGAACACAGTCACGCAAAAGGCACAAAACATATACCAAATCATATAAAATATACCAAATCATATATCGATTTCTCCAGATGCATCATCAAAATAACCATCTTAGTATAGAAAATAACTATACAGATTACTAAAAATGAAAAAAAAAGGCACAAAAAATAGCCCCAAATATGCAATCAGCACCTTAGATCGGTGGAGTTGTGGTGCGTCGCCGCCTCTGTTCGGTGGAGTCGTGGTGCGTCGCCGCCTCTGTTTGGTGCGTCACCGCCTCTGTCCGGTGCGTCGCCGCCTCTGTTCGGTGGAGATCGGTTAAGGTCGTGATGCGCCGCCACTAATGGAACGTCGCCGCTGATGGAACGCCGAACAGAGGAAGGGTTGAACAGAGATGAAGCTGAGGTCGAACGCCGTCGCTGAACCGAGAACTGAAGAAGGGTCGAACGGCGATGAAGGGACGGGGCTGGACTCCAAGTCTCCAACGTTGATGAACCGAAGAACTGCTCAGATTGAGAAGAAATGGTCAGATGGAGTCATGGAGAAGAAATGCAACGAAGGCCGAAGGGTAGAGGGCAGACGTGAGACGGCTGTGTGAGTGAGACAGTGAAGTGAGTGAACTAGGTTTAGTTTCTAATTTTGAGCAAATGTCATATATAATTATATGTATTAATATGTATTAATATAAATAAATAAATATAAAAATATATATATATATATATATATATATATATATATATATATATGCGGGTATGGGGCGGGGTGGGTACCAAGGTACCCGTACCCGTACCCGCCCCCATACCCTCTCAGATTTGCGGGTAATTACCCGTACCCATACCCGTACCCATAAAGCGGGTTTTTACCCTACCCACGGCGGGTATTTTTTGCGGGTACCTGGCGGGTAGGGTCCGAATTGCCATCCCTACGTGCAATACACGGGGAACATGCTAATTTTTATGTTTTGTGGTTTAAAATTTTTTGTCAGAAATTATATACAAAAAATTGTTAAAAAAATATTTTATCTGAACCATCGATAATAAAGTGTAATAAATATTAATTTAATAATTATTATTGATATTATAATTATAATATAAATAATGACTCTTAAGTATAAATAGTAAGCATATATCATCCGTCTACTACACAATCTTAGTATTAAAAATATAATTTAAAAAATAATACATGTATAAAGAATATATAAAAAAAAGCATAATATTTGAAAATAGACATGCCTACCAAAAAAAAAAATAGACATTAATGTTTTATTGTGAATTTTTTTAAGGCAAAATTATAAATTAACACTAACCAATTTTTTACCTTAGTATCGCACTTCTTGAATATTTAATAGTAAATAGATATTTTTAAAGCAACAACTGAATTTTAAGCTGATTAATCATTTCTCAGTGTAATTCATTTAAACACTAATACTAAATATGACTTAATGATCTTCGCAATGATATGAATTTTTTTAAATTTTTTTATCTATTATATTATGATTTTTCTTCTATCTTAATTTTTTTTTTGATTGGATTGTCCTCTTTTTCCGTGCAAGTTAGTCATTTTTCTAAAATATATTTATCTATTATATTAATTTTTCTCCTCTCTTAAAAATCTATTTGATTTATTTCTTCTATTTTCCCCATGCAAATTAATCATTTCTAGAAAACATATTTATTTATCATATTAGTCTTATTCTTTTCCCTGGAAGATCTACTTCATTTATTTATTCTCTTTACACAGGGCAAGTTGATAATATTTTTGAAAATATATTGTCTATCATATTGTTTTTTATTCTCTTTTAAAAATCTATTAGATTCATTTCTCCCCTTTTTGCTGTGCAAATTAACTATTTTTAGACGTAATTACTAATTAGGAAGTTTTAATGTCAGGTATGAATGTAACAAAAACAAATTATGAAAGATTACCACATGTTATAATTAGAAAGTTTTAAAGCAAGTAAGCATGTAAAAAAAAAAAAACTCACCAAAAAAGAAGAAAAAAAGTGTATAAGAATTGATAAAATAAAAAATAAATTAAAAGAACAGAAAAGGAGAGAAGAGACACAAAAATCATATCAATGAGAGAAGAGTTTAGAAGTTGAGGCACGAAACTCACCAATGATTTGATATGAATTGGTTAATAACATCCTTTTAAAGGTGTATATATTTTTGCAATTGATTTGCTTTGATTAATGATATTCAATTGAATTATTTTAAATTAATAATTGTTTTGATTATTGCCATTTAAAAATTTATATTGATTGACGATATTCAATGCCTTCCACGAAATTTTAGGTGAGTTTTAATGTTTGATTGATTCATTCATCAGTATTGATTTTAATTGATTACATATTCAATTTTAATTATGCATCTTATGTTAATATCCAATTAATTGGAAGGTGATAATTGTATTAATTGTTAAGATTTTAGATTTTATAATTTATTAATCATTTTTTTAATTTTTTTAATAGCTAAAATTCCATGAATTGTCTTAGATTCAAGGAGAGCGCGACACCTAAGCGAAAAAAGGAGGGAATGCTTGTGGTTATGCCACATGTGAATGGTGAAGGCTCCTATGAGTGACACTTGGAAGTTGCCACTTTGAGAATATTCGCAAATGTATAATATATATAGATATATAGATATATAGATATATAGATATTTAGATTTAGATTTAGATTTTTAGAAAAATATATTTATTTATCACATTATTTTTATTCTTCTCTCTTGAACATCCATTTGATTTATTTCTCTCTTTTTTCAGTGTAAGTTAACAATTTTTAGAAAATATAATCATCTTTCATATTATTTTTCTTCTTCTCTCTTGAAAATCTATTTGATTTATTTATTCTCCTTTCCTGGGCAAGTTAACAATTTTTAACAGATATATTTATCTATCATGTTATTTTCCTATTTTCTTTTCCCTTATGAGAAGCCCATATTCTCGTATCTTGCATCGGATGTTATGTTTATTTGGGTTTTTTGAAAGGATGTTTATTTGGTTAATAATATATATTTTTTTTTAAATTATAAAATTTTGATTTGTCTTCGTTATTATTATTAAATGAAGTTTTTTCATACAAAATATAAAATATTATTAAATTTAATTAACCAATCACTAAATTAAAATAAAAATAATAATTTTAAGTTTTGAAACTATTTTATATTATAATGTAGGATATATCTCACTTTTTTTGAATGATAAGACAAATCTTCTAAATATAGTTTGTTAAATCAATTACATCTAATTTTGTATCATGTAATTAATTATATATTAATTAGGTAAAAGGAAATTCTAATTTGCTTTGATAAAAGAAAATCTTCAATAAATTAATTGTGTAAGATTATAGTAATAAAAAATAATTTTAATAATAATGAAAGTATTAAAATAATGAATTAAAAAATGTAATGAAATCTATAATACAGTGCACTTTTTCAAAGTAATTCATAAGTAAGCATGCTTTCATGTAAAATATTAATCCTCTATTTTAAACGTACTTAGGAAGTTTTAATGTCAGGTATGAATGTAACAAAAACAAATTATGAAAGATTACCACATGTTATAATTAGAAAGTTTTAAAGCAAGTAAGCATGTAAAAAAAAAAAAACTCACCTTTAATCGAAAGGCTAAGATAATAGCTGCAACGAAGGGGAAAAAAAGAAGAAAAAAAGTGTATAAGAATTGATAAAATAAAAAATAAATTAAAAGAACTGAAAAGGAGAGAAGAGACACAAAAATCATACCAATGAGAGAAGAGTTTAGAAGTTGAGGCACGAAACTCACCAATGATTTGATATGAATTGGTTAATAACATCCTTTTAAAGGTGTATATATTTTT
Source organism: Echinosophora koreensis (assembly GCA_035048595.1). NCBI lineage: Eukaryota > Viridiplantae > Streptophyta > Magnoliopsida > Fabales > Fabaceae > Echinosophora > Echinosophora koreensis. The sequence goes on along the minus strand of JAPCYP010000019.1, from coordinate 2,969,669 downwards.
GCAATTGATTTACTTTGATTAATGATATTCAATTGAATTATTTTAAATTAATAATTGTTTTGATTATTGCCATTTTAAAATTTATATTATTTGATGATATTCAATGCCTTCCACGAAATTTTAGGTGAGTTTTAATGTTTGATTGATTCATTCATCAGTATTGATTTTAATTGATTACATATTCAATTTTAATTATGCATCTTATGTTAATATCCAATTAATTGGAAGGTGATAATTGTTTTTAGATTTTAGATTTTATAATTTATTAATCATTTTTTTAATTTTTTTTAATAGCTAAAACTCCATGAATTGTCTTAGATTCAAGGAGAGCGCGACACCTAAGCGAAAAAAAGGAGGGAATGCTTGTGGTTATGCCACATGTGAATGGTGAAGGCTCCTATGAGTGACACTTGGAAGTTGCCACTTTGAGAATATTCGCAAATGTATAATAACTAGTATGTGAGCCCGTGCCATGCACGGGGAATATTCAAATTTTTTTAGGATTCCATTTTCAAATATGTAATTCTTGATTTTACGTTTTATGGTTTAAAATTTTTTGTGAGGTAATATATATCAAAAATTGTCAAAAATTTATTTTGAACATACTATCATTTTTCTTCTCTCTTATAAATATATTTGATTTATTTCTAATATTTTCTCGTGCATTTTAATCATTTTTAGAAAATATATTTATTTATCATGTTATTTTTCTCTTATCTCTTGAAAATCTATTTGATTTATGTATCTATTTTCTCGTGCAAGCTAACCATTTTTTAGAAAAATATATGTATCTTTTGTCCAAAAAAAGAAGAAGATATGTATCTCTATCATAATATTTTTATTTTTCTCTCTTGAAAATCTATTTGATTTATTTCTTCTCTTTATCATGTGCAAGTTAATAATTTTTATAAAATATATTTATATATTATATTACTTTTTTATTCTCTCTATAAAATTTGTTTGATTTATTTCTCATATTTTTCCCGTGTTAGTTTGCTATTTAAGAAAATATAAATGTCTATCATATTATTTTTCTTCATCTCTCTTTAAAATCTATTTGATTTATTTCATCTGTTTGTCTGGTGCAAGTTAATCATTTTTAGAAAATATATTTATTTATCATATTATTTATTTTATTATATCTTAAAATTATATTTTAATTTTTTCTCCTCTTTTCCCGTTCAACATAATTATCTTTAGAAAATATATTTATCTATCATATTATTTTTTATTCCTTCTTGAAAATCTATTTGAGTTAATTCTACTCTTCCCAATGCAAGTGAACCATTTTTAGAAAATATATTTATTTATCATATTATTATTTTTCTTCTTTCTTAAAATCTATTTGATATATTTTTTTTGATATGCAACTTAACCATTTTTTGAAAACATACTCATCTCACATATTATTTCTTTCTTCTCTTTTTACTTATAAGAAGTACATTTTCCCATGCCTTGCATCGGATGCAATGCATATTGGTTTAAAAGTGTAATTTTTTATATTTTTAAATTCGAAAATATTTACCTGCATTCTTAGTATTTTTCTATATAAAATATCAAATATTATTAAATTTAATCACCTAATCATGAAATTAAAAGAAAATAAATAATTTTTAAGTTTTGAAGCTATACTATTATATAATGTAAGACATATCAAACTGATAAGACAAACCTTCTAAATATAGTTTATTAAATCAATTATATCTAAGTAAAAATTAATTCAATTTTTCTATCATGGATTTAATTATATATTAATTTGGTAAAAGAAATTTCAAAGTTGCTTGATAAATTAAAATCTTCGGTAAATTAATTAGGTGAGAACATAATAATAAAAAATAATTAAAATAATAATGAAAGTATTAAGATAATGAATTACAAAAAAGTAATGAAATGAAATTATTATACAATACAATTTTCTTAGGGATTCATATATAAACATGCTTTCACCTAAAATATCAGTTATCTGTTTTAAATGTATTTTTCTCCATGTGCTTTCATAGAAAATAGAAAGAATTAATGATTTTATTGCATACTTGAGTAACTTTTCAAAATCATATAAGAATTAGTGATTTGATTGCATATAATTTTTAGTGTATGTTATAATTAAAAAAAAGTTTTTATAGCAATTATGAATGTTACAAAAACAAATTATGAAAATTTGCCACATGTTATAATATGATAGTTTTAAAGCAAGTAAGAATACAAAAAAAACTTAAAAAAAAAACGTAAAAAGAAAAGAAAAAACAAATTATGATTGCATTAAAAGATTGATATTCTTGTAAAAAAAAAAAAAGATTGATATATGATTGCATCTAATTAATCATAATTCTAACACGCGAAAAATAAGAAAATTTTGTTGATTTCGTGATTCAACATTTATTATAAAGATATTAGGAGATATTGGCTGATATATTAGTCCATCCCTTGAATGATATTTAGATCATTTATTGATTTTCTGATTTGCTGATTATATTGATGTTAGAAATACTGATTTTTATTTGCTTGGAATGTCTATATTTGCTGATTTGTTGGTTATATCGATATAATAGAAATATTTGATGTTATTATTAATCTTTGTATACTGATTTTAAAGATATGTTCCAAATTTTGGCAAAAATATTCGAAATTCGAAATTCTTTCTTTCAATATCAAGCCAATATTAGCAAGATTTTATGATTATTTTCTTTAGTCATTAGAATTGGTCGGCTATTGATTTTATTACCTAAAGAATTCATTTTTTAATTAATTTATGCCAAATTCAAGTGGCCTATTGAATGATATAAATAGCATTATAATTAGACATATTTTGGTCTTAATTAGTCATTAAATAGAATTCGATTTTATTTTTTTATAATTGGAACTCGATTTGTTTATTGCATTAGATTGGAATAATGCTAAATTTTGGTCTTCATTAGTCATTATAAAAGCATAAACTCTTCGGATAATCAAATAAATTTACTTTAAACAAAATAGAATTGAAAACTAAATATTGAATATCATTCTAAGCAGGAAAATACAAATACATGAAATTCCAATATAATGACTAAGATTAACTCCTGTGCATTACAAAGACATTAAACTTTAGCAAGAGATCGCCATTGTTGGTGAGTTTTTTTACACAATAGGACTTTTCCCCGTCAGATAGTGAAAGCCCAGTTACCTTCAAAGAGGAATGTTTCATCTATCAATTTAGAAATTTTGGCTGGAACTAAATTTGTAATCTCGATACGAAATATTTAAAAACACGTCAAAAAATTTGAACAATGTTAATTTCTGAACAAACAAAAAATCTATAAAATAAATAAAGAAGATATAATAAGTTGTAACACTTTCGATAAAAGTATAGATATGAGTCATGAATGAGTGCATAGTCACAGACACAAGAATTATACCAACAACATTCATGGTCAACATTCAACTTTGCCTATTACGATGAAGTTGGATTCCTGAAGAGAAAAAAACTGTTGATTAGCATCAAACTCTATGTTAATTCCTATAACAATAGATTATTTGAGTCACCTTTTTGCAATATTTTAATTCCACAGTGCCACATGTTGGAGTGCCTATTAGAATCTCTGTAGCCCGAGCTTCTCCAAAAACAATTCCCAATCATTGTTGCCATGCGAAAGAACAAATGTAAATAAAAAAAAAATCTGCTACACATCTTAACAAAGAGGGGGAAACTGGATTAGGTTATGGCAAATGAAAACAAGTGTGCTGCTTGTGATTTGATTCAAATATATTTATAGCAGTCAAGATTTTAAAAAAAAAATCAGATTTGATTCAGTGGTGATTTGATCTCAAAAAATCCAATTAAATTAATGGCTGATATGTCCAGCATATCAAAATAATGTTGATAGTGGTAATAAGTAAAAAATCAAAATCAAAATATGATTCATATAGCAGGTAATTAATGAGCCGAAATTTTGTGCGCTGTGAGAATGACACGTGTACTGTTTCACTTGAGACTCTCTGATTGATCGCCACGTGTAAAAACTTGCTATATGTAGAAACCTGAATCATTCTACTTTGTATATATTATAGATTATAGATATAGATATATAGATATAGATATAGATTAAATCAGTTAGAATGTCGCTATAGTACCTGGCTACAGTAACTTTTCTTTTTTCTTTTAAAAAAAAATCATCTATACTATAGAATATGCATTACGAATTTTTTTATTTATTTACTTCCAATATTTTTTTTTATCTTAATTTGTAATTAGTAAAATCATGGGCTTCCTTCCTTTTTTTTAATACCTATTTTTTAAATAGGAAATCTTTCCCACATTCAATAAGCATATTCACTTTTATCTATTTTATCCTTTAAATTATATTATAAACATTTTTTTATATTGCTTTAATTTGTCGGATAGATAACAGGTTATAAATCTATAACGCTTGCTCCAATTTAGAAGCTTAAGACTTTAAGGTGAAAGATGTTTATATAATTTATAGTTACAATAGTTTTGATTGATCTATGTGAATTTATATAGTCTCACTTAAGATTTTGCTTACTAAACCCACATGTAACTACAAAGCCGCCCCCAGAGCAAGTGAGGCATAAAGCAAATTTTGAGTGAGACTTTTTTATTTTAAGTGAGACAGTCTACTTTAATCAAATTTTGTTTTACGTTGGGCATTTTTATTAGCATGTGTGGTCTTTTTGTTTTATAAAAACTATGAGTAAAATTAATTTTTTTGTTGTTGGTCCTAAAGCGAGGGCTTTATTACCTTCACCCTTCGGCCGGCCATGTGTAACCATTTGTGCAATTATGAATACTTAAATATTGTCACTACAATATTGGTAGCTTCTGTTAATCTTTTTGTCTTTTATCTTTTCAATGTTAAGAAACTCAAAAGAATGATCTCCCTAATTCTCATTTCTGAGTAAGAGAGGAAGTACTCTTTTGCCATAATGTGATTTCTGTGTAAAAGTATGTTTCTTTTATAGAGTGTTGAATTCGGATGAGGATATGAAATCCTATTTTAGTGTATAAAATGCTTAATTTTGTTATCAATAAAGAAGGCACTTTATATATATATATATATATATATATATATATATATATATATATATATATATATATATATATATATCATTTTGTTTTATTCCCGAATATCCATCGCAAAATGATTCTTCATGCTTTTAAATACTAAAAAAATAATTTACACTAACATTAAATACTTAACTTTGTCATACCCGTGCTTGGCACGGGTCTATGAGCTAGTATGTTATAGTTAATGAAGTTCAATATTATTGAACTTATAACAATTGGTTATTGAATATTGAATTGAATAATTTGAACTTGACATGGAAAGTTGAAACCTTACATTTTTCTTTGGTTCGAGAAGAGGCTTATAATATGCCTTACATGCGGAGAGGGTGAGAGGGAAGAAAGAAATGAGAAAGGGTCAAAGCACATTGTAGAAGTTTGAACCGGCGTACTCGCAATTCATGTAATGCAACTTAACCAACTGGAAAGAGAAAAAAAAAAATGCTCCAAGGATTTTGTGCCTCAAAAGCATACATAATGTTTGGTAAAAAAAAAAGCATACATAATGATAAAAGGAGCTTCCCTCTAGAAAAAGTAACGTTTCCTCTCTCAACGATATTTTTTGAATTTTTTTCCCTCACCTCTTTAAAAATAATGTTTCCCCAGTAAATAGAAAATGCAACTCCTCCTGAAACCTTTTTTTTTTTTATAAATAGATTTTTTTTTAACACGTCCAACTAAACAAAATTAAAAATGTCATAAATGTTTTTTTAACAAAATTATCTTTCTTTGATAAAAAATATAAACAAATGGAGTCCTGCCTTTTTTATTCACAGGACTTGTCCGATTTGTACTTTGCACGATGGCAAAGTATTCTATATATGTTAAAGAAATCCTTCCTTGCTTGTTGTGAGATCTAAAGTCAAGAAATGTATTTAAATTTGGATAAAATTGACATTTGTTTATGTCTTTTGTTCATATAATTACATTTATAAATTGAATTTAATTGGTACGCGTTGTTAGTCTAGGGACTTTTTTTAACCAATTAAGTGGTTGAGTGTAAGTGGTTAACGTACTGCTACTTGAGGACGAATCGTTTGGACTCTGCCCGAGTTCGATCATTGGGTATGAAACAACCCTTGGCCAGACTTTATTAACCGTGTGGTCGACTCGGAGATTAGTCACATAGCAGGTCCAAAAGATCTAAGCCGTTGGATACTTCGTGTAACACCCCGGTTTTTACGATTTTTCAATATCGGTAAAATATATCTATTTATATTATTTTTATTGGAATGATAATTATTTGGACATTAATTTTTAATTATTTGATGACGCTTAATCTTGAGTAATTTTATTTACTCATTTAAAATTATTTTATTGAGTGTGTTATCACTGACTTATTTCAGTATATGCACGTTTACTAGACAATAATGTTATGTTATTGTCACTATTAGTATTTGTTTAGAAAAATATTTTAAATGATATGATTGAGAGAAAATTATTTTCATATTTCACTCTATTTATTTTTAGATTTGAAAATAAATTGGTTTGACATTAATCGGAGATTAAATGTTGGACTGTGGATTTTCTTAGTTGATCAACTCAACTATCAATCTTTACTCTAATTCAAATTTTGAAAGTATATATTTGTCACCCTTTATTTTTAGATTCAAAAACTAAAAACGTGTTTATTTTTAGACTTAATAATTATCACTCATTTTGTACCTACTCACTAAGAAAATGACATTACCCCTTATATCTCCCTCTCTCCCTCGACATTTCTCTCTCCCCCCACTCTTTTCTTTCTTCCTTCCCTGCTACCTTCTTCCTCCTACTCACCTCATCTCTTCCCCTCTTCACTTCATCAACCACCCTCCATCGCCCTAAGCGCGCCGCCGCCCCTGGCACCGTCTGGCCGCCGCTCAACGTGGGGGACGACGCCAGCATCGCGTCTGCCGCCCCAGCTTATCGCTCCGCCTCTCCCCGCCACCGTCACACCGCATGAACGGAGCTCCGCCGCGGTAAGCTCCAGCCGCCGTTCTTTTATGGTGGTTTCCACCTTCTTTGTCACTTAAACCTCCCTTTTCTTCTCCCTTGATGCTAGTTTCTTTTTGTTTTGGTTTGAGTTGTTACAGTGATGAGCCACCACCACTGCCGCCGTGTCTAGGCCGTCAGCCGCCGTGTCGTTGGCCTTACAACCACCATGTCCTCTTTCCTTGTCATCTTGGGTGAGTCTTCATCATAACCTCTCCTAGATGAAAATCCCCAATTTGATTTTGAGAACCCTAACCCTAAGATTTTGAATTCAGTTTCAAAGTGTGAAAATAACACTTGTTTAATGCAATTGGGACTGTAAATTAGTGCTTTATTAAGTTAATTTTATTATCCTTTGATCAGATGATTTTTCCCCAAATTATGTTTATGAACCCTAAAGTCCCAATCTGATTTTAATTGAAATTAGTTATGTTTTTGAAATTAAGTGTTTTAAATCAACTTAGAGTAAGCCTTTAGTGATGAATGATCGATTGTTAAATTTGTCTGATTGTTGAAACTACTTTGACTCCCTCTCTGGGATGTTGTTGTGGCTGTGGTTATTTGGGGGAAACAGATTCTATGTTCTTCGGGAGTGGATAGGAGCTGTTTAGAGGAAACTGAAACGTCGAGTTGGGGTTTGAACTTGAGCAGTTTCGTGGTGAGAGGAGCTGATTGTTGAATGTCAAGGAGAGGATCCTTTCTGGTCTTCAAAGGTAAAGGGAGTAAGCCTGAGGAGTTCCCAGTAGTTATGTATTTAATATTATGAACTGTTTGGGATGTTTTTATAATATGTTGATTTACTGTGGAACACCTATATATATATATATATATATGTTGTTGTTGTCTGTGTTGTTGAATTATTGAGTCTGGTTGAAACATGAAGTTAGTCATGGCTTATGAACAAAAAACTTTACTTTACTAAAAACGTATGAACACAGAAAAACTGAAAAGTGATTTTTTTGGCTTTCTTCGGAAAGTGGAAAAGAGATGAAAACAGAAAGGACCTAGTTTTACCGTGCCGAGATTCGGGCCAGATCTGGATTGCCGAAAAATCGGGCTAGATTCGGATTGCCGAGAAGCCGGGCTAGAGTTCCTATTTTTTTTAAAAGAGAAAAAGGGAAAGGACCTAGATTGCCGAGCTATAAACCCGGGCTGGATTCGGATGGCCGAGGCGTCGGGCTGGATTCGGAGTGCCGGTAAAGCCGGGCTAGTGTTCCTACTACGAAGAACCTAGATTTCCGAGACGTCGGACTAGTGTTCGTTTGGGAAAGAGAATTAAAAGTCTTTGATAATATCTTTGAAACTCTAAGTTGATATTAAAAGATAAAATGTCAATTGAAATATATTTCTGGCAGACGTGCCATCGAGCTATAGTTTCACACGGGGTGAACTGACAAATTTGATAGTTACGGACCAAAAGCATGTTCTTGAGCTTTTGGGTCTTTAGGGACATTCGGGCTCGAACTCCACGTAATGCTTGGGGCTTTGCAACCTCTTGTTGTGGAAATCGATTACCCTGCACGAATGTACTCAATAGGGAACTATCCAAATATTATTTAGGTGAGATGCGATACCCTAGAACAATTGGGGATCGGACCCAAGAGAGGCCGACCCAACGTGAAAAAATTGTGTTATAGGCATTATCGCGATCCTATCATGCTCGAAGAAGGGAACTTAGGATCTCTGGAGATTGTGTTAGAAAGTGGGTATTGAAGTGTTAATAGAAAACTTACAAATAAAGTCTTTAATCTGAACAATCTGATGATGTGAACATTATTATATGTATGAGTTTTTACTTTGACAATTTTAATGTTGTTTATGATGTTAAATATATGACTGCTAGACTAAAACTCATATATTGGTAACTCACCTTTGCATTATTTCTGTTTGGTTCCTTTTGTGGTATCTTGTTGCATGTACAGATGGTGTAGATGGGTTCTTTGCCCCAGTCGAAGGGATTGATCCCGACTTTTGAAGAAAGTTGATTTACTGGAATAACCGTGGAGTCTTTTTCCAGTAAGAGTCTCATAGTACGACCAGCTTAGGTTATTAAGTAAATTTTATTTGGAGAAGGTCATAGTTATATGTATTATGACTCTGAGAGTCTTTATTGGATTACTGTTATGTGTAGGATGTTTGTGGCTCATAGAGCCTTTTCTTTTGGGATGAAAATATAAATATTTTAGCAGGTGTTTTTATTTTGGGGATGTTGGAATTACAGAGGAGACTCTGTCGAAAATTTTGTAAACATTCTAAATCTTTATTTTAAGTATGTTCTAAAATTGTGGAGTGATCTACTTAAGATTTTCTTTGGGTCGTGTGCTTTTGCGAAAAATCAATATATGTGATTTTACTCTTGTGACGTGTGTATCTCTTTTCCCGAAATGTTTAGAAAGAAAATTTTTACACCCGAGGTTTTCTAACTTAAATTAAATAAATTTTCCGAAAGCAAACCAGCATTTCTTTTATTTATTATCCATGTTTTAAGAAATTGAGTTAGTCATGTAATGCCAAGGGGGGTGTTACACTTCGAGGGTTCACTCGATCTCAATGACTAATTAGGGTGAGTACCAAACCAAAAGTTTAAAGACTTTTTATATGTCAACAAATTATAAATTATCAAATCATTAAAATGTTTCATTTCTACTATAATTATCTTAAAATTTACACAAATGATAATTTATAATTGAATGACAGTATAAAAAAAATTTAGTTTATCAATATTAAACTTTGACGAATTTGAAATTTTTATCACATAATTTTTTTAAGAAAAATAAAATCAAATTATTTGTGATTTGGTCAAAATTGAATATTATTATTATTATTATTATTATTTCCGCCTTTATCTTAACTCACTTTAAGATAGTGTTTGGTTGGAAGGGTTTGGAGGGGAGGGGTTCAGGAGATCGCAAAAAGGAATCACAACTGAATAAAGACAAGGAAAACAACGTGGTTTAAAAAAGCAGTAAATGATGTTAATAAAAAAAAGCAGTAAATGATGTTAATAATTAATAGGCTTAATTGTAATTTTGGTCATCGAGATATCACAATTGTGTGATTTTAGTCATTTTGCTTTCAATTGCGTCAATTAAGTCCCCAAGTATTACCATCGTGCAATTTTGATCCCGAGATTCCAACTGCGCCAATTAAATCTCTCACGTATCACGATTGTGCAATTTTGGTCCCCTAAATATCATAATCGTGCAATTTTTAACGCCAGTAGACTACATGGCACACGTGAAACTGATTTGGGATTGATCTTTAAAAATGCTCTTTGCATAGAAACATTGAATCCCTATACTCACGTGATGTACATGTGACCATTAAAGTGTGTGAGGTGTTAAAAATGCCACATGAGAATGTAATGTAAGCTGGCAAGTTGACCTCATTAGGTGTCAAATCTGTCTCACGTGTGTCACGTAGGCTACTGGTGTTACAAATTGCACAATCGTGATATTTTGGGACAAAAATTGCATAATTGTGATACCTGGTTGCCCCATTGGAGTAATTGGAACCTGAATGACTAAAATTGTAATACTTAGGCGACCCTATTGTTGCAGTTGAAACCAGAGAGACCAAAATTGCATATTTGTAATATCATGGGGACCAAAAATACAATTAACCGTAATTAATAATTATCATTTCACCGTATTTTTCCAAACACCATTTTTCACATATTTCCCCACATCAACATATTTTGCCACATCATCCTTTCATATCACTACATTTCCCCACATCACCAAATGCGCCCTAGAGTTTTCAGTTGCAACAGCTTCAAATAGTTATTCCCCATACGGCTTTTGTTTCTTAATTTAGACATTGTAATTTTAGATACTAGAGAAAATACTGCAGGTGAGTAAATTCATTTGAGGTCCCCTACTCCCCTATATAGCTTCCAAGAGCCGATGTCGTGATTTACGAGATCTTACATTTTTGTATGGTAAGGAGCATTCTTAATAGGGACAATCTCAGGCCACTAAAGTCTACTCCCTCCTGTGTCTCTATTGTGTCTCTATTACAAGCAAAAATTAAATGGGACACATATATTAAGATAGTTAGTTGATCTCATTTAAAAGAATTATTGGGAATAAAAAATTAAGTTTGTTATCTAAATTACTCTTCCTCTTATTTATTAAGCTTGTGTTATTGAGAATAAAAGGAGTCATTGGAAAACAAAATTTGTATTAAATGAAGGATATTTTGAGAATAACTTCATTAAATGAGAAGAAAGTAGTTGAAATTTGCTTATATTTTGGACCAAATAATTTGATAATTTTTGCTTACATTGTGGACCGGAGGGAGTACTTATTAAGCTTATGTTAACATGCAGTAATTAACCGCATGCCATCGCAATTTTATGTTGATGCCTCCTTGATTCCTTTCCACATCCTAAAGACGGCATTTGTGCTGTGGAATATTCTGCAAACCTGTTTTGCCCTTAAAGCTTATGTTAAAGGGCGGCTTCTACCGTGAGCAACCTCGGCATATCGCTCACGTGAGCAACTTATTATAACCGTTAGATTATGAGGGTCTACCGATATTAACATACACCGTCAACATCGTAGTTTTTCTTTCATTCTCTGCCTCTCACACCCGATACTCTCTCACTCTGGCAGCCTTCCTCTTCCGGCGACTCCGTCTTCCACCTCCTGAGGAACCATTCGATTGTAATAACCAGAAAAATCATGCTTTAACAGATCTGACGAAGGTTCAATCTTTAACTGTGGGAACAGAAAAAAGGTTCCATCTTTACAATCGATGAAGAAGGTTAGTGACAAGATTTGTAACACTGGGGTCGCAGACCAAAAGGTGGTGGTGATGGGGGTTGGGGGCCGCAGATCTGTAACATTTCGTGGTGGGGATGGGGGTCGGGAGGCGGTGGGTTGGGGTGGCGGTGGGTTGGGTTGGGTTGGGGTGGTGGAGGGGTTTCTGTTTCGTCAGCGAAGGTGAGGAGTTTTGGGGCTTGGGGCTTCGTGATGTATGGTGGCAGTGGTAGTCTTTTCTGCTCCGGCCGCCGCACCCTCTCCCTCCAATCACCACCATAACACTTTTGTCAACTCTGAAATGTTTAACAATGTTTTAACAAGATTGATGATGGAAGTGGTAGATCTGTGAGGTGCTATGGCTCCTACAACACCAAAGATGCGCGATGGCGAGGACGAGATAGGTGGCGGCGGCATGGACTGAGACAACGGTGATAGTAGGCATCGGCAGGGAGATGAATGCCGCCACGACTCGGCGAAAGGAATCGTCCATGTGGCGGAGGTGGTTGCACACTCCGAACCTGGCGGAGCCGGCGGTGGCTTCCGGCGCCGTCGTGACAGAATGGGTGGGGAGTGGCAATAGAAAGTGAGAGAATGAAATGAAAAAAAGATATGATGTGAACATGTGTACCATAATATGGTGTGACACTATATGATCAACGGTGATCAATAGTCTCTCATGGTGAGAGACATGGTTAGCTATCTCACCCTAGAATTTGCCATGTTAAAGAAGTGGCTTCTTATTCCCAAGCTACCAAGTTTTTCTTGGGGAATGGTGGTGGCTTTTACTTTTCTTTTTGGGTTACAAATGACAAGAGATTGTGCTATGCTTCTTTTAACAAAGTAATCACAAAGTATTAAGTTTAAGAAAATTAAGTAAAGTTGTTGCAGTTTTTTAATAACAAAAATTATTTATATTATTATTGGATTTAACTGTGATGCACCATTAGTGCATAAAGGTTATTTAATTATCAATTAATTATATATTATCATATTATTAAAAAAATAACTTTTATAATAAATATCTTAAAAATCATATAAGTAGTGATGTATAGTGGGTTGATTTGCTTCTAAAGGATAACTCAGACGGAACCGGTTCCTCTCCATTTACTGGAGAGGTCCAGTAGGTGAGAGAGGGACACAGTTAATAAAATAATATTATTTATAAAATAATATTATTTTAATAAATGTCTCTTTCTCTCACATACTGGACCTCTCCAGTAAATGGAGAAGATCCAGTTCCAACTCAGACAGACCCCATTTTGTCAGTGGATAATGAGATCCAAATAGACATGGCACAGGTATTATTGTACGGTATATTATGAGACAGCTCCGAAGGCCTTTCCAAGCAAGAAATCATTGTGTATGTGTTTTGGTTTCATGTTGAAAACCATCACAATTAATTCTATCATATGTCCAATATGATTTTAGTAAAATTAATTGTTGCTATGAAAAGTTAATTTTTTCTTTAGGAATGATTCTGACTAGAAGCTATAAAAAATAGTTTTTAAGTTGAGTTGAAAAATTTATACTAAATTTGATATCAAACTTGCTTTTAAAATAAAAATATCCAAACATAAATCACTTGACTTCAAACTCAATTCATACCAAATCCATTTTATAAAATCAATTACATTAAAAAATATATATATAACTTTTATGAAATGCTCATTAATATTCCCATTTGTAAACAAATTAAAGGATATATGTAAATAAAGTATGCGACGCTCCACGTGTAGGGGGCATCGGTCGGTCCTGCAGCCAATTTTAAGCTGCTATCGCATGTCACAATCAATTTCCCTTTTTTATTTGTATATTGTATATATTGTTTAATATCTTTTTTTTTTTTTGATAAAGTATATAATATCTTTTAAACTTTATCTTTTGCTTTATTGCATGTTAGTCCCCACCCCATCGTCATTCTTGATCAGTCATCGTCAAAGTAGATGACGCTGCGCTGCCAATGCAATGCAGGAGCGGAGCAAGGAGGCCACAAGATTTGGAGGAGTCCAGTTTGACCAATTCAGAAGGGAGCTACCATGGTTTGGAAGTTATGCTGAAGGATCTAAGGATATGTTTCATTTACAAAAAATCAAGGGATTGAACAATATAACAATAATTTTTGTTTTATGTTTGATATGAAAGTGATTATGGAACATGACAAAAAAAGGAGTAAGAAACTAAACAATAATCCAAAATCTTGTCCCTTATCAAACTATGAGACAACTTCTTGTCCCGTAACATACTACTCCCTTCGGTCCATAATATAAGAAACAAAACCATAAAACACACATACTAAGAAAATGTATTGGAATGAGTTGATCGTAATTAATACTCATATAAATTTCAAAAAACACCCCTTCTAATTTCAATTAATATTCTGATGACCTATAATTAATGATAGTAATTAATAAGGGTAATATTGGAAATTAACATTTAATATGTGTGAAAATTGATGCATGTTTCTTATATTTTGGACCAAAAAAAGATCTATTTGTTTCTTATATTGTGGACTGGAGGGAATATAAGCAAAAAATTAATGCAACACACATATTAAGGTGGTTAGTTAATCTCATTTAATTTGGTTAAAAAATTAGATTTTTACCTAAATTACCCTTTATGATAATGAAAAGTTGCTTATGTTGTTGGGAATAAAATGAGTCATTGAAAAACAAAATTTGTATTAAAAGAGGGGTATTATTAGGAATAATGTCTTAAATGAGTCAATGGAAAACAAAATTTGCTTATATATTAGACCAAAAGTTTTGGGATTTTTTTTCTTATAATATAAACTAGAGAGAGTACCTCAAAAGACGGCTTTTTGACCAAACTGGTATCATTTTAGTAACTATTTACCAGTTTGGGGTCCTTTTGAAATAAATTACCAGTTGGGGGTCCTTTTTGACACTGTGGCATTGACAGGGGGAGGCACCACTCTGACTGGCGCCTCCCATTTTTTTTTAAAAAAAACAAAGTAAGTGGTGCCTCTCTGTTTTTTTTTTAATATAAAAAAAAGTAAAGGCGCCACTGGGCGCCTCTGTTTTTTTTTTTTTTTTTTTTAAAAGTAAAGGCGTCGCTGCCAGTGGCGCCTCCTATTTAAATAAAAAAAAAAACAAACACAAACGTAGAGTGTAGTAGAAAATAGTGATTAGGTTGATGAAAGTTGCATTATTTAAAAAATACTTGATGCAAAAAACATGACAGCATGCAAAAACAAAATTGAAGAACCATAAAAAAAAAGTGCCTCACCATAATAATGAATTTTCACTAATGATATTTTCACTAAGAATATTTTCACTATAATTCACTAATGAAGGACGTGGTGCCTGAGGATAAGGAGCTAATGCCATATAAGATTCAGTTTTGCACTGCGGTTGAATCCTAGGCATATATGAGGGTTACAATTCTCAACTATAGTTGTCATGTACGTGATTAGGTTGTTTTGTTCAGTTGCTACTGCCTAGTAGCCTATCAAACGAAGGTTTTGAAGTATATAGTATGTAAATTTTTC
This sequence comes from Echinosophora koreensis, assembly GCA_035048595.1. NCBI lineage: Eukaryota > Viridiplantae > Streptophyta > Magnoliopsida > Fabales > Fabaceae > Echinosophora > Echinosophora koreensis. The sequence continues at coordinate 2,954,362 of JAPCYP010000019.1, read as the reverse complement.
TATAAAAGCCAGTAGCCTACTGTCTTTGAAAGGTGACTTTGTTATGGCTCATATCCAGGATTCACCTCCCTGCTAGTAGCCTGTAGCCTATAGCCTACTGCCTTTTGAAGGGTGACTTTGTTATGTGATTATATCCAGGATTCACCTCCCTGTTAGTATTATTTAATTTTTTTTTTGACTTTTCCCTGTACAGATCCAACTTATTGGAAGACTGCTTCATTGCTTTTAAAAAAAAATAGTAGTATATCACCTAATGAAAAATCTAACTTCTAACATCATCTACAAATATTTTTAGTAAAATAATTATTAATATTTTTGTAATTTAAAAAATGGAAAATGGGAAAAAAAATGAAGAAAAAAATGAACGGTTCATAGTGTTTTTCACCACCGATTTTTGATCAATTTTACTGGTTCTTGACCGGTCTGATTGGTTCTTAACTAGTTCTATACAATTCTAAAATCAATTACTTTTTTTATGAGTAAAATAATAATTAGTAATTATTTAATGATGACTTTTTTTATGAAGAGTAACAATGATGGTAATCACCATTTTATACTCACAAACAACCTAATCACCATTTTCTTCCACAGTCCACGTTTGTTTGTTTGTTTTTTTTTTTTTTAAATAGGAGGCGCCACTCGCAGTGGTGCCTTTACTTTTTTTTTTTTTTTTAAAGAGAGGCGCCACTACCAGTGGCGCCTTTGACTTTTTTTTTTTAAAAAAAAATGGGAGGCGCCAGTTAGAGTGGCGCCTCCCCCTGTCAGTGCCACAGTGTCAAAAAGGACCCCTAACTGATAATTTGTTTCAAAAGGACCCCAAATTGGTAAATAGTTTCTAAAATGACACCAGTTTGGTCAAAAAGCCTCAAAAGACAAAATTAACCCGTCGCTCTCTCTCCCGTGCTCTCTCTCATGTTCCATGTTCCATGTTATATAAATTTATAATATTATTACATTATAATTTATAATATTATATTATATTATATTATATTAAACTATATAATATAAACAGAGTACAGTATAAAAAGTAGTACTGTGACTCAAGCAATTATCATGTGTTATTCTCATTATCATGTACCACATTACGAATCAAACACAGCCTAAAAATATAATTAATCTAAAATTATATAAAAGAATGAGTTTAATTGTTATGCACTGACGGTGTAAGAGCATAACAAAAAAACATTTACTCCCTTCTATATTTTTTTATTTTGACCATTTATTTTATATTTTTGAATCCACTGCCCTCTATAGTCTTCCATGACCGAGGACTCAGTTAGACAACACAATACTCTCTCATTTAGTTTTACCATGTTACCCTTCCGTTTTTTATGTTTTGTAATTAGATCATGTTCTCTCTCTCTACATGTGAGCCCCCCCCCCTATTGGTGGCTCACGTCCCGTACTGTGTGTGTTTATTTTTTTAAAAAAAAAATTAGTTTGTTTCCTATGTATGTGTTACTGGTATTATGACCCATGCAACGCATCGGAAGAGCAAAAATATTCTAAATTTAAATGTAACGTATATGAGATTTGACAGTACAAATAATAAACCTGTCAAAATTAAATATTCATATATAACAATTGAAACAATTAAAGCTGTAATTGATAATTCTGTTATAATTGTGAGTGTTATGTACTGCAATAAATGGTAATAAAATGGCTACTACCAAAAAGGAAATATAGGAATTATAACAATTTCAGGTCATCTGATATAAGTTTTGGATAATCAGATTGATAACATGTTTCTGATAATGTTGTTATGTACCTATAAATCAGCAAAATTAATTAATAGAATAATCTAAGTACAAAATGTTATTAGGTTGATTATATTTTAGTTTTTCATTCCCCCTTCCCTTCCACATGTATGTGTTGTGTATTAGTTTTTTAGTTTGTTTAAGTTTTATTTATTATTTATTTATTTAATTGTTTGTAATTGTTATTATTTTCCTTAAACCCATTGTTAATTGAAATTCAAATAAAAGGAAAATAATTTTTTTATGAAAGGGTTAATTGTGATGCGACATCTTGTTGACCTTGGTCTTTAGGATGTCTGAGTTGTGATAGCTTGGTGATCTTAAGGTCTTTTAAAAAATTAGGTTTAATTGTACTATTGGTCTTCCTACTATTGATCATGTTCAATTTTGATCATTGTGGTTGTCTTTTTCGCAAATCTAGTCCCGTTATTTTCAAATATTGCAAATTCAGTCATTTCATCCAACGTCTGGCAATTTTTCAATGATCAATAGAGAGAAACCGCTGCTTTAAACGCATAGAATCTCTTGTTGAACTTTTGTGGTAAAAGGACGCTTTAGTGGAACTAAAACTGCCCCCACTGACCCAGGGTCCTGGATCCGCTACTGATAGTTATGATATGAATCAAACATTTTAGCTTATGTGGCAAGTTATAATTGATTGATTGTGTAAAAAATCTTTACACTATTAATACATAAAAATTAAATCATAAAAGAATTTGTTGAAAATTTTGAATTTTGAAAGAAACAATTTGTAAAACTTTTAAAGGATATATATGTAAATAAAGTATGCGACGCTCCACGTGTAGGGGGCATCGGTCGGTGGTCCTGCAGCCAATTTTAAGATGTTATTGCATGTCACAATCAATTTCCCTTTTTTATTTGTATATATAATATAATATAATATCTTTTAAACTTTATCTTTTGCTTTATTGCATTAGTCCCCACTCCATCTTCATTCTTGATCGGTCATCGTCAAAGTAGAATACGCTGCGCTGCCAATGCCATGCAGGAGCAAGGAGGCAACAATATTTGGAGGAGTCCAGTTAGACCGATTCAGAAAGGGGTATAAACATCCTATTTGATCTCTGAAATTGTGAACTAATATTAATATGATCCATGAAATTATCGAAATTCCAAATTAGTCCCTGAAATTGTAAAACGGTAATCAACTTAGTCCCTGTGTTGAAATTCGTATGGATTAAGTTGATTTTAAGTTAGCAATGTCAGGGACTTAATTGATATTAAATAAGTAAAATAGTGGCTAACTTATTATTCAGAGACACTTTTAGAATTTTGATAATTTTAATGATCAGGTTGATACTACTTCACAATTTCAGGGAATAAATTGAATATTTACTCAAAAGGGGCGACCATGGTTTGGAAGTTATAAATAGTCTAACTCTAATTTATTAGAAGATAAAAAATGAAGTTAAAAGAATTAATACGTAGAGTAAGTAAAAGCTATTTTAATTAGAGTTGTTTATCAGTTCTTAAAGTTAAGGAATAAGTTTTTAATATGTTGCATCATTAAAACAATTTGATGTAATACTGGTTATTTTTATATCAATCGATTCTTATATAATAACCATAAAAAGAGAAATGAGAAGCTCACAATATTTAACAGCATAATCATAAATAATTTAATATTTTAAATTATCACAATAGTAAATGTAAAAAAAAGATGTGTGATAACTTTTGGATCATTTAATGAACTTTTAAGAGTTTACACCATTAGAGTGTTAAGTTTATTAAAGCAGTTTTATCAACAACAAAAAAAAAGCTTATTAAAGCAGTTATAAAGTAAAAAAAAAAAATGATGATGTGACATGATAGAAGTTATTAAAAGTGAAGTTAAGCAATTTCAATGAATTTCATAATTAGAAATGTTGTAATTTTTTATTATATATATTTGATAATTTAACTCATCTTTATTATTAAAAGGAAGGAAGTGATTGGGGGCATATCTGTAAAATCACTTAAGAATAAGGAAGGGAGTGTTTGTGGGCATATTTATAAAATCACTTCTATATAAAATATAAAATTCCTTTAAAATAAAGTTGTAATTAAGTGTAAGTGTAACATTATCTCTCTCATTCAATACATTTTTTTCCTTCTATTTTTTTCACTCTGAAGTACATTGAATTGATTCAACTGAACAGTTATTTGGAGTTTTTCATACGTTTTTTTTTCTATTTTTTAATCTCTCTCTCTCTCTTCCATTCAATGCGAGTTTTGTGTTTACAATTTCTTGATTAGTGGTTACAATTTCCTTTCAGACTCAAAGATTAACTAGAGCATTGCATAAATAAGGAAGGGAGTGTTTGTGGGCATATTTGTAAAATCACTTCTATATAAAATATAAAATTCCTTTAAAATAAAGTTGTAATTAAGTGTAACATTATCTCTCTCATTCAATACATTTTTTTTCTTCTATTTTTTTTCACTCTGAAGTACATTGAACTGATTCAACTGAACAGTCATTTGGAGTTTTTCATAAGTTTTTTTCTATTTTTTAATCTCTCTCTCTCTCTCTCTGCCATTCAATGCAAGTTTTGTATTTACAATTTCTTGATTAGTGGTTACAATTTCCTTTTAGACTCAAAGAGCGAGAGGAGATAATTGGCTTGGGCATAAGGTAAAGGAGTTTTTATCTCAAGTAATAGGGAGAAGATGGCAAACATGGTTTTGTTATGGACCGTACACTATTCTATCCGCAAGGAGGGGGTCAGCCGGTAGACACTGGCTTCCTACACAATCATGGCTTCGACAACAAGTTTGTGGTTCATGTCTCATGATGTTCCATCCAAAGACGGAATTGTAAGTTTTGAAGAATAAGAATACATTATTATTATTTTTGTGGAAAAAAAAAATTAACACTTTGCTCATCCTTGAATGTTTCAGCCTATTGTTTGGTTGAGAATCTGGGATGGGAGTTTTAGCCCACACTCTAGAAAGGGAAGGACCTTACGCCATTTGTTGATGAGGCCAGGCGAAAACTAAATTCCACGTAGAATGAGGTTCCCCTTTCATTTTAGAATGAGTTTCAGAAATATATGTGCTTGAAAGCAAATTCAACATCTCATGTTTGAAACTTTAGAAGTTGGAGTGTCATAAGAGCATAGCAAGGATTGGAAAATATTTTGTAATTTAGATTAGAGAAAAAGTCACCTACTGAAAATTAACTACAACTATTATTAACAGCTTTAATTGACAAAAGATGAAGGATTTTCTATTTTTTTTAGCCTTACTTTTTTAAACAATTTATTCCTATTTATTATTATAAATTAAAATAGGATCTACTGAGCAGTGTACAACAATAAAGACTAGGGTATATACTTTTTATTCTTAAAAAGACAATAAGTACGTACTTTAAAACAATTTTTCAATCACTTTTTATAGAATATAATATAATTTTTGAATATGTGACACCAAATCCTAAAATAATTTCTCTGGAAACCGACTTGGTAACAATATTGACAAATATTTTGTACGATGATTATGGGGCACATACAAATAAGAAAGAATCAAGTATTGATGGTTTAAGTTGTAATTTGCATTATGAACTTTTATAATGTTTCATGGTTTATGTCAAATCTTTTAGGCGTATTAGGCTTCATGAACTTATGGAAGAATTGAATAAATTATTTAATAATTATTTTATACTACATTTTTCTTTGTTAACTTATAAATACATGTTTTTTTCTTTATATGAATCAATTATAGAATAGATAAGAAACATGAGATTATTTAGATTTGAAATTATTTAGCCACTAACTACATCTGTAATGAAAGTTTACAATTTTATTTATTATTCATTGGTGTTTTTATTGGTCTTCTTTATTGTCTTAATTGGCATTTAGTTTCATGGTAGCAACCTTAGTAAAAACAAAACTGATAATTTATTATTATAATAACAATTAACTATAACTATTATGGGCAATCTTAATTGACAAAATTTGAAGGGTTTTCTAATTTGTTCATGGCATTTAGTTTTATGGTAGCAACCTTAGTAAAAACAAAACTGATAATTTATTATTATAATAACAATTAACTATAACTATTATGGGCAATCTTAATTGACAAAATTTGAAGGGTTTTCTAATTTGTTCATAAATTTTACCATAAGAAATTTTATCGTTCAGAGATGTGTAACTTTTTAAATTATTAAAAAATGATGCATCCTCATATTGTTAAATTAAATATTTAAAATGGTGTAAAAAAAATTTAAATAGATGGATGTCAGGCATCAAGCAGTAATATGACAAAGATTATGGAAGTTAACATAAAAACATTCAATAATGCTTTTGATTGGTCTTCTTTCTTCATCGCCATTTAGTTCCATACTAGCAGCTTCAGTAAAAACAAAATTGATATTCTTTTTTTTTTTGGGTGTAAACTGATAATTTATTTTTATAGCAACAATTAACTATAATTGTTACGGGCAGCCTTAATTGACAAATTTTAAAGGATTTTATAATTTGTTTCTAAATTTCACTATAAAAAATTTAAGATTATAAGAAATTTTACCATTCAAAGATGCGTAACTTATTAAATTATTAAAAATGGTGCATCCTTATGTTTTTTAAGAATTGATTTAAATTTAAATATTCTAGATCATCGCAATGTACTAACAATGCAAAAACCAAAGAATAGATTTTATATTCAATTAATAACTATCCTGAATTTATATTAAATGAAATTAGTACCTATCTTGATTTTATATTCAATTAAATGATTTAATTTTTTATTATAGAATTCATTTTATATTAAATATTTTGTTAACTTTTTTTTAATAATCCTCCCTAAATTACCAATAACTTTTTTAATTAGTAATATTATCTTATTGATAAATATAGCCTCACATCAGAGAAAACAAGCTCGCTCTCTTTTTTGATGACTCTAAAGGGATGGTGCATGATCGTACCACTTTTTGGGTGGTGCAACTTAGATAACATCTAGAACTCATACATAAAACTATTATTCCCTTTTTCATGCTATATTTTCAAACTCAAATTTCAACCAAAGTTGACTTGCCTTTCTTACCAATATGCATTAAACTGATTTGTCTTTTGCTCTTGGCTACACATACACGTGGATATCCAATCTAATCCTGCTGCCTCTAACTTTTTATTCTCCTTTTAATTTTTTTGTCATTTTTATTCTCTTCTTAGAATTATTATATAAATGGATTCAAGGATTGGGCCCAATATAGGAAATGGGCCAACAATATAAACTTCCAAATTTGTTAACTTTTTGGTCTTTTAAATTTTTTTTTCATTTGGGTTGGATGACTTGGATCATGGGCTTAAAGACACTTGCAACCAAAAGAAAATTGGGCCAACAACATGCACAAAGATATTTTTTCAATATTTTTTAATATATTTTCTTTTCAAAAATATTAATTAAAAAGAGAGAATACCCGGACAAAATTAGGTGTTCACATTAATCAATAATAACTCTTTTTTTTTTTGTACTTATTGATACTTTTTGTTGAGTTGCTAATGTTCAATTTGAGGAATATTTATTTATTTATTATTATTATTATTAAAAGGAAGGTGGTGACTGGGATATATCTGTAAAATCACTTGGGTGGTTTGGGAATAAAAAGATAAATTTACTTGGTAATTTATATTTATATCAATAAATATATATTAGCAATAATCTGCAGTGTGCATTTCACCTTCCTTGCCTCTGTCTCTTCATTTTCTTCGATGGTTATTAGAAGTAGAGGAGAAATGATCAGAGCATTTAAAGATAAAAAATAAATAATTTTGATACGAAATAATTTAGTGATTATTTTTAGAGATTTTAAAGAAAAACAAAAGCATATTTATGTTTGTTTACAATTAAAAAAAACATTTTTTTAAATAGTAGTTAGTTATAAAAACTGATTTTTTTTTTCAAAAGCTAAAGAAAGTTGCTTTTCATTTAAACCGTGAAATTGTTTTTTTTTCATTATTTTCAAAAGCAAAGATAAATATACTAAAAAATTTTAAAAATAAATTTTTTTAACAAAATAAACAATAACAAACGCCCTAAAAATCTTTCCGGATACGGAGATAGGAGAAGCTTCTTTCTTCCTCCCTTCACGCCCGTCTCTGTCATTTTTTGGTTTCTGTAATTGGGAGGGAGAGAGAGCCACTAGCTGCGCGGCGCTGCGGAAGAAGGTCTCGGATGCTAGCGGACCAAGGAAGATGTAAGGAACAAGCAATATAACAAGTAACTGGAATACTTCAGTAATTATGAAAGGCAGCAAACTATGATCATTAACCCAAATATTCTCCTGATCACTATCAGTTGTGCCAGGAAGAAGTACAAGGAAAGGTCAAGCTATGAGTCATAAAAGAGAGTACATGAAAGAGGGGCTATTCAGAGAGGAAGAATAAACTAATCACTCAATTCCTATCATATACGTCACTCTCTCTCCCTATTTATATCACAAAGTCCTCATACATTCTGTTAGGAATCTTCCTCCTATTGCTTTTCCTGATTTCTTTTTCCTCATTTGGTGGATCATTTGCCAAGTGTCCGCTGCTACTAACTAATTCACGTGGCACCTGGCTGATGTTGTTATTTGCCTTCCTAACATTACTTCCCCCATTGAAAGAAACCTTGTCCTCAAGGTTTAAGGAAGGAAAGTCTTCCAACAGAGTCTTCCAATTTTCCCAAGTTGCTTCAGCAGGAGACATGTTTTCCCATTGAATCAAGGCTTGTGGAACCTCAATGCCATTCTGTAGTAACACACGAGTGGCCAGCACTTCTTGAGGAACCATGATGGGGCCTTGTGTTGCGGTGAGCAGGGGCAAGGGCATATATTGAGTGTTAGGATCACCCTTGCAAGGTTTAAGGACTGAGATGTGAAACACCGGATGAATAAGAGCAGTGGGAGGAAGTAAGAGCTTATAAGCCACTGTACCAATACGTTCCACAACCGGGAATGGGCCAAAATACCGCAGTCCTAACTTCTGATTTTTGCGCAGAGCTAAGGAATGTTGCCTATATGGCTGCAGCTTCACTAAAACCATGTCTCCAACTTGAAACTCAAGATGACGCCTACCCTTATCCGCATATTTTTTCATGAATTCTTGGGCCTTATGCAGATTTGCCTTGAGTTGAATAAGAGTAGCATCTCGTCGCTGCAGCAATGTATGCAATTCAGGGGGTTCAGTTGCAATAGTAGAGTACCGAATCAAGGATGGAGGCTCCCTTCCATACACGGCCTTGAATGGAGTCATACCGATGCTCTTGTGAAATGAAGTGTTGTACCAAAATTCTGCCCATGACAACCAATTAGACCAAGACTTGGGATTGTCATATGTGAAGCAGCGCAAGTACAGTTCTAAACACTTGTTAAGGGCCTCCGATTGCCCATCCGTTTGAGGATGATAAGCAGAACTCATAGCTAAAGTAGTGCCACTCAAACGAAATAGGTGCTGCCAGAATTTACTGGTGAAGACCTTGTCCCTGTCTGACACAATGGTCTTGGGAAAACCATGTAATTTCACCACATGCTGCATAAAGGTTTCAGCCACTGACATACTTGAAAAGTCAGCTCTCAGAGGAATAAAATGAGCATACTTTGAGAGACGGTCAATAACTACCAAAATCACCGTGAACCCTTTTGAAAGAGGAAGACCAGTAATAAAGTCCATCGCGACATCCTCCCAAATCTGCTCCGGAATGGGCAGCGGTTGCAGCAAACCTGCTGGGCGGATGGTGGCCGATTTAGCTTGTTGACACACCAAGCATTGAGAAACAAAGGCAACAATATCTTTATTCATGTTCGGCCAATAAAATTGGCTAGCAATGCGAGCCTTAGTGCGAGCCACGCCCGAATGACCACCAATTGGAGAGGCATGATATTCATATAAGATCTGCTTGATTAGTTCCTCATTGTTGGGTACCACCAATCTAGAATCCCAATGCAGCAAATTTGGGTAACCGAGTAATGAAGGTCAGGTGGTTTACCTTGCAGACATTGGTCACGAATGGTTGCCAAGAATTTGTCCTCCGCAATGGTTGAACGAATCCGATCCAAGAGTACAGGCTGCGGAACAGAAACAGCCATAAGGAACGACCTGGAAAGCGCATCAGCTACAATATTCTCCCTACCCGGTTTGTATTCAATAGAAAAATCAAACCCCAAAAATTTATATAACCATTGCTGCTGCTCCGGCGTTTGAATCGCTTGCTCTGTGAGGGACTTAAGACTCTTTTGGTCAGTACGAACAACAAATTTGTGGCCCAAGAGATAATGCCGGAATTTTGCCATGGCCTCCGTAATGGCATAAAGCTCACGCACATAAGCTGATTGTTTCTGCATGCGTGGGTTCAGCTTCTTAGAAAAATAAGCAATGGGGTGCTGCCCTTGACTGAGAATAGCCCCAATGCCGGTGCCAGACGCATCGGTCTCCAAAATAAATGGTTGGGAAAAGTTTGGCAAGGCTAAGATTGGGGCCTCTGTAATGGCGACCTTGAGTTTATGGAAGGCCGCAGCAGCGGAGGCTTCCCATCGGAATGCATCCTTTTTAAGTAAAGCAGTTAGCGGATTGGCAATTGTAGCATAGCCCTGAATGAACCGGCGGTAGTACCCCGTGAGGCCCAAAAATCCGCGGAGCTGTTTAAGAGAAGTAGGTTCATGCCAATCCAGAACAGCTTGAATCTTAGAGCGATCCATTTCGACACCACTACCTGAAACTGTATGGCCCAAATAGTCCACTTTTGTCAGCCCGAAGCTGCATTTGGACAAACGGGCAAACAAGGAATGGTGCTGCAACAACAGTAAGACCTCTTCCAAATGTCGTAAATGGGTGTCCCAAGTGGGACTGTAAATCAGAATGTCATAAAAAAAAACCAGAACTGATTTACGCAATAAATGCTTAAATACCTCATTCATAAGGCTCTGGAAGGTGGCTGGGGCATTGGTGAGCCCAAACGGCATCACAAGCCATTCATACAGTCCTTGATGAGTTCGGAAGGCAGTTTTGTGTCGGTCCTCTAGGCGAACCAGGATTTGATGGTAGCCAGATCGCAAATCCAGTTTAGAGAAATAAGAGGCACCAAACAATTCATCCAGTAACTCATCCACAGTTGGAATGGGGAAACTATCTTTGATAGTGATGGCATTCAGGGCCCGGTAATCAGTACAACAACGCCAAGTACCGTCTTTCTTCTTAACAAGTAGGATTGGAGAAGAGAAAAGACTCGTACTGGGCTGGATGATCCCTTCCTCAAGCATTTCAGCTACCATTTTATCAATTAATTCTTTCTGACTGTGAGGGTAGCGATACGGCCTTACTTTGACAGGGTTACTACCCTCCAACAGAGGAATCGAGTGATCTTGAGGCCTATCAGGTGGCAGGCCAGAGGGTTTGGCAAACACTCCCTGATACTTAAGTAGCAGTGCGTACAAATCCGGTGGGGTGGAATCAGCAAGCTCATGTAAGGTTCCAGTGGTGACAGAAGGTTGTTGAAGTTGGAGGGTGAAATAGGCATCAATGGAGTTTGTGGAAGAGAGGCGCTTGATGTGGTGGAACTGGGCAGGACTGGGCGGAGGCGTCTTAACACCATGGAGAGTCACAAAGGCATTACCCAAATAGAACTTGAGTGTCAGAGCGCTGTAGTCAGCAATGTGAGGGCCCAGAGTTGCCAACCAAGCCGCCCCCAACACCAGATCAGCACCAGAAATGGGTAACAAATAGACTGGTAGTTCCAATAGGTGGCCTTGCACACTCACCTTGAGGTTGCGAATGAGACCCTCGGCGGTCAAGGTGTTACCATTTCCGACCAGAACATGGAATCCCGTTGCGGGCTCCACCGGCAACTTGAGGAACTGAGCCACACGGGGCTGGAGAAAATTATCGGAGCTCCCACTGTCCAAAAGGATCTGAACGCTATGCCCCAGAATGGACCCACTGAAACGTAGGGTCGCTGCCCCGTCAGAGCCTTTGAGGGCGTTGAAAGAAAGGTGGTGAGGGGGGTCGAGGTGTGGTTCGGGAATGGCGGTTGGCGGTGAATCTGGAGGGTCAGGAGTGGGTTCATCAGGGCCGTCCTCGGTTTGTAGCAGCAAGTACTGCCGATTGGGACAGCGGTGGGAGGAGGAGAATCGGGCATCACAGTAGAAACAGAGGCCCTTGTCGCGGCGCAACTGCATCTCCGAAGGGGATATGTGGAGGATGGGAAGGGTTTTCGGGGGGAAGGAAGGGTTATGTGGGGTTGATGGCGACGGAGTGTGTGGGGAAGGCGTGGATCGAGTGTGTGGTTGCTGATGAGGCTGGAGGTTACGGTTCGGGGTAGCAGATGAGGTAGGGTAGTGGGTCAAACGGGATTGGGCTTGGTTGAAGTAAGGTTTGGGCTTAGGAAGATATTTTTCTTCAAACAAACGGGCCAAGGAGACTGCCTTTGAGATTGAGAACGGGCTCTGTGCTAAAACATCCCTGCGAATATCAGGCTTAAGCCCACTCAAGAAGCAATCCAACATAGCATCAGAACTGATTCCCTGGACTCTGTTAGCAAGAGCCATGAACGCCGTGTAGTACTCATTAACAGTACCCGACTGAGAAAGCTTGAACAGTGCCGATCTGGGACAGTCAAACGGGGAAGGGCCAAATTCCATTTCCAGAGCACGAGTAAAACCCACCCATGACTGAAAAGGGTGTGTGCGGCTGAGCATTTGGAACCAGGGAACCACCTCTTTCTCCAAGTGCACGGCGGCGATTGTCAACCGTTGTTCATCGGGTGTGTTATAGTAATCAAAAAATTGTTCTGCTCTGAAGATCCATTGCAAAACATCAGTCCCATCAAAACGAGGGAAATCCAATCTAACGTTCCTTACCTGAAACGATGGAGGGTGAGTGGCTGAGTCCGAACCACCAGCAGGGGACGATTTTGTGAATGAAACGAGAGTGGTTTCCAAGCGATCCAAGCGGTGGAGGTCCTCTGTCCGCTGTTGGCCGTATTCCTCGTGGCGTCGCTCCATCAACTCCACCAAGCGCTTAAGATCAGCTTGGACATCTTTCAAACGTGTTGCTTCTGCCATGGTAGGAACGAGAGCACCAAAATGTAAGGAACAAGCAATATAACAAGTAACTGGAATACTTCAGTAATTATGAAAGGCAGCAAACTATGATCATTAACCCAAATATTCTCCTGATCACTATCAGTTGTGCCAGGAAGAAGTACAAGGAAAGGTCAAGCTATGAGTCATAAAAGATAGTACATGAAAGAGGGGCTATTCAGAGAGGAAGAATAAACTAATCACTCAATTCCTATCATATACGTCACTCTCTCTCCCTATTTATATCACAAAGTCCTCATACATTCTGTTAGGAATCTTCCTCCTATTGCTTTTCCTGATTTCTTTTTCCTCATTTGGTGGATCATTTGCCAAGTGTCCGCTGCTACTAACTAATTCACGTGGCACCTGGCTGATGTTGTTATTTGCCTTCCTAACAGAAGAAAAGCGAGTCGCAGCAGATGTGGCGATGGTGGGGAGAGGAAGCGGCCCGTACCAGCAACACACATAGGTAGAAGGAGAAGGAAACCAACACTGACATAGCAACGCAGACACAGACTGCAAAACGCAAGGGAGAAGGAGAAGGCTATACGCACGTGCAGACCATCCCTGCTTATTGAAAAAAAAAAAGGTTGGAATGTTACATTAGGTGTTTTTGGAATCTCATACTATGTACATCCTGGGCATTCTCAATCAGATTACCTGTTGCTCATTACCTATTTTTTGACGCAAATGTTAATGACTTACTTGATAAGTAGTTTCAATGGTCATTTTTTGGTGCTGAACTGATGATGAGTTTCCATACCATTTTGGTGTAGTTTCTAACAAAACAGGTACTTCCGCATTGTGAGAATTTATGTACTTTACAACTTCAGAGAAATTGTATGAATACTCATGTCATGTTTTTCAGTTATTTATATTTTCATATCATACTTGCAGGTAACTAAATTATGCGATTTGGGGATTGACGAGTATGTTTGTTCGTTCGATTGGCTGGGCTAATTTATATTGCTGTTGGAACTAGTAAGGGTAAAGTCCAGGTGAGAGTTTATGTCAATGGAAGAAATGAGATTTACTTTTTTTTTTTGGTAACCCGAAATGAGATTTACTAATCCTTTTATTAACCTGTAACATGTTAATTGTTAACATTTTGATTGGGTCCATTATTTAAATTTTCATATGCAGGTTATTTTTCACATCTTCATGTTTTCCTTTTCAATTAGAAATCAATATTTGGTTAGCTTTGCAACTTTGTTATGAATTTCTTTGTTGACATTTTATATCATTCTTGTGGTACCTATATCAAGTAGCCCTTTTTATTGACAGGATATCTATTGATATCAGAATTTTTCTACATGCAGATCTTTGATCTATTTGATGTTAAGAAGAAAGGAGTCATTGTTTTTTATGACTTTGTTAGATCTCTCAATGCCTTCCACCCAAATACACCACTAGAAGACCAGATAAATTGTAAGCTATTGAATACTCAACTAATTGTAGGTTACACTAGATTTCATATTGTGATTTGGCTATAATATTATATTAGGTTTGAGAACTTTTTGCAGTTTCATTTCGCCTCTATGATTTGGACAATACAGGATTTATAGAGTGGCAAGAGGTGAGGTGGTGATTGTCTATTCATATAACTTGGCATTTGTTTGTTCTAGCAAGTTTTTATGATTTTTGGGATTTTTTTCCTGTTGTTTACTTTTATTCCATGGTTTGTTCTTTGGCCCTCTCCATCCGTCCATCTTTGCTATGTTTACATTTATCAGTAAAATTAAAAGGCTAAATGACATTACATAATGGTGTACCAATCAAAACATTTATTTTGTTAATAGGTACTATAGTATAATTTTATCAAAAAGAGGATGGAAGGTTGAGTTAAATCTTTTGCCATACATATTTTAGTGGACCATATGTTGTGGTAAAGGGTAGTTTTCCTCTTCTTTTTTGTTTTTAATTTAATGAGGAAACCACATTTCTCAATCACGATTGATGAAATAAAATTTAAGTGTACAATCCCACTGGAAAATGCTATTCCTACCTTTTTTTTTTTTTGCTCCTCTAGAAGTTCTGCAATGTTGCGAAGTCTAATTGTTGTCTGTAGCCTGAACAGTCTTTGCTTTGTTCTTTGATGTGACCAGGCTGAAAAACTGGAAATGGTGCAGAGTTGTTTGAGAGGGTATTAAGAAAGAAAAATGCTAATTGAACACAGTTTGCCGACATCAATACGGTGACACCGTATGTGCCGTACTGTGCAACACTATAGCTGTATTGTGTTGTACTGTAGAGGGTTGTTTTTTTTTTTTTAAATTAGTTTTTTTTAAATGTTTTTTTTTATAAATAATTTTTTTGATTAAGTATGTGTAAATATCTGGTGAATCAGGTACAAATATCTGGTGAATTCAGTTCATTATCTGGTGAATGAGTTTTTTTGATAAATAAATTTTTTGGTTAGGTATATGCCAATATCTGGTGAATTCAGTTCATTATCTGGTGAATGAGTTTTTTTGAGAAATAATTTTTTTGGTTAAGTATGTGCAAATATCTGGTTAATTCTGTTTATTATCTGGTTAATGGGTTTTTTGGTTATGTATGTGCAAATATCTGGTTAATCAGATATAAATATCTGGTTAATTTAGTTCATTATTTGGTTAATGAGTTTTTTTAGAAATAAGATTTTTATTTTTTTTTAAAAAGTTAAAAAATTTTTTTAAAAAAAAAGACCTGCTACTATAGCATAAGTGTCCCGTATGTTGTCGATTCCGTGTGTTCAATTATCACACCTCGTTAAGAAAGTACAAAAGTGAAACATTATACTGAGGCACTTAATGATCTCAATGCCGCAATAGAAACAGATCCAAATCTTTAAGAAGCATACTGTTTCGGTGCATCAGTTCTTCCTCAGTTATGCAGGTGTGGTTGATATGCAAGTATTAAACCTTCCCTTCTCATATTCTCCATTTTAGATAGAGCCAAAGGTCATTGGTTGTTGATTTTGAATAACGGCACCTGGGAAGTTATATGTACTCAACAATGAATTTTTATGATAATATACATAAAATAGATTTCAATTTTTATTGTCTATTTATCATTTTATTTTAATTGTTTGCATTTCTTCATTGATAGGTGCATAAACGTTCAAAGCTGCCATCATATATGCTAAAAATCATGATGGAAAGTATGCCAGCCACACCAGATTCAAAGGAAAGCATGTGTGCAACGTATATATGGTTATTGGTGGTCTCCCCATTTTGACATCCACAATCTATAATCTATAATCTATAATCTATAATCTATAATCTATACAAAAGAGAATGTTTACAGGACAAATGTCATTCAATGATAGCATCCACATCAGCAGAATCCTACATGTCGTTTATACCACAAAGCAAGGGGTGACCAGACTGTTATTCAATTTTTATTCAAAAGGAAATACTCTTCTCGCATTTTAAGAACAAACTATCGTGAATTAGCTTGAACAAAATAAGGAATGATTTTTAATATTATATGCAACAACAAAATCATGGTTACAATGATATCATTAACAATACATGCGCCAAATTGATCCTAAAATTTAATGCAATTCTCACATTTTTATATGCAAGCAACATATCAGATAATTTTTTTTTTTTTTTTTTTTGCAAATCTCATGTTTATTAATGCAATTCTATATCAAGCACATTTTTTAAATAAATTAATGCATATCAAATCATATCTTTATTTGACTATTGTCACGTTTTTTAAAATTTAAATTTAAAAATACGTCTTCAAAATCAACAATTCATGATGCCATTGATTAGAATATATTATAATTCATGACGTCAACAATTCAAAATTAACATGCTATGGTTACATTTTCCTTCTCCTTCCTTCATTTCACTCCCCCTATTCCTACCATACTTCACCAAAGACCATTGTGTCTCTCTACCTCTCTGCATCTCTCTCTCCACCAGCGAGGCCACCACTCGCCCCCAACCGGAGAACAAGAAAAAGGTAAGGCTCCCTTCTCTTCTTCATTTCCACCCTCTCAGTTTATTCTCTTAATTTTTCCCTCTTAGGTTCTTCGAAAACCATCTTTGCTCCTGCTTATCTGATTACCTCTCATCTCAAGGAACGACTCTCATCTCTTTGAAGACTATATTTGCTTCATTTTTATCACTGTAAGGTTCTAAAAATTGGAAACCCTTTAATTCTTGCTCTTTTTTATTTTTCCAGAGCACCGTCCCAAAAGTGTCTCTTCTCAATTTTTTGCGAAAAACAAAAGAAGATGATGAGTATAGCAATTGCAAAGATGAATCGGATGACAATGATAATGATAATGAGTCCTTATCTAACAAAGTTGTCGCCCTTCTTCAAGGTTTTTTACTTGGGACTTTATTAAAAAAAATCAATAATAACGTGTTAATCAAAATCAATAATTGAATTTCATGTTGTTTTGGTTGATTTGATTTGGCAGAAGGAAACGATATAGAACCATCGTCATTAAAAGAATGTAAATGGATTTGACTGTAATTTTGTTATTTTAATTGTGTACAAATAAAAATTCAATTTATGTGATTGATTATTAATTTTAAAATATTTAAACGAAAAAGTTAATGTAAATCTTCCCTTCAATTTATTTGACCCTATTCCCTTCAAGTTAATGTTAGGGTTCCCAGCCATCATCTGTTGCACCGTTTCATTAGTAGCTTTCTCAGAATGAGAGAGAAAGTCTTAAACAGGAATAGTGAGAGAGAGTGGTTCTACAAAAGGCGGCATCTCTATGGAAACAACTATGATCCAAGATAAGGTTTTCAAATCAGTGGGAATGATAACGGTGGCAGAAACAAAGAGATGGGTGATATAACCTCATTCTTTTTCACAAATTTCCCAGACAACTTTGGGATGAAGGAAATGAGGTCTGTTTTCAGAAGGTATGGGAATGTGAGTGATGTTTGCATACCCCAAAGGAGGAACAAGCAAAGATGCAGATTTGGATTCGTCAGATTTTTGAATGTCAATAATGCAAACACAATGGAGGACAAACTTTCAACAATTTTAATTGGTGATCAGAAACTGAATATCAATATCCCTAGGTATGACAGAGTTAACCAGAATGAGGCAGAAAGGAGAGCTATTCGGACTGACCAACCAACAAAGGTGAACTTGACAAAAAGAGCCGACTATTATGCCAATGTAGTTACTGGAAGTAGAAACCAAGTGTGGAGTATAGTTCAGAATCAAACAGGGCAACTAAGGAGTGAACATCTCAACAAAAAAAATAACAATAACTGTAATGGGTTAGAATTCCAAATTGCAGAAGAAGAAATGCAATGGCTCAAAGGGAGTTATGTTGGAAAAACAAAAGAAAATCAGGGAGCCTTTAAGGTGCAACATTTTCTGAATGTAGAGGGGTGGACTTCGGTGGTAGCTACTCCATTAGGTGGCGAAACTGTCTTATTAACAGGGGAAGATGAAGAAGTAATAGATGATTTTTTGAAAAAGGCTGAGACAAACTTATCTAAATGGTTTGAATGGGTTAAGCCTTGGAACACAAAAATAGTCTCAAGGGAAAGGAGAGTGTGGTTGAATGTCTCGGGTGTTCCAGCACATGGATGGAAGGAGCAAGTTTTCAGAAGCATTGTTCAGTTGGTTGGAACATATGTTAGGGTAGATGATTCAACAAGAATGAAAAGGAGATTTGATATTGGAAGGGTTCTTTGTAATTTAACTCAACCTGAGGTGGTTAACAAGCTGCTCAGCATTAAGATTAATGGGGAAACTTTTGTCATCAGAGTGTTTGAAGAACCGTTTGCTGAGGATTTTGTTTACATTGATTCGGATCGCAGGTTAGGTAACAATGAAGATAGTTCATCAGATGAATCAGAATTTGTTGATGAAACTTTGGCCACGTTTGATAATGTGCCGGAAACGGTCTTCTCGTCAGACCGCCTGGAGGATGGACAAGAAGATGAATTCCAGCAGCTGGAACATTCAAATTTCGAAAATGTTGGGCTTTTCGATGAGGCAGTGCTAGGAAGGGCTAGGGAGCTACTAAAAGTACAGGATAGAGGGGACATGTTAAGCAAAAGTAGAGGTCAGAGAGGACTCTATCTCTGCTAGCGTCGCATTACAGGGGAAGAGAGGCCAGAAGGTTCTAGATGTTGAGGAAAAGGAAAATGCTGGGCAGGGTTTACACTTATCTTTAAGGGCTGATGTCTTTGGGCTGAAACAACTAAAGCCCAATAATGAAAATAATAAGGAGACTTTGGCTGAGGCAGCAACAAGGAGCGATTATAGTTATGAGCCAATAAATCTTGGGGAGGAAACTTGCAGTTTGGATCAACAAAATGATCTTCATGTCGTAGATGTGGGCCAGGAAGCAAAAGTAGGCCTAAAGCTAAAAGGAATTAAACAAGTATATGGATCTTTGAGGGAGATGGGGCCTGAGGATGCATCTTCTTTTAATTTGTTGGAGGTGGGTAAGAATGAAAAGGTGACTGAAAACGATTTGAAGAAAAAGTTTTCTTCGTTTGGTGGGAGAAAGGCTGATATCGGATCCAAGTGCGTTTATGTTGGTAGGAGGAAAACTGTGAGGATTGCAAGGAGTCCGAAAACGCTAAGCAAGGAAAGCAGTTATAATGAGAACACAACGGTGGACAATGCGATCAGTGTTTTTGTGCGTGACCATTCGAGTTTTAGATCGGATGAAGATTTGGTGGCTTTGAAAAGAGCAGCCATTGCGGAGGGGAAGAAACCTGTGGGCTCACTCGATGTGATTGGTGGTTGTGAACAAGAAAGAACTTCTACTTCATCTTCTGTTGGTCTTTTTAGTAAAAGTTATAGAGCTTTTCTAAGATCTGAAGCATATCAAGGGGCAAACCGCATTTGGGAAATGGGTAAGAATTTAGGTCTGGTGTCAACTCAAAATAAATATGAAATTCTTCAGAAATCGGTGGAAGTGGATAACAGAGTCAGTTAACAAGGCAAGCAGCTAAGTAGGATTGGAGGAAGGGTGATTGTCTGGATAGTTTTTTAAAACTTTCGAGAATTTGTTGGAGTTCTATGTGGGATTTGTCAGCGGTTGATGGGTGTCTTTGGAGATGGTGTGGGGCGTCTTCTCTATTGGTAAATAGTGTTTAGTTTCTGACCATAAAATTAGGATTGCGTAGGGTGCTTTGGTGATGAGGCATGTTCAGTTTGATTCTCCAAATCACTTTTTCTAGGTTTTTGTGGCTGGTTGTTGGCTGTCTTGTTGTTGTGCTTTGGGTGCTAGGGTAGTATCTCACTGTTTTAAGTCTACCAGGATTGCTTTTAGGGTCTTTGTTTTATTTTGCCTGGTGTATGTTTTATTGTTGTGATGTTTGACTGGGTTGCTGCTATAACTTGATTTTAGCAGTCCTCTTTGTACGTTTCTCTGCCAGCTCTCCAATTGGTACCCCTTGTGCTTGTTGGTTTGTTGTGCTGTTCTTTAATATAATATTTGGCTTATAAAAAAAAAAGGCAAGTATGTTTTGCGAAATTCAAAACTGCACTAAGTTGATATTTAACAATGAATCTTCTCAGGCTACATGTGATATATATTTTTATAAGATAATACATAAATGACATTATCATGTATGTATAATATCTATAATATTGTTAATATCGCAGCACTCATTCTACCAATGTATAGTTAAAAATAATATTGTTAACTTGCACAGGAAAAGAGGAGAAATAAATCAAAAAATTGTCAATATTTTTTTTTCATATGATATATTTCTAAAATCGTTAACTTGCCCGAGGAAAAGAGAAGAAAAGAATAAAAAAAGATTTTCGAGAGATGAAAAAATAATATGATAGATAAATATATTTTATAAAAGGGGTTAACTTCAACAGGAAAAGAGGAAAATATATCATAATATTTTCAAGAAATAAGATTTGGTTTTCATATGATAGATAAATATATTTTCTAAAATGTCTAACTTGCATGAGGAAGAGATGAGACATAAATCAATTAGATTTTCAAGAGAGAATAATAATTATAATATGATACATAAATATATTTTCGGCTAAAATACACTTTTGGTCCCTCATCTTATTTTTAGGTTCTATTTTGGTCTCTCATCTTTAAAAAGTTCTATTTTGGTCCCTCAACTATTTGACGTTATACAAAAACACCCTTTCCGTCAGATCTGCTAGAGACTCCATTAGGTCAATCGTCGGAACCGCCGCCATTGCCGGAATCTGGGTTTTAGAGAGAGAAAACCTCATTTTCTCTTTCTCTCTCTTCCTCCCTTCCTTCTTCCTCTCATTCCTTCTTCCTCCTTCTTTCTCTCCCTTTCAATGGGTATTGTCTTTGTCCCACAAATCAAAGAAACACGTTGTGTTCTTTTTGAATCTTGAATTTCAAATTAGGAAGATTCATGGTGACTGCAAGAGGAACACTCTTAACGCTATGGGTATAATTTAAACTAAAAGACTTTGAACAAAGGCCAAAACTCAAAGAGGGTAAGCCAAAAATTTTCTGGGCAGTGCCCATTATGCGCCGAAACCCCAATATTCGAAATGGTGTGGAAGCGAATTGGTAAAAGTGTGGTGAAAATTTGTATGTGGAAACCCAAACAGTGTGGTGACATTTCAAGCAATCTTGTTCTGATTCGTTAAGGAAGAAGGGAGGAAGAGAGCAAGAGAAGGAAGGAGGAAGGGAGGAAGAGAAAGGAGGAGAGAGAAAGAGCAAATGGTAAAATCCAGTTTCCGGCGACTGACCCAACGGAGTCTCTAACAGATCTGACGGAAATGGTGTTTTTGTATAACGTCAAATAGTTGAGGGACCAAAATAGAACTTTTTAAAGATGAGGGACAAAAACATAACTTAAAAATAAGATGAGGGACCAAAAGCATATTTTAGCCTATATTTTCCAAAATAGTTAACTTGCACAAGAAAAATAGGAGAAATAAATCAAATAAATTCTCAAGAGATAAAAATAATAATATGATTGATGAATATATTTTATGCAAATGGTTAACTTTCACAGGAAAAGAGAAGAAATAAATCAAATATACTTTCAAAAGAGAATAAAAAATAATATCATAGGTAAATCTATTTCGTGACAATAATTAAATTGCACGGGGAAATTAGGAGAAATAAATCAAATAGGTTCTTAAGAGAAAAGAAAAATATGATAGGCAAACATACTTTCTAAAAATAGTTAACTTGCACGGGAAAAAGTGAAAAAAAAAATTAAATAGATTTTAAATGGAAAATAATAATAATATAATAGTTAAATATATTTCCTAAAAATGATTAACTTGCTTGAGGAACAAGTTATAAAACGGAAATTATCAAATATGAATTTGTAATAGAATTTCATATTTTTTATATATCTTCAATTGGATTTGATAACATTAACATGACTTTGAGCGAAAACTTTGTTATTAAAATGTTTTCGAGGAATTTTTAAGTTGTTTTTATTTCTGCATAATTCAACCATATGTTTCCTATATTGTTTTCAACTGATTATATTTTTATGTAATGAAATCGTCTTGGATTTTTAAGTATGTTCATGACCAAGAAATGTCGTATGTGCATTAATTTCGTATATCAGATTTTTTATGTTACTCCGATTTATAATATTATTTTATTATTTTATTTCAGTCATTTTTATTTCAAATTTTTTTAATAAAATTCATTTATTTCTATATGATACAATTATATATATTCTATGATGTTTTTAACTAATTATATTTTTATCTAATAAAATATTGTTGGATTTTAAATTTGTTCATCACCAACAAATGTTGCCCATTCGCTCGGGTCAAAACACTATAATTTTCACTTTAAGAGTAATTATCTGGATTATAATATCAACAATAGTTATTAACTTAATATCTGTTACACTCTGTGATCAACGGTTCATACAAAATTAGCTGTAACAGCTTTGGTGTATAAAAATTTAAAAAATATGTAAAAGCAACAATTTCATATTTTTTTATGAAATCCTATAAAATTATCATATTCTCGTGCATAGCACGTGTCCATACAATAGAACTATATACAACTAAGAATAATCTCAAAACAAGAAACCTACACGTGTCAAGCTCTCCTTAAACTCCTCTCCCATGTAGGGATGGCAATGGGTAGGATTTGGGTAGGGTATTATAGTACCCGTCCCCATACATGCATTTGAAAAAAATACCCGTACCCGGACCCATACCCGTGTGGATAGCAATTCTGGTACCCTTACCCGTACCCTCTGGGTACCTAAGTACCTACACCCGCACCCGTTACCCGCACTTTAACTTAAAAAAAATAAATAAATAACATAAAAAACATTATAATTCAATTAAAAAAAATTCAAAGATCTTTCAAATCTACTCATGAAAAATTACAAACCAGAATATTAAACTAAATAAAAATATATAAAACATCCAAAACAAATAAATAGCACAATAAACGTCCAAAACAATAAATTCATGAACTTGTAAGTCAGGAAAGGAAAAAATACTAATGAAACCTAGGTTTAAAACTTTTACATTAATTTTATTATTAAAATTGATATGTAATTTTAATTATATATACCAATATATATTTTTGATAAACATCGAAATTTTAATAACAGGGGACTTGGAGTACCTCAACCCATATATAAAGAAATACCAAGAAGGAGCCAAATGTAAATGGAATACTTATCTAAACTAAGAGTGGTATTTGCTTTACAAATGTTCAACCATCCACAAAACCAAGAGACCAAAGGAAACCCAAAAAATAAACCAGAATACCAAAACCTTCCACCGAAACAAAAGAAAATGATGCCATTCAGCACCGCTGAAAGCCGCTCCAGTAGAAAAGGAAGCCTCTAAAAACCAACCAATGCAACATATGAACCACTATTAATCAAAACAAATCTGTGAACTTGAAAGAATGTAGCCACCACGAGAGCTTCTAAAGTGATAGGAAATAGGAATTAGCCAACAGACTTTGCCACAAACAGTGAGTGAAATATTTCACTCACACCACAATGAATAAGTAGAAACAGAACCAGATAAATAGCATTAGAGCATCACTTCCCAATAGTAGAAGACAACAAACTATATAAATAAATAAATATATAAATACAAGTTATATATATATATATATATATATATGTTTATATTAGTATATACACATACGGGTGCGGGGCGGGGCGGGTACTAGAGTACCCATACCCGCACCCATACCCTCTATTGTTTGCGGGTAATTACCCATACCCGAACCCATACCCATAAAACGGGTATTTACCCTACCCGTTGTGGGTATTTTTTGCTGGTACCCATCGGGTAGGGTCCAAATTGCCATCTCTACTCCCATGTGTCATCATCTAAAGCTTTTCCTCCAAAAAAAGTTTGATGGGTCACAACCTCATGCATTTGACGTTTATAATTATTAGCCTACCATTTTTTAAGAGGCAAAGTTTTGAATTATATATTGTATTTATGAAATATTTTAATTTGCTGATATGAATTTGATGTTACGTTTTAATTTTCCATTTCTAAAAGGGTGTGAATAATAAGTGTTATAAAAGCATATTATCAAATCAAATGCAAATGTTACTGGTTTGAAAATAAATGTAAAGTATCAATTGACACCAGGTGTCAAAGTTTATTTTGACACCAAATCCTATCCATTCATTTTATTTAATCCAAAGGTTTATATCTAATCACTTATAGTGCTCACGTGAGCCGCTACTCCTCTACCACTTCTCTCTCCCTCTTGCTAACGATTACAGCATCACGTTATTGAGATTGATAAACTATTTTTATTAACTGTTTATCCGTTCCTCTTGCTAATAGGGTTTGTTATATCTTGTTTGCGCTTTATGCCCTCAAGATTTTCCAAGGTTTGTGTTTGGAACCTGTACTGTCAGGAGCAAATGGGCTCGGAGTTACCCGGGGCCAGGCCCAATTGCTTAAGTAATCAGCTGAGACAAATGAAGTTTGACCGAGTCAACGAAGGAGAGAGAAAGACTTCGGCACGAGCCACGAAGTGCAGAGTAGTTAACTAGCATTCTAAGATGGGTAGTGGGAGAGGTCGGTTACCCGAGAATTATGGGGAGGGGCCGAAACCGTTTAGAACTCGGCATGTATTATATGGAACGATAGGCAGATGAGAAGGTAGGCTATTCAGTAACTGTAATCTCTATTGAGAGCATTCTTAATACAAAGAGAGTATTCTTGATCGAGATTGTGTGAAAAGTAGCGATATTGTTCTTCGGATTCTCGGTGTTAACATTGCCGGAAATTTGTAGGAACATTTGGCGCCCACCGTGGGGCCAAGGTAAACTGTCCCCGGCCGCATTTTGATAAGTTACTATGGTAGAAACTCGGAGTAACGGAGGAAGAAGTCGGACAACTACCACAGCATCGAGGAATAACGAGCCTCCTCGTCGAGGAATTCCTGAAGCGATCATTACTCTACAGATGATGGAACTAAGACAACAAATAGACCAACTCAGAAGAGAAAATGAAGAATACCGAAGGAATAGGGAGCGTAGCCATGAGAGGTCAGCATCTTCAGGGCACGAGGACAGAGCTCGTAGGAACCGTAACTCTCGCCGTGATGAACGGGAAACAAGCAGTCGTATTGTGAATGAGGGAGTGGAACCGCGGGAGCATCCGTTCATAGACGAAGTCATGGCGACCGCTTTCCCTCCGAATTTTCAGTTCCCGAAGGTGAAACAGTACGATGGGAGTACAGATCCACAAGAACATATCACGGCCTTCAACATCAAAATGATTCCTCTGCAAGCATCTCCAAACTTAAAGTGTCAGGTATTTCCGATCACTCTTGAAGGGGCTGCTTTAATGTGGTACTCTAGACTTCCCCCAAGATCTGTAGTATCATGGGCCGATCTAACCACCAAGTTCAATGTTTACTTCGCCACGAGTCGACGACTTCGAAAAACGTCGGCTTGTCTGGTGAATTTCAGACAAGGAAAACAAGAATCATTAAAGGAATATCTGGATCGCTTCAACGCAGAAGTCATTCAAGTCCCAGATTTGCGAGAGGGTGTAGCCTTTCATGCCTTTACCTCGGGTTTGAAGTCGGGGCCTTTCTCTGACTCCTTAGCCAAAAGAGAAGCCCATGACATCGACGAGATAAGGCAAAGAGCAGCCAAGTATATTAGCATGGAGGAGGTGAGAGAATCTAAGAAGCAGGATAATCAAGACAAATCGGAAAAGAAGGAGAATCAAAGGAACGAGAAGGGGTATACGACTATACGAGAGGTTCGACCAAAAAATGGACCCAAATATAGTGTGTATACACCACTCAATACAACGCGGGCTAAAATCCTTGACGAAGTATATCATGCTGACGTTGTTAATTACCCACCGCAAGGTCGGGTAAATGTTAGAGCTGACAGGAGAAAATATTGTCGTTTTCATAACAATTATGGGCACACCACTGAGGATTGTTGGAATTGGATGGACCAAATAGAAGAATTGATTCAAACTGGAAAGTTAGGAGAATATATCTTGCGTCATCGACAACAACAAGGAGAGCAGGAGGAAGGACGAAACAGAAGCAGAGGAAATTTTTATAGAAGAGAAGAGGAGCCAAACAACCAACGAGAGCACCGAGAAGGTTCGAGAGCCCGAGGTAATGAGGATCATCGGGTCAGAGGAATCATAAACACCATATCTGGAGGATTTGCTGGAGGAGGAGTTACCAGTTCAGCACGCCGTAGACATCTCAGGGCTATCAAGACGGTGAACTCAGTCATTTACAGACCTTCACAGGAAAACTCGCCCATTATTTTTACTGATGATGATTATGTCGGAGTTGACCCAAATCAGGATGACCCGATGGTCATCACTGTAGAAATGGCTAATTTCATGGTCGGGAAAACACTGGTGGACCAGGGAAGTTCCGCAGATATCCTCTATTACTCAACTTTTAAAAAGTTGGGAATCCCGGAAAGCATCATTAAAGACTTCAATATGGCACTGGTGGGATTCGCAGGTGAACAAGCCAATACCAGAGGATATGTGGAGCTATTAACCAAGTTCGGCAATGGATCAACATCCAAAGCTATCATGGTGAAGTATGTGATTGTGGAAGCAAGGACAGCATACAACATAATTTTGGGAAGACCGAGTCTTAATGAATTGGGAGCCATAGTTTCAACGCCTCATTTAACTATGAAGTTTCCAACCGAGCTTGGAGAAATTGTATCTATCAGGGCTGATCAAAAAATTGCTCGACAATGCTATGTCGATAGTTTGAAGGTCAGTGCTGGAGAGAAGAAGTAGGAGGAGAAACCGGAACTCGTTGAACAAAAATCAGTCATCGTGAGCTCGGTGGAGTTAGACCCGAGAACCAACACTGATGATCTTCGCCCGAAACCGGTGGATGAATTAACCAATTTTCAATTGGGGAGAAAGGAGGGTCAGGTAACATACCTAGGGAAGCAATTAGTGTCGGAAGTTGAGAAAGGAATCCGAGAGGTGGTAATGAAGAATGCAGATTTGTTCGCCTGGAGTGCAGCCGATATGCCTGGAATTGATCCAACATTCATTTGTCACAAACTGTCGCTGTACCCCGAAGCAAAACCAGTATCCCAAAGAAAGAGGAAGGTGGGAGAGGAAAGGAGAGAGGTGATAGAGAAAGAGACAACTAAATTGGTGGAAGCTAATTTCATACGAGAGATCAAGTACACTACTTGGCTTTCGAACGTAGTCTTGGTGAAGAAAGCTAATGGAAAATGGCGAATGTGTACAGATTACACCGATTTAAACAAAGCATGTCCGAAAGATTCATATCCACTGCCGAGTATTGATCACTTGGTGGATGGTGCAGCAAGGTTACCAAATACTCAGTCTGTTGGATGCTTACTCGGGGTATAACTAGATTCGGATGTTTGTTCCGGATGAAGACAAAACAGCTTTCATGTCTAATCGGTCAAACTATTGTTATCGGGTTATGCCCTTCGGGTTGAAAAACGCGGGAGCAACTTATCAGAGGTTGATGGACAGAGTCTTTGTGGAGCAGATAGGGAGAAATATGGAGGTGTATGTGGATGATATTATTGTCAAGTCTAGTGAGCCATCTCAACATGTAGCTGATTTGGAAGAGATATTTTCACAACTCAGAAAACACAACATGAGATTGAATCCAGAAAAATGCAACTTTGGAATCACAAGTGGAAAATTTTTGGGATTCATGTTAACCCACAGGGGAATCGAAGCCAATCCGGACAAATGCAAAGCAATCATTGAAATGAGAAGTCCAGCTAATATAAAAGAGGTGCAGAAGTTAGTAGGCAGATTGGCATCACTATCTCGGTTTTTACCCAAGTCAGCAGAAAAGGCTCGCTCTCTATTCAAACTCCTCAAGAAACAAGTGAAGTTTGAATGGAATGCCGAGTGTGAAGAATCTTTCAGAGCTTTCAAAGAGTTTCTCAGTGCCCCGCCCATTTTAAGTAAGCCACAACCGGGCAGAGTATTGTTGTTATATCTCTCGGTCACAGAAACTTCGGTGAGTGTAGTTATAGTCCAGGAGGTCGGCAAACAGCAATACCCTATATATTACATTAGTAGAATTCTGCATGATGTGGAAACTAGATACCAGATGATCGAAAAGCTGGCATTCGCATTGGTCACTGCTGCCCGACGTCTACGACCCTACTTTCAAAGTCATCAAGTAGTAGTCAAGACAGACCATCCTGTCAAGCAGATTTTGAGGAAACCAGAATTGGCAGGGAGGATGATCGCATGGTCGGTGGAACTCTCGGAATTTGGAATACAATATGAACCCAGAGGACCGATGAAGGCACAATGCTTGTCCGATTTTGTGGCCGAGTTGGTTACAATTCAGGAACCCACGTTAGAAAGGTGGACTCTGTACGTTGATGGTGCATCTAATGTGAAGGGAAGTGGTGCAGGGGTAATTCTAGAGGGACCTGGAGACATAGTGTTAGAGCAATATTTGAAATTTGACTTCAAAGCATCAAATAATGAAGCGGAATAAATAATGAAGCGGAATATGAAGCCCTTATCGCTGGTTTGAAGCTAGCCAAGGAGGTAGGAGTAAAGAAGGTTAAATGCAAAAGCGATTCTCAACTAGTAACAGGGCAAATCTCGGGGACATATCAGGCAAAGGAACCACATCTTACCAGGTATTTGTGTAAAGTCAATTCCTTAATTTCTGAATTTGATGATTTTAAAATAGAACACATTCCCCGAGAGAGGAATGCTCGAGCTGATTACTATCAAAATTGGCCAGCACTAAGAAAATAGGTCAACATAGGACCGTCATACAGGAGACAATATATCAGCCGAGTATTGAGCTGACAGAAGAGGTCTCGGTGGTAGTGGAGAAAGACCGAGAGTGGATGGCACCAATTTGGGAATTCATAGTGAATGATGTAATCCCGGAGGATGCAAAGGAAGCTCGTAGGATTCGGAGGCAAGCTAGTTCATATACGCTGAGGTCGGGAGATCTGTATAAATGGTCATTCTCAGGCCCCTTGTTAAAATGCTTGGTTAAAGAAGAATGTGAATATGTGATGGCAGAATTGCATCGAGGTATTTGCGGCATGCACAATGGAGGGAGGACGATGGCAAAGAAGGTTATCCGAGCAAGGTACTTCTGGCCCACGTTGACCGCTGACTGTGTAACATATGTCCGAAACTGTGAAGAATGTAAGAAATACTCTTCCATTAAGCACATCCATGCCGAAGAGCTTCACAACATCTCGGCTGCCTGGCCTTTTGACATATGGGGGATTGATATTGTTGGTCCTTTCCCTGTATCAAAAGGACAGGTCAAGTTTTTGCTCGTGGCTATAGATTATTTCACAAAGTGGATTGAGGCGAAGTCATTAGCGAGAATAACAGCGAATCAGGTTCAGAAGTTCGTGTGGAAGAACATAGTTTGTCGTTTCGGGCTACCAGCCATTATAATCTCAGATAATGGGAAACAGTTCACGGATCAGCACTTTGGAGAATTCTGTGAAAATCTCGGAATTCATAGAAAATTCTCCTCGGTTGAGCACCCGCAAACCAATGGGCAGGTAGAAGCAGCAAATAAGGTCATTTTGAATGGGCTAAAGAAACGGTTAGGGAAGGCAAAAGGATTATGGGCCGAAGAACTACCAAGTATCCTTTGGGCATACCACTGCACACCTCAGTCGTCTACACAAGAAACCCCTTTCAGAATGGTGTATGGCACTGATGCTATGATACCGGTGGAGTTGGGAGAGATATCCCTGAGACGAAAAGACTATGACCCACAGAACAATGTGGAGGGCAGGGTACTAGACCTTGAGTTGGTGGAGGAAGTAAGGGAAACTGCCAGAATTGCTGAGGAAGCTAGTAAGCAAAGAGCTGCACGTAAATATAACTCAATTCTCAGACCAAGAAGCTTTCAGGCCGGAGATTTAGTATTGAGGTACTAGGGAGAAGCTCGAAAAGATTCACATGAAGGAAAGTTAGCTGCCAACTGGGCAGGACCATTTAGGGTGGTGGAGAATTTGAACAATGGTGCATACCGCATACAAGAATTGTCGGGGAAGCCTATTCCGAGAACATGGAATGCTTCTCACCTTAGGTTCTACTTCAGTTAGGCTTTATTTAAAGTGTGTACTCTTTTTCCTAACCTGGCCTTTTTTTTCCCATAAAGGGTTTTTTGGTCAGGAAGGTTTTAATGAGGCACACTGAAGTCATGTATATACGCAGTTTGAAGTTATGTTAATGAATCGGTGAATTCCAGTAACAGTGATGCATATTTGAGTTATACAATATCGTAGGAACCAGAACGATCTTGGAAAACGATCCAAAGCCTTCAGACGAGAACGATCTCGGTAAAAGGCCCCAAACACCTGAAGACGAGAATGATCTCGGTAAAAGGTATTAAAAGTCCTTAAGACGAGAACGATCTCGGTAAAAGGCACCAAAACCTTAAGACGAGAATGATCTCGGTAAAAGGTATTCAAAGTCCTTAAGACGAGAACGATCTCGGTAAAAGGCACCAAAACCTTAAGACGAGAATGATCTCGGTAAAAGGTATTCAAAGTCCTTAAGACGAGAACGATCTCGGTAAAAGGCACCAAAGCCCTTAAGACGAGAATGATCTCGGTAAAAGGCACCAAAGCCCTTAATACGAGAATGATCTCGGTAAAAGGCCTCAGCCTTTAACACAAGAATGATCTCGGTAAGAGGCATTAAGGCCCTTAAGATGAGAATAATCTAGGATGATAAGGGTTAAAAGAAGTCGCGTAGCATAGAAATATCTTTCGTTGCATCAATTTATATCCTATTTTCACACGCACTCAGTAAAAGGGTATAAAAATTATGACGATGACAACATGATTTAAAAATATAATTATGGAGTAAAGGTTGAAAACTGGCTACATTAGATATTATATTAGGCCTGTAGGCATTACAAAATTTAGCCACAAAACTTGGTTCATGCAATGGAAGAAGTAACAGAAGAAAAAGATACTACACTAAGGTAGGGGGACATTATCTCCTACATTTTCTTCAACAGGGGGAGAAGGATGGTTCTCGGTAACATCTTCAGCATCTCTGGCAGAATTGGTTGGACTACTATTAGGCTTATTCTCGGGTTGAGGGGGTACCAGTTGGCCATCCACTATCTCATTCCAGACATAGACAGGTGAAAGATTGATGTTAGGCGCGACAATACGCACTTGTTCGAGCGCATAGTTAAATCCATTTTCATATTGGTCCCCAGCCTCCAGTTTGCAACTCTCCAACTCAGCTTCATGAGCATCTTTCTGCATTTTCATCTCCTCGGTTAGCTTGAGGAGGGAGTTCTTAGATGACTCAAGCTCAACCACCACAGTTTCAACCTTCTTGTCGGTGACTTGTACAGATTCCTGCAGCTTCTGTAACTCGCCCTTGAGTTCAACGTTGGCCTTCTTCATTTGCTGATAGAGTTGAGAGAATGTATCTCTCTCTTTCAGAGAATCCCGAAGTTCTTTCTTGATCTCATCTATCTTCCCGAGGTCCGCGGCAGCTTGTTCAACCTGTCGTTGAGCTTGGATCCTCTCCCTCTTAGTGGACCGAATGAGCTCGGCCAGACGAAGTGCATAGGTCTCGGCAGCTTCATAAGTAGATGCTGCTCCAAATTTATTGAAAGTTTCCAGATCTACAGGGAAGCTCAGTTGTGAGTCAATAAAAGCCCTGGGATTGGTCTCATGATGCCAAAGGGATTGAGAATCGATATTCTGAGTAGTATCGTACCATTTCCTCTTATGACCTCTCTTCTCGGGAACAGGCTTCAGAGTATTGTCTTTGTCAGATGCAGAGAAAAGCGGCTGCTTTCCAGAAGTCTCGGTTACTTTCTCAGTGTTCTCGGTGGATCTCAAACGCTTGAGAGGCGGGGAAGACAGGTTGACATTTGATACTTCAGCTGTGGGACCAGTGGGGTGAGGAGCAAAGCTCGGAGAAACCGAAACGGGTACTCCAGATTTCTTAACCCTCTCCTTCTCTAACTTTAGTTTCCTCATCTCGGCAAAATTCAATTTGGAGCCCATGATACCTGTAAAAATAGTAATTTCTTCAACAAAAAAAAAAAGAAAAAGAAAAGGTACTCTCTTACTTTTCCAACTCTCCTGATGATTCTCGGCAAAGGGTAGTTTCAATAAAGCCTGGCAATCAAGAGGAGCAAGCTTAATGAGAAAGTCAACCTCCTCTTTCTCGCTATAGGTTAACTCATGATAAGTGCTGGCCACACGAAAAGGTGTACGACTCCAATAGAGAGGGTATTTTGGTCGTCCTTCGGAGTTCAGAAAGAAAGCTAGTTCTTCAGTGGAAGACCTAACTTTGAAGAAATCAGTCTTAAAGTGCTTATAGGACGAGTTGTATATGGAGAACAGTCGATTATTTTGACGAGCATGAAGCGATACCCAACGGGCTTTCTTACTAAGTTGGATGGAATAAAAAGAAAAAAAATTTGTCGGCAAACACTTCTATCTGAAACTCGACGCACAGAATCTCGAAAGCTCGGATGAAAGCCCAACTGTTAGGGTGAAGTTGAGTGGGTGCCACGTTCAGTATGGATAACACGTCACTCTGGAGAGCAGAGAATGGTAGTTGAATATTAAGTTCCTTAAAAAAAGTTTTGTAAAGAAAGACAAATGGGAAATCATCCTCGTCTGCTTTGAAACAAACTCGGTCGAAATCCGAGCACGGATAACAGAGAAATTTACTCTCTGATTCTGGGGTGGATAGTTGAATTTCTTTACGTAGTTGGGCAATGGAGTTAGAAGTTTGGTAGCTATAAAAGTAAGCTATTACTCCAAGGTCTACCCACTCGTAACCAGGAACGGACGCAACCGGTGGAGGGGGGAGAATGGTACCACGTCTGGGATGACGAGTGGTGGAATCCACCGAATGTTCATCCGCATGTTCTTCATCAGAAATAGTGTTTTCTATTGAAGATTGGGAAAAAGTTGAGATATGGGAGTCATCATCGATGACAAAGATCTCCGGTGGGTTAGGGGGAAGTATGTTGAGAGCATTGTCGGGATTGTTAGCAGGATCCATGAAGATAGAAGTAAAATGAAGAATAGGTAGGAAAAGCGTACCTGGAAAATGAGAAAGGTTGCAGGAAAATTTTTGGTGAACGCAGAAGAAGAAGATTTGAAAGTTCTGGAAAACAAAAGGAAGACGAAGAGGATGACTTTTGGAGGAAGGGTGAAGGGTTTAAATAGCCAAATAAGGCTACAACGGCTGATTTAGGTTATGAAGATGAAAAGACAGAAGTTGACATAAATGCAGTGCCTTTGGGTAGAGTGAGCAGCAGAAGGTGCTTGGAGACCCGTGCGTAGAAACACTATTAAGTCTCTAAAATGTCTGTGTGCATTTCCATAAGTTTTGATGAAAACTAAACATTGGGTAATGATTTAATTAACCTATTTTGTAGTTGCTAACCTGTCTACTTAGTGTACAGATCAGAAGATTACAAAACTCACCTGTCTGTCTACCTAAGTCTCACCTGTCCGTATAAGCCAAGAAGTCAACCTGTCTGCTGACTAGGATTGTTGACTATGTGCAATGGTTTTACAACCTGTCTCTACTCTTCAACTTGTCTAAGGTTCTTCATTAAAGAACTCGAAGTACAGGAAGCTTTTGCAAGCTGTCCCCTCATGAAGAATACTCTGAGAACTCTCTCACGCTTATCAAGAAACTCAGAAGTGCTCTCTCTCAAGCAACCTAGGAAGTCAGAGATAAACTTCCAGTTAAAGAATGTTTCCAACATGCTTTATTCCCTAGTACTTTTAGTTATTACACAGAAAGGGAAATGTACTCTGCAAAAGTACAAAAGCACTCTGCACAACTCTGAGTTAATCTCTACACGATGCATAAAGCTATTATCCCTCATGTTAGAGTACAACCAACGTCTTCATTGCATTAATGGCTGCCCAGAACGACTATATTGCATTTAATGAAGCTCTGCTTGAAGCCATAGTTGCAAGGAATGTCTCTAACGGATATTAAATGTTTGAAGGCTATAAATACAGAAGTCATTGAAGATGAACAGATCAGAGTTTTACAAAGCATTAAAGAGCCATTACTCTGTTCATTTATTCATTCTGTATTCTTCAATCATTTGAAGTTATTACGCAGACTTTCCTAAGCTTTATATTTAAACCACTCTCTGAGTGTTAGTGAAAGGTCTGTAAGTGTATTTATTACAAACCAAACTCTCAAACAAATCTGAGTGAGCCTGAAGAGGCTAGGTGTGCAAAGAATACTTGTGTTGGAGCCTGAAGAGGCTAGGTGTGCAAAGAATACTTGTGTTGGAGCCTGAGGAGGCTAGGTGTGCAAACAATACTTGGAGTCTGTAACCTGATCAGTTATAGTGGATAAATCTTGGTGCTGCCAAGGACTGGACGTAGCTCTTTGTGTTAAAGAGTGAACCAGGATAAATCTCTGTGTTAATCTCTCTTCCCTTAATCTCTTTAGTTGTTTTAATGATATATATCATCTGCTTTCTAACAAAGGGGTTAAAACTGTTTTTTTGTCAAGTCTGTTTTCTTATCTCTACGTGTGTTGTTTTTCTGAAAAAACTACAACAGACAGGTGACCTGTCTGTGTATCTTTTTACACCCGTCTGTGCTTAGCTTCTGCATGCAAAAAGTTTTTAACTTTATTTTAAATTCTTATAAACACAATTCAACCCCCCTTCTCGTGTTTATAGTTGTCTATTTCAAACACGTGTCATCTTCGTGTATTAAAAGGACAGAACAGCTATAGGTAAGCGTATGCAGAAAGAAAACTTTTGAATTTCTGATATAAAGTATTTTAAAATATTGTATAAAATGTTTTAGTGGAAACCGGACCTTGGGCTCGACCCAATAACCGAGATAATTGCATGTTAGTTTCTGTTGAAGTCACAATAAAGCAGGTACATATCAGCGAAATAAGAAGCAGAGATTGGATGAAAGAAGCTGAGAACAGATACAAGTAAAAGGCAACTTTGTCGGCTATAAAGATGTCTCTCAAAGCTCGTGTGTACTCTTTTTTCCTAACTCGGCCTTTTTCCCGAAAAGGGTTTTTGGCCGAGAAGGTTTTAACGAGGCACTGTTAATCCAAAGACATCGGTAATTCAGCAGCGGAACAGCTCAAATGTGCTGAGTGCTATTTGGAACCCGGGCTAGCACGAAACCGATTCATTTACATACACGTTTTAAAGCTCTTTCGCCTCTTTGAAGCTCATAGCTTGTGGGGCTTATGTACTGTCAAGAGCAAATGGGCTCGGAGTTACCCGGGGCCAGGCCCAATTGCTTAAGTAATCAGCTGAGACAAATGAAGTTTGACCGAGTCAACGAAGGAGAGAGAAAGACTTCGGCACGAGCCACGAAGTGCAGAGTAGTTAACTAGCATTCTAAGATGGGTAGTGGGAGAGGTCGGTTACCCGAGAATTATGGGGAGGGGCAGAAACCGTTTAGAACTCGGCATGTATTATATGGAACGATAGGCAGATGAGAAGGTAGGCTATTCAGTAACTATAATCTCTATTGAGAGCATCCTTAATACAAAGAGAGTATTCTTGATCGAGATTGTGTGAAAAGTAGCGATATTGTTCTTCGGATTCTCGGTGTTAACATTGCCGGAAATTTGTAGGAACAGAACCTTTAACCGCATGGTGTCGAAACTCTGAGAAACATAAGGGATTTTCTGGATTTGAAGTTTATGGTCGAATTAGATCCGAAGTCAGAGCCAATTTTTCTAAAGTTTATTGGTTATGGCATGAAGAACCTTTCTCGAAAGGTCTCATAAAACATGGGAGACAATTAATATATCCACCACAAGTCTAATGGGTTGAAATTTTCAACCAATTGCTACATTAATCGAGGACCTGTGCAGCGGTGCTCATCTCTGGCATTGGAGGATTGAAGAAAGACTGGTGCTACATTCATTAATCTCTGTTTCTCCATGCCTCTTTGCGAAAGTGTGTTTCGAATTTTTCAATATATTTTTTTAAAAATAGATAGAAGAATTTATTTAAAAAAATTGCAATAGGTCCGTGCAAGACATTAGCAAGAAAAAGGGAGAGACTGTGAGAGAGAACGAACTTCCACGATAGGAATGGGTAGGAAATTGTGGGGAAAAAAAATCTCACGTGAGCACTATAAGTGATTAGATATAAACCTTTGGATTAAATAAAATGAATGGATATGGTTTGGTGTCGAAATAAACTTTGATACTAATAAAAATTATCTTAAAAATTAAAATTATAAATATTTAATATATTTAAAATATTAAATTTTTAATAATTATTAAATATATTTAATGAATGAAGATGTTATAATTTTAAGCAAAACAGTCTTGTTATTAAAAAAAAACCTAGATTTGTATCATTAGCAAATTATTCTTCCCTCCATTTTTATTAATAAAATAATTTATAATTTTTATAAAATTCAAGATACTTAAAATTATTCTTCATTAAATATATTATATTTTTTCTCTTCACATTTATGTTTCTTTTAATTATTCTCTCTTCAATAAAGTTGGTTAATTTAAGCCATTAGATCAAACCAAAATCAATGGTTAAAAATTGATGTAAGAGAAAAGTTTGACACCTGGTGTCAACGGATCCTGACTCATATATATATATATATATATATATATATATATATATATATATATATATGCATCAAAACTATTACAAGATACTAACAATTGAACATGTACGTAAAGTATAGATGTTCAGAGAAGAAGTACAATATTAAGATAGTAGAAAAAGAAATGGTTCATGATGATTTATAAATATATTGGGTAAAAAGGATCCGGATTCGCTCCAGCGGCAGGACGCTCCTGCCGCTGCCTCCTCACCGTCGGATCGTCCCAACACATATCCCAACACCTGCTCCCTCCCTCCACACAGCAGCCTCACCATCGGATTTTGCAGGAGGGCGCTGGACGGCACTTGAGCAGGAGCGAATCTGGTCTGGGGTAAAAACCAAATGTTTAATATAAAATGATGCATAGATATTACTTTAAAAATGTTTGTGTTACACGAGAAAATAGGAGAAATTAATAAAAATAATCAGTTTTTTTCATATTATATATAAATATATTTTCTGAAAACTCCTAACTTGCACGGGAAAAAAAGATAAGAAACAGATAAAAAATATTTTAAAGAGAGAAGAAAAAACAATACGAAAGATAAATATGTTTTCTAAAAATAGTTAAATTTTATGGGAAAAGAGATAAATAAATCAAAATTATTTCAAGAAATAAGATTTTTTTCATACATTGGATAATTATATTTTCCAAAAATGGTTAACTTGCATGAATAAAAGAGGAGAAGTAAATCAATTAGATTTTCAAAAGAGAAGGATACTAATAATATGATACATAAATACATTTCCTAAAAATAGTTAACTTGCATATGAAAAAGAGGAGAAATAAATCAAATATATTCTCAACGGGGAAGAAAAAAATTATATGATAAATGGTAACACATTAGGAAACAATTCGAAATAGATTATGATGAAAAATAATGTGATAGATTTTATTTTCTAAAAATATTTAACTTGCACGGGATTAAGAGGAGGAAATAAATTAAACATATTTTCAAATGAGAAGGAAAACTAATAAGATGCAAAATATATTTTATAAAAATAGTTACCTTGCACTGGAAAATAGGAGAAATAAAACAAATATATTTTCAAGAGAGAAATATAACAAAAATAGGATAAATAAATTAAATAGATTTTCAGGTGAGAATAAAAAATTAATATTATATATAAATGTATTTTCTAAAAATAATTAACTCACACCGGCGAAATAGGAGAAATAAATCAAATAGATTTTAAAGAGATAAGAAAAATAATATGATAGATGAAGATATTTTCTAAAAATATTTGGCTTGCATGGGGAAAGAGGAGAAATAAATCAAATGAATTTTCAAGAGAGAATAAAAATAACAGTATGATAGATAAATATTTTTTTAAATGATTAATTTGCAGGATTAAAGGAGAAATAAATCAAGTAGATTTTGAAGATTTAAGAAACTAATACTTGGGGTTTAGTATAAGTTAGTGTTTAAATAAATAACAATGAGGAATGATTAATGAGTTTGAAATGCAGTTGTGCTAACTGAGGTTGGCGTGAGTGGTTAAAGGTCTCTCGCCTCTTAACTAAGATCTCGGGTTTGAGTCTTGGGTATGGAAAAACCTAAGCTGGGAGGGATGCCACCCATCAAGGTGCCGAACAAACTCTCGCTGGATATTAATCCCCGTCTTAGGTTGGCGGTGGGGTACTCCTCGAAGTAGATCGAAAAAATGCAGTTGTTGCTTTGGAAACATATATTTGCTATCATTTTCAGAGAAATATGATACTAGGTAGTGGAAGAAAGAGATTGTTATCTTTTTTATTAATCGCAATATTTTTTATTTTGTATATATACATAATATTTTTGTATTATCATTAAATTATATTTCAAAATAAGCATTTTTTTCCAACATGTGGTTAGTCCAAGTGGTAATGAGCTTGCGGCCCTTAAGCAAGTGGTCAGGGGTTCGATCCCTGTAACACCCCCTTTGGGCATTACTATGTAAATACATACGGAAATAAATTAAAAAGAATTTTGCTGGTTGCTTGCAGAAATTGATCTATTTAGAAATTCCTTATGTGAAAATTAGCAGTACTAAAATATTTTCACGGTTACGTCCTCACTATGACTCTTAAAATGCTCTTTCGCCGTTAAATCATTAAAATAATATTATTTTTTGTTATTATCCATTTTTACCAAACAAATAACTAAGTAATAATATATTACTATTTTCCACTAATTAAAACTCATTATTTCATGAAAAGCTTATTAACGCTTTTAACCTCATAATTAATTGAGTACTGACCACTGTCAAGCTTTCCAATCCACAATCAACATCAAAAATCATTTCATACCAGTAATATAGCAAATAACAATTAATGGCATGCAACAACATATAATCACAATTAAATGCAGATAATTAAATAATTAAAAGCAGATAATTTAAAAGCAAATAATGCTAACTACGAAAAATATTAAATACACTCAGTAAAGAATACAGACCACAAACAAATTACGTACAGCTACCGGAAAAATCCCTCAGGTACTCCCCTTACCTCTTGAAGTTTCTGATTCTTTTCTCGAAGTACTTTTCGATTTGATTCCGGTTTCCTCCACACAACTCAACCAATCGAACAACCAATTAATCCTTCAACAAAACACGACAAATAATTATCAATCAAACAACTAAATACACCTATGCCCCTATATGATAGGTTCAGCCCTAAGGTGTAACACCCTGTTTTTCCTATACTTTCTGTAGTAGTATAAACATATTTAAATGTGTTTATTTTTGGATTAAACTCAGAGGATGATTTTAATTAAACTAAAATCATTTTCTTGTGTTGTTATATCATATGAACTCACGGTAAAAATTTCGGTTGAAAATTCAGACGGAAGTCGGTCTGCATTTTCACTGCCGGTACAAGTTTACTGAGAAAAAAACCTAATTTTGACCCGTGAACGAAACGGTTAATGTTTTTATGATGTTTTGTATGATATTGGTTTTTTCCAAATATTTGAGTTCGGAAATATAATATAATATTTATTCCGGACGAAATATAATCGGGAACTTGAATGTGGTACGAAATGGAGCAGATTAGGGAGCACACAAAAAGAGAAGTGACTTGATGGGAGTTGATGGAAATGGGTTATGACACACTCCAAAAGTGTAATCATCACACTTTTCAAAGTATATCATATTATATTCTAAAAACCTATTTTTCTCTTTCCTCTTCAACCAAACAATGCCTTAAGACCAAGCCTGCTCCCCAAGCTCTTTTCTCCTCCCTGGGGTCGTGGACTTCCTCCCCCTCTATATATACACCTCTCATTTTCACTTCATCACTTTCCTTCTCCAAAACTCCATTAAAACTTCATCTTCTTCCTTTTCTTTCAAAAGTTCAAGCTCTTAAAGCTTTAGTTTTTATTCATCTTTTCTACTTGAGTTCTTCATTAAAGTTCTTCCTTATACTAAGGGTAATGCTCTCATATGAATCTTTTTGCAAGTTTCATCTTTTATTTCTTAGTTTGCTTTATGTGTTCTTTATATGCTTTAAACTTCTAAAATCTCTCTAAAATGGTAGAAAACTCCTTTTGAGTTGAAACCACTTTCTATAGTCTTGTATTAACTTATATTTTCACATACTAATAGTTTGTGTAAAACAAAAATCTCTACCTGTCTCTTCCTATGAAGGCCGAATGCTATACATATGTGGCCTAGGAGGTTTTTGCTTCAACTTTTGGAATATAATCATGTGTTTGAGTTTCTAACTATTCCTTGATCTTAAATCTATAAACCTTGGAAGGTTTGATAGCTTGTGTCCTATGATGGCCGAAAATATGTAGAAGTAGGCCTAGGATACTATGTTTCAACTTTCCAAGTATGATCATGGATTTAGAACTCTTAATACCTTGTGATTCTAAACCTAAGAGTTGTTATCAAACAAAGAATATTTTCCTCACTATCCTATGGAGGCTGAAACTTAAATGTTTTGGGGCTAGGATGTTTAGGAGTTTTCTTTTTCCAAATGATCATGGACTTGAGCTCCATAAGATATTTGGATGCTAAGTCTAAGAGATTGGAAAGTTTAAAGATTTCTAACTTGTTTATTCTATGTTATTAAACCTAGGATGTATTACTTTTAATTTTTCCAAGATGATCATGGACTTGAGCTCCATAAGATATTTGGATGCTAAGTCTAAGAGATTGGAATGTTTAAGTTTCCATTGTTTTCCAAAATGATCATGGACTTGAGCTCCATAAGATATTTGGATGTTAAGCCTAAGAGATTGGAAATTTTAAAGATTTCTAGTCCATAAACTCTATGAAGGCCGAACCTAGAAGGTTATGGACGGATACTTTGTTCTTATTTTCCAAAATGATCATGGTTTTGAGCTCCTTAATACATATGGATGCTAGACCTAAGAGATTGGAAAGTTTAGTGAATGTTAGCCTATTTTACTACCCTTGGCCGAATACCCTAAGTTTATAACTTAGTGGGATTTTAATTCAACTTTGTTAAATGATCATTGTTTATGAACTCCCAATACTTAAGGATCATAAATCCATGAGTTGTATAATTTTCGGGAATCTCTAACCCTAAGAACTAGTCTTGGCCGAACCTATACCTTGTGGTTTAGTATTCTTGATTGATTTTAACTTGTGATTTTGTGTTCATAACCTTAGACTTCTATCGCGGAGAAAGTGAGAACGTTCGTGGTATACCTTTTCAAGCATCTAATCTCGTTACTTTCACGGAAGGTAAAAGGGGATTGCCTAGGGATATTCAATGACTATATGCATGTGTGTATGTGTTTACTTGAGTAATTTGAATATTATTGTGATATGGAGTCAATACTTGAATGACTTGTTTACTTGAACTATTATGATTATTACTTGAAGTTGATTACTACTCGCTTTAAAGTATTGTGAGATATATATATATGCGATGAACTGTCATTAACTGTGATATCATTGTTTGAGGACATATTACTGTTGATTGAAGTTTGAGAAGCCGGACTTGAGTCTGTGCCCAATGGTTATAAGGATTAAAGCCTTGATTAGAACTTTGAAAGTATTGGTTTCATTTATAAAAGTTCCTTGTTTAAAGTGCTTTTTTCAAAAGAATAAGATTCTTGTTTTGGAAAAGAAATGTTGAAGTGATTTTTAAGTCAATAGAAACTACCTTTTTATGATCCAAAGTTTGTACGAGAGAAAACCTTTTTCGAACTATGTGTTTTATGAAGGAAAAACCCCTTTGAAAATATTTGACTTTATTCCATCAAGGATTTAAAAAATAAACGTATTTCCTAAATGTTTTATATAAGGGTTTGTAAAGTAAAAGGATTTTCTCCTAAATGATTTAGAAACGTTCCGGTTACTTGGATAAGTGACCAAGGTTTTGTTTTGGATTTTGATTTTCACTGAGCGAAAAGTAAGCACATGTGAAAGAGAATCTAGTTCGCGAGACATCGCCTCTAGTATTCAGTTATATGCACGTGATCTGGGATCCGTGTCAAGAATTATGGACCCGGGGTCTTAATCGTGATAGTATGGACTAGGAGTCCTAATCTCGGAATGGAGTACTGCGCGTTCTAATTTCATTGTTGTGGACTAGGAGTCCTTATCATGTTGAAATAAAACATGGATAAAATTATAATTGTTTATACGACCACAAACCTTGACTGCGGCATTGGTCTAAGGCGTTGTGATTGAGCACTCGGACTACGCGTCCTGTGTTATTGATTTTCAAGTGATGAAAATTGTGAATAGTCGTTAGCCTTGAGCTTCGACAACGAAAAAAAGTGAACACAAAGAAAAGTCTTGAATAATGAGAAGTCTTTTATTCATATGCATTTCTCCTTAGCAGACGTGCTTGAGTTACCGAATACCCGCTTAAGATGTGGTGTTCGATGATGTATACATCCGAATGGCCATTGATAAGGAATTCGTGATGATGTTGATCCTGGTGCATGAGGTGACGGAGACAACTTGCCAATGCGGCATACGAGCCTGATCAACTCTTTATTTCTTAATGATAAAACGGTGATGATATCTCATGAGATTAAGTTTAGAGCCTGGTGATTGAAGTGTCATGCATTATCTTCACAAAACTGATTGATTCGGGGATGAGACCCATTGATATAATACTTGTTGTCTTACCTATGAATAATGTTTAATTGCTAATATGCCAATGTGTTGTATGTATCATGTATATGGTTGTTGAGTGATATATCTATTGTCGATATCTCACTCTTTCATTTCTACTTGTTTTTCTCTCATCCTTTTTGGTATCGCCGTATGTATATGAGCTCAGATGGATCCCAACATCCCGCTTGTGCCGATGATGTCGAAGACTGAGGTCTTCGAAGACGCGGGGAACGCCGGGGCATGGCAGATTCATCCGGGGGCGACGTCTGCCATATACCACGGATCAATCACTACAACTAATTTGAATGCTGACGGAGACCCGATCCGTAGGAGCCAGACCATGGAGACTAGGAGAGTTGCTCTGCCTCCAACTTGGTACTACCTTCACGCACTACAAGTTAACGGTCTGCTACACGAGCTACCACCTCTGGACGTTGAGGAGGATCCTGAGGAGGACCCTGAGGAGGATCCCGAGGAGGACTTCTATGAGGTCATGGAGGAGGATGAGCCTGAGTAGCACGTCCTGGATCATGACGACGACGATGATTCCGTGGATAAGGGCGGCGACGTCATAGACCCATTACCTGATTTCTCATCTCGTGGGAGCATTTGCGGAGACTCTGCTTGCAGCTAGTGTCAGTGACCAGTTTGGAGTGTTTTGTGGACAGTCTTCCGTCTTCTGACTTTCTAGAGTTACTTTCCCCGTGTTCTCGCTTACTCTCTTTTCAGTTGTATCTTCTAGATTTCTAACTCTGTTGTTAATGGCCATCTTGATTAGGTCCTGGTTTTCTGTACTAAACTCTGAATTCCACTGGGATAGGTATATATATATGATGTTTACATTTCATGTTCTGAGTGTTCATCAATTACCTTTTGTTTTCCCTTTGTCTTTTAAAAAAAAAAACCACCATTTTGAGGCTACTTGCTTATAAAGATAGTATCTTTTACCGAAAGCAACCAGTAATTTAATATCTTTTATTTTATTTTCCGCAACGGGTAACTAAGATGTGGCACCCTGGTTTAGGGTGTCACATAAGGTGTTTGGATGGATAAAAATTTCTAAAATTTCTAAGCTTTTGGATTAGTGATTCTCAATCACTCAAAACCCTAAAACAATGATTAACTTGCAAAGGTTGAAATAAAATACTCCAACCCTTTAAAACCCTAGTTTCGACCATGACACAAAATTTGGGTTATAGATCTCAAAATTTCACATACTTTTATATCCATGACCTTAGAGTAGTGTAGAGTTAAGATAAATTATCATAAATTGAAAAATGAAACAAAATCTTTCAACTCCTCAAGAACATAATTTCGGCCATGAAGAAAATAATGGCTTAGAAGTTTTATTTTGATTAAACAAGCATGGATTCAATACCTGTATGAGCCATAAGATTGAATCAAGCAAGACTTAACCAAAAAGTTTGAACAAAGTTCCTCCCCCCACAAAACTAGGGTTCGGCCTCCTTAAGATAAATAGGCAAGAAATTTTAGTTTAATGCACACTCTTGGATATTGAATATAGAGAGGATAATAAGATCATAGAAATTGGTTTCATGTTCATTGGATTTTTCTATGATTTTCTATGAATTTTCAAAGTTCTAGATCTAAGAATTGAAAGATATGATCATGGCTTCAAAATACAAAAATAATTGAAGAACATGATGATGATTGAGTGAAAGGAGTATGGTATACCTCTTAGAATTGGAAAATGAGCAAGGTTTCAAGCAGTTGTTTCACAAAATAAAGCTATGGAACTTAAGCTTTTTAAGAGAAAATGGAGAAAGCTTGAGGAAGATGATGAAGTGCGCCTTAAATAGAAGTGAAATGGGCTTCAAAAGGTAGGGTTGGGCCGTGGAAATGAGGGGTATAAGGGTCCAAGTCATTAAAATTTAAGGGCAAAAGAGTAATCTTACAAAATGGCATTTTTGTGATATAAAACAACCTTAAGGACAAAATGGTAATTTCCCACAAAACCATCATGACAAACATGTGGTGAGGATTGGTTGAATA
Organism: Echinosophora koreensis; assembly: GCA_035048595.1. Lineage (NCBI taxonomy): Eukaryota > Viridiplantae > Streptophyta > Magnoliopsida > Fabales > Fabaceae > Echinosophora > Echinosophora koreensis. The sequence goes on along the minus strand of JAPCYP010000019.1, from coordinate 2,909,390 downwards.
TATGACTGATTTGTGTCCACAAATTGTGGGGACAAACTTGACGTTTCAATGAAAAGTCAAGGATAAAATGGTCCAAGGGCAAGATGGTCTTTACACTATTTTGAAGAAATATCTAGATTTTTGTTTAAAGGTAATCATGACATGGGTGACTCATCCATATGACTCACTACCCCAGGTGGCACCATGTCTCAGCATCCGATGTCGGGTTTTGTCTCTGCACGTCCGTTCTCGACTCTGTCGATTACCCGATTTAGGGTTTTTACGCCCGAATCAAGTATAAAATCTAATTATTTTGAAAATTTTCAAAATAACCTATTTCGTTGGGAATGAGATATAAAATATATTCATTTCGTTCTCGGGTCAAAATTAGGTTTTCTGTTCAGTAAAATCCTACTGTCAGCAAAAATGCAGACCGAGTTCCATCTGAATTTTCAATCGAAAATTTTACCGTATACTTATATAAAAATAAGTATAATATGAATATGACTTTGGTTTTCCCAAAATCATTTTCTAAGTTTCAGATAAAAATATAAACGTTTATTTATATTTATACCGATCTTAGAAAGCAGAAAAATCGGGGTGTTACAATCCCTAGCTCTTGCATATGGAGAAAACATGGTTGGGAGAGGTCAACTCTTCAATGTTGGTTAATACCTCGAGGGATTAGTCTCCGCAGTTGCATGGAGGATACCTTGGGAGACCAAAAAAATAAGCATCTTTTTCAGAATAACAATATTATTCCTTGAATTTTTTTTTCTCCACATGCAAATATTTTTTATATCTTTCCTTTTTTATTGCATAAGTATTGTCATATTCCATGTGTGTCGCACAAATAACAAGTTAGAGTGCATATTCACAAAACAAAACGTACATACTATTTATACTTAACCGTCATTTTCCTTATTTTAATATCAATAATAATTATTAAGTTAATATTTGTTACACTTTGTGACCAACGGTTAAGGCAAAATAATTTTTTAACAATCTTTGTTATATAAATTCTCAAAAAAAAAAAAACAAATTAAACCAAAAAATGAAATCATCAATTATATATTTTTTTAATAAAATCCTAAAATATAAAATATTTTCCCTGCATGACACGGGTCTATACACTAGTACTTAACAAAGACTCTGCTCTAAATAGGAGTCTTAAAGAATACAGTTGAAGCAATATATTGGCACTCTTCTACACATCCCCTTTTGGAAGCGCGGTTAGCTATGGTGTTTATCTGATGTCCTATTCTTGCAATAAGATTATTAACTTTTAAATATACAGGATAGCAAGGACTAAGGCATTAAAAAAAATATTGAGCGAGGAACTACGTTGCCAAATTGAGGTACTTGCTTATACAATGGTGTATTATTTTGTCATATTGATATGAGAATGATAAATTGCATTTTTGAGTATCATCCTTTAATATAAAGTTTTTGGTAAAACATCCATTAGAGTTTTTTTTTTTTTTTGAATTTCTAGATATTTTATTTTATTTAAATAAAATAAATACATGCTTTGATACAAGGTTGGTCTAAGATATATTACTTTTATGGTTTGAATGGTTTTTTTTTTATACTTATTATGTATTATGTATTATGTATATAATAAGTGGTTAGAGACAATCGTATTTCAACGTGCTAAGAATGTTGAAGACCGCACTTGAAGGTATATGGTATTTATGGAATTGAAGTGGTAATATGGTCAATCTATTCTATGTTTTGACTGCATGTTTTCCGGGTAAACGTGTCTCTGCAAGTCAATCATTCGTAAAAGTATTTTCAGTTTGAAAACAGCCAAAACACAATTACATTATTATTATTATTTTTTGACAAGAAAACACAATTACATTTACTGGTATACATTTAGTACTAATGTAAATATAAAGATTTTATCTCTTTAAATTATCAACTTACCTTTAGTTGTCACTATAGAGTTTATGTGCTTTACATGTTAGTTAAGATGGATTCAAAAATACAATAACCAAATCAAGATTATATGAAGTTTGTTTAGACTGTATTTATATGTATCATAAATATTACTACGATAGCATTCAGTTATATGCTTCAAATAAATAGTCCTTTCAATATTATTTACATTAAATCAAAATATGTTGTTGTATCTCATAATTTTTGCCTTAGTTTTTTAATGTTAATTTTCCATATTTAAATGATTAAATGATATTAGTGTTTCCATGATATAAGTGTTTTCACATTTAGGAGTCCAAAAAAAAAAAAATCATGCGATGTTTTTTCATTTCAAATAATACACATATACTTATTCATTGCTCTTTTATTTTATTATTTTCAAAATTTAAAAATACAACACAAAAAAAATAATCACACATAATACATATGTGTATCGCATAAATTTTAATGATATACGTATTTTCAAATTTAGAATTCCCAAATAAAAAAACAGTTTTTCCATTTCAAATATTACACAAATACTTATTTACTTATTTAGTATTTTATTAAATTGTTAATTTTAATACGTAAAATACAAAATATTATAAAATAATCACATAATATGCCTGCACGATGCACGGGTACAAAATGTAGTAAGTAAGGGATGAAAGAGAGAGCTTAAGATAAATCCTCAGTTGTGGCTTGTGCCAACTGCCAAGTCCCTGTGCCTGTTTTTGCCATAACAAATAACAAATGATATAAAAAAATTGTCCAAGGATAAGGAATTAAGGATAAGTGGCTGACAATGTAATGCTTCAAAGTGCGAGTAAATGTAACGTCGTGCCAAAAGAAATGGTGGTAGTCACATCACTCATCACATAAGAGATGCAATTATGAGCCTTTTGTGTCGCAAGTTAGCGACTTCGAGCGTGACTCGGTGACTGACTTATCTACACTGCTTCTCTTAGGATGTGTTTGGTTAAATGAAGGGAAAAGTAGGGGAGGGAAGGAATTTTAATTAGATATTATGTTTGGTTGAGAGGAGGGAAAGGAAAGAGAGGAGAAATAACAATTTTATGTTTGGTTTAGGAGGGGGAATGGATTTTAAAATAACTTTACTTTCTAACCCTTATAATTATTTATTTAAAATAGACAAGTGGGGATATTTTAATCAATTCACATAAAATATTTTAAAATCTCTCCCTCCCCTTCAAATCCCTCCAATATTGGAGGGAAACCTAAATTGACTTAAGCAGGGATTTTGCTCCCCTCTCCTCCATCCAAAAAATGAAACAAACATGATAGATTGAAAAAGATCCATTCCCTCCCTTCCAAGCATCTCCAACCAAACACTATGTTAATTTTCCAGAAGTAAAGTATGTTTTTCAGCAAAGGATTGTTAAAGCAATGGACCCTACTTATACCGAGGAAAGTAATATCTATCAGGCTTTGCAACGCTCGCTAATAGCTTGTTTGTTAGGAGTGATTCAAAGAGGAAAGAAAGAAATAGAAAAGTGATTATCACTTCCAGTTATTAATCTCATCCACGTATCTTTCTTTTTGTTAGAACCTACTGTAATCAGGACATTTGACTTCTCAATTGATTCATTAAGTATTCACACAAGCTTAATCCTTTGAACCAACTATATGATTAATTACTCGGGTATTTAATCACATTTAAGGTTCTTTTTCCTTCCATTAAGTCAATCTTGTGTTATTGTATTTTACTACTTCTATTCAAGTACTCATTCAAATGATTGTCATTGTTTTAGTGATTTAGATTACCCAACACCTCCACCCACTGCTGGAATCATCACCATTGCACATTCATAGACACTGCCAACCAAAAAACATCATAGACTAAATTGACTTAAATTTTTTTTAAAGAGAATACTCCATCTGATATCTATTATAAGCAAAAAATAAATAAAACTCATATATCCAGGTGGTTAGTTAATCTCATTGAATTTTGTAAAAAATTAAGTTTGTTAACTAAATTACCCTTTATCTAAAACTTCAATCTTCATTAAATGAGTCATTGGAGTTTGCATTAAATAAAGGGTATTTTGATAATAATTTCATTAAATGAGTTATTGGAAAACAAAATTTGCTTATATATTGGACCACAAACGTTGGGACCTTTTTACTTATAATAGAGACCGGAGGGAGTACTAATTAGTGTCAGGCACTGTTTAAAGAATAAAATAAATTTATTGAAAAATTATGTGTTCAAAGTTTTGAGAAGTTTAGGGTCTGTTTGCTTTATTTTCAGTTTTCATTTTTCATTTTTTGTTTTTAGAAATAATAATAAAAATGCCATATTGTTTTCATTCTATTTCCTGTTTTCAAAAATTTGAACCGGAAGAACTGAAAACTACTTTTTCCTATACAAATCTTTGAAAAATTAAATAGAATGAAAATAAGTTGGCAGTTTCGTAATTATTTTTTAAAACAGGAAACTGGAAATAAGCAAAGAGGTCCTTAATTTTTTTTTTTAATGGAAAAAATGTGTTCTTTAACCAAGTGACCGAGGTTCAAATCACAACTTTTGCATATGGAGCGAATTTCGACTGGGAGGAGGTTTTCCACCTTCAGGTGCCATTCACTCCCACTCAGGAGATTAGTCTCCGCTTTCGACGGGGGATACTCTTGTTCGAGGACCAAAAAAGAATTTTATTTTTTAATAAAAACTTGCTTTAATAGATCTATAAGAGTAGTGAATAGCAAGATAATTTTTTTAAACTCAATCCTTAGTTTATCTGTCTAAGTAGTTAATTAAGTCTTTCTAGAAGACTAAGACTAATTTGTTTAATACATAATAAACCGGGGAAAAAAAAATCAACTCAATTTGTAGGTCTTTGATAGGATATCTAATCTAATTGCTTTTTGGTTTTTTTTTTTTAAATAAATTGATATGTGATGGGAATGAAAATTAATTTTTTTTAATAATTAGAAATAATGTTAAGATTTATAAGGAACCAACTTTATAATTACTAATTTTCCTAATAACTTAAGCGGTCCTTATTCTAGTTTTATACTTCCCTATATCCACTTCTAATATATAGGGTTGAGTTTTGTTGTTTTATACTTCCCTATATCAATCACTTCTAATTTTAGTGTAAAAAATTAGTGCATATCAATTAAATCATAACTTTTGTCCTTAAAAATGTTTCACAAAAGTCTGTCATAAAAAAAAAAAATTTGTTTCACAAAAGAAAAAGGCTCATATAAAATGAATTTGTCTTTAAAATGAATAAGTGAAAATATATCTATTCTTATATTATTTAGTTAATTAAGATATTTAGAACCCTTATTAAGAACCCATTTGTTTAAGATTAAAAAATAATTGATTTTGTTACAAAATAATTTAGTGATTATTTTTAATGATTTTTAAAAAAAGCAGAAGCAGATTTATGTTTGTTTACAATCAGAAAAATCAATTTTTTTTAAAATAGTTAGTTATAAAAACTGCTTTTTTTCCAGAAGCAACTCAAAGCTGCTTTTCATTTTAACCCCAAAAATGATTTTTTTCTGCTTCTGATTATTTTCAGAAGCAAAAACAAACACACTAAAAACATAAAAAAAAATCATTTTATGATTAAAAAAATGATTTTTTTTTAACAAAATAAGCAATAACAAACATGCTCTAAATGAGAAACACATCCTTGCCCACTTATCTTAAAAATAAACCTACTTTAAAATTTCCTATCCTTCCACGAAAGCAGAGCAATTACAAATTGGAAAGTTAACAAAAGCAAAAGCTCCATCAATCATGCTGGTATTGACCCATAAATGTTTTTTTGGAGTCACTAATGTAATGTTGTTTGGCATAAACTGGTGGTTTAAATAAGTTTTTGGTCCCTGTAAAATATATCAATTTTGGTTTTAGTCCCTGCAAAAATTTTCCTTAGGATTTCGTCCCTATACTTTCAAAAATTTTGGAAATAGTCCCTACCGTTATCTCTCTCCATTAACTGCTGACGTGGCAAACAGAATGCCACGTCAGCAAGGACCATTTCCAAAAATTTTGAAAATACAAGGACGAAATCCTAAGACAAAATTTACAGGGACTAAAACCAAAATTTGTGAACTTTTGCAAGGACCAAAAACTTATTTAAACAAAAAAATTCTATATTCTAGCTAAACTTCAGAGCAAGTCGTATAGGGAGAGGACAGATGAAGGGATTTGTCAATTTAAAACTTGTGGCCCTAATGTATGATTTCTTTATATTTTGTAGCCAAATTTTGGAGCAAGTCGGATATGAACTAGAAATTACATCGGTACCCTGAGTACTAGATATCTAACAAAATGAATGAATTTATCAATTTTAACCATGTGGTCCATAATGTATGAGGATTTACCTCAGTACCCTTGAGTACTAAAAATCCTTATTCTGGTATGATTTTTAGTACTCAAGGGTACTGAGGTAATTTCCTTTTCCTGTCCGATTTACCTCAGTACCCTTGAGTACTAAAAATCATACCAGAATAAGGATTTTGACAATTTTAACCTTGGTAAAATTTGGCTAGAATATACAGAGAAAATAGGGGTGTTCATCAACCGATCCAAACCGATTCAAACCGCAAAAACCGAACAGAAAAAACAGCTTTTTTTTACATTGGATTGGATCGAATTTTGGATCTCCTAGTGAAAACCAATCCAAACCACTTTTTGAATTGACGAATTGACAAATCCCTTCATCTGAAAGTTTCATGTCCCTATACGATTTGCTCTGAAGTTTGGCTAGAAAATAGATTTTTTTTTGTTTAAATAAGTTTTTGGTCCCTGCAAAGTTCACCAATTTTGGTTTTAGTCCCTGTAAATTTTGTCTTATGATTTCTTCCCTGTATTTTTAAAAAATTTGGAAATGGTCCCTGCTGACGTGGCATTTCGTTTGCCACGTCAGCAGTTAACAGAAAGAGATGACGGTAGGGACTATTTCCAAAAAATTTGAAAGTATAGGGACGAAATCCTAAGGAAAAATTTTACAGGGACTAAAACCAAAATTGATATATTTTGCAAGGACAAAAAACTTTAAACGTAAACTGATAAAAGAATCATAATGGCCATGTACTATATGCCAAGATGCTTCATGCCAGCCTCCACCCTTGAAAAATCAAAAACTCAAATGATAATCGGAATGGTCCAGATTTTGTTACTTAGGTGGTGGATCACTGTACCACTTTGATGGGTGGTGCACTGATGCACCTTAGACGGACCTTATAATTAGGGGTGTTCATATCCAAACCAATCCAAAATAAAACCAAAAACCGATCCAAAAAAATCGAAAACCGAACAAAACAGATGTCTATTGGATTTTTTTGGATCTTGTTTTGTGAAAACCGCTTGGATCGGATCAGATTTTGGATCCCTTTTCTAAAACCGAACGAATCCAAACCAAACCGCATATATAAATTTAATATATGTTTATTCTATTTTTTGCACTATTAATTTTTTACTTGTTAACTTTTTTCCTAATAATACTTACTAGTTATATTTGACGTAATTTTTAGTCATGTCTAATATTCTAAACATAAATAAAAGATGTTTTAATAATAGATGATGATGATATTTATTTATTTTATACATATTTTATGAAATATTTTTACATGAATGTATCAACAATTATATATAGGTTTAAAATTTTGTTCAGTTTAGCTTGTGATTTTTATTCTTTGATGTAATATAAATATATAATGATGTGTCGGTAAAAATCGAATCAATCGAACCGATCTAAACAGCATTTTAACAGATCGGATCGGATAAAATATTTTTTAGGAAGTCATCCAAACCGAACCACGAACACTCTTGTCACCGAATTTAACACACACAATTGTTGACTGACATTTACATGCTATTTAAACATTCTAGTTCTATATATATATATATATATATATATATATATATATATATATATATAAAACAATTCTTTTAGGTACAATTTATAACATTATCACTCGTATGTTCTAACACTAATGATATTTGAACACCCATTTGGGGCATCTTTTTTGGACACTATAAACACAATGACAATTATATAAATATAAGTACACTATTAACACATACATTTTTAGGTATCCATCTTGGGTATCCATTTTGGATATTCGTATAACACACCTCATGTTCTAATGTACACGAAGTGTTAAATCCTGCACTTAAAAAAAAAAAAAAAATACTTCCTACTATATATTTTCCAGTGTACAAGTAGCTCTAACATCTTGCCATAACCACTCAAAGCCACAAACATGTCCATTCAGCTTTTGTCATTTAGGTTGATTCTTACCACGTTTTTCTGTTCACAAATAAGGCTCCATGATCCCTCCCACGTTTCCAACATTTTCACGTTTGCTTCTTTTGCCTTTGCTGCAAGTGCTGCTACAGTTGGCTATGAAGCTGCAAAAGATGAAGACAGCCAGACAAGTGCTCTATTATTGTGGAAAGCCAGCCTTGAGAACCAAAGCCAAGCTTCTCTATCATCATGGACCACTGATACCAATCTATGCATGTGGGCAGGAATTGTTTGTGATGACTCCAACTCTGTCTCCACCATAAATGTTACAAGTTTTGGACTAAAAGGTACTCTTCATGGTCTCAACTTCTCATCCTTTACTAACCTGCTCAGTCTTGATATAAGTAACAACTCCTTCAGTGGAAACATTCCCCACCAAATTGATAACCTGTCCAGAATTTCTCAATTGAAAATGGATTCTAATCTTTTAAGTGATTCAATCCCTATTTCCATAGTGAAGTTGGCCAACTTGTCATTTCTGAATTTAACATCCAACCAACTTTCTGGCTACATTCCTCACGAGATTGGGGAATTGGTAAACTTGAAGCATCTCTTACTTGCATCAAATAGACTTTATGGTTCAATTCCTTCAACAACTGGGATGTTGACAAATCTTGTTGAACTTGATCTGTCAGACAACTCTTTGTCTGGTACAATCCCTTCAATTAGAAACTTGAGCAATTTAGAAATACTTTGGCTTTTTAATAACAGTCTCTCTGGCCACATTCCTGAGGAACTAGGAAATCTCCATGCTCTCACATCAATCATCTTTGACAACAATATCTTGCGTGGGCCAATCCCACCCTCCATAGGAGACTTGGTCAATTTAACTGAACTTGGATTCGGAAATAATACAATTTCCGGAACAATTCCTTCTACTCTTGGAAACTTGACCAAGCTCACCTGGATGCACATGGGTAAAAACATGCTTTCTGGATCAATTCCTACTTCCCTAGGAAACTTGGTCGATCTACTTGCGATTAACCTTGCACAAAACAATTTTTCTGGAACTATTCCTTCCACCTTTGGAAATTTGACAAAGCTCCAGTACCTACTACTGAATAATAACAGACTTCATGGGAGACTACCACCAGCAATGAATAACTTTACCAAGTTCGAAAACTTACAACTAGGCACTAATAGTTTCACTGGCCCCTTGCCACAACAGATTTGCCTTGGTGGGTTACTTAAAAAATTTAGTGCTATTGATAATTTTTTCACCGGTCCAATTCCAAGAAGCTTGAAGAATTGCTCTAGCCTTAGTAGGTTCAAAGTTGCAGGGAACTTGTTGACTGGAAATATATCAGATGATTTTGGGGTATATTATCCAAATCTGTACTTGGTTGAGTTGAGTAGCAATAACTTTTATGGCCACCTTTCACCAAATTGGGCCAAGTATCCTAGTCTCACAAGCCTTAGAATTTCCAACAACAAGTTATCCGGGGTTATACCACCGGAACTCGGCCAGGCACCCATGTTGCAAGTACTTCACCTCTCCTCAAATCATCTGACAGGGAAAATTCCTAGGGAACTTTGCAAGTTGACCTCATTGTTTGAACTCTCCATCAGTAACAATGAACTTTCAGGCAACATCCCCACAGAAATAGGATATTTGCTAAGCCTTCAACTTTTCGATTTGGCAGCAAATAATTTAAGCGGCTCAATCCCAACACAGGTTGGAGGACTGCAAAAATTGATTAACCTGAATTTGAGCAAGAATAAGTTCATGGAAGGCATTCCCTCTGAATTTAACCAATTGCAATATCTTCAAAGCCTTGATCTTAGTTGGAATTTGTTAAATGGACAAATACCAGCATCCCTTGTTAAGCTAAAAATGTTGGAATCATTGAACCTCTCACACAACAATCTCTCTGGCACCATTCCATCTGATTTTAAGGATATGTTCAGCTTGACATATGTTGACATATCTAACAACCAATTAGAGGGTCCAATTCCAAGCATTCCAGCTTTTCTTAAGGCTCCAATTGATGCATTCAAAAATAATAAAGGCTTGTGTGGTAATGTCACTGGCTTGGTTGTATGCCCAGAGATGAGTCACAACCCTCATGGTCAAAATAAAAAACGTGCCATGATGTTGGCACTATTCCTCATTTTGGGTGCTCTAATGCTAGTAGTACTAGTGGTTGGAGTTTCATTATGTATTCGACGTAAAAGGGCAAGAAAAACTGAAAAGCAGGCTGCAGAAGAACAAAGTCAAGAATCTATTTCCATTTCTATTGATGGTGCAAAAATAAATTATAAAAGTATTGTTGAAGCAACAGAGGACTTTGATGACAAATATATTATTGGAGAAGGAGGGTCTGGAGCTGTTTACAAGGCTAAGTTACCCACAGGCGAGGTTGTTGCTGTGAAGAAACTTGAAATCGATAGCGAAATGCTTAATTTAAAAGCTTTTACAAGTGAGGTTCGAGCCTTGATAGAACTCAAACATCGCCACATTGTGAAGTTCAAAGGTTTTTGCTCACATCGGCGCGTGTCTTTTGTGGTTTATGAGTTCCTAGAAGGAGGAAGCTTGGATAAAGTACTAGACAATGACACACATGCAACAATGTTTGATTGGAATAGGAGGGTGGATGTTGTTAAAGGTGTGGCAGATGCTCTATACCATATGCATCATGGTTGCTCTCCTCCCATAGTTCATCGTGACATATCAAGCAAGAATGTTCTTCTAGATTTGGATTATGAAGCACGAATCTCTGATTTTGGAACAGCAAAGATTCTCAATCCTGATTCGCAGAATTTAACCTCATTTGCAGGCACCTATGGTTATGCTGCACCAGGTTTAGGCCCTTGTTTTCATCCTATATATACTTGGTTCAATAATAAACTCTGGTACTTTATGCATGATGTTATTTTTCATATTTTATTTTATTGCAGAGCTTGCTTATACTATGGAAGTGAATGAGAAATGTGATGTCTTTAGTTTTGGAGTGCTTTGTTTGGAAATAATCATAGGAAAGCATCCAGGGGATCTCATTTCTTTATTGTTTTCATCATCGTCTGCAATGCCAGAAGCATATAATTTGCTGTTGAAGGATGTGTTGGACCCGCGGCTTCCTCTTCCAGTGGCTCCAATCGTTGAGGAGGTGATCTTGATTGCAAAAATGGCATTTGCTTGCTTGAATGAAAAACCACTCATTCGCCCAACCATGGAACAAGTGCACAACGAGTTTGTGATGCCAAAATCACCTTTGGTGGATGCATTCCCCATGATCACACTTGGACAACTTCTACACGGTTGAACTTGGTTTTCTTATTTGTTTGAAGCTTTTTCTTGATTTGGTTGCTTTATGTTGTGTTGTAACTTGTAAGGTGACGTATGTTTATGATGCTTCATATTATGTCTTGGAGCATCAACCCTCCTTTGAAAATACTAGTGATAACTGGTTTGTGCAGTTTCTTTTTTATTATAGTTTTGCCCCTAATATTTAACTATTGCATTTAGTCTGCGCTTTATGGCTTCTTTGTCAAAACGTTTTAGAATAAATGAATAATTGTCAAAGAAGTTAAGCCATTTTTTTTTATTCAACGATATTATTTGAAGTATGATATTTTTACAACATTAACTAAATTTTTTATATCATTAACTATAAATCTGACAACATTAATCGACATGTCGATCATATCATTAACCAATATTTATGCACCTATTAACCAAGTTGTCTAGGTGTACAAATAACAAATATGCTAACGTCTAAGACTTAGAGGAGATAATGGAAAGGTTAAAATATGCAAACCTCCGAGACTTAGAGGGGGTAAAACGAAACTTTTCAAAGATAAAAAATTAAATTGAAACATAAAAAAATAAGGGAAAAAAACATATTTTAGCATTTTAATTTCATAAGAATACCGGTTGGGGGAATTTGGTCAATGACAGGGGAAAAAAATAAATAAAAAGTAGTGTTAGGGTTTGTGTTGTTGACTATATATAAATTGCTTCCTTATTGCTTGCATCGCATTCTATCGGTGCTCCTTCTTTACGGCGTCGTCTGGTTGTTGAGGTTGAGGACCATAGCTTTCTCTCCTTCTTCGACCTGACGCCAAAATAGCCCCTTTCTTGCTTTGTAAATTATTACTCTTTCCATAACAATTTTTGCAATTGCATAAAGCTATCATTTTCCTTTTATAGCATTCATTGAAATCTGAAGCCAGTGATGATTAATTCTTAACCGTGTAGCAAGTGCCGTCTGATAAGTAACTGTTTCTACGGTGCCTGATGTACATTTTTCAGACTACCTGACTGAGGCTTCATTCTTTTTCTTGATTATTCTATAAATTACGTTCAATTTTTTTTTCCTCAAAAAAAATTCATTTTTTTTTCTCAATTGAGTTTTGTGTGTTGGATTTTAGGTTATAGATCGAGTTTCATGTTTTGAGAAAGTGAAGAAAACGGTGAAGCACAAAATGCATCCACTACTGATTACGGATAAAAAGATATACATAGACACATTTATGCATTTCATTCCATATTTGTATGAATTTCGCGATTATAATCATTGATTTCTTATTTATGTTTAGTGATATGAAGATGTCTTATGTTAAGTAATGTCCTAAAGTGTTGGCGTACAAGTGCATGTTTATTTATATTAATTCTAGGGATAATTTATATTTAAAATTTCTTTCAATAATTTGATTATAAGATAAGATGTTTTAAATATAAAATAAATAAAATAAATACACATTCTTCAAACTCTTCAAAATGCTTCCTTGATTCCAAAACAGGAATCAGGTAGAGCACTTCTGATATAATTGTAGCACTGTTTGGATGAAACTCAACGAGTGTAATCTTTTTTGAGTTCTTTCAACTGTTGGAATATAGTGTCACAAGCTTACCCAACAAGATTAAACCAAATTGCCAAGGGTATACCTTAATAATTGAGGAGACACCTTTAGGGAGGAAAAAACAAAGAAAAAGAAAAGGACTACTTTTATACAACACATTTTTGAGAAAGTGAGGAGACACCTTTAAAAAAAATGAGGAAAAGATAAGGACTACTTTTATACAAGCACATTTTTGAATAACTTTGCCTTCTTTCCTACCAACCAATAAAACACAGATGAAGAGATAAAATGGAGGGACCCTTTTTTTTTTTTTTTTTTTTCACTTTATTGCATCTACAGAGCATGGTCCAAAATGCTTTACAATCCACAGATGTACCAAGGTTTACAATTGTTCCACAAAAAAGACCTTAGAGATGCAATTATGAGCCTTTTGTGTAGCAAATTAGCAACTTTGAACATGGCTCGGTGACTGACTAAATTGCATTGCCTCTCTTTTCCAGAAGTAAAGCATGTTTGTCAGCAAAGGATTTGTTAAAACAATGGACCCTACTACTATGTGTTTGGACATATGTGCTTCATTCATTTCACCTACGTATTTGAGTTTTACTCGTTCAAATGATTCTAATTGTTTAGTGTTTTAGAATTTAGATGACCCAACACCTCCACGCACCGCCAAAATCTTCACCATTGCACATTCATAGCCACTGCCAGCCAAGGAATATCACATAATGAGAATGCTAATTAGTGTTCGAGATTGGTTAAAGAAGAAAAAAAAAAAGTTTTCATTAGAAATTCATGCATTTAAAATATTAAGAAATATTATATTTAATTTTTTTTAATAAAAACTTGTTTTTATTAAATTCCTTACATTACAACAAAAGTTAGAAAAACACCTTTTCATTTTCAACCCGGTCCATAGTCCAAGTAGTTAATTTAGTCTTTTTTAAAGATCAATTAGACTAATTTCTTAAATGATAAAAAAAGTTTGAAATACAAATCTCTCATTTATATCTATCTTTCTTCTAAATGGAAGGGAAATGAAGAGAACAAAATGGAGAGAATCTCTATTCAATTTGTTTAATACAAAGAAATCAACTCAATTTGTAGGTCTTTGATAGACTATCTAATCTATTGGTTTTTTGGTAGTTTTTTTAAAATAAATTGAGAGTTGACGGGGCTTTTTTTTTTTTTGTAAATAATTACAAACAATTTAAAAATACATTCTTACCTACTGAATTTAAAAATAAACTCACTTTAAAATTTCTTATCCTTCCACGAAAGCAGAGGCTATTGCAATTTGGAAAGTTAACAAAAGCAAAAGCTCCATCAATCATGCTGGCATTGACTCATAAATGTTTGTTGGGGTCATTAATGTAACTAGGGGTGAGCACATGAGACGGGTTATGCTTGTCCCTTACCCAGCCCTAAATTTTGATGGAGTCAATTCTCTGAACCCGAATCTGTCCCTAAACTCGAAGGAACTCGATCATATGCCGGTTGGTTTAGGACCGGGCCGAAATGGGAAAAGACCGGGTTGACTCAAAATTAAATTGATCATTTGTAAACTTAATTCTTTTGAGTGAGGAAAAATATCGTCACACTTCACAATTTAGAGTTTATATCACAGTTCATAATAAAACAATCTATTATCCAAATATATTTTTGTTTTTAATGATCTATCTTCCAACCTCAGATGTACCTTATTCAATTATATTCAAAGTTCACATTAAAACAATCTACAAGATATAACAATATAAAAAAAATAAAAAAAATGAAAGAGAAACAGTGACTAAAATTCAACATACTGGGTTCCTTGGTCAAACGCATGTGTTGCACATTTGCACCTGTTGCTCATTTTATACTGTAATGTTAATGGTATTATCTGTACAATTTATTTGAACATATATCAATGGCACATTGGCACCACCGGTAGTCCATTCAGAATGTGTCAATTTCATTATAATATGTGTGTCCCCGTATTTAACACTTACACAATAGTTAACTGACATTTACATGCTATTTAAACATTCTAGTTCTACATATATATACTATATAAAACAATTCTTTTAGGTACAATTTATAACATTATCACTCGTATAAAAGTTCTAATGTACACGGAGTGCTAAATCCCGCACTTAAAAAAAAAAAAAAAAAAATTTTTTACTTCCTCCTATATATTTTCCAGTGTACAAGTAGCTCTAACATCTTACCATAACCACTCAAAGCCACAAACATGTCCATTCAGCTTTGGTCATTTTGGTTGATTCTTATCACGTTTTTCTGTTCACAAATAAGGCTCCATGATCCCTCCCAAGTTTCCAACATTTTCGCGTTTGCTTCTTTTACCTTTGCTGCAAAAGATCAAGACAGCCAAACAAGTGCTCTATTATACACTGCTAAGAATCAAAAGTTACAAGTTCAATACAAATTAGAAGATGCAAGCATTTGTAATAATGGAATTTGTTTTAAAAATTCATTCCTTTTAGTAAAAGATACTTCAGAACAAATAATTTTAGGAACTCCTTTCCTTAGTCAACTTTATCCACTAAATATAACAGAAGAAGGAATTACAACTATAAAAGATAATCAAGAAGTCTTATTTGAGTTTCTAAATCCAATTAAAAGAAAAGAATTAAATAATTTACATGAGGAAATAGATGAAAAGAATTTCTTGTCTATCATTCAAAGAAAAGAAAATCAAATAGGTTTTTTACAAAAGGAAATCCTTTGTGCAAAAATAGAAAAACAACTTCAAGACCCGTTGACAAAAGAGAAAATAATTCAAATACAAAAAGAATTTGAAAAAGAAGCCTGTTCCGAAGTACCAAATGCCTTTTGGGAAAGGAAAACTCATATGGTTTCTTTACCATATGAAGAAGGATTTCACGAAAGTAAAATACCCACTAAAGCAAGACCAATTCAAATGAATAATGAAACCTTAGAATATTGCAAGAAAGAAATAAAAGGTTTTCTTGATAAAAAATTAATTAGGCCTAGCAAATCCCCTTGGAGTTGCACAGCCTTCTATGTTTCTAATCAATCAGAAATTGAGCGAGGCAAACCTCGTATGATAATTAATTACAAACCATTAAATAAAGTTTTAAAATGGATAAGATATCCAATTCCAAATAAGCGAGATTTAATAAAGAGATTATATGATGGAGTCATCTTTTCCAAATTTGATATATATATATATATATTATCAAACGTTCAGAAAAATACATTACCAAGGTAGCGAGAAAGCAAATGGATAGTGATAATTTATAATTTTGTTTAAAAAAATTTAAGTTCACTACAAAATTGAATGTTGAGATAAGTAGAATAACAATGTATTGAGAGAAATGTCAAAAGTGAAAAACAAAACGATAGATAAATATATTTTCTAAAAATGATTAACTTACACTGGAAAAGAGAACAAATAAATCAAATAAATTTTCAAGAGAGAAGGAAATCAATAGTATGATAGATAAATATATTTTATAAAAATGGTTAATTTGCACGAAAAAAGAAAAGAAACAAATCAAATAGATTTTTAATATAGAATAAAAATAATTATTTGATAGATAAATATATTTTACAAAAATTCTTAACTTGCACAGGAAAAGATGATAAATAATTCAAGTAAATTTTTAAGAGATAAGAAAAAATAATTTAAAATATAAATATATTTTCTAAAATGGTTAACTTGAACAGAAAAAGAGAATAAATAAATCTAATAGATTTTGAAAGACAAGAAAAAATAATCTGATAGATTAATATATGTTCAAAAATGGTTAACTTGCATGGAAGAGGTTAAATAAATCAAATATATTTTTAAGAAAGAAGAAAATAATAATAGGATACATAAATATAACTTCTAAAAATAAATCACTTACATGGGGATAAGAAGAGAATTAAATCAAATGGAATTTAAGAGAGAAGAAAAATTATGATAGATAAATATATTTTCTAAAAATGGTTAACATGCACAAGAAAATATGATAAATACATCAAATTGATTTTTAAAAGATAATAAAAAAACAATATGATAGATAAATATAATTTCGCAAAATTGTTAATTTTCATAGAATCTAGAATCCGATGCAATTAAGCTTGAAAGGCATCGAAGGAAGTGGTTGTTCAAGGGGTTCCAAGTTTTTGGAAATGAACAGAAAAAAGTAGAAATAAAGCAAATAGATTTTCAAGAGATAAGAAAAAATATTATAGATAAATATATTTTCTAAAAATGGTTAGCTAGTAAGGGAAAAGAGGAGAAATAAACCAAATAGATTTTTAAGAGAGAATAAAAAATAATATGATGAATAAATATATTTTCTAAAGATGGTTAACTTTCATGGGAGAAGAGAAGAAATAAATCTAATAGATTTTCAAGAAAAATAAAAAAAAATAAAATAATAGATAAACATATGTTCTAAAAGTTTGTCACTTACAGCTAACAAAAAGAAGAAATAAATCAAATAAATTTTAAAGAGAAAATAAGAAAAATAATATGATACATAATTATATTTTCTAAAAATGGTTAATTTGGATGGGAAAAGACGCGAAATAAATCAAATAGATTTTGAAAAAAGAAGAAAAAAATATGATAGGTAAATATATTTTTTATAAATGGTAAACTTGCAAGGGAAAAAGTAAAAATAAATCAATTAAATTTTTAAGAGAGAAGGTTTATAAATCAAATAGATTACCAAAAACCTTATATATTAAACTTATATGAAGATATATCTTTTATATTTTACATAACAACATTTTTCAAATATTTCTACGTTATTAACCTTATAAATCAATAATTTTTGGTACATTCCACAAAAACTTTTAAACTAAAAACGTACAATGAACAATTACATATTTTTGTTTTAAATCCGAAAAAAATAGCATATTCCCCGTGCATGGCACGGGTTCAGACACTAGCAATAGTATATGTCAATAGTAGATCAGTTTGGATTGGATTGGATTGAATTTCACTAGGGGATTTAAAATCCGATCCAATCAAATGAAAAAAAAATGGTTTTTTAGGTTTTCGGTTTGTTCGGTTTTTGCTGTTTGAATTGGTTAATGAACACCCCTACACTAGAGATTGCAAAGCGACGACAGGAGATGTAGTTTTCAGCAAGTGGGTGTCATTGAACGGTGTAAGCACATCTTTAGGACGGAGCTTTGACAATGATGTGGTGGTGCTTAATTTGGTGGTCGAATTTTTATGAGTATGAGCTACTGCAACCTTCTAAGGGACCAATGAAATTTGGGGGTCAATTTGCAAATGATGAACATAATTTTTTTTTATTTTTTGAGAGACCAAGCTTGTAAGTAAAAGGTAGCATTTTAGCAAAGCTACAAAAACTTAACCTAACCGGCTATAAAGAGTGACTAATTTCTGTCGGGGAACCTGGACAATATTTAAGAGTTGTCACTTCTCAAACAGGTTTTTTTTCGGGAATGGATTCTCTCTCATACTTTCTTTACCATCCAGTTAAATCTCCATCATCCATCAAAAAGAGGTATAATAAAGTAATTGATCAAGGTTTACTGAATAATACCTCATATTATTGATTATAGAAGGGGAATACATCAAGTATTTATAGAGCTTATCTTGGCTCTATAGTGGACTGAGTCAATAACAGAAAAGCTAACAAATCTGATCTTAAACTAAAAGGAAAAAGATTAACTAACTCAACTAATCCTAGATAACTAACTTACCTAATAAGGAAAGTAAACTAATAAGCTGTTAATACCCTCCCTCAAGCTGGAGAGTGTATGTTAATAACTCCAAGCTTGGATACAAAATTTTTAAAGGGAGTTAAGTCTAAAGGTTTTGGAAAGACATCCGCAAGTTGGTTTGAGCTGTTGATGGGGAGCAAATGAAAGAGTTTGGCCTGCAATTTTCTCGAACTATGTGGCAGTCGAGTTCTATGTGTTTGGTCTTCTCATGGAATGATGAATTCATAGCAATGTGCCTAGCTGATTGATTATCACAATATAGGAGAGTCGGGGATGTGAATGGTATTTGGAAGTCTTCTAGAAGATAAGTGATCCATTGAAGCTCGCAAACTGTGGAAGCTAAGGCACGATACTCAGCTTCTGATGATGACCGAGAGACCGTGGCTTGTTTCTTGGGTTTCCAAGAAATGAGAGAGCTTCCAAGGAATATGCAAAAGTCTGTGATGGACTTTCGGGAGTCACTACAGCTGGCCTAGTCTGAGTCACTGAAGCTCATTAACTGTATAGAGGAATCAAATCGATAAAAAAGACCTTGTGCAGGAGCTGATTTCACATACTTCAGAACCCAGATGGCAACAGCATAGTGTAAGTCTGTTGGTTGAGCCATGAATTGGCTTAATTGCTGCACAAAAAAAGAAAGATCAGGTCGTGTAGTGGTTAAGTAAATGAGTTTGCCTACAAGTCTTCTCTATGAAGATGGATCTTGCAGTGGTGTGCCTGTTGTGGTAGTAAGCTTAGTGGCTTTGGCCATAGGTGTGGATACAGGTTTGGAGGCTAATAATCCACACTCAAAAAGAATGAAGAGCATATTTTCTCTGACATATATGTATTCCAGCTTTGGACCTTGCAATTTCAAGGCCTAAGAAATATTTTAAGGCTCCTAAGTCTTTGCTTTTAAAGTGACTGTGGAGTTTGTCTTTGATGACTGAAAGTTCAGTCAAGGAGTTACCTACAAGGATAAGATTATCAACATAGACAAGAAGGGCAATGAAAGAACATACATTCTTTTTATTGACAAAGAAGAATCATGTATAGATTGCTTATATCCTTCTGAAATTAAGAAATTAGATAGGCTAGCAAACCATTGCCTACTAGATTGTTTTAGGCCATATATGGATTTAAGGAGTTTACAAACTTGGTTAGGTATGGAAGTAGGAAAGCCAGGGGGGAGACATGTAAACTTCTTCATTTAAAGAGCCATATAAGAAAGCATTGTGAATATCAAGTTGATGTAGAAACCAGTTTTGACAAAAGGCAATGGAGAGCAGTAGCCTAATGGTGGCTAGCTTAGCTACAGGAGAGTATGTATCAAAATAGTCAAGGCCCTCAATTTGATTAAACCCTTTTGCAACTAATCTAGCTTTATGTCTTTCAATGGAGCCATCTCCTCTGTGTTTAGTTTTGAAAACCCATTTACATCCAATAGGAATCTTTCCTGATGGTAAATCAACAATGGTCCAAGTATTGTTTAAGTGAAGGGCTGAAAGTTCAGTTTTCATAGCCTCAATCCAGTAAGGATGTTTTATAGCTTGTTTATAAGTTGTTGGATCATCAGTAGCAGAAATAGCTAGAGTGTAATGTAGATGGGAATGAGATAGTCTAGAGTATGATAAAACATAAGACAGAGGGTAAGGAATGTTACTAGAAGGTGAAGGAGAAGATGTAGTGATGTTATAATGATAATCCTTAAGATATGAAGGAGGATTAGACTGTCTAGAGGATCTTTTGACAGGGACAAGATCTGTTTCTGTGTCTGCAGCAGAAGCAAGTTCATGATCTGGAGCAGAAACAGGAATGTCAGGGATGTGAGGAAGTGGAACTGAAATAGAGTCAGATGCAGCACTGTGTGGTTGCTGATAATCAAATAAGAAAAAGGAATTAGCATCATTAGAATATGAAGAAGACTGAGAATCAGAAGTAGGATTATAAGGAAAGACAGATTCATAGAAAATGGCATTTCTTGATATGGAAATAGATCTAGTAAGCAGGTCATATATCAGATATCCCTTAATTCCTGGTTTAAAGCCTAAGAAGATACATTTTCTAGCCCTAGGATCTAGTTTATGTCTGTTCTGTAAGAGAGTTGTGGCAAAAGTGAGACAACCAAAAACCTTCAAGTCAAGAAAGGTTGGTGGTTGTTTGTAAAGCATTTCAAAAGGTGAAACATGATGCAGAACAAGAATAGGTAGTTTATTGATGATATGCACAGCATGACATAAGGCATAGGACCAGAAAATCTTGGGAAGTTTGGCTTGAAATAATAAAGATCTTGTGACATTTTAAAGATGACTATGTTTCCTTTCAACAATGGAATTTTGTTGAGGGGTTTCTACACAAAACGTTTGATGTAAGATGCCATGAGAAGCATAAAAAGAAGGCATATTAAATTCCATTCCATTGTTTGATCTTAAGATCTTGAGCTTAGTAGAAAAATGAGTAGAAACCATATTGATAAAAGCAGAAATACAAGTCCTCGTGTCAGACTTGGTTTTCATGAGATAAATCCAAGTAAATCTACTATAGTCATCTACAATAGTTAGAAAATAATGGTGTCCTTGGAATGAAGAAACACTAAGAGGACCCCAAATGTCCATGTGCACAAGATCAAAGGGTTGCATACTAGTAGTGGTACTATCAGGAAATGGAAGTTTGCATTGCTTGGCAAAATGGCAACAATCACAGATCATGTTCGTATTAAAAGATATGTAAGGAAAGGAAATACACATTTTGTGCAAAACAGTAAAAGAGGGGTGGCCTAGTCTATGGAGCCACAAATCAAAAGAATTAGAATCTATGTTTTTCTTCCTAACAGAATTAGTCAAAACAACATCAGCAGTGTGATAAACACTATTATTACAGAAAGCATGTGAAGATGGCAATTTCAATATGTAAAGATTGTGGTGAATTTCAGCAAGCCCAATCATCTTCAAGGTAGTGAGATCCTGTATGACACAAGAAGATGAATTAAACACCAATTGGCAATTAAGTGATGAAGAAAGCCTATGGATAGATATGAGATTGTAAGCAAAATGAGGGATGTGTAAAACATTGTGTAAAATCAGTTGAGAACTGAGAACAATTGAGCCCGAATATGTGGCAGTGACCATGGTGCCATTAGGTAAAGTGACATCAATTGGTTGAATAGGTTAATATGAAGAAAAATGTTTGATGTCAGGGCAGACATGGTCGCTAGCACCTGAATCCAAAATCCAAAAAGAATGTGAAGGATGAAGATTACCTGATTTAGTAACATTGCTGACTATATGAGGAGCAGAATCAAGAGAAGAAGGCTTACTGTTGGGAGCTGCAAGAATGGAGTTGTCATTCTTGAAGCAAGGAGATGAGGTAATGATAATCCTCTTTGGTAATAGGCATAGAAGGTTCTGAAGTGGAAATTGAATGTGCTGTGGAAGGTGCAGGAGTCCCTGGAGTTCCTGAGCCTGTGGTGGAAACTTGTAGAGAAGTGCTACTAGGAGTGTTGTTCCTATAACCAGGTGGGAAACCATGCTTAAAATAGCATGTTTCAATAGTATGATTGGTTCTTTTGCAGTAAGTACACAACATCTGTTGTTTAGAGTTGGATCTGCCTCGGCTTCTGCCTTGTGAAGAGGGATTTCTGCCAGTTTAGTGGAAATTGCTGGTATTGGAAGCAAGTATTGTGGATTCCACAGAAGGAGTGTTGTAAAGAGGGCATTCTTGTTGAAGAACCATTGAGAAAGCCTGATTGATTGAAGGTAAAGGCTTCATAAGGAGAATTTGGGATCTAACAGATCCATAAGAATCATTTAATGCCTTGAGGAAGCAAATAACATGCTCCTTATCTTTGTATAGCTGGACAGATTGACTTAAGTCACAAGTACAAGTGACTTCACAAGAACAGGTGGGAGTAGGTTTAAGAAATTCAAGCTCATCCCACAAGATTTGCATGTCAGTAAAGAATGTGGAAAGGGATCGATCACCTTGTCTCATGGAATGGATTTCTCGAAGTATATAAGACATGCTGAAATGGTTTTCTTTGGTGAATCTTGTTTCCAAGTTGATCCAAAGATTTCTTGCATTCTCAAAAGATGCAGTGCTTTGAGAATATAAAGACCCCCAAGTTTATCTTGGACAATGGTTATAGGGGTCTTGATATTCTCACCTCATAATTGGATATTCCCACCTCCCTTCCCCCATTTTTTTTAATTTGTTCCCTAAAATACCCTTCACTCTCTCCTTTGATTTTTCATCCCCACCCCCTCTCCTTCTTCCCTTTCTTCTTTATTCTTCACCCTTATCATCTCCTCCTAACCCCACACCTAAACTCACCCAACCACATCCTTATTTATGGAGAAGGCTCGCTAACCTTTTCATTTGTCGAAGGACCCATCAATTTCTCCATCTTCTAAAACGTTTGGCTTGCAATTCCGAAGATGAGTTTGGCTTGCAATTCCAATAATGAGGTTGAATTCGGAGCACGACCAAAAACAATTTCATCACTTACGGAAATTATACTATAGTTTCCATAAGTGATCAAATTTTTCACTTACGGAAACTACAGTTTCCATAAGTGATTAAAAAAATTTACTTACAAAAACAATTTCC
The DNA here is from genome assembly GCA_035048595.1 of Echinosophora koreensis. Classification (NCBI taxonomy): domain Eukaryota; kingdom Viridiplantae; phylum Streptophyta; class Magnoliopsida; order Fabales; family Fabaceae; genus Echinosophora; species Echinosophora koreensis. Next base: position 2,886,096 of record JAPCYP010000019.1, on the reverse strand, counting down.
GTAAGTGATGAATTTTTTTTCACTTATGGAAACAATAGTTTCTATAAGTGATCAAATTGTTTTACTTACAAAATTCTAGTTTCCTTAAGTGAGAAGGGTTTTTGTGTGTGCTTATATTGTCATTGTCGCTTCTCCATGCCATCAGGGTAGGGCGTGGTGGAGGCCAGAAGAAAACGAAAGGGGAAGGGTGTGAGAGATGAAGAATAAGAAGAGGGGGTGGGGGTATTTTGGGGAACAGATTGAGAAAATTGGGGGAAGGAAGGTCGGAATATCCAGTTATGGGGTGGGAATAACAAGACCCTGCTTATAGCTACAGCTGTCATAGCCCACTTGTTGATGAGCCCGCTTTCTCTCTAGCCCAAAACCACAGCCAACTAATTAATTGGGTTAGGACGAGGGTTATCCATGAATCAACCGTTCATTCTTTTAATATATTTTTGTTTTTTTATTTTTTTATTTTTCAAATCATAGAATCAATCGCAGACACAGAAATCGGAACTTTTGAACCCTAAATCCTATAAATTCAATCACAAATTTCGTTCAAGCTTCCACCGAGCTTTTGCTCTTTCTTCTTCAAGGTTTTGCCCCTAAAATTGAACACACTCTCTAACGCTTCTCCATCTGATATGTTCTTTCTTCACTTGAGGCAGGATGTGAAAGGTATTTAATATAATTTAATCTTAAATAAAAATATCTTTGTGAGAGAATATTGAGGGCAGTTAAATAGCTTAAATATGTTAAGGACCTTGAATATACATAATACTGCATCATGTTTATGAAACTTTATATTTGCTATTGATTTTGATAAATTTTGTTTTTATATTACCAAGACCTGTTTTGACCAAATTTACTATTGCTTTGAGAAAAAAATCAGTACATACAAGGAACTTCTTCGGTCACAAGTAACAATGATGTTATCCTTGTCTTTCTTGTTTTCCAGTAGTGTATTCTTTTACTATGGTTAGATTTTATTTTGCTGGTGGCTTGTTATAGTATAGGTTTGCCCTTTTGTATACTCTCAACCATCTTGTTTATAAACATGTACCTGTTGGCTGTACTTGTGACGCCTAGTCTTAATTATTACTAATTCAAATGATTAAAATATGGATTTTCATAAATTATTTTCGAAATGTCCGCTTTGAAAAACGAAGATTTGAATGAAGCCATAAAACACCTGATAAACATTATATAACTTCAAAACTTAATCTAACCAAAACTTGGTCTCTGGTCTTACATCAACTGCCAGGAGCGGAAGAAATAAATGAAAAAGGTTTCAACCACGATGAAGACTTATAAATAAAATAGATACAGTCCCAAATTGATTTTTCCACATCCACACAAGTTTTTCAACAGTAACATAATATGTACATAACGTCATAAGTCAGATGGGGCATACAGAGCTCCCACTGGCAACCCTATAGCGGGATAAAAGGTTTTATATACATCATTCATAAAAACAGGGAACTGCCATCACTTAGGCTGATAAAAAAAAAAATCAAAGTTCCCCCTAGGATCTATACATCATAAACAAAAGAAGAGCTCAAAATATCCCTCAAACACGGGACCCACCAAAAAAAAAAACAAAAGTCCATAATGTGCATCAATAGTTATCATTAAACTCCTCCTTTTCCTCCTCCTCCTCTTCATTCCCCTCTTCCTCCGTAGGATCCTCCTCTGGATCCGACTCAACAACAACAGGAACTACCTGGTCATCAGCAACCGGCAGACTGAGGGGATCTACAGGAATATCCCTCGGAGGCTCCACCAGGGGTAGAGGATCATGAACAGCTGGAGGGGGATTCCAAAGGGCGTCAAAAGGTAGAGGCAGCTTCACACGGAAAAAACTCGAGAACTCAAAAAGCGGGAAACGAAGAACCTTCATGAGAAAGATGACCCGTCCCTCGTAACGCACTGTTCGGTTGGGGCGATCAATGGTGAGACCCTCCAGATTGGGGAGTCTCAATTCGAGGTCCATAAGATAACGGCGAAGTCCCGGTCCCATGTATGGTGCAGCCATCAGAATCAGCTACTCCCATATACAAGGAGAGAGAAGAAACAGATATGGAGGTAAGATTCTATGCCAAGCTCAAAACGTAGATATGGGTATGCGGCGACAAACAAACAATCAAGTGGACACATATAATTAAGGAAGTTTTCATAAAATACATATATAAGATTTCGGAAAAAGGCTGAGACTCGAATGCATGCCTAAGGCATCGACCTAACTTTGCTCCAGGAGACTATTGTTGTCATAGTGTTCTGTCGAGATAGCGTTCAGGTAATATGCGTAACAACTCGGTACACAAGTCCCGATTAGAGTACGCTAACAACCATCTTCGCAGTCTTTTCACACGAGAGTACATAACATCTGAATAATATTTAGTTCAGTGAAGTTTCAAGATAGCCCGGCTGTCTAGGTCTCCACCTGCACTGGTGATGCATACACCGTACCATTGGCAGGATCCACGCCTGACTATCCCCGAGGTCTCCGTAGCCCCCACACAGTCCCCTAATATCCTATAAATAGGTGTCTATACCTCCAGAACGACAACGACTATGATTAGGTTGGAATGTTGTTCGAAGACACAAGGTAGGAACTAATATGTTCCAGAGCGTCGGTATCAATATAAAAATAGTTATTGGTAAGAATCGGGCTCGAATAGACCATTAGCCAAAATTATCCTCTTTAACTCAAATTCATTTGGATACTTTAAATTAAAGCTTACTTAGGCTACTATTAATTATTTACGAATATGAGCATCGATAAACTGATTGGACTCGATAAATTACCATTTTGACCCACTTTGGATAAAATACATAATAATAGTTGCAAATAGTATTTGGTGCTTACAATTAAATAAATTCATAACTTTAAAACATCCAAAGATGAATAATATGAATTTCCTCAGCTATTCAATAATTTAGCATATTGATAACTCTTAGAAATAAGAGTTATTTATACTTTTTAGGCTTGAATATTGCAAATCTAAGAGTGTTTTAGTGTCTTAATTGTGTGATTTTATTTTAGTCTAGGATTATAGGTTGCAAATGTGTTGTTTTCTATTTTTAGGATGTTTAGTTCTGTTTTAGTGTGACTTATGTAGATGTTTGATTTTGAAGGGATTTATAAAGAAATACTGGAAGAAATGCTCCAGGATGCTGCAGCAATTGGATACGAGTTTCACTGCAGAAAAATGCCAGTTGTACTCATTTTCTCTCTCCTGACGTGGTCCCATGTGCAGGACCTGCATTCATTGCACCAGAAAAGGACAAAAGAGTGGTCCCTGCCAAAATATTTTGGATATTCCTTTATATTTAGTTGGGCCCTTATGTTTAATGCAAAGAAAGAGGACAAATTTGAGCCCATTAGAGGAGAGAGAATGGGGACAAGTCTACAAGAAAAACCCTATTAAGGACACACCCATTGGGTGGTCACCACGGAGTCGTCACTTTCCATTCATCATCTTCTACCTCTCACTCATCTTCTTCTACCTCATTTTCTTTTTCTTCTTTCCTTTTTACCATTCCCCCCCATTTTAGTTCTTTTTCTTGTTTTAGCTTTAATGGTTTTATTTTCCATTTGCTTTTCTTTTGTTGTTTGTAAGCTCACTATGAGCTAAATTTCTCAAGTTAGGGTACTATGAACTTGTAACAGATTTATGGGTTGATTTATGTAAATGTTTGCTTTGCATTTTCTATTAAGTTGTTCTTCATTTTATTTCTAGTTGAGTTTGGCCATCTTTGCTGGAATACAAGCTTGTTGAGCTTGGAAAAGTTAGCAAGTGGAAATGCTTAATAGATAAGTATTAATTTGGTTAATTGGAAAATTAATTGAAGTTGGTTGCAATAGGAATATTCTTCCAAGTCCTTAGGTTAACTGGACGTGCTTAATCTAGAGCTGAGTGGAATTAATTTGAGCTTAGGAATAAGGAACATTTAATGAAACTCGGTATTTTACTGCTGGAAAGCAAATATTATTTCCTGGACCAAATGCTGTAGCATCGTGAAACATAAATTGCCCTGTATCTGAAGTTACAAGGAATTAGTATCTCTAGCTGATTTTATCCTTCTAATTTCTTCACATCTGTTACTTTTGCGTATTTATTACCTTGTCACTATTTTATTTTAATTGCAATCATCAATCACTCCTTATTTTGGTTACTTTGTTACTTGATTTCTTAAGATTTTTGGTAAATAAAATATTGATTGGGAAAACTGTGATTATAATTCATTCTAATCCTCGTGGGAACGATCTCTACTTACTCTTTATTACTTGTTACGATTGTGTATACTTGCACATTGCACTTTTTGGACAACAAGTTTTTGATGGCACAAGTTAATTCTATTTCTTGTGTCTACTGTGAGGGAGGACATTTGTTTGAAGAGTACCCGAGCAACCCAGTTTCTGTGAACTATATGGGAAATAATACTTGGGGCAACAATCCTTATTCTAATTCATACAATCTAGGATTTCCACCTCAAGGTCATCAAGATAAATATTATGGCCAAGAAACTCAGCACTTTACCAACAGACCAAGAAACATCACTTGAAGCTGTACTTAAAGCCTTCATGACAGAAACGAAAGCTCGGCTTCAGAGTCAAGATGTGGCAATGAGGAATCTAGAAAATCAGATTGGACAATTGGCTACAACACTGAGCTCAAGACAGACTGGCATAATGCCTAGCACCACTGAAATACCTAAGCCTAATGGAAAGAAGCATTGCGAGGCAATAATCCTCGAAAATGGTAAAGAAGTCCTTACTTCAACAGGGCAAGAGGGAGATACATGTTCTGATAGAGCTAAAAGCAAGGTCCAGAATGAAGAATCTGAGTTTAAAAAGATTGATGTAGTTATTGCAGAATCTTCTGGACATACTGCACCAAAGAAAACTCATCAGAAAAATTCTGCAAAAACTTCAGCAAAATCTGCAGAAAAGTCTTTGCCCAAATTTGTACCAGAGAGGCCTTCGCTACCTTTCTCCCAAAAATTGAAGAGGCAACTCAAACATATGAGGAGTAAGATGAGGTGGCCATTACCAAAGAGGTCAAAGACTCAGGAAAGAAAACACTCAGGCAAATGGCTCAATCTGCTCAGAGGAGGATCTACTTATGTCTGGCCCAACTGTGAAGAATTTCTGCACTCGGGATGTTGCAGCATGCAACAGCAACAGAACAAGAGATGTTTTCTCTTTTACATTTTTTTTTTTTACTGTTTTCGAAGTTTCTGTTATTTTTTTTTATGTTGCATTATTGTAGTTTACGTTTTGTTTGGCAGTGTTTGTCTTTTTTCTATTTTAGTATGTTTGTCTCTGATTGGACCACAAATGATCAACGAATAACCCCATTTAGGGGCATATTTTGAACAGTGAATCAAGTTGTTTGGACCACAACATTAATTTCTGAATCTTTGACATCAGTTTTGAACTTTTAGCTGTTTGGATTGACTGAAATTGTTTGAGGCTTAAACATATGCTGCAACATTTTGATATAACCAGTGAGATTTTGAGCCTCAACAGTTTTATTTGATTGTGAGTTCCATTCATGTGCCCTTTCTGCAAAGTTTGGCTTGATTCTTGCTTGCTTGTACATATCACTGCCATACACACTTTTGCTTGAGGCATGTTTGATTTTTCTTAATCCTAGTCTTAGCCTAAATAGCCTACCCTTTGATTTTAACTTTGTGTGTGAGCCCTTTGAGCTTGAGCCCCTTATTCTATTACTAGCCACATTACAAGTCCTATAACTTGAAAAACAATAATTGTCCTATCTAGGTGGAGTTTAGGGATGCTTTTCTTGACAATATGCTTATACATAAGTTTGGGGGTGGCTTGAGGACAAACACCATTTTAAGTTTGGGGGTGCTATACAGCAAAGTGGTGTATTGTAAAATGATTAAGTTTTGCTTACTGAAATTGTGCAACAAAAAAAAATGGAGAACATGAATAGGACAAATGCCTTAAAATGTGAACCTGTTCTCTGTTTAAAAAAAAAAAACAAAGTGAAAAGAAAAAAGAAAAGAAAATAAATAAGGAATGGAATGAAGGGATAAGGAAACTAAAAAAAAAAGGGGGAGTACCCCCTTCTTGGTACTGAGATTGTTGTGGTGGTTTGTGAAAAGCATTTGGTATTGGAACACATTGTAGGGAAAGCATTTTTTGAACTCCACCTAGTGTTAGCCACTTCCCAAAAATGTATACTTCCCTAACCTTAGCCACATTACAACCCAATAAAAGTCCTCTAGCAGTGTAAAGCTGATTTTGTTCTAGTGAGTTTAGAAGCTTGTCAAGCTTATCATAGGATTGCATGTGGATGATGATTGAGTGAACCCATGTACTTTTGTGAGTGAGGAAGAACACACTGTTCTGAGTGCATAGTATTGTAGCATGTTGTTCTGGGCTAAAAATGATTGATGTCATGAAAATCTGCTGACTTGTGATGCATGAATGTTGAGGAAGTAAGAGTTTTTGGTTTGTGGTGCACGATGTTGCTTTGATAAAAAGGATTTGTGGTCTATCAGTCTTGTGTGCATGTTAGGACCTTGTTGATTTGTGTGTTTTTTCCTTTTGCGTCTTTCTTTCCATTACTTGAGGACAAGCAATGATTCAAGTTTGGGGGTGTGATAACTCTTAGAAATAAGAGTTATTTATACTTTTTAGGCTTGAATATTGCAAATCTAAGAGTGTTTTAGTGTCTTAATTGTGTGATTTTATTTTAGTCTAGGGTTAGAGGTTGCAAATGTGTTGTTTTCTATTTTTAGGATGTTTAGTTCTGTTTTAGTGTGACTTATGTGGATGTTTGATTTTGAAGGGATTTATAAAGAAATACTGGAAGAAATGCTCCAGGATGCTGCAGCAACTGGATACGAGTTTCACTGCAGAAAAATGCCAGTTGTACTCATTTTCTCTCTCCTGACGTGGTCCCATGTGCAGGACGTGCATTCATTGCACCAGAAAAGGACAAAAGAGTGGTCCCTACCAAAATATTTTGGATATTCCTTTATATTTAGTTGGGCCCTTATGTTTAATGCAAAGAAAGAGGACAAATTTGAGCCCATTAGAGGAGAGAGAATGGGGACAAGTCTACAAGAAAAACCCTATTAAGGACACACCCATTGGGTGGTCACCACGGAGCCGTCACTTTCCATTCATCATCTTCTACCTCTCACTCATCTTCTTCTACCTCATTTTCTTTTTCTTCTTTCCTTTTTCCCATTTTTCCTCCATTTTAGTTCTTTTTCTTGTTTTAGCTTTAATGGTTTTATTTTCCATTTACTTTTCTTTTGTTGTTTGTAAGCTCACTATGAGCTAAATTTCTCAAGTTAGGGTGCTATGAACTTGTAACAGATTTATGGGTTGATTTATGTGAATGTTTGCTTTGCATTTTCTATTAAGTTGTTCTTCATTTTATTTCTAGTTGAGTTTGGCCATCTTTGCTGGAATATAGCTTGTTGAGCTTGGAAAAGCTAGCAAGTGAAAATACTTAATAGATAAGGATTAATTTGGTTAATTGGAAAATTAATTGAAGTTGGTTGCAATAGGAATATTCTTCCAAGTCCTTAGGTTAACTGGACGTGCTTAATCTAGAGCTGAGTGGAATTAATTTGAGCTTAGGAATAAGGAACATTAATGAAACTCAGTATTTTACTGCTGGAAAGCAAATCTTATTTTCTGGACCAAATGTTGTAGCATCGTGAAGCATAAATTGCCCTGTATCTGAAGCTACAAGGAATTAGTATCTCTAGCTGATTTTATCCTTCTAATTTCTTCACATCTGTTACTTTTGTGCATTTATTACCTTGTCACTATTTTATTTTAATTGCAATCATCAATCACTCCTTATTTTGGTTACTTTGTTACTTGATTTCTTAAGATTTTTGGTAAATAGAATATTGATTGGGAAAACTGTGATTATAATTCATTCTAATCCTCGTGGGAACGATCTCTACTTACTCTTTATTACTTGTTACGATTGTGTATACTTGCACATTGCACTTTTTGGACAACACATATTCATTCCAAAAATTCCTCAATACCGTATAATAAATTAGTTTCGAGCCCAAGACTTAACAAAACATAAATAAGGATAAACCTTAATGTTGAATTAATAAATTCAAGAAGTAAAATTGATACCAACTAAAAATATATACATTCCAACACCTCCCGAATCTGAGTTCGGAAACAAATGCAATTCACAAAAGTCCCTAAACGACTTAACGATTATACCAAGAAGCTTATACTTAGAGCCCGAATTACACGGAATTAAATCCAACGCTTAGCATATGCGAGTTCCAAACGTTAAGTAAGTAAGGTTCTCGAATTAGAACCTTACGCCAAATCAACAAGATCCAATTTAGCATAGCGCTAAATTAAATCTAAACATTTACAATAAAGTATAACTACGATTCTAAAATTACACAGACAATCAAAATATTAAGGAAGAAAATATTGAGAAGCATATAAAAACAATTCCCAATATTCCTAAGCAGACCCGCATATACCGCAAACTACTCTTAACATATAATATTCCCCCACCTCTAGGGTGTTATGAATCTTTCAGACTCTTGTCAGGTACGCAGTCAGAGTTCCCAAAGAGCGATTTCTGCTTACCCAGAGCAAGCACGAACATTAACGGCAACCCAGAGAGACGATCCAAGCATATACAACAATCAGAAAAATTACAAAAATCAATTACTCAATATCAACACTATATTTATAACTTGCTAAATCACACTTATTTAATCCCACACAGACGTTAAGACCAAAATCTAGATTGGGGTTTGAGGAGAAATTTGGGGTTTTTGAAATTATACAAAGGGAAGTGAGAACCACTCACCCAAAGAAGGAAGGAGATGAAGCTTGTGGTGGCGGCTGAGGCTCGTGACGGCAGTGGCGGTGGCTCGTTCCGTTTCTGGGCAAACAAGAATCAACAATAGAGTGTAAGACCAAAGGAAGAAGATGGAGAACTTAAGAGGTGGAAACCACTGTGGAGAGGTGGCTTACCGCGATGGGGCGTTCGCGCTGCGGAGCTGGGCTTCTCACGAGCAGGGATGCGGTCGGAACAGGGGCGAGCCGGACGTGAGCAGGCGCGGCGGTCGTGGCTGTGCAGGGCGATGGCGTGATTTGGCAGAGCAAAAGGGAGAAGAAAATGGGTTAGGGAGAAAGAAGAAGAAGGGGGTTGAAGGGTCTGAATAAGAAGAAGGGGGGGAAAGTGACGTAAAAGAAAGAAAAAAAAAAAGAGGGGAGGAAAACCTGAAAACGTGGAGGTATTTTAGTTCGCTAAAGTAAAACCTTCATAAACAATCCATTTTATTTATTCTGGTACTGAAAATTTCTTTTAGAGACTATAAAGATAAATTTTCTTCAACCAAAATAATTTTAGATTGTATTTTTTTAAACAAAGAATAATAGTGTAATGCTATTGTCTAGCAAACGTGCAAACACTGTAACAATCAATGTTAATGCACTCAATAAAAACCTTTTAAACGAGTAAATAAAATTACTCAAACTAATCAACATTAAATAAATAATAAAATAAAATAAACATTTAGAAAATCAATCACTCTTAATAAAACAATTAAACATATAAGCAAAAACATGGATGTTACATTACTTATTTTTTGTTGAAGAATAATGAATTTATGATACTCAGGTACATGTACAAATCATAAGTTTGTCATTGGAATATACACTTACTACATTGCCTCTTTACCTTGCCTAAGTCCTTGGAAGTTTTGTTCATAGCTTGTAACAAATTTTTACCTATGATAATAATATGCACAAACTTGAATTTTGGTGAAACATGTGGGTTTCCAGTCTTTTAACTTACAAAAACTTGAGCTTACATTGCAAGCTTAATTTGTCACGTGATGATGGTTGAGATTTTTTTCTAGTAAATTAGAGGCAGTTGTCTCACAACTGTATGTAGGTTCTTACAAGAGTTTAGGGATGTCGTCAATGGGGCGGGACAGGAGCGAGGAGTACCCTCCCGCTCCCCGTCCCCATCCCCTATTTTCCTCCCTATCCCCATCCCCATCCCCATCCCCAATCCCCATCACGGTGAGTATTTCTCCCCCGTCCCCATTCCCCGCCTCCCCACAGATCCCCACGGGAACCTCGAAAGTATAATCGTCCAAATCCAAACTATAAGTTCCTCGTTCTCAACATATATTTTTCTTTCACTGCAATCTCCCTTTAGATTAGATTAAATCCACTCAACCCTACCTTATTGTTACTAGCATTGTGGAAAACATTTGATTCTTCTTTCTACACTTGCTTTTGTATTCCAGAACCCTCAGTCCACTTTTGCTTTCAAGAATTTACAGAAAAATCTGTAGAGGGATTTAATTGAATAGTGATAGGTTTGATCATTGTGTTTCTGACTGCAGCTTTTGATCTGTAAATAAGATATACTTTAAGTTTCTTTTATTAATTTAATAAAATTATATATATATAATGGTATTTTTGCATGATTCCCGGGGACGGGGACCCCACGGGACGAGGGGTATGATCCTGTCCCCATCCCCATATTACCTTTGAGGGGATTTTCTCCCCCATCCTCATCCCGCGGGGAAAAATCCCCACCTACGGGGCCCCAAACAAGGCAGTCCCCACGGGGATCCCTATTTACAAGTGAAAATTGTCATCCCTATATGAGTTCATACAAGAGTGTGGTCTATTACGAACATAGCCCCCCTTAACAAAGTTCGATACATTGACATTCCAAATATATGTTACAAATGTATCTCTTATTTTCGATGTGACAAAATATGAACACAACAAGAGTACAAAGCACACAGTATTACAGCCTAAAAACAACAAACACACACGCATAATAAGTGGTGATGATTACATAAAATTCCTCGTATTAGTTCTAAGGATGCAGGACTACAATAGGACTGGTTACTCTATGCTTGCCATCTGTCCAAGACAAGTTCCCAAATATCGGAAAACCATGATGTGGCACACCCCTTGCCTGCAGAATAAGCTGAAAGGTCTTCTTTTCTCCAGTTTTCTTGAAAGTCAATGAATTTGGTTGAACAAGAACATTAAACCCTTCAAGTACATGAGTTTTCGCAACATATGTGCTAGGAGGCCCAACGTTTGTAACTGTTCGACTAATATTTATGGGGTTTGTCCCGCGATGGGTTACTGTGATTGAAGGATAATTGAAATCTTCAATGTTGTAAGACTTTGGACAAGTGTAGGCGATTTTCAAATTACCAAACAACTTGAGTAAAGCTTGTGTGTAACCAGAAGCACATAAGAAGTTCAAGTAATCGGTTGTGGATAAATCATAAACAAGTCCAGGGTCTATTGCAAGGTCAGGCTGAATATGTCCAGAGCCATATTCGAATGGAGTTGCTATCTTATCAAATGCGTCCCGAATTGGTTGATTCGTGTTATCGAGTGTGGTAGCTGGAAGAGCACAATTTTTAATAAGTCATCAATGCTGTCCAAACTATGTGGCATATGAACAGTTTACACTGGACAAAAGGTATAATAGTTTTTATGTATGTGATCATGTTGTGGATATGTGAGAGGTATCCTTTAATTTTCCCAAAACTTACCTGTAGTCATGATAGCTGATTTGATAGCTGCTGGACTCCAATTAGGATGAATTGTTTTTGAGTAGACCAGCGACGCCAGCAACGTGAGGGCAAGACATAGAAGTTCCCTGCTGTACATTGAAAAGAGTCCGGCGTCCATCTGATACTAGATTTGATGGACCTGCAGCTTGTGTGAAAGCAGCAATTACATTCACACCAGGAGCAGTTACGTCAGGCTGAAACACAAAACAAAGTATTGAAACTATAAAATCATCTGTACATATCATTGAATGTAAGACTGATAGATCAACTCTTCATGATATATAGTGAAACAAAATGTAGACCTTGAGTATCAATGGTTGCACGGCACTGGGACCCCTAGATGAGAATCCAGCCATAATTGGAGCTGGCTTTGTTCCTATGTATGTTCGTGCTGCAGTCATGTAAGCCTCAAGCTGCCTGCAATGTAAGTACTTCAATATTTGCGACAAGTATATATATTTAGAATGTGATATTATTAAAAAGTATTAGTGATATATGATTACTTGGTATGTCCATGGGAATCTGATCCACCTTCATAATTAGCCGCGCCGTTGATACTTGCACCGGGTAAAATATGAGGCTCAGCTAGAAGTGTATTTCCACTTTGTTTATCATTGTTCACAAACACTGCCACTGCACCAGCAAGTGCAGCTTGTTGGCCCTCGCCAACTGATTGTATCTTATCACTTCGAAGGCAGATTAATATTCTTCCCCTTACTTTGGATGGATCAAGTGTTCCAGGCTTGCAAAGACGACTTCAGGAAACCACATATAAATGAGTCAAGAAGCAATTTTATTTGACAGGTAATAATAATATTTTTTTTTGAAGCATATAAGCTTGGGAAATTTGAGCTTACGCATCATGAATTGACACATTAGGAAGTCTAGCATTGACAGAACTAATCAAAGGATAAAACTTCCGTGACTGTTGTGGCAAGCCTCTATTCAGACTAGCTCCCTGATACACAGTCCAAATAATTAAGTTGATATAAAGTTGAATATACATTCGAATAGTTTTCTTGATCATGATTGAATTCATTATTCTATTCTCTCCTAAATAATGACATACACATTAATATTAACTGTTCATCTTTAAAATTTTACATTCAAATAAAATTTCTTTTAAGCCAATTATTGTGCATGTTTTATAATATTAAATATTGTATTATCTTTTAATTTACACTTCTATTCTACCTGAATTTAAAAAGAACACGTGGATACTTGTGATTTATGTTAAAATTGAAAGATGATACCTTTAGGTATTGTTTGTTGCCTAGAGAAATGTTGCTGAGAAAATCCCTGTCCATTGTACTAGCAGCAACTGTGAATGACCAGGGTGCCACATTTGTGACAGTTCTAGGTGCTGGCCCTTCATTCCCAGCTGAGCAAACAACCTCTAGCAACTGCATGGAATGCCCCATTGGAAATCCCATCTGTTAACAAAGCTTCAACATAGGGAGTAGACCAACCCACAGAGGCAGAGATCACATCAACACCATCATTTATGGCATGATCAAATGCTGCTAGCAAGTCTGCTTCTTGGCAGCCACCCGTATCCGTTTTATGCCAACATGCTTTATAGGCTACAACACGAGCTCTTGGGGATCCACCCTTAGCAGTGCCATAACCATTACCAAAGACATTTGCACCACGAGCAAAGTTACCACCAGCAGTTGACAGAGTGTGGGTACCATGGCCTACAAAGTCACGTGCAGTGCGGTCCATTGGATGGAGTTTTCCAACTTCTGCCTCGTGATTTTGGCTGAAGATTCTTGCTCCAATCAGCTTCCTGATTCATCATATAATATAGCTGTGTTAGGCTGTAATGAGTAATCTGTTATTGACAAAAAAAATTTCAGTGATTTATACTGTACACAAACTTTGTAAACTAAATAATGAAAAATGACACGTAACATAGAAATTGTACAAAATTAATTTAATTAATGTTAATATAATTATACAATTCTTCATTAGATTACACAATTTCCAGAAGTATCTCTCGTAAACAACTTAGCATTGGAATGGCTTAACTCAATTTTCGAAGTCAATAACAAAAAAAGTTACTTGTTACAGAATTGTTTCTCTGAACCATTAAAATGGTCAATCTCACAGACACCTTTTCCACGCCACTTCGAGGGGATAGGCCCATATCCTTTGTCGCTGAAACTCGGGTGTTCGGGCCAGACGCCTGTTCAAAAAGCAACTCATCAATGTCCATATATTCTAAACAAACTGAAAAGCTGTTAGGAGTACAAATTTATGAAGGAATTATTTAAAAATTAATGCTATAACTTTATTTTGGTTCTTGATATTTTAACTTTAGACCATGTTTCTGTACAAACGAAATGACTCTAGAGTACAAGTTTTTTGAACACAAAATTGGGGTGTCCTCTTTGTTTTTGGAAAAAGTAAACAAGTGAGAGATAGAAGGAAATACATACGGTGTCTAAAATTTGTGTTCAAATATCACAATTCTTTTTTTTTACCACCGCCTTTGGAATCAGATGTAAAAAATTAATAATATACTTTAACTTATATATTATATGATACTCCATTCGGTCCATATTATAAGCAAAAAAATCTCAAATCTTTTGGTCCAATATATAAGCAAATTTTGTTTTCCAATGACTCATTTAATGACATTATTCCTAAAATACCCTTTATGTAATACAAATTTTGTTTTTCAACGACTCCTTCTATTCCCAACAACACAAGCAACTTCTCATTACCATAAAGGGTAATTTAGGTAAAAACCTAATATTTTAACCAAATTAAATGAGATTAACTAACCACCTTAATATTTTTGTTGTATTAATTTTTTGCTTATATAATATGGACCGGATGGAGTAGTATTTAATTTTGCTTATTCAGAAGTATGGATATTGGGTGTCAAATCCGGCAATAAGAAATATTGTATAGTTCACATACATGCATTTTATAAAAAAAAAAAAAAAAATTACATTTTAAATAGGTTTAATTATTCAGTTAGTTTCAGAACTATTTGGCAATTTTCAAGCAGGTCCATAAATTAAAAAAGTTTCTAATTGATGCTTTGAAGTTATAACAAATTTTCAATTAGGTCCCTGAACTTATAAAAAATTCAATCGGGTCCTTATGGTAGAGTTCGGTAAAGAGGTTGTTAAGCTTACTAGTGTGGAACCTGAAATTTTTTCCCTCGATTAATAGTTAGGATTATGAGTATCCAGCTTAGATGGAATTAGCAACATTCCATCCAATTTAACAAATCACTAGCAGCTTTTCTACTTTAAGGACACAATTGAAAATTTTACATAAGTTTAGGGACCAATTGACAACTTTTTTAGTTTAGGGACTTACTTAAAAATTCTCAAATAGTTTGGGGACTAATTGAATAATTAAACATTTTAAATATAATATCGTGGGAATCATGGTGCATGAATGTAGCAAGATATTATTGTATATTACATATATAAAGGTAGAATGAATATATTATAGAGTTTACTTTTGATACACTATTAGCGTTAAGATTTTTATACTGTCAATCAATCATATATCATTCCATGTGTCTGGATTTTTAATTATGATAATATATGATTAATTGACATTATAAAAAAAATTGTGCTGAGAGAGCATTACAATTAAATCATTCAAATAATATATATAGAATGAGATGTGAGGCAAATAAAAAAGAAAGAAAAAAACAAGAATGATGGAATTATTTGACGTGAGTTACATGATATGATTTTAAATTTTTAAATGCAACTAACAAATATAATTCAATGAAAAATGTCTGGATTATAAATTAAGAAAGAAATTGTATGCTCTATATCTATACTGTTAACCGAAGATTACTTGATTGAGAATATACACGAAGCATACCTGTGTCAATATTAGCGATGATTGTATTTTCACCAAATTTGGCCTTCCTCCAAGCGGAGTTTGCAGGAATCCTTCGATTCTTTTCCAATCCAAGAAAGTCCCATGACCTGGTAGTGTGCAATTTATGCTCTTTGCTCAAGAAAACAGAAACAACATTTGGGTTTTCTGCAGCAATAGAAACACACACACATATGGTATCAATTTGTGTTGTGGCTTCAAAAGGAGTACTACAAACCCATAATAATCATTTTTGCTCACTTGCTATCTCTGATGCTTCTTCCTTTTCAAGTAGCGCAGCAAAGCCATTGATGTGCTTATTGTAGGAGTACATGATTGCATCCTTGGCCTTCTCATGACTGTTTATATGAAACATATGTATAAATTCTCAGCAATATATATAAACAGCAGTTCACACATATAATTACGTACTATACCTTCCCAAGACAGAACCGAGAAGATCATAATGGGAATTTGTGGCTGCCTCTAGTTCAGTAGGCGAAGGGTCTGGACCATGAGAATGTCCTCCCAAGTACACAATGTAGGTCTGAAACACACAATCAAAAGCAAATAATTAGTGCAATGATGTCTGTTACATCATCAAAATGTAAGTAATTTGGGAAATTCCAAAATTTGGGAAGAGACGTGCCACTGTATCGGATACTTGAAAGTACAGCAAATTAACAAACTTGCCTTTGTAAGGGCATTGGTGGGTTCGTGGAAGAAAGTGCAAAGAAGGAATGATGACAGTAGAAGTTTGAAGATCGAAGATGCCATCATAGTGCTTTGGACCTGCTGTGAACGGATGTTGTACACTTGTCTTATGCTTATATAACTTGTTTTCACCGGCCTTTACGTAAAGAATCACAGTTAATGAAAGTATAAAATACACAAGTTCCTATGTAAATTTACTATTTTAAGATCCTTAATATGTGCAAAATTGTATAGGTTAGAAAAACCCTTAGCTAAGGGTTTTTCTATCATGTGCAACTTTGCACATGTTAAGAAACCCAAAAGAAGCAATTATTTATTGGAAAACTAAACATTTCAGTTTTGAAAGTATAAAATACACAAGTTTCTATGTAAATTTACTATTTTAAGATCCTTAACATGTGCAAAGTTGCACAGGTTAGAAAAACCCTTAGCTAAGGGTTTTTCTATCATGTGCAACTTTGCACATGTTAAGAAACCTAAAAGAAGCAATTATTTATTGGAAAACTAAACATTTCAGTTTTGAAAGTATAAAATACACAAGTTCCTATGTAAATTTACTATTTTAAGATCCTTAACATGTGTAAAATTACACAGGTTAGAAAAACCCTTTAGCTAATTATGGGAATTCAATGTCTTTGGGTTTGCATTGTCTCCTTCTAGGGTGTATTAATTTTCTTTTGCAAGACTTAATAGGAGTCTCCTTTAGTCCTAAGATAGCTACTTTTCTTTTGTTTTTGGGCTTTAGCCCTCCTGTGAACCAAAAAAAATAAGGTAAATAGCAAGTTCCTCCACGATAAAAAAAATGTGCCTTTCAAGTTTAAATTAGCTTTTAAAAATTTAAACACATCAAAAAAATATTTTTTTAATAAGAAATAACATGTTTATAAAATTATTTCAAAAAGAAATAATTTGACTAACATTTGATATTCTGAAGAATTGAGTTGAGAGAATTTTTTTTTCAAAAATTAAATTAGGAAACACATTTTTCATATACAACTTGAATATTTAATCTTCAAATTAGTGGAGAATTACCCCCAAGTAGGATGTATATATATATATACAAGATACCATATTTGCTAATTTAAATCAGAAAGGTAAATTTAATTTAGTGAAAATGATCAAATAATTAATTTGGATAAGAAATATTGTTTGAGTACTTTCCCATGCAAGAATTCAAAATGGCCAAAAATTACATAATATTTAGGATTACAAAAAGAGTTTAATTTGTATGTACTATTAGACTATTAGTGTAAAAGATATTTACACTAATATTCAATAATACTTCCTCCGGATTCAATTATAAGCAAAATTAAATAATTTCATACTTATTAAGAGAGTTAGTTAATTTAGTTTAATTATCTTGATTTATGTAAAAAAAAATGAGTTACAATTACTAAATTACCCTTTAATTGTCTCGGTAGGGTGCAATGCTCTTGGAAAGGTAAAAGGAGAATTGGTTGGATTGGTTGATTGTCTTGATTTTTGGAACACTGACATTAGATAGAGTTGAATTGATTGAATTTTGCTTATATTTGAGTCCACAAAATATAGGAACTTTTTTTGCTTATACTTTAGTCCAGATGGTAGTATATTGATAAATCAGTATTATTGTTATTTATCTTAATTATTAAAATAAAAGCATACATAACAAAATGTTAGTAAATATTTGTATAAATTTTTTGTACTGACAATACATACTACTTAAATCATTACAAAAATCATTCTACAATAATCATCATATTGTTCTACTCCCTCCGGTCTCTATTGTAAGCAAAAATTAAATGGGACACACATATTAAGATAGTTAGTTAATCTCATTTAAAAGAGTCATTGGGAATAAAAAATTAAGTTTGTTACCTAAATTACCCTTCCTCTTTATTTATTAAACTTGTGTTGTTGAGAATAAATGGAGTCATTAGAAAACTAAATTTATATTAAATGAAGGGTATTTTAAGAATAATTTTATTAAATAGGATGAAAGTAGTTGAAATTTGCTTATATTTTGAATCAAAAAATTTGAGATTTTTTGTTTATATTATAGACCAGAGTAGTATTCTGTACCCCAAAACGAGGTAATAAATGTTATGGCATGCAACTCTTACTGCAGACATATATTCTGTCTCTAATTTTCATGTGTATATTAATTTAGAATTAGAATACATCTTTTTAGAGGTACTTATGATTTTAGATTAAACATATTTTCTATTTCGATCTAATTCTTATCCTTTTTTAATTTAAAAATCCTGAGCATTGCATACAATTTTTTACTAGTTCCATTGATCAATTATTACTTGATGGCAAATGTAAGATAAGAGAGTATGTTATTTACCAGAGATCCTTAAGTGCTCCAAAAAGGAAAAAGAGATGTCTTATTTATTTATTTGATGAACAAGTTTTTTTTTTTTTTTTTTTTTTTTATGAATCATAGATATCTTTTTTTTTTTTGTTGACAAAATGAACATGAGATATCTTATTTGATACTATTGAATTTTTTTTTTTTTTATTCCGAGAGATAGGAACAGGCGAGCAGCGCATCATTGAGTTCAAAGGAGGCATTGGCAAATACTTTAAAGTTTAAAGTCTAATACTTTTTGGTAAATGCTTTTGTCATTGGGGTTTTGCTAACGAGTACCCTAAGAGCATTGGTTAAAGAACCCATAAAAGGAAAATTCGTATTGAAAAACTAAGTGTCACACTCATCGAAATGTTAAATACACCATTTTCTATACAGATTTTCCTTTTTTGATTTCTTAAACAATACCCTAAGAGCACTTGTTAGCATTCTTCTTGTCATTATTCTTTAATTTATTCTTCTAAAGATGGTCCCCTCCTATCATTGTTTGCCTCCCTTTCTAGCTTCGCTACTCTGGAGAGAATATATGTGTTTGATTTGCTAAAAATAAAGGATCGTATAGAATACAAAAAAATTATACCTTCTTTGAGTTTGAAACTAAGATAGTTACCTAAAAAAAAAAAAAAACTAAGACAGATAGTAAAAAAGTCACCCAATGGACCTTTTTTTATGTGAAAGTAAAAGAAATAAATGATAGTCATTAGATCAAATCATGAATGCTTAAGATTAAAACATAAAGTTATGTGACTTTTTAAAGTGGTAATAACTGTCAATCTTGATCATTTATATATGGTTATATAACCAAGATTTATCTCTCTCACTATCATATAAGAATAATCATCTCACTAGATTAATTTTATATATAGTATATACACTCACGTGAAAATATAGGTGTCCCCACAAATATCACAACTAATAGTTAAAAAAATAAAAATTCAAAAATCACGCATGCTTAGTTATTACTCCCTCTGTACTCATTTATAAGTAAAAAAGTACCTATATTTCGTGGACTCAAATATAAGCAACATTAAACCAATTCAACTCTATTTAATGTCAGGGTTTCAAAAATCAAGAAAATTAATCAATCCAACAAATCCGCCTTTTACTTTTCTAAGAGTATTGCACACTTCCGAGGCAATTAAAGGGAAGATTAGTAATTGTAACTCATTTTTTTTTACATAAATAAATCAAAACAATTAAACTAAATTAACTAATTTTCTTAATAAGTGTGAAGTTAACTAATTTTGCTTATAATTGAGTCCGGAGAGAGTAATTTTTTTTTTTTTTAGTTTCTCAGGGTATCCTCCACGCGTAACTGTGGAGGCTAATCTCTCGAGCCTGGTAGGACCACAAGGGCGGCAAAGCTCTCCTTCAAGAGTTTTAACGTTGCTGCATTCCCAGGGCCAAGATTCGAACTCGAGACCCCTCTGGTTAAGCTGGAAGAGACCCGTGTCATCTCATGCAAGCGCTCTTGAGTGGAGAGAGTATATGTTAATGAAACAAATTATGGCCACCCAAAATTATTGATGATCCGTCGCTTGATGTCCCTTATGCTTGGAGGAAAGTGCATATATGTGAACTGTGTCAAGATAAATGTTGATGTTTCTGTGTTCAGTGAGTTGCATGCATGCGTTTGAGACGGGGGTGAAGCCTTGGGATTGTCATGGGTAAATTTTTAGCAAGAAAATCACTCCAAAGTCTTGGGATCAGAGAGGTGCACCAACGCCAATTACTAGCGCCAAAGAATGTCTCTTATTTGCATGAAAATTAGGAATAAAAAATATTTGTTTGAAAGAGGAAGCAAAGAATCTTAAAGATGGTGGAAACAACTGTATTGAGATATAAGTCTACCAGATGATTTAAGGTTAAAGAAACCAAAAGAATAAATTCATATCAGAATTTATGTATTTTATACTTTCAAAAATAAAATATTTAGTTTTTTGATAAATAGTCGTTGTCCTTGGGTTATTTAATCTTTACAAGATTGCACATGATAGAAAAACACTTAAAGATATTGCGCTCTTATTTATTGTACTAATTATTAGTTTTCCAATATATATATATAGTTATCTTATTATATTTCTTAATACTCATGAAAATTTCTCTCCCATTTGGTTAGGTTTGGCTGAAGAGAATTGGTAGCCTAAATTTAAACTTTAATAATACAATTTTTTAATTTATCTAATAAAATTAGTATAGTAATTTTGCACGGTTACAAAACACAAGCTACTCCATCTGGACTCAATTATAAGCAAAAAAATACCTATATTTTTTTGGAATCAAATATAAGCAAAATCCAACCAACTTAATTATATTTAATGTAAGTATTCCAAAAATAAGAAAATTAACCAATCAAACCAATTCTCCCTTTACTTTTCCAAGAACATTGTATATTCCTGAGACAATTAAAGGGTAGTTTAGTAATTATAACTCTTTTTTTTTTTTTTTTACATAAATCAAGATAATTAAACTAAATTAACTAACTTTCTTAATAAGTGTGAAATTAGTTATTTTTGCTTATAATTGAGTCCGGAGGTAGTACACATATAAAATTTGTTCAAGCTTTAAGATTCTTATAAAGCTTAAAATATCACAAATAGCGTAATATATTTAACTATATTTATAATAATTGATTTAATATAAAAAATTATTAACTTAAGCAATGTTAGTTTGGAGATTTGATCATCGAAGAAGATTTATAATAATTGATTTAATATAAAAAATTTCTGAAGGAGGGTTGTTAGGTGGAGAGAGTCAATGACCTTAACAACTGATATTTTGGAGATTTGATCATCGAAGAAGATTCTCGAGTGAAAAAGAAAAATTAAAAGAATGTTAATCGAGTGATATAATTAAGAGTGACAAGTGTTATATCGGTGTAACTTAGTCCTTTATACAAATGATATTCATGTCACATGGCATCTCACATTCATTTTCGGATACTATTTTCTGTTATTTATTTATTTTTATTTTTATAAGAATTTCCTTTTCTATTATTTATTTCAATATTATTAAAACCGGATTGAAAAATCCAGGAAACGACCTCATGTTTGGTCTTAGATAAGTCATCTGACCACTTTAATCTTAGAGTGAATGTCTTAATTGGTCCTTAAAACACAATTTTAGTCCAAAAAAAAAAAAAATTTAATAATTTAATATCTTAAATTTTCAAATGCGAAACACATTAGTAGTTAGATTTAGTTCTGGCGTCCATTTACTTGCAGTGGCGGACCTTGACTAAATTTTTGGGAGAACCACTAACTATTAGTTAAAATAATGTAATTAAAATACATATGTATCATATATAATTTAGTGTAATTCAAAATAACATATTAATGCAAAGTAACAATAAAATATATAAAAAGGAACCAAAGGGGAGGTTGGTACAAGTGGTGGGACTTGTGTCCCTTAACCAAGTGGTTGGAGTTCGAATCTCAGCTCTTGCGTATGGAGTAAATTTCTGTTGGGAGGGTGTTTGGGTGGTTATTATTTTCCTTCCGAAAGGGAATACTTCTGGTCTACGGCCAAAAAATAAATATAAATGTGCCTATATTTAAGGTATTGCTCTTCATCTTTTTTTTTTTTGAAAGGTGCTCTTCAATCTTTTAAAGACTTGAAATCATCTATAATTGAATTAAAATGCATAAATTAAAATACATAAAACTAAAATATTAAAAAAATCCCTCATTGAAATCCCTTTTGTCAAAAAAAAAAAAAAGAAAAGAAAAGAAAAGAAAAAAAATCCCTGATTAAAATATTGACTAATCTAAACTTAAAGACACACAAAATTACCAATAGCAGCCACGTTATTCCTTCCTCATTACTTTATCCTCCTTGCTTAATGGCTTTTTTTGCATCCAAGTTCAATTGTAGTCCCCGCTCTTCAAACTGATAGGAAAAAAAAAATTTAAAGAACTCAAGGTCAGATATTGAACTAGAACTAGGGGGAAGGCATCAAGGAGACTTGCGAAATGGAGGCAACCGATCGTCGGCACGGCGGAGTTGGCAAGCGGCGGTTGGAGTGGGCAAGGAGGCAAGGGCAAACAGTGGGCTTTAGAGCTGTACCAGTAGCAAGAAAGGGTCAAACTAGTGCTTAAGAAATATGTATGTTCAAAAATTTTCAGTGATTTTGAGGGGAGCCGTTGCTCCCCTCCACTCCTTCAAAGGCCGGCCACTGTTTACTTGCCTAGTGTCCCATTAACCATCCATCCTACTTGGTCATTAGTTGTCCTGCATAACTTATGACAAATTTCCTATGTGGAAAAACGAATAAAAAGTGAAAAACGTATGCAATTTCAAGATTCAAATACCTAAAAATTATGCATTTTTTTTTTTTCACTTTCATTAAATTTTCACGGTAGAAATTTGTCATGGGCCACGCAGGACGGCTAACACGCCGAACTGATGGTTAATGGAACACGTAGAGCAAGTTAATAAGCAAGTAAATGGACGCCGGAATTAAACATAGGGATTAATGTGTCTCACTTTGAAAATTTGAAGGACTAAATGACTAATTAATTTATTTTAGACACTAAAAGTAGGTCCCCAAAATTTTTTAGGGACCAATTTGAATCTTCACTCTTAATCTTATGTCAATGGTTTTTTTTTATTGTTATTATTATTATCAGAGATCTCATAGGGGTTTGAGAGCAGTGTTATTGCTGGCTTTTTGACCAAACTAGTGTCATTTTAGAAACTATTTATTAGTTTGGGTCCTTTTGAAACAAATTACCAATTGGGGGTCCTTTTTGACACGGTGGCATTTTTTTGCTTGACAGGGAGGAGGCGTCACTCTGACTGGCGCCTCCCATTTTTTTTTTTTTAAAAAAAAGGGTCAAAGGCGCCACTGGCAGTGGCACCTCCCTTTTTTTTTCTACCATACTTTACTTTCTATTATTGTAGTGTATCAAATTTTATTCTTTCTCTATATATATATATATATATATATAAATAGAGATTTAATATAGATTAATCTAGAATATATATCGTCATATTCATATATAGAGAGTCTATATGCCATATATCTATTTTGAGAACAGGTTTTTCTTTTTCTTTTCTTTATCCGGGAGATGAACACCCCCCCCCCCCCCCCCCCCCCCCCCCCCCCAAAAAAAAAAGGTATGAAAGTTATAATTGTAAACCATGATCAAATCTATAGAAGCATTGGTTTATACATTCCTCTTAGTCTCGACTTTAGGAATCATTTTTTTCGCTATCTTTTTTAGAGGACCTCCTAAAGTTCCAACTAAAAAGATGAAATGATTTTTCATTATCTCAATTGAAGTAATGAGCCTCCCAATATTGGGAGGCTCATTACTTCAATTAGTCCCCATGTTCTTCGAATGGATCTCTTAGTTATTGAGAGGGTTGCCCAAAAGCAGTATATAAGGCATACCCAGTAAAACTTACAAGTAAACCAGATATCGAGATGGCAACTAGGGTTGTTGTTTCCATTATTATATAATTTCAAGACCACAATGGATCTATAGGATAAGATCTTTTATTTACAGCGGAATAGTATACAAAGTCAACAGATCTCAATGAATAAAAAAATAGGATTTATGGCTACACAAACCGTTGAGGGTAGTTCTAGATTTGGTCCAAGACGAACTGTTGTATGGGATTTATTGAAACCATTGAATTTAGAATATGGTAAAGTAGCTCCGGGGTGGGGAACTACTCCTTTGATGGGTGTTGCAATGGCTCTATTTGCGGTATTTCTATCTATTATTTTGGAGATTTATAATTCGTCTATTTTTCTGGACGGAACTTCTATTAATTAGATTGACAAGAACCGACTACCTAGATTTTCAATAGAAATGAAAGTTAAACATTTAGGTCTTTGATTTTTAGCCCATTCCATTCCATTCCATTCTTTTTTTTTTTTTTTGGTAGTTCGACCGTGGAATTTCTTTGTTTCTATATTTCCAGAATATGCGTGTGTGACTTGTTATAATTGATCCTATTGTCAGTACAGAACATAAAATAGATCTGTCATCTTAAAAGAGAAGAGATGATTTTACCCCTTCAGATATTTATTCTAATATCTGGAGCACGGAATATCGAAAATAGATTTTAAAGTATTAGAACTATGATTCATACTTAATATTTAGACCCCGCAACCGGACTGGACTAAATTTTTTTTCAAAAAGTTAGCAGTTAAGTTATAATAAATCGAAACATTTTGATTCTTTTAAACCGTCGCCCCTTATATTTTGATCAAAGGACAAATGTTTCTTTGGATTTTTTTTTAATTATATATTCATTGACTATGTGATAATCCAGCAGTTCTTACTCATGGAATTTTTGGACTTAGATTAAAAGTTTTTTCAATCATCGTGGTTCTAGTATGAATTTGAAGTTTTTTTTTTAATTGATTCATAGGGTCTTAACAAGAGAATTCCTATCAATAAGAATGAATAATAAAGAATACAGCAGTAAAGTCGCATTACACACACAAATCAAAAATAACACAAAAAAATTTAGTAAAGTAGTAATAAATAGAATATTTAAGAAGCCTGTAACAATCGAAATAAATCCGAGTGAGCTGACTTGAGATTTTGGCATTATAACCACAAAGAAAAGAATAGCTTTCGGATTTCTATTTTTTCTTATCTTCAGAGAAGATTGGAATCATAGGATTAAGTTCAGAAGTTTTAACCTTTCTATTATACGCATATCCGTTTCCGCTGCAACTAGTATTTGGTTATTTCTGTTTGAGCCGTACGAGATGAAATTCTCATATACGGCTCTCAGGGGGGTTCCCTTGGTTTACCTATCTCAATAAAGTCTATGATTGGTTCGAAGAACGTCTTGAGATTCAGGCGATTGCCGATGATATAACTATTAAATATGTTCCCCCTCATGTCAACATATTTTATTGTTTAGGGGGAATTACACTTACTTGTTTTTTAGTCCAAGTAGCGATAGGATTTGCTATGACTTTTTATTATCGTCCGACCGTTACTGAGGCTTTTGCTTCTGTTCAATATATAATGGTTGAGGCTAATTTTGGTTGGTTAATCCGATCAGTTCATCGATGGTCAGCAAGTATGATGGTCTTAATGATGATCCTGCACGTATTTCGGGTGTATCTCACTGGTGGTTTTAAAAAACCTCGAGAATTGACTTGGGTTACAGGTGTAGTTTTGGCTGTATTGACCGCCTCTTTTGGTGTAACTGGTTATTCCTTACCTTGGGACCAAATTGGTTATTGGGCAGTCAAAATTATAACAGGTGTACCTGAAGCTATTCCTGTAATAGGATCATCTGTGGTAGAGTTATTATGCGGAAGTGCGAGTGTCGGACAATCTACCTTGACTCGTTTTTATAGTTTACATACTTTTGTACTACCTCTTCTTACTGCCGTATTTATGTGAATGCACTTTCCAATGATACGTAAACAGGGCATTTCTGGTCCTTTATAAAGAGTATGGATCGTGTATATTTGTAATGAATCATTTCTCACTTGGTGGAGAAACAATAGTATTTCATTGCTACTAATATGTCTTATTATTATTTTTTTTCCTAATAAGACATATATTTGGTTGGATATTTCCCTTCAA
Source organism: Echinosophora koreensis (assembly GCA_035048595.1). Classification (NCBI taxonomy): domain Eukaryota; kingdom Viridiplantae; phylum Streptophyta; class Magnoliopsida; order Fabales; family Fabaceae; genus Echinosophora; species Echinosophora koreensis. The sequence continues at coordinate 2,860,020 of JAPCYP010000019.1, read as the reverse complement.
CTTAACAAAAAAATGGATTATGGGAGTGTGTGACTTGAACTATTAGTGATTGGACCACGCAGATAAATGAAATGGTATCTTATCTGCCACATTTGAATTTACAATAAAATGTGTCTTTGTTCCAACCACCACGCAAGCCCCCTAATAGGATAGGCCGGTTCGCTTGAAGAGAATCTTTTCTATGATCAAACTCGACCCTCATGTCCCGCGCATGAACAGGCTCCGTAAGATCCAGTAAAATAAGTGATGTAGTATAATCCGAATTATGTCTTATCTCTTTCACTTAACTTAATAGTATGGAAATGCATTCATTTCCTATGCATTGACTTGATTTATGATACTATCGGAGTGAAACAAGTAGATCTAAAGAAGAAGAGGGGTTAGATTATATTAGTAATAAGTAAATCCTTTGTATGTAAAAAGTCCCGAGATTCTTTTTTTGTGTGTGTGTGTGTGTGTGTGTGTGTGTGGGGGGGGGGGGGGGGGGGGGGGGGGGGGGGGAAGCACTATCAACTTTTTAAAGCCTACCTGGGTATTGAGCATTTACTTAATAAGAACTGAATTTTTTGCAATGGATAGTTGTAACTTCGGAAAAGAGAATCGGGTCCATTTTCTTACATAGAATGCTCATATATGTGTGGAAAATATAGAAACTTTGTTTCTATGGATACATTTGGTTCATTTGATTCGTGCTCGAGCCGTATGATGAAAAATTATCATGTCCGGTTCTTTTGGAGGATGGATCTATAAGGATTCACCTATCCCAATAACAAAAAAACCTGACTTGAGTGATCCTGTATTAAGAGCTAAATTAGCTAAAGGAATGGGTCATAATTATTATGGAGAACCCACGTGGCCCAATGATCTTTTATATATTTTTCCAGTAGTAATTCTAGGTACTATTGCCAGTAACGTAGGGTTAGCGGTTCTAGAACCATCAATGATTGGGGAACCCGCGGATCCATTTGCAACTCCTTTGGAAATATTGCCCGAATGGTATTTCTTTCCCGTATTTCAAATACTTCATACAGTACCAAATAAGTTATTGGGCGTTCTCTTAATGGTTTCGGTGCCTGCGGGATTATTAACAGTACCTTTTTTTGGAGAATGTTAATAAATTCCAAAACCCATTTCATCGTCCAGTAGCAACAACCGTCTTTTTGATTGGTACCGCAGTGGCCCTATGGTTGGGTATTGGAGCAACATTACCTATTGAAAAATCCTTAACTTTAGGTCTTTTTTAAATTGATTCAATTGTGAAATAAAATATCATGCCATGTGGTGTAGATTGTGTATCTAGGGAGAATTCGTCTCAAAGTGAATTCCCCCTAGATACATCCAGGGCTTTTTTGACCTATTATGAGTATATGGATTTGTGTTAAAGATTTAAACTCTATTTTTTATCTTTATTTACTAAAAAAAAAAGATAAAGATAAAAAAATTCAACAGATTTCAAATTTATGCAAAATGTTTTTCTATTTCTAAAATGTTCAATATATGTTTTACATCTTCTATGTGAAAATGTTCAATTTTCATAAGTTCTTCTTGACTATTATTCAAAAGGTCCAATAATGTATGTATGTTGGACCTTTTGAGACAATCATAGATCCTGGGAGGCAATTCTAATTGGTCAATAAAAATGGATTTCAATGCAATTTCTTTTTTATTTTTCCTTAGTTTCTCAAATATGTCATGAAAAGTAAAAAGGGGTGCTAAAGTAGCTTTGTGTTGATTGTTTTCTAAATTTAAGTTTTCTTCTTCTGAATGCAAATAAGGAATAAATAAATAAATCAAATTCCGGGAAGCTTCATAAAGTGCTTCTTTAGGAGTTAAACTTCCATTTGTCCATATTTCGAGAAAAAGTATTTCTTGTTTTTCATTCCCATTCACATAAGAATGAATACTATATTTGCATTTCGAACAGGCATGAATACAGCATCTATAGGATAACTTCTGTCTTGAAAGTTATTTAGTGTTTTTATATGATATCCGCAATTCCTTTCGATTTGTAATCTAATACATAAATTAATAGGTTCTGTTAGGTTTGCTATATGTTGTGTATTATCAACGATTTCCACAGAAGGTGGTAAAATGATGTCTCGAGCAGTTACATATCCAGGACCCTTGACACAAATGGACGCGTCCCAAGTTCCATATAGATTACTTCTCAATACAATTTCTTTCAAATTCATTAAAATTTCATGTACTGATTCTTGAATACCTACTTTGGTAGAATATTCATGTGGTATTTTCTCAGATTTTGTACGTGTAATACATGTTCCCCCTATTTCTCCGAGCAAAACTCTTCGCATCGCAATGCCTATTGTATCAGCTTGGCCTTTCATAAGTGGAGACAAAATAAAGCGTCCATAATAAAGATGCTTACTGTCTACTCTTGATTCAACACACTTCCACTGTAGTGTCCGAGTAGATACTCTTACTTTCTCTCGAACCATAGTAAAATATTTTATATTTTTTAGCAAATCCTTGAATTGTCTATTTCTCTTGAAATCTCGTCAATGTTTATTTTTTCCACTACACATGTCTTTTTTTAGGGGACCTACATCCATTATGTGGCATAGGGGTTACATCCCGTATAAATTTTAATAATATACCACTTCTACGAATAGCTCTTAATGCCGCATCTCTTCCGAGACCGGGACCTTTTATCATGACTTTCGCTTGTTGCATGCCTTGATCAGCTACTGTTCGAATAGCATTTCCTGCTGTGGTTTGAGCGGCGATGGTGTCCCCCTTCGTGTACCCTTGAATCCGCAAGTACCGGCGGAGGACCAAGAGATCACCCGACCCCGTACATCCGTAACAGTCACAATGGTATTATTGAAACTAGCTTGAACATGAATAACCCCCTTCGGTATTTTACGAGCATGCTTACGCGAACCAATACGTCCATTTTTATGCGAACCCATTTTTGTTTTTGATATAGGTTTTGCCATACTTTATTATATTATTATTATTTATTTATAAATATTGATAAATTGAAGTCAAAGATTTATGGATATATCCATTTTATGTCAAAAACAGATCCTTTACGATTTTCTAATTTTCTAACTAGAATTAAGATTCTTGTTTTTTATATTAATTGTACTATTTATATTAATTCTATAATAATAAATAGAATTAATATAGAATATCATTTTTTAAATATAATTTGAAATATCAATAAATCAATAATTTTTTATAAATAATATTTATAATAATACTTAATTTCTTATAATACTAGACTACTTAACTACGAATACTTAGAACATATAATAATTTTTTTATATATACTATTATATTTATTATTAATTTATTTCATTTGTGCATCCAATCCAGTCCTTTAGAATAGAAAGCCTTTCTTTGTGGAAATATTATCCTTGTCTTTGTTTATGTCTTGGGTTGGAACAAATTACTATAATTCGCCCCCGCCTACGGATATGTGGGAAATGGCGTTGGGATTTTAAATGGAGGAGAGAAAGGTTTGTGTGGGAAAAGGAATTGGAAGAAGAACTTCAACAAACCCTTCAGTCAGCTACTTTAATGAAGGACAAAGGGGATGAATGGGGGTGGGCACTGGACTCGTTAGGAAGCTACTCAACAAGCTCAGCATATCAATTTTTGGAAAAACAGGTTAGGGAGATGCAGATTGGGACAGTAACTGATGTGGAGGTTTTTAAACTGCTGTGGAAATGTAAAATTCCTTCAAAAATTTTAGCATTTACATGGCAGCTGATGAAACAAAGAATACCAACAAAAATGAATCTTATTAGAAGAGGAATAACATTTACAGTTGAGGAACAAAACTGTGTTTACTGCCACAGAAGTGCAGAAAATGAGGAGCACTTATTTCTCTCTTGTGATGTGATTTATAAGCTGTGGAATATGGTGTATGGCTGGCTGGAATTTGCAGGTGCTCAACCAAGAAGCATTCAACAACACTTCTTGCAACATAGAGGATTGTTTAAAGGGAAAGAAAGGAAGAAGAGAGGGGTCATAATTTGGCACGCGGTGATTTGGATTATTTGGCTTGAAAGGAATGAGGTAATCTTCAACAAAAGCAAAACTGATTTGGTCAGAATATTAGATTTGATAAAATGCAGATCATGGAGCTGGTTTAATAGTACAGTTAATGGATGCATTCTGTTTTCTGATTGGTGCTTATGTCCATTGGAATGTTCTCCACTGAGTATAGCAAGCGCCATTTAACATGCAGAATTGGTGGTGCAGCACTAAAACAGAAGCTGCATTGGTCAAATTGGCTTTCATGTGCAGATTACCTTGCAGAAAATTGGACTTGCAGCATAACCATGCGCTAGAGATATGGCCAACTTGCACATGCAGGCGTTTTTGTGGGGAGTAACTTCTAAAGTTGGGGGCCTAGTTGGCAGCCTATATGGTTTGGTGGGAAATTGCCTGATGAATGTCATGTTTTGCTGGGATAATTTACTTGTGTTTCCTTGGTTTGTAATTAGTGAAAAATAGATAACCTGCTGGAACTTTGGTTTGGTTCAAGTGCAACAGGAAATGATTTGGGGTGGGATATGTAACTAGTGATATTTTGGGTTGTAAATGATTAAGTACATCTTGTACTACAATATATATATACAAATATACTTTGCTGATCAAAAAAAAAAAATCGACATTTTTCACAAATTTTACGAACAGAGGCTCTTATTTTCATATTTGTCATTCCTTAACTTAATTCCTAATCTCTTTATTGGAAGAAAACAAGGTTTCCTAAAATTTGTAACTTCTAATGCCCAAAAAAAAAAAAGTTGAAATTGAAAAAAAAAGTCTAAATAGTAGTAGAAAGAATTTCTAAATTTATATTAGAATATTTTAATATTAGATATATATTAGATAAAAGAATGCTAATATTAGTATTCTAGTATACTAGTCTAAATCATTTATAAAAAAATGATTTAATTTAAATTTTTTAAAAAAAAGCAGTTATATAAATATTAATATAATATAAAAAATGATTTAATTTAATTTTAAAATTAAAAAGAAAAGCAGTTATATAAATATTAATATAATAATTATATTCTATTATTATTATTATTATTATTATTATTATTATTATAAAATAAATTATATTAATATTTATAAGAATTATGAAATTAAATAGAGATTAATATAGAATCGACTAATACTAATGACTAATCTAGTTTTCTATATTTTCCACATTCATAGGAGTACGTTTATGTTTTTGATTTACGAATATGATATTTTTTGGGCATTTCTAATAATATCGAGCCTTATTCCTATTTTGGCATTTCTAATTTCTGGAATTTTAATTAGCCACCTTTAGCAAAGGGCCGGAGAAACTTTCTAGTTATGAATCGGGAATAGAACCAATGGGCGATGCTTGGTTACAATTTCGAATCCGTTATTATATGTTTGCTCTAGTTTTTGTATGTTGAAACGGTTTTTCTTTATCCATGGGCAATGAGCTTCGATGTATTGGGTGTATCAGTATTTATAGAAGCTTTAATTTTTGTGCTTATCCTAATTGTTGGTTCAATTTATGCATGGCGAAGGGGGCATTAGAATGGTCATAATTTTTGAATATTTAGACAAAAAAAAAACATTGAGATAGTTATGAATTCCATTGAGTTTCCCTTACTTGATCGAACAACCAAAAATTTAGTTATTTCAACTACATTAAATGATCTTTCAAATTAGTCAAGACTATCCAGTTTAAAACCCGGTGGACGAATTTTCCATCTCCACGGAAAACCATTCTGATCCCCTATTAGAAAATTCCTAATTCTCCCTTTGGGGCCTCAACTCTTACATATAGTTCTTGTTTTGGCAATTCAAAAGTCGGAGACGGTTTTTTATTAATGAATCGATATTCAAAATCATTCCATTCTGGCTCTTTTTCTCTATCAAAGCAGGGAATTTCTAAATTCTCATATGGACCGCCGGGAAATTCCTTCCAAAGCCTGTTGAATAATTTTTATGGATTCCATCATTTCACCAATTCGAACTAAATAATGAGCTAATGAATCTCCTTCTTTTTGCCATTGAACTTCCCAATCAAATTCCTCGGAACACTCATAATCATCAACTTTACGCAGATCCCATTGTATATCGGAAGCCCGAAGCAGCGGTCCTGACAAACCCCAATTTATTACTTCCTCTCCACCAACAATGCCTACTCCCTCAACCCGTTCTAAAAAAATTGTTTTTCGCATAATAAGTTTTTGATATTCAACAACCCTTATTAAAAAATAATCGCAGAAATCCAAACATTTATCTATCCAACCATGAGGTAGATCAGCCGCTACTCCCCCGATACGAAATAAATTATGCATCATTCTCATACCTGTTGCAGCTTCGAACAGATCATATATTAATTCTCTTTCTCTTAAAATATAAAAGAAAGGAGTTTGTGTACCAATATCTGCCATAAAAGGTCCCAGTCATAGTAGGTGAGAAGCTATACGACTCAATTCCAACAAAATGACTCGGATATAGCTTGCTCTTTTAGGTACTTGAATATTTCCCAACTGTTCCGGCCCGTTTACGGTTATTGCTTCTGCCATAAAAGGTCCCAGCCATAGTAAAGTGGCGCCTCCAATTTAAAAAAACAAACAAACGTGAGGTTAATGAAAGTTGCCTTTTTAAAAAAATACTTGATGCAAAAAAACATGACAGCATTCAAAAACAAAATTGAAGAACCACAAAAAAAAAAAAAGTGCCTCACCAGAAGAATGAATTTTCACTAAGAATATTTTCATTAGAATTCACTAGAATATTTTCACTAATAATATTTTCAAGAATTCACTAATGAAGGACGTGGTGCCTAAGGGTAAGGAGCTAATGCCACATAAGATTCAGTTTTGCACCTCGGTTGACTCCCAGGCAGATATGAGGGTTACAATTCTCAACTATAGTTGTCATGTACGTGATTATGTTGTTTTGTTCAGTTGCTACTGCCTAGTAGCCTATCAAATGGAGGTTTTGATGTATATAGTAGGGGTGTCCATGGGGCTGGGTAGACCCACGAACCCGGCCAACCCGACCAATCCAACCCAGATTTTGTGGGTTGGTTCGGGTGATTGAGTTGGGTTGGGCAAAAAACAAATATGACCCATAGAGTGTGGGTTGGGTAATGGGTTTCAGAAATCTAAACCCACTGAACCCAACCCATATTACTTAGTTTTGTATTGATGATTGTTGAATGTTGATGACTTTTTCTCTTTCATTGTAATAATTTAGTCTTTTAGTTGACGGTAGTTGATTTTAGACTTTTAGTTCATGGTTATTAATATAATTTAAAGTTTTAAACATGTTTATTTGTCATTTTTGAGATTTTTCCATGTTTTCTAACCTGACAGACACGCAGACCCGACACAAAAAATAAACATTCGTGTGTTTTTTGCCAGACCCAACGACTCACCCAACCCAAAATTTATTTTGACAAACCCAACCCAACCCAACCCACTCACCTTTGATTAGGTTGGGTGCCTAAACCCAACACAACCCGACCCATGGACACCCCTAGTGTATAGTATGTAAATTTTTCTATAAAAGCCAATAGCCTATTGCCTTTGAAGGGTGACTTTGTTATGACTTATATCCAGGATTCACCTCCCTGCTAGTAGCCTATAGCCTACTGCCTTTTGAAGGGTGACTTTGTTATGTGATTGCTTATATCCAGGATTCACGTCCCTGTTAGTATTTTTTTTTTTTTTTTGGCTTTTGCCTGCACAGATCCAACTTATTGGAAGACTGCTTCATTGCTTTTTAAAAAAAAAAAGTAGTATATCACCTAATGAAAAATCTAACTTCTATCATCATCTAAAAATATTTTTAGCAAAATAATTATTAATATTTTTATAATTTAAAAAATGAAAAATGGGGGAAAAAATGAAGAAAAAAATGAACGGTTAATATCATTTTTCACCACCCATTTTTGATCGATTTTACTAGCTCTGGACAGGTCTGATTAGTTCTTAGCCAGTTCTATACAATTCTAAAATCAGTTACTTTTTTTATGAGTAAAATAATAATTAGTGATTATTTAATGGTGATTATTTATGAAGAGTAACAATAACGCTAATCACCATTTTATACTGACAATCAACCTAATCACGTACATGACAACTGTAGTTGAGAATTGTAACCCTCAAATCTGCCTGGGAGTCAACCGCAGTTCAAAACTGAATCTTATGTGGCATTAGCTCCATACCCTCAAGCACCACGTCTTTCATTAATGAATTCTAGTGAAAATATTCATAGTGAAAGTATTCTAGTGAATTCTAATGAAAATATTCTTAGTGAAAATTCATTATTCTAGTGAAGCACTTTTTTTTTTTAGGTTCTTCAATTTTGTTTTTGCATGCTGTCATGTTTTTTGCATCAAGTGTTTTTTTAAAAAAGGCAACTTTCATCAACCTCATGTTTGTTTTTTTTTTTTTTAAAAAATGGCCAGTGGCACCTTTACTTTTTTTGTTTTAAAAAAAAAGGGGGGGGGGGGGGGGGGGGGGGGGGGGGGCCACTGCCAGAGTGGCGCCTCTCCCTTTCAGGCATAAAAAAATGTCACCGTGTCAAAAAGGACCCCCCATTGATAATTTGTTTCAAAGGAATCCTAAACTGGTAAATAATTTCTAAAATAACACCAGTTTGGTCAAAAAAAGCCGTTATTGCTCCCATAATAATCAAGCACAAGTTTGTGCCATTGTAGGGAATAGTTCTATAACTAGGCCATGACTGGCTTTACTAAATATATTTTTTTATGTTGTTTGATTATGTTTCTAACTTTTAATCTTTTTTTTTACTAGAACTGAGATTTCGCTAAACCGTTTGCAACAGAAAATCATGAACCTCTTTAAAAATTAGTCATATGATATAGGTTATGATTCTGAGTTATCTATATTTTTTATAATTAAATCTTGTATAATGCAGCTACAGTACTGCCCGCTACAGTAAGTTTTCCCTGTTTTTTTTTAAAAAATGTCATCTATACTTGATCATGATTTTTTTTTCCTTCCAATAATTTTTGTTTCTTCTTTTGTAATCAGTAAAATCATGAATTTTCTTCCTTTATTTTTATACCTCTTTTCTTCAAATAGGCAATCTTTTCCACATTCACTAAAAATACTCTCTTTTATTTATTTTATTCTTTAAATTATAATAGAGACTTCCTTTTATATTGCTTTTACTGATAAATGACAGGTTATAAGTCTATGACACTTGCTACAATTTAGAAGCTTAAGATTGGTTGAAGTGCCAAAGATCCTACCTTTTAAGGTGAAAGTTGTTTATACAATTTAAGAGTTACAATAGTTTCGGTTGATCCATGTGAATTTATATAATCTCGAAAGTTATAAGGTGGCTTGGTAGTTTGGGGGAGGGAGATAGGGTTTGGAGTGATAAGGTATAGGTCATGGGTTCAACTCCCTCCACTAATATAACAAATACTAACAATCTAACATTTGCCTATCAAATTATTATTTTTATATAATCTCATCTAAGGTTTTACTTACTAAACTCACATGTAGCCATTTGTGCAATTATGAATACTTGAATCTTGTCAATACAATATTGGTAGCTTCTGTTAATCTTTTTGGCTCTTATCTTTTCAATGTTAGGAAAGATGATCTCCTTAATTCTCATTTTTGGGTAATAGAGGAAATCCTTTGCCACAATTTGATTTCTAAGTGAAGGTATGTTTCTTTTCTGGAGTGTTGACTTCCATGTTGGGTGCTAAATACGTTGATTGAGACATTGTAGCTAAAAAAATCATTGAAATATCAGGCTCTTCAAAAAGTATATGGCGATGTAAAATCAAATATGTTCACTAATATAGAGGTACATAGTCTCTATGGTGAGGAATTCGATTCTATACCTTTCGCACGAGAAAGGTAGATCGACTTTCCTTTCACAAAAGTGATGATTCGCCTTATGCTGATGTACAATCAAGTTTATTCTATGCTATAGGTTTTAGTCTTGATAACTATTTGATTGAGTATTTTTTTTCTTGCTTTCCAAAGCAACCCTTCCAATGTTTACATTAGCTAAATTATTCTTATTACAAAAATAATGAAAGAAAATGGGTCAGAGTCTTTTCCTAAATCAAACTTACAATGCCATACATTTTTTTTGGTTACAAAATGATGACATTATTTTGGTAAGCAGCATCCATATTTTGTAATGCTTAAAAATGATGCATTTTATTTATAGTTGTGATAAGGGTTAGAATGCTTAATTTCGTTATTGTTAAAGAAGACATCTATATGGCTATATCTGATCAAAATAAAATAAAGAAGACATATATATACATCGCCATTTTGTTCTATGCCCAAATATTTATCACAAAACGATCCTTTATACACTTTCAGATACTAAAACAAATAAATAAATGCATGCATGCATACATACATACATACATACATATATATATATATAACTTTGTCATACTTTAGAACTTAATTATTAGTATAATGATCATGTCAAAAAAATTATTAGTGTAATGATTTATGATTTGGGGTATGATTGTAAGACTTTAATGTAATCTATTTTATTATACAAGTTTAAATCAGTAGTCCATGCTATCATTTATGAGAAAAAATTGTGTTTGATATGTGTGTAAGTCTGGTAAATGTAATTATATTTAACTTAATTTATTTCATTATAATTATATATTTAATGTCATCCAGTTAGGCCATTCAATCTAACTGATTGAACTAAACTAAACTGACACCTATAGTCGTTTGTTATCTCAACCGACTTTGACAACATTGTTTTACTTATTACATACTAATGATCATAATTATCATGGCAAAAAATTCACAAGTTATTCATTTCATAAAAAAAATTGTTCAAATCAAATTATTCATATTATTTTGTACGTGATTTACTCAGACTTATTCTTTAACAAAATTAATTCTTAAATGCTAAATAATTTACATTGATTATAGTTATTCCTTTCATTCAGTACATTTACTCCGTTTATTCATTTATAATTTACGTTTCATAACTCATTGGTACCTATTTTCAAACCTTTTAATTCAAATGATAAATAATAAATTACATTCATTGTATTTGTTTCTTTTGTTAATTGTATTTATTCCTTTTATTCATTCCTAAATTTTCCTAATTCATTGTTACATTTTTTAAAACCTTTTAATTCAGGTTCTAAATAATCAATTATATTCATGATATTTATTCCTCTTATTCAACGTATTTATTCATTTAATTCTTTCTTAAATTTTGTTTACTAAGGATTTTAGGTTTTACAAATTTATAGTTACCTATTTGCCTTATTGTTTCTCACCACCTTGTATATCTTCTGACAGTATGTTTTTTATTTGTCAAATTTTATTACGTGCGACTTAATATAGTAAATTATTAAAATGCTAGTAGTTTTTTATTACGTTATTATTTATATTTTACATATACATATTGTCTTTAATTACAGATACTACATAATTGCACTTCTCACTCAATATTTTTTCATGCATCACACGGATTCATCTTCTAGTTCTTCCTTTTATAAAGAAATTCTTCCTTTACTTGTTGTGAAATATATCTAAATGTCAAGCTACGTATTTATCTAGATAAATTTTATTATTTATGTTTTTTGTACATATAATTATGTTAATGAATTTGATATTTTTCTTTTGTATTGATAATTTGATATTTTTATCACATAAAAAAGTTTCCAGAAATATAAAATCAAATCAGCTGTGATCTGGTTAAAATTGAATGTTATTTATGATTATACCCGTTCTTAGCTCACTTTAAGAAAAGTGCATTATGCTAGTGGAAGTGGATAGTAGATAGTATAAACCATAAATAAAGATTCAGGAGATCAAAAAATGGAAACACAAACGAATAAAGACGACGACAAAGTGTGTTCAAAAAGCAGTACTAAATGATATCAATAATTATTAGATGATAAGAGTTGATTAGATTAGTTATCTATAATTAGTTATCTATTAGCTGTTATCTATACGGTTAGGATAAGTTTAGATTAGATAGTTGGATATCTTTTGTTATTAGATCTATAAGTTTGTTATCTAGTTTGTTAGTTTGTTAGCTTGATTGCCTATAAATGAAGGCATCACTTCCTTGTATTTCATTCAATCAAATACAAAATAAACAAATTGAAACATAAATCCATTATGGCATCAGAGAAGGCTATCGATCCAGAGAAGAAGTTGGAGAAGGAACCTACCTCCAACGGTGAGTCATCCAAACTCATTCCAGACGCAGCTTTCCAGCTTGGTTCCGGTGACAACCCAGGGACGCCTCTCATTGCATCAGTCCTCAACGGATCAAATTATAGAACATGGGCTCGTGCCATGAAGACTGCACTACGCGCAAAGATAAAGCTTGGATTCATAAATGGTTCTATCAAGAAACCAGAACCCGAGTCAGAAGATCACATACAATGGGAAAAGGCAGACTCAATGGTAATGGCATGGATCATAAATGCCACTGATCCAAGCCTCCATGGAAGCATCTCTCACGCGTCAACAGCAAGGGATATCTGGGTGGATCTTGAAGAACGTTTTGCTCAAGTCAATGCACCAAGAATTCATCAACTGTGGCGCATGCTTTGCATGATGGAAAAAGAACCAGACATGAATGTGACAGACTACTACACAAAGTTTAAAAGCCTCCTTGATGAGCTTGATGAACTTCACCCTTTACCAGAATGCAGCTGTGGCGCTTCGAGGCAGATAACCCAAAGAGAAGAAGACCAGCGTGTGCACCTGTTTCTTGGAGGTCTTGATAGCGAGGAATACTCTCATATCAAGGCAACCATCTTAAACACAGAACCGCTTCCATCTCTTAGGCGAGTCTTTAATCACATCCAAAGGGAAGAATCACGATTTGCATCAAACAAGGAAAGGAGCATCAAGACTGATAATGGAGCAGCTTTTTACTCATCCAGAGGAGGCAAACAGAAGGGGCGTGGCGGTCCTCGGCCCAAGTGCGATCACTGTGGCAAGACAGGCCACATAAAAGCAAACTGCTTTGAGATCGTGGGCTATCCAGAAAACTGGAACTCACGCAGAAATCAAAAGGGAGCAGGCAGGCAAGAACAACAAGGAGGTGTTTTCCTGGCTCGTGATGATGAGGAGAAAGGCAGTCCAGAAGGTGTGGCAGCACATGCACTACATGGAAAATACATGATACATAATGCAGGAATTCATGAAAGCATGGCTGGTAATGACAAGAAACCAAAAGACTCAGTATGGGTGTTAGACAGTGGTGCCTCTCACCACATGACACCATTGCTTTCTCTCTTAAAGGGAGTTTGCAAGATTGACAAACCCTTCTACATAACAGTGCCCACAGGAAACACTGTTATGGTAGAAAGAATGGGATATCTTGTTTTTGATACAAATATCATGCTAGAAAATGTTTTATATGTTCCTCAATTCAGCTGCAACTTGATTTCCATGCACAAGTTAACACGTGATTCGAATTGCACATTAATATGTGATGAAAATGGTTGTGTTTTACAGGACCGGACCACGAAGAGGACGATTGGATTAGGTGATCTACATGAAGGGGTTTACGTGCTCAAAAAACCAACTCAAGGCATTTCTTTTTCAACCACACAACAAGGCATGGCTAATATTTGGCACTCACGTCTAGGGCACCCTTCTTTTCAAGCTCTCCAGAAAATTTCTCATTTGGTTGAATGTAATTTCAGTTTGAATAAGGATGAATGTTGTGATATTTGCCACAAGTCCAAACAGTGTAGACTTTCTTTTAATCTTAGCAATAATAAGGTTGAATCACCTTTTCATCTCATACATTGTGATTTATGGGGCAAATACAAAACAGGCACACACAATGGTTCACACTATTTTCTTACTATTGTTGATGACCATACAAGAGCAACATGGGTTTATCTAATGAGGCACAAGACCGAAACATTAGACATGCTCAAAAATTTTAGCAATATGGTCAAAAGGCAATTCAACATGAATATAAAGAGAATAAGGAGTGATAAGGGTACAGAGTTCACCAATTCAACCTTCCAAAGATACATCCATGAGGAAGGGATAATTCATGAAACTTCTTGCGTAGCAACACCTCAACAAAATGCACGTGTGGAACGAAAGCACAGGCACATACTCAATGTGGCAAGAGCTTTACGTTTTGAGGCTAATCTTCCTATTCATTTTTGGGGAGAGTGTGTATTGGCAGCTACCCACCTCATAAATAGGACTCCCACCATTGCCAACAATGGGATAACTCCTTATGAGATGCTATATGGAAAGACACCTAGTTATGATCATCTAAGGATTTTTGGGTGTTTATGCTATGTGAAGAATTCAAGCAAGCAACAAGACAAATTTGCACCAAGAGCAGAGAAATGCATGTTTATAGGATATCCGCAAAGCCAAAAGGGATGGAAAGTCTACAACCTCAAAACGCATGAATTTCTAGTTTCGCGTGATGTGATTTTCTATGAAGAATCCTTCCCTTATAAGTTGAATGAAGAAAAGGAAACATCAAATTCCACCATTTTTGTGCCGCAAGGTGGGACCGAATACACATGCAGTATGTTGCATGACAAAGAACAGACTTCAACACACGAAAGCTTGCAAGCTCCACATGAGGGGGAGCACACACAAGAAACTATAAGCAGAGATGATTTCCCTCAAAACTTAGAAACACAAAGTCATGATGACTTAGTGTTAGAAACTGAGAATGAGGGGGAGCTCCATGATACATCAAACACCACAGGGCAGCCTCCACGGACAAGGCAGCCACCATCGTATCTCAAGGATTATTATTGCCATGCAGTCGCTGTAAACCCTTCATGCACCACATCTAATCCTAACACCTCTTCAGGTACGGTCTACCCTCTTGCTAACTATGAAAGTTATGATCATTTTTCCCATAGACATAGAGCTTTCCTTGCAGAACTTGGGTCTCACGAGGAACCCAAAACATATGCTCAAGCTGTGAAGCATTCCGTGTGGAAAAATGCCATGACACACGAAATCAAAGCACTAGAAGATAACCAAACTTGGGATTTGACCTTACTCCCTCCAGGCCGAAAAACCGTGGGATGCAAATGGGTGTACAAAATAAAATATAAGGCTACAGGTGAGATCGAGAAGTACAAGGCGCGTCTTGTGGCAAAAGGGTTCACTCAAGTTGAAGGAGAAGACTTCAACGAGACTTTTGCACCAGTTGCCAAAATGACCACTGTTAGATGTCTACTTTCAGTAGCAGTGGCAAAGGGATGGGAGCTTCACCAAATGGATGTAAGCAATGCCTTTTTGCATGGTGAGTTGAATGAGGAAGTTTATATGGCCGTACCACAAGGGTATGATATACCCACAAAAGGCATGGTGTGCCGATTACGCAAATCCTTATATGGTTTACGCCAGGCTTCTCGCAACTGGTATTCTAAGCTTTCAAAGGCATTAGTGAAGTATGGTTTCCAAGAATGTCAAGCAGATCACAGTCTCTTCATCTATTCACATGATTCTATTTTTCTTGCAGTCTTAATCTATGTGGATGATCTTGTCATAGCAAGCAATGATTCTTCTGCTTGTGCCAATTTCAAACAATATCTGAGCAATTGTTTTCACATGAAAGACCTAGGGATTCTAAAATATTTTCTTGGTTTGGAATTGGCACGAGGCTCAACAGGATTGTTCATATGTCAAAGAAAATATACTCTAGATATTTTGGATGAATGTGGCATGCTTGGTTGCAAACCCTCTTCCTTTCCTATGGAACCAAATCATCGTCTTGCATTGGCAGCTGATTCTCCTTTTTCGGACCCTTCTCAGTATCGAAGATTGGTAGGAAGACTTATCTATCTAACCATCACACGCCCAGAAATCACCTACTCAGTGCATATCTTAAGCCAATTCATGCAAACACCCCAACAAGAACATTGGGACGCTGCTATGAGAGTCCTACGGTATTTGAAGTCATCTCCAGGGCAAGGAATAATTTTACCAAAAGACAATGATCTTCAACTTACTGGCTACTGTGACTCAGACTGGGCTTCTTGTCCACTTACCAGGAGGTCCATTTCGGGCTATTTAATGAAACTAGGCTCGGCCCCAATTTCTTGGAAGACAAAGAAACAATCCACTGTGTCCAGATCCTCAAGTGAAGCAGAATACAGGGCAATCGCTCATGCTACAAGTGAAATAATTTGGCTGCGAAACTCGTTGAAATGTCTACAGGTTAATTGTGATGCACCAACACTTTTGCATTGTGATAATCAAGCTGCTCTTTACCTAGCAGCCAATCCCGTTTTTCATGAACGAACCAAGCACATTGAAGTGGATTGTCATTTTATAAGAGAACATTTGCAAGCAGGCACAATCACTACCACATATATTCCAACAAAGCAACAACAAGCTGATATATTCACAAAAGCTTTGAATAGCAAACTGTTTTTGGATTTTGCAATCAAGATGGGTGTTCATAACCCTCACACTCCACCTTGAGGGGGAGTATTAGATGATAAGGGTTGATTAGATTAGTTATCTATTAGCTGTTATCTATACGGTTAGGATAAGTTTAGATTAGATAGTTGGATATCTTTTGTTATTAGATCTATAAGTTTGTTATCTAGTTTGTTAGTTTGTTAGCTTGATTGCCTATAAATGAAGGCATCACTTCCTTGTATTTCATTCAATCAAATACAAAATAAACAAATTGAAACATAAATCCATTAATAATTATCATTTCACCATATTTTTTCCAACATCATTTTTCACGTTGTTTCCAAATCACTATAATTTTTCCACATCATCCTTTCACATCACTACATTTATTCACATCACTCTTTTTTAAATCCTAAATTATTCAATCAAATATTGTTAATTCAGTGGCAGAGGTGGCAGCAACAATGACTAACGACAACAATCGGAGCTGGTGGCAATAACAGGCGGTAGGTGGTAGTGATCGCCAGTTATCAGCATGGGCCAGCCACCAATGACGTGAAATGATGTGTAAAATTTGTTGGGTGGGTTCCCTCCTAATGGGACCCACTAGGTAAAATGTAAAAACAAAGAAAGAAAGGAAAAAAAAAAGGTTTTAATGGGCCTAAGCCCATGTGCCATTTTGAATGGGATTTGAATCCCTAAGTTGAGCAACACAATTTGTTGCTGCACGAGACAGAAACGGCGTCGAGAAAGAGAAGAAGAAAGGGGTTCAGGTGGTGGAAAGTGGTACAGCAAACTTGCTCCGTTTTTGCTGAAATTTCAGTATGTTGTTCCTGCCAATGAGCTTGTCAGTTTGATATATTTTATTTGTGATTTTGCCTTCTCTTTGAGCTGGGTTGTTATACCCACTTTTGTGAGGTTTCTCTCTTGTTGCTTGGTGATATCCACCTTTTAGGTGAAGTATTGTTGATTTGGTGTTCCCTAGTATTTCTAGGAAGACTTGGTGTACCCATTATTATTTATAGTGGAAGTTTTTGCTGGACTTGGTCCCGTGATTTTTATCCCTACACTGGGGAGTTTTCCACGTTAAAAATTATGGTGTCATTGCTATTTATTTTTCTGCCATTGATATTATCCTGTGGAAGAATATTTTTGTTGTGCCTATTTATTTGCACAGGTGAAGGGGAAAATATTTGCTTCATTAGAGATTGTTATCTCTGGCTTTTTCCCAACAAAGTGGTATCAAGAGCTTAGGTTGTTTTGTTCTGTGCATTTAAATGGAGGAGAATCAAGGGCCAAATATGATTAAGCTGAACTCTACAAATTATACACTTTGGAAGACCCTCATGGAAGATATGTTATACAGCAAAGACTTGTATGATCCCATTGAGGGGGACACTGCTCGCCCCAAGGATAAAAATGAAAGTGAATGGAAGAAGATGAATAGAAAGGCAGTTGCTTTGATTAGGCAGTGGCTGGATTTGAGTGTATATCCTCATGTAGATTGTAACACCCGCCTTGGGCATTACTACGTACCACGTGCGGAAATAAATAAAATATTAATTTGCTGGTTGCTTTCGGAAAATAATTTATATAAGTATATAAATGTCCTAAACCTGGTACAAAAGTTTTCCTACGATTGTGTAAAACTTAAACTTATTTTAAGTTTATAACGACACATTTTCACCAATCATTAAATAAGTTCTGGTCATGTATATAAAATTTTTTTCGACTCGAAACCTAAGTCAAAACTTGAATAAAAGAAGCTAGAAGTTTTACAAAAAGTTCGACAGAGTCTCCTCTGTAATTTCAACATCCCAGAATTTGAACACCTGCTAAAACATTAATATTTTCAGCCCAGAAATTCCAGTCATACAAAATACATCAAGATAGTAATATTCTAAAAATATTTACATCAACAAACTATTCATGATCAAAAGTAAAATCTTAGATTTCCATTCAAAAGAAAAGCCCTCCGAGCCATAGACAGTCCACTCAGGCTAAAGGCTCTCCGAGCCATACTGATACATACTATCAAAAATCGATAACATCTAAAAAAAAACCTAAGTTGGTCGTTC
The DNA here is from genome assembly GCA_035048595.1 of Echinosophora koreensis. Taxonomy (NCBI): domain Eukaryota; kingdom Viridiplantae; phylum Streptophyta; class Magnoliopsida; order Fabales; family Fabaceae; genus Echinosophora; species Echinosophora koreensis. The sequence continues at coordinate 2,841,542 of JAPCYP010000019.1, read as the reverse complement.
TAAAAGTTATTTATAGAGAAGACTCCCATGATTCTCACCCTTCTAACCGATGTCTGACGTCTTACGTCTTCAAGAATTGGGACTAATGTCCCCTAGTGAAGCCGGAATCCTCTTTTCATCATCTGCAGTCACGTACCAAGGTACGACACAAGACCGCGCAAAATAATGTAAAGGTGAGTTACCAATATATGAGTTTTATAAGATAACCACATGCGCGACACAAGAAAACATATATATTCATGACAACACAAGTATCCATAATAAGGCAAATAGTTCATCAACGGGTTTCACACCCTAAACAACGTCATCTGAAAAACTATGCATGAACACTTCATATATATAATCTAAATTTGTACTTAATCTCATGAGATATCCCAACAAAGATGAGTTGATCAGACTCGATTGCCATACAAGGCAAAGGCACACAGCCATCCCCAATACATGCTGTCAACAAACGAGGCACAGTAATTTTATACACTGTCAACTAACAAGGCACAGTGATAAAACCGTAGATGGGGTTCATTGTCCAACCAGGGCACAATGAAAGGAACCATAGCATGAAATACCTGACGCCACAAGGTATTCACACATAAAACCGTGGGCACGTCTGCCAAATGCATGCAAAAACACTTTGTTCTCGACACTTTTCTTTGTGTTCAATATTTCCTTGCCGAAGCTCAAAAGCTTACGACCAATCATAGTTTTATACATCTTTAAAACTTTCATTAAAACACAGGACCTCAAAGTCCAAGTGCTCAATCACGACACCTCTCGACCGATGCACCAGTCATAGGTTCGTGGTAATAGAAAACATATTAAATGTTTAACACAGTATACACCACGTATACAGTAGACACCAAGTCTACAGGACCTCAAAGTCCAAAGGACACCATGTCCATACACCGCAAGAACATTAGTACCCCGACGTCTCGGTTACTAAGTTCCATGATTTAACTTTTACACTGCTTTTCGTTCTGTGAAAAACAAATTCAAAACAAAATCTTCACAACCTATCCAAGTTGTTGAAAGTAACTTCATTGAATAAAACTTGATTTCGGAAAATTATTTCAAATGAGAAACCTTTCAGGAAAATCATCAGTCACTAAAAATCCTTTCTGAAAACTTTATTTTTCAAAAAGAAAGTCACTTGAGGCTCAATCTTAGTTTAAAAAAATACGTACTGCCACTTTAGAATTACTTGTCGTCAATACTTTTCCACTCAAATAATTTTCTAACAACGTAATTAAGTTATTTTCGAAGATTAATTTCTTAAAATAACACTATAATAAAAATGGAATTTCTTACGTAAAGATTCACAGTACTAAAATATTTTCAATCCTTCGTCCTCCTCATGACTCATTAATCAATCTCTCACCGAAAACATTACCAAATAAGATGATTTTCAAAATCTACTTCCACTTCCTTCAATCAAATTCTTTAAACATTTCCTCAAGTTTTTTAAAGCTTTTATCTTTAAATTAATTGGGCACTGACCACGGTCAGGCTTTCAGTCAAACAATCACCCAAACAGATAATCCCATACAACAGAATTATAGCATGTACCACAGTTATAACCAATTAACTCAATACACCACATCAATCACATAACCAATTAGACAGTCATAACCAAAAACCACCGAACAAACACGACAGACAATCTCACAGACAACATTAAAACAACATATGATTATCTATAACTCCTCAGGCTTACTCCCTTTACCTCTTAAAGACAAGTGAAAGATCCTCGTCTTAATGCTCACATTAGCTCCAAGAGTGCAACCATCTACTCCACCAAGCAAGCATAGCCACGTTCAACGTCCCAGAGACACAAACCACGCATGATAACAAACAGACAATTCACCAAATCAATTATTCAACATCCATAACCTTAAATCAGTTTACTTACATACTTAATTTCACAAAACAAAACTAATTTCAACTTAAAATCAAATTTGGGGCTTAGGGTTTTTAAAATCAATTTTAGGATTTACAAAAGAGAAGAGGTTAGGGGTAAAACTCTTACCCAAGGTGAAGAAGAAGAGAGAACATGGTGGCTGAAGGTGGTGGTGACAGCGGCGGCGCGACGACGATCGGAGGAGCGAACGGTCGGAACTCGTGTCACGCGTGGTGGTCTTCTCCGCGAGCAGTGGCCGGACGGCGCTCCCAGGGGCGGTGGCGCGCGGCTGCTGGAGAGAAGGAAGGAGGAAGATGGAGTGTGAAGGGAGGAGGAAGAAGAAGAAGTGAGGAAGAAGAAAGAAACAGAGAAAAGAAAGAAAAAGAAGGAAGAAGAAAGAAGGAGGGGTCTGTGGCGTACGGGGAAGGGAGATAAAGGGTGACAAATATATACTTTCAAAATTTGAAATAAAGTAGAGATTGATAGTTGAAATCAACTAAGAAAATCCATGGTCCAACATTTAATCTCCGATTAATGTCAAACCAACATATTTGCAAATCTAAAATCAAATAGAGTAAAATATGAAAATAATTTTCTTTCACTCATATCATTTAAAATATTTTTCTAAACAAATACTAATAGTGACAATAACATAAAATTATTGTCTAGTAAGCGTGAATACACGGAAATAAATCAGTGCTAACGCACCCAATAAAATAATTTTAAAAAAGTAATGTAATTACTTAAACTAAACCACATAAACAAAAATAAATATAAACATCCAAATAAAATAATTACTCAGGTGTAAAAACTGGGGTGTTACATAGATACAGAAACAGATGCTCAGAAAATGTGGAAGAAATTGGCCGAGCTGTATGAGCGGAAGAATGTGCAAAATAAAGCATTTCTAATCCGGAAGCTGGTGAATATGAAATACAAAGAAGGGGATTCGATGGCAGAGCATATGAGTATTTTTCAGAATACTGTGAATCAGTTGACAGCATCAGATATTAAATTAGATGATGAGTTGCAAGCTTTGTTGTTGCTTAGTTCCTTGCCTGACACTTGGGAAGTTCTAGTTGTGACACTGACTAATTCAGCTCCTAATGGGAAGTTGACAATGTCAATGGTAAAAGAGAGCATGTTGAATGAAGAAGCTAGAAGAAAGGAGCGTGGTTTGATTGTTACCTCCACTCAGTCAGAAGCACTAGTTGCAGAGTCACGGGGGAGAAGCCAAACCAGACATTTCCATAAGCATGAAAAATCTGATAGTCGTGATAGCCGTAGCAAGTCAAGAAGCAAGTCCAGGACTAGAAAAGAAGTGACATGCTATCACTATGGCAAGGCGGGACACATCAAAAGACATTGCAGGTCACTCAAGAGAGAGAAGTCAAGGGAAAGAGATGAAGATCAAGAGAAGAAAAATGATAAAGGCACAGCTGCAGTTGCATCTGATAGTGATGTTTACATTGTCTGTGATGATAATTCTATAAATCTAGCATGCCATGATTCCAGTTGGATTATTGATTCTGGAGCCTCATACCACGTCACTCCTAGGCGTGATTTCTTCTCATCTTATACTGTTGGTGATTTTGGCACAGTTAAAATGGGAAATGAAGGGGTATGTAAAATTGTTGGTATGGGAGATGTTTGGATTGAAACTAGCATCGGGTGCAAGCTGCAATTGAAGAATGTCAGACATGTTCCAGATATCCGTCTCAACTTGATTTCTGTTAAAGCCTTGGACATTGAGGGTTATCACACTTACTTTGGTGGTGGCATATGCAAGCTCACCAAAGGGTCACTAGTGGTGGCAAAGGAAGAAAGTTTCACTACTCTTTACAGGATGCCTGGAAAGTTAAGCAAGGAGGAAGTGAATGCAGTTGAAGATGCTTCTTCTGATTTGTGGCATATGCGCCTTGGTCACTTGAGTGAGAAAGGACGCAACATCCTTGCCAGGAAAAACTTTCTTCCTATGAAAGGTACATCTTTAAATACTTGCTCTCATTGTTTTGTTGGAAAACAACATAGAATTTCATTTCGTAGTTCTGGTCCTCATAGGAGGCCCAATGTTCTTGATTTAGTTCACACTGATGTTTGCACTATGGATTGTAAGTCTCTTGGTGGTGCTTCATATTTTGTTACATTTATTGATGATCACTCTAGAAAAGTGTGGGCTTTTGCTTTGAAATCTAAAGACCAGGTACTCGGTGTCTTCAAGCACTTTCATGCAAGTGTTGAAAGAGAAAAGGGAAGCAAGTTGAAATGTGTCCGAGCAGATAATGGTGGTGAATACAGGGGTCCGTTTGAAGAATATTGCAAAGAATATGGAATCAGGCTTGAGAAGACAGTTCCTAAGACGCCTCAGCATAATGGAGTTGCAGAGAGAATGAATCGTACCATTAATGACAGAATCAGGTGTATGCTCTCTCATGCAAAATTACCCAAAGCCTTTTGGGGTGAAGCAATGAGAACTGCAGTGGATTTGATCAACCTTTCTCCTTCAGTGCCACTAGATGGTGATGTTCCAAACAGAGTATGGACAGGGAAAGATGTCTTTTATAGTCATTTGAGAGTGTTTGGCTGCAGGACTTTTGTTCACATTCCAAGAGATGAAAGGTCCAAGCTTGATGGGAAATCCAAACAGTGTGTCTTCTTGGGTTATGGTCATGAAGAGTTTGGTTATAGACTCTGGGATCCAGCTGACAGGAAAATTATCAGAAGCAGAGATGTGATATTTCTTGAAGACCAAACCATTGAAGATTTTGAGAAAGCTGAGAAACAGAAACCAATTGCCAGAAGTTATAATGATGTTGTGCCTAAACCTCCTATTGGAACTTTTGTTGATGGGGGAGATATACAGGTAGATGATGGGAATGCAACTGATGACCCTACACCTCACCATGATGAGCTAGTTGAAGATGTTCCACTTGAGCCACCAGTTGAGCCTCAGTTGAGAAGATCTACTAGAGAGCGTCATGCTTCCCAAAGATACACTCCACATGAGTATGTGATGATCACTGATGGTGGAGAACCAGAAAGCTATGAAGAGGCTGTTGTGAATGAGCACAAGGAAGAGTGGTTGAAGGCCATGCAAGAAGAAATGAATTCCTTGCATGAGAATCATACATTTGAATTGGTGAAGTTGCCTAAGGGTAGGAAAGCACTCAAGAATAAATGGGTATTCAAGTTGAAAGCAGAGGAAAATAGCTCCCAACCAAGGTACAAAGCAAGATTGGTTGTGAAAGGCTTTAATCAGAGGAAGGGCATTGACTTTGAAGAAATTTTCTCACCTGTGGTGAAGATGTCCTCTATTCGGGTTATGCTTGGATTAGCAGCTAGCTTGAACCTAGAGGTTGAACAACTTGATGTGAAGACGGCATTCCTTCATGGTGATTTGGAGGAGGAACTTTATATGGATCAACCTGAAGGCTTCAAGGTCAAAGGAAAAGAGCAGTTTGTGTGCAAGTTGAAGAAAAGTTTGTATGGACTCAAGCAAGCACCAAGGCAATGGTACAAGAAATTTGATTCTTTCATGGAGAAACATGGTTATAGTAAAACTACCTCTGATCATTGTGTGTTTGTGAAGAAATTCCCTGATGGTGATTTTATTATCCTCTTGCTATATGTGGATGACATGTTGATTGTTGGTCATGACACTAAGAAGATTGATTGTCTGAAGAAAGATTTGAGCAAGTCCTTTGCAATGAAGGACTTGGGCCCTGCAAAGCAAATCCTTGGCATGAGAATTACTCGTGATAGGAAGAATGGTAAATTGTGGTTGTCTCAACAGAGGTATATTGAGAAGGTGTTAGAGAGGTTTAACATGAGCAATTCCAAACCTGTTAGTACTCCACTTGCAAGTCATTTCAAGTTGTGTTCTCAACAATGTCCTACAAGTGAGAAAGACAAAGAAGAGATGAAGAAGGTTCCTTATGCATCCGCGGTTGGTAGTTTGATGTATGCTATGGTATGTACAAGGCCGGATATTGCTCATGCTGTTGGAGTTGTTAGTCGTTTTCTCTCTAATCCTGGTAGAGACCACTGGCAAGCAGTGAAGTGGATTCTCAGATATCTCAGAGGCACTTCTAGAGTATGTTTATGCTTTGGGGTTGGTCAGCCTGTGTTAGATGGCTACACAGATGCAGATATGGCTGGTGATGTTGATTCTAGAAAATCTACTTCTGGGTACTTGATGACCTTTGCAGGGGGAGCGGTGTCTTGGCAATCAAAATTACAAAAATGTGTTGCCTTGTCCACCACTGAGGCTGAGTATATTGCTGTTACTGAAGCTTCTAAAGAACTTTTGTGGATGCAGAAATTCCTACAAGAGTTGGGCCTCAAGCAAGAGAAGTTTGTGTTATTTTGTGACAGTCATAGTGCTATCCATCTCAGCAAGAACCCGACTTTTCATTCCAGGTCAAAGCACATTGAGGTGCGGTATCATTGGATATGAGAGGCGCTAGAAATGAAGGCATTTTCACTTGAAAAGATCCATACTGATGAGAATGGTTCAGATATGATGACAAAGGCTTTGCCTATGACAAAGTTGATTTGTTGCAGAAAGAAAGCAGGCATGGTTGAGCAGTATCTTCCCACTTAGTCGGGAAGGGGGAGATTTGTTGGGTGGGTTCCCTCCTAATGGGACCCACTAGGTAAAATGTAAAAACAAAGAAAGAAAGGGAAAAAAAAAAGGTTTTAATGGGCCTAAGCCCATGTGGCATTTTGAATGGGATTTGAATCCCTAAGTTGAGCAACACAATTTGTTGCTGCACGAGACAGAAACGGCGTCGAGAAAGAGAAGAAGAAAGGGGTTCAGGTGGTGGAAAGTGGTACAGCAAACTTGCTCCGTTTTTGCTGAAATTTCAGTATGTTGTTCCTGCCAATGAGCTTGTCAGTTTGATATATTTTATTTGTGGTTTTGCCTTCTCTTTGAGCTGGGTTGTTATACCCACTTTTGTGATGTTTCTCTCTTGTTGCTTGGTGATATCCACCTTTTAGGTGAAGTATTGTTGATTTGGTGTTCCCTAGTATTTCTAGGAAGACTTGGTGTACCCATTATTATTTATAGTGGAAGTTTTTGCTGGACTTGGTCCCGTGGTTTTTATCCCTACACTGGGGAGTTTTCCACGTTAAAAATTGTGGTGTCATTGCTATTTATTTTTCTGCCATTGATATTATCCTGTGGAAGAATATTTTTGTTGTGCCTATTTATTTGCACAGGTGAAGGGGAAAATATTTGCTTCATTAGAGATTGTTATCTCTGGCTTTTTCCCAACAAAATTAGGGATGACAATGGGTATTTTACATAATGAGTATTCGTAAAAATTACCCATGATAGGTCGGGTAATTACCAGCTAAAAGAATGAGTGTGGGACATATAATTACCCATAAAATTTAATGGATATAGACACGGGTACAAGTACTCTATTACCCACCTTGCCCCATATCCGCATTCATATATATTAATAATTATTTAATTATCATACACATATTTTATTTTATTTTTTTGGTAAAGGAAAGATAACAAACAGAAAAAAGAAACAAAAAACTAAGCACTAACATCCTTAAGAAAGCCCGGAGACACTACTAGAAATCTTCTTATTACCTGCAGATTTTTCTGTGGATTTTGCTCAAAAATTCACAGGAAACAGGTTTCATGCGGATTTTCCTACGAATTTCACCTATAGGTAATACCTTCGTGGGTAATTTTTTCCTGTGAATTTTAAAATCTGTAGGAAATCTGGACCTGGATTAGGTGTAGTCAGGGACTTCATGGAGTTACTGCAGTTACCCATTCCATCATCGTTGGATTGGTTTTTCTCATACTCTCTACCTTTGACATATTTTGTCCCAAAAAATCAGAGAATAATGCAAGTAGAGAGTGATAGAAATAGGTAACTGCACCTAATCCAAATCCCTAAAATCTTTAGGTAACTGCACCAGACTTAGCTAAAAAACCAACACAAGAATTTTCCTCTCTCAATGTATGCACCAAGCGCACCAAGCTCATTGACCAATTTCTGCTCATCATTCCACAGATGTCCAGGACAATAGCTGAATATTTATGCATCTTCGGAAGCGCTTCATGAATCAAAGAAATATCATTCTGAGAATCCGAATAGCCATCGGGAACAAATGGGTCTATAAGATCAAACGAGATGGCAATGATCAAGTGGAACGATATCGTGCAAGACTGGTGGTCAAAGGATATACTCAGAAAGAAAGTATAGACTTCAACGAGATATGTTCTCTAGTTGTCAGGCTTACTACTATCAGAGTAGTGTTGGCTATATGTGCTGCATTTGATTTACATCTTGAACAGTTGGATGTAAAGACTGCTTTTCTTCATGGAGAACTTAAAGAAGAAATTTATATGCTCCAACCAGAAGGCTTTAAAGAATAAGGTAAAGAAAACTTGGTTTGCAGGTTGACCAAATCTTTTTACGGTCTAAAGCAGGTGCCCAGATGTTGGTACAAGAGATTTGATTCCTTCATTATTAGCCTTGGATAAACAGACTAAGTTCAGACCGTTGTACATACTACAAGAGGTTTGATGGTAATGATTTCATCATTTTGCTGTTGTATGTGGATGACATGTTGGTAGTAGACCCCAACAAAGATCGAGTCCAAGAATTGAAAGCACAGTTAGCTAGGGAGTTTGATATGAAGGACCTGGGACCCGAAACAAGATTTTAGGGATGCAAGTTCACCGAGACAGAAAAGATATGTAGATTTGGCTTTCTCAAAAGATTTATCTAAGGAATGTCTTGCGGCGCTTCAACATGCAAGATTGTAAGCCAATTTATACCCCACTTCCCGTCGGTTATAAATTATCCTCAGGTATGAGCCCTAGCAGTGAAGCGGAGAGGATGGAAATATCTCGAGTACCGTATGCATCGGCGGTGGGAAGTCTCATGTATGCCATGATATGTACAAGACCAGACATTGCGCAAGCAGTAGGAGCGGTTAGTCTATTTATGGCAGATCCTGGTAGAGAGCATAGGAATGTTGTTAAGAGGATCCTAAGATACATCGAAGGAACTTCAGATGTTGCATTATGTTTTGGAGGATCAGAATTCATTGTCAAGGGTTATGTCAACTCAAATTTTGTAGGTGATCTTGATAAGAGAAAATCTACTACTGGCTATGTGTTCACACTTGTAGGAGGAGCGGTAAGCTGGTTATCTAAGTTACAGACTGTTGTAGCTTTGTTTACTACAGAAGCTGAGTGCATGGCAACTATGCAAGCTTGCAAGGAAACTATATGGATTCAAAGGTTAATGGAAGAACTCGGGCACAAGCAGCAGCAAATTACTGTGTATTGTGACAGTCAGAGTGCCTTGCACATTACAAGAAATCCAGTCTTTCATTCCAGGACAAAGCACATAGGTGTTCAATATCACTTCGTTCGAGAAGTAGTAGAAGAAGGAAGTGTGGATATGCAGAATATTCATACCAAAGATAACCTGGCAGATATGATGACAAAGCTGCTCAATACTGACAAGTTTATTTGGTGTCGATCCTCTTATGGCCTATCGGAAATGTAAGCAACATGGAATGGCAAGACAGAAACAGTGGTGTGAAGATATGATTAACTCAATCAAATCTTCAAGTGGGAGAATTGTTGAAGTCCCACATCTTCTGGGAGTTAAATTGGAGAGCCCCCTTAAGCTTATATAAGGAGGCTTAAGGGGTGTTAAATAATCCATCCCAATCCAAGAGAGCCAAGAGTGAGCTAGAGAGAAAAAAATTGAGAGAAAAAATTATAGTTTTTTTTTGTGAGATTTCTCCTAGTATGTATTCTCCTATTTTCAAGAGAGGGTGTCATTGTTCTCTCCTTGTATTTAGAGAGAGGGGTCTTGTAATTTCTTCCACTTAATGAAAATCCTTTACTATTGCCCCATGGTTTTTTCCTTATTTGTTCAGGGTTTTCCACATAAATATGACGTGTTCAATTCATCTTTTCTCATCTCTTGTTTTAGCTGTGTGATATTATTCCGTCACTCTGGTACCTAACAACATGAAAGGATGGACCACGAAGGAGTTGCTGCTTTCTATAGAGCATTGTTGGGAGACATCACTGGAGATTGTGCGACAGCGGAAATGACATACATTACGATGATCATCAGGAACAAAGTGCAAGAGCGAGCCATCTCAGAGGTATATAGGGGGAGGGAGAGACATTCAAAGGAACTGGTGAAGCGAGACCAAAGCAAAGCAATAAAAACGTGTTCGTAATATTCGTGTGAAATTTTTTCTTACTCTGTAGACTATTAAATTTTTTATGAGTAATCATGGTGTTATAATTAAATATCTTGTCTAAGATTTTACATCGATAAGGATTAAATTTGAATACACCAATAGTGTGAAAATATTGTTATTTAATCATATATTATTACATCATTAAAAATAGACTTTAACTTTGATATATTGTTGGTGCAAATTTTTATACTTTCAACCAATCACAAATGATGGACCGGAGGGGAGAGGAGCTCCCAAGAAGACAACAAAGAAGCCATTGATGGGGACCACGAAGGAGTTGCTGCTTTCTATAGAGCATTGTTGGGAGACATCACTGGAGATTGTGCGACAGCGGAAATGACATACATTACGATGATCATCAGGAACAGAGTGCAAGAGCGAGCCATCTCAGAGGTATATAGGGGGAGGGAGAGACATTCAAAGGAACTGGTGAAGCGAGACCAAAGCAAAGCAATAAAAACGTGTTCGTAATATTCGTGTGAAATTTTTTCTTACTCTGTAGACTATTAAATTTTTTATGAGTAATCATGGTGTTATAATTAAATATCTTGTCTAAGATTTTACATCGATAAGGATTTAATTTGAATACACCAATAGTGTGAAAATATTGTTATTTAATCATATATTATTACATCATTAAAAATAGACTTTAACTTTGATATATTGTTGGTGCAAATTTTTATACTTTCAACCAATCACAAATCATCTTGTACATAATTTTAAAGGTAATTATGATAAGAGTCTAACATTTTTAATGATACGACAAATTATGATTACTTAACAGTGTAAAAAATCTTTACACTAACAGTGCATATCAATAAATCGTTACAAATATGTGTTTAATTTTTTATGTAGCATATATAACAAAATTTATATTATTAAACAATTATACATCACCATACACCTGAATTATAAAATAGTTATAATATGACAATGTATGATTAAAATGACGGTGTAAAAAAGTATATTGATGATGCATTCAAACTAAATATTTAAAGGCTTAATTGTGTGACACCCGGGACTGACCAGGGCGGGGAGTGGTCACCGGTGCAAAGAGGCACGGTCAAGGAGCGGTTCCTGACAGGCTTCTAGTTGGAGGGACACATGAATGAATCGATTACACACCAGAATGAGAGGGATCCTGAGACTGTGTAGGTATGGGACTATACAGTTGAGGATGACTTATATGAATTGATTGGTACTACCTATACCAACAAGATGCATCTTCTTTTCAGTAGCCCCTTACTTAAGAACTCCATTGTTAAGCGTGCTTGACTTGGAGCAATTCTGGGATGGGTGACCTCCTGGGAAGTTATCCCAGGAAGCGTGTGAGTGAGGACAAAGCACGCTGAAAAGACCCGCGTTAGTTTGTGGGGACAGTCATCAATCCATAAAACAGCCAGGGATGCTATAAATGGTATTAGAGTGGCACCTCTCCCAGTAAGGTGTGGTTCGGGGACGAACCAAGTGGAAGCTGGTGGGCATGTGACACTCGGGGCTGACGAGGACGGGGAGTGGTCACCGGTGCAAAGAGGCACGGTTAAGGAGCGGCTCCTGGCAGACCTCTAGGCGGAGGGACACATGAATAAACCGATTACACACTGGAATGAGAGGGATCCTGACAATGTGTAGGTATGAGACTGTACAGTTGAGGATGACTTATATGAATTGATTGGTACTACCTATACCAACAAGATGCATCTTCTTTTCGGTAGCCCCTTATTTAAGAACTCCACAGTTAAGCGTGCTTGACTTGGAGCAATTCTGGAATGGGTGACCTCCTGGGAAGCGTGTGAGTGAGGACAAAGCACGCTGAAAAGACCCGTGTTGGTTTGTGGGGACAGTCATCAATCCATAAAGTAGCCAGTGATGTTAAAATTGCACTTTTGTTCCCTCAAGTATCACGATTGTGCGGTTTTGGTCCTTCGGGTTTTGATTGCGACAATTAAGTCCCTTAGGTATAGCGAGTGTGCAATTTTAGTCCCCCCCGATTTCAATTGCACTGATTAGGTCCCTTGGGTATCACAATTGTGCAATTTTGGTCCCTCAGATATCCCAATTATGTAATTTTAAATGTCAGTAGCCGACGTGGCACACGTGAGACTGATTTGACACTTAGTAAGGTCGGCTTGGCAACTTACATAGTATTCCTATGTGGCATTATTGATACCTTGCACACTTTAATTGACACATAGAAATGTCATGTAAGCTACCGAGCTGGCCTCATTAAGTGCTAAATCGGCCTCACGTGTGCCACGCAGGCTACTGACATTAAAACTTGCACAATTATGATATATGAGGACCAAAATTGCACAAACGTGACACTTGAGGGACCTAATCGGCGCAATTGAAATCCGAGAAACTAAAATTGCACAATCGCGATACCCAAGGGAACCAACTGTAGCAATTAAAACTCGATTGACCAAAATCGCACAATCGTAATACTTAAGAGACCAATTAAGCCATATTTAAAATATTTAGCTCTGAATAAAACTGCTTCAAAAGTTATATATGATCCATAATTAGTTCATGATCTCAAATTTTCTACACTAAAAATGCATTAAATGTAGCTTTATTAATATTTTTTTCATGATAAATATTTAAACTTATAAAACATAGTAAACAAATCTTTAATATTTTATCCGCTTGTGTTTTTTTTTAGGGCCGTTTTTAAGTTGTTCCATGGTTTCGATCAATCATGTTTGCTATTTGCTATGATGCACATCTGATTGGTTGAAAATCGTGTCATCGTATGCTTTTTTAAGCCTGCCTTCCCTTAGGGATCGTTTGTTGGTCAGGATAAAAAAGATAGGATAGGATATACTATCATATTTTGTCTGAAACTATTGTTTGGTAAGCCAACAGAATAGGATAAATCAATCCTGTCACATATCCTATCATGTCCATCTAGTTAAAATTCTATCATGAAGGGAAGGATAGGTTAGAACTCACTAGTGCAAAATATGCATTTAACATCGAGGTTTTAACATTGGTTTTACAAAAACTAATGTGAAAAAGGAGGCGGTGGCATTTTTGAAATTAAGCTGAAGCATTTTAACATCGGTTATAATAAAAACCGATGTTATAAACTATTTAACATCGGTTTTTAAAAAAACCGATGTTGAAAAGTGAAACAAAAAACAATTTTTTTTATCAGACATAATTTTATACATCGGTTTTGTTATAACCGATGTGGAAAAGTGAAACATAAAAAAATATTTTTTTATAAAACATAAGATTATACATCGGTTTTAGTCAAACCGATGTGGAATATACTATAGACATCGGTTTTATGCTAACCGATGTGGAACATTGCAAAAAAAAAAAAACAAAAAAATTTAATCAGCCTCAATATTACACATCGGTTTTGTTAATAACCGATGTGGAAAAAGTTTTAACATCTGTTTTGTTTTGTAATCGATGTGGATTGTCATTTTTATTTCATTTTTCGCGCTGATTGTTCACTCTGCTTCCCACACTCAGACCACCCAAACCCTTTCCCCTTCCCTCTCCTTTTCAGTTTTCACACTCAGACCACCCATTTCCTCTCACCACCGCGCCGTATCCACCGAAACCTAGACCCCTCACCACGCCATTACGTTTGCTGCTTGCTCGCCGTTGTCTTGCGTTGTCTTGGTCCGTCGTGCCTCCTTCTAGCTCTGCCTCACCGTGCTAACAACGAAGTGCCTCCTTGCAAGTGGTTCTCACCACTCAAGCTCCCCACAGGTAACCCATTATCTTCTTCTCTGTAAATGGTTTATGTATTCATCTCTTCCTAGAGTTTAGGCTTTCCTGTATCTATCATCTCTGTGGTAAATTCATTGCCATTGCTTCGTTATTTATCACCACAGAGCTCTTGGGCTTCTGAAACGTCTCAAAACAAATCATAGCTTCTGAAACGTCTCAAAACCTCACCCTTTATGGGTTCATTGACCCCATGCTCCTTCAGGGTGATGTTCTCCTAGCATCAGAAGACCCGGTCGCCACCATACGTGATATAGTTGCCCGAGACCATCATCAGTTCTACCTTGTGTCTTATCTCTATAAGTAAGTACCAGTTATTTAATGTTAACTATATATGACTTAGTCACTAATTGTTTCGCAAATGCAGACGACATTGGCAGTTGTTGATCTTGTGCCCTCGTGTGAATGTCGTGGTCTTCTTCTGCTCGATGGGACATAGGCCTGCAAATGAACTGAAGAACATCATGGAAACGTAAGCATTAAAATAAGTTAGAATCAATAATGAAGTTGTTTTAATTATCTGAAATCTATTAGATATACTTTAATTAATGTTTATTTTCTTATGATAGGTCTATTGATGCAAGCCGCATGCTGTGTGGTGAAAGGCGTCGGCCTATTAGATGGATTATTCCTAATGTAAGATATTTATTAGTTCAAACGCTTCAAGCGCAGTGGGTATAATTATTGATTTCTATTTAATTTCTCATATTCTAACTGGGTTTCATTTGTACGTAGTCTCATAGACAACGTGGATCATGGGAATGTGGATACTATGTGATGAAGTGGATGGTCGAAATTATCTCCTCCGGTATCACTGAAAGATGGCAGGAGGTAAATGCTAATTGGTAACAATTAGTTGTAACAATTATATATAGATTCGTTATATGTTTAATTTTAGTTTATTACTTAAAAGATATAATCTTATGTCTAATTAAACTTGCAGATATTCAACAATCCGACTCCACTCTCTGATGCCGACATAAAAAACATAAGGATACGTTGGGCAAATTTCTTTCTTGAAGGGTACCAACATTAGTTTATATGTAGTTAGTATATAAACGCATCATGTACTAGCTATAGTGTACTTTTGACTGATATATGTTTTGACATGAAATCTATAATATATCATATGTAGCTTTTTGGTTTCTAATTATCTTTGTCGTCTGAATGTTATTGAATATATTTATTGTTAGTAAACTTTTAATTTAGTGTGTTTTGGTTGTACAAAAATGATTCTGTAGACAATATAGATTTTGTATTGATCTGGATTACTGGATTACTGAAACAGGGGAAATGACTGTCAATACTGAAAAGGATGATTTTTAAAAAAATAAAAATAAAATTCACATCGGTTTCTGAAAAACCGATGTGGTAAACCCAATTTTCCACATCAGTTTTCATAAAAATCGATGTGGTAACCCAACTTTCCACATCGGTTATACTAAAAACCGATGTTGAAAGTTGTGTTTTCCACATCGGTTTTTAAAATAAACGATGTGGAAAGTTGGGTTACCACGTCGGTTTTTCAGAAAAACCGATGTGGAAAATTGCTGAAAAGGAAATGTGGCTTTCTGAAACAGACTTTTTTACATCGGTTTTAAAACCGATGTGAAAAGTGGTAATAAACCACATCGGCCTTTTCAACATCAGTTTGGAAACCAATGTGAAAAGCCCAAAAAAAACCGTTGTGAAATCCCTTTTCTGCACTAGTGACTCATTAGGATAGGATAGAGTGATTTAAAGTATAACAAAAAATAAAAATATTTTATATATAAAACAATTAAAGTATAATAAAATATAACATGGTTACCAAAAAAAGTATAATAAATATAAACATTTAAAATGATAAAATATTGAAAATTAGTTTTATAAACTATTTTTATTTTGTCTCAAGGCTAATTTTGTTATTTTATATTATTTCAGAAAACTGAAAAATATAAAAAGTATTCTAATAATTTAACTATATGTAAAGTAAAAACTAAAAATGAATATTTAAAATTATAAAAAACAATAATTTAATTTAAATAATATTTAAAAAATTATATATAATTTTATCACAAGAATAATTTTTGTCTTCTTATATAATATAAAAAAAATGAAAATTATAAAAAACTAAAATCTAATAAAATTTGAAAACATTTAGAATAAAAAATTAAAATTCATATTGAAATTATAATACTATCCAGTTGGTTATCTGGTGGACACCAAACGTTAGATGGGATAACAACTTATCCTGCTCATATCATATCCTACTTCTATCCTGTTCTCTTATCCTATCCGACCTTATCCTATCCTGACCACCAAATGAGCCCTTAGAGTTTTCGATCGGGTTGATGCGTGGCATTTGAATCAAATTGTATTGGGATCTTCCCCGTGAATTTCACGGGACTGAGACTAATGTTTGATTAAAGTGTAGCTAGGTGTGTTCGCGGTTCGGTTTGGATCGGTTTTGAGGTAAAAAGTCATCCGATTCAAAGATAAAAGGAGCATGTGGTTCGGTTTGGTTGATTTCCTTAAAAAAAATCTGATCCGATCCAATCCGATCTGATTAAATATGGTTTGGATCGGTTCGGTTGATTCGGTTTTTACCAACACATCATTACATATTTATATTACAACAAAGTATCAAGATTACAAGCTAAATTGAATAAAATCTTAAACATGTATATACTTGTTTATATATTCATGTAATAACATTTCATAAAATATGTACAAAATAAATAAATATCATTATCAACTAGTTAATGAACATCTTTTTTTATGTTTAGAACTTAGAAATAGTAAAAAATTATGTCAAATCAAACTAGTAAGTATTATTAGGAAAAAAATAAACAAATGAAAAATCAATAATGCAAAAAATAGAATAAATATATATTAAATTTTATATATGCGGTTTGGTTTAGATTGGTTTAGTTTAAGAAAAGAAATCCAAAATCCGATCCGATCTGATCTGATCGATTTTCACAAAATAAGATCCACAAAAATCCAATAAACATCGGTTTTCTTTGATTTTAGGTTTTTTGGATCGGTTTTCGGTTTTCTTTTTGTTCAGTTTGGATATGAACACCCCTAAATGTAGCTACTTGATTAAACAAATCGATGATGAAAATATACTGCTTTTTCATTGTAGTTTATTTCCAAGGATCCAAGATTCTTATAGATTAAGAAAGGAAAGAAACTAGGCATGACAATAGGATCCGAACCTGTGATACCCACTCGAACTCGCCGCGATTTTTTATGGGGAAAACCTGCTTTGACTGGGAACGGGGGCGGGGATGGAGATACTGATACCCGTTCCACCCCACCCCGACCCCAAACCCGTCCGTTGTTTACGTAATTACAATAATACCCTCGTATATCTATGTGGTGGATTTGATTTGTTTTGATTGAAAGATCTCATTTTGTATAAAGGGATACTTTAAAAAATATATACAGAACATTTGATTGTGTATTTATTCTGGTGTTTTGATGCTATCAGCATTATTTGAAGCATAATGAAGTGCTTCTAAAGCCCTAGTTTTTTTTTCCAATTTATAGCTGGCAAAACAAAAAACTAAATTCTAGTATCTGGTTGATTGTTTTAATTGTGTGAATGTTTTATTTGTTTATTTTTTGAAACTGTAATTTTTGAATTGTTAATTTCAATTAAAACAAAATAATTTTTAAATTTGGTTACTTATTGACGGGGGCGAGAGGCCTGCAGGGAAACCCGACCCCTGCTGGGGGCGGGGGTAGGGTCGGAGAAGGTAAAACCCACCCCTGCCCCGCTCTGGTGCCAACCCTAAAAGAATCTGGAGAGATTTCAGAGGAGGGTACAAGGGAGAGGAAGAAATTTAGAGAGAGGTAGAGAGATTACAGTTTCATCACAATTTGTCTAAGACCTTGCATTCCTTTCACCTCACTTATACTATACCTAGCCTTGTTGCTTGCCCAGTAATTATTAATAGTGGGCCTTTGGTTAGGGATTTTGGTGCGTGAACTCCTTCAGGCCCTACCATGCTTGAGTCATCTCCCACTAGAAATGGGTATATGGTTTGTCATTCATAACTCGCGACCTACGCGCGCTATGATAACGTAAAATAGTAATAATTTGCTCAATTATGAATCCATCGATGCACCTTTCACCAAAGTGCACCATGAAAGCACACACATGTCAGTACATTACTCCAAGAAGGAAAAGATAGAAATAAAGGAAATGACTAATAATTTGGTTTGCTTCTAAAGGAGAAGTCAGACCCCATTTTGTCATACGGCTTTATGAGACAGCTTCCAAGGCCTTTCCAAGCAAAGAATATCAAGACGGAAGAAGATTCAAGGAAGTTGGTTCCCACATAAGCAAATAAATATTTCCTATTATTGATAGTTTGACGGGGTGGGAGACCATGACATATGTCATATGTAGTCTTTTCAACTATTTTAGATAAAGCACGGTTAAGAGTGAAAGTCGTTGTAAGTAAAACATATCCCCAAAAGTAATTAGAGAACTCTGAATGACTCATCATAAATCGTATCATATCTAATAAGGTGTGATTCCTCCTTTTGGACTCGTAGTCATTCCATGATAGTGTTCCGAGAGGGGTGAGTTGGGATAATATCCTATACCCCTCAGATAGTCATCAAACTCTTGGCTTAAGTATTCACCACAACGATCTGAGGTATGGCCTTAATACTTTTGGCAAGTTGTTTCTCTACTTCATTCTTAAACTCCTCAAACTTATCAAAGGTTTCAAATTTGTGTTTCATAAGATACACAAATTCATATCTTCTGAAATCATCAATAAATGTAACGAAATAGGGAAAACTACCCCCCTAGCATATTTGTGTAGGAGTCCACATACATCGCTATGTATCAAGCCCAAAAGATTACTAGCCCTTTCACTGTGACCGGTGAATGGGGCTTTAGTCACCTACAAGCAAGACTCGCATACATCAAACAATTCATAATCGAATAGTCAAAGAGTCAATCATTATGGAGCTTGGTATGCGTTTTCACTTATGTGACCTAAACGATAATGCCAGAGATATGAAGGATTCAAATCATTGGGTTTAATCATAGGTGCACTAGCAGAGAAAACATTATCCAAATAAAGAGAACAACACTTGTCCTTAATGATAATATTAAAACCCTTATTGTCCAAACAAGAAATAGAAATAATGTTTCTGCTAATGGCTAGAACGAAATAACAATTATTAAATTCTAAAATAAGCCCAAAAAGGCAAAGTCAATACATAAGTCCCTGCAGCTAATGCAGCAACCTTTGCTCAATTTTCCACTCGTTGGTCGACCTCGCCCTTGGTCAATCTTCTTCTCTTACTTAGTCCCTGCACATTTGTACAAATACGAGAACCACATCCTCGATTCTCGAGTAGGCGTGTAAACACAAACGGGCCCAATATCACGTATTGGCCCATTTTCGTGTGGCCACACATATTTCACGTCTCACTCTTAACGAGTGGCCCAAGATATTGCCTTTGTTATGTAGGAAGGACAAATCTTGTATACATCACTCACATCCTCAACACGATTCATTGAAGGCCCAATTACTACCTTTATGATCACCCTGTCAAGCGTGATGTTTGATAGCATTAAAGCCTACAACTCTACATGTAAGAATCGTAGTAACTTCAAGTCAAAGGACTACTTCACTATGGTCGTCATGACAATATCACTACAAAAAAACAGCTAATTACTAACGGCCAAAAGCCGTCGGAAATGGCAAAAAATAGTTGGTAATCAGACCTTTCCGATGGACTTCCGACGAACACATGTCCTTCAGTTAGAGGCTCGTCGGAAACGGTTTCTCACGGATCTGGCTCGTCCGGAAAAGCCCATCATAAACTTGTCAGAAGGGGTCCCTGGCTACAGACGGAAATGTCCGTCGAAAATGCTGTTGTAAAATTATCAACGGAAATGTCCGTCGGTAATGTGAATTTAAATTATTTTATATTAAAATTATATAATTTTATTTTAATTGTTAATTATCAATTTTAATTGATTTTTTTATTTTGTTTTAATTATTAATAATTAATTTTATACTTGTTTAATTATTAGTTTTTTAATATATTTTTTATTTTATTAATAATTATTTTTTTATTTTTTTTATTAAATTTATTTTTATTTTAAATATTAATTATTATTTTATTTTAATTAATTTATTATATTATTAATTAAAAAATGAAATTACAAATAAAATTAAAAAAGCAATTTAATTAAAATTAAATTAAAATAAAATAAAAACATAAAACAAATTCAACATATAATCCATACATAAAATATCCGTCCAGCTACAATACACTATATAACTATCCTAATAATCATCATCATAATAACCCTCATCGTCGTCCTGGTGGGGGAGTTCACCGGCATCAGATGACCATTAAGTTGCGTCTCAGAATACACATCGGCATCATGCTGCTGCGGTGGTGGACTAGTAGAAGTAGTGGAGGGCTGGCTGGTCTGGAGGACCCCCTGTAGAGCATTGCGCCTCTCTGGTGGGAGGAAATCAAGCACAACGATCATCACCGTAGAGAATATCTCCATCTGCTGCATCATGTGCTCGTTCACCTCCCTCTGCTGCTGCACCTCCTGCCTCAGCCGCTGCACCTCCTCCATGTCCTGTGAGCCGAAGGATATAGGCTCCAGAATGGTTAAGCTCGACGTCAACTCCCGACGGATGGTACGAGCTAGGCTCCCAGTACCGTAAATCTGCCCCTTCTTTTTCCCGCCCGCCACATCAATCCAAACCTGGGTCTATAGTCACTCAACCTCGGCGGTGTCCAGCTGGGAAACCATTCAACCTATTGTCAGTTTGTCAGAAATAAACCAAGGGAGCGTGGGAATATTTTAAAAATCATAAATGGACAATGCATGATTTTATAAATTAAATAAGCACGTGTGTCATAGAAAGAGGAGAATCTATTGACTTCAAAAGTAAGTTTAAAAGACTTATTCCAAATATTCACCTTTCAATTTATATTTAATTAATATCACTTAACTTCTATTGGATTAGAATAAGGTTCTATTTGGTAAAAATTAATTGGCTAATAAAAAAAGTAGATGATAGGTGATAGCGAATGAATTTATAGCTGATAACGGATAAGCTTATGGTTGATAGATGATAACTTAGTTAATTGTATTTGAAATGTTTGGTAAAATTAGTGTTTAAAATGTAGAACTAACTAAATAATATAAATGACATAAAAGGGCATGTTTACATGTTTTTTATATAAATTATATATATATATATATATATGTTATTTATTTTAAAACAATTATAACTTTTAATAGTTTAATTTATTTTAAATTATTTTATCATCTAGAAAGACAAAATATTATTTTTTTTATTTTTAATTATCTTATTAAATAAATGAGAAAATATAAATGAAATGATAGAAAAAAAGCCATTGAATTAAAACACTAAGATTCAAAATGAGAGAAAAACAATAAGTTATAAACTCCAACGCTACTTCAAGCAGTGTATGAAAAACACTATAAATTAGTGAGATTATGTCATTTACCAAACACCTATAATTTGGTCAAACAAGTTTATCCACCGTAAATACGACATTACTTTATCCACAAATCTTGAGCTTTTCCTCTTTTATACCATAATTCTTAATTAAATATCACAAGACTTTTCTAACTCAAAACGATTCTTTAAAATTTTATTTGAACGCATCCCCTAAATAGTATACATATTATTGTTTTTATTTTAAACATATTTTATGTTTTAATTTAATTTTTAAAATTCTTTCTTAATTTAAAAATCCTGAGCATTGTATAGAATTTTTTAAATATTTTCATTGATCAATTACATAGCAAAGTGCAAAAGTAAGATAAGAGAGTATGTTATTTCACAAGAGATTCTTGAGTGCTCTAAAAGGAAAAGATATATCTTTTTTTATACTGTTGTATTGTATTCTTATTCTGAGAGATAAGAGCAGCGCATCATTGAGTCTCGGTGAAGAAAGAAAAATAAGTCTCAGACTCTTCCTCTATGTCTCGGGCACTCTTGACAGTCAATATGTGAAGTGAAAGTGTGAAACAAAAAATAACTATGAGTGAAAAAGTGAATTTAGGGTTACTCTTATTATCTAACTTTGGGCAGAAAAGACACTGGGCCAGTAAAACCGGGTTAAAAACGGGTCGGGTCTGTCGTTAAGGCCAAAGATGGGATGAAAACCCGAAAATGGGTCAAAAATACCCTAATCACAGAACATGGAGAAGAAAGCCGATCCCACGCGTTTACGCGTTTCCACGACGATCCTGCCGCGCCAGCCGCGCTTCGTCGATGATCTACCTCGCGAGTTTGACAACACTGATTTAGACTACATGTTGTGATAATATTCATATTCAAGTCTAATAATGGAAAATTTAATAGTTACTTAGTTGAAACAAATCAAACTATACGAAGAACAAAATGACAAGGCAACACCTCAACATTCTAAGGGGACAGGAAGTGGCCTTTCTTCAACATATAGTGTGTTACTTCTCTACTTCTTTATTTTAAATTAAATGCAAATTTTAATCAATAAAGCATTCATCCAATAACAACAAAACTCAAAGAGATACTTCACATACTGAAGAAACCTTCATTTATTAATCTATAATATAACATATGAATGTCTATATGAAATCATCAACTGCCAAACAACCTGACAGGAGAAATTGATTCAGATATAACTATTGAGCACAAACCTCTTGTGGTGAAGAAGTAACTTGCAATGAATTATGTCCCAGATTTGCCTTGGAATCCTTTGCCTCCTTAGAAGAAGCTAAATCAAAGTGAGAGGATTTGGGGGGGAATTAATTTGTCAAAGTGCAAGAGAAAGAAAATAAAAGAACAGTTTTCTACCTTGGTGCAGTCCTGGAGGAATCAAAACCTTCATCCTACAAATCATAAAGAAGGGTTAAGGAATGAGAGTGATACAAAAGAATGATCATATTTCTTTCCTAGTAATAAAAAAAGCATAATTACATAATTAATTACACAATTCAAGTCACACCTTCCCCTTAAGTTTTCATCAGGTAAGACATATTTGAAACTGGACATCTTGATGCAATAAAGGAACCTGCAGCCAAGTATACAAAGAAAAACCTAAGAGAAAAATCTGATACAGAGAGTTCAGTGAAGCAAAACAAAGAAAAACTTTTGCAAAGAGTAGTAGCAGGTTTGGGAAATGGAGAAAGGGCAGAGGGATATTTGAGCTGGAAAAAACACTATGAGAAAGACACAGTTTTTTATAAATATAGTATGAGACTCACAATCTGAACCAGCTAAACATTCATCATGTAACACATACTTTTTCAAAAATATTAACTTTCACTAAGCCTCCCTAAAATGAATCAATTGGAGATCCATTATGTATCACATAAATTATCAACTCCCCTGTCTCATTAAACTCTTTTCTCAAAGGAAGTTTAAAGAGTCAAAAGAAAGCACAACTTGAATTGTCATATAGTCATAAGATATAATGAACCTGATACCCGATGGCCTATGTAAGGATAATCATGACAGATGAAAACGAATTATGTTAATTTCCATGATATAGGAGCCACTCCCACGCCATTCAAAAAAAAAAAATGCAGAAAACATGAGTTCTTGGAAGCATAGCCCAAGGTATCAATGTAGGATGAAATCATTAGCATATTTGCAAGCTCTTAAAACAACAGTGAACAAAACTGCTTACAAAAATAAACACAGTAGAAGAAGAAGAAAAAATAGCAAAAAAAACTTGCAGCAAGCCAAACAAATCAGGAAGTAAGAATGCATCAAAAAAACTCTTTTACCTTAATGAATCCTCCTCAGCAAATCACCTGGAGGATGTAATTGAATAAAAATATCCAAATTAAAGTATAAGCAATGAACTGATTCCAACACCTTCTCAACTCTAGAGCCATCATTAGTTCATTACCCAGAACAAAGATTTTTTAAAATGAAAATTGGCCTCACTTTAATATGTTCCTTTTATGAGGGTGTAAAATATAGCACAAACTAAATCACAATAATAACTAATAACTGCATCTCAGCTATATGACCATAACACAAATAATTAGCACTGAATTTTATAATTTCATAACATAGAAGCTTCAAAGATGGTTTCATGAAAAGTCAAAGTAGTTATTGGTACCTTGTTCTTCAGATTCACCAAAATTAGATGATTCTAAGAGCCTGCCAGTGATAAATAAAGGCAGCTACAGAACGAAATCCCACAGAAAGGAATCAAAGAATTGAGTCTAGCAGCTCAACAGTTAGCAAAATAGGATTTTAGAAATTTTATCGAACAGATAGCATGCAACAGAAAATCACTACATCAAATGCGAAAGATGGACGAACTAATCAGAGCAACAATTGAAATCATAAAGCACTAATTGTTCAAGTTAACATTAAAAGCACTAATAATAATGAAAACACTAATTTATCCATATTCGTTTTGCTTCTATTCCAGCAACATTCACAATCACAATAACATTCCAGCAAAAGATTAGACAACTGTTGAAGAAAATAAATCACAAAGAAGAGGAATGTTTTTCTTTTTCATTCTTCTCATCTATTGTAGCTATTACTAAGAAAAACATATCTTTTTTCTGTTTGCTGAAAAGCAATTTTAAGATAATCTATTTCGTTTGGGTGATACAAAAAAATCACTTTTATATAATAAATTACGAAAAAGGGTATGAAGTTATTTGTATCATTTAATAATATTTGTTTAGAAATAAGTTTTGTAGCGGTAAACATGGAAGAGTGTTTTGAGAATGAAAAGTAATCAAATCACAATAATCTTAAGCTAGAAAAAACTAGATGGCATAAAACAGTTTTTTTCCCCTAAAAAAAGCTTTTTTATTAATTTAAGCAAAATGCCAAACATATTAGATTATCTATGAAACAGCTTTTAAGCTAAAAAACAGCTGAAACAAGGGAAAATAATCTTTCCCAAACACACTCTAATAGGTAAAGTCTTAAGTAATAGCTACAATAGATGAGAAGAATGAAAAAGAAAAATGTATATAAAATGTGAGAACAAAAAAAGGAATAAAAGAATGAATATAAAAAAGATAAGAGGGATGACTCATAAAAGTTATACTAGAGAAAAAAGAGTTGAGGGGTCGACGGAGAATGAGAAGAAGGGCTAGGAGAACAAAAGAATGGAGAGCAAGTGATGGAGAAATTATGCACCTGACTTTCAATATAGATATAGATTATGATTGAATAATCATGGTGAAAAGAATTCAATTACCATTTAATTTATGCATATTTCGAAAAGAAAATTTAAATTTGAATTAGTTTTTATTTTAAATTGTCGAGTCTTTAAATACAATAGTATTACTTAAATGGTACTCCCTTTGGTCCTATATATAAGAGGCAAAACCCTAAAACACACAGACCAAGGAAATACATTGAAATAAGCTATTTGTAATTAATATTCATATAAATTTACAAATTTAACCATTCAATAATTAATGAACAAACCTACTTATATTGAAAGTTGCATTGTCTCGTAAATATAAATCCTATTATAAATAAGGGTAAAATTGGAAATGAGCATTTGATATTTGTTAAAATACATGCATGTCTCTTATATTTTGGACCCAAAAAAAGTAGTCATTTGCCTCTTATAATAAGGACCGGAGGGAGTATATTATAATATGTCTTAATTTTGGAGAGATAAATGCATGGGTTCTTTGAGGATTGTATTACTTAAATAATATATTACAATCATTATTGTCAATAATTTCTTTGCAAATTATATCAATTATCAATAAATTGATCCTACTGCAAATCTGATCAAATTATAACCATTGCTATAATTACCATAATTATTTTCAAATCAACCATAATGCGACACATAAGCAAAGAAGGGAGAGAAGGCTTCTGGTGTTGCCACGTGTGATGAGTGAAGGCTCCAGAGATTGACATGTGGAGGTTTTCACTTTGAGTTTGTTCACAAATGTATTATGTATTATTACTAGAGTACGGACCCGTGCAATGCACGGGAAATATATCTTTTCTTTATCTTAGATTTCATAAAAAAAAAATATGTAAGTGGCAATAGTGTTTTCACGTTTTTGTTTTTTTGGTTTTTAGAGAAATTATATACCAAAAATTATTAAAAAATTATTTTATCTTAACCGTCGATCACAAAGTATAATAGATATTAACTTAATAACCATTATTGATATTATAATAAAGATAATGACTCTTAATTGTAAATTGCAAGAACATATAGTCTTGTAAATATGCACTCTAACATGTTACCGTGTGACGCGTGTGGAATATCACAATATTTATATAATATAAAAAAATAGATGTAAAAAATTGTTTGCATGTGGAGAAAAAATAAAATAAAGCAACAATATTATTATGCTAAAAAAAAGATTTTTTTTTTTGAAAATAAAGTTTAATGATAATACACAAAGATGATTTATATAAAAAATTTGTGATTAGTAAAAAATATGTTGTCTCTTTCTTCTATTACCTTAATAAATGAACTTTTTCTGAATATTTAATAGTAAATATATATTTTCAAAGCAACAATTCCATTTCAAGCTTATTAATCATCTCTCAATGTTATTTATTTAAATAGTAATAATACTAAACACAAAGTATTAGTTTATTTTCTCTTAAAAATCTATTTTATTTATTTATCATCTTTTCAATGTGTAAGCTAATCTTTTTAGAAAATATAAATCATATTATTAATAATTTTTTATTATTTCTTGAAATTTATTTGATTTATTTCTCCTCGTTTTCCTCTTTAAATTAATTTTTTTAGAAAATACATTTATGTATCTTATTATTATTATTATTATTATTATTATTATTATTATTATTATTATTATTATTATTATTATTATTATTATTATTATTATTATTATTCTCTCTTGAAAATATATTTGATTTATTTCTCCCATTTTAAGAAAATATATTTATCTATCATATTATTTTTTCTTCTCCCTTTAGAATCTATTTGATTTATTTCTTATATTTTCCCCTATAAGTTAACTATTTTTATAAAATATATATTTGCCTATCATATTATTTTTCATTCTCTTTTTAAATTTTATTTGATTTATTTTTCCTTTTTCTGTGCAAGATAACCATTCTAAGAAAATATTTTTATATATCATATTAATTTATCTTCTCTTTTCTCCTGAAAAAATATTTATCCATCATATTATTTAAAAATTTGATATTTACCCAATATATTTATTAATAAGCGCTAATTAATAATTTCTTCTTCCAATATATTAATATTGTACTTATTCTTTGGACATTTAATGTTATATATGTTACTTACGTTTAATGCATTTCAATTATTTCCTTTTGTTACTGATTTGATTTAATTGCTTTTATTTTCTATCATTTGAAATGCTACTTGTTATTCAAATTTCAAAATTTATTGATTATTTCTTCATTAAAAAAATTTGGAACATTAAATTATATTTTTAATTTATTTTTGCTCTTGAGTTTTATTCTTGACTTTATATTAAACTATTGTATGGACCCGTGCCATGCACTGAGAATATGCTATTTTCTTTTAGATTTTCACCAAAATATATATAATTGATAATTCCATGTTTTTGGTTTTTTTTTTGTTGAGAAATTATATACCAAAAATTATTTACAAATCGTTTTATCTTAACCGTCAATCGCAAAGTGTAACGGATATTAACTTAATAACTATAATTGATATGATAAAGATAATGACTCATAATAGTAAATACATACTGTCTTGTAAATATGCATTATAGCATGTTATTGATGCGACATACGTGGAATATTAAAATATTTACGTAATATAAAAAGGCATGTATAAAAAAATGTTTGCACGTGCATAAAAAAATAAATAAAAAATATTATTATTTAAAAAAGATATCTATTTGAAAAAAATTAATGCTAATACAAAAAAATGGTGTATTATAACCAAAATCAAAAAAGATTTTGATTAATAAAAAAGAACTTGTCTCTTTCTTCCACTACTTCATATCGTAAGTGACATAATGGCTAGCATCCAGCTGACCAATGTGAGGAACAACAACAAACAACTCAAACTCGACCCAAACTCAGAAGATAACTCATTTGTAGCATCAGAGTTATCCCCATCAAAAGTCCCTTACAATCTTTGATCATCATCAACAATTGTTCATCCCTCCCTCTCCATGGTGATAATGTCCAAGATAGCATGTTCCAATAGTGTCATTAACCTGAATAAAATGAACAGAAAATCAAGTTTCAAATAATAGAACGAAATAAAAAGGATTTGTCTCAACAAATACGCAAAAACTAATACCAATGACAACCAAAGAGTAGTCAAATATAATAAATGAAACAAATTAAAATAAATTATAATAAATTTGATAGAAGAGAAATATATATACAAAAAAATTGCTCACTATAAACAATGCATCTGGTTCTGCATTTCATTATCAAGTAGTGCCCAAAATCTCATCAATAGAATTGAGCAAAGTGTAGAAATCAGATAATAAAACCCTACCAAAAAAGCCAAAGAACAAAATGAAACAACAATTATATGATGGATTTATGATTGTGCTTGCAATAATTATTGGTGTTGTGCAAGAGTTACCTCAAAGAGAGAGAGAGAGTTAGAGAGATATTGGCAGAGAAGATGGTGATACTGAGAATGACAAAGGGAAAAAAGAAAACGGCGATGAGTATAAAAAAAGAAAACTGGAAAGAAAAGAAAGAGAAGAAGAGAGTGTACCTGTGAGCAGTTTGCTAGAAACCCTTCCACAATCACAACCCACATCGATATTTTGGCAGGCTGATTGAAATATGGAGGACCATTTGCAAGAAACATTGCGGTGTGAATTATAAGATAGCTATTTGTATAGAGCAAGGAAATAAGATCCCTCTCAATAAGCATAAAATTAAATTTTGAATTAAATAAATTTAAAAGAGCATCACAGTAATTGATTTGAAGAATAAAAGGAAATGATTGGAATTAGATTTTAGATAAAAATTAATAGAAATAGCAGCCAATTTAATATGCATTTGATCAAGTGAATTATGACCAAGATAATATATTTATGACAACAACAATGAAGAAATTTAAGCCCCAAAGGTTGCCCTTGATTGTGTGTTGGATAAAATGGTCAAAAAAATAATATTAAGACACTTGTAATAAAACATATGTATTTGATTCATTATTCATTATTAGTTGGCCCCAAAGTTTCATAATTATTATATTCATATTTATTTGACTATCTTCCATATAATTAATATTAATATTAAAAATAATAAATTTATCTTCAATAATGTTTTGATGATATATCACGTCATTCTGAACATTAGTGATGAAGTTATAATTATAATTTTTATTTTATTTTCAATATTTGAACTAATTATCTAAATCCTGGTTTTCGAATTTCAAATAATAGGAAATATATCATAAAATTATTTCATTTTTCCGAATCATACTTTCCATTACTTATTGTGTAGTGATCCTTAGGGATGAGAATAGGTCAGGCCAGGCTTTACTTAAATAGGCCTAACCTGTTTAAAAAATTGAAAGCCTAAGCCTGGCCTATTACCTGGCAAAGGCTTTATTTTAAGCCTGACCTGTTAGCCTTTTTAAAAGCCTATTTAAAAAAATGATTCCATTGACAAATAATTGCAAATAATTCTGGTGATATCATTAATCAATAGGCAAAATATCAGATTCTACATACTTAAGCAACTATAATAATCACTATAGCGCACAAACCATGAACAAAATCATGTATGGAAGATCACAATCAATTACAAAAAATGAAATCAATCAGCTTATAAAAAAGGACAGATTTTGACAAACTTGAGTTATCAATAAACTTGCACAACAATTCTATACACCAAAAAAAAAAAGGACAAAAAGAGGCTGGTAGATTTAAAAAGCGGATCGGATTGATGAATCCCAGATGTGATAAATGGATATTTGAATAAAAGTGTTTTTTGACCAGCTATTTGAGTAAAAGTGTCAATAAACCGAAAAAAGAAACAAGTATTAAAGGGAAAAAAGGGATTGATGAGGACCGTAAAGAAGAAATCCAATTCGGTTTGAGAGAAGAAGATAGTGCAGACAAGACACAAGGTTGCAGGACTCAGATGAGAAGAAGATAGTGAAGACAAGACACAAGATTGCTGAACTTTCTTCCCCGACCACGGCAAGCGGACCACCACAGCGAGCGGCGGACAAAATACGACATGCAGCGAGCAGACCAAGGAACCATGACGAGCGGCAGAGTCGAATGGAGTAAGGGAGACGTACGTTCAGTCTGACAGAGTCACAGAGAAAAGGAGTAGCGGCTGAGAAAATGAGAGTGGAAGATATGCTCACATGTTTAGGGTTTTCTGAAATGAGAAAATGAGAGAATCTAACAGTCCAAGAGTCATTAAAATTTTAAAATTAAAATTCATGTTATTTTAATATTATATTAATATATATATAAATATTCTTAAACAGGCCAGCCTAATAGACCAGAAAGGCTTTTCTGTAGGTCTGGGCCTGGCCTTTTTAAATAAAAAGGCATTTTAGAAAGCCTGAGCCTGGCCTTTTTACTAAACAGGCCAGGCTTTAAGTAGGCCAGGCCATAGGCCCCTGTCGGGCGGTCTGGCCTATTCCCACCCCTAGTGATCCTAATATTAAATGTACACGTGTTAATTCAATTACTCATAGTAAAATTAATATTATAAATCATAAATGTATTACTAATGATATCTATATGATATTATTAATCAAATTTTCACCATATATATCTACATTCATTAATAACATTGATGAAATTATAATTAAATTCATCTATTTCCTTTTTAGAATTTGAAGTAATTTCAATCTGAATTCTAACTTTTGAATTTCAAATATTGTTTAAATTTGAATTATTTTTGTGTTGAATTATAATATTTTATAATCAATGTATTGTCCATATAATCAATTCTAATTAATGCACTCTTAACTTCTAGCATTTTTCATATTATTTGTTTAAGCATTAAATTATTTTCATACTAAAATGATATAATCAGTATCAATTTGTTTCATTCATGAATTTTCAAAATTCAAATTGATTTCATTATTGCTTTCGTTAATGACATTTTGACCATCATAATTTTTTTTTTCAAATCAATATGAGCGCGACAAATCAGCGAAATTTGGAAGGATATATTTCGAAAACATTATTGGAAGGTTATGAAACAGATTTAAATTTCAACTCATTGGTATCAAATTGATATTATCTCAATCAATAATCATAATTACATATATTTTTATGTCTGATTATAGTTTTTAAAAATTTTTTGGAAGGTTATAATTGTATTAATTAAATGGTATATTATAATCATTATTATCAATAATTTCATTGCAAATTATATCAATTATCATTAAATTGATCATACTGCAAATCTGATCAAATTATGACCATTACTATAATTACTTCAAATTAACCACAACACCACACATAAGCAAAAAATGGAGGGAAGGCTTCTGGTGTTGCCACGTGTGATGAGTGAAGGCTACAGAGATTGACATGTGGAGGTTTCCACTTTAAGTTTGTTCGCAAATGTATATATATATATATATATATATATATATATATATATATATATATATATATATATATATATATATATATATATATATATATATATATATATATATATATATATATATATATATATACAGATAGATATAGATATAGATATAGATACTAGAATTTGATCCCGTGCCCGCACGGGATAAATTATGGATATTTTTAAATTATTTGATTAACAATTCTTATATTATAAAATAACTTTTGAATTTTGACACATCAATTATATAAAGTTTTTAACATAATATACACAAATATATATATAAAATATATAGTGCATGTGAATATCATATAATTAGTTAAGTTTAAAGGTTCAATAAATTGAGAAATAAAAATATTGATTATAAAATTTGATATATTTCCAGGATCAAGTTTTTTATATTGTGAGACTATGACGTAATTGATGGGCATAAAACCTTTTCAGGCATTATGTCATCAAGATAAGTATATTCAGATGTCATCTTAAGTCAATAGGGAATTGAAGGGAACATAAGTAGTGAACACGATAGTATGATTTATGAAGTATGAATAACCAACTTATTTATGGTGGGTAAGAGAATGCATACAATATTAATTGTAAATAATGTTATTTAAAGATTAATTTTTGAATCTCAATTTTGAATCTAAATCAAATATCAAACTTGAAATTAAATCTATAAACAAATAATTATTGTAAATAAGTTCCTACAGTGTTACTCGTTTAAAAAAAAAGATAAAAAGAGATAAGGTAAGTAATTAGAATAAGTTATTTTTTAAAACAAATTTACTATATTAGAAATTAAAATTTAAATAATTTAAAGATAAGAATTACGCAAATAACCCAAAATGCATTTAAAGTTAGTCATTCAAATAAGATTAAATATATTTCTAAATTACATAATTTCAATTTTATTTCATTTTTTATAAGATTTATCATTTTGTATGACCTTAAAATTTAAATAAATTAAATAATTAGATACGATAAATTACATTTAAAATTTTAATTTCAAATTATATAATTTCAATTTAAATTCAATTTTGATAAGACTTACGTAAATACATTTTGTATGACCTTAAAATTTAAATAAATAAAATAATTGGATAAGATAAATTACATTTAAAATTTTAATTTCAATTTATATAATTTCAATTTAAATTCAACTTTGATAAGATTTACGTAAATACATTTTGTATGACCTTAAAATTGAAATAAATTAAATAATTAGATAGGTTTAATTATATTTAAAATATAAATATAAATTTAATTTTAAATTTTTTAATTTCAATTTATTTTTAGTTTTGATAAGATTTACGTAAATATTTTTTGTAAGACCTTAAATTTGAAATTAATATTGAAATAAATTAAATAATTAGATAAAATTTATTACATTTTAAATTTAAATTTTCGAAATTAACCCAAATGTTGAAGTCTAATTATTGGTTGAAGATTTGATTTCTTATTTGATATTTGATTTAAATTCAAAATTGAAATTCAAAAGTTTGTTTTCAATTTAATTAATTAATTAATTAATTAATTAATTTTCCCTCATTTTTTTTGTTGTTAAATTTATAAACACAATAATAAATCAAAAAATTGTAGTGTCGACACTTGGCATATGACACATGGCTGCATAGGAAATATGACACATGGCAACATGGCATTGCATAGGGGATAGAAATGTATTGATTTACTATTACTATATTGGAAATAAAAATTTAAATAATTTAAAGATGAGAATTACGCAAATAACCTAAAATGCATGTAAAGTTAGTCATTCAAATAAGATTAAATACATTTCTGAATTACATAATTTCAATTTTATTTCATTTTTTTATAAGATTTACCACAATACATTTTGTATGACCTTAAAATTGAAATAAATTAAATAATTAGATACGATAAATTACATTTAAAATTTCAATAAAGTCCCCAACTAGTATTTAACTAACTCAATTTAGTTCCTAATAATTTCTATCGTAGGACAAATTAGTCCCTACAACAAGCAACAGAACACATGTATAATATGCACCACACCAAATGCACCAACACATATCACATGGATGAGTTTGATTAACATCCGGGCACACTAACGACACACATCAATGCTCTAACAATGTGTTCAGGACGGAGACAAATAGTGGGACTAACGTGTCCCTTTTTTATCATTCTCGAAAACTAATTGGTGAGCTTTTTCTTCTAAAAACGATACCTAAAAAATTTTCAGGGACTAAACAAGTCCCCAGTCAACTTTTAAAGTCCAGTACATTTCGGTAATATGCTTTATTATTCTTTTATTATGGTCCCCTTTTATCATTGTTTGTATCCCATTCTAGCTCAGCCACGACTGAGAGAATATAAGGGTGTAAAAATAAAGGACATTGTAGCATAGAAAAAATTATAACTATTTGATATTTTTTTAAGGCTAAAATATATTTTTGATCTTTTATCTTCTGGTCATAATTTATTTTGGCCCTTTATCTTTTAAAAGATCCATTTTGGTTTTTTCTCTCTCCAACGTCACACAAATTGATTTTTTTGTCAACTCTATTACAACAGACGTTAGTGTGAGGTGAGGTGTCCATTAACTCTCTCATTGGTCTGTGACATGTCATCACACATGGATTTTATCATTGTAATAATATGTATTTATCCCCAGGTTTTAAAGGCCTATCTTCTTTCCCAATTTCATAATTGTGTTCTTGCCACTTCTGAAGGAACCATGAGTTGGCTAAAGATGGATTCAGCCCCAAATTTTACTTAAAGAAGTTTTATTCATCCCAAAATTTTACTTGAACCGGAAATTTTCGTCAATAGATCTAACATAGTTGACGAAAAGAATTAATTTGTGCAATGTTAGAGAGATAAAGAATAAAATGAATGTTATAACATATAAAGGACCAAAATGAATTCTGATCAAAAGATAAAGGGCCAAAAGTACAATCTATATCTATATATACTTTTTAAAACCCACCAAAAACCCTAAAATACCTATCCTGAAATTGCGACACGCATCCAAATTGAGGGCAAATTTGTCACTTTAGTTACACTTTGGTGCTCTTCAATCATTTAAATCACTATTCCACTCCTCTCTTTGAGAAAACAGAACGAAAGAATGGCGCCCCCCTTCTGTTTCAAATCTCTTCCTCCCTCCCAGACCTCTCTCTTCCTCTCCCCCTTTCCTCTACACTGCATAGCGCCCCCCTGTTGTTTCCGGCTACCCACATAAATCCTTCTGTTGTTTCCTGTGTTCTTCTTCTAATAATGAAATTTTTTTTGCACAACCTGGAGATTCTTGATTTATTTGTTAAGAATCTCTCCTCACTCCTCTCAACATTCACATTTTCATCATCTACATGGGGGGCTTGGTTGTGGGAAGATGAAGGAGCTAGAAATGGAGGGCCAAAGTTATTTTCAAGCTCCATATCCACACCACCCAGGTAGTTTCCCCTAAACTCCATTCTTTCTTATGTTGGAAGTTTTTAATCTTCTTGCTCCATTACAAACTCTGAACTACTTGGGTTGTAAAAATGGAGAGAGGTTTTGAGAGCATGGGTTCTAGCAAGTCATAGCACACCACATGTTTGATGAAAGTCCTCAGTCTTTTGAACCAATACTTTGTATGCATATTTTAATTATTGCCGTTGTCTTCAAAACATGCAGGCTTAGTGGGCATTTTTTACAATGGAGGATTGGGATTAGGAGACCTTGGAGAAGGTGGTGGAGTCAAAAGAATCTAAGTATGATCAGAACAAACCTACTGACATAGTATGTTTTATTATATTTGTTACAATTATCACTGTTACATTCATTTGCTTGATGATTGATATTTCACATTTTCTTTTTTATGGTTTTGTATTGGTTGGTTCATAATGGGCTCCTTTATGATATTTGATGATAAATAGTATTTGCAATTGGCTCATGTGATTATAGTGACCATTGTCTATTGTTTCTTACACCGTTTAGGTCTGTAAATACTTTTTGGAAGCAATGGAGAAGGAGCAATATGGTTGGTTTGTTTGCAGGCATGGTGCATTGATTAAAGTGATTAGTATATGTAATTGTCATTGCTTCATAAGTTTATGTCCCTATTTTAATTTTATTAGCAAAAAAAAGCATAGCATGGCCATATGCAATCCCCTGTTTTACAAAAGAGGGGGCAAGAAACAATTGTATAATTAGTCTGTGTTTTAAACTTTTAATGTGAAGTAGCCATTGAGTCCTCAATTGATTCCATCACAAAGAGGAACTCAAGAGAGAATAGAAAGAGAATGAGACAACTCTGAGATTGAATTAGTTGGAAAAAAATGGAAGAGTGCTTCACAATGACTTATACACTTTTTTTAAATTTATAGAGGGAGTTAAGAAAATCAAAAGACTGCCGGACTATACTGTTTTGTGCTATTATAGACTCAATTTTTTTGTTTGTTCAACTATTGGCATAAAATTGTTCCGTTTAATGATGTTAAAGAAGACTATTATCTTTTTCTTGACCTATTCATGTTTCCTGGCCTTCAATCATAAAATGCCTTGAATACTAAGCCAAAATGTTTCTATATTATGGTGGAGGCATTTGATATTGACAAAACCTCCAAGTTAAACTCACTCCCTGCTTCAAACAATAAATTAATTAACAAAAAAACATGTAAATCACTTTTATATATATTTTTGTTATATCTATGTATTGTTGATCTCCCTATGATTTTGTGAAGCAAACATGATATGCATGTTGTCTTTAGTCCAATAATAGAAGATATATTGACTTAAAATGCAGGTTGATACTTGATTCAACTTACCAGATTGCTACAAGAAGGTGTGAAATCTTTTCCACTTGCCTTACCATGCTATCAAGCCTAACAAGCGATATGCCATCTTGACTTTCCATATTTCATTATTAATGTGTCTATCTGTGTGTAGAGGTGTGATTGTGTGTGCTATATGGGTTTTTTTTTCCTTCATGACAATCGCATGCCTTTTGATTATAAATTATAAATTTAGATTTCATTTTTCTTCAAATGTATTGATCTTGGCAAATGTATTTATTTTCTGATGTGTTCATAGATTTCAATAGCAAAGTCAGGAGATGAAGAATATCTTGATACTTCTTACCTTATGAGACAAGCTTATCCTTACGTGCAACCAAGTGGAATTCTTCACTTTCATCCCAAAATCTCACTTGAATTTCATATTTAACCCAAATTAGTTTCTAATTTATGTCTCCTGTTTTTGTTAGGTATAATGAGGTTGAACCATCAAATATGGCTTCCAAAATAAAAATAAAAATTACCAATCATCGTCTACAGCGGATTATGCAAAACCATCGCCTTTATTAGAAATTTTAAAGAGAACGAGATTTGTTGGTGGTCAACATACTGTGCAGGTTCTCTTTCAATCCCTAGCTTGCCTTCTTGATTTAAAAAATTAGAAGAGATTGTTTTGATAGTTATAAAATTGCATTAGAATATTTTGTACACATTTTCTACTTCGGGTATCCCAAAGCATAACTATTTGATGGTTCAAATTAAAGCACTGTTTAAATTGGGGAAGGATAAAATAATATTCTAATAGGTTTTAGTTGGGAATCAACTGTGGGCTGATCACTTCCTATGGCAGCGTACATGTTTGGATCTTAGACTCCAATATGTGTTGGACACGACTTATTTATTTTTTGATTTTTCTATAGATTGGTTATTTTAGGTGGTTATTTTGTTAATTCTCATGCACACTTGAATTTAATATTTACATCAGAAGCTGGAGTTTTTTTTAATTGTTATTATTGTGTTAGGTGTTACCAACCAAAGACAATGTGATTTGGCATGAATATAGTGTACTTCTTCTCATACTATGTTGCTTTTGCTTTTGTGTATAGAATAAAGCTTGACACCATTCAACTGCACTTCTCCCCCTCTTCCTTTATTTTTTTATTCATGTTTCATTTTGTTTTTATGAATCTGGTCATTGAACTTATTTCCATGCAGAACTTGAGTGATATATCTCTGTATGGATAACTACATTGATGAAATGACAATAGGTTCTTTTTTTGTTGATTTTGTAATTTTTTTAAACTGATTCTTGAACTTTGTTCCTATAGCCTATATATAGGAATGATTATATAATTATATATATATATAAAAAAGCAGGAAAAAATGACATTATCATGCAAGTAAAACAATGCTTTATCATCCAGTGGCTAAGAATGGACATGCATTTTATGTTGTTGCTCTTTCAGCCTCCTGCATTAATGCACACACATAAACTAGAGGAACATTAAACACATCTGTTACAGCTAAATACCCCATATGATCACATATTGAGGTCTCTTTTTGTTGATATTATTCTCTTCTGTGGATATCTTAAAGTAGCACATTATGCAACAAACCTCGAAAAGAATGTGAGTGTTAGTCTTATTTTCTTTTTTCTTGCTTGGAAGGGTCAACTTTGGTAAATAAGGCAAAAGGAAAGCACTTGGTTTTAAAAAAGAAACCTGAGGATATGATATGACGGATTCTTTTGGATAGTAGATATGAGGATATGATACTTCCACTAGATTAAATGATTTGTCTTTGAACTTCTAAACACTGATTCAACATGTGTTTGATTACTTACTATATATGTTGTAGTTCCTTTATCATATGAGAACATACTTTTTTGTTTTTTCTATTTGCTTCTTCTACCCTCATGTGCATAAGGTTGTGCTTTGTGTTTAAAAATTTTATGCAATAAAAGTTGACTACACAACTTTTGTCTCAGGGAAATGGTTCATTTGGCTATTGATGACATGTGGCAACTTTTTAATCTTTAGCAATCAATGCCTAGAAATGATTTTTGTCGAATAGCTGCAAAGAATGGAATAATGCTTGGGCTATAGATACTCTTTATAGCTTAGATGAGGCAATTTTTGTAGCTTCTATGTCTAATTGGGTGAGATTCATGGGTTTAAAATACCTTTAGCAAATCAAAATGGTTCCTTTTATATTTTCATTTTGGTGTATTCTTTTTAATATATTATTACTATTACTATTAGTATATGGTGTATTCTTTGTGCTGACAAAAATAAAACTTATGGTTTATGTCAGCCAAAATAAAATAGAATTTGCACCAGTAGCCATAACAAAATATTTTACTTAGCAAGTTTAACCAAAAGGGTTCAACAGAAAAAATCTGGGGTAGATCAATAACAGATTATGTAGTTAGCTCTCCTTGAATGCAGAAGCACCTTTTGTACAAGGTTTATTATTCTGCTTAATAGTTGTTACTAAGCTAAATTTGGTTGTTTTTGTTGTTCTTTGTCCTGCTTTTTAGCATGGCCCATGAATCATTTCTTGATAAGAATGATAAGTTGCTAACTTCTAGAAAATTGCTTTTGTCCTGGTGCCATTACGTACTTTTCATACAATGTGCCAATAGGTGGATTCACCATGTCATAAGATTTTTTTGTTGAAATGTCATACTGTAATGTCCTTTGAAATTATGTTATTTAGTATTTTATCATGTGATTATCATAGTCTAATCACAATGAAACTGTCAATATGATTGTTATTCATTTAGTTGAAATTCTGTTATTTAGCTTATTAATGTCACACTCTAAGTCAGAAGTATAAGAGGAACTAAAGCTATAGTCTAAGACTATAAGAATATCTTCGATAGGCAGAAGCATTTATATGAAAAAGGAGAGCCTCTGCCTTTTTAAACCAGAAAAATAAGGATAAACTTGGATAATGCTTTAAAATCAATAATGGTATCAAAGTTGGAAAAAATAGAATTTATAAGCAAAAGCAAGATAGTTGATCATAGGAGATAATGTAGTTTTTTAGTTAAGTATTTTGCTGTTGTCTTAGGACCTGTTTGATAATACTGAAACTATCGTGTTCAAAAGGTTGAGCATTTCCCAAGCTGCCTACCACTACCTTGGTCTTTGAAATTTTACTAGAACTAGAATGATTTGATAGTGCAAATATGTTTGTCTCCATGTAAGGGATGAATTAGAGAACTTGCTTGATGATGACGAAAATATGGCAGAGTTCTATGTGGAAGTGGGTGATATAATTAGTGGAGTGTTGCTAATAAACACACTCTGGTGGTCTATTAACTTATTTTTGTTTTTTAGACCTAGCAGAATTTGTATTTTTTGGTTTTATTCAATGTCAAACCAGATTACAACCAGTGTGTTTTGTTAAATTCGATCATAGCAGTCTCCTATATTACATTAATTGATCTAATTGCTTAAATTGTAACTAATCTAATTGCTTAAATGTGTAGGTGGAGTTGATGCAAGCTGTTAGCTTTATTCCCGGGCTGAGAGTGCCAAAGCTGCTGAAAGTGTTGCTTCATAGTTCTTGCTAATGAAAAAGATATATTTAATATCTACACATGATATGTGATACAGTTAATAAGTAAGTAAACAAAGATTGTCATATATAGGCCTATAGCCAAAGGGGATATCAACTATGATATATAATTATATATTAAGCTTCTCGGAAAATAACAGCCAAATGCAACATTTATTCCAAAATGAGCATAGCAAAATATTACTTGCCCTTGGGTCACAAACAGTAGGATTAAGCCATTAGATTTGTCAATTTTTGTATATGGGACATGGAGGAGACATCAAATGCTTGAAAACTAAGCTTCTATTCTATGCTTGCTGCCCGACTCTCAGTACATGTTACTGTTTTAATCACTGTGAAATAGTACATGTTTAACCACAGTAGCTGCAGGTCAAATAAAAAGACACATTTAAGTTCCTTGGCAACAAGGATATAAGAATGCACCCAAAGTTCTAATAGACATGGAGTTAAATGCACCCAACTTGTATTAGTTTATGTACTTTTATAATTGTGTCAATATTGCTATATAATTTACTTTATTCAATTATTTCCTAGGTAAAAAAAACTGATTAATTCTCAATTTTAATTTTAAAAAAAAATTATAGTAACCAACGTAACGCGACCCGTGCGAATGCACGGGTATACTGCTAGTTTTCCCTTATTTTAATCAGCACTTTATAGTCCCACAAGCTTCGACCCTTTAATTGACCTTGTGACTAATCACTGGTATGTTTAAAGTAAGGAATTAATCCTTAATTTTCACAAACTTACAACTATAATGTTTGCAATCAAGAGTTGAACATCTACCAACAGATATCAGGAGTCGAACTTGTGTTCCCTTATTTATGGAAGTCGAGATGTTTACTATACTACAAACCTTTGATGGTAATTCTAAAACAACTTTTAGTTAATATATAAAATAAGCGTTCGCAGTCATCCTCTTCTTCGTCATGAATCTTACATCCATTAAACTACGTCACTGGCCTAACTGTATGTTCGGCTTCGCCAATTATATGGAGGAGGGTTGTTAGGTGGAGAGAGTCAATGACCTTAACAACTGATATTTTGGAGATATGGTCATCGAAGAAGATTCTCGAGTGAAAAAGAAAATTTAAAAGAATGTTAATCGAGTGACATAATTAAGAGTAACAAGTGTTATATCGGTGTAACTTAGTCCTTTATACAAATGATATTCATGTCACATGGCATCTCACATTCATTTTCGGATACTATTTTCTATTATTTATTTATTTTTATAAGAATTTCTTTTTCTATTATTTATTTCAATGTTATTAAAACTGGATTGAAAAATCCAGGAAACGACCTCATGTTTGGTCTTAGACAAGTCATCTGACCACTTTAATCTTAGAGTGAATGCCTTAATTGGTCCTCAGAAACACATTTTAATCCCAGAAAAAAATAAATTAATCATTTAGTCTCTTAAATTTCTAAATGCAAAACACATTAATAGTTAGATTTAGTTATGACGTCCATTTACTTGCCTACGTATCCCATTAACCTCCTACCTGACCATTAGTTATCCTGCATGGCTTATGACGAATTTTCTATGTGGAAGCGAATAAAAAGTGAAAAACATACACAATTTTAAGATTCAAATACCTAAAAATTATGCATTTTTTTCCCGATGGAAATTTGACATGGGCCACGCAAGACCACTAACAGGCTGGGTAGGATGGCTAATGGAATACGTAAGCAAGTAAATGGACGCCGGAACTAAACATAGGGATTAATGTATCTCACTTTGAAAATTGAAGGACTTAATGATTAATTTTTTTTAGGGACCAAAAGTGAGTTCTCAAAATTTTTTAGCGACCAATTTGAATCTTCACTCTTAATCTTATCTCAATGGTTTTTTTTTTTTATTATTATCAGAGATCTCAGTGGGGTTTGAGCAGTGTTATTGCTCCCAGAATAATCAAGCACAAGTTTGTGCCATTGTAGGGAATAGTTTAGGCCATGATTGGCTTTACTAAATATATTTTTTATGTTGTTTGATTATGTTTCTAACTTTTAATCTTTTCTTTTACTAGAAATGAGATTTCGCTTAACCGTTTGCAATAGAAAATCATGATATTTTGAAAAAACTCATCATTACGAATGAGTGGACACGGATGGAGGAGAGAATTATGTTGTGGAGACGGTGTCTAGGAGGTGTGGCTGAGTTGTGCACTACAGGGAGGAAGGAGAAGCAAATTTGATGATGTCTTGGTCTTGATCATGATTGGAATTTAACTAAGATAGGTTAGGTTAACACATAAATATCTATATATTTTGTTCTAGCATTAATGAGCATTTATGGTGAAGGTAAGTGATGGGCTCCAGCAAGTGTACCAGATCGAAACAAATAATAATTAAAACGGTAATATCTACAATTGCAGGTTGTCAATCTATTCAACCCACAATTAGTTTCATTAAGTTCTTGGTTCCCTATAGCGATTGCACGACTTTCCTACCCTATCCCTAGCAATAATCAAATAGTGTTCTTAATTCAAGTCCTAAGTACGAATTGCCTGCCAGCCTCAACATACTAGACTAGTTAACCATATGCCTTTATGATTAACGCAAACAAATCAGAATTAAGAAACAAGAAAAGAGACAAAGGTATAAGAAAATATTACTTGAATTCACTATACCATCAAAGGTGGCTTCATCGTTCCCTTAGAGAAAAAGGATTAGCTCCTCTTCACGTTCTTAACAAAATAATTAAAAAGAGAACAAAAAATAATCCTAAAACTAATGGAGACGTAACTCCAAGAGAAACAAGGAGAAAAAGAAATCTAAACTATGCTGTGTTGGGACTCTACTGCGCTAGCCCTTTTTGCTTCCCTCCTACCCTGCGCTGCCATATATTGAAGTCTCAATCTCCTAATTTAATTAGGATGAGATCTTTCACGTGGGCCAGCGACAATTTGCTTGTGTTTATCAATTTGCCCCAAAATCTCTATCATTAATTTTTATGATCAGCCATTCAAATATTCAAATCCATTATATGGCCCCTGCCACAATTGCTTCACGTGACTATTTCATCAATTGCACAAGTGAATTCTTCTTTCTTTTTAGAGTAAAAATCCAAAGTGGTCCCTCAAATTTTTTAAGTAGGACAGTTTGGTTCCTAAAAAAAAAGGATAATTTAATCTCCCAAATTTCAAAATGGGGGATAATTTGGTCCCCCAAATATCATAATGGTGGACAATATGATCCTTCCATAAGGACCAAATTGTCCCCCGTTTAAAAATTTGGGGATCAAATTATTTTTTTAAGGGACCAAAATATCCTACTCGAAAATTTTGAACACCACTTTGGATCTTAACTCTTCTTTTTAATTGGACGTGGACCCCGCGCATTGATTGAATCAAATGAATCCAATTACCTTCACGTTGCTGCTGGACTTTTGTCAATTGTCATCAAATATTTCCATTCCAAATTAAATTGGAATAATCCAATATCTTCACTCCAGAGCCTCACGTTTTATGGCAAGATATTTATCTCAATGCAATTAAATTCACGCGTGGGTCCAGTTCAATGTTATTAAAATCGAACCGGTGATTGACTCGGTCAGGATACTGAGTTAATGGGTCACTAGTTCAACCGGGTTCAATCGGGGATCACTGGTTGACTCGGTTTAAACCGGTATACATTAAAAAATTCTAACATATTC
This sequence comes from Echinosophora koreensis, assembly GCA_035048595.1. NCBI lineage: Eukaryota > Viridiplantae > Streptophyta > Magnoliopsida > Fabales > Fabaceae > Echinosophora > Echinosophora koreensis. Next base: position 2,798,075 of record JAPCYP010000019.1, on the reverse strand, counting down.
ATATGTATGACGACATAGTTCAACATGTTCATACTCCAAATTTAAAATCACTACCATAAAAAAGTATTTAATTAAACAAATACCAATCAAGGTCACTGGTTAAACCAGATGAACCAGTATATATTAAATATATAAATTCTTATGATTGACTTTATATATATATATATATATATATATATATATATATATATATATATAATATTTGGCAAGAGTTGACTCGATATACATTAATTTTTTTTAAAATATTCATACATAGGCCAAACATAATTCAACATGTTCAGTACTTCAGATTGTGGTTCAGATTCAGTAGAAGACATCTCTGACTAAAAAACAATTCAATATTATGGAGAGTAATATTGAGTATAGTATAGTGTCAGTATTATGTCAGTTCAAATAATTATCAATATAAACATTATTAGTATCAGAAATCAATATATCATTGTATCATTATAATATAAATACAATTCATAAAAAATAAAAAACCCGTCGGGTCAACCGATTTTTTCCGGCCGGGTCAACCGAGTTTCACAAAAACCCGGCCGGGTCAATCCGGGTCGATGTGCTAAACGGTCCAACATCCTAACCTAACCGGACCGGTCCGGTGACCGACTTCCGGGCTAACCAGTCGAATCGGCCGGTCCGGTCCGAGTTTTATAACACTGGTCCACTTTCCTCTTTTAATTCCAATTGAACTTAATATTTCATGATTGCAATCACAAAGTGATAACGTGGGCCCAAGGTAAAATGCAGCACTTTGTAATTGCCCACTAAAATATTGATCATGTAACACATTGCTGCTCCAGGAATTTTGAATCCTCGCAGGGCGAAGACAGTCTCGCGAGATGAGACAGAATGTTCTCAGATTTTCTGTGTCTGGATCGCGGGGTGAATCTTTGCTCGCGGGGCGAGCCTGAAAGATCCCAATTCCTTGATCAGCATAAGCTCTGGCTCGCGGGGCGAGCACTGTCTTGCGGGGCGAGACCTTAAAATTCTTCTTTTAGCTTGTTTTCTTCAATTCTCCAAGTTCTTTTGAGCTTCACTTTTAACCTGAAAATATAAAATAGCATTAAATGCTTTATTTGACTCAAAAATTAACTAAATTACTAAAACTACTTAAAAGACTCAAAACATTGCTTAGGGACAATTAAAGCTAAATTTGGGCAAAAACGAGATTAAACTCGAACAATTAACACAAACAACCATGACCTCACTAGCTATAAAACTAGATGAGCCAGAAGCTTATCAGTAAGTCACCTTTCTCATCACATAGGTGGGTCCCGACTCCCACATGTGATATTAACCTCCTAGACCCTCTGTATATATCTACGAATCCATTTTCGGCTCCGACGCTTTACTCGATTAGGTTTTCCGCCCGTTTTTCGCTAAAATTTCACCCGATAGAATAAAATATTTTATTTTTGGGTAGAAATTCTTGAAACATATTTTGTCCCCAACAAGTGGCAACATTTTGAAATTTTTCGTTTTCTTGCCGAAAATTAGGGTTTTTCTTATGCGATTTTCTTCGAAACTTCGCCCGAATAAAATATAATATTTTATTTTGAGCGAAAGTTTTGAAATAGATTCATATCACTCAAAAGGTGATAAAAATCTAAAATGTTTCGTTTTCGGGTCAAAATTAGGTTTTCCGATCAGTAAAATCTTACTGTCAGTGAAAACCCAGATGGGGTTCCGTCTGAATTTTCAACCCAAAGCTTCACCATAACCTTCTACCATAAGGTAGAGTGTAAATATGATTTTGTTTTATCCAAAATCATTTTCTATGTCTCGGATAAAAATATAAACAAATATATATTTACTGATATTGAGAAACAGTAAAAATCGGGGTGTTATATTACTACCCCACTAAAAAAAATTCGTCCTCGAAATTTCGTAACTCAAGACTAGGTAGGAACTTGTAATTACATCCTAACGAGAGAGGTCTCAAACGTCAAGTTATCTTTTCTTACTGTACTCGACTAGATCGGATATCATGATATGAATCATATAAACATCCTCATGACTTATGAGATAAGTCACACGTTAATGACGTTTTGAAAAGATATAAGGAAAAAAAATTGATCCGAAAGGAATAAAGTTTATCGAACCACAACAGAACTAGGCCTTAAGGATTATGAAAAGAAATCTTCAAGACAAGAAATTTCTTGATTTCACTTTCACAAGAAAGCATGGAGAAGAATTTGATCAATTTGAAAGATACGAGAATGTCCAGTATGTAAAAAAAATCCTTTAATAGGTTCGTGAGTGTGAAAACAATATATGGCCAATACAAGTTTACAAACATGAATCTAATAAAGTTGCTCCTTCCATGAGAATTTCCCTCGGATAGGAAATCAAAAAAATGTAGATTTTCTAACTCCAAGAGTATTCAATGTCCTAGAAGACATTCATCAAAGAATGATTTGAAAGGGAATCAGTCTCACCAAAAAAAAAAAAATGGATACTATCGAATTAATCCACTCCAATGTCTGATACACTAAGGGGTATTTAGAAGCGCGAGCATCAATTCTCACGTACAGAAAAGTCTAGTGTACTTAACCTTACTCGAATATGGCTACGAATTTTTTTTTCTTCTTTCCTTCCTTCTCCATACAACAAACATCATAGATATATACATCACCATACTTATACATCAAGACCTTCATAACAACCAGACATTTCCAAAGTCATAACATTAGGAAATAAAAACACAACTATAACTTAATGATATGTCTAGAACCACAACTCAGGAAAATGGCTCTCTGCCGCCAAATATACAGACTACCCTCAATAGGGTATAAAACAACCTGATATCTTAATTGAGCTGGTCACACTAACCGACAACTACTGGGAAAACCCCCAAGGTCATCCCTACAATCAACGATCTTTTCTCAGTTCTCAGGACTAATGTCCTCGAGTAAAATAGGGAACTCCACTGCAACGTCTGTATATGTGTCCCATTGTACAACAGCAAAAACCAAGAAAATAGATACTCCCTCCGGTCTCTATTGTAAGCAAAAATTAAATGGGACACACATATTAAGATAGTTAGTTGATCTCATTTAAAAGAGTCATTGAGAATAAAAAATTAAGTTTGTTACCTAAATTACCCATCCTCTTATTTATTAAGCTTGTGTTATTGAGAATAAAAAGAGTCATTGGAAAACAAAATTTGTATTAAATGAAGGGTATTTTGAGAATAACTTCATTAAATGAGAAGAAAGTAGTTGAAATTTGCTTATATTTTGGACCAAAAAATTTGGAAATTTTTGCTTACATTGTGGACCGGAGGGAGTATATTGCAAAGGTGAGATACCGACAAATGAGTTTTATCATGATAACTACATGCGCGACACACAGACAACAACAACATTTACACATATGCGCTTCACATAAAATTCTCAAAAATAAACATACTGTTATAAAAAATAGGATTCACACCCGGCAGTCATCGTACTTTATAAAAATTGCATTACGCTTCAACATTCATCATCTCATCTTGATATTTAATCTCCTTACTTTTCTTTTCTTTCATTCTTTCTTTGTCGAGGCTTACAGCTCACGACTATTCTTACTTAGACATCTAGTTCATTCATTCTCAACACAGGACACGCAGACACATGTGCCAACTGGGATATTAACCCGCAACACATAGGACTTTAACCCGCAACACACAGAACATGAAGTCAAATGCATCAACTGGGACTCTAACCCATGACACACAAGACATAGATTCAACTGTGCAACCTGGGACTCTAACCCACGACACACACAACAGAGATTCAACTGTGCTCCCTGGGACTCTGACCCACGACACACACAACAGAGATTCAAATGTGTTAACTGGGACCCTAACCCACAACTCATTGAACACGGATTCAACTGTGCCAACTGGGACTCTAACCCATGACATATAAACAACAGATTCCAATGCGCCAACAGGGACTCTAACCCATGACACACAGGACACGTATTTCAAATGTGTCAACTAGGACTTTAACCCACGACACACAGAACATGAATTCAACTGTGCCGACTGAGACTTTAACCCGTGACACACAAGACACGTAGTCCACGTACTTACTCCTAGGAACACTAGCCTGACCTTTTCGGTTATCTAGATCCTCGCAACTTCCACCTTTACACCATTTTCATTTTGTGAAAAACAACTTATCAAAACAAAACTCCGAAACTTATACAAGATTTTATGATATGTTTTCACTGACTTAAAACTCCTTTGCAGAAAAACCTTTTCCGCTGAACTTCGTTTATAAAACGTTAAATCACCCTGAAATAAAACTTTTCTCAAATTCCTTCTCTTTTGAATTCTCTTTTCCGACAACACATCAAATTCTGAAAAATCGCTTCCAATCATTTTCTGTTCAAAGAAATAAAACTGCTTTTCATAGTCTCGCTGTACAATTCTTTTCTGAATTACTCTTTGCTTAGCAGATAAATTTATTTATAATCCAAATGACTTTTCTTTTACAAAAACTTTTTCCAACATCAATATCACATTATTTTTTAAACTTACTACTTAAAATACCTTTTTACTTTATTTTTGAATTTATTTTGGAAAAACTAATGTCAGTGAAATTTGTTCACGGTTTCGTCATTGCTGTCACTTATTGACTCCTCTATCACTGAAAGATCATTGTGAACACCTAATTTTGTCCGGGTATGTTCTCATTTAATATTTTGAATTAAAAAATAGAAAATTCAAAAAAAATGTGTTTATGTTATTGACCCTGTCTTTTGTTACAAGGTTGTTTTTTTTTAGTCCTTCATGTAGCACACTTCCTTTTGGTCCAACAGCTAACCTTTTGATAATAAGCCCAACAGTAAAAATGTCTGAACGTCAAATTAAAAAACCAAAAAATGCAAAAAGAAGAAAACACAAAAAAGAAATGTCTGAGTCCTCTCTGTCTCTTTCTCCTGCAATGTTTACATCACAGTGTCATCCTTTTGCCTCAACCTTGGTCTTTCCTCTGCAGATTTTCCCACTAACCAACATATACCCATGCAATTTTTGAAAATAACAAGGAAAATATTCAGATGGGGGCTACTCAAGCAATTGTCAAAGCACTTCCCCATAAGGCTCAATCAATCAATTGCCATTTTAGTCAATTTTCAGAGCTTGGGAAGAGGGTTTGTGCCTAGATCAGAAAAATGGACACATAAATGAACTTGAAAGGAGACTAGAGAAGATTGAGTCTCTGCAAAGCAAATCATCTGGTTCCAATGTCACAACAGAGTGGATCTTCATCTCTATAAGTACCAATTGAAAAAAAAAAACACAGAGGGGGAGGAAACGTAACAAAGAGCATCAAAAAAAATTAGAGATCCTCCCCCACAGCACTGCCATTCCCCTCTCCATTCCACCATCATTCTTCTCCAAGCTTTCCATCATCAATCTCCTTTTCTTCAACATTCAACATTCTGTTTTCTCCATCTGCCATCAACTCATTTTCTGGAAATAAAAGAAAAAAACCAGAATAGAGAATCACCCCCAATGCTCTGAACCACCACTGTCTCAGCCCAGCGCGTCCTCCACCCAGCTCCGCCTCGAATCGCCACCTCTGTCCGCACCACCCACCGCTGCCGTGGACCACGAACCACCACCCCTGCTCGCAACGCCCAGCGACGCTCGCCGCCGTCCGCATCATCTTGCACCGAGATCGGGTCCACTCCTGCATCGTTCCCGAATCTGCTTAGTCATGGACGACCCCTGTCGCCGCCAAGCTCAGACTCACGCGGTTCAGATCCGCGTCACCGTCACGCCGTACCACCTCCGACGCCCACCGCAAGACCCATCACAGACCGCGCCGTTCAGTCCGCAACGCCAGCCACAGAACTCAGCCTCACCCCCCGCCGCTCACAGTCCCTGCTCCGCCGTCGTTCCGCTCGTGTTTGCCGCCGTCCGGCCCTCCCCGTTCCGCCACCATCGCCCCTTCTGCCTGCTTGTGGGTATCGTGAAAAAACTCAGAAGCTTCTGAGTTTGTTTCTTTCTTGTTTTCTTGTTATTAAGTTATTATATTAGGTTGGTTTATCTGTTTGGGCTTCATTTAGTTGGGTTTCTGGTTCAATAAGTGTGCTTGCTTGTGTGATTTTAATGAGTCTTTTTCTTTGTTTGTTGGGCCAAGAAAAAAATCAAAAAGAATAATCTGCATCTAAAAAAAAAAAAAAAATCCTTTTTTCAAAAAGATAAAAATAAAAGATAGAAAAAAAAATAATCTGCTCTTTGTTTCTTAATGAAAAATCTTTTCAAATCGTAATTCTTTCAAAAATTAAAATCAATCAACCAACCAAGTTTTTTAAAGAACTACGTGGCTTTGAGTTTCCCATCGCACCTGGGAATACGTATGAGCAGAATTAATCATTCTGTCAAGCCAAAATTAATTTTTTCCCTTTATTTTCGTGTTCTTTTAATTTGGTAGCATTATTAATTAAAATAAGAAAAAAATGTGTTTTTAGGGATGCTCTGTGGACTCAGGTGCCATGTTCAATCCCTTAGATTTGAGGTTGCCCTGTGGACTTATGTGCCATGTTCAACCTCATTTAGGTTTTATCAATAATATTTTTTTTTTTAATGCAAAAACCAATAAATAGTTTTAAAATAACAAAAATTAAAAATGATTCTTCCTTGTAAATAATTTTTGGGGTAAAATAAATATTTAAAAGTTATTAAAATGTTTTGCACAACTAACTTGAGGTACTGTTTTTTTAAACGGGCGATGTAGGGTGCTAACACCTTCCCTACTCGTAATCGACTCCCGAACTCAAATCTCTACCCTTTTCTTAAAAGATCGGTTTACCTTAAAATAAATGGTTTTTCCAATGTTTTTTTCCCAAATAAAATATTGGTGGCGACTCCTCTGTTTTTACCTTCTTTTCGCGGCTCCCGGACGGAACGGTCGCGACAATCATCAAAATATTATTTTCCACATTTTATTCTAATTTCCCAAATTAAATCTTTTTAACTTCTCTTCAAGCTTCTCAAGCTTTTTTCTTTAATTTTAATTGAGCACTGACCACTGTCAGGCCTCTCAGCCAACCATAAATCAACAAAACATCCATATAATACAATTATAGCATACTTCACAGTTATAGCATGCATCACATTTATAACATAATAATTCACATCACCACATAAATTGTAACACCCCGATTTTCCACTTTCTAAGATCGGATAAATATAAATAAACGTTTATATTTTTATCTGAAACTTAGAAAATTATTTTGGGAAAACCAAATTCATATCCATATCATACTTATTTTTATAAGTATACGGTTAAATTTTTGGTTGAAAATTCAGACGGAACTCGGTCTGCGTTTTCACTGACAGTAAGATTTTACTGATCAGAAAACCTAATTTTGACCCGAGAACGAAATGAATAAATTTTATATATCCTTTCCAACGATATAGGCTATTTTGAAAATTTTCAAAATAAATAAGTTATTGCAGGCGTAAAACCCTAAATCGGGTAATCGACAGAGTCAAGAACGGATGTGCAGAGATAAAATTCGACACCGGATGGATGAAGACAATGACTCATGAATGATGACTCATAGGGGATGACTCTCCAATGTCATCATTACCTTTAAGCAAAATATCTAAATATTTCTTTAAACTAGTGTAAAAACCGTTTTACCCTTGGACTGTTTTACCCTTGAACTTTCATTGAAATGACAAGTTTTCCCCACAATTTGTGGACACAAATTAGCAACCTCTCCTTCAACCTAAACCACATAATTGTCATGATTACTTTAGGCAAAATTACCATTTTGTCCTTAAGTTGCCATTTAATCACAAAATTGCCTTAAGTGAAATTAAACCTTTGTCCTTAAATTTTTATGACTTGGACCCAAATACCCCCAAAGGGCCACCACTCAAACACCATTTGAGAGCCCATTTCACCTCTATTTAAGGCAATGTTCATCATCTTCCTCAAGCTTTCTCCATTTTTCCATTAAAAAGCTTAAGTTCCATAAGCCATTTTTGTGAAGGAAGTGCCTGATTCCTTGCTCATTTTTCAATTCCAAGAGGTATACCATGCTCCTCTCACTCAATCATCATCATGTTCTTCATTCATTTTTATGTTTTAAAGCCTTGATCATATTTTTCAATTCTTAGATCTAGAAACTTTGAAAATTCATAGTAAATCATAGAAAAATCCAATGAGCATGAAACCAATTTCTATGATCTTATTATCCTCTCTATATTTAAGATCCAAGAGGATACATCAAACCAAAATTTCGTGCCCTATGATCTTGTTGAGGCCGAACCTTAGTCTTGTGGGGGGGAGGAACTTTGTTCATTTTTTTCACATGTCTTGCTTGATTCAATCCTTATAGCTCATAGAGGTATTAAATCCATGGTTGTTGAATCAAAATCAAACCTCTAAGCCATTATTTTGTTAATGGCCGAAAATGAGTTTGTGAGGGTTTGAGATGTTTTGATTTTATTTTTAACGTAGGACAATTTTCCTAAACTCTATGATGCTCTAGGATCATAAATCTAAGAGTATGTAAATTTTTGAAATCTCTAGCCTATGTTAAGTGTCATGGCCGAATTAGGGTTCTTGAAAGGTTGGAATATTTTATTTCAATCTTTGTATTCTAATCTTTGTTTTAGGGTTTCAAGTGATTAAAGAACACTAATCTAAGAGCTTAGGATTTTTAGAAAATTTTAGCTAATTCATCCCCTCATGGCCGAACCTAGCATATAGAAGCATAAGTGTATTTAGTGTTTGATTGATAATTATTTGTGGTGTTTTGCTTAAGGATAATTTGTTGTGTGAGTCGTGTACGAGTTTTGCGTAGATCGGACATTTGACGGGATTTCAATTCGACAAGAAAAAATCTTCAAGAGGTAAGGGGAGTACCTGAGGGATTTTTCTGATAGCTATATGCTATTTGTTTGTTGTCTGTATAATTTAGTTGGTGTGTTAATTATTTTATGTAGTTTGAAATTATCTGTTTTGTAATTATCTACTTTTAAATATTTATTTATCTGCATTTAATTGTTATTATATGTTGTTGCATGTCATTAATTGTGCTATATGCTATATTATTGACATGATTGTTTTTGATGTGGATTGTGGATTGTAAAGCCTGACAGTGGTCAGTGTTCAATTAATAATAAGGTTAAAAGCGTTAAAAAGCTTTTTACGGGATAATGAGTTTTAATTGATGAGAAATAGTAATATAATATTACTTAAGTATTTTGGTTGCTTGAAAATGAGAAAAGCTGAAAATAATATTATTTTAATGATTTAACAGCGTAAGAGTGTTTTATGAGTCATAGTGAGTACGTAACCGTGAAAATATTTTAGCACTACTAATTTTCACCTGAGGAATTTATAAATATTAGAAAATGATGTTTTAAGCGAAAAAGTTTCGAAAATAATTTTATTACAGTGTTGAAAAAATTAATTTATGACAAAGAGTCCTATTGTGCCCTAAATGTGTTTTAAAAAGGCAAATGACGGAAATTTCGTCACTATTTACGAAAGTTTTTTTTAAAAAAAGGGTAATATCGGTTAATACTGAGAATGTGTCTCAAATGAGGTTTTCCAGTTCAAATTATTAATTTTTAAACAAAAATGAGTTTTAATTAATTTTGACAAGTTTACAAAACGAATTTCCAACGAAAAAGGATTTTCGGTAAACAATGAGTTATTTCCGTCAACTTAGATAAGTTGAGGAAATTTTGGTTTTTGTAATTCACAAAACAAAAATGGTTTGAACGAACCTAGCAACCGAGACGTAGGGTCTAGAGTTCTAAGAGGTTGAAGTTGTGGACTAAATGTCCTATAAGTGGTATTTCAGGTTTTGTACACTAAAATCTACGTATCTACGACTGGTGCATCGGTCTAGATTTCGTGATTTGCACACTTTTGACTTAGAGTCAATTATTGTTTGAAAGAGGTATTAAACTTGAAAGTTTAAAATGTTGTTTTGGTCGTGAGATTTTTAGCTCCGACAACCAAAGAATGAACACAAAGAAAAGTGACGAGAAACAAAATATTTTACATTTGTATTTGTGGCAGACGTGCCTAACGTTGTGTCGTGAGACCTTGATGGATAAGGTATCATGTGACGTTGTACATTGTGCCTAGATGGACAATGAAACCATGTAACGTTGACCATTGTGCCTTGAGTTGGACAATAGTATTATGGGAAATTGACGTGACGTTATGCCTAATATATTTGGCAATCGAGATTGATCAACTCATCTTAGTGACGTTGGGATCTCCGGAGATTAAGTTGAAATGTTTAGATGGTGAATATTGAAGTGTTATGCATTGTTTTAAAAAAATGATGATGACTGTTGGGTATGAAACCCTTTGATAAATTATCTGTTTATTTTTTAACGTTAATGTTATTATAACTATATATGTTATGTGTTGTTGTCTGTGTTGAGCATGTAGTTATCGTTTTAAGATCCATATATTGGAACTCACCCTTACAATATATCAAGTTTTATTTGTTACTGCTGTTGTAACTTGTTACTGCAAGTAGATGGTGCAAAGGAAGTCTTAACTTCAGTCGAGGATACTAGTCTCGATCCTTGCAGAGGTTAGTAATAGTGGTAAGAACTATAGAGTTCTTCCATTTGGTGTTTTGTAGAGTGACCAGCTTAGGATTTCCTTTTCGTTGGATGTTTTGAATAAGGTTTGAAGTTCTGTTGTGAATAATATGGTTTGTACTATTGTGATGTCACATTATGTTTGCAGTGTGCATAAAAAAAAAAGAAATTATTTTATACCCAGATTTTTCCGACATCAAAATAGATCAATTTCCAAAAGCAACCAGCAAAACTTTTTATTTATTTATTTCCGCACGTGTTATATAGTAATGCTCAAGGGGGCGTTACATAAATCATATGCAACAACACAAAACTATATAAACCAACACGAAATAACAAATTCAAGCACCACAAAATCATAGCGAACAAATTACAGACAACACGCAGACAACATGTAGCTATCAAAACCCCTCAGGTAAACTCTCTTTACCTCTTGAAGTTTCCGATTTTCCTCTGTAAGTTTTCTCCTCGGTATTTCTGATTCCTCCACGAAACTCAATACGACAACCACCAACACTTATCCTTCACAACAAATTAAATTACAATTAATAAATGAAACAACAAAATCCTCCTAACACACACATGACTAGGTTCGGCCTTCATGGGTTAATTAGGCTAGGGATGTCAAAATTTCACAAGCTTTTGGATCAATAATCCTTAGACATTAAAAAGACTAACACAATTATCATGAATCAAAAATTGGAACAAAAACCTTCTAACACCAAAGGTTAGGGTTTCGGCCATCATCAACAAATTAGTCTACGAAAATTTATTTGATTTCAATCTCTTGAATTCAACAAGCATAGGTATTAGAGAGATGAAACCAAGTGTTACTTTCCAAAAATTGAAAAAGTTACCCTAGCTAAGGTTTCCGGCCATATAAGGAAAAATAGGAAGGAAATTTTCTTTTGATTTATGCTCTTGGATGATGAGTATTGGAATCATAGTGAGTTCATAGAAATTGGTTTCATGACAAAAGGATTTTTCTATGATATTCTAGAAATTTTTGAATAAAAACTCAAGAACTTGAAACGTGATGATCATGGCATGAAACTCATGAAATAAGAGAAGAAGAAGACTTCAGTGATCAAGGAGAGGAAGATATACCTCTTGGATGATGAGAAATTGAAGTGAAATGATCAAGTTCTTCAAGAAAATCAATGGAGTTGTCTTAGTGTTTTTGGAGAGAAAAGCTTAAGGAGGAAGATGAAGATGAAGTGAAAAGGAAGGAAATTTGCCTAAGTGTGGTTTAAAGGGTGTGGGAGTGTACAATGAGTGGATGAGGGGGAGGAGATGTGTCACTTGGATACAATTGAAATTCCATGGAAACTCAAAGGCATAATGGTCTTTTCCTGCACAAAATATCTTAGATATTTTGAAAAAATTCATCATTACGAATGAGTGGACATGGATGGAGGAGAGAATTATGTGGTGGAGATGGTGTTTAGGAGGTGTGGGTGAGTTGTGCACCACAAGGAGGAAGGAGAAGCAAATTTGATGATGTCTTGGTCTTGACCATGGTTGGGATTTAACTAAGATAGGTTAGGTTAACACATAAATATCTAGATATTTTGTTCTAGCATTTATGAGAATTTATGGTGAAGGTAAGTCACCTTTCTCATCACATGGGTGGGTCCCACATGTGATATTAACTTCCCAGACCCTCTGTATATATCTGCGAATCCATTTTCGGCTCCGACGCTTTACCAGAATAGGTTTTCCGCCCATTTTCCGCTAAAATTTCACCCGATAGAAAAAAATATTTTATTTTTGGGTAGCAATTCTTAAAACATATTTTGTCCCCAACAAGTGGCAACATTTTGAAATTTTCCGTTTTCGGGCCGAAAATTAGGGTTTTTCTTACGCGATTTTCTTCGAAACTTCGCCGGAATAAAATATAATATTTTATTTTTGAACGAAAGTTTTGAAATAGATTCATATCACTCGAAAGGTGATAAAAATCTAAAACGTTTCATTTTCGGGTCAAAATTAGGTTTTCTGATCAGTAAAATCTTACTGTCAGTGAAAACGCAGACCGGGTTCCGTCTGAATTTTCAACCCAAAATTTCACCATAATCTTCTACCATAAGGTAGAGTGTAAATATGATTTTGTTTTATCCAAAATCATTTTCTAGGTCTCGGATAAAAATATAAATAAATATATATTTACCGATATTGAGAAACAGTAAAAATCGGGATGTTATAATTCTTATTACAAAAATAATGAAAGAAAATGGGTCAGAGTCTTTTCCTAAATGTTATAATCAGCCTAAATCAAACGTACAATGCCATACATTTTTTTTTTTGGTTACAAAATGATGACATTATTTTAGTAAGCAGCATTTTAGAATGCTTAATTTCATTATTGTTAAAGAAGACACTTATATCTGATCAAAATAAAATAAAATAAAGAAGACATATATATACATCACCATTTTGTTCTATGCCCAAATATTTATCACAAAACGATCCTTTACACTTTTAGATACTAAAACATATACACACACACACACACACACACACACACACACACACACATATATATATATATATATATATATATATATAACTTTGTCAGACTTTAGAACTTAATTATTAGTATGATGATTATGTCAAAAAAATTATTAGTGTAATGATTTATGATTTGGGGTATGAGTGTAAGACTTTAGTGTTATCTATTTTATTATACAAGTTTATATTAGTTGTCCATGCTATCACTTATGAGAAAAAATTGTGTTTGATATGTGGTGTAAGTCTGGTATATGTAATTATATTTAACATTATTTATAATTATATATTTAATGTCATCCAGTGAGGCCATTCAATCTAACTGATTGAACTAAACTAAACTGACAACATTGTTTTAAATTATTATTGGTTTGTTATCTCATCCGACTGTGACAACATTGTTTTACTTATTACATACTAATTATCATGGCCTAAAATTCACGAGTTCTTCATTTCATATAAAAATTGTTCAAATTGTCATAAATACTAGATTGATGGACTCCTGCCATACACGGGGAAATATGCTAATTTTTAGGATTTTATTTTTAATTATATAATTGTTGAATTCGTGTTTTGATGGGCTCGTGCCACATATTAATTATCAATGCCGGAAAGATTAGAGTTCCAATAAAGTTGTAAAATGTGAAGCGAATTATTAATCGTTATTCCAGTAACATCGAGTATTTGAAAATATCTTAAAATTATTTATTTCGAAAATCTTGTCCGCATTAAGAATCATTTTAATAAAAATTTCAAAGGATACAGATTGCTTCAGTCGCATAGATGACAAAATGATAATTATAATTTAAGATATTTTAATAATAATAATTATTATTATTATTACTATATTATTATTATTATTATTTAACCCAATCATATGATGCAACTTTTCATATTTCAAAGAGTATTTATCTATTTGAAATTTTGAATGCAAAATTTTTCATTTAAAGTTTTAATCATATAAAGTTCATATTTATAATCCAACATATAACTTTTAACCCCGTGCATCATGGAGATTTTTTTAATTATTACTTCTATAAAAATGTGTTGATAAACAACTAACAATAACGACGTAAAAGGATGATTTCTTGCTAACAGTATTTGTTAATTAATATTTACTAATATAATAAGAGAAAGAGCAAAGGTGTTTTAAATACTAAAAAAATTCAAACTTAAAATAAAATATATGATTAAAAAATTGAAAAGTCAAAATTATGATTCTTATTTTAAGAAGATATACAAAATTACAAATCGTACAATTATATTGAATTAAGACTGTAGTTATATTTTTTTATCAAAAAAAAAAAAAGGTTTGTAGTTATATTTCAACCACTAAATTGAAGATAACAAACTATAATTGAAAAATTAGCTTGAATAGTTATAAAGGTAAAAAAAAATTGTATATTCATCAGTATTAAAATATAAATTGTGTCAAGAGATTAAAGTAATTATAAGTGAGTAAATAAATAAAAATTATAAGTGAAGATATACAAAGAGGTCATAAAATGTATTGTATGAAGCAAAAATTAATTATGATGAATCATGATTGTAACACCTTCCTAGGCATTACATGATTTTCTCTTTAAAAGACAACTTAAAGTGAAAAAGGAATCGTTACTTATTGCTGGTTACTTTCGGAAATTATTTAGAACCTTGGTCATAAAAAAAAAAATCGACAGAGTCTCCTCTGTAATTTCAACATTCCAGACAAAATACCTGCCAATATACTTATATTTCCATTTGAAATAGAGGCTCTCCGAGCCATAGAACATATATATATATATATATAACTGTGCATCCATGCGACTCAAAATAATTACATCACAATAAGTAACGATTCCTTTTTCGCGTTAAGTTGTATTTTAAAGAGAAAACCATGTAATGCCTAGGAAGGTGTTAGTTGCGGATCATCAGGAAATCACCTGGAATGCCTTTCGCAAGGCCTTTCTGGAAAAATATTTTCCTCAAAGTGCCAGAATTGAGAAGGAACAAGAGTTCCTAGGCCTGAAAAAGATGTCTCGATCTGTTGGGGAGTATGCTGCAAGGTTCGAGTCGCTTGCCAAATACTTCCGATTATTTCAAGCCCAACCCAATGAAAGCTGGAAATGTGAAAGATTTGAAGCAGGGCTGAGGTTTGAAATTAATCAAGGAGTCTGTTTTGCCATTACAAATAAGGAATTTTCAAGCTTTAGTAGAGATGAGTCGGAAAGTTGAACAGATGAGGAAGGAGACAGATAGCCAAGGGAATTTCGGAGGACCAGCTAGATCTAAGAATCAATTCCAAGATCAACGTGGGAAGAAAGCTCAGAGGAAGCCATATTCTAAACCACCCGGGAACAACCAAAACCAACAGTCGTACCATCCTGTTGCTACCGCATATGGAAATGAGAACCAAAGAATTCAGAACCAAGGTTTTTCTAAAAAATGTCACAAGTGCAGGAATACCAACCATGTTACAAGTGATTGTCGTTTGATAGGAATGCAATGCTTCAGATGTGGGAAGATTGGACATATAGCTAAAGACTGCTATGCACAGAAATCTGCACCAGTTTCCAACAACTCTCAGACCAACAAACCACAGGCTAAGGGAAGAGTTTATACCATGAGTGGAGCTGAAGCCTCACAATCTGATGATTTGATACAAGGTATTTGTGACATAGCGGGTAATCTTTTAACTGTACTGTTTGATTCAGGTGCAACACACTCTTTTATTTCGATGGATAGTGTGAGACATTTAGGATTGCATGTTTCTTCCATGTCATATAATTTAATTGTTTCAACTCCTACTGCTGAACCTGTTATTGTGAACTCAATTTGTCTAAACTGTCCTATTATCATTCGGGATAGACATTTTCTTGTGAATCTGATATGCTTGCCTTTAATACAGTTAGATGTAATTTTAGGCATGGATTGGTTATCTTCCAACCATATCCTTTTAGACTGTGCTCAGAAAACTTTAGTTTTTCCTAATCCTGAGATTTCTGGATTTTTGTCAAACAACCAAGTAAGAACTTCTTCGAAAGAAGAAGATCAGGGATGTTTGTTTTTATCTAACTTAGAAGTCGAGGGGGAACTTGATTTGAGTGTAATACTTATAGTAAGGGAGTTTCCCGATGTTTTTTCGAACGATGTCCCGGGTTTACCACCAACTTGAGATATCGAATTCTCCATCGACCTAATTCCAGGAACCGGTCCAATTTCTATTGCCCCGTACCGAATGTGACCGAAGGAACTTGAGGAATTGAAAGCTCAACTGGAGGATCTTTTATCAAAGCAATTCATACGACCGAGTGTATCACCGTGGGGAGCACCAGTGTTGCTAGTGAGGAAGAAAGATGAAGGCTCGAGACTATGCGTTGATTTCAGACAACTCAACAAGGTGACAATCAAGAACAAATACCATTTGCCATGCATTGATGATCTGATGGATCAATTGAGAGGAGCCGTGGTATTTTCGAAGATTAATCTAAGGACGGGTTATCATCAAATAAGGGTGAAAACAGAAGATATACCCAAGACTGCGTTCAGAACTCGTTATGGACATTATCAGTATCTCGTAATGCCTTTGGAGTTATGAATGTACCGGCTATTTTTATGGACTACATGAATCGGATTTTTCGTCTGTTCCTTGTTAAGTTCGTTGTAGTGTTTATTGATGATATTCTCATTTACTCAAAGAGTTATGAGGAACATGAAGAACATTTGCGACAAGTTCTACAAATCTTACGTGGGAAGGTTTTGTACGCAAAACTTTCCAAATGCGAGTTTTGGCTCGAAGAAGTTAAATTCCTTGGTCACGTGATTACTAAAGAAGGAATTGCAGTAGATCCTACGAAAGTGGAAGCTGTACTTTCTTGGGAAAGACCAAAGACGGTGACAGAAATTCGAAGCTTTGTTGGATTAGCAGGCTATTATCGGAGGTTTATTGAAGGATTTTCAAGGATAGTAGCACCTTTAACACAGCTCACGAAGAAAGACCAACCTTTTGTATGGACGGAGAAGTGCGAGGAAAGCTATCAAAGAATAAAAGAACGACTAACAACTTCACTGGTATTAATACTTCCTGAACCGGATGAACCTTATGAAGTATATTGTGATGCTTCACATCAAGGCTTAGGTTGTGTATTGACGCAACATCGAAAGGTTGTAGCTTATGCGTCACGTCAATTGAAGACTCATGAGAGGAATTATCCGACGCATGATTTGGAGTTAGCCGCTGTAGTTTTTGCGCTAAAATGTGGAGACACCATCTCTATGGAGCAAAGTTTGATGTTTTCAGCGACCACAAGAGTTTGAAATACCTGTTTGACCAAAAGGAGCTCAACATGAGGCAGAGACGGTGGATGGAGTTTCTAAAAGATTATGACTTCACGTTGCAGTATCATCCAGGCAAGGCAAATATGGTAGCGGATGCACTGACCCGGAAGGCCATTCATATTTCAGCTATGATGGTAAAAGAACTCGAATTAATTGAGAAATTCCGAAATCTCAATTTGATTATGGAAGTAAGCCGAGATAAGATCAGTGTAGGAATGATTAAGATCTCTAGTGGACTGATGGGAGAAATAAGAGAACAACAAGCTATGGATGTGTTTATCCAGGAGAAGAAAGACTTGATGGAAAAAGGAAAAGCTACCGAGTTCAGCTTAGGATCAGATCAAATTTTACGATGCAAAGGAAGGATCTGTGTACCGGACAATCCGGAGATGAAGAAAATGATTTTAGAAGAATCACACAAGAGCAAACTGAGTATTCATCCTGGATCAACAAAGATGTATCAAGATTTGAAACAAAGATTTTGGTGGCCAGGCATGAAAAAGCAAGTTGCAGAGTATGTGGCATCGTGTCTGACTTGTCAAAAAGCAAAGATAGAACATCAAAGACCTGGAGGAATGCTTACATCATTGGATGTACCGGAATGGAAGTGAGACAGTATCTCAATGGATTTTGCTATAACTTTACCCAAAACTTCCAAAGGATTTGACTCGATTTGGGTGATCGTAGACAGGTTAATGAAATCAACCCATTTCTTACTTGTTAAGACAAATTACACTGTGGAGAAGCTGACTGATGTTTATATCAAGGAAATAATCAGATTACATGGGGTGCCTTCGAGTATCGTTTCAGATAGAGATCCGAAGTTCACTTCACGTTTCTGGGGAAGTTTACACCAAGCTTTGGGAACCAAATTGCGTTTAAACTCAGCATATCAACCTCAGACAGATGGACAAACCGAGAGGACAATCCAATCACTAGAAGACTTGTTGAGGGCATGTGTTTTAGATCATCGTGGAAGCTGGGATGATCTTTTGCCACTGATTGAATTTACGTACAACAACAGTTTCCATGCAAGTATAGGAATGGCTCCCTATGAGGCTTTGTATGGGCGAAAGTGCCAAACACCGTTGTGTTGGTACCAAGATGGAGAAAGTTACTCAAAGGATGATAGCAACTCAAAGCAGGTAGAAGAGTTACTCAGATCGAAGAAGACGACCTCTCGAATTTCAACAAGGTGAACACATATTCCTGAGAGTCACACCCACGACTGGGGTAGGTAGAGTCCTAAAGTCCAGAAAACTCACACCGAAATTCATTGGACCTTACCAAATTCTTCGCCGTATTGGTCCAGTAGCTTACCAAATTGCTTTACCCCCTTTTCTTTCAAACATTCATGATGTATTTCATGTCTCACAACTTAGGAAGTATATTCCTAATCCATCGCATATAATTGAACCCGATGAAGTACAATTAAAAGAAAACTTGTCTTATGAGGCATCACCTGTACGAATCAGAGATAGGATGCTTAAGCAGTACAGGGGTAAACAAATCTCTTTAGTCAAGGTTATTTGGAATGATACAACTGGAGAAGCAACTTGGGAGACTGAGGACAAGATGAAATTACAATATCCTAAACTTTTTCCAGGACGAAATTTTTTTAGTGGGGTAGTAATGTAACACCCTAATTTTTATCACTTTCTTATATCTGTTGATATATTTAAATGTGAGTATTTTATCCGAAACCTAGAAAATGATTTTGGCTAAAACAAAATCATTTCTAAATCAAATCTAATAGAATGAAGTTCCAGTTAAATTTTTGGGTTGAAACTCAGACGAAAACCGGTCTGTGTTTTCCCTGTCAGTAAGAATTTACTGGTCAGAGAACCTAATTTTGACCCATGAACAAAAAATGACTTTTACTCTAATCCCAAGCGATAGTAGTCATTTCGAAATTTTTTCGAAATAATTAGTGAAAGCACGTAGAGGAGGTTTGAGACGGGTAAATAACAGAACGAGATGCAGTGCAAAAACAATGTGGAGCAGAGATAATAAAAGTGATTGATGGGACTCATGAAAATTGATCACATCATAACTTTTAATCTATGTTTACACTTATTTATAAATTAGTATATTACAAAAACCCATTATTTTCTCCTAATCTAAACAAACAAGTCCCTAAAATATCTAAACCCCCCCTGTAAACCCCTGAACCCGGCGCTCCCCTTCCTCCCTCTCACACGATCACTTTTCTCTTTCTTCTTGCCAAAAACTTAGCCTTCAAGTTCATCTTTTGTAAGCTAAGTTACTTGAACCTTCATGAAGCAATCATCATCACCTCCAATATCCATTTCATTAAGGTAATTCCATCATCTTAATAATTCTCTTTCTCTTTACCATTATATTATCTATCATCATGAACTTGATTTAGTTGAAAACCCATTTTCTATTTTCATGGTCTTGAGTTATTGTTGCTTCAAACATATTAAACTAAACCCATCTCATGATCTTATGGTATTTGTTAATGTTGTTATGGTTGTTTGAACAAAATGAAAAACCCAAACCCTTACCCCCTAGAAGGAGCCGAAACTGAGTTGAGAGAAAGAATGAGTGATTTTGTTTCATTTTTCCAATTCTAACACTAGTTTTAAGCTCCCTAGGACCTATATGATCAAGCTCTAAGAGCTTAAGTTAAACAAAATTCCCCAGCCAATTTTCCTAGTTATGGCCGAAAATCACCCTAGGAGGAATTAATAGGATTTCTTCAATTTTTAACTTGTAATCTATTGGTTTGTGAAGGATTAACTGAGTAACTAGTTACTAAGGCGGTACTGAAGGAAACTGAAGCTCATTTGACTCCTTTCAAGGCAAGAAACTTGATTTCCGAGGTAAAGGGAGTAAGCCTGAGGAGTTCCTAGTAGTTATATATTTAATATTATGAACTACTTGCGATGTTTTATGATATATTGATTGTCCGTGTGAATGTCTGTTTATATATATATATATATGGAGTTCATATTAAACATATAACTACTAGGAACTCCTCAGGCTTACTCCCTTTACCTCAGAAATCAAGTTTCTTGCCTTGGAAGGAGTCAAATGAGCTTCAGTTTCCTTCAGTACCGCCTTAGTAACTAGTTACTCAGTTAATCCTTCACAAACCAATAGATTACAAGTTAAAAATTGAAGAAATCCTATTAATTCCTCCTAGGGTGATTTTCGGCCATAACTAGGAAAATTGACTGGGGAATTTTGTTTAACTTAAGCTTTTAGAGCTTGATCATATAGGTCATAGGGAGCTTAAAACAAGTGTTAGAATTGGAAAAATGAAACAAAATCACTCATCCTTTCTCTCAACTCAGTTTCGGCTCCTTCTAGGAGGTAAGGGTTTGGGTTTTTCATTTTGTTCAAACAACCATAACAACATTAACAAATACCATAAGATCATGAGATGGGTTTAGTTTAATATGTTTGAAGCAACAATAACTCAAGACCATGAAAATAGAAAATGGGTTTTCAACTAAATCAAGTTCATGATGATAGATAATATAATGGTAAAGAGAAAGAGAATGGTTAAGATGATGGAATTACCTTAATGAAATGGAGATTGGAGGTGATGATGATTGCTTCATGAAGGTTCAAGTAACTTAGCTTACAAATGATGAACTTGAAGGCTAAGTTTTTGGCAAGAAGAAAGAGAAAAGTGATCGTGTGAGAGGGGGGAAGGGGAGCGCCGGGTTCAGGGGTTTATAGGGGCGTTTTGATATTTTAGGGACATGTTTGTTTAGATTAGGAGGAAATAATGGGTTTTTGTAATATAATAATATATATCTACGTGTAAACATAGATTAAAAGTTATGATGTGATCAATTTTCATGAGTCCCATCAATCACTTTTATCATCTCTGCTCCACATTGTTTTTGCACTACATCTAGTTCTTTTATTTACCCGTCTCAAACTTCCTCTACGTGCTTTCACTAATTATTTCGAAAAATTTTCGAAATGACTCCTATCACTTGGGATTAGAGTAAAAGTCATTTTTTTGTTCATGGGTCAAAAATAGGTTCTCTGACCAGTAAATTCTTACTGACACGGAAAATACAGACCGGTTTTCGTCTGAGTTTCAACCCAAAAATTTAACTGGAACTTCATTCTATTAGATATGATTTAGAAATGATTTTGTTTTAGCCAAAATCATTTTCTAGGTTTCGGATAAAATACCCACATTTAAATATATCAACAGATATAAGAAAGTGATAAAAATTGGGGTGTTACAATAATGCTAGAGACATAAATAGTTAGCAATCACATTAAATGAAAATTTGCTAATAGGTTGACACATGGAATAACATTCAGTGAGGTTATTCCTAAATGTATATAGTATATAGATAGATTCATCATAATTAAAATATAAATTGTGTCAAGAGATTAAAGTAATTATAAGTGAGTAAATAAATAAAAATTATAAGTGAAGATATACAAAGGGGTCATAAAATGTATTGTATGAAGCAAAGAGTAATTATGATGATTAAATGAAAATTTGCTGATAGGTTGACACATGGAATAACATTCAATGAGGTTATTCCTAAATGTATATAGTATAGATAGATTACATACTAATTATCATGGCCTAAAATTCACAAATTATTTCATATAAAAATTGTTCAAATTGTTATAAATACTAGATTGATGGACCCGTGCCATGCACGGGGAATATGCTAATTTTTAGGATTTTATTTTAAATATATAATTGTTGAATTTGTGTTTTGATGGACCTGTGCCACATATTAATTACCAATACCGAAAAAATTAGAGTTCCAACAAAGTTGTAAAATGTAAAGAGAGTTATTAATCACTATTCCAGTAACCTCGAGTATTTGAAAATATCTTAAAATTTATTTATTTCGAAAATCTTGTCCGCATTAAGAATAATTTTAATAAAAATTTCAAAGGACATAAATTGCTTCAGTCGCATAAATGACAAAATGATAATTCTAATTTAAGATATTTTAATAATAATAATAATAATTATTATTATTATTATTATTATTATTATTATTATTATTAGACCCAATCATATGATGCAACTTTTCATATTTCAAATCGTATTTATCTATTTGAAATTTTGAATGCAAAATTTTTCTTTTAAAGTTTTAATCATATAAAAGTTCAAATTTATAATCCAATATATTACTTTTAACCCCATGCATCATGGATTTTTTTTAATTATTACTTCTATAAAATGTGTTGATAAACAACCAACAATAACGATGTAAAAGGATGATTTCTTACTAACAACATTTGTTAATTAATATTTACTAATCTATATATATACATTTAGGAATAACCTCAACGAATGTTATTCCATGTGTCAACCTATTAGCATATTTTCATTTAATGTTATTGCTAACTATTTGTGTCTCTAGCATCATGATTCATCATAATTGCTCTTTGCTTCATACAATACATTTTATGACTCCTTTGAATCTTCACTTATAATTTTTATTTATTTACTCACTTATAATTACTTTAATCTCTTGACACAATTTATATTTTAATTATGATGAATATAAACAATTTGTAACTTTTATAACTATTCAAGCTAATTCTTCAATTATAGTTTGTTATCTTCAATTTAGTGATTGAAATATAACTACAGACCTTTTTTTTTTTTGATAAAAAAATATAACTACAGTCTTAATTCAATATAATTATACGATTTGTAATTTTGTATATCTTCTTAAAATAAGAATCATAATTTTGACTTTTCAATTTTTTAATCATATATATTTTATTTTAAGTTTGAATTTTTTTGGTATTTTAAGTTTGAATTTATTTTAATATTTACTATGAGCAAAGGTGTTTTAAATACCAAAAAAAACAAACTTAAAATAAAATATATGATTAAAAAATTGAAAAGTCAAAATTATGATTCTTATTTTAAGAAGATATACAAAATTACAAATCGTACAATTATATTGAATTAAGACTGTAGTTATATTTTTTTATCAAAAAAAAAAAGGTCAGTAGTTATATTTCAATCACTAAATTGAAGATAGCAAACTATAATTGAAGAATTAGCTTGAATAGTTATAAAAGTTACAAATTGTTTATATTCATCATAATTAAAATATAAATTGTGTCAAGAGATTAAAGTAATTATAAGTGAGTAAATAAATAAAAATTATAAGTGAAGATACAAAGGGGTCATAAAATGTATTACAAAGGGGTCATAAAATGTATTGTATGAAGCAAAGAGCAATTATGATGAATCATGATGCTAGAGACACAAATAGTTAGCAATAACATTAAATGAAAATTTGCTAATAGGTTGACACATGGAATAACATTTAATGAGGTTATTCCTAGATAGATATTATGGATGACTATATCAATTTGTTATCTTACAATATCTTTACCATTACTGTTTATTTACTTCTTATTCATGGTTATTGATTTGGTCCAGGATTAACGGTCCATTTACCTCTATAAATAGGACCTTAGGTTTTACTCTTGCATTCACTCAATCAGAATTACTAATAGGGACCAATTTTGGCGGGATTTGTCGCCTAGTTTCATTAGGGAGGACTTTAATCGCAATAGATTGGGCCTCTCTAATTTCAGATTTCGTTGATTTCTCTTGCATGGGTTTGGTTTATGACCCCCAATTTTTTTGTTTTTTATTTTATCTTTCTTTAATAAATTTTTGGCATGCTGCAGATGATTGGTAGGGGTTGTGGTGCCAACCTAGTTGGGATTGCCTTCTTTATCGTGATGCCTTAGCATGTCATCTTTTGTTATATATATATATATATGTTCCTCGATGTTGTTGTTGTTCTGATCATTTGGAGATCGTTATTTTAACAGATGAGGACTTATAAAATAAATTAATAATTAAAATAAAAAAAATTAATTATTAATAATTAAAACAAATAAATTAACTAATAATTAAAAATAATAATTAACAATTAAAATAAAATAATTTTAATATAAAAAAAAAATTAAGCACCCCCCCCCCCCAACGAGTTACCTACGGACATTTATGTCGGTAATCACCGACGGATTACCCAGATCCGTCCGAAACCGTTACCTACGAGCTCATAACCAACGATTCTGTGTCCGTCGATAACTTGACATTACCGATAGCTTTTTGACCGCTCCGACGACTTTTGACCGTCGGTAATCACGTTTTTTTTTTTTGTGGTGAACTAGATCTTCACCATTGCACATTCATAGTCACTGCCAGCTAGGGGTGGGAATAGGCCAGGCCAGGCTTTAGTTAAATAGGCCTGGCCTGTTTTAAAAATATAAAGCCTAAGCCTAGCCTGTTACCTGACATAGGCTATTTTTAAGGCCTGGCCTGGCCTTTTTGAAAGCCTGACCTGGCCTGAAAGCTTATTTAAAAGCCTATTTCCCCATAAAATATTTAATAAGCCAATAAGCCTACTACTAAATAGGCCAAACATTTAATAGGCCAAAGACTAAATAGGCCAATAAGCCTACCACTAAATAGGCCAATGAGACAATGAGCTAATATACTTACAGCCATGGAATAAATAACTACATTGTAATTTGTAAGTTCTATAATATCAAGATAAAAAAAACTAGTACAATTCTGAAGCTGCCACTCTTATATGAATGTCATGTCCTCCATAACCATAAGTTAGTTTTCTCTTGTTCACAAGGCTATTAAATCAAAGCAAGGAGCCACTTCCACCTTCTCTGGATGACAAATGACAAATGGTTCCTGTAAGCACGTGATCATGTGAAAGAAAATAGAATGAAGGGTTAGTTTGCTCTGGGAATAAAATAAAAGGAAAGATTCTATGGATTTGTTTTAATAACAAAATTATACAAAAAATGATCCACGAATTATTTTTTACCTCTAATTTAATTATCATACCAAACTAACCATAGGAATGAAACCTTCTAGCAATTCATAGAAAAACGCACTCATACTTTTTCAAATACCTTATATTGCTTGAAGTAATTTTAAATAAGCATCTTTCAAATTTGTTTGCAAGTTAAACCATACCTGCATTACTTTCCAGATTTCTACTTGTTGTTTAAAATGATGGCTTAGAACAGCTTTATACTAAACCAAGTTTCAACCATTTTAGCAGCATCAGTAAAGTTAACACAAATATAATTTGTCCTTTTTTTATAGCAGATGTTAAACAAAAAATCTGATGTTCATATATATAAACATGGAGTATCAAATACCTTTAAAACGAAAGAGGAGCCGCCAAGGACAGGGGAGACAAACGTCGAGGGATGACGGGCTGACGAGCAAAACACAGAGAAGTGCGACACATACTCTCAGAAGGAGGGGTTCTAATTCTAAACTCAGAATGAATGTGCGAATGAGAGCGTGGTCACTAGAAGTGATGACTGACGACGGAGGGGGAGAAGAAAAGTTCAAAACTCAGAGGGTTTCTGGTTGAAAGGGCTTTGGTGAGGGTAAAGTGAGGAATGATGATGATGCCATAGACAAGAATAAGAAGAAAGAAGAATCAATCAGACCCTCTGAGAAAGGAAGCACCAGACAGACCAAAGAGTGGACGAGGGTAGCGGCGTTAAACCCTTTCTAAAACTAGGGTTTCAATTAAGAATAAATTTTTTATAAAATAAAATAATATTATATTTAAATAAAATAATAATATTTATTTTAAACAAGCCGGCCTATCAGGCTTAAAAGGCTTTTTCATAAGCCTAAGCCTGGCCTATTTGATTAAAGAGGCTTTTTGGAAAGCTTGAACCTGGCCTTTTTATTAAACAGACCAGGCCAGACCAGGCCTTAAATAAGTCAGGCCATAGGCCCCTGTCGGGCGGCCTGACCTATTCCCACCCCTACTGCCAGCCAAAGAATATCACATATCACATAATAGAGAATTCTAATTAGTGTTTGAGATGGTTAAAGAAGAAAAAAGAAAGTTTTTATTAAAAATTCATTAACGTGTTTAGAAATATTATATTTAATTTTTCAATAAAAACTTGTTTTTATAAATCCCTTAGAATACAAGTTAGGAAACCACCTTTTCTTTTTCAACTCAATCCTTAGTCAAAGTAGTTAATTAAGTCTTTTTAAAAAACTAAGGGTATGTTTGATTCGCATTCAGATACAGGACAACAAGAACAACACAGGACAAATGCTTGAGGTACATCACAACTCTTTATCATATATACAATTTGATGGACAATGATCATCACCAATAAAATAATAATATAAAATTTACTTAAATATCCTTTATAATATAAGGTGTGTATATATATAATATAAAATTATTTTATATAATATATATTATACGGTAACATAATATAATATTATAAATTATAATATAATATATTATGACATTATAATTAATATATATATATATATATATATAAAAGTATATATTTATTTTTGACAAAAATATATAAATATTATTTATAAATATAATATATATGATTATTTATATAATATATTATACTTTTTTTTTTGATAAAATAATATATTATACTTGTATTATAATATCAGTAAACGTAAATGTTACGGGTTACGTTAAATATGAGAGAGAAAGAGGGGGAGGGAGGTAGGTTATTAAATTGGGAAGGATAATTCTAAGTTTCAAGTAGTTTGTTTTTGGGATAATTTTTCGTCGTATGGTTTGGTTAAGTATAAGAATTTGAATTTTTGTCCCATCTCTCTTCCCATTTTTTATTTTGTCATCTAACCACTTTTTAAATCAAATATGGAACAAATGCTATTGTGTTGTCCAATCCCTTATTTTTTTGTAAATCAAACGCACACCAAGACTAATCTGTATAATACAAAGAAATTAACTCAATTTGTAGGTCTTTGATAAACTATCTAATCTATCTGTTTTTTTGGTAGTTTTTGAAAAAAAATAATATTGAGATTTGACGGGGCTGAAAAATAAAATATGTTTTTTGTAAACAATTACAATTAATTTAAAAATACATCCTTACCTACTTAATTTAAAAATAAACTCACTTTAAAATTTCTTATCCTTCCACAAAAGCAGAGGCTATTACAATTTGGAAAGTTAACAAAAGCAAAAGCTCCATCAATCATGCTGGTATTGACTAATAAATGTTGGGGAACGATTTTTGTACACAAAATGGAGAATTATAAGATGTCCCTTTTTTTTTGTATATTTTCGAGAAGTGTGTATATAAAGAAGATAAAAAATAAGTGAGAGATAGAGATAAACATATACAATATCATATACGGTGTCTAAATTTTGTGTTCAAATAACATAGCTCAAATGTTTAAACATGATTTTGAATCCCAAACTATGATCTAAGTTTGAGTGAAAAGTAAAAAGAGTAAAGATATTTGGACATCTTGTAAAGACATCGTAGATCTTATGAGTGTCTTTGGAGTAATGAAATACATGATGAAAGAGAAGAAAACAATAAATAAATGGGGATGAATATTTTTATATGGTGTTGGATACCATTTTTGTGTTCAAATATCATTACTCAAGTAAAAAATTACATTTCCATTGTGTCAAATCATAATTTAAAAATAATAGTTTAAACAAGCAATCCATGGGTAAAATTACTAATAATCTAAAATGCTGATTCATAGTTTCATACTTCTTATTTTTATGTTGTTTTAAAATTTACTCTTATTTAAGTTTTTTAAAATACAAGTTTATTTTTTTTTCTATCATAGTTGCCTATTAACACTCCAAATTAGTTATAATTGATTTATAATTTTCATTTAATTTATTTATCTTCCAAAACTTTTTTTTATACAATTTATCTTCCAAACCTTATAAATTGCAATATCCTATTGTTCAATTAATTACTTTTAAATAAAATATTAAAATAAAGCAAATAAAATTTCAAAATTACCTTTTATTATAAATTTTTAAATTATTTTTGGCATTAAATGCATCTAAAATATTATTTCTGGTGTGGCCAAGAATTATTAGGGAAAAATACACATTCTAGCACAGGCGAGTGTGCTAGAAAATCCCATATAAATCTGTTGGAGAAAATAGCACAGGCGAGTGTGCGTAGTATAAAGTGGGTACGTGAGTAAAAACGAGTGGTTTATCAGGTTTGAATGGACTTAGATTCTTGACGAAGTTTTGGATCATGTAGTTCCGTCCATGCACACATCATCAGATCAGGACTTTTCATTAAGCCCAATTATTTGAAAACTGGGTTGGAGTTGAAGAGCCATTCAAAGTGGGTAAGCCCCACAAGCTTTTGGACAAAGCTGGTTGTTATCAAATATATGCCACACCATGCGCCATGGTTGTCATCCATTTTATATATGGCATTGTATAACAACAGCATAAAGCTATAAAACAATAGGAATTAATTAATTAACATTATTTCAATCACCATTTTGTTTCCTAAAATTATTGGGCTATAGCAAGTTAATCCCTCACATTAAGAAATAAGCAAAAACATCCTTCAAATTGAAAAACATGTATTACATTATGGTCTCCCAAATTGAAAAACATTGCCAAAATGGAATAACATAATGATTTTTTTTTTCAATTTGGAGGATGTTTTTGTTTATTTCTTAACGTAAGAGATCAACTTTAGATCACTCTACAATTTCGGAGACCACAATAGTGATTCACTCAATTAGCATTAGAAAGTGACCACTATGGAACAGGCAAGAAGCCAACTAGTCAAGAAAATCTCATGCACAAGTATCTTATCTAAAAGGGGGATTGTCTCAGATTTACAATCAAGAATTGTTATCACGTTTCTCCTTCACAGCTTCCTCAGTTCATTTCCCTTCTTCCTCTCAATTTTTAATGAATAATAACTCCTTGTTTTTGTACTTATTGATACTTTTTGTTGAGTTGCTAACGTTCATTTTGAGGAATAAGGAATGAAAGAGAGAGCGTAAGATAAATTCTCAGTTGTGGCTTGTGGCAAGTCCCTGTGCCTGTTTTTGCCATAACAAATTATATAAAAAAAAGTGTCCAAGGATAAGGATAAGTGGCTGATAATGTAATGCTTCAAAGTGCGAGTAGTGGGTAAATGTAAACGTAGTGCCAAAAGAAATGGTGGTAGTCACATCACTCGTCACATAGATAAAGACTTAGAGATGTAATTATGAGCCTTTTGTGTAGCAAATTAGCGACTTTGAACATGACTCGGTGACTGACTTAACTACACTGACTTTGAACATGATTCGTTGGTTAAAGCAATGGACCCTACTTATCTATCAGGCTTTGCAACGCTCGCTAACAACTTGTTTGTTAGGAGTGATTCAAAGAGGGAAGAAAGAAATCGAAAAGAGATTATCACTTTCCCTTATTAATTTCACCAACGTATCTTTCTTTTTGTTAGAACCTATTATAATTAGGACATTTGACTTCCTAATTGATTCATTGAGCACCATATAAGCTTAGGGTTCGTTTGATGATCAGGATAAGAGAGACAGGATAAGAAAAGTTATCATATCCTGTCTGAAACTATTGTTTGGTGAGTCAGCATTATAGGATAAAACAATCATGTCACTTATCCTATCTGTCAATCTAGTTAAAATTCTATCATGAGGGGAGGGTTTGATTGGAACCCAAAATGATAAGATAAGGTGATTTAAAATATAATAAAATAAAAAATATTTTATATATAAAATAATTAAATATAACATGGTTACAAAAAAAATATGTAATAAAATATAAGATATTTTAAATGATAAAAATATAAAAATTAGTTTTAAAAATTAATTTTATTTTGTCACAAGGGTAGTTTTGTTATTTTATATTATTTTAAAAACCAAAAAATATAAAAAAATATTCTAATAATTTAATTATATGTAATGTAAACTAAAAACTAAAAATAAATATTTAAAATTATAAAGAATTAATTTAAGTTAAAAAAAATTTAAAATTTAAAATATTATATGTAATTTTATCATAAGGATAATTTTGTCTTTTTAAATAATTTTGAAAAATGAAAATTAAAAAAAAAAATCTAATAAAATATGAAAACATTTAGAATAAAATCAAAAATTTTAAAATTCATACTAAAATTATAATGCTATCTAGTTGGTTATCTGGTGAACATCAAACGTCGGATAGGATAACAGCTTATCTTGCTCAGATCATATTCTACTCTTATCCTGCTCTCTTATCTCCTATCCATCTCTATCCTATCATGATCACCAAACGAGTCCTTAGATCCTTTGGACAAGTTATATGATTAATTACTCGGGTGTTAAGTCAATCTTGTGTTATTGTATTTTACTACTACTACTCAAGTACTCATTCAAATGATTCTCATTGTTTTAGTGTTTTAGATTACCCAACACCTCCACCCACCGCTGGAATCATCACCATTGCACATTCATAGCCACTGCCAACCAAAAACATCATAGACTATATTGACTTAACATTTTTTTAAAGAGAATACTAATTAGTGTCAGGCACTGTTTAAAGAATAAAAAAAAATATTGAAAAATTATATGTTCAAAGTTTTGAGAAGTTTAAGGTTTGTTTGCTTTATTTTCAGTTTTGAGTTTTCATTTTTTGTTATCAGAAATAATAATAAAACTGTCACATTATTTTCATTCTATTTCATGTTTTCAAAAACTTGTACACAAAGAACTGAAAACAACTGTTTCCTGGTTTCACTGTTTCCTATACAAAACTTTAAAAAAGTAAATAGAATGAAAATAAGATGATAATTTTGTAATTTTTTAAAAAACTGGAAACTGGAAATAAAGCAAAGAGACCCTTAATTATTATTATTTTTTAATGGAAAAAATGTGTCTCTTAAACAAGTGGCTGAGGTTCGAATCTCAACTCTTGCGTATGGAGTGAATTTCGGCTGGAGGAGGTTTTCCGCCTTCGGGTGCCATTCACTCCCCCACGAAAGATTAGTCCCCGCTTTCGGCAGGGATACTCCTAGTCGAGGACCAACAAATAATTTTATTTTTTAATGAAAACTTGCTTTTATAGATCTCTGAGAGTACTAAATAGCAAGATAAATTTTTTTAACCCAATCCTTAGTTTATTTGTCTAAGTAGTTAATTAAGTCTTTCCAAAAGACTAAGACTAATTTGTTTAATACATAATAAACCGGGAAAAAAATTCAACTCAATTTGTAGGTCTTTAATGGGATATCTAATCTATTTGCTTTTTGGTTTTTTTTTTTTTTGTTAAAATAAATTGATATGTGATGGAAATGAAAAATAAAATGTTTTTTTTAATAATTACAAATAATTTTAGGATTTATAAGGAACCAACTTTATAATTACTAATTTTCCTAATAACTTAAGCGGTCCTTATTCTCTTTTTTTTTTTTAGGCAAAGCGGTCCTTATTCTCAACCACTTGTTTTAAACTTCCCTACATCAAACACTTATATAGGGTTGAGTCTTGTTATTTGAATATCAAATTCTGGATATCGTATGTGATATCGTATGTGTTTATTTCTATCTTTCACTTACTTTTTATATTTTTAGTTTACACTCATTTCAGAATACATAAAAAAACAATGAACACCGTATGTTGTCCCTACTTAGATGTCTAAGAATCATTTCTCATAGAGTTGACCAGGATTTAGAACCTCCCCTTTCCTCCTTTTGTATTATGAGAGAGAAATACATAAAGTATATTTAATGGATCCTATCCTCTCTTTTAGTAATTTAGTTGAACGATGAGCTCTGCTAGGGTTTCTAGCCCTGAAGGGGAAGCAAAAGCAATAACAAGCCAAGAGGAAGATCTCCTCTCAAGAAGCACAAGGAAGGTGAAAGATCAAGAGGGTGAAGCAATGATCGCAACGCCCTCTTACATAGATAGGCTACTGACTCCCATTGGGGGTGTCATTATGAGCAAGATGGTTGAAGAGCAGGTGCAAGAGGTGAATATGGAAGAGTCAATGCCTAAACAACGATGTGAAAGGAATAATAAACCGGGCTTGAAGGGACCTGAAATCCCTCTCTCTGATGAAGAACTGGTAGAATGGTCAAATCCATAGAAGAATAGCCTTGTAGTCAATATGCTGGTAAAGAGAGTAAACTTCAAAATAATTGAGAACAAATTGAATCAAGTCTGGACAAAAAACGGGAGCATACAGTTGATTGATATGCATGATGGCTACTTCCAAGTGATATTCAAAAGTGAAGAAGACTACAAGCATGCGCTTTTTGAAGGCCCCTGGAAAGTAGCCGACCATTATCTCATCGTCCAAAGGTAGAGACCTCTCTTTTTGATGAATGCAGAGAAAACGAAGAAGGTTGCGGTATGGATCAGAGTCCCTAGACTCTCAATAGAGCTCTATAATGATACTTTTCTAAAAAGGATTGGAATGAAACTAGGAAACTTCCTAAAAGTGGATCGCTTAACCTCTATTCACTCGAGGGGGAAATATGCAAGGATATGTGTGGAAATTGATCTTGACAAGCCTTTAGAGTCCCATATAGTCATCCGTGGATGCTCCCTGCACATTGAGTATGAGGGACTACACACAATATGTTTTCGCTGTGGGCGCTTTGGTCACAAGAAGGAGCAATGCAGGGAGAGTATTGAAGGTGAGAATCAAGATGGTGAAGAGAAACAACCAGAAGCTACTGCGGCGGCCATGGCAGCCACTCCCCAAGGTGCCAGGGCTGACGTCATCACTCAAGCGAAGTATCAGGAGAAGGTGCAGCCGAAAAATCGGGAGGGTGATTGTAATCCCGATGAATCAGGATATGGGCCATGGATGATAGCTGGGCGGAATATGAGGAGAAAATCAAGCAACCAAATTAATCAACAGAAGAATAATCAGCATGCAGATTTCAAAAAGGGAACGTTGAGGAACCATGCAAAAAATCAGGAAGGATCACGATTTGCCATATTGGGAAAGGATAAAAGTGATCATGCTACTAATAGGGAGGAGAGCTCTCATGTGGAGAATGTGAAATCTGATATGGAGAGAGGAAAAACTTTCAAGAAAGATACCAACCTTGTCATTGGTTCAGTCAATCACCCAAGCCCACAAAACTTAAAGCCATGCAAGACCCCTCTACGTCCAAGCAGGAACCCATAATCAAGAAGGAGGAGAAACACCAGATAATGCAACGTCTCAGAAACCAAAAAGGTGGAAAGAACCCTCAAACTGATCGTGGGAAGGAAATAAAACTTGCAAGAAAACATCAGTTCAAGAAAAATAGCATTAAAGCACCAACCCTAGGGAAAATTGATGAGGGTTTGTCAAAAGATATGAAAGGAATTCCGAGACAACATAAAAGAGAGGAAGAAAAGGCTATGTTGGAACGTATGAAACAGCTCCAACTACAGCAACTTGAAGAAACTAGACCATGTTCAGGTTGGGCTGAAGCTCTTCAAGGTGTTCAGGTTCAGGTAGATTGGGAAGCCATTGACCACTTTGAGACCCTGAAGAGGCAAGCCATGAAGGGGGGAGACAAATACAGGAAATTAGTCAAATAGTGATATTGCAATGACTGATGGTGAACAAGAGATAAGTCTATCTCAGGGGAACAAAGGCAGTGAGGTGCCACCCACCAACAAAAGTTCCCAATGATTGAGTTCCATGATTTCTTGATCCTTTCGTGGAACGTTAGAGGAGCCATGAATATGGATGGAAGAAGACATGTTAGAGAACTGGTAAAAAAGCACCAACCATCGATGGTTGTCCTGATGGAAACTCATTGCCCTCTTAGTCATGCTGAGAGGTTCTGGAAACATATGGGTTATGAAGTGGCAGCGTACTCCGAAGCCAATGGCCATGCAGGGGGCATTTGGATCCTAGTCGAGAGGAACAGCAACTACCAGGTAGCTCTGGTGGAATCCTTCCATCAAGCAGTTACAGTGACAATTAGTAGGAATCCCAGAAAGTGGACTTACTCTGCAATTTATGCTAGTCCTATACCGGCGGTAAGAGAAAATCTTTGGCATCATCTAACTAAACTCAGAAAATCTATCTCTGACCTTTGGCTACTCATGGGTGATTTCAACGAAGTTCTTCATCAATCAGAAGTTCGGGGTGGTAACTTTTCTTGGAATAGAGCATCAAAATTCTCTAATATGATGGACACCTGCGAGTTGCTTGATCTGGGTGCTAAAGGTGGCTTATTTACTTGGTTTCGTAAGGCTGCAGGTGAGCGTGCGATTTCTAAAAGACTGGACAATGGAATTTCTGACTGTAATTGGAGAACCTCTTTTCAAGAAGCTTTTGTTGAAGATTTGGTTAGAAAACATTCAGATCACTGCCCACTCTTACTTAGATGCAAAGGTGATGTCCCGGATAGGAAAGCTCGACCATTCCGGTTCCAAGCAGCATGACTTTCCCACAAGGACTTTCCTCCAATTGTCCAGAATGCTTGGAAAGATGGTAATCATATTGTTCCTATCAGCTTGAACAAAGTGAGAGATGAGGCCATGGATTTCAACCAAAAAAATTTTGGTAACATTTTCCAAAGGAAACGCACCTTAGAAGCTCGGGTATCCAGAAGAGTCTGGAATCGGTTGATGATCTTCGGCTAACCCTACTTGAGAAAGATCTCCAAAAGGAATTCAATGAGGTCTTGAAACAAGAAGAGCTACTTTGGTACCAGAAGTCTAGAGAAAAATGGGTGAGACTTGGGGATAGAAACACTAAATTCTTCCATGCCCAGACTATTGTGAGGAGAAGGAGAAATAGAGTATATGGTATTTTTGTTAAAGATGACATTTGGTGTACTGACCCGGCTATTCTCAAAGAGGAGACTTTACGTTTCTTTAAAGAGCTTTTTACGTCCAATATGGTCTCAGATCCAACTAGTTTTCATGTACCCCTAGTTCCTATTTTGAACCATAATGGAGTGAACTCTCTTTCAGCCCCTGTGTCTCTGGATGAAGTGAGGAAAGCAGTCTTTAGTATGAAGTCTTTCAAAGCCCCGGGCCCGGATGGCTTTCAGCCTCTTTTCTTTAAACACTTTTGGGAGGTAGTGCAAATGGATATTTGGCAGCTAGTTTCACAAGCCTTTGCAAGAGGCTGTTTTGATGAATCTCTTGCTGAAACCATCATAGTGCTTATACCCAAAGTGGAGCAGCCCAGGTATTTTAAAGAATTCCGTCCCATTAGTTTATGCAATGTGGTTTACAAGGTTATTACTAAGGTGGTGGTTCAACGTCTCCGGCCATTTTTGGATGATTTAGTTGGTCCCCTCCAAAGTAGTTTCATCCCGGGGAGAAGTACTACGGATAATGTCATCTTAGCTCAAGAAGTTGTCCATTTTATGCATCATTCTAAATCTACGAAAGGTGTGATTGCTTTTAAGATTGACTTGGAAAAGGCTTATGATAGAGTTAGTTGGGACTTCCTTGAACTCATTCTTAAGGATTTTGGTTTCCCGGATGCAACAATTGCCTTAATTTTATGGTGTGTGAAATGTTCCAATCTTTCTATCATGTGGAATGGTGAGAAGCTGGATTCGTTTAGACCCTCATGGGGCCTTCGTCAAGGAGATCCTCTGTCTCCCTACCTTTTTGTGTTGTGTATGGAGCGGTTGGCCCTTAGCATCCATAATAAAGTCTCAACTTGTCTATGGAAGCCTATTCATGTTGCAAGGGGGCCCCGGGAATTTCTCACCTTTTCTTCGCAGATGATGTACTCCTCTTCTGTCAAGCTAATAATTCCCAAGTCCAACTGGTCATGGATACTTTGAGTGAGTTTTGTGATGCTAGTGGGTTGAAGATTAATCTAGCTAAATCTAAAGCAATGTGTTCTCCTCATATTAGCAGACAACGAAAACTGGAACTCTCAAGTCTCTCTTCAATTAATTTGGTGGGTGACCTTGGTAGTTATCTGGGATTTGCTTTAGTCCAGGGGCGTGCAAGTAAGAGACATTACAATGTTATTGTGGAAAGAATCCAGAAAAGAATGGCTTCTTGGAAAGGCAAATTACTAAATAAAGCAGGTAAACTATGTTTAGTAAAGTCAGTCTCTTCCTCCTTGCCAACTTACACTATGCAAGCACATTTGCTACCCAAGAAAGTTTGCAATGATATCAATGCTGCAGCTAGAGGATTCATTTGGGGTAGGAGTGAAAACTGTAGAAGTTGGAACATGGTGAACTGGAATACAGTAACCACACCAAGGAACTTGGGAGGCTTGGGTGTGCGTGATTCAAGATTAACCAACTTGGCTCTCCTCGGCAAGCTTGTGTGGAACATGCTCCATGATAACAACAAATTGTGGGTCCAGGTACTTAAACATAAATATAGAGGACACAACTCTATCTGGAACAGTGACAAGAAAAGCAATGCATCAGTTACTTGGAAGGGAATCATGCGAGCAAAAGAGGCCCTTCGTGATGGTTTTGATATGAAGCTTCAATCTGGCACTTCCTCCTTTTGGTTCTCAGACTGGATAGGGAAAGGTCTCCTTTGTCATCTTGTGGATTATGTGCACATCTCTGATACTCAGATGTGTCTAAAGGACCTCTGGGACAATGGAGGTTGGTGTCTAAACCTTCTAGCTACGCCAATACCTGAGTCTCTGAAAGATTTTATCTTAAGCATTCCAATTCCGTTAACAACTTCCAAAAACCTCCAAGACACCTGGACTTGGAAAGGAAACAATGATGGTGCATACAAGGCTTCTTCGGGCTACCTTTGGCTGCTAGGGAAAGCTTGAACATGGGACACCTCAGTGAAATGGGATTGGATCTGGAAAGCTTGTGCACCTGCGAAAATACACTTCATGATCTGGCTCATTGCTCATGAGGCGCTCCCAACTAATGAGATGAGAAGTAAGCGTGGTCTAGCGGATTCTCCTTCATGCCAACGCTGCTCAGGAGGTCCAGAAACTACCCTACACTGTCTTAAAGACTGCCCTCACTCTAGAGAGATATGGTACAGATCTAGTTTATGTCACAAGGGGTCCTTCTTCAATCAATCGGATGCTGCTAGATGGATCTACCAGCAGTTGAATACAGAGGCAGAATGTTTCTTCCTAGCTTGTCTTTGGTGGATATGGTGTTGGAGAAACCAAATGATCTTTGGTGATGAGAAGTGGAATGTGCAGGTTGTTCTGAGGAAAGCTAAACTCTCTGCTGAGGAGTTTCAAGCTTATCTCCACCCTAGGAAAGCCAGGAATGGTAATAACGAGCTTATGGTCCGATGGCACCCTCCTCAACCTGGTGAGGTTAAGCTTAATATTGATGGAAGTTTCGATGCTGATTCTAATCTCATGGGCTCGGGTGGCTTGATCAGGAACGCCTCAGGAGAGTGGCTAGAGGGTTTCTCAAACCATGAAGGCATAGGAGATGCTCTCCAAGCTGAGATTCTTGCTATGAGAAACGGGCTCCAGTTCACTTGGGAAGGAGGCTACAGAAATCTTACATGCGAGACCGATTGTATGGAGTTGAGGGACATCCTTATAAACAACGTCCAGACGGATCTCCATAAACATGCAGCCCTCATCGTTGATATCAGAGAGATGCTGAAGCGGCAATGGTCAGTAAATGTGCATCATGTCTACAGAGAAGCAAATGTGTGTGCAGATTTCCTTGCCAAATTTGGTGCTAGAGAATACCCGGGTTGGAAGACTTGGACAACTCCACCCCCTCTTTTAGGCTCTGCTCTGTTAAGAGATAGCCTTGGTGTTAGTTTTTAGCTCTGTTGCTTGTTTTGTTTTCGAGTTTCCCTTTCTCTTGTAAACCAAAAAAAAAAAAAGATCAAAATCGATCATTATTTCTACCATTTTAAATGTTGGACAGAACTTAGGTATTGTTTCATAGGTATTTTTAGTGTTGTTTTCTAATAAGAAGAATACATGTGTAATAGTTATTACATATGTTATATTTTCATTAATAAGTCGTTACACATGTATTCTTCTTATTGGAAAATAAAATAAAAAATATCTATGAAACTGTACATAAGTTTTAGAATTTAATTGGTATACACTGTTAGTGTTAAACTTTTTACACATTTAACCAATCACAAATCATCTTATGAATGACTTCTAAGATAATTAGGAAAAAAAAAAGTCAAAGATTTTTTATGATATGGCAATTTATAATTGGTTAATAGTATAAAAAATGAGTTTAATTGGTATGTATTGTCAGTGTAAAGTTTTTTACACTGTCAACAGTCACAAATCATGGATTGAATGACTTTTAAGGTGGTTTAGATAAAAATCAAAGATTTTCAATGACATGATGATTTATTATTAGTTGATAGTATAAAAAACTTTACATTAACAATATATACCAATTAAACTCAAAAAAAATTAGTATATACCAATTAAATCCTAACAAATGTTTCACAAAAGAAAGGCTCATATAAAATGAATTTGTCTTAATTGCATTTCTGATTCGCTATTTTAGTGTTTCGGTTTTGGACCCTCACTTTTTTCCGCTCAATTTTAGTCAATGCATTTTAGAAATTTCCAAATTTGGTCCATATGTATACTAACATTCAATAGTTAAATAGTGTATCTAACATGACTTATGATATTCTAACCTGACTCATGCTATCTAACAAGTGGTGCCATAAGTGAATGCAGATTTGAAATGTTAACTTAATGAATGGACCAAAATTACACATTTTAAAAATCTGTGGACTAAAATCGAGCGAAAAAATTGGGGAACAAAATCACCCAATCACTAAAACATGGGACCAAAAGTATAATTAAGCATTTTATTTTTATGTTGTTTTAAAATTTATTCTTATTTAAGTTTTTTAAATAAAAGTCAGTTTTTTATATTATAGTTGCCTATTAACACTCCGAATTAGTTATAATTGATTTATAATTTTCATTTAATTTATTTATCTTCCAAAACTTAAAAATTGCAATATAACCTATTGTTCTATTAATTATTTTTAAATAAAATATTAAAATAAAGCATATAAAAATTTCAAAATTACCTTTTATAGATTTTTAATTTTTTTTTTTTGCATTATGAGAAATTACGTAAATGCGTCTAAAATATCAATTTCTTGTGTGGCCAAGAATTATTAGAGGCTCGCATTTAGCATTTTACAAGAAAAATATCAATATCAATGCTGGCTACTAACTGGTTTCCTTGGTCAAACGCATGTATTGCACCTGTTGCGGATTTTATTATACTGTAATGTTAATGATATTATCTGTACAATACCACGGGGAGTCCATTCAGAATGTGACAATTTCATTATATAATATGGGTGAAGGCTTTGGGTGAATGGGTGAGGCTACAGTGTATCATCCATCAAAGTGATACAATATTCAAGTGGCAAAATCTGGATTATGCAGATGGTCTTGATGGTTGTTGGATTACAAAGTCGATAAAGGAGTAGGGA
Source organism: Echinosophora koreensis (assembly GCA_035048595.1). Lineage (NCBI taxonomy): Eukaryota > Viridiplantae > Streptophyta > Magnoliopsida > Fabales > Fabaceae > Echinosophora > Echinosophora koreensis. The sequence goes on along the minus strand of JAPCYP010000019.1, from coordinate 2,758,449 downwards.
CTGGTCCGGTCCGACTATTGGTGGCGGTGAAGGATGGGATGAGAGAAGCGGTGAAGGATGGGAATGAGGTAAAATTAGATTTTCAAAATAAATAAATAAATAAAAATAAAACTGGAAAATTATTATCATAGGTTAATTCAGTGCTTCATTCATGTACTATATGCCAAGATGCTTCATGCTAGTCTCCACCCTTGAAAAATTAAAAACTCAAGTGACAATCTAGATGATTCAGATTTTGCCACTTGGGTGGTGTACACCACTTTGGTGGATGGTGCACTAGTGCAGCTTAGATGAACCTTATAATATGTGTCACCGAATTTAACACACAATTGTTTGACTGACATTTATATGCTATTTAAACGTTCTAGTTCTACACATAGTATACTATATAAAACAATTCTTTTAGGTACAATTTATAACATTATCACTCGTATAAAAGTTCTAATGTACACGGAGTGTTAAATCCCGCACTTAAAAAAAAAAAAACACAAAAACTTCCTCCTATATATTTTCCAGTGTACAAGCAGCTCTAACATCTTGCCATAACCACCCAAAGCCACAAACATGTCCATTCAGCTTTTGTCATTTAGGTTGATTCTTACCACGTTTTTCTGTTCACAAATAAGGCTCCATGATCCCTCCCAAGTTTCCACCATTTTCACGTTTGCTTCTTTTGCCTTTGCTGCAAAAGATCAAGACAGCCAAACAAGTGCTCTATTATTGTGGAAAGCCAGCCTTGAGAACCAAAGCCAAGCTTCTCTGTCTTCTTGGACCACTGATACCAATCTATGCATGTGGGCAGGAATTGTTTGTGATGACTCCAACTCTGTCTCCACCATAAATGTTACAAGTTTTGGACTAAAAGGTACTCTTCATGGTCTCAACTTCTCATCCTTTACTAACCTGCTCAGTCTTGATATAAGTAACAACTCCTTCAGTGGAAACATTCCCCACCAAATTGATAACTTGTCCAGAATTTCTCAATTGAAAATGGATTCTAATCTTTTAAGTGATTCAATCCCTATTTCCATAGTGAAGTTGGCCAACTTGTCATTTCTGAATTTAACATCCAACAACCTTTCTGGCTACATTCCTCGAGAGATTGGGGAATTGGAAAACTTGAAGTATCTTTTACTTGCATCAAATAGACTTTATGGTTCAATTCCTCCAACAATTGGGATGTTGACAAATCTTGTTAAACTTGATGTGTCAAACAACTCTTTGTCTGGTACAATCCCTTCAATTAGAAACTTGAGAAATTTAGAAATACTTTGGCTTTTTAATAACAGTCTCTCTGGCCACATTCCTGAGGAATTGGGAAAACTCTATGCTCTCACATCAGTCATGTTGACAAACAATAACTTGACTGGGCCAATCCCACCCTCCATAGGAGACTTGGTCAATTTAACTGAACTTGGATTCGGAAATAATACTATTTCCGGAACAATTCCTTCCACTCTTGGAAACTTGACCAAGATCACCTGGTTGCACATGGGTGACAACATGCTTTCTGGATCAATTCCTACCTCCCTAGGAAACTTGGTCGATCTATCTGCGATCAACCTTGCAATAAACAATCTTACTGGAACTATTCCTTCCACCTTTGGAAATTTGACAAAGCTCCAGTTCCTACTACTGTATAGTAACAGACTTCATGGTAGACTACCACCAGCAATGAATAACTTTACCAACTTCAACAACTTACAACTAGGCATTAATAGTTTCACTGGCCCCTTGCCACAACAGATTTGCCTTGGTGGGTTACTTACAAGATTTAGTGCTAATGATAATTTTTTCACCGGTCCAATTCCAAGAAGCTTGAAGAATTGCTCTAGCCTTTTTAGACTCAACGTTGGAAGAAACTTGTTGACTGGAAATATATCATATGACTTTGGTGTATATCCAAATTTGGACTTCATTGATCTGAGCAGCAATAACTTTTATGGCAGCCTTTCACCAAATTGGGCAAAGTGCCCAAGTCTCACAAGCCTTAAAATTTCCAACAACAAGTTATCCGGGGTTATACCACTAGAACTCGGCCAGGCACCCATGTTACGATTACTTCATCTCTCTTCAAATCATCTGACAGGGAAAATTCCTAGAGAACTTTGCAACTTGACCTCATTGTTTGAACTCTCCATAAGTAATAATGAACTTTCAGGCAACATCCCCACAAAAATAGGATCTTTGCTAAGCCTTCAACGTTTGGAGTTGGCAGCAAATAATTTAAGCGGCTCAATCCCAACAAATGTTGGAGGACTGCAAAAATTGATTAACCTGAATTTGAGCAATAATAAGTTCATGGAAGGCATTCCTTCTGAACTTAACCAAATGCAATATCTTCAAAGTCTTGATCTTAGTTGGAATTTGTTAAATGGACAAATACCAGCATCCCTTGTTAAGTTGCAAGTGTTGGAATCATTGAATCTCTCACACAACAATCTCTCTGGGACCATTCCATCTGATTTGAAGGATATGTTCAGCTTGACATATGTTGACATATCTAACAACCAATTGGAGGGTCCAATTCCTAACAGTCCAGCCTTTCTTAAGGCTCCAATTGATGCATTGAAAAATAATAAAGATTTGTGTGGTAATGCCTCTGGCTTGGTGGTTTGCCCAGAGATGATTCACAAGCGTCATGGTCAAAAGAAAAAACGTGTCTTGAAGTTAGCACTATTTCTTATTTTGGGTGCTCTAATGCTAGTAGTACTAGTGGTTGGAGTTTCATTATGTCTTCGATGTAAAAGGGCAAGAAAAACTGAAAAGCAGGCTGCAGAAGAACAAAGTCAAGAGTCTTTTTCCATTTCTATTGATGGTGCAAAAATAGATTATAAAAGTATCTTTGAAGCAACAGAGGACTTTGATGACAAATATATTATTGGAGAAGGAGGGTCTGGAGCTGTTTACAAGGCTAAATTACCCACAGGCGAGGTTGTTGCTGTGAAGAAACTTGAAGTCGATAGCGAAATGCTTAATTTAAAAGCTTTTACAAGTGAGGTTCGAGCCTTGATAGAACTCAAACATCGCCACATTGTGAAGTTCAAAGGTTTTTGCTCACATCGGCGCGTGTCTTTTGTGGTTTATGAGTTCCTAGAAGGAGGAAGCTTGGATAAAGTACTAGACAATGACACACATGCAACAGTGTTTGATTGGAATAGGAGGGTGGATGTTGTTAAAGGTGTGGCAGATGCTCTATACCATATGCATCATGGTTGCTCTCCTCCCATAGTTCATCGTGACATATCAAGCAAGAATGTTCTTCTAGATTTGGATTATGAAGCACGAATCTCTGATTTTGGAACAGCAAAGATTCTCAATCCTGATTCGCAGAATTTAACCTCATTTGCAGGCACCTATGGTTATGCTGCACCAGGTTTAGGCCCTTCTTTTCATCCTATATATACTTGGTTCAGTAATAAACTCTGGTACTTTATGCATGATGTTATTTTTCATATTTTATTTTATTGCAGAGCTTGCGTATACTATGGAAGTGAATGAGAAATGTGATGTGTTTAGTTTTGGAGTGCTTTGTTTGGAAATAATCATAGGAAAGCATCCGGGGAATCTCATTTCTTTATTGTTTTCATCATCGTCTGCAATGCCAGAAGCATATAATTTGCTGTTGAAGGATGTGTTGGACCCGCGGCTTCCTCTTCCAGTGGCTCCAATTGTTGATGAGGTGATCTTGATTGCCAAAATGGCATTTGCTTGCTTGAATGAAAATCCACGTTCTCGCCCAACCATGGAACAAGTGTACAACGAGTTTGTGATGCCAAAATCACCTTTAATGGATCCATTCCCCGTTATCACACTTGGACAACTCCTACATGATTGAACTTGGTTTTCTTATGTGTTTTAAGCTTTGTCTTGATTTTGCTGCTTTATGTTGTGTTGTAATTTGTAAGGTGACGTACGTTTATGATGTTTCATATTATGTCTTGGAGCATCAACCCTCCGTTGAAAATACTAGTGATAACTAGTTTGTGCAGTTTCTTTTTTATTATAGTTTTGCCCCTAATATTTAACTATTGCATTTAGTCTGCATTTTATGGCTCCTTTGTCAAAACGTTTTAGAATAAATGAATAATTGTCAAAGAAGTTAAGCAATTTTTTTTTGATTCAACGATATTATTTGAAGTATGATATTTTTTACAACATTAACTAAATTTTTTATATCATTAACTATAAATCTGACACAACATTAATCGACTTGTCAATCATATCATTAACCAATATTTATGCACCTATTAACCAAGTTGTCTAGGTGTACAAATAACAAATATGCTAACGTCTAAGACTTAGAGGAGATGATGGAAAGGTTAAAATATGCAAACCTCCGAGACTTAAGGGGGTAAAACGAAACTTTTCAAAGATAAAAAATTAAATTGAAACATAAAAAAATAAGGGAAAAAAAAAAAATCATATTTTAGCATTTTAATTTCATAAATATACCGGTTGGGGGATTTTCCTCAATGACAGGAAATAAATAAAATAAAGGTTAAATATGTTTTTAGTCCCTCATTTTTTACAAAAATTCGATTTTAATCATCCATTTGGAAAACATACTTTTTTAGTCCATGTTTTTTAAAATGTATAAGAAGTGGTCCCTACATCACACATTTTTAGTCCCTCTTTTTTGAAAACCATACATTTTTAGTCCCTCATTTTTTACAAAAGTTCGATTTTAATCTCCCGTTTTTCAAACAAAAGTGTGGTGTTGGGACCATTTCTGACACGTTTTAAAAAACGGGGGACTAAAAAAGTATATTTTTCCAAATGGGGGACTAAAACCGAATTTTTGTAAAAAATGAGGTACTAAAAACAATTAGGTCTTGTTAACGAGTGCCCTAAGGGCATTGGTTAAGGAACCTACAAAAGGAAAATTTGTATTGAAAAACTAAGTGTCACACTCTTCGAAATGCTAAATTCATAATTTCCCATACAAATTTTCTTTTTTTTTGTTTCTTAAACAATGCCTTAAGGGCACTGGTACTTGTTAGCATTCTCCAAAACATATTTAACCCTAAAATAAAAATAAAAATAGATAAAAACAGTGAGGTAGTATTAGGGTTTGTGTTGTTGACTATATATAAACAGCCTCCTTACCGCTTGCAACGTAGTCTATCGGTGCTCACTTTTTTAGTCGCTAGAAGCCATCCTCTTTAAGGCGTCGTCTGGTTCTTGAGGTTGAGGACCATAGCTTTTGCTCCTTCTTTGACTTGACACCAGAATAGACCCTTTATTGCTTTGTAAATCACTCTTTCCATAACAATTTTTGCGATTGCATATTATAAAAAACTACTTTTCTTTTTATATCGTTCATTGAAGCCAGTGATGATTAATTCTTATCCATGTAGCAAGTGCCGTCTGATAAGTAACTGTTTCTACGGTGCCTGATGTACATTTTCAGACTACCTGACTGAGGCTTCATTCTTTTTCTTGTTTTATTCTATAAATTACGTTCAAATTTTTTTTTTCTCAAAAAAAATTTCACTTTTTTTCCTTAATTGAGTTTTGTGTGTTGGATTTAAGGTTATAGATCCTGTTTCATGTTTTGAGAAAGTGAAGAAGACGGTGAAGCACATAATGCATCCACTACTGATTACGGATAAAAAGATATACATAGACACATATGCATTTCATTTCATATTTGTATGAATTTCACGATTATAATCATTGATTTCTTCTTGTTTATGTTTAGTGATATTAAGATGTCTTATGTCAAGTTATGTCCTAAAGTGTTGGCGTGTGCATGTTTATTTATATTAATTCTAGGGATAATTTATATTTAAAATTTCTTTCAATAATTTGATTATAAGATAAGATGTTTTAAATATAAAATAAATAAACATACTTCAAACTCTTCAAAATGCTTCCTTGATTCCAATACAGGAATCAGGTAGAGCACTTCTAATGTAATTGTAGCACTGTTGGGATGAAACTCAACGAGTGTAATCTTTTCTAAATTCTTTCAACTGATGGAATATATAGTGTCAGAAGCTTACCCAACAAGATTAAACCAAATTGCCAAGGGTATACCTTAATAATTGAGGAGACACCTTTAGGGAGAAAAAAAACAAAGAAAAAGAAAAAGAAAAAGAAAAAGAAAAGGACTACTTTCATACAACACATTTTTGAGAAAGTGAGGAGACACCTTTAGAAAAAATGAGGAAAAGATAAGGACTACTTTTATACAAACACATTTTTGAATAACTTTGCCTTTTTCCTACCAACCAATAAAACACAGATGAAGAGATAAAATGGAGGGACTTTTTCTTTTTCTTTTTTCTTTTTTTTTTTCTTTTTTCTTTTTTTACTTTATTGCATCTACAGAGCATGGTCCAAAATGCTTTACAATCCACAGATGTACCAAGGTTTACATATGTTCCACAAAAAAATTGGGTGATGGTGAAGGAATAATAACATGTTAGTCATGAGTTATGGAATGTTCAATTCCAACAAAATCTGATCTACCCTGCTTCTCTTCTTCATCAAGATCAAGTAGGTGGAAAAAATCTGTTTAGATTGAATGGCAAAGTATAGAATTCTTCATTTCTATTATCTCCTCTAAACGTTCTAAACTTCACCCACCATGGCATCCCTCTATCTTTCTTTGACCTTTCTACCTCAAGAGTGTTGTCAAGGAACACTGCTACTATCAAACCCACTGTTGCTGGTGATGAGAATATGGTATTCAAGAAAGCATTGAACTACAAAGATGAAAAATTGGCATTAAGAGCATACTACTATTAGAAATCAAAATGATGGCAACCTCACAACTAGTGATGTAGTTAAGTTTAAGAACAAGCTACAAATTCATGGTGAAACAAAGTAAAATCCAACACTGGCAACTTGCAAGAACAATTCAAAACTCACTAAGTTCAATTTTATACCATTGAAAAAAATGGAACAACAGCCCCTCAAGAAATGACAATAATGTGTTTGCAGATAAAATAGGTCTTCCTAGAAACCTAATAAATACTTAAAAAGAACAAATCAGAAAATATTTGTTACTTTGATGGTAATTACACAAACATGTGACTAAATCTAGATTGATAACTGTGCATACAGAAGTCTCTAATTCATGGTTGTGCTTATTTAACTTACTACTCTATTTAGGATTTATTTAGTTAATACATGAATAATCAACTGAGAAATAATCTTATTATCAGTACACTAAAACTAAAAAGATGACAATGTTGCTTGAAAATGATGAAAGTTTGAATTGATAAAAAGTTTCTTGAGTAAATAGTTGAACTGAATTTTTTTATTTTTTAATTGAGCAAAAAGTTTCTTTTAAAAGTGTTTCAGCTAAAGGTGTTGAAAAGCAACAAAATCGAGCAGAGCAAAAACGCACACACATTTGCAGTGGCATGAAATAGATTAGATTAGTATAGGCATGAAACGGTTGAAAGTCACACAAAAACTTACAATAAATGTTTTAATAGATAAATAGTTGGCACTAAGCTTTCCCCCTCTCAAACAATATCCTTTGGATTATCCAAATACCTAAAACATGGAATATATTTGCCATTCATGCACACAACCAATCAATTTGTTGTCAATAATCCGCTCAATCTTCATATCTTTTTTCCTGCTTCTTTATTAGGGATTGAATCTTTACTTCTTTTAATTTTGTCCCAGTGGGAAGAATACAAACATTAGAGTTAACTCTATATCATGTGGAAGAATGAATTGTATGACCACAAATAAAAGAATTTGGCATTAACCACAAAGAGTAAATTTGTGGAACACCTCACGTGTTTTATTTAGATCCGATTTAGATCCGATGCAATTTTTACAAACAATTTAGAATCAAACCCCAAATAATAAATAATATAGCAGCTATAAACAACAAAGAACAATGATTTTTTTATTAATAAAAAAACCAAACAACAAAGGTGTGCTAAAATTAAAAAATACATAGCAAGTTAAAATAAGATTTTTTTTTAAAACTATTATAGATTTACCACAACAAATGAAAGAAAAAATATATATATTGAAAGATATAAGAAGGGAGCAATGTACCTATCATGGAACACCTCGGTTGTGGTGTCGTGTCACCAATGTGCTATCCAAAAGGAGAAATCAAAGAATGCTAATCTAAAGGGAGGAAGAACCAATAGTAATAAAAGAATAGGATAAAAAAATAGAGCGCTGTTATTCAGACAACCGGCTAGGACAACTCTACGCGACAATTACTACTGTAGCACTACAATAGCACTTCTTTTTTCTTTTTCTTTTTTTTTATATTTTGACATTTTTGAAAAATAAAAAAATTTATTTCTAAAAAAAAAACCCATTAACCAGATAATGAACAATTCACCAAATATTTGTACCTGATTAACCAGATATTTGTACCCGATTAACCAGATATTTTATTTCTCAACAAAACCCATTAACCAGATAATGAACCGGATTCACCAGATATTTGTACCCGATTAACCAGATATTTGGACATACTTAACCAAAATTTTATTTATCAAAAAAACCCATTAACCAGATAATGAACTGAATTCACCAGATATTTGTACCAGATTAATCAGATATTTGTACATACTTAACCAAAAATTTTATTTCTCAAAAAAACCCATTAACCAGATAATGAACGTGATTCACCGGATATTTGTACCTGATTAACCAGATATTTGCACTTACTTAACAAAAAATTTTATTTCTCAAAAAAACCCATTAACCAGATAATGAACCGAATTCACCAGATATTTGTACCTGATTCACCAGATATTTGCACATACTTAACCAAAATTTTATTTCTAAAAAAAAAAAACCCATTAACCAGATAATGAACCGAATTCACCAGATATTTGTACCTGATTCACCAGATATTTGCACATACTTAACCAAAATTTTATTTCACAAAAAAAAAACTCATTAACCAGATAATGAATTGAATTCCCCAGATATTTATACCTGATTAACCAGATATTTGCACATACTTAAAAAATGTTAGAACAAAAAAAATGCATTTTTTTAAAAATTTCGAAATTTATTAAAAAAAAAAAAAGGTGAACAGTGGAGCACTACAGTGCTGCATAGTACAGCACTGTAGCACTACACTATACAACTATACGGGTTGTCAACCCTAGTTGTCTAAAAAACATTTCTGAAAAAATGCCATAATCACACAATGTGGAGGGGCATGCAATAATTTGAAAATTTCCCAGCCATGCCTTTCTTATTACACGTGAGAGAGATTGAATAGGTTGGAGGTGTGATGTGGAAAGGTTGGAGAGATGTGCAGTGAAAAAGTGAAGAAGAGAGAGAGAGAGAGAGAGAGAGAGAGATGATGATGAAAAGGTGGGGGGAAAAACATAGAGAAGTCTAGAAGCTTCTTGCTTTGGGCGGGAAATTTTTATTGAGAAGCTGCCATGTGTCCTTAAGGGATTAATTTTATTATATAGTTTGGATTAGGTAAAATGTATGGTTGAAATTGATTTTAGAAAAAAGGAAATAATATAACCCATTAGATCTAAAAATAATAAGTGACAATTATATACTTTAAAAATTCAAATTAGAGTCAAGATTGATAGTTCAACTGATCAACTAAGAAAATCAACGATCCAAAATTTAATCTCCGATTAATTTTCAACTAACATATTTTCAAATCTAAAATTAAATAGAGTCAAATAGGAAAATAATTTTCTTTCGATCATATCATTTAAAATATTTTTCTAAACAAATACTACTAGTGACAGTAACATAATATTATTGTCTAGTAATCGTGCATACACTGACATAAAACAGTATTAACGTACTAAAAAAAATTAATTTTAAATGAGTAATTAAAACTACTCAAATCAAGCCATGTAAAAAAATTAAATTAAATATCTAGAAAATTATTCAGTCAAAATAAAATAATATAAACATACACACATATTTACTATTATTGAAAAACAGTAAAAACCGGGGTGTTACAATGAACCTAATAAAAGAGTCTATGGACATGAATTTGGATGTCTTTTAAGGCTTTAAGCTTGAAATTGAATAGATTGAAAATTTGTAGTGACCTTAGAAAATAGATTAAGCGAGTGTTAGAAAATGAATTATGTGTAGGAATTGCAATATCCTTTTGACCAAGAGAATTATGTGTTATTTGATAATGGTCAAGTGTTGTTTAAGAATAAGATCATTGTTTCTAAGGAGGGGAGTCTTAGAAAAAAAAATGTTAGAAGAGACACATAAAGGAACATTAACCATACATTTAGGAACAATCAAGATTTAAAGAAGTACCGAATGACGTGAATAAAAATGAATGTTGTATTAAAGAAGTTGTATATATATGCTCAAATTTTATTATTACGATGTAATTTTGTTATATCTATTTTTTTAGATAATTACTTTCTTTGAAATTTCAGATTGGTTAATGACCAAATATTAATCGCGATTAATATACATCTAGGATTTGTTTTTCATATAAATTAATGGCATGTCTTATTATAAAAAATTTATATTTCTTGTCAAAAAGTGGAAAATGATAATTCTTATTTGTATGTGCCTTCTCGAAGATCGAGGTATAACTATTTTCTTGGTACTACTATAGTGTTTATTTTATCGTTATTTTTGCAAAGTTTAATTGCAATGTTATTAAATCTTATTCTCCATTTTGTTATCACATTTCTTTTAAGTAAGATATTATTATCATCGGAAAGGAAAATATTTCTTTCCTTGTGAAATTATCATCTTGAGATAGATAAGAATTAGTATATGGATGCCGTTACTCCTTCTCCTTTCTTTATTTTTCTTATTTATATCTGTTCTGTAAAATAAATAAGAAATTTGATCAGGAGTCTAAAAGAGACTGTTATATCTACGTAGGGATGTTATAAAACATTACTTCAATTCCTTGTGGATTGTATGTTATAAATTTGATTAGTGAGAATGCTTATTATGATGAAATGCAAGTGAAGGTGTTCTAATTATAGGTGAATAGACAGAAAACAAATGCTTAAGTACATGATTTTTATTATATAAATGTTATTAATATTATTGACTTCATTTTTATTTTTTATTTTTGTTAGTAGAGGTTATTTTTTGTAGGATTTACTACCCAATTTCATTTTGGGAGATTTTAACCAAAATAGGTTGGGTATTTCTAATTATAGATTCAGATGAGTTTCTTGTTGCACAGGTTTGGTTTTGCCCATCCTGATTTTGTTTCTTTTGATTCTATTAATAAATTTTTGGTGTGCTGCAAGTGATTGGTAGGGATTGTGTTGCCGACCTAGTTGGGATTGCGTCATCTAAAGTGATACCTTTGCATGCCAATTAATTTTTTAAAAATAAAATATATTTTTATAGTTAAGTGCCATGAATTGTACACTTATTATCTAGTGAAATAGTTAATGACTATATAAATGTATATTAATGATGTGATTAGGAAATATAGGTCCCCTTTTGTTAGTGCGAAGTAGATGAGAAAATCTTGTTAGGACCGGATTTAATCCAAGAGACACAATTAGGATGACTAATTGAGAGAAAGATGCATATTGCGCAGAATAGGCAAAAAGTGTTATGCCAACAAGAAAATAAAGCCTTTAGAATTTTAGGGAGAGGAACATGTAGTCTTGAGAATCACTCCTATGTTTGGGATGGGGAGGTCAATATCATTCTGAAGACTAATTCTTTGTTTCATGGGACCTTTTAAAATTCTTAAAAGAGTCGGGTCTGTTGCTTACCACTTGGCTCCTTCATGATGTTTTTCATGTGTCACAACTCTGAAAGTGCCTGATGAATCTCATGTGGTAGCTCCTGAGTTTGTATAATTGAAAGATAATTTGATCTATAAGCCCAGGCCTAGTCAAATTTTGGACAAAAGCACCAAGACTCTAAGAAAAAAACAATTCCTTTGATGAAAGTGTTGTGTTCTGGATTGGCTCCTGAGGAGGTTACTTGGGAGATGGAGGAGAACATCGTGCGTCAATATCCAAATCTTATTATCTAAGGTAAGGTAACCTTTATATTTGGTTTTTAGCATATGTTAAAATAGGTGCGTGGTTATGAGATGAATTTCGGGGACGAAATTCTCTAAGAAGGAGAGAAATATAACATCCTAAAATTTTAAAATAGTCCTTTCATAAAAGGAATAAGCTAGATAAGTTTTAGTGTGAAAGATTTGTTAATATAAGAATTTATTGAAATTGTTTAATAATTATAAAGAAATCCAAAATTGAAAATTTATATATATAATGATAATAATTAAAAAAAAAGAGAGTAAAAGTAAAGTGTAGGGTCCATATTGCTAAAAAAGTGGGCTCGAGCCAAATTCAAAGCCACGGTTATATTAAAAAGAAAAAGTGGGGCCATGCTAATATTTAACTTGAAAAGAATTATAATAGTGTATAGTGAGATAGGTTAAATAGAAATCACATAATGCAACAAACAGTTTCAAGAAAGAGAGGAGAAGTGTGAAGCGCCGAAATACTGAGTGGAAGAGGAAAGGGTAGTGCCAGTTACGAAATGCCTTGCTGAATAGGGAGTCACACAGATAAAATAATATCAGCAAGAGAAAGAAGAATTAACTTTGGTTGTAGATAATTTTTAGAGTTTTTTTTTTTTTGGAGGTCTTCGAAAGGTGAGTAACAATACCTTTTTCAAACTCTTTCCATGATATACGTGTTTGTTTGTGTTGACAAGGGTGTACCTATGGTTTTGAGAGATTTTAATTAATTTGATGCATGTTGTTATTATCCTAATTTCTAGAATTGGGGGTTTTTCATAAAAGGAGATAATTATTAAATTGATGTTATGATGTGTTTGCTTGCTTCAATGTTTATGATTAATATAATATATGTTTAATTGTTGGTATGCATGACTTATTTATATGATGATATATAGAATTATAATTGTTATATGCTCGGATATCCGGGGTCAAACTTTGATTGATGTTATGCTCGTTGGGTGTATATTCTAAAGTATGAATGAAAGATTATATTTGTGTTGTGTGAAGATTGTCGTTGTGTCACCTAAGTTAGGGACACTGGCTTGTAATATCGCTATTTAATAGGATGTTGAAATTAAGATACACGACAAGGAATCCATTTTATGAACGAGGCTCTCGGGTCACCGTTATTGGGAGGCAAGAAACCAATTTAGTTATGAGGTTCTCGGGTCACCATAAGGGCAAGGAGTCAATTTTAAAATGAGGTTCCCGAGTTACCATGGGGCCAAGGAATCAATTCTAGAACGAGGTTCTCGGGTCACCATACCATAAAGAGGGTGGCAAGGAATCAATTCTAGAACGAGGTTCCTGAGTCGCAGCAGATGAGGGGCAAGGAATCAATTCTAGAACGAGGTTTCGGGTCATCATAAAGAGGGTGGCAAGGAATCAATTCTAGAACGAGGTCCCGAGTCGCCGCAGATAAGGGGCAAGGAACCAATTTAATGAGGTTCTCGAGTCACTGAATTGGGCAAGAAACCAACACAGAGTGGGTTTTCGAACCACTTGATTAATAATGTTATTGATGTGACGTGTGGTTTACTTTACTTATTGAATTTGTGATTATTGCTTTAATTTTCTTAGTTACCGAGTTAACTGTTATATGTCAACGTATTTTTTTTAATAAACATTATTTTGGAAAATTAGCAGGTACCATGGACAGTTTTCCGATTACCGCGCCCGATGAGAACATCATTATTTTCGAAATATTTTATAACTGTATTGTTGTTCAATGAGATTTTATATCTCATTAAAAAGTTTTGTTTTCAGAGCCCGAGGACATCGTTGTTGAGGACACCGAGGCTTGAAGAATTATTTTCTTGCTTTTAGCTTAGTTGGTTAGTGTTGTAGCATGGTTTACGAGTGTCATGCAGACATCGTTTATTAATTTCAATTTACTTTTCTTGAATTGTAGTTAGACGCCCAGTTTTGAGGCTTCTGATTTTTATTCGAACGTACGGATTTATTAAAATTTTTCGTTACTTTGGAAATATTATTATTTTACTTAATATGAGGTTTCTTTTTTCAGACATAATTATTTGAGAATGTTTCTATTACTTGTATATTTTAATTAAATGTTTTAAAGGTTTTTATTTAATTTATTTTGGGTTACTAATATAATGAAGGGCGTTACATAACAAATTTTTACCTATGATAGTAATATGCATAAACTTGAACTTTGGTGAAACTTGTGGGTTTCCAGTCTTTTAACTTATAATAAAACTTGAGCTTAATTTATCACGACGATGGTTGAGATTTTTTCCTGGTAAATTAGAGGCAGTTGTCTCACAACCGTATGTAGGTTTTGACATATGAGTTCATACATGATTGTGCCTATTACGAACATAGCTCCCCTTGTAACAAACTTCGATCGATACATTGACATTCCAAATATATATATATATATATATATGTTACAAACGTATCTCTTATTTTCAATGTGACAAAATACGAACATAACAAGAGTACAAAGCACACAATATTAAAGCCTGAAAACAACAAACACACGCATCAGTGGTGGTGATTACATAAAATTCCTCATATTAGTTCTGAGGATGCAGGACTACAATAGGACTGGTTACTCTATGCTTGCCATCTGTCCAAGACAAGTTCCCAAATATTGGAAAACCATGACGTGGCACACCCCTTGCCTGCAGAATAAGCTGAAAAGTCTTCTTTTCTCCAGTTTTCTTGAAAGTCAATGAATTTGGTTGAACAAGAACATTAAACCCTTCAAGTACATGAGTTTTCGCAACATATGTGCTAGGAGGCCCAACGTTTGTAACTGTTCGACTAATATTTATAGGGTTTGTCCCGCGATGGGCTACTGTGATTGAAGGATAGTTGAAATCTTCAATGTTGTAGGACTTTGGACAAGTGTAGGCGATTTTCAAATTACCAAACAACTTGAGTAAAGCTTGTGTGTAACCAGAAGCACATAAGAAGTTCAAGTAATCAGTTGTGGATAAATCATAAACAAGTCCAGGGTCTATTGCAAGGTCAGGCTGAATATGTCCGGAGCCATATTCGAATGGAGTTGCTATCTTATCAAATGCGTCCCGAATTGGTCGATTCGTGTTATCTAGTGTGGTAGCTGGAAGAGCACAGTTTTTAATAAGTCATCAATGCTGCCCAAAATGTGGCATATGAATACACTGGACACAAGCATCTGGATTCCAGTTTTAATTTGAATAGGATAAAAAAAAAAGCATCCTTGTTATTCCAAAATTGGAGAACATTCAAGTGAAAAGCCTCATGTTTATATTGTTTTTATTTTATTTATGGCTAAATAATGTCTACTATTCATAGTCCCTAGCCCAATCTGAGGTTCAAAAAAGGGAACTTGCTGGAAATATATTTCATAAAGATCTTAGGAGTGTAATTTTTTTTTTTTTTTAATGAAAAGATCTTAGGAGTGTATTATACAACATACTTTTGTATAGATGTTGATAACGTCTAAAATAAGACTGGAGACCAAAATAAAATAATAGTGTTTATGAACATCAAATTTTAAATGCCGTATTTAATATAATATATATTTATCTTTATCTTTCATTTGTTTTTTATGTTCTTTTTATAAACATATTTCAAAAATGAATCTCAAAATTAAAGGTGGTGTCCCTTTTTAGCTGTTCATAAAAAGTTTTCCCCCTCAATACTATCACTGCATATTATGCTTTATATCGTCCATATCTTGTTGATTTAATCTTTTTGTTACTGTTGACTTTAATTTATAATGTCGTTTTTACTATATGTATGTGATCATGTAGTGGATATGTAAGAGGTGTTCTCTTTAGTTTTCCTCAAACGTACCTGTAGTCATGATAGCTGATTTGATAGCTGCTGGACTCCAATTAGGATGAAGTGTTTTGAGTAGACCAGCGATGCCGGCAACATGAGGACAAGACATAGAAGTTCCCTGCTGTACATTGAAAAGAGTCCGGCGTCCATCTGATACTAGATTTGATGGACCTGCAGCTTGTGTGAAAGCAGCAATTACATTCACACCAGGAGCAGTTACGTCAGGCTGAAACACAAAACAAAGTATTGAAACTATAAAATCATCTGTACATATCATTGAATGTAAGACTGATAGATCAACTCTTCATGATATATAGTGAAACAAAATGTAGACCTTGAGTATCAATGGTTGCACGGCACTGGGACCCCTAGATGAGAATCCAGCCATAATTGGAGCTGGCTTTGTTCCTATGTATGTTCGTGCTGCAGTCATGTAAGCCTCAAGCTGCCTGCAATGTAAGTACTTCAATATTTGCGACAAGTATATATATTTAGAATGTGATATTATTAAAAAGTATTAGTGATATATGATTACTTGGTATGTCCATGGGAATCTGATCCACCTTCATAATTAGCCGCGCCGTTGATACTTGCACCGGGTAAAATATGAGGCTCAGCTAGAAGTGTATTTCCACTTTGTTTATCATTGTTCACAAACACTGCCACTGCACCAGCAAGTGCAGCTTGTTGGCCCTCGCCAACTGATTGTATCTTATCACTTCGAAGGCAGATTAATATTCTTCCCCTTACTTTGGATGGATCAAGTGTTCCAGGCTTGCAAAGACGACTTCAGGAAACCACATATAAATGAGTCAAGAAGCAATTTTATTTGACAGGTAATAATAATATTTTTTTTGAAGCATATAAGCTTGGGAAATTTGAGCTTACGCATCATGAATTGACACATTAGGAAGTCTAGCATTGACAGAACTAATCAAAGGATAAAACTTCCGTGACTGTTGTGGCAAGCCTCTATTCAGACTAGCTCCCTGATACACAGTCCAAATAATTAAGTTGATATAAAGTTGAATATACATTCGAATAGTTTTCTTGATCATGATTGAATTCATTATTCTATTCTCTCCTAAATAATGACATACACATTAATATTAACTGTTCATCTTTAAAATTTTACATTCAAATAAAATTTCTTTTAAGCCAATTATTGTGCATGTTTTATAATATTAAATATTGTATTATCTTTTAATTTACACTTCTATTCTACCTGAATTTAAAAAGAACACGTGGATACTTGTGATTTATGTTAAAATTGAAAGATGATACCTTTAGGTATTGTTTGTTGCCTAGAGAAATGTTGCTGAGAAAATCCCTGTCCATTGTACTAGCAGCAACTGTGAATGACCAGGGTGCCACATTTGTGACAGTTCTAGGTGCTGGCCCTTCATTCCCAGCTGAGCAAACAACCTCTAGCAACTGCATGGAATGCCCCATTGGAAATCCCATCTGTTAACAAAGCTTCAACATAGGGAGTAGACCAACCCACAGAGGCAGAGATCACATCAACACCATCATTTATGGCATGATCAAATGCTGCTAGCAAGTCTGCTTCTTGGCAGCCACCCGTATCCGTTTTATGCCAACATGCTTTATAGGCTACAACACGAGCTCTTGGGGATCCACCCTTAGCAGTGCCATAACCATTACCAAAGACATTTGCACCACGAGCAAAGTTACCACCAGCAGTTGACAGAGTGTGGGTACCATGGCCTACAAAGTCACGTGCAGTGCGGTCCATTGGATGGAGTTTTCCAACTTCTGCCTCGTGATTTTGGCTGAAGATTCTTGCTCCAATCAGCTTCCTGATTCATCATATAATATAGCTGTGTTAGGCTGTAATGAGTAATCTGTTATTGACAAAAAAAATTTCAGTGATTTATACTGTACACAAACTTTGTAAACTAAATCATGAATGATTCGAAATTAATTTATTTAATGTAACATGATTATATAATTCTTTATTATATTAAAGTACACAATTTACATAAGCATCTCTCGTGAACAACTTAGCATTGGAATGGCTTACCTCAATTTTCGAAGTGAACAACAAAAAAATTTACCTGTTACAGAATTGTTTCTTTGAACCAGGAAAATGGTCGATCTCACAGACACCTTTCCCACGCCACTTCGAGGGGATAGGCCCATATCCTTTGTCGCTGAAACTCGGGTGTTCGGGCCAGATGCCTGTTCAAAAAGCAACTCATCAATGTCCACAGATTCTATACAGAGAAAAACTGCTACGAGTACAAATTTATGAAGAAATTGTTTGAAAATTAACACTGGACTTTATTTTGGTCCTTAATATTTGCTTCCATTCTCACTTTAGATATTGACAAGTTATTTTAACTTTAGATCCTTGGGGTTGGGGTAGCTCAAGTGGTAAGAGTTAAGGGTTTAAGGTGTTGGAGGTCCAAGGTTCAAACATTGGCAAATGAAAAAAATTAATTAATAACTAACATATTAACATTTGCCTATAAAAAAAAAAGAGGAATGCTACCAACAGTCACTCTAACACTTTTTTTAAACACTCTCCCTCACATCAAGCCACCTCACCCACTTTTTGAAAGCCCTCACTTGATTACCGGTTCGTTGGGTTCACACTTTTTAATTGTTTTTAAATTTTTTTTTTATTATTGGCAATCAACACGCACCGCCTCAGCGCCTTCTGCGTCAAATACGACCCTCTCTGTTTGGAGATGCTCTGAAATTGCTGCCACCCCTTGGGAATTTGTTACTTTTAAATTCTTTACTTTTGATTTCATTTTTTTTTTTAATTAAAGATGAGAACTTGATGATTTTTTAACTTTGTCTGGTTGTTGTTGGAGTTTATAAGCCATGTTGATTTATGCTACAGGAGCAAAGAACCTTTTCCCCAAGAGGTATTTTGAACATGATGATTTCTGGAACAAATTAAGCTTTTCTGGAAGCTTTAAACTTGCAGCTATCTTTAAAATCGCTCAACTTTGATGATTTCTGGAACAAATTAAGATAAATCATGGGTTGTTGCAGATAAGTGTTTATGCATTTTTTTGATTATCCCTTGCTTGGGTGGGCGCATAGAGAGGGCATATGAGTGACAGGAGAGTGACTCACAATAGAGAAGGCACACATACGTGAGAGAGACCAGGGTCTGTGCAAAAGAAAGGAGGCGCAACAGAGGTTGAACGTTTGAGATGCCAATAATAATTGTAAAAAAAAAAGTGTTGAAAAGTGTGAACCTAGAGAACCAGTAATCAAGTGAGGACTTTTAAAGAGTGGGTGAGGTGGCTTGATGTGTGGGAGAGTGTTTAAAAGAGAGTGTTAGAGTGAGTGTTAGTAGCATTCCTCTAAAAAAAAATACTTAGATCCTTGTTTCTTGACAAAAAAAAAAAAAATGACTCTTGTACATGGGGAGACATATGGTGACTTGGTGGGTTGGGGTAGCTCAAGTGGTAAGAGCTAAGAGTTTAAGGTGTTGGAGGTTCAAGGTTCAAACCTTGACAAATGAGAAAAAAATTTAATAACTAACGTATTAACATTTGTCTATTAAAAAAAAAAAACTTTAGATCCTTGTTTCTTGACAAATGAAAAAATATATATATATATTTTGACTCTTGTATACAGGGAGACATACGTTGACTTGGTGCTTGGGGGCGTGGTAGTTAAGAAAGGAGTGAGTTCGACGCCCACCCTCTAACTTTTAAGATTTAACAAATCTAACAAATATTAACATCGTGGCCTATAAAAAGAAAACACTCGTACAAGTTTTTTTTTTTTAAATCACCGCCTTTGGAGTCAGATTTAACACGTTAATAGTATACTTTGACCTACATATTATGATAGTATTTAATTATTATTTTTATTTTGCTTATTTAGAAGCATGGTATTTTAATGTGTCGGATCCGGCAATAAGAAATATCGTATATTTCATATACATGTGATGAATTTTTTTTACATATTAAATATAATATCATGGAACATCATGCTTTTATGAATGTAACAAGATATATTTTTCAGCATCAACCAATCGCATATTATTTCATATATGATTTTTAATGTAGTTATTATAAAAATCAAACATTATTAATTATGTAACAATATATGATTAATTTCGTAAAAAAACAGTATATAATTAATTAACCTTATAAAAATTTGTACACTAACGAAGTATTACAATTAAATCTTTCAAATAATATATCTAGAATGAGATGTGAGCCAAATAAGGAGAAAAATACTAAATTATACTTTTGGTATTTTATCTTTATTTTAGGTTTGAATTCGGTCTCTTTTATTTTTTTTTCTTCGAAATAGTCCCGTATCTTTATTGGATGTTCGAATGTGGTCCTTTTTGTTTAAATTGTGATACAGAAAGAACCACACTGGAATAAATTTTGTAAAATAAGGAACATTTCGGAACAAATAAATAAAAGAGAGATCATTTCGAAATAAAAAAGGGGACCACATGGGTTTAACTTTTGAAAAATAAGGAACCATTTCGGAACAAAAAATAAAAAAGGTACCACATTAACATAACTTTACAAAATAATGGACCATTTTGGGGAAGAAATTAAAAGAGAAACCAAATTGAAACCTAAAATAAAATGTAGTTTAGCCGAAGAAAAAACAAGAATAATGGTGAATGAAGGAATTATATGACGTGAATTACATGATATATGATTTTAAATGCAACTAACATAATTAAATGAAAAATGTCTGGATAATAAATTTAGAAAGAAATTGTATACTGTATACTGTTAACTGAAGATTACTTGATTGAGAATATACATGAAGCATACCTGTGTCAATATTAGCGATGATTGTATTTTCACCAAATTTGGCCTTCCTCCAAGCAGAGTTTGCAGGAATTTTTCCATTTTTTTCCAGTCCAAGAAAGTCCCATGACCTGGTAGTGTGCAATTTATGCTCTTTGCTCAAGAAAACAGAGACAACATTTGGGTTTTCTGCAGCAATAGAAACACACACACATATGGTATCAATTTGTGTTGTGGCTTCAAAAGGACTACAAACCCATAGTAATCATTTTTGCTCACTTGCTATCTCTGATGCTTCTTCCTTTTCAAGTAGCGCAGCAAAGCCATTGATGTGCTTATTGTAGGAGTACATGATTGCTTCCTTGGCCTTCTCATGACTGTTTATATGAAACATGTGTATAAATTCTCAGCAATATAGACATATGTATAAATATAAGTTCATATATAAATTATAATTACTATACCTTCCCAAGACAGAACCGAGAAGATGATAATGGGAATTTGTGGCTGCCTCTAGTTCAGTAGGTGAAGGGTCTGGACCATGAGAATGTCCTCCCAAGTACACAATGTAGGTCTGAAACAGACAATCAAAAGCAAATAATTGGTGAAATGATGTCTGTTACATCATCAAAATGTAAGTAATTTGGGAAATTCCAAAATTTGGGAAGAGACGTGCCACTGTATCAGATACTTGAAAGTACAGCAAATTAACAAACTTGCCTTTGTAAGGGCATTGGTGGGTTCGTGGAAGAAAGTGCAAAGAAGGAATGATGACAGTAGAAGTTTGAAGATCGAAGATGCCATCATAGTGCTTTCGACCTGCTGTGAACGGATGTTGTCTTATGCTTATATAACTTGTTTTCACAGTTAATGAAATGTATCGTAGGTGTTACGTTGCTGATTATTTAGCTAATATAATTAAGGGCATTCTATGTCTTTAGGTTTGCATTGTTTAGATAATCCGCTTTTAGGGTGTATTGATTTTCTTTTGCAAGACTTAATAGGAGTCTCTTTTAAGAGTAGGATAACTACTTTGTTATATTTTTGGACTTTAGCCCCTCGTAAACCCAAAAAAATAAGGTAAAAAGTTCCTCCACGATAAAAAATGTGCCTTTCAATTTAGTTTATGAGAAATAAATCATCTTAAGTTAGCTTTTAAAAATTTTAAACACGTCAAACAAAATATTTTTTTTAATAAGAAATAGTATGTTTTTAAAATTATGTCAAAAAGAAATAATTTGACTAACATTTGATTTTATTAAGAATTGAGTTGAGAGAATTATTTTCAAAAATTAAATTAGGAAACACATTTTTCATATACAACTTGAATATCTACTCTTCAAATTAGTGGAGAATTACCCCAAGTAGGATGTATATATATATACAAGATACCATATTTGCTAATTTAAATCCGAAAATAAATTTAATGAAAATGAAAATGATCACATAATTAATTTGGATAAGAAATGTTTGAGTTTTTTCTCATGCAAGAATTCAAAATGGACAAAAATTACATTAGATTTAGGATTACAAAAAAGAGTTTAATTTGTATGTACTATTAGACTATTAGTGTAAAGATATTTACACTGATATTTGATAATATATTAATAAATCAGTATTATTATTATTTATCTCTATTAATTATTAAAATAAAATTGCACATATCAAAATATTACTAGTAAATATCAGTATAAATTTTTTGCGCTGACAATACATACTCCCTCCGGTCTCTATTGTAAGCAAAAATTAAATGGGACACACATATTAAGATAGTTAGTTGATCTCATTTAAAAGTGTCATTGGGAATAAAAAATTAAGTTTGTTTACCTAAATTACCCTTCCTCTTATTTATTAAGCTTGTGTTATTGAGAATAAAAGGAGTCATTGGAAAACAAAATTTGTATTAAATGAAGGGTATTTTGAGAAAAACTTCATTAAATGAGAAGAAAGTAGTTGAAATTTGCTTATATTTTGGACCAAAAAATTTGGAAATTTTTGCTTACATTGTGGACCGGAGGGAGT
The DNA here is from genome assembly GCA_035048595.1 of Echinosophora koreensis. Taxonomy (NCBI): domain Eukaryota; kingdom Viridiplantae; phylum Streptophyta; class Magnoliopsida; order Fabales; family Fabaceae; genus Echinosophora; species Echinosophora koreensis. The sequence goes on along the minus strand of JAPCYP010000019.1, from coordinate 2,735,898 downwards.
ATTACCTAGATCATTACAAAATCATTCTACAATAATCATCATTTGTTAGATTGTTATCAGAGAAATAAGGTTTGTTCTATTCTGTACCCCAAAACGAGGTAATAAATGTAATGGCATGCAACTATTACTGCAGATATATATATTATGTCTCTAATTTTCATCTGTATATTAATTTAATTAGAATTAGAATACATCCTTTTAGAGGTACTTATAATTTTAGATTAAACATATTTTATATTTCGATCTACTCCCTCCGATCTCTATTATAAGTAAAAATTGAATAAAAACACACATACTAAGGTGGTTAATTGATCTCATTTAAAAGAGTCATTAGGAATAAAAAATTAAGTTTGATACCTAAATTACTCTTCCTCTTATTTATTAAACTTGTGTTGTTGAGAATAAAAGAAGTTATTGGAAAACAAAATTTTTATTAAATGAAGGGTATTTTGAGAATAACTTCATTAAATATGATGGAAGTAGTTAAAATTTGCTTATATTTTGGACTAAAAAATTTGGAAATTTTTGCTTATATTATGAACCGGAGGGAGTAATTCTTATTTTTATTTTTTTTAATTTAAAAATCCTGAGCATTGCATACAATTTTTTACTAGTTCCATTGATCAATTACTTGATGGCAAACGTAAGATAAGAGAGTATGTTATTTACCAGAGATCCTTAAGTGCTCCAAAAAGGAAAAAGAGATGTGATATTTATTTATTTGATGAACAAGTTTTTTTTTTTTTAAATGAACCATAGATATCTTCTTCTTTTTTTTTTAACAAAATGAACATGAGATATCTTATTTAATACTATTGAATTTTATTTTTATTCCGAGAGATAGGAACAGGCGAGCAGCGCATCATTGAGTTCAAAGGAGGCATTGGCAAATACTTTGAAGTTTAAAGTCTAATACTTTTTGGTAAATGCTTTTGACATTATTCTTTAATTTATTCTTCTAAAGATGGGCCCCTCTTATCATTGTTTGCATCCCTTTCTAGCTTCGCTACTGCGGAAAGAATATCTGTTTGATTTGCTAAAAATAAAGGATGGTATAGAATACAAAAAATTATACCTTAATTGAGTTTTAAACTAAGATAGTTGCCTCAAAAAAAAAAAAAAAACCGAAGACAGATAGTACAATAGTCACCCAATGGACCTTTTTTATGTGAGTAAAATGAATAAACCATAACCGTTAGATCAAATCATGAATGGTCAAGATTAAAACATAAAGTCATGTGACTTTTTTAAGTGGTAATAACTTTCAATGTTGATCATTCATGTATGATATCATTATATGGCCAAGATTTATCTCTCTCACTATCATATAAGAAGAGTCCTTTCACTAGATTAATTTTATATATAGTATATACACTCACGTAAAAATATAGGTGTCCCCACAAATATCACAACTAATAGTTAAAAAAGACAAATCTTTCAAAAATCACCCATGCTTAGTTATTACTCCCTCCGGTCCTTATTATAAGAGGCAAATGACTACTTTTTTTTGGTCCAAAATATAAGAGACATGCATGTATTTTGACAAATATTAAATGCTCATTTCCAATTTTACCCTTATTTATAATAGGGTTTATATTTACGAGACAGTGCAACTTTTAATACAAGTAGGTTTGTTCATTAATTATTGAAGGGTTAAATTTGTAAATTTATATGAATATTAATTACAAATAGCTTATTTCAACGCATTTTCTTGGTCTGTGTGTTTTAGGGTTTTACCTCTTATAAATAGGACCAGAGGGAGTATATGTTAATGAAACAAATTATGGCCACCCAAAATTATTGATGATCCGTCACTTGATGTCCCTCATGCTTGGAGGAAGAGTTATGATATTTGAACATCCAATTTTAGACATTATATGCGATACCGTATGTATTTATCTCTATCTCTCATTTGCTTTTTCATTTTTTTTGTATACATCAAAAAATCAAAGGGACACCAACCAAATTTGGTGTTCAAATATACTCCCTCCGTTCCTTATCTATGGTAATTTTAGCTTTTTATTTTTGTTCCAAAACAATTGATCTTTTATAAACCCAAGGTATATTTGACAATTTTTTTTCCATATATACCCTTATCATATACTCCCTCCGGTCCACAATGTAAGCAAAAATTTCCAAATTTTTTGGTCCAAAATGTAAGCAAATTTCAACTACTTTCTTCTCATTTAATGAAGTTATTCTCAAAATACCCTTCATTTAATATAAATTTTGTTTTCCAATGACTCCTTTTATTCTCAATAACACAAGCTTAATAAATAAGAGGAAGGGTAATTTAGGTAACAAACTTAATTTTTTATTCCCAATGACTCTTTTAAATGAGATCAACTAACTATCTTAATATATGTGTCCCATTTAATTTTTGCTTACAATAGAGACCGGAGGGAGTAATTAAATTGAAATATGTTGAAAACATACTAAACTTTCCATACTTAAATTCAGTAATAAATGCTGCATGTTCCAAAATAAAAGTGCCACATATTAATGCATCTTGCATTTGACCAAGGTACACAAATGCTTCTTTTCAAGGTACATAAATGACCAAGGTTAGAATTTGTAAATAATTAATGATACTATAAATAAGGATAATTTGGTTTAAATGTAAATAAATTAATACTTTCTTAATCTGTGTGTAGAAACCTTAAATTACCATAGAAATGAAACGGATGGAGTAGTTTCTCTCGGAAGAAAGTGCATGTGAACGATAAATGTTGATATTTCTGTGTTTATTGAGTTGCATGCATGCGTTTTGAGATGGGGGTGAAGCTTTGGGATTGTCATGGGTGAGTTTTAGCAAGAAAATCACTCCGAAGTCTTGGGATCAGAGCATCCAGTGGCGGATCTATATACATGTGGCACACCCTGATTTTACTAAAATTACAAGTAAATATTATAGATATTTGTATTTTGTCCCCATTATTATTATATATCTGAACCCATTGGCCACTGCCTTTTTTATCTCTATTTTTTTCCAACAAACACAGTCACGTAACCCTCTCAAGCTCTTACCCTCACTCAGCCCTCTCTATCTTTACATTCATATGTATGATAATATTTAGGGTTAAAAATATTTTTGATACTTATAAAATTGGTAAAAATTGATTTTAGTCCCTATATAAATTGTATTCATTTTTAGTCCTACATTTAATAAAAGTAATATGTTTTTAGTCCCTCGTCACGGATTAAAAACACATAATTTTTGGATTTTTTTGGGGACTAAAAACGAGTAAAATTTTTATAAGGACTAAAATCATTTTTTACCAATTTTATAGGGATCAAAAACTTTTTTAACCCTAATAATTTTTTTTATTTTTTATTTTTTAAAATAAATCGCCCCCACTGAGATAGGGTCCTAGATCCGTCACTGGGTGCATCAACGCCAATTACTAGACGCCAAAGAATGTCTTTTATTTGCATGAAAATTAGGAATCAAGAATGTTTGTTTGAAAGAGGTAGCAAAGAACGTTCAAGATGGTGGAAACAGCTGTATTGAGATATAAGTCTACCAGATGATTTAAGGTTATCGAAACCAAAAGAAAAGATTCATGTGAGAATTTGTGTATTTTATATTTTAAAAAAATAAAATATTTAGTTTTAATTTTGATAAATAGTCGCTGATTTGGGGTTACTTAACTTGTGCAAGGTTGCACCTGATAGAAAAACCCTTAAAGGTAATGCACCCTTATTATTGTACTAATTAGATTTCCAGTAAATATATAAATATATATATATAGTTATCTTTTTATATTTCTTAACCAATGTTTTCATTGCACTAATTGGATCGACTCATAAAAAATTAAAAACTCTGGCAAGAAAATAAAGAGATGTCATAGTTGAATAAAATTAATAAATTTAATAAAGGCATATATATATATATACTCATGAAAATTTCTCTCCCATATTGTTAGGTTTGGCTGAAGAGAATTGGTAGCCTAAATTTAAACTTTAATAATACAATTTTAATTTATCTAATAAAATTAGTATAGTAATTTTGCACGGTTACAAAACACAAGCTATATGTATAAAATTTGTTCGAGCTTTAAGATGCTTTATAAAGCTTAAAATATCACAAATAGCGTAATATATTTAATTATATTTATAATAATTGATTTATATAAAAAAACTATTAAATTAATAATATATATTTTTAACAATTTTTAATAAATATGTTTTAAAAAAATAATAGAATTTTTTTTTTTTAAATATATATATATATATAATACATTAAATAAAAAATATAATTTATAAATAAAATATAATTTACGAGTTATTTATAATAGTACTAGTACGATCTCCTGCCCTCCCATAACTCATTTATAGGCCATACTAGCGAGTGTCACTGGGAGAACTCATTAAGAAAACAAGAAAATCAAGTTTTTATTGAAAAATTGTCTATTCCATCTTTTTAAATGTTAAATACATCAATTCTTCGTAAAAAAAAAAAATTAAATTTTTTAAAGAGTGTCCTAAAGATACTCGTTAACACTCTCCGTCGGTTGTTAGGTTATCTCCTCTCCCCTCACACATGATTCCCGCGTAAATGTGCGGGCACGAATATTTTTGCCGCATCTAAAAACTTCTAAACGTGAGTGGTGAGTCTACGAAAAAAGAAAGTTAAAGTAAAGTTAGTGGGAATCTAATTGTACGTTTACTGAAAAAAGATGGACGATTATTGCTGCTTTTCCAAACCCCTTTGCCATTCTTTTCCTCTCATCTTCAAAGTACCAATTCACGTGCAAGATATGGTTGTGCGGTTTTCATCGGAGCCAAGCCAGCATCCAAAGCTGTCTTGCACAGCCAAACGACAACCTATGACATTTTATGAATAGAGGAGACTATTGAATTTGAAGTTACTTATTCACAAATTTTTTTTTTTTTTATAGAACTTATTCACACTTATTGTTAATCAATCACAATTTAGTAAAGAGTTATGATATTTCGACACAAAATTATTGACCAACACCTTATGTATATGCTTTTCCATACTTGTTTATTGTTTTTTCTATCTCTTCATGTATTTTATCATTCTAAAACATTATTCAAACATATGGTGTCGGTCACTTCAGATATCAAAAATCATTTATGTTTCATAAAATAATTTTTTTAAATAGTAATTAATTAATTAATACTAGTTAGTATAAACATGTCATCTGGTGTGTTAGTGCCCGATTGACTTAGCATTTTAGCTATTATCCACCGCACTGTAAATATCGTTTGGTTTTTCATGTTTCAGCTATTTTTTCTTCAAAAAGTTGTTTCGCAGATAATCTAATATATTTGGTATCTAGCTTATATTTTTAAAAAAAGTTTTTTTGAAGAAAAAAAAAACCCGTTTTTTCTCCATCTAAAAATAAGGACAGTTTTTTTGGGGAAAAAACCTTTTCTCTCACTCCCACATACAATGCCCTTTCTCTCCCTCTTCTCTTTTGCTTATCATTAACGTAAACAAATAACTTCATACTTTTTTTCGTAATTTACTATGCAAATTAATTTTTTTTACATCATCCAAACGAAATATATTATCTTAAAATTGTTTTTTAGCAAATATACTCAAACAAAAATAAATTTTGGTCATAATCAATTTTTATATTAATCGATTATGCATATAATCGATTATCAACATAATCTATTTTTTACAGCTTTCTCGAACACACTCTTAGCTGGCCTTGTAACGCGCATTTAGAACAATTAAAAACATAGGGGGGCTTAATAGTTTGGCAAATACTAACCAGTAGCCTAAGGGCATTGGTTAAAGAAACAAGGATATAAATTATGTATTGGAAATTGATGTATTCAAATTTTTAAAGTTTAAAAGTTACAATTCTCTATGCAAAATTTCTTTTGTTTTTTTTTATTTCTTAACCAATGCTCTTAGGGTACTGGTTAGCATGACCCTAATAGCTTTAGTGTATCACATACCCTCTATCAATATCTTTGGGTGAAGTGGGGCGGGCTTTTAATCACCAACAGAGAAGCTCTTTGGGTGAAAATGGAGCGTTCCAAGAAAAATTGTGGAAACCTTCTCATCCCAGTCATCATAAGCGGATCAAAAGCTTCTCACATCTGGAGAGGCATTGTTAGTGCATGGAACTTGGTGGATCAGAATATCTCGTAGGTAGTTAGAGATGGGCATAGTGTCAGATTTTGGCAAGATGCTTGGGTTCCAGGCATAGGTCCTTTATGTGAACAAGCCTCTTCTCTGCCAGAGCATTATTGGAATTTCACAGTTTCTGCTTTTGCCTCTGATAATGGGTGGAGATGGGATGAAATCCAAGCCTTTCTCCCAAACCAAATTTGTCATAAGATTGCAAGCACAAGGCCTCCTGTTGCGGGTTTTGAAGACTTCCCAGTTTGGATCACTCCTCAGATGGCATCTTCACTATCAAATCGACTTATCAATACTTGTATAAGGATATTGCTATTCAAAATCCATGATTCCCTTTTGACAAAATCTGGAAATGCAAAGGTCCTCCTAGGATGCAATCTCTGCTCTGGAAGCTTGCACATGGAAGGATCTTGACAAATGAAGAAAGATACCGCAGAAATATCTCTGGAGATTCTTTGTGTCCCAGATGTAAAGCATATCCCGAAACCCTTTCTCAGGTTTTTCGTTACTAATGATAACTTTACTAATGATAATTGGAGATAACTGGAGTGTTTTCTTCAGTATTGGGTTTGATCAATGGCTGAAGAATAATTTGTTTTCAAGGGACTTCGGAAACGGGCAGCAGGATTGGCCGCTTCTTTTCGGAATCATCCTTAATTCTTTGGGGCAAAGTCGCAATCAGTTGGTGTTCACTGGAACTCGTTCTAGTGTTGATGATATGATACGGTTGGTCATAAAGCAGTTTGAGTTTACACAAAATGAGAGCTTGAGTTCTGGTGATCCTTGTGCTTCGATTTGCACACATCATGTGCTTATAAAGTGGGTTCCTCCACCGCAAAATGTTTTCAAATTAAACATAGATGGGCCGCATAACCAAGCAACTCGCCTCTCTGCTTGTGGTGGCTTAATCAGGAATTCCAATGGCCAGTTTATTGCTGGATTCTACTGCTACTTGGGAATTTCAACTTCTGTGGTTGCAAAACCTTGGTGGCTGGTGAATGGCCTCAAATTGGCGCGAAACCTTCATCTCCAGAAGATAATTGCTGAGCTAGATTGTGAAGTTGTGGTTAACATGATTCAGTCAAAGCGAAATCATTGTCTTTATCTAACTCCCCTTCTTGAAGAGGCAGTTTGAATGATTAAAGATGGTAGCTGGGAGATTTGGATGCAGCATACCTATCGTGAAGCTGGTGCTTGAGGAAGATGCTAGGGGCTTTAGCATGGCTAGAAATGTTCCTTAGTTAGTTTTGTTTTCCTTTCCCTTGTACCAAAAGGGAGGGGGGGATTCGTTGGCATGAGTCCGACCCTGGTTGGATTAGAAAACCGGATAAGCAACTTGATCATGAAAAATCGATTAAATCAGCATAAAACATATTAAACGGGCATAAAAAAAAAAAAAAGTTTGCAGCACACCCAATTTATTGATAAAAAAGAAAATTAAAAGAAAACAAAAACATTTTTTGGGGGGGGGGGGTCAACCTGACCCATGAAGCTAAGAAAATCTAAAACTAGGAACACCCATCATATTCCTGACAAAATCCTCATTTAAGAAAGGAGGAACCAACATAAAAACTGGTTAAACCAACGTAAAAAATGGCATGATTGAAAGATAATTAAGCATGAATCAAATTCGACCAGGGCACTTACTTTTGCAGTTTTGCCCCTATGTACTCTAGATTTTTCTACGGAGACAATCTCATACTTTTCTGGGGGAACCATATCTTGCCAATGACTCATGGCATTAGAGAACCCTAGGTTTAGATATCTCAATCTAATAAATTTTGTGATCAGAACCTCCCAAAAATTAAAACCTTGTGCCTGTGCATCAGTATTGCAAACAGAACGCTTGAATTAGATATAACATTCGACCATTCCAATGGCAACGAAAAGTCTATATAGCCGTTGTACTGTTCATTCAAACCATGTTGCCAGATCTAAGAGGTTTAAAAAATGACATTATTTCAACATTCATATTCTTCTTTTTGTAGTAGTTGCAGAGATAGTCTTTCACCGGTGTAATTGCTCCCTTTCACTCAGGTGACACAAGATACAAATGAAACTTCCTATATTTCCCCCCCTCGCTGTCTCTCACGTGATTTATTAATTGTAACATATTAGAGCCATTAGATATAAATATAATCAATGGTTAATATTGAGTGTAAGAGTTGTAAAACTAAAGTGGTGTAATTTGATCCCTCCTTATACATAGTTAGGATCAATTGACACCAAGGTGTCAAATTTCACTTTGACACCAAATTTTAACCATCGATATTAATTTAATCCAACGGCTTAAGTTTATCATATTTATTGAAGAGAGAGAGAATAATTAAAAGCAAATTTAATATGGAAAGACAAAATATGATTTATTTAATGAAAAAGATATATTAAGTATCTTGATTCTCATTAAAATTATAATATTTATTTAATAAATATTTTATATTTTTAATTGAAAATACTTATTATGCTTTGTTTTTTATACAATACATCCACAAAGATAATTAATACGTATTTTATCATATAATTATTTTAATAATACAATATTACAAAGATAATTAAATTAAAAAATATCATGAATAAAATTATAAAAGGTTTATCGGATAAATATTTATATTTTTAAAATTTATTATTTCGTTTTTAATAAAATATAAGAATTTGATAATATTTTATATATTCAATTTGTCAATATTATTTTTATTTAATTAGTTTTGTAATCATTTTTATTAAACTAAGTATTAAATTATTTTTTGAGAATTAACTTATTATATAAAAAAGTAAAAATCCGATATTTATTATATTTATTTCATTAATATATTTAATTAATAGATAAATAATTAATTCAATATATATTTTATATTATTTTAATTTAGTCAAAAATAAAAAAGACTGTAAAGTTATTAAATAAACATTAAATATCGATTAGGAGAATATATGGAATGTTAATTAAATGTTTATATTTTGATAAAACTATAAAACTAAAAATGTTAAAATATAAAATATTTATTACATAAAACTAATTATTAAAAGGATTTGATAAGATTGATTATAGAAAACATAGCATTAATAAGTATTTTTAGATTAAAAATATAAATATTTATTAGATAAATAATATAATCTTAATGAATAATCAAGATACTTAGTATATCTTTTCATTAGATAAATCATATTTTGTCTTTCCATATTAAAGTTGCTTTTAATTATTCCATCTCTTCAATAAATATGATAAACTGAAGCCGTTAGATTAAATTAAGATCGATGGTTAAAATTTGGTGTCAAAGTAAAATTTGATACCTTGGTGCTAATTGATCCTAACTCATATATATATATATATATATATATATAATATATATATATATATATATATATATATATATATATATATATATATATATATATATATCACACAATTGTACTGGTTCTATATTGGACCAATTTTTAAAATATTGGAATGCACGTGGTAGGCAACTAAAAAATCCCTTAAATTTTATGAATAAAAAATAAATAAATGTTCCAACGATTTTGTTCCTCAAAAAGTATACATACTGATAAAAGGAACTTCCTTCTAGAAAAAAGTAATGTCTCCTCTCTCAAACGATATTTTTTGATTTTTTTTTTCTCCCCTCGGCTCTTTAAAAATAATGTTTTCCCTGTAAATTAGAAAATGCAACTCCTCCTGAAATCATTTTTTTTATTTTATAAATTGATGTTTTAACTTTTAACAAGTCCAACTAAAAAAAAACTTAAAAATATCATAAATGTTTTATTTTAAATATTTCTTTTAGAAAAAAATCTAAACAAATGGAGTCCTACCTTTTTTTTATTCACAGGAATTGTCCGGTTTGTACTGTGCACGATGGTAAAGCATTCTCTATATGTCAAAGAAATTCTTCCTGTTTTTTTTGACAAAAAAGAAATTCTTCCTTTGCTGCTTGTGAGATCTAAAAGTCAAGATATGTATTTAAGTTTCGATAAAATTGACTTTTATTTATGTCTTTTGTTCATATAATTATATTTATAAATTGAATTTAATTGGTATATATTGTTAGTATAAAAACTTTTTATATATCAATAAATTATAAATTATCACATCATTCAAAATATTTCATTCTTACTATGACTATTTTAGAAGTTTCATATTATAATTTGTAATTTATTGACAATATAAAAAAATCAAAATTTATCAAAATTAAACTCTGGTGATTTTGGAATTTTCATCACATAATTCTTTTACAGAAATATAAAATCAAATTAGTTGTGATCAGGTCAAAATTGAATATTATTATAATTATATATCTGCCATTATCTTACCTCACTTTAAATGTGCATTATGCTAGTGGTAGTGGATAGTATAAACTATAAATAAAGATTCAGGAGGTCGCAAAAAGGAAGCACAATCGAATAAAGACAAGGAAAACAGGGTGGTTTTTTTTGTACATGTATGATTTTTTAACATCTCCATGTGGACACCATATGCACACCGTATGGAGAGTGTGTTTTTAGGTGTTGTGTGTTGATTTTGGAGAGAATAATATTTGGTGCTAATTTTGAGTGTACAAATATCATTACTGTTTTTGATAGGTAGGCGAAAACAAACCAAAAAGAAAGGAAAACAGTGTGGTTTATAAAAAGCAAATGATTCTCTCAAAAAAAAAAATTTGATGTTAATAATTACTCCCTCTAGACTCAATTATAAAAAAAAATACCTATATTTTTTGGACTAAAAAATAAGCAAAATCCAACCAACTTAACTCTATTTAATGTAAGTATTCCAAAAATCAAGAAAATTAACCAATCAAACCAATTTTCCCTTTACTTTTCCAAGAGCATTGCATATTCTCGAGACAATTAAAAGGTAGTTTAGTAATTATAATTTTTTTTTTTACATAAATAAAGACAATTAAACTAAGTTAACTAACTTCTTTAATAAGTATGAAATTAGTTATTTTTTCTTATAATTGAGCTCGGAAGTAGTAATAATTATCATTTCACCGTATTTTTTTCAAACACCATTTTTCACATATTTCCCCACATCATCCTTTCATATCACTACATTTTCCCACATCACCCTAGAGTTTTCAATAGCAACGGCTTTAAATAGTTATTCCCTATGTGGCTTCCTTCAAACAATCCACAGTCCACAGTCCACACTCTTGTAATTGCCCATTTTGATTTGTGTTTCTTAATTTAGAGATTGTAATTTTAGATACTAGAAAAATTAGTGTAGGTGATAAATTCATTTAAGGTCCCCTATATATTAGCTTCCAGCAGGGCCGACCATTCGGTACAGATTACTCACCAACGAGGTCCTCACATCGGCAGTGAGATTTGAACTCACAACCTTGTGGGTTATGAGTCAAATCTTTACCATCTGGACCAACCTTCGTTGGCATCTTTTATTTGTATTTGTTTTATTATGTATAAATGTGGTTGCATGTACACACAATAAATATTTATATCAACCATAATAATTTTTGCTTTAGTAATATAAAAAATTACAATGAAAATAAATTTCAAATATGATATTATTTTCATAAAAATATATTTATTAATTTTGAAAAAGCTTCTATCAAAATTCGCTTTAGGCTTCATGCCCTCGGCATATATTGGACCAGCACCGGCTTTCCAAGAGCCGATGTGGTGATTTACGAGATCTTACACTTTTGTATGGTAAGGACTAAGGAGCGTTATTAATAGGGACAATCTCACGCCATTAAGTTTACACGTTACCTGTTAAGCTTATGTGCTTAACATGCAGTAACCGCATGCCTTGATGCCATCGCATTTCAGGTACAATAATATTATGTTGAATGTTGATGCCTTGTGCTGTGGAATATTCTGCAAACCTGTTTTGCCCTTAAAGCTTTTGTTAAAGAAGTGGCTTCTTATTCCCAAGCTACCAAGTTTTTTCTTGGTGAATGGTGGTGGCTTTTTACTTTTCTTTTTGTGCTACAAACAAACGACAAGAGAATATTGTGCTATGCTTCTTTTAACAAAGTAATCGCAAAAAAAAAAAAAAAAAAAAAAGGTAATCGCAAAGTATTAAGTTTTAGAAAATTAAGTAAAGTTGTGCATAAAGGTTATTTAATTATCAATTATTTATATATTATCACACTATTGTTACCAAAAAAAAATTTGTTATCACACTATTAAAAAAAATATACTTTTATAATATCTTTAAAATCATACAAGTAGTGATGTACAATTGGTTAATTTGCTTCTAAAGGGCAAACTCAGACCCAATTTTGTAAGCGGAGAATGGAGATTCCATGTAGACATGGTCACATGGCGCAGGTATTATTGGACGGGATTATCTTTTTAGATTCTAAACTTAGTGTATCCCAATATTGTCAACAAATGACTAATTATCGTTTGTGGGGCTTGTTTTTGGTGGCCAATCATTATTTTAATACCGTCAGGAATCGAACACAAGAGCAAACCGAGTCGATCCCTAGAATATCCCAGAACAGACCTTACAACCACTGATCAAGAGGCTTGGTTTTATTATACGGGATTATGAGACAGCTCCGAAGGTCTTTCCAAGCAAGAAATCATTACGAAAGATTCATTATTCAAGGAAGTTGGATCCTACGTAATTAAGCAAAAAATTATTCCCAATTATGGGTAGTTTGTCTTCGGCTTTGGCATATACTCCCTCCGGTCCACAATGTAAGCAAAAATTTCCAAATTTTTTTGGTCCAAAATATAAGCAAATTTTAACTACTTTCTTCTCATTTAATGAAGTTATTCTCAAAATACCCTTCATTTAATACAAATTTTGTTTTTCAATGACTCTTTTTATTCTCAATAACACAAACTTAATAAATAAGAGGAATGATAATTTAGGTAACAAACTTAATTTTTTATTCCCAATGACTCTTTTAAATGAGATCAACTAACTATCTTAATATGTGTGTCCCATTTAATTTTTGCTTACAATAGAGACCGGAGGGAGTATATCGTCACCCGTCGTTCTTCTAATGATTGGTTTGACCCAAATCTTATTAAAAATTGGGTTTTTCTACACAGATTAAGGTATATTTATTACCCACTTTTGTATGGTAAACTTTGTCACCTGTTAATTGTGAATTTTTGAAAAAAGGAAAAAAATCTCTTTCTTATTTATTTATTCTTAACTCTCTCTTCCAACCAATAACCTTTATGGTAAATTCTCTTTCCGATCCTATTAATTATGAATATTTAAAAAGAAAAAAAAATATCCCTTTGACTCTTCTCTAGGGGTGGGAATAGGCCGGGCCGCCGGACAGGGGCTTACGGCCTGGCCTGTTTAGCAAAAAGGCCAGGTTTAGACTTTTAAAAAGCTTTTTTAATTAAAAAGTCAGGTCCATGCCTATTGAGAAGCCTTTCTGACCTGTTAGGCCGGCCTGTTTATATATATATATAGGATTTAATTGTAGATACACAGATAGTGTAAAGTATTTTTACACTGTCAACCAATTAGAAATTGACACATCATTACAAATCTTTGATCCTAATCATCTTAAAAGTCACCAATTTCGTGATTTCTGAATTTCTGATTGGTTGTCAGCGTAAAAATCTTTACACTGACAATGTATAAAAATTAAACTCATATATATATATATATATTAGTATTTATATATTTATATATATTAAGAATATTAATATTAAAATAAAATTATTTTTACAATTTAACTATTTGTAAAAGCCTATTTAAAGCTAGAGACCTATTAGCCTATTTAGAGATAGGCCATACGACCTATTTGAAGTCTTTAATATGAAGTAGGCTTTTAAAAAGGCTAACAGGCCAGGCCAGGCTTTTAAAAAGGTCAGGCCAGACTCAAAATAAAGCCTTTAATAGGTAACAGGACAGGCTTTAGGCTTTAAAATTTTTAAATAGGCCAGGCCTATTTAAGCAAAGCCTGGCCTGGCCTATTCTCACCAGTGACGGACCCATGTATATCACTTTGAGGGCAACTGCCCCCATCAAGTAAATTTTTTTAATTAAATCTTGGGTAATTTTTTTCTATTGACCCCACGAAAAAATATATATTGCCCCCATTATCCTACAATCTTACTCTAAATAACACTAAAAAAAAGGTTGCTCTCATTGTTATGCAACCTTACTTTACGTAACACTTTATTTTTTCAGTACAATTTGGTCACATACACAGAGAAATCGTTTTGATAGTGTTAAAAATGAAAAAATATACAACAATCTCAAAGTATGAAAATACGTAGAGAGCAATTATAATTTATTGAAGTTGAGGTGTCTTCAATTTTATGGCTATATAATGGTATAATTTTTGTAATATCCAATTTCTGACTTAATGGTAATGATATCATTATTTTATTGCTTACGTATTTATAAATCTTTTTTATAATTTTTTTTTATAATATATAATTTTACCCCACTAATCAAAATTTCTGGGTTCGTCCCTAATTCCCACCCCTACTCTTCTCTTCTATCTCTCACACTACGTTCATCTTCCTCACGTTTTCTTTCCGTGTTCATCTTCTTCTTCCTCTGTTTACCGCCGCGCACCGCCAACCATGCAGATCTCCGACCAGATCGTGAACCACCGCCGAACCACCACGCTCACGCTAGCTCGGACCAGAAGCCGCCGTCCCCACTCTGTTCAGGTGTCCTACGGCATTTAGATAGATTCAATCACCACATCAGACGGCGAGCTCCATCCATAACGCACTCGTATGTCGTTCACCTTGAACAAACGCCGCCGTCGCGGTTCACCAGAAGAGGGTAATAAATACACCTTAAATAGGAGAGAAAGTTTAGCATACAAAAGTGGGTAATAAATACACCTTAATCTGTGCAATTGCACATGTTAGAAAAACTCTTAAAAATTTACATCGATTGTTTTTTATTTATATTAATAAATACGTGAAGATTTAAAAGAAAGAGTTTAATATTAATTTTTATCAATATAATTTTTTTATATAATAATTATATATTATTACATGTGTAACTTTTAATAATTGTTATGAAAGCTATAATTTTATAAGATAACAGTATATTATTAAATATGTTAAAAAATTTAACTTTATAAAACTATATCAAAACCTTAGATATTGCCTAAAAAAAAAAAAACCTTAGATGATTTTATATTAAATTTAAACATTGTTGCCTAAAAAATGTGTAAAATTATATGAAAGAATACGTTGAAAATTTTGAAAGACATATAAGCAATTTGTAAAATTTTTAAAGGATATTATTATGTAAATAAAAGTATGCGACGCTCCACGTGTAGGGCATCGGTTGGTCCTGCAGCCAATTTTAAGCTGTTATTGCATGTCACAATCAGTTTCCCTTTTTTATTGTATAGATAATATATAATATAATCTCTTTCTTTTTTTTTTATAACAAATAATATAATCTCTTTCAAACTTTATCTTTTGCTTTTGTAACGAAAAAAACTTTATCTTTTGCTTTATTCATATATATAGTCCCCACCCCATCTTCATTCTTCAGTCATCGTCAATGTAGATGACGCTGCCAATGCAATGCAGGAACAAGATCGGGAGGAGTCCAGTTAGACCGATTCAGAAGGGGGCGACATGGCCTTGTCCCCCTCTCCTGTATTTTGGTTTTTTTTTTTAAGCTATACTAGTAAATAGTCTAACTCTAATTTACTAAAAGATAAAAAATGAAGTTAAAAGAATTAAGGGTCTTGCTATGGTACTTGGCCTAATTTAACTCCATTGGTACAGTTTTTCAAATAGACCAATGGTGACAAGTTATCATTTAATGATGTTATTTATTGTCCAGCTTATCATTTAATGATGTCATTTATTGTCCTGCTTATCAATTTTCATGTTTTACCTTCTTGTCCTTTTGTAATTATTTTGTTACCATGGTAAATTAAACAATAAAATTAATCTTTTAATTTAATGTTAGACTCAAAAGACATATCTACCCCTTTATCCCTTCCACCACTTAGTCCCTTACACCACTTTAATCTACATAACATTATCTATAACTTTACTATTGCTCATCCAAGAAAACACTGTAGATTCACTTGGCAAGCTATGGATTTTTTTTGTTATTAATTTATTATTTACATTTCAAAATTTATGTATTGTATAATTTTACAGAAATGCTAAATGAACACACACATCGACACTAGACATCATATACAATACCACTAAAAACCAAAATAGACATAAAGACGAAAACAGTAAAATAAAATAGAATAATGAGTTTATTAGAGGAAATAAAAAATTCATTTTGAAAGAATGGAAAAGATTTTAGAAATAACTAATAAAAATATTTTCCAACTTATAGAAAAACACTAATAAAATTGCAAATTACAACATATAATAGAATACAAAAAGGACAAAATGAAAATAAATAATATTAGAGAAACATTAAATAATATAACAAAAGGCAAAGAAACAGATAAAAATAAAGATATTGAAAAGAATAAAAAGAGTTTTCGAACAATTAGAAAATCTTTTAAAAGAAGAAGAAAATAATAGATGTGTAACAAGAAAAGATCTAGAAGACGTTTTAGAATTAAAAGATTTAGAAAGCAAAAATAATAGTAAAACAAGAAACTGAGTAATGAACCCGAACCATTAATACCTACACCTGTGTCTGCATGGAAAGGTTAAAAGATGAATATATGGAAACAATAAAGAAATCGAATGATTTAGAAGAAATTCAACAATTACTAGAACAACTGAAAATAGTTTGAGGAAGAAAGTAATCAAATACATAAGATAGAACATATTGAACAAATAGAGATAAATAAAGAAAGAGAAAATGAAGAAATAGTATTAAATTATAGCTCTTCTTCAGAATCTGAAGAAAAACCATACAAGAAATGGAAAAAGATGAATATAGTGGTAAAAGAAAGTGGGGAAAGAATATAGATATACACCCAATAGAGCTTTAGGATAAGTACGAAGAAGAAACTATGTATAATAAAGGATATGCAAGAAAAAATAATAAATAGACAAAAATGCAAGAAGAATTTAAACCACGATACGATAGCACTAATATTGGGAAATATACTAAATCTTGATTGTGTAAGAAATAAAGAAGAAATACTTTTAAAATGGACTAATGAAATGATATTAATAGTTGTAACTGATGATAAACTTAAAAAACTAAACTTTTTAGAAACCAAGAATTTTATAAACATTTAAAACAATGGGAAATGTACAAAGTTTTTAGTAGGAATTAAAGATGAGGATTGGAATCGTTATGGTAGAATGGTAAATAACCAAATGGACTATCTTAAATTAATTATGACTTTAATTCACCAAGAATTTTTAGGAATATAATATAATGGAGCAAAGAGAGAAAGTAAATAAAACGTTAATTAAAAAATGCTAAGTCACATTTAAATAAAATGCAAATTTGTGATATGTGCCAAATAGAAAGCTTTATTTGTGAATATCAAAAAATACTATTATCAATTAACTGAAGAATCTAAGGAAATATATAAAAAAAAATTATAGATAAATTACCATACCCACTCAACTCAAAAATAAATAGACTATGGGAATCAAGACCTGAAGAAACAGCAGATACTTTAGGAGGAGTTATTCAACTCTTTATATCAAGAATTAAGGGAACAATGTCTGGCTAGAGGAACAATAAGACAACTAAATAGAGGAAGTACTGTTATTTGTTGCAACATCCCAAAGATTGAAAAACCAGGAAAATATGGTTGTGATAAAAGAATGAAAAGGAAAGGAAAGTACTATAGGAAACCAAAATTAAGGAAGACTTATCCAAGAAAGAAAACCTATTATAAAAATAATAAACAGAAATATTTTAGAAGAAAGAAATCAACACCAAGAAAATATTGCCCAAAAGGTAAAAAGAAATGTGTATGCTGGGATATGTAATGTTGAAGGACATTATGCAAATGAATGCCCTCAAATGAAAAGAAAAAGATTTTAAAGAAAAATCAAAGGTAATAAAACAAGTATTTAAAAATGTATGAATTTGAACCCTTGGAAGAAGAATTAAGTGATACTTGAAATGAGTATATATGAGTTTTGAAGAAGATGAAACTATCTTCAGAAGAAACAGAATCCGAATAAATACTTATATAAAAAATATTGGTAGAAAAAAGTAATAAAGAAACAGAAGCTTATATTGATACTGGAGCAAGTCTTTTGCCTTGCAACAGAAGCACTATTTGATAAATGGGAAAAACTAGAAAAACCAATAAAAATACAAATAGCAGATGGGTCAATACATCCAATTATATTGGGTAGTGACTAGAATTACTTTAACTATACAAGAAAGAATATTTATTGTACCAAGAATATACAAACAAGAAAACAGGACTAGATGTAATTATCGGAAATAATTTCCAAAGGCTTTACGCACCGTTTTGCCAATACTTGGAATATATAACCTTAAAAACACCATATATTTACCAAAAACAACATCGAGAAATTATTAAAATCCCAATTACTCATTTTTCAGCCTATAAATACTCTCAATTATCAGAGTCTCGCAAGCTGAACCGTGGTGAGATTATTAGTGAAATATGTACAAAAATTCGCTATGTACTTAGCAATTTAGAACCAAATAGAATAATTCCAGCTCATATAGAAGAACTCTTAGACAAAGTATGTAGTGAAAATCTCTTAGATCCAAGAATAAATAATAAAACTACAGAATTAATTGAATTAAAGCTAAAAGACCCAACAAAAGAAGTAAAATATAAACCAATAATCTATACAAAACAAGATAGAGATGAGTTTGCAAAAGATATTGAAGAAATGTGCAAAAAAAGGATTAATTAGACCATCGAAAAGTAAGCACTCAGCGCCAGCTTTTTATGTAGAAAATCATAATGAAATAAAAAGAGGTAAAAGAAGAATGGTAATTAATTACAAACAAATAAATGATGCCATGGAATGAGATGCTTATTTCCTCCCAATAAATGATTTAATTATTGAAAGAATTAGAAATATGAATTGGTTCAGTACCTTTGACTGTAAATCAGGATTTTACCAAATTAGATTAAACTGAGGAATCAAAAACATTAACAGCATTTAGTTGTCCTCAAGGACAATATGAATGGAATGTACTTCCAGTGGGAATGAAGCAATCGCCTGGAATCTTCCAACGAAGAATGAATTCGATACTCAAGGAATTCAAGGACTTTTGTCTTATATATATTGATGATATATTAGTTTTTACAAATAAGGATTTAAATGATCATTTCAATAAGATAGAATTAGTTCTTAATAAATGTCTTGATCATTGAGTAGTCTTAAGTAAAAAGAAGGTTGTATTAGCTCAGAATAAAATTAATTACTTAGGATTAGAAATTGAAAAAGGAAAAAATAATAATGCAGAAACATGTATTAGAAAAACTTCAGAATTTTCCAATGAAGTTAAAAGATAAAAAGGATTTGCAAAGATTTCTTGGATTACTAACATATATTTCAAATGAATGTTTTCTAAAGAATCTTGCAGCAGAAAGGAAAATACTTCAGCAAAAGCTAAAGAAAGATGCCCTCTGGTCATGGACTGAGGAAGATGATAAACTGATTATTAAATTAAAAGACTTATGCCGGGAACTTCCTGAGCTATATCATCCATCGGATGATGATATAATTATTATTGAGACCGATGCCTCAAATGACTGTTGGGGAGGTGTTATGAAAGCAAAACCCCTGGATGTAAAAATGAATTATTGTGCCGATATATGTCTGGAACTTTTTTTCAGACAGTGAAATTAATTATCCTACTCATGAAAAAGAAACACTGGCTCTAATCAGAATGTTGGAAAAAACATCGGATTTATATACTAGATAAAGAATTTATTGTCTGAACGGACTTGACTTATGTTGCAGGTTTCAAAAATATAAATCATAAAGGAACCTACAAATAGGGACGATTGATTAGATGACAAATGAAACTTGCCGAATATAATTATTCAATCTCTCACATAAAAGGAGATAAAAATATTCTTGCAGATATATTATCACGAGAATGGAGCAACAGACAGCAGAATCACTGAAGAAGCAGCTACAACTGCAAAAGGCATTGGAGAAGCAGAAGCTGAAAGAACTGGAACTGATCAAAGTAAATATTGAAGTATTAGAACTTCAATTACAAGCCAAAGGAGAATCTTCAACAGAAGACCCCCTGAAAGAAATCAAACAAAAGATACAAGAAAACACCAAAGACAAATGCTATGCTGTTTTCAATGGACCGTTCCCAGGTATTTATGATGACTGGAGCAAAGCAGCCCCTCACTGCATTGGACTCTCTGGAGTTCACCAGCAATCATATAAAACCCAGGAAGAAGCGGAAAAAGCACTAAAGAACTATCAAAACAAGGGAAAATGCATATATCTTGGCCCAAGAACTTCTGACCCAAGAACTTTTTCAGAAACTGTAAAGAAACCAGCAGAACCAAGAACAACAATAAAGGTACTTGGAAGACTCCCTTCCTCCATTGATGATTATCCCAATTACTTCCAGGAAAGATCATGAACTTCAAGTTCAATTTTCCAAAGACAAATTTATTGAAAATATTCTCAGACTAACTAATTGGTCCGAGAAGGAAAAGCTTAATTGTTTTTACATGGTGAATCGAAATATATTTGGAGTAAAAGCCATAATTACTCCAGGTGCATCATCGATATTGGCATTTAATATGTTCCAATTTGGACTTATTGAGTGTCTCTATTTGAACAAAGACTTAGAAGAGATTAGTCTGTTTCCATATAGTCTAAAGGAAGCTGTCCAGAATTACAAGAACAATGTCGTAAAAGAAAGGACTATTTTCTAAAAGTTTTACTCAGCTTATCCTGATTTCATTACTAATCAGCCAGCAAAGCACTTGGTCTTTATTGGAATAAGCAATAACAGCTTTTCCATGGGAGATGAACCGACTAAAGAAAAACTTCAATGAAGAACAAATTACTGCAATACTAGCTAATCAACTGGCAAGTATTTTCACTCAATATCAAATTATTGGAAAAGATTCCTGCATCAAAGCACTATACAAGGGACCACACATTTTGCTCCTTAGCAAAATAGGTGGTAGAATAATTAAAGAAAGAGACTTGGCACTATTGACAAACTTTGAACTGCCCTTCTATACACTCCAAGGACCAGCCATGAACTACCGTCCAAATGTACTGGATCAACTTTGTTCAATGATTAGACAAAATGGGAATCACGCATGTGAACAATGCGTAGAAAAGAAGGACTGTCGGCAAATGGACAATGACTCAGACGAAGCCATAATTGAAGAATGACGTAAGTGCATACGTCATATGTGAATTATTGAAGTCTGAGTGATAGACTAGAATAATGTAAGGACTATTTTGTAAAATAAACCTAGTTCCCCTTGTGTATAAATAAGACCTCTTATGCTGAGGTAAATCAGAGCGAGTTCATTTTAGTTTTTAAACCTCTCATTTGATAAGTTCTCTTGTGCTAGCCTCTGTAGAGAGTGTTAGTCAGATCCTTGAGAGTGGATCTATGGTTCTATGTACTTACTCTACTTACTATCAATAAAGATTGTTACTTCTTTACTAAAATCTCCAAATATTCTATTCCATACTTCACTTAAATCTTGACTAAGCGGAAGCTGCAGTGGACAGAAGAAATCCAGATTGATCAAAGAAACCCAATCAAGTATGACTAAGCAACCCTTCTTAGTTATATTGATTTCAAAAATTAGTAATGTCTGAAATAGAAATAGAAAAAACCGATAATACTAATGTAGAACACTTACAACTTACTGAAGAAAATGGAAATTTTGAAGGAAGTATTTTAATAGATCCAAAATTATTTCAAAAAATACAGAAAGAAGACTTAGATCTAGCAAAAGATACAAACATGAAGAAATTAGGAGGAATAATGAAAAGATTTAACCAGAAAGAAAATATTATATATTATGGAAAGATAGTTAACGAATCACCAATAGATATATCAGAAACACAAGGGAAACACTTGTATCCAACTACTAAATAAAAGAAAATTAGTAGAACTAAAAAGAAACTTAAAAAAAGAAGCACATAGAAAAAAGATAGGATATATTCATATAGGAGCCATACAAGTTTTAATTAAGGCTACTTTTCAAGAAGGAATAAATTCACCTATAGAACTAGTATTAAAAGATGATAGAATAATGGATTTAAAAGACAAAATTTTAGGAGTCATTGAAGTAAATCTAGCTTATGTTAAGCTAAAGTTTGAGATTCACCCAAATATTGGTATACCATTAGATACCCTGAGACTAGACCAATCTATAACCTTGGAACATAGATTTTTAAGAAGCAATTTAATGAGACCAGGAGATAAAATCTTCTCAATAACCTACTGTGTTAACTATGCATTAACAAATTCACATCATAGCATTACTTTTAGAAATAATGATAGAATCGATATATCAAGACTTTTTTGAAGACATAGGAAAGATTTACTATCCTAAACGAAATGAAATAACCGAATTAGGAATATCTATAAATAATCCAAAATCATTGAGTTTTAGACAAATCCCAAAATCGATTACTTTTCCTGAACCAGAAAAGATTAATGAAGATGAAAATTATACTAAATTATCAAACCAAGTAAGAGATCTAGCTCAATATATGAGAAATAGAATATGAATAAAAGAGAAGAATTAGATAAAATACTTGAAAAATTTTATACTACGATAGACAAGAGCAAAAGGGATATTAAAAATTTCCTACAAATATATGACTATTATATTAAAAGAGACCCAGAAAATAGAAGGAGAGAATTGTTAGACAAATATATTATAAACAAAGAAAAAGAATTAATTGACCTAGAAAATAAAAGAAAAAAAATATAGAAAACCAATTGAAATAGAGATAGAGAAATTAAAAGGCATAATAGAGAAATTAAAAGGAATAGGATCTTCAAAAACTACATCCAATTGTTTCAGGATAAAAGTACCACCTTTTGAAGATAGTGACAACGAACAATAGAATGGAAATATATTCAGAATTTAATGAACAAGCAGGAATTGAAATAATTAATGTACAAATGATGAACTTACCCAGTGATTGTAAACAATTAGTAATTGGAAAAAAATAAAAGAACAAGTTTAGACAGGGAAAACTATTATTTAACTCATATATCCTTAGATATAGAATGGAATTATATGGAAGAAATAGGACTGACCTTTGAATATGAATTACCAAAAGAATATGAAGACTTTGACTGGCCAGATGATTAAATGGAAAAAGAGATACTAAGTATACTAACTATGACTTTACCAAAAGACTGTAAACAAGTGATAATTAATAAATTAAAATATCAATACTGGCAAGAAAACTTATATTTATATCAAAATGTCAAAGAGTACAACTAGCATATAATGAAGAAGAACGAGAACAAATACTAAGAGAACTTTATGAAATAGATTTATACATGGAAAATTTATTATGAAATATGTTCCTAACCACTCGAAATAATAATTAGAAATGAAAAATATTAGGAAAAATATTATTATTAGGGTGGTACCATTTTGATATCAGAGCTAAGTACTAGATAGATAATAAAAGTAAAATGAAAAGATTACACGAATTAAAACAACAATTAGTCATGTTAAGGAATTATTTAAAATCATTAAAGGAATTTGGTGATAGACATGAAGATATCATAAAAAACGTAGAATCAATGATAGAAATAATAAAGTTTAAAATTGAAAGATTTCTAGATTAATATGGATTCTCAAAATATAGAAAAATTTGTTTATAGACTAAGCATGTTAGATTTATCTGAACAAAATAATCTAAAAGAATTAATACAAGAACTAAAGGATGCTACATCAAATGCATGTAATAGACATATGGAATATCATTGCGAATATTGTGATTGTAGGGAATATGATAGACAAATAGATTTAATAAAAATAATAATAACAAAATCAGAGACATGGATAGAAGAATAAGAATAAACAATAAATACTGATGTATAGAGACAATATAAATACGAGGTGTCCGACACTAGAAATGTGTTCAAATAGCATAACTCATAATTTTAACATCTGTTCAGATGTTACGGGATAGGAAGGGGGTTTATAGGGGTGGGGTGGGGTGTTACATGGGATGGAGAAAGGGTAACTGAGGAGGGGGAAGGGGAAGGGGAGGGGTAAGGCTGAAGGGGTTACGAAGGAGGGGGAGTTGGTAAAGGGATGGAAAATAAAAATAATTTTTATTAATATTCATTATAAATGAAATTATTTTTATAATATATTTAAGTATTAAATATATAAAATAAAAATAATATATTTCTTTTTTTGACAAAAATATATAAACTAAAAATAATATATTTCTTTTTTTAATTAGGGGTACTTATGTTATTTTACATATTCATCATCATCTTTTTTAAAGTTTCTCTCAACTTCTTCCTTTCTCACCATCTTCAATCAACATATTTTTGTACTTTGCACTCTTTTAAATTTTTGTATAAGTTGTGATTGTTAAATACCTATAATTTTAATGTTAAATACCTAGAATTTTAATTTAGTGCTAGTTTAATAATTGTAAATTTTATATTAATATTAGTTTTTTTGAATATTAGTTTAGTGAATATTTATATTAATATAGATATATATTACTATTTGGGTAAATTACTATTCGTCCCATCATCGGTTGACCTTATTGTTTGCCACTCTATAAGTGTCACTCGACACCTACCCTATCTCACTTTTTCCCATCATTAGGTTTGTGCAAGTTGACTCATAACGGCCTGCCTAAGTTATTGGGCCTGTTTAGTCATAATGGCCTACTTAAGTCGTATTGGGCTAGTTGAGTCAAATATGGCCAAAACAAGCCATGTTGGGCCAGTTGAGTCATAATTTGCCAGGTAAGCCATATTGGGTCAGTTGAGTCATAGTGGTCTACCTAGGTCATATTGGGCTAGTTTGAGTCATATTGGCCTACCTAAGTCATATTGGGCCAGTTTGAATCATATTGGCCAACCTAGGTCATATCAGGCCGATGGAGTCATATTGCCATACCTAAATCATAATGGGTCAGTTGAGTCATCATATTTTAATAGCAGTTTCGATATATATTATAATAACAGTTTTGGTATCATGTATACTAGAACTGCTATTATAATATGACCCAACTGACCCATTTTGATTTAGGTAGGACATATGACTCAACTGACCCATTATGACCTAGGTTGGCCAATATGGCTCGACTGGCCTAATATGACTTAATAAGCCAATATGACTCAACTAACCCACTATGGCTTACCTGGTCCATTATGACACAATTGGCCTAATATGACTCAACTGGCCCAGTATGGTTTACTTGGCCAATTGTGGCCCAACTAGCCCAATACGACTCAACTGGCCCAGTATGGCTTACTTGGCCAAATTTGGCCCAACCGGTCCAATACGACTTAGGTTGGCCATTCACCATTATGACTCAACAGGCCCAGTATGACTTATGTAGGCCATTATGACTCAACTTGCCCAATGTTACCCGCTGATGGAAAAAGTGAGGTAGGGCAGGTGTCAGGTGACACTTATAGAGTGGCAACAATAAGGTCAACTGGTGATTAGATGAATAGTAGTTTATCAGAATAGTAATATATCTATATTAATATATAAATATTCACTATATTAATATTCGTAAAACTAATATTAAAATAAAATTTACAACTATTAAACTAGAACTAAATTAAAATTCTAGGTATTTAACATAGAATTTTATTATAAATTCATTATCCAATTTACATAATTATCTTAAATATTTGTACATATATATATATGTAATTCAAAAGTTTTATGCATATGTGTAATATTTTTCTAGTCTATGTATTTAATCAAAATAATTGATATCATTTTTTGTATAATTAATATACTATAACTTCTGGTTTCATTTCAAATTTTGAAAATTGACATAGGGGAATAATTGCTAGCGAACTATCTAATAAACTCAAAGAGTACGTTGGCACATAGTGTATATAAAAAAAACTCATTATATTCAACTCTAATTTCAAATTTTATATAAAGAATACGTAACATCTAATTTAAATTCATTTAGATCTTAGAATAATCAACTTGATTTTTAAACTAATAAATACAATTGAACTCATAAATATTATTTATCTTTGTTCATTGATTTTTTATGTTATGGAATATGTTATATGATTATTTTATGTTAATTTAAAATTTGATTTGTCTTAAATTTGTTAATTAATATAATATATAATATAAAAATTATAAATAATATATTTTAAATATATATTTTAAATTTTATACAGTAAAGCACGCCTCTCTATAGCTTGAGCGAGGGAGCTTGAGTGTAACACCCCGGTTTTTACTGTTCTTCAATAACAGTAAATTTATATGTTTATATTATTTAAGTTGGATTGATTAATTATCTGAATAATTAAATTATTTTAACTTATGTTTATGTGGTTTAGTTTGAGTAATTTAATCACTATTTTTAAATTATTTTATTGGGTGCGTTAGCACTGACTTATTTCAGTGTATGCACACTTACTAGACAATAATTTACATTATTGTCACTATTATTACCAGTATAGAAAAATATTTTAAATAATTTGATTAAGAGTAAAGTATTTTCATATTTTTATTCTATTTAATTTTGGAGTTAAAATAAGCTGGTTCGGAATTAATTGAAGATTAATTTTGGACCATTGATTTTTTTAGTTGATCAATTCAACTATCAATCTCTACTTTATTTCAAAATTTGAAAGTATATAATTGTCAACCATTATTTTTAGATCCATTGCTCAATATTATTTATTTATTTTTAGACTCAATCTCAAACACTCATTTTGTACCTAAACAAAAAGTAACTAAATGAAAAACCCAATCTCCCCCCTTTTCCCGTATTCTGTACGCAGTCGTCTTTCTCATTTCTCCTTCTTTCTTTCCTTTTTCTCCTTCTTCCTCCTCACTTCATCTCTTCTCCTCTTCACTTCATTTTTCCTTCTCCTCCACCCTAGATCGCGCCGCCACCTTGCACCCCACCGGAATCGCGCTCGGCCGCCGCATGGGAGGAGACGACGGCGCTGCTGTCTTACACGCGTCCTCAGCTGCAAAACGCGTCGCCGGAGCAGTGAAACGGAGCTGCCGCCGTTCAGTGTTGAACCGCCGTCGCCCCGCAACGGTAAGCGCCGTTAATATTGGTTTCCATCCTCTTGAGTACTAGATCTTCATTTCTCCTTTCTTTTATGCCTTCATTCACTTCTTTGGTCTTGGTTGATGTAGAACCACCACCAACCGCCGCGTCGCCGCTGTTCCGACGCCATTGTAGCCACCACAAGCTCATCTTCTTCCTTGGGTAAGTGTTTACCCCTATTCTCTTCTAGATTGTACAAGCCCCAAATTTATTTTGAAACCCTAACCCTAAGATTTTGATTTCAGATTTCAATCTTGAAACTTAACCTTGTTTTAGTGCAATTGGGACTCCTAATTGATGACTTCTATGCTCAGTTTCATGATTCTTTAATTAAAATAAAGTTTCCTCAAATTTGTGTTATAAACCTTAAGTCCCAAATCTGTTTTCTTTGAAAATGGCTTTGCTTTTGTGAAATTAAGTATTTAAATCAACTTAGAGTAAGTGTTTGATTATGAATAATTGACTGTTAGATTTGTCTGATTGTTGAAAACTACTTTGACTCCCTCTTCGGGATGTCGTTGTGGTTGTGGTTGCTTTGGGGAAAGGAAACAGATTCTATTGTGTTCGGGAGTTGACAGGAGCTATGTAGAGGAAACTGGAACGTTGAGTTGGGGTTTGAAACTTGAGCAGCTTCGTGGTGAGGGAAGCTGACTGTTACATACGTCAAGGAGAGGATCCTTTCTGGTCTTCAAAGGTAAAGGGAGTAAGCCTGAGGAGTTATTAGCCGTTATATATTTAATGTTATGAACTGCATGTAATAATTAATAATATGTGGAATGACTGTGAATATATATATAATATATGTGTTATGTAATATTGAGATCTGAAATTATATAGTTATTTGATGAATAGGTATATATATATGTGATCAATTATGTTGATGAATATTTTGAGACTGGTTGAAGCATGGCTTATAAAGGAGAAACCTTGTTTTATAAAAAAAATATACAAACATAGAAAAGTGGAAAACATGATTTTTGGCTTTCTTTGGAAAGTGGAAAGGAAACAGAAAAGGACTAGATTTCTGTGCTGAGGTTTCAGACTGGATTCTGATTACAGTGAAGCCGGACTAGCCTTCCTCCTGTTAAGGACCTAGAATTCCGAGACGTCGGACTAGTGTCTGTTGATAAAAGATTTTTGAAAAATCTTTAGAGAGTTCAAAACTCAAATTGATATTAAAAGTCTAATATCTGAAAGATAATCTGGCAGACGTGCCATCGAGTTCCAGTTTCACATAGGGTGAACTGACAAATTTGATAGTTACGGACCAAAGGCATATTCTTGGGCTTTTGGGTCTTTAGGGACATTCGGGCTCGAACTCCACGAAATGCTTGGGGCTTTGCAACCTCTTGTCGTGGAAATCGGCTACCCTGCACGAAATGTACTCAATAGGGGACTATCAAATCTTATTTAGGTGATACGCGAAATCCTAGAACAATTGGGGAAAGGACCCAGTGGAGAGGCCACCCAACGCGAAACAATTGTGTTATAGGAATTATCGCGGCCTATCATACTCGAGAAAGGGAAGTTAGGATCTCCGGAGATTGAGTTAGAAAGTGGATATTGAAGTGTTAACAGAAAACTTACAAATAAAATCTTAATTCTGAACAATCTTATGATATGAATATCATTATATTTATATGAGTTGTTACTTTGATATTTCAATATTGTTTATGATGTTAAATATATGACTGCTATGTTTAAACTCATATATTGGTAACTCACCTTTGCAATACATCTGTGTGGTTTTGTGTCGTACTTTGGTACGTGACTACAGGTGATACCGAGGTGTTCTCTGCCCTACATCGGAGGGTTTAGTCTCGACCCTTAATGAAGGTTGAGTAACTGGAATTACCATGGAGGTCTTTTCCAGTAAGAGTCTCATAGTACGACCAGCTTAGTCTATCGAGTCAAGTTTAGCTTTGGGGAAGTTTCATATTTATTTGTATTAAGGCTCTGAGAGTCGTTTATTGGATTACTGTTATGTTTATGGATGTCTTTTAGAACGACCAGCCTAAGTTTTAAGACGTTGATTACTGATAAGTATGTATGTTTATGGCTCGGAGAGCCTTTCTTTTGTATGAAAATATAAATATATAGGCAGGTGTTTTTGTTTGGGATGTTAAAATTACAGGGGAGACTCTGTCGAAATCTTTGTAAAAGTTATAGATCTGTATTTAAGTACTTATATAAATTTATTTTCCGAAAGCAAAACCAGCTATTATTTAAGTATTTTATTTTTGAAATGTGTTAGTCATGTAATGCCCAAGGGGGGTGTTACATTAGAGACTCCCCAAGTGAAATTTTGGTGAAACTTAGCAATTTTGGACCAGGAACGGTAAATGCTGCTCGTACGTGAGGGGTGGTTTTGTTAGCGGGGACATATGTGTAAAATACCACACTTGTAGGCTAAATACAACATTTATTGTCTTGACCTTATTAAATAAAAGATTATTTTCCTATTGGTCAATAAGCAACCACATTAAAGCAGTTAAATTAGGCAGAATTGCTGAAGAAGGGTATTGTAAAAAACAGGTGAGATAGTTAAACAGATCTGAGTTAACAGTATAAGGAGTTGGATCCAAGATTCAACCCTAATATAGGAGAATAGACTAACATAACAAGTAACATACTAGCATTTGCATAGGGGGTAGGGTAGCTTAAGTGGTTAGAGCTAAAAGGTTTAAGGTGTTGGAGGTCCAAGGTTCAATCATTGGCAAATGAGAAAAAATTAACAACTAACATACTAACATTTACATATATATATATATATATATATATATATATATATATATATATCATTTGCCTATCAAAAACAGTAAGTATTGTAGAAGCTACTTTATCTTGTCTTAAAAGTTAATGATAATTTCTTAATATGTTGCATCATTAAAACAATTTGATGCGGTTACATGTAATAATGATTGTTTCTATAAACAATTGGTGACTATAAATAGAGAAAAGAGAACCCCGATATTTAACAGCTCAATCACAAATAAATTAATATTTTAAGTGTTGAGTTTCTTGAAGTCGTATATAAAATAAAAAATTGATGATGTGACATGATAGGAGTTATAAATAGTGCAATTAAGCAACTCCAATGGATTTAACCATTAGAAATGTTGTAAATTTTTTGATATATATTTGATAATTTAATTCGTTATACTATATTTTAGCTTTTATATAATGGTTATATATTTGTACACCATTTATCTTGCATTATTCTCATGTCATTTTATTCTTATAGACAAGGATACTGTTCCGTGGATAACAATGGAACAACAAACATATATAGATGTTCCTTTATAATGCACAAAACTTGATGTTCAAACAATATAACTTTTTAGAAGATAATTTGTAAGTACCTCTGTAAGTGTTTTTTGAGCCGTGAGGCATGCCCTGACCCTGGTGAACCCCTGGGACCTAGCTCACCTAAACTTTATTGTATAAAAAAAATAAATATATAAATTTTTAGATGATAACATAACAAAAAATACACATTCTAGCACATGGTAACTTTATTTTTTACATTCCAAACAACCAAAATGTACATACATGGATCTGTTGGAGAAAATAGCACAGGTGAGTGTGTGTAGTATAAAGTGGGTACGTGAGTAAGTCTCACAAAAAAGTTTAAATAAAAAGTGGTTTATCAGTACATAAAAAAAAAAAAAAAAAAGTGGTTTATCAGGTTTGAATGGACTAAGAATCTTGGCGTAGTTTTGGATCAGGTAGTTCCGTCCATGTACACATCATCAGATCAGGACTTTTCATTAAGCCCAATTCTTTCAAAACTGGGTTGGACTAGGAGAGCCATTCAAAGTGGGTAATTAAACCCCACAAGCTTTTGGATAAGCTGGTTGTTATCAAGTATGCCACAGCATCCGCCAAGGTTGTCATCCATTTTATATATGGCATTTTATAATAACAGCATAACGCTACAAAACAATAGGAATTAACATTGAAAAGTTACCACTATTGAAAGCCAGGCAAGAAGCCAAGTCAAATGAATCTCACGCACAAGTATCTTATGTAAAAGGGGGATTGTCTCAGATTTACAATCAAGAATTGTTATCACGTGTCTCCTTCACCCGTTCTCAGTTCATTTCCTTTCTTCCTTTAAATTTTAATCAATAATATCTCTTTATGTGTACTTATTGTTACTTTTTGTTGAGTTGCTATTTGCTAATGTTCAATTTGAGGAATAAGGAATGAAAGAAGAGAGAGAGCGTAAGATAAATCATCGATCGTGGCCAGGGATGGATCCAGAAATCTTGATTAATGGGGACAAAATTATATATTATAAGAAATTTTATAAAAAAGATATAAATACGTAAGCAATAAAATAATGATATCATTACCATTAAGTCAAAAATTGGAGATTACAAAAATTATACCATTATATAGCCATAAAATTGAAGACATCTCAACTTCAATAAATTATAATTGCTCTCTACGTATTTTCGTGTTTTGAAATTGTTGTATATTTTTTTATTTTTAACACTATCAAAACGATTTCTTTGTGTATGTGACCAAATTATACTGTAAAAATAAAGTGTTATGTAAAGTAGGGTTGTAAAACAATGAGAGCAACTTTTTTTAATGTTATTTAGAGTATGATTGTAGGATAATGGGGGCAATATATATTTTTTCGTGGGGGCAATAGAAAAAAAATTATCCAAGATTTAATTAAAAAAATTTACTTGGTGGGGCGGCTGCCCCCAAAGTGATATACATGGGTCCGTCACTGATAGTGGCTTGTGTTTAGTCCCTGTGCCTGTTTTGCCATAACAAATGATATAAAAAAGTGTCCAAGGATAAGTGGCTAATAATGTAATGCTTCAAAGTGCGAGTAAATGTAAACGTAGTGCCAAAAGAAATGGTGGTAGTCACATCACTCATCTCATAGATAAAGACTTGGAGATGCAATTATGAGCCTTTTGTGTAGCAAATTAGCGACTTTGAACATGACTCGGTGACTCACTAAACTACATTGCCTCTCTTTTCCAGAAGTAAAGCATGTTTTTCACCAAAGGATTGTTAAAGCAATGGACCCTACTATGTGTTTGGACATATGTGCTTCATTAATTTCACCTACGTATTTGAGTTTTACTCATTCAAATGATTCTAATTGTTTAAGGTCTCTTTGCTTTGTTTTAGATGACCCAACACCTCGCACCGCCAAAATCTTCACCATTGCACATCCATAGCCACTGCTAGCCAAAGAATATCACATAATGTGAATGCAAATTATTGTTCGAGATGGTTAAAGAAGAAAAAAAAAAGTTTCATTGGAAATTCATGTATTTAAAATATTAAGAAATATTATATTTAATTTTTTAATGAAAACTTGTTTTTATTAAATTCCTTAGAACACAAGCTGTACATAGGCTTGCTAGAGTTGCTGTGTCTGATTCTTTCTCTTATTTTCACTTCAATTTGCCTCATTGTATTGAAAGATATAATTATCAATGAAATGCTATAAGCTTCCTTCTTTCAAAAAAAAAAAAAAAAACACCTTTTCTTTTTCAACTCAGTCCTTAGTCCAAGTAGTTAATTAAGTCTTTTTAAAAGACTAATTTGTCTAATACAAAGAAATCAACTTAATTTGTAGGCCTTTGATAGACTATATAATCTATTGTTTTTTTTGGTAGTTCTTTCAAAATAAATTGAGAGTTGACGGGGCTGAAAAAATAATTTTTTTTGGTAAATAACTACAAATTATTTAAAAATACATCCTTGTTCCTTACCTACTTAATTTAAAAACAAACTCACTTTAAATTTTCTTATCCTTTCACGAAAGCAGAGGCAATTTTACAATTTGGAAAGTTAACAAAAGCAAAAGCTCCATCAATCATGCTAGTATTGACCCATAAATGTTTTTTGGGGTCATTAATGTAATGATGTTGGCATAAACTGATAAAAGAATCATAACGGCAGTTTGGAATGGAGTTTGAACACCCCAAAATCTAGTTTCGAGTATGCAAATTAAATTTCATTTACAAATAACATATCGGTTTTTCTAACCTATGCAATATTGCATAGGATAAGACTCATTAATTAGCCGCAATCAACCCATTGTTAATTAATTATGTCAAGCTCATTAATTATAATTTTTTTAAAATTCAATCATCTCTCCTATTTATTTGTTTGGATTCACTTTCCTATATCAATATCTCTTCCAACCAAAAATTAATTACCCAATATCTCTTCCCACCATAAATTAATAATCATTTTTGGATTTTGACTGAAAATCATTTTTATTTTTATTATTTTTATAACTACAAATTTTTTATTTTTTTTATAAACCTACATATTTTGATCAGTTATTATAACTACACTAATTATAATTACACTGTGACCAAAAAAAATAATTAAAAAATAATTACACTAATTAGCTTGATATAATTACAAATTTAAATCATGCTATGTTGTCTTCCCCCTAGGATTTAGAAAATTATAAAATAAAAAGAAGATTTCAATCAAAATTCAAAAAATATTAAATTTGAATAAGCATAGAAAAAGAAGTACAAAGTGGAATATGAAAACACAAAATAATTAAATATCAAGAAAACACAAAATAGTTAATTTTTGGTGGAAAGAGATATTGGTAATTAATTTTTGGTAGGAAGAGATATTGATATAGAAAGGTGAATCCACACAGATAAATAGGAGAGAGATGATTGATTTTTTTTTCAAAAAATCATAATTAATGAGCTTGACATAATTAATTAACATTAATTTAATTACGGCTAATTAATAAGTCTTATCCTATGCAATATTGCATAGGTTAGAAAAACCGATAACATATAGTATTTAGTAAACTTATAATTTTGTCAAAAAAAAAAAAAAGGGTAAACTTACAGTTTTTTTTTACTGGTTAGTAAACTTATAATTGAGTTGTGTTTAAACATGATTTTGAATCCCAAACTATGATTTAAGTTTGAGTGAAAAATAAAAAATTACCTTTCCATTGCGTCAAATCATAATTTGAAAATAATAATTTAAACAAGAAATCCATGGGTAAAATTATTAATAATCTAAATTTCTTATTCATACTTCATATTTTTATTTTTATGTTGTTTTACAATTTATTCTTATTTAAGTTTTAATAAAAGTCAATTTTCATATTATAGTTGCCTATTAACACTCCAAATCAGTTATAATTGATTTATATTTTTAATTTAATTTATTTATCTCCCAAAACTTATAAATTACAATATCCTATTGTTCAATTAATTACTTTTAAATAAAATATTAAAATAAAGCACATAAAATTTCAAAATTACCCTTTATTATACATTTTTAAATTATTTTTTGCATTATGAGAAATTACGTAAATGCATCTAAAATATTATTTCTGGTGTGGCACAAGAATTATTAGGGAATGATTTTCCTTTTGTTAATTTCAAAAGGAAAACATAAGAAAAGAAGACTCGCATTTAGCATTTTACAAGAAAAATACCAAATGTAAATTATCAACAAATTATTTATTATTATTAACAATCTAAAGTTCTCTCTCCCTGTGA
Source organism: Echinosophora koreensis (assembly GCA_035048595.1). Lineage (NCBI taxonomy): Eukaryota > Viridiplantae > Streptophyta > Magnoliopsida > Fabales > Fabaceae > Echinosophora > Echinosophora koreensis. The sequence goes on along the minus strand of JAPCYP010000019.1, from coordinate 2,701,125 downwards.
GAGTTTCGAGTCTTCTCTTCGTGTGAGAGTTGTGTGTTTTTTCACTTGTGTTCTTGTGAGAGGTGTGTGAGATTTCACTTGGGTGCTGATTATGGAACCTAACTTGGAGGGGTTGTCGCTGGATGGTGATGGGTTTGAGATAGACGTAGAGAATCATGTTGAGAACAAGACCATATCTAATTATGCACTGTGCTTAGTGGGGCGTTTTCTTACTGATAGAACCATACGTTTCAATAGTATGAGGGAGAGAATGGCGGAAGTATGGAGGCCTGGGAAGGGGGTTTATGTGAAGGATTTATCTGAGGGGCGGTATGTGTTCCAATTCTATCACAAACTTGACATGATGAGGGTGTTCAATGGTGGTCCGTGGTCATTTGATAACCACATGCTGATCCTTGGAGAGGTTAAGGCAGGGGATATCCTTACTCAGATCCCTCTGAATCATGTATGCTTCTGGATACAAGTCCATGATCTTCCGGTGGGATTCATGTCTGAAATGGTAGGGAAGTTGCTTGGAAATTTCATTGGTACTTTTAAGGAGTATGATGCACACAACAATGACGGCCCGTGGCGTGCTTATATGAGGATCAAGGTGGAAGTGGACGTCCGGCTACCACTCAAAAAGGAAAAAAAGGTACGCAAGCCTGGAGGTGAGTGGCGTGCTGTGAAATTTAAATATGAGAGGCTGGGAACCTTTTGCTTTCTGTGTGGTTGTTTGGGACACTCAGATCAGCACTGTGAAAGGTTGTTTCAAATGGAGAAGGATGACGGTGTTCGGGGTTGGGGGGTAGAGCTGAGGGTGGAGCCACGGCGGGGAGGTAGTTCCGGCAGTTCAAGGTGGCTGAGAGATGGAACAGTGGGTTCCGAAAATGCTGGTGACAGTTACAAGAGTGGGGAAACGGTTATGGGAGAGGATAGTGGGAGCAATTCTAACTATCAAGGAGCAGTTAATATGGACGTGGGACATGTGGTTATTGTCCACTCTGATATTCCTGCTGGTGGGTGTAACAGCCCGATTTTCGGATAAGCTGTATTAACAGTAAATATATATTTATTTATATTTTTATCTGAGACTTAGGAAATGATTTTGGAGAAAACAAAATCAAATATAGAACCTACTCTATGGTAGGAAGCTTTGGTTAAAATTTGGGTTTAAAACTCAGACGAAAATCGGTCTGCGTTTTTTAACTGACAGTATAATTTTATACTGACAGAAAACCCTAATTTGACCCAAAAACTGAAATTTGTAGATTTTTTATATTTTGTCCGTGAGGAAGTCTACCTTCCAAATTTCTGATCAGAAATAAAATATTATGTGTTTTCGGACGAATTTTGGTGAAAGTTCGAACAGAAAACAGTCGGTGTTTTCACTGACAGTAAGATTTTAATGATCAGAAAACCTAATTTTGACTCGTAAACGAAATGGTTTATAATTAAATCATATTTTCAATGAGTCTGGTTAGTTTGAAAATTTTCGATCGAAAAATAGACAGAAACCCTAATCGGGAAACCGACGGAGTCGAAAACGGAACTGCAGAGGCCCGTCAAGAGATCGGGACAACGAGTCATACATGATGACTCATGGAGGATGAGTCACCAAGCATTTATGAGCATTAAATGCTAGTAATCATGACTTTTGGGTAAAATGACCAAAGTACCCCCAAGCTTTCGCTGGTATTAACAAGACACATCTACGCACTCTTAACCACTCATTTTACATGGTTGTAAACCTCCCACATCTCCTCAATTTCGTGCAGCCATATATACTAAACCATACCTATTTCATTTTGCTTTCGTTTCATCATTTTCCTCTCAAAAACCGAAATCGGGTAACTGACGGAGCTGCGTACAGAATTTCTGGGAACCGCTAACGGATAGGATCAGTGACTCATTGGTGAGTCACTATGTGTGGCCCAAAATCAGCCACACCTCCATCAATTGTGAGCCACATATTATTAACCATGATTAGCCAAAATAACCTTAGTTAAGTTAACTATTAACTATGGTTAATCTTATATTAATTAAATATTCCTAAAAGCTATTAATCTAAGCTTAAGGAACCAAACAAAGCCTAAGATCTACCCTATAAATACCCCCAAAACCGTGGCCTCCCTCCCCCTTCACTCACTTCTTCATCTCTTCCATTTCTTCTTCACTTTTTCTTCAAAAACTCCATTGTTGTTCTTGCACAACTTGATCATTCTTTCACTTTCTTTTAGAGGTAAACCCTCACTTCTATGATCTTAGATATCTTCCTCATCTCCTTAACTCTCTCTATCAACCACTACTTCGGATTAGAGGAGAAGAATTGAGAGAGAGAAATCTCAATAGTTGCAAGAAGCCTTTGATGGAAGCTTTGAAACCAAGTTGGAGCAGTTGCAGTGAAGGAGTCTTAGAACACTCTTCAACCGTTGGATCATTCCCAAATTTTAGAAGAAGGTTCAATACTTGTAGTTCTTAATATCCAACGGTCATAATTTGGAACAAACCTCCAGAGTGTGAGATATGAAGCTCGGACAGTAGGCCTAGGAGGTGAGAAACTCAACCCGGGTACCACCAAACCTGTCACAATATAATTGCGATCTGAGATTCGTTAACCGTTGGATCGAGCTGAAACTTTGTGAGATTGTTTCTGAAGTATAGTTCTTCAGTCTCACCGTTCCGTTTTATAAATAAAGATATGTGTCCAGAGAAATGAAGCTCGAACAGTAGCCCTGTTTTGGTAGTTTTTCCCTAGGATTCATGAGCATATTTTGAATCCGATTTTCCCTAAGTCCAGCCGTTGCTCTCGTAAGTTTTTCCATCGATTTTGTCTCTTGATTCAAATAGATTTAGTTATTTGAAACCCTATTGTTGATTGGGTTGGTATTTGGTGTTTCCGGCGAATTGTGTTACTCGTACGTGTAACGGGACGCAAAGCGAAACGGTGGATGTGTAAGGATGGACGGTGGCAGATTTGTGGATGTTGTTGGACAGTGTGCTGAGGTTCTTGGTAGTAGCATGGACGCATTCGGAGCTTCTACGGGAAAGCACGCACGTCAATCAGGTGGGGGAAAGAACCAATCTACCATCGGAAACGGATAAGTAGTATTTAAATTATAATAATTGTGTAGGGCGACCTAAACCCTACTAGTGGTCGAGTAATCGACAAGACCAAAATCACATTGGAAGCTTTTTCGTGAAACCAATGATGATTTGGGGATTGTGGGTTTATCGCCGATAAGATAATCTTATGATATTCGAGGTTGATTGAATTTATTGATTATTGAATTATGTTGTGATAAATTGTTTATTATTATGTCTTGTGATACTTGAGTAGTTGATTGATAATATAGTATGATCTGCCTGGGATGATAAACTGTTTAGTGAATGTTAGGGCACGAGATGTGTGATTTAAGAGATGTATTTGGGTGAGTGAATTATGATGCATTAGTGATGCCTAGCCTTAGTGTATAGATGAGATGAGATATTGAATGAGTATTGAGACTTGTGGTGGAAGGTTGAGGCATTAGGCTATAATGAATGCGGGTTGGTGAGATTCATAATAGAGATGTGTTAAGGTTCATGGCCGTGTGTGATGAAACGCACGAGGTCGGGATAGTCCTTGAGTCCCTGAGGGATCGCGTTGCGCAAAGGTTACTAAAATGGTGTATGGGCACCATGGCACTAATTGCGCAATAGCATGAGTAGTTCGGGAACTACTGGGTTCTATCGCCGTACAACGGCAAGAGTAGTTTGGAACTACTATACTGGTGTATGGGCACCAGGGCGGGTTCTATCGCCGTACAACGGCAAGAGTAGTTTGGAACTACTATACTGGTGTATGGGCACCAGGGCACTAAGTTACTGGCACCGGACCGATTGGACTACTGACTAATGACAGGAATATAGATGGCCAAGTTTGCATGAGAGTAAGGGTAGAGGAACCATATAGTGGTTTAAGGTTGATTTGGAGTTTTGAGAGATGTTGGTGTTAATGATTATTATATTTCGATACTATGTCCATTTTTCCACCTTTGATGATAGACATGTGTCTTATCCCCTATTCCTGTATTTGTATATGTTTTGCTTATGTGGATACGAGAAGATTTTACGGAAGATCCGGGTGATGACTATGGGGAGGAGCCAGCTGAGGACTTCATCGAGGACTTGAATGTGGAGGAGTTGGACGGGACTCCTTATGAACCAGACGCAGGAGGACGAGCTGTAGATGGTAGTAATAGCAATTAAGTAAATAGGGCCAGTGAGTCTAGAACTATGTGTTTATGTTTCCGCAACTAAGGGTTTGTATAAGAATGTACCTGCTAGGGATCTTACTGAGAAAATGCCCTAGACAGTGTTTTGGTATTGTATGAAGTATGTATTTATAATATGACTTTGATGTTATCTTTCATTGTTGGTCAAATTTTAATTCCTTCGCATTTTCGTTTTATAATCAATGTTAATCACACGAGGAATCTAAATAACTAATTAAAGGCACAAGGGGCACAGCGGGGTGTCTCAGTGGGGCCCCTAATTTGGTTTCTAATCAGTTACTGGAAAGGAAAAATACCCACGTGACTGATAGCCATGCAGAAAAGAAAAGAAGGCTCGATACAGTTATGGAGGCAGCTTCATCTGGTACTGTTGCAACTCAGAAGAAAGTGCTGAATAATAAGGAGGGTCATTTTTTATCGGTGGGTCCTGGTCCCCAGGCCCGCCGGGAACAATGAGTATCTTGAGTTGGAACTGCCGTGGCCTGGGAAACCCAAGGGCAGTTCCAAATATTAAGGACCTGGTTAGGTCTACCCGAGCTGACATTATTTTTCTTTATGAGACGTTAGTTCATGCAAGCAAAATAGAGGAGCTTAAAAGGAAGATTAATTTTCAAGGTTGTTTTGCGGTGGATAGGGTGGGGAGAGGAGGAGGAGTTGCTGTTTTATGGAAGGATACTTTTGACTGTAGGATCATTTCCTATTCATCCAACTATATAGATATGGAGATAATTGATGTTCAAAAAGGTGTGTGGAGGTTAACGGGGTTCTATGGTTTTCCTGAGACTGCCAGGAAACGCGCTTCATGGGAGTTACTTCGTAATCTTTCATCGCGTTCTTCTCACCCCTGGTGTATAGTTGGAGATTTTAATAATCTTCTTTCTATGGATGACAAAAGGGGTAGAGTGGAGCATCCGCCATGGCAATTAGATGGATTTCGCAGAGCAGTAACAGATTGCAATTTAATAGACCTTTCTCTTGAGGGTTATCCATTTACTTGGGCAAAGCGTAGAGGTTATGATGATGTTGTGGAGGAGAGGCTCGATAGGGCTATGGGTACAGCAAGTTGGATGCAGTTGTTTCCACAAGCCAGACTCACAAATCTGATTGCTGCGGTATCTGATCATTCTCCAATTGGTTTGAAGCTTGATGGTGCGGATTCAGGCCAATTTCAATATCGGTTTCGCTTTGAGAATGCATGGTTGAAGGAGGATGAGTTGAATACGGTGGTGCAAGAGAGTTGGGGTGGATTAGTTCATGGTGATCTTATGAACAAGCTGAATAGTTGTGCTCATGACTTAATGGGGTGGGGGCGCAATCTGAAAGCTAAGTTCAGCAGACAGATTAATAGTTGTAAAAGGGAGATAGAAGCTCTAAGTTACTGTCATGATGCTGAATCAGAGGCATTGCTGGCTGCTTCTAAAGCCAAGCTAGGGGTGCTTCTTATGCAAGAAGAGGACTTTTGGCGCCAAAGAGCAAAAGTTCATTGGTTGAGAGAGGGTGATAAGAACACCAAGTTTTTTCATGCCATGGCCACGCAACGAAAGAGGAGGAATGCTGTGAAGAAATTAGTAACTGAGGAGGGTGTTGAAGTTGCAGACCAAATTGGGATGTGTGGTGTGGCCAAGCATTACTTTGAGAAGCTATTTTCTGGAGGCCAATGTACTTATGATCCTGTTATTTCAGCAGTGAACCCGAGGGTTTCTGTGGAGGATAATCGTAGGTTATGTGCATCTTTTTCCTCAGATGAGTTTAGGACAGCTTTGTTCCAAATGCATCCGGATAAATCGCCCGGACCGGATGGTCTAAATGCTGCCTTCTACCAAAGATTTTGGGACTTATGTGGAGGTGAGATTGTTAATGCTTGTAGTTTGTGGTTGCATACTGGTACTTTCCCTTCTAATGTAAATGATACCAACATAGTTCTCATTCCTAAAATTGATCATCCTATGTCTATGAAGGATTATAGACCAATATCTCTTTGTAATGTAATTTACAAGATAGTCTCAAAAGTCCTTGCTAATAGATTGAAATGTGTTCTTAATCATTATATTGCGGAGGAGCAATCTGCTTTTATAGCAGGTAGATCTATCATGGATAATGTCTTAATTGCTTCTGAGATTATTCACTTTTTGAAAAATAAGAGGTATGGTAAAAGGGGAGATGTAGCTTTGAAAGTGGATATAAGCAAGGCATATGACAGGGTTGAATGGGGGTATCTTCGGGCCATAATGGAAAAGATGGGGTTTGACCATCAATGGATTTCTTGGATTATGATGTGTGTGGAGTCTGTGCAATATTATGTTCTTGTCAATTTTGAGCAGGTTGGCCCCATTTTACCAGGTAGGGGTTTGAGACAAGGAGATCCTCTTTCTCCGTATCTTTTCCTTCTATGTGCTGAGGGGCTCACAGCTTTAATTCACAAGGCTCAAAGTGATGGGGATATTCATGGTGTTCAAGTATGTAGGAATGCTCCTACCATATCTCATCTTCTGTTTGCAGATGATTGCTTTTTGTTCTTTAGATCAACAACAGAAGAGGTGGAGAATATTATGAACATTCTAAATGTCTATGCAGAGGCATCGGGGCAATCTGTAAATTTACAAAAATCTGAAGTGTATTTCAGCCACAATACTCCAGAACATGTGAAGATGGAGCTAGCTGACCTTTTAGGTGTTCAAGTTCGGCTAGGTGAAGGTAAATACCTAGGGTTGCCATCTATAATTGGAAGGAACAGGTCAGCAACTTTCAAATACATTAAAGATAGAGTTTGGAAAAAACTAAACTCCTTGAGTGGCAGATTTCTATCCACTGCAGGTAAGGAAGTACTCATTAAAGCTGTTCTACAAGCCATTCCATCTTATTGTATGAGTGCTTACCTTCTCCCTAAGTCTCTTTGTGAAGATATTGAACGCATGATGAACTCATATTGGTGGGGTGCAAAGGAGAATGGAATTAGATGGATGTCTTGGAAGAGACTTTCAGTTAGAAAAGAGGATGGTGGGATGGGATTCAGAGATCTCCATGGCTTCAATCTAGCAATGCTTGGGAAGCAAGGGTGGAAATTTCAAACCCAACCGGATGCTATGGTCACAAGATTCTTCAAAGCTAAATATTTTCCTAGGTGTCAGTTCTTGGATGCAGTTAGAGGGTCAAATCCAAGTTATGTGTGGCATAGTATTTGGAATTCTAAGTCGTTGCTTGAGAAGGGTCATAGATGGATGATAGGAGATGGTTCTAGGATTCGAGTGTGGCAGGATGCTTGGTTAAGGGGGCAGCATACTAAACTGGCAGGACATCCCCCTACTGATACAGTATATCAAATGAAAGTACAAGACTTAATGATTCAAGGGGTCAAGAAGTGGGATTCTGTTTTTATATATGGACTGCTACCTAATGATCTTGCTACAGCAGTTTGCAACACCCCTTTGTTGGCATCTGTTAAAGAGGATAGGTGTATTTGGCACTGGAGCAAGCATGGGGATTACACTGTGAAATCTGCGTATTATATGTATTTGTCTCACATCTCTGATGCTCAGGTTCAAGCAACACCAGGTTCTTGGAAGCACATTTGGCAATTGCAAGTCCCTTCCAAGGTTAAAGTATTTTTATGGAAAACTTGTAGGAATTGTCTTCCTACAAGGATGAGGTTACAAGATAAGGGAGTGCACTGCTCACCTCTCTGTGTAGAGTGTGATTCAGAGTTGGAACAGTCATGGCATCTGTTTTTAACCTGTGCTAAAGCTATTTCTTGCTGGCAGCAGAATGGACTATGGAGTGTTATTGAGCCTCTATTACTGATAGCAGAATCCTTCTCACAGCTTTTCTTCCAGGTTTGCAATCAGACTAATGACAGTCAGCAAGCTAACTTTGCTATGGTGCTGTGGAGTCTTTGGAAGGCCAGAAACAACAAGCTTTGGGAGGAAAAGCAAGATACTGTTGCAGATATTTTATTTAGAGCAACCTCGGTTCATGAGGATTGGTGTGCAGCAAAGCCAGTTTCTAATTGTGTAGGGTCTAGGCAGCCTAGGAATGATTTTGTTCAGCATTGGCAAAAGCCTCCTGCAGGTTATGTAAAGTGTAACTTAGATGCGGCTTTCTTTCAAAGGGAGCAGAAAGTGGGAGTTGGTCTTTGTATAAGGGATGCTGCAGGTAGTTTTGTGTTAGCCAAAACCCATTGGAGAGACTTGTTATTACCTGTCAGGGAGGGAGAGGCTTATGCTCTTTTGATGGCTATTCAGTGGACTCAAAGTCTAGGCTTTCAACATGTTGTTTTTGAGACTGACTGCAAAGGAGTAGCTGATAGTTTAACTACTGATGCTGTGGAGTTTTCTGAGTATGGTGCACTTATTTCTCACTGCAGGGAGCTCTTACTCTCTCATCCAAATTGTCGAGTTGCTTTTGCTAGTAGGATAGTCAATGTGCAGGCTCATGGTCTAGCTAGAAAGTCTGTCGATTATCCTAGGCATTATGTTTTTAATAGTTACTGTGCTTGTAACTTTGACTTTGATGTTGGTTTAATGATATAAGTTTCTCTGTTTCAAAAAAGAAAAGAAAAATACCAATATCAATGTTGGCTGCTAACTGTGTTCCTTGGTCAAACGCATGAGTTTCACCTGTTGCGGATTTAATACTGACATTTACATGCTATTTAAACATTCTAGTTTTACATATACAAGTAGCTCTAACATCTTGCCATAACCACTCAAAGCCACAAACATGTCCATTCAGCTTTTGTCATTTTGGTTGATTCTTACCACGTTTTTCTGTTCACAAATAAGGCTCCATGATCCCTCCCAAGTTTCTAACATTTTCCCGTTTGCTTCTTTTGCCTTTGCTGCAAAAGATCAAGACAGCCAAACAAGTGCTCTATTATTGTGGAAAGCCAGCCTTGAAAATATGAAATGTGAAGAGAGTTATTAATCGTTATTCCAGTAACTTCGAGTATTTGAAAATATCTTAAAATTATTTATTTCGAAAATCTTGTCGGCATTAAGAATAATTTTAGGGTAAAGGCCCATTTTAGTCCCCAACAAAAAATGAGATGCCCATTTCAGTCCCTAACAAAAAAAAACACCCCGTTAGTCCCTGACAATTACTACGTGGGACAAGTTAGTCCCTGACAGTTACTTTGGGACATTATAGTCCCTAACAATATTTAAAGTGAGACTAATTAGTCCCTGACAATTAGTATCGTGGGGCATTTTAGTAACGGACGTTGACAAACGGAAGTCGCGTAGGGACTAACTTGTCCCATGTAGTATTTGTCCGGGACTAACGAGGTAGTTATTTTTTATCAGGGATTGAAATGGGCATCACATTTTGTCGGGGACCAAAATGGGCCTTTACCCATAATTTTAATAAAAATTTCAAAGGACACAGATTGCTTCAGTCGCATAGATGACAAAATGATAATTATAATTTAAGATATTTTAATAATAATAATAATAATAATAATAATAATAATAATTTTACTATTATTATTATTATTATTATTATTAGACCCAATCATATGATGCAACTTTTGATATTTCAAATCGTATTTATCTATTTGAAATTTTGAATGCAAAATTTTCATTTAAAGTTTTAATCATATAAAGTTCAAATTTATAATCCAATATATAACTTTTAACCCCGTGCATCATGGAGATTTTTTTTATTATTACTTCTATAAAAATGTGTTGATAAACAACCAACAATAACGATGTAAAAGGATGATTTCTTGCTAACAGTATTTTTTAATTAATATTTACTAATATAGTAACAGAAAGAGCAAAGGTGTTTTAAATACAAAAAAAAATTCAAACTTAAAATAAAATATATGATTAAAAAATTGAAAAGTCAAAATTATGATTCTTATTTTAAGAAAATATACAAAATTACAAATTGTACAATTATATTGAATTAATACTGCAGTTATATTTTTTTATCAAAAAAAAAAAAGGTCTGTAGTTATATTTCAATCACTAAATTGAAGATAACAAACTATAATTGAAGAATTAGCTTGAATAGTTATGAAAGTTACAAATTGATTATATTCATTATAATTAAAATATAAATTGTGTCAAGAGATTAAAGTAACTATAAGTGAGTAAATAAATAAAAATTATAAGTGATGATATACAAAGGGGTCATAAAATGTATTGTATGAAACAAAGAGCAATTATGATGAATCATAATGCTAAAGACACAAATAGTTAGCAATCACATTAAATGAAAATTTGCTAATAGGTTGATAGATGGAATAGCATTCAATGATAGGGTTTGGCTAAGTATAAGAATTTGAGTTTTTGTCCCATCTCTCTTCCAATTTTTTGCCCTGTCATCTAACCACTTTTTAAATCAAACATGAAATAAATGTTGTTGTGTTGTCTAGTCCCTTCCTTTTTTGCAAATCAAACGCATCCCAAAACTAATTGTACTATAATACAAAGAAATTAACTCAATTTGCAGGTCTTTGATAAACTATCTAATCTATCTGTTTTTTTGGTAGTTTTTGAAAAAAAAATATTGAAATTTGACGGGGCTGAAAAATAAAATATGTTTTTTTGTAAACAATTACAATTAATTTAAAAATACATCCTTACCTACTTAATTTAAAAACAAACTCACTTTAAAATTTCTTATCCTTCCACAAAAGCACAGGCTATTACAATTTGGAAAGTTAACAAAAGCAAAAGCTCCATCAATCATGCTGGTATTGACTAATAAACGTTGAAAAATGATTTTTGTATACAAAAATGGAGAACCATATGATATCCCTTTTTTTTTTTATATTTTCGAGAAACGTATATATAAAGAAGATAAAAAATAAGTGAGAGATAGAAATAAACATATAGTGTCACATACAATGTCTAAAATTTGTGTTCAAATAACATAGCTTAAATGTTTAAACATGATTTTGAATCCCAAACTATTATCTAAGCTTGAGTGAAAAGAAAAAAGAGTAAAGATAAAGATATTTGGACATCTTGTAAAGACACTGTAGATCTTATGAGTGTATTGGAAGTGATGAAATACATGATGAAAGAGAAGAAAACAATAAATAAATGGGGATGAATATTTTTATATGGTGTTGGATACCATTTTTGTATCCAAATATCATTACTCAAGTAAAAAATTACATTTCCATTGTGTCAAATCATAATTTAAAAATAATAATTTAAACAAGCAATCCATGGGTAAAATTACTAATAATCTAAAATGCTGATTCATAGTTTCATACTTCTTATTTTTATTTTTATGTTGTTTTAAAATTTACTCTTATTTAAGTTTTTTAAAATACAAGTTTATTTTTTTTTCTATCATAGTTGCCTATTAACACTCCAAATTAGTTATAATTGATTTATAATTTTCATTTAATTTATTTATATTCCAAAACTTTTTTTTTTTTAACAATTTATCTTCCAAAACTTATAAATTGCAATATCCTATTGTTCAATTAATTACTTTTAATTTCCCTTTAAAAAAAATTTTAATTACTTTTAAATAAAATATTAAAATAAAGCATATAAAATTTCAAAATTACCTTTTATTATAAATTTTTAAATTATTTTTTGCATTAAATGCATCTAAAATATTATTTCTGGTGTGGCCAAGAATTATTAGGGAATGATTTTCCTTTTATTAATTTCAAAAGGAAAACATAGGAAAAGAAGACTCGCATTTAGCATTTTACAAGAAAAATATCCATATCAGTGCTGGCTGCTAACTGGGTTACTTGGTCAAACGCATATGTTGCACCTGCTGCTCATTTTATACTGTAATGTTAATGGTATTATCTGTACAATTTATTTGAACATATATCAATGGCACATTGGCACCAACGATGGTCCATTCAGAATGTGTCAATTTCATTATAATATGTGTCACCGAATTTAACACTTACACAATAGTTGACTGACATTAACATGCTATTTAAACATTCTAGTTTTACATATACTATATAGCCTTTTTTCCAGTGCGCAAGTACCTCTAACATCTTACCATAACCACTCAAAGCCACAAACATGTCCATTCAGCTTTTGTCATTTTGGTTGATTCAGATTGTGTCAATTTCATTATACTCCTATTTGAAAATGGATTTGGTGTTTTTAGATTTGGTGCCTTTGGTACTTTTCTCTCTATCTCTCTCATCTCTTATTTTCTCTATCATCTCTTCCCTCCATTTTTTCTCATCTCTCTCATCTTATTTTTGCCTAAAGTCACCAAATGCACCAAACTCCAAAGGCACCAAATCCTTTCTCATAATATTTGTCACCGAATTTAACACTTACACAATAGTTGACTGACATTTACATGCTATTTAAATATTCTAGCTAGTTCTATATATATATATATATATATATATATATATACTATATAAAACAATTCTTTTAGGTACAATTTATAACATTATCACTCGTATAAAAGTTCTAATGTACACGGAGTGCTAAATCCCGCACTCAAAAAAAAAAAAAAAAATTTACTTCCTCCTATATATTTTCCAGTGTACAAGTAGCTCTAACATCTTACCATAACCACTCAAAGCCACAAACATGTCCATTCAGCTTTTGTCATTTTGGTTGATTCTTATCACGTTTTTCTGTTCACAAATAAGGCTCCATGATCCCTCCCATGTTTCCAACATTTTCGCGTTTGCTTCTTTTACCTTTGCTGCAAAAGATCAAGACAGCCAAACAAGTGCTCTATTATTGTGGAAAGCCAGCCTTGAGAACCAAAGCCAAGCTTCTCTGTCTTCTTGGACCACTGATACCAATCTATGCATGTGGGCAGGAATTGTTTGTGATGACTCCAACTCTGTCTCCACCATAAATGTTACAAGTTTTGGACTAAGAGGTACTCTTCATGGTCTCAACTTCTCATCCTTTACTAACATTCTCAGTCTTGATATAGGTAACAACTCCTTCAATGGAACTATTCCCCACCAAATTGGTAACTTGTCCAGAATTTCTCAATTGAAAATGGATTCTAATCTTTTGAGTGGTTCAGTCCCTACTTCCATAGTGAAGTTGACCGACTTGTCACTTTTAAATTTAACATGCAACCAACTTTCTGGTTACATTCCTCAGGACATTGGAGAGTTGGGAAACTTGAAGTATCTATTACTTGGATCAAATAAACTTTCTGGTTCAATACCTCCTACAGTTGGAATGTTGACAAATCTTGTTCAACTTGATCTGTCAAACAACTCTTTGTCTGGTACAATCCCTTCAATTAGAAACTTGAGCAATTTAGAAACATTTTGGCTCCTTAATAACAGTCTTTCTGGCCACATTCCTGAGGAACTAGGAAATCTCCATGCTCTCACATCAATCATATTGTCAAACAATAACTTGACTGGGCCAATCCCACCCTCCATAGGAAACTTGGTCAATTTAACTAAGCTTGAATTGGATAATAATACAATTTCTGGATCAATTCCTTCAACTCTTGGAAACTTGACCAAGCTCATGTGGATGAACATGGGACCAAACATGCTTTCTGGATCAATTCCTACCTCCCTAGGAAACTTGGTCAATCTATTAGCATTCAACCTTGCAATAAACAATCTTTCTGGGCCTATTCCTTCAACATTTGGAAATTTGACAAAGCTCCAGTTCCTACTAGTGTACGAGAACAACCTTGAAGGTCGACTACCACCAGCAATGAATAACTTTACAAACTTACAAAACTTACAACTATCTACTAATAGTTTCACTGGCCCCTTGCCACAACAGATTTGCCTTGGTGGGTTACTTAGAAAATTTGCTGCTAACCATAACTTTTTCACCGGTCCAATTCCAAGAAGCTTGAAGAATTGTTCCAGCCTTCGTAGAATCAACCTTTCAGGAAACCAGTTAACTGGAAATATATCAGATGATTTTGAGGTAAATTATCCAAATCTGTACTTTGTTGAGTTGAGTAGCAATAACTTTAATGGCCACCTTTCACCAAATTGGGCCAAGTATCCTAGTCTCATAAGCCTTAGAATTTCCAACAACAAGTTATCTGGGGTTATACCACCAGAACTTGGCCAGGCACCCCAGTTACAAGTACTTCATCTCTCTTCAAATCATCTGACAGGGAAAATTCCTAGAGAGCTTTGCAACTTGCCCTCGTTGTTTGAACTCTCCATAAGTAACAATGAACTTTCAGGCAACATTCCCATAGAAATAGGATCTTTGATGGAACTGAAGAGTTTGGAGCTAGCAGCAAATAATTTAAGCGGCTCAATCCCAACAAATGTTGGAGGACTGCAAAATTTGGTTAACCTGAATTTGAGCAAGAATAAGTTCATGGAAGGCATTCCCTCTGAACTTAACCAAATGCAATATCTTCAAAGTCTTGATCTTAGTTGGAATTTGTTAAATGGACAAATACCAGCATCCCTTGTTAAGCTAAAAATGTTGGAATCATTGAACCTCTCACACAACAATCTCTCTGGCACCATTCCATCTGATTTTAAGGATATGTTCAGCTTGACATATGTTGACATATCTAACAACCAATTGGAGGGTCCAATTCCTAACAATCCAGCCTTTCTCAAGGCTCCAATTGATGCATTGAAAAATAATAAAGACTTGTGTGGTAATGCCGCTGGCTTGGTGGTTTGCCCAGAGATGATTCACAAGCGTCATGGTCAAAAGAAAAAACGTGCCATGATGTTGGCACTATTTCTTTTTTTGGGTGCTCTAATGCTAGTAGTACTAGTGGTTGGAGTTTCATTATGTCTTCGATGTAAAAGGGCAAGAAAAACTGAAAAGCAGGCTGCAGAAGAACAAAGTCAAGAGTCTTTTTCCATTTCTATTGATGGTGCAAAAATAGATTATAAAAGTATCGTTGAAGCAACAGAGGACTTTGATGACAAATATATTATTGGAGAAGGAGGGTCTGGAGCTGTTTACAAGGCTAAATTACCCACAGGCGAGGTTGTTGCTGTGAAGAAACTTGAAGTCGATAGCGAAATGCTTAATTTAAAAGCTTTTACAAGTGAGGTTCGAGCCTTGATAGAACTCAAACATCGCCACATTGTGAAGTTCAAAGGTTTTTGCTCACATCGGCGCGTGTCTTTTGTGGTTTATGAGTTCCTAGAAGGAGGAAGCTTGGATAAAGTACTAGACAATGACACACATGCAACAATGTTTGATTGGAATAGGAGGGTGGATGTTGTTAAAGGTGTGGCAGATGCTCTATACCATATGCATCATGGTTGCTCTCCTCCCATAGTTCATCGTGACATATCAAGCAAGAATGTTCTTCTAGATTTGGATTATGAAGCACGAATCTCTGATTTTGGAACAGCAAAGATTCTCAATCCTGATTCGCAGAATTTAACCTCATTTGCAGGCACCTATGGTTATGCTGCACCAGGTTTAGGCCCTTCTTTTCATCCTATATATACTTGGTTCAATAATAAACTCTGGTACTTTATGCATGATGTTATTTTTCATATTTTATTTTATTGCAGAGCTTGCGTATACTATGGAAGTGAATGAGAAATGTGATGTGTTTAGTTTTGGAGTGCTTTGTTTGGAAATAATCATAGGAAAGCATCCGGGGAATCTCATTTCTTTATTGTTTTCATCATCGTCTGCAATGCCAGAAGCATATAATTTGCTGTTGAAGGATGTGTTGGACCCGCGGCTTCTTCTTCCAGTGGCTCCAATTGTTGAGGAGGTGATCTTGATTGCCAAAATGGCATTTGCTTGCTTGAATGAAAATCCACGTTCTCGCCCAACCATGGAACAAGTGTACAACGAGTTTGTGATGCCAAAATCACCTTTAATGGATCCATTCCCCGTTATCACACTTGGACAACTCCTACATGATTGAACTTGGTTTTCTTATGTGTTTTAAGCTTTGTCTTGATTTTGCTGCTTTATGTTGTGTTGTAATTTGTAAGGTGACGTACGTTTATGATGTTTCATATTATGTCTTGGAGCATCAACCCTCCGTTGAAAATACTAGTGATAACTGGTTTGTGCAGTTTCTTTTTTATTATAGTTTTGCCCCTCATATTTAACTATTGCATTTAGTCTGCACTTTATGGCTCCTTTGTCAAAACGTTTTAGAATAAATGAATAATTGTCAAAGAAGTTAAGCAATTTTTTTTTCATTCAACGATATTATTTGAAGTATGATATATTTACAACATTAACTAAATTTTTTATATCATTAACTATAAATCTGACAACATTAATCGACATGTCAATCATATCATTAACCAATATTTATGCACCTATTAACCAAGTTGTCTAGGTGTACAAATAACAAATATGCTAACTTAGAGGAGATAATGGAAAGGTTAAAATATGCAAACCTCCGAGACTTAGAGGGGGTAAAACGAAACTTTTCAAAGATAAAAAATTAAATTGAAACATAAAAAAATAAGGGAAAAGAAACATATTTTAGCATTTTAATTTCATAAGAATACCGGTTGGGGGAATTTGGTCAATGACAGGGAAAAAAAATAAATAAAAAGTAGTGTTAGGGTTTGTGTTGTTGACTATATATAAATTGCTTCCTTATTGCTTGCATCGCATTCTATCGGTGCTCCTTCTTTACGGCGTCGTCTGGTTGTTGAGGTTGAGGACCATAGCTTTCTCTCCTTCTTCGACCTGACGCCAAAATAGCCCCTTTCTTGCTTTGTAAATTATTACTCTTTCCATAACAATTTTTGCAATTGCATAAAGCTATCATTTTCCTTTTATAGCATTCATTGAAATCTGAAGCCAGTGATGATTAATTCTTAACCGTGTAGCAACTGCCGTCTGATAAGTAACTGTTTCTACGGTGCCTGATGTACATTTTCAGACTACCTGACTGAGGCTTCATTCTTTTTCTTGATTATTCTATAAATTAAGTTCAATTTTTTTTTCCTAAAAAAAATTCATTTTTTTTCTCAATTGAGTTTTGTGTGTTGGATTTTAGGTTATAGATCGAGTTTCATGTTTTGAGAAAGTGAAGAAAACGGTGAAGCACAAAATGCATCCACTACTGATTACGGATAAAAAGATATACATAGACACATTTATGCATTTCATTCCATATTTGTATGAATTTCGCGATTATAATCATTGATTTCTTCTTATTTATGTTTAGTGATATGAAGATGTCTTATGTTAAGTAATGTCCTAAAGTGTTGGCGTACAAGTGCATGTTTATTTATATTAATTCTAGGGATAATTTATATTTAAAATTTCTTTCAATAATTTGATTATAAGATAAGATGTTTTAAATATAAAATAAATAAACATACTTCAAACTCTTCAAAATGCTTCCTTGATTCCAAAGCAGGAATCAGGTGGAGCACTTCTGATATAATTGTAGCACTGTTTGGATGAAACTCAACGAGTGTAATCTTTTTTGAATTCTTTCAACTGATGGAATATAGTGTCACAAGCTTACCCAACAAGACTAAACCAAATTGCCAAGGGTATACCTTAATAATTGAGGAGACACCTTTAGGGAGGAAAAAAACAAAGAAAAAGAAAAGGACTACTTTTATACAACACATTTTTGAGAAAGTGAGGAGACACCTTTAAAAAAAATGAGGAAAAGATAAGGACTACTTTTATACAAGCACATTTTTGAATAACTTTGCCTTCTTTCCTACCAACCAATAAAACACAGATGAAGAGATAAAATGGAGGGACCTTTTTTTTTTTTTTTTTTCACTTTATTGCATCTACAGAGCATGGTCCAAAATGCTTTACAATCCACAGATGTACCAAGGTTTACAATTGTTCCACAAAAAAGACCTTAGAGATGCAATTATGAGCCTTTTGTGTAGCAAATTAGCAACTTTGAACATGGCTCGGTGACTGACTAAATTGCATTGCCTCTCTTTTCCAGAAGTAAAGCATGTTTTTCAGCAAAGGATTTGTTAAAACAATGGACCCTACTACTATGTGTTTGGACATATGTGCTTCATTCATTTCACCTACGTATTTGAGTTTTACTCGTTCAAATGATTCTAATTGTTTAGTGTTTTAGAATTTAGATGACCCAACACCTCCACGCACCGCCAAAATCTTCACCATTGCACATTCATAGCCACTGCCAGCCAAGGAATATCACATAATGAGAATGCTAATTAGTGTTCGAGATTGGTTAAAGAAGAAAAAAAAAAGTTTTCATTAGAAATTCATGCATTTAAAATATTAAGAAATATTATATTTATTTATTTTTTTAATAAAAACTTGTTTTTATTAAATTCCTTACATTACAACAAAAGTTAGAAAAACACCTTTTCTTTTTCAACCCGGTCCATAGTCCAAGTAGTTAATTTAGTCTTTTTTAAAGATCAATTAGACTAATTTCTTAAATGATAAAAAAAGTTTGAAATACAAATCTCTCATTTATATCTATCTTTCTTCTAAATGGAAGGGAAATGAAGAGAACAAAATGGAGAGAATCTCTACTCAATTTGTTTAATACAAAGAAATCAACTCAATTGGTAGGTCTTTGATAGACTATCTAATCTATTGGTTTTTTGGTAGTTTTTTAAAATAAATTGAGAGTTGACGGGGCTTTTTTTTTTTTGTAAATAATTACAAACAATTTAAAAATACATTCTTACCTACTGAATTTAAAAATAAACTCACTTTAAAATTTCTTATCCTTCCACGAAAGCAGAGGCTATTGCAATTTGGAAAGTTAACAAAAGCAAAAGCTCCATCAATCATGCTGGCATTGACTCATAAATGTTTGTTGGGGTCATTAATGTAACTAGGGGTGAGCACGTGAGACGGGTTATGCTTGTCCCTTACCCAGCCCTAAATTTTGATGGAGTCAATTCTCTGAACTCGAATCTGTCCCTAAACTCGAAGGAACTCGATCATATGCCGGTTGGTTTAGGACCCGGCCGAAATGGGATAAAACCGGGTTGACTCAAAATTAAATTGATCATTTGTAAACTTAATTCTTTTGAGTGAGGAAAAATATCGTCACACTTCACAATTTAGAATTTATATCACAGTTCATAATAAAACAATCTATTATCCAAATATATTTTTGTTTTTAATGATCTATCTTCCAACCTCAGATGTACCTTATTCAATTATATTCAAAGTTCACATTAAAACAATCTACAAGATATAACAATATAAAAAAATATAAAAAAATGAAAGAGAAACAGTGAAACTAAAATTCAACATACTGGGTTCCTTGGTCAAACGCATGTGTTGCACATTTGCACCTGTTGCTCATTTTATACTGTAATGTTAATGGTATTATCTGTACAATTTATTTGAACATATATCAATGGCACATTGGCACCACCGGTAGTCCATTCAGAATGTGTCAATTTCATTATAATATGTGTGTCCCCGTATTTAACACTTACACAATAGTTAACTGACATTTACATGCTATTTAAACATTCTAGTTCTACATATATATCCTATATAAAACAATTCTTTTAGGTACAATTTATAACATTATCACTCGTATAAAAGTTCTAATGTACACGGAGTGCTAAATCCCGCACTTAAAAAAAAAAAAAAAAAAATTTACTTCCTCCTATATATTTTCCAGTGTACAAGTAGCTCTAACATAACCACTCAAAGCCACAAACATGTCCATTCAGCTTTTGTCATTTTGGTTGATTCTTATCACGTTTTTCTGTTCACAAATAAGGCTCCATGATCCCTCCCATGTTTCCAACATTTTCGCGTTTGCTTCTTTTACCTTTGCTGCAAAAGATCAAGACAGCCAAACAAGTGCTCTATTATTGTGGAAAGCCAGCCTTGTGAGGCTTCATTCTTTTTCTTGTTTTATTCTATAAATTACGTTCAATTTTTTTTTTTTCTCAAAAAAAAAAATCATTTTTTTTTTCCTTAATTGAGTTTTGTGTGTTGGATTTTAGGTTATAGATCCAGTTTCATGTTTTGATAAAGTGAAGAAGACGGTGAAGCACATAATGCATCCACTACTGATTACGGATAAAAAGATATACATCGACACATTTATGCATTTCATTTCATATTTGTATGAATTTCACGATTATAATCATTGATTTTCTTCTTATTTATGTTTAGTGATATGAAGATGTCTTATGTTAAGTAATGTCCTAAAGTGTTGGCGTATAAGTGCATGTTTATTTATATTAATTCTAGGGATAATTTATATTTAAAATTTCTTTCAATAATTTTATTATAAGATAAGATGTTTTAAATATAAAATAAATAAACATACTTCAAACTCTTCAAAATGCTTCCTTGATTCCAATACAGGAATCAGGTAGAGCACTTCTAATGTAATTGTAGCACTGTTGGGATGAAACTCAACGAGTGTAATCTTTTCTAAATTCTTTCTACTGATGGAATATATAGTGTCAAAAGCTTACCCAACAAGATTAAACCAAATTGCCAAGGGTATACCTTAATAATTGAGGAGACACCTTCAGGGAGAAAAAAACAAAGAAAAAGAAAAGGACTACTTTCATACAACACATTTTTGAGAAAGTGAGGAGACACCTTTAGAAAAAATGAGGAAAAGATAAGGACTACTTTTATACAAACACATTTTTGAATAACTTTGCCTTCTTTCCTACCAACCAATAAAACACAGATGAAGAGATAAAATGGAGGGACTTTTTTTTTTTTTTTACTTTATTGCATCTACAGAGCATGTTCCAAAATGCTTTACAATCCACAGATGTACCAAGGTTTACATATGTTCCACAAAAAAATTGGGTGATGGTGAATGAATAATAACATGTTAGTCATGAGTTATGGAATGTGCAATTCCAACAAAAACTAATCTACCCTGCTTCTCTTCTTCATCAAGATCAAGTAGGTGGAAAAAATCTGTTTAGATTGAATGGCAAAGTATAGAATTCTTCATTTCTATTATCTCCTCTAAACGTTCTAAACTTCACCCACCATGGCATCCCTCTATCTTTCTTTGACCTTTCTACCTCAAGAGTGTTGTCAAGGAACACTGCTACTATCAAACCCACTGTTGCTGGTGATGAGAATATGGTATTCAAGAAAGCATTGAACTACAAAGATGAAAAATTGGAATTAAGAGCATACTACTATTAGAAAGCAAAATGATTTCAAGCTCATAGCTATTGATGTAGATAAGTTTAAGAACAAGCTACGAATTCATGATGAGCCAAAGTAAAATCAAACACTGGCAACTTACAGAACAAGTCAAAACTCACCAAGTTCAATTTTCTTAATAGAACTCTTGAAACAAATGAAAATGGCAGCACATGTTATCAATAAAGCACAAGTATTGCAAGGGTCACAAAATTTTGAGCAGGATAATATAGGATTGAGGAAAACTTACCCATCCAGCATTAGTATGAACAAGGCCGTGTTGTGATGGATTCCAGTATTGATTGAAAAATTGAGGAACAGATATTCCAAGGAACAATGTGAGACCGATGATAATAAGATTTCTCATAGAGTTCAAGTTTGTGAACTGAAGAAATGATATTCCAACTGAAGCTGACAAACAAGGAAGAGTAGTTGTGAGTAGAGGACCAAGAGTAAAGTATGGCATTGACATCTAACGTGAGATGACATGACATACCCACAAGGCCAAAGAGAATGCAGTACAGAGCAGCAAATATTGGGAAGGGTATGGAAGCAAACACAGCTCCAAACTTTCCTGCAGATAATGGAAGAAAAAGAAAACATAAAAACCGCAAGTATATGGAACTGTCTTTTATTTCACATTACTAATTGTCAACAATAAAGGTAAAACAACTTCAATTATTAAAGTTATAGGAACTAGACTGCTTTTAGTGTAGTACAGACTAACCTAAAGTAGAGAAGAATATCATAAAACCAGCAGAAATCTGAACCACTCTGCGACTTCCAACTCGGGTTAGTCCAAGGAGTCCCACATTTTCTCTAGAATAACAGCAAAGATACTCATCAAGCTACTATGAAAAGATACAAAGATCATATTACAAGAAGCAACTTGCAGTTACAACTCTATGAAGAGTGTGACATACACAGAAACAGTGGAACCCGTCCCTGTTCCAAAAAGACCATCAAGCAAGACGCCAATACCCTGTGCAAAATAAACAAGTTCAGCTCCAGCTCTCAGTCACAAAGAATTGTCTACAATATTATTTAAGAATTAACATCATGCCGCATGAGCATACAAATGCTCGTCCATGTCACAGCATTTAAGTTTAAACACTATCCAAATTGATGCACAAGCATAACCTTAGGCAATTCCATAGTAATGACTGACATGCACCAAGTAACTTACTTGCCAACCAATGCCTCGACTCAACACATAAGCAGGAGGTGGAGTAGCAATCGCTAACCGAGACGCAGCCTTGTATGCACCAGTTGACTGCAACAAGAAGTGCATGGTCAAGGACACTGTTGAAAATACACCAAAATACCAAGAGAGAGAGACGTTTATGGTGATTGTAAATACTATTTGAAAGTAGAACTTGGTTTCTTGAATCATGGTTGGGGAGAAAAATCTGAGGCCCCTTAGCCAAATTTCAAAATGTGAACACAGTAGTAGCAGATGAGCCCGAAGCTGACCGGAATGCATTTACCTTGACAAAATGGTGGGAACAACTAAAAACAAAAAACAAAATCAGGGAAGGAATTAGATACCTCCACCATTGAGACAATAACTGCAGACATCATAGCGAATGAATGGCCAGCAGAAAATGTAGGCGGACCCCATTGTAGAGGGTATGGGAACATGAACCTATTAGAATAGAAAGAAACCTCAGAACTCAGCAAAACTTGCAAACATATCAGAAGAAATAAAAATATATATTTTGATGAACCATGGTGCAGTAGATATCAGATTTGCCCTGTCTGTACGACAACTATCTTGTGTTTTGATAGGTTTATGTCGGTAAGCTCCACTAGCGGTCAATATAACAGCATATATCCAAACAATTGGGACACAAATCAACACTGGAAAGCGTTCAAAGATAGGGATATCTCTAAATGGTTTCACGTGCTTTAGATACTGCAATTTATACCAAATTATGTGTCAGAAGGAAAGAAATAACAATTTGATGAACATCACTAAGTTCAAGTTATACTAAAGCACTTACTTGTGAAAATCCAATTACCAACAATAGCATTGGTATGCCAATTTCTACGCAGGTGCCCAACTGAAACAAAAATAAAGAAAATTATGTGAACTTATGAAGATGCTATGGAAGTACGGTATCCATCAGGCTATAATAAGCATGGTGCATTAAAGGATTTTGCTAAAGAAACTGTTATCGACACTACTAATATCCTTAGACAAATTAAACATTATTAAATAATCCAGAAAGATAGAAACCAGATGAAGCACTCAAATGGTAGAAAGTAGAAACTAAAAAAATAGATAAAACTTGGGCTTAGAAAATTTAGACACCTTAAATAGGTGATAACTTCAGATGTTGGTGTCAATATATGTTCCTTAAGTAGGATTGTTTATTGTTCCTCAAGTAGGATTGTTTATCATTATTCAGAATCAACTTTCTTCTAGATGATGATATGTTAGTCACATAAATTACTTTGTCATTAGAAATCTGAGCCACACTTACCACAGGAAATCCGCGTTGGAATAATCCTAATCCAACCAATCCAACAACAGGTGCCATACCCAGAGGACTGAAAAATCTGGAAAGAAGATCCATATAAAGTAAATGCTTAAGTAAATTTTTTTTTTTTTATCATTTTCCTATCACGATTCACAAACACGTCACATGCAAATAGTATACCTTGAAAAAAGTCCCCAGACTTGACTGTAACCCAGGATTATCTGAATACTTGAGGCTACAATTAGAGCTCCTTGTATAGCTCGCATTGTTTGTATAAATCTCTGCAAACCAATCACATGGCAAGATCTCTTTCAATAGCCAACCAAATAAGAAAGCAATTCAAGTATATTTCGAAGGAAGCCAAATTATTTTAGTTTGCCAATGTCATCTATTCCCAGTCCAAAACTGCACGACCAATTTGTCAAAGACCAAAAACATCATCTATCGAAACATCATGTTCACATATTCAGAGGAAGATAAATGGTTTAGTAAATTTTTTACACTAAAATTGATTTTTAGTTATTTGGAGGCATACCTAGTACACTTTAAACTTCACCGACAACCACATACGATGGATTTATCTAAGTAAAAAACTAAATATTGATTTTTCTTGTGATCAATAATTATCATATCTGCAAGCAACTAAAATCCTTCTATGTTCCCTTAACAACTAGCTCTGAAGTTTGGTCACAAGTCCTTGTTTCTCTGACCGTTTAGAATGGTTGTGTGGCTAAAAGCTTCCAGAGTAGAACCAGTACATACAGGTGCCCAAGGTTCTAACAAAGCAAGAAATTATTGCATCATCATAGAGAAGATCTTTACTATTAACTTTAAACACCATCACATAAAACTTAGATAAACCAACTTATCATTGCGTTGATGTTTCTCTACTTAGATTAGATACTACAAATCAAAAAGCAATATATAATTTAATTTGCTCCCAAATTCCCAGAATTGAAGAGATGATTAAAGGAGGAAACTTACTTCATGATGATCAGTAATTCGTTGCAATGAGGAGTCATTGATAATATAAGCGATTGGATATACATATGCAAATGAACCTCCAACTACAGCAGGCAATCTGGTACCAAAAAGTGCTTGGAGAAGTGTGTTAATGCCGGCAACAAAGAGAAGAGTCTGTATTACGCGTGCCTTGTCACCCTGGTCGTATGAGCAACCAAATCACTAAATAAACATCAAAATAAATGTGTGCCAAAAATAACTATTGCTTTGCACAAGGAAGTAGAGATTCAGCATACATCACTTCCTCCCATGGCTGGAACGAGAAGTGAAGGAACCATCACACTTGTGCCCAGCATCAATATGTAATTTTGAAATGCTAACAGGATAGCTTCAGCTGCAAGACAAGGCCTTCACAGTGAGCAAAAAGAAAGAGGATGTCACGGAAACATCCTATATGTACCAGAACCTATACCTGCCCACTGTCTAAATTGCATTACTACACATTGTTTTGAACTAAAATTTGTAACTAGGAACTTCCTAAAACAGGCACTCAAATCAACCGTTCAGGCGTTCACATATGTAATAACTACATTTTTTAAGAGAAATGTGTATTTTTAACATGTTCCACACAAATTTACAGTTTCAATTGATTGTTGATTGGAATGCCTATTTGGTAAGAACTTCCTACCTAAACTTCCTACCTAAGAATTTCTCATGTTTTGAAATGAGGCCCAATGAGAGCACAGCAATTGAAGACTAAAAATTACTTAAAGCAAATCACACCATTGATGACATTACCCAAAAATGCAAGAACCCGTAACAAATATATGTGTTCAATAACAGGTCAAGTAACTCCAAAAAATGATGGGTTAGACAATAAATTAATATGCGGGACCACTTATTTTAACATCATTAGTGACTAATGTTGTTCATTTAACCACGCGTGAAGGAGAACAAGTGCTCCACAATGTCAGGGTAAAATGGTAACTACAATATAATGTCATGATTGGTAGTATTCTTTGCTATGGTTATTACTTATTATTAGTACTATTTCATAGCGCTAGAGGACATGTCTGAATGATAATGACATAGAGGGGAGTTCAAGAAGCCTATTTAAAAAATCAGACCGTTGTATTAAATATGAGATTATATGTTCACTAAAAATTAAATTAACCCAACAAACAAACAGAGCCGAAGAAATAGGAGAAAAGGGTAAAAACAGTAACAAAATAAAAAAAAATTCAGAGTCCCAATCTATCTAACCAACATAAAAATCTCAACTTTTAATTCCTATATCACCAGAACCGAAGTAATATCAAAATCACACCCTTCTGGGGTAACACATTCAGAATTTTTTTTTTTTAAAAAGGAACATATAGAAAACCCAGCATAATGATGACCATATTTAATAGCTTCAAGACAAAAAAAAGAAAAGAGCTTTCTATCATTTCTTCAACCCATTTGGGTTTGTAATGATAAAATGAAGTCACTTGCTGTAAACATTGGTGCTTCAAACCTAACAAGCTTCTTCATTTCTTTTCAAAATGACTATAAGCTCAAAGTCAAATGCTTAACAAGCTCTATTTTTATTTCTATTTTTGCTCACATAGCAAAAAAAAAAGGTGATGAAAAGGAATAAAAAAAATCTCGAAGAAAAACTAGTGAGATAAGCAGCTTAAAAAGAACATAGAGAGAAACACACAAACTCATTTGTTACATGCGTAGATTATGATAAGAGAGAAAGAAGAATGAGGGAGATAAAGAGACACACCCCATGGAGGATTAGAGTCTAAGCAGTACTCAAGGTCCTGAAGCTGTTCCATAGGGAGATGGGTAATGTCTGACATTGTTGATTGTTGAAGCTTCTGACAAAAGAGCTTCAGCAAGGACAGAAGAAGAGATAGCAAAGAAACAAACTGAGATATATAGACAGAAATAAAAAAGAGAGAGAGAGAAGAAGAAGAAGAAGAAGAAGGAGAATTCAGAACAAAGTAAAGTGGTGCTGCATATATATAAAGTGAAGAAAAGTACGAATGAATATTAATCGGATTGTGAAAAAGGAAGTGGCTATGTAACACCCTCTCCTGTCATCGATAAGCTTGTTCTTTTTATTTCGTCCTTCTTTTTATTTTTTTGGGATCAATATTGGTTGGTTTACAAAACTGCCCCTAAATTTCCATTTAAGAATACGTCAGAATCATGGGCCCCCAGTCCTTGAGTGACTAGAGGTGTGTAAATTTAATTCAAATTGAAAATTAAACTTTCCGATCGCATGAAAAAATTAAAAATTGACTAATAAACAAAGAATTTTATTTAGTTTTTAAAAAGTCCATTAGATGATATTCTTAGGGGGAAAACTTGGGTACAATTTCCTGGATACACAAGGTGCTTGTTTCCAATAAGAATGATACATGTATCACAGTTCATCAATAAAAATATAACATATATAACAATTTTGATATGTGTATTCTTTTCATTGGGAATCAGCACCTTATGTACCTAAGGAACTGTACCTAAGTTTTGTCCTATTCTTAAATGGGTTTAATTGCTATACACCGTCACTGTTAACCGATTAGAAATTATGATATGAATAATTTTTAAGGTAGTTAGGATAAGAGTCAAAGTTTTTTAATTAATTGTCAATTTTCAATTGGTTAACAATGTAAAAAAAAATCTTTAACTATCAATATATATCAATTAAATATATACTTAAATTTTAAAAAATTATTTAATACAATGAAAACTGATTAATTAATATTATAAAGTTTATAATTTTTATTTATTTACTAAAGTTTTGATTGGGGGAAGGCCCCCTTGTAAGCTCAGAGAATATCATAAATCTCAACGATGATTTATAGTGGAATTTACATATTGTATACCAATAGGAGAGATCTAGGAATCGAATCTAAGTCACAAATAGTGTGAACGGAAGACTTAATCAGATGTATCAACTCCTCTTGAGTAAAGTTTGTACTTTTTAGTAGAATAACTTTAATTTATAACTCATTTTGTTTATGTTACGTGTCATTCTCAATTGAATGTTGTTTTTCTATAAGTTAAATGAATTATTTCTATTTCTATTTTTTATCTCTTATTTTTTTTTAATTGTAGAGTTGCTTTTAGTTTATAAAATTCTTGAGTTAAAATTAACTTTTTCAAAATATGATTAAATAAAGGATGTAATAGATTTGATGTTATTTATTCACTTTAAACTGTTAAATCCTTCCGTGCCCGAGTTAAATTTTCAGCCTAGGATTAGGGAACCTCTTGGCTATCGTGACGCTATAAAGGGAGGCACGGACATAGGTAGTAGGTACCCTCAAAAGATTTTGTGGGAAGAGAACATAAAAAAATATTTGAAGGCTATGGCCCACTTATAAGTTCACTTTTTCGGATCATACTCTGTTTTTTTTTTTTTTTTTTCCCAATCAACCAAAGTTTTTTTTATCATTCAATCAACCTTGTTAGGATATATCGGAAAAAATACAAGTCCCACATTAACTAGAGATAATATCTAATAAGAGCTCATAAGTAATTGATAATTCTCATTCTAGGAGTTAGCTTTTGGGATTGAGTTAGACCAAAAAAATCTAATATGGTATCAGAGCTATCATAGATCCATTGTTGAGCCACCTACCATGTTATCCATTCACCAAACCCAATAGCGCTGGGCGTGAGGGGTTGTATTGGGAAAAACCCAGGTCCCACATTGACTATAAATAATATCTAATAAAAGTTTATAAGTAGTTGATAATTATCATCCTAAAAACTAGCTTTTGGGATTGAGTTAGACCCAAAAATCTAATAGTATAAGTGGTAAAGAGTTTAATTCTCTTACGCTTTGTTTGGATGATGAAAAGAAATAGGGAGGAGAGAAGTAGGGTGGAGAGAAGTAGGATGGAGAGAAAATGAATGGAAAATAGATAGATTTTTAGGTTGTTTGAATTGAAAGAAATAGGATAGAAGTAGAAGAGAAATGAAAGTTGAATTTTCTTGTAGAGACAACCCCCCCCCCCCCCCCCCCCAAAAAAAATATATATAATATAAACACATATAATCTAGTACACTATAATATAATATACTATAAAATATTATAATAATATGATATAATATATTATAATACTCCCTCCGGACCTAAATATAAGCAAAAAAGTAGCTATATTATTTGGACTTAAATATAAGCAAAAATCAATTAAGTCAACACTATTAAATGTTAATATTGCAAAAATCAAGAAAATTAACCAATCAAACCAATTCTCCATTTACTTTTTCAGGAGCATTGCATATTCCCTAGACAATTAACTCTTTTTTTTTACACAAATCAAGATAATTAAACTAACTTAACTAACCTTCTTAATATGTGTGAATTTAGTTTTTTTTTCTTCTTATAATTAGGTCCGGAGGTAGTAAAATATAATATATATTATGATATTATTATTATATGAAACAATGGAGCACTGCACGAAAGTTAGATGCGCATGGGCCATGGGTCTTTTACACATGCACGGTTTTCTCTCCATAAATGAAGAGATTTTGATTTAAGTGGGTCCCATTTATTTTTTTTTCCATCTCTCCTATTTTCTTTCTATATCCAAACAACCTAAAATGTCTTTTTCTTCTCCACTTCCCTCTCCCCTCGCTTCCCTCTCCCCAAAATCACCCCATCCAAACAATGGGTTAAGTAAAGTTTTGGGTTCGAGTTTTATGAATAAAAAATAGATATTGAAAATTTTGTTCCCCGAATAAATCTTTATGAAAAAATGTTGAATACCCAAGATATTCGTACCACTAAAAAGAAAATGTTGAAAAACAACATCCCTCCCCTTCTATCTTCTATCTACCCTATGAAGAAGATGAATTAAAGACTTAAGAGGAGGATCATTCAGAACTGAACAAGAAAAATGACCATTGTGATCCAAGTTAACCAATCAATAATCCGCACATATTTGCTCCATCTACGAATGTCTCAAAAACAACAACCCAATTCATCATCAGGAAGCCTCTCATCTTGTGAAAGTAAATTATGATCCAGACAAACTTTACTTGTAAGATTAGAGGTTCAAATAATGAAGTCTCTATTTTGGGGAGAATTTTATCTAACCATCACCTTCGATCAGAATGATAACAGGTTTGGACCCCTTGAGCAAGTAACTAGAGATTCGACTTATGAGTTGTGTATGAAGAAAATCCGATTGGGAAGGAACAACCCTTAAATATCATACAAGTTTCTAGCGTAGAAACCCAAAATAATATTATAACTTAAAAGTTGCTCTTATTATCTTGAAAAAAACACACACACTTATCTTCTTCATGAATATTTCTTTCTTTTATCTGATACTTGCAAACACTTCTTTTGAGTTATTTTAGATTGGACTTAAATTAATTTATTTTATACTTAAAATGACTTATAATTAAAATTTACTTAGGGAAATTGTTGATTTTTTTTTTCTTTTCTAGAAAATCAAAATCAATCATACTACTGTTACTTCTCCATGGTGAATGCAAAGTAAGCAATGAATAATGCACTCCTTAGTATATTCTTGCTATTATTTTATGAGTGTTTATTATATTTTTTTCAACTATTATTATTTTTATTTTATTATCTTTTATTGAGTAACTATTGATTTATTCTAATTTGATAGTTCAAATTATTTTATCTAACGAAAAATTAATAAAATGGAAACAACCAATATAAAAAAATTAAAGGACTTGCTACTTTATTCTATAGTCACTGTTATTTTATAACTGTGTGCAACTATATCTACATACAGAACACTTTTAAGGGTCTTATAGCTTTTTTAATAATCGTGTTTATAGTATGTTTGGACTTGCGTCTAATATCACCATAATCACGTTCTAGATTCATGAGCTACTCAGATTAGCTTATGAAAAAACGTGGATCCATTACTTTTTCATCCCATTTCCAAACATGTACATATATTGATCTCTCTCTTTCTGTCAAAATAAATAAATATTGATATCCCAATATATATATATATATATAGCAGCTCAAGTGAGATGAGTGTGTTATTATGAGAGATGATATGAGTAAATTTGGACCTTCGGATCATACATGAATGGTCAAGATTAGAACATAAAGTCATGTGACTTTTTTAAGTGATCACATGCTCACCTACTAACTTATAATCCTGATCATTCATGCATGGTTTAATAGTCCAGCTTTGTTCATCTGACTCTCAGAATAAAACATCACTCCCACTTGAGTCATCCCCTATATATATATACACACACACACACACTAGTGTATGGACCCGTGCCATGCGCGGGAAATATGATAATTTTTTATGATTTCATTAAAAAAAAATATGTAATTGTTTATTTTATGTTTTTGGTTTAAAATTTTTTGTGGGGAATTATATATCAAAGATTATTAAAAAATTATTTCATCTGAATTGTGGATCACAAAGTGTAACAAATATTAACTTAATAACTACTATTGATATCTATTTAAGTGTAAATAGCAAGTACATATTATCTTGTAAATATGCACTCTAACATGTTACATATTCTATCCGCTGTACAAAAATATTATGTATATAAACATCATAAAAGAGGTTGTGATTCTATCAAAAAAAATAAAATAACATAGATTGCGATCAACCAAAAATATATGATCTCTTTCTACCGCTAATAAAATGAAAGAGATTGATATGATTTTTTTATCTTTTGAAAATCTATTTGATTTTTTCCCCTTCCCCGTACAAGTTATCCATTTTTAGAAAATATATTTATTTATCACATTTTTACTCTCTCTTCAAAATCAATTTAATTTATTACGCCTTGTTTCTTGTGCAAGTTAATCATTTTTTATAAAATAATAATTATCTATTATATTATCATTTTTATTCTGTCTTGAAAATCTATTTGATTTATTTCTTCTCTTTGTCCAGTATGAGTTAACCATTTTTAGAAAATATATTTATCTATCATATTACTTTTTTCTTCTTTCTTGAAAATCTACTTGATTGATTTCTCCCTTTTTCCCGTCAAAGCTAACCATTTTTAGAAAATATATTTATCTATCTTACCTTGTTATTCTAGTTACTTCCCTCAATATCAATATTATGGTGAATTTGTATTTTTTTCAAAGAAAAAATATAAATTATACTAATTAGCTAATTATAGTGAATATATATATATATGTGTGTGTGTGTGGAGCAACTCAAGTAAAAGGAGTATGTTATTATGAGATATGATATGAGTAAATCTGGACCTTTGGATCATACATGAATGGTCAAGATTAGAACATAAAGTCATGTGACTTTTTTAAGTGATCAAATGATCACCTACTAATAATTCTGATTATTCATGTATGGTTTAATGGCCCAGATTCTGATAAAAAAAGAAAGGTGTTTGGTTATACGTTTGGTGAATTAATTTTGTATCCAAAATTAATTCTATCAAAAACAAATTGAAGTATTTCTACTTTTTGATTAAAAAATTACACTAAATTTTACCTCAAACATATTTTCATAATAAAAAATATTCCAATTATTTCAAATTTAATTTATTAAAATCAATTCTATAAAATTAATTCCGTATAAAATCATGTTTATAAAAAGTTGGTACAAACAAGGAAGGATCTCTCATTGGGCATGTCAGCGTAGCAAAGGGCTGTACTAAGAAGCGTAACCAGGGGTCAAGGACTGGCGTTGCCTTTTCTTGACAGACGAAGGACAGGTGTGAATGAATGTTAGTCATAATTCGTTGAGGGGGTAATGTTACTGGTATTTTAAATTGTATATTTATGCTGTTTATTAATTAACTATAATTATAATATTTTTATAAAATTATTTTTAATTAATAAGAAATATGAATAAACAATTAAAATATTAATAATGTCACTCGATAAAGTATGTGACAAAGAGTCTGTTAATGATACTTTAATGATAAATATGAAGTAATAAAGTTAATATTTTTAAAGTCCTTGAATTAATATATATTATTAATTATTCATTACTTAAGAATATAAATAGTTTTGAATTTAAAAAAAAAATATTTATAATTCCTATTTAATTATTTTAAATTTGAAGCATAAGTAAACAAAACATAGAACAACGGTACAAAGGGTGTTAATGGGCATTCCATTTAATGAAGTAGCAGGGTTCTGGTTGCAACATCAAATGTTCCCAAGCCTTTCAGACTCTGATGGTTGTTTCGTTGCTGTTTCTTTATGGGAGATTGAGATGGTTCCTTGTTTTGTTTGGGAGGGAGAGAGAAATCAGAAAAGAATATGTACTCACCAAGTGGAAACCGCTGACAGTGAGTGGGTTGGCTACTTTTTGAACTTTGTTGGCCAAGGCTATTCTCGTAAATTGGTTGAAAGCAGGACAGTTTAAAAGTCAAATATGAAATACTCCCTCGCATCTCTATTGTAAGCAAAAATTAAATGGGACATACATATTAAGATACTTAGCTAATCTCATTTAAAAGAGTTATTGGGAATTAAAAATTAAGTTTGTTACCTAAATTACCCTTCCTCTTATTTATTAAGCTTGTATTGTTGAGAATAAAAGGAGTCATTGAAAAACTAAATTTGTATTAAATGAAAGGTATTTTAAGAATAACTTCGTTAAATAGAATGGAAGTAGTTGAAATTTGCTTATATTTTGAACAAAAAAATTTAGAAATTTTTGTTTATATTGTGGACCGGAGGGAGTATGAAATACTAGTAGTATGAAATAAGAAGATAGTTTTCATATTAATAATGATATCTGGAAATAAATTTTGGCACATTATGGACATGTATAATTGATAGGGTATTTTGAGAGTGATAAAATATATTATGAAATAAAAAAAATAAAAAGAAGTGAAAACGATGGGAGTGATAAAATATATTATGAGATCTCTTAAAAAAAATTATTATGTGATATAAAAAATAATAAATAAATAAATATTGGAGGATATTTTTATATGATATTGGACATCATTTTTATATCAAAATATCATTACTCTTTCATATTATAAAAAAAACAGGAAGATAGTTTTCATATTGCACGTGGATTGCGGCTGCGTAATCCATAGTTGCATACACACAACCTTTCACTAGAATTTATTATTTATTGAGTGCAATAATTTAAATAACAATTTTTTAATATTATATTTATTTTTTATAATTAGATATAGAAAATATGAATGTTTTTTAAATATATATTATTTAATATTTTTAATTTAGTATATAAAGCTTTTGTAATATATATATATATATATATATATATATATATGTATATATGTGTGTGTGTGTGTGTGTAAATTCATGTTTTCAGCAAAAGATGAGTATTAATTTAACATATCTGCGAGCAATATATAAATTTTTATGGGAATAAAATAAAAAATAGGTTAAAGTAATGTTTTGGTCCCTATACGTGACACTGATTTTCAATTTGGTCCCTATACGTAAAAAGTTATCAATTTAGTTCCTATACGTGACACTGATTTTCAATTTGGTCCCTATACGTGACACTGATTATCAATTTGGTCTCTATACGTGACACTGGTTTTCAATTTGATCCTCAACGCTAATTGGTCCCTATATAAGAGTGACCAAATTGCAAATTATTATCACATGTAGGGATCAAATTGAAAATAATTGTCACATGTAGGGATCGATTTCAATTTTTTTTTTGTTGAATTGGTCCTTACATGTGACAATAATTTGTAATTTGGTCCTCTTATATCGGGACCAATTAGCGGTGAGGACCAAATTGAAAACCAGTGTCACATATAGGGACCAAATTGATAACTTTTTACGTATAGGGACCAAATTGAAAACCAGTGTCACGTATAGGGACCAAAACATTACTTTAACCTAAAAAATATTAGGCTCTTACAATTTGATCCCCATAAAAATTTCTTAATATTTTTTATTTTTATTTCACTGCTCAGTAACCAACTTTAAATTTATCAAAATAATAGCAAATCCCAAATTTATTTATAAATTTCACTCCACCCAATTTTTAGTGTTAACTAGCTATTGACTTGATACAATCAAGTCATAAAAAATTAAGAAATGTTAGTCATAACAAGTTATTTGATATTTATTTACTAAAAAAGGTTTAAAAGATTAATCTTATGCTTTCTTATTTACAAAATAAAATATATAATTTGATAATATTACAAAAAAAGAGTATAATTTATGTTAAAAAAAAGAACTAACTTTATCAAAGAGTTTCTCCAACTACAACCTCTTAGCTTTGGAATCAATGATTTTGTGCTTGATACCGAATACATGTCATTCGACGTATCTAGTGATTTTTGTTGCAAAACTTGACAAAATTTGTTAGTGATTACCATAATTTCTTTTATCACATGTAAAATTAAAATAAAATCAAATGTCACATGTGATTTAAGAGTATAAGTAACGTCACTTAATTGAAAGTATGTAAATCCTTTAATAGCATTAATGATACTACTTATTGGGTCACTAATAATTTAGAAGCTCTATAACTGTATTTACACTACAAACGCATTTTTTGGTGATTTACACATGCATTATTATTATTTATTTATTTTGGTATTTACACATGCATTATCTTTTTATTGGTGCAAGAAAAGTTTAAGTGAGTTAGGTCCCGTGGGCTTACCAGGGTCAGGCAGGCCTCACAGCTCAAAGAACACTTACAGAGGTACTTACAGATTACCCACTAATGAGGTTCTCACATCGGCAGTGGGATTCGAACTCATGACCTTATGAGTTATGAGTCGTATCCTTACCAACTGGACCAACCTTCATCAGTCACACGCATTATTTTATATCTATACTATTTTACCATTTATTTATACTTGAATATTCTACTAAAATCTTATATATTTTGATTCTGAGTTTGGCAACTATCTAATGTAAGAAAGAGATGTGTGACAAAGATGTGTCATGTGTACAGTGTACAATAAGCATTTTCCTTATTACATGGACCAAAGGAGTAGAAACTTAATTGGGCCGTGATAGGAATGCCGAAGACACTATCCACCTAGCGAGCACTCCCGTGGCCGTAAGTAGTCTCAAATAGTCAAACCCAATGTGTGATGGTCCAACACTCCAGCCACATCTTCGCAGCCTAATACTCATTCCCCTCTCATTTTGGTGAAGAAGAGGAGGAGCTTGGACGCACATGAGTGAAAGAATGAATGTGGACATGTGGGTTTTGGTTTGTGCCTAAAAGGCACTTTGAGCTATATCTCAACCTCCGTTTGGGTGAATAATTTATATAAATGCTTATATAAGATTTCATATGAAATTTTTTTTATACTATAAGTTGCTTTTAAAATTAAGTTATATATTTAATAATTGGATACATGCGAGAAGAAACGCTTCTAAATATGCAAAAACAACTTTTCGATCATGTTAAATATGAGTTTTCACGCCAAGACTTTTATAAAAATGAGTTTTCGACAAGACTTTATAATAATAAAAAAAAGCTTACAAAACTTGGTTTCATGAAATAAGTTAAAAAAATTTGAGGGTCAATACGTTAGTTTTTTTAGTTACCATGTCGTTGGATACTTACGAAGTATCCAACGCCGTAAACAATATTTAATCTCTATCGGGGATCTAGACGATATTTAAGGATTGCTTACTCTAAACCAAGTTTTCTTCATAAGCAAGAGGTAGGAGTCGAACCTCTGACCACTTGCTTAAAGGATTCGAGCTCGTTATCACTCGGATCAACCACATGTTAATAGTTATTTATTTAATATTACCGAAACATTATTTTTGTTTTTTTTATTACATGAATGCATTTATACCAATACCAATGAATAAACAAGAAGCTATACTCTAATCAAACGGAGCCTTCACCTTGTCGTTAGTTTGTGGGCACATGGCCGTTTGTTTTGTTTGGAACATTATTTTTCCTTTAATTCTCTATTAATTAATAGAGTTGTTTTGAAGACAAAAATGTCCGTATTATAGTTATAGATTAAAAAAAACAAACAAATAATAGAATGCGCCCACTAAAATTCATAAAGGTGTAACTATATTTATAAGAAGAGAAATTGCCTAAATAATATCACTCTATTTTCAGTATCTTACGCACATTTCTAGTATAGTCATTGTCCATGGTCTCTGTCTCTAATGCGTGACGAGAAGAGAAACATCTCCCACAAAATCCGATTCCCATAAGAAAACAAAATGCAGGCCCATAACCTCCAAGTAACTTGTTGTGACTTGTGGTTCAACATCGTTTCTTCTGCAAATTTGAAGGTTTATACAGTAGCACCATTGCTTGCTCGGTTCTATTTATCTGTGCTCGTTTCTTATGATTTTCTCCAACCTCTGCTGCAGGAGGTGCTAGATTTCTTTCACAAGGATGATTGGCAGGTGTCTATTAGGCATGTCTACCGAGAAGCCAACCACTGTGCTGATTTTCTCGCAAATAAGGGGCATCATGGTTCTTTTTCTTGGACAGTTTTTGATAGGGCTGTGCCCAATTTAGCTTTGATTTTTAGAGAGGATGCTCTTGGTAGTAGCATTCCTCGTGTAATTGTTTAGTTGTGTTTTTTGCTTTCCCCATTCATCAAACAAAAAAAAAAAATTTACATTATTTCATTTGTGCGCTAATCTTGTCAATATTCTCAATACTTTCTAAAGTCAAGGACTTTGACATTATTTATATGTTATTATG
Source organism: Echinosophora koreensis (assembly GCA_035048595.1). Taxonomy (NCBI): domain Eukaryota; kingdom Viridiplantae; phylum Streptophyta; class Magnoliopsida; order Fabales; family Fabaceae; genus Echinosophora; species Echinosophora koreensis. The sequence continues at coordinate 2,663,755 of JAPCYP010000019.1, read as the reverse complement.
TTTCCATTAATGACATGCTATTTTTGTTGGGTGTTGCTTTTTACACCACAGATATTTCTAATAAACCACATTTTTTAATAAAAAAATTGAATATTCCCGAAATATCCTTATAAGTTGCATCCCTTGTAAAAAGAATTTTTTTCCTGCCGGAACTTTAATTCCAGTATACATATGAATCTGGTATATATTTCGTAGTGTATCGGAATTATATTTCCGATACATACATGAATTTATTATACACCAGAAATATAATTCCGGTATCAATTATCTTCACATTGGTTTGCTTCAAATTGCAAATACATGGGCATTACTCTATTCTCCAAACTTAACCAAAGTACTGCTGGGAAAATGTGAAAAACATTGCAAAGTTGCAGACTTGCAGTTCTTGAACGTCCCTTGTCACCTCTAACACTAGACTCACAGGCTTCAGATTCGCGTATATTGCGAAATTGGATATACATGAAGAAAAAGGAGTAGTAAGGAGTGAGAAGAGTGATGGCCTGACACACCATTCCTGGGGCTGATAGTGATGATGATGCCTCCTTTGGCTGCTAAATAATATGGCATGCAACGACGAAAGCAAAAGCTTTGATAGCAACATCTGATTCTTAGGCATACCAGAAATTTAGTTCTGGTACCGTGTTTAACAAATTTAAGTAACTTACCGGAACTGTAAATCCAATATTATAATTTTGTAAAGTTTTATAGTACCGGAAATTTAAGTCCGGTATATTGTCTAAAAATATTCAGTAACATACCGGAATTATAATTTCGGTATTGTAATTTTGTAGTATTGAAAATTTAATTCCGGTAATTAAACCCAGATAATGGGGTTATTATGGGAATATTAAAAAAATTGTGGTGTAAAGAGCAACACCCAGACATTGGACTTTGACTTAATTGGGCTTGAAATCCAATTATACCTAAAGGCCGAAATCCAAATAGGCCTTTCTAGATGTGCTAACATGGCTGGAGAGACCAGTTTTATTGACCATGTGGTGGAGCGGTTTGTGGTCCTTGAAAATCCAAATAAAACCTTATTTTGGGGAAAGTAAAAACTCTATAAAAATTCGGGAATGAATTATCTCCAATTAACAACGCCCCCCCCCCCCCCCCCCCCCCCCAATTATTGTGTAAAGACACTCTCTCTCTCCTCTTTTTATGGATTATGGGGATTTAACTGGATGATAAAGTAAGGGAGATAATTCATTCCCATAAAAATTCTTGGGAAAACCTATTGAGCACACAAGGTAGGCTCCCCACTCTTAATCAAGTTTTCTTCATACACAAGAGGCAGGATTCGAATCCCTGACCACTTGCTTAAGGTGTTAGAGTCCCTTACCAATCGAACCAACCACATGTTGCTTATCTCACATTTTCTCATTTTATCCCTATACAATTAACTATCAAAGAAAATATTATTATTCTATACAAACAACTTCTAACTTTTTTTGTAGTTTATTATATACAAAAGTGATATTTTTATATCATCCAAATGAAATACATTATCTTAAATTCACTTTTAAACAAACATACACAAGCAAAAATAGATTATGATTATATATATAATAGATTATACAAATAATCAATTATTGGTATAATTTATTTTTCATGGTTATCCCAAACATATTAGTATAAGCTTCTAAAACAATAGCCGGGGTTTAGTCTTACAATCGGTCCAAAGGGTCGATGTCATGGGGTTACCCCGATGGATCTATTGGGGAGCCAAAGACCTTGAGTCTTTAATACAAAATATGCATGTAATAAATATTTCGAATCTCAAACATGAACTTTCCTTTCTGCGAAACTGATCTCGTTTTAGACCACATGTACATGTGATGATCAAGTTTGTATTGGCCTACATATATATGTTGAGTTAGAACATGAAAATTATGCTGTGTTATGCACCGACTGCTTATTATGTATCTCCCGAAGCTGTTCTATACCAACTTGTCTTACGTGTGGACCAATTCAGAATGAAGGTCCTCGATCACCGTCACTTTATAAACACTAAGAATGAAGCCTAAACTGATAAATTTTCAATTAACCAAAGAATCTATACATATATTTTGGATTTCTAGTAGCTAGTGACTTCACTTGAATTTGAAATTACGAGGAGTAAGCTTCTGAGTCTTTGCTCTATAAGGTGACCATGAGGAGCTGGAACTTCATTTTGATTGTTCCACACGTACAACTATGTTTAATTAATTTACAAAGAGTATTTAATTGATATAACTGTCAACCAATAATAAATCATCACATCATTGAAAATCTTTGATTATTATCCAAATTACCTTAAAATTCATTTATATCATGATTTGTAATTAATTGACAGTATAAAAAACTTTACACTGACAATATACAAAAATTAAACTCATTTATAAATGGGTTGTTCTATATAGATGTATATCTCAAAATAATTGCGGGGGTACATACGCAATTACATGAGATAATAATATATGTAGGCATGTAGTAGTCGGTGCATGAGTACCATAGCACCTTCTAATTAAGTTCTACGTTTACATTATGTGTGTAGGCCAATACAATACAAACCTCATCATAGCATGTTTCTTGTGGCCCAAATCAATATATTTACAAGAAAGAAAACTTAACACTTGAGGTTCAAAATTTTATTTTACAGATATTAAATTCAAACCTTCACTTTTTTAAAAGAAAAAAAAGGATGTGAAATTCAAAGAAGGTGTACATTAGACGAAATTACTAAAAATAAAATAAAAATTACCGACTAAAATATATACTTTTCATCAATATTTACCAAACTACACATTTTTTTATTTCAAATCAATGGAAAGTCGGTTTCTCAAAAATCAACTTCTCTTTTATGTTTGTTTAATTGTCCAAATAATTTAATAAATTTTGAAATTTAAAAATATATATAAAAAAGAAGTCATTTTTTCCCTAAAAGAAAAAAAAAGTCATAGAATGGCTTCCCAAACGGCTTAAAAAAAGAAGTGTAGTTTGCGAAAAAGGATTATTATTTTTCCTGTAAACTAATTATTCATAGAGTCTTTAATTGGGGGATTGGGGAGGGGGTTGTGAAAAACATAAAAAAAAAATGTTATATTGCTATACGGACTTCTAAATTTCAGCTATGCAATATTAATATTGTTTTTACCATTAAAGTTATGGTCAGTTATTCTAGATTATATAATTTAATTAAACATTAATCTCATATTAAGTTTAATTTACCAACATGTGGTTGGTCCAAGTGGTAAGGGACTTGGGCACCTTAAACAAGTTGTCAGAGGTTCGAATCTTATCTCTTGCATATAGAGAAAACCTGATTAGGAGGGGAGAACCCACCTTATGTACCCATCAGGTTCCCCGACGGAGATTAATCACTGCTAACAGTAAATTTACCCAAAAAAGTGATCTGAGCTGCGTTCATGATCATTTTCGATGCATAATAATGGACCTCTATTTTCTTTCCATTCCAAATAATGGAATATTTTGTTTTCTTTTCTTTTTCTCTCCCTTTTTCCATACTTTTTCTCTTAAGTCTTAAATGATTAAATCAAACAAATGCTTTGTATAAAACAAACAAAAAAATGCTAAGTGAGCGTTTGTGGGAAGACAAAGTACTAATGGGGTGGTTTTGGTAAATATAAAATAAGAACAAGGATTAGGAATAAATATTTAAAAAAATAATGATTAGTATTGTGTAACTAATTAATCAACAAAGAAAGGAAAACATGCATGGTTCTGAGAAAATTGAATTCGACTCACGTTTTCTAAACCTTCTCCTAGTCAATTAAAAATAATATTCATATTCTTTTTAGGTTTTATCAATATATGCAATGTGGAATGTGATGTTTGATGGGTTAATGCTCACCAGACATTCGAAGGAACATTGACAGCGGCAGCAACCTCAGATTGAGAATTGAACATCCATCATATATTATCCATACACAGACACATACGGAGTATAAAAAATGTCGGTGCGAATCAAAAACACAAAATTAACTACGGTATAAAGAATATGGGCAATTCTGTGCATATAACTTTTAAAAAAGATAATAATATTTAAGTATGCTCGTCCTTGAGAAATATCATATATAGTTATGTTTCCTGTTCATCCAACCTTGTTTATTTTAAAGTAAAGACCAAAATTGATCCCCGACAAAAAAACACGATGACATTTTGGTCCCTGATAAATGAAAAATATCAATTTGCTCATCAATAGTGCAAAATGCTGGTCAAAATAATCCTTTTTGGAACAATTTTTAGGGACATTTTAGTCCCTATCAGAGACTATTTTGACCCGTATTTTACATTCTTGAATATCAAATTGGTACTTTTCATTTCTCAGTGTAAAAAATGTCACCGCCTTTTTTTTTTGTCACGGACCAGTTTGGGCCTTTATTCTTTATTTTATATTTTTAAATTTCTAAGGGAAGTCATTTTGGTCACCGTAGATTTTCCACTTGCATTTTTTAAAAAAAATTTATGAGTTTAATTTAAGTACTATTCACATTCTTCTTCACTTGAGCTTCCTTATATAAGCTAGGGTGTCAACAAATATTTCGTTACCGGCTATCATTTTGCGCATGATTCATAATGCTCTTAAAGTCACATAAATCCAATTACAAGACGCTATACCCATGATAAAAACGTGCGTGGTATATTCAAATATTCCGACCATAGCTCGGCCACTTGACTAGGATCCTAGTTGTGCTCCTTGAGTTAAAAATGGAATGGGCCGAGGACTCCTTGATCCACGCTTGTAAAGTAAATCGAACTCTATTCCTTGAATTTGGAGACAATTGGGCCGAGGACATCTTGACCCATGTTGGAACAAGTATGTTTTAGCAGGTAATTTTGTCTTAGTACTTGGTAGTATAAAATGTAATTAAAATAAGTTAGTATAAAAATAAATGTATATTGCATAGTAAATTATATGTGTATTCTTTATACTAACAAAATATAATATAATTATATTTTCACATTGCTGGGTTCTGTTTGACAAGTCCAATAAACTAACTTATAATTTATTTAACTTGTTTATAAGTTTGTTTGACCAGAATGATGTCTAAAAAAGATTAATTTTAGGGGAAAAGTTTTTTTTCCCCCTAAAAAAATAAAGCTTGATTTGAAAATACTAAGATTTTAAGGTTCAAGGATTTTAGTAAGTTTAGATCATTGGATCTTACTAAGTTTAGATTACTGGTCTTAATAATAGTTAATAAATGGTTTAGGATATGAGTTAAGAAATTATTAAGAATATCTTTTCATTAAAAATTAAATAATTTATCTCTCAATATATTAAATACTAGGAATGGCAATATAGGCTAACCCGCCTAAAACGGGGCGGGCGGGACGGGTTGAATGTTAAAAGTGGGTTGGAAATCAAACCCCGCTTCGTTTAACGGCCGGTTGACCTGCCAAAAAATAAAAAAAATGAAAAAAAAAATATTTAATTTAATTCCATAAAATATCTTTAAATTAATCATGTTACCACTTGAAAATCGTATCACGTCCCGTTTGTGTGATTAATTTCTTTTGTATGCGATTTCAAAGTTATAATATTGGAATTTTTTTTTATTGTTTTCCTTAAAAAATGTTTATTATTTATTATTTATTCGAGTTTCATTAATAATATTTGAGTTTCGTTACAAATTTTAAACATCATAAACATAATAATAAAATACAAGATATTGTATGATTATGTTTATGGAGGCCTAAAAAAATATTTAAATTAATATAAAAATAAAAAATAATTAAATTAAAAATGAAAGTTGGTCCGACGGGCCAACCTGTCTTGCCAAAAAAGACGGGTTAAACGGGTTGGCCCGTTGGATCCAACCCGTTTGCCACCTATATTAAATACAGTAAATTATCAATAAAAATTTGCTTCTTTCAATTTTTAAATTAGTAACATTTTCCTAAATTAATACCCCAAGAGTCACATTTTCCTAAATTATTTTATGGACTACCTTGACGAGATATGTTTAGGTCAATTTGTAGACATGGGCGATTAAGCTTTTGAAGTGCCATCATCATGTGGCTCTTTTTATGTATTCGAGACGAATTATTATGTTTGTAGTGCATGTTACCCTTAATCTTGAATTGATTGGTGTAATTAAGAATCATCATGAGCTTCTTGTTGGTTCACAATCATTAAAATAATAACGATCTTGCTAACAAATACCTTAAGAATACTAATTAAGAACATTATAAAAGAAAAAAGTTTATATTAAAAAATTAAGTGTTACATTTTTCAAAGCTTTCTTATTTCGATTCCTTAAACAATATCATAAGAGTATTGGTTCGCATTTTCTTTAAAATAAATGATCTTGTTAATCATTGTCCTAAAGAAATATTAGTTAAAAATGTTAAAAATAAAAAAATTTGCATTGAAAATAGTATCTTTTAAACTTTACAAAAATTATTGAATACACAACCTCTAATATAAAAATTTTATCTTTGATACCTTAACCAGTACAAGGGCATCGATTATTTGACTAAAATAAATAAGAAAAATGCTAACTATAGTGCCTTAAGCCTAAAGGCACTAGTTAAGAAAGTAAAAAGATATTTTTAATTTAAAATTGGTACATTTAATATTTTGAGAATTGACATATTTAATTTTTCAATAAAAAATTGATGTTTTTAGATTCTTTAATTAGTGTCTTAAGGACCCAAGAGTGCTTGAATGAGATGACACGAGTCTCTTCCAGCTTAACCATAGGCCTTGAGTTCGAATCATAGCTCTGGGAATGCAGCAGCGTTAAAACTCTTAAGGGAGAACTTTGCCGTCCTTGTGGTCCCCTATCCGGCTCGAGGGATTAGTCTCTACAATTGCGCACGGAGGATACCCTGAGAAACCAACAAAATAATCAATGTCTTAAGGGCACTAATTAGTATGACTACATAAATATATAAAATAAAAAATAGGATGAGAAAAGCGCTATTAGTTTACAGGCCATAAAGATGAGTTTAATTTCTTTACACTGCCAGTGTAAAGGATTTTTATACGGACATTCAATAATATTTTGACAAATCAACATTTTTGTTATTTCTCTCTCTTAGTTATTAAAATAAAAACACAAATGTCAAAATATTAGTAGATATCAGTATAAAATTTTTACATTGACAATGTATATTATTTTAATCCCATAAGGATACTACTTATAGAACCTTGGATTGAGAGATAAATTATTATCCTTTAATCAATAAAAAAATTACTGTTTTTATATTTAATTAGTGTCTTAAGGCACTAATTAGTATGACTTAATTAATTAATAAAATAAAGAATAGGATGACAGAAACACTATTAATTTACTGGCCATAAAGATGAGTTTAATTTCTATACACTGTCAGTGTAGATGATTTTTACACATATATCTAATAATATCTTGACAAATCATTATCATTATTATTTCTCTCTCTTAATTATTAAAATAAAAGTACAGGTGTCAAAATATTAATGAATATCAATATCAAAGTGTTTACCAGACAATATATACTAATTTAATTACCAGACAATATATACTAATTTAATTACCATAAAAATACTGCTTATAAAACCTTGGATTGAGAGATAACAACAGTTTTTTTTAACAGAATATCCACAACAATGTTGCGGTGTTGCCTTCACGTAGCGTATGAATAAAACCTCCTTTGGGGAAAATAAAAATAAAAAACGTATGAATAAAAACTATTTTCCAATTCTTTCATCTGCAACGGTACAAGTAATAACCGGGTTTTGAGTTTGGAGTGGAGATGACAAAATAATCCTATTAATCAAGACCAAATAAATCAATTCATATGTAAATTTAACCCAATTCATCCACTTATACAAAAAGGTTAAATGAATTGGTTAATGGATGATGTATGATCTATTCAATTTATTTTTCAACCCATTGAATCAATAAAATTAAAAATTTATTAGGTTAGATATATTTAATTTAATTTTTTTTCAACTCATTGGACCAATCGATACTTGTCAGCCCCCACCAGCCCTGTCACTGCCCGTTGCTGCTAGCCACTGCTCGACCTTGTTGATGACCATTGCTGGCCATCAACCATCGGTCGTCTACCATCATCCACCACCAAATTGTGAGGGTGGGATATCCATCCATCAATAATGATTATTTGATGGGTTAAATGATTTTTATTTAATTAATGATTATGAATGAATTGAATTTTTTCAACCTATTTTAAATGAATCATAAATGGATTAATAATTTTTTCAATTTATCTATTACTCCATGATCAAACTCATCAAAATCTATCCAAACAATCCGTTTGATATCCTACTTCGGAGGAGGTCGGCTCTTACTTCCATATACAACATGACCATACTCTGAATCAGTTTCTATATTGTCATGCACTTTACGAAAACTAATCATGCAAACTTTTTTTTTGTTTTTGGAAAATTAAATTGATGTCGCTTTAGTCAATTAAAGGACTGTACTTAACTTTGGTTAAAATATCAAATTAATGTCACCTATATTAGAATTGATTATAGGTGTGAGATCCACAATATTCTCTATATTTACATCTTAAAAGTGATTTTACTTTAGTATCCAAAACAAAAACAATTCTTCTAAACTCACTTTTAAAATATCATTATCAAACACAAATCAATTTTTTAAACTTAATTTTTTTTAAATCAATTCTTTCAAAGCCAATCTTTTCAAAATTAATATTCTATAAAATTTATAAGAAAGTGACCCTAAAGGCTAAAACTCTCATCTTTAGCGAGCTTTTCATTCTGAAAAATGACTCTCAACACTCATATATAATGATGTCCAGGCTGTAATATGCATGAAGCAAATTAAGATGTATATAAATCATGCATCTGGATGGCTATTAAGGATGGTTGGAAAGAAGAAAATCATTACTACATTGGCGATCCTCATACACACCAGAAAACAAAGAAGACTTCCAGTGATGGCAATAATTACCTCAATATTAGCTGTCAGAATTTCATAGTATTTTTATATTTTGTCCCTCTCCACCTCGTTAGTTGTCGCTGTGATGGAGTAGCTATAACTTATTAAGTCTTGCTAACCTGTATCCTAAGGGTATTGTTTTTTTTTTTTTTACATAAGGACATTGGTTAAAGATTCTATAACAGACAAGTTTTTCTTGAAACACGGAATATTTACCTTTTCAAGATATTAAATATATCACTTTTTCAATGAAAATTTTCTTTTTTTGTTCTTTAACCAATGTCCCAAAGGTACTAATTAGTATTCTCCTTACTTGTTAGTACTCCCTCCGTTCCCTTTCTATGGTAATTTAAGGTTTTTACACACATATTAAGAAAGCATTAATTTGTTTACATTTGTACCAAATTACCCTTATTTATAAGATCATTAATTATTTACAAATTCTAACCTTGATCATTTATGTATCTTGAGAAGAAGCATTTGTGTACCTTGGTCAAATGCAAGGTGTATTGATATGTGCCACTTTTGTTTTGGAACATGCAGTATTTATGGCTGAATTTAAGTAGGGAAGGTTTAGTATATTTTCAATGTATTTCAATTTAATTTTATGATAAGGGTATATATGGAAATAAATTGTCAAATATATCTTGGGTTTATAAAAGATCTATTGTTTTGGAACAAAAATAAAAAGCTAAAATTATCATAGAAAAGGAACGGAGGGAGTATAATCTTGCCAACGGAATAAAAGGTAAGCAAAAGATTGAGCAAGTTCCCGTATTCAATTTCATGTAAACTGTAAACATACCAAAAGGAGGTTATCATCATGATATCATTAGGGAGCCCTTGCTTATTTTTGTTCCAAAATCTTGAACAAGAGACAGAGGGAAGATCGAGCTAGAGGACCAATAATGATGTAGTAGCATATGGTAGGGCACTGAACTTGCGTCATGTGTAGGAATGCACACCGTCCAATGCTTCCGGATCAAACTACTTCTAACGAAAGTAAAAATAAGAGTGTATCGAGCAACAAAAAAATTCTGATTTGTATTTGGTAAACATATCTTAAATAAGAGTGTATTTACTCTTAAATTACTTAAGATTTTAGTGTACTTTAGCTTTTTTTATGAAGCAGAGATCTTTTATTAAAATATAATAAGAAGTACTCCCTCCGGTCCATAATGTAAGCAAAAATTTCCAAATTCTTTGGTCCAAAATATAAGCAAATTTCAACTATTTTCTTCTCATTTAATGAAGTTATTCTCAAAATACCCTTCATTTAATACAAATTTTGTTTTCCAATGACTCCTTTTATTGTCAATAACACAAGCTTAATAAATAAGAGGAAGGGTATTTTGAGAATACACAAACCAATTACTTAATACACTTTTGTTCCTCGCATAATTGGGCCTTGCTCAATGTCCAAATAAACCAAATTATTCTAGTTGATAGGCCCACTAAAAAAGTTATATAAGAGGAGTCCTACCTCTTTACATGGGGTCTCCCTCAATCTAAAATTATGTTAGCCTTGATTCCTAATCAAGATATATAGGAATGAAATTCTACATTCCATAAGACGAATCCACTAATCATTATTGTCTCTGCCTTACTAGAATTTATTGTTTTTATCCGGACAGAACAAGTTTACACATTTAAAAATAGTTTTACGTCTTCCATCAGAAAATCTTTTATTTTCCTTGGTCATGCTTCAAATAATTTTCAAGTGCTAGTTTTTGCTTAGATCGAGGCCTGCCAGGACGTAATAATCTCTTAATTTAATAGCAGGCACATCGCTTTTGATACAAGACAATGACCAACTTTGCCCATAAAAGAGCCATTTTTTGATCAGCTTAACATCTGTGCATAATGACATATAATGACTATTTACAAAGACAAGAAAAGACAACCCCTGCATGCAGCATTTATGGAGCCAACTTAACATCCCTACATCTGAGACTCCAATTAGCTTACGAAGTTTTCTAATTCATACTCGCACCAGTTTCTGATATAAGCAACAACAAAAAAAAAAAAAATCCCAAAGTTTTTATTCAATATATAAATAAATTTTATTTTTTTAATAACTTATTTAATGATATTATTTTTAAAATATTCTTCATTTAATATAAATTTTAATGACTCATTTAATGAATATTGAAGTTTTAGATGAAGGATAATTTAGGTAAAAATCTAATTTTTTACAAGATTCAATGAGATTAACTAACCTCCATGATATGTATGCTTTATTTAATTTTCGTATATAATAAAGACACGAGGGATTACTTTCCATCTTTCATGATATATACTCCCTCCGGTTCATAATGTAAGCAAAAATTTCCAAATTCTTTGGTCCAAAATATAAGCAAATTTCAACTACTTTCTTCTCATTTAGTGAAGTTATTCTCAAAATACCCTTCATTTAATACAAATTTTGTTTTCCAATGACTCCTTTTATTCTCAATAACACAAGCTTAATAAATAAGAGGAAGGGTAATTTAGGTAACAAACTTAATTTTTTTATTCCCAATGATTCTTTTAAATGAGATCAACTAACTATTTTAATATGTGTGTTCCATTTAATTTTTGCTTACAATAGAGACCGGAGGGAGTATTACTCTATAAGCTATAGCTTAATTTAGCTTTTGAACAACAATTTAATAACCTAATAAATATTATAAACTTCCAGAAAATAATTATATCTGACCAAGTTAGTTATCACTCAATTGCACTTTATTTAATAAAAATATCCCCATTGTACAAGGTTAAAATTTTAATGATAATTAATGTAAAATAATAAATAAAATGAAAAGAAACTTTTTTCTCTGAAATAAAAGATATTATAAAATGGAGGAAGTAATTTTAACACTATACAGAATACATCTATGCATCAATACCATTTTAATTAGTTATATATAATTTATATGAGATATTATTATTATTACTATTATTATTATTATTATTATTATTATTATTATTATTAATTTTTTTTTTTTTATAGTGCCTATCTTAAAAATCACATATGAGTGGTGTGTAATTGACTAATGGTATAAAAAACTCATCGTACTCAAATGGGTGTAGATCAGTTGGTTCCGCAGGTTGAGCTTGTGGGGGGAGGACCTGCGTTTGAATCTTACATAACACATTCTCTGGAAGGGGTAAAGAACCTTCATTGTGACTAAGCATTTCAGCGGAGATTAGTCCCATAACGGGTCTAAATGATATAAGCTTGTGGGGATACTCTGTGGATCTATTAGGAAGTCAAATGCCCTAATTACGGTGGGTTCTAAACAAAAAAAAATTATCCTGATGATATACCAATTTTTTTTTATTATTATAAAGTATCTTTCATTTGACATATTAAACATGGAAAAATGATATTTTGACACAAAATATCGACACCATACGAGACATCATACTGCATTATGCGGCACTGTAGCGAAACTGTAGCAGGTCCTTTTGTTTAAAAAAAAAATATTTTGTTCTTTTTTTAAAATATTTAGTTTTTTCTAGAATTTTTTTTTTGTTAAGTATATACAAATATCTAGTTAATCAGGTACAAATATTTGATTGATTTAGTTCATTATCTGGTTAATGGGTTTTTTGGTTAAGTATGTGCAAATATCTGGTTAACCACTTACAAATATCTGGTTAATTTCTGTTCATTATATGGTTAATGGTTTTTTTGAGAAATAAAATTTTTGGTTAAGTGTGTGTAAATTAATGAGTCTTTTTTAGAAACAAATTTTTTGGTTAAGTATGTGCAAATATCTGATTAATCAGATATAAATATCTGGTTAATTCAGTTCATTATCTGGTTAATGGGTTTTTTGGTTAAGTATGTGCAAATATCTGGTTAATCATGTATAAATATCTGTTTAATTTCAGCTCATTATCTGGTTAATGGGTTTTTTGGTTAAGTATGTACAAATATCTGGTTAATCATGTATAAATATCTATTTAATTTCAGCTCATTATCTGGTTAATGGGTTGTTTTGAGAAATAAAATTTTTGGTTAAGTATGTGCAAATTAATGGGTTTTTTTAAGAAATAAAATTTTTGGCTAAGTATGTGCAAATTAATGGGTTTTTTTGAGAAATAAAATTTTTGGTTGAGTATGTGCAAATATCTGGTTAATGGGTTTTTTGGTTATGTATATGCAAATATTTAGTTAATCAGGTACAAATATCTGGTTAATTCAGTTCATCATCTGGTTAATGAGTTTTGTCTTTAGAAATAAATTTTTTATTTTTTAAAAAAGTCAAAATTTGTAAAAAGAAAAAAATATGCTGCAATTGCGCTACAGTAGCGTAGGTATCACGCATGATGTCAAAATTCTGTGTTCAATTATCACATCTATTAAACATGAATGTTATATAACTAGAGTTTATCCTGTGGCGTACGAGAGTAAATGACTGGTGATTTTTTTTCTTTCCTATTTGTATTGTATTCAATATATAAATGGTTTTTCTAACCTATTTAACATTGCATAGGATAAGAGTTATTAATTATCTATAATTAATCCAATGTTAATTAATAATGTCAGACTTATTAATTATGATTTTTTTTATATCTCTCTCCTATTTATTTATTTGGATTCACTTTCCTATATCAATATTCATTTTTACTCAAAATTAATTACCCATATCTCTTCCCATCAAAAAATAATAACCATTTGATTTTCAATTTTTTAATTAGAATTTTTTTGTCATAACAAAGAAAACTAGGAAAGATACGTTGCCAGCACAAAGAAAAGGCACTATACCCTCCTTATTTCTATTTATCTACAAAGATTTTTTTTTTCAGCAACAAAGAAAAGGTATGTTGTTGAGTTTTGGTTTTATTTCATCAACTCTATCCTTACTTCTTTTAGTTATCTGAAAATCAAATAGTTATTAATTTTTAGTGGGAAGAGATATTGAGTAATTAATTTTTAGTGGGAAGAAATATTGATATAGGATGGTGAATCCAAACAAATAAATAGGAGAGAGATATATGATTTTTTCAAAAAAAAAATCATAATTAATGAGATTGACATAATTAATTAACATTGGATTGATTATGGATAATTAATGACTCTTATCCTATGCAATGTTGCATAGGTTAGAAAAACCGATAGATAAAACCTAAATTTTAATTTACGAGGCAACATAATTAAACTATAAAAAATATTGTTATTCTAATATTGAAGATAATAATTCATAAAATTTTAAATTATCTATTTAATAAGTTTAGTAGTAGAATATAAGTATTGGATTTTGACGCATTTAAAGGAATGAAAATCAACTGGTGGTGACACAGCAATGTTATAAATTTCAATTACTTTTTTTTTAAAAATAAATACTATAGAAAATCAAATTTTCAATTAATTGATATAGAAAGGAATGAAAATGAATTGGTGACGGAGTAATTCTCAATTAATGTCAATTAATTTCAATTAATTTTCATTTTTATTATGCTAATAAATACTGTAGTAAATTAATTTTCAATTAATTGATATAAAAAGGAATGAAAATCATTTGGTGGCATAGTAGTTAATTATTATTAATTTCAATTAAATTTATTTTTATTATTTTAATAGATACAGTAAATATATATTATCAACTCATTAAAAATATTTGACTCTTATGATAACTACCTTATAAGCATCATATATAAAATGATATATGATAATTTTAGGCCGACAATGTATAACATTAAAGTATTAATCTCTCAATAATTTCCTGATATTATTAAATAATAATCAATATCATTCAGTAATAATATTAATATGTATATACTCTAATATATGATGATGATGATGATGATGATGATGATGATGTGAATGGCTTTAGCTATACATAAGGAGATATTGCATGTCTGAATGAGTGGGGTGGATGGATTTTTTTTGTGTGTTTTTTAGTGCGAATATAGAAATAGATAGAAACATAGGTTCATAAAAATTTTGAGAGGTTCATCCATTTAAAACTTTATTTTTATTTTTCCTGTTAAGATGACTTATATATATATATATATGTGAATCACACACAAGAAGATCCATACTATCATTAAAATTTTGATTTAAATCAGAGCCTAAGCTGTCAAATAAGGTTCCCTCTACTCCTCTTTTCCTTCTTCCTCATCACCGGAAGGAGGTGGTTTTGAGCCATCTTTTGGTCTGGAATCACCCATCTACATCGTTTTTTATCTCATTTTATCTAAATAAGTGGTTGTTCCACATAGATCTGGTTTTTCTTTCATGTTTTCCCGTGTTTTCATCGTCTGCGTGTGGTGCGGTGTTTTGTTCGTCGTCTTGTTGCGGCGTCGTTTGGTTTCCCGTCTTGTTGCGGTGTTCGTTTGGTTCAGATTGGCAGATCAGCTTCAATCCATTACAGATTCAATCAAGACTTGGGTGTCAATGTTACAGATCCGAAGGCATGGGTATTCCGGTCACTTTGATTTTGTCACATTTGTAGGCATTTTGCCATGTTATGCTATTAACCTGGGTGCTGTGAATATGTTCACAGATTCATCCTTTTCGATTTTTAGCGATATTGAATTTGTGTTGTTTTCGATGTATTTTACAAATTTGAATGAATGAATATATTTTTAGTTAAAAAAAAAAATTTGAAGATCCATACTTCATTGTATTTTTTTAATATTATTTTTAAGCTTATGTAACTAAAAACATACACATGTCAAGGATACAAACTTGGACCTCCGCAATAGTAAAGTGTTTTGTAACATCTCCCCTTGTAATAATAAGTAATAACTCTACCCTAAAATAAGGATCTTGTAATAAATGGAGGGAATAGCTGCATTGAAATCCCACTGGAGATTTTCAACAGAGAGCAGGGTGTTTTCCTCATTTGGCCGTTACATAGTGTTTCAAAATTCACCCTTGTGTGAACGAAACATAAAAAGTGATAGATAGAGTTTCACATATTTCTCAATTCTCATCATGTGGGGACTCTCTCTCAAAAGGAAGCCTATTAGATAGATAGAAGCAGCCACATCAGAAGCTTTCAAAGACAAGAGAATTCAAACCACTGTCTGTGCTATAGCTTAAGTGTGAGGAGTCTCTACCTCTTTCCTATTCTCTTTCCCTTCGCTCCTAAAAAGTTGTTTAGGAGTGAAAGAGAGTGCAATGGCGGAGATGAGAAAGACACATGAAAAACACCATTTTGGAGCTTCCAAGATCCACACACTTCTAATACAGCATTATTATTGTCTTTGTCTCTTGTTCATCTTCACCATTTTCACTACTACTCATGCCTTTGATTATGGTGATGCCCTCTCAAAGAGCCTCCTCTACTTTGAAGCACAACGCTCTGGGAGGATACCTTACAACCAACGTGTCACTTGGCGTGACCATTCTGGCCTCACTGATGGTTTAGAACAAGGGGTTAGCTCAAATTCTTGCCTTTCAATTTCTTAATTAATTGGTATACATGACAATTCAAATCCAATTCAAAGTTAAAGCATTTTTTTTTTGGTTTTATTTGTGAAGGTGGACTTGGTAGGAGGGTATTATGATGCAGGTGATCATGTGAAGTTTGGTTTACCAATGGCATTCACTGTGACAATGCTGTCATGGGGTGCCATTGAGTATAGGCAACAAATTGCAGATGCAGGTGAACTTGAACACACAATGGAGGCAATCAAATGGGGCACTGATTACTTTATCAAAGCTCACACTAGCCCAAATGTGTTATGGGCTGAGGTACTTCAATTCCTTGGAGACATTCATTGGTTTAAGAGTTCTCATTCAATATTTTGAAATTAAGTTGTTTGTTTTATTCAGGTTGGTGATGGGGACACTGACCATTATTGCTGGCAACGGCCAGAGGACATGACAACTTCACGGCGAGCATTCAAGATAGATGACAACAATCCTGGTTCAGATCTGGCCGGAGAGACGGCGGCAGCCATGGCAGCTGCCTCCATTGTGTTCAGGAAAACAAATCCACATTACTCTCACCTACTTCTACACCATGCTCAGCAGGTATGCTCTGCTGCTGTATCAAACAATGCTTTGATTGGATTTTAACTATGTACCATAATAATGGACGAGAATCCGTCGTTCCATTTCGGTGTACCACACCATGTCTGCACCAATCACATAAGTTGAAATTTCTTGTAATTTCCATAGGGTGTGGTACATTAAAGTGAGACAGCAGATCCTCATCTGTATAATATATAGTATTTTATTAGTTCTGATTCCTTTTTATGAAATTTTAATAGTTATTATCAAATCAGTATCTAATAAAGTGTTAGAATTAACCTGGGGTACTATTGCAATTCTTTGGAATCTCAATTTCAAAATTCAAATACTAATGATTGGGATGAGAGATTTGTGTATGATGATGATGTAAGGGAGTGAATTAATTATTGAATTGAAGGCAATATTTGTTGTTGTGTGTAGCTGTTTGAGTTTGGGGACAAGTATAGAGGAAATTATGATGCTAGTGTGGGAGTAGTGAAGAGCTACTATGCGTCGGTGAGTGGATACATGGATGAGTTGTTGTGGGCAGCCATGTGGTTGTACAAGGCCACCGACAAACAAGAGTATTTTGAGTACATTATTTCAAAGGCTCATACTTTTGGTGGCACTGGTTGGTCCATATCAGAGTTCAGCTGGGACGTCAAGTATGCTGGTCTACAACTCATGGCCTCTAAGGTAAACTTTCCTCCAATCACTCTCTTCCTCAACGCCTTGAAAGAGGTCAAATTTAGTATTTGTCCATACCACATAGACTACATAGTGTGTTTTCACTTTATTTGTTTTGCAACCCCTCCTACTTTTAATATGTGCGTGGCTTATTTGTGTCCAACTTTCTCTTGATTTGCTTTTCTAACCCGAAAATGATGGATTAATACTTATTCACTTATTTTTAAAAGTAATCCATGGAGTATGCACTAATCAAGGTACATTATCTGTGGGTGCTAAAATCTAAAAAGTGTATCCTAGCACAAGGCCATGTGCAAGTGGTGCTTTTGCTTTGAATCACAGTGTACTAAAGTGATTTTCCTCAATCAATCATTGTTGTATAATTGGTAGATATCTGAGTTTCTTAAATACGATGATCCTTGATAACATGTATAAAAATATATTATTAAAAGAGGCTATATTCATTTTGATGATCTCCCTGCCTTGAAAAGAATTAATCACTTTTTAGATTGAAGGACATCATTCCTAAAAAAAATAAAATGGTTTTGCTCATAGTTGAGTTGAATGCGTACTTAGCCTTACTTTGTGCTTCAATACCACCTTAATTTCCTCTTTTTTTTTTCTTTTTTCTTTTCACTTTTCTCAACTGGAACGCCTCAGTTTTTCAATTTACCTTGTAGTAAAATATGGATAAGTTATAAAATGAATATACCTATACATTAATTGCGTACCTGACTGATATATGCCCAACCTTCAACTCATGAGCTCATGAGGTCAGAAATTGCACATGTCTGCCCCACCATCAAAGCTAACCGAAGCTTGACATGTCATACTTCTTTTGTTTTGAGTTTTCTTTTCAGTTGGACTTGGCACAATTCCATTGCCTCGTTTCTATTTGAGACTATATAGTGTTGGAGACTGGCTTTAATACATCACTTTGCTAACTATTAGTGAACAATGTTTAACGGTTCACATTTCACATGCGTTGCTCTTGTCCACCCTTGTTTTTTTTTCTGAGGCTCTTGTTATCCTACCCTTCAAAATATTAATGTGTAACAGAAGTTAGTGTAACTTTCTAACAGAGTCCTCATGACAAATGTTTATTAGGATATATAAGTATTTTGGGATGATGAGCCCAATTTATTGCATAGTCCTACCATATATGGCCCATAAGAGTTAAAAAACTTTCTCATTAAGGGGAATAGAATTGGTGACCCAAAAAAGAGAAAGAGAGGCCGGGGATGGAACTTCTTTGCGGCCTACCATGTTGAAAGTGAGATCTATGAGAGAGATCCCTTCAGCCCAATTTTTAACAAACAAGTCATGGGTGGTTGAATAATAGTATTCACACACTTATTTATTATTATTTTCTTTCTTTTTTTTTCTATTTCATTTTCCTATATTACCAAGATGCCCATCTTTGATGTTCAAAGATAATTAAGCTAGAGGCAAAGCAGAGTTGTGATCTTACTATTCAGTTTGATCTATTTCAGTTTTTGAACGAAGAAAAACACAAGAAGCATAGTGATATACTTGAACAATATAGATCAAAAGCAGAGTACTACATATGCTCATGTCTCAACAAAAACAATGGCAGCAATGTGGAACGAACCCCAGCTGGATTACTATACGTCAGACAGTGGAACAACATGCAATACGTTTCAAATGCAGCATTTATGCTCACAGTGTATTCTGACTTCCTCCAAAACACAAATCAAAAGCTCAATTGCCATGGGGGCATTGTGGACCATGAAGAAATTCTCAGTTTTGCTAAATCACAGGTTGATTACATTTTGGGCTCTAACCCAATGAACATGAGCTACTTAGTGGGCTATGGGCCTAGCTACCCTAAAAGGGTTCATCATAGAGGGGCTTCCATTGTGTCATACAAAGAGAATAAAGGGTTCATAGGTTGTACTCAAGGGTATGATAATTGGTATGGTAGCCAGGCACCTAACCCTAATGTTCTGGTTGGGGCTTTGGTTGGAGGGCCTGATTGGCAAGATAATTTTGAGGACCAGAGGAATAACTTCATGCAGACCGAGGCCTGCACATATAATACTGCACCTTTAGTTGCTGTTTTTGCAAAATTGTTACATATAGAGAACCAAAAGTTGGTTCATGATTGTAATTCACTTTTGGTTGCTTCCTTTTAAATAATGATAATGATATAGTAAAATTAATACAGCATATGCTTCTTACAAGCCAATTTGTCCGTGGATGATTTGTGGTTTAGCTGAGAGTTTTGCCTCAAATGTACCTTCGTTATAAACAAATCTTCATACGTAATTTGTTGATAGTTGATACTACACTCAAGACTCATCGCCTTTTCTCTAATAGTGCAGCATATTGAATATTAAGCAAGATGAACCAAAGATTCCTGAATTATGGAGGTTAATATTGCCCTAAAGGCAGGGTATGCAATTTGGGGTGTCACTGCTGAAAGTGATAATGCTATAGGATTTTTTCATAATATCTTGCAATAATGTCCAGAATTCTCGCCTTTTAAGGTATGCTTTTGGAGGACACTGGAGAAATGGGTTCATGACTTCATGTATGGTCTGTGGTCAACCACAATCAATATAGACTCTCTTACTGTTCTATTTGAGAAAGAAAATAAAATAAAGGAGAAGTTAGAAAGAAAGAATATGGATAGTGAAAGTGTTGCGAGAGTAGCTTTAAAGAAACATAAAAGAAAATGATATACTTTTTTAATAGAAATTATGTCTTGTTAGGTGAGTGATATATTATTAGGAGATGAAATATAAATTTGACATTTCATGTAACTTTATCTTTTGTAAAATAGTTGTCTTCTCTTTTTTTGGTTTGATCGGGTACCCTCACATATAAAATTGTAAGAATAACTTTTGGATCGGAGGTGATGGTTAGATAAAACTAATTCTAAAGTGAGGAATTTAGGACAAACTTTTAACCTTATAGATAAAGTTCGCATGGAAGCATAGTCAACATCCATCACCCACTTTTTGTGCAAAACATTTGTCTTCGTTAAAACATGAAAGCTAATGTTGTGACCCTTGGCATAAAGGTTTTTTTTGGATTGTCAATCAATATATGTGTAACTTTTAAAATAGTTATGATTATAGTATAACATTTTTAATGATATAACAATTTATTATTGATGTCGTTATATTTTTTAAAAAAAAATTATGTGTAAGGTCTTGTTAACTAAGTATTAAAGAATCAATATTATAGAAGGTTATTAGAAATCACTACTTTTCAATTTTCTATATGTTAAATAGAATTAAAATAGTATATATTGTTTGTGTAAAAAGTTTTACACTAACATCTACTAATCTCAACACATTTGTTTTTATTTTAAATATCAAGAGAGAGAAAAACAATAATATCTCAATTTGTCAAAACTCCCACTCACTATGGATAGAAATTAAACTTTATTGTCAAAAATAAAAATAAAAATTAAACTCTATTATTTATGTATATATCTTTAAATATATATATATATATATATATCTTTTTCAATAGAAAATATTTATCTTTGATAAAAAAATGTTAATTCAAATTTTCTTTATTTATTTACTGGGAAAAAGAGGTGGTTTATGTGTAGCAGTGGTCTCAAATTCTGAAAAAGTTCCTTTATTTTCTGATCTCTAACTCTAAAGAAAGAATTGGGTTCAAAGTTGTGGTGTCTGGGCAAATGGGTTTCGAGCAGCGTGGGCGACTGTGGCGGTGGTGCGTCGTCGTACTGATGGGAATGGTTGCAATGAACGTAAATGCTTCCGACAGTCACACGAAGCAGGAACAACAACTGGTCTCTCGGATTGCCTTTGGATCATGTTCTAACCAGACCGCCCCTCAGGTAACACTTTTGATTCCTTTTTCTTTTGTCGTCTTTCTGTTTTACTCATGTTGCAATGTCGTTTATTGGAGGAGCTGATACGTTAACGATTGATGATTCTCTTTATTTTACCCATGATGTTCCAATTATTCTCGTACGAACTTGCTTTTTCGTCAACTTAAGCAAACATCACTTCTGTTCTCATGATTGTTTTTTCGATTTACTTATTTTTTTACATGTCTTCCTCCCCTTTTTTTTTTTTTTTTTTAAAGTTTGGTGATTTGATTATTTTTATATAGTAACAACCCAACCAGTGTTTCTGCACCCGCTTCTGCTTAATCTTCTAGAACCTGTTTTCTGCCTTTTTTTTTTTTTTGTTTACAGTTTTCCGCTTTTTTCCCCCCTAAGAAGTATAGGTTGGGATGATTATATATAACACGGTATAACTCATTTAAGAAAGAGTGAGATGCACGTTAAACTCAGTTTCATCCCCAACTAAACAAAATAATCAAACAGTTATGTTATTTGCACATCCATTTGGGACACCTTGGTTAATCACGTATAAATATCTGGTTAATTCAGTTTATTATATAGTTAATGAGCTTATTTTCTATACCTATGTAAATATTTGGTTAATCACATGCAAATATCTGGTTAATTCAGTTCTTTATATGATTAATGGGTCATCATGAATTAACCAAATATTTGCACGTGATTAATCATATAATGAACTGAATTAACCAAATATTTATACATGATTAACCAAGGTGTCCCAAATGTGTCCCGCATTTGGGTGTGCAAATAACATTTCTGATAATCAAAATAATCAAGCAAGCAAAATTGTCTTACTCTTTACATCTACAACTAAATTCAAGAAATCACAGAGCTAGGCTACAAATCAAATGAAAGAGCTATTGTTGTCTTGTCTTGTTTGGCTTCTTTATGCTAAAGTAACAATCTCCTCTCCAGCTCAAGCTCAATATTAGTTACTATTTAGACTTCTCATAACTATAATTGCATGATATTTTTAACTTTTTCATGTCAGCTCACTGATATATGTGCATTCTGTTATGGTTTCTTTGCCAGCCCATCTGGGATGCAATAGTAGACTTCCATCCCCAAGTTTTTATATGGCTGGGTGATAACATTTATGGAGACATTAAACGCCCTTTTAAGCTTTTTGGACGAGAAAGGACTATCGGGCCATGGAAGAATGCTCCAAGATTTGTTCCTTCCTCTGAGCAGGAAATGGAGGCTAAATACAGAAAGGCCAAATCTAATCCTGGCTATGCTCAACTTAAACAGAATGCTGAGGTGCTTCATTATGAGCTTTTATACTTGTTTGCTAGTTGATATTCTCATTGAAAGCATAACATGTTTCCAATGTTGTGGCTTGATTTACTAAAATGGTGATTTTGTGGGTTGATTTACTAAAGTGGTGATTGTGTGGGTTGATTTACTAAAATAGTGATTGTGTTTACTCGACTTCTTTAGCCTAACATTTAAATTTGGAATGTTATAGGTTGTTGGCACGTGGGATGATCACGATTATGGATTAAATGATGCAGGAAAAGAATTTCATGGAAAAGTTATCAATCAAAAGTTACTTCTTGATTTCTTAGATGAACCTCAAGATAGCCCACGGTGGGTGGATTATCTCTTATGCTGCATCATCTATATACCACATTTTGGGTATATTTGTTTTACATTCTGTGATTCTGTCCAAGAGAATTAATGATTATTTTTTGAACCCTTCTCTTGATCCTGGGGGATTTTTCCTATGTGTGGTGCATGTAACTGATTGTAGCTGTGGCACTTCATTTTACTTCAAGGAGAGTGAAGACAAGTTTAGATGTCTATCTGATATATGTATTCACCCATTAAAAGATTTAAATAGGCAGCAGACATGGATTTAGATACTTACTGTGGCTTCCTATTTCAGACGGAAACAGGCTGGTGTATATGCCTCATATAAGTATGGTCCTAAAGGTAGAGATGTCAAGGTATTGACTGAAACCTTGCCATTTTTTTCCATAAATAAAACATTGTCTACCTTATCTTTGCAAAAAAGGTTTTTTTAATGATATTTTCAACTTTATTTTAATTCAATTAAAATAAAATATATCATGGTTATTGTGCTGCGGTAGCCACTACATGGTCATACTATATGTCTTGTGACTTTAAAGAACTCAGTTTTTTATTGTCAATGACAAAATTACAGAGTTGCTTTAACTCTTCAGCATGCATTTTGTACTAATACCTGCTATTATTGTTGATTGGCGAAAACTCTTCAGATTATCCTCTTGGATACCAGATACCACAGAGACCCTGTAGGAAGTGATGGAACCATTTTGGGGAATTCACAATGGTTATGGTTGGAGAGAGAGCTAAAGGGTCCATCAACAGCCATTACCATAATTGGATCTTCTATTCAGGTAGAGGAATTAGTTGTCAATTGTTATGATCCCTGAGATTACTCTGTAATTTTAATTCATGATATTAAAGATGATAGATACTATGGTATCTGCATCTTTACAAGTTATGGCTACATTATAAAATGTCATGCTTGTAGTTTTGATGTATGTCTAAATTTGAATGTAAAAGTAAAAAGAAAGAGGAAGCTTAATATGACTCAGCAAGAGGCTTTCTGCATTTAAATATATATATTTTTTTGTGGATATTGTTGTTGGGGTTTTAGTAGTGTTCTGGTTATCTTAGCCATCAGGAGGTCACACAACTCACACCTGAGAGGTTCCAGTTATTAGTTGTTTGGTTCAGTGATGGATCCAGGAATTATTAGTCCATGGGTGCAAAATCTATGTACTAAAAAAATTCTTAAAACTATGGGGCCAAATCAACAAAATTAATGGGATGATAGTACAAAGTAAATATGTTATTACCATAGACTCTTGAAAGCTTGCGGGGTCAAACTCACTTATGCAAAGATCCGTCTCTGATTTTACTGTATTGGTTTGTTTTGTATATACATTTATATCAGGTTATATCAAATCTTTCAGCAACCATTCACCCATTGTTCTCTATGGAATCTTGGGCTCATTTTCCAAAGGAAAGAGAACGGCTTTTCAAATTAATAGCAGATAGTAAGGTAATATTTTAAGTGCAGTCATTTTCTACTCTTATTTTCTACGTTGGCGAAGGAAATCAGATCAGTATTATTTACATAATGTTTTTAGTATTTATTCCAACATCTTATTAGTCCTTCCTGTGCAGAGGGGTGGAGTCTTCTTTATAAGTGGAGATGTTCACTTTGGGGAAATCACAAGATATGACTGTGCTGTGGACTACCCACTATATGATGTAACCTCAAGTGGGGTTACTCAATCAGTTGAGGGGGTTGTCCCACCTTTCTTGCGTCCTTTAGTGAGATTTGTAGCATGGTTAACACCATCTACAATGAGAGTCAAGGGCCCAAGCTGCAGATACAAATCTTGTGTATATGGTAAGCTCTTCCTCCTTATTCTTGAGTCCGAATATTTACCTGGGTTTTCATGTTTTGATGTTTCAATTGTGGGTTTTTGTTAGGCCAGCCAAACTTTGGAACTATTGAAATAGATTGGGACTCTCACCCAGTGACCTTGAAACTCAATGTAAGGGACAAGAATGGCGTTGCGGTCACAGGTGTCGATATTTCATTAGTGGAATTACAGGTATCAAATTCAGAGACTCGGGACAGAGTAAAAGCAGGACATATTCGGAGGCATTGCACTCTCGAAGTTAGTCTGCCATGGATTATAAGATATCGCCTGGCCATCTTAGTTTTTTTCACCTTAGCTGGTGAGTTGCGTCTAAGTTCTAATTGCCAGTCATTTTTTTCTAGAAAGAAGTTTCCATGGTAACTTAGAAAAGACATTAGTAATTTACTATTTTGCATATTTTCTCTTGTTGAGCTCTAACTATCAGTAAATCCAAGTTGGATTATCTGTGTTTGTTCAAGTTATGACATTTTTTTTGTTTTTTTTGTTTTTGCTGCAGTGTTGCTTCTTGCATTTGTATGGCTTATTTATACTGCTATAACAGTTTGCCAACAAAGAGTTTGCAAAAGAAAGCCTGACTGACACGCGTAGATAGATACAATCTGTAAAAGGGAGCATGTGTAATCTCTTCTGCTTTGTAGATTTGTCCTCAGTGTTTATAGGCCAATAAGACTTGTCCTTGGTAAGTTTATTTCTGGTCTAACTCCAAACCATATGTACATATGTGCACCAGAACACATGAGCCGTTTGCTGTGATGCATAGAATGATTGGCATCTCAGCCCATAAACCGTTATTCTATGGAATCCTATAGCTTTTGCTGCTGCTTCATTTGTGATTTTAAGAGTCTCAAATTTGTGTTTGATTTTTTTTTTCCCACCTCCAGGTGGATAGAGATTACCTGTCTCATTTTGATATATCATACCCTGTCCTTACCAATCAAATGTTGTCACATATTCTATTTTTTTAGTATCACATAAAATTTTAACTTATGTGGCAACATTTGATTGGTGGGGAGGTACACTAAAATGGGATAAGTGATCTCTATCCCTTTTAGAAACATTTACAAATTTGGTGTGATCTTTGACATACATCAAGAGACAGAGACAGAAAAGAAAAGAGAAGTTGTAAATGTGTTAATTGAGATTGCATCTGGGAAAATACTTGTAACTAATAGCTACAGATATATACCCAGCGAGGAAGATAAATAAGTGCTATTAAAACCTGTTAGAGATGAAGGGGTTGTGATAACAGTATTCCGTGTCCCTACTGCAGGAAGTCCTTTTCCACTTGAGAGATTCTCGTGGTCAATGAATAATTTGACACACCATTATTTCAAATATAAAATAATTACGATATTAAAATTTAGGTAATTGATTATTTATTGATAGTTTATGCAAGAAAGCTTGAAGTCTATATGAAATTTTCTTAGCGTTTAGTTTCTGTCATTGCAGCCCATGCAGACGGATTGAAGACAAAGTTGTGTGACGGGAAACTATACAATCACATAAGCAATAGCATAACAACTCTGTTAATTGATTGTGATACTTAGATGCTATATTTTGTTAAAATTTATAAATAATATAAATTAGTATCTAATTTCACTCGAGAAGTTTTACTGGGTGTCTCATCGATGATGAAAAAAAAACATTTCCATAGATTAGTGTGAGACATCCCCTGATCGAGGAGGGAGCCTTCCAGGTTTTCTTTCTAAAGTCATTTTACAGGAATTTGGCTCCTTGGATCATTGTTAGTGGATTAAGATCTCTCTATACATCTATTAAATCAAAGGTTGATGCATTCTTATTTTCTCACAAGCCAAATTCATTCTACAGGATCTTCCGTTACAACAACAATTCTACCCAGTAGCAATAACGTTCATATGCCTGAATGAGGGGATAATAACTTACATCGTACAAACTAGTTGTCTCTCTTTTTTAAGTTTTAACTGTACCTACTACCTAGGTGGAAAAATCATAAAATAAAACGTGTTGGGTTGGGACCAGAAAATGTCAAAACACACCAAGACGCGTTGATTGAATTTTCCTCACCCATTCCATTCCCCACTCCCCATTTGCACAGAAGAAACATAAAGAAGAAGAAACAAGCTCCATCAACCATTACAACAAGCACCACCATCATGGCCACAATCTTATATGCCACCACCATTGTTGCTCTCTCCTTCCTCATTTCCCACATCCCACAAACACAGGCCCAACAAGAATATGTAAACAACAAACAACTAAATTGTGACAACCAACAATTCAACTCCACATTCGGCAACATCTGCAATAGCATCCCTTCATGCCAATCTTACCTCACCTTCAAATCAACCACTCCACTTTACAACACCCCTTCCTCCATTTCCTACCTCCTCAACTCCACACCCTCCCTCATAGCAAACTCCAACAACATCACCGACGTTGACCCCATCCCCACCAACACCATGGTCACCATCCCCATCAACTGCTCTTGTTCCAATAACCTCTACCAACACAACGCCACATACACCTTAAAGCATATAGGAGAAACCTACTTCACTGTTGCCAACAACACCTATCAGGCACTCACAACATGTCAAGCTCTAGAGGCACAGAACAAGTATGGGGTAAGGAACCTCACGGTTGGTCTCAACTTGCACGTGCCACTCAGGTGCGCTTGTCCTACAAAGGAACAGCTTGATGCAGGGTTCAAGTACTTGCTCACTTACCTTGTCTCTGAGGGTGAGTCAGTTTCTTCCATTGCTGAGATCTTTGGGGTTGATGAACAAAGCGTTTTGGATGCAAATCAGCTTTCTTCTACTTCCATTATTTACTACTTCACACCCCTTTCGGTTCCTCTTAAGCAAGAGCCACCAACAAAGTTACAGATTGTGGCACCTCCGCCGGAGTCTCAGCCTCCACCGCCGACAGTTCCATCAGGGGATGGTGGTTCTTCTGGCTCTTCCAAGAAATGGGTTATTGTTGGTGTAACTGTTGGTGTTGTTTTGTGCCTTCTTGCGGTTCTCCTTGTGTTTTTGTTCTGTTTCTATCGCCGCCGCCGCCGGCCGCCACCGGTGGAAGAGACTGCCAAGCCTTTCCCGGATTTTGCCACCACTGAAAGCACCAAGAAGATTTCAAATACCACCTCCTCCACTTCACAGTCATGGTCTCTCTCTTCTGAGGGGATTCGTTATGCTATTGAGTCTTTGACAGTGTACAAGTTTGAGGAGTTGGAGAAAGCCACGGGATTCTTCAGTGACGAAAACAGGATCAAGGGTTCTGTTTATAGAGCTTCTTTTAAGGGGGATGATGCTGCTGTCAAGGTTCTCAAAGGGGATGTTTCAGGTGAGATCAACATTCTCAAGAGGATCAACCACACCAACATTATAAGGTTGTCTGGTTTTTGTGTCTACAAAGGTAACACCTATCTTGTGTATGAGTTTGCTGAGAATGATTCTCTTGATCATTGGCTTCACAATGAGAAGAAGTACAATGATTCTGTGACTTTGAGTTGGATACAAAGAGTTCAAATTGCTCATGATGTTGCTGATGCACTTAATTACCTTCATAATTATACCAGCCCTCCTCATGTTCATAAGAATTTGAAGAGTGGTAATGTTCTTTTGGATGGAAGCTTTAGAGGTAAAGTTTCAAACTTTGGGCTAGCAAGAGTTGTGGAGGATCAAGAGGGGTTTCATTTGACAAGGCATGTGGTGGGTACTCAAGGTTACATGCCACCTGAGTATATTGAAAATGGTGTGATTACCCCAAAGATGGATGTTTTTGCATTTGGGGTTGTGATTTTGGAGCTGCTTTCAGGAAGAGAAGCTGTTGGAGGGTACTATAATGGGTCAGAAGAGAAGTTTCTGTCAGTAAGTGTGAGTCAAGTGCTTGAAGGAGACAATGTTAGAGAGAAATTTAGAGGTTTCATGGATCCAACTTTGAGGGGTGAATACCCTTTGGATTTGGCTTATTCTATGGCAGAGATTGCCAAACACTGTGTTGCTCGCGATCTCAATTCACGACCAAACATTTCCGAGGTTTTGATGACTCTGTCTAAGATTCAATCCTCTACGTTAGATTGGGATCCATCTGATGAGCTTGGAAGGTCTGGATCTGTTAGCCAAATGTCTGATAGCAGATAGAAAATAATGTAATTCGTCACAGCAGCTCAGCATTATGGTAATGGTCAATTGTTTCAGCTCCATGCGTGCATAGAATAGGAGTTTCTTTAATATTTTATATGCAGAGTTTTCATTGATCTTTTTTTGTATCACATGTTACTCTAGACTGAAGTCCACACTTGCAAATAGTTGCAATTTCTCAGTCCTGAAATGGCTATTTCAGTTAGTTATTCTTTAACATGATTGGTGATTTAATAAAAGATATTGTTTTATATGTTGATATCAACTTTGAAATTCCGCTGATATTGCCTTTTATATTTTCTATTATTTTTGGTGTGAAATCCTTTTGATGTTTTGGTTCATGGTAACAATATGGGAAACTGTTGAATATGAGCTTAGCAAATGGAAAGGATCTCCTTGTATGGTTTTAGGATTGCGTTGGAGGAACATGCTGTTTGCTGCTTATCAAGTCTTTTGGTTATTATTGAGTGTTTTTTGTTTATTGTTGAGTCCATTTGGTTCCAAATACATCCAATCTATGATACACGGTTTTTTCATATTATGTGTATATGACATAGATAAGTACGCGTATGATACCGTAAGGTATGTATGTTTATTTGACGACCGAGGGATTCGAGCCCTCAAACTTTGCTGTTGATTAAGACTCGATTAAGTTCAGCTTCTTTTTATTAAGACTCTGGTGCTGAGGATATGCACTTGGGTCTCAGGCCTTCCCTTATAATTGTTGAGCGACCCAAGATGAAACGTTCCAAGCGGTCAAGGTCAC
Organism: Echinosophora koreensis; assembly: GCA_035048595.1. Classification (NCBI taxonomy): domain Eukaryota; kingdom Viridiplantae; phylum Streptophyta; class Magnoliopsida; order Fabales; family Fabaceae; genus Echinosophora; species Echinosophora koreensis. Next base: position 2,633,995 of record JAPCYP010000019.1, on the reverse strand, counting down.
AAGTGACAAGACTAATGTTTTAAGGAAAATTTCAAGGAACCAAGAAAAGAAGGTTTGCATATGGAATTAGTATATTTAATATTTGGAAAGTAAAGTTTTTCAATGAAAACTTACTTTGTTTGGTTTCTTAAAGAGTGCCTTAAGGACACTCGTTAGCATGACCCATGTTTTAAAATTAGATCGAACTGACTGGTCGGACTAATTGTATCATGAATTGATTATATTTTCAATTTATATATACTACTCTGTTGCGTGTAGAACACACTTACGGCAAGTGCACCCTGTCGCAATAGTAATAAAGGAATTTGAGTTTCAGATATCGTAACCACATGGATTGATTAATAATTACCAGACGGGAGAAATTCTTATGTTATTTAGACAAATCGAATTGGTGAAAGGATGAATTTTAGAAAGGTATAACAAAGACAAGACAATTCGCAAGCAAGAACAAAAAACACACACAAAGGAGGATTCAATTATGAGAAAGTCTAGGGTCAAGGTTTCACTTGCACTTTTAATTCCCAATTCCTAATTCTTTATGATTTATTAGTTAAGCAACATATATCAATCGCTCAATGAATTCTATTAATACGTTTGGTCATTCGCTATTAATAATCTTTTCCCCAAATTAATTTCCCATTTAGTCATGTAAGAAATTCAAATCCGGAGAAAGCACAAAGCATAGATAGGTTGATTAATCTAAGCGATTAACCTGATTGAAAGATTAGGATTAAAGTTTGGTCATGCAATAACCCTAACCTCGATTATTCTATATGTCTGTCAATTGATTGCGGTACGGCCGCCGATCAATCAATCAACTCAAACATGGCAAGGATGATCAAAACTTAACATGAATTAAAGCAATAGAATAATCTATATGAAAGCAAAATCATGAAATCATATTAAATTAGGAAAAGAGTTTCAAGTAGCAAGATCCACCATAACTCTAGTAATGGTATTTAGCAATCCATAGAATAAAAGAGAACAAAATCCAAATAAAGGTACATGAAGAAACAAAGAAAAAGAACCCCTTTTACAGTAGCAATCTCCATTATGATTCTCCAAGCGCCTTGCCTTGCTCTTGAATCGCTCCAAAGGTTTGGAAGAACTCTCACAATAGTCAAACCCTCCAGAACAATGTTCAGCTATCTAAAACCATGCAAAAGATCCCTAAAAAGAGTTTTCTTAACCTATTTAAACTTAATAAAGGGTAAAAATGTCTTTTAAAAAATAAACAGAATAGACACAGCTGTGTCTATTAGGGGACACAGCTGTGTCTCTTGGTAGAACCACGACTAGACACAGTTGTGTCTAGTAGGAGACACAGCTGTGTCTCTTGGAGAACAGCGCTTGCGAGGAATAGACACAGCTGTGCCTATTTGGAGACACAGGAGACACAAGTGTGTCTATTAGGACACACAGTTGTGTCTCATGCTCCAACTCTTAATTCACTCAATTTTAAGCTTCAAAAAAATGCAGTTTTGCTCCAGTTAAGCTCCAACTTAGTTTACTCTCAATGATCTGCAAAAGTAATCACAATTTATGAGAATCCATCCCTTTAATAGCCAAAAACCAATGACTAATTGCAATGAGGACATGGTTTTAAGCTATATAAAATCATGTTATCAAAACCACCTACACTTGAGTTTTGCTTGTCCTCAAGCAAAGAAATAACATTAAACTCAGGATTAACTTCAGCTTCCAAAGACAAGAATCAAAGGACTTTCATAACAAATGAATTCAGTCAAGCCAATGATCAAAATCAGTAAAAAAATGAGCAAACAGTACCTAGTAGGCTAGTACAATTAGAAGCTTGAGTTTAACTAGCATCACTTCATAATCAACAAATAAGATCACTCAACTTTCCGTCACTCAACTGTTTAAGGACAAAGAGATCACTCCAAACTTCTTCTAGGAAGATGCATTACCATAGGCTTGATTGTCAATCTCATCTCCACTTTCTTATTCACATGCACAACATGAATCAAAAGGACTTGCTATGGTTGTAACGGGATTATGGGGGAACAATAAAAGGTAGGATAAAAAAGATGAAGATAATTAGGATAAGTCACAACATAGTAAAATCAGGGTGAAAAGAAAAAAAGTGAAGCCCAATGCACAAGCACATAATAATCTTTGAGTTTAATCTGTATGCACTGTCAGTGTAAAGATTTTTACACTGACAACCAATCAGAAATCGTGTATTTGAAGACTTTTAAGGTGGTTAGGATAAGAATCAAACATTTATAATGGTGTGTCAATTTCTGATTGGTTGACAGTGTAAAAAATCTTTACACTGTCACTGTATATCAATTAAATCCATAATCTTTTACTTCCAACCTTATTTCCAAAATTCTTCATCAAAGACTTCCCTTTTATCATTTTTTATTTGAACCCATACAGATTGAATTCCTTTTTTTTTTTTCAAGATTTTTTTCTTTTTTTTTTCTTTCTTTTCTTTTTTTTTTCATATTTTTCAACCTATCAACACACAAATAACCTCCAATGACCTTTTATCAGCCCATTTACGTGCTTCACCCAATGTCAAGAATAATCAAAATAATTAAATACATTTAACCTGCAATTCTTTAAAAAGGGGTAAGCAAGGAAATTTCATATCAAGCTCAAATGGGGCAACTAAGGGAATAATTTTGTCAACATAACTCAGGAGGTCAAGAAAAATAAAACCTAATTGCCTTAATCACATTCAAGCATGCATGCGAATTATTGAAACCTCAACAAGATATCAAAGCAAGTTTTAGAACACATCAACCTAGAGAAGTATCACTCCTAAAATAAAATTGGATTCAAAATGAAAATCCAATCAATTAGAGGCTCAAAACTCACTTTTTGTGGCTAAGTTGAGAAGAAAAGCAAATGCAAGCAAACATGCTAATTTTCAACTAGGATCACATCATGTCATATCAAACTAGAAAAAAATCGCTTAGCAAAACAGTTCATTATAAGCAACGAAGTGCCCTTCGAAAAACATCTCTATATGCCTAACATTAATTCCAAAAATTCAAAGCCACATCTTGCCTAATTATTCACAATTCTCAAGTGTAGTTCTTCAAATTTTCAAAAATAAATGGGGTAATTAATTGGTACCCCACCACCTACACTTAAACCCAACATTGACCTCAAAGTCAAAATAGCAAAAATAGAACCATCCCCAAAAGAAAAAGAAGAGTGAAACTTCCCTGAAGTGATTCGGCACATGGTGAAGGCCATCGGAGGACGAAGGAGAGAAATATGATCACTGAGGCGGAGGTGGAGGCAAGCGAGCCTCAATCAACTAGAACAACTGGTCAAATCAACGGTGCATATCTACCTCCATACGATATAAGCGAGCCACAATATCATCCATAGTAGGAGGAGGCGGTGTAGGAACATCATCATCATCACCAGCATCTACATCGACCTCCTGAGGGTCAACTGGATCAGCCCTAAGAAATGCAAAATGCCCGGGTCGAACCTGATGAACAACCCCCATACGAAGTAACAAGTCTCGATCAATAGGCTCCATGGGGATCGCATGTGTGACATCCGGGTGCAAAGCAGCAAGGTTACGAGCCAGATGTGTAATGTAGGAACCCAAGGTAAAATACCATTGTTGGTACTTACCCTTAGGCTTCTCTTGCTTCCTCAGGTGCTGCAAGAATAAGTCTCCCAGGTTGCAGTGGTGGCCATGCACCAAGCACATAGAAAGAACAAGTCCATCTTAGTCACAACGGACATGCTCTGAAAACTACCATTAATGCCATGAGATATGAATCGATGTAACCATCGGAGCACGGGGTCACGAAGCATAGAGGCCTTACTCTGCTTAGGATTATAAGACTGTCCTGGCTGGCTAATCTCTGTCCAAAAGATGGCATCAAAGAAATCAGGCGGAGGAGAAAATAAGGCCCCCTGGTAGGCTGGGGTCTGCACAGAAGCTGTCGTCTCAAAGCCCATGTGAATATTAAACTCGGTCGACGACATGCAAAAGTTGCGCCTATTAAGACGGAATCCTATGGTAGCAGGCTCCTCCAGGCTTTGCACCAAGCAATCAAAGCTTAATGTCACCCAAAATTTGAGAGTGGGCTCTCGATAAGAATCACAGTGAATGGCGGCTAGATGCTCCCATCTGGCGCTACATAAATAACCCTCAATCTGCCTACGGACACCAAAGTCATCAATGGTCTGAGCATCAAGACATTTGGCTGGGACAAGCAGGAACTTCTGAAATATTTCAAATCGCTCCTGATGCACAGAAGATTCAAATACCAGAGTGCAGGCAACAGAGACATCAGGCGCAGCAACTCGAGAAGTACTGGCCCTATCAATAGGGCACTGACGTTTGGGCGGCTTGGTTCCTGAAAAGCAAAATTACTACATCAGTCCAAAGAACCAAGCAATAAGTTCATAAGTTAATCCTCATCATAAGCATAACAAAATAAAACACAAGAGCACCAAAACCCCATTAGCATCAGGGTAAGGCAAAGGTCATGGACATGCATTCAGCAGTAACATGAGTAGGATGTCAAGTGAGCAATACCTACACTATTTTCAGAAAACCCTATTCCTCCAAAATGGGGATCCAATGAAATCAGAATGGAAATAATAGCATTGCAACCCCTAAAATCCCCTTTCCAAAAACAGTATATAGATCTAGTGCCAGATAAATATGCATATGGTAGCATAGTCACAGTAATCAAGCAAGTTCAACCCCAATACAAGATAGCATGTATCAATGCCCAATATTGCTGCAAAAACAACATACACAGGCTAACACTCACAGTAAGGCAGCAAACAGAGGAGTAGCTACAGTTAACCAATTTATGCAACAAAAAGAATTCAAAATATCACACATCTATAATCAACAACCCACCACATGGAAATATTTCATAAATTCACCACCAACATAACAGATCAGCATTCTCAACAACCCCAAGATAATTTCTAAATCAAGAACATCACAATAGTGATAACAAGAATAATCTAGAGGGGCATACCTGGAAGAGGGAATGAATACAGTATAAAACAGCAACCTTAACCCCAATGGTGTCCCAAACCCCCAGATCAAGAAACTCAACGGGAGATTGAGCAGCGTATAACAGCAGTAGAGACGACTGGGTGGAGCCGCGCGAACTGGAAAAGAAGAGAAGGTGTGGGACAGAGTTCATGGCGGACTCAAAAGGCGGCGGAGATGGTGACGATGGTGTTCTGAGCGAATGGAGATGCACGACTGGTGCAGGGTGACGCACACAGTGATACGCCTATCGGAACAGTACGGCAACGCAGGAAACGGCGGCGTGCGGCGGTGATTCTTGGATGGACTGAGCAAAACACGAGGAAGAGATTCGCGCGCAGTGGAGACGCACGGCGCACCTGAACAGACAGCACGGCGACGTCGTTGTCACCGGAGAAAAGGCGCTCGCAGCGGCGATGACCAGAGAAGAACACCGCTGTGTGGTAGTCCGTGGGTAGAGAGAGATGAAAGAGAGATGGGGAGAGAGGGGTAGAGAAAGAGGATAGGAGAAGATAAAGGAAATTGATTTTTTTTTTTAATAATTAAATACAATAAATAAAAGAAAATAAAAATGAAAACAAAGTGAAGCTAAAAGTGTCCAGTGTTTATGGACACTAGACACAGGTGTGTTGTCCAGAGACACAGCTGTGTCTCCTTGGGAGGCCATCACTTACAAAAACGAGACACAGGTGTGTCGACCAGAGACACAGCTGTGTCTCTTGGTTGGGTCCGTAAGCGAGAATTAGACACAGGTGTGTCTTTAATAGACACAACTGTGTCTCCCTCAATTTTATTATTATTTTTTGTTTGTTTTTTCATTAAGAGGAATAAACACAAATTACGAAAAGAAAATCCTCCCCACCTGCACTTAAGTCCTAAAAATAAAAATAAATAAAATAAATAACAAAAAAGAAAAATAAAGGTTTAGAAGCATAGGTTGCCTCTTGTGAAGCGCTTGTTTAACGTCTCGAGCCTGACGGTCAGCTTAAATGTGATCCATCTTGGAGGCGAGTAACATATTTCATATGAAGAACACCCTCCTCATAATGTTTAGCACGTTGTCCATTGATATTGAAAGTGCTACCATCATCCTTAGTAACCTCAAGCAAACCAGATGGAAAAACTTGTGTCACTACATACCAATATTAGTAGTTAGTTGTTATGTTAATATTTTTCTCTTTGTTAGGGTTTGAACCCCGGACCTCTCACTCTTCCAACCCTCAAACTAGTTGAGTTACCCAACCCCTCGATGTTGACAATTTCTTGATATGGAAAATGCATGTTAAGTACTGAGGGATCCTACATGTCTCCACATTGGTATGATATTGTCCACTTTGGGCTTATACTCTCATGGATTTGCTTTTGGACATTACCCAAAAGGCCTCATACCAATAGGGACAATTTCCATACTTATAAGCTCATGTTCCTCTTTTTGTTTAGACAATATGAGACTTTGTTTGCTTCTCAACAATGCAAGCTTTGGGCACCATCACCCAATATATTTTCCATTGTAAAAAATTGTTATCCCATATATGTTCGTACGTGGGGGTCAATTCATATCGATTAAAACAGTATTCCTCAATGTACCAAAAAATTGTATTCATGAAATCAAGAAAAAGACACGTATGTTATCATCTCTGTCTGATTTGTTTTGTTTTTTATTTGGTTGGGGGTTTGTGGGGATGAATGAATCATCTCTATCCATTGGGCCACGAATTAGCCTTTGATGCATCCTCATCCACACACTCTATTGTATAGTACCTGTTTATATGTACGAACAAGATTTGAAACATAAAGGGAAAAAATGATATAAGTAGTATATTAAAAAAAAAAAAATCACATAATATGTCAAGTACTCCATGTCTCCATCACAAGTAACTTTTGTGGATCTCTATGACTACGAGTATTATTGCCATGCTCATAAACACTATGAGCTTCATAAACACTGAGCTTTCGTGTCGGCAAATAAAGTGTTTTTATTTTCATATTTTTTATTCTAAAATACAATTTAAAAATATATTTATTAATAAATTTGAGGTTTCAAGAAAATTCAAAAGCAAAAAGAGAGAAATTTAGGTTTATTTGAGTATATCTTGATTTATTATAGGACATGAGCTGGCTAAGGAAGACATTTTTCTGCTGCCACTTTCTGGTTACGATTGATAGGGTAAGGAAAATATATAGATTGGTCTTATAATTTTTTTTCCCTAATTTTTTACTTTGCTCCTATATGTTTTAATTTTTTTTCATTGTGAGGATCAAATTACTATAAGAGTAACTTTAAAAGAGTTATTCCAATTTTTCACCCTTGATTTTATTGTAATCTAATGGAAGTTAGATGATTTCTTTAATGATTAATGTAAGCCGTTGGATTACAATAAATCAAGAATGAGAATTTGAAGGAACTATTGGAGTAATTGAATCCATATATATATATATAACATTTTAAAGTTGGACAAACATTAATGAGCAGACCAAATCTTTTCAATAAGGACTACTTTATTAAAATTACACCTGCCTAAATCTACCATATAGAATTAGAAAGGTTGCATCTTGTCAGCCGTAGATTCTATGCACCTTCATTCAAATGTTCATCATGATCATTACTTCATCAAGTATAATGGATAGAATTCAACTCGGAGAAGTACAGCACACATTTGTAGATGCTTTTCTTTCTTGATTGTTCACTATAACTGACTGTGACTTCATGATGGTAAGTTAGGGGGCGAAATTAGGAATGCAAATCCTCTACCACTTTCCAAGTCTTGTTTTCATTTAGGCCAGTACGGTGTAAGCCACACAGCTATTGCCATTATATAAGTCCAAGTATTGAGGGCACAAACAGATTCACCAGCACTTTAGACCACTCATCACATCAAGTGAGTCTATTGGGGGAGCTAGATATGCCCAAAATCTTATCAAACTCCTTACCATAACATATCTGAATCTCCATTTCCACTACACTTGTATTTCACAGGCCTTGGTGCTAAAACAGTAAACACATTATCAAACTCTCCTGAGTTATCCCTCCAACAAAAGATCAAACATGGTATTAACTACATCTTCAAGAATTTGTATAGTTGATGAAGGCTTAAGCTTTGTTAATGCCTTAATGGCTGTCTTTCTTCAACCCCAATTTCACAGGTGCTGGCTGCAAGTCATGGTGAGAAAGGTGCAGAAGACATTCCAGCAGTGGATTTTCGAGGTCATCCAGCTGACAAGTCAAAAACTGGAGGATGGCTAGCAGCAGGGCTCATTTTAGGTACTTCTCAATCCACAGAAATTTCAGTCATATCTTCAAGTTTGAACTTAATGGCTCTCCAATATAATATACCTTTTGTTGTGCAGGTACTGAACTCGCAGAAAGAATATGTGTTATGGGCATATCCATGAACTTAGTGACATACTTGATTGGAGTTTTGAATCTCCCATCAGCTAAATCTGCCACCATAGTGACCAATGTTATGGGAACTCTTAACCTGCTTGGCCTCCTTGGTGGCTTCCTAGCTGATGCCAAACTAGGGAGATACTTGACTGTTGTTATATCTGCAACCATAACTGCTGTGGTAAGTTTCAAGCTTTGAATAGGTAGATATAAATCTCTCACTTGATTGTTTTCATTTTTGGTTTACAAGCACACGACAGCAACCGAAATTTTCCATTTGCCAAACACCTAGAGGGAAGACCAAAGTTCAAACCCTGAAAAAGGCAATTGTTTGAAAGGCATCCTAGTCAGGGGTGGTTAACATGTTTTAAAGTCTAATAGATCTCTTGTTATATTATTTTATCATTTTTGTTTTCCAAAAGATGGCCTCCCCCAACATGGTTATTTTCAACCTACCTAGTTTTGCCGTTCCTGCTGTTGCGACAATGCTCAAGGAGTTAGGGTGTGTTGGGTTTTCTGTTGGGAAGGATCCAAACGTACGTTTGGCCAAAAGCTTTCGATGATTGGTCCTTCCCAACAGAAAACCAAACACGCTCTTAGTCCTACACCAATGCTTCTGACAATATTTTGGTAAAAAAAAAAAAAAATCCTTCTCCCCAATGAAAGTGGTATTCAATTATAAATTTGTGAAAATAAGATAGAACACTTTACTCTCTATACTAGCAGTCACCAACTAGTTCTCTTGTCACTTGCACCAGGGAGTGTGTTTGTTAACTGCAGCTACAACCATTCCTAGCATGAAGCCCCCACCATGCGATGGTGTCCAAAGACAACACCACGAGTGCATTGAGGCTAGTGGCAAACAGTTGGCTTTTCTATTAGCAGCACTTTATACCATTTCTGCGGGTGGTGGGGGAATAAAATCCAATGTCTCAGGTTTTGGATCTGATCAGTTTGATATAACAGACCCCAAGGAGGAAAAGAAGATGATCTTTTTCTTCAATAGATTCTACTTCTTTATCAGTATTGGATCCCTATTTGCTGTGGTAGTGCTGGTGTATGTGCAAGACAATGTAGGAAGAGGGTGGGGATTTGGAATTTCAGCAGGGGCAATGTTGATTGCTGTTATTGTTTTGCTTTGTGGTACACCATTCTATCGATTCAAGAGGCCTCAAGGGAGCCCTTTAACAGTTATATGGAGGGTATTATTTTTGGCTTGGAAGAAGAGGAGTCTTCCTATTCCTTCACAGCCAAGCTTTCTCAATGGTTACCTTGAAGCCAAGGTGCCACACACAGAGAAGTTCAGGTAAATATCTTCCTCTTAAAGCAATGTCTGACTAGGATTAATTTAAGCATGGTTATATTCTTTTCCAATTATTGTTATAGCACACTAATTACAAAGCTTTTCTGATACTGTTCGTGGTTCTGATAGTGATTACTTTCACGGGATTGTCAATTTTTTGGGTATTAGAAGTGTTTGTCTTTTTATGTTGTCTTTCTAGAAATGGACAAACTATAAGCAGACTATGACAAACAGAAAAACACAAAAAAGGAATTAAAAATAATAATAAAACAATCACAATCCACGTGATACTTTCCATTATGTCTGTCACAATTTTGAATCACTCTGCACATTTTTAAAGACCTTGTCTACATTTTAAAAGTTGACATGTGAGACAGTTAAAGGGTGTAATTTGGACTTTTTCCTATATATTTCATAACTATACAGAAGTCATATTACTTGATATATATACAATTGTGTTTGCCTAATATGCAGGTTAAGAATTTGCTAATTATATATTAGTATAATATATTTATATATTTATTTGATATAGATTGCAATAATTTTATTAAATGATACACATTTAAAAATTTTATAAATTTCATTTCTTAACATATATAAAGGCTTAGATGTAATGTAGGTCTTTAAATAGACTTCTAATCTTTGTGTTTGTGTGTTTTCACAAACTGGTTAGGTGGAGTCCATAAAAAAAATAAAAATAAAATTTGTATAGTTCACAAATAATAGACCAGACTCGGGCCAATGGCAAATATAGCAAAGTTGATTTTGCATGATAAATATATTTCGAAGCATTTGAACAAAAATGAAAGAACCAAATATCTTGTGATAGATTCATCAAATTTTGGACATTACGATTTTAATTTAGACAGCACCGGGGAAAAAATATATGTCCAAAGCCAAGAATGGATTCACAGTAAACTCGAGGAACAATTTATAGCTTACAAGGTGTCATTAATATTCGAGGAAATTAGGAGATATAATCTATCATCATTCAACTCAGCCAGCTAGACTTTGATACTAAATATCAAGGATTTCACATAAGCAGCATAGGCTAACTGGTATTTTCACTGCATGGCATTTTGTCTGATAGGTTCCTTGACAAAGCTGCAATCCTAGATGATATTTGCTCAAAGGATGGAAACAAGGATAATCCATGGATAGTTTCCACGGTGACTCAGGTTGAAGAGGTTAAACTGGTAATCAAACTCATTCCTATTTGGTCTACTTGCATCCTCTTTTGGACAATCTATTCTCAAATGAATACCTTCACCATTGAGCAAGCTACATTCATGAACCGAAAAGTTGGAAAACTAGTTGTTCCATCAGGATCTCTATCAGCTTTTCTCATCATTACCATTCTCATTTTTACTTCCCTGAATGAGAAACTCACTGTGCCCTTAGCTCGGAAGCTCACCCACAATGCCCAAGGGCTGACAAGTCTTCAGAGGATTGGAATTGGCCTCGTTTTCTCCACTTTTGCTATGGTGGTTTCTGCAATTGTTGAGAAAGAAAGGAGGGAGAATGCAGCAAAAAATCATACAACAATAAGCGCTTTCTGGCTGGTCCCTCAGTTTTTTCTAGTGGGTGCTGGGGAAGCATTTGCCTATGTTGGACAACTTGAATTTTTCATCAGGGAAGCACCAGAGAGGATGAAATCTATGAGCACTGGACTTTTCCTAACTACCCTTTCAATGGGTTACTTTGTCAGTAGCTTACTGGTATCAATTGTGGACAAAGTAAGTAAGAAAAGATGGCTCAGGAGCAATCTCAACAAGGGCACGTTAGATTACTTCTATTGGCTGCTTGCAGTGCTGGGAGTACTGAATTTTATTCTCTTTCTTGTCTTAGCAATGAGACATCAGTACAAAGTTCACCACAACATAAAGCCCAATGACAGTGAAGGAAAAGAGCTTGTGAGTGCAAATGATGGGATAATTGGAGTTAATGGAAAGGAAGAGGCATAGGATATAGTTATCAAGAAAATTTTCATTTTATTCGGCCCTATATATGGTGTGCAAGAACTAAATATCATTCCCTGTGTTTGTTGATTTTGGGTGATTTTCAGAACATTCTCTTTATAATTTATATAGATCAATTGCCATGTACTATTTATTAAGCATTGACAGATATATAAAACCCCAACCGGATTGTAAGTTGTGATCCCAAAAGAAACATGCATTTATAGAACATATGATTCCCAAACTGAAGATATAAATAAAAGAACCTCTTGATGGCCTTCAGAAGCAGAGGCCTAAATTTGACTAATGTTATCAGCTGAAAACACTCCAATACTATAGAATTGATCCATTTGAGGCATTTAGTAACCAAACCAAAGCTTTTAACTTTGGCTTTTGACAGTTTTACCATTAAGAAGATAATATCTCTAAAAACACAGCATGTTATTATAAAGAACCAGTAGCTGCAGCAGGTTGGTGATTTATGACCAATGGAGGACGTAGAGCTCGATGGGCTTCCTCCTTCTGTTTGCGAGCCTTGTACATCTCCTCTGTCTCAATAACAACTAACCTCTTGACCTGTATGGATTACAAGGTTTAAATGTTAGCATACAGGGAGACAAGGCATTTCAAGCGGGAATATGGACTTAAGTAGAGCTTGTGTAAAACCTGTTGGAGCATTCCCCTAACAGTAGGCGTGTTCCATCGCATGACAGTTCGATTGCATTTGCGCAAGCGTAGTGCTTCTAAAGTGCGCCTATGGAGCCTCCTGGTCCCGGGAATGCCCCTCACCAGAGTTATATAGATATTGGGGCTCCAAGCAATTGGGACACAGGCCTTGTATGCCTTGAATGCATTCATGCTTTCAACTTGAAGTCACAATAGCAACAACAATAAACAAAGTTAATAAAATTAATTTTCTAACTAGATTGCCTAAATTTACAAATTAACGTATAAAAATAGATAAAGATAGGTCTGAATAAAATTGGAAGGGAATCGGATGAGATGGGAAAATAATCAAAATGCATATACTTCATTCAACTGCATGTTTTAAATTACCTGATGCTTGCAGAACAGATAATATTAGCATTACAATTGGGTAATACACTAGCTTCTATACCAGTACTCAGACTGGAAAAAGAATGGTTAAATCAACAGTTACAAAGATAAACGGAAATAAAATGTATTAGCAGCCGTTTAGAAAACGTACTTGCTTATAACATAGATACTTGAATAGATAAATGATCTGGTAATCAAGGGTTTAAGGTCACTAACTTCACCCATAATATATCAGATATAAAGTATAATGCTAATGATTAAACAGGCCATCCCATAATTTTCAAAAAATAAAAATCACGACATGGACAAAAGTCAAAAGGCTATCCAATCTCTAAAAAGCAAGAAATACAATGAACTTTTAAAATCAAAGAGCTTATGTACATATGTACGAAGAGAATAATGCATATCTAGATATGTAAGTCATAACACTGCAATATAAAATACAATTGAACAAGGGCTTTATACCAAGAAGAATAATGATGATCCAGTGTAAATCTCATTGTAAAAACTTGTGCTGATTTTGGTGCGATTCATAAGCAGTGAGTGATTCTTCCAAGTTCCAAACACCCAATTGAAAAAAGACTCAAAATTTATTGGTGTAACCAATGCCCATCATCTGCACACACTCATTCCTATGGCACCCAAAACAGATAGATAGGAGGGGGAGAGAGAGAGATGGAAGTGAATCTTGGCCCAATAATAATTATTAATTAGAAAGAAGAAAGGAAGGAACTAACCTGTAGTTGGCTGAAGAAGGAGATGGTGGCAGCACAGCACACGGTGGATGGAGGCTGAAAGTGGCAAATTGCAGCGTGCAGGAGCACCAAAAGATGAACCCTTATAAGGGTTGGGATAATTTGTAAATTTGGAAAACAGAAAAGGATAATACAGTCATCTCGTTAGATTTTGAAACTAAGTCATGAATTTTTGGCCCAATGTCTCTCTTTTTTTTTCCAGTACAAAGTTTAGCACAAGTACATAAAGCCCAACGACAGTGAAGAAAAAGAGCTCGTGAGTGACTGAGTGCATGGTTTTTTACTTTTTTTTTTTGTTATCAAAATTACTTTTTTTAAAAATAGTCCTTTTTTGTTCAATTTTAATTATTTTAAATGAAAAATTACCTCTTTTTTTTACTGATGAAAATTACTTTTTTTTTCCGGTACAAATAAAAAATTACTTTAAGTCTTCGCCTTCCGATTTCCGATACCCATAAAAATTCCTTGGATAGACATTTTCACTAAATTATATTTTCAATAAAATGTGAAATCATGGGGAAATGAATTCTCTGCGGTTAATTTTTATCTGCAAGAGATCCTATCCATATATTATCTTTTGTGTTTGAAAAAAGTTTTAATACGAAAATGATTCAGTAAATTTTTTCCATTAAATTTTCAAACCATAGCGACTTTAGGGAGTTCCCACCGATAGAAAAATCCAGGTTCAGGATCATGCACGGTTAAATAATAATAAAGATATTATCTTATTTTTATTTTGTTTTTTATTTTAAAAAAATTACGAAGAAAACAATGAAAACAATAAATGTCATTTTATCCAAACAGATGTGTGAACCGTGGAGGTAAGTTTGGTGTAAAGAAAAATGGTGCGCAAATATAAAAGTGAAAATATGAAACAATTTCTCTTGTCAAAAAATGGCAACCAGTCATTTATAAATGCCTAATCTATTTATGAAATTAACGAAATAGCACATACACTACATAAACAGTGCAGATACAATAATATATATATATATATATATATAGATGAGTAGTTCAAGGCATCCTTGTAATTGTGCAATGGAAAGCAAAACATGCATCAATGATACCAACCTCGTGACCTATATAGGTAACTTGAATAGATACAAAGCATTAAAATGTTTTAGTGTTACAGAAGCATAGGCATGGCATCCATGGGAAATGGCTTGCACATAACATTTTCCATGTAGTAATTAGTTGCATCCATCACAGCAAATTGCATGTCCTCAGAAGGCTTCCAATGCCGTTTTCTCCTATTGATGAACCAATTGTTTATCTGCTTCAGATCTAGCCCTGTGGATTCTGCAAGTGCTTGCTTTTGAGATTCCTGCATTTTCACCCAATCACATATGCAATGACCCTATCTGATATATATATATATTGAACAAACCTTCTGAAATACAAAATCTGATGCATAAAATGATTTTAATTTTATAGACATATGACTAGCACTTGAGACCAATATTACCTCGGTACATTAAAATGATTTATATTTTATAGAGATATGAGGGGCAATGGAAAGAAATGAAATAGGACAAAATCATGATATATAGTTTAGATATTTTATGATGCAATGAAGTGAAAATAAAATGAAAACTAACTTTTTGTTATTTCATAACTCTAATTGGGAGAAGAAAAAAATTGAAGGTATTAGATGACGCAAAATAAAATCTATTTCATTCCATCCTATTTTAAACAATCTAAACAATGAAAACTGGGATTACCTCATTCTATTTTGCTTCATTTCATCCATTTCTATCGATCCAAAATAGTCAGTACAAATATTAAGAAAGTAAATAGTCTTGATGATAATAAGAATAATAATTATATTTAGTTAAATTATATTTTATTGAAATACTGAAAACATTATTCTATTATTAATTGTTCCTCGCTTATTAATACTAATAAATCAGAAAAAGATAACTAATACTTAATTGGTTTTCTAAAATAACATATGAACATAAACAACACAAAACAAAAAAAGATGAAAAATCGAAAAAATGCAAATAGAAAGTACATAATTAACACATGACCTAGTACCATCACTTTCAGAACCATGCTCAAATGTCTATATTTTGTAAAACATGAAGGAAACAATGTAATGAAAAAACATGAACATTTATCAGGTGATATTTATACTAAGAAGCATTTCAAAGGATGTACCGAAGGATAAGGCCATTTGTAATGTCTGTTCCACCAATCTAGTAGCTGCTGCCGAGCTTCCTTTGGCAACTTGCCATTCTTTTTCTTCTTCAAAAATTCCTTCTTCAGGCCGCCCAGATATCCACTGTACTTGCGCAAAAGCTGCACCTTCAGTTCTCTATCTTCAGCTTGTGTATCTATGTTGTTTTCATTCACATCAACCTCATTCTGTGAAGACGATCCACTTTCACCTTTCAAATTACCACAACATGCAGTAGAAGAACTATTAGCAACAAAGCAATTCAAGTAAATAAATATGCATGCAGAATATGTCAGTTCTAGAAATCATGAAACTGCATGCAGTCATGATCACTAACAGATATATGCATATCATTTAGACAATTTCATATATCTACTGTTTTACAACATGACATTATAAAATTCCAACCATGACTAAAATGTATAAGTACTAATACATATATAAAAATATGGCTCATTACTGATCACAATGTACCCTTCTTCAACCACCAAAAGAACATACAAAAAGAGGGAAAAAGAACAAAATAACCACACACACACACAATATTAAAGATATATTTGTGATTTGAGAATCAAACTGCAGAAGGTACAAATTGACAAGTAAACAGATGACAAAAGAACACAAGACAAGAAGTTTCCTTTTTCTACTAAGTCCTGAATGTAATGACAAAGAGTGCCATGCATCCACATTAATGATGTGAAGGAATTAGATAGAAGAAAGAAGGACTATTGCCTTGCAAGAGAGATGACAACACACTGAAGGGTGAAATAATGGGGCAAACCCAAGGTGACAAACAAAAAGAAAAATCCCTTTAAAATATCTGGGAAACCGTCTAGATTATCATTTGGTCACTTAATCAAGAAACATTGGGGTTAATAAACTTTTCATCATTCGAATGATAAAGCAAATCCTATTTTCTTGATTATTATCCTGAAGCAGTAATGTTGCCTCAGTCTTTTTCAAACTTTTTGACCTAGTTCAAAACACCATGGACCCATCTTATTCACAATCTAACAATCAATTTTAACTTTAAATCAAGTTTCTTTATCACTCAAATCACGCTATTTATGATGAGAAAAGGCCATCTGACTGACTCTTTCAACTTATTCAGAAGATACTCAAATGAAAAACTAAATAAATTATTGCTATCACAATCATTTTGTCATATATATATATATAGAAACACACCTATCCTGGAGAAATTCTAAGGGAAGGATATTGACCATTGATTTTAAACAAGTATTTTAAAATATGCAGGTGCAGTTTTTTATTTACTTTTGTATTAATTAATATTAATTAATTGCACCATCAGCAGTGTGGTGACATATTGCTTCTGAAGATCTATGGGTAGTAACTCGTAAAGATGACCCCTTCAAGGTTATTTCCACAAAGGGCTTAAAGACATTGAAACACAGGAAAGACTACTACTAGTCTATGAATAGCAAGTGACACCATAACCATATACTTATTTAGCCTCTAACCAAAAGCTTAATTTCCACATAGAGTTAATTTGTTGGTCTTTTATTCATTGTAGTAAAACAATGATTTATGACTGTCACGCTCCACCACAAAAAAATGTCCATATTTGTATAATTGCTCCACAGTCAGAGAGATGTGTAGGAACAAATAATGATTAAAGGGTAATCACCAAAGTCTGTTGAAACTGCAAGAGCCTTAAGCTGACACTCAACTGATGAAAAGAACAGCATGGCTTCTTTGAAGGGTTTTGTGAGCTCTTGCTCATACTTGATAAGCATCTCACAATAGGCCTCCATGAACTGGTCCAGTCCTGGATCTTCACCTATGGAACCAGTAGTTCCTGTCCTGTAAGATACATGATGGGATGATTCACATTTGGCACATGTCTCCTCTAACCTAGCCACAGTTTCAGGAGGTGCTCCAACCTGTATATATGTACTCCAATCACACCATCAGAACAAACAAAACAAGAAAACAACAAATTAAACAAAACACAAAAAATGAAGTTGCTTCTAGCTAGCTAGCTTACATAAGCATGGTTTGAAAATAGGTGAGTTTTTTTAGCTTACAACAGTGCATGAAAGGGAAAGATATGATGGATATTATGAGTGTTTTCATGACCTTGAGGCAATTGAGGTAAGAGGACAAGAGACGAGGAAAGAGAGGATGTGCTATGATTTTATCCCTCACACTACTGCAACTGTTGTTGTTGGTGTGGTCCTGGTGGGTGTAGTGATGACCCTGATCATGAGTGTTGTTCATGACAGATACCCTTTGGTTATTGTTGCTCAGAGGTAGAGAAAGAAACTTCCTGTTAGTCTCAATGTTCATCATGTCCATAGAAGAAAGCTCACTGCAACTGTTCCCTTCAAACCCTATCATGTTTTCTCACTCTCTCTCTCTCTTTGTTGTCACAAAAACCATACTATGGCATTTACGTATATAAGACCACACTTTGGCTTCACTCACAAACTAGTCCCCACCTTACTGTTTCTCAAAAAGAGGACTGCAAATAATTGTCCAGAGAGGACTCCCGAAATTGAAGCTAAAAAATCAGAGTGTTTTTTGTAGAAAACTCCAAAGAGAGAGCCTAAAAGGATAGTTTAGTTGAGAAGAGAGAACACGAGGGATTTTTGGGGTTCTTGGGCTGTATAGGCTGTAAAAGGTGGAATCAGATTCAGAGTCTTCCCTTGGAAATGGGATAGTCTTGCTTCTTCCTTCTGTGCATCAACAGTAGCACTTGCTTTGTGAGTGAGTTTTGTTCTCTCTCTCTCTCTTTCTCTCTTACACAGTCAGTTACACATCAACACAAACTTACACTAGCAGTTTGTGAGTGTTAATTGCAGGTGGAGACAGAGGGGTTAACGTGTGTGTGTCACTGCAACTTCACTCAGAGAGTTTTCCTTCCCGATGAAAGGTGTATGCACTATGCATTATGCAATGCAATGTGTATTCTCTCCTTTTCTTTTTGGATTTGTTTGTAAAAGTATAAATATTTTATTTTTAATAATTATATCATTCAAATATAAAAGAAGAATACAAAAAAAGATGTATTTTTGTATTAAAAAATAATTTTTATAGATTCCTTAATAAGTATCCTAAAAATACAGGCTAACAAGGTACTTATATATAAATATTGATATTTATTGTATTTAGTACTTAAACAATATTCATTTATATTGATTGATTAAATAAATTTCAATACATTGTACTAGAATTAAATACATGTTCAAGGTATGATGATCAAGGGGACTGTTATATAAACAATAGAAAAAATTCTTAAAATCATACTCATGCACAATTGCTTGTAATCTAAAAGGTCCTAGTAATCTTGTTATTAAAAAAAAAAAAAAAAAAGGTCCTAGTAATCTAAAATCATATACCTAGATTTAAATTTTATGAAAAGACAAACAAAAACAGATTCATATTTTTTTAATTTGTCCTGGTTATATTTGTAATTTAGAGAATTATTAATTTATGATATTAATGGGACTATAAATTTATATAGGGTCTTTTTAAAAGTTATTATTTTAATTTATTGAAATGGTTAATTTTTTAAATAGACCCAAGTTGAGATTGGAACTCAAGAGATTATTATTTTATTGCATATTAAATTATGAAAGTTTAACTCTAGTTAGTTGTTGGATGATAAAATCTTACATAGGGCAAAATAAAGACAATTATAATATATATAAGTTGGGAAATTTGAGTTCAAATTGTCTAGATCTTTTGGACAACAAAACAACTTGCAAACTTGTTATACAAATCAGTTCACTCCCTCAATTAGGTTCAATCTTAAATACTAATATAGTATAAGGGCCCGTTAAAAAAAGTGCCAAAAAAAAAACTGAGGCCTCTAACTAAAAAAATGGCACAAGCTCGGGCAGCCAAAAAAATGGCACAAGTCTAGGCAACCAAAAAATGGACTTACGGCCTATGACGCTAAAAAAAATTGAGTACAACTCCAAAAACAAAACAAAAAAATCAAAAATCAAATTGAGCAAGTCACATCTGGCCTCTGATTGGACTTGAGGGGGAGTATTGAAGAATAAAGTCTGACATGAGATAAAATAAAGACAATTATAATATATATAAGTTGAGAAGCTTGAATCCAAATTCTCTAGGCTTTTTGAATAATAAAGTAACTCCTAGACTTATTTTACAAATCACCCAATTTCCTCGATTGGTCCAATATAATATCTTCTTTAAAAAATTTTTTTTTATCACTGATGAAGTGATGATATATATATCATAAGCATGTAAATGATGTATTTTTATGTGAAATGATATTTGAACATAAATTTAGACACCGTAGACATTTGACACTATATATATCACAATGTTTCCAGCTTTTGAAGGTTTCAACAAAGAGAAAAATGATAAATAAATATGTGATAATATTTATATACGGTGTTGATTATGTTTGATTTAGATGTTGAAATATCCTCTATTTTTATTATCTTTTTCTTGTTGTGATAGTGTACTTGGTAATCAATACTATTTCTTCTTTTCTTTGGCTTATTAGTGGTAGATGGTAGATGTGCTGGTCTTGATTGAAAGGAATCAAACATCAACCGTCCATCCACACATATCACCCATGTGAGATATTCCCTTTGTGATATTGGGATCTTTATTATCTATGTCAAATACACTTTTGTTTCAGCAATGTCTATATGTATATTTTTATTTTAAGAAATGTATTTTTTACTATAATGCTTAATATTATTATAATTTTTATTATTTAGTTACAGTTTCTCATTTTTTGTAATTATGCTCTCTTTTTTTATTTATAAATAAGTAATAAATATGTATATAATATTAATATTAATATTAATGTAAGTAACATTTCTGTTTACTTTTATATGATGGAACTAGTATGGTGGAACCAATGAGAGCAACACGACACCGTTTTCGCAAATTGGAATCCATGCAAAGACATATGGGTCAGAGGGGTCTTGTCAATCTAATCAAATAGTAATATAGAAAGAAGGAAAGTTGATTGGAAGAGGGAAAGAGAGCAAAAAAAGCCCATATTATATAAGTGTTGCCCACTTTGTGGGACACTCCCAGGGTCGCATCCTTCAGTTTTTCACTATTGCGTTTGTAACCTTGCCCTACACGGATGATTGACAATTTGACATATTGTGTAAATGGATTTTTTTTTTTTTCCGTTTGTATTTTTTATGTAACATAAATACAGGTCGGTTCAAGGATCAAACTACTAAAATCATAGCTTTAGGTTCATCAACAAAATAAAATTTTATGTCATATTTTTTATAAAGTGAAAAGGTCACGTATACTAACAAAAAGACTTAATTTGATCCAAGTAGACTATTATATTTAAAATAAAAAGGCCTCCCTCAAATTTGGTCTTAAGTCTCACTCATTCTTAGACCGGCACTGCATAAAAAAAAAAGGCAAATGTTTTTTAACACAAAAACAGGAACACCATATGACATCCCTGATTTATTTATTTTTTTATGTATTTTTAGAATGTGTATATGCCAGAAGATAAAAAATAAGTGAAAATATATATATATATATATATATATATATTCGGTGTCCAAAACCAACTGAAGTTGGCGTGAGTGGTTAAAGGCCTCTTGTCCCTTAACCAAGGTCTCGGATTCGAGCTTTGAGTATGGAAAAAACCTCATCTAGGAGGGATGCCACTCATCGCGGTGCCGAACAAACTCCCATGGGAAGATTATTTCCCGTCTCAGGCTGGCGGTGGGATACTCCTCGAAATAGATCGAAAAAAAAAAAAATCGGTATCCAAATTTTAATATCCAAATAACATAATTCTTAAAAGAAATACATGTGCAAGATATTTATATTTATTAGTTTTTAGTTATTACAACCCAGTGTTTGATTCACCGAAAAGATGAAAATAAAGTGAATAAGAAGATTTTATTATTTTTTTTTTGGATATAAAGAGAAAAAGGGTGGGATTGCAACATACAGGCTAGAAATGAGTTGGATTATCATTAAAAAAAAAGGGTTAAATATGTTTTAGTCCCTATTATTTACAAAAGTTCGGTTTTACTCCTCCGTTACTTTTTCAGTCCTCCATTTGTTAAAATGTGTCAGAAATGGTCCCTATACCACATATTTTTAGTCCCTTATTTTTCACAACCACATATTTTTTGTCCCTAATTTTTGATAAAAAATCGGTTTTAGCCCCCCGTTTTTCAAATGAAAGTATCGTGTAGGGATTATTTCTAACACATTTTAAAAAATGGGGGACGTAAAAAGTATTTTTTCAAAACGGGAGACTAAAACCGAACTTTTGTAAAAAAATGAGAGAGTAACAATATATTTAACCCAAAAAAGTAACATTCACAATATATTTGTTAGATTTAATTATTATCACACTAAGCTTTCTTAAAGAGCACTGTAATTACATTGACCTCTGTTTGAAATAGAAGGGAATTATAATGAATGTAATTGAGTTAAACTTAAAAAAAAGAGTGTGTTAGTAAGGGGAATTGATTTTCTCCATTTGAAAATAACTTGAGGAAATCATATGGGGAAATCTCATCCTTAAACCTCTTCTTCCCCTCTTTATTATAGTGTAAAGATCATCTCTCTCCTCTTTTTGATAGATGGTGGAGAATTAACTTGATGGTAAAGTATAGTAGAGAATTCATTCCCGTTAGTAAGTTAGTTCACACACGTTACAATACATTTAATGAAAGTAATAATTTGTTGATGAGAAATAAACAAAAATTTGAGTGCATGAAAACGTAAAAACAAAGGGATTAAATGTCGTTATAATTTTTTTCCTTTAAATTTAAATTGGGCTGCATTGAATTTGAAGAAAAAAAACTCTTAATGTATATGAGCCAAACCAATTACAGTGGATCCCTAAAAATATTTTTGAATCGGTTCAATACAAATCATCTTGTTACACCTTTTTCTTTTCTTTTTAACAAAATTGGACAAAATTAAAAAATGCTCAACTTGCACAACCCAAGTCCAATGATCCAAGAGCCAACATGTTGAGACTAGGGATGCTGAGACTAGGATCATTTGTTTGGGCTCAATCCCAATTTAATAATGACTTGATAGTGTATGGGATGGAATCAGGTAAATCTGATTTATTAACATAATGTATAATTTTTTAACATTACACATAGTTAAACCATAAGATTAAAGAAGTAGGAAGCTAAAACTAAATTTCAATATTATGCATAGCTAAAACATATATAAGATTTAAGAGGTAGAAAAAAACCAAGGTATATCTTGCAATATATTTTTTTAAAAAAAGGTTAAAAAGGCATAAATGTTAATGAATCTATGACAGCTAACCGAGTTTTGACGACCTAAAGTATAATCTAAACTTGTCTCCAAAACATGTTGAGTCTATTTTCTAAAACTTGAATCCATCAAAACTAACCTCGAATCAAAAGAGGTTAGGGGGATAGAACGAATCTTAAACACTTTATTATAGGATCCGTACAGCTCTTGTTTCCAACTATGAAGAGAGTGAAGAAAGGTATTGTTTGGAATAGTTTATCAGAAAGAAAAATACCGATTATAATATTGTGATAGTATTTTTTTTTTTTTTGGGTGGATAATTTTTTTCTTGTTTAATATTATAATATTTATAAAAGAAAATGTTTTCAATTTAGTCATTTTTAAAATAAAATAATTTTGAGGTCGAGGATTAGTGATTTAACCATTTGGATCATTGATTAGTGATTACCTGATAAAAGAATTTTAAAAAATAAATTAATGTGGTTTAGCTCCTGGAGGTCAGATCATCCATAAAAGAGTAGAGATTCTTTTTTTTTTTGTTTTTTTTTTTTTGATAAACTAGAGTATAGGATTTTAAACTTTATCAGTATAAACACACAGCTTCAAGGGTATGCGGGTGATTGGGTCAATGTTGCAAAAACTAGACTCACTATCACAACCAATTTCTTCAAGAGCATGGTTAAAGAATAAAAATAATAATAATATTTTTATTAAAAAAATAAATATTTTATTTTTAATTTATTAAATATACTATCTTTTAATATATATTTTATAATTCTTTAAGCACTTTTTTTGTTTTATAGGTGCTCAAAGCCTAAAAACACACAACTAATTAGATACATAAGGAAAAGGAACACCGACAAAATCATGGTATAGGAGGTCTCCTTTGGTGAGCTCAAACTGTGCGGAATTAATTTATTTTAGATTTTAATAGAATTTTTTTTTTAGAGAATTGACACTAAAAAAAAAATTGAAAATATTGATCTATGTTTGATAATAATATTTTAAAAATAAGTTTAGAAGAATACTCAATTACAGAAAGTAAGCAAGATTAGTTAGAAAATTTTGGCAATTTCATATAGGTCCCTCAAAACATGAGTGATAGAAACTTAAGGGCTAAATCTCAAATCAGCAGTCTTCATTTATTATTATTTTTTCCTTCAACCAATCCACACCTCGATATTCATATTGACTGGATTCATAAGTTGACCAGGACATGCGACCAACCCGGGGGGAGAAAAAAAAGAGACCATAAAAAAAATTTAAAAAAATAAAGGCTTAATTGCACTTTTGGTCCCTCAACTTTTTCAATTGTGCGATTTTGGTCCCTCAGAAAATTTAGTTGCACATTTTGTCCCTCAACTTTTTCAATTGTGCGATTTTGGTCCCTCAAAAAATTAATTGCACATTTAGTCCTCTAATTTCTCGAATTGTGCAAAATCAGTCCTTCCTTCCATAACTAGTCAACATGCAATTAAATTTTTGAGGGACTAAAATCGCACAATTTAAAAAGTTGAGGGATGAAATGTGCAATTAAAATTTTTGAGGGACCAAAATCGCACAATTGAAAAAATTGAGGGATCAAAAGTGTTATTAAAATTTTTGAGGGACCAAAATCGCACAATTAAAAAAGTTGAGGGACCAAAAGTGCAATTAAGCCAAAAATAAAATTCTTACCCTTTTTTCTTTATACATTTTTTATACTATAGAAGAATTTGGATGTCCAAGACATGGATATCCTTAAGGAGTGAATAAATGCTTTAGAACCTAATATGAAAATCGAAAAATGATTTTAATATTGTCATGATAATGTCACCTGTCAACATCTACGAAGAAATCAGGTTCTATTTCAAGACATGGATATCCTCACGGAGTGAGAGTGTTTAAATAAACGTTTGATAAAAATAATTTTAAATGTAATTAATTTTGTAAAATTGGTTTGGTTAAAATTGAGTTTGAAATAAAACGATTTATATTTGAATGTTTTTATTTTGAAAACAAGTTTGATCTAAAACTTAGTGTAAAATTTTCAACTCAAATCAAAAGCTACTTTTTGTAGTTTTTAGTCAGAATCGTTTCTGGGGGCAAAAATAATTTTACATGAAAGTAATTAAACTTATCATTTTTACTAAAATCACATTTGACAGAGAACAAAATCAATTCTAGAGGTTTCCATCATAAAACCAAACACACACTTAGAGAACCTGCTATTAAATGCTTCAGGAATGGTTAACAACAATAGAAGAAGATCAAGCAAAACTCTTCGGGCCTAAACCGGTAACCCTATGCAAGAAATATGCTACTTTTTCTAAACTTTGAGTTGCTCATATTTGCCATACGTTGTGGTAATTCTAAACTTTTTAATTTTGTTTTATAGATTGTTTTCTTGTCTTAGCCTTGCAGATTAATAAGCCTTACAATTTTTGAGATAAGAACTAAGAAGTGCGGTAGATTTTATAAAGTGTTCAGACCAGGAGCAAACTTACATATGGATTAGTCTTTGAGTGAAGTTTGTATATGTTTTCTCATCTTAATATACCTTTTGTTGTTTACTAAAGGGGAAAAGGTTAGGTTTCAAAAGTGAGCAATAAAAGGTATTCAACTTATATGATTTAGTGAATTAAGATATAAGATATTTATGCATTTTATCGAATAGAGTTGATATAGCGTTACTAACTAGGTCAGTCTAAGATGCATGCAACTTAAATTTCAGCTACTAGTCATCAAGAAAAGTTATTTAATGGTTGAAATTAAATTTTCCATTAAAATCCTACATATTAAATTTTTTTTTTATGCCACCCGTCATTACCTCCACCCTACCATTCTGCCTCTGCAGCAGGCAGCAGCCACTCCAAGCTGTTTGCAGAAACATTCATGTATGCGGCATTTCAAACCCTTGGGTTCTTGCATTTCAAAGCATTTCGAACAAAGGGTGGGAGTTTTAAAACTAGTAATAGCATGTTTGGGAAAGTGGTCATGAGGGACAGAATGGGCGTCCAAGAAGCTAAAAATAGTTGCTTCTGACGCAGTGGACGTGAGGGTAGATGATCGTGAAACCAAACTTAAGCTAAATAATCGATCTTCATTCTTCAGTTCCTACCTTTTACTTTTTATACAAAGTCCTAATTTGTAATCTTATGTAGAAAGAAAAAAAAAAACAATGTTAACAATACATTCTTTATCTCACTCCCTTCAACAAACTCTATTGTTCGATGAATTTTATGTGAAACTCATTAAATAGAGAGTAGGTCCATGTAATTAAGTGAATCTCACATGAAATCCACCCAATAATAATGATTTAAAGAATATGTTGCTAACATTTTTCTATAGAAAATATGAACTAAAAATGTCGTTGATACTAAAATTCTAGAGGGAACATGAAAATATCTTCTAATCAGAAATTTAAATTACGGTGTAATTTGACCAAAAAAATTTGGAACTAACTTTCCTAGCAATTATGCCTCCCCATTCAAGCAACATTTCTCTTCATGTAAGCAATTTGGGATGGAGTATACTAACAATGAATAATTAATTAAATTCCCTGAGTAAAAGTATATCAATAAATTTTTAAGCATAAACATAGTAATTTCAGGTTGACTGGAAAAATAAAGTCGGGTAAACAACCTACAACTTTTGGATAACAACTGAATTGGCTATACCAGCTTGCTCTATAGTCTGGTCCCAATCAGTGAGTTGTTTGGGAGGGAAACCCATTGTCTGCAGTTGGTAGCTTCTCCCTCCACCAGGTCTTGATGCATCAATGAATGCTCGAACATCTCTGATTGTATGGTGGTGATTGAAACGAGAAACCATGCGTGTACCATCGGCTAACCTCAGTTGGATTGATGTCACTGGCTGTGACCCATCTACAACTAAACCCATTGCTGGCACTGGAGCAGTGTTGCGAGGAGCACTAGTTTGAATAGGTTCCCCAGCACCTTCATTGCTGGAGCTGCTGCTACCTAAAGTTCTTCCAATCCCACGAAAAGGAAGATGGCGCGGCTTCGCTGGTTCCTATACATATATTGGGAAAAAGAAAAAGGTAAGGTACAAATCATATACAGAAAGATAACAAATCCACAGCTGATGAGAAAATAGATAACGGCATACAGGGTAGTTTTCATCCCGCCTTGTGAGGTTAACATGAACAGGAGTCCTTCGATCAGCTGGTTCAAGCTCTTTGGGACACTCAGACTTCCTTATGCTCTGTATCCAGGTACAATTAATGATAAGCACCTAATAATTCTACTAGAAAAAAACTTTAAAAAGATCACTAACATCAACAATTATGACAAGTTGCAAGTGGTGACGACAATAATAACTCATAACACATCAATAAATTTAGAAGACAAATATTCAATTTAAAGAATACAGATAAAAACTTATGACCTATCAAAACCTCTGAGAAACAAACTTCATAGCAAGTTACCTCCAGAAATGGCGCATTTTGAGGATCATCCAATCCCCGTAAAGGACCATCATCAACGGAGAACCCATTCCTCCAAAAAGTGATTGTGTGTGTAACAACCTCTCTTGGCTGAGGAGCAGATGGCACAGTCTCTCCAGAAAGCAACCTCGCTGTTCCAGTAAAACTTCTTGAACTTGAAGAGTTTTGAGGATTCTCAGGTGGTACATCAACAGCTGACTGTCTCGCTTGATCAAAAATGTCATCCACACTGTTACCTTTGGTAGGATCTTGGACAAGCATGCCACTTTAAAATTAAAACAGGTCAGTTTCAGCTACACATGCAAAAGACACATATGCCTAATTGTGAAGAATCTTTTAAAAACGATACACATGTGAAAAACAGCAGTCACATCTAAGATCTAAATGAATAAATTATATCAAATGAATCTAACAAATAATGTGAAACATTATTTTTGTTTGCCAGTTCCACACTTCCACCATAGGGCCTTGCTGCATTCTCTCTTCACTTGGCCCTAAGCGTGGCTTTCCTTCCTCATTTCTCTTCCATTGTGAAGCGTTTCTAGATAGATCTTTGCTCTAACATGTTCTTTCTCAACTCCATCAATGGAGCTATCCACCATCATCCTCAGCCACACCGGCACCTTGTTGTCTTAGCAAGAACAGAAAACAACAAACAGGAGTGCAGTAGCAGCAGCTCCCTAAATCTAAGCTCATAAGGCTGGTTCTAGCCAACTCATTTTTGCAACACATTATAGTATCAAGTAACTTTTGAGGAGCCAAACTTGAGGCATAATTCGTTAAGAAAACCCATAATGACAAAGAAAGCAGATAATTTAACACATTCTATTCTATAGATTAATCTTTGAGAGTTGGATCTCAGAGAGCATTAAAGCTCAGTGAGCCAAGTGAGCAGGAGCGCCTCTAGTTCCATTGCATGCACATAACCTCACTCTCCAACACAGAGATACAACAACAAACCACCATTTATCTCTCCTCTTAATAAAGCATTTTCCATTGAAATAAATAGCTATCAAGGTTTTAAAATGAGGTCCACAACATTATATTTTTCGTAATCTCCTCAACCACATTGCCATTGCAATTGTGACTGCATCAGCCATATTTTCCCAAAATTATCCGCAATGGCGATAAGCGTAAAGCCACAATTTAAAACCTCAATAGCTAGTAACAGATTAACATCTAATGTTAAAACAGTCAACTTTAGGGCATTAAAATGCAACGAAAATCAAGAATGAGCATAAAAACAATGAAACTTAGAAGAAATCGTGTGAATTACGATGTACCTCTTCTCACCGCCAGTGTAGTACTCTTGTGGTTCATCAGAATCAGAATCATCATCATCATCGGCGGATGACCGTTTGAGATCAGAGAGGGTGCGGATTCTACTAGGGCGGCTTCCAGAAGCATTATTGGAATCCTTACCGATAGACCTCCGTGATCGGAGACGGTAGGGAGGACGCGAAGGCGCCGGGGAGGGTGATCGGGATCGCGACGGCGACGGAGAAGGGATGAAGTCGGGGGAGTGGGAGGGGGAACGAGGAGAGGCGTTTAGAGTGGCGGTGGTGGTGTTGTTGATGTCGTCTACTACAGTAGGGTGTGTGACGGTGGTGGTGGTGTTGTTGTCTAGGAAGGTTGAAACGGCGGCGTCTAGGTCGAAGTTGCTGCTTTCTAAAAAGAAGAGGGCTTCTTGTTTGGAAGAAGAAGTGATCTCGCAGAAGGAGTCGATCAGGGCGTCTTTGCCATCGGGATTCAGGTCCGTTGTTTCCATCTCACAAACTCTACACACTCTGATTCGATCGCTCTTTGTTTCTGCTACATTGCCCAGGTTTTATGTGTAAATATACACTCGTGTTTGGTGCTATCAAACGAGAGTGGGAATAGATTAGGCCAAGTTAATGCTTAATATCAATAGAGGGGTCTTTATATTCAAATCGACCTAAAAAAATCGAAAAATGATCCAAAAAAACAGAAAAGCCAACAAACCCAATATTAATTGGATTTTTTTTTATCTTGCTTTTGTAAAAATTGATCGGATCAGATTTCGGATAGTTTATTTAAAACTGAATCAAACTAAACTAAATTGCATATTAAAAATTTAATATACATTTGTTCTACATTGTGCATTATTGAATGTTTTTTTTTTTGTTGAAAAAAGTTTAGGTAATTTGGGTCTCGAAGGCTCACCAGGGCCTACATTATTGATTTTTTATTTGTTGATTTTTTCCCCTAATAATACTTATTAATTTAATGTAACATAATTTTCTATTACTTTTAATATTTCAAACATAAAATTGATGCTTGTTAGCTCGAATTTTTTTAATTTTTAGTATGTTATATTTATCTATTAATGTTATTTGGACTTATTTTTAATTATTATGTTGGTAAAAACTGAATCATCCAATCCAATTCAAACCGCGTTTAATCATATCTGATCAGATCGATTTTCCTTAAGGAAGCAATCCAAACTGAAATGAGCTACATGTTGTTTTAATCTTTGGATCAGATATTATTTTTTGCCTCAAAACTGATCCAAACCGATCCGTAAACACCCTTATCAGCAGACCTGACCAGCGTTCTAATCTAAGTTTGAGCCTAGCCTATTAGTCCGATATAGGACAATTTCTATGATCTGGCCTTGCCTGCTCCAAAGTTTGGCTTGAAGCCAATTTAAAATTTTACTTTTCAACAGGGCTTTTAAATATGGTTCCACCTATTGGGAAAGTTGGAAAAAAAAAATTATGCTGATAATCTGTTTTCAAATAATCGATTATTGTGATAATCGATTATAATCAAAATATGTTTTTGTTTGGGTGTATTTGCTGAAAAGCAATTTTAAGCTAATCTATTTCGTTTTGGTGGTGCAAAAATAATCATTTTTACATTAAAGATGGAGAATGTTGTGACTAGATGCTGGTTAGAAAAAGCTTTTTTAGAAAACAGCTGGGTCTTACAGCTTTTAAGAAAACAGCTGAAATGAGGAGAAAAAAACTTTTTTAGAAAATAATCTAGGTAACCAAACATATTGATTTTTTCACAAAACAACTTTTTCCTTAAAAAAAAAAAACAGCTGAAACTCCACAAAACATCTTTCCCCAAACACCCCTAAATAGGTCATAGATTTTCACTTGTATATAAGTTTGTAAGCCACTAATGATAAAGAGGTAGACCTGTATTGATAAATAGGTCATTTTTTTTTATAAGCGATAAATAGGTCATTACTCACTAGGCGTTCACAAATAAATATGCAAGTAGACCTATACATTTAAATAGGGCGGCCTAGTAGGCTTAGTAGGTTTTTTAAAAGTCTTAGTCTGACCTCTTTAGCTATATGAACATTTTAAAAATTATTGACCTGACCTTTTTGTTAAATAGACTAGGCTAGGTTAGGTCATAGGCCCCTGACGAGCAATCTGGCCTATCTCCACCCCTACTCGCAGTCGCGGATTATACCGTGTCACTTTGTCCTTTTCCATACACTTCCGAACTCCTTCACTTTTCCACTTAAAATAAAAGAGTAAAGGCCTAAATTGATCCTCAACAAAAAATACAAAGACCTATTTGGTCCATGAGAAATGAAAAATATCAATTTAGTTCTCAAGAATCTTAAATGTCAGCCAAATTAATCATTTTCAATATGACTTTTAGGGACATTTTGATCTCTGTCAATGACTATTTTGACCGACATTTGAGATTCTTAAAGATCATATGATATTTTTTATTTCATAGGACCGAACATGTCTATGTGTTTTTTGTTGGGGACTGGTTTGAACTTTTGCTCAAAATTAACCTTGTTAACACTTTTTTTAAAAGATAAATGCTAAAAGAGAAATATTTCTGAACACAAAAATGGGACAATAATTTTCGACAACAATTTGGATTGTTAACACATTTCAAATACATGGTTAATTACGTTCAATGGATGGTTAATTGATATAACAAGGTGTCACAACTCATTAACCATCCACTGAACGTAATTAACAACGATTTTGAACGTCATAACCACGATTTTCAGGTGTTAATTACAAATCATGGTTAATGACGTTCAAAATCATTGTTAATTACGTTTGGATGGTTAATGAGTTACCAAACCTTGTTATATCCACTAATCATTCACTGAACATTATTAACAACCTATTCGAACTGCATTAACCATTTAAATTGTTGTCGAAAATTGTTGCCCCATTTTATTGTTCAAATAACACAACTGATGCTAGAATGTGGGGGGGAAAATTATGAAGCTATTTCATGAAGTTAAAGTTAACTTGTACGATTAATTAACAATTGATAGATTGAATGATATAAGAGAAGAAAATTGGGATAATTTATATAACAAATATATTTCATATCACTGACGTCTGAGTAAGAAGATATAAAAAAAAAAATTGAATAAACATGCTTATTTTACTTATGGCAAATGATTTCCTGGTAATCATAAAGATGCAAAATTATAAT
The DNA here is from genome assembly GCA_035048595.1 of Echinosophora koreensis. Taxonomy (NCBI): domain Eukaryota; kingdom Viridiplantae; phylum Streptophyta; class Magnoliopsida; order Fabales; family Fabaceae; genus Echinosophora; species Echinosophora koreensis. The sequence goes on along the minus strand of JAPCYP010000019.1, from coordinate 2,602,207 downwards.
TATATGTAAAAGTTAAAAATAAAGTGTTACATGTATATTGTTTTCATGTACATAATAGAGATGAATTTAAGTATTTAACTTATATAAATCATGTGTACTTGAAAACTATTGAAAAAAAAAATACATAAATGTATTCATGTTTTTTATAATAAAAAAAATTTACTCACCATCTAATTGTATAAGTTGCTGATTGATTTGTACATCAGCATTCTCCACCACATCTTGCTATAAGTTTGTGCCCGCACGTGTAGTTCTTCACCAAAAAATGATTACTCTACTGTGTACTTTTCTTGGTAAATTAGCCTCTATAGGATTACAAATGGGCAAGAAACGATGAAGCAACTAAAATTGACTTCACATCTTTAATGATGGAGGAATGGAATAAGGATTTTCCAATGGCTACATTTTCCTTAAATGAGCCAAGAGTGACATGAGCAAAAAAAATCATGAATATATGTAATATTTCCTCTTTACAGAGCTCCCATTGTTGTAAATTCCTGATCCAGCAAAACCTGGAACAAATACAGCATGCGTTAAGTCACCTGTGGGCATTAAAAGTCAACAGTTTTTAACTTCTAGGTACTGAAACAAATTACAAGTTGTCTCTGACTTGGTAAAAACATATATAAACCAGCAAAAATATTGAACATTACCTTCAACCTGAGCCCAACTTTGTGCACAACCATCAATCTTGAAGATGCATGCAAACCAGACAGTAGCATTAACATTGGCATATGACTCGCTAGCATTGCCTTCAATGTGTATCGAAGTGGAGTGATCCATAACAACTTCATACATATTTGATTGCTGCAGATGCTGAGGCAGTTGCTGCCTCTATTATTAAGGAAATAGGTTGGCGAGCCTGGAGGCAAGCACCTATATCAAACGGATGCAACTCAGAACCATCAAAAATAAGATTAACACCAGGAAGGATTGCTTCTTTACTATCATTTTCTTGTGGTTCAGTTTTTATTGTATTTGCTTGAGTGGCTTCTGTAATGGGCATTGTGGCAGCTTCAGAATCAGGAGTAAATGTATATGATCTGCACACACCATTCAATAGTATACACTTTCTGAGAATTGAGATATTATGAAATCAGAATTATAATCCCTACAGAAAACAATCATTCTATGTAATGTTTGCCAAGATAATTCGAATAGAATCTTACCAATCTAGAAAATTAAGCAATCTGCAAGCATTGAATTAATAGAGATATAGAAGTTCAGCTACAAACCTAAGAATAGTGCCATCAAAGCTCAACACTTGAGTTTGGCAGCACTGTCGGTTAGCAAGTTTCAACCTCTGACGCCCACTCAATGCCCCTGATACGGGAGAAGAAGGATCCGTAAGAGGATTCCACTTTCCACTAGCATAGTTCATAAGTTGTCGAGAAGACTTCATAGCTTGCTCTTTCTGGTAAAGATGCTTGGCAGCAGGACCTGTTGATTGGTACTCGGCACAAATATCATGCAACTTTTTCCTTAAGCTTTGCATTGCATCATGGTGTTCATCAAATGAGCCAGATTGAAGCAATTCAGATGAAACTACCCTTCTACATATATTATTACTCAATGTTGGACTAAATAGTGGCATCCCAAATTCCACGCTCAATGGAACCCATTCATACTTCTCTTCTGAATAGAATTTGTCTAATTCTCTCCCGTTAAATAATTTCAATAAACGAATATAACCAACTGTCCACAGTTTCGTCTTGCTTGCCAAATTAGTCAACAGAGAATTCAACTTAGAATTTTCCTCTTCACATAGTCCTAACTCTTTTCCTACAGAAGCAACTGACCCATCAGAGTTCTTTAAGGGTAAAGGGATATCCAAAGTAATTGTTTTTCCAGATTCATTAAGATCACACCTACTAAGAGGCTGCACTAGCACAGCTGAATGTTTAAGAAGAGAATTTAAACAATGCAAGAGTATACTTCCCTTTACTAAATTTCCCTCAAGTTTCCTTCCTAACCCTCCTATTGTGGAACCATCCCAAGACCATATTAGGGCTTTCTCACAACCAGCTAATGGAGCAGGAAGCAAGCGCAGACACTGTCCTTTCATTAGAACAACTGATAGGGGTCCACTAGCTGCAGTTGAATATAATACCAATTTCATCCAAGGAGTCATAGAAGAATATGTGGGAGGACCAAAATGAACAGGACCTCTGGGCCCAGGAAGAATTGATGAACGAGGAAGAGGCACTATAGACACAACAATATCATAGTCACGAAGAAACAAACGATTAAGAGTTGCCGGTGCCAGTGAAGCCAAGCTTTCAGAGCGGAGAATGTCTACACAATATTTCTTTTTCCCCTTTAGCATTTCAGATCCAATATCTGAACCTTCAACTCCTGGTAGTTTCTCGTGGTTCTGGAGATTTGCATCTGACTTGCTAGCTTCATGAATGTGATCACTTTCATCTCCTGAAGTAATAGAATGGTTTCCATCACCCCTACTACCAGAAACAGGTTCACATGAAACAGAAGCCTCTACATGCTTCTCCGAATCTAAATTTAATAAATCATTATTGATCACATCTGATTTTTCATCCAAAGAGATTTCAGCTATCAGAGAACTTGACTCGTTATTGCTTGAGGTAACCCTACCCATATTATCAAAACCTTCCTCCTCTTTTGCATCAGTAGCTACTCCACCTGATTGTAGACATTCTAACACACAACGCAGACTAAATGCATGATTTGCAAATTCCTGTAGTTCTCCTTCAAAAGTTGTACTCTCCAGGGTACTAAGATCCTTGCAAAGATCAGCAATGCTGGCATGACCCAATTTTCCCGCTTCATAGAGTGTAACGGCATGAGATTTCAGGCCTGACAAATTTCAGCAGGAAATATGATTTTGGTCAACCATACAGACCAATTCTCAGACACATAGCAAGACAGAAGACAAACTCATAACAAGTAGCCAGAAAGAAAGCTTTTACTGCCTTGGTATAACAAGCAGCATGTCCACAGATTTATTAATCAATAATATAAGCAAATGACATGCCCACGAACTTAGAAGTCATATTTTGGATCAATAAGCTCCACTTTTGTAAGCATGAAGGCAATAATGAGATTGGAGGCCAAGTGCAATAACACACTTATTTTTAGCAGCATAGTTTTGTACAGTACTTTAAAAAAGGACCCAAAAGGAAAAGAGAAACATTCTCAAAAAGAAAAAAGGTAAAATGCAGAAAATTGAAACTAATCACTCAACCTATAATGCTAATATAACTTTGATATCCTCACCCATATATATTCATGCATATTATTTATACGATGAAGACAAGTTGACACCATAAGCAGCACAAAGGAGATCAACACTTTCCTTAAGCAGCCAAAAACCAAGAAATGGAAAATATTGAGAAGGAATGAGAACCTAGAAATAGAATTATTAGTATAATATCGAGACTAAAGGACAGAATTAGATTGTAGGACTGATGAGATATAACTAATAACTTAGTCATCCTGATAGGAACCCAAATCCAACACAGAGAACATAACCCAGCAAACACTTAACAATGCAATGAACAATATATGTATTATTTCTAAAAAGGGAAAATTACAGTAGAAAGATACTCCGACTGCCCAGAGCCAAGCTCCTACAGAGAGCAATACTCTCTGCCCATACTAACCCAAAATGATTTTCCAAGGTACCCCCTCTGCATGAATCTTCCTCCTTTTGAGTTGTTACCCTCTCCTCTCTATCTAGAATCTTCTGCTCCAATCTCCCTCTGCCACTTGTCCAATCAGTTACCAATCTCTCTCTCCTCTAATAACTTTAGTTATTTTCCCCTCTATTGCCTTTCCTTAGTAGCCAGCCCACCATTCCCTTGCTCCTTCCCCATTCTTCCCCTTCTACTGTAAACTATTATTATGGGTGCCTATCACATCCACACCATCAATATCCACACCATCATTGGAAGGTCATAACAAACCTTAATATGGGTTTTTCACAACTTTTCAGATGACTTGACAATGTAATTTAAAAGGATTTAATTGATATGCACTGACAGTGTCAAGATTTTTCACACTGTCAACCAACCAGAATTGATATCTAATAAAAAAAATCTTTGAATCTTATCTTAACTATCTTAAAAGTCATCTATACTTTGATTTCTGATTGGTTGACGGTGTAAAAAACTTTACACTGGCAGTGTATTTAAACTCAATTTAAAAACATTACTCAGAATTATAGCAAATGGATTTAAGCTTCAGGAAGGGAGGAGTGAAATATATATACCTGGTGAAACAGATCCCATCATTAGATAGGATGTAATATTAGCATCAACTATGAAAGCAACATTAGTACAGGCAGAACGAGGGCCATAGTTCCCTGAATCTGAAGTATCCACTTGTTGAATGGAGTCACTATCAATTAGCATGTTCTCAAAACCCTGACCAGAAACAGAAGCATCTTCATCACTGACTGCACTTCTAGGAGACCCAGGTATACTTGTATCTCGAAGAATATATTCTGGATCAATTACTTTTGCTGCCCATCCCAATCGACACACAAAAGCAGCAGCAGCCTGCAGCTGTAACAGGTCAACCTGTAGGGTTGTTGCCAATTCACTGACAGTTGCATTTTCATTTGAAACAACAAAAACTGCATACAACAACCTGAAAGAAAAGGGTCCAGCATTAGTCTCGAACTAAATGGAAACAAACACTTTGAACAAAAATGATGGAAACAAAGACTGAAACAACTGCTTTACTCTTCAATAGGATCTTCATAAGACAGCTCCCTGTTGGAAACAAAACCTTCAAGCCTGGAAACTGATGAACAACCCTACTTCAGACTGCATAATCTCATAAGGTATGCTTCAGATTGTACTACATAAAAAATCTTATGTATTTTAAATATGAAGCTTCAAACATAAACTCACAGGAATTATATCGTCAAATTCAACCGTAACAAAGTAAAACCTATTAAGCCAAAACATAGAACAAACCATAAACACATAAAACACACCTTTTAACCGATCATCGGGATATACAGGAACATCAAAATAGACCAGTCCCCGTCTGCAAAGACCCCTTACAACGTTAGGATCAAACATGACAAATGAATTTGCTTCCTCCTTACAGACTTTGTCTATTGTGAGCATTTCCTCTTCTGAGAGTTTCTACAAAAGCAAAAAAAAAAAAAAAACAGAGAGAGAGAGAGAGAGAATCGACAAAAAGAATCATACAAGTAAATACAAAAAATATTTATCATTCCCAAACTAACACAATGAACAAAATAATAAGCAAACCATCCTCTGTTTTATAAGGGTGAAAAGCATGCCCTACCTTAAATTCATCCAAGGTAAAGTTGACAAGACAAACTCCCCACCACGGTTCAATTGGAAAATCCACAGGTTGAGTAGGCAAAAGTTCTTTTGCTATTGACTTGTTCAATTTCCACATTATTTTCTGGATACTCCAAAAGGACAAATGGCATGTGAGATAAGAATGACAAAAAGTTACAAGCCTACCTTTGAGCATAATGGCATAACCAAAATATCTGAAGCTATTATGCAAATCCAAATCATTATCCAGACAAGGGGCATTAAAGTCAGCGAACTCATAAGTTCAGATTTATAAGGAACAGAACAAAAGATAATAAAAACGAAATATATATACAAATCGATAGGATAGTTCATCATGCTTGCTGCAAGTATGGTCAAAGGCTATAATTGCAGCATGAAAGTCCTTCAAGGCATTCCCTTCTTTCTCCAAATTAAAGAAATACCTGATGAAGAAGATAGCCATTGAGCCATCTTTGGTTTAACACCGAATTCAAGGTCATGTAAGCTTTTATAAATGTTCTTAGAAGTTTTCCTTTGTACATAGAATAGAAGATTATAGGGCACTACAATTTTTACAGGTAATCAGAAACACACAGACACATATAAAATAGCATAATGTAATTTAAGTATTATATATATTTATTTATAACACACAGGCAAATCTATGCAGTACCTTAGATCTGCATTTGTTCATTATATCAATAAATTCATTTCTCCCAATTCCTGTAAGTCTTAAAGCATCCGCGGCACTAAAATTTGGGATGCTGTCATAAGGTTGCTCTGCAAATAATTAAAACATGCAGGAAATTTTTAAAAGCAAGCTTCCATTCAAACAAACCTTTAATCTTGTACACATTTATCTACAGATAGCAGATTGTCAAACAAGTGAAGGGGAAGGCAATACAAGTACAATACGAAATTATTTAATCAATGATAAATTATAAATTCTTATATATTATGACAGAATAATGATATTTAAACATTATATAAATCAAAGTGGCATTTTAACATCTTGTACACCACCCCAACTATGTAAATTAACCCAAAGACATAGTGGCAGAAGCAAAGGCCGCAAAAGTATCTACTTTCTTATTGGTGAGAATGACATTTTCTTTTTCCTATGGTAAATAATAATCAAGAAAAATCCCTCAATTTCATGCAATATACAGCAACGATTAAGTGCAATCTTCATGAAGTTAATTCAGTTGGAATTGCAACAAGCAAGTAGTAAGTTACCGTTTTTCATTACTTCAAAAATCATATCACAGTAATATCTGAAAGGTGATACTCTCATTACACGGCAAACATACTCCGCCAGATGATAAGGAAATAACTGCAAGTGACAACAAGTGCATTAAATATAGATGTCTTACAACAAAAGCAAAAGATGAAGGCGCTGCCCGACATCCCGGAAGCGCTACTTATATCTGCAGTTCTTGAATACTTAAGTATAAACATGAACATATTTCTTATAAAAAGACAAGGTAGCTTGATTAAATTATTCATCAAAAATTGATCCTAAAACTAAAGAAAAATAAAGATTTGTTTTTAATTTAAACAGCACGGTTTTGATTTTTGAAACATAAAAAATTCAATTTTCTCCACAAAAAATCTGACATCATAGTTTTCTGATCACGCAAATAAGAACAGAGGCATATAAAAGTTTTGTAACAGTGCATTTTATATACAAATTTAGTTGCAGGAGTCAAACAGACAGTCTGTACAACACATACAGCTAGATTCTTCCGCAAGTAGCGCATCATATCTTCATAATATTCGCTTTCTTTACAAACTTTACCGGCAAAACAACTATTCCATTGAAGTCTCTTCTTTATGCAGTATTCAATCATCCTGCGTGAATTTCCATGGCCAGCAACAGAGAAGGCAATATTATAATCATGTAGATACAATAATAATCATAATCGTTTAACAAATTGACACACGAACCCTTAAATGGATGGAGTGTATCATCTTATGAATACCTAATTTAAAAAAAAAAACATTCAATTAGGATTAGCTCTCTCAAGATCGAAAGTTGTTGTTTATGAGCTCTCAAAGTTATGGGGCTCTTTTTGTCAGGAAAAAAGTTATGGGGCTCTAAACTTTGCCCTCAGGAGGCCCAACTACCCTCAATTTTCCTATGACTCATTGGAAAGCTATGTTTACTGGTAAAGAGTTAAACGACAAATTAATTGTTTTTTCAACATTCACAACTAAATTGGTTAACTAGTAAAGCAAGTACTAACTATAAAGGCAAAACAATGATAAAATAGAAGAAATACTTGTATGAACCTTGCACTAAGCTAATAGTAAATTATTAATCACCCATTAATTAATGACGTATCAACAATTTATTCGCCAAGTGCATCTAATTCTAGCTAACAAGATGGAAAGGTATTTATTTCTAACCTTTTGTGCCATTCTTCTCTGGAAGGCACAGTTGCATGAAGTCGTCTTGGAAGATTCTCCCATGGACATTCTTCCTTGATCGCTTTTTCCAACAATTGTTCCTCAACTGTCACAACAGCACGCAACATTTTCCACTACTCATCAAACACCACCATTCCTGCTCATAAAAATGAAATAAAATAAAATAAAATCAAACACCATCTCAAGCATGCGTGATTCATCAACATTTGAACCTTGGGCTCCAAGATACGTGCGCGGATAGCTCGACATCCGCGAAATTGAAACCGATTATAGAAAAACAAAACAGAGGAGAAATAATTAAATTGAATTGAATCAAAGTAGCGTCAATTTGGTGGATCCGAATGGAATGTGTAATAACCACGTTGAGAGTGATAGTGAATGAGAAAATGCGAGAATGCGGATGAAAGGTGAAAGGAGCAGAACCTGATGTTTGGTGAGACTGTTGGATTCAGCTTCATTGTTTTTGGATTTGGAATCCGCATTTACACTCTGTTACTTCTTCGGTTATGACAGAGCGATCTGAAGAGAAAAGCGAGATTTGTCAAAGCTCTTTTGTTGCATTGCATAATGCACAGCATTCGGGTTAGATTGTAATAAAAAAAAGACATTAATATGGATTTAATTTATGGTGTAAATATTTTTTCAAGACCGAAAATCAATTATAAATTGTTACATCATAAAAATTATAAGTTTAATTTTTAGGTATTGCTTGTGTAAAGAATTCTTAACTAACATTCAATAATATTTTAACAAAGAGTAGTGTTATTTTGATATTAAAATTGGATACCCATGGGAACATCCTACTCTTTAGTAGACTATGAACCAATCAAATAAATAACACTGCTCTTTAACAAATCAGCATTTGTTCTAGATATCCTACCAGCCAAATGGCCCACTTGTTTCATTTCCTATGGCACAAAGGCCCACTAATTTTTCCTTTTAAGAAAGAACTTCGAGATTAAGACAGGGATCTCTCCATCTCATAAAGGGACTACCCCTTACTCCTCCTACCACTTCCCTCAAATGAGAACTACGTGTGGCTCTTATTTTCCTATTGGCAATACGTAGGACTAGAGTTTTCCCTCCGTCAAGCCCAATATCGTGGGATCTCCCTCTATGTGTCATGGTAGACCACGAGCCTCCCAACCAAAGGCACAAATCAACAACACGAAACATCAAGGTGAAGTTCATCACCACAAGAAGCCCTTTTATACACCACAGGCATTTTAACGATTTTCTGTTCCAGATATCTCCTATGTGCCCAAAGGCCCACTTATTTTTCCTATCAAGAAAGGCCTTGAACATGAAGAGAAGGGAGGTTCTTAGATCTCTTCATCTCCTCCAGAGACTCTCTCATTTCTCCTCCTCTAATTAATAAAGACACAGGAGGGTTATCTCCAAGCGAGGACCTAACCCTTCATCATAAGTTCTCACCTCTTTCCCTCAAAGAGAATTATGTGTGGCTTTGATTTCCCTATTGGGACTACGTAGGAACGGAGCTCCCCCTCCGTCGAGCCCAATATCAAGGGATCCCTTTTCTGTGTCACGATAGGCCATGAGCCTTCTAACAAGAGACACAAACCAACAACTTGAAGCGTCAAGATGAAGTTCAACATCACTAGGAGCCTTTTTGTACACTCTATGCATTTTTATGATCTATTCTGCGCCTTTTTCGGCTTGATTGGAATTATTATTATTATTATTATTATTATTATTATTATTTATTTCTCTTATTTAATAAAATAAAAGCAAATATATCAAAATGCTGGTGGATGTTTTATATTGATAGTGTATACTACTTTAATTCTAAAAATATTTGACTTTTATTATACATAGGATAATTTACAATTGATTCATATTATAAAAAACTTTATATCAGTAGTGTATCAAAATTAAACTCTGATACTACTTTTCCCCAAGGTATTAATCCTTTAATTCTAATTAAATGTGTAGAACAATTTTGGTATTGAATTTGGAACTAATGACGTTGAAGGTATTTAGAGTGTGTTTGGAAAAGTTGGAAAAAAAAGATTATGTTGATAATCTGTTTTCAAATAATCGATTATTATGATATTCGACTATAATCAGAATCTGTTTTTGTTTGGATATGTTTGCTGAAAAACTATGATAAGATAATCTATTTCGTTTGGGTGGTGCAAAAATAATCACTTTTATATAGTAAATTACGAAAAAGGATATGAAGATATTTGTTTATATTAATAATATTCGAAGTTTTTTAACATTATAGCTTGTTTTTTTTATATATATATTTTGTCAGCAATTTTTTTTTATTTATAAAAAATTGAATAAGATTTGTAACATATTTTCATGACAATGAAAAATATATGAAAATATATTTATTTATTTTTTAAAAAATTAAGAAATTCATGATTTGGTTAAAAAAAAATGAAATTAATGTTTATAAAACTTGAAATAATTGCTTCACGCAAGTTGTAACAAAAAAAAAAAAGACTGGAATTATGACAATGGTAGCGCTGTTGTCACGCTCGTTGTGAAATATTGCTGCTGCAGTGGTATGATTCCTTTAGAACGCTGGGCAAGACCGGAAGAAATATGTTGAGATGAAAAATAATCTATCCAAAACAATCAAACAGTTCACTCTACTAGCTTATACCAAAACAGCTTTTTCCACAAAAAAAAAGCTTTTTTTAAAAAATAAGCTTGACACCCAATCATGAAAGATTTTTTGTAAAACAGCTTTTTATACCAAAATAGCTGAAAGATGGAATAATCCATCTTTCCCAAACACCCTCTTAGTTTATTTCATGTATATGAAAAAGAGTCATATGATTTGATGTGTTTCATATATTATGAACAGTGCTGTCTAAGATACAATGGTGCGTGTGTATGCACCTTAACTGTGAATTGTTGATATGTTCAACAGTGGTTAAGATAGTAATTTGATGCTGAATGAGCAGCTAAATCAGTTTTTTTACAAGGCTCTTCTCTTTCCTTCCTTTTCCATCACTGTCGCTGCCCTACGACCGCCCCACTCTCGCCACCACACCCTTCAACCATCCCTTTCCACCCTTGTAACCTCCTCTCCTCCCTCCCATGCAAACAAACCAAACCCAACATAAGAACCACCATTAAAAAAAACATATCTGGATATGCAACAGTACATATCTGCACATTAGCGGCCGTCGAAAAGCAATTGTCATGGACACTAAATCTTTGTCGACCCTAAATGCAAAGTTCTGGCAGTTGATATTTGATTTATTTGCTCGATTTTGGGTTGATATCGATCTCACTGGCAGCCTTCTAAATCAAATATTGGTGGAAAGAGAAGGTTTTGCTTTCTTTATGGGATTAGAATATGAGAAGCTTCCTCTCTTGTACCCTTTTTGTCAAAACATTGGACATTCTTTAGCCAATTGTAAAAAGAGATTGGTTCTAATGCTTCCATTAAAGATCCTCAGTCTAATAAGGGTAAGCCTGCTCTAGTGGTTAATCACAAGGTACTAGTTATGTGCTTAAGAATAAAGCAATTGTAATTGCTAATAATGTTGATCTCAATGTAATAGCTCCTAACCAGAATTCTACCTCCAAACCTGATCATGGTGCTAGCTGCTCCAATGCTCATCGGAAGGAAAATTCAAGACATGCTACTTTTAGTTAGTGATGGGATTGATTGTTCTAATGCTCGATCTAATCAGCTCGATAAATGCAATTTCAGATGAAAGGAATGATGACACCATAAGTGAGACTGATAAGGGTGTTAATAATCCTTCTTTGGATAAGGATAATAATTTGAATGACAAGGCTGATGACATTGAATCGATTGAAACTATCAATTGTGTCTCAAATTCCATTTTTCAAAACTCAGCTCTTGTTGCTATTGTGCCTAACCGTGCTTTAAATTCAATACATTCCATGACTACTTGTGATTTGGCAATTAATGATAAGAATTTCGAGACTCCCGTGATTAATTCAACTCTTATGCATCTTAATATTATTAAATGATTCATATTATTTTGCATGGGTTTTGGTTTATGTCATCCTTATTTTTATTTTTATTTTTATTTTTTATTAATAAATTTGTGTCATATGATCACTTTTCCTTAAAAAAGAAACTTGAAAATAAAATAAAATCAAGCAACAACAATAAAAAAAAGGCTTAATTGCAGTTTTGATTCTCCAACTTTTGACTATGTGCAATTTTGGTCCCTATACTTTTTTTGGGGCACATTTGATCCCACAATTTTTTCAGAGTTGCAATTATAGTCCCTCCATCAATCTTCTGTCCATTTTCTAACAAAAGTTGACTACATGGCACTGTAGGACCCACACTTCATTTCCACATGAAAAAAAATATTATTAAATATTACGTGACCCTTGCCTTAAGTGTCTAAATCCAGGCCTTAAGACCATTAGGAATCATGATCGTGTTTTACCACAAATTGTCGAACCCTAAGCCTCCATCCCTCCCAAATCTCCATCATCCTTCTTGAAGCACACACGTGGGTGACAACAATATTTCTGACAAAATGAGTTTCTCAAAGGATGACCCACGTTTCTGCAGTGACCATGGAAATACCTCAAGGATCAAGCCAAGCAACATAAACTACCACTGTCACTAATTCACATGGCCAAAGCAATGTGGGGACCGAGTCTAATTTAATATAGGCCAGACCTGTGGGTGTATTTAGGATAGGAAAGTGAGATTCAACTCTTTTTTATGCCACATCTTTTTGTAATGCTAGTTTATAAGGGCCTTAGTTTTTGGAACCCTAATTTGCGCTGAGTTGGGGTATGTTCATCGCTGGGAGGAAGAAGGGAAGGGATCTGAACAAATCACGTGACCCCCTACAATTTTTTTATGTTCGTAAAATAATAAAGTAATAGAATAATAAAATATTTAAAAAATATATTTAACAATATTTTTTCCAGGTGCACATGAAGTGTGGGTCCCATAGTGCCATGTAGTCAACTTCTGTTAGAAAATTGACATAAGATTGATGGAGGGACTATAATTGCAACTTTGAAAAAATTATAGGATCAAATGTGCCCCAAAAAAAGTACAGGGATCAAAATCGCACATAACCAAAAATTGGGGGACCAAAACTGTAATTAAGCCTAAAAAAAAATACCATACGCAGCACTCGCTATTATTATTTGATTATTTTATTTGAAGTGTCTGGTCTCGTTTGTGGCGATTGGACGTGGGTTTCAAATAAATTAATGTTGTTAGTAAGCATTCGGAGAGGAGACAGTGGTGTGAGTCTGGTGACCATAGTGATAGCCATGGCGGTTGGCTCAACTTCAACGCTGTACCTCGTTTTATGCTTATCAATATCATCCTTCATTTTTATGCTTTCTTCTTCTCATGCTCAAGCTCAGACTGTTAAATACTGCGGTAACTATCTTTTACCCTTCATCATTTTTGTTTATTTAATCACAGAGGGATTCAGTTGCATTTTGTCTTGGGTTACTCATAATCATAGCATACCTGATGAATATTAGTAGAATATTATAGAACTGTTATTCATTCATTTTATTTCGCATAGCTCGCAATAGTAATGTATACTTCTCTGTTTCCTGTTGCTTCGATGGTATGGCATGTTCCTCCAACTTTCAAATATTTTAGTGGATTTAGGCCTTTTGTTATGAATTTATAAAATGCTGAGTTTTGAAATAAATATTTTAGTGTGAGCTTCAGTGTTAGCACCCAAAGCTACCTTTGATTGTATTGCTTTTTTTGTTATGTTAGCTCTTTGTCTATTGATTTGAATTTTATGCTATGCAGATAAGAATGCAGACTATGCTGTGAAGGTGAGTGGAGTAAAAATATTACCTGACCCTGTTGTGAGAGGAGAGCCATTCACCTTTAAAATTGCAGCTTATACCGGTGACGCTTCTCTTTCTCTCCTTTGGCTTTATTTCCATTCCCCCAATTTGCTATCATGCTTTGTCTTTGTATTTTTGTGCTATTTTAATGCTGTAAGTACATTGCAGATGTAGTTATATAGTGTTCTTCAAGTTGAAGTTGAACACAGATAATCCAAACCTGAAAACCAGTTGGATTTTATTGTTACTTTTATGTGCACATAACTGTAGGTTATCAGGACTACACCATAATCCATTGTAATCCAGTATACTCGTCATTGGACTCAAGTCTAGCAAACAATTAACAACAAATATAGTGACTCCCAAAAATATATAATGGATCACATAATTATGCTCCCATAGGAAAAATATTAGCCTATTCATCTTACCCATTTTATAAAACAAAATGTGCTGGTCAAAATAGGAGCCCAAAAACTAGAAAATTCTATCATATTTTTTTAGCAGAAAATAAGGTGGAAATCACCCAGCAACAACAGAAAGACAAAAAGACTGCTCTCCTAATGATGCCTAGCCAATCTTAACCAAATCCTCCTCTACCTCAACAAGCCAAGGGGGAGTTTCATTATACTTAAGCACATCAAAGTCATGGAAATGCTTCATATGTGCCAATCTAATAGCCATCCAATCTGATTTCCGAAAAATATGAGAAACGAGCACAATCCAGTCACGCTCCATAAGAGATCAGAAAATTCTAACATGTGGGAGCTGCTTCAGTAATTTAAATTGTCATTTTTAACTTTGATAAATAATGAGTGGAGATTGTACATATCTTTCTTGTAGGTGAACCAATTCCAAGTGGAGATTTAATATATGAAATTTCATATGTTGGTGTTGAAGCACCACCTGCTACATTTCTCCATGATCTCTCTGAGGAATCACCCTGTCCTGTTCCTGCTGGCAACTTTGTGCTCACTCACACGGAACTATTGCCTCCAGTTACCCCATCGGTTAGCCTCACTAAACCAAACATATATACTCTTTGCAGTGCTGTGGCTATTCTAAAAATATCACCCTATAATAAATTAAAGTCTCTGTTGCCTTGACATCTGTAAGGATCCCCTTCACGTTAATGAGTTTACTTAGCATTTAGCAAGGCATGAACATTTTCTTGTTGTCATTATGGGGTACATGCAAATTTGCAGTACTACTTCCCTTTTTAGGCTCTTTCCTGTGATGAAGGAAAAAACTATCGTGATAGTAATGGTAGTAACTAGTAAGTACAAGGGTAGAGTGACATTGATATTTGTTATTGATGTTCAAGAGAAATTGATGATTCCTCCTCTTTTGCTGGTTTCGTCTGTATGTAAATTCTTGCAGCTCTTACATCTTCATACCTCAAGCATATTATTTGTTGATTCAGTTTTATTTACGTCATCATCACCCAAAAGTTCACTTTTAGAAATTTCTTCATAAATCTTTGACAATGATCAGTTGCTTGGTCCACTTACATACTCCAATTGCTCAATTTAAGTTACTAGGTACTCCTGTTTTTCCCAAGTACCATGTAAGGCTCCGCATGATTTAAAATAGATAATTTATTTTTAAGTTAATCATAGAAGTAAAACCCTTAGCTTTTGGCAGTTGGTTTGATGCCCTTTTTGTCGTTAATGAAGAGGCATTTAAACTTTGATGGATAAACATGAGCTTGCAGTATATGTGTGTTCATGCTCGAGTGAACCTTTTATGCTTATGGGCTATTGCTTTTGATTTCATTCTTTTAAACCAAACCTAGGACCTCTGTTTAAACCTCCAACCCCATTCATCCATGTACCTGAGCTTAATAAGTTCAGACTTGCTTTGAACATTAAGGCATAATGGAAATTCTTTGTGTGTCATCAACTGTATGTTGTGAGGAAGGAAACATTGTTTACTTACTGGCTTACTGCTGATTCACTTTGCATCATTTGATACCTCTCTTAGGCTATGTTTGGATATAATTCATGGTGCATGGATTCCATGGAACTAATTACTCCAAGTAACTCTTAATGACTTAAGTTTTTGTAGCTCCGTAGATGCAACTTAGCTGTTTTATCTCTTTGCTCTATATTGGATTCTTTGCTTGAGACTTGGACTGGTTTTCATTTTACTTGATAACCACACATTATGATGTATGCTTTTATCACTTTCCTCAAAGTGTTCTTGTTTTGGTAATTGGTATAGTCTTCAAGTATCTTCTGAGTTGCTACTTTTCTGTTTCCCTTTAACATTTAACATGTTGGGTTCATTGCCTGGTCTCCATTTTAATCAGGCTAATTTTTCAGGGCACATATAATGTGAAACTGAAATTTAAGGATCAGAACGACAAGCAGTTAACATGCATTACCTTTCCCTTCAAAATCGGTGCTGGATCTTCAGTGTCTGCTATCTAATTTTCCAGCACGCCCAAAACTGATCTTAGATGCTACTTCAGCTTTGCGTATGTTGTTGTTTAGTGTTTAACCCTCAAGTAAACTAGTGAAGTGCCTCGGTGCCATGCTGTAGGTGCAGGCGATGAATGATGTGTTTTTTTCTTAAACTGTAGTACTAAATAGCCCGAGGAGATGTGACTGTGACATCACTTTTGTACTAAATCTTCAATAAATATGGACATTTAAAGGCATTAGTGGCTGGTATCAATTACTGTTAATTAGAAGGTTGATTAGCTTTTTATCTGCTCCCCAAAAGAAAAACACAGTGAGCTAAATTGTGTTTGATCCAAAATTAAAAGATCTTGTGATTTTTATCCAACAATTATATTCTCTTGAAGATGAGGGAACACGATATTTTGTTTTGAAAAGTCATTGTATTAATTAGGTTAAATTACTATTTTGATCTCTTATCTTTATTTTAGATTTCGTTTTGGTCCCTCATTTATTGTTTGTTTCGTTTTGGTCCATTATCTTTATTTTAGGTTTCATTTTGGTCTCTTCCATTCCATTAGCTTTACACTGACGGCATTAGGTTTTCGCCGTCACTTGCCGACGACTCACCAGAATATGGGTTCAGACCAATTTCTCTTTCTCTCTCCTCCTTTCTCTTCCTCCCTTCCTCCTTTTTACCATGGAAACAAATCATTGCTCATGTGCCTACCAATGACAATCCAAACAAAAAGAAATGGTAACCCACTCACGCAGCAAATTCCAAATCTCACTTATATCGATTACCGTCCCACCATAGTCCAGCAAAAACGCTAATATCCCTCCTCATTGTATAATATACTGAGCACACACGTGAACACCGAGCACAAAATCACGTTGGCACAAGCTCCATTGATAGCAAAAATACATGAATAATAAATTGAGTTTATCATAAACATACACACTCATATCATTTTCCCCAAAATCAAACCTGCAATCAAAATATTTCAAACACCACATATCCCTCACCTGAAAAGAGAGAAGAGTGATAGGAAAGAATTCTTCACACTTATAAACTCAAAGATCGCAGGAGAGAGAAATAGAAGGTGGTCTAAACCCAGATTCCGGTGAGTCGCCAGCGAGTGGCGGCGGTTTCCGGCAACTGATGGCGGAAACCTAATGCTATCAGTGTAAAACTAACGGAAAGGACCAAAATAAAATCTAAAAATAAAGATAAGGGACCAAAACGAAACAAAAAATAGATGAGGGACCAAAATAAAACCTAAAATAAAGATAATGGACCAAAAGAGTAATTTAGCCTATTAATTAAAAGCTAATCAATAAGGAAGTTACAAAACTTTACATGTGATCTATGCACAAATGCTTTCAAAGTGTAAAGTAATCCATTATAATAGAATCAACTTTATATTTGGATGTGTATGTTGAAAAACATTTTAAGATAATCTATTTGTTTTTGTGTAAAAAGTCACTTTTATATAATAAATTATAAAAAATAGTACAAAGTTATTTGTATAAAGTAATAATATTTATTTGGTAGTTAAATTTGCAGGAGTGAAATAAGAATAATGTTATTGGTGTCTGCATTTTAGTGATGAAGCTGGGAACTGGGTTACTGGTTTCGATCATCATATTGGACATTGTTTAGCCTTTACTGTAGAGTTATGGGGAATTCTTAAAGGCTTGTAAATGGTTTGGGAGCTGGGCATACGTGCCCTAGTATTGGGATCAGATTCCAAGGTTGCACTATCTATGATTCAAAATGGCTCCCATCCAAAGAATAGACTGTTGCATCGGATCATGCATTGGAAGTAGAGGGACTGATATTATCTTCACTCATTCTTACGGAGAAGGCAACTATTGTGCAGATTGACTAGCTAACTGGAGTCTCTCCTAAGAGATAGGATTCCACGTCATGGCTGATAGGACTCCTAATTTGAATAGGCTACTTTATGATTTGTCTGGGTCTCATTACCCTGTATGATTACCTTTTGGGCCTTGCTACCTACACCTCTACAATTTGGCATTCACCCCCACATCCCTTCCGGCATTTAAATGCCGGATTCAGAAAATATGTTTCCGGCATTTAATTGCCGGGAAATTCTTAAAATTTGAAAAAAAGTGTTTCCAGCAATTAGATGCCGGAAACATATTTTCTGAATCCGACATTTAAATGCCGGAAGTCGTCCGGCAATTAGATGCCGGAAACATAATTTCTGAATCCGGCATTTAAATGCCGGAAGGTGTGTGGGGGTGGATGCTAAATTGTAGGGGTGTAGGTAGCAAGGCCCTTACCTTTTCTTGTTAGTTTCTTTGTTTTGTTTTTGGGCTCTTTAGCCCATTCCCATATATATAAAAAAAACCAAAATAATCTAATGTTTTTTTTTTTTTTTAAATAAGCTTCAAAATTCTATCTTCTCTAAAAACAACTATTTTTAAAGAGAAGACTCGTAGAGGCCTTACATGCATGGGCGGAGTCAGAGATTTTATATGATAGGAGCCAAGACCAAATATACATGAATAATAATAAAAAAATTAACTAATATATATAGAGTTTAATTGATATACACCGTTAGTGTAAAGGTTTTTTACACTGTCATAAGTTGCCACATATTGAAAACTTTTGACTCTTATCCTAACTACCTTAAAAGTAATCAATATCATGATTTGTGAATGATTGACAGTGTAAAAAAATTTTACAGTAACCGTGTACAATAATTAAACTCAAATATAAAAGCAGATTGTATGAAATAAATTTGATATATGGTCAACTACTTAATATAATATAAATTACTTTAACAGATTTATAGTCAACTTAAGTATATAATTAAAACCTTCAATTCTTTAATTGTGCATGACGATGCTTTATAAGGTAAAAATCAATTATTATATGTGTGATAAATTTTTGAGCAATATCTTTTACAGCAAATAACCATATTTATTTTGTGTTTCTAAAAAAGTGAAAATAAAAGTATTTAAAATCAGACCCATTGTAGTTGAATTTAAGCCACTTTTTATTTTAAAAAATAACTATGAGTGCATTTGTTATTATTTATTTTGCTAAAAAATCAATTTTTAAAACTTTTGATGTGTTTTTGTCTTTGCTTTTGAAAATAATAAAAAGCAGAAAAAAAATCATTTTTAAGGTTAAAATGAAAAGCAACTTTCATTAGTTTTTTTTTTTTAAAAAAAATCAGATTTTATAACTAACTACTATTAAAAAAAATGATTTTTTTTTATTGTAAACAAACACAAATCTGTTTCTGCTTTTCTTTAAAATCTCTAAAAATAATCACTAAATTATTTTGTATAAATTTTTTTTTTTTGTGTACATCAAAATCATTTATTTTTTTTATCTTAAACAAAATGGCTAATGAAAAACAGATGTTCGAATCAAATTTAATCTTACCCTAACACCCTTGGATGTAATTGTATTGCTCTTTTGGAAATTTTCCAGAGAAATAAGTGTTATCAAGTAACAATAATAATGAAGCGGATTTCTCATAAGAGATAAGTAGTGAAAAACAGTGTCGTCTATTTTTTTATACCACAAAAAAAAAACCGTCAACCTAACTTTGACTTAGCGTAGCTTTAACTCAAATACGACCACCAACGTTAGTATTTAAAGTGAGGATCGGGACCAATGCCTTGTTGAATAGGAAATGTTAAGGTTACGAATGAATCGACTATCTGCAAGTCTTCCGCAGAATCTTTGTTACTCCCTCCGGTCCTTATTATAAGAGGCAAATGACTACTTTTTTTTGGTCCAAAATATAAGAGATATGCATGTATTTTGACAAATATTGAATGCTCATTTCCAATTTTACCCTTATTTATAATAGGGTTTATATTTACGAGACAGTGCAACTTTCAATACAAGTAGGTTTGTTTATTAATTATTGAAGGGTTAAATTCGTAAATTTATATGAATATTAATTACAAATAGCTTATTTCAATACATTTCCTTGGTCTGTGTGTTTTAGGGTTTTGTCTCTTATATATAGGACCAGAGGGAGTATTATTTAACAAACATTCTGCTCTTGGATCTCGCAGTATCAGGAGTTAGGAGTCAGAACCAATTTTCAAATGCTTGAAGAATTATTATACCATAATGACTAGAAAGAGTTTCTCAACCAGAAACATAGAGCCTTGTAATCTTTTTCGCCCTAATAAGTAATGGATATTTCTATTATTTACCTTATGATGCATTGTTTATGTGGAAGGGTACAGAACAATTCTTCAAAAGTAACGAGCTCATTTTTAATTGCATTGATCTCTCAAGCAATCAGTTGACGAGAGGCATTCCAGAAGAAATAGAAAACTTGTAGAATTGGTGTCACTGAATTTATTCAAGGAACAATTTGACTGAAGAAATTACATCAGAGTTGGAAGGTTCCCATTTCTTGAATTTCTTGAATTGTCAAGAAACCATTTCTTTGGTCCAATTCCTTCTATTTTAACTCAAATTGATCGTTTGTCCATGTTAAATTTATCAAGAAAGAACCAGTCTGGAAGAATTCCAATTGTCACAAAATTATAGAGTTAGTTTTGATGTTACGAAGGAAATGCTGATCTATGTGGGAAACCACTTGACAAAAAATGTCCAAAAGATGAAGAAGCAATTCCAGATCCAAAAACACTAGACAAAAGAAGTCCACGAGATAAGTATACTTTTTATTTAAGCATGAAACTGGGATTTATCAAGGAGCTATGTTAATTGTTAGACTTGGTGATTTCTCTGGTAATAGCCAAGTTGGAAGGGTTTTGGTACCCTTTTACCCAACTAGAAGTCTAGAACGAGCACTGTTTGTGTGGAACCAGGATCATATTTGAAATTTGGTCATACAAAATCCTCTGCTTTGGAGAAAAATACACGGGGCCATTGGAACCAAGCTGTTCAGAATGCGAGGAAAATATTATCGGATGCTGATTCAGGCATTTTTTGATGAGAATCAAAGATGAAATCAAGCAGGAATCCATGTGGAAGATGTTGCAGCCTCTTAGGCTGTAAGCAATGAGGCAGTCCTTGTCTCAAGGTTGGTGCCTGAACTGGCTGTCATGATGGATTCATTTTTGCATTTACCTAACCTTTTCTGGTCTCTAAGGATTAACAGGTAAGTTGCATCTGAGCACTTAAAAAGTATGATGCCTTGACCAGAGTCAAATATTCCACCCTGGATTTTGGCCATCTGTATACTGGTATTTAAATTTATTCTCTACTATCTAAATTGGTCTAGATGAACTCATTGAGTAGTCATGTTGCTTTGCAGAGCATAACAGAACATGAAAAAACTACTGCAGAAGCATTTAGGATTAACTTTTCTTAAATGATGGCAAACTATCCCAAGTATTCACCAAATATATTGGAAGGACATTCAGAACAGGAGAACTATAAAACACATCTATTACAAGACTTAGGACATTCACCAAATAAGATGGAGATCACATGTTACCTTATGTGATGATCATCGCAGCATCACTCATCGTCACCATATGCTCGGAAACTATATCGCTCTTGATATGGGGCATTGAACCAGAGGTCAGCCTCAAACCACTTTGGATACCTGACTAAGTCTCCTGCCACAAACTGCATGAAACGCTTGCTCCCTTCAGGCACAACTCTAACTTCCCCTTCTTCTATGTACACCAGTTGGTCCACCTGCCAGTCCCAAGGCAACCTGCTTTTTCCAGTTTTCCACACTGACCATCTTGAAACTCCAAGCTGAGCTAGTCTTTCAGGAGAAACTTTTCTTTCCACCTTCACATTGTACAATTCCTCCAAGGATTTCTCCATCTTCATTGCTTTTACGCAACACCGTCCACCCGACTTTCTAATTTCCCTGGTACTGCTGTTGGCAGGAAAATAGGTGAAGGTTGATGCTGTGAACAAGCTTGCCATGCCTCTTAACAGTTCAGACTCAATAGCCTTCACTTGATAAATAGAAATCTGCAAGAAGATTTTAAGAAATTCCAAGATGTTCAATTCTAATGATGTGCAGTGAATAGAAGTTCCAAAAGGAACCAACAAATTGGCCTCTTCAACTCACATGAGCAATCCCTGTGAACTTTTAACAGCCAAGGAAAAATATTTAAAGGGAGAGGGTTACCTAGCAACTACCTATTTGTAATACACAACAATGGAATGGATCTGAAAAAGAAAAAGAAAACAAAAAACCATCAATCTTCCAGTGTAGCTACTAATTGTCAACCACCCAAAAAGGAGGTATATTCATAACTTACATAAGAGATGTCCAGATTCCAAAGCACACAAATCAATTATAAATCTAAGTATTAGTCAGCTTATTTGAACCCTAAGCCCTGTAAGTAACCCTATTGTGGTGGATTGTCTACAAGTGGTTAGCTAGTACTAACTGTGTTCTTGGTTTCCCGTTGTGAAGTTCCGGCTTTTGCACTACCCTTTTGGAACCTTCCTACGAACAACCAAACACATCCTAAGTTTATCGCTAATATGAACTGTTCCCTTTCTCTGTTATTCCTCAGAGCCTGACACCAAACAAATTAGGGTTTGGGATTCTGTTCCTAATGCGTGATAACTGATTCGTTCCTACACTTCTCAATCTGTAAATTAACAGACACATGATAAGCTCTGATGTTCTATCGCAACACTGAAATATTTCAGCTAAAAATGATACAAACAACAACATTATGAGTTGGAAAAGCAAAAAGTTAAAACATGATCACAATTTGAGACTTTACTTGTTCATAAAGAAGCGTCCGATATGAAGATTCAGTGAGAGAATGGCTTCGTTCCCATAAACCCTATCTGGGTATTGAGGTTTATCCGAAAAAGTTTAAACCTTTATATATATCAATGTCTTTTACAGTTTCACTCCTTTATTTATTACCACACTCGCTCTTTTGTCTCCAAGTTACCCTTTTTTTGTTTCTTTTTTTCTATTTCTATTTTTTATTTTTGAAGGAAAGAGAAGAGAAGACAAAGACCGTTTTGGTGGTTAAACGTGTTCACTTGTGGTGCGCAAATTTGTTGCCTTTTTTTAATGATAAATGAAACTGAGAGCAAAAGTAGGAGGGACAGAGTGAAAAAAGAGTTTGCTTTACTTTGATTGCTCTATTGTTTATTATCCTTTTATTTTTTGAGTTTATTTTGTTATGTTATTGCTTCAGCTTCAACCCATTAATGGTATATCTCAGTTCCCAGAGAAGAAGAAATGTGGCAGAAGAGCCCTCCTTGGGAGACCACAAGCTGTTCCATCCAGAACCCAGGTACCAATTTCTTCAATTCCTGATATATGTTAAGGCAGTAAAGCCATGTTGTGTTTTCCTTATAACAAGTTCAGATGAAGATTGGCATTTACAGTTGGTCATTTTTTTTAGAGGATAATGGAGAGTGTTTCTGTGAGTGGAGAAGTTGGTGGTGCTGGTGGTGCATACTCATATGAAGCCTTGAAGAGATTAGACCAGCTATGGTCAAGCATATGCTCGGCTCAAGAAGGTTCATTCGTGTCATTCAATGATTCTTATTATTACCATTACAGAAATGACATGATTTTGTTTTCATTTTATTTCTTGTTTACAAGATTTTGTGAAGGAAATGGTAAAAAGAAAGATTTTAGAAATAGGAAACAAATTGAAAACCACATAGCATTTCTGTAATTATTAATAAAAATGTATATAAACTAAAAATGAAATCTGAAAACAACTTAAACACCCTCTTTTATATGCGAAGAGATCTCTAATATCTGGTTTGTTGTATTCTAATATATATCGCAGTTGTGCAAAAACCTCAGCAAGTTGTCTCTACCATTCCAAGCTTGTTTCGCTCATCTGATCTGGCTGATGAAGCAGAAGGCGCATTTGATGTGATAGTGTGTGGCGGCACTCTGGGAATCTTCATTGCCACAGCCTTGAGTGCCAGAGGCCTTCAAGTTGCCATTGTGGAAAGAAATGTACTAAAAGGGGTATGTAAGAAATTAATCCTGGTAAGAAAAGTGTCAATAAACCCTTTGAATGATCAAATTAATTTGTCTATGTTGTTTTGATCATTATTAGAGAGAGCAAGAGTGGAATATATCAAGAAAAGAGCTTTTGGAACTTGTAGAAGTTGGAATCCTGGAAGAAGATGATATCGAAAGAGCCACAGCAGTAAAATTCAATCCTGTAATTCCTAAACTTCTTCAGTTTAGTTGCCTATCTCTATGTAGCAAGAATCCTCTCGGTTAGGTGTTACTCGGTAACTAATGTCTTGAAGTAACTTTGTTGAACCTACATCACATGCCTAACCACTCTGAAAGTGTTAATAAGGAGGCCTTGTTTGTTACAGATGACAGAACTCAAAGAGCAATGTATACAGGAGTTGAGATTTTCTTACAACTAAAGCTTATTACCTAACACTCCCAAAAATTAGTGTGTCATCTACTCATTAACAGAATAGATTTAACTGTCAGTCACAAAAAGAAAAGATCCAACAACGTTAATTTTTGTGTAGAAACTTATAGTCTCAATCAAACTTACAAGGTACAGAAAAATGAACTAACCTGCCAATCTTACTCTTAATTTTGTTATGTAATAACATATAAATTATAATGGTAAATAGGTGCTTTATTATTAATATCTTCCACTAATATCAAATCATTTCAAAATATTTTGTTGTGTTATATTTGTCATGTGTGTTTCAATCATGGTACATATGAAAGCATGTGATTATTATGTTTGACTTAGGATTGAATCATTGAATTCTTGTCATCCTATTTAACTTTTTTATCCTTGTACTTGAGAATTAAGAGCCACTGCTCTTCATGTTAAAATTGGATTTTTTTACAACGCAATTGTTTACTTTATGGGCAAAAAGCTATGTCTCAAAGAATGCTCAATCACCAATAGTTTCTAATCAAGTCTTCCTTTTGTGACCTCGTCAGGATTTATGCTATCTACTCTCTCTCTCCTCTTTATTTTCTTTTCAACTAACTTCTTTTTGGCAATTTGATGAACTATGCAGAATAGATGTGGCTTTGAAAGGAAAGGGGATATCTGGGTCGAGGACATTCTTAATCTTGGTGTTTCGTTAGTCTCCTTCCTATAAACTAATACAATATACCAGTAAAGATTTGGAATTATTGTTGTCCTGGAGTTCATTATGAATAAATAATTTTATCTATGTTCTTATCTGGTTGATAATTTTCTTTTCTGTCCTATCTTGCTTGGCTATGAACTTTAGTTTTACTCTATGCTTGCAGTGTACAATGAAGTGATTGGAGTATAAAATTCAGCATTCTGTTGGAGACCTTGCCTCTGCAAGTTATTTATCATAATCGTGTTTGTTATCTGCCATTGCAGGCCTGTAAAGCTTATAGAGATTGTAAAGAAACGTTTTATCTCCCTTGGTGGAATCATCTATGAGGGTTGCAGCGTCTCCTGCATTAATGTATATGAGGATGCTGCTGTGAGTTTACATTGTACAACTAGTTATTCTAGTGCAGCCTTAATATTTTATAAAGGGAAATGCTAACCAGTACCCTAAGGGCACTGGTTAAGGAATTAAAATTGTAAGGTTTTATGGGAAAATGATGAAGTATCAATAAGTGCATTGTTTGGGTTTCCAATAAAACATTGTTTTTTTAAGTATCCTTAACCAGTGTCCTGGTTAGCAAGACCTTTTTATAAATTCTATCACTGCTGAATTATCGTAATTGAACAATTAGCCCATGCAGATGTTTTATATGTTGCTGTTTTCTAGATGTGTTCAAGTTTATAAACAACACTAACTGGGGATAAGCAGCAAAAGGGTTGCATAGAGAAAGTTGTACAGTAGATTCAGGTGGGACAAGGAGTGTTAGATGGGGACTCCAAGATGAAGCAGGGAAGGATAGAATATATGAACTTAGCTTTTAAATGGGAATTTTAAATTACGATTTAACCATGGAGCAGGAGAATTATGGTGTTTGATTCCTAGATACTATGTATATCTCGTACCTTGAAAGACACATATATCTGAGACTACAATTTAGATAATAGATATAGGCATATAGCCAAATGCAAATTGGCTTTGGTTGATTTTATTTAATGATAAAGAAGCATGAATACATGTATTGTTTTTCTTTCAGGTTCTGAAACTTTCCGGGGACAAAATGTTCTCATCTCGTCTTATAATTGATGCCATGGGGAACTTTTCCCCTGTTGTAAAACAGGTAAGGATTATATTTCTACTCATTGTTGCATTCAAACCGGGTGTCTATGATTTTCATCATGTTATTATCATATGGGATGTGTACCTGTGTAACCGTGAGTGTGCTCACATTGCATATGAATTGTATATGAGGGAGACATCAGAAAGTTTTTCTGTTGTATGTTCTGTTATGTTAAGCATATGTAGGACAGATTCGCTTGCATATGTACATGCCCCATCATTTCATATGCATGCAACATTTGTTAAATTAGTAGCCAACTAAGCTCCAAAATGATTACCGGACTGCGAGGATAGACTAGTAATGGTCTCTTCCATCCAATATTATTGATTGAATCAACACAAACCAGAATGAGACTGGCAATTCCCTTGATAAAATAAAAATTTCTATTCATGGAAGTTCTCTATATGCCAATTTGATTTGATGAAAGATACACAAGTACTTGCAAATATTAATACCTTTTCCTGAAGCTTCTTTCCAGTGTCACTTGCATTGATTTTACAGATAAGATGTGGGAGGAAGCCTGATGGTGTTTGCCTTGTTGTTGGAACTTGTGCACGTGGCTTTAAAAATAACTCCACTAGTGATGTCATATACAGCAGTTCATCAGTAAAGAAAGTTGGAAATTCAAAAGCACAATACTTTTGGGAGGTAAACTTTTACTATGTTAATAGAATAATAATATCCCCATTTTTTATTTTTTTGAGTTTTCACTGAAATCTTCACAGGCATTTCCAGCTGGCTCGGGTCCTTTGGATCGTACTACTTATATGTTCACTTATGTAGAACCTCAGCCGGGATCTCCAAAACTGGAGGAATTATTAGAAGAGTACTGGAACTTGATGCCAGAATATCAGGCTAGTTTTCTTTTCTTCGTCATGTTCTCTGATGTCTATTGATTTTTCCATTTTGGAGGACATTCTTATCCATCCTCCCCTTGTGTGTACTTTCCCTCATTTCTCTCTAATAAAATTTATTTTTCCATCAAAAAGCTAACTATATTGCTAGCTAAAAAGATTTTCTCTTAGTTTTCTGTTCTTAACAACCAAACTAGAAGCTTGACAGTGATGTCTGTGTATCGACTATCAACTATCAAGTCATAAAATTGTTGTTTACTCTTATGATAAGTCACTGATCCATTTAGTTATGTATGGCATATTATGCTTGTCTTTTATCTCTCTTTTTTTTATAAAAAAAAAAATTTGTAAGCAATAAGTTCTGTAATGATTATGCTAATACATAAAGTCATGTACTTTACACCCTTCATATATTCTTTTTTAACAGTCATATCGGCTATAAAACATCTAAAGTTGACCTGATGCATACTTATATACTCCTTTGTTTAGTTTTACTGTTCTCTGCTTGACTGATGTCAATTTGCAAATTTTGTGTGATAGGGTGTTTCACTTGACAATTTAGAGATACTGAGAGTTATCTACGGCATCTTTCCCACGTATCGCGAGAGGTACTAATGTGTAACAGATTATGTACTAAATACTAATAGAACTGGACAAGAGATAGGTAGAAAAAATGTGATATTATTGAAATACAAATCCCTGAGACAGTATCAGAGGAGAGTGATACTGAGACAGAGGAAAACAATGAGTGAATACAGAAATGAATCCCAGGTGTTCGAGAGACCTGGACTCTCCTTCCCCTTCTTTATTTCCAAAAACCAGAATGACCTCACTCTCACTCCTGAACAGGCTTATAACCTCCCCCTAACTGCAGGGGGTAACTAACTCCAGCTGTACCACTTCCTAACTGTTTCTAACTAATTTTCTTGACAGTTATTATTATTTCTGTTAATACTATCTCTCTACTCCTCCATTAAGTTGTATTAGGTTTTCAGTGACAATCTTTAATGAAAAAAGTTTCTCTAAAGTAAGCATGTCTCTAAAATGAGAAAATAAAGATGTATCTACCTTTGATTTATTCTAAAGTGCATTGAAATCTTAATCCATTAAAATTTAATTGTTTGTTGGTTTAATTACTCTCTACCTTTTTGAATTTTTTTTCAAAAAGTTCAGGGACCCAAATGCACAATTTGATGCATCACTTAACGGAAACCTAACAAATCCCTAATGGAGATGTGTATGAGGAACTTAATTACAAATTTTTTAAGTTTAGAGACCCAATTACAAACTTTTAAATTTCAAGGACCAAGAGAGAAATTTAACCTTTCCTTTTGTTGAAAGTTCTTACTTTTCTTAATATTGACACATGAAAACAGTACAGCCAATTGTTTCACTGAATAGGAATATTTCAAGATTTTGTTACTATTCGTTTTTTTTTTCTTTACCAGGGTTTGAATCCTAGACCTTTAACTCCTTCACGTCCTTATACCCTTAGCTCAAGCCAGTTGAGCTACCCAACTCCTATACATTATTCCTTCAATGCCTTTGGCTTTTTTTATTCTTCCTATAAGAATTTGAACCATGTAACTTGTACGATAACTTATTTCTGAGGCTATGAAGTTAACTAGACATAATAATAATCATTTACTACAACCAAGTTTAATTTAAATCTCCTTATACCTGCATCATATTGTCCACTTGGAAATTTTCAGATGTTTCTGTGACCAACCTGTCACTACCGGACTAAAGTACTTCATTATGTGGAAATAATTATAAACCATGAACATTCTAAATTGCTTACGGACATGTAGTATTGCACATCAGAAAATTATCTTTTAACTTGATATGTTCTCTTTTTCTGCTTAACATTTCCAATTTTCCCAAGTTTGTTCTAGTTTTATTTCATACCTTCTTAACTGTTTTATTTCATACCTTCTTAACTGTACCTTTGATTATCATTTCTTTTAAAATCCGATCCTTACATGTTTGATGATATGGAGCACCTAACAGCCCACTGCCAGCCGCTTTTAGTAGAGTTTTACAGGTAATCTGAAGCGTCTATCAAATTAACCAATCTATGATCTATCAAGTAATATTTAAGCAGTAAAGGTTCGTTCTCTGTAGTTTGGTGATGCTAGTGGCATACAGTCACCCGTTTCATTTGGTGGTTTTGGGAGCTTGACCAGGCACCTTGGGAGACTGTCAGCTGGTATGCCTTTCTGTCAAATTACATACTTCTAGAACTAGTTGAAGGAAATCTGTTGCAAGTTGGACAGGATTTGTTAGTATTTCAGAGTTTTGGTGGAACTCCCCACCTCCTCCATTTTGCTTTGCCTATTCTTTTATCTTTAGCAACATTAGAACAATATGTAAATATCCTAATTCAGTAAAGTAACAACCAACAACAAACTGATGAAGGGCAGATAAAATATAAATAGTGTTGAGATAATCTAATTCCTTTTTCACTTTGCTATAATGAAGGAATACATGAAGCAATCAATGGTGATTATCTTGACTCATACAGCTTGTCTCTGCTGAACCCATACATGGTAATTTTCTGCTTTCCTTAAAGGTTTCACTATTTCAGCAACTGTACATGAAACCTGAGTAACTGACCAAGAGTTTGTATAAATACAGCCCAACTTAAGTGCATCATGGTTGTTCCAAAGAGCAATGTCAGCAAAACAACAGTCCAATGTTCCTGCAGATTTTATTAATGAACTTCTTTATGCCAATTTTAACTGTATGCAGGTAGTTTTCCTTTCTCATGACTTACATTATTTTTATTTTCTATCCTATGCTTCAATCTCATCTTTCACTTTTTCAGAGACTTGGGGATCCGGTACTACGACCATTTCTACAGGTAGGAACAGTCCTGATCTGTATATGTTTTTGGTTTATGATATTTTCTTCCGAAATGATATAATTGATTGAGATGTGGACCAATATCAATGTTAACCCTGTAATAATGACATTCCTGAGAAATCTTTATATTATTACAGGATGTTGTGCAGTTTGGACCACTTTCTAAGACTTTGGGTCTGGTTATGTTAACCAAGCCTCAAATACTCCCATCCATATTCAAACAGGTAACTAATGAATTTATTATTTATCATCCACCCCCACCCCCCTTAAGTCCGAGAAATTATAAAAGATACTTTGAGAGTATTACTGTCAACTGATGAGATTTAATTTAAGATTTGTTAATATTTTAAACTTAATCCAAAAGCCTGTATTGTTATATAGTTCATGTGTTATGTTTTTATTGGACTGAGACCTAAACACTTCTCCGAGAGTTGGCATTCAATTAAGGTAAACAATATGTGGAACAGTTTTTCACATATGATCCACATTGCCCAAACTATAATCAAAGTGGCATAATTAATTAGTGATGTAACCTTTTCCACCTAGAATTCTTTCTTGTTCCAGGTTGGTGTTTCTGTGCTTCTTGATTGGTCCAGGCATTTTCTGATGCTTGGCTACTATACCTTTCTCTCGACCTTTGCTGATCCTGTTGTGAGGTAATAGTCCCAATAGTTACATATGTGGAAACCCTTAGATTCTATCTCTTGTAATCTCACATGTTCCATGTACTGCAAGGCCATTCTTAAATACACTACCATCCAAGACGAGTTTCCAGTGGAAGCGGTATCTCGAGGCTTGGAAATATGGAGCTGGTCTTGATTACAAACTATAGTAACTCCTTTTACACACATGATGCAGACCAACATAAAAAATAGGGATTAAGATATAGCACTATTGGTTGTTAAGGCATCGGTTATTCCTTCACAATCACATCCAATTTCAAAGGTGGTGTTTTCCAAGGCTTACCTTTTTTAAACAATCTTTATATTGGTCTCAACAGGGTTGGTCTTCTGAGTTTGTCTGGGGATATTTAAGCACTATTTCAATTTTCATCTAACTGTAATAATCTGTTTGTAACTTTACATGGTTTTATTCACTTTTACCACACGAATGAATAGGGGTGTTTATGAGATGGGTCACAACGGATTTAGCTTAACCCAAACTCAACCTGAAAGAACAATGGAATTTCTGGATTAACTAAAACAACATTATTGTACCATTTACTAGCATACTTATTAATACTGGACATACACTGCTTTGTATTATTTTTACTCCCCCACAAGCTTCAACATTTTACAGGCACAATAACAGCCAGAGGCACACTCCATCCTAATTCCTAACTATATATTAACATGGGTCCATACCATTATTTTCAAAGCAACTTGAAACAAATAAAATAAAATTGTCAATCTCAATCTGATGTTTTTGCACCCAAAATTTTAGAAAGCTTCTTTACGATAGGCTTCTGCTTAATATCTTCTTCCCTTTCCAAATGCCATTTTTTTGACATATTCTCGGCCTGCAAACCCAAGAT
This sequence comes from Echinosophora koreensis, assembly GCA_035048595.1. Lineage (NCBI taxonomy): Eukaryota > Viridiplantae > Streptophyta > Magnoliopsida > Fabales > Fabaceae > Echinosophora > Echinosophora koreensis. Next base: position 2,570,839 of record JAPCYP010000019.1, on the reverse strand, counting down.
TGAGTTATGCCTTGAATTGAAATATTCAAAAATATAAACACATAGAAGTTAATACTTACCCATATTTTCAAGGGAACAAATTGCTCTTTGATATTCTCCAGCTGTGGCTCAAGAGAGTCTTTTCCCTTAGTTTTGATGTCACTGATCTGTTAATACAAAGAAAATTTGGGATAATGAAGACAATAAACTGAGATGGATAATTAATATGGCTAACAGAAGATAGAAAATATATAAATAGAACTGAAAACTAACAACAAAACAAACAAGTGACAAGAGAAACCATTTGGCTTGTAGGAAAAAGTTTTGTGGTCCTAAATGTCATTGAACATGATGAATGGTCAATGAAGAATAGTGACCGAAAATGGAACAATTGGAAGTAGGCAGTCAAGTGGATTGCTTAACTAACTTTACTTTCATGAAAAATAGAGTTCAAGAGTCATCATATAACTAAAATGCACTTACATTATGCAGCTCTAACTTGGAGGCCACCGTACCAAATACTAATGCAGTGCCCCCAAATACAATTGCCGTAGCAACAGCAAATGCCTTTCCAACTGTAAAATTGAAGGGAAAAAATGCATTAGAAAACATGGACATCTTCTAATGAAGTAAATAACCACCTAAACTTGATGCAGAAGCCATTCAAGTAGGAAAAAAAGGGAGGTTATTTATCCATTGGATTCAATATCCCAGCACAGCAAGACATCAATGCATGTGCCTTAACAGCTATAGTTCATAAAATACTCAAAGCTAACAGTATCAAATATCAATGGCACAAATTCCCCCTGGTGATAGCTATAGCGCTATTGTGTGGGGCCCCATAGTTTATCCATGAGCTCCTAAAGCACAAAACACTTTTCTCATACTGCTGTTAACAATCCCGTAACAGTATGCTCCAGTGAAGTTTTTCAGACTCTAACTCATACTTCGTCCAAAAATAGAGAGAACCAAGATTGTTTTGATTTTATTATTAACCCTATTACCACCTATTCAACCCTAAAACTAAAAGCTTATACCAGAAAAGTAACTTCTGCCCAGGTAATATGCCACTACTGTTTTCTCCATTTTAACTGCTTATCTTGTATGACTTAATTCTATCTCCTTTATTCACAAATTCAATATTCAAATCATAAAACACCTCAACCTTAATCTCAAACTAAAAGGTCCTTCTAATGACACCACCAACAAGGCCAAAAATATGCCTCAAACAAACTATAGTCCTATACTTGAGGACAGCAAACTTACATTTCCAAATATTGCCAATTTGATATCACAATCACAAGTTTCTCAACTGCTACAGGGAATCTATGAATGTTTAACTTTAGCTTTAGCTCATATAATTGATGAATGCTGAACTAAGCATCACAACTTCCCCCACTCAATTATTTATACACTCTTTAGACCCAGTAAATTACCAGAACTCCCCCCAACCTCCAACCTCTTTATACTATCCCATCAACTCAAACTGGCTAGACCAAGTTGCTTAGTAGAAAGATTCAAAGTTAAATTTGATGCATCACATTCTATAAAGCAATTATAGGACGACCATAACTTATGGATTCTCTGTAGTCGGTAGCCTCAGTTTCCAACAACCATAAGCTGCAACAGATTTTGTCATAAACTTAACAGATATGTGATGAGAAGAATGTGTTTTTCAGAGCTATTGTATATACATTTGTCAAGAAAATGCCTTATTTTGAATCAGTGATGAAATCCACAGTCTGTACCACACTTAGATTTTTTTTTTCTTTCTTTTCCCCCACAAATGTTGAGAACTGCTATTAGCTAATTAGCATTTATGTGTTAAAATAAGGGCCAAAAGCAGAAATGAAAGAAGAATAAGCATCCATGAGGAATTCAAAACACAAATGTACCATTAGCAAGTCCTTCAGCTGCAGCTTTTAACTTCTCCGGGTTAGCATGTGTGGTATACTTGTCTTGACGCAATTCATTTGCTGTTGATGCTGAAACCGTGTGTTCTGCTTCGGGCAATTGCCACCTGAAACCATTAAAAGGGAAAAGGCAAATTAAACATAACTACACATTAAAAGTATCGAATTAAAATTGTAGGTTTCCACAAAAAACATAATCATCAAAGGTTTGAAACCCAGAATTCAAATTCAAAAGCAGAACCTTTTATGCAATTATATTTTATTATTTAGCATCAAATTCAGAAGTAGAAAATGGAATCGAGAGCGAACCTTTTGGCGCTAAAGGTGACCTGGGGTAGGGAAACGTAGGCACTAAGAGGGTTGAGAGCATCGGGGGATACGGAAGATTGGGTTTTGGGGTCGGAATGAAGGACCCATTTGGACGCAGAGAAGGATGATGTAGAGGTGGTTTCGTCTCTGAAAATTTTGGAAGGAAGGGAATGTCTTAGAACCTCAGGAAGAACATCGGCATCATGAACATCACCACCTAGTCCTTGGTGCTCGACAACGTTGGTGTTGGGCTTTGGGATTTTGTGGGCTAATTTTCCCACTGCTTGTTTGGATTCTTGGAAAAAATACGCTGCTTCTTTCCCTGCTAACCTCCCTCCCAGAAAACTCATCTTTTCGATTACACTGAAGAATTCCAACTCATAAAAGGGCTTTGGTGACTCTCAAGATTTTGATTCCCCACTCTAGTATATAAAGCTTTGGACCCTATTGATCCTCAAAGAAATGAGTTTGTTCCGCGGTGACAAGCTATCCGTCGTATTAGCCCTTTGCGCCGATGGGTCCATTAAAGTATTTTAATGACTTAGGTATTTCGAATCTGTTATGGGACTAAATTTAGAGATGAAATCCACCTCAATTTAAATTTCATGAGAAAACAAATAACAATGGATTTATGTTTTACTAGATTGTCCTTAGTTATTTTTGTAATTTTAGAGAATTGTTAATTTATGATATTGACCTTCCTAAAAATTACTATCTCCTTAATTTATCAAAATTACTGATTTTGTAATTTTACCCAAGTTGAGACAAAAAAAAATATTATTTTAGAGGGGTAATTAATAATTAATTTATCAAGTATTGATTTACGAAGGTTTTATTGTCGTTTTTATCGGTCTACCCCTGTCACTAACTATTAGGTTAACCTTTGTCATGCATATTCTCCTTAATGGGGCTTATACAAGTCTTCTTCACACATGTCCAGGTCATTTACATTGTGTTTAGTTGGAAGAAAACAGAGGGGTGAAGGATTTATATAAACTTTTATTGTTTGGTTCAATTTTTTTTTTTTAGGGGATAAGAGCAAAATTCCGCCTCACTCAATTTTGACTCCCTCTAATATTAGGGGGAGTTGGAGGGGAGAGGATTAAAACAGTTTAAATATATTACCTAAAACATTCTTACTTATATTTTGAACTACAATATTATAAGAGTATTAAAATAAATTAGTTTTAAAATTCTCCTTCACCTTGTGAATCAATCATGAAGAGTCTCTTCTCCCCTTCTCTCAACCAAACAAAACATTTAATTAAAATCCTCCCTCACCCTCCCCTCCTCCCATATTTGTAATTGTGCTTTAAATGTTATTTGCAATAGAAAAGTACTACTCAAATTTAAGAGAAATTTGTATCACATAACTGTAAGACGTGCAATATATTGTATAAGATTGAATAATGTACCATAAAAAGCCAACAAAAAAAAAAAAGTTAAATGTAGAAGATAAGAAAATGTTGTGTGAGATGAGTAAGCACAATAGACAATCAAAATGTTTGGGAAAAAACTAAAAATAATGTACTGATTTCTTGGCAGCCAAGTAGCTAGTGAGAATATTATTCTTTTCTGCTAGAAAGTAGAAACCATGGATTGTTTTACGTACAAACAGAAAACTTGCTAAAAGGCAATTGATATAATAATTAAAAAGAATCTATAAGTCAAATGGTAAAGATGGAAAATTAATAAACTATTAACCAAAAAGAAAAGAGCAAAACATTACGGCTATATTTTAATTAAAAAACTTGACTGTAATCCAAATTACTTGGGAAACAAGATGCATATCTCTCTCTCATGCTTGGAGAAAAAATTCAGTGTTTATCTATCCAAAAAAAACAAAAAAAAATCAGTTTTAAGTTTCAATCAATGTTTTAAAAATAGGTCCAATCAAAAGATTGGAAAAAGGAGCGGTTCAAGGTTCAATCGATTCAACCGGTTTAATCAATGGCTGAATCAATATATATATATATATATATATACATTAATCAAGAGATCAGCCAACAAGTCAAAGAAAAATACAACTTTTATGATCCATGCATGATAAGTCAAAAGTGTGTTAATTTTACTAAGATAATATATCCTAATTGATCAAGTTAGTTAATCAAAGATGCATATTGAGGAGATTGTAATCACTCAAGTCTTGGACCCCCAAACAAAACGGACCATGGTCCAAAATACTTTTTTTTTTAAAAAGAAAGATAAAATAAAACAATGAACCGACCGGCCTTTAAAACAATTTTTACATTGGTGAACATGTTTTAAACTGATTGAACCGAGTTTTGATTGTTTTTGACTAGTTAGATCATTTTTCTGATTTTCTAATCCAACCAAAACCAGAGAGAGCAATGGGACCGGTTGGGTCGGTTTTTTTAAAACACTGGTTTTAATTGATTATTAAGGGACTCGTGCCCTCTCATGGATTGAGTTGTTCAATTACAATATTATATAATATCTGCTCATTTAAAATTTAATAAATTTATGAATTTATCATATAACTTAGCTCTATAATATTCACGCTCTGTATAAATTTATTTTCCAATTGTTGGGTGATATTTCCTTATGAAAAAGGCGTTGATGGATAATCCTTAAAAAAAATAAAAAACAAGTCTATTTAATTATAACAATATCTCTTTAAATTGTAAAAGAGTTAAATTTTGCAATGGTTGATCATCCAGCCATGAATCGGAAAAAAAATTAGAGCGGTAGAGACTTATCGAAATTTTGTGCGATGTTGCTTGACCCTTAGATTCTAACGACTCTGATCATGGTCCAATTTATCGTAACATATTTTTCCATGCAAATTTTCCTTTCTTAATTCGTTAAACAATATCATAAGGACACTCGTTAGCATTTTCTGCAATTTTATTTAAATGAATAAAATAAACTCAAAGTATATCTCTTTACAAATTGGAAGCTACAACCTCAAACACAGCAACTAATATTGCCATTCTAAAAATAAATCACTTTATAGATTTCTACAAATTCTTGGAAGCAAAAGCGGGTTGAGGGTTTTGGAATTTAAAAACGGGTGTAGAAAGAGTATCAAACGCCTTCCACAAAATTGAAAACAACAAGGTGGGCTGAGTGGATTTAATGCAATTTAAAGGGGATTGTAGTGAAGGAAAATATAGGTGTTAACAATGAGGAAGCTAGGGTTTGGATTTGTACAAATTGCCCTTTCGGGGTCCCGGCGAAGATCTGCAAAGAGGTGGGGAATGGGGACAAGGGAGATATACTCCCCGTGGCTGGGATCGAGAATGGGGATGGGGAAGAAATACAGGGGATGAGGACGGGGAGCCGGAGGGTACTCCTCATTGACATCCCTAGGGGTATCTAACTATTTGGTACTTGGGTTGTTTTTCTTTCAAGCAAAACAGAATTATTCATGTGAAAATTTATTTGGGAACGTGATATCTTCAAGTTCGTGACAAGCTTTGAGAAAGTATCTTCCTAAGATGTCGTTTGGTTACTAGAATATTTTATTCTCGGGTAAACTACATTCTTGGGAATCACATTCTTAGAAACATTTCTTTCTCACCTTCACATATGGAAATAGAGTTTTCCCAAGTTTATAATTATAGTTTTATTCCCGGGAATCTTTTATGCCTGGGAATAAAATTTTAAAACTTGTGCCAAACATGGAAAACTTTTATTCTCATGGCAACATTCCCAGGAATCTATTATGTTTGGGAATAAATTTTTAAAACTTGTACCAAACATGAAAAACTTTTATTCTCATGAATATTTTTTTAAAACTTATGACAAACGCCACCTAAGATTAATTAGTTACAATTTTTTTTTTTTGGGTACTCACCCTAATTAGCCATTGAGACCGAGTGAGCCCTCGAAGTATCCCCACGGCTTAGATCCTTTGGACCCACTATAAGACTAATCTTCGAGTCGACCATACGGTTAGTAAACCCTGGCCAACTTGACATATTCAAAGAATATTGCAAGCAAAATAGGTTTGACTTTTATTGAAAGCAAAAACTTTAAAGGAGGGTAAATTTAGAAAATAAAGATAAAGTCAAAATTTAAAGAATATTAGTAGACATATTGGAGTGTCAATGACCCAACCATTGTATAATAACCAAATCTAGTTGTTGAAGAAAAAAAAAATTGAGTAGCTGTGGAAAATTAACTCTAGTAGGGTTTCAAGCAGTTCCATACTCGTGATCAGCTATAATAATTAAATAGGCTTCGATCGATAAATTTGACTTATTGCTAATTAATCAAGCAAGCTTGACTCTCAAATTAAATTCTTTTCACAATCACAGATTTGTTGAATGAAGACAGTCGAGGACAGAATGACAATACAAGCCATGATTTTAGCAATGAATTGATTTCACTGCAATAATTTGCCAAATAATTTACCAAATTATAGAGTATGCTTTAGAAAATAATAAATTGTAAGCATACAATCATTGAAAAACCAAGTTCAAATTGTATGGAATGCAAATTAATTTCTTATTCAACTGTGATTTATTTTATAAAAAAATTAAAGGGAAAAGAGCATACACCCCCTAAATTTTACCTTGTTTGTAAATAGACACCATCAACTATTATATCTTCATAGTTAATCCTCAAACTCCATGAATTAGTGAAATCGATCCTTTGGTTAATCCAAGGTTAAATAACTTACTTTGATCAAATTTAACCATCATTTTTTCTTAAATCTCAACCGTTAATTTTTTTATTTTTAAAATATTCCAAAAAAAAAAGGAAAAAAAAAGTAGAAACAAAACACACAGACGTTTCTTCTTCTTTTTCTTTTTAGGTCAGACTCCTCTTCTGCGTTCTAGGTTTATCATCTTTGTAACAATACCATTAATCATTCTTGCATCTTCCTTGAATTTAGAAATTTCTGAGATTATATATGTGCGAAACATTTTTCGAGGGAGTGAAGGAGCCACCCTCTCCCTTCTGATTTCTATTTCCAAACAGCTTGTCAATCATTATTTTATTTTTCAAAAAAGGGGTTTACTAGTTTCTGCCCAAAATGTTTGAAACAACTAACGGGGTAGTAGGAAAAAAATCTGAAAATGCTTGCCCAAACTTAATGTCAAAGTTTCTGGATACGTGTTCAAATTTTATCTTACAGAGATGTTTCATTAAGGAAAAGGATAGGGACCATTGTTTGTGGGGTTGTAGGAAAAATAGGTATCGTAGACTTTTGTTTCACTCGAAGGGCAAACATACATGTCGTAGATAACCATTACTTTCATAAATAAGGCTTTAAGTATCATGATCTCTTAGAAGCCACAAGCAAGTGTTCAGAAGTTGCGGTTATAGGAAGAGGAGCATGTGGCACCTTAACAAGAGAAGAAGAAGAAGAAAAGTGTGTTTTGTTTCTACATTTTTTTTCTTTTTTAAAAAAAATAAAAAATAAAAAAATTTAGCGATTGATATTTAAGAAAAATCGATAGTTAGATTCGATCATAGTTAGTTATTTAACCTTGGGTTAACTAACCAAAGGACCAATTTCACTGATTCACGGAATTTGAGGATTTATTATGAAGAATTAGTAGTTGATGGTGTCTATTTATAAACATGGTAAAGTTTAACGTGTGTGTGCGCTCTTTTCTCAAAAGTAAAATATACTAACGTGGTATGACTCGGTTAGTAGATAGTTGCATCTGTTAGGACATTGATTAGGCAGTTAAAAGAGGTAAGTTTTGCAAACGTAAAGCCACTTTTGTGGCTTAAAAGGTCAAAAAATATGGTTGCATGATTTAGTAGGATGGTGAAAGTCTTGGTAGTTGGAGGTTGAGAGGTAAAAAATTAAATGCAAAGCATGTAGAGGTTCTCTATAAATAGAGACCTCATTTGCACCTTTAAGGCATCCTAGAGTGCATCCAAGCCAAGAGAGAAGGAGAGAAAAAATATTGAGAGAGATATAGTTTCTTCTGTAAGGTTTCTCCTTGTGTGTATTCTCCTATATTCAAGAGAGAGAGTTATTGTTCTCTCCTTGTATTTAGAGAGAGGTGTTGTAATTTCTTCCACTTAGTGAAAATCCTTTACTATTGCCCCGTGGTTTTTCCCTTATTTGTTGAGGGTTTTCTACGTAAATATTGTGTGTTCAGTTCCTCTTTTCTTATCTCTTATTTTAGGTACGTGATATTATTCCGTCACTCTGGTACCCAACAAGTGGTATCAAAGCCATGGTTTGGCCTAATGGGGGAGCGGGAGTGGATCCAGGTGTATTGGATCATTGTATCGAAAGTCTTCCTGACCGTGGTGGAATCAGGCGACGTGTCCCATTGGTTGGTAACGGCGGTGCAAGTATAGTGATATGGAGACTCACACTAGAGGGGGAGATTGTTGGAATTCAAGTGTGAGTGGTTAAGTCCCACATTGGCTAGGAATGAGCAAAATGAAGGATATATAAGAGAGGTGACCCATATACCTAATACCTTAAGGTTTTGGGTGGAGATGTGGTATCTTAGTCTCTTAGTGGTCCTGGTCATTTACCCATTGTTGCTCCCTGTACTGGACTCCCCAACAAGTTTGTATGAGAGATTGTTGTATTTATTACGTTGAAAAGTGTTTAACTTATATTCTCAATATAACTTTCTTTTTATTGATTCTTCAACCAATGTTCTTAGGACACTCGTTAACAAGATCATATTTTTTAAAAAAATTGATAAATCTCTCATTACAAAAATTCAATGATATAGACTCTACAAGATCCCCTGATCTTAATGATCACATTACAAATCATAAAATAGGAGTTTATTAATTATTATTTTTACGAAAAATTAGGTTTGGAAAAGACATTATATCCTTTTGCAATGTCAAACAAAAAAATAAAACCCAAATCATAATGAGTATAGGCAGAAAACTTGATTAGCTTTGGCAACCCCTATTGATCCGGAGTCTATATATTAATTATCACAATATTGTTTTATGATTTGTGTGGCAAATTCAAAACTTTGTTATGGTTTCTTACGGCTAGCTCCTCCTCAAAGTGGAAGTTTATATGCAATAAATTTTTTTTAAAAAAAAAACTGTTTATATAGAGTAATGACATTTTTTATATTTTTTTCACATTTCTTTTTACACTTATTTCAGCTTCTTTATAACTTTTGACTATCTACTTATTATTATTTTAAAAACGAAGGAGCAAAATATGGAAAAAAGAAAAAGAAAAAGAAAAAAAAAAGAGTGATGATTTTATCTTTCTCTTTGCTAATCGCAAATTAAGGATTAGAACGATTATTGTGAGGTGAAGGTAAAATTTTAGGCTTAATAGGCTTTTAAAGGAATACTTACCCGTAATTTATTAACAACAAAGTTTAATAAGGTTTGAATGTTAATTAACTTAATTAAGCCCTTATCAATTATGTCATCATTAATTTTTTTGCCGTGTAACTAACAGTTCACAGCATGTTTTTAATTTATAGGCTCCTCTTTTAACTGTGATGCTGGCTTGGAAATTAGCATTATCTATCCTCGAGGGATAAAGATCTACGATCCTATTTTTGTGTATCACATCATGTCCCAATCAATAATATTCTGCCACATAAGTTAAAATTTATTTAACATTGAAAAAATAAAATATATGGCAAGATATCATTGATTGTGACATGATGTGGTACGGGGACGAACCCATAAATTTTGATTAGCAGGGGCAAAATCATATAATATAAATATTTTTATAAAAAATATATATAATGCATAAGCGATAAAATATTGGATATGTAATATACTTTGTAGTTTTTATCAACATTTCTCAAAGATCATTAATCTTATTTAAATTAGAAAATTAGTCATTAGAACGAACATCTCTAATACTCCCTCCGGTCCTTATTATAAGAGACAAATGACTACTTTTTTTTGGTCCAAAATATAAGAGATATGCATGTATTTTGACAAATATTAAATGCTCATTTCCAATTTTACCCTTATTTATAATAGGGTTTATATTTACGAGGCAGTGTAACTTTTAATACAAGTAGGTTTGTTCATTAATTATTGAAGGGTTAAATTTGTAAATTTATATGAATATTAATTACAAATAGCTTATTTCAATGCATTTTCTTGATCTGTGTGTTTTAGGGTTTTGCCTCTTATATATAGGACCAGAGGGAGTATAATCTTAACGTTGACTATCAAGCCCCGTAAGTTTCATAAAAGAAAATTTTGATGGATAAAGTGGAGCCAAACAAATCAATACTTGTCACACGTATAAGCAATTTGTGTTCACCTCCGTAAATCTATTATTAACAAAAAAAAAACTTTGTGGGGGCAGCTGCCCCCAATGTCTTTAACGTAGGTCCGTCCTTGGTGTGATACACCAAAATGAGACAGGAAATCCTCATTCCTCGTTGAGCATATCCAACATGGATAATACTCACAAAACACAACTTTTTTATATTATTTTATACACAAGATAGAATATAATATATATTGAAAAATATATTTAGCTTCTATTATTATTTAAAGAATATATGTGTGAAAAGGGTCTCATCCAACATAGAATGTGGTGTCACTTTTTATTTATTTTCCAAGTACACAATTATTTCGCTCAACCATGAGGTTCAAAGATCAACACGCGCACACCAAAAAGGCCATAGTTGGGAGCTGGTGGGCGTACTACTACGTGCACACTACACACTGTGGACCACAACCACCTCCGCAAACCAAAACCAAATAACTCCCAGTTCCCTCTGGATCTGCTTTTATAATAAATAAATAAATATTGAAAATTATACTATATTTATATTGGTAGCTACATCTTATTTGTTAAACTCAGGGTAAGGCCCATTTATAAATTCTTACGTGAAGTTTTATAGTTGAAATATTAGATTTTTTAAGCAAGTTTGATTAACAAATTGGTCTTTTCATCAAAAGCTTTATAGGTTATGGTCTATAGTTAGATGTTAAATTACACTAATAATCATCAAATATTTGATGTTTTGAGCCTGATAAAAATAAATTACTGAGCACCAATAACTCTAAAACATCTTTAAGTAGATGATAACATTAATTAGTTCCTTTTCTATTATAACTAGTACTACACTACTACTTTGGTGAATACCATTTTAACATTCTATAACTTGAAAGTGAAATTAGTACTGTGGGAGGTTCTGGGACCTCAATGTTATGTAGGTAGGGTGAGTGCATGTGGAGTCTTTGATCTCAGCTGCCAACAAATATTCTTCTGTGTGCACAAGATGGTTGAGTTTTCTTAATTATTTGCATGGTGGTTGTGTGAAGTAATGGAGTATTTAACACAGTGCATTCATGGTTTGGGGCCTAGACTCATGAGTGAACCGTTTGATGACTGATGAGTAAGTTCATGCTATTTCATTTTCATATTTTTGAACTCAACTGGTCCCCCCTTCTTCTTCCTCATAGAAACAAAGCCAATTTGGTAGAACTTGAATATATAAAAGCCAATTTCAAGAGCAGACATATGCAGTAGAGGAACAAGAAAATGAAAATTATTTGCAGACACGATGATTCTTTGCTTAGGAAATTTCTAGTTCCTAATGTGGACATTTAAATAATCAACATCAACGTGTGTAAAGACTTTATGAGTTAAAGTAAAAAGTTTGCGTGTTTTTTGGAAAATGTCTTGATACATAACAAATATATTGATTTGAAAGCTTATGGTAAGAAATTCTGAATCAAGAATTTTTCTTTCAGATAATCAGGGACCTTCAAAGAGGGACTAATGAAAATTCAGATTCTGTACTTAACTACAACAACAAATTCAACCTCAAACTGTATAAAGTTGCTGCTTTACATAACAACCAGAGGAGTATACTAACGTGGCCATGAAATCCAAACTGATTTGTCAATTGTCATGCACCCAGTTGTGAATCATGGTGACCCTTTGAGTTGAGCCATGGAAGAAACAAACTGATGCTATAAATCATTAAATTGCAATTTTAAACTTTTGGCTCCATTTGCAATGAAACAGAAACCTTAACCAAATCAAAGAAAAATGCATAAAACTAAACAAACAAACAAACAAACTCTAATTAATTCATTCATTAACTATGTTTCAGACTTCCAAAAACTCAAAATCCTCTTTAACATCTGTACAACAACTCTCTACCATTCTAGCTAACTAAGCACTATTAATTTCTAATATCATCACATACAAATACAAATAAATTCTGGCTCTGCTAGCATATTATATATAGCACATATATATAATATATGTATTCCCTGTATATATATGGCAGATAAATAAATTAATGAAAAGAACCATATCTGATTATACACATATCTGATCAAGCTAGCTAGCTATCTCTTGTTGTGTAAAGGGTTGGATCCTGTAGGCACCCTGCGCTTCTCAGACTCGAACTCTCTACCTCTGCTGCTGATTGGAGAATTAGCCCACGGATGAAAACCTTGTTGGGTTGAAGTGGAAGGGCCTGAGAACTTGGTCCTAATGGCATGAATTCTCGGTGTAAGGAAGAGAAGAGCAAGGAAGAGGAACAAGTTGAAGTGTTTCATGTTCATAGTTTCAAACAACAATGTCTCACTTGGACAAAAGGGTGGAAATGCAAAACAAATTTGGTGTAGGCCTAACCTTGTTATTATGTATATATTTATATTTATATGGGCATATGGTTAGGTTCAACATCTGCATACTAAATCTGGTGATATTTATGAAAAAATTATCATGTTTTCGTGGGATTTTTGGTAGTGGGTCATGGCCTCATTGCCGTCTGATTGTGATCAAATGGTCAATGATAGCTTGATATCAATATCACTATGTAGGGTCTAGCATGGGATCATGGGGCCTAGAATGACGGTTGTGGGGTGGCAATATTCAATGAGAGATAGTGACAAATAAAACTCTGATAAGAGACTTGTGGCAACTAGCAAGTGTGTATATATATATAAATATATATTTTTGGGCAAATCGTAGCAAGTGTATATATCGAATAAGGAAAAGCTAATCAAGATTGTGTAAAATAAATAAGTAAGAATGTATTTATTCTTGATTTCATTTAAAATATTTTAAAACTTTAATCTACTAATAATATAAAAGTGAACTTATCCTTACTTACTTTATTTGATCACTTTAAGGAATATACAACAAAGTGTGAGGCACAATTGTAAGCTGCAAGTTACTTCATATCTCATATTTCGCTTAAACAGTAGAATCAAAGTGTAATTATATAAAAACAAGATAAAAAAGTTATAATTAAACAATAAAAATTATATAAATATAAATATAAAGTTTTATATATGTGTGTGTCATCATACTACCAATATTCGTCCAAACATATGTGAAATCTTGGAAGTGGGGAGGAGGGAGTTGGTTTTGCAATGACTTTTAATTGGAGAACCAAAATGCGCCCACTTCATTCCACAAAGTCAACTCAAAACCCGCAAAGCATGGTAGGGGCGTTTTGGTCATGAAAAGTCAAACATGACCGACGCGCTCAATTCGGTCAATTCGCCTTGTAGAGAGTAGAAACAGTAAACAATGAGAGACACGTACTCGTTCGAGTTGCTTCGCGTTTAATTTATTTGAATTTTTTTATTAGATCAAATGTTTAGAATTAAAATGTAAACGAGTCTAATTAAATTAAAATTAAAATGTTTAGAATTAAAATTAAAATTTTGTTTTTTTGAAACAGAATTAAAATTAAAATGTAACCAAAAAAATAGAATTCTTGGGCATATCGTTCAGGTTCCGAGTGGTAACTCTTTTACCATAATTTTGTTCACAAATAAAATATATGAAAAATGTAAAGACTTTGTATGGGTTGCATCCCATCTAGGGAGAAGTTACAGTCTCATAGTATCCTTTGTCCTATTCATTGTGTGCGCTGTGATGGTGAGATGGAGACCTATACTCACATCTTCATAACTTGTAACTTTAGCAAGCAGTTGTGGATGGAGATGGGTCTTTGGCAGGTTATGGAAAGAAAAGTTCTAGAGGTGGACTCCTTTGAAGAGTTAATATGGTATTTTCTTGATTATTTAGATGAGAGCAATAGGCAATTGTGGTTCATGTGTTTGTGGAGCTTATGGAAAAGTAGGAACCTCAAACTGTGGGATAACAAACTTGAATCACATATGCAAGTTCTTATTCGAGCAACAACATTCTTCCACCAATGGCTTTGGGCAAAAGAAAATGTTGCTGCCTCTCATGACCATATCAGTAATGTATCTCAAGCAAAGGAGCGTTGGGTTCCTCCTCCTCATGGGTTAGTAAAATGCAATATTGATGCTTCATTTAGGCACATTGGGAGTACTGGAGTTGGCCTTATTTTAAGAGATGAGCATGGTTCTTTTTTAAAGGCTAGAACCTACAATTTCCAGCCTCAATTACAAGTCCATGAATGAGAAGTTTTGGGACTTTATTTTGCATTACAGTGGGTTCATGATCTGGGGTATGATGAAGCTATATTTGATATGGATGCCAAATATGTTGTGGATAGCTTCAATTCTACTTGTGAGGATTGCTCTGAATTTGGTGCCTTAATTTTGGATTGCAAGTCTTTTTTCTCAAACTCTTTGGTAGAGTTCACTAGGAGGGAGGCTAATGTAGTTGCTCACACCTTGGCTGGGGTGGCTACATGTATGGCTAGCCCTTATGATTTTATTGATGTTCCCAATTGTATCGAGGATTTGATTATTAATGAAATGGCATGAGTTTTTGTGTTAAAAAAAAAAAACTGACTTGATTATAGTCTAATTAGAAATCGGGTTAGAATCCTTATCTTAAAAAAAAAAAAAGAAAAAAGAAATCGGGTTAGAATCAAGTTAATTTGACATTTATATAAAATATATAAATTTAAATACCATGTATAATTAATTAATAAATTTTAAATATATTTAAACAAATTATTTATGAAATATTTGACAATATATTTAGAATAAATTATATTAATATAAAAATATTATTTTAACAAAAAAACTTAATTTATTTTTTACTTTGATTCACTATCATTTTAAAGTGTTTTGCACCATGAACTAGGGATGTAAATTTCACCTGCGTGTGGGGATCCCTACGAGAAATGTCCTATTCGAGGCCCCGCGGGCGGGGATGGGGAAGAAAACCCCCCGAATATAATTTGGGGATGAAGATGAGGATTATGTCCCCCACCCCGCGAGACCTATTTTACTAATTTCATGTACATATGTAAACTTGCATATGTTCTTGTGGTACTTGTTTAGTAGGGTTCCTAAATCGATCCAAAAATGCGTATAGAAAAGGGTATTGAACGCTTTCCACGACACTGAAAACAAGAAAGTGAAACTGAGGAGATTTAATGCAATCTGAAGGGGGACTACGTTGAAGGAAAGATAGGTGCTGATAGGGATGAAGCTATGGTTTGGGTTTGCATCAATTGCCCTTTCGGGGGTCCCCATGGGAATCCTCGAGGAGCCAGAGAACGAGGATGGGGAAAATACTCCCTGTGACTGGAATCGGGGACAGGGAGCAGGAGGGTACTCCTTGCCCTGCCTCATTGCCATTCCTACTGCTTACCTATCACAAATCTTCCTACATGCAATTTGTAACTTTTAAGGTTGGTATAATGCATACTAATTAAATCCAAATTTTAATATTTTAAACCATCTCCAATGGTGCAACACGTTGAAGTTACTTAACTTCACTTTTTATGGGTCTTATTACCATGTCATCTCACCACTATTCACTTTATATTTACCTCTTAAAAGTTCACTAAATAGATCTTGCAAGTCACTGCACATATTTATTCAAATTTATTTTTGTGTAAACTTAAAATATTAATTCATTTATGGTTGAGCTGCTGAATATTGTAATTCCCTTTTTATTTACTTATTGATGGTCCTTATATTAGAACCAAGTTGCTTATGAAAGCAATCATTCTTACATGTGACATTTATCCTTAACTTTAAAAATTTGTTAAGCAACTCTCATTCGAGATGCTGTTATATGATATCATGACCCTAAAACCAAGCTAAATTTTAAGAAGTCAACCTATCTAAATTAACTTCGGGGAGAGTTACCAGCTAGTATTATCTAATGAGTCTTCCTTTATTGATTCCTTAAACAAAGCTTCAAAGGCACTTATTAGCATTCTCCTTATCTAATTAATCAAATAAAAATAACATAATCAACATGTAGAAAGAAACTATACTAGTACTAAGGTCACACCTACACGCACTCCTATCTGGGACGTCAAGTAAATCCGAATTTGGTGGGCCTAAGCCAAGACGTGGAGTATCAAGATCGATCGATATTCAATTATTCATCAACATAGTTCCCCAACACAGTGCTGGCTTAGACTTGCTAAGCTATCACACAGTCCCGCTTATGGAAATTTCCTCCTACTCAATTATCGTAGATAATAATATATATTATTACGGGTCTTTAATGTGGTTAGTCATGTTTTAAATCATTGTGTCACGTATCACACGTAATTAGTATCATATATTTAGACCAAAAAAGAGCATGTTAATAAAAAGGAGGCACCGATAGTCAATGGCAAATCTTGATGGATGATTTTTTTTTTTTTTTTTGCACGGGTAGGGAATTGGGAAAGGCCGAAAAGGTTCATCCTTAACCCGTTAACCGTCTCAATGAAAACTCGTTTTTTAGCTTTTTAGGTTTTGATATGGTGTGAAGTACTTTTTATGTTTGGTGACATTGTCGTTGCCGGATATACATTCCTTTCCTGGTAAGGGTTTATTTCATTTGCCTTAGAGTTGAAGCCGTTAGGTGGGCGTTAATTCAAGTTTAAATGTTTAATACTATAATTTAAGACAAATCAATTGTCAAGAAGTCTAGAAGGTTAAATCAAGTGAAACAATTAGCAGCTTAATAAACAAAAGGAATTGATTTAATGAATGAAGATGAAAGTTCCTTGACGGAAAGTTAATTAGATTAAATCTAACACTTAAAACATCTCCAACTAGTGGAGTTGATTAACCTTTTTTTTTTTATGGTCCTATTATGTTATTTCATTATTTTTTACTTTATATTACTTGAAAGTTGAAAAAACTCTCTACTCTAATAGTATAATTTTAAAAAGTTTATTAAATAGATTTCACAAGTTTTCTACATCTTTATTTATATATTTTTTCCTCTTTTTTTATTATGTTATTATATAACAACAAATTAATTATAAAATCAATTGTCCCTTACATCATTTTGCTTCAATGGTGCAATCAAACAATATCTGATTCTTATTCTTAAAAACTAATTAAGCTACCCATATTGAAATTGCTCTAACAAACAAAACGGCAAGCTAGCCTTCTTTATTACGTTCATCGATTTCATCATAGCAACTCCAATATGAAGTGCGAAAGAAACCCAAGTCATATTTTCTGTTTATAAAGTTCAAAGAGAAATAATAAAAAGGTCAACAGAGGGCACTTTTTAAGCTTGTACGGTACAAGGCCATCACTTAATTCTCTCATTCCACCAACGAAGAATTAGAGAATGTGTTGGCACTGAAATTCCGTGGTCCGCCCACAAACGTAGATTAACAGTCAAGCATGTCTTCATGGGGGCATATGCATTTTTTTCACCGACTTTAGAGGGGTAGAGCCAATTGTACTTAATGGTATTATTAGATTTTGGAGAATGCTAACTAGTGTTCTTAGAATATTGGTTAAAAATTAAAAGAGGTAAGTTTATCTGAGAAAATGATATATTTATTACGTCAAAAAATGTTAAGCTTGAATTATCAATACAAACTTTCTTTTTATTGATTTATTAACCAATATTCTTGGAACACTCATTAGCAATACACTTAGTTTTATGGGTCTTGCTAACGAGTGCCCTAAAGACATTGGTTAAGGAACCCACAAAAAGAAAATTTGTATTGTAAAACTAAGTGTTACACTTTTCGAAATGCTAAATACACTATTTTTCATACAAATTTTCCATTTTTGGTTCCTCAAATAATGCCCTAAGGACACTTGTTAGCATTATCCTAATTTTGATAAAAACTAGCGGATAACGGATAAGCTAAAAACTAGCGGATAAGCTAGCTGATAGCAGATAACGAATAAGCTAGCAGATAACGGATAAGCTAGCGGATAGCAGATAAGCTAGCTGATAGCGGATAGTGGATTAGCTAGCGGATGGATTTGAAGTGTTTGGTAAAACTTGCGATTGGACTAGCTGATAAATATAAAATGACATAAAATGACATGTTTGCATTTTTTTATATAAATTATATGTATATATATTATTATTTTTAAATTAATTATCAATTCTAACACTTTAATTTATTTTAAATTATTTATTGTTTTAAAAAAATAATAAAAAAAAAATTTATTTTTAAATTTTAATATTAGTTTATTTTTAATTATTTTTAATAAAAAATGGAATAATAAAAAAATTATATACTGATATGATTTTTATATAAATTTTATTTTGTATAGATAAAAATATATTTTCTATTTTTTATCTTAAATATAAATCTAAATAGTGAAATTAGATCTTATTTATATACTATGTTAAATGATTAGTATTTTATTTTATTAGCCAATGGTAAGTAAGGAATTTAATTAAGATAATAGGGATAAAAATGGAAGAAAAAATGATAAGTTATACGCTATAAGCTCAAATGCTACGTCAAGTGGCGTCTGGAAAAAACGCTATACGCTAGTGAAAAAACGTTATATGCTAATTTTAAAAACGGTTACCAAACGGAGCTACTTTTTCATCCATTATACACTAACGAATTTGGGAAACTAAAGAGACTCTATGAGTTATCGATTAATTATTACTACAAGAGCCTAAGTAGCACGGAAAACTCAGGGAAAGAACATGAGTTTCCAACTGGAATGTTTCAACAGAGAGTTAATCCATAACGCATTCTTACCTGTTGTCTTTCCGAATTTTCTTTTCTTAAAATAACTGACTAATTTTTTATTTTTTATTTTTTTTGTAATTAAGGGCTATTCGTGAGCTGTGACTAGTACTATAATCTAGCAACTAATGAGTGGTTTCATGTGCATTCAAAGTATTAATTTCGTAGCTGTCACATTGAGACGATTTGAGTCTAAATTAATATCTTAATGGTAACATTCAAATGTATCGTTGACTAATAGGGTTTATAATTAAACATGTCTCCTCTTGGGCTTCACCGTCAAAATCAAGTAAAATTTGCAATTATACATGTATGGAACATGTGATTTTTTTTAATCAATCTCTCCGGTCAATTATTGAAAATTTATTATTTGTAACTATAAACCTATCATAATTTTAAATTAATAAGTACATATGTGAAAAATTTATTCTGATCACATGCAAACCTCATTGGGTATCACTAATTAACTTCTATGTATTAAATTAAAATGACATAAGTCATTTTTTCACAATATCTTTTCTCCCCATGCATACACCACATGGTGTTACTGACATCAAACAAATTTTTTTTGTAATATTTTATTTAATTTTTAAATAAATTTTCAAAACTAACTAATCCATTTAATAATTAAGAGTCAAGGATATGTAACAGAAGTAACAAAGTTTATTAATGTGAATGCTTTTCATTCCAAATTCATTTTCGCTACCTACTACGTACTACCCCTTCCCCATGCGAATGCGATTTTAGGGGGTCATTTAATTAGCAACCTAGGCTCTATTAAAGGAGTCATCTAAAGGTTTCGCTAAAGGGCATCTGCTACACGGCCTGCACCCATAAGGTGGGATTAGATTAAAAAAGAAACACTTCCATGGGTCGGGTACTCGGGTTTAGTGAGTGTTAGCACCAAACCCAATCAAAGGTGATTGAGTTGGACTGGGTTGGATTTGTCAGAAAAATTATGAAACCCGAACTAACTCAACCCGACCACTCACGAATTAGGTTGGGTACTCGGGTCTGGCATGAAACACGCCGATTTCCACATTTGGGCTGGGTCCTCTGGTCTGATAGGACAAAAACATGAAAAAGGCAGAAAATCACAAATAAACATGTTCTCCAATTGAAATCAAGTTAAAACATTATACTGAAGTCATCAAAGTTTACCAAACTACATTCTACAAACATTACAAGGGATTAGGAATTAGGGATTTGGGATTGGGGAAGAAGAGACAAGAGAAGTGATTACCATAAGGAAAAAACTCAATACCCATTGATTAGGGATTAAAGCATAGAAAGTTAACCTAGTTTAAGTTTAGTATAGTGTATGGGTTGTGTAGGGTTGAGTGTATTTGGAAATCTGAAACCCAACACACAATCCATACTCTATGGGTTCTATGTATTTTTATCCAACCCAACCCAATCAACCAACCCACCCGCAAAATCTAAATTGAGTCGGGTTGGTCGGGATTGTGGGTCTACCCAGGGCCATGGCCACCCCTAACTTATAGTTTGAACTTTGAATTATATTTATAAAATAATTGATCACTTATCACTAGAAAAATGGCTAATGTACTGATCGGTTCCCAACAGAGGTTGGCACAAGTAGTGGTGGACTTGTGTCCCTTAATCAAGGGACTGGGGTTCGAATCACAGGTCTTGCGTATGGAGCGAATTTTTACTGCGAGGGGGTTTCCCGAATTCAGGTGTCATTCACTCCTCCACAGGAGATTAGTCTCCGCTTCCGATGGGTGATACTCATGGTCAAGGACAAAAAAAAGTCATCTGATTGGCAATTAAAGGGAAAGAGATCATCTCTCCATTTTTCATCTTTCCATTTTCATTCATCTCCAAAGATTTAGGAAAATAAATGTGTATTGTGTATAATACATATGTACGTAGTCTCTCCATACATTTATTATTTCCAGAACCTCATAAATGGACATTTCCATTTCACATGAGAATTAATGGAATGGATCTCTAACCCCAGCTAAAGTTTATAATGTTGAAGTCTAATCATATTGCGGGAATAATAATAAGGACTGCCCCCATTGTACACAGTCCAAATCATAATGCAATATTGACATACATGAGCCTATGTCGGTAAAACAAGACATCTGTTTGTTAGTTTAGTTATATTTAACAACATCATAGACAGTTTTTACATTCATGAGTGACTCCCGTAATATTCAGTCTAATTTAAGATCTATAATTAGTAGATCCCATTAATGGTAAGCTTCTAGCTTAAACCATAGAGTGTGAAATTCAACGCTTTAGCAACTTCAAAGTAAGTGTATTGTTAACGAGTGTCCTTAAGATATTAGTTAAAGAATGAAGAAATAAAAAACTTTTATTAGAAAATGAAGTAAATACATTATTTTCAAATATATAGAATCTGATTGCTTTGTTTTTAACTTTCTATTTACGTTTGATGTTTTTATTAATAATTACAATAATACCATATCGTTTTTTATTTTGTTTTATGTTTTTATAGATTTCTTCAGGAAACAAACAACAAAAATTAGTTTTCTGTATTTTCTACACAAATTTTTTAAAACAAGAAACAAAATAAAAATAAATTGATATTTTTATAATTATTTCTCAAAAATATGAAATAAAAATAACAAACGAAAAATAAAGTAAACATGCTTACAATTTCTATATTTGATTCTTTAACTAATGTGATTTGTAACTAGTATATCTCGAAATCTTGTTTATATGGGCATCAAGTTTTGACATTGGATGAATCATGGATTGCCAAGTCTGTACGTAAATCTAGTACGCACTAATGTGCATATATATATATATATATATATATATATATATGATATTTTCTACAAATAAAGAGGACAAATTGATTAAGTAGCTCCTTCCAATCTAAAACACGTATGGATCCGGTTCAAGGGAGAAAGAGAAAATTATATATGACTTGTGTGCTATAAAGCACAAAAATTATATTGAATTTGTATTGTCGCTTTTGCTCCCTTCTTTCTTATTTTTTAATTAAAGGTTTTTTTAAAGGTTTTTTTTTAATTAAATGTTGGTAATTGATAATTTAGAAAAAAAATATAAAACAATTAAAGTGATTCTGGCATTGACACGTCCCAGTTATATACAACCAATCAAAGTTTTAAAATAACTAATTATAATGATCATAATAAAGGTTTTGTTATCTTTTTAAATAATTACTTTAATGACTAATTATTAATATTTGATTGATTGTGCCTGATAAGGGCTGTGGCTCTAAAAATTTATTCAAACTACTGATAATTGAAAAAAAAAATGTTTTAGATGTTTGAGTTTAAATACTCCAACAAACAATTTCCTATGAATTTATGTTAGTATAAGAGAATCATTAAGACACATTGGAAGGAAAGAAAGCAGTGGACTAAGATTGTTGGGTGGAAAATGCATATTGTTGGGGTAGCAAGGTTGGGTGTGGCATCAAGTCCATTAGACCTTAAAGGCATCTTTTACTTTGTGCGGTTGTTTGTCTCAGAAGTCACTCAAGTGCCCGTTGAACAAAGTTTCAACCCAGCACTTGTCTTTATGATGCCAAAAAGCCACTCGGAATATACGTGAAAGTTCATATTATAAGTTGCTGTCGTTGGTTAATTAGGCTAAAGGTTAAGAAATTAATTGCCATGAGTGCATATTAGAAGTTCATGTTGCTCTATTTTTGTTATGCAGGTTTTCGGCATTTGTAAAACTAATACTGGCTTGTCATAGCAGTTAGTATTATATTTACAGTTTGCCTCCTGATAATTAATTGATTACTTTTGTATATGGGTCAGAGTACTCATCGTTCTCTTGTCAATATACTTCTTTACTTACAAAAAAAAAAAAAAATTATAGCCTTGAAAGCAGTTTCACCAGCACCACATGTCACATTACCAATATAAGACAACATTCCTCTGAATGACTAATTTGATATACTCAGCATGAATTTTTAACGGTAAAAGCTGGTAAGGAAACTAGCCACGAATCGATGTTGGCCACTGTTACATTCAAAGTATGAAGGCTGGCTGGTGATGAAACTCGGTTGGTTGGTGTGAAATGGTTAAAGTTGGGAGATGGTGGACGACGGGATGCGTCTTTGCTTGCAAGAACTAATTGGTGCTTTGTTGGTTGTTGCCAAGATTGCACCAGGCATGGACGGGTTTGGTGAGCTACTAAGTGATGGCTCAAAACATGTTGTTTGTTTGTGTTTGAATAAATGTTTGATAAACTTGGATTTTGAAAAAGAAAAAGAAAGATTTTGTAAAATTGATTTGATTATAATTGAGTTTGAAATAAAGTAATTTATGTTTGGATGTTTTTTTTTTTTTTTGAAAACAAGTTAAATATAAAATTTAGTGTAAAATTTTCAACCTAACGCAAAAGCTATTTTTGTAACTTCTCGTCAAAATCAATTCGAAATGCAAAATCAATTTTGGTCGAAAGTAATCAAATACTTCATTTTTACTAAAACGATTTTTCTAACCTATGCAACCTTGCATATGTTAAGAAGTCAAAAAATATAAATGTTGTATGAGAAAGAGTAACTTCTAAACTTTCCAGGAATTGTATACACAACTTTCAATACAATATATTTTTTAATTTCTTAACATTTGCGAGGTTGCATAGGATAGAAAAATCGTTACTAAAATCATGTTTGACAGAAGACAAAATCAATTCTGCAACTTTCCACCATGGAACCAAACTCATATTAGTCCAGCATCCAAGGATTGGTAGTGTTCCCTAGAGATGATAAAATGGGTTGGACCCAACGGACCAACCCGTTTAGCATGCCATTTTTGGAGGGTTGGGTTGAGGTCTCCAACCCACCAGCCCATCTTGACCCGCACCACCTAACACACCAAGAAAAGTGTTGTGGGCGGGGCGGGTTGGCCTGCCAATCCGTTTTTGGAAAAAATATTTTTTTATGCTACAATTATTTTTAATTTGCCCAACCATAATGTTATTAGTGATTAGTTGGTCCATCTCGTTCCGTAATTATTTGTATATATATTTATATATTTTTAGTATACAATTAACAATATATATTTGTATGTACTCTATCTCGTTTAGTAATATATTTATATATTACTAGTCTACTATCAAAAAATAATTATTTGTATTTTTTGACTTTTTAGATTATATTGATATATTAGTAATTTTCAATTTTCATTTTTTTACTTATTTTAAAAGTTTATTATTTTTTTGGTGGGCCAACCTTCCAACTCGCCAATAAATAGTGTGGGCTGGGAAATTCAACCTACTTTACCAAAATAGACAAATCGTCCTGCCCCGTTTTCAATGGGTCAATAATGGGTCGGGCGGTTTGGCCCGCTTTGCCGTATCTGGTGTTCCTAAATCCATGGACCTTGCTTTATATAATTTTTTTTTTGTGAACGGGCCAAAACGTCCAAGCAAGCATAAAGGAAAAAACTACAAAGAGAACATCAATTTCTGCTGTTCACACCTTCCAAGCGGGTGGCTTGCCTGGACCATGGGGCAATGGATCTAAGGCCCATTCTTCTCTCAACTTCTGACACGATATGAGGATAAGCTCATCTCATGTCCCAATCCAATGTAATATCCCGCATATCTTTAAAAACCAAAATGAAATTTTACTCTTAAATTAATAACGAATATAATATGCTAAATATAACCACCAAACTATATCAAATATTATTTTATACTAATATAAAAAAAAATCATTAAAATTTATATTATAAAAAAATGATTAAAAATTAATATCCAAATTTCGTCTATATTATTTTAGCTTTAACAATAAAGTTCTACTTTTTTCTCCATCATGTATTTTGTATAATTATGTAATTTCACTTATTTTTTAAATAATCACTCCTGTATTCGATCCTATCAGTGAAGCCAATCTTCATTAGCTCTCTTTTAAAAACATATTTCTATTTTTTATATTTTTTTTTGATTCTTTATGCCTCAATTCCAGTATTTGTATATATACTCCCTTCGGTGTCTAGTAAAAATTAAATAAAACATACATATTAAGATGGTTAGTTAATATCATTTAATATTTTTAGTCTTATTTAAAAATTAAATTTGTTACCTAAATTATCCTTCATCTTATTTATGAAGCTTGTATTGTTGGGAATATAATGAATCATTGGAAAACAAAATTTGTATTAAATAAAGGATATTTTGGGAATAACGTCATTAAATTAGATAGAAATAGTTAAATTTGTTTATATATTGGACCAAAAAGTTTGAGATTTTTATTTTTTTTTGCTTATAATAGAGACTAGAGGAAGTAGTATAAGAGCATCTGCATCAGTGCTCTTTTGAGATTCTTAAAAATTTAGGAACCGATGCTTAAGGGAAAAACACCGATGGAGCCGTTTCTTGTTAAGCACCCCATTTTTGTGGGGTGCTTCCACAAGCACCGATATTTGTGGAGTGCTTCATGGAAATATGAGGGAGTGAGACCATAAGTAGGGCCCATTTAAGGATGAAATGTAAGGATGTGAAATCACGGGTGGGGCCTATTTACCATTTAAGAATTTGTTAGAAGTTGCTGGATTAGAGAGATAAGATACTTAAGTTGTAAAAAATAAAAATTAGTAATATATAATAGTGGGGCTCATTTAAGAACTCCAAAATGTAAAAAAATGGGGTGTTGGGATAAAGATGCTCTAATAGAAGAATCACAATATACTATGGAAGGGTAAACGCGAGTTTTCTTTTCTTTGAAAAACAAAGGATGGGTTTCGGGCCTTCAGCTCAAACATTATACCTTGCTGGTCCAAACTTATTTGTACGTATTAAATGGCAATGACTACATGTCAACGATCCTATCCTAGCGTGCTAAATGACGATTAACCACTCCAATCTCCAAATTTATTATTTAGTTAAGTTTGAAGAGTATAAGAGTAAATTATATACTGTTTGAGCCATGAGGCCTGTCCTGACCCTGATGAGCCCCCGAGACCCAACTCACCTAAACTTTTTCTTACAAAAAAAAAAAGAGAGTAAATTATATTTTAATCATTGAGAAATATAAAAATTGCAAACTACAAATAAATTATAATCCTAAAGGAAGGTGTTGCAAGAATAATTGAATTCTTAAATATCAAGGAATGCCTCTTTTATTTTAGGCTATGTTTGAGAGTTTTGAAGGAGATGAAGTGGAGTAATTAGTAATTGAGTGATTAATAATGGAGTGGAGTGGAGATGTATATTAGGCTATTGTTTGGAAGTTTAATGAGAGAACCTCAAACCCCCCCAATTTAGACGGTATAAAAATTGGATGTTTGGGTGGGATGGAATGGTCTGGGTTACCACCATAAACCATTTCACTCCATTACTTAATAAACTCCCAAACAGTGGTTTAATGCTTCTCCATCCCATTACTAACCACTCCACTCCATCCTCCAAAATATAGCCTCAGGTTTCAAAGAAGGGTCTTGGTATTAATGAATCAATAAAAGAAAAAGAAAATCTTCAAAATATGGTTTTTGTGCCCTTTTGAATTGTTCACAACATCTCAAAAGATCATAAATGTGTTGGGCTGGAGCCTGGAGATGAAAGGGTCCAACGCTGGCCTATTCCAATTGAAGAGTGAAATCAGGCCGAAGTGATCAATACTAGCCCAAGAAAAAGTAATTAACCCAATATATATATTTTTTTATATCTATTTGATGAATTGCTATAAGAAAAAAAACATAAAGAATTGGTTGACTGGTTGCTAGAGGCGGCGGCGCCAACCCATATTAAAACGCAATGCCCAAAACACCGCTGGAAGGGAATTACCGCTAACACACTCTCCCTTTGTTTCTCTTCTGTCATTTTCACATTAAGCTAAGCTAACTCAAAATTAATTAGCAACACACTAACTACAAGACAAAATGTTCAATTATTTCTCTTCCAACATCATAACTTTTCTATAAGTTTCTAATTCTGATCCTGTCACCCATTTGCGTATTCAACATAGTTTATTTGAACTCCGACTTTTTCATTAGCATACTATGACCTTTATGTTCCTCTGAATACGTTTCTCCTTTCCCAAATGGAACCCAGAATCAGATTATCACTTTTCTTCTTCTTGTTATCTTTCACTATCAGTGCAGAATCAAAGTGTAGCAAGACTTGTGATTTAGCTTTAGCTTCCTACTATCTCTGGGACGGTTCTAACCTCACATATGTTTCAAACATCATGAAATCTTCTGTTCTCTCAAAACCTGAAGATATCGTCATCTACAACAACATAACCAACAAAGACTCGGTCCAGTCCTTTACCAGAGTCAACGTTCCATTCCCTTGTGATTGCATCAATGATGAGTTCCTTGCCCACACATTCCAATACTCACTAGCTCCAGGAGACACCTATTTGACCGTTGCCAATCAGAACTATTCAAACTTGACAACTGGGGAGTGGTTGCAAAACTTCAACAGTTATTCACCAACTGGGATTCCTGATAGTGGAACACTTAATGTTACCATTAACTGTTCCTGTGGGAACAGTGATGTTTCCAAGGAATATGGATTGTTCATCACATACCCTCTTAGACCTGAGGATACTTTGCAGTCAATTGCCAACCAAACGAAGCTGGAACCAGAGTTGCTGCAGAAGTATAACCCGGGTGTAGATTTCAACCGAGGGAGTGGTATAGTTTATATTCCAGGGAAAGGTACATACTTTCTTATTTTTCTGCCATGCTTTGGTTTTCTGATAGAAGTTCATGAGGTTTTGTACATATTATCAGATTGTTCTTTCCTTTTGAATTAAAGGGTGTTCGGTTTTCATTATTTTATCTTATATTTTGTGAATTTATAGATAGAATTAGAACTGAAATGTAGACTAGTCCCCCATATTTGTCCAAACAATCTTGGCTTTTTGCATTGCTTAGTTTCCCAAGGCTCTCCTGAGAATTTACTTTCGAAGAAAATTTCACAAAAACCACTACTCCCTGGATATTTTTTTTCCTCCTCAGACAGGACATAATCCTCTTTAGTCACCATGATACCTTGATTAGTCACAAGACATTTTATAGGATTTGAATGCGCGGCATCTTCATCAATCTAAAGAAATAGTTTTAATTGCAATCTGAAATTCTATCATTATTTAGGGAAACAAGTTGGATAGGCATATATCCTACCAAGGTTTTTCTTAGCTAGGACAGACAGTCCATTGTTTATCTACCTTGGAAGGTTGCTATGTTGCTATTTTCTTTTTACCTTATGTTTCCAGTGATATGCTCAAATAAAATAATAATCATGTCACTTACAAATTAACTATGCTTCTGGCATTACTGGTGGTGATTTTATTTTCAGCTCATGTAGCACATATATGAAGAAATATTAATGATTTCTGATAATCTGATAAGTGTTATCTTCAAAATTACATGGTAAGAAATGCATTCAAGAGTATGCTTAATTTATGAGCCTCATGCTTATAGGTGTATCTTTCAACTTGTTTCTTGGGAACTGCAAACTTTGAAACACATGCCTCAAATTTTCATTTTCTTTCACTTTCCAGATCAAAATGGGAACTATGTGCCCTTTCACCTAAGGTGAACTATTTTTTTACCTTACTATCCATGTTATTTGTACATGAAGTTGAATAATTTTACATTGTCTAATAACGCTAATGTTATTGAGTGTGTTTTTGTTGTCCTTTTCAGCACTGGAGGTTTGACCTCCCCCCTTTGCCGAAAATTATTTCATTGATGATTGTTTTCACTTGAGTTTGATATCCTAGCTAGCCAGACCCCAGGTAAGGATATCCTATAAGTACAATGTGAACTTAATTTTCAGCTCATATGTTGTCTCTACATAAGCAGGTCTAGCGGGAGGGGCTATTGCTGGAATATCTGCTGGAGTAGTAGCAGGAGTTCTGCTATTGGCAATTTTTGTCTATGTTAAATATTACCGAAAGAAGAAGGTATGGAAGAAAAAATTGCTCTTAGAAGAATCCAGCATAAACTCTGCCCGAGTTAGGAATGGTAAATAGATTTCTACTTATAGTTGATGTTCCTCCCTTAAATAGTTAAGTGTTTAGAAGCCTTGCCTCATTTGACTATTCACCAATAACTTAAGCTAGCATATAGAGTCAGACTCGAATAATCTTATAACTCAATCAGTTGATAATATGAAAGGAAAATGCCTGCAGTTTGATTCTGTCATTTACTATTTTCCTTAAAGATATTTTCCATTCCAATTTCTTGCTGGCATCAGTACATAGTGTATGTTGCTGCCTTAAACCTTGTTTTCTGTTGTGATTGCACACTGTCTTCCTCTGTTACATATCATGAAAGAGAATAACAGTACACATAGAAAATGAAAATATAGTTGATGAATGAGTTTAATTACTCTTATTTATCGTCCTACTTTCAGATGAAGCCTCAGGTATTGCTGAATACAATACTTCAGATTCTGTTGATCCTCCTGCTGCTGGAGGTGGTACTACTACCGTCATGCAGATTAGGGTGGACAGATCAGCAGAGTTTTCATATGAAGAACTGGCCAATGCCACAGATAACTTCAGTATGGCTAATAAAATTGGTCAAGGTGGTTTTGGGGAAGTCTTTTATGCAGAGCTGAATGGCGAGGTTTGTAATATCTATGTTGCTAGTTTTAATTACATGTATTTGTAGGAAAAGTTGCACATATTTTTAGTTAATCCATTCACTTGCACTTATTTTGTGCTTACAAAACATATGCAATTATTGCAGTAGATTTGTTATATCTGTGCTTTTCTAACCACAAACAACAGATGAATACAGTTTCTCCATTTAATAGATACTTAAAGTAGCATCAATATTATATATGATAATGCTGTTAGGATGAATTTTCAATTGTTCTTATTTCTAGTTTTCCTATGTTTCCCATTTTTATATTTATCTCTCTTATGAACAAGTCCTATATGAATTATGATAACACAGAAAGCTGCAATAAAAAAGATGGACATGGAAGCATCAAAAGAATTTCTAGCTGAACTGAAAGTGTTGACGCGTGTTCATCACTTGAACCTGGTAACCTTTGAAACTTAATGCATTTTATGTTTTTCCTTTTATGTTCCTATAAAATGAAGAGGATTGCTGCTCTATAACCTTAATTGAACAGAACATATATTTTTTTTCCTTGTAATTTTTGTGTGTTTTTTCCTTCTACTTAATAAGATACATTTATTCTGACAAGAAAATGATTGCTTTGATAAAGGGGTTTAACATTATCCTGGGAATTGGCATGGACAGAACAAAAGCCTAATATACCTAAATAGAAAATATCTGGAAAATAAACAAAAGAAATAAAAGTGCCCTCATATTTGGGTGAAATGGCTAATTTATCAATATGATTTGGTATTTTGGTATGTAAAAAAAATGGCTAAGTTTGTCTGGAAAGATGTGACTCAAACTAGTCTTATAAGGAGGTTTTCCTTTGTTTATGTTCGTTCAGAAAGCAACAGGAATGTTGAAGTTACCTGCTTCTATATTTTGTAGAAGAAATTTGGCATTCACTACTTCTGCCAGTGTTTTGTTGTGTGTCTACACATAAAGAATTTGAACTATAGTTCCCATATTTCGTAGATTGTTTTCAATCTTTGCTTGCATATCTTCTTTTTTTCGTATGTCTTATAATTATCTACGAATTAATAAACCATGTAGGTACGCTTGATTGGATATTGCGTTAAGGATTCCCTCTTCCTCGTCTATGAATACATTGACAATGGAAACTTAAGCCAACATCTACGTAGTTCAGGTGATAAAAGCACATGGCAAATATCTATGTTCAGTGCTGATTCATTAATGCGATTGTAATGACTTTGTTAATGATCAAATCAATATCAAACTGTTTACAGATGGAGAACCTTTGCCATGGTCTACCCGGGTTCAAATTTCTTTGGATTCAGCCAGAGGCCTTGAATACATTCACGAGCATACAGTGCCCGTATATGTCCATCGTGACATAAAGTCAGAAAATATTTTATTAGACAAAAAATTCCGTGGAAAGGTAAAATATATGCCAATAACTTTTGAGTGCTTGTTAGTGATTACTATCTTTCTTCTTGGGGTAATACTAGGGATCCTATATTATTTTGTTTGTAGGTTGCAGATTTTGGATTAACCAAGTTGATTGATGTTGGAAGTTCATCAGTTCCCACTGTTCATATGGCAGGCACATTTGGTTACATGCCACCAGAGTATGATGACTTATGTTTCTCTCTCTTAAGTGATAGCTAACTTATGAATGTGGAGAGAGAGTATTTCTTGGTGCACAGCTCCTAGTTTTCCTTTAAAGAAATTTGAGGCAGAAGTTTTCAGTGTTAACTTGACAAATCTACGTTTATCTTTGTAGACATAAAAGGGAAAATGAATTCACTTTTCAAGAGCATGAATTTAATGACACCATCCTCTTACTATCTGCAGATATGCATATGGCAGTGTTTCTCCCAAAACAGATGTCTATGCTTTTGGAGTTGTTCTTTATGAACTAATTTCAGCTAAAGAAGTGGTGATCAAGGGGGGTGCTGAATTAAAGGGCCTTGTAGCTTTGGTGATTCTTAATGCCCCATTGTTTACTTTTTTTCAAATGGCAGCCTAGTGGTATTACATAAATAATTAATTTTGTGGTAATATGTATGGCAGTTTGATGAAGTTTTCAATCAGCCAGATCCTATAGAAGGTGTCAAAAAACTGGTGGATCCTAGGCTTGGAGATAACTACTCGATTGAGTCAGTTCTCAAGGTATCAACTACCATAACAGCAATGATATTTGAACATACGAGATTTTGACAACATTAGCCAAACTTTGTACATAATTAATCACAAATCCAACAACATTAACCATCCAGTTATCCATACACTCAGATACTGTTGGAGTCCCACATTGGATAAGTGATATGGCCTGATGAGTGTTTATAAGTAAGTGGCAACCCTCACCTTACAAGCTAGCTTTTGGGGTCGAGTTAGGCCCAAACTCAAATTCTAAGATGGTATCAAAGCCTATCCTAGATCCGTTGGGCCACCCGCAGATGTCCAGTCCTGCAAACTTCACGCTCCAGATGTCCAGTCCTGGGCGTGAGGGGGGTGTGTTGGAGTCCCACATTGGATAGAGATATGACCTGATGAGTGTTTATAAGTAAGTGGCAACCCTCACCTTACAAGCTAGCTTTTGGGGTTGAGTTAGGCCCAAACTCAAATTCTAACAATGATTTATACACTCATTAACCATGTTGTCTGGTGTCTCGGTGTACAAGTAAAATTTCTGCTATTATAAAGCATGTAAAATTTTTGTGCTTCTCAATTTAACATTACTCAAAATTTGGCCGCTTTTTCACTTGCAGATGGCACAACTTGGCAAAGCGTGTACAGAGGGAGATCCACAAAAACGTCCAAATATGAGATCAGTTGTGGTTGCTCTTGTGACACTTACTTCTACTACTGAGAACTGGGATATTGCTTCATTTTATGAAAATCCAGCTCTTATAAATCTAATGTCTGGAAGATAGAAGAAGTAAAAATGAAGGATACAAAAGTTAACATTTTCTTTTTTTATTTTTGTAAAAACACTAATGCGTTTCCCACATTTATCTACACTGATTCACTGAATACCATGGTCTGTATTCTCATATGAAAGCTGAGTCAAAACTTGAAAGTGAAGATGTAAGAATATGCAACAAACATCAAGGAAGAATTCAAAATTATAATATTGTTAATATGATTAGAAAAGAGTTTTGTTAACTTGTGCTTGTCATATGCTAACTGCTAAGGAATAAAAGTAGTATTTATTAGTCATTATAATTTTGTAAAAAAAAGTATTGGATACTTTTTGAAATTTCAGGATATTAAATATTTGCTGTTTTCGTTTACTAGTAAAATCGTAAAAAAAGGATGCTGTGCTAATATATGATTCCAATCATAAAACACAGTGCAATCTCACATTAAAGTTTTAAGAGGTGATAAATACATGGGACTTGCTAACTAGTGTTCTAAGAACATTGGTTAACAAAACTATAAAAGGAAGTTTCTATTGAAAACCTAAGTTTAACATTTTTCAAAATGATAAATACGTCAATTTCTCATAAAAACATTTCTCTTTTTATTCCTTAATCAATATACTAAGGGTGCTGGTTAGCATTCTCTTAAATATATTAAGAGTATTCGTACTCGAATAGACTTTATTCTCACGAATCCTTCATATATGATTATATTCCCAGTTTGCAAATAAAATATTTTTCCAATTAATTTTCATAATAAAAATTGGTGAAGATTATTAATTTTTAAAAAAAAAAATTAATTTAGTTGCCTCTACACCATTCAAATACGTTGATCGATTTATAGTTGTCAATATGCAATGATTCGTTAGGTTGGCCTACCCCCTGCATTTTTAGACAAGTTGGGTTCATAATTTTATAACTCATTTCAGATTACAAAAATGTATAACTTATTTTAAGATCAATCAACCCATTACCCATACTTTCCAGTTTCCAGTCAAATAACATAATTATTCTCTGTTCTATAATTTGGGTGATCACAAGTCTGGATTAATATATGGATCCAATTTGACCCAATTATAAAACTTTGGATTGGATCAAATTATCAGATTAGTTGAAATCTCCACCAGCAAACACCTTGTCCAGTAGTTCTCCCTCTTCATCTCCTTCGGGCATAACCAAAAGAGTTGGTGTTTGTTTTGTTTGGAAAAGTCAAACCATGTCTTGGGCAAAAGCTTGCCTCTTATGGCTTTGGCTTAAGAGAAATCTAACATAAACACAGCGCCTATATTACCATAGTTCTGAGTTGCAAATGAAACCAAATAGGCCTCAACATTGGTTACATGCTGTAAATGATTTCTTAAGTTTCTATCCAGTTAATTATTAAAATGTCTTTGTCTCAACGTCATAAAGGAATAAATTATGAATATAATTAGTATGTACTGATAATATAAACATTCTTTACACTGTCAATCTATAAGAGATCGACACATCTTAAAATCGTCAATATCACGTACATTATACAAACTTATCTTTTTTAATTCTTTAGGGCTTGTTTGTGAGTTTGGGAGGGGAAGAGAGTGGAAGACTTTGGGAAAAAGAAGGGAACTGGATGAGGGAATGGAAGATAACCCTCCAAAATTCTTCTCTAGTTTATTTTTTTAGTTCCCCTAAATGGAAGGATTTTGATTCTTTTGTTAAAAAATAAAACTCGTGCAAGGTGGAGCCCTTCCCTTCCCCCATTCATTTCCGCCTTCTTCCTCTCAAAGTCTTCCCCTCCCTTCCCCTCCAAAACTCGCAAACAACCCCTTAGCCAATGTCTTTACATTTTTTTTAGTGAAGTCAACGAAATATATATGGAAGTTGAGCAATATCTATCACAGGCGTGCCTCAATTAAAAATGGAAAATTGTTTGTTGGAAGGCTGAAAGGACGTACGCACTACGCAATCCAAAGTGTTGCACAATGCCCGACATGGTTGGCATTTCGGGTGCAGAAAAGAGGAGTAAACATTCGCAATCAACAAGATTCCCTAGTCGTTTTGCATCCCTGCATCTGCATACAACATACCATAAAAACTAGGCTCACGCTAACCGTGCCTCAAACATTCAATGAAAAACTATTACATTTTTAAATATTAAATACGTTAATTTCTCATAAAATAATTTTTTTTATTACCCTCGTCTAAGGTGGTGTTTGGTATCTGTAATGTTTTATTCCCAGACAAACTATATTCATGTGAATGTGATTCTTAGGAACAAAGTTTTCCCACCTTCACATATGAGAATAGAGTTTTCCCAAGTTTATAACTATCATTCACTAATTTTATTTCCGGGAATCTTTTACGCCTGGGAATAACTTTTTAAAACTTACACTCCCTCCGGACTCAATTATAAACAAAAAAATACCTATACTTTTTGGACTCAAATATAAGCAAAATCCAATCAACTCAACCCTATTTAATGTAAGTATTGCAAAAATCAAGAAAATTAACCAATCAAACCAATCCTTCATTTACTTTTCCAGCAGCATTGCATATTCCCTAGACAATTAACTATCTTTTTTACACAAATCAAGATAATTAAACTAACTTAACCAACTTTCTTAATAAGTGTGAATTTAGTTTTTTTTTTTTTTTGCTTATAATTAGGTCTAGAGGGAGTACCAAATATGAGAAATTTTTATTCTCGGGTCTACATTACCGGAAATATTTTTATAAAATTTGTACTAAACGTTAACATGCACTCGTTAGCATTTTTCTAAAAATTATTCAAATACATTATACACCAAACCTTGGCCCAATAATAGACACGCACGTCAACCCCAATAATTCTACCAACCGTTAGGGCAATCTCATTCATACTCAACATCACAACCAATATTTCTCTTGTATTAATGTATGATACATCCTTGTATTAAAAAATAAATAAATGAAACGTACATCCATCTTACTTTCAGATATATTAGAGACTTAAATAAGCAAATGTTATTCCTCATCATCCCCTCTCCGGTCCAGTGGTTAATTTGTTAAATACATTTTTTTTGAGGCAAATTTGTTGATTACATTAACACATTATTTAAAGCATTTTACATGTGTTTTCCTAATCCTGCGATTATAATCAAACTCAATATGGTGTTTATCATTTGTATTAAAAAAGTATTTATCGATTATTTTTGTTATAAAATTACTAAAAAATATAAATAATATAAATTAAATTAAACTAATTTTAAAATCATATTTAAATTAACAATAAAGTTAAACTGAAATGCGCAAATAGTGTTAACCCATAGTCTTATTTTAAGTCAAAAAGTGGACGAAATGTAATAGCACTAGAGCACAGGCATGCCTCAAAATTAAATAAGGAAAATTGTTTGTAAGAATCATGGAGGACACAATACGAAGTGGTTGCACGATGCCCTGCAGTGCACGGTTGGCATTTCGGATGCAAAGGGTGAGACAAGACTTCTGTCAATTTAAAAAAAAAAAAAAACAATTCTAAATCCTTCTACTCAATCCTCCTAATAATCTCTCTAAGTAAAAGAATATTAAATACTTTTATATTTAAAAGATATTGATGCATTATTTTTCATTTAATATCTTTATTTGATACTCCCTCCGGTCCATATTATAAGCAAAAAATTAATAGAACACACATATTATGGTGGTTAATTAATCTCATTGAATCTTGTAAAAAATTAGGTTTGTTGCCTAAATTATCCTTCATCTAAAACTTCAATCTTCATTAAATGAGTCATTGGAATTTGTATTAAATAAAGGATATTTTAGGAATAATATCTTTAAATGAGTCATTGGAAAACAAAATTTGTTTATATATTAAATAAAAACCTTGGGACTTTTTTGCTTATATATTGGACCGGAGGGAGTAGTAGAAGAGAAAGTGTGACATTATCAGTTTCAAGAGAGAAAAAAAAATGATTATGATCAAAACTTGTCAACTTGAGATGTCTAGATAAAGAGAATCCTATAAAATCCAGTTTTCTGATTTGGGTTTCTTTTACTGATTTTTTATATTCCTAACTGCTGCCATTTTGATTTGCAATCCCTGACACAATGAAACCCAAACTTATGTTCTTTCTGTTTTTGGAGTATGTTTGTCTAAATGTGGAATCCAAGTGTATCAAGGGTTGTGATTTAGCTTTAGCTTCATACTACGTCTGGCCTTGGATAAAGGGTTTGCAAAATATAACTGACTTAATGCAATCAAATATTTTGATCAATTCTGATGTTATTATCAGCTACAATAAAGACAAAGTACTCAATAGACAGGTGCTGATGGCCTTAAGCAGAATCAATGTGCCATTCCCCTGTGATTGCATTGATGGTGAATTTCTGGGGCATGTTTTTGAGTACTCAGCTGATGCAGGAGACACCTATGATTTGATTGCCATTTTGAGATATTCCAATCTGACCACAGTTGAGCTTTTGAAGAGGTTCAATAGCTATGACCCCAATCATATACCCCTTAATGCCAAGGTTAATGTCCCAGTCAATTGTTACTGTGGGAACAGCCAGGTTTCAAAAGATTATGGAATGTTCATTACCTATCCTCTCAGGCCTGGGAATAATCTTCAGGAGGTTACCAAGGAAACTAATGTTGATGCAAAGTTGTTGCTGAGTTACAATCCAGGTGTCAATTTCAGCCAAGAAAGTGGGATTGTTTTCATTCCAGGAAGAGGTATGCCTTGGTTTAACCATCACATTTTGGTGTCTGACACTTCAAAGTATTTTTTGTATATATATCAGCTAAAGGGTTTTGAAATATATTGAAGGTTGAATTACTCATTTATTTTTCTTCTTAGTTATTTAGCTTAAATTTTTACTTATTTGCCTAACTTACTATTTTTCTTTGACTTTCCAGATCAAAATGGAGTCTATGTTTCCTTGTACCCTAGGTAGATAACTTTAATTGCCTCACCTCTCTGATGCACACAGCATTAAATTCTTCATGTTTGCTTCTACCTTTTTAACTTTATTTTTCTTTCCTTCTTACAGAACAGGAGGTTTGTCCTTTGAACTTTTCAGAGAATTGGCTATAATGTGATGAGTATTTTCAGCTTGATGTTTACATAAATTATAAAGGTAAGTTTGGTATGGGTGTAAAAATGGGATGAAAAATTCATGGATGAATTTTCAATACAATTTTACAAATAAAACTAATATACATGAAATTTTCACCTCCATTTTTAACTACATACCAAACATAGGGTAAGAGTTGGAAGGAAGCACTGTCTGAGCTTAATTAAATTTGCTAATATATAAACAGGTCTAGCTAGGGGTGTTGCTGTTGGAATATCTGTAGCAGGAACATGTGGGCTTCTTTTATTAGTAATTTATGTATATGTTAGATACTTCCAGAAGAAGGAAGGAGAGAAAGGTAAATTGTCTACAGAAGATTCAATGGGGCTTTCAACTCAAGATGGTATAGGTATATTTTCGTTTCTCTTATTCCTTCTAAGTTATAACCCTCTTTAGCCCCTAGATATGCATGAATGTTAGTGTTCTGAATATTCATGTGTTTAAAATAGTCTTAGAATGTATTATGAAACAAATGATGAAGTTCAATTGACATTCCTAGATTTTTAAATGCAATAGCTTATTGAACATGATAACACTTGCTGATTTTTCTTTCTCGTCCGAGTGAAGCTTCTGGTAGTGGTGAATATGAAACTTCAGGATCCACTGGGCCTGCTGCTGGCCTTACAGGCATAATGGTGGCAAAATCAGTGGAGTTCTCATATCAAGAACTAGCCAAGGCTACAAATAACTTCAGCTTGGATAATAAAATTGGTCAAGGTGGTTTTGGAGCTGTCTATTATGCAGAACTGAGAGGCGAGGTACAAAGCTACATGTATCTTTTGTTTGCTAATTCATTTATCTTCAATTCTATTACATGAAAATGGAAGATAGAAGTGCTTTTCTTCTACACATGTGATTTTATTATTGACACATACGGCTTTTCCGTTTAGTTGTTTTCTTACTTAAAAACAATGGTGATGTTTTTAAATTGTGAGGCTTTATATACATTGTGTAGAAAAGATAAATGAAGGTATGAAGCAGTCAAAAATATAAATATCATGTAGTGAAGTTGAAATTAAATAACTTCACAATTGTTTGACAATTAACAGACTGGAGATGTTAGGAAACATGCTTTTGGGAATAGGTTTATCTAATATATCATCAGAGTCAAGATGATTACTCTGCAATTCGCATATATGGACTCTTAAAATGACTTCACAGATTCTCATTTCCTTAATAAATGTAAATAAGCTACTTAATTAGTTATGAGTTGATTTTTTTTTTTTTGGTCAATGAGTTGATTTTATTGGAATACTGTACTAGCATAGTAGACTATCTGCAACCAAACATGATCATGATAAGAGGAAATGACTGGGAGGTTAAAGTTGAATTGTTAGTCATTTTTATAAGGGATAAATGATTATAGAGAAAATGCAGTATATCTCGTGCTCTTCTTAACTATAAGTATTTTCATTGTACAGAAAGGTATAGCATTATATTACATATTTGGAAATGTTCTTAGAATCTTAAGGGTGGATAGGCCAGTTTCTGCATTTTATAGCCACTTCGTGTTAACCATTTACTTTTTACACTCTATTCCTGGATTTCCTCTCAAATAATTTATTGTATGCAGAAAACAGCAATTAAGAAGATGGACGTTCAAGCATCAACGGAATTTCTTTCTGAGCTGAAGGTCTTAACACACGTTCATCACTTGAATCTGGTAAACACATCCTTCAAACAACTTAAAGCATGTATAGATCTGGAAAGGATAATTAATCATTTCATGCATGGTTTTATGAACAGAACAGTCAATAGATATCTAGCAAAATTGTTCCTGCAGATCTACATAATAATCCTACTAAATTAACATGAGATTATCATCACTTAAGTAAAATACTTGTAAATCATAAACAGTAACTTCTTTTTATTTGCTTTCCTGTAAATTTACTACATATTTGAAACAACTTCCAAAACATCCTGTCTCCACTAAAACAAGAATTCAACAAAAATACCAAAGAAACTTTTGAGCCCTCTTAGTTGTGGATTAACAGCATAGCTATCAATTTCCAATTGTGACTCTTGATATGTTATTTTGCTCCTTTTGTCTGTGTATTATTGTGGTTGTCAATAAAGTTTTAAGCATAAAGTATTTCAAATTAGTTATAAATAATCTTCTACACCTTATATGAACAACATAGGTGCGGTTGATTGGATATTGCGTTGAGGGATCTCTTTTCCTTGTATACGAACACATTGACAATGGAAACTTAGGCCAATATTTGCATGGTACAGGTCAGAACAACATATATCATACAGTGATGATATTTTCCTGTGATACTACATTATTTTCATACA
The DNA here is from genome assembly GCA_035048595.1 of Echinosophora koreensis. Classification (NCBI taxonomy): domain Eukaryota; kingdom Viridiplantae; phylum Streptophyta; class Magnoliopsida; order Fabales; family Fabaceae; genus Echinosophora; species Echinosophora koreensis. Next base: position 2,531,006 of record JAPCYP010000019.1, on the reverse strand, counting down.
ATTAATAATGATAATAACATGATTCTAGGGAGAGATCCCTTGCCATGGTCTTCCCGATTGCAAATTGCTCTGGATTCTGCAAGAGGTCTTGAATATATTCATGAGCACACTGTGCCTTTGTATATCCACCGCGACGTAAAATCTGCAAATATATTAATAGACAAAAACTTCCATGGAAAGGTTTCATTGTTTCCAATCTTCATGCTCTCCACATTCCAAAATCCTTATTTTCCATTTGTTCTTTGAGATTAATTATTTTAAACTATATAAGCTTTTATATTCAGGTAGCAGATTTTGGCTTAACCAAACTTATTGAAGTAGGAAGTTCCTCACTTCACACTCGTCTTGTGGGAACATTTGGATACATGCCACCAGAGTATGATTTGTTTTGTTGTTGACTTTTGTATTAAGTTATATCAAATTGACCCTTAAATGAATCTTTGGTTTTTATGGAAATGTGGGGTGCTATGAACATATCATGGAGTGAATAAGATTGCTTACTTCATTTAATTATTTATCATTATTAAATTAGAACATTTTTTGTTGCAGCAATTGTTGTATTCAATCTCATGTTCAGCTTCTGGTGCTTCAGTTTTTGTTTTGTGAGCACATGACTTGGCTTAATGAATAGCTGGATTTTGTGCAGGTATGCTCAATATGGTGACGTTTCTCCAAAAATAGATGTATATGCTTTTGGGGTTGTTCTTTATGAACTTATTTCTGCAAAGAATGCTGTTCTGAAGACAGGTGAAAACGTTGCTGAATCAAAGGGCCTAGTAGCTTTGGTGAGTCTAGAGACCCCCATGCATATTTAATGCATAAAACAAATTTAAACTAAACTTGTTTTGCATTGCAGTTTGAGGAAGCACTTAATCAGAGTAATCCTTTAGAAGCTCTTCGCAAACTGGTGGACCCTAGGCTTGGTGATAACTATCCAATTGAGTCGGTTCTCAAGGTGGAAGCACTTTTCTTTGAAAATAATTTGAATATTATCTTCTACTCTGTTAGTTTAATTTGTCTCATACTCTTTCTAAACCCACCATAAAAAGAGAACTCTACATGTTAATATTGAATAGAGTAAATCCCCAATTTGGTCCATGAAATTGTGACACCATACTAACCTCGTCCCTGATATTAACAAAATTTAAAAAATGGCATTGAAGTTGTCGAAAGTTAATCAATCCAGTCCCCAACCCCCAATCAATTTAGTCCCTAACATTATTGACAAAAGGACTAGATTGATTGACTTTTGATGACTTCATAGACGTTTTTAAAATTTCGTTAATGTTAAATACGAGGTTGATATGATGTTACATTCTGACAAGTGCCAATATTTGCATGGCTTATCATGTGACAAGAGGTTAAGGTATAGTGATTATTTGAGCTGCAGATTGCCCAACTTGGGAGAGCTTGCACAAGAGATAATCCACTACTACGCCCTAACATGAGATCTACAGTTGTCGCTCTCATGACGCTTTCATCATCTCCAGAGGATTGCGAAGACGACACTTCCTACGATAATCAAACTCTCATAAATGTACTCCTAGATGAAGGCTTTCGTGGGATAATTACACCAACTTTTTAAGAACTTTTAGAAGCACAAAAGGTTTGTACATGGATGGTTGTCATATTGAGTTTAATTCAGCATTTGCTACTCCTAAAGGCTAAAACACTAATTAATCTATGAATTAATGTGAGCGCTTGTACCATAAAAAATAAAATAAAAAATTTCGAGCGCTTGTAAATTAGCTTACTTTTAAGAAATTTAAAATTTAAAATTACATAACAGACAGAATGGGATTGAGGTTTTCTTTGGGTAAACGACTTAATTAAGCGCTTATATGATAAATGTTTATCATATAAGCTCTTAAGTATAAGTTATTTCTGTAAACAAAGAGAAAATACAATCAAATAATTTTCATATAAGCTATAAGCTATATTCATAAGCTATCATGGAGAGCTAATCAAAATAAGCTGAAAATAGCTTATGGACATATTGTAAGTTGTTTTCATAAGCTCTCATAAACATTATGATAAGTGTTCATACCAGTAGATAAACTCAAATAAACTGTTTATAAGCCAATCCAAACAGGTCCTGTGACAATTCAAAACAAGACTTAGACCCAAAACATAGTAACATTCGAACTTATTCCATTAGTTTCAAGCCATAACAGGTTATTAAGCCAATTAGTCCTTGGACATTCCTAAAATAAGTTATCAGCAAATACTAGATTTTTTTATTTTTTCATTAAATACTAGATCACTCATCTTAAGTTTAAAAAAATTAATCATGGATTACTTGAACAAATAATAGAATTTTAATTCTGTAATACTAATATCAAATAATTTGTCCTGAAATTAATAAATATAATTGTATCTTCTAGAAATTTTAAGAGATGAAGTGAAATAAATATAAATATATTAAAATCAACTCAAGAATTGAAGGAGTTTAAATATGAGTTGTGTTATTCTAACAACTCATATGGGACAACTCTACGAGAACTCCACTGTGCAGTGGCATTTTCGTAATTTTTACCCTTTTTTTTAAACATACCTTTTTTTTAAAAATAAATTAAAAAACATACTTTTTTTATAAAAAAAATAGTTAATTACGTACAAATATTTGGTTAATCATATGTAAATATTTGGTTAATCACATGTAAATATTTAGTTAATTTAGTTCATTATATGGTTTTGTCATCTTGAAGCTTACAATCATTTTCCACAACCATGCAAATATTTGGTTAATCATGTGCAAATATTTGGTTAATGCAGTTCATTATATGGTTAATGAGTCATCCTGAAGCTTACAATCATTTTCCACAAACAAGTAAATATATAGTTAATTACGTGCAAATATTTGGTTAATGCAGTTCATTATATGGTTAATGGGTTATTCTGAAGCTTACAACATTTTTCACAAACATGTAAATATTTGGTTAATCACGTGCAAATATTTGATTAATATGATTCAATATATGGTTAATCAAGGTTCAAATATTTTCACCTTACATGATTGTGGAAAACTATTAGAAGCTTTAGGGTAACCCATTAACCATATAATGAACTGAATTAACCAAATACTTGCACGTGATTAACCATATATTTACATGTTTGTGACAAAAAATGTTAGTATTCAAAAAAGCTAAATATTATAAATAAATAAAAGAAAATTACTGTTCATATATATGGTTGTCACTGTATAGTTGTCCCAAATGGTTGTTAGAATAACATTTATATTGGTGGTTCAAATAAATAAAAGTAAAATCAAATTATTTTTCTTAGTGAGAGAAGGAGTGGGCTTGACAAAAACCACTATGGTGCTCTTGGGTCCCAGTAGAGAAAGGCCCAGACCTTTCTGGAATAGAAGTTCATCACCTACGCGGCTACGCCATCTATGACCCAGTCAACCTACGTTAGCATGGAATAATACAAGGGAGGGAGAAATAAAAGAAAGAAAATAAAAAATTTTAAATAAAAAATAATAATTTTTTGCCAATTAATCTTAATATAGTATATAACGAAATTGAAAATTTGAAAATAATGATAGTATAATAATTTAGACAAAAAAAATATAATTGGAAGGAGAAAAAAAAAAGAAAAAAAGAAAGCAGATAAATAATTAAGTTTTTTTTTACGGAATAGATATATAATTTTTTTTTTGACCAAAGATAAATAATTAAGATGGAGAAACTCTAAATAAAAAACAAATAAGGAACCGTTGTCGCAATCTTAGATAAATTCTCTTCCAAGAGTAAATTTTCTACCTGATAAATTTTAACAAATTCATTCATTAAAATAAATTTTCAAAGGGTTTAATTTCTATACACTAGTGTAAAGTTTTTTATATTGTCAATTAATCAGAAATTATGGTATGAGTGATTTTTAAGTTGCATTTTAACTTATGTAGTAGTTTTTGATTGGTTGACTGTATAATTTTTTTTTATACTGACATTACATACCAATCAAATCCATTTTCAAATGGAAAAATTAAGTTTTATATGGAAGATTTAATTTCTTTCTACAAAAAAAACAAATCACTTCCAACCATATTTAAAAAAAAAAAAAAAAAGGTGTAAAGTTGAGGCAAAATCGACAACAGTATAAAAGGGAGAACCCCGTCTGGCATTCAACCGAGAACATCACGAAGCAAGCATAGGAGGAGGAAGAAGAAGAGAGAAAGATGGATTTTGAGCTTAGAAGAGCGAGAGAGAAACTAGAGAAAGAGCAGAGGGAGAGGAAGGAGAAAGCGAGATTGAAGGTTCAGAAGGAAAAGAAGGCTAAAGAAGAAGCTCACAAGCAAAGGGAAGCCATCGAAGCTGCCCACAGGTCTCGTCGTATCGACGCTGCCCATGCCCAACTCAAGGTAGGTAACATTCCATTTATTTCTAGGGCAATCTTCTTCTTGTTAGTTATGCGATCATGAGCCCTTGATTTTATTAATTTCTCTGAAGAAATTAGTTAGTTAGTTCATCGTTGCTCATAAGTATGAGATTTGCAACTCTAGATTCATTAAATTCATCACATATTTGCCCTCTTCTTAGCCCAAACTATATTTTCTATGATATGGAAGTATTAGGTTTTACGCAATCCAAGATTGGGTGTTTTTGTGTGTTTTAGTTTTACACGAAATGGAATTATTATCATATAATGCAATGTTCTAATCTAGGATTTCATATGCTCACTGGTTTCATATATAATAACAATTTACTTCAACTCCATCACTGTCCAATTTCCACCTTTTTCTTTTGCTTGGATCAGACGCTGTCAGATCATGTTCTTGTGTCATTTTTCTGACTAAACAAACTTATCCTTCATGTCTTCATTCTCTTCTTCGGTTCCGGATTGCCTGCGGTAGCAAATTCACGCATTTGTCGCTACCACCGTTGGATTTGCTTCTCTCACACTCCTAACCCTTGATTTGCTTTGTCAGAAAAAATAGCAAAAATATACAAATTGAGAGAGATAGAGATGGGCTACTGCAGGGGATCTGCATCCCTCTCGTTCCTGGGTAGGGAAAGTTCAAGATCCCTTTCTTTCATGTGTTTCCATGTTTATGACAGCATCATCATTAAGAAAGAGGTTTCATATGTCAAGTAACAATCTCACACGCCTAGGAATGGTTTTTTTCTCTGTGAGGCCGAAGCATAGGTTAGAACCACCTCTCTTGGCTGGTTGGTCAAAGAGTCTTTAATACTATATCAAATAGCCATCATCCAAAGAGATTAAGTTATTAACGATAATGAAACTCAGTCGTATATTGTTTAAACCAACTCTCGGTGATATAAACTTGCTAATCCACATATTGCAATATTTAGCATACTTTCCAGTACAACCTTTGTGGCTGGCTAAGATCACTTCCTTTATGGGTGCGTTTCAAAAGAGTTTTTAGAGAGCTTATTTGGGCTTATGAGAATAGCTTATGAAAATTAACTAGTGCATATAGTTTATGATCTTGCTATAAGCTCTTGTTAGCTTACTTCCATAATCTTGTCAGAGTCTCAGAGAAGCTTATGAAAATAAGTTGTTTTTAAGTTTTAAAAAACCTTATTGAATAAGCATTTAATTAAGTTGTTTACCCAAATGCATCCTATGTCTATATTTTGGATGTGAAAATACTGAATATATGATTCTCTCATTTGACATTGCTTAATTCAGGCTGATCAACAGATGCAAGAAAGCCTACTTGCTGGTAGAGGAATTGTGTTTTATCGTTTGCTAGAAGCTGTACCTTTTCAAGGTAGTGGAGATAAGATCAAGCTGCCTCCTTCTTGCTTCACAGAATTGTCAGATCAGGGTGCTTTTGATAAGGGACCCATGTACTTTCAATTATCATTAGTTCATGCCGAACGCCCTTCAGTCATTGAAGGTGTTGATGAAGAGAAACAGGGGACCACCCATTCAGGAGTTTTGGAATTCACTGCTGATGAAGGTTCAGTGGGTCTTCCTCCTCATGTATGGAATAATTTATTTTCTGAAGGCGCTATAAAATCTCCATTAGTTGAAGTCCGCTATGTTTGGCTTCCAAAAGGGACTTATGCAAAACTTCAACCTGAAGGAGTAGGATTTTCTGATTTGCCAAATCATAAGGCTATCCTTGAAACAAGTCTTCGACTGCATGCTACTCTTTCTCAAGGTGACATTTTAACGGTAAATTATGGAGAACTTGCATACAAATTAAGGGTGCTTGAGTTAAAACCTTCTTCAACTGTATCTGTTTTAGAAACAGATATTGAAGTTGACATAGTTGATCCTGATACAGCCTCAGAAAAGACCGATCAGCATGTTTTAGTTCCACTCGTAGTTGGGATGTCACAAGTTGGAACAGTAGACGAAGGAAAGTTTGTGTATTACAAATTTTCAGTAGACAATGGCACCTGGGAGAAAATCTCTACTGGGAATTCTAGGGTTGAGGTAAAATTAGAATCAGAGAGAGATGGGGGAGACACTGATCTTTTCATTTCTAGACATCCTCTCATATTTCCTACACGGCACCAGCATGAGTGGTCTTCCCATGATATTGGCTCAAAGACTTTGATTCTTAGCTCTAAAGATAAAAACTTAGGAGCTGGGACTTACAGCATTGGCATATATGGCTTTAAAGGAGTGACTAGCTACAAAATATCAGTCATGATTCAGGATAATTTCAACCAAAAAATGGGCCAGCAAGCATCATCTTCCATATCATCTACAGAAATGGACACCGAACAATGTAGGAATTGCAAGCATTACATACCGACTAGGACTATTGCACTGCATGAAGCGTACTGTAGCAGGCATAATATTGTCTGTCAGCATGCTGGCTGTGGAGTTGTTCTTAGGATCGAGGAGTCCAAGAACCATATTCACTGTGATATGTGTGGTCAAGCTTTCCAACAGGTAGAATTGGAAAAGCACATGAAAGTTTTTCATGAGCCACTTCACTGCCCTTGTGGAATAATCCTTGAGAAAGAGCAAATGGTGAGTTGCGTTTCCCACCCTTTCTTTTCTGTATTATGTTACATTTTATTTTCCCATTCTTTTTTTTTCTGTTTCTTTACATATGTGATTCATTATTTTGTGTTCTTTTGGTGCCATTTAGTCCGAATTTGCATTTTGCTGTGATATTTGGTTTATTTGGAGAATCAATGGCAAATGCCTTGATCTTATTTCCAAAGGTTAGCTAACAGCATGAAGCATCCTTCTAAAGTTGGAAGTTTGATAATGTCTAATGAGACTAGCATTTTAACTTTTAAGCCTTTTCTAAGTACTCTGCAGTCTGCACTTCTATTCATTTAATAAGAACATGAAGGCTGTGGAGTTAAATCATTTTTTCAAACCATATGCTCGTTGTATCTGCATAACCACTTCATTTTTTTTTTCCTTCTTAACATTTTTTCCGTTTCCTCATTTTACGTTAACAGTGAACACAGCCTCTGCTCCCTGTATTTATTACATGACAATACTTAATCTTTTGAAGCATTGAAAGATTATAATTTTTTGTCGGCCGAATATCATGTGATTATGATGAAATCTTAAATTTCAAACAGCTTGGAAACCAGACTATGTGATGTTTTCTGTTGTCATACCTTATTTTCTATTGTCATACCAAATAATAGGGACCTCAAATATTCTGTTTTCCAAATTAAAAAGATGTCTTGTTTAAGTTTCTACAATTTATAGAGTTTAGAGTTCCTGCTTATTGGACACTTTTGGAATTAGAGGTTTGAGGAGATAAACAAATATAATTTTCAATGAGCATTTTGCCATTTTCAACGAGTTTTTCTTTTATAGTTCAATTTACATAAATAATTCCCCTCTATTTTTTATCTTATTAGTAACAAATTTTATTTGTTGGTTGGTTTAATCTTGCAGTCAATATGCAATTAATGTACTTGTCAACGAAAGGAAATACATATGAATTTTGTAAATTATGATAAATTTGACTGTCTGAAGAGGTCTATTTTAATTTTTTTTCTTAGGTGGAGCACCAAGCTTCAGTTTGCCCCTTGCGTCTGATTTCATGCCGGTTTTGTGGTGATATGGTTCAAGCTGGAAGTTCTGCTATGGACGTCCGTGACAGATTGAGAGGATTGTCCGAACATGAGAGTATATGTGGGTCTAGGACTGCCCCCTGTGATTCTTGTGGGCGTTCAGTGATGTTAAAGGACATGGACATCCACCAGATTGCTGTTCATCAAAAAGGCTAATTCTGATAATGTTCACGGCCCTTGATTCTGAGCAGGAACTTGAGAAGGATAACATCTGATCTGAGTAATAAAATAGAAATATAAGAAAGAGGAAGACAGAAACTTCCGAATGTTCCACCATGGGTGACCAGCTGTGGATGTATGAAATTGTTGTAGATCTTGTCATTCAATACGTACGAAATTATGATTTGAGATATCTCTCTATTTCCTTTTGGAATATGTTTGTTACTCAGTACCTTCTACATTAAAATTATTTATATGATTTGGTTACAGGAATCGCATGCAAGTGGGTTTCTTGTGTAAATAATATAACCAAAGTAGTCATTAACGAAGTTAAAGCTATACTGCAATGTCCTCTTCCTTTATTTAAATAAATTTTTTATTTTAACAAGAACTGAAAGGTTGCCAAACATGATCGCGTGAGGTCTATGCATACCTTTGTACGATAAGGACCTAGGTTGAATCATTAGGGAGCCCAAAAGTCAGTAAAAATCCTCATCAATGGATTGAGTGAAAAATTGCATGATCATATATAAAATAGAAGCAAATATATAAAATGAGATAAATTTTAAGTAACAATGCATGGTCATATGAAGAAGGAAAAAATACGGCAAAAGAGTTTGCTACTCTGCTGATAGAATACTCTAGTTTACAATATTTGGGTGGATTATTTCGGTAAGGGGTAAAAAATTTATTCTTACTTTTACAAATTTTAACCGTTCAAATAGGTAGGTGGCACAGGCATAAAAAGATTTTGTAGGTAAGAAATGGATCTTGCATGTTTAATCAAAGGAAAAAAGGGACATGCATGTTGAAAATGGGTCCCTTTTGTACTGATGAACTTTTCTATGTTGAATGATGCCATGTTTAATCATGACTTTCGCCTTTTTATCTGGTCTTGGTATCCCGTATCCGAAAATTCAAGTCTGATAACTTGTGAAACAGAATCATCCAGTTTTGTAGTATAATTTTGGTTTATTTTTATGATACGAAACATTATTAAAAGGGAGATGATGAATGCTATAAACTATAAAGTCATTTTAACAAAATCATATGCGAAATAATTTGACCACTAGATCCTTTGTGAAGGTTATGAGTGTGTAGGCATGAAAATTGGTTGAATTAGCCAATTAGGATATGTGTTGTTTAATAGGTGCAAGTCTATTTTATAAGTTGTTGGCCAGAGTCTGGCCTATTATCCATTATTTTCTGGTATAGTAGTTTTTTTTTTTCAGTTCAAACTATCCTGTTTGTGAAACAGAAATGATATTTTGACACTATTTTTTGACATCCACTTTTGACATCGACACTGTAGCAGTACTGTAGCGTATTGTAGTAGTGATATTTTCGCAATTTTGACCACTTTTTTAAAAAAAAAAAAATATTTAGCTTTTTTTAGTACTAACATTTTTGGTTAATTACGTACAAATATTTAGTTAATTCAGTTCATTATATGGTTAATGGATCATCCTGAAACTTGCAATCATTTTCCACAACCATGTAAATATCTGGTTAATCCTGTGCAAATATTTGGTTAATTCAGTTCATTAAATGGTTAATAGGTCATCCTAAAGCATAGAATTATTTTTCACAACCATGTAAATATTTAGTTAATCACGTGCAAATATATGGTTAATTCAGTTCATATTATGGTTAATGGCTAAACATGTTAGTACTCAAAAAAGATAAATATATTTTTTTTTAAAAGTCAAAATTGCCAAAATGCCACTGCTACAGTGCCGCTACAGGGTCGTGTCAAAAGTGGTGTCAAAATATCATTTCTGTTTGTAAAAACAGATATTTTAGCCTATTTAAATAAATACATATATTACAAGATGACTTTTATATCGGCTAAAACAATTATATTTTTCGATTTTCAAATTGGTACAATTTTTCAATTATGCATAAAATAAATAAGTTATATTAATATATAATTAACAAATTATATAAATATTAGAAATGAATAGTTATATAAATAAATATTAAATAATTAGATCAACTTAGTGGGATAAATAAATTCTTTTCGAAAACTGTAAGTTTAACTTATTTACAAAACTAAATAGACCAATCTTATGTAAGCCAAAAAATGTTAGATGGTAGGTCCTTGCCAGGAATAGGATGGCTAGACTATTCTCACCCATGTATGTATGAAGGCTTAATTGTATTTTTTGTCTCCTATTATTGATTAGGTTTTGTCTAAGGTATACTACCCATCAAAGTGCAAACTATGAACCAATTATTTTGCCAGGTGTATAAGTGAAAGTGTGTTTGACTTTTCAATATAACTTGCAGTCAAAATGTATTTGTGAAATATTTTGGCATTCAAATACTCAATGCAAATATCGAACATTATTTTTTTTGGTTACATTATTGAACATATTTTAAGATTCCTTTTTAATTAAATAAAAATTAAATATATGTATTGTTTTGTTTGTTCGATTTTTTTTTTTTCAGGTGATAATCTCAAGCCACCACTGCTATTTTTCGTTTGGGTGGTTTTATGGTGGCGGCAGCGGAGACCGGAGTTAGGCGGTGTCAGCGGCAGCCCCTTCCCCTTTGCCATGTCTCACGCGGCCTCTCTGCTGCCATTGCATGCGCGCCCCTTTCCTTCGTCGTGTCGCCGCCGTGACGCGTACTCTCCCTCCGCCGTCGACAGTGGTGAAGCGCGACTTCTTTCTTTCTCCCAAACGCCGTGCGAAACGCAGCCTCCCCGCTGCCGTCGGTCGCGCGGCCTCTCTCTTCCCTCCACCGTTCGCAGATCAACCATGCACGGAGCTTCACGAGGCCACCCGCCACTGCAACGGCCGCAAACCGCTTCTCCTCCTCATTCGGGCCGCCATGTGGGCCTCCTCTATGGCGCCTAGCCACCGGTGGCTAGGAGACCACCATCCTCTCCCCTCCCTCTCTCTTTGTCTCTATCCCATTCTTTCTTTCTCTTTTTCTCCCCGCCGTCACCCCCTCCCCCTCTAACCCTTTGTTTGGTTATAGGAAAGAAAGTGAGAGGAAAGAAAGGAAAAGGAAAGAAAAAGAGTAGAAAATAAGATGATTGTTTAATTGTTTGGTATGAGAGAAAGTGGAAGGAAAGAAAACTAAGATTTTTCTCTCCTTTTGTTTGGTTGGGTAGAAAGTGAGAGGAAAGAAAAAATATATTTGTGAAATTACTTAAATACCCTCCTATAATAATTTTTAAAAAATAAACAAATAATTTTTTTTGTCTTTTACTATGTCAATTTTCCTTCTACTTGAACTTTTTACCGTTTTTTATTAAAAGCATGTCAGCTTGCTTCGATTTGCGAGTTTTCTCACCAACATGGAATGAAAAAAAACCTACGGGCCCCACACCTATTTTTTTCTGTTCTCTCCCCCATTGGATTGGAACCAAACGATGGAAAACTTTTAGGAAAATGTGTTTTCTACCCTCAATCTTTCTTTCCTCTCCTTTTCCAGCATACCAAACGTAGTGTAAGTTCTTGCAACTTCTGACGATTAGGGTAAAAGAATGTTTTTTCTTATTTTATTAAAATTATTTTCATTTGTTAATGTTTGTTTATTAATTGGTTCTTTAATCTTTGTATTTTGAAAACTGGACATATGAAAATAAGTTCCACAAATACACACCAACTTTGACTAGTGGAAACATAAAAATTGAGTTGAGATGTCAATTAAACACATATGGCAAATCAATTGGTGCACCACTGTACCACTTTGGTGGGTGAGCATATTTGGTCCCTATATTTTTTAATGTTGCAAATTCGATCCTTTCGTCCAATATCTGCCAATTTTTAATGATCAATATAGAAGAATCACTTGTCTAAGTGCACAAAACCTATGATTAAGGTTCTCCCTCATGTGTCTATCCGATTTAACATGAATTAATGATTTCTCTATGTTATTTTGTCTCTCTTTTCCAGGATTTTTTTTTTTTTTGGTTTGATAATTGTCCTTTACCACATAAGCTTAAACCGAGGCTCTATATGCTTAGAACAGTGATTCATCTATATTAATCATTGAAAAATTGATAGACATTGAATGGAATGACCGAATTTGCAAAATAAAAAAAAAATAGGGGATCAATTGTGCATAAAAAAAACTTTAAGGAGCAAAATCACCCATGTGCAATAATAGGAGGACCAGCCAACGAAGGTTGGTCCAGTTGGTAAGGATAAGGCTCATGACTCATAAGGTCGTGAGTTCGAATCCCACTGCCGATGTGAGGACCTCGTTGGTGGGTAATCTGTAAGTACCTCTGTAAACTCTCTTTGAGTCGTGAGGCATGCCCTGACCCTGGTGAGCCCCCGGAACCCAACTCACCTAAACTTTTTGTTTACCAAAATAAATAAATAATAGGAGGACCAAAAGTACAATTAAATTAAATCATGTATGAATACAGGATATTACCAAATTTAAAATTATTATTAAAAACAAAGAATTAAGGAAAACAAAATCTTCTTTTTTTATGTGCTCTTTTCTGGACTTTACTTTTAAGTCAAAAAACAGGATTGGTAGACGGTGGTTTTAAAGAATTTGAAACTGTTACAATAACTTATTATCATTAATTAATCAATCAAAACAAATAGCCGTTAGGGAGAAAAAGAAACGTCGACAAGCACAGTTCTCTTTTCACCTATCTCCCCATCTCTCCAACCCCACTTCGTTTCACATGCAGCCACGGTCGAAATTAAAAAACCCTTATGGATCCACAAATTTTGGGTACTGGGGACCAAAAATTGTCTAAACATCTTTTTATTAAAAAAAATAGGCAAATGCTTGGACGGTTTAAAGAACCAAAAATAAAAAAAATTATCCTGAAAAATAGTATATCAATCAATCAGAAATCATTTCATATGTTACTTATAAAGTAATTATGATAAGAATCAAATATTTTTAATAATATCTCAATCTATGATCAATAGACAATGTAAAAAAACTTTATATTAACCATACATATTAATATTTAATATTAATTAATTAATATATATATATATATATATATATATATTGACGTATATATAAGTTTAATTTTAATTGGTGAGAACAAACACAAAAAACAAATTTTTATCCTCGTACTTGTGTTGTGTGACAGAAAAAAAAAACACAGAGAGAAACCATTCCATATTTTGTTTTTGATCAGTTCCATTCCATATAAAATCAGCATAAGCCAAACCAGAAAATTTAAATTTAAAATAGCCACTATTCTTCTGCCAGCTCTATTGTGACTGGTGAGTCATACTCCGACTTCAATTAACAGCTTACACTTTCTCCATATTTATATTTTTTTTAATCATTATTCAATTTTTCCTATCATTTTCTTTCACTTTCCGGCCAGATTTGTTGTACAGAAGGAGTAGGACCTACATGTATGAGTGAGTAGGCACAAATCTTACCTCACTGAGACAACCCGTTACAATTTCCTGTATCCATATGGCACACATTTGAAAATATATAGCCATAAAGTTTGTAACTTTTGGTGATTGCTGACTTTTTCGATTCTGGGTTCTCTCTCTGTGGTCGGTTGAACCAATAGAGTGACTGTGTTCATCTCAATTCTCAATTGGGTTTAACAAGTATTCTCTCTCTCTCTCTGCGTTTTTTCCTTTAGGGGTTTAAGTTTGTTTTCTCTCACTTGTGTCTGTTTCTCGGACTGAGAATTGTTGTGCCTGAAAAGGTAATATGCTCAATGGATTGGATCCAATAGACGCTGATCATAGAAATTTTCTGCTTTTTTTTCTTCTTGTTGTGGTTACAAATGTAGACTTTTGTTCAGTGTTGAATTGTGTGTGCATGTTTTTTCCCCTCTGTTCATTGGTAGCTAAGATGACTGGAAGAACAAAACATGTATGAAGCTTGGAGTTTTTTTTTTTTTTTTTTTTTTTTTTTTTTTATCGTTTTGCTTTAAGAATAGGGATTTAGAATTTTAGCTTCATAGTAGATTCTGGCTAATAGAAAAACATGTCCCTTCAATTCCAGTTGTACATCTTAGAAGCTGATTATGGGAAAAGGACTAATTCTCACTTCCATAGCTGACGAAGATTTGGCTGTCATTTTGGGGGAAAAGATTAAAAATTGACAGGCTGAGTTGATTATATGGCTTTTCAGCCTCTCCCCCTCTGCACAGTTTCGTCCCCTTATAATTTTATTTTTTTTAATCTTATGGTTTCTGTTTTTGTCTATATTATCATAAGAAAAGATATGTAAAAATAAAAACTTATATCAACTCTCAATCCTGATGTTAAACCTTTATGTCATTGTCTGTTTTGTCTTCTACCTATCACTGCAGTAAAAGAAGGGTGTGCTTTTAAATTCAAATTCAAATCCGATAAACGAAACGGTTTTGACATCATGCTTATGCATATATTTTGCAGGGAGTAGCCTCTTCTTTGCTTGTTAGTGTGTGCATATGGCTTCCCTTGGCGATATAGGAGTTGCGGCAGCAATAAACCTCCTAACTGCATTTGCTTTCTTACTAGCATTTGCTATACTTCGGATCCAACCTATAAATGATAGGGTGTATTTTCCAAAATGGTATCTGAAGGGTTTAAGGAGCAGTCCACTGCAAGCAGGGGCATTTGTGAGCAAGTTTGTCAATTTAGACTTCAGGTCCTATGTAAGGTTCTTGAATTGGATGCCTGCAGCATTGCAAATGCCAGAACCTGAACTAATTGACCATGCAGGCTTGGATTCCGCTGTTTACTTGAGGATCTACTTGCTTGGGTATGTCTGATAAATCATTCTTTGCAGCGTCCATGGATGGCTGTCTGATATTGAAGTTATTATTGTTGAATTTATGTTTGAGTCATTTGAAACTCTAGTGACATAAACATTAATTTTGAAAGACATTGATGTTTAGCTAGTAGTCTTTTTTTTTTTTTGACACAAGTCCATGAATATTGTTTTTTGGATCACAACAGAACTTACAGAGTTTATGTTTAGAACTGATTTCTATTGGCAGTAAGTGAAGTGTGTGCTATCAGATTACACCTTTGCCTGGATACTTACAAAAGCTAATTATAGTCAACAAAAGAAGGCAATATGGTGGACTATTTTCAGACACATGGAGAAATAACAACCATTGTTGTTGTTTGAGTCGATATATTATACATAATGACCATTGAGTTGTTTTATTCCTTGTAAATAAATTGTTCCAACAGGAGTTCCTTTGTCAGATTTCTCCGTTATGTTTTACCTCCAAGATTACTTTTATCATGTCTTTCCTTTTAACTTACAGCAACCTCTTACCCAATTGAAGTGCAGGCTGAAAATATTTGTCCCCATTGCAGTCTTGGCATTTTCTGTTATGGTTCCTGTCAATTGGACCAATAGCACCTTGGAGCGTTCAAATTTGACATATAGTAGCATAGATAAGCTTTCCATATCAAATATTCCACTTGGGTCAAATAGGTATGCAAACCTTCTAATTGGTAGGATTATTTTTTATTATTATTATTATTTAATTCTTTACATTTTCTTTTTAACTCTATATTCTATCATTCAATATGAACTTTCTGTCAGCATAATATCTAGGTGTTTATTTAAAAGAAATACATACATAAATACTTTTGTCCCTTTTCATGAGTATGTATTAATTAGCATTTTATACCTCTATGCATTTCCGTACAAATTTCAATCAATTCGAAACAAGTTATTAACTCCTCTGGTCATTGGTTTTAGTGTTTTACAAATCCTTGCTCCCTGAAGTAACCACCATATTTTTTTGGGTAGAAGCATGTTTATCTTCCAATAAATTGTTACATGTATTGCAGATTTTGGACCCATTTGGTAATGGCTTATGTTTTTACTTTCTGGACATGCTATATCTTGAAAAGGGAGTATGAGATAGTCGCCACAATGAGATTGCATTTTCTTGCATCAGAAAGGCGCCGTCCTGACCAATTTACAGTAAGATTTTTTATTGCTCTGACCAATATGAATGTAGTCAGAATAATAGTAGCACTGCTTATGTGATAGGGATTTATTTCCTGTCCTACGCCTAACTCCTAAGCTCCAACTTCGAAGTTGTATCCTAATTTCAAGCAATCATCAAATTGCACCTTCCTACCTTATAAAAATATAGAAGAACAACTTTATGACAATACTCTGTCCTTATTGTTTAAGGTAGTCCTCCGCCCCCTCCCCCCTTTTCTATTTTCGAAATATCTTGGTTTATGCTTTGGGGAATCAAATCTACTGAACTCCATGAAAGCTAGGTAAACATTGTGTTTAAATGCAGTCTTAAACTGATTGGCAAAAATATTCATTAGTTTATTTTAATTTTTCTTGACAGCCATTAATGATTCTAATATTTGTTCTGTTTGGATGTGTGTCTATTTGTTAGACCAAAGTCACAGTGCTCTTAAATGACTTTGCCTTTTGCTTTGGGTTCCCTCCTGCTCCTGCTTCAAACAATTACTGTATATATGTGCAGGTACTTGTTAGGAATGTACCGCCTGATCCTGATGAATCAGTTGGTGAGCTAGTGGAACATTTCTTTTTAGTCAACCATCCAGATCACTATCTTACTCATCAGGTCTGGTCCTTTTCTGTTTCAATCACACATGCCTAATTATGTCTCTTTGTTTTGGAGCTTGTAATTAGGTTCTTGGGTAAACAATATTGAACTATTTGGTTATGTATCAAAGTAATTAAGTTTACCTGTTATGACTTTATGGGCCTATCTATTTGTTTAAGGTTTTAAAAAAAAAGTGATTTTAAGATTGTGCAAACAAGTAATTTTTTTGTATAGCTTCTATGTAATGCAGAAGTTATTGTGTTTGATTGCAATTATAAAAAGCACCTTTAATTCGAAGAAAAATGTTGATGCAAATTTGTCAAGGGCAACTCTTGTCATTTAAAAATTTTGTAGGGATATTTTTGTCCAAAAAAGTTATAATGACTAGTCTGTGTTTTGGTTATACACTTTCTCTTATCTACCACATGTGTGTGTGTGTGTGTGTTTTTTTTTTTTTTAAGAAGCTACTCATTACAGCTTCTCAAAATAATCTAAAATCTGATTATTTTTTTTATATTATTGTTTTCTTCAAAAGCTTTCCCAAGCAGTTCAAAATATTTTAAAAGTGATTTTTCCAAGATAAATCTTAACAAATGTGCCCTATATTCATTGATACTGGTTTTCCAATGGATAGTTCTTGCATTAGTATATTTCAAAGGGCAGATAGATCTGGCATTAGTATTGAAGTTTGGGTGTGGTTATTGTGCTTTAGATATAAGTTGGGATAAATTTCAGTGCTAAACAATTGTTGGTAGTATGTGACTATGTGTGACACGCTATGTCTCCTCCTGTTTTGTTTTTTTCCCTATTAAATATAGATTGGACAGGAAGTTCCAGGTGTAGCTTCTTTGTCAACTTTTATCTTTGTAGCATGATCAAGTCCACGGTCTTGTTAAGAGATTTATGTTCGGTACGCTGTTGAAATAGATTTAGGTAGGACAGACCTTGAGTTCAGTGGGATCATCTATCATTATTGAATAGAACATCATACCTGTTAGTTTTTGAGATAATTTTAGTTCACCACGTTTTTATCAAAGCAAAAGATATTCTTTTGGTTCCTTAGAATATTTAATTATAGAATAACCCAAATTATTATGACTGAGCAACAATCTTTTATCACATAACAACCATTTTTGGAAGCAAAATGGAAAGTTTGACGTTAAATTGAAACTTCATGGAATTATCCCTTAATTTTTGGTTGTCCATACTAGAACCATTTGATTTTATTGTAATAATGTCACTGAGATATCAGGTCTAACCTATTTTTTACCCTTCTATCATATATTAAACTCTAGTATGCTGTTTATTGTTTTTTATCCTGCCCTATTGGTTTTTGTTTCTTACTTAGAAGATTTTTTTGTAGGTTGTTTACAATGCAAAGAAACTTTCTAGTCTAGTTGCTAAGAAGAAGAAAAAGCAGAATTGGCTTGATTACTATCAACTTAAATACTCTAGAAATCAGTCCATAAGGCCATCTAAAAAGGTACGCCATTTTCAATAATCTGGTTCGTATGAACTCCAAATTGTCTTCAATTTTGAATTTGGCTTTCGCCTACCACTTTTTTAATGTATTCCATTTCTTTTCTTTTTTCTTGCACCATGTATTTTAGAGGTTAACATTGTTCTAGCAGACTGGTTGTTTAGGTCTTTGTGGTAGTAAAGTGGATGCGATCGATTTTTATACAGCTGAAATCGAGAAACTATCAAACGAAGTAAGCACTACCTTTTAAGCTTCTTTTTAGAATTGATGTAGAATTGCACGTGCCTTCTTTATAATTTCATTATTACATATAAGTGATTGGTGGATGACCTTTTTTTAAGTCAACGAAGATCTTTAAAGTTTATGCTGTATGTAATGATAATTATTTCATACATTGTAACTTCCTTTGGAGGGATTAAAAGCCACTTGCTGTAGACTTGTGTTTCTTCCATGTTTAGATTAAGCTTGCAATAGGACCA
This sequence comes from Echinosophora koreensis, assembly GCA_035048595.1. Taxonomy (NCBI): domain Eukaryota; kingdom Viridiplantae; phylum Streptophyta; class Magnoliopsida; order Fabales; family Fabaceae; genus Echinosophora; species Echinosophora koreensis. Next base: position 2,512,352 of record JAPCYP010000019.1, on the reverse strand, counting down.
ATAATAATTAATTTATCATATCATTGGAAAATTAAGTGTTTATATTCTCAAAACAATTTTTTTTTAAAGCAAAATTGGTATGCAAAGGCATCACTATAATGCAAGTCATCCCAACTAGGTTGGCACCTCAAGCATTATCCATCATTTGCAGTATACCAAAAGTATTTATTAAAAAAGGAAAAAAGAATAAAGAATACAAAAAATACAAAAAAAGCATGGGGGGCATTGACCTGACCCATGCAAAATCATCTAAACCTATAAAAAGGGAAACCAATTCTATTCCTAAAAAAGTCCTCATATAAGAATGAGGGAATAGAATCCCACCACATCATGCCATCGATATTAATCCCATGATTGGCAAGCAAATCCTACAAGTGTTACCTTTTCTAAATACATGTGAACAAACAAAGTTCATCCTCCTAGAGTAAATTAAAGCATTTAACCACCTATTTCGTAAACACCAAGGCACAATAGAAGGATTGGAAAAGGCAACAATTACTAAACTAGAGTCATATTCAAGCCAAAGGTGATGCCAACCCTTCTTAAAAGCTATCTCAATTGCAATAGTTGCCCCCATAATTTCAGCATGGAAAGCAATTGAGATTCCCAAGTTCAAAGCAAAGCAACCAACAACAGAAGCATGTCTATCCCGAAAGATGCCTCCACAAGCAGCAACACCAGGAACCCCTCTTGAAGATCCATCAGTATTACATTTCAGTCAATTAAAACTAGGTGGCTTCCATATAACCTCAATGATATCCGGAGCATTAGCCAGTTTAGAAACCACAGAAAATTTCTGCAGAATGTTCCTCTCAGCAGAATTCTGATATGCATGACCTTTAGACAATTTTCCAGCCAAAACAATATTAGCCATTACATTGCTAATAGCTGAATTGAAAGAAATAGCTTTAGACTCAAATCTAGCTCGATTCCTGCAATGCCAAATGCTCCAAACTATGTTTGCAACTCCAGAATTCACAATGTCTTTGACTTGAGAGCTCCAATTCCGTTTACAAATTTCTCAAACTGATAGCATCGAGCTATGGTCTATGTGAATTACCAGACATGAGGCAAACCAACTCCATAAGTAAGATGCAAATTTGCATTGAAAAAACAGATGTTCCAAATTCTCTATTGCCGCACCACAAAGGCAACACATGGAAACCATATGGAAGCCTCTTTCTTTTCTTGGTTTCTTAACCTGTGCCCTAAAGACACTCGTTAGCATTCTCTATTAATTTATCATATTTCCCTCTAATTTATACTATTTAAGAATTTTGAATAATCAATTTTAAATACATGGAGGTATATTATTTTCACATGCCTATAATATGAAAAACCTTGGTAGAAGCCACATGACAAGGATATAGGGATTATATGAAGTTTTGTAAAACAAAAGGAGAGGAAAGAAGAGAGGATGTGCTGCTCACATGTGGGAAAAAAGGATACATGAATTCTATTAAGTGAAAAACAAAAGAAAAGGACAGAAGAGAGATAAGGAAGAGAGAGCCAGAGGGGTGAACATACTCATTTTGAAATATTGAAATCCTTTAAATATATTCTGAAGTTGTGCCAATAAATGCTACCTTTAGAAATAAAAAGTAAAATGAAAGTGATGTTTGCATAATGTTCAAAAAAAAAAAAAAATTTTCACCTAAAACAAAATAAGAGGTCTTACGTTCATTATTATACATCTCCAAATTGATTTTCTGTTAAATGTTTTGCTTGCATAATTTTACTGGATAGAAATTATTGAATTGTTCATTAATTTTAAAAATATTAATTTAATTTGATGTTTCTTTAAATTAACTTTCAGATAGAATTGGAGAGAGAAAAGGTGATGCAGAATTCTAAATCTATAATGCCAGCAGCTTTTGTTTCCTTCCGAACCCGTTGGGGTGCTGCAGTTTGTGCACAAACTCAACAATCCAGAAATCCAACCATTTGGTTGACTGAGTGGGCTCCAGAACCTCGTGATGTGTATTGGGATAACATGGCAATACCATATGTTTCACTCACAATAAGGAGGCTTATAGTTGCTGTTGCTTTCTTCTTTCTCACATTCTTTTTCATGATACCCATTGCATTTGTACAGTCACTAGCCAACATTGAAGGCATTGAAAAAGCAGCCCCTTTTCTGAAGTCCTTTATTGAAATGTAAGCATTTTAAAAAAAATAAAAAATAATCATTGCCATCTTTTTTCCTTTCTTACAATAACACATATTGGTTAGTTGACACCTTATAAACCAAATTTATTAAATATTATGGAAAATATTTGTTTTTTTATAATTATTATTATTCTAACCAAGGTTGATTACAGCCTATAATATGTTATATGTTGAAGTTCTATGCCTTGCACTGACAATGATGGAAAAAAGAAAGTGGTCCAGATAGTTGTGTTGTGTGGCTCTTTGATACCTTAAAGGTGTCCATAGTAGAAGCTAAACTAGTGCTTTTTGTCACTGCAGAAAATTCATAAAATCATTTATACAAGGTTTCCTACCTGGGATTGCTTTGAAGATATTCCTCATTTTCCTGCCTACAATATTGATGATGATGTCCAAATTTGAAGGGTTTATAAGCCTGTCTGCTCTAGAAAGGAGATCAGCCACAAGATATTACATCTTCCAGTTCATCAATGTATTTCTTGGGAGCATAATTACTGGGACTGCATTCCAACAACTAGATAAATTTATCCACCAGTCTGCAGATGAGTAAGCCCTCCCACCTATATGCACCACTATCAAAGTTACTAAGCATCTTTAATTATAAGAGATTGCAAATTTTAAAAATTGATTTTGCCATTAAATTTGCTATAATATTACCATTTGCTATGCATGCAGAATACCAAAAACAATTGGTGTTTCTATTCCAATGAAAGCAACTTTCTTCATAACTTACATAATGGTGGATGGATGGGCTGGATGTGCCGGTGAGATTCTAAGGTTGAAGCCATTGATATTTTATCACTTGAAAAATTTCTTTTTGGTGAAGACTGAAAAGGACCGTGAAGAAGCAATGGATCCTGGGACTATCGGTTTTAATACAGGCGAACCACAGATACAACTTTATTTCTTACTTGGCCTTGTTTATGCTGTGGTTACACCATTTCTACTTCCATACATCATAGTGTTCTTTGGTTTTGCATATGTTGTCTACCGCCATCAGGTAAAAATTGGCTCATGAAAGGTCTTCTGTTTTAATGCCTTTAACCACTGTTATTACATACTTACCATGGACATAAAGTTACTACGTTTGTGATCACATGAGAAAGAAGTTTGCAGGTCTTATCTAATGTCAATGCTTGAAATTGAATGCAGATTATAAATGTGTACAACCAAGAATATGAGAGTGCTGCAGCATTCTGGCCTAATGTCCATGGGCGTATTATATTTGCTTTAGTGATCTCACAGCTGTTGTTATTGGGATTATTGAGCACAAAAGAAGCTGCTAACTCAACTCCATTGCTCATAGTTCTCCCAGTTTTAACCATATGGTTCCACCTGTTTTGCAAGGGACGATATGAACCTGCTTTTATCAGGCATCCATTACAGGTTATAATTGTTTTTCTCTCGTTGCTTTGAGCACTCTTATTCTTGGTTTTCATTTTCAATGACATCTTAGTTCAACCATTCCTTTATTTGAGTCTTGTGGTGTGTGTGAACTTCAGGAAGCAATGATGAAAGATACATTGGAGCGTGCAAGAGAGCCAAACTTCAACTTGAAAGAGTTCCTCCAGAATGCATATATCCACCCAGTTTTCAAGGGTGATGAAGACGACGACAGTGACGTAATGAGTGAAGAGTGGGAGCAGGAGCCTGTGCGTGTCCAAACAAGACGCACGTCGAGAAGAAACACGCCATTGCCCAGCAAGCATAGCGGTTCGCTATCACCCTCCTCCAAGTCCCTGCGTGAGTCATGATATTGCTGATGACTTCCTTAGAGTTGAAGTAAAATGACCAAGTGAGTGTGTTGTTCCATGAAACGCACCATGATACTAGGTAGTAGGTAACCCTTGGTGACAAGACCAAGTTAGCTTTTTCTGTTGCCACTCACTCTCATAGCCATTGCTCAATGATTTCCTTATACTCTTCGTTTTTTTTGTATATAATATGAAAGGCAACAAGATTCTCGGATGAGGGGTATTCCAGACAAAATTTACCAACGTTTATCTTTTCTCAATTTTTTTTTTATATAACAAATTAATTTTTTTGGGGGGTTACATTGAAGGTGCAATCACCTGGGGAAAAATAGCCTGAGAAATGAGGCAGTTTTTGGCATCCACATCAGACTCCGAGTCTGAAAAAGACTTGGGTCAGATGTCAATTAAACTACAAGGTGGTTGCAAATTCACTTTTTTTGCTGAATCACGGTGTTAAATTGATTATAAGAAACATTTAACGCTTTGGAGCAAACAAATAAATGTTGAAACAATTTGCTGTTTAGGGAAGGTTTTATACATGTCGTCATTCACAATTTAATCAAAAGCACAATGAAAATTGTATCCCTATCATGCAGCACAAACCAAACTTTGGATTTCCACCACCCAGTATGATAAGGGGTGAAAAGTTCATATCGAAATTTCAATACAAATTTATAAATAAAATTTATTCATGGATTTTTCGCTTCCGTTTTTTACCTCATATCAATGGATTTGGATTCTCTGCACACCTCTCTCCATCCTTTCGATATTACTTGTTTTAAGAAAATTAAGAGTAAAATAAATTTGATATTAAATGAACTTTACTTTTTTCAGTAAAGCAATCCGGGCTTGATTTCTATATAATTCACCAAGAATTAAGCCTCAATCTGCAGGAGCTGCACCTATAGCACGTGAACTAGCTATATTAACCCACAACACAAGGTCAAGGAGTGACTCAAGGGCATTCAAGCTTCAAGGACTTCCTGATGCTAAGGGTTTAAGCTCGGGGGAAAGCACTTGAGCGAGAATTTACAAGGGTATAAGAATGATATAACAAATTGTCACAACATATGGTTCTTAGATATAACACAAATTTCATAGCTCATAGCCTTCTGGAATAGCCAGAACCTCCACATTTCTTGCAGAATAGCAATCCTATAAAGGGGAAATTAAACGCTGAGATATAAACAGATAGAAAGAGATACCCAAAGCAATCAAATAACAGAAAGAGATACCTGAACCCTTGCATACTTTACAGTCAACTAACCCCGTATCTTGCTTCATCTTGCCATTGCTGCAAAAAACACATTTGGTCCCACCTGCTTGTCAACAATGGTATTTCAATTGTAACTTGTGTCAAGTTGCACTTTTACTTCATAAGTTCATATACAAAGCAGTACACGGATCAACTTAAGGAAGGCACAAGAGAGTTGCAATTTGACACTCCTGTATATGGGTTAGAGTATCCCTTATACTCTCTTTCAATGTACTTTTTGATTATTAAAAAAAAAAAACTTAAGGAAGGCGCACTTGCAAACAGGGCCACGAGAGTAATAAAAGATTGAGAGGATAATGGCAGTAGAAAGTATAATTCTCTTCCATAACCATCACTAGTACTGGTATGGACCTTCTTTCCCCAGTCCGGTAACCTATTGCCATACAATGTATCTCCATTTCCAGGCTGATACTTTTTTATTGAAAGGAGAGAGCAGAGGTTACAAGGGGTAAGGAAAACAAAAACATGGTAGTTAGTGGGATACTATGAAGCACCATCTTAATCCAAATTCCAAAACCAACTGGTTGAAGCTTAATATTCTACTTCATACATAATAGTGGCTGAGAAATCCAGTGCCACATGTCTTCAAGCTGAATTCAAACATCACATGTTTCTTTCCCATCATATGTTATCCACATACATATGCAGGTGAGACTGATTCATCATCTACTTATGCAAGGTTTTCTTCTTTTAATTTTCTTAGTAAAGAAACAAAGCACTAGCTGCATCATAGTTGTTCATTTCTGTAGCCACCTACAACATCAGAAATGGGGATTTGCCACAAAATCGAGATAAGGCTTTGTAATTGAGTGTCATGTTAGTCTTGATCGATGGTTATAGTCATGATTTATGATGATTGTAGAAGGTGTGATGGTGAAAAATAAAAAAGAGAAAGAATAGTATTCAATGGTTGATAAATTAAGGGAGTGAGATTTTCCTTTCTTTTCCTTTTATTTTCTCAGCACCGAAAAAAGGATCTCCCAACATATTTCTTCACCAGAAAATAATCAAAACAGATGTTGAATGAGAAAAAAGAAAACTCACAAGGCTTTAGGAAAGGAAGTCAGAGTAGGTGAAGGCATGAAGCCATGACATTCTTCATCCCTTGTGGGTCTGGGTTTCGAAGATGAAGAACGAATATTGTCAACAATGTCATTTGAGGTAAAGAGAGATAAGGAGGGGTTTCAAATTCTGTCTCTGATGGTGGGATTTCAAATTCATCATTTTGAGTAAAAAGAAAGAGTAATGTTATTTGTATACCTGGATTTTGGACACCTGGACGACACCTGCGATATCTGGTTAATGCAGTTCAAATATGTGGTTAACTACGTTCGATGAATGATTAATGGATGTAATAAGGTATCACAACTCATTAACCATCCACTGAACGTGATTAACTACATATTTGAACTGCATTAACCACGATTTTTCAGGTGTTCAAATATACATGACCCCGTGTATATTTGAACATCTGAAAAGTCGTGGTTAATACAATTCAAATATGTAGTTAATTACGTTCAGTGAATGGTTAATTGATGTAATAAGGTGTCACAACTCATCAACCATCCACTGAACGTAATTAACCACATATTTGAAATGTATTTACCAGATATCGCAGGTGTCACCCAGGTGTCTAGAATCCAGGTATACAAATAACATTACTCAAAAGAAAATACTCATTTTCAAATTCCATGTCTCCAACATCCAAACGAGACGTTTTAAATTCTTTTAAAAAATACATTCCAACCTTAAAAATTCTTTATCCAAAGATCTGCTTGTTGAAAGGGTGAGAAAATGGAAGGTGGAAAATTTGGAATGAAAATCACTTTGCATTTGCTTTATGACAAAATAAAATGTTCTCTCTTCAACTACGATCCATTACTCTTGTTGAGACCTCTATTTTCGACCATCCCACTTTCCACATGCTAAACTCAACCAAGCAAGCACCTTATCCTCAGTCAAAACAATCATTTTAGCCACTTTTACACTTATCCATGTGAAGTAAGTGTACCTTAAATCGTGATATCTTCATAGCTAATATTCTAAGATGTTCCTTGAATTTTTGGTATAAATCCTTAAGATTTCCATAAAAAATCAACAGACATTGACCACTGCTAGTAAAAAGCACATCAATCTTAAAAGTCCAAATGCAGAAAGATTACCATTGCCACCACAACGCTCACAAGGCACTGGATCACCCTGCAAAACCCCATAACTCATTAGGTATCAGCAAGGAACCACAATGTTACTAAAGGGGCACACTTTTGATTGTGGATGCATTTATGTATGCAATGCATGTGAATCCTATAGTATATTTCTGAATGAGGTAAAGGGACGGATTCATGTGAGGATTTGCATTAAACATAAGAAAAAAATAACTTTTATTAATCAAAACAAACATAACCCCAGAATCGAAGCAACATAAAGTAGGTATAAATTGTTATCTCAAGACCAAGAAACATTATTAATAAAAGGAAGTGGTCAAATTGGACCCACAATGTGATTAAAATAAACATGTTTCTGAAAGCGCACACAATTGATAGCAAAAAAATGCATGTGGGTCTTATAACAAATAAAAAAATAACATTTTTTTGTTATCAAAACTAAGAAAAACCAGAATTGAATTAGAAGCAAAAGTAGAAAGTAAGGAGAGATGACCTTAAGGCCAAGGAAGAGAGAAAGAGCAATGGCAGCCAAAACACTGACAGTGGCGAGAAGGGTTTGAGTGTCGAAGTAGAAAGTGGGAGCAACTCCGTTAAGCAGCAAAATGGGGTCGACGATCATCAAGAGCCTTGGCTTTTTTGGTTTGGGTCTACATTTGGTGGGGAATTCAAGCTTCGATGGAGGAGAGGGTTGGGGAAGATATTGAGAAGAAGTGAAAGAGCAGGGAACTAAGGTAGAAGAAGAAGAAGAAGAAGAGGATAGAGAAGGATGAAGAGTGTAGTAAGAAAGAGTAGCCATTGATAAAAGAGTGACAAAACAGTGTTATTAGTATGTGGAGCTCAGCTTCTGGCTTCTTTACTCACCAAACACGGACACATCACATGCTCCACTACTTTTTCCTTATTTTTTTTTTTTGGTTAATTGCATTTTTTTCTTCAACTATTTAACCTAACAGAGCCTCTCGCTCCGTCTAAAATCCTCGCTTCCTATAAGGGAGGATTGATTCTCTTACAATTCTAACCATTGATATAATATTAAAAAATATCAATGACTAAGATTAAAAGGGGAAAAATAGAAAACTAAAAAAATCAATTTTTTTTTTATTCGAAGATCTCGTGCGATGAGATCAAGGTCCAAGGACATGAAAGTGACGCTGCGATCCGAAATGATATCGAAGGTGGTGAGCTGCATGATGGTGGAGCTTTACCGAAACGGCGATAGCTACGTTGATCTCAAAGATTTCATCGACTTTCACAGTGCCAACACGGTGACGATGACAGCGACGGCGACGACAACGCCAAGGACCTCCGGGAGGCGTTCGAGATGTTCCTCACCTCTACCTCTCCTCCCTCTGCACCCACCCATCCAGAATCCCAGACCCTTCCCTGACGTCCTCTTCCTTTTGACGAATAGGAAAGATGCAGGCCAAAATTCTCAAATCCCACAATGAACGACAAAATTAAGACAACCTCATTAATTGTTTAATTTAAAGTAATATGCAAGTTCAGAAATCATCATAACAATATCAATTCCAAATAACACTAGCGCAATTTTTTCATAAAGAAAAGAAAAGAAAAATTTGAAATTTGAAACCCTAAAACCAAAAATTGGGAAAAAATCCAAAAAGGGGCTTATGATGTTGGTGGTGGTGGCAGCTGTCGGCGACGGTAGGATGTGAACGGTGGTTGTGTGAAACCGGCATGGAAATCAGAAATGCATCCCTTTGTTTCCTCCCTGCGGATGCGTGTCGAGGCGGAGGCAGCAGCGGTGAGGAGCTCCTTAGCCTCACTGAGATCCGCCCGTTCTTGAAGAGAAACCATAGAGAAGAGATGACCTTTTTTTTTAAAAAAATTTACAGGAAAAACCCATTGTACCCTTGGAGTATGCAAACTCAACTCTTAGCGGTGAGGATTAAAGATTTGTCCAAAGCCTCTGTCTTTCTTAGGGTGTTACAGATTCCATGCAGCTACAAAAAGAACTGTGGCCTATCACTATGGGTCCTACACATCATGATTAGCATAAATTGCACCATAATTTTTGTTTAAATTTTATAGTAGTTGAAATTAATTTTAGGGGTTTCTAGCATTTTTTTTAAAACTTCAAGGGTTCCTATTCCAACAATTAGAAGTACCCTAGTCCTTAGGTAGCCATGTGTTAAGGTCGACCCGCTCGAGCTGAACCAAACCGAAAAACATGGGTTGATTCGGGACGTTGGGTCTGTTCGTTTTTATGATTCAACCTGAGGTGTTTGGTCCAGATGCCAGGTTGGAGAAGTTGGAACGCGATCAACCTGGACTCGAACCTGAACTGATTAAGCTAAAGAACGTTGTGAGGAAGAACCAAATAGCCAAAGATGATGATTGGGGGAAGGAAAGAAGAGAAGGTAGAGACAACCAGAGGTGAAGAAACAGAGCAAAGTAAAAGGAAGGAGATGGTGCAATATTGCAAGAAAGAAGCATCACGAGAGGGGTGTGCAAAACCCGGCCTGACCCAAGAAACTGTCCCAACCCATGGTGTTCGGGTCAAGTCTAACCCTAACCCGCAGAAGAGAAGGGATGAACCCGCATCCCACTTTGTGACCCGACGCCGGGTTAGGGACGGGTCCGGGTTGACCTTCGGGTTACCCAACCCGTCCCATATAATAAAAAACTATTTTTATCATTCCCTAGAATACGTTTCACACGCGGTTACTAAGAAAGAAGTATAAAGCAAATTACTAAACTTCTACTCTCACATCTCACATCTCACACTAGCCCAATTGGTAGCTTTTAGGAAGCATTTTGTGGCTTTTATGACATTGAAATAATCTTGTTTGATGAGAGTATTTTGTTTTTAACAAGTGGCTTTAGAAACATATGCATTAAGGAAGCATCTAGCAAAAGGATTTATTTGTTGATATTTTGTAACATCTAATTTTAGATCAATTGTTGGCTTTTAGGTAGCATCTTTTGCTGATATTTTGCCTTATAAAAAAATTAACATTTTTTCACTCAGAAATTTTGTTTACAAAGAATCTATTTAAATTCGGGTCAACCCGGTCTCGTCCTATTTAGACCCGGTCTTAAACCAACCCGCATATGATCGGGTTCCCTCGGGCCTAGGGACGGGTTCATGTTCAAAGATTTGGCATTATCAATGTTTAGGGCCGGGTAAGAGACAAGCATAACCCGTCCTACGCTCACCCCTAATTGTGATTAGGTTTAGGTCAGATTTTAGTGAATAGTTGTTAGGGATGAGCCAACAGTATTAGGCTTTTCTTGGTTGTGAAACAAAGTCCAATATCCATCATTCCAAAAGTAAAAGTCCAACAATGATCCCTTTGAATTTTTGAATTATTTTTTTAGATGTTTGTCCCAATGACCCGATCCGAACCAACCCGAATGTGGTCGGGTTGGTTTGGGTCGAGTTCCACAGTTTTTCCCTCTAGAAGCCGACTCAACCCAACCCAAACAACTTTAATTGGGGTGGGTCCAAATTTCCCCAAACTCAACTCATGCCCACCCCTAACTAGTCCAATGATTACAATTGTCAAAAAGAGTGAAACCCGACAAACTGGCTTAAATAGCTCAACAAAAAGTACAAGTCAGCTAGCAAAATGTAAGACCAAATCAAACTTAATCCCATGGCGTGATCCGATCTAGCATGGTCCGAAATAAAATTGATCCATGATCGAACTTTCAATTTTTAATTACTTTTTAATCTAACAAGCTACATTTATTTAAGATAATAATATTACCTCCTTGTTTGAAAAACTAAAGCCAATTTTTTTTTTTTGTCAATGTCCCTAGCTAAGTAACCCAAATTTATTTTTATCATTAATTTAAATCCTTAAAATATAAATTCATTATTTGATAGAAAATAAAATTTTCAGTCCAGTGGGCTGATCTGTCCAACCTATAGCTTCAGTGGTATTAGTGTCTTCATGTAAAGTGAAAAGAAAAATACAAGGGATCCAGAGTAAGTCATCGTTTTGATCCCTAAAATTGTAGGATGGTAACAAACTGGTCTATCATATTAAAAAAATACAAATTGGAGAAAATTTTCAATTTGGAGACCTTAATGTGACGAAGATTTTTGCTTATTTCTTAATATGAGGGACCAACTTATCACCATCCTATAATTTCAGGGACTAAAATAATGATCCCCTCGAGAGAACCATTCGATATATGTTACACTGTAAACACGACCTGTTTACCCATATCTTGCTACACTTTCATTTTAAGTAGGAATTTTAATTAAAAGGCTAATCGTCCGGCTAACCAGATTGCATTTCTACTTGCTTGATACGAGACGGATATTGCGACCCTTTCGGGGGACCAATAACAGGATAATTCTAATATTTATTATTATTATTGAGTTATCACGTCTACAGCAAATAGATTTTAACGTTCCATCCTGCGACTGTAGTAGTGTAAAGAAATGCTTAGTGTTTTATAGTTGGCTAGTTTCTTGTTTCCTGGCCTTGGTCAGCATCACTCCACTTTGTCTTGTAAATCGGATCCTATTTTTATTTCGCTGCCCAATGACATGAGAGGAGGAAGGAATAGGAATGGCTGGCTAACCCAAGCCTTTCTATGACCCAGTAGTAAATGGTAACGGATATTCCTTTCCTATCATGTCCTAGGCCTATCTACTCGACAGAAAGAATCCACCCCCAACGGCCACAAGAAATGGACCTAATGGTGCTGCAGAGTACTACATTTTATGTTTATAGTTATGTGGAGGCTGGCAAGTCTCCTATACAACATTACATAAACTTTGCTACACCATTTTGCAGCCCTGTTCTAACTGAACAAAATCTGAAAGCAATCAAGAAAATGACAAAACAAAAAGTCAACCAACTATACCCTGTATACACTCACTAATCCAAAAATCTTATGTACTGATACAAGTGCAGTGATGATGATCAATGACCTCAACTTCAAGAACCTCCATAGAAAAACGGAAGTAGTAAAAAGCTCAAGGGACTGTGGTCGGCAGATACAAAGTGTTGAGAGCAATGTCACTCCGTCGACAGAAAGAATTACATACTACAATTTTAATATAAAACCTGCAGACACCACCTCAATTGCTGATTTCACTAGTTGCCTATACAGAGTAGCCTTTTGCAATTTTCCCTGTTTTGACAAGCCCATTGATGTAGAAGAATGCCAAATTCATCCCATGCAGCAAGGGAACTCATCAATACTGGTTTTCTAATTATAAATCTTTACTGGCTTCTCAAACGTGTGGCGATTCTGAAAACAAAACATGTAATTTGGAAAGGTGTAACAAACCAAAGGTTTTCTAACCTCAAAACTAAAACCCAATAGTAATAATACAGTGGATAATCACCGAACAATCAATACAAATATGTGCTTAAGAAATCTGTTCTTGCCAGCAAAGTTACTAACCTGGTTAACAGCATATGCTCTTTTAGGAGCATTGTCAGTATGCTCCAAGCCAAGATACTGCTCCCAAGCACCGTAAACGTCTCTTCTCTGTCACCAGATACAACACAAGGACAGCGTAAACATATTTCAAACAAATGAAAATGATACTTAATATTATTGAGTTTTAAAAAAACATAATTACAAATGAATGCACCTGAAAACGACTGGATACAATGTCAGAGTCCTGAAGGTACTCAGGACGTCCTAATGAGAAAAAAGCAAACTTCCACTGGCCAAACCAAAAAAATAACAAAAAAAAATTAGGTAAACTAACATCAAATATACAAATCAATATTTACTCAATGGAACACCATTACTCAACAAAACTACTCGAAAAAGAGGGAGCCTAATATACACAGATCACAGAAAGAGGAAATACCTTGGCAAACTCATCATCAGGAACTTGAAGTTTCTTTTGTATTCGCTCTTTAATTTCGGCCAACATCTCCCCTTCATGTATGACCAAGAAAAAGGGTTCCCCAAAGTTCTGAATTTGCTGTACATATCAGAAGTAAAATAAAGGTACAAAAGGTTTGGTGAAAAATTAACATCAACTCGAAGTATCAAAGACATCAAAATACTATAAACGTTACTAAGTAAAAAGGAATCAGCTAAAATTATTTACCATCTGATTCTGAGCTGTGTCTTTAGTGAAATGATACACATGGATTAGACGATCATGAGGACCAAGATTTTTCTCTTCTTCAGGAATCTGTAATTTTTTTTATATGACCAGAAAAGAGCCTAGTTTATTAAGAGAAACTACCAAAATAAATGTAAATATATATTTAGTAAATCCCGCTGGCTCCACTATTTTGAGTAAATAAAAGCAGGAACACTTCATGGACTGAAAGCTATCTCTTCTTTTTCCAGCCCACTCGCACACAGGGAGTGAGAAGGGGGGGAAGGAGGGAGGGAGGGAGACTGCTACCTCCTCTGCACGTAATGTCCAATATTGATCATTAATGTTTTCAATCTTTTCGTTGGGAGGGAAGACCTGCACAGGCAGAAGCAAGATGGAATAAATTTCAATCAGAAAAATATGTTTGTCTAATAGCTAACAACATTTTCAGTAACTCAAGCAATTAGGGGATCATAAGTCAACACTAAATTTCAGGAACAGAATGGAATAGAATTTTTATTCCATTCTGCTCCGTTCCGATATGTTCCATTCCACCCCCTTCCACCGATCCAACCATAGCCTTAGTCTGAAAAATAATCAAGAATAGTAATAAAAACAGAGCAGTTAAAACAGATGTAACCCCTCACCTTGTATATCTTATGATAGAAGACTTCAAGCAACCTAAGCTCAGCATCCTGATGAGACAATTCTACCTATAATAACAGTATAACTGAGCATAAGATATAGAATTAACTAACTAACGTGAAACATTATAAATGAGAGGAAAAGTAAGCAACTTTATTTCCAAAAACAGCTACTTACAACACTGCAATTACAACTGCACAAAACCGGCAAACATGGCTCCACTCTTTTTCCTATTAAACTCTGATGTAGCCAGGTGTGCCAGTCGTGTGCAGTGGTGATCTCAGTGTTGTGTAAGTAGCATTACACAACGCAGGCAAGGTAAAGAAGCAAAGCATAAATCCAGCAAAGGCACCTTTGTTTTGAGATCATCAAGGACATCCCCCACAGTGCTCTGCTTTGGGAGTCTGATGGTATGAATAACCACCTGAATAAACAGTTAAAGAAATAAAACAGAGGTTAAAGAGAAAAAAAATGTAGATGAAAACCAAAAGAGAATTAGATCACCGTACTCACTTCTTCCTTGGTAGCATGGTGAAATGCAACTTTCAGTGTTTTCAAACCTTGTAATTCTGGCAGAGGGATGTCAAGTACTTCATAGTATAATATATCCGAAGTCTGACATACAAGAAAGGAGTAAGATGTTTAGTTTTTCAATAAAAGAATTATGAAGGACAGAACAATAACTACCTGGTTGTAGTGAACAAGCATATCAGACAAATGTTCCACCCCTCGGTACTTAATAGGCTGGGGTTTTGGTTGTTGAGAGTAGCAGTTGTGTGGGGTAAGCCTAATTTTGGACGGATCATCTAAACCAAGTTGTTGAGCTACTCTCTCCACCACATCATCGTATGTGTAGAGCCTTGACCTAGAAGTCAAAATACAGAGTATATGATAAGGATACAATTCTAAGCACAATGGTAGATAAGCTCTTGCATGTTCTTTCATCTGAAATACGTCAATTGTATTGAACAACAATTTACTCCAATGAGTTCCAAAAAGGCTTACATCTCAAGGCAGAAGTCATCTTCCTTGGGTTTTTCCAGAGACCGGAAGTGAACAACCTAAAATACATCAATTAGAGACAAAATTTCAGCTGATAGCTGACAAAGAAACATAATGAAACTTGCAAGGCCTATTGGTTACAAATACATATACGTGCATGCATGTGCACAGAGTAAAGTAATAAAGTAAAATAATTTAGACATAAAAGCATGAGTGAATAAAAGGGTAGGTTTCATGTTTTGCATCACATCAAATCAAACAAAATGCATCACAAAAAGAAAATACCTGGCGGTTGTGCACATATTCCAAGTATGAAGGCACATCTGGATAGCGGACATGTTCCTCACTATCCAAAGCAGGAGCTTTTTGAAAGCATATAATATCTCCATCTTCTAGCTGCAATAGAAAAACAAGTCAATAGGCCAACCAAAGATACAGCAACTCAATGTATACCATTTATACAATTTACCTGGCTTGCTCGAAATGTTAATTTCTTGTCGATAGGTTCACACATGACATTTGGTTCAAACTTAATTTCCTGCACAACAATAGGCACAGTCAATCCACTACTGCCAGATGATTAAAGCCACTTGTCTGGGATTAGAACCTGAAATGCCATCACTACTAAAAGTCCTCTCCATTTCTGGTAAAATTTATGCTTAAAATTTTATGTAACATGATGCACTTTATTTGTTATTAATAAGGGGTTACTAAACAACTGAAACCATGACTGCCTGACCAGTTGACCCAAGCTTAGCAGGTAAAGAAGCATACTGCTTGAGACCATGCAACGATGAACTACAATCATAAAATTTTCATGAAATTACAGCTGACATATTAAAGGAGACAGCACAAACCAACCTCATAAAGTCCAATCTCTTCATCAGGTTCATATCCAGCCATTTCATTTAGCTTCATCAAGTATTCTGATGGTTTACCAGTACTCTTCACAAGGAGCCTTCCAACATAACTGCCATTACAGGGAAATACATGTTATGTCAACCCAGTTCCATGATACACGCTAACATGTTAAAATAAAAAAAATTTACTGAGTACCGTAGCTCCTCTTTCTCAGGATCATATAACTTGAAGAAAAGTAATATATCATCCTTGGTCTTGTCAGGTGGTGCAATGGGACGTAAATCCTACATAATAATGTAAAATTGTCAACAAGACAGCGTTTGGATACTAATTTTTCATGCTGTCAAAATATTATACAACTTCCATGAGACAAATGATACCGGCCCGAGTTCCACTTCCAAAAACAACTTTAGTTCTGCATTGTGAACCTTGTTTGATACCTCTCTCAATTGCCCAACCTGCAATGGAAAGCAGATTGAGAAAATATAATGAATTTGTCAACAACAAAAAAAAAAATACAGAACAACAACTATTGCTCAGAATCTTAAAATAAGCAACCAGCCAAGACAATTATGAAATTAGCAGGTCAAGAAAAGATGACTTGAAGCATAGGACAGATTCAACAGAAACCATAACCGTGTGGTTAAAAAGGAGCTCATTTTTTAACAAAACCAACAACTCCATCAAAGCATAAAACCCAATGATCAGAATTGGAAATGTCATGATATGAAGCTTTGTTTTTTCTCTTCAGGCAAGATCAAGAATTTACTGATTGTGCTTCCTCAATGTGTGTCAATGGCCGATTAGGACGGTAGGTATGGTTTTGACGCTTTGCCCATAGCCAATAGCGCTGAAATTGAACTGGTACATCAAACTCTTTAGCAACCTCTTCCTGCATACCACAGATTAGCAAATGAACATAAAAATCGAACGTAAGAAAATGGGCATCTGTTGAGCAATCATAACTAACTTTATAAATTAAATTATAGATTACATATTAAAAAAACTATAGACCACAAAGATTCGAGAGATATAAATTATTTTCTTCCAACAAAAGCATCACGAGTTTCATATTCTAGTACCGTCCTACAAATAATTGTTGATACCTTGAAAAGGTTAAATGACAACTGCTTTTGGACACGGAAACTCCTCACTTTGTCATGGTCTACAAGATCAAAATATATATCCTTTCCAATCTGCCCTTTAAGGTCTACATCGCGTGCCACCTAAGAAGCATCATATGCTATCAGTAATGTCTAAATACAATTTGATTTAGCAACTCACAGCATCTTTGTCAAGACAAACAAACTGAATTCTAGAAAAGCGAGTCAGGAGCTAGGAACCTTTATTATAGTGTAAAGATGGGCCTCTGCCTTCTCTTTCTTTTTGTGCTCTTTCTCTTCCTGTTCCTTCTTCAACCTCTCCTGCATTAATCCATTGCACAAACTCAGTTCAAATTTTCCAAAATAAAATAATAGAAATAGTAAACCCACCCCCACCCAAAAAAAAAAAAAAAGACAGCAGCCAACTGAGTTAGGCTTGATTTGGTTCCAAATGCTCATAAGGATATCTCTTATGAAAAACAAATTAAAATTTATTGATCTATACAGAGTTCAAATTCAAAAAAAGAAGCCAAAGTTAAACCAGGCTCAGTTGAGAATAGTCATCAAGTTGATTTCAATAGCTAATCATGATATACTTTCTAAGATCTATCATAAAATAAATTAGCCATCTTATTTTGTCCGGAAGTTAGAATCGCATGCAGAATTGCAAATGACAAACATGTTGCTTTTGACTTGGCTTGCTTTACTTTGAGTCCAAAGTACATAAGAATAGAAGCTTACTCTTAAATGTTCAGCGATGTCTTTCTCATCCACATTGCATATTATTTTGTCCTTGTCAGATTCACGAATATACACCAGCATATAAGCATTTGAATATTTGGTGAATTTAAAAGGAGTATTATTGAATCCAGGATTTGTCTGTGGTAACTGTTAAAAAAGACAAGTGGTTGAATCATTAATAAGTAAATATTCAAATGCTTAAAGGCATCAAATGCCATAGCCAATGGCAACAAAATAATTACCTCCTCCTCACCACCATATTGCTCCTCTAATGCCCGTTTAATGTCTTCCTTTGTCACCCTCTCATCATCAAATTTGTACCTGAGTCAGTCAGACATTCAATCAAATCATGCAGTGAAGGGCTCAAATAGTCACCAAGAAAAGCAATCCGAAGTAACAAAAAAAAGTGAAGCCTGTTATTAGAATTACAGATCATCGAATACAACAAAAAATGCCAAAGGAACAAATATAGTTTTTAATTGTTTTACACAACAACAGACCCATTTCAAATATCACTTAGCATATACTATTCATGCAACCAATGTACTGCTGCGGTAGCTAAACAGTTGCTATGATAAAACACATGAAAAAAAGTTAATAAATCAGAAATCAGAGAACATATACAAATCAAGGATATCCATATGTTCAGTTTGTCCCCCTTAGAAAAGAAGCAGCCAGGCAGTACTCAAGCATGCTGCTTGTATGAAATAGAGTGACAGAGATTATGAAGGTCCTATTATTGTAACAAAATAATCTCCACTTCCCCCTATATTTAAAGATGCATATCAGGGTGTGATGTACATAATTCATTCCCAAGGTATTGAAAATTGTGATGTGCAGAATAAAGATAATTATTTTTCTCTAAAAGCTGGAAATTGATTTCACAACTTGCCAGGCCTGTAGATGAAAATAAAGTTTGAACCATGTTAGACTCAGAAATTGATGTCATATCATAATTGTTTTATTGAAAGCTGGATCAGTACAAACAGCTGCATTCTGTAACTTTCATGATAACCTTCTGCAATATAAAAAAATGTTTTAAGTTTTGTATTTGCCAAACTGATCATGCATCACAACATGTACATAATTTACTTGTCTAACGTCTCCACTCCCACACAACACCTCTCAGCACTCCCTCCATGTGAGGAATAGATTCTTGTAACATAATCAGTAAAAATGAAACCATGTGTATTCACCAAGCATATGCTGTGTAACTAGTTATGTGATCTAAAAATTCCAAGAACCACAAAAGAATTTGTAGAATGCAGCAATATCAGCAGTTAACCAGCTATTATAACATGCCCCTCACCCTCATCACATTCATGCACAAAAGCATGTAGCTCAAAAGGCAATGTACAGTTAAGACCAGTGAACCCTACTATACATACCACTGCTCAGAGAGAGTCGGCCTTATAAAAGCATAATAATGTCCACCATGCACACCACCACTGTGAACCAAAACACTGGGGAAAAAATTTCAAATCTGTCAAATACTAGAAACATCACAAATTATGATAAGCATAAAACTAATTGCACAATGACGGATATCATCAGCATGAAGAAACAGAAATTATAAACTTCAAGCACTACCATATTAAAATTCTGGATAAACAGCAGCTTTTCAATATTAACTATCCAATTTATAATGTCCCATTACGATTTGAAAATACATTCCCGTTTGATTGGTAAGGGCCTGGGAGTTGGCTCTTCCTAAGCTGAATTATTTTCTTTCCATTCTCTATCCTCAAGTCACTTTCTTCCTATTATAATTTGTTTGTCTCCTTTCTTGTTTCTATACTTCCTCTAACAATTAATTTTCTGATACTGCTGTAGAAAATACTCCACCAGAAGCTTATTAATGCAAGCTTCACATGTTCTTTAATCACAACTTTTACTAACACAACCGAATTACAGATAAGATGTGATTATTCTGTGATAGAAGATGACTTGTACGGACATAATTTGTTTCATTCAGATATGAAAGGCATTAATTGATTGCAATATACCCAAGCATATGGATAAAAGACGTGTCCTTATATACCAATAATGGCTTCTAAAACTTGTACAGTACAAAGTTGGACATCATACACCAAATCACAAACTACCAGATAAAATATCACCAAACAGGAACACTATTAATGAATTCATCAAACAAGTCAGAAAGGTCACTAGCGAACTAGCACCGCTGCAACAAAGACATCCAAACTGCAACAAATACTGCTGACACTACCACTACAATACCTGTGAAGTGTGTAAAGATTGCGAACAGTTCTGTCAGCATCAGGTGATAAATACTTTCCATTCTCACGATCAAGGTCAAGTTGCAACGGAAACTCATAACGGTCATTAATCTACATGTTGAGAGGGGGAAAAAAGAAGAGAAAATCAAACTTCCATGCATGGAAAACAGAGTTCAGTCTATCCATCAAAAGAGAATCCATTGATAGAAAAGTAAGAACTCATGATAATAGCTAATGCCCATGCTGCCTCTGGCAGACAATCTTCCAACAGCTTTTCCTTTCAAATGATTTAAACAAATTTTAAATATACACACGTATAGACAATGAGGTCTCCCTGGCAACCCAGAGCAAAGAATAAAAAAATTACCAACAAATTAAGAAGCAATGCAAGGCAGAAATCCTGTGTGGTTATCAAAACCACGCAGACCTATTGTCCTCCAAGACTATATCCTTCTTAATCACTTTCTTGCATGAAGTAACAGAACCGTGAACAAATGTGTACTCTGATACTACAAATGAACAAGGATATCGCTATACATTGTCCGCCATAACTAATTATAATCAGTTTAACGAAAATAATCTTCAAAGGCATTTTATAGCAGAGCTGAAGCAAACAGTATGCATCTTATTACTCTGGCAAAAAACCAACAAAACAATGGGACCAATTGCAACTCAATTTCAGTGCACTAAATAGTGGAAGTTCGAAATAAAAAGGAACTGCCAAAATCCTCATATGCCAGCAAATAAAGCACCAAGAGAAGGAAATATGTTACACAGCAATGTTTCGATTTGAATACCAACCTTTACCATAGTATCACGCATAAAATCATATTCAAATCTTTTCAGCTGAAGCTGCAGGACAGGAGGGAAATCAATGAATAGGACCCCCTTCTTAGCATCCTGAAAATAGTGTATAAACCAAAATAAATAAATAATAAGTTTACACATCAAACTAGATAACATAAACTGCTTATATGATTGCGCTATGATGGCACATACATGAAACTTAAGGAAATATCATGAAATTGTTCTAAACAAATAAGCAAATTGTTTAAAAAACATAAAAAAAACAAATTACTCCAAAAGAAATAACAAAGTTGTAATTTAGGAGATAGGTAAATTAAATCATACAATTGATGCTGTTTAGGAAGGGTGAAAACTAGTCAGGGAGATGTAACAATCAGACATCCAACAGCTTCTCAGAGGAGATTGGACTTCCGAGTGACAAATGGGTTAATCAAGAAGGAATCTCGGTTATTGGTAGAATGAGTTTGAGTTAGAAACGGGGGAAAAGGAGTTTATAAGAAAACACCATAAGAGACAAATTTCTAAATTCTCCTATCTGAATTGGGAGAACTTAGCAGAATCTAGAACAACCAAAAGGTACTCTAGCTCCAGCTTCCCCATGATTCACTCTGCATGAAATTGCTATAGTTTTCACTTTCAAGTTTCAACTTTTCCAAAAACACTATTAGGGGATTTCAAAATTTAACACAAGAAGTATACACGGTACATAGGAAGATGCATCACATTTTCATAGACACTAGCATCCAACAAGCAAAACTGATGCTGAAGAATTAAGTGTCGCATCCACAATATCCCTTCTACTTATAAGATGGCAAGGTTCACAAAAACAGAGTTACAATAAGCAAATCAATTCCATACAAGAAAATAAAAATTTTATTTATCTCACAATTAGGTTAACTTCTCCGAAATGGCATTACTATAATTTAGCAAATGCAACCAACCTGCAAGCCATGATGTTCAGCATGATATTTGTTGTCCCCCTCAAGACGTTCAACTTCAACATACTTGTCAAAGGAAGCATAAACATCACGACAGCCTTTGACATCAAGCTGGAGATCTGTCATGTATGTGTCTAACTAAATTAGCATCAAGTGACAAGGGACAACTACATTTATAATTAACTTCAGCAAGCATAAGAAAGTACCATAAAATGACTCCTTTCTAGTTGATTTATAGTCCACATTGATGCACTCAATGTAGTTCATATGGTGCCCTTCAAATAACTTCTGTATGGTTCCCTCAACAACAGTTCCCTAAAGACAAAGTAAACATAATCCGTAACGCATTTGAGATAGTAATTCACCAAAAATAAATCCTGCAGAAACATCCAGAGGCCTTTCTGTTACCTTCATTTTGTCTTCAAGCTTTTCACAGAGGACCCTATTTAGTTCTTGAACATCATGCTGCATGAAAGAATCATATGTATCCCATCCAAAAGACTTTGTCAGCTCCTTTGTTGCAACACTGGTGTCACTATACTGGAGCTTGTAGAATAAACTTTGCAGAGCCAAAGGGATGCTTCCAGAGGGCATATCATTCTCTGTTGTTGGCATATGGTATACAGCCTGAAATATGATATCCAGGACCCAGCTTTCTCCTCATCACTTTCCAATCAAACAAGTGAAATTCAGGCAAGAAGAAGAAAAAAGGAGAAACAGTGCCTAACCTTTCGAAAATAAGGAATATGATACAGAGTTTGGAGTAGAGAATTCATATAACAGGTAGCTCCCTGATTCTTAAGCCCAACATAGCCAGTCTCCTTCTTTGAATCATAAGTCCAGTAATCAACAATCCTACGAACAAGAACCTCAGCTTCAACTACAAGAGTATCATTCACAAGATACCCTCTAGTAGGATCATACAATTCACCAAGTGGCATGAAGGACGTGAAACCCCAATCACTTTCTCGTGCATTGAATTGGTGCTGCGTGTCTGCATAGTGCAAGTAAAATGAAGTTACGACAAGACCCATGGATATGCCAAAAATTATCTGCACTTTCATTTTTTTCCTCTTTCCTTTGTTTCATTTAACAATACTAGCAAGATCAGTTACGACAAGTAATATAACAATATCCAGATTTAGATTTAACTTTAAAAGGAAAGAAATCTATGTACAAGTGGTAGTTTCAATTTTAGTAAAAAGTTTAATGAAGAGAATCTTGAATGGAAAGACGAAAGGCAGATGAAAAGAAACAAGTATGTTGGCCTGTTTTGTTAGGTTTTGAAATTTTTATCAGGATATGCAAAAATAAATGTTCAAGAAGAAATGGCATAGAAGATGAGCACAATATAAGGGGCCTATTACTATGGGGATTTGGTAAAAAATAATCCACCACAATCATTCAGGCGCCTCAGTGAAAATTTTGAAATGTACAACAATATATTCTTCAAGTATCAAGTGCACTTCGATTAATTGCAAAACACGTCTCAGAACATTCTTCACTTTTAATTCCAGCTTGTAACAAATGTAAAGAACAAACTGAAGAGACAACCTTTTCTCACAGTGTACTTATTATGGATTTGATTAACTACTGCAAGGCTAAACTGTGCATATCTACTCCAACCATAGGGCAAACTAGCTGAATCTGCAACATCCAAATACATGGACAAATAATCCACATTGTTCCCTTTTGGGAAAATAAGCACACGCCTGCAGTACAAAACAAGGATCAGGAGACTATAATACTGAATATTACTACACATAGGAACTAATATTGAAGAGAAATGAGCATCAGAATCGACTTAGGGAATGTATAAGCAAGATACCATTTATAACCACCAACAACGAATATTTCGGAATAGAGCTTTTTTGTATTCATCCTAGAAAAGTTGTCAATTCTCCATGTGAATCTCGAGGATGGAGGATCCTCAACAGGCTGACTCTCCACAGTGTTGGCAGTTTCAGGTTGAGCAACAACTAATGATCACCAAAATAAATGAAAAAGGAACAATTATGTATCATGCCTTAAGTTAGTTGAAAACTGAAAAAATTAAAGTACAGTAACTGAACTACACCCTCTACTTGCTTGCCAGGAAAAATGAGTAAAACAAGAGGGGGGGGAGAGAGAGAAATAGAATTACAAAATTAATAAAGACATTGAAAATACAAAATTTCCAAAATGCAAACTAACAAGAAATCGCTTTTTTGTATAACTGAAAACCTAGAATTCTTAGACCAACTTATAACTTAGTTCCTCTCTCTCTCTGGCAACAAAACAATGCATGAACTGGTTTCGTAAACTCTTAGAGCAAATTGATTAGATCGAATAAAAGGCAATAAATGAAGTTACAAAAAGGGGTTTCTCCACAGATCAAAAGATTGTACCTTCCATGGGTTGGTGATTATTCTCAGCCAAATCAGCATGCGGGACGAGCATCTCCTCGTCTTCCTGCTGCTGCAAAAAGCAAAATCCAAACAAATAATCATCACCCTAATTCGGATCCACCGAAGATCAAACCCAATTGAATCAATCCCCACACAAAAACCCCCAAATTTTCAAACAAGAAATGCGACACAAGCATCGAAATTGAAGCGAATTCAACTCGGGCAGATCAAAAAACCACAACCCCTAAACGAAACCCCATCACTGCAACCCCGACGAGAAAATCAAATTGAAACCAAATACACCATTAACCAAAACAAATCATGCAAAATAAAAAAATGAAATGAAAAAGAAAACACAAGCGATATTGAAAACACGTAATCGATTGAACTACGAAACGGAGCAAAACGCACGCGAGTGACGATATAGAGTGAGGGAGTGAGGGTAAGGGGAAACGTACGTCAATGGGAGCAGGGGTCATCACCGTCATGGCGAATAGGGTAATTGACCTAACCTAGCAGTAGCTGCTTCGGAAAAAATGGAGGAGAGAGAAAGAGGGACTGTGAGAAAACGAGATCAGCAGAAGAGAGAAGAGAGAAGCTTATGCTCGAGAGGGAGAAAGGTCTTTGGTCTTTATCTGAGGGTTTGGGCAGTTTTGGTATTTCACTACTGCACTTCTAGACCTGGTTGAACTCGAGGTGTGGTGAGGGGTACATAAGCAAATTTATAATAGTTTCGGGTAATAATAATAATAAGGCAAAATTACACTTTTAGTCCCTTATGTTATTTGTTTTGTTCAAATTGGTCCCTTAAGTTTTTTTTTTGACAAACTAGACCCTTAAGTTAGGTTCGAGTGACAAATTGGTCCCTTAAGTTTTTTTGTGACAAACTAGACCCTTAAGTTATGTTCGGGTGACAAATTGGTCCTTTAAGACAATAAAAATAATAAATTAAGGATCTAATTTATTGGTCCCTTTTACAAATTAAGGGATCGATTTGTCACCCAAACATAACTTAAGGGTCTAGTTTGTCAAAAAAAAACGTAAGGGACTAATTTGTCACCCGAACCTAACTTAAAGGTTTAGTTTGTCACGAAAAAAACATAAGGGACCAATTTGAACAGAACAAATAACTTAAGGGACCAAAAGTATAATTTTGCCTAATAATAATAATAATAATAATAATAATAATAAATAATAATAATAATAATAATATCTATATTCTTTACATTGTTTGTAATCTGATCTGATTGTAATGGATTTTTTTTTTGGCAGAACTGTAACATTTATTTTATTTTTCATATTGGTCCTATAAATTTTTTATTTTTCAAATTGATCTTACATGTTACCTTCTGTTTCCACGTTAGTCTTTTCCGTCAAATTCGACCTTACGGAGTCAGATCAAAAGCCACGTGTCAGACTAAAATGATAGTCATGTCAGATCAAAATCGACAGTGTTAGGTCAAAATTGACGGAAATGACTAACGTGGAAATGGAACATAATGTGTAAGACCAATTTGAAAAATAAAAAAACTCATAGGACTAATATGAAAAATAAAATAAACGTACATAACCAATCTATATATATATATAAGGTATTTAAGTGTATATGGATTATCTTTTTGGTAAAGATTATCTACCTCGTGTGTTGCACGGTAACATACTATTAATAGAATAAAATCATACACCTTCTGTGCCTTGTGGCCTTGTCGTAGGTGATTTATTTTTCTGACTTTATTTTGCTTGCTACAATGTCAAAGTTATATTTTTACAAAAACTTTAATCGAGTTGAATTCTGACGGTTCATCAAGGTTAGAGCAGGCCTAATGGCTTAAAAAATGCTTAGAGATACTTATATATTATCCACTAACAAGGTTCTCACATCAACAATGGGATCCGAACTCACATCCTTATGTGAAATGAATCGTATCCTTACCCATTGGACCAACCTTCGTTGACGAGGTCGAAGTATTTTTTTACTTCTTCATTTTAGTCTATCATTAAAAGAAGGTCCCTCGTGTGACTTGGGCTATGTCTGAGAGTAGAGGTAGTCCTTAGAAAGAGCGAAGGGGACCAATGACTCCCCTAAAAAAATCAGAACACTTTTTTTAATATACTTTTTTTTAAGGCACCTCCAAAACGACGTTGTTTTGGGTGTTGAGTTTCAAACCCTCACGAAAGATTCTCCCCATTGTTCGTGTCTTTGTTTCCTTGTTTGCTACTGGTATGACTCCAAGAAATAGCACCGCTTGCCGCCTCACCTACTCCACCCGCTGGTCGCCAACTCCGCCACGTCGGTCGCTGCTCAAGGCTCCTCCCGGTACAACTCCAAGGAACAACACCAACTCCGCTGTGCTGACCGCCACTCAAGGCTCAACCACAGCGTCGTTCCCCAATTCGCTGGTCTCGCTATAGCCTTCATCTCAGATTCTAGCTCCTTCTTATTCCTCCATTGTTGCTCTACTCTAGGTAACAATTTTCTTCTCTCTAAAATGCATTTGATTTCTGGATTTGGTGCAATTTTTCTATATTTTTTGATTCATTTGATTTTTGGAATTGGGGAAATCATCTAGAATTGATTAGGGATCAATTTGTTCTTCTTGATTTTGTTGACTCATACAGTGATAAATGATAAACGTTGATAGACTGATTTCTATTAGGGATTTTTTTAAATTTTAGTTTTTATGCATTTTGATTTATGGTTGTTGATTTAAGCATTTTTTAGGAGTGATACAAATTTCTTGAAAACAAACAATGGATAAGAAAATTGAAGAGGAAAACTTCCAGGTTCCAATGAAGATGAAAGTTGTATAACTTCTACATCTTTGCTTCAAGAACATTATTCTAGTTATTAAATAGTTCAACCGGATGCATCATTTTCCCTTTTATATCTTTTATTGTTATTTTGCATTAATATGTTGTTTTGAAATTGGTAACATTTTATGTGATTCATATGAATTCTAATTACATTATTTTAATCATATTGTCATTGTTGTTATCATTGTCGCCATCAACATTATTGTCGTCGCTGCTGCCACCACCACGAGGTTCACCTTTGCCACCACTACCATATTCAATTTTAGAAAAATGAATTTAGAATTATAACTCTTTATGCTATAATTTGACACAAGTTGACATGGAATTTATATTTCTAAACCAATTTCAATCCTACCTATTTTAAAATAATTTAAAATTACAATTCCAAATTTCTATCATCAAAAGAGACCCTCAAAGGTTAATAGATAGGGTGATGTGACATGTTAGATGTCATTATTAATATACAACTCCTTTGTGTGTGTGTATATATATAATATATAACTCCTCTAAACAAATAAAAATAACATTGGGTCTACCGTAGAGGGAATCATTTAAGGACATTATTATATTTTTTCTCCCCAATCCTCTCTATATAGAATTATCATCATCATTGATCACTTTCTCCCTTATCTTGTTTTGTATCGGTACTCACATGTATTGGTGCTACAACTTCAATTATCTTTGGACATTGAGGTTTTTTTGGTATCATCAATCCATGAAATAAAGAATTTCACATTTCATTGTCTTACAAAATCTCGGTTTAAATCTCTATTATAATAGGAAGTATAATAGATTTTAAAAGTTATATTTTGGGATTGAAAATTGGGGTTTATAAAACTAAATTGGAGAAAAGATAAGGGACAAAATACAAAAGGACGTTATCTCACTTTGAAAAGGGAGTGGATGGGGCTGGTTGGCACATATGCATTTACCTTAACATTAACATGCAACGAATCTGCCTTTGTTAGCTTTAACAAAGGTTGCCTAAAATTCAGTAACATGCATTGTATAATAAAATCAATAATCATCCACCAAAAAAAAAATTCAACAATCAATAAATATTGACTCTTATATATTGAAAAAACCTGATTCGAGGGGGCAATCATTAAAAATCGTCCATGTCTCCTAACGGAGA
Source organism: Echinosophora koreensis (assembly GCA_035048595.1). Lineage (NCBI taxonomy): Eukaryota > Viridiplantae > Streptophyta > Magnoliopsida > Fabales > Fabaceae > Echinosophora > Echinosophora koreensis. The sequence goes on along the minus strand of JAPCYP010000019.1, from coordinate 2,484,263 downwards.
TTAATCACTATTTATGAAGGTGAATACTACGTACCATTGACACAGTAACCCAAAATTAATTGTTATCATCTTACCTTGTATGTGATGCCATTATTAATACCATGATAATATTTAGTGATTAAGCCACCATCATTTTTTGTAATAAAAAAAAGGCTTAATTGCATTTTTGGTCCCCCTATTCTAGTGTTTAGGCAATTTTGGTCCTCTAATTTTTTTTCGCTCGATTTTGATCCACACATTTTTAAAATGGGCAATTTTGGTTCAACCGTTAACTTGCCATCCAATTACTAACGGTGTGTTGACGTGGCAAGTGCTGAGACGGATTTTTATTAATTAACTTAAATTAAATTTCAAATAAACTAAAGTTAGGGTTCTGCTGCCAAAAGGTAGAGCAAGGTTATCTAACATCCATAGCCTCTCCCCATGGCAGCCAACTATCGCAGGCAGCAAGAGGCCAAGACTAGGGACGCCAATGCAGAATGCATATCAGTAAAATAGCACCATAATAGCAAATATGACAGCAACTCCTAACAATTTCATTTGCCATGTTCCTTAACTTATGCTCTTCACATTAATAACACTATCCATGATTTGCATTTTATCAATCAAGCAACCTGATAATATACGTGTGGATCCCTGCAACTTGATTGAATACATAGGCCAAGTTTTTTGGCTTTTTATATATTTTGAATACAGTCTTCTTCTTCTTAACTTCAACGGGGTGATGATGAGCTTCTAGCGCATGATTCACCCTCACTGCCCATGAAATGTTGGGTCTTGGATTGGGAGATACCAGGCTTTGAATGGATGTAGAGATTTGTTGAATAACACTTTCCCTCTTCCAATCTGATTCTTCGAGTAATCCCACCTTTTCCCTTTTCATTTTTTATTTGTTTATTTCTTTTAGTTATTTTGTTATTTTCTTTATATTCAAATTAATAAAAATCCATCCCAGCACGTCAGCACTCCATTAGTAATTGGATGACAAGTTAACAGTTGAACCAAAATTGTTCGTTTTAAAAATGTGTGGACCAAAATCGAGCGAAAAAAATTGGGGAACCAAAATTGTCCAAACACTAAAATAGGGGGACCAAAAGTGCAATTAAGCCTAATAAATATCCAATTTTCCCCCTTCTATGCACAGTGTTGTTAATGCTTGAGCTTATGGGATCATCTTTTTGAGTCGAGTTATCAAGCCAAGTTATGTTAGATTTTTTTTTTGTTTATGGGATAAAATATGCTTAAAATTAGTATCTTTTTTGCTTGGTTTAATTCAACATAGGTTATAGGTAGGGTGGATCAAAGTCACCATCTCTCATATTTTAATAATTTAAAATTACAATTAATAACATCTTTTAAAAATGAATAAATGATAATGAAAAATTTTAGACAACTTAGATTTGAGCCGGTAGCAAACAGAAGAGGAAGCTAGCCCAAATTACCAACAAAACTTCAAAAGTGTGTTTAGATGACAATTTATCAATCCCTATATATTAAATTTGAATCTTTGTTCTTAAATGGTAATCACTCTTCGCAATCTATATATTAATTGAAGCGACGTGTGTCTTTTTTAATTAAAAATCCAAGTCTGCTTACTTATGTCTTTTCATTTAATTAATTTTTTATGATAAGTTTTTAAGAGCATAATTAATATGTACTGTTAGTGTAAAGTTTTTTGCACTGTCAATCAATCACATTTCATCGTATGATTGACATTTAAGATAATTAGGATAAAAGTCAAATATTTACACTGACATTACATACTAACTAAACCCAAAATTTAATTACTATAATTTCATAAGTTAAATTTTATATTAATCTATTTTATTTACTTATTTTACTATCTATTTCTTTATCTTTTTAAGACAAATATCTCTAATGACTAGTATGAGATTTAGGATTGTGTATTAATTGACTAATATTATTTTTGGCATTTTTGGTTTTAAAACCAATAAAAAGTTTATTTTTTGGTCAAAATAAAAAGTTTATTTTATTTGGACTACACTGGTAAAAGTGAATCATATATTTTTGAAGAGAATCATATTTATTTAATTTAATTTATGCAAAAATATTGTACATATTGGTGATAATCTCCTACTATATTTTACAATATGTTAATTGATTGTTATTATTATTACTAATCAATCTCTATACATTAGATTATGTTACTCATTCTTGAACATGGGATATTCTCCATAACCTCTCTTATATTCAAGGCGTCATTGTCACATGTCATTTTTTTTAATACATATCCAAATGTGCTCATCATTTAATTCTTTCTCTTTTCAAGACAAATATTTATAAATTTCTAGTTTCTTAGAATGTCCTCCTATTCAATATACGAGAAACTAATCACTCAGACATGTTTAAGCACTTAAGCAGGTATCACTTCCGATATTTTTCTCATACAAACAAATTTAGGGATAACCCAAGAACGCTTGATTAAGAGACTCAAACATTTTGTACATGAACCAACACATATTGGAGGCCAAATATTTATAATTACTATAATTATAAAATTACTATAATTTCGTCAACTGATAAATAAAATTATCAAATCCACCTACTTATATTTTTATTTAATTTTCTCCTCTTCGATACAAAATTTTCTTATTAGTGATACTAATTTAAAGATTGTGCACTAGAATCGACACTTTTAAATGAGCCTCCACAACCTCGCTTCTCATCAATGTGTCAAGTGTTGAGATTGCAAAACAAGGGTGTCTCGTTGATCCAACCCGTATAACCTATCAAATGTGGTAAATTTTGTGGGGTTGTTAGATATTTAGAACCCATCAACCCACATAGCTCGTCTTGCATAACCCGTGAGTTGATATGGATCAATCCGTATGTAGGACAGTTTGTTCCGTTGGGTCTTTTATTTGTTATCTTTGCGTCAAGTCTATCTCATGTAGTCTCTGTGCATTGATTTCTGTTGTAGTTATACTGTGCAACTGTTGAATAATGATATATTGTTTCTTTAACAGACACGTATGATTTTGTTACATGCTTTGGAAACCAAATGTTGTTTTCAACAAATCTATGGACTGTGACACAAGTTTGTACATAATTGAAAATTCAAGTACAACAATTAGTTTATGAAATTTTATCTAAGATGAATCATAAATATCAAATCTAGGGAATTCATAGAAATATTTTTGACATCTTGACTTCAATGAATTGGTATAGCCAAAAGTTAACTCGTTTATATGCTTTATATCGTTTTCTTTGTTATATGTTTCTTTATATTGCTTCTTCGTAATATTTTTACTACACTTTGAATACATTGTGAAATTAAAAAAAAAAAAAACAAAGAAAGAAAGAAGAACAAACCCTTTGTGAGCATCCTGAAATTATTGAGAAAGGGAAAGGGATGCCAAAGCCCATCTCCACATTTAGTTTTGGCGAGAGAAACAAGTTTTTCCTGGAAAAGGGTCTATTTTATCATCAATATTTTATTTTATTCCTCAAATGTAAAATGTGATATGCTGGTGATTTCAAACTCCTATTTTTTGTTACATATTTCCAATTGCATGCTCTATTGTTTGTTTTATTTATAGAAAGAATAATCACTATTATTTGAATTCAATATTAAATTAATATTGCGCATGTTTCTGTATTTCTTTAAGGAAAAAAGAAAGAAAAACGAGGACAAGAACCAAAGCAATTAGCTCCAAGGGGGGACTACTGCAATCATTAGCAAAATACATACCCAAAAAAATAAGGTAGAAATTAAAAACATTAAACAAATAATAACTTAACAGATAATTGTAGTCATGCCTGGCAAGAGCACCCACACAAGAATTAGCCTATCTAAAAGGACGCCGCTGAAAGATCATACCTCATATTTAGCAAGAAGTTCCTTCTGATTCAAAGAGTTCAACAACAAGGCACAAAAGATGCCAAGGCTCCCATCTAGACTGGATCAAATGCATGACTATGTATAACTTGATATTTTTTAGATATTTTCATTTCACGCCTAGAATTAACTTTTTAAAACCCAAAGCATGTGTAAATTGCAACCCTGGCCCATCACAACCTCCTACATGTTAATTTATCAAAATCATTTTTATACAACTAATTTGTTTTTATTGATTTTGCCAAACATTTTGTTCAAGATGAAATGTAGGCACAAAAAATGGTATAAATGAGGGGAATAAGACTTGGAGAGGATTCACAGGATGATTATAGGAAGGATATGTTTGTTTTATTTTTAAGGTATATAAGCCAATAGAAGGAAAAATGTTAATAATCTATACTATATACATTTAGGAATAATCTCATTGAATGTTATTCCATTTGTCAACCTATTAGCAAATTATCATTTAATGTGATTGCTAACTATTTGTGTCTCTAGCATTATGATTCATTATAATTGCTCTTTGCTTCATACAATACATTTTATGACCCCTTTGTATATATTCACTTATTATTATTATTTTATTTACTAACTTATAATTACTTTAATCTCTTGACACAATTTATATTTTAATAATGATGAATATAAACAATTTTTTACTTTTGTAACTATTCAAGCTAATTCTTCAGCTATAGTTTGTTGTCTTCAATTTAGTGATTGAAATATAACTACAGTCTTTTTTTTTTTATAAAAAAATATAACTACAATCTTAATTCAATATAATTGTACGATTTGTAATTTTGTATATCTTCTTAAAATAAGAATCATAATTTTCACTTTTCAATTTTGGCTTTAAATGAAAAATTTTGCATTCAAAATTTCAAATAGATAAATATGATTTGAAATATGAAAAGTTGCATTATATGATTGGCTCTAATGATATCTTAAATTATAATTATCATTTTGTCATCTATGCGACTGAAGCAATCTGTGCCCTTTAGAATTTTTATTAAAATTAATCTTAATGCGATCAAGGTTTTCAAAATAAATAATTTTAAGATATTTTCAAATACTCGAGGTTGCTGGAATAGCGATTAAAAACGCTCTTCACATTTACAACTTTATTTGAACTCTAATCTTTCCTGAATTGGGAATAATATGTGGCACAGGTCCATCAAAAAAGAATTCAACAATTATATATTTAGAAATAAAATCTTAAAAATTAGTATATTCTTCGTGCATGGCACGGGTCCATCAATCTAGTTTTATATATTCTAAGTGAGAAATTGATTTACTTGTTTATCTATCCACTATAATTTAATACAAAATCTATCTAATCCAACTATTTATCACTTATCATAATAAGATAATGATCAACAAATTGTTAACTCTTTTCTCCATTAACCAAGGTTGACAGAGAAAATTTGTTGCAAAATATATTTTATGGAATGTCTTATGCTTTAGGTGTTAATATATATTTTTTATCAATAAGAAATTTATCATAATCAAATATTTTTCAACGATGTGTTAGTATATTATCAGATAACAATATAATCATCTTTTTCAAAGACAATATATCGAAATTAAATTCAAATAAAATTAAAAACATTTCTTAATTTATAATTATAATTCCCCATAAACACCTATTCACTTATCACTGGATATTTTTAAATCAGTTTAAACATTTTTTTTCATTATTATTATTAGCATCGTTGTCATCATGATCATCAATTACAATAAATTTAATGGGGGGAGTGCATCATTAAGTAAGGTATACTCCCCGTCAGACTATTAAAGTTTGTTTTTTGGTCTTTGATCAGGTATTCTCACAGGCATAATTGTGAGACTAACCCTCGGGGTAGAGTGGTGGATAGCTAAAACTCTTACTAAAAAAATCCGAATTACTAACTTTGCAGATAAAGTTCGTCTGGCGACACATCCACTTCCGCTATAACTAACCACTAATATTGGCTAGAGTATCAAAGTTTAAACCTTCGAAAAAATAATTGAGAGGATGGCTTTGTATTTATGAGAGTATCTAGGGGACTACTTTCATAATGATGTCCATAATAAAATATGGTCAAATAAATAACATTTTCCACTAAAATTACCATTTCAACATCGATAACACCAGGGTTTTGTCTTCAATCCTCCCATAATTTTTTGTAGGATCCATCTCCATTTTGTTGAACCATTGATTTATTATTATAAAAAACAAAAAGTTGAGATTAAACACTTGTAATCACGTTGACAAGTAAATTAAACATTATTAAACACGTAGACTGCTTACTCTCTACCCACCATTGAATTGTGTTGTGGTCTCAAGTTTTAGGGTGCATTTGGATACATGACTTAATTAAAAACTTATTTAATAAGTGTTTATCATATAAGAGCTCATGTATAAGCTGATTCTACACTCAAGTAGTTAATGGGCTCAAAATCTACACAGAGAGTGTTTGGGAAAAGCTGGAAAAAAAGATTATGCTGATAATCTATTTTCAAATAATCGATTATTGTGATAATCGATTATAATCAGAATCTGTTTTTGTTTGGGTATGTTTGCTGAAAAGCGATTTTAAGATAATCTATTTTGTTTGGGTTTAAAAAAAAACACTTTTACGTAGTAAATTACGAAAAATGATATGAAGTTATTTGTTTGTTTTAATAATATTCGATTTTTTTTAACATTAGAACTTATTTATTTTTGTGATATTTTGTCATCAAATTTTTATTTATAAATAATTGAATAAAAATTGTAACATCTTTCTTGGCTATCAAAAACTTGTGATTTTTTTTTTTATAAAAAAGTTAAATAAAAAAAATTCATTTGAATAATATAGAAAATCTAAGATAAAAATACAATATTAAAAAATTTGAGAAGTTTGCCTTTTAGTCTAGGAAACATGATGCGTAAAAATATTAAACCACCTTCCAAAAATTGAAAAATACTAATGTTCACGATCGTAGCTTTTCAATAGGAAGCAAAAGGAAAAAAACGCTTCTCGCTTAAAGTGTGTTTGGGAAAGCTGGAAAAAAAAATTATGCTGATAATCATTTTTTGTATAATTGATTATTGTGATAATTGATTATAATTAGAATCTATTTTTGTTTGGGTCTGTTTGCAGAAAAGAGATTTTAAGATAATATATTTCGTTTGGGTGGTGTAAAAAAATCACTTTTATATGTTAAATTACAAAAAATGATATAGAGTTATTTATATAATTTAATAATATTTAATGCTTTTTTTCAACATTAATTTTTTTTAAATGTGTATTTTTAAAAAAAAAAAATGAGAAGCCTTAAAAATTTTAATTAGAATCTCTCAAAAAAATAATAAAAAATAACAATGAGCCCAACGACGTGATGTTTCCATGATGTGATAGGGACACTGGCATAAAGCAATATATTGGGGTAAAACTGGAAGAATGCTTGAGATGCAAAAATAATCGGTCCCTAAATAATCTACCAGTCCTCAAAGATGGATGGATAAAACCAGCTTTTATTTCAAATAAAAAGCTTTTTCAAAATTCAAGTTGAAAGCCCAAACACAAACTTTTTTTTTGTGAAACAGCTTTTACTTGGAAAAACAGCTGAAATGGGAAATTTTGATCTTTCCCAAACAAGCTTTTATTATATTGGATACAGGTCCAGCTTTTAACATAATTGAAGAGAGTTTTGGTAGAAGTCGTTGAGGGTATCGGAGGAAGACGCTTTTGTTATTAAAGTATAATCATAAGAAAAGAATCAAACATCTCTCATCATAAGATGTTTCTAAAACAGCTTTTCTCAATAAAAAAGCTTTTTTAAAAAAATAATCTAATCACCAAACATAATAGATTGTTTATAAAACAGCTGAAAGGACCCAAAAACAGCTGAAATTCATAAAATCTATCATTCCCAAACATGCTCATAAACTATGTATAAGCTATTTCTATAAGCTATCCTGGGAAGCGTATGAAAATAAGTTGAAAACAACTTATGAACATACCATAAGCTATTTTATAAGCTCGTCTAAACACTTCCAGAAGCACTTATAACACAAAATAAGGTCAAATAAGCTCTTCCAAATGCACCCTCAGTTTTTATTTTTTAAAAGCGCTTTCTCTCTTCTCGCCAATAGCAGCTTTGGTATGTAAAATGCCATAGGAAATGAAACTACTATTGAGCCGGAGGAAATAAAGGAGGCAAATCCTAAGAGCATCTCCATCAAGGGTTCCTTATTGAGTTTCGTATCCTATGGGACTGGTCCTTAAGTTTTTTAACCATTGGAGCACATCTAGGTGGCAATTCAGGTTCCTTAAATAAAAACTTGGTTCCTTATCTAAGGAACCGTTCCATCGCCATAAAATATGATATTTATTGTATGAAAAAGTACCAACCAACTCTTCTCCATAAGAAGAGGGGGGAAACTTGAGGGTACATTCAGAACCAGAAGACGAAAAGCACAATAGTTTGCAAAAATCCAGAACTCATCAAAAACAGAAGAACATGTAAACCAAAAATCCAGATCCCATAAATCATAAAACGAAGATCCAAACAAAAAATTGAAGAACTTGTAGGCGCACCAAAAATTGAAGAACTTGGAGGCGGTGGACGCGGTGGCCGCATGCAAGATATACAGATGGTGGACACGGTGGCAGCACGCGAGATTTGGAGGTGGTGGAGGACTTGGCCATCGTTCTCATCACAGAGCTGGTGGATGCGGTGGAAGGAGAACTTGGCAGCTTTAGGTGCCTGCTTGAAGGAGAAAAGAGGAGTCTTGGGAATGAAAGAAGGGTTTGGCTTTTCAGTTTCTAGAGAGAGAGCAAATAAAAAATAACGGTTGCTTCTGGAATGAGAGATAAAACCCTAATTTAATGATAGAAATTAATGATACGAGGCCCAACAAATGTAAATGATAATGAGAGATGAGACTCCAAATTAATGATAGAAATTGATGAGAGACTCATTAGATAGAAATTGATAAAATTAAGTTGAAACAAAATCAAGTGTAAATTTAAAAAGTATAAAAATAGGGTTGTTTGAGGATTGCTTAAATGTACACCATTAGAGCAAATTATGAATGAGTTGCTTAATTGTGATGTGGCATAATGGGGGCCACTTAATAAGAGATAAGAAACTCAAAGTCAGTTGCTTAAATTTTTATCATTGGAGATGCTCTAAGGTAGAGAACCCAGCCCCGGGGAAATAGAGGCAAAACCCGATTTGTCAATAGTTATCGTTTTTTCTTTTTCGGTAATCATGTTATAGGTACGAAATATCCATTACCATTAGCAGTGACTAATCTTCATCGGGGAACTTATTGGGCAAACAATGTGGGTTATTCCCTCCCAACCAGATTTTTTTCTATATACAAGAGTCAATGATCGACCACTGATCATTCGTTTAAGGTGTTATAGTCCCTTACCACTCAGACTAACTACAATGTTAATAATATTTATCGATTATTTTATTGATTATTTTTATAAATAATGTCGGTGAATACCCCGAGCAATTGTCACACTTGGATATACCGTTTGAAAATAAAAAGCAGTAAATATAAAGCGCATGTTTTATTTTATTTTTTGACAAAAAATATAGAGCGCATATTAAAAAATTAGTATTAGTATTGATATATATTGTTTGCGAAAAGACAAGTTTGCTCTTTGAATTTGGGAGCTGAAAAGGTGGTAGCAGTCAGGGAATTAGGGTTAGGGTTCGGTGAAAATTGAAGCAAGGAAGGAATATGGGGAGAAAACAGAAGCAGAAAACGAACAAGGCAGAGAGCAGTGACGATGATCTCGAGGCAAACGAGGATCTCAGCCTCAAGATCGTCGAGAAGGCGCTGCGAATGCGATCATCCAAACCCTATCCGGCGCCGAACGACGTCGTGCAGGACGGTGATGTAGGTGCTTCGTCTTCTCAGCAAAACCAAATTGTATCAGTGCGATACGACGACGCATTGGATGGAAAATCTGGAATTGCGGCTACATCTGAAGGGGATAGTGTGGAGATTAGGTCTGAGAGGAAGAAGATGAAGAAGAAGCTGGAATCTGTGGATCGAAGTGTAGGTCTTTTTCCGTGTCTGGCTTTTAAAAACATTTTTTCCCCCTCAATGTAACTTGTTATTGTGATGGATAATTGGGCTTGCTTAGCGTGTAACATTAAATGGGTATGATTGGAACACACCTAAATTGCTTATTCTGATTATGTTGAAGTAGTTTAAAGGCAAATTGAGCTGAAATAATGAATTATTTGTCCAAAAACTGCATTTTGGGCTGTGTTTTATGTCAAAAAAATCTCATTTTTCCATTGTATGTAGCCTGTTATAGCTGAAGAACAAGAGATAGTAGAGACGATCATAGCCACAGAGAAAAATGAGTGTGCAGAAGTAGCAACCGTGGATCAGATGAGCAACAATATTGTTCTGAGAAAGCTGCTTGTGAGTTCAAATATTCATTCTAAAATATGATTCTGAAAATGCTATGCCACTTGAGGCCTTAGTTGGGTAAATATGTTTCTATTCTATCAGCGGGGTCCGAGGTATTTTGATCCTCCAGATAGTGGCTGGGGAGCATGCTTTAACTGTGGCGAAGAAGGCCATGCTGCGGTCAACTGTACGGCTGCCAAGCGCAAGAAACCATGCTTTGTGTGTGGCAGTTTGGAGCATAATGTTAAACAATGCACCATGGTATGTGTGGTTTCCTTTTCATATATATATATATATATATATATTGACTGTTTGATGGTTCCATGGATACAAACACGATTGATGTAATCTGTGGGTCTTTTCTCATTCTCATTTTTATCGGTTGGCCAAGTCTATGGCGCAACACTGCAACCTCTAATTTGGGCACATTGGTGGCCTGGTGCAAGTGCTACTGTGGCAGTTCCTGGACCATTGGATTGGATTGATGACTTTGATTAAAAAAAAATAGTTGTGGTAGAATCATTCGATTAACTAATTACCTCACACTGATTGACTGGTACAATTGTGCAACAGTATAATGGACTTTGCCTTATCGGTATAGAAAGGCCTAAACTGTTTATCATTGCTTATCAAGATTGACTTCATGTTTCTGTAGGCACGGGATTGCTTTATCTGCAAGAAGGGTGGACATCGTGCTAAAGACTGTCCAGAGAAGCACAACGTTGGTGCTACAAACTGGACAATATGCTTGAAGTGTGGAAATTCTGGGCATGAAATGTTTTCATGCAAAGATGATTATTCACTGGATGATATCAAGGTTGTTCCATTCCATGTTTTTCTGCTTTCCTTTCCATTCTTTTCTTTTAAGGCAATAACTTAAAAATAGTGGGCTACATTATTGATTTTGGAGTGTTCAGTCGGTGACTGTTTACTTTTCTCTTCTGTTTAACTAGGAAATACAATGCTATGTCTGCAAGAGATTTGGCCACTTATGTTGTGTCAATACCACAGATGCTACACAGAGACAATTTTCTTGTTACAAATGTGGTCAATTGGGCCATACTGGTTTGGTAAGTTTTTTTTAATGGTTTAGTGGCCTTTCCTGATATAAGTTTTTTTTTTTTTTGGTCTTAATCTAGACTAGGCCATCATCCCATGGCTCTTTCTTTTCAAGGGTAATTTGGTTTCTTTTTCATTAACTTCATCTTTTTTTCCCTTACTTGAAGAAAGACCCATGCTAGACCATTTTCAGAATCTTCGACTTGACTCATGAAATGCATTTTTTTTAAAGAAATAAAATTACAAGTGCAATTGATGCAGGCATGTTCAAGGTTACGAACTGAGACCACTGACGCAGCCACACCTAGTTCATGTTATAAGTGTGGTGAAGAAGGACATTTTGCCCGAGAATGCTCAAGTTCCGTTAAGGTACACTTCAGGATATGTCTTAAGGTTATTAAAATTATTGTTTGATTTTTTCTGTTACTGAATTTTATGCTCTCTTGACTCTTGTCCCATAATAATTATTTATTTACTCAGTTTTCTTTTAGAATAAGTGGCCTCTTGTCTGCTTGGTTCACCTCCACAGGTATGGAAGAAGAAACGTGAATTATCAAATACAAAATCTCCGAGATTCCAGAGAGAGAATGGCTACATGGGATATAGGTCTGCACCTCATGATATGGGTAAGGCTCATAAAAAGAAAAGGCATCTTACAGAAGAAAGAGGAATTGCAACTCCTCAGAAATCAAAGCATAAAGGTGGTTGGATGACAGAGCATCCTGGAGACTTCTCTCCTCAGAAATCAAAGCATAGAGGTGGTTGGATGACAGAGCATCCTGGAGACTTCTCTCCTCAGAAATCAAAGCATAGAGGTGGTTGGATGACAGAGCATCCTGGAGACTTCTCTCCTCAGAAATCAAAGCATAAAGGTGGTTGGATGACAGAGCATGCTGGGGACTTCTCTCCTCAGAAATCAAAGCATAGAGGTGGTTGGATGACAGAGCATCCTGGAGACTTCTCTCCTCAGAAATCAAAGCATAAAGGTGGTTGGATGACAGAGCATGCTGGGGACTTCTCTCCTCAGAAATCAAAGCATAGAGGTGGTTGGATGACAGAGCATCCTGTAGAGTTCTCTTCTGCAAAGTCCAAAAGGAACTTCCCAGAAAGAGGCTATACTACTCCCAAGAAATCAAAGCATAGAGGTGGTTGGATGATGGAGCATCCTGGTGACTTCTCTCCTTTGAACTCCGAAAGGAACAGTTGGATGTCTCCGGTAACACCATATACTGAAAGTACCCAATTTCATTCTTTTGGTAGTGGAAGTCGCGCTCCAAGTTCTAAATCTTTCAAGGTAAGGAAGTCATATGATGGAACCTCTAATTCACGGGGGTCCGCTAAGGCTCATCATAGATTCTCAGCATCAAGGTTTGGCAACTCTGATAATGATGGATCGGGTAGAAGTTACAACTGGTGGTAGCTTTCCAAAATCTGGATTATATTCTCTGTCATGCTATCTGTAGACTTATAAAATCACACTCATTTGCTAGTTTTTAAAATAATATTTATTTTCCCCTTTTCAGTTGGTTTTTCAATGTTATTGTGATAATTCTTTGAGGTAGGGGGTATTATGCAACTACCCCCTAAGCTTCATTTTCGATGTCTGTCTCATCTTCCAATTTAAGATGAGGTTACGTTTAATGTTTGAATGATTATGGATGTGCTGTGACTTGAGCCTTTCGACCTACAAATTAACGATGGCTTTTGCTTGTAAATTCCCGCATTTTCCGCATTATCTACTTTTATTGATATGCATCATAAATAGGACCAAACATGACGCTTTTTGTTTAGACTTACTGATATGCTGAGAATCTATTTGTTTTTTTAGGCCATACACCAATTGTGGTCAATTAAATTTAGGATGGTGTGCAGGTGGAAAATGCTCTTTTAAAATAAGCAAGTGTAATTCTCATCAATAATGAAGTATATATAAATCTCAATCTGCCAAATGATTTAAGAGTATGTATATTTTTATTTGTTTATTCTTGAGACGAACTTCCTTTAGAATAGCGTGTACCTGAATTTAAGTTTCCTCAATACATTTCTAAGAATGATGGTATTCTATGATTGAAAGAGCATGTTATTTATCTAGTGAAATTGAAAGGCATTTATTAAAGGCAATCTTTTAGGACTTTTGTCTTAGATTTGTATATCTTGCATGGTAGACCTCTCTTGTGCATTATTAAGGTTCCTTCCAGTTTAGTGCATATGGTACATAAGCTAGCTTATAACATGCTGTTCCTATTTCCTCCTAAAGCTTCTTTTCGAGGGCACATGATGTGGGACTTCCGCACCAAACTCATGACTAGCTTCAAGAAGCATAGCACTATGCTGGTATCCATCTCCTTTTCCACCAACAAAATGCCAAGTTGAAGTCTTTGAACATAACCACTTTCCTAGGTGGACCTTTGTATGTGGATTCTTTTGTTTTTGTTTTATGTTTTGAGTGGAGTCTGATCAGCTTATATATTATCTTGATTAGACAGATTAGTCCACTTCTCTTGTCCTATCAAAAGCATGTCATCTACGAATTCAGATTATTTTGTTGGTTTTCTGCCTTGTTTTGCTCACTGTAATATGTTAGACTTTTTTTTCAGAAAGAAGCCTAATAGTTTGGTTGCATTTTAATTTTTTTTTGTCTCACATGAGGTGTCTTCTAGTGGCACTATTTCATATTTGGGTTTCTCATGGTGTGCCCGACTTCGAGGTACTGCAAATGGGAAAATTTACTGTATAACATACAAATTTATAATTAAATGTATAAAAAAAGTTAAAATTATTCACAAATTAACCAAAAGAAGTGTTTTTATTTATTTATCTCAGATTATTATAGCATAGTTAGTAGGGCTTTTTGCCTCGATGTTTATCACACTATAAGCATCCTTACACCACATATTTGGGTCATTATGAATTAACCAAATATTTACACCTTATTAACCATATAATGAATTGAATTAATTAAATATTTATACATGATTAACCAAGGTATCCCAAATGGGTGTCCCATCTAGGTGTGTAAATAACATTTCTGAAAATCAGTTATGTTATTTGCACAACCAAATGAGACACCCATTTGAGACACATTGGTTAATCGCGTATAAATATTTGGTTAATTCAGTTCATTATATGGTTAATGGACTTATTTTCTATAATCATGTAAATATTTGGTTAATCACATGCAAATATCTGGTTAATTAAGTTCTTTATATGATTAATGGGTCATCATGAATTAACCAAATATTTGCACGTGATTAATCATATAATTAACTGAATTAACCAAATATTTATACATGATTAACTAATGTATCTCAAATGGATGTCCCATTTTGGTGTGCAAATAACATTTCTGTATCAAAATAGGTTGCGTTATTCAAAAAAGGGGTTAGTTTAGTTGTGGCAAAAGAACAACCTAAAAGTGAGAGTAGGTGACAAAAATAGAGTAAAAGTTGAAGAAATTTAGTAAATTCATAAAACCATTCTTGTTTTAGCTACCAATCTTAAAATTTTAATCTTTTTGGTAAATTATTCTGTAGTTTTATTTTAAAAAGAAATAGTCGTCATTAGTGAGATTCACTTCCTCTAAATGGGAGATTTGTTTTTTTAAATAATATATAAGATGGCTTTGTTTAAAATGTGAATAGTATTAAATTAATTGTTGAATTATATAATAATAATAATAATAATAATAATAATAATAATAATAATAATGCATATAAAAATTATGGTTAGTTGCATATATATAGCATTTAATCTAATAATTTACAATTCATACATTTTAAAAATATATTGTAGAAATAAAGTATAAAGTAATTTAATTAATAACGATTAATTTTTGTCTAATTACGTTTATTTATCATGTAAAAGCTTTTATCCAACAATAGAATTGATGAAATTTGGCATTTATTTATTACTATTCTTATTCTTAATTTTATTTTATTTTATTATTTTTTTCATGTTGTGGTTGCGGACATCATTACTTTAAATTATTAGTTAGTAGACTTTATTATTAAATTGCTTTTGTTGTCATATGCTGTGATAGAGATCCACCTCATCAATATGATTTTTTTTTTTAATCAAAGGGCCTAAGCCCAAGGAAACAACAAAAGAAAACTAAGCTACAGAAGAATTAACACGGTTAAGACAACCTGAGAGAAATCATAAAAAACAAGTTGAGCAAACTACAATTGCGACTCCAACATAATGTGGAAGCTCAGTTTTCAAGAAAAACTCTAATTGGTTAATCAATCCGCACATCTATTACTTTCTCTATGAACACGAACAAAGGTGACATCTCAGCCCTTCCATTGCCAATCCTTAATATGAGCATGCAGTCTATTTCTAGGGGTTTCTACACGCTAGAAAACATAACGTGTTAACCACCAAATTTTTATCACTTGCTAAACCAATTTTTACAAAACAAAATTATTCAATAAATATACTAATAAATGTAAAGTTATTTGTGGTTATTCAATATAACATGTTAACCACCAAATTTATATCACTTGCTAATTTTAACGTCGGTCAAGAAGGAGCCGACTCTAAATGGATGCTATAAAACTCTTGCAACATGATCGATGCTAATGTTTTTAGACATGATTATTACGTGATTGATAATAATACATTATTTTTGGCATCAACTAAATGATATAATTTATATGCCTAATATGATAAATATGATATTGAAGTGAGTTATTAAGTATTTATTTAAAAAGTATAATTACATTCTTTAATTATTTTGCTTGTCAATCATCCTGACCTCTTTTTTCATGAACTTTCATTTCCCCCCTCTAAAACTTACTTCCATTCTTAATGATAATATCCATTCATGACTTAGAAAACTCTTTATCTTTTTCCCATTAGTTTACAGTCAAAAGTGTGTATGGAAGCTTGGTGGATTACAAGTTACAACAACCGGGATCATAGGATTTGAAAAAAAAAAAAGGGTCTGGCAGGGTCCATACCGTATCCAAACGTTCCTTTGGATCCTTGCCCATAATCGTCTCCTCACCAATGTTGCTATAAAAATGTAGATTTATGTCATATCTTCGACTTATTCTTCTTGTACCAATGATGGAGAAACTGTCATTCATATTTTACGTGATTGCATTTTTTCTTTCCAAGCCCCGATTTGCTCCTTGACATCACCCGCTTCTACTCTGTCTCTAATATAAAGTGGTTATTTATAAACTCGTCTAACCATATGGGTTGGAATAAGGATCTGTCGTGGATCACGACGTACGTGATGGTGTGCTGGAGACTAGGGATGCAATGAGTAGGATCTGGATAGGGTATTATAGTATTTGTCCTTATATACGTGTTCAAAAAAATTACCCGTACCCGGATCAATACCCGTGTGGGTAACAACTTTAGTACCCTTACCCGTACCTGTTGGATACCTAAGTACCTACACCCACATCTGTTACCTGCACTTTAACTAACAAAGACAAAATAGGTAGATTGGTCTTTTACATTTTTGTTTTTACTTTTCACACGGTACTATAAGTTTTATTTTTTTCAAATTGGTCATAATATAAAGAACATTATAACTCAATTAAAAACCATCCAGAAATATTTCAAATCTACTCTTGAAACATTACAAACCAAAGTATTAAACTAAATAAAAAATATAAAACACCCAAAACGTGTAAATCCCAATAAACATCCAAAACAAAAAATTTATAAACTTGTAAGTCTGGAAAGGGAAAAACTAATGAGCACTGGGTTCAGAAATTTTACATTAATTTTATTTATAAAAATGGATATATATATATATATATATATATATATATATGTATGTATGTATGTATGTATGTATGTATGTATGCGGGTGAGGGGTGAGGTGGGTACTAGAGTACCCATACCCGCACCCCATATCCTATCTTGTTTGCGGGTAATTACCCATACCCGAGCCTATACCCGCACCCCATACCCTATCTTGTTTGCGGGTAATTACCCATACCCGAGCCTATACCCATAAAGTGGGTAATTATCCTACCCGTTGTGGGTATTTTTTGAGGGTACCCATAGGGTAGGGTCCAAATTGCCATCCCAACTGGAAACTCCATACTGACCATTATAGAAGTGGTCCGTGCAAAATGGATACGATCTCTGAATGTTAGATCGCTCTCTCTGAGAGGTGGATAAAGCTTAACTGTGATGGTGCTGCTAAGAATAATCCGAGTTTACCTTGTGAAGGCTTGCTTTGGGATGCCAATGGTAAATGGATACAAGGTTACTCTCGCAGGTAAGGCATGTGTGATGCTTACAATGTTGAATTATGGGGAGTTTGGCTAGGAATGACTCTGGCTTGACAGGAAGTGATCAATTTGCTTGTAGTTGAAAGTGACTCTAAAAGCCTCGTCCATTCTGTCAATCAGAGTAATAGAGATGGAAAAGTGTTATGCAACCTTTTGCATCGCATTCTTAAGCTTCGATAACAGGATTGGCGGGTTGTGTTTGTGCACACTCTTCGTGAAGGAACCACTGCGAGGATTGGCTTGCCAACTTCAATCTTACACAGCAAGACTTTGAGTTGCATGTGCATGGCCACCCAGAGAGAGAGACCCGGCATCTCTGTTGTTTGATGATTTTATGGGTGTTTCTTTACCCCGTCAAGCCCCTGTTATGGGCTAGTTTAGTTGTTTTCGACTTTATTTATTTTTGTCCCATACTTTGGGCCTAGGCCCTCTTCATGTACCAAAAAAAAAACTTAATAGATTTCAAAATAATTTTGAAGCCATCACTTTAAGGAAAACTTTATCTACCCATCATTCCGACTTGAAGATTAGTCTTATAATTGTCTATGTGGATATCCAATCAAATACCAAAAAAAAATATTTGCAATGTAATGTATTAGAAATTTTAAAATAACAATTTTAAAAAATACATTTTTCCCTTTTAATTTCTTAACAACATCACTAACATTTACCACTTCACTATAAAAATCGTAGGATTCTGAACTGATTGCATTCAAAGGTGCATTCTCCTCTCAGAACCAAGTAGGTAAGGAAAAACTATCATCATAATGCCTCACTAGATTTAGGCAGCACCAATCTCACATCACAATATCTCACACACACACACACACACACACACACTAAATTCACATCAAATCTGTACACCTTTTCCTTTACATTTTGTTAATTTGCTTTTCTATTTCTTTATACACCCTTCTGCCATGGACCATGGTCCCATAATTTTTCACCCATAATAGAGAAACTTCTCTCCTATGTCCAAAACAGCCCACACAACATTTTCAAAAAACAACATGCTCACATAGAAAAGAGCAATCTTTTTTACTTCCCTTGTTATGCAGTCTTGCTTCCTTCCTTGTTCCTTATGCCCCAATTGATTCTTCAACATCTTTACCAAACACCAAAACCCTAGATTTTCTCTTCTGCATCAATTATTCATTCTATTGAGTCCTTAACCCAAAACAAAACAAACTGAAAAATTAAATTCTCCTTTTTTTTTCCTGTCACATTCCCACCTCTAAGTCTCTGACACTTCGATTTCTTCAACACCTTCTGCTGTTTTCCCCTTTGCATAAATCTTCATTTTTTTTTTCACGTGGGTCTTCGAAAAAATTCCATTTTTTACTCTCTGATCACGAATGGGTATGGCCTAGTTCATGCTCAGAAACATTTTTTTTTCTCTCACCAAAAGAATGAGAATTTTCAAAATGGGTTGAATTTGATTGGGTTGTTGTGTGATTTGAGGAACATTTTCTTTGTTGCCAAACACAGTTTTGAAGTTGCAGCAGCAATGTCGGATGACATGCTGACTCATTTCTCTTCCAACTCTTCCAACCAATCGGATCAATCTCTGCCAACAAAGATTGCAAAGCTGGAAGCTCGCATGGTGGGAAAGGCTTCCTCCATTGCTGCTCAGCAGTCAACTTGGCCCTCTGTTCCTTCTTCAGCTGGGAAATTTGGAGGAGCTTCTGAGGATTTGGTTGAACCATCCACTTCAAGTGATTCTGATGATGATGTGAGTTTGGTAATTTGTCTGCATTTATGAGGGCTCTTAATATGGTTATGGATTATTTGCTTGCCTGGGATCTTCATGTCAATCTAGAAGCTTCTTTTTCTTTGATTTGCTTTGGTGGTTGACTTGTTTTTTAATCTATCTATGGTTTTGGATTATTGGATGTGATAAATATATGTGGGATTTTTTGTGTTCATTGTTTGTGTTTTAGTCTATTTTATGTATCCTTTGATGATCTGAATTGACTAGAGTGATTTTATCTTCATATTTCTGTTCCAGAATGGAGGGGAATTCTTAATACAAGCCAACACACAGAAGCGCCTAAAGCGTCAAGAACATGACGACTCTAATGTTTTTGAGCATGTTGGGGTTAGTTTTCATCCGATGACTGAAACTTGATATACTCTTTGCTATAGTGACAGAATAGCTGCATTTCATGTAGAAAATACAGGAAATCGCTGGATAAATCACTTCCTTTTGGATTAATTTGTTATGCTCTTGTCATGTTCTGGTACAAATATTTTGAGAACTTCAACCATTTGTTATAAGTGTTAGTATTTGTCTCAGTAATCGATCATCTGGTTGTTACCGACTGAAAAGATTTATATATCAGGTTGCTACTGATGGAAGACACACTAGTTTGGAGGCTGTGGAGACAAAAAATAATGCTGATGTGAATAGAAAGAAACCTGGTCGTGGAAGAGGGAGTTCTGGCTCAGGTAGGGGCCGTGGTTCCAGAGTTAATGATCAGACCAGAACACAGATATCTCCTCCAACTGTCTTGGCTTCAAATGGTCAGATTGACAATGTATACCATAAAGTATGCTCCTTGCCCTGACACATTTGGTTCTTTATTGTAATTGTCGTTTGTCAGTTGTCATTATCAGTTTTTCCTAAACCGTTATTTACAATTGCCATTATATCTATAGTCTATGCATGATTGCTTGCATAGTTATAACTGTAACATATTTAACTGAGTATACCGCAGACCTGAAATCAAAACCTCTTAGGTGGGGGTACCGGGACCTGATTGTATTTTTGGTAGTCTGTAGCTGAAAGGAAAGTTGGTTGTATTGGTCTCCGGTGCCTTTTATTTTATTGTTTTTTTAATAAATGGTTACTCAACAGTCAACACCAGTGCAATGTCTTATAATTTATAATTTTTTTTCTTCTCTGTATTCCTTTTTGGCAAGTTTTATTTGGCATTATGGTCTGTTTGAATCTTTTAGCTCTTAGGTTTAAGCAAATTGGAATCTTTCAAAATTCCTATGAATGGAAGATTCACAAATTTAGGAATGACATAATGCTTAAGCAATTAATTTTACATATTGATAATTTATATTGTACTCCTTACTTCTTCCCAATAAAGCTCATGTCTATTTTCAGGATGGAAGACTCAAAGGTCAGATTCTTAATGATAATCATGCTTCATTAGAGGTATGGTTTCTGCTAAACTTTTGAATTCAACATGCAAATTTTATGTTTAGTCAAATAATGTGTGGCTTTATATCAAAATAAATATAAGTTTGATATGATGTCTCTCATTCTCCCTTTTCCCGCCAGATCTCAATAATTTAATTTATGTACGTTGCTGATACTTTAACACTTCAATATTGTACTATTGTTTTATTGGCGGCATTATTAGCATGTAATTTTCAATTTTTTTTTTCTCTTATTTTATTTCATCATTATCTTAAACTAGGAGGAGGTGGCATCTTTGCGGGCAAAAGTTGTTGCATTGGAAGAAGAGTCACGTAAATCAAAACAAGAGACCTCTGAATATCAGAATCTTTGCCGACAGTTAGAAAAGGTATATGAATAGTAGTCAAATCGCTATAAGAATTGTGAATCAGACGGCTGTTTTCTGATTTAATTGTATCGAATTGTAAAATAATACAACAAATCGATAGATAATGCTAACAATAAGAAAGGTTAACCCTAATAACAACCAAGCCCCTTTCCACTAGGTGGGGTCGGCTACTTGGATCAAATGATGCCATAATGTTAGTATCAAATATGGGACTTAATTTGTCATCATTGACTAATTGTATTATTTACGTGTTACATAAGTCTCAGGTTCAAAGTAAATTAAACTTACAATACATTTTTTGTAAGAGATCAAACTGGGTAGTTGGTATTGTGGTACTTTACTGTTTTTTGATGCAACAAAGCTCCAATTTCACATGTTCAATAGCATTTTTCAGAACAGAAATCTCCCGTTCAACCTTTCGTATCATGCTTTGAAGAAAAATTCATTTAAATTAAAAAAATAATGAGAATTTTTTTTATTTGGGTTAGGCAGATCCTAACC
Source organism: Echinosophora koreensis (assembly GCA_035048595.1). NCBI lineage: Eukaryota > Viridiplantae > Streptophyta > Magnoliopsida > Fabales > Fabaceae > Echinosophora > Echinosophora koreensis. The sequence goes on along the minus strand of JAPCYP010000019.1, from coordinate 2,462,639 downwards.
GATCTGTTGCAACCTGACTGAAATATACTCAACTTTCCTGTGCACTATACAATTGCATTTTGTCATTGTGTCATAAAAGTTCCGATATGGTCTTCTGCATCAAGTTTATAAAGAAGAAAGTGCAAATCTTGAAAAGTTATGTCTTTTACAGTTTTACCATTCAGGCCACACAGATCCAAACCAGGTCTGTTGCGATCTGATGAAAAATGCCATTGAATTGGATCGAATTTTGTGATTCAAATGGCAAATTGCATGAGTTGATTACATTGGTTAAATGAAGTGCTCACAATTTTGGGAACAAAATAACATGGAATATATAGTCAATTGTAGAATATATTTTAAAGGTAATGGAATTTCCTGTCATTGAAATTAATATGAAGATTTTCTGTCCTTTTAATGCTCGATTCTAATGTGCAGGAACTGAAGGACCTAACAGATCATGAACAGCAAATGAAGCCTAAGGTGCGATTATTTTCTGCTTTTGATAGCACAGTAATCGTATGTTAAACTTTCCTTCTTCAATGAGAGTATTTCATCCCTAACAATATATGTTTTTTTTAAATGGAAAGTACTGGATGCCCTGCAGTGCAATAGAGAGAGCATATGCAAATTCTTGCTTGGATGAAACAAATATACACATATATATATGAAACACACACACACAATTATTCAGGTAGAAAGTGTATTGCATACACTAATATACAAAAATCCAAGCAGGAAAATTCTGTCCCACATGAATGAATGGGCATTAACTTAAACTTGCTGCTGTAGGCTTCCTGAAAACACCAAATCATAGCAAACAAAGCATTATTGGGAAGTTTACCCTTAACCCAGGACTGAATGTGTAATAGCATAGGAAGTTTCTTTGAACTTTGAAGTTCCATATCATTGTGTGATTTTGAATGACGATAAGATCATTTCATTCATGAATAATAGAAAAGGAAAAGGACTCCTAGGTTGTCTGCAGTTGATGAATATTGAAAGAAGGGATTATAGCAGTTGTTGGCTAATTGGCTTTATGGAATGAACTAGAAATCTTAAACAACTCCTTGAACAGGGGGCAGGGGAGGTTAATGAACATTCTTTGTATCATACATCAATTAAGCCAGCATATTTTCATTCAATCCTTCTATCTTGCAGAGAACGAAAAAATATCTGATTTGCTGATATCAGTTTCAAAGGCTGAGAGGCAAGAAGCAAGGCTGAAAGTACGACAAGATTCATTGAGACTTGGAAATGTTGGTGTAATCAGGTATACTGGGAGCATTGTAAGAAATTATTTTTCATATTATCTTTTCATTTTCTTTATTGGTTTGGTTATGAATGTTAGAGCTGGAACTGTCATATCTGAGACCTGGGAAGATGGTCAGGCATTGAAGGATCTGAATGCCCAGCTTGTATGTCTCCTTTTCTTTCTCCCCCTTCGTGTTTTTTCTTTCTAATTTTTCTAACATGCTGTTATTTTTTTCATTGATTTAATTTGTATTAAGGTATGTGTTGCTAATTATACTGATGTGGCTGAAGTATTTCTTAGTTGTAAACAGGCTGCTTTTTTTTTTGCCAAAGTGATCTACTGTGGGAGTAATCTTCTATTATAGTTTACACCACTTTAGTAATCTTCTGTGTGAGTAATTTGCATATTCCTTTTTTGGAGGACAAGAAGGGGGGGGGGGGGGGGGGGGTTCTTCCTTTTGACCTTATCCAGTAAGAGTTTTTACCAAGGATATAATTTTTTGCCCTGATTTACCAAGGAGTGATAGCTTGTGTCTAAACTAGTATGAGTGTTGCAGTCAAATTCCCAATCAATATGTGGTTTAAATCAAGGGTAAATTTGGAGCACCTTAAGCTCATCTTTGGCTTAGCCACTTAGGTACTGAATGAGCTTGCTAGATTCACTGAACATGACTTTTTCTGGGAAGAAGATTTAACACGACTTTTCTAATGCATACTAGTGAAATTGGTCTCAGTAATACAGATTTGGGAAAGAAAGTGTCATGCGGATAAGAGACAGAATTTTACAGCTCACAGAATGCTTTTTATATAGATTTGCTTGTATTGCACGAATATTCATATGCATAATATGAAGTCAAACATCAAAATTAATTGCTTCTGTTGGAACATCTAACTTCATTGTTCCATTTAACTGTCAATCTCTAAAGATATATTTCTGTTTCATTTTTAACAGTGAAACTGCGTACCTTTCACTTACCTTATTAGATTGTAAATATCATCAAACTTGGACTTTTTTGCTTCAGTTTGATAGATGACTGAATACTTTCCGCAAGGATAGTGATTTTGGAGTTTCGAGTGTTTTCCTTTTCAGTAATATTTGCCCATAGCACAGGGCATATTGTGTCAGTGCTAGTGTAACTTCTGTCTGTTAGTTTGTTTTGCAATTGAAAGCCTTGCCTATGATAGCTTGCATTATTAATAACATGGACTCTATTATCTTTTTGGTTTTCCCCAGAGACAACTAATAGAAACAAAGGAGGCAATTGAAAGGCAGCGCAAATTATTTAAGAAAAAACAATCCGGTATAATCCTGTTTCCTTTTTACTTTTAGCAGTTGTCATCCTAAAATTGGAGAGGAGGGGTTGAATGGACCAAATTTGGGGTTGCCTTTTTCACCCCCCCCCCCCCCCCTCCTCCTTTCCTTCTTAGTTATACCAGTTGTCAGTATGAGCATTCCATGGAACTTTATAAACCTAGACATTAAATACTTTTACATATTTACTTTCAATTGCCTTCACTATTTATTTATTTCCAGATACTATACAAATCATGACTGACCATATGCTCCTTAAGATAGCCCTATGGACCTCAAATATCTGTTTTGGGCTGTTACATGCTGCACTGTCTTGTATTATATTATTTTTCTAGCTGTTAATAATTTGTGAATTGTGTTTGTTTTGGCCTTTTTTCTGGATTAAGATAAGGGAGATGGAGCAGATTCAGAGGCTGGATTACCTGAAGATGTTCTCATTCACGATGAAATCTACAAGTCTCGATTAGCTAGTATTAAACGAGTAAGTTGCTACTTTTGCTCGTTGGATTATTCTCATTCCTCTTTATGTTTCTAATAGCAGAAAAAAAAATTCAGGAAGAAGAAACTATTTTGCGGGAGAGAGATCGCTATGAACTAGAGAAGGGAAGATTGATACGGGAAATGAAACGCATACGGGATGAAGATGGTTCACGGTTTAACAACTTTCAGATTCTAAATCATCGTTATGCCCTTCTAAACCTTCTTGGAAAGGGAGGATTCAGTGAGGTTTACAAGGTCAGAACTTTCATAAAGTAATAATAATAATAATAATAATAATAATAATAATAATCACTTGATCATATTAATACCATTTTAGCAAATATTGTACAAGGTTTTGAGCTACCGAAACCGGAATCTAGACAGTTCCTTTGCCTATATTGGCAGTTGTAAAAATATACCTTTTTGCAGTGATTTGAAGTAAGAAATTTCCAGCAGGCTTTTGACTTGGTGGAGCATAGATATGTTGCCTGCAAGCTTCATGGTTTAAATGCTCAATGGAGTGAAGAGAAGAAGCAAAGTTATATTCGGCATGCAATTCGGGAGTACAATATTCACAAGACCCTTGTGCATCATCACATTGTTCGTTTATGGGACATCTTTGAGATTGATCAAAACACATTCTGCACTGTTCTAGAGTACTGTAGTGGTATATATACTTGACCGTTTTATGGAGCTCATTATTTTGTTTATTTTGACTATAAATTTTACTCTGAAGTCCTGATTGACTTAATGATTTTGTTTCATTTTTTTTGTTTTGTCGACCCCTTCATCCTTTGTTCTTCCTCTTTACTACCAGGGAAGGATCTTGATGCTATTCTTAAAGCAACACCTATATTGCCTGAGAGGGAGGCTAGGGTCATTCTAGTTCAGATTTTTCAAGGCCTTGTTTACATGAATAGAAGAACACAGAAGATTATCCATTATGATTTAAAGCCCGGAAATGTTCTGTTTGATGAACTTGGTGTTGCCAAAGTGACAGATTTTGGTCTTAGCAAGATAGTGGAGGATAATGTGGGGTCCCAGGGTATGGAACTTACATCCCAGGGTGCTGGAACATATTGGTAAGTGCCTAAGTGGTGAAGATCATTTTTAATGGAATTCAAAATTTGAAGCAGTCCAAATTTGTAGGTTTCGGTTGCACTCTCGTCATCCTCTATATTTGAGTTGCATTAAAATAATAATTAGTTACTTGTTGGAGCTATGCATATGGTAAGACAGACTAAAGTAGAATCTAGCTTTTGGGAGTGGTTTAACCTTTCATTTTTTAATATACTAGTTATACTTGATTTGATGCAAAGTTGTTGATCCCATTACTGGCCAACGAGTTTTGGCTTTTTGCTACTACAAGGGAAAACAGTGCACTAATACCCTGGTTAACATCTAATAGCTAACTGTGTCGGGTTATACTAGAAGAGCATACGTGGACATACTTAGATGGCATTTGAAATCTGTCTGACACGAAGTGTTGTGTACCACTTGATTATCTGGATCTCCTTGATACTTCTGCTCATGCACCAATCATATGATTTTTTTTATAATTAAATTTAAATGAATTATCTGTCCTGTGTGTATAGAGTGTGAATGTAGTAAAATTGTAATGAAGCATAATTTGATGAGGCAACTAGTCTTGCAACTATCTCAAACGTTATAATTATTGTTAAAAATGATCAAGATAAAATTAAGAATAAGAATAACTTGCTTAATGTTAGCCTCCCTGTGTATGTATACTGAGAGATAAAGATCAATTCAGGAAAGATAGGCCTAGTTCAATATCACGTGATATATCTAACAATTATTCAGCAACATTAATGTGTAAAATTAAATTATACAATTTTATGCTCACAATTTACCTTGTACAATAATCTGTTTTAGGGTTATGAAGCCAAAGATGAGTCATGGTTTATAGAAGTATTGGTGGACTATCAGTAGCATGAATATCATCAGCTTTTTTTTTAAAACATTTTATATCCTATTTTTTCTTGTGCAATATTGCGATTGTAATTATTTGAATCACTCTTGCTAATCTAGCATCTTTATCTTCCAATCAATACGACTTTAACTTTGATGCTCCTTTTCATGTTTCCATGAGCTTTCAATGTTTACTTTGAGGAAACCTCTTTATACCTTCTTGTTTTCTTTTATGAATTTGCAGGTATTTGCCTCCTGAATGCTTTGAGCTTAGCAAGATACCTCTTATATCATCAAAGGTCAATACCCAACCATCAATACCTTTCTATGTTGTAAATACATGAACTTTTTTGTTCTTTTTGTTTGGTGCTTGTCATTTCTGACTTGTGTTCTGGGTAACAGGTTGATGTCTGGTCTGCTGGTATTTTGTTCTATCAAATGCTCTTTGGCAGACGTCCTTTCGGGCATGATCAAACACAAGAGAGAATACTCCGTGAAGACACAATCATTAAGGCACGTAAAGTTGAATTTCCTTCTAGGCCTACAGTTTCTAATGAGGCAAAGGTGAGTTGTACCCTTTTTCTGATAATTGCTGCCCAAAGCTGGTTGTTCTTTGGCCCTCTTTCATTTATTTATTTATTCCAATATCCAGCAATGGACATACATATTGCCTTCTTGTAGGTTATATAACATGTTAATTTTTTTAAAAAAAAAAAGAAAAACCTATCCACCTTTATTCCATGTGCAAGTGCAATTAACCCTAAACCTTAAAATGAGGAAGAATTTGATAGGGAATAGAATAATTTGCACCAATCAGAAAGTTATGGGGGTAACTTGCACATAGAGTAAAGTAGAAGGGTTATTTTGATACTTACCCTTCTTATTATGTCAGTACCTGTACCACAACTACAAAAATCATTCTTAGGGTTGAGCATGGAATTATAGGTCTAACTGATTTCCCCAATGAAAACCTGTCTTCAGATATAAGAAGGTGGTGGTTGTTTTTTTTTTTTTTTTTTTTTTTCCTTTTTTTTTTCATTTAAGACCCCAAAAAGACATGCTTATATCTGATTTTACATTTTCATTCATACAGCTTCTATATTTAGCTGTAGAGATTTAGAGACAAACACTAATCACTAATCTATATAAGAATCCTGTTGCATTCAGGAGTCAGGTTCAATTCATAGTGTCAAACTAGACATTTATGTATACTGTTTCTACAATTTTTTGTCAGGATTTTATTCGGCGGTGTCTGACATATAACCAGGCTGAGAGACCAGATGTATTAACCATTGCTCAAGATCCATATCTCACTTACTCAAAGAAGTAATGACTTTAACTTGAGCCACTGAGCATCTGTCAGATTTTGTATAGGTTGTAAAGATTTTTGCAATCTTTCAACAGAGGATGTTTCTTCACTCTGAAAGGAAGACCAGTTGTATTCATGCATTTATATTTTGGTTCAAAATATGGGAGGATGAAAAGTGGATTTGAGTTGACCTTAAAAAGGGTCAGAATGTATAGTTTGTCACAAGTGAGAAAGCTTTTGTAATTTTTTGGTACTCTTGCCCCCAAATTTTAGGATTTAAATGCTTTTTAATTGATTACTTTTTCTTCTTTCCCCCCCAAAGCTATTAATTTGGGGAGAGCTGTTTTATTTTTAAGGATATTTTGTTGAAGGGCTTGTTTGTTTTGCATTCGGCCTGGTCAAATGGTATAACAAACAAGCAAAAAGAAGCTGATGAATATATGTAGGCTTATTGAAGAGTCAAGTAGCACTTCTTGACGGGGAACATTGTGATGGGAACATACCTTTGTACATTGAACAAGGGAATGTCACAATATTTTAGTCATATAATTGGTTACTTTTTGTGTTTTTCAAGTGCCTGAATATATCATTTTCCTCACTAATGCACAGGCTAACTGTTGTAATTAGGGGTGTCCATGGGTTGTGTTGGGTTTAGTGAGTTTTGGCATCCAACCCAATCAAAGGTGAGTGGGTTAGGTTGGGTTTGTTAAAATAAATTATGAAACCCAAACCAACCCAACCCAACCCGACCATTTATGGGTTGGGTTGAGTGGGTCGCCGGGTCTGACAAAAAACACACAAATATTCAATTTTGGGTCGGGTTTGTAGGTCTGTCAGGGTAAAAAACGTGGAAAAATCTCAAAAATAATGAATAAACATGTTTACAATTTTAAATAACATCAATAACCATGAATTAAAAGTCTAAAATCATCAACAACCGCCAACTAAAAGTCTAAATTATTACAATGAAAAAGTAAAAGTCATCTACATTCAACAACCATCAACACAAAACTAAGTGATATGTGTTGGGTTGGGTTCAGTGGGTTTGGAATTCTGAAACCCATTACCCAACTCATACTCTATGGGTCCTATGTCTTGTTGCCCAACCCAACTCAATCCAATTACCCGAACCAACCCACAAAATCTGGGTTGGGTCGGGTCGGATTGGCCGGTTTCTTGGGTCTATGCAGACCCATGGGCACCCCTAGTTGTAATATATTTATCATATGGTAAAAGCCATTTCTTTTAGGGGGTAGATTTTTTTTTTAAATGTTTTTCGGAATCATGATTCCCCATACACATTTAATTTTAAGTTTTTTTATACATGATAAATTAATCCAAATACATAGCTGTTACAAATGAAAATGTTACAACAAACATGTTAACAAAGATGCGGCTCATGACTCACAAGGTCGTGAGTTCGAATCCCACTATCGATACGAGGGTCTCGTTGGTGGGTAATCTGTAAGTACCTCTGTAAGCGCTCATTTGAGCTCTGATGAGCCCCCGGGACCCAGTTCACCTAAACTTTTTTCTATATTTTAAAAAAACAAAGATGGTTATTGTTTATTATTTGTTGGGCTTAGGCTGATGATGTATGAGGGTGGTGCTAGGTAATGATGGTCCCTGTGGATATTAGGTCATTGTCGCTTTAACATAGGATTGATATACTAATTTTGTCGAAAATAAATTGTAATGAATTCTTTGAGGGGCAAATAACATGAGTTTCCCATTTGACGCGATAATGCAAATTAGTTCATTTTAGTCATGAATTATCAACAAAATTATTCATATTATCATATAGTTAATACAGCTCAAAAATTTATTACAACCTTATTTAGCTAGAAAATATTTTTTTTAAAAATTTTATTTTTAATCTTTCATCTCTTATCATTTTAGAGATCAAATCTTATTATCCCTCTTATTTGAAAACTTATATCCACGTGCAATTTCCCCTGAACGCCGACGTCTTCAATGCACCAACATAAGGGTTGAGTTTCGATACTCCAGGGGTACAATAGGTATCTCAGTAAAATAAAAATAAAAAAAAAGAACAAAAACAGAAAAGACGAAACAGTAATGCTTCTCCTCCATCTTGTTTCCGCCATTACCCAGATCTGTTGAGCTCACAGTTTACCAATTCATGTTTCTGCCATTGTTATCATGTTTTCGCATTGAGATAACTGAGTGTGATGAGGACGATGAGTTCACGCGCCGCCAGATCCGCCGCCGCCGTCGATGAAGACGCGATCAGAGCATAAGCGCATGAAGAGTAACGTGAAGAAGGAAAGGGAAATAGTGATGGTTTGGGCTTCGGTACTCTCGAATCAGAGAACAAAGGAAGAAGAAGCAGAGAACAAAGATTACTCACAATCACTATTACGATAACGTTGATGAATTAACAAATTAACAAATAACATGACACCCCCCTCTCCCCTCTTTCGGTTTTCCATGGTTTGTTCAGAAAAAAGATTAAGCAAGAGTAAGAAAATCCATTCAGTTTCAACGCCGTCGCTGCGCCACCTCCTCCACCGTTGACATCTTCGAGAAAGGTGAGAAGGGTCTGTTTCTCCAAATTACAGAAAACCCTTCAATGTCTCTGCCATCATCGATCACAATAACCAGACCACCGCCGGCGGAAAAAACCTTAGCTCCACCGCCGTCCAAAAAAGGCAACGCCTTTGGGGATGGAAGATGCAGAGACAGGGAGACTCTTCTGCAACCACCTTCAATGGCAGTGGATAGAAGTTTGTTATGATGACCAACCACAAATTTGACCTTCAATGGCAAGAGAAGTGACGAAGAGTGAGAAATTGATGATGAGAGGAAGAAGAAGAAGAGGAGAGAAAAGGAAGAGAGGGAGAGGGAGGAGACCACTGGTGGAGACGGTGGAGGAGACCACCGGCAGCGGCGGTGTAATGAACGACGGCGGTAGGTTTACATGAGAGCTCTGCTGGTTTTTATAAATTAAATTTAAAATTTAAATTTAAATTAAATAAATTATTATTTTCATAATACCTATTTTGCCCTTTTAATCTTGACCGTTGGAGTATTTTATTATTAAATCTACGGTCCAAAGTCACGGAGGATCATCCTCCATTTCCACCCGTGAGCATTGTAGACGTCGCCATCTTTCTAAGGCCTCGGCAAACATGCACCACACAAATATCCAATTCCAATCTCCTCCCGCAAATTAGTACTACAAGCGCAATTGGACTTCACCCTTTCCCAGCTACCTTCACAAGGTAGAAAAGGAAGCAAAGGGTCTGCACTATAACAAGTTGAATTGAGCATGGCTTTATCATTTTCATTTCCTACTACTAACCCTTTTTTAAAGCTCCATACCAATTCACTTGTACAGTACAATCAATTTCAGAAACCAAATATAGTTACATTTATAAAGTGCGATTCAAAAGACTCATCAGGGGAGCCAGACACAGATTTGACAACAAAACGTTCCAAACTAGAGATAGGGTCTCCCATTATTGTGATAGAGGCTCCCAAGATGATCAAGACTGCTGCCTCTGTCCCATGCCTCAGGGTTAATTCTGGCTTAGTCAAGCCTGGTGATGTTGGAAGGTATTTCACCTCTTCCACTTATCTCTTCCCATTTTCTTTTTACTCATTAATTCAGTCAAATTTCAAATATTAATGTAACAAAATTCATGTAAGCTTGGTTTTATTCCTTGTTTGACTCTTAACATACGAATTTGTGAGCATCAAGTGCTTAAGTGCCAATTGGGTTATCACTTCGTGCAGAATTGTGTCAAGAAAACCAAAAGATGTGTGGGCAGTGAGGCTCAGCATTGGAACCTATCTTATAGATGGGAAATATTTCAAGCCCTTGGACCTTGCTGAGTATAACTGAATCAGGGCTGACAAATTGCTCCTTAAAGACCCCATATGTAAAGCTCCTTCACTCAATCACTCAAATGCCAACAATGTGGTTGGTGGTTCTATGCATATTTTCTGATGTATGTGTATGTATGAGTGCAAAGATTGCTGTCAATTGGCCCTGGTTATGAACCATGATTTATGTTATGATGAGTTCCGGTGTTGTCTTACAGCATTCAATATTCTGTGCAGGAAAAAAGTACTAACTACTAATTAGGTACAACAAGGCATGCTTAAGTTCCCATGAATGTTATTTATACACAATGGTGTCCAAGAGGATAGTTGACAGGTTGGTTAATATTGTCGGATTTATAGTTAATGATATACAAATTTTGGTTAATGTTATCAAAATCTCGTATGGACAAATAACATTGCTACTTGAGTTTCGGTTCCACACAATCTCATTTAGAATGTTTTCCCCAAAAATCAACCATGATTTGACATCAACATTATTATTTAGAAAAAAATCTAAGAAAAAAAGAAAGTAAAAGAAAATTAACTAACAATATTAGAGAATGATGAAAAGAATGAGAGTGAAAGCTATATTTATTCTAATGCCGTATCAATATCTAGAAAATGATGAAAGTGAATAGTGTCAATGAATTGCATTAAGATGAGTGGTATATATACCATGGCGACACATTCATCAATTGCAACAACTTAGATATCTTCAGTGATGCAATTTGTTAGAGTTGCTTAACTATTTTTTATGGACTTGTCATATCATATAACCACTTTTTGTTGTATATTATTTTAAACAACTTTTTACTCCAATGGTACAGTTCTAAAAAAATTATCAAATGAGTTCCCACGAGTTACTTCACTTTTTCTCTAGCTTATCTTTATCTCTTTTCAATAAATTTTTATTGGGTTCTTATAGAAGAACAAGTTTGCATTCTTACATGTGAATGCCACATTATTTTACTCTAGTTATGCAAACCAACAAGAACTATTTTTTTTTTTTTTTAAAGAACCAGTTAAGCAACACTCATAAGAATTGCTCTTAGCAATAAAAAATCGAATTTCCAAATAATAAACAATTACTTGAGTAATTAAATTGGAAAAAGTGAATGACAATTATGTGTGTATTGAACTAGTATACTGGTGTGAAGCACGTGTCAAGAGTTGTTGAGTGAGAAATCTTTTGTAGAAAAGTGACTCATGTCTATAAAGGGATGAAAGTTTTCTTAAACAATAACAGATCATAAGGCGTGGTTATTTATTTCTTTATCATTTAGCAACGCGTGGAGATCCTCTCCATTTTCCATTTCTCCTTCTGTTACCATAGTTTTAGGGTGTTTTAGCGTGTGTAGAAGATATTTAGACCCCACTCAATATCACATTATCATGTTTATACCCCTAAAGCTATACTAATGAAGAGGGAAAATGGAGACAGCAAGTTTAAAGGATTTTAATCCTTTAGTAACACATAGCAAAACGTGATATATAACCAAAAAAGTATGGTAGAACAAAACTAAGGGATTTGTTGTCAAGTTGTAAAAAACTAGTGCATCATTTGGTTTTAAGAAAAGAGGAAGGAAATAAAAAGAGAGGAGAGAGAGTGAGAAGAAAATTGATTTTTCCTTTGTTTGGAATGAAAGGAAAAGCAAGGAGGGAAAAAATTGGTGGGACTCACTTCAACTTTTTTTCCTATGTTTGGGAGGAAAACACAAAAATTGAGGAGCCAATCATTATTTTGGGTGAATTTACAAAAAAACCCATTTTTTTTTTATTTAAATTCTTATGTGGTGATATTTATGTTATTTCACAAATATGTTTTGTCTTTTCTCTCACTTTCTCCCCAACCAAACAAGTGGAGATGAAAGTTTTGGATTTCTTTCCTTTCATTTTCTATTCTACCAAACAATTAAACAATCATCTCATTCTCTACTCTTTTTCTTTCATGCCACTTTCTTTCCTCCTACTTTCTCTCATACAACCAAACAGAGTATATAAAGTAACATAAACTAAAAAAATATTTAAAAAAATCATAAATTGAGAATTAATCTACAAGTTAGCACTATTCTGGTTAAAAATGATTTAATGAGGATATTAATCTTTCGTTTTGTTCAAAATTAAATCACAAATCAATTAATAATAATCAATCATCATTAATTCATTATTGAGACATTTATTCATTGATTGTATCATTTTATTAGTTTCTTAATAAATTTTAGTCAACTAATATTCTTTCACCTGATTTATTTTTCAACACTTAATGGTATTTATTATCTAAGAATTTTAATTAATCAGTATTAATATTTTCTAATTTAATTACATATTAAATATTTTTCTATTTTAGAACAAGTTTTTACCCATAAAAAATGTATTCATGCATATTTTTTGAAACATATCGATAAACTAGACTCATGCTTTCAGTAATTTCATTCCCATTATTCATGCATATTTTTTGAAACATATCGATAAACTAGACTCATGCTTTCAGTAATTTCATTCCCAAAATAAACTAAAGTACTAAGAAATTAGTTCAACAAGAGGATTCACACCTGTTACAACCAACACAGTCCTCTGTGGAGTAGAAACAATTTTCTTAACTTTACATTCATCCTAAATAATCATTTCTATCAATATGTTGTTCGGTCTGCTGGCTCCGTGCACAATGCTACATTTTTAATCTTGAAAAGTGAAAACTCTATTAGATATTTTAATTTTATGTTAGAAATAGAAACTAAAACTAAAAATAAAAAACATATTTTTTTACGTTTCTTTTTTATTCATCCCCTCGTATACTCAAGCTCTGTTTGGTAAAAATTAGTGGATAGCGGATGAGCTAGCGGATAGCGGTAGCGGATAAACTAGCGGATAGCGGATAGCTAATTAGCTAGCGGATTGGATTTGAAGTGTTTGGTAAAACTAGCAGTTGGACTAGCTGATAAATGTAAAAGGTTTAAATAAGTTTTTTGGTCCCTGTAAAATACACCAATTTTGGTTTAAGTCCCTGCAAAATTTTTCCTTAGGATTTCGTCCCTATACTTTCAAAAATTTTGGGAATGGTCCCTCCGTCATCTCTTGCCGTTAACTGCTGACATGGCAAACGGAATGCCACGTCAGCAGGGACCATTTCAAAAAAAAATTTGAAAGTACAGGGACCATTTCCAAAAAAAATTGAAAATACAGGACGAAATCCTAAGGAAAAATTTACAGGGACTAAAACCAAAATTTTAAAAAATTTACAGGGACCAAAAAACTTTGCTGAGACCAAAAATTTATTTGTGGCCCTAATGTATGATTTCTTTCAATTTTGAAGCCAAATTCTGGAGTAAGTCGGATATGAACAAGAAATTACATCGATATCCCTGAGTATTGGATATCATACAAAATGAAGGAATTTAGCAATTTTAATCATGTGATCCATAATGTATGATTTTGTTTCTATTTTCTTGCCAAATTTCATAGCAAGTCGGACAAGGAAAATAAATTACCTCAATACCTTTGAGTACTAAAAATCATACCAGATTAAGGAATTTTAGCAATTTTTAACCTTGGTAAAATTGGCTAGAATATAGAAAGAAATCATACATTAGTGTCATGTGTTTTCAATTGACAAATCTCTTCATTTGATATGATTTCTAGTACTCGGAGTATCGAAATAATTTCTTATTCCTATCCAATTGCTCTGAGATTTGGCCAACAAAGAGAAAAAAAATCATACATTAGGGATAAAAGGATAAAATCATCAAATTTATTCTTCGGATATAATTTATAGTACTCGTGGGTACTGAGGTAGTTTATTGTAATCTTATCCATGTCTGACTTGCTCTGAAGTTTGGCCAGAAAATATAATTTTTTTTGTTTAAATAAGTTTTTTGGTCCCTGTAAGTTCACAAATTTTGGTTTTAGTCCCTGTAAATTTTTAAAATTTTGGTTTTAGTCCCCTGTAAATTTTTCCTTAGGATTTCGTCCCTGTACTTTCAATTTTTTTTGGAAATGGTCCATGCTGACGTGGCATTCCGTTTGCCACGTCAGCAGTTACCGGCAAGAGATGACGGAGGGACCATTTCCAAAATATTTGAAAGTTCAGGACGAAATCCTAAGGAAAAATTTTGCAGGGACTAAACCAAAATTGGTGTATTTTGCAGGGACCAAAAACTTATTTAAACCAATGTAAAATGACATAAAAGGATATGTTTGAATTTTTTTAATGTAAATTATATGTATATATATTATTTATATTATTTATTTTAAAATAATTATCACTTATAATAATTTATTTTATTCTAAATTATTTATCGTTTATCACGTCAAAAAAATTTTATTTATCGTTTAAAAAATTCAATCATTAATTTTAAATTTAAATATTAATTTAGTTTTAATTATTTTTAATAAATAAAATGGAATATAAAAATAAAATTATATATTGATTTGATTTTTATATAAGTTTTATTTTTTATAGATAAAAATATATTTTCCACTTTTTTATCTTAAATATAAATCTAAATAGCAACATTAGTTCTTATTTATATACTATATTAAATGATTAGTATTTTATTTTATAATCAATGATAAGTGAGGAATTTAATTAAGATGGTAGGGATAAAAATGGAAAAAAAATGAAACGCTATACGCTATAAGCTCAAACGCTACTTTAAGTAGCGTCTGGGAAAAACGCTATACGCTAGACAAAAAACACTATACGCTAATTTTAAAAACGACTACCAACGGGGCTACTTTCCCACATCCGCTATACGCTATCCGCTAAACGCTAGCGAATTTGACAATCCAAACAGTGCCAAAGTCTCAAACGATCAAAACCCGAGCAGATACCAGATACACACCTGTTACAACCAACATAGTCTTCTATTCTTTTTTGTTTTTGTTTTTTGACTAAAACATAGTCTTCCATTCTCAGTATAGAAGCAATTTGTTTAATTTTACATTGATCCTAAGAGTGTGTTAGGACGAAATTGACAATTCAACAGGATTTTCAAATTTTAAGAAATTCAATTGTTTGAGTTAAATTTCCTTGATTTTGAAATTTTTTTGTTTGGATAGAATATTTAAATTTCATCATTATTAATACATAATTTGGCTCCCTCGCTCCGTTAACAATGCTACCTTTTTTTTTCCTTCCTATTTATATCTTGTGAAAAGTGAAAACTCTATAAGTCAATTTAATTTTTATGTTATTTTTTTTTTTGAAACTAATTTTTATGTTATTAGAAAATAGAAACTAAGAATCGAAAATAAAAATAAAAGTTGGCGCTTCTTTCTTATTCATTCCCTCCACGTCCGCTTAATACAAGGCCTCAAACCCCACGGTGCTAAAGTTCACTCCTGTAGCGCACGGCTTATCCTTCGCACCCCAAAACACAGTATCAACAAAAACAGAAGGCTTGAGCTTCAATTTGGCTACTCTCTTTCTCCTCCATTGTCACTGAACCTTCTCTGACTCTGAGGTACCTCTCTCTGCCAGTCCTCAACTCCATCTCTACAACCATAACCTGCAATAATTTCCACACATATTTCTTCTTTTATCTCATATTTGCTCTGTAACTCTCTGTTCTCACTCTCAATTTTCTGAAAATATTTTGAAACCCTAAAACAACTTCCAAGATAGATTTTGTTTGAATTTCTTGTTTCGATGCTTGATTTCGCTGCTAAAACGTGAAGGCGCACTTCATGCCATGATCTTGAAATTTGAATCATAATTTCGACCGCGGAAATGTGTTTTCTCGTTTGAAAGCCAAAATTGCATTGTTTGTTGTTGTTAAGAGCGCTTACTTCTGTTTACTTATTGACACTGCTTTAGAACTAGGACGTGTTCGGCATTTGGTGTTTTCATTTCTGAGTTTGTATTAGGTTTAGTGTAGTGAACTGCGACGACTTAGCTTCACTTGCTTGTGTGATTATTGCTTTACTACGAATGAAGTGATTTTCGAATTCTATAGTGACGGTGACATGTCTTCTGATTTACATATAGTCTACTGCTGTAGCTTTTCTACTTTCTAATACATTGATGCTTATGAATCCTTTTTTTTTTTTTTAATTTGTCTCAATAGGTATTCTTATGATAGTTTCAAGATGTACATTAAGCAGGTAATTGCAGTTTTCAAGGGCATTTTTTTTATTTACTTCTTCTGTATTGCAAGACGGTCCCTCTTTCAAAACATCCTATGTGATTTTGCTACTTGGAGCTGGTTACTGGCCAAATTGACTTTTGATGTATTTGTGGGTTTTTTCAGGTTGTGATTGAAGGCTTTAAAAGTTACAGGGAGCAAGTTGCCACAGAGCCTTTCAGTTCTAAAGTTAATTGTGTTGGTAACAACTTGACTGAAAAACTTTAATGATTTCTTCTATTGATTTAGGAAAATCCTTTGAAATGCATTATGTGATTGCTTCATTCATGACATGACATGATGGCAGCTCAGTGAAGTACAAAATTGAGGCAATATAGAATAAATTGTTTATTTTAATTTTTGTTTGTATATTGATATATTTGTGTGGACTATATACAAATTTTTTTTTTTATGACTGGGACTATATACATATGTTAATGTGTGTGAAAACCTATGAGTAGAGTATCATAAGAATTAATCATCATAATAAGTGTGCGCATGGGTTGGCTGCTTCTAGTTTGGCCTCGGCCTCCTTTGGTATTATGGTGCTTAACTCTCCTCCAGGAGAGCTTGCTTCGCTGCTGCTGTCTATGTTAATGGGGGGTCTCACCTCTAGCTGCTTGTAGTTTTTTTGTTGTTTCTGTTTTTGGGGCTTAGTCCCCTCTTATCTAATCTACCAAAAAAAATAAAAAAAATTAGAGAATCAATCATCATAGTTTGTAAGTTGTAATCATAAACAATTACAAATAGACATTGTAACCATAGTTATCGAGATAGCATGTGATAGCGGTGTTATTCTACTGTTGCAAGGCGTTGGGCCTCTGGGCTGTTACACACTGTGCGTCCTGTTGTGTTTTTGTATTGCAGCCAATCACGGCTGTCCACCTTGATGCGGATCGAAATTGGGGTTTTTTCATATTCTTTTTTATTTTTCTCTCACATTTGCTCATCAAAGATCTATTTTGCCCTCTTTATCTCAACAAATCTCTATTTTGCCCTCTCTTTATCTTATCAAATGTCTTGTTTACCCTCACTTAAACATAATAAATCTCAATTTTACTCTTAGTTTGACTGCCTCTTCCACTGAGACCTTCTTCTTCTCCTCCTCCTCCTCCTCCTCACACAAACCCATTGTAGAGACCCACATTATTCTTCCTCACACAATCCCATAGCACAAAGAAGGATTTAGTAGCCTCATTTTTCTGGTTTTATGAGCAGTGCCACCCCTGTTTCAACAAGTTCCTAGCAGACAACACCTCTTTTGCACTCTCTGCACTCTGGTTTGGTAATTTCCTAGCATCCCACACTTGTTTCATACAGCTTCTTGCTCTATTTATGCTTCTGTTTCAGCCTTTTCTAGCCAAACCTACCTCTGCATTTGTTACAGTTTTTCTTATTGCTAATTATAGAAACGAAGGAATGTTGGAATGTTTGAATATTATTCCTTGAATGAATGTGTACAGAAAGTTACAATATATAGACAAAGGTGATTTAAATCTAATCCCTAAAATTAAGGAATCAAATCTGTCCTAATAATGAACAAAATAAAAAACTAATCTGTCTAATTAAAACTGATAGAATCAGCCATAAATACAAGATACGATATGATATTATAACACTCCCCCTCAAGCTGGTGAATGGATATCTATCATTCCCAGCTTGCAAGTAAGACCATGAAACCGCTCTGTGGGAAGTCCCTTGGTGAAGACATCTGCTAATTGGAACTCTGAGGGCACGTACTCCGTAGCTATAAGACCATCATCCAATTTTTCCTTGATAAAGTGTCTATCTATCTCTATGTGTTTAGTCTTATCATGCTGGACTGGGTTGTGAGCAATACTAATGGCAGACTTGTTGTCACAAAGTAATCTCATAGGAGCTTCATACTTTATTCTGAGATCATCCAGAATGATTCTCATCCACAATGATTCACATATCCCTTGGGCCATAGCTCGAAATTCTGCTTCGGCACTAGATCTTCCAACGACATTTTGCTTCTTACTTCTCCAAGTCACTAAATTTCCTCCCAAAAACATGCAGTACCCTGAGGTGGATCGTCTGTCTACAATCGACCCTGCATAATCTGCATCTGTATAGGTCTCTATGGACAAGCTTTCCCCTTTCTTGAATAATAATCCTCTTCCTGGGCTTGACTTCAAGTACTGGAGGACTCTATTCACTGCTTGCATATGTCTCTCAGGTGGATCATGCATGAACTGGCTAACCACACTGACAGCATAGGCTATATCCGGTCTAGTGTGGGATAAATATATCAATTTCCCTACTAGTCTTTGATATTGTGCCTTGTCCACCCTTGGGCTTTCCTCATTGTTTCCAATCCTGTGATTCTGTTCAATAGGTGCCCCTGTGGTTTTGCAACCCAGCTTACCTGTCTCTTTAAGGAGATCCAGGACATGTTTCCTTTGGGAAATAAAGATGCCTTGTTTGGAGTAGGCAACCTCTATCCCAAGGAAGTACTTCAACTTTCCCAAGTCTTTCATTTCGAACTGTGCAGCTAGTTTATCTCTCAGAACCCGTTTCTCAACCTCATCATCACCGGCAATGATCATGTCATCCACATAAACCAACAGAAGTGTGAGCTTGCCATCCTGAGAATGTTTAACAAAGAGGGTATGATCTCCTTGGCTCTGTCTATAACCTAAGGACACCACAGCATTGGTGAACCTTCCGAACCAAGCCCGAGGAGACTGCTTGAGCCCATATAAGGCCCTTTTCAATTTGCACACCTTGTTCCCTCCACCAGTAGAGTCATACCCTGGTGGAATATCCATATATACTTCCTCTTCCAAGTGCCCATGTAGAAAGGCATTTTTAACATCAAATTGGTGCAAGTCCCAACCAAAGTGTGCTGCCAAGGAGAGAATGATCCTGACTGTGTTCATCTTTGCTACCGGGGCAAACGTTTCCTCATAATCAATCCCATATGTTTGAGTGTACCCTTTTGCAACCAGCCTTGCTTTGTACCGGTCAAGAGTACCATCAGACCGATATTTCACTGTGTAAATCCATCTGCACCCTACTATCCTTTTGTCCTTGGGCTTCTCAACAATTTCCCAGGTCTCATTCTTGTTCAAAGCACTCATCTCTTCATGCATGGCTTGAACCCAATTCTTATCCATTAAGGCCTCTTGTACTGAAGTGGGGACTCTGGTAGAATCAATTGCTGAAATAAAACTCTGATGCTGTACTGATAGGTTTTTAGTGGACACAAACTGAGATATAGGGTATTTTGCACAATTTCTTCTGGCTTTTCTTAAGGCTATTGGCAAGTCATCAAGATTAGGTTCACAAATATCATGTAAAGGATTCAAAGGCTCAGAATCAGGAATGCTTACCTCTGGTTCGGGCGACTGAAGCTGCTGTTGGACCAGGTTGGGTTTTTTTCGATAATACACCTGTTTGTATCGATCAATAGGAACCGATTCTTTAGGTGTCTCTGAAGTACCAGAAGATGATGCCACATCCTTCACCAAAGGAGTCAGAAGAGGAATAAAAGATGACTCAGGAGACTCAGCTGAAGTAAAAGATGACTCAGGAGACTCAGCTTCTGGATCACTCTCCCCCTGAAGCTGAGGACGAATGTGAAAAGACTCGGATTCATGAAAAGTGACATCCATGGAGACATAGACACGACGACTTTGAGGATGATAACATTTATACCCCTTTTTGTCTGGTGCATAACCTATGAAGATACATTTGACAGCCCTGGGATCCAACTTACTACGATGTTGACTATGGACATGAACAAAGGCAACACAACCAAAGACACGACACGGGAGATTCTTCATGGTAGGAACGGAGGGAAAGAAGGAAGTCATTAGTTGCACAGGACTAAGACCATCTAGGACACGGGAGGGCAATCTGTTCATCAAGTATGCGGCAGTTAAGACAGCTTCCCCCCAATAAGACTTAGGGACAGACATTTGAAATAGAAGTGCTCTTGCAATTTCTAGGAGATGACGGTTCTTTCTTTCTGCAACCCCATTTTGTTGAGGGGTATCAACACAAGTGAACTCATGTAACACACCATGTTCTTTATGGAATTTTGTGAAATGTTGATTCACATATTCCTTGCCATTATCAGATCGTAACCTTTTTATAGACTTTCCAAACTGGGTTTGAACCATGCGATAGAAATTCAAGAACAATGGAAACACTTCTGTTTTATTTTTCATAAGAAATATCCACGTGACCCTAGTACAATCGTCAATAAAAGAAACAAACCATTTTGCACCAGATATATTAGAATTAGAGGAAGGTCCCCACACATCAGAATGAATAAGATCAAATGGTTCACTACTTTTATTATTACTTGGAGAAAAAGTTGTGCGATGGTGTTTCGCAAACTGACAAACATCACAAAGAAAAGACTCAACAGACTCTTTTTTAAATAATTGTGGAAATAAAGACTTAAGAATACTGAAAGGAGGATGACCGAGGCGTTTGTGGTGAAGCCAGATCTGAGATGCAGCGGAATATGAACTTGTCTGATGTCTGGATGTGGACACCATTTGACTGGTACTACCAGGAGTCTGATGAAGGACATATAACCCTCCCTGTTCCTTAGCAACCCCAATCGTCCTCGCCGTGGTAAGATCCTGAAACACACAATGAGAGGGAAAGAAGGTCACTGTACAATTTAAATCTCTGGTAAGCTTATGAATAGAAATAAGGTTATTTGACAAATGAGGGACATGAAGCACATTATGCAAAGGAAGGGAAGGTTGAAGTGAAATTGTACCACATCCTGAAACAGGGACATGGGATCCACTAGCAACCGTTATGTGATGCTTACCAGATAATTTAGAGTAAGTGGAAAAATATGAGGGATAAGGGGTCATATGATCAGTAGCACCAGAGTCAATAATCCAGAGATCCTCAGATACAGTACTAGAAACATTAAAGGATAATGAATTTAAATTCTTACCAGTCATGGATAGAGAACAAGTGCCAGAAGGCTTACTCATAGAATCCAACAGAGTGCGCAAACGATCCATCTCTACTTTACTAAGCGCCGGAATTGCCTCCCCGGATGGTGGTGCAGATACCTCTGTATCCTCAAGAACCAAGTCAGACACTGTTTGATTAACTTGCCTTTGTTGACCGCCTTTAAAACCCCCAGAACGTCCAAGAACCTTGTCCCTGCCATGGAGTTTGAAACAAGTGTCCTTAGTGTGACCGGACTTCTTACAATAAGCACACCAACGCTCATCACGTTTAGCAGACGACTTCCAAGAGGAGGATCCAGGCTTTTCAGATGACAACCCACCAATAGGACCTTTGCCGGTGGCCAAAGCAGAACCATCACTTGAATTATCATTATTCAACATGACAGCCCTACGACTCTCTTCCCCCCTAACTGTGTAGAATACCTCGGAGAGAGAAGGAAGTTTGTCCTTACCTAAAATCTGGACTCGGATAGGATCATACTCAGAGTTCAAACCAGAGAGAAACTTAAACACTCGTCCACGCTCAATAAATTTGGTTAAAGTGGCAGAATCGTCAGTGCATTTCATCTTTAAATCCTGGTTTTGGTCCAACTCAATCCATAAACCATTCAGAGTACCATAATAATCAGTGATGGGAAGAGATCCTTGCTTAGTGTTAAAAATTGTGTTTTCCAATTCATAACAGGCAGCAATATCTTGTTTCATAGAAAAATTCTGACTACAACTATCCCAAATTTCACGTGCAGTTGCAAAAAACATACAATTCTTACTGATGTCTGGGATCATAGAGTTCCAAAGCCAAGTCATAATCAAAGAATCTTCATCATCCCATATGTCGAACTGTGGGTCGTCTGCCTTCGGAGGATCCCCGACAATGTGAGACAACTTCCGACGACCCTTGAGAGTGGTGCGAATGACCTGGGCCCATTGGAGATAGTTCTTACCGTTGAGGTGATAAGAAAGGTGTAAAACTGGGAGATCATTTGGATTCAGTGCAGCAACGGCCTGAGGCGGAGGCGGAGGCGGCGTGACGACGGTGGAGGTCTGGGTGTCTTCTGAAGTCATGCTGTTTGGGCCTGAAACTGGTCAGAAAAGGACGGGGAGGAGTTGGCGATCGGAACTGTGGCCGTCGCACGGTGAACGGCGGTCTGGAGGGCGGCTCGTGGCACTCACGCGCCGGCAGAGCAGTGGCGCGTTGGAGGCGCGTGGAGCGGCGGTTCTGGGTGGGTTTCTGTGGGGTGGCCGGAAAAAGGCCGACGAGCAGTCCGGCGAGGGTGGTGAGACCAAAAGAGGTGGCGGCGGGTGGTGTTTGGCTGTTTTACTATTCAGGCAGCAATAAGGTTGCAAAGGAGACAGCAATCAGGCTGCTCGGAACCGAAAAAAACAAAGGCAAGCCCTAGGAATGACCTAGGCTGCTGATACCATATAGAAACGAAGGAATGTTGGAATGTTTGAATATTATTCCTTGAATGAATGTGTACAGAAAGTTACAATATATAGACAAAAATCTAATCCCTAAAATTAAGGAATCAAATCTGTCCTAATAATGAACAAAATAAAAAACTAATCTGTCTAATTAAAACTGATAGAATCAGCCATAAATACAAGATACGATATGATATTATAACACTAATTTATTGTTATTATACATTTATACTTCACATTAATGGTGATTGTGTCTAAAATTATAAATTTTAAGTATTAATGATTAATATGCCAATGAAAATTTATGTTTACTATATCTGCTATCTTCGCTATAGCGGCTATACCGCTATATTGCGTTAGTTTTAAAAGATGGATTTCACTTTTTCCATTAGGTCAAATGATCAACATATCTTAATGATATTTGTTTGTAACATTGTGTGTATATTGTAAATGAAATGTAAATGTGAAATGTAAATTTCAGATTCAGTTAGCCTAGAACTAATTCTGTTAGGTAGTTACTTGTCCTACACTACCTATATATAGTGTCAGGAAGACTCATTGTAAGATTGAGCCAATTAAATACAATAGAATCAGTTTATCATTCTATCTCTTTTCTCTCGACACTATGAATATCAATAAACATTAATAATATCTGATTGACCCTTTTTTTTTCAGTTGGTGCTAATGGGTCTGGGAAGACAAACTTTTTCCATGGTAAGAAAATCATCATTTCTTTTTCCTATGCCACTTTATTTGTTGTCTCCTGGATTTATTCTTTGTGAAGCAGCTGAATTCTGATCTCTCACACCTTTGATCTGCCACTCTTTGCACCCCCCCTTCTTTTTTTTTTCTTTTTCCATCTAGCCATTCGTTTTGTTTTGAGTGATCTCTTTCAGAACCTACGCAATGAGGATAGACATGCTCTACTCCATGTATGGTTCATACTTCCTTTTATTTCAAGTTCTGGCTCTTACCCATTACTAATCAATTATAGAATTTGATTATGCTTAAATGAATTATTCCCTGTACAGGAAGGAGCTGGACACCAGGTTTTATCTGCATTTGTGGAGATTGTGTTTGATAATTCAGACAATCGTATACCGGTAACTATTTGATAATAATATTTTTTTTTCCAGTAAGGGCCAGGATGATAATTTTCAACTTTGTTTAAACACTCTTTGATTTAATTACATTCTTGCCGCATTTACTTAATCACTTATGCATATTTTCTTCTAGGTATAGAGGAAAGAAGAAATGCTAATTTGCATTTATTTTGTTGTACGAAAAGTTTATCCTAAATTGCATGATTGCCATGGTGATGAAAATATAACTTTATCTGTCAATTATTATGTTTTTGTCAAAGGATAAATGGTCTAGAGGCTGCTATGGAGCATATTCTCGTGGATTCTGCTAACCAGTCACTTTTTTTAGTTGTTGTTGCGATTTTTAATCTATTAATCTCTACCTTTTAACTGTGGTGGTTGGTAAGGTATTTATCCTTGTGCAGTGAGTGCATGTTATGGGTTATGCTGCTCCATCTATATACAGAAATTTGTCTGTAGACAAAGAGAAAAAACATAATAACAGAGATTTTGAATTTTGGCTAAATGAATACTTGTGATGATTGGATGAGTATTATGTTTTTTTTATCCTTTTAACTTTTTGCCATCTTTAAGTAATTTGGTTTCTATGTTGAATAAAGTTCTCATTTCCTTTTGTGAAAGTCTTGGCATTGATGTTGGGGATTCTGAAGTTGCAAACTTTTTGAATGCCTTGAAGTCATTTGATTAACGATGATGGGGTGTTCTGGGTTGGTTAGAGTTTTGATTTCGGACTTCTTTTAATACAATTTTATTTTCATAAAGACTTGTTTTATTTTGTTAAGGTTATCAGGGAAATCTCGGTATCATTCCTTTTTGATGTGATTTTCACATTGCTTCAGAATTCCTTCCATTTCACTTTCTTTGTTAAGACTCGATTGGTTTATGTTCCATAACCACTTATTTGCAACGTTCTTATCTGTGCACTATCTTAGCATCTATCTGTGCCCCTAAATAGGTTGACAAGGAGGAAGTACGCTTGCGCCGGACTATTGGTTTGAAAAAGGATGAGTATTTTCTAGATGGAAAACACATAACGTGAGTATAATAGATTAGCATGTTTGAGTGTGTACTATACATTTATTTTTTAAATTTCTTTGAAAAACAACATATTTTGTCGTTTGCTTTTTAGTCCTATGAATATTATCTTATGCCCTAAATATAGATGGTAAATGACCTGCAGAAAAACTGAAGTGATGAATTTACTGGAAAGTGCTGGGTTCTCTCGCTCAAATCCTTACTATGTTGTACAACAAGGAAAGGTATTTTTTTTTTCACATTGATTTGGAGTTTAGTATTGTTATTTTTTTTTCACATTGATTTCTAAAGTTGTTCCTTTCCTCACTTTTGCATAGATAGCATCATTAACCTTGATGAAAGACTCTGAACGGCTGGATTTGCTGAAGGAAATAGGTGGTACTAGAGTTTATGAGGAGAGGCGTCGTGAAAGTTTGAAAATAATGCAGGAAACTGGCAAGTTTCTCTATTTATTAATTTATTTTTTAAGTTTATAATTTGTAATGCGCATTAATCTTGTTTTTGATGTTATCATGCATTTCTCTGTTAGACAGGTAATAAAAGAAAGCAAATAATTCAAGTTGTGCAGTATTTGGATGAGAGGTTAAAGGAGCTAGATGAGGAAAAAGAGGAACTTAGAAAATATCAGCAGCTTGACAAGCAGAGAAAATCCTTGGAATATGCTATTTATAACAAAGAAGTTCAAGATGCTCAGCAAAAACTTACAGAGGTCATATTTCTTAATTGTTACAGAGGTCAATATGCTATTTGCATGATTTCTTACTGTGCTCTATCATTTGGATTTATTTTTTCTTGATGATTGGATTGTCAATCATAATCAATTTAGGTGTTGGTATATCATTTTTGTCCGACGATATATTCTTTTTGCTCTTAATCTTTATGTGTTCAAAACATCACTGGAAATGAGAGAGCAAAAGTTCAAACGGATTCTTGTGGATCTCTTTTGTGTTTTTAAGTGATAATGTGATACTTTTGTTGGGTCTGATTAAATGGATGGAGAGGCTAAAATTTAAGTGTTAGCTGTAGACATTTTGTGATTTGAGCATCTGAG
The DNA here is from genome assembly GCA_035048595.1 of Echinosophora koreensis. Lineage (NCBI taxonomy): Eukaryota > Viridiplantae > Streptophyta > Magnoliopsida > Fabales > Fabaceae > Echinosophora > Echinosophora koreensis. The sequence goes on along the minus strand of JAPCYP010000019.1, from coordinate 2,436,821 downwards.
AGACCACATGTAGATACATAGTTGTCGGTAGTTTGCTACTTTGCTTGAAAGCTGGTGGGAAGTAACAGCATTGGTAAAATAGAAGCTACATCCTGTAGAGTGTAAGATGCTCTTGACATTATGGAGGTAGCAAATCATGATTTTACAACTCAGTTGATAGCTCCATTTTTAATAGGTGTTAGGGAGGCTACTGAAAACAACCCTATCTCTAAGCAAGTCCCACTTTTCATTATGACACGAATAGTAAGATTTGATTCGCAATTCGTCATATTTCTGCAAGTCTTCGATACAAACTGTCTCAATCGAAATGCACACTGAATTGGACCTGGAATCAGTGTATCGCAGGCATAATACTGAGATTCGCAATTCCGAACCATTCTGTTATTCACTCACGACTGGGTTGGGTGACCTGGTTCTGGAAAGGCAGTGTTTTAAGGGTTTCCATCCCATTTTTAGGTCATGTGCAAAACACGGGTCAGGTCACAAGAAAAACTATTTTTTAGGGTTTTCTGTGTGCATTTTTAATGGGTATTGGAGGATGATGATGAACCGAGTGACATTGATCTTGGGAATGGTGAATAATGATCATTAGAACTTGTTTAGTCTTTTTTTTTGTCTTCTTGATTTAACTTGAATATTAATTTATTTTCAAGTTTCTATTTCAGTTTTTTGGTTATGTCATGAATTATTTGGCTTTAAAATGCTAATATCTATTGTTTCTTTATTCGAAAATATATTTTAAGTCTTCTTTTAATTCTTTGCCATGAATCTTTGATTCATGATTCCATTCACTATTTGGAAAATCGGTCTTCCAATTCACAATCTGAATCCCAATTTGATAACTGTGCTTTTGAGTACTAACAATAAATTCGTCTTAAGTTTTGAGTCCTACATGTGTGTATAGAGATCATTTCATTGTTGTTGATATTTATGTAAATAATATATTCTGATCATAGGAATATTTGGTAATTAGGATACATTAGGATAATCAGATATTGAGAATATCTTGTAATTATGACACTGATTGTATTTTGATTTGTTCATTGCCTATATAATAGAATCTCCGTCGTGTAGTTGAAACACACGGGTTATGCCAATGTCTCTTGTTTTCTCTCATCACAACATGGTATCTAGAGCCTAACAAGAGACAAAAACCCTAATTCTTTCTTACCTGGTGGACCTACTGTTCATCAGTGAAATTTTTTTCTGCCAAACCGTGTTCTCTTTCCGGTTTTGCACCTTTCTTCATTGCCGTGTCCTCCTTCCGGCATCCAACCAGTCACCCACGTTGCTGTGATTGGTTCCATCACTGTTTTCTGTCAGTCCGACGTCAGCTCGCCGCCGCCCGCCGTACGCCGTCGCTGTCCGCCGTCCGCCGCCGCCGTCCGACCACCTTTCCGGCCGACGATCACACGGTTAGAATCGCCGGCCGCCGATCTACCCAGCTGTCCAAGTCTCGCCGCCAACCGCCACTGGACGCGCCTCCACGCGCCGTTCCCCTCTCTGGCGCTCCGTCACACGCGCCACACTTCCAGCCGCGCGTGAGGGAGATTCCGGCGGTCTTTCCGGCCTCCGTTTAGTGCGCCGTACTCGCCCCGGCCTGCTCTACTTGGATCTGGTCTTCTTTTTCACTTTCAGACTCGTGGTGCACCCCTCCATTAAGCCGTTGCTTCGAGGTACTTTGTGGTTTCAGTTTTCTACTTTGTTTATTGATCAATGGCTGCTTCTGGACCCTCAGATACTCCTAAGGACTCCTCCAAGGCTGACCCACCTATTTTCACCAATTATGTGAGTGCCCCTCTTTGCACTGACAAATTGGATGGAAGCAACTATGACACATGGGCCTCTGATATCAAACTCTGGCTGAATGGACAAGAATATGTTGAACACCTGACCAAGAAGGCTACTGACATTGCTGCAGCTGACCGCCCACGGTGGAATAAGATTGATGCTCAGTTGTGTAGCATTATCAAGTCCACTATTCACTCTTCTTTGAAGCAGATTTTTCGTGCCCATCTCACTTGCGAGTCAGTGTGGGAGCAAGCCAAGGTTCTTTACACCAATGATACACAACGCCTCTATGGTGTCTGCCAGAATCTCATGAATATCATTGCTCCTCGCCAGATTGATGGTCCTATTTCTGCTTATTTAGGAAAGGTTCATGGTGCTTTACATGACTTCAATGAACTTTTGCCACCGGCCGACACTCCAGCCAAGGAACTTGAGCAGCGTAGTAGCTTCTTCATGTTGTTGGCCCTATACGGTTTGCCTCCAGAGTACTCCACCACCCGTGATCAGATTTTGGGTTCTCCTAATGTCCCAACTCTGAACACGGCTTGGTCTGCTTTGCTTCGCGTCCCGTCCAAGACATCAGCTACCTCTATGCTCCCTGGTGCTCCTAGCCATGAGTTACCTCCTGCTGCAATTGATGCTTCTGCTCTTCTGTCTCAGGGTAGTGGTCGTGGTCGTGGTCGGGGTAAACGCCCGAAATGCGATCACTGTCACCGCTTAGGCCACACTATTGATAAATGTTGGACTTTACATGGTCGTCCACCTCGCTCTGCTAATGTTGCCCAGGTTGATTCACCAGCCCCATCTGAGCCATCTCCACAGCCTACTGCATCGCCTGTTACCTATGCCGAGTTTCTCAAATGGTTTGAAGAACGTCAGGGCACTGGGTCCACTGCCTCTGTTGCACACACTGGTAATTCCTTTGCTTGTCTCTCTCAGTCGTCCCTAGGTCCTTGGGTTCTGGATTCTGGTGCCACCGATCATATCTCTGGTAATAAATCTCTTTTTTCCACCCTTTCTGTGTCTGGTTATTTACCCACAGTTACTTTGGCTAATGGTTCTAAAACACAATCCCAGGGGGTTGGCACTGTCCATCCATTTCCTTCCCTCTCGGTTAATAATGTGCTTTATGTCCCGGGCTCCCCATTTAATTTGCTTTCTATTAGTCGCTTGACCCGCTCCCTTGATTGTACCGTTTCGTTCACTAAAGATTCTGTTTTCCTACAGGACTGGAGTTCGGGACGGATGATTGGCGCCGGATGTGAGTTCAATGGCTTGTACCAGTTGTCACCCCCTTCTCGGGTTTGTGCTGTCAAGGATTCCCCTCTTCTTACTCATGCTCAATTGGGACATCCCAACCTTGCTAAACTCCAACAACTGGTGCCGAGCCTCTCTAAGCTTACTTCTTTGTCTTGTGAGTCGTGTCAACTAGGGAAACATACCCGTAGTTCATTTCCTAGTCGTATTGTTAATCGCGCTAAGGCTCCTTTTTCTTTAGTTCATTCTGATGTTTGGGGTCCTAGTCGGACTGTGTCCACGTTAGGGTCGAAATATTTTGTTACTTTTATTGATGATTTCTCGCGTTGTACTTGGTTATTTTTAATGGAAAATCGGTCGGAGTTATTTTCTATATTTCAACAATTTTATTATGAAATTAAAAATCAATTTGGCATTCCTATTTGTACTCTACGTAGTGATAATGCTAGAGAATACCTATCTCAACCATTTCAATCATTCATGGCCTCTCAGGGTATTCTTCATCAAACTTCTTGTGCTTACACCCCTCAACAAAATGGGGTTGCTGAACGCAAAAATAGACATCTTATTGAAACAACTCGCACCCTCTTACTACATGGCAATATTCCATTCCGTTTTTGGGGTGATGCTGTTCTCACTGCGTGCTATCTCATTAATAGGATGCCTTCCTCCGTCTTTGATAACCAAGTACCTCACTCTGTTTTGTTCCCTCATCAGTCCCTCCATCCATTAACACCTCGTGTCTTCGGGTCTACATGCTTTGTTCATAACCTACAACCAGGTATTGACAAGCTCTCTGCTCGTTCACTAAAGTGTGTCTTCCTAGGTTATCCTCGGTCACAAAAGGGTTACCGGTGTTATTCTCCCACTCTACGCCGTTATCTTGTTTCGGCTGATGTCACTTTCTTCGAGTCGGTTCCTTATTTCGGGCCACCTACATCCCTCAAGTCTGTCACGGATGTCTTTCCTCTTCCTCCAGTCCCTGTCTCATATAATCCACCCACAGTCCCTATCTCCCCTACTATCCCAGTTCCTGCCCCGGTTGCTCATACTCGTCCCTTACAGGTATATCAGCGTCGCCATCCACCACCTCCACAAGTTGAGCATGTTCCCCCGGATGATACTGGTACTGCCATTGCTGACTCACCTCCGACGCCAGCTCCTCCGCCTGCTTCGGCCTTGCCTCCTGATCCAGAACTTCCCATAGCCCTCCGGAAAGGTATACGCTCCTCCCGTAATCCTTCTCCTCACTATGTTACTTTAAGTTTTCACCGCCTTTCTACACCACATTTTGCTTGCCTTTCTTCTTTGTCTTCTGTGTCTATTCCTAAGACTGTAGGTGACGCCTTATCTCATTTTGGGTGGAGACAAGCTATGGTTGATGAAATGAGTGCACTTCAGAGCAGTGGTACTTGGGACCTTGTTCCTCTTCCGTCTGGAAAGTCTGTTGTAGGTTGCAGGTGGATATTTACTGTTAAAGTGGGTCCGGATGGCCAGATTGATCGTCTTAAAGCCCGCTTGGTGGCGAAAGGCTATACTCAGATTTTTGGCTTGGATTATGGAGACACCTTCTCACCAGTTGCTAAAATGGCATCTGTCCGTTTGTTTCTATCCATGGCTGCTATTCGGCATTGGCCTCTGTATCAGCTGGATATCAAAAATGCTTTTCTCCATGGTGATCTCACTGAAGAGGTATATATGGAGCAACCTCCGGGATTTGTTGCTCAGGGGGAGTCTTCTGGTCTTGTTTGTCGTCTCCGCAAGTCTTTGTATGGCCTCAAGCAATCACCTCGAGCTTGGTTTGGCAGATTTAGCACTGTTGTTCAGGAGTTTGGGATGAAACGGAGTGAAGCAGATCACTCAGTTTTCTATCGTCATTCAGCTCGAGGATGTGTCTACTTGATTGTATATGTCGACGACATTGTCATTACAGGGAATGACCACCATGGCATATCACAGGTAAAACAACATCTTTGTCACCATTTCCAGACAAAAGATCTTGGAAAACTCCGATACTTCTTGGGCATAGAGGTGGCACAATCAAAGGATGGCATTGTTATTTCTCAGAGAAAGTATGCAATGGACATTCTTGAAGACATAGGACTGCTTAATGCAAAACCAGTTGATACTCCTATGGATCCAAATACTAAACTTCTACCAAATCAGGGGGAGCCACTTTCAGATACGGGAAAGTATAGAAGACTGGTTGGGAAACTGAACTACCTCACAGTCACTCGTCCAGATATTTCTTTTGCAGTAAGTGTGGTAAGTCAGTTCCTAAATTCACCTTGCGAAGGTCATTGGGATGCTTTGATCCGTATTCTCAAATATATCAAAGGGGCCCCAGGTAAAGGGCTCATCTATGAGGATAAGGGTCACACTCATATCGTTGGATATTCAGATGCTGATTGGGCAGGCTCTCCAACTGATAGAAGATCCACTTCTGGATTTTGTGTACTCATTGGGAATAATCTAATATCTTGGAAGAGCAAGAAACAAAATGTTGTTGCAAGGTCAAGTGCTGAAGCTGAGTATCGAGCCATGGCATCAGCTACTTGTGAACTCATCTGGCTCAAACAGTTACTTCAAGAACTGCGATTTGGGGATGTTACCCAAATGACACTCATTTGTGATAACCAAGCTGCACTACACATTGCCTCAAATCCAGTATTTCATGAGAGGACAAAGCACATTGAGATAGATTGCCACTTCATCAGAGAAAAGATCTTATCTGGGGACATCACCACTAACTTTGTCAATTCAAATGATCAACTGGCAGATGTCTTTACTAAGTCTTTGAGAGGTCCTCGAATAAATTATATATGTAACAAGCTTGGTACATATGATTTATATGCTCCAGCTTGAGGGGGAGTGTTGATATTTATGTAAATAATATATTCTGATCATAGGAATATTTGGTAATTAGGATACATTAGGATAATCAGATATTGAGAATATCTTGTAATTATGACACTGATTGTATTTTGATTTGTTCATTGCCTATATAATAGAATCTCCGTCGTGTAGTTGAAACACACGGGTTATGCCAATGTCTCTTGTTTTCTCTCATCACAACAATTGTATCTGCCATCTTCGGTGTAGTGTTTGCTCTGCAATACCTATACCACTATAGTGTTTTTTGGGTGGCTTCCTTGCACCACTATCCATGATTAACTATTTTGGCTCAAAGGGCTTGAACATGTAGTGTCAAGTGTAGTTAAAATCTATGTTATCAATCCCGGATAGCAAGCGTAGCGGCCGACCCCGAAAACTGCTATAGCAGGATAGTGGGAGCGGTATGACCGCTAATTGAAAGTATAGACATATAAGATAAAAAAAATAAATATATACATGTAAATGCTAAAACATAACAAATTACCCAATAATGCAAACAAATAATATTTAATCATAATTCATAAGCTATAATCTGTCTAATGCTGCAAACAAAATCAAGGAACTATCAAAGATTCAAAATAGACTAATGCAGCAAAGAAAAGTAGAGATAATGGCCCTTGCTGCCAACAAATTCAAAATATGTGTCTTAATGCAGCAAACAATGCTAGAGCTCTAAGATTTAATTCTAAGATTCTCATCATCTTCCAAACAGAGACTGAAGGGGACTGAAGTTGGGACTTGTGGTTGAGTGGATGAAGCAACCATGACTGAGATGAAAAACCCAACAGAGATGAAGAAGAGAAAAACAGAGACAGTACCAGAGGAAAGAAGAAAAGAAGAAAAGAAGAAAAGAACAGAGACAAAGGAAAGAAGAAAAGAAGAAATAGAGCATAAGAAAAGAAGAAACTAACCTCTGTTGAAGAAGGAAGGTGGCCAGAACTATTGGGTTGGCCGTAAAAGACGGCGCCAACTAGTGGAAGAGCAGAGGATGGCTGTAAGAGAATAGTGGTTTGCACACTTTCGAAGAGAGCAGAGTGAAACCGACCAAAGCGGTGGAATTGAGTCAAACACGAAGACACTAGAGAGTGAAATAGAAAAACCTAGAACCGAAAATCCCAAAACACCCCCACTTTTTTACCATTAGGTGCACAATAGAGAAGGGTGAATTTGGGTTTTTTGGGCGTCTCTACATATAGCACCACTTTTTGCCGCTAAAACATGTGATTTCAGTGGTTGCTATCGCCACTAAGGAAAAACGCTATGCCACACAGACTCCAAAGCGTTGAGGTGCTGCTCTGCTCCGCTCCTCCGCTATAGCGCACTATTTACTAACCAGGACTTAAAATTGTTAGAGCTTCGGGAGTGTTCACATGTAAATCCTTCTTTCGGTTCTTGACTCTTTCTAACAAAACATATAGATTTCTTCTGGACAAACCCATTCGAAAATCCAAAGCTACAAACCCATTCGAAAATCCAAAGCTCCCTCAAAGGTTAAAGTTTTTTTCTGGACTGCTGTTCTTAACAGGATTAGTACATGCTCCAAAAGCGTAGACTTCTAACTGCTTTGTCTCATAATATGTGTATAATGTGTGGTTCAGATTCTGAATCCAGGCCTCATCTTTTTTTGCATCCCCCTCATCGAATTTCTCAGGAACTGATTGCTTGGGTTCTTTGTAGAATCTTGGATCTGCCCTATGGACTTGCAGTCTTTTCTCTTTACAAAATTTAGAGGTTTTGGTTCTCGCAATGATGCCAAAACTCTGTGGCAGTGCTCGGTTTTTTTCTTTGATTTATATGGTTGGAAAGGAATGGTGGAATCTTCAATGACTCTTTTTCAGACTGTAGACTTTGTCTGGGATACGGGTATTCTTTTGGCATCCCTTTGGTGCTCCGCACATGGTTTTTTACAGTGGGGTTTCTATGGTAGACATGCAGAAGGATTGGCATACTTTGTTGCTTGGCTCTATCAAGTAGCTTTAGCGGTTTCTTTATGTTTTTTGTGAGGATATCTTATCCTCTTCTTATATAGTCCTCTCTTATGTAGTTAAAATGGTAATAACAAATTTTTCTTTTAAATCTGTTGTGTGTTACTATTCTAATTCTAATACTTTATACTCATTATTTGGTACTATTATTTAGCATGTAGTAGTTAGTCTTGGTAGGCTCTTGATTTATGAAGTGAAAAAAAGTTCTTTTAGTGTCTACAGTGCTGTGGTGCGAACAAAATACAATAATACTCAAGACAATTACTAGCAGTTTACAATTGAAAACTCTAATCTCTTTGTTGATCTTTACATGTCAATCATAATGTTGGATATCAAAATATAATATTTTAGACCTCTTTAACCCCCTTTTCTCGCTTTCACATTTTAAAATTTTGAAATATTTGATTTGTGATGGCTGTAGTTGAATGCTTGCGACTCATGTTTCAGATAGAAGAAGCTCGGGCCAAGGTTTCTGAAACATCGGCAAAGAAGTATAATGATGTGCTTGATGCACACGAGAAATCCAAAGACTTGGAGAATACATTGAAAGATGTAACAAAAGAACTTCAGAATTTCAACAAAGAGAAAGAAGTTATAGAAAAACGACGAACAGAGGCATTAAAGAAGTACACAGAGCTTGAGCTTGATGTCAAAGATCTAGAAGAGAAAATCTCTGGAAATAATCGTGCCAAAGTACAATTTTGATAAAATACTCTTACGAGTTCTTTTTAATGGGATCGTTCTATACATTATCCATTCGTAATTGCATGCTTTTCAGAAAGATGCTGCAAAACAACGTGAGATACTTGAGAAAGAAATTCAAGACTCAATGGATGAATTAGACAAAATCAGTCCTTTATATGAAGGTCAAGTTAAGAAAGAAAAAGATATTACTAAGAGGTATGCTGTAGTTGTACTTGTCTACTAATATCTTTAAACTGCGGTCTATTAATTTATAACAGTTTAATCTTATATTTTGTAGTTTTTCTCATTGAACAATGAAATTTAGATCAGTTATCTTGCACGATTGTCAAATATCTGTTATCTTTCATATGTTTGTACGTTGTACTGGTTTTTACAAAGCTTAACTTTTGCATTACATGTTCCCAGCTTATATGTTCATGAGCTTGTATTTGAAGCAATGAAATAATAATAATCACAAAAAAATAATAATATGTTTTTCTCATTGATAGAGTACACGATTAGACTGATACAGTGCTGCACACTGTATCACCTCTCTAGGTTAGCTATATCTAAGTGTAACTGAATCAGTTAGTCAGTTACCCTATCTCTAACCTATATAAATGTATAATCCTCTTGTAATACAATTCAGTGAAAATGAAAATCTTAATTCAGATCTATCTCTCTCTCTCTCTTTACTCTCTGTACCAATTCTAACACTCATCAGATTCTAATATGTATTTCTCACAAAAATAATAATAATTTTTGTTATAATTCAGAATAATGGAGCGTGAGAAGCAACTCAGTATACTTTACCAAAAGCAAGGACGAGCAACCCAGTTTTCGAGTAAAGCTGCTCGTGATAAGTGGCTTCAAAAGGAGATTGATGATCTTAAAGGGGTGCTTTCTTCAAACACAGGGCAGGCAAGTATTCATTTATCTGTGGACCTATAATGAATTATGCCCTAAATACTTTTTTTAATGCATAAAGGGGTCTGCTTTTCAATAGGTTATTACCATCGTCTTCTATAAATTTTAATGATAACAGAATCATATCTCTTTACTTTGTTGCATATGCTTTTTTCTGCATAACAGATTAAATATGATTTGAGAAGAGGATGAAAGAATTAGTTAAGCGCCCCCCCACCCACCCACCCACAACAAAGCAAAAATAAAAAAAGTAAAAACACATACATTTACCGGTACAAAATCAACTAAGCTTGTTAGTCTCTCTGCATGTTCAACTATGGAACCCATATATATTGCTGTTGGCTGAGGCACTTAACACCATTATGAAAATAGAAGACAGTTTATCCCACTTTTCCTCCCCCACAAATCTGGACAAATACTTTGCTTTTATTAAATTGGATTTCTTCTTCATTCATCTCTTCATTTACTATGCTTCATTGCAATATTCGCATCCTTATTAATACTCCTACTACGTTTGATCTTGCTGGTGTTTCTCAGAAGCTGCTTCTAAAAGCTTGCTATAAGCTCTAATGAGTAAATGTTTCACTGGTATCTCAAAAAATTTGTGTTTGTCCTAGTGTTTATTGTTCTTTAAAACCAAAAAACAGAAGGCAGCTAATTTGTGCTTTTGAAGTATAGTTTTCCTATGAAAAAAAGGCAAAAAGAACTGCTGACTTATTTTTATAAGCGGCTTTTCAAGAACTTTACCAGACACTTGAAATTTGATACTCATGCTTATAACAAACAGAAGCCATTTAATAAAAACAATCTCAAACTCAGCTAAATGGATTTTTTGTTACCTATTTTATAAAGAATTGGCTAAATACAAATTTTAATAATATTTTCCCCTACTTCTTCAACTTTATGATGTTATGTTTATAATTCTTACTGGCTGTCAACTGTCTAGCCATTTGGTGCTTAGATTATTAAAATTGATATTATATTTGTCTAAGTAGCATATTTTATGAAGATAGTTGATCTTCAAAGAGTGACCCCTGATGCAATTGATGCCCTTTAACATGGCTTCCAATATTTCTTTTGGTATTTACATGTTGGTGTGAGTGTACTGTACTTAATATAGGCATGAGTGCATAGTATCAAAACTAATGTAACTTAGCTAGAGATTTGGTTACACCTGTAACCGTCTCTGTTAGACAGCTAGCAATTGACAACTGATATAAGCAACAGTTGTCCACATTCAATGTACACAATATTCATTTTGAGATTCAATACACAAGAATCAATTCTCTCTCTCTCTCTCTCTCTCTCTCTCTCTCTCTATGCTTCCTTTCTTCTCTGTTCTTCAATTCAATATGGTATCATGAGCTATTGATTCTGATGGCCGATTCCGATTCTTCTCCTCCACCACCTCCGCCACCGTTAATTCAGCAGCTGCACTCTGTATTTGCACTAAAACAGTTGGGGGCTCTTGATTATTTTCTTGGTATAGAGGTTCACAAACAGCAGAATGGTACTCTCCTTTTGACTCGAAGCAAGTATATCCGTGATTTACTTGTCAAAACTAGCATGGCAGAAGCTAAGCCAATTTCTTCTCCAATGAGCTCCTCTTGTAAGCTCTCCAAAACTGGTTCTGACACTCATTCTGATCCCTCTCTATATCGGTCCATGGTAGGTGCACTACAATATGTGACTATCACACGCCCGGAACTCAGTTATGCAGTAAACAAGGTCTGCCAATTTATGGCTCACCCTCTAGAGTCCCATTGGAGTGCTGTAAAATGGATCCTACGGTATCTAAAAGGTACCCTACATCATGGACTTCAATTTTTTCCAGCCTCTCCTCATCAGCCCCTTGCCTTAAGGGCATTTTGTGATGCTGATTGGGCTGCTGATCCTGATGATCGTAGATTCACTTCAGGGGCTGCCATCTATCTTGGTCCGAATTTGGTGTGTTGGTGGTCCCGCAAGCAACAAGTTGTGGCTCGGTCCAGCACAGAAGCTGAATACCGCAGCCTAGCACAGGTGACAGCTGATGTTCTTTGGATACAGACCCTTCTAACTGAGCTTGGTATCAGTTTCTCGGCCCCTATTATCTACTGTGACAACCAAAGTGCAGTCTCTTTGGCTCATAATCCAGTCCTCCATGCCCGAACTAAGCACATGGAGGTTGACTTATTTTTTGTAAGAGAGAAGGTTCTCTAGAAGCAACTACGGGTTCTGCATGTTCCCTCCCATGACCAGTGGGCTGATGCTCTGACCAAACCTCTGTCTCCTGCTCGTTTCCTCTTACTGCGTGACAAGCTCAAGGTGGCTGCCATGGCTTCTCCAAGACCCCCACCTTGATCTTTTTTTTTGGGGGGTGGGGGGTGGGGGGGGGGGTGGGTGTGAGTGTACTGTACTTAATATAGGCATGAGTGCATAATATCAAAACTAATGTAACTTAGCTAGAGATTTGGTTACACCTGTAACCGTCTCTGTTAGACAGCTAGCAATTGACAACTGATATAAGTAACAGTTGTCCACATTCAATGTATACAATATTCATTTTGAGATTCAATACACAAGAATCAATTCTTTCTCTCTCTCTCTATGCTTCCTTTCTTCTCTGTTCTTCAATTCAATAGTTGGTAATCTCTCTCTCTTCCCCTCACACTGTTATACAAACTCCGGTCCCTTCTAGTTTGTTCAGTGTTAAATCTGTTTCTGGTTTTCAAATTCTACATCAGTTTCTCACTCACTCCCATTGCCACAAAAAATTTCCAACTTAACAAAAATATTTGGAAGTCCAAAGCCTCGTCTAAGGTGAAGTCCTTTTGTTGGTTTGGACAGCACTTCTTACTACTTTACTGGATTGACACATGATTTGATAGAGACCTGCAAGGTGCAGGCCTCAATCTGCTCTCTCCCCTTAATGGGCATCATTTTATGACTAACTGAGATGCACAGCTCTTATTTTGGCACTACAAGGCTGCCACAGGCTTTCTTTTGATGACCTTTTGGGATTTTTAGGTTGCACTGGTTATGCTTATCTACCGGTGAGCAGTTTTTTCTGGGCTGTTTGGTTATTTTAAAGCTTTTGGCAAAATAAAGGATGCTGAAATTCTGTGGTAGAGTGGAATCTTGGCTATCTTTCAGTGCATTTGGTTGGAGCAGAATGCACACATCTTTGAGGGAGTCACTTTGCCGGTTTGAGATGGGTTTGTTCTTAACTTCTTAGAATTTTGGGCTTGGACCTAACTCATCCCCACAAAACCCGGCTTGTAAGGTGAGGATTGCCCGAGCCTTATAAGCATTACTTAGACCATATCTCTAGGCGATGTGGGACTAAACACACTCCTCATATGCATAATGAAGGTGCTAGGTGCTATAATGAAGACAACACAAAGTACCGCAATTAAGGCGGCTAGGGGTAGGCCGCACTTAAGGCAGATTTCCAACACACCCCCTCACGCCCAAGCCCATCGGGCCTGGAGCGTGGATGATGCGGGCAACCCAACAACGGATCTAGGATAGGTTCTGATACCATCTTAGAATTTTGGGCTTGGGCCTTGTTGGAGTTAATTCAGAATTTGGTAGTTTAGTTTGAATAGATACGTAGATGTAATACATGGGTGTATTAGTATGTACCACAGATATAGTTAGATATCATACATGGGTGTAGTACACAGGTGTATCAGTTAGACAGAATACATTGTGTTTAGTACATAGGTGTTGTACATGAATGTATGCGTAAGAGATGTTTTTGTTAGGTTGTTAGTAACAGCTACTTGCTGTTATGATTAGTTAGTTGGTTAGTTTGTTGTAACTGAATAGGTGATCAATAGGAGATGCATGACTCTATATAATGTACACAATGTAAGTGAGAATGTAGAGTAGAAGTTGTAAGTAATACAACAGCAGTGAAAGTAGTGTGCAAGTATAGAATTAAATTTCATTCTTTCTTCCTTCTCTATACTCTTTCTATTTTCTCTGTGTGAATTACTGTGTGTGCAACTCTGTGAGTATATGAGTGCTTGTGTTCCAACAGACCCGCCTAACTCAACCCCACAAAACCGACTTGTAATGTGAGGACTGCCCGAGCCTTATAAACATTACTTAGGCCATATCTCTAGGCGATGTGGGACTAAACACACCCCTCATACCCAGCACAATGAAAGTGCTGTTGGCTACAATGAAGGCAGCACAAAGTACTGCAATTAAGGCGGCTATGGGTAGACCGCAATTAAGGCGGATTTCCAACACTTCTTCTAGTGCTCGACCTATGTTGTTTATAGGGTATTGCCGTATTTGGTTTGCAAAAGAATATGGTTACGGTACTTCAATCTCCTTGTAGTTGTTTCCAGAGTTATTTTATTTGGCTCTTGACGATACCTTATTCTCTCCCTGGTGTGCTTCTTCGTTTCTTGTTAATATCACTTTTTTATATTAAATATGAATGTATTTATTTTAATTTTTCCTCACTCTGTCTGGATGAATAATTTGATTTAGGACAAAATGGAATTATTATCATTTCTTTATAGATCTATTTATTGACTGATACTTTTCTTTCCTTTTTTGATTGTTGTTTTGGGCTGCAGAAGCAAAAGCTTGAGGAAGAAATTGATCGGCTTAATGGTCAGCTACATGAATGTGATGAGTGCATTAAGAGTCGTAGATCAGATATTACTAAATTGGAATCTCTCATTACTCAGTCACGCGAAGGGTTTAATCAGCATAAGGTTCAAAGAGACAAGTTGCATGATCAGAGGAAGTACGAATATCTTTTCTTATCTTTTTTATATTTCCTTTTTTTTTCTGGATAAAGGAAGAAATATTATTAGAGACAAGAATGAAAAATTACAAAGGAAGTGGAGGATTGAGAGTCCTCCTTTGCAGAAGAAAGGAGAAACATGGTGAACGTATATTATTTCTTATTTTTCTTAGTCATGAAAATATTGCTTATGATTTTTAATTGTTATATTATAGGTCCCTATGGGGAGAAGAGAATAAACTTACTGCTGAAATTGATAAGCTGAAAGCTGAAGTTGAGAAGGCTGAAAAGAGCCTCGATCATGCAATTCCTGGTGTGAGTAATCCCTCTTTTTAGCTTTCTTAACATCTCTTTCTCAGTGCTATCAGACTCTCAAGTTACTTGACATGGTACTTCTGAAGCGGTGCATCTGTCACTATGTGTCCTTCTGTGCTTGTTTAGTGTAGAAATTTAGAGTCACTTATACATACCCTGCCTGAATTAACACAGTTTCATCATAGGTGTAATTCTATGTCAGTTTGAAATCTTAGGAAGCATCACTTCCTATCTTAAGACTTCGGCTTTTAGGGGTTTTCACAACTTTCTATGCTACATATGCAGAAACTTCATATATAAAAAACTATTGAACACTTTTTTGACAATACAAGAAATATTATTAGATCATAAGAGAAAAGATATGAATTGAATTGATAAATGAGTTTAGTAATTAATACCAGTAAGGTTATACAGTATTAAAATAAAACTATCAAGGAACGAGTTTTGAAAATATAAATGGGAAATAATCAAGAACTTG
The DNA here is from genome assembly GCA_035048595.1 of Echinosophora koreensis. Taxonomy (NCBI): domain Eukaryota; kingdom Viridiplantae; phylum Streptophyta; class Magnoliopsida; order Fabales; family Fabaceae; genus Echinosophora; species Echinosophora koreensis. The sequence continues at coordinate 2,421,739 of JAPCYP010000019.1, read as the reverse complement.
ACATTGATGTCAATTAAAGGTGTGGATCTGATTATTCTTTTCTTGTTCTGATGTGTGATTTTTTGGAGTTTCTTCGGGTGAAGGCATAAGTCCTCTGCAATGATATATGGTATCCAATCTCAATAACTTCTTCTAATATCGAGCCATGGAGAGTACAAGGTGTCTGAGAAGAGAGTGGAAGATGCTCTTATCTGTCCAGTTCCAGGATGATGATTCTATAGATTTATTTTGGGGAAAGGTTGACATTTTTGATACTCTTTTAATGTTCAGGATGTCAGAAGAGGGTTGAATTCAGTTCGGAAGATCTGCAGGGAGTTTAACATTTCTGGAGTTCATGGTCCAATTATCGAGTTGCTGAATTGTGATGATAAGTTTTTCACTGCAGTTGAAGTTACTGCTGGAAACAGGTCATTTTTCCTTGATATTTCTTATAATGTACAGGCTTCACCATGTGTCACATTCATAGATTGTCTTTTTTTTCTTTTGTTTTGTTTCCGGGGTGGTGGATTTGCCACATCCATAGCATGTATTCGTTCTATCTCTACTCTCTGTTTATGCCGTGATATCTTTACGGGTTCCATATTTTTGCACATTTGGTTTAATGTTTATGTTTAACATCTGTGTTTGAACAGCTTATTTCATGTGGTTGTTGAAAATGATGACAAGTCTACCCAGATAATTAGACATCTTAATTCACAGAAAGGTGGACGAGTTACATTTATCCCGCTTAACAGAGTGAAGGCTCCCCGTATTACGTATCCACAGAGTTCTGATGTCATACCTCTTTTAAAGAAATTGAACTTTGAACATGACTACACTCCTGCATTCAGTCAGGTTAGTTTCTACAAAGGCGTCACCTTTTCAAATACACTTAGGTGCTATCTAGTAAATAACCATCATTCTAAAGTTTTGGTCTATTTGATTTGAACTTAACATGAGAGAATATAAGTGGATTAAGCATTCAACTCTTTTAGGGGCTGTTTGGGAGTTAGGAGGGGAAGGGAAGGGTTTGATAAGGAGAGGGGAGGGTTTTGGTCCCCCAAAATTGGGGGGTTTTGGTTCTTTTATCAAAAAATGAATTATGGGAGGATTTTGGAGTGCTATCCTCCCTTCCTCCTCAAACCCTTTCCCTCCTAACTCCCATACAAACCCTTAGTTAAATTTGAAGACACCGGAATTTAATGTGGTTTTTGAAACTAAAGGGGATATCTGTGTAATATTCAAATATCTCATAGTAGGTCAAATATTCTAGTCAATAAGATTACTGATCTTTTAGAATTAGCAATCAAGAAAATGGAATTATGTAAATAATTTGTAAAATGTTTGAGTGAATTAGAGATTCTTTATCGTTTAGCTGTAATAGGGAATCTGCAATACTTCAGCACTTGGTTTGTACAAAAGCTATTGAGATCCCACATTGACTAGAGAATCTCTAGTAGAGATATGGCCAAAGTAGTCCTTATAACGCTTGGACAATCCTCATCTCTTAGAGCTAGCTTTCGGGGTTAAGTTAGGCTTAAAGCCTAAATTTTAAGATGGTATTAGAGTCTAACCTAGGTCTGTTATTTGGCCAGTTATTTCGGCCGCATTTGTCTATGCTCCAGATGTCCATTCCTGAGTGTGAAGGAGTGTGTTGAGATCCCACATCGACTAAAGACATAGCTAAAGTAGTCCTTATAAGGCTTGGGCAATCCTCACCTCTTGAGCTAGCTTTTGGGGTTGAGTTATGCCTAAAGCCCAGATTCTAAGAAAAGGTTTTACTGGGTAAATTAGAATTATGCTGATGAGTAGAAAAGATATTTGAGTTGAACAGCTTTGTAGAGAATTGTTTTGGGAGATTTATCTGATGGAACTGTAATAGGTAGGTTTTCGGTCTTTGCCCATTTCTTTCAACTTAGAAGGAATCTTAAAACTTAAATTAACAATTGCATATCCTCTTAATTAGTTGATAGTATCCTTAAGTACATCCCTTTTGATATTTCTCTTAGGTATTTGCTAGAACTGTGATCTGCAAGAATCTGGATGTGGCTTCAAGGGTTGCTCGTACTGATGGCCTGGACTGCATAACACTAGAAGGTAGGTTTCAAATTTTTTTCGTTGTTTATCTACATTATCTGGCCTGACAATGCTTTTTGCCTTTACAAATTGTTGTCTATCTCATTATAGGTGATCAAGTAAGCAAGAAAGGTAGTATGACTGGAGGATTTTATGACCACAGACGATCAAGATTGAAGTTTATGAATATCATCAAGCAGAACGTAGACAAAATTCACATAAAAGAGGATGAATTGAAGAATGTTAGATCTGAGCTACAAGATATCCTTTTACGTTTATAATATATTTTGCTTTTATAAATAAACATTCTTTTATTGCACTTTTTATTTTATTTTTCTTCTTGGTGAGAATTCATAAAAGGCATTGAAAAAAACTTAAGAAATAAAAGAAAGTAAATCCAGATTATGACCTGAATCAGCAGATCAAATATTTGAAAAAAATGCTCAAAGACTGAGAAGAAAGGAAACCGTTTGGTAATGCATCCCCTATTTTGTTTTTTGATTTATTCACGTTATCTTATAATGTACATGTATCATGCATAGATGGACTATGTGCTTCATTTCTGAATTTTTATGACGGCTTTGCCTAATTAAGTAATTTTTCTCTTGCTAACTGAAACTTTACAAGCTTTATCCGAAAAAGGCTGAAGCTTTATGAAGAGTAGTTTTTTCAAGGAAAACACTAGAGAGCCCGGACTTAAAGTCCCAGGTTTCTACCAGATATGTGCAAAAAAGGTGGATCCCATCACAGAGAACTTCATCCTTAAGGCTATGTTTGACAAAAATACCTGATAAGCTAGCTAATAGCTGACAACTGATAAGCTAATTTTTAGCTGATAGCTGAAAAGCTAGCTGATTGAATTTGAAGTGTTTGGTAAAATTAGCGGTTGAACTAGCTTATAAATATAAAATGACATAAAAGGACATATTTATGATAGACATGGTAAAGTGGGAATTTCATTAAATGAATGGGGGTAAAAACGAGAGAAAAGACAATAAGCTATAAGTTAAATAAATTAGCTTATGAAGAAATGTTATAAGCTAATGAGATAAGCTTGTTTACAAATACCTCTACTTCAGTCAAACAAGCTTATAAGCTAGTCAAATAAGCTATAAGCTAGCTTATTGGATATGCCAAACAGAGCTTAAGTCTTGAAGCACTAAAGCTACTCTTTATTTGTATTATATGGGCTTTGTTGGGATTGATATATCCGGGATCTGTAGCAAAGTCCTTTTTATATTGGTCTGCCAATTACTTTTCTGGTTTCTTGGGGATAGTCATCTTGCTGTCTTAGGATAATGTTTTAACAGACTAAGGTACGTTGCTTCATAAAGCTGTTTTACTAGTGTCAAGCTTAAGTTAATGAAACTAAGACCCGGGTTTAATGCTGTGGACAGTTGGACGTAACTTGTGTGTTACTGCATTTTGTTGGTTCCATAAGCCTCCAATGAAGTTCAGTGATTCATTTCAACTCTATTATCGAGGGGCGTCTTTCGACTCCTTATCGTGTTCTTCATTTTGTTCATGTGTGATAGTGATTGATTTTGCTTTAGATGATTGATTGCTACATCTTATGCTAAAAGTTTTGTAGTACAGCCTCTTCTTGTTTTTGACTAGATAGCATGAAATGTCATATATGCATTAGTTTTGTGAATGACTTATCTGATGACTGTTTTATTCCTTGTCATGAAACTGTTTCCTCCGGTAGTTTTGTTTTCACTGAACTAATCTCACAGATAGACCAAAAGATCACCGAACTTGTTGCTGAGCAGCAGAAGATTGATGCCAAGCGTGCCCATGACAAATCAGAACTGGAACAGCTTAAGCAGGACATTGCTAATGCTAATAAGCAGAAACAATTGATTTCTAAAGCACTTGCAAATAAGGTTTTATTAGATTTCTAGATTATACATAATTACCCACAGAGAGCTTCTTTCCTGTCGGCAGTTGCTTGTGGATTTTTTTACTGTTGATTCTTTTTCAGCTTTTCCTTAATGCTTGTAGGAGAAGTCACTTGCCGATGTCCAGAATCAGATCGATCAGCTCAAGGCTAGCTTGGCAATGAAAGAAGCTGAGATGGGCACGGAGCTCATTGATCATTTAACACCAGAGGAAAAAAAGCTTTTGTCAGATTTGAACCCTGAAATCAAAGATCTTAAAGAGAAGCTTGTTGCTTGCAAGGCTGATCGCATTGAGGTTATTGAATGAATTGTATTGGTATACATAATCTTAACAGGGCTAGTTTCCTTATTTTAACTTCAACTTTTCAGACTGAAGCACGAAAATCAGAGCTGGAAACTAATCTAGCGACTAACCTTAGGAGAAGAAAGCAAGAGTTGGACGCTGTGATATCATCTGTGGATGCTGATTCTTTGGTTGTTGATAAAGAATTGAAGGCACAAGAACTTAGTGATGCTAAAGTATTGGTTGATGATGCAACAGAACAGCTTAGAAGTGAGATCTTCAATCATTATTGTCTTTTATCTATATGTTGGAGCCAAAATTATAGTTCGATGTTTAACTGAATTATCTTCTTCAGGAGTTTCTGAAAGTATAAATGATCGAACAAGGCAAATTAAAAAGATCAAAGATGAAATGAATAAATTAAAGGTAGTGCTCTTATAGATTGATTGCTGTTTATATTTGTTATTGCGGTATCAATGATGACAACTTTTGGCTGCAGTCTTTGGAGGATGATTATGAAAGAAAACTTCAGGAAGAAGCAAAAGAATTAGAGCAACTGCTGAGTAAAAAAAATATATATTCTGCTAAAGAAGAAGAATATACCAAGAAAATAAGGGAACTGGGTCCATTGACATCAGATGCTTTTGAGACGTAAGCCTTCTTCTTCTCCTCCTCCTGCAGATACTTATTTTATTTTGCATAAGCATAAGATTTATTCTCTTTCTCAGTCTTATCAAACACTCCTTTCTCTTTACATGTTTCAGTAATTTCTGTAAACATTCTATTAGCAACATTTCACGAAAGGAAAAGCAAAAATCTTCTATTACAAATTTGTTAGCATCAGCTTTTTACCCGAGCCTTGTGCTGTCGTCAAATATTCCAAACTTTTGCAATCCCACATTTTCATAATACTTTTGTTCCTTCTCACTCACTCCATGGGCTTTGACTATGGCGTGCTAACTGTTGCAGCTATGCAGACAGCCAGTGACCAAAAATATATGATCTGTAGTTTACCGGTGCAACAGTTCAATACACATGATTTTCCTTTACATGTTATCTATATCTGGACCGTGTCAATAAAATTTGGCACATTTACTTGTTAGTTCAGTTATTTTATTTTTTTAAAAGAATAATATTAGGTTTTATTTTTTATTTTTTTGTTTTTCTTTGGGTGGGGGGAGATTTGATTATTACTATGCCTTCATAGTTTTAATAATCCACAAGATACAGTGCTGTTACAGTTTATATATTGCTGCCTTGCAATTTGCCATCTTATGTACTTTCACCACTTTGGTTTTAGCTAATTTTATTTAGCTCCTTTCTTTTTGTCATTGAAAATGATAGGTACAAACGGAGGAGCATCAAAGATTTGCATAAAATGTTGCACAGGTGCAATGAGCAACTGCAGCAGTTCAGTCATGTAAACAAGAAAGCACTTGACCAGTACATAAATTTTACAGAACAACGAGAAGAACTTCAGAAAAGGCAAGCTGAACTTGATGCAGGAGATGAGGTACTCTGCCAGGATTTCATTTGGGAAAGTCCTTTTTAATTGATTCCAACCACACAAAGTCTCTGATGGCTAAATTGCTTGTAGTTCTGAACTCTATTATCTTAAAGGGTTTGGAATGACTAATCTTTCATGCCATATGAACATTCGTGTTTCTTTGCTATATCCCTGTAGTATATCCTGTTAACCACTCGCCTATATGTCGAATAAGTAATAACTTATTTTCTTGTTAGTATTTGTCTTGTCGAGTTTCCATTTTCTCATGTGTGCAATGTAATGTTAAATTGTGTTCTGGCTTAAGCTTAATATTGAATCTAGGACTGATTCCAGTGCCAACTTTTGCATGAGACAATATTGTATCCAACATCACTAACTGGTTTGACTTCTCTGTCATTGGGTAATTGCAGAAAATTAGAGAGCTAATATCAGTACTAGATCAACGGAAGGACGAATCAATTGAACGAACTTTCAAAGGTGTTGCTAGGCATTTTCGAGAAGTATTTTCTGAACTTGTCCAGGGGGGCCATGGTCATCTGGTTATGATGAAGAAGAAGGTTTGTGATGGTTAAATAATATCTTGATCCATTCAGTTCTTGTGGTTGCATTGGCTGGAAAAGACTCTGCTTTCTTGCTTATTATTATCTGCGTTTCATGCTTTAAAGTAGTTCTTAACATTATTAACTTGTTGATGTTTATATGTCAAATTTAATTCTTACTCCTGTTTTTATATGGTGCTTGTGATCTAGGTTTTGTGCTTTATTTCTTTGCGTTTGAAAATTTTGTATGAGGAATCTCTCGAGAGTTTTTTTTTTTTTTCTTTTCTCCAATCCTTTTTTGGTTATTATATTTGGTATGGAGGTGGTATTTCTGTTGTCTGATTCCTTTCCCTCAGGATAATGACCATGATGATGATGATGAAGATGAGGATGGTCCTCGTGAAGCAAATCCAGAGGGGAGAGTAGAAAAGTACATTGGAGTGAAAGTGAAGGCAAGTGTTCTCTTGCTGTGCCTTTATGTTTTTGATAGCTTTTGTTATCGTTTGTGCCAGACTGTTTGAGGGTTTTGTTTTTAAGTTAAAAGAGTCGAAGAAAATGAGGAAATATTATTATTCATATCTAGAGATGTATCTTCCTTTCTTTCTTTTTATGGTTGGCATTTAGATAGAAGTCACATTCATCACCTGGCACAACCAAACTGAAGCAAAATTTATATTATCCGACTTCTGTTCTCTGACCCTTTGATTGTAAGCCAATGGGTGTATGTTCTCTCTGCCACATTTGGTTGGGAAATGTCGGCTTCTTCAGTTGGTTTAGCACTGCTCCGAACAAAATTTGTGGTTTGGTTCCTAACTACAATATAAGTATATAACATTACTTCTGACATTCGTGGATAGTTTATTCCTTGCAGGTCTCTTTCACTGGACAAGGAGAAACACAGTCCATGAAGCAGTTGTCTGGAGGTCAAAAAACTGTTGTTGCCCTTACACTTATCTTTGCCATACAGCGATGTGATCCAGCTCCCTTTTATCTATTTGATGAGATTGATGCAGCTCTGGATCCACAGTACAGAACTGCTGTTGGAAGTATCCATTTTATTATTTTTGCTATCTTGTCATGCCAAATAACTGCTCCTGTGTAATTCTTTCATTGATATTTACTGCATGTTGCATCTGCTAATGCTCATTCCACAATTTTTTTAATGCATATTGAAGGTGGAGAGTTCTGTTGTATGTGGTGTGGTGAGTCTTCAACCATTGGAGATATAAAAGTTTTCTTGTAGCTATCATCTAATAGGTTAAAGCTCTTAGGTACTTAGTTGCTTAATGTTGAACGCCTCTGTTACCAAGTGATCCAGGCTCCAGAGTTCACTCATTATCCCTACTTTTGTTGTTAAATATAAATTTTTAGCCTCCATCACCTAATAACTTAAAAGTTTTTAAACTTCAGTGGTTATTTGACATCCACAATTTTGCAAAGATTTTTTTTTATATATACCAACGGACTTATGTGCTCGTTTTATTCAAGGTGCATAGTAAAAATGCTTACACATACTTTGTCGTTTCTTTTCTTTCCCGTGAGTATTACTGTCAGAACACACCTCATGGCATAACTTAGTTTCTTCCATTGAGTACTTCTAGCAGGAGAGAAGACAGACGCATGCACATGAAATGAGACAATTTTGCAATTTGCATGAGAAATATAATTTCAAGTGAGTTTTAAAGGCCAACGTTGCATGTTTGATTGAGAGTATATAAAGCTTTGATCAATTCTTAATGATGTGTTATCGCTTTGTAAAAAAAAATTCATGCTTCTCTTGATTTCATTTGGGTTTATTCTTTACTGGTAATCAGTATGCTTTGAAATGGAAAGGGTTGGGAACTATTTACATTGAGATATCGACTTTTGGTGATATTTAAATTTAAAAATTCATTCATGCTTACTATATTCTGATTGGCATCTGGATTTCTTTTATATTGTGCCTTTTGGGATTCTTAACTTCTGTAGATATGATTCGACGCCTGGCAGACATAGCAAACACTCAATTTATCACAACAACATTCCGCCCAGAGCTTGTGAAAGTTGCTGATAAGATATATGGAGTGACACATAAAAACAGGGTCAGCCGTGTTAACGTCGTGTCTAAGGAAGATGCACTGGAATTTATTGAACATGATCAGTCACACAATGCTGAATAAGGTTAGGGATCCTTGTAACTTTTTTAATATTTCTCTTTATGCTGTTTATGGCTGTGATGGATGCTCACTCCTGTTTGGGGCCGAGCGAAAAGAAAGTAACTAAAGAGAAAGGATTAACAATATGAGAAAAGGACAGGCAAATTTTATAATAGCTGTGGCTGTAGGTCTTGCTAGGGCATTTTGAGGAGTAAGGGGCGCGGCTGCTTGTGAAGTTGTCCGTCTGGGACATTTATGTGTTAGTTGCTTCTGACTCCCATGTCAACAACATCGTAAAGTAGATTGCAGACTCCAGTTCATCCAAATTCTTCAACCTGCACTTGTGTGATGTATATATTAACTGGTCTGACGTCAACCTAGGTCGTAGAGTAATCCAAAAGCTTGCTCATCTCCGATCCATTTCTGTAAATCCTTCCGAGTTTGTTTAATGTCAATATCTTGTGCTTATTGAAATAACCATACTTTCGTTCACCGGAAGAGCTCGGAGTACTGTTTGATAATATGTTGAAGTTTTAAATATTAGAGTTTCATAGATAAAGTTATATATCTCTTCCCTCTGAAAGTATACTTAATTTTTTTTTCTTGATAGACCAATATTAATAAGTTAAATGTTATGTTAGTTTTTTTCTTTGCCACTCCTGCTCCTTTAACACCTTATATTTTTAGCTTGAAAGCCTTGCCATCAACTCATTTCAAAACACAATGAAATTTAAACTATCTTCTTGAATGTTTCCCAATTCACCAAAGCAGGGGAAAAAAAAAAACTTTCATCAATTTTCATATCACAACCCACATTAAAATTAGAACGAAGGGAAGAAAATAGTTCGATGTATTTATTTGTAAACGAACTGAAATTTAAGGGGTGTTTATGTAATTTTTTTCAAGAATTTAAATAGAAGGTTTTTTTATGATGACAACAGTATAATTGATGAATTGAGAGGATGAAACGTTAAGGAGGGTGTATTGGATTGAGATTTTAAAAGATTGTTTTGATCTTAAAATGTCTTGTGGATTTTAAAAGATTATGTAGGAATGTAATGATATATAAGACTTTTTTTTATAGATTGTTATAATCAAGATTCTCATGTTTGAATTTCAAAGGATTTATATCATAAGACTTTATAAGATTTGAATGGACTATATGAATTTATAAGATTTGAAAAGAATACATGATTGTTTAGCAAACATGAGTCAATGAAAAAGATAACAAAGAAATGAACAATTTTTAATAAAAAGAAGTAAAACCCAATATTTATTTTTATTCTTTTAATTAATAGACAATTCGATGTAGGTTCATGTCTTTCCAAGTAGTATTTCTTTGCATATCTAAAGTTATTTTAACCCTCAACGCATTATTATCTTCTTGTCCATGCTCTTGAATTTGAACAATTTCAAAATTTTTGTCTTCATTAGTTATTTCACAAGAATACCTATCATCTCAATCAAAAAAATATAATTTACAATGAGAGTACCAAAAAAAAAAAAAAAACATAGCTTCAATAATTGCTATTTTTCTTTTTTCTTTTCCCTAGAACAAAACCTTATATATTAGAGCATAATTTGTACGGCATCTTCAATCTATTATCCAACCTAATAATAATATGGAAGCAAATCCGTAATTGAAAAAAAAATGCAAGCAGGTATTTCAATCTATCAATCTATACATTACCTATTAATATGATACGCAAGGTATTGACGTAGTGTAGTGATTTCAACAAAAGTTCATTCTCATTGAATATTTTGCACCAAAGCACCATTACTGTTAGAGAAAAAAGAAAAGTAAAAAAAAAAGTCATACCCTACCCTATCGTCAATGAACCAGAGAACGGCTGAGAAAAAAGAAAAGTTTTGGAATTGCTGAGAGAGGTGGTGTGATTTTGGAATGGGATTGTTATTTATACATTTGACTAAAAAGTCCCACGAAATCCATTATACAAAACAATCCACTGAAATTAGCAAACTTTTGAATACCTTAAGACGTTTTGTAAGTTATAAAGAGTCTTGATTGAATACCACTGGATTTGAACTTTCTCTAAAAACAATCCTAATAATCCTGATTGAATACCACAAGAATTTTTTATGATAAAAAAGTCTTTTAAAATTTTTTTGAAATCCCAATCCAATATATCCCCCTAAAATAAGAATTAAAAGGTACAGGTAAAACTAGTGTTTTTGATTCTTTATGGATTTTCCTAAGTTGGTTTTCTAACTTTTTTTGTCCTTTCGAATAAAGGCTCTTTTTGGTGTCTGTCAAATGTTATGGACCCACTTTTGTTTCTTAAGGAAAATTAATTAACTTAATAGTCTCTTACAATGACAAAACTGGACAAAGTAGTTCCTTCGTCAAATTTCGTTAGTATGAGTCTGTTAGTTTGTTTATGTCGTTATCTTGCTTAGATGGACTGTTAGTGAGCTCCATATTTTCCGGTGTGTAATTTATTCAATTAAAACATAATACACCTCAAAACGCACAGTTTTAAATGTAGGGATACTAAAAACTAAAGACCAAAACAACTAATGTTGTTGCAGGAATGTAGGTCTTGTTCTTCCCCTCTTTTAACCCTAACTCCATTAGACCATTACTGGTGTTCTTCTACGATTTTCATGTTGATGTAGAAGGAGTAACTTTGTTGCACGGAGAAGAAAACCACTGATCCATAACTCCATTTTTACGTTGCTGCGTAAATATTAGAATGTGCAGATAGAAAAGGGATAACGATCATTATGTGTATAAGTATGTGCAAGAAATGCATATGTGCATATGTGTAGCATGTGGAAGATACCAGAATTTGCAAAACCAATATATGCAGTATACCTATCCATCTGCAGCAGATAACAGTGGACATATGCAGTGTATACAGAAGTATCCATGTTTAGATGCACCAACCCGTAATACCTATAAGTATGTACCCAATGTTTTTATTGATGGGATTAGGTTAATGATTTTTCTTTCTTGTGCAGCAAAATTTTGTGCAACATAGTGAAAATGTCATTCTTCCTTCTACAGCAACGTGAAAATCATAGAAAAAGAACACCAGTAATGGTCTAATGTAGTTAGGGTTAAAAGAGGGGAAGAAGAAGACCCGCGCTCTTGCAAACAATTTTTAGGGTCTCTATGTTCAAAACGATGCATTTTGGGGCGTATTTTTATTTTTGATTGAATAAATTACATGGGGGCAAAATATGTAGTTCACTAACGATCCACCTAAGAAAGATAACAAGGTTAAGTCTATGGTGCACCACCCACCTAAATGGTGCAGTGGTGCACCGCCCACATGGCATGCCTTATGTCCAATCAATATGCCATGTGTGCCAGTCAAAATTTCAACCCATTTAAGTGTAGTCAAACCTGTATAACATACTGTCATGTATTTTCGTATTTATGATTTTCAAAATACGCTTCCTGAATTAATGACTTGTTATAATTAAAATACAAATACAACTTGTCAAATACAATGATTAAAGACCCTTCTTCCTTTTCCACAATGTTTTCCATTCACACACGACATCTTCTCCCATAGCTTCGCCGAAACCAGGTCGTGCTGCTCGTCCAGCTCGTATTGTTTCTCAAGCTCGTGTTGCTCCTCCTGGTCTTGTTCCAATCTTCAGCTCGCGTTTGTCTTCAACATTTAGCTGGCCGTGGTGGTATTGCTGCATACCCAGGTGGTCAGAAATCGAGATCTGTGTTTAGCATCAGGTCCTCGCCTTCCTCATCTGCCTTCATCTCCGGTAGTTGGAAGGCGTCGTGTTCGTTGGTAAGTGCATCTCATTTCCTTTCCCTAGATTTCACATTTGAAGGAACCCTAAATCCCCAAATATACCCTACCCGACCCACCTTCCTTCTTCCCTGCCCAGATCATCTGGTACGCCAACAATGAACCATGTGAATGACCAGCGATGAACAACGGCAACGCTCCAACAACGACCAGATCGCATCATTCGTATCCGACCGGGGCCAACAACAACGAACCCCCCAACCACCGACGCCTTGCCACCGATCCTCAACTCCTTTACAGAGAACACCTGCTACATCGCCACGGAGAGAATATACCCACATCAAATTGGTTCCACCAAGTGACTCCGATTGCCGGCCGTTGCCGGCAGTGGCGGCCACCACCATCTACCATTTTTAATGAACCAACGAAAAAAACAAATTATTATCACCATGGTAAAATGATTATCGATATTTCACAGCTTAAACAATAGTTAATAAAGCCTAATTTATATTAAACTCATTTATGAAAATACGAATATAATTATTTTTTATTATATTTATTTTTAGTATTTCTGTAAAAAAAATACTTTTAATATACAAGTATTTTATGCCATAATACAACTATAATACTACTTTGACTACTTTGAAGTTGGAAAAGTCAACCTGACACAACTAAATACACATGGCAGTTTTATTGGAGGACAAAGGGACAAGTGGGTGGTGCATCACTGCTCCACTTTGGAGGATGGTGCACCGAAGATGCTTCCAGATATGAGATAACAGGTATTGTCTAAGGTGCACCACCCACCAAAGTGGTGTAGTGGTGCACCACCCAAGGGGCAAAATCTGGACCATCCAGATTGCCACTTGGATTTTTTTGACTTTTCAACCTTTATAGAAAGGAATTCTATGGTGCATCCTCTTCAAATTGGTGCATGGATGCACCTTAAAGTGGATCAATATGGTTCATTCAATTTGACACTTGTCATGTCAATTGTCATAAGTTAAATTTCAATATTTTTTATTTTTTTCATCAAAATTTTATTATTTATAATTATAATTATTTATAAATATTAAAATATTTTTTTGTTACTATGTTACTTTTTTTTATTTATATATGTAAATTTTGCTTTTAAAAAAATCAAAACCTTGGTAATAATTAAGTAGTATGGGATGATTACGGTGATTTTGAACCAAACCGTACCATCACAAGGCTTATTCCAAAAGTTTATTACAGTGAACTTTTTAAGAATTTGCCACGTGAAAAAAAAGAATAGTAACAAAAAATATTTTAATATTTATAAATAATAAATAATAATAATAATAAATAATAAAAGTTTGATAAAAAAATAAAATGTATTTTCTATTTGTTAAAATAAATATAATATTTTTGTAAATATTAAATCATTGATTTGACTAATTTGACCAAGTAAAAAAATATTTAAATTTAACTTGTGACAAGTGTCAAATGGAATGGACCATATTGATTTACTTTAAGGTGCACCCATACATCATTTTGAAGAGGATGCACCATAGAATTTCCCTCTATAAAGGTTGAAAAGTCAAAAATACCCAAGTGACAATCTGGATGGTCCAGATTTTGCCACTTGGGTGGTGCACCACTGCACCACTTTGGTGGGTGGTGCACCATATCCTTCACCGAGATAACAATACATATAAGCAAACTAATGGACTCACGCTAGAGGGACTAACGTGGCACGATTATGTCATTGTGGAGGACTATTCAACGATTTTTTAATTTTTTTTTAAGACCGAAAGTGAATCAATGACTTTTGTTAGGAACTAAAATTGACATTTATTTTTTATTTATTTTTTGACTTTATAAAAAATTAAAAATTAACAGTGCCGTTTACCATATGCACTCCCATTTTGCGCACGGATGACATAGACCCAGTACTGTACCAAATACTACTCCACTATGCTGCTGCTACCTTCTTCCACGAATCTCACGACCACCTACCACAGGATGCTTCTCACAATCATTGCGGATTTGAGAGCCAGAGTCAAGCCTAACCTTCGCCAACAAGATGCGCATCGGATGTTAGACGAAAACAATGCTGCTTGGTTTGTGAAAGGCGAAGAGTGAGTGAGAGGAATTGCTTGGATCTCTCCCAAAAGGCCAAAACTCTCTTCACTGGAACACTGTTTTTTATCTCTCTTGATTTCGCCAACAACTCGTATTAAAATTAGAACTGATGCTTCCTGATAGTGCTACATAACATCATTGTTGTTGCAGACTGATGTCTAAAAAAAATTCTACACGCAAAAGTGAAATTTTGTATTAGAAAATGATGTATTTAAGATGTAGAAAAGTGTTATACTTAATATTCGTGGTACAAATTTTTCTTTCATTTTATTTAATCAATGTTCTAAAGACACTCGTGGTAACACCCAAATACCTTTAAGTTAACCAACTTTAACTTATCTAACCAAGTCAATAATTCAATAAAAAAAAAAAAAACGAAAACATGTGACAATTTGGGTGGTGGAGATTGTTTTGAAAAAATAGGTGCATGGGTGCAGTAGACTGAACAAGTTGGTTTGTGATATAGATTTTACTTTCTTAAACAATTTTATTCATAATTAAAAAGTTACTAGCTTGGAATAAAATTGACCCAAATTTCTCCTTCGGCAGCAGTGTCTTGGAAATTCTCCCTTTACAAAGTCATTAAGAACACACAAAGGACAAAACAACCTCAATCATTCCAATCACTCGGTTTTTTGTAAAAGGTAACTTCTTCTTGCTCCTCTGCAATCATGAGTATCACTCTCCTTTTGTTGATTGTTTGCTTCTCTTCCTTCTCCAATAATGCTTCTGCTCTTATCTCAGATGGGGTGACTCTGTTGTCACTCTTGAAACACTGGACATTAGTTCCTCCTCTCGTAAACTCCACATGGAATGCCTCTGATTCCATTCCATGCTCATGGGTAGGAGTCAAATGCAACCATGCTCACAGTGTGGTCTCCGTTGACCTCACTGATCTTGGGATTTCTGGTCAACTTGGACCAGAAGTTGGACAATTGCATCACTTGCACACCCTTGTGTTGTCCAGTAATGGTTTCTCTGGAAAAGTACCTTCGGAGTTAAGCAATTGTAGTTTGCTTCAATATTTAGATCTTTCTGATAACAGCTTTAGTGGACAGATACCACATAGTTTGAACAATTTGCAAAATCTATGGTACATGAGCTTGGCTTCTAATCTATTTACTGGTGAAATTCCATATTCCTTGTTTCAAATGCCTCAACTGGAAGAAGTGAACCTGCACAATAACCTTCTTATTGGTCCTATCCCAACCAATATTGGGAACGTGACTCGATTGTTGAGGTTGTATCTATATGGTAATCAGTTGTCAGGAACTATTCCCTCATCCATTGGTAATTGCAGTAAATTAGAGGCATTGTTTTTGAACGACAACACATTGAATGGCATTCTGCCTGAGAGTCTTAACAATCTCGAAAATCTTGTCTATTTGATAATTAGAAATAATAGTCTTGGAGGTACCATCCAAATGGGTTCTGGCAGCTGTAAAATGTTATCTATTTTGGATCTCTCACTCAATGTATTTAGTGGAGGTATTCCCTCTGGATTGGGAAATTGTAGTGCTTTAGCGGAATTTGCTGCTGCGAACAACAAGTTAGTAGGCAGTATCCCGACATCCTTAGGCTTGCTACAAAAGCTTTCAATTCTTCGCCTTTCCAAGAATCATTTGTCTGGGAAAATATCTCCAGAAATTGGTAACTGCAGATCTTTGAAAAAGTTGGATTTGTCTTCCAACCAACTGGAGGGAGGAATTCCTGATAAATTGGGGATGCTAAGTGACTTAGAGGACCTTGAATTGTCTTTCAACCGTTTAACGGGTAAAATCCCAGGCAGCATCTGGAGGATTGAAAGTCTTGAGCAAATCTTGGTTAACAACAATAACCTTTTTGGGGAACTTCCTTTGGAGATGACAAAGCTCAAGCATCTAAAAAATATCTCATTGTTTGACAACCAGTTCTCTGGAGTCATACCTCAAAGCTTGGGAATCAATAGCAGTTTAGTGAAGTTGGACTTCACAAATAATAAGTTCACTGGTAATATCCCTCCCAATATATGCTTTGGAAAGCAATTACGTGTGATGAATATGGGACTTAATAAACTTCAGGGTGGCATACCTTCTGATGTAGGAAGATGCGCAACTCTAAGGAGGTTGATTCTCAATGAAAATAGTTTGACAGGGTCTCTTCCTGATTTTGAAAGAAATCTCAACCTCCTATACATGGACATAAGCAAGAACAACATCAGTGGAGAAATTCCGTCAAATTTGGGAAATTGCACAAATCTCACTGAAATTAATTTGTCAATGAACAGATTTAGTGGGATCATACCATCAGAGCTTGGAAACCTTGTGAATCTTGTGATTTTGGATGTTGCACACAACAACTTGGAAGGTCCCTTGCCACCTCAGCTATCAAATTGCAATAAATTAGATCGTTTTGATGTGGGATTCAATTTTCTAAATGGTTCATTTCCACCGAGTTTGAGGACCTGGACTGGGATAACAACATTAATTTTAAGAGATAATCATTTTACAGGAGGTATCCCGGGCTTTTTATCAGAACTTAGCATGCTTCGCGAGTTACAACTTGGTGGAAATCTGTTTGGAGGCAAAATTCCGCGATGGATGGGAACGATGGAGAAGCTGTTCTATGGGTTGAATCTGAGTGCTAATGGAATGATAGGTGAAATTCCTATAGAATTTGGAAGGCTAAAAGAGCTTCAAAGCCTGGATTTATCCTTTAACAATTTGACGGGAAACATAGATGTTCTCAATGATCTTGTTTCATTAATTGAGGTCAATATTTCATACAACTTCTTCAATGGTACTCTACCAAAAAATCTGATGAAGTTATTGAATTCCTCACCATCATCGTTTACTGCTAATCCTCACCTATGTGTTAGATGTTCACCTTCTCAGGGCTTGAATTGCACTAAAACTAGTTATTTGAAGGCATGTGTCTACAAGTCAACGGATCACATAGGCATCAGTAAATTTGAAATTGTGATGATAGAACTTGGGTCCTCAATATTTGTTTCAGCTATGCTGATAGCACTAATTCACATGTGTCGCCACAGAAAAGGGAATCAGGAACTCTCTTTAGAGCTGCGGTCTTCTATTATTGTAAGAGGAGCAGGAAAGAATAGCTTGGTATATGAGAATGTAGCCAGGTGTTTAGCTGAAAATCAGTTGTCTTCCCTTCATGAATTAGTGATGATGGCTACAGAAGGCTTCAATGATCGGTATATTATTGGCAGAGGAGCCCATGGAGTTGTTTATAAAGTGCAACTAGGCCCACATCAAGCTTTTGCTGTAAAGAAGGCTGTATTTGGATTGAACAAGGGGAAGCACTTAAATATCATGCTCAGAGAAATCCAAACCCTAGAGAAGATTAGGCATCGAAATTTGGTGACATATGGTGACTGCTGGTTTGGAAAGGACTACGGTTTAATCTTATTTGAGTACATGGAAAATGGAAGCCTCTATGATATTTTGCATGAAAAATATCCCCCACCTCCCTTAAGTTGGAATGTCCGGTTGAATATAGCAGTTGGAATTGCACAAGGACTGACATATCTGCATTATGACTGTTTCCCACCCATGGTGCATCGAGACATCAAACCAAAGAATATACTTCTTGATGATAATATGGAGCCTCTTATAGCTGATTTTGGTACTGCCCTGTTTAGGGACCTGACTGAGCATTCTGATAGTCATTCTCAACATAGGAAAATGCTTTCAACGAACATTGCTGGTACTGCTGGCTATATTGCACCGGGTAATTAATTCTCCCTTGACAGCTACTATAGAAAATGCACACCACTATCATTGCTAATAGTAACTTATGCTTGCTACAATGCGGTGTTAACTTTATGTTTTGCATTGTCCCTTGTGACAGAGAATGCATATGCAGTAGTGCCAAGCAGAAAGTCTGATGTATACAGCTATGGGGTAGTTCTGCTTGAGCTATTAACCAGAAAGAAAGTACTAGTAATGTCATTCATGGAGGGGAAGGAACAGGAGACCCATATAGTGAGTTGGGTTAGATCTATCTGGCTGAAAACTGGCAGAGTTGAGAAGATTGTTGATTCAGACCTTGCAAATGCATTTCCGAATTCAGTAGTAGTAGCAAAGCAAGTCACTGCTGTGTTTATGTTGGCATTAGAATGCACAGAGAGGGATCCAAGGAAGAGACCAACAATGAAATATGTTGTTAAATTCTATCAAAGAGCCATGTTCAAGGAAAGGTGTGATTATGAGGTTTATGGTACTGAAGTGGCTGCTGATGTAGCACCACAACCATATAGCTCTCTTGATCTTTTCCCTGATGTTCCAGTTGTCAGTATAAATTCAGTTTCTAACAGAGACCACTACCACCATCTCCATGGAGAATGTAGTAGGGCTGCACACTTGAGACAGATAGAAGCTACATTGAATGTGGAGAGTGAACATGAAAATTCTAATAATTTCAACTGTTGGAATGATGTGAATCAATCTCAGCTGGGAGACTGTGCTTTGGATGATTGGAAACTCATGTCTAAACCTACAACTGTTACTGATGGACTTGTAATTAAACTAATGGGCAACGGTGAGATGCATGCTAAACAAGTAGTGGTTGCGGCCCTAGTTGTTCATAAAATAACCTACAGTTGGCCTTACTTGATCTTCCTTCCATCTGTAATTGGTCCAGTACTTACTGAACCCTTCAATTGGTTTTTCCTCTCTTGCTGGGCTCAATACATGCACCTCCAGAAATCCTTGAATTCACTGCCCAAACTCCTACTTTATAACAAGGCCACTCTTGAAGTCAGTGAGTAACCATGGAAAAATTCGAAATGCCCTATTCAGTCACTGTTCTTCAATGGTTGGAACATAGAGAAATAGATGTCAAGTTTTTTGCAATGGGATCAGGATTGTGCACCAACATGTTTGTTTTTGTTTTGTTTATTCACAGCTAATGAATGACAGTATGGTCCATTGAACTTTGTAACCTCTTTTTAATGTATAATTGCATATATTTCTATTTATTTGGCCAGCAAATAGCGAAACAGAACATGAATTAGCATAACTTTGATGATCTTTTTTGGAGTTAAAAATTCTGGCTTGTAAAGAACAACTCGGAAACTTATCAGAAAGTGAGGCTTTGCTCACCAGTTAACTTGTTTGGTCTGTAAATCCTTGCGAGTTTGTTTAATGTCAAGTCAACATCTTGTGCTTATTGTAATTACTAATAACCATAGCTTCGTTCACCGGAAGAGCTTGGCGTACTGTTTGATAATGTATTGAAGTTTTAAATATTAGAGTTTCATATGCAAAATTATGTCTCTTCTTACATTTTAAATTGTGACAGATAAATCTTTGATCCTTGTGCTTTAAATTGATAGATAGAAAGTTTGATTTGGTTGTTGGTACATTTTAAGACCCATCGTAAACTAGCGAACAGAACTTGATACATGTGTGTTAATATTAGAATATTTCTACCAATTAAGAGCATATTCTTGCCAATTCTTCATCTTAGCTGTCCTAAAAGTTATAGAAACATTATTTTTAAGCAAATGCTAATTAGTGCCCAAAAGACACTGGTTAATGAGTCGAAAGATATACGTTTTTGTTGAAAAATGATGTATTTAAGTTGTCGATAAATAATGTGCTTGGATTTCCATTAAAAACGGTATTTCTCGAATCCTTAACCAATGTTCTTAGATGTGTCAACTATTTTAAGATTTCTTTGATCGAACTTGGATCATCCTGTTTCTTAATATTATATTTTGGGTATAGCTCAATCCCAAAAGCTAGCTCATAGGATGAAGATTGTCCATTACTTATAAGCTCTCATTAGACACTATCTCTAGTCCATGTGAGACTTAGGTTTTTCCCATTACACCCCCTCACGCCCAGCACTATTGGTCTTGATGCGTGGATAATATGGTGGGTGACCCAACAGTAGATCTAGGATAGCTCTGATACCATACTAGATTTTGGACCTAACTCAATCCCAAAAGCTAGTTCATAGGATGAGGATTGCTCACTAATTATAAGCTCTCATTAGACACTGTCTCTAGTCTATGTGAGACTTAGGTTTTTCCCAATACTTAAGAATATGTTTCTATCTATCAATACATGGTTAATGATGTCGATTGATCAATATAGTAGATTAGATTAAAAGTTTCTTGGTGAAATATTCAAGAAAGTCATGTATTTATTTATTAATTTTGACCATACAAATAAGATCCAATAATTAAATATTATTATTCTTTGTGTGTGTGTATTTTTTTTATAGGCAAATGTTAGTAATTAATATGTTATGTTAGTGGGGAAGTTGAACCCATGACCTCCTTATCATACCAATCGCTATGTCCCTCTCCCAAACCACCTTGACTACCTTATAACTCCCTCTGTGTGTGTATCGACACATGGGAAAAGATGATAAATGTAAATCTTAATAACTGATTTTGAATGGTCCATCACCATGATAGAGCTCCCAATACTGTAGTCTCAAACAATAACTACAAGGCTGAAATGGGTCAAATGTGAATGAGTTTGGCACCTTGTTTGGTTTACGAAAGAAAATGAAATGAAAGAAAGTGGAAGAAAACAATGGAAAATGAGAGGAAAAAAAGTAAAAAAAAAATGAGATAATTATTTAGTTGTTTGGTATGAGAGAAAATTTAGGAAAGAAAACTAAAACTTTTCTCATTTTGTTTGATTATGTCGAAAACGGGAGGAAAAAACAATTTTATAAAATGATATAAATACCCATAAAGAAAAATGAGATGTAATAAGTTGAACTGTTTTTTTGTCTTTTTCACTCAAATTTCTGTCTCCCTCCACCAATTTTTTCTTTATTCTTCTTTTAAATGATGAACCAAACAAGGGGAAAAATACTTTTCTTCCTCTTTTCATTCCCCTATTTTTCTTTCATCTACTTTTCATTAAAAAAGAAAAATATAAGTTTGAGTGGGATACTGGGGATTTCAAAAAGAGTAATGTCAAAGTTAAATCCCATGTATGAATAATTTGTGCCCCCATGACTAACAAATAATCATTGCCTACTTCGTGCTCAAGTCAAATACTTTGGCATTATGAGAAGTGTAAACAATGAATATACATGAATTTTCTAAGAGATCATCCAATTATTAAACAACTTTCAAATTTCACATTCACGTATGGTTATTTGACCTGGATTAATTGTTCTCACATTCGTAAAATGATAATAATTCTTATATATATGCCACATGATTAAAAACAACTTTTTAATTACTCACGATGCTACATCATTAAAAATATGTCTTTTATAATAATTATTTTAAAAGTAATACATGTATTGATGAATGATTAGTTCACAATGCAAAAATTTTTTATACCCACGCAATGCATTAAAAAATTAAGCTAGAAAATATTTGTGCATTCTAAGATTTTTTTTTAATTTAAATATTATTTATTAACTAAATGTTTAAGTTTTTGTATAAATTATAATTTAACATGACATACATATACAACGAGCCTGGAGACTTTGTTCTTGTTTATTTTCTTAAAAGACTAAAAATTACAATCAATAGTTTGGATTTAAGTGAAATGAATGGTTGGATTTATTCACTGTTAACTATCTGATTGAAAGTTAATAAAATGATTAATTTTACCAATAGTAGGAGTTTAAGGACTAATTGGACGAAAAAAATAGTTGAAAGATTGATTTATTGATGATAGAAGTTTAAGGACTAATTAAAGTAATAAAAAAGTTAAAGATATCTATTTGCGGACAAAAGCTTATGGTGGTGTATATGTATCTTTTTTCCAAAATTTTAAATAGAAAACTTTTATGACATCAACAATATAATGACGAATTACCAACTAAAGGTTGGTCTAGTGGTAAACATCTCAATTCTATAAGGAGGAGAACACAAGTTCGAATCCTCGTGACAGACACTCTAGTTGGGAGGTTACGAAAACTAAATGTTAATTTCATAATCTTAGCAACCAATCGAGGATTGATCTCATAGCCGATCCAAATGGTCGAAACTTGTAAGGATACCTTAAGATGCCACGAGAAACCAAATGCCCTAAATCTGGTGTTTTTTAAAAACAAAAACAATATAATTGACGAATTGAGAGAATGAAAGGATAAAATAAGAAATAAATAAATTAAAGAGTAAATGCCCATTTTGGTCCCTCAAATTTTTCGAGGACCTACTTTTGGTCAATGGAAAAAAAAAGTCATTGTTAGTCTCCCAAATTTACTTCCGTGAGACAGTTTGGTCCCTCCGTCAGTCAACCGTCTTTGACCTCTATTAACTTGATGATATGGAACGTTAAGTGGCCTAGATATCAGTTAATTAAATTTTTTGACTCATTTTAGTCCCTCCTTTTTCCTTCAGCGACCCACTTTAGTCCTTAGAAAAGTTATTGTGACCCAATATGGTCCCAATGTGTATTAGACTACCAGAATAACCTCTTTTATGTACAACCATGCACAAGAATGACCTCTATTTTGAACAACCAGAATGAAGGAATTTCGAGACTGATATTTCTTGTATTTAAAGAGACAACTTAGTTTGGCCAAGTTCATCTTCAGGTTGGCATGGAGTTTGACAAACGTGTAAAACCAAAAAGTACAAGGAGGACAAGCAAGAGAAAAAAACCAACACTGAACAAAATGGAACTATGTCACAAACTGAGCCTCAAACTGAAGTTGTCACACATGTATTATATTTTGGAGTACAATGAACTTGTTTGTAATCTAATATTTGTTTCTAATCATTCATTTTGATTATTGTTTTAGAGTAAGAAGGGTCTCGTGATAATATTCAACCTCAGGCACTGCAACAAGTTGGAACTGAGCTAAACCATGTAAATTCTCAACCACTGTTAAGTTCAATATTGCATTTGTTTCATTCTTAACTATTCAAATGGATTTGTTTCATTGTGTTGCATTTGGTTCTTTCTGGTTATGTAAAATAGAGGTCATTCTTATGCATAGTTGTATATCAAAGAGGTTATTCTAGTAGTCTAGTACACACAGGGATCATATTTGGTCAGGATCACACTTCCAGGGACTAAAATGGATCACCAAAGAAAAAATGAGGGACTAAAATGGGTCGAAAAATTTAATTAACTGATACCTAGGCCACTTAACATTCCAGATCATGAAGTTAACGAAGTTCAAAGACGGATAGACCAAAACTATCTCACGAAAATAAATCTGGAGATTAAATGATGACTTTTATTTTTATTTTTTTTGGACCAAAGTGAATCCTCGGAAAATTTGAGAAACCAAAATGGGGTGTACTCTGGATTAAAATTTAAAATATAGATAAAACTAGTTGTTTTGTTTTTCCCCCCAAGTTGGTTCTCCAAGTTTTTTTCGTTCTTCTTTTCAGTCAGATGTAGTTTCACTCCATGATAGAGCTCTCAACACTCAATCTCACATAATTAATAACTGCAAAATGGGTTTGAAGGAAATGGGGCGGAAAACCAGTAGAACGGAGGTGAGAGTTTCAAGTGGGATTTGGAAAACTGTTTTCAAAGTTGAATCCCATGTCTGGGGAATTTACGCCATCATCATGCCTACTTGGCCACACTAACCTGGATAGCTCAATTCATCAACCAATATTTTGTACATCATTAATCCTAAAGTTGTTGTGGATTAACAAGTTAATCATGTACTGTACTACGTTATTAAGAATGTCCTTAATTTGCAGGTGTCGAATTTTCAAATGTTCACATAGCATTATCATTACTGTTCCCCGTTGACGAAGTCATCAAAAAACGCGCAACCCGGACACGACTTTAACTAACCGTGTCTCAATTTCAGAGTACCCACCCCAAAGGACAAACCAACCTCATTCATTCCAATCACTCGGTTTTGTTGTAAAAGGTAAGTACTTCTTGCTCCTCTGCAGTCTCTTACATTTGTTAACTACCTTGTTGTTGTTGTTGTCCTAATGAGTATCACTCTCCTTTTGTTGATTGTTTGCTTCTCTTCCTTCTCCTATAATGCTTCTGCTCTGATCTCAGATGGAGTGACTCTGTTGTCACTCTTGAAACACTGGACCATAGTTCCTCCTCTCATAAACTCCACCTGGAACGCCTCTGATTCCATTCCATGCTCATGGGTAGGAGTCAAATGCAACCATGCTCACAGTGTGGTCTCCGTTGATCTCACTGATCTTGGGATTTTTGGTCAACTTGGACCAGAAATTGGACAATTGCATCACTTGCACACCCTTGTGTTGTCCAGCAATGGTTTGTCAGGAAAAGTACCTTCAGAGTTGAGCAATTGTAGTTTGCTTCAGTATTTAGATCTTTCTAACAACAGCTTTAGTGGGCAAATACCATACAGCTTGAAAATGTTGCAAAATTTATGGTATGTGAGCTTGGCTTCTAATCTATTTACTGGTGAAATACCAGATTCCTTGTTTCAAATGCCCCACCTGGAAGAACTGAAGCTGCATAACAACCTTCTTAATGGTCCTATCCCAACCAATATTGGGAACGTGACTCAACTGTCGAGGTTGTATCTATATGGTAATCAGTTGTCAGGAACTATTCCCTCATCCATTGGTAATTGCAGTAAATTAGAGGCATTGTTTTTGAATGACAACAGCTTGAGTGGAAATCTGCCTGAGAGTCTTGACAATCTCGAAAATCTTGTTTACTTGATGGTTAGAAGTAATAGTCTTGGAGGTACCATCCCACTGGGTTCTGGCAGCAGTAAAAGGTTATTTATTTTGGATCTCTCACTCAATGTATTTAGTGGACGTATTCCCTCTGGCTTGGGAAATTGTAGTGCTTTAGCAGAAATTGCTGCTGCGAACAACAACTTAGTAGGGAGTATCCCATCATCCTTAGGCTTGCTACATAAGCTTTTGATCCTTCGCCTTTCCGAGAACCATTTATCTGGGAAAATATCTCCAGAAATTGGTAACTGCAGATCTTTGAAAAAGTTACTTTTGTCTTCCAACCAACTGGAGGGAGGAGTTCCTGATAAATTGGGGATGCTAAGTGAATTAGAGGATCTTGAATTGTCTTTCAACCGTTTGACAGGTGAAATCCCAGTCAGCATCTGGAGGATTGAAAGTCTTAAGCAAATCTTGGTTCAAAACAATAGCCTTTTTGGGGAACTTCCTTTGGAGATGACAATGCTCAAGCATCTAAAAAATATCTCATTGTTTGACAACCAGTTCTCTGGAGTCATACCTCAAAGCTTGGGAATCAATAGCAGTTTAGTGAAGTTAGACTTTACAGATAACAAATTCACTGGTAATATCCCTCCCAATCTATGCTTTGGAAAGCAATTACGTGTGATTAATATGGGGCTTAATCAACTTCAGGGTGGCATACCTTCTGATTTAGGGAGATGCACAACTCTAAGGAGGTTGATTCTCAGTGAAAATAATTTGACTGGGTCTCTTCCTGATTTTGAACGTAATCTCAACCTCCTATACATGGACATAAGCAAGAACTACTTCAGTGGAGAAATTCCATCAAGTTTAAGAAATTGTACCAATCTCACTGAAATTGATTTGTCAATGAACAGATTTAGGGGGGTCATACCATCAGAGCTTGGAAAGCTTGTGAATCTTGTGATTTTGGATCTTGCACACAACAACTTGGAAGGTCCTTTGCCACCT
The DNA here is from genome assembly GCA_035048595.1 of Echinosophora koreensis. Taxonomy (NCBI): domain Eukaryota; kingdom Viridiplantae; phylum Streptophyta; class Magnoliopsida; order Fabales; family Fabaceae; genus Echinosophora; species Echinosophora koreensis. The sequence continues at coordinate 2,395,892 of JAPCYP010000019.1, read as the reverse complement.
CAGCTGTCAAATTGCAATAAATTAGATCGTTTTGATGTGGGATTCAATTTTCTAAATGGTTCATTTCCACCAAGTTTGAGGACCTGGACGAGGATAACAACATTAATTTTAAGTGATAATAATTTTACAGGAGGTATCCCCTGCGTTTTATCAGAGTTGAACATGCTGCGCGATTTACAACTTGGTGGAAATCTGTTTGGAGGCAAAATTCCGCGATGGATGGGAACAATGCAGAATCTGTTCTATGGGTTGAATCTGAGTGCTAATGGATTGACAGGTGAAATTCCTATAGAAATTGGGGGGCTAGAAGAGTTGCAAAGTCTGGATTTATCCTTTAACAATTTGACAGGAAATATAGATGTTCTCGGAGGTCTTTTTTCATTAATTGAGGTCAATATTTCATACAATTTCTTCAGTGGTAATCTACCAAAAAATCTGATGAAGTTATTGAACTCCTCACCATCATCATTTATGGGTAATCCTTTACTATGTGTTAGTTGTTCACCTTCTGAGGGCTTGAATTACACTAAAACCATGTCAACAGTTCACACAAGCATCAGTAACATTGTCATTGTGATGATAGAACTTGGGTCCTCAATATTTGTTTCAGCTATGCTGATAGCACTAATTCGCATGTATCTCCACAGAAAAGGGAAGCGGGAATTCTCTTTAGAGCAGTGGTCTTCTATTATTGAAAGAGGAGCAGGAAAGATTGGCTTCATATATGAGAATGAAGTCAGGTGCTTAGCTGAAAATCAGTCCTCTTCCCTTCATGCATTAGTGATGAAGGCTACAGAAAACTTAAATGATCAGTATATTATTGGCAGAGGAGCCCATGGAGTTGTTTATAAAGCGCAATTAGGTCCATGTCAAGCTTTTGCTGTGAAGAAGGTTGTATTTGGAATGAACAAGGAGAGGCGCTTAAATATCATGATCAGAGAAATCCAAACCCTTGGGAAGATTAGGCATCGAAATCTGGTCACATATGGTGACTACTGGTTTGGAAAGGACTATGGTTTAATCTTATATGAGTACATGGAAAATGGCAGCCTCTATGATATTTTGCATGAAAAATATCCCCCACCACCCTTAATTTGGAATGTACGGTTGAATATTGCAGTCGGAATTGCACAAGGACTAACATATCTGCATTATGACTGTATCCCAACCATAGTGCATCGAGACATCAAACCAAGGAATATACTTCTTGATGCTAATATGGAGCCACTTATTGCTGATTTTGGTACTGCCCTGTTCCGGAACCTGACTGAGAATTCTGAAAGCCATTCTCAACGTAGGCAAACACTTTCATCGAACATTGCCGGTACTGCTGGCTATATTGCACCAGGTAATTAATTCTCCCTCTACAGTATTGCACACCACTTTCATTGCTAATAGTAACTGATGCTTGCTACAATGTGGTGTTAACTTCATGTTTTGCATTGTCCCTTGTGACAGAGAATGCATATGCAATAGTGCCAAGCAGAAAGTCTGATGTATATAGTTATGGGGTCGTTCTGCTTGAGCTATTAACCAGAAAGAAAGTATTAGTAGTGTCATTCATGGAGGGGAAGGAACAGGAGACCCATTTAGTGAGTTGGGTTAGAGTTGTCTGGCTGAAAACTGGCAGAGTTGAGAAGATTGTTGATTCAGAGCTTCTAAGTGCATTTCCCAATTCAGTAGTAGTAGCAAAGCAAGTCGCTGCGATGCTTATGTTGGCATTAGAATGCACACAGAGGGATCCAAGGAAGAGACCAACAATGAAATATGTTGTTAACTTCTATCAAGGAGCCGTGTTCAAGGGGAGGTGTGATGATCAGGTTTATGGTACTGAAGTGGCTGCTGATGTAGCACCACAACCATATAGCTCTCTTGATCTTCTCCCTGATGTTCCAGTTGTCAGTATAAATTCAGTTTCTAACGGAGACCACCATCTCCATGGAGAATGTAGTAAGGCTGCACAATTGAGACAGATAAAAGTTACATTGAATGTGGAGAGTGAACCTGAAGATTCTAATGATTTCAGCTGATGGAATGATGTTAATCAATCTCAGCTGGGAGTATATGCTTGGGATGATTGGAAACTTATGTCTAAACCTAAAATAATTGCATATATTTCTACGTATTTGGCCACCAAATAGTGAAACAGCACATGAATTAGCATAAGTTTGATGATCTTTTTTAGAGTTAAAAAACTGTGGCTTGTAAAGAATGAAGTGGGAAACTTATCAGTAAGTGCTGATAGTTGATAGTTCTGTACTTCTGTAAGCTGGGAATGACGATTGCCAATGTCTGCATAGGACGAAGGAAGGTGGTCTCATGCACTTGCTTGTTTCAGTATAATGACACTGATTGCACCTATCATACTATATAAGTCTCGTTAGTTTGAAGTTAACAAACACACTTTCTTCCACTTATCAACCATACAATAATCATGGCTATCCTCTACCATACTTTCCCCTCCAGAGACTCTCATCGCCAGCCTCAAGCACCACCCCATCTTGCAGGTTGCCAATTGTCAAGCCTCCCATACTCAAATATCAAGAGTTTAATTTTTAAAGTTTATACCCTCTTATTTTTAATGGATAGAGATCTTCAGCCTCATTATCACGTCCCTTTTTTTTATTTCCCACCAATAATAATTTATCATTTAAGAAAACAAAATAATAATCCATTAACACATTTGCTTATCCCAAGTCTTTGATTAGTGTGTCACACCTAGACAACATTTTTTGAGACATAGATTTTTGTTCTTTTTTAGATAAACATTGTAAAAGTCAAATATATTTTTTAACAATGTATCAATTTGTAATTAGTTGGCTTTGTCTACATCGATGGTATATTACAACTGAATACTTTTATTAAATGATTAAAAAGTTTTGTTCATGCAGTAAAATTGTATATAATATTATATTATCAAACTACAATAAAATTTTATGCAGTGCCTTTAATTTAAAAAATAAACTTAAAATTTATGAGTATCATCTAGGAAAATTATAAATGTGATCCATTAATGTCTTATATAATAAATTATTCATATAATAAACTTACTTCGTTTTCGTTACATACAAATACCAATAAATCAAGATATAGTATTATCAAATGAATTAAATTATGTTCAAGTAATAATTTGGTCCATGTAGGTGACATGGATTCTTCATTTAGTCACTATACGTAAAAAAAATTATTAAAAAGGTCCTCATACGTATCATTACCCATTTGGTCCCTCCCATTACTCTACCGTATGTAATGATCTATCAACTCCTATGTATATGAATTAAATAAAGAATTTGTGTCACGTATAGAAACCCAATAATTAGGTTAAAGTATTAATTTGATCCCTACATATAACATAAATTCTTAATTTAGTCCATATTAAATAGGAGGGATCAAATGGGTAATGATTGTACGTACGAGAATCATTTTAATTTTTTTTTAAATATAGAGACTAAATGAAGAATACATGGGACCAAATTATTGCTTTTAACATTAAAATTATATAAACCTTAGTATTTTTTCAAAAAGAAATTCTTTTTTTTTAAAAGGTTCTAAAAAAATCACAATATGCATTAAAAGATTTTTTAAATTACTAAAAGGGGACTATGATCTGGGCCTCTCAGCCCAAAAAAATGGAGTCTATTTGACTCGGCTCGGTTAGCCCGACGGGTCAATTAGGCTTGGACCGGGCTCTAAGGAAAAAATAAACAGTCCAATAACTCAATCTTGCTTGCTTACTGGTCTACACAGCAGACTCTAGGGTAGCAACGACGCAGAAGTCAGAACACTCTCCTTTGTTCGTGCAACAGGTTTTGTTCTCCCAACTTAAATGTGTTCTTTGAATGTATCTCACTTCACTCACTATCTTCACCCAACTGTCTTCTTCAAATGTTTGGAACTGCTTTAAAGGTTTGATTGAACTTATTTTACGCATATAGTTTGCGATTTAATGGTTTAATTTTATTCATCAACACGCCCCCCACACCCATTCTCGGTTTTGAATGGAAATCCTAGTTGAGGGCATAATAATAAATAAGTTTCTAATATATTCAATGATTCTGTTAAAGCAGCACTCTTGCCAGATGAGATGACAGGGAGGGAGCCATGTTGAGTTGGGTTTGGGAAAGAAAAAAGTGTCGAGATGGAATTTGTTAAGTGTTGGGGCTTTTTCCCATTGCAGCTGGCCGAGCTGGTTGGCTTAAGTATTTGCTAACTAGTAAGTTTAAACAGCTGCTAAAGTAAAAACTCAGACAGGGCACACTACCAGCTCTTGACTGCTTAAGTTTTCATGGTGCAAGATAGATTGTGCCCTACATTTTAGCGCCTTTTCCTTGTATTTTTTTTTTTGCTTTACTGTGACAAAATAGCCATGGCCCATGTTTCACAGGGTTGAAGCTCTCCAGATTGGGCACTTACTATCCAAATAATTTTCATTGATTCTATATATATATTTTTGTGTGACAAACATAGGAAATTTTCATATCTGGTTTAGTTTGAATATTTCTCTCTTAATCATGTATTTTTTATGTCAGGTTTATGCATTTTTTACCCATATTTTTTGGTAGAATTTGAATCAGGTTTATAAATTTGTATATAAAAGTTGTAAATCCGATGAACCTAACCAAACCGGGCTGTTCTTGATTGGATTGGTCTTGTTCGGGTTTCCTGATAAAATTTTGCAATATTATCATTTTTTTTTTATGTGACAAACATGAGAAATCTTCATATATGGTTTAGTTTGAATATTTTCCTCTTAATCATGTATTTTTTATGACAGGTTTATGCATTTTTTTTCCATATTTTTTGGTAGAATTTGAATCTGGTTTATAAAGTTGTATATAAAAGTCGTAAATCCGATGAACCAAACTGAACCAGCTCGTTCTTCATCGGATTGGTTTGGTTCGGGTTTCCTGATAAAATTTTGCAAAATCAAACTACTTGATTTTAATTGCTTGGGATTTTTTCCCTGTGTAACTGCAAAATTAGTCTAATTTAATTAAACTTGTACTGAAAAACTTAATTAATAGTCATTTTGGTATCCCTAAAAAATTATGGGTTTTTCATATATATATATATATATAATTAAAATTAAAATTTTCACCTTTAATTTGAGGATTGGATCTTTTGTTTTGCTTTTTTGTGAATGATGAAATTGTGATTGCAGAGTAGGGAGAACAAGAGGAGAAAATGAATAAGGATAAAATCTTCAAGCTAGCGAAGGGCTTCAGGGGGAGAGCCAAGAATTGCATAAGGATAGCAAGGGAGAGGGTGGAGAAGGCCTTGCAATATTCCTACAGAGATCGTCGTAATAAAAAGCGTGACATGCGCTCCCTTTGGATACAACGGATAAATGCTGGCACCCGCCTTCATGGTGTATGTCTTCTATTCCCTTTGTTCTCTTACCAGTTAATAATATGCAGATGGTTTATCGTGTAGAATTCAATGCTTGAATAAGAAGTACAATATTGCTTCTAATGTTTACATCAAACTTAATTATTGATTCAAATCTTGGTGGTGGAATTGTTATAATTATGAACCTTGTTGTAAATGTAACTCTTATATCTACATGTCTTTTTATATTCATATTTTATGATTTGATATCTGGAAAATTTTCAAAATGTTTGAGTTCAAGTCCATGTTAATAAAAAATAGTCTTAGATCTCTTTCTTAATATTATTATTTCTAATTGTATTTGAGATGCAATACAATACAGTCATTTTGGTGATATATTCACTTGAAAGATCTGGAAGCGACAGCTATGCTCAATAAATTTAAAAGATTGATCCTTTAAATAGGGTGCACCGGTGTAAGACTTTATAGTCATATAGTGGTACTCACTACTCACATGAAAAAAGCTCTTTTTCCCCAGTTGGAACTTGGCAATACATAACAAGATGTTTAATCCGTGTGTCTGCATTCAATAATGTCTATTAACTTTGAAAAGTTATATTTTGTGACTTTTGTGGTTTATGATAGTGTTCTTTTTGTTACTGGCACAAGTATCCTCTGTCAAAGGTGATGGCACTAGTAATGGACTAAATACAAGGTGTGTGATTGCTACATTTTTAACCTCAAATGGACTGAATATTAGGTGAACCTGCCTCTGGAATCTATATTTCTCATGCATCAACACCTATTACTCCTCTTATTTGAGTTTTATGTGAAGTATGGACACGTTCTTCTGCATGCACTGAGGTGTCTATTCTCCTGACTTTCCTTCATCAATCGATTCTTTGCTTTTATTTGCCAGGTCAATTATGGAAACTTCATGCATGGACTGATGAAGGAGAATATCCAACTTAACAGAAAGGTTCTATCAGAAATATCCATGCATGAGCCATATAGCTTCAAGGCGCTGGTAGATGTATCACAAAAAGCATTTCCAGGAAACAAGAATGTGGTGAGTCCTCCAAGAAAGGTGGCTATCTAAAGCATTTGGCACTTTAGCAAAATAATAGTGCTAAGTTTCGATCAGAATCATCAAGGATCTTTGACGATTTTCGGTTTGGTACCCTACAAATCAATGTCAAAGTTGTATGCGTGTGATTCTCCTAACCCTGCTGAGTACTATTGCCTTCATGATCATATTTTTCCGACCTCCCTTTTACTTTCTTCATTGTCAATAATGTTGATCAATTCTGCCATTAAGCTCTATCAAAAGCTGAAATTTCACATTATTTGTTTGTTTTTACAAAATTTCAACTGTGTTCTGAACCCAAAATTACATGTTACTATGTTAAATTGGGAAGTGCCGACACATCACGTGTCTCCGAGGCGTTTGGTTTGTTCCTGAAATCAGTTAAGGGGTTTTCACAAAAACACGAACAGTTATTTTTGGACAACCTTGTTTCATTACGATCCGTAGTTGCACACACCTTAATCTTTTGTTCACTTAAATGAATAGAACGAACCATTACCATAGATATATTGATAATAGCTTGAAGGAAATATGTAAGCTGATGTCAGTATAACTATAATGTTATGTATGGTTCGGTCCCGCGGTCCCTTTGTCCCATTACTGTTGGTTATTTTTTCCTTTCTTTTGGAGTCCCCTCAAGTATTTCACCATTCATCATTGGTGCTGTAAACCTATCGATCTAATGGAACAAACATGTCCATATGATTGCTTTATTTTCCCCCCTCTTCTCTTTTATTACAAGCTTCAAACACCTAGTGAAAAAAATTATAAACTGTAAGCTAAATGTGAATATTGTGACACACTAAAATTAGATGTCATTACGTACTATTCTTCAAGGCTATTAGCAACCATCACCTCAGAAAATTAAATTCTTGTACAATTGAAATTGCCAAGGATCAATCCCGAATGAAATTGTCAAGGCAGCATAGTATGTTTTTCTATTGCAATGCTTAATCTCTCAATTGAAGTTTCTCTGAGGCATTCATCATATAGGTAAACAAGTAATTCGCTCATATGAGTAAAAAAAAATAATAATAATAATAATTTATTACTTAGTGGACAATTTATAGGCTCCAAGTGGACAAGGGAATATTTAGAGAAGTTATATCTAAGGTTTAACCGTTTAAAACTTAGTGGGGTTTGTGGTCAATCCATATCCAAATGGAAATAGGGGATCATAATGTTTATCACCTACATTCATGGGGAGCTGTTCAACTGTCTGGAACCATGTTCTTGCTAGCTTGCTAGTGAATCCATAGTCACCAAAGAGAAGATCAGTGACACCTTGGCCTTCAGTCCCTGGAAGCCATGCAGCCACAAGTGCATCTATTTTTGATAGATAAGGCTGAATCACAACTGGGCGGCCAGTGATGAGAATTACAACACATTGGATAGAGCCACATACATTTGTGATAGTACTTGGACCTGGCTCAGCTATTGTCAGATTCAAACTATCACCAAATGTTTCTGCATAAGGGTGTTCACCAACAACGACTATGGCATATGAAAACTTGTAGGATTTGACAAAGTTCAGGTCAGGATTTTCATTGTAGACAACTTCTGTAGCAGGATCAACTGTTTGTTTCACAGCATCAAGGATTGTTGTACCTGTTAGGAAAGATAGAATTTTATCAGATATTTTGTAATTATCCCACCAAAGGAAACTATGATTAAATATCTCAAGTTACTGAGTAAATGAATGTTTTTCATGTTAACCATTGCAGGTTTTAGTTTTAGATGGTTCAAAACTAAATGGTTTAGCCTGTAAATAGTCACTTCTATAAATTATGAATAGGATCAAAGACTTGAAGTAACAATATATACCCACTCCTAAAGCCACCTTGAGAGAACTTTCTAGAATGAGTAGATGTAGCTAAGCACACTGACAGTCTTACATACACATCACCTTAAATCTGCACAGTTTTGACCATTTGATTATATGTGGCCCACCTCGTTTTCCACACATTTACACTCTGATTTTGTCACATCCCCCTAGAAGTGAGCTGATGTGTTTTTTAAACATGGTCATGAAGCATTTTTCTTCTAGGATGGTAGATTCCAGAGTTTATACACAGACACCTAAATTAAGCATGTGCAATGTTGACTTACCCACTGTGAGATCATTGCCACCAAGACCTTGCCAGGTAATTGTCCATCCTCCACATTGATAACCCAAATTGTCAGCATGACTTCCTGCTACCAGTATCCTTGCAGTTTTCTTAGGAAGGGGAAGCAATGGCTTATCAGAAGATTTACCATTCTTTAGCAACACAAGTGATTTCCGTGCAGCCTCCCTTGCCAACTGTCTGTGTTCCTGTTAAGGCACAGTAGCTGATCAAGAAACAAACTCTTCCAATTTGATAGAGATGAATAGAGCATCTAGCATATATTGAAATGACATCCTTAAGATAATATACCTTGCTACCCAGTTGGTTCACCAGGCTTAGATCAGCAAGTGGATTCTCAAAGAGGCCCATGACAAATTTTACTCTTAAGATTCTTGACACAGCATCATTAATCCTACTTGTTGGGATAATATTGTTCTTCACTAGATAGGTCAGGTCATCAATGAACTCGGTGAAGTTATTGGGAACCATGATCTGTAAAATAATGTAAATTTAAAATAAAAATAAAAATCATAATATAAATATTTCAGACTCAAAAATCATATTTGTTTCCTTCTGTTTCATACAAAATGACAATAACATTTACCATATCTATTCCAGCACTAATTCCAGCTTGAATAGAGTATGAATAGTTAGCATGAGGAGGAGAAGTAAGCTTGTCAATACCCAGCCAATCTGATATGACAAAACCCTGAAAGATGCCAAAGAAAGTACATCACACCATGCATCTTTAATCATCTTCTATTTATTTCTTTATCCAGCTTGTTCACTTCAATTGATTTATTAGAGAACTACTACAACAACAACAAAAAGCCATTTCCCATTAGCTGAGGTCGAATACATGAATCAAACGAGGACATTATGTTCTGTCATAAAGCATGTCTTTAGAAAGGTCATTTAAATATATGTCCTTTGCTTTATTATAGAACTAATGTGACAAATTTTATTACCCTGAACCGCAGTTTGTTCTTGAGGTAATCAGTGATAAGATCATGATTAGCATGCATCTTCTTGCCATTCCAGCTAGAGTAGGAGACCATTACTGTTGAAACACCCTTGATGATGGAGTCATGATATGCAGGCATGTGAATGTTTAGCAATCCTTTGTAACTGATCACAGTATTGTTCTCATTGATGCCCTTTGTTGTGCCACCATCTCCCACATAATGCTTGGCACAAGCTGCAACTTTGTTCCTGGGTCAAAGTAATTAAAATAATGGAAGTATGTACCCCAAAAAAGATGATGAAGTAAATTGTCATTTCATCCTTCCTGTTCAGGAAAATAGTTTTTAGAGTTGCAGAAGTCAATCACCATTCACCAACTGCTAATAAGATAAAGAAAGGAAAGGGCTAACAGCACTCAAACTAGGCTTTTAGAATTTAACTGTCCTTAGTTTTCTGTAATTTTGGCTAGACCTTGTAAATTTCAGTGATATATTTCAGTGTGAATATGCCACTCGCTCTCTAACAACTTGAAGAGAATTTGAATTATAGTGAATCTTCTCATAATTAAAATTATCAATTATAAACAAGCCCTTAATAAATGATAGCAAACTTCCAAGAGTGATTATTACTGTCCTACCTATGTGCATGGAAGGATTTATATAAAAATCAAGGATGACCAATTAATCTACTTATTCATATTGACCTCAATAATTTTATGTTACTTATTCTTTATGCAATACCAAGCTACTAACAAGAATCCTACTTTCCAGCAACAAAAGGAACTCCCTTGGCACTGATGTCTCCTTGCAAACCAGAAACAATTTCAGTCATAGTTTGAACGATCTTGGGATCCTCACTGTAGCTTTCATAGCAACGCCCCCATCTAGGATCTCTGCAGACCTGTGGATGAATAGGCAATCAGCATACTAAATCACTTTGTATATAAATAGGTTCCATTATTTGTAATTGATTGACTGTGTAAAAAATAAACTTTACGCTAATAGTGCATGTCAGTTAAACTCTTTATGTAAACATATTAGGACACTTGATCAATGTTTTATGTGATCTATAAAATATAATAACTAATTCTGCTTAGTTACCGCAATACATGGAGCAAAAACATATTGAATTCCTGTAGCTCTAACTTCAAGGGCAGTTGCGTCTCCAATCTTCTTTATCAGCACCGGGTCTCTGTTAAAAAATAGGATTCATTATAATTATGGCTATTAATTCAGTCTAGCAGCTAGATAGTGTTAACAGATAAAAATGAAAGAATTCATTTTAGGATCCCAAAACCACTTAGGAACAATCTTGATGCATCAAATTGTTGGGTTTGTCTTTTTTCAATTTACATTTTACACCAATTCCATCTTTGGTCCAATTTGAATTATATCCATGTGAAGGGTTTACTGAAAATGTTAACATATTGAAATATAGCTTCCAAATTCATCAGTATTTGGAAAAAACCAGGGCTTCAAATTACAAATAAAAAAGGGCTTGTCATTGCAGTGCATGCATACTTGCCTAGTAACTCCTAGCCCAACATTATGAGGAAAGATGGTGGCATTATAGACATTGTTGTGGCCATGAACTGCATCTATGCCATAAATAATTGGAATCCCAAGGCGGGTTGACAAAGCACCATTTTGAATGTGATTCACCATTTGGACCCAAGTCTCAGCAGATGCCTTTGTGGCTGGAACACTGCCTCCTCCACTCAGCACACTCCCTGCCCATCAATGATAAGATCTATGATAAACCGCCATTCTGCCCGTTTATTTGAGTGAATTTGGGTGCATTTTATTATATGTTTGAGTATTTAATGTTGAATTGTCACCCAATTTTCTTTAATTCAGAATTGATAAGTTTTGATATGTCCCGCAAAACTCAATAATCTATTTCTATAATGCCGGTCACCTCCATTATAGCAAAAACTATGCCCTTATCCTAAACAAATAACCATCATGCACTTGTAGAGAGGATGGAAGAGAGTGGTTACCAATGAAGTATTTGTTGATGACATGAGGGGTGGCAATACTCCTTTCAATCTGCATCATTTGGCCTATCTTCTCCTCAAGGGTCATTCGGTTCAGCAAGTCTCTGATTCTAACATTTAGTGGCTGTTTTGGGTCTTTTATACTTGAAGTATTCTGCTTCTGAAAATGAAACCAGGAAACACAATAGCATGACACCCACCATGGGCATTATTGATGTTCTCCCCATTTGAAGAGCTGAACCTATATGTAATCTGCAGATTACACACCCAGTCAGATAATTGCAAACAACCAAACTGGAGACAATTGAATGGCATTAATGGGTTCTGTCTGTCTTAAAAATTCATCAAAAAAAATGAAACGCACCGTTTCAATTAATAAAAAAATAAATAAAAAATTCAAATCAAAAGGGAGAGTCTGAGAAGCTTCCCGACCCCTCCCCTTCATTTTTCCCTTTCCCCCACTAAACCCCATTTCCTGCGCCCTCTTCCCCTAAATACTCTCTCATTTCACTATTGCTCCATTTTCTTCTACCTTTTTGCTTCATTTTCCTTTCAATCTCAAGCAATTGTAAGTTTATTGTATAAATCTTTAAGCTCTACCTCTTTGATTTTTGGGAACTAAGTTGTGGTGATTTTTTTTGGATTAGGGGTGGAGCTCTCTGGAGAAACTAAGGTACCCACCCCATGAAGTTGTGCATTTAGGCTCTCTGAGACTTGTCAGTTAGCATCTATCTGCTTTCCTTGGAGTTGCTGAGAGTAGATTTGTGGTCTCTCCATACTAGTGAGTGGATGATAATCACTGTGACATATTTTAGATATTTTATACTCATTATTTTTAGTTAACTTGTTATGTTAAAATTACTTTTACTACTATATTTGGGGAAACATGCCTTTGGTGTTCATTTTAATCATTCCTAAATATTGTTAAGGTTGTGGTTTCTCATTAAATGATTTTGATGATACCTGAGAGTTGTAAAGAGCAATTATTTGATAGTAGTCAAACTTGAAATATGATAATGTGATTTTTTTTTTTTTGGAAGAGCTGGATAAAGGAAATGATTTGAGAATTTTAATTTGGGGAATCCATGTTAGAATCCCGTAACCGTTAGCGGGGGTAACGGTCTAGGTGCACCTAGTTATATATATTCTGGGAGGAGAGGGCTATCCGTTAGATGGAGCCGCCAGTGCACGGAAAGGGCTATCAACGAGATGGAGCCGCCCCCGATGAGATATGATTGATGTGACTTGAATGAGGAGAGGGCTATCCGTTAGATGGAGCCGTCCCTAGGGGAGAGGCCACCCTTAGGAGGAGAGGGCTATCAGCGAGATGGAGCCGCCTCTGATTTTTGGTTCTCTCATGTGTGACCCCACTGTGATTTAAAAATTTCTTTAAACTTGTGTTTTATTACTTTACTTATTCATTTATATTTTTTTTAACTCTTCAACTAGTTTTGGGTGTAAAGAAATGTTATTATTGGAACATGCTAAATTTGCAAGTTTGATGATTTTTATATAAATGCTTCATTGAGATTTTATTATGCATATCCTAGTACGCTACTAAGTTTGAAAGAATAATTATTTGTGCGTTAGTATGTTTCCCTTCTAGTTCATGGTGGTTGTTATGCCCTCACTGAGTCTGTGTGACTCACTCTTCTTATTTTTCCATACAGATTCCCAGGTAGCTAAGTAGAGGCTGTTGACAGCTTCAGAACATCCAGACAGTGTCATTTTTTGGTAGGCCACCTTTCTTTTTGTTGGAGGTCCTTAATGTATTTGACACTATTTACACTCTCCAGTTATAGGGAACTAGTACTACATTCTTTTGAGTTGTATTAATGGTCTGAGATACCAAACTTGATGTATTTTGTATGACTGAACTTCTGAAATGAAAATATGAATATTTCAGCAGGTGTTTTTGTTTTGGGATGTTGGAATTACAGAGGAGATTCTGTCAAATTTTTTGTAAAATTTTCTAGACCTCTATCAAATATGTTCTAAATTGATAGGTTTGCCAGGCTAGGATTGTAAGCCTGTGCGCCGGTCACGGCTTTGGGTCGTGACAAAAAATGTGACTCAAATCAATTAACATAGCAAAAATCAACAGAGAAAAATATGTCAATTTAAGGGCTTCATCTTCAATACTCCATCTTAGGAGTGGAGTTTTGATACTCACTCCTTATTTACCCGCTCAGTCCGGTTCCCAGTAAATACAACTCATTTATTTTTTTTATTTTTCCGGTTACTCTTCTTTTCTTCCTGTTTCTTTCCGGTTACTATATTATGCTACAGTGACAAGACTGACAATGCCACCAGTTATTAAAATTTTTTAAAAAAAAAACTTTATCCCTTCTTCCTCCATAGCAGTAGCGTCCTCGACCTTCGATTCACACTCAAGATATTTTAGATTTTCTTTTATTCAGGGCTTTTGTTTCTTAATTTTTGTTTATAGCAATAGCAATCTTCTATTTGAGCCAATAAACATTTTGAACACAAGTAATCGAACTCGAAATCCCGAAAACACCGCAAGTCAAGAAGAAGACTCAATCGCATTGGAAACCGTTGCTGGTTGCTGCAGATATTTGACATCCCCACTCTTGAATAAAACCTTTGATCTTATATAATAAAAAAAACAAGGAATAAAACCTTTGATCATCAAATTAAACGTAACCTCATCCGGTGCCATCCCCAATCTCTGCATCACATCCATCAAAGTAGTTCAAATGGGGGAGATCTCACCGATATACCGCCGCCGTCCCACGCCGCTCCTCCGCCGTGTGGTACACGGCTTTCCCCATCGCTGTCAGCCACATCACGGGACCGTCCTCCTTTCTCCCTCTCTGCAGTGACGCGTGCGGCTGTCCGCTGCCGTCAGCCGCGAAATGGTGTTCCCTCCCTCATCCGCCACTGACAGCCGCGAGACGAGGTTGTCCTGTCATCCTCCCTCCACCGTCGTGATTCTTTCACGCTACCTTCCTTCTTCTTCTTCCTCGTCCAGCCTCCGTGCACGGCTGTACTCCTCCGCGCCGCCGTGTGCGGCCTCTGTCAGCGACGCCTAGCAGCTATTAGGTTAGGGACACTGCCGTTGAGGCGTTCAAATGGATGCCAAATACCAAAAGTTGGTCCGGTTGCCCACTGCAAAATACTAAGCTTGATCGGTTGTTATAAGTTAGATCTCGTCCCTTGAATATAAATACTAATAAATCAACGGTAATGCTTCATGGAGTACCGATCCTCTGAGTTCTCCATGGAGCATGTTAGAATTCTCCCAATTTAACGTTACTCACACACTGTGACTGAACTGAGCTGAAAAGTGTTGACAAATGACATGACAATGCAGAGAGGCAGAAAGAGTGAGAGGTGCTGTGTGTAATGTGTAGAGTGAGTGATAGAAGAGGACAAAAAGTGACAGAACGCCTTTTTTATTTCCATTTTTGGGATGCATTTGGAGGATGCTCCCTTTTTAAGTGAGAAGTAAGAAGATGATTAACTCTAATCTACTTATTACCATCACCATTTTTTTTAAATGTTATTGCTTGCTTGGTTTAAGAAAGAAAATAGAAAAAAAGAACGTGGATAGAAAGAAAGATTGTTATCTATGAAAGAAATATGAAAAAAGTTAAACAAAAAAAAATTGAAATTCTCTTTATTCTTGTTTGGTTATAGATATTGGAAAAAAAGTTTTTTTAATAGACAATTATGCTCTATTAATAATAATAAATTTCATTCCAAATGGTGGAAGTCGCTGGAAAGAGGGGAGAGAGAGAAATTATTTTTATTGAATTCAATGGAATTTTTAACAGTGTTTGTAAGTTATAACGTTTATAAAGAAAAGGGTAACAATGTTAATGTTTGTCAATACAAAGGACAAACTTAGCGTAAATAAAAGTCAGAGGACCAAGATGGATAAGACAATAATGATAAGGAACGAAAAGATTAATTTAACATAAAAAAATACTATATTTAGTGAGTAGAATTTGGTTTCGACAAATTAAGTTGATATTCACAAAATTTTCGTAGAATGATAAATGAATGACAAATTAAGTTGATATGCATAGTAGTTGCTATAAGAATTTTTTTTGTTTATAATCTGGCAGATATGTTGGTAATGCGCAATATCACAAGTTGAAAAATCGCAGAAGAATGGATGAATTATCTCTGGCAGCAATCCATGTTCCCTAGAACATGTTAAGATGATTAAAGGTGTGTAAAGACTAGAAAGATTTGCACAGAGGGAATGAATCTTCTTATTCGAGTCAAGAGAAGCTCCAGAATCCAGAGATCAGAAACTGATCTTACTCTTACAACAAAATTCAACAGCCATTATTTATATATAGACAGAATTCATAACTATTTGTTTGTCAGAACAATATAGATCTTAATTATTTTGATAGTTGTAGCAGTCATCATAACCACTTGCCATCTCAACACATTCTGTTATTCTGGACTGCTTCTATTGTTGCACTAATAAGTAATAAGCTTAAGTCCATGTTACAAGTTATCTACTTTTTGTATTCTCTAGATATTCTTCTTCTTTAACTACTAATAGATTTGTATCAAAGAACATCATATAATTAAAAGATGGACAAGTAGTTATTGCTGAGGAGTGATTCAGCAAGTCAAAAAAAAAAAAAAAATTGAAAAATGTATTTGGAAATGAAGCTTTACGCTAAGAGTAGACCAAATTTAAACTCTTTAACAAGCATTCCTCACTTTTTCATTCAATTATGCATGACCAAAGACATAACTTTCCGGCTAGCTCTTAGTCTTGTTGCAAAAACTACCCTGCTAAACTGGCCTTTGTGCTTCTTATGTTAAACATGCATAACAACAGTCTTTTTCCATTAAATGGGATCAACTACATGAATCAAACAACGTCGTAAGCTTCTACTTTAAATCATGTTTATAGACAAATCGTTAGTTTACATATAGTTTTTCTTGGTCTTCCTCAACCTCTAACTATTGGACTACCCTCCATCTAATCTATTCTCCTTACTATGTCTGTATAGGTTTTCTCCACATATGCCTAACCCACCTAAGGCGGGATTCTACCATCTTTTATATGATAGATGCTAGCTCAACTTTTTCTCCAATGCATATTCCTAATCCTATATTACCTAGTGTGTCCACTGATCCAACTTAATTTTCTCATCTCGGCTGTAAGATTCTTATTCCAAACATATCTCAAATAATTTCAGTATCTTTCACTAGCATGATCATTATGTGAGATAAAAAAACATCACTTATTTTTTACCAAAAAAGGGGAGGGGGACCACTGTTCTATTTTCTAGGATAATGAGCTCCTTTACTTCCTCCCCATTTTCCATTTCAGGTATCTTTCTACAATGTCCAGTCCACAGAGTTCCTTTACCACAGGCATGGTTGCTGGGACCTCCAACTGAAATGTTGAATCTGGTTCATCTAAGTTGCTCCATGAAAGAAGCTGTTTCCTGGCTTCCTTGACAGCTGCTCTAGTGGCACAGTGAATGGAAGCTGCTAAAAGTAATGGTGGCTCACCAGAAGCTGCAATAATAAATTTCCACCTTTTCAATTCAAGATTTTTAAACCAGAACATTGAAAGCTTTCCCAATCTTATTAACAGTCTAAAATAATATATATGCTGCATTGCTGCAGACATAATTTAACACGTAGAAAAATTTTAAGAACTGCATAAAGCATAATCATACCCTTTGAAGAGAGAACACGATGCCGGTGATGCCCACTGTTGATGATTTGAACGTTAAACTGTTGAGGTATAGTATCTATTGTTGGGACTTTGTAGGTCCATGTGCCGTTTGCCAAGACCAAACCATCAAGATTTGTTTCGTAATCTTCAAGCATGAAAAACCCCAATCCCTGGACAAAAGCTCCTTCAATCTGCAAAGTGCAATTATGTTGTTATAAAATGAGTTTTTCAGAATTCATAATCCAGACAACTTCAAGAAAACAAACCAAACCAATCCATCTGTTGTGCACTTCACAAAAGAAACTATAGAATATGTTGCAACTAGGAGGATATAAAGGATCAGGCTAACATGAGTGTTAGTGGAATAATTGAACAATAGTTGGAAGAGACCAATAACATTCTTGGACCTCCAACTAAAATCTTAAGCTTTTGGGTTGAGTTGATTCTTAACAAGATACCAGAGCCTCTTTGGCAAATTGATCAGGAGTCAATTCTTGCCATCTCCATTCTTTATAAATAAATTAAATTTTCCGCATAGGGCACAGTGTGCCAGTGCTTTGTCCACCCTTCATACCTAGAGGGCTTTAACCTGAGAGGTCATTTTAATAAAAACCATGCATGTATTTATGTATGTTTCGTCTTACCTGTCCTAAATCCACAGCAGGGTTGAGAGACTGTCCACAATCATAGATCATATCAGTTCGCAAAAATTTGGTTTCTCCAGTCAGAAGATCTATTTCAACCTGAGAAAAAATTTCCATTATTTAGGGTAGCATTATATGATAATTTGGTTCAGTTACCTCAGTAATATGACTTGTGTGGCAATGATATAAGCACTTAACATTTACGAGAAGCAACTTTCAATGACTTAGAGAGAATATCATTTCGGTTTGAGATAAGCATATAGAAGAAGAAAAAAACTTACCTCACTTACTGCAGCACCATAATTAAGGTAACTTGCAGATTCATTACCGGGTACATAAAATGAAGATGCTGATAAGTTCACAGCTTGCATGTATGCCTGCATGTTGATAAATTGTCAGCAAGATGGTAATTAAATATTTTTTCTTGTGGGATACGAAATAAGAAGAATTTCTCTGCCCTCAACTCCATTTCCACATTCTAGTCCTTGAATATCTTCCTCATTTAAAGGGGTTAATTATGCTCTCATAAGTTGAGAGCATGCTAAGTGCCATCTTCCACATACCACAACACCCCAGCAGGAAAAGGTTGAGGCAATGTATCTCATGCAGAATTATAAATACCAAGGTACATGCACCAATATGAATTGGCGGGACTTTTTTATATATTGAGATCTAGATGGATGTCATATGCACTTTAGCGAAACCGACATGGATTACCAAAAACATAAATTTCTAAACTTTTTTGGGACAATCAATGAAAATCAAACATAAATAGTTTGCCCATATGGATCATTAAAAAAAATTAAAATACAACATCCTTCAAGTTACTTGCATGATTACGAAGATAATTGGTTTTATCTTCTAGGAATAGTGTTTTAAATATACTTAAATATTTAACCTCTGTAAAGCAAAGTGATGAACAGAAACTGTGTCATTAAGGTTAGAGAATTAATATCTTTTTGGACCAACAGTTTCAGTTATCCGAAGTAATATACACAAAACAAAATATAAACTGCAGCACTGCCTAAACATATTTTATAGTAGCTACCTGAAAAATAAGCGTCTCCCACTTAATGGAGCCCAAATCCTCCTGCAGCTTTTCCTTGAGAGGCCTCAATCTCTCAACTAAGATTTTGCAGCTAAGCCTAACTGCTTCACAGCTTGACTCCGATGTAGTGCTCCCAGCAGTGAACCCCCCTTGAATCAAGCTAACAGTATCGGATTGTACAACCCGTATTTTGTCCAAGAGACCTCTGGTCCCATCACATTGAATTGCACTCAGAGCAAATGCAGCCATCTGTTTCACCTTTGTCCAGAGACCCTGACCAATTTCAATTCCTCCAACTTCAACAATGACAGACCCATCTGATAAAATACTTACTTTTCCAGGAGTTGGTCTTAGAATCAGTTGATACACTACGGGTACTCGAGAAATTCCCCTTTTTTTCCATGTGTTAATCTTGTTAAACTCTTTCACCATTTCTGCTCTCTGGTCATAATTTGCAGAAGCAGCTAACTTATTCCACACTGAGGGCAAGGTATATTCATGAGGTTCACCATAACAATCGACATAAAATGACTGAAGACTGTTGTGTGTGTGAAGATTGATGCTTCTGACTGAATCTGCATCCATTGAAAGTGCAGCTGCAACATTTTCTATTACAGCTTCGGCAATAAATGATCCCTGCACCTCCCCAGGGCCCCTCATTGCAGATCTACTAGGATGATTTGTTCTGCATACCTTTATATCAAAATATAGGGCACCCCAGTCATACTTTTTAAGTGTGCTAACTATGTTATGTGGCATTACTGCACTTATATCCACATATATCCCTGCATTGACCAATATCTGAAGTTCTAATGCAGTAATCTTCCCATCATTTTTAAACCCAACACTGTAAATTATCTTCATAGGATGCCTTCCTCCAGCCATTATCATGTCTGTCTTTCGATTTAGATACATCCTGATAGGCCGGCGTAATTTGTGTGCTGCAAGTGCACATGATGCAGCAACCTGCAAGATTTGATTGTTGGTACTTGGACCATGTTATCATATATGGAGTATGGTTATGAAATCAATTGTTTACATGACATCTTTAGAGAGTAAGCAGGAAAAGAAATTGATAATTTATAAAAGTTTCATTACATTTCACTTTTATCATATTAATGGAATGATCCTTCTATTTTCCCAAGGAAATGACTGCTTGCTACAATCCCAATTCCCTAGGAAAATTTACTGCTTGCTAAAAAATAGCTCTGAGAACCCAATTCCCTAGGACATGAACCACAGGTGTGCAGAAAATGACTGCCTGGATAACCAGTGAACAGCAGTGTGTGCATGTCAAATTGTTTACATTGCTGAATATTATAAATGAAACCAAAAAAAAAAAAAAAGCATTCACATGACGATAAAGGCTTTTTTTATTTTCAGATTATAAGTGAGTTCTCCACACTACAGAAAATTCAAAGGTTCATATCTACACTGAACAATATTTATAAGTTAGTCAAACTAAAGAAAGAGAGAGATCTAATAATAGAGTGGAAAGAATTTCAGAAAAATTAATGCACAGCTAAATACTTACAGGTACGGATTTTATGGCTTTTCCACCAAAACCTCCCCCAACCCTTCTTGTAATTACACGAACATTATTTTCAGGAATACCTAGGCATCTTGCTATAGTAGAATGTGCATTCTCAGGGCATTGGCTTGAGCTGTAAACTGTAATGCAATTGTCTTCATCTGGTACAGCAAGTGCAGTTTGTGTCTCCATATAGAAATAGTATTGAGACCCAAGTTTCATCTAGATTACACATTGAATTTGATAGAAGATAATGAATATATTTGACCAATGTAACCATTTCAGCATTCATTATTCAGCAGAAAACTTAAACATCACATGAGAAACCAAGGTAGATAGCCACAGAGATGTGAAATGAGACGAGGAGGGGAAACAAAGGGAACAATAAATATAGTTCATGTACCTCAGCAGAAAGAATCTTGTGATCTGCTTCAGCCATTCCTTTAGATATGTCACCAACATGTCTTGGGTAGAGAAAAGGAGGAACTTCAAAAAAACTGCATCTTTCAATAGCATCTTCCACCGACAGAATAGGTGGCTCAATATTTTCAATATCATAATCAACAACAGCAGAATTTGCAGCCACATCTGCAACTCTCTGAGTATCTGCAACCTAAAGAAACTGCTTAGTGACTAAAATGGAAGTATTTCATGCATCAATCTTCCAAGAAATGAAACAGAAGCTCATACACTGTTGAATGAAAATGAGGGATTTAAGTACTCACCACAAAAGCAAGACGATCACCAACACATCTAGCAATATCTTCTGCAAATAAAGGTTCAATACCAAATATACTCTTAGATCCAATGTTCTCCCCACCATTGGGAATGTCTTTAGTTGAAATGATGTCCTTCACTCCATCCAGTTGCAATTCAGGCCCGAGTTTTATACTCGTTATCCTTGCTAAAGGCTTTGTACTATAAATATATGCCCCATGCAGGCAATTTGTTGGTGACGGAATGTCATCTACAAACACAGCCTCGCCTATATATGATTTATCCAAAAATATGTAGTGGTTACTAAGTAGATATTAAAACAATTAAACATTAAAGTCAAAATAGACAGGCATTAAAACATGATAAAATAACACTGTTTATCAAAGACTAGTCAAAGCTTGGAGAGTTAGAGATATGTCAACTTTCCAATCAGTTACCTCCACGTTAGCAAGATAGTTACCAGTGATGACAGTGACATTAGGATGTAACTAATGAATCCAGAAAGGCTCTGAGACAAGCAATCGGTAAATGCATTTTTATCATAGTTGTCTTGACAATGGTTAGATGGTAACCAGTGAGTGTGTGTACAAGATTGATTTGAATAAAGAGAATGGGGAATGATTTAAGAATTACACATGGTGTTTTGATTTCAACTACATGGTAATCAGTTAAAGGTTGCAATAAATGAATATAACACTGCTCCAGTGCAAGATAACAAGAAGGGAAGGGGGGAAGGTTTTTAGAGAAGAAAAAGTAGTTGTCATGTGTATGCTTGCTAGAAACTTCTAAGGAGAGACATTATTTTGAACTTGACAAAGACGTAGTTGCCAAAGATTGAATAGAAGTTAAGACACAGTGCTTGAATATCCAACCACCAGATCACAATGCAACGACCATTGTTGACCCTAGGTTCACGCTTTATCAAATGAAACTAAATATGGATAAAAATCACAACTTCTTTCGTGTAAAAACATGAGTTTATTGCTTTGAATTGTGAATAAAATTGCAAAGAAAAGGAAGTTGTCAGTAAATTGATTCAAAACTTGATGGTACAAAACACACCTGAGGCTTGTAGTGCAGCTCCAGATTTCATGATTGGCGCACCAACAGGATGATACTCACTACCTGCTTCAAGGACTTGCTTTCCGGAGGACAGTAAAGTTGGAATTTTGTCATGATGAACCTGGTTATTATTCTCTTTAAATTCAAAATCCGTCATGAAAGGCAAACTAGTATGTCCATTTAAATAGCCATTGGTTATTTCAGCAGGACTTTCAATTAATGGGTTAAAGAACTGAAAAAGAAAACCAGCCGCCAAACTTGACCGGTAGGCCGGTCTTGCGGTTCCATCTTCAGGTATAATAGTGGCTGTAAGCAAGTTGACAGCTTCATATAGAATACTAATAGTCAACAGCTTTCCTGCTAAAAATTCCTCAACATTTTTTGCTCTGATTGCATGTTTTGTTCCATAGGCACCAAAAGCCAGCCTACAAGTGTCTATCATTGTTCCACCAGAATCCTTGCATGCAGACATCTCAACCAGGAATGCAGCATTTAAGTAGGGAAGGGCATTTCCAAGGGGTCGAGGAGCGGGGCGGTAAGTTTCAAACAGGAATCTACTACTTTGTTCTGAAGATTTGCTTCTATTAAGTTCCAAACAAGGAATTTTAATGCTTAAAAGTACACTTTCCAAGCTTAACGGTGCTCTTTCAAGAAACTCCTCCAATGTTAGCCACTCAAATTGTACACCAGTCATTATGTGAACCATTGAATCCACAGCTAGGAGTATTGTAGTAATATCTGAGGGAAAATGATTCTTTTGCGCCATCACTAAATTTCCACCTACACTGGCTGTGTTTCGAATAAACCCTGACGCAACTTTGCTCATATGGTCGGCAATCTTCTCAAGTATCAGGACAAAATCTGGGAGAAAGTCACTTCTGCTCTCTTCCTTTAGTGCTTCAATAGCTTTAGATATTGTCACTGCTGCTCCAATTTCAATACCTGTTCTATCCTTTCTGATCTTTGAGAGCTCAGAAATTCCCCTAAGATCAATATACTTATCATAGCCTTCTCTATCTTTGTAATATCCCATACCTGTATTACTAACAAGAAGTTTTATACGGGTTCCATTAGCCTGGTTTAATTCCAATAAGGTCTGAAGCTCCTTTAGACTAGTAGGACTGTGCCAACTGTGTTTCTCAGAAGCCAAGAACACATCACGCTTGATTTCCTTCAAAAACATAGGGAATCTACTATTCTTGTGATTGTGATCATATTGAGGCAACTTACTAAGCTTCAAGTCCTTGCTCTCTCCCTTTCTCCAAAAAGAGTTGAACCCCAAATCCTCTATATCAACATCAGCTGCAAAGCTTTTGCAGGCATCAGCAATGGGTCGATAACCAGTACAGCGACAAAGGTTACCTGCAATAGCCTTTTCAGCCTCAGTAACAGTCACTTTTGAGAACCCAGAAGGTGGCTCTGGACGGTTGGACTTTTCAGCATTGACAAGTGTCCCAAAGAGTGAAACACAGAACCCAGGAGTACAAAAGCCACACTGAGTAGCATGGAATCCTGCAAATCTTTCATGAATTGGGTGGAATCCATCTTTACTATTTCCAATGCCCTCACTTGTTGTTATGGAACACCCATATATGCTGCAAATTAGTGTGAGACAAGAACTTGCTGTAAAATCCTCAACTCTGTCAAGCACTGGATCATATTTGGAGATTAAAACTACGCAAGCACCACAACCACCTGAAACCAACCATGTAAAAACATGAAATACAAAGGTGAAAAAATGTTGAGGATTATTAAAAGCCAACACACTCTCGCCCCCATGTTCACGAAGAAACCGTCAAAAATATGGAAAAGAAATTCTTCTTTTTTTTTCTCAAAAATCTTGCTGTAAATAACTCTTTCTTTTGTATGGACAATATAATTATTCATATTGCTCAGTCAAGCATAATTGGTACAGGCTCATATATCCTTAGGGTCTAAACTATGATCAGTAATTCCAGGTTTCAAAACGTGACTCTACAATTATCTCTGCTTCTTAGTACTGTTACAGTGTATGGTTGGGTTAGTTAATATTAGTTTGGGTAGATAATGATTAGTGACAAACACGTGATTAGTTAGTGGTTAATAACTTTCTGTAGTCTATATAAGCCATGTATTAGGCTTGTATCACACACATTTTTTCATTCAATGAACTGCAGATTTCCTATACTCATTTTTTTCTTAATCCTATCTGGCTCTTGCCATGTTTCTAAACATGTAGGAAAAAAGAAAATGTACTAGACCAACTGGACAATTTAAAGTGTTCCAGAAAGGGAACACAGTTAACTGCAAAAATTGAAGAAATATCCTATAGTAGTAGACCAACTTTTAACGAATAAAACATCAATTGGTCCTTGAAATTTGCACCATCAATCAATTTGGTTCCTTACATTAGGAAAAAGCAAATTGAGTCCCTAACTTTGATGACCGTTGGTAAATTTAGTCTCTAAAGTTAGTGTGTGTCAATTAAATCTAACGGAGCGTCATGTGGCACCAGCTTGGCACCTACATGACAAATCCCATTCAAAAGGACATCATTAACCTTTGAAAAAGAATCGAAAGCCAAATGTTGGAGCGTTCTAGGGACCAAATTGACCGATTGCACCAAATTTCAGGGACCAAATTATTGTCTTACTCAAAGAAGAAACAAACAACGCTGCAGCTTCGGCTGCAAATCCCTCCTCCATTTTACCAAAGGGCTGCCTCCATCGGTGCAAGAAGCTACAACCAAGGGTGTTTTACTTCCTACCCACTTGACCAGTTTTGATTTCAATTCTCTCATTTTCAAGTGTGTTCCTTTTTTATTTACATCATTACACAATTCATAGTTCAACATCACACAAACAATGAGTAACAACTCTAAAAACTAATTAAAACAAAGAAATGGGTAACCTGAGCATGAAGCCAAATATAATGGGTAACCATAGAAACTTAGAAATGGATAACCCTAAATACTCAAATGGGTAAGCATAATATGCAGAGGATAAAATTCAAAATGTAAACAGGAGAACACCTTAGAAACTATTTTGCAATCAAAATTGGGCAAGTGGGTAGGAAGCAGAACACCCTTGGCTATAGCTTCTTGCATGATGGAGGCAGCCCTTTGGGAAAATAAAGGAGGGATTTGCAGCCGAAGCTGCAATGTTGTTGTTTTTCTGAGTAAAACATCAATTTGTTCCTTGAAATTTGGTGTGATCGGTCAATTTGGTTCCCAGAATCTGTTCCAAACGGTCAATTTGGTCCCAGCAAAGCTACAGTTTTTGGCTTTGGATTTTTTAAATGTTAAGCAATGTCGTTTTGAACAGGATTTGACATGTAACTGCCAAGCTCTCCGTTACATTTAACTGACGCGCAATAACGTCAAGGACTAAATTGACCGATGGTTTTCAAAGTCATGACTAAATTTGCTTCTTTGGAATGTTAGGAACCAAATTGATGGATCGTGTCAGTTCCAGGGACCATTCTCTGAGATTGGAAAATCATTTGAAGACCATAAAAACTCATTCAGGATTTCTCCTACTTGGCTACTTAAGATTAAAAATTATAGAAGTATAGGATTAATTTCAGCATAATGTGGAAAACCAATCAACAATTCTCCAGATTTATTCCAAAACACCAAAACATACAAACAAAATATGATTCCCTACAGTGAGTATAAAGCTTATAGATAACCCAAAAAGAATTTAAAAAAAAAAAATTCAAAAACCAAAGCAGGGAGAAGAGTTTATCCATACCCATGAAGGGGAAAACACTGAAAACTAGCTAATTCAACAATCAAATGAATCGGCTACTTGACAAAACAAAACAAAATCAGAAACGCTTCAATGCATACACAGAAAGAGAGAGGGTCAGCTAACCTTCACCACAGCCAAGCTTGACACTCTTGAAGGGAGTTTGAGAACGCAAGAACTCGAGCAAAGTAGTAGATGGGTCCACTTTGGAGAGCTCAAACCTTTGCCCATTAACAGCAAAAACCAAACTTGATGGTGTGTCACCCTTCTCCATAGCTGAGAGTGGCAACCAAGTGAAGTTCAGCAACAGTTTTCAGTTTTCAGACAACGATAATGGATCGGTTCTGACACTGATCAGTGATCATGCTTGCCTGCATTCATTTATATTTATATTGACAACATAGTACAGTAAAGAGGAGAGTGTACAACATATTCTTTCATAAATAACTGTGTGACTTGGAAACAGTTGGTACTGTGGATGTCGGTTCCGATTTCCGACCCTCGATTTCTCGAGTCAAATCCACTCGATTTATTCTCTCCATTTCTATTCCTTTTACTAGAGATAGATATGAAGAATTTTTAATTATTTAATTTTTTTTTTAAATGATAAAAAAAAATTTGAAACATAAATTTCTCGTTTATATCTATCTCTCTTAAATGGAAGAGAAATGAAGAAATCAATACGTAGAGACTCCAAATTCTCATATGCATACATACATTGTTTTTGGACTGAAAAATATTTCTTCAACAAGTATCATTAAAGGTTTGCACTCTTAATTTTTTCGATTTAATTGGTATGTTTATTAATGTAAATTAAAATTTCTTTATATTGTTAATCATTCTTAAATTATTTGAGTTTTATTATAATTACGCTTATTCCTTCATGTCATGGTTTCTTGTTTCTCAAAAAAATAGAATTACTTTATGTCAATAAAAGGTAATTATATTGCGATTAGAATTACTTTTGCTTTTTATAGTGGCAGTGAGCGTTACTGGCTTATTGCATTATATTTTTCCGGTACGAATGGATTTATTTTTTTGTGCAGTTATTAAAATCTTAAGATACATAATAATTTCCGTAAAAAAAAAAAAAGATACACAATAATTTTAAAAATTATCATTAAACGTATTGTACGGTGCGTTTGATTTGCAAAAATTCAGGGGACTGGACAGCACAAAAATTTTTGTCCCCTGTTTGATTTGAAAAGTGGTCAGTGGACAGGACAAAAAATGGGGTGAGGGACAGGACAAAAACCCAGAATTTTGTCCCCCGCCAAACCATGGGACAACTTTTTGTCCCATGGACAGACTAACAAAAGACAAAATTATCCTTACATCTCTCTTCCCTCTCTCTCTCCTCTCTCTCTTTCTCTCTCCCCTCTCTCACTCTCTCCTCTCTCTCCCCTCTCTCACTCTCTCCTCTCTCCCCCTCTCTCTCCTCTCTTTCTCTCTCCCTCTCTTTCTCTCTCTCTCTTCTCTCTCTCCCTCCCTCTCTCTCCTCTCTCTCTTTCTCTCTCCCCTCTCTCACTCTCTCCCCTCTCTCTCTATTGTCTATATTTATATATTAAATAATATAATATATATATTATAAAGGGTATTCCGATAAATTTAATATTATTTTGTTTGTGCTGTCCATTATCCATCAAACAATGTACAAGACAAAGAATTGTCCTGTGACTCAAGGATTTGTCCTGTGCTGTCCTGATACCTTTTGCAAATCAAACGCACCCGTAGATTTATAAGTATTAATTGATTACTTTAATACACTTTTTTTTTTGTGCTCAACTTTAATACAATTTAAAATTTCACATATTAATACAAATAAAATTTTATTAAATTTAAAACATATTAATACAATTTAATATGAATTTTAGAATGATAAAAAAATTGTATTAAATTGTATTCAGATAAATAAAACAATAAATAATATTTGAATTGTATTCAAATTGTATACAAGATAATTTAATAAATAATATTTATTTGATTTATTGTAAATTTGTAATTGAATGAATTACATTTAATAATATTTAGTCCAATTTGAAAAAAAAATCAAATTTGTAATATTATTAAATGTATTTAATAAAACATATTTGGAAAATTTAAAAGTATTGCTATATTTGATAAATTTAATATATTTCTTACAAAAAATAGTACATGTATTAATTTTAATTAAATTTGCTAATTTGTATTAGATTTGTTAAATTGTAATAAATTTGATATACTTTTTAAATTGTATTAAATTTGATAAAATTATTAATACATTCAATACACTTTAATAAATTCAATACATACGCTTAAATACAAAATAATTAATTAATTAAAGTTAGAAATTTTACATATTTATACAATTTAAACATATCTTAAGTCTTTTACATATTTTACACATAAGATGTTAACATATATATATATGGTACTTCCAACCCTAACCCCAAGGTGTTGGTCTAGTGGAGTAAGACATAGTCTCATATCTGATTGGTCGCAGATTCGAACCCTCACTAGCAATCCGAATCCCCTCCTGCAGCCTTCCTCCAGCAAATGGATCTGGACCGTCCGTCCTTCTAGATCAGACGGTCCAGATTAAATAGGATTTAAGAAAATTTTGTAAAAAGTCCCAAATCCCTTCGATCCCTTCCCTTATCGCGACCCACCATCCCTCGTGGTCCCACGCCCCTTTCATTCCACCTTCGCCGACGTGCGCCCGCCACAAACGAAAACCCACCATGGCAAGACATGTTCTGATCCGCCTCCTTTTGGTCTGAACCTCTCAAACTTGGCCTCACTGAGACCCTTCTCGCTGTTCCCGTTGCTGTTTTTAGAGTCTTTGTGGGTACCCTTGTTGAGGTTCGTGAAACTTCTTCTAGGGTCCTTCTTAGGAAGCACAAAATGCATAGTGAAAGTGATAATAACAACCCATCAAGTAAAAAAACGTAGCGGGTTTTCTAATATGCTTCATTTGCTTGTCTCTTTTGGGATATTCATCATTGCCTATGAGAGGCTTGGTGGGTTTGGAGCACTTTCTAATACGTGCTGACGGAGGTGGGTGACGCCGGTGGAGGTTGCTGGAGGGGCGCCGGTGAAGGTGGAATGAAAGGGGGTGGGACTATGAGCGAGGGTGGGTCGCGATAAGGGAAATAGAGCTGGATATGCGGACTGGTCCGGTTCGTTTAAGTCCGGTCCGCATAGATCCGCATTGAAACGGACCGGACCTAAAAGTCCGCATGATAAATGGATTCTGTAAAACAGAGTTCGCGTCCAGTCCGCATAGTCCGCGGACTAAACGGACTATCTGCGGACTCGTAACCAGTTCTTTTTTTTTTTTCTCCATCAAACATAAAAAATAAAAAATAAAAAAAATTGCCAACCTTGTCAGTTGTTAATTCCTTTTCTAGACACAAACATAAACAGTTGCCCAAATGTGCAAACAAACCCACGGTTGCCCCAACTAAAGATGAATATATTGAATACCAAATCTGTATATCCATTAGATAAATCAAAACAATAGGAATCCACAGTAACCCAGCAGCACAACCATTTCCTCCATTTTTAATAATCTCATGCCATTGATAATTAACATTCTTAAGATCCAGTACTGCCCTTGAGGGATCAATCATGGATTTGTTCTCTAACAGATCAAAGATCTTCTGGCAAAAAAACAAAAAGAGTAAAAAAAATATCACTGAGCACGAACCAGATGTGTCACGTGTGATATCACTGAGATCTAAGATCAAACGTACCAGATGTGTGAAGGCCGGACGACGACGACGAGCACGAACTAGGCAGCAGCGACCTGAGCAGCGGCGACCTGCGACTCGCGAACGGTGGTGAGGCTGAGGCTGAGGCGGAAAGGTGGTGCGATTCGCGGACGGTGGTGAGGCGGAAGATGATGCGATTCGCGAACAGAAACACCAGGTGGAAGAGGCTGAGGCGGAAGGTGGTGAGACATAACGCAGGGTCGCTGAATGATGGTGAGGAAGGAGCGAGGACGTGAGGCTGAGCCGCTGAGGAGGAATGAGGTTGAGGGAGTTAGGGTTTTTAGGTCAAGATTTGAGTTGGGCTGTGTCTCTGAACCGAATTTGTGGCCCAATAAAGTTTTTAAAAAATTGTTAAAAGTGCACAAGTCCGCGGATAGGTCCGCAAATCCGTGGGCCGAGTTCATCCGGACCCAAAAAGCCCGCATTTAAATGGACTCGCATTTTAGGGTGTCCAAGTCCGTACGGACGGCGGGTTAAGCGAATGTCCGCGGACTCAGGTCCATATATCTAGCTCTAAAGGGAAGGGAAGGGATTTGGGACATTTTACAAAAAAAATTTGTTTCTTTTTTAAAAACATTCCTATTTAATCTGGACGGACGGCCCAGATCCATTTGCTGGAGGGGCGCTGGAGGGAAGGCTGCAAGAGGGAATATATTTGTAAATCTCTTTGTAAATGTTCTTAAAGCCTGAAGATTTCTCCTGCCTTAAAATGATGCATCATCCCCTCACCCTAAATTTTTTGGAAAAAAAAATTCTACATGATACATCTCAAACCCATAGTGAATTAAACTTAATATAGACCTTGTAAGAAAAATATCAAGTTATTTATTCATTTCATTTTATAAAATCAAATATACTAATAAAAAAAAGCCCAATGCTAAAATTCTGACATTTTTCTCTTGGCAATATTGCTAGACACACCTTAATTAGTATTTTGGTTTGACTAATTTAACACCAACTTAATATTGAATCCATGGGGTCCCACACT
The DNA here is from genome assembly GCA_035048595.1 of Echinosophora koreensis. Classification (NCBI taxonomy): domain Eukaryota; kingdom Viridiplantae; phylum Streptophyta; class Magnoliopsida; order Fabales; family Fabaceae; genus Echinosophora; species Echinosophora koreensis. The sequence goes on along the minus strand of JAPCYP010000019.1, from coordinate 2,365,257 downwards.
AACGAGTGTTCCAATATTTGTTAATGGATTATTTAATATATTGTTTGATAAACTGAATTTGAGAATTTAATTTAATTAAATAAATAATTTTTAATCCAAATGAAATATTATTATATTCTTTGCTAGTGCTTAGAAAATGATACAATACATGATAAAATCATCTGACAGATTAGGGACTAAATGGTATGTCCTAGATCCAACCTTTTATGTGATTTTTAGAATGCATTTTAATAATTTTATTTTTGATAAAATAACTTGACATTCTATTCATTTTGGTTTTATTTGTCATATTCATTATTTAGTTATTTAATTGATATGACAAAGTTATTGATTAAATTTAGACACTTGTCATCTTGATAGAGATCATGTTAATGAGAGATAAGCTTTTTATAGTTTAATCTAAAGTATTCTTGATCATGAAATTATTAAAAATAGGACATTGATAATGCCGAAAGATCAGTATATGTGTGAAAGTCATATTGGATAGAGATTAATATGAGTTTATTAATTCACATATACAGATGATGCATATGGGGATATGATCATTGAATTGACTCAGGTGAGAAATCCTAATGATTTATATTACCCATAAAAATGTCAATATGATATTCTATTGAAGAATATAGTGTAAATGTTTCCTTTGACCTGAGATTATCATAGTAATTAACAAGTTACTTGTTGTACTTTGATTCTGAACATTTAATGCCTTGGGTGCTAGTTGAATGGATATTGGATATAGAAGCACTTGTAAGATTAATGATATATCAAGAAGAAATCCATAAACTCTACTAATAATGAGTTTGAGCTCTATGATTACAACAACAAAGTTAAGGCATTGGTCAAGGCAATTGAATGAATGAAGAAATGAGTTTCTTAAATCATTCACTAGTTTGTTATAAAATATAAAAGAGTTTACCTTGTAGAGTTTGACAATTATCCCATTCTCTAAGGTTAACTCAGAGTTGGAACAATGGAAAGAAATATTGCATTATTCTTCTAGAGGTTCTTGAAGCAAAATATATTCCTCCATGATATGGAGCCGTTAAGGAGTGTTGATAGACATCAACCTTGATTAGTACTTTGGTTTGACTTATTTACTACCGAGTTAATATTAAATCTATGAGGTCATACATTAACGAATATTCCAATCTTTTCTAATGGATTGTTTAATTTATTATTTGTTAAATTAATTAGAGAATTTAATTTAATTCAATAAATAAAAATTTTATCCAAATGGAATATTATTTACTAGCACTTAGAATATAATTAATAGATGATACAATTATCTAAAAAAAAATTCTATCTTGAACAGAAAATCAAAAGTTTTCAAAATTAAAGTGTAACATTGTAGACATGATATCAACAACGGGTATATTTTAGGATGCCCACAATTTGAGAATCTTATTAGATAGAATTGCTGCACCTCGTCATATTTTAGTGTATCAATGTTTTGAACGTGGCACCATGTTATTTTGTTGCCATTTGTTATAAAGTATTATAAAGTAAAGAGAATTGAAAAATCTGAATATTATTGATGCTTGATGATTATATAGAGGTGTGATGCTACCGCTTGATCAAAGTAACTAACATACTAACTGATAAAGAAATAGCAACAGAAAACTAACTACTAGATGCTAATAACTAATTGTGTTATGTGAATTCTATCACATGCTAATATAAAAGCAATTCAATGGAATTGAAGGCAAATTAAAGTACTGCTATGTTGCACAGGTTTATTTGATGGTCATTGAAAAGTGCACATGTGCAATGCAGCAATTGAATAATTACTTCAATGAATGAATAATTGAAATGCAACAATGCAAATTGGCTTTATGGTAGTTAAAAGGATCTGCCGTACTGCCGTAGTAAAGATTCAAAATGGAGAGTTTTGAAACGGGAAGCCAAAACAATCTGAATGGCTTTATTGCACTTAATAGTTAATATGCCATTAGATATATATATATATATTTTATGCAAGGTGAGAAGTCACCATAAATTTATTAATAAAATAAAAAAGGAAAAAGAGAAAACAAGAACATGGGGGGACCAAAACCAAAATCCATGCAAAATAAACGAGAATTAAGCATACCTAGAATTGAGTTTTTTATTCAATCTCAGGTTTTTGGACGTAACCACCGTAAAACCATCTTCAGCAACATTATCATTGTTCTGCTCTCTTTCCTGAGAAGTACTTGCATCTTTTTGCTTTTCCAACCAAGTAGATAAAACATTAAAATCATTTTGAACAACAGTTGGAAAAGCGCTAAGATCTTGAACATAAACTGGACTTAAGTTAATCTCAGAAGTCTCAAGATTCTTACCACTAACTGTTAAATCACAGGTAGCCTTGGAATGCACGGACATTAGATGTCATAAAGTGGTGCACCAGGAAACTTCAAGAGATATATATATGCAGAGTCATAGACATATGTATCAGACGATAGATATAGTTTTTTTTTATGCTCTCCTTTCTTCAGTTCATTTTGTACAAGTTTCAGGTTCCAAAGGGTTGATAGCAAGACTTGATCTTGGCGTGGATGCGCATAGAGTCTTCTTAAATCTTCGCTCCTTCTGTCAACACTTTTTTTTTTAACAAACTTAGAAGTATGGAAGTTTATCTATTTTCACAAGGTTAACTAACAGACATGAAGGGATGGTTGCAGGATAATGATCTCCTTTACTTCCTGCCCATTTTCCATTTCAGGTATCTTTCTACAATGTCCAGTCCACAAAGTTCCTTTACCACAGGCATGGTTGCAGGCACCTCCAACTGAAATGTTGAATCAGGTTCATCTAAGTTGCTCCATGAAAGAAGCTGTTTCCTGGCTTCCTTGACAGCTGCTCTAGTGGCACAGTGAATGGAAGCTGCTAAAAGTAAGGGTGGCTCACCAGAAGCTGCAATAACAAATTTCAACTTTTTTCATTCAAGATTTTTAAACCAGAACATTGAAGTTTTCTTAATCTTATTATTAACAGTCTAAAATAACATATATACTGCAGACATGATCTAACGCGTAGACAGAATTTTAAGAACTGCGTGATCATACCCTTTGATGAGAGGACACGATGCTGATGATGACCACTGTTGATGATTTGAACATTAAACTGTTTAGGTATAGTATCTATTGTAGGGATTTTGTAGTTCCATGTGCCGTCTGCCAAGACCAAACCATCAAGATTTGTTTCGTATTCTTCAAGCATGAAAAACCCCAACCCCTGGACAAAAGCACCTTCAATCTGCAAAGTGTAATTATGTTGTTATAAATGGAGTTTTTCTGAATTCATAACTAAATAAGCTGACAACTTCAAAAGAAAAAAAAAACCAAACCAGTCCATCTCTTGTGCACTTCACAAAAGAAACTTAGAATATTTTGAACTAAGAGGATATAAAGGATCAAGTTAATAGAAGAGTTGGTGGAATAATTGAACATTAGTTGTAGAAGATCAATAACAATCTTAGACCTCCAACTGAAATCTTATGCCTTTGGATTGAGTTGATTCTTAACAAGATACCAGAGCCTCTTTGGCAAAGTGATCAGAGTCCATTGTTGCAGTTTCCATTCTTTATAAATAAATTTAATTTTCAGCATAAGGCATAGTGTGCCAGTGCTTTGTCCACCATCTATGCCTTGAGGGCTTTAACGTGAGAGGGCATGTTAATAAAACCATGGATGTATGTATGCGTGTATACCTGTCCTAAATCCACAGCAGGGTTGAGACTCTGTCCACAATCATAGATAATATCTGTTTGCAGAAATCTGGTTTCTCCAGTCAGAAGATCTATTTCAACCTGAGAAAAAATGTCCATTATTTAGTGTAGGCGTGTAGCATTATATGATAATTTGGTTCAGTTACCTCAGTAATATGACTTGTGTGGATAAGCACTTAACATTCAAGAGAAGTAACTTTCAATGAACTTGAGAGTACTATCTTAGTTTGAGATAAGCATAAAGAAGAAGAAAACGTACCTCACTTACTGCAGCACCATAATTAAGGTACCTTTGGGAATGATTGCCGGGTACATAAAATGAAGATGCTGATAAGTTCACAGCTTGCATGTATGCCTGTATGTTGATAAATTGTCAGCAAGATGTAATTAAATATTTTTGCTTGTAGACTGGGAAAATAAGAGGAATTTCTGTGACTGCAACTCCACCTCCACAATTTAGTCCTTGAATATCTTCCTAACTAAAGGGGTTAATTATGCTCTCATATATTGAGAGCATGCTAAGTGCCATCTTCCACATACCACAAGACCCTAACAGGAAAATCTTGAGGCAATGTATCTCATGCACAATTATAAATACTAAGATACATGCATCAATATGAATTCAAAAACATAAATTTCTAAACCTTTCAAAGACAAGCAATGAAATTCAAACATAAATAGTTTATCCATATAGATCATAAAGAGAAAACAGTTAAAATACCACTTCCTTGAAGTTACTTTTATGACTGCGAATAGAACAGGTTATATCTTCTAGGAATAGTGTTTTAAACATACTTAATAAATATGTAACCTCTGTAAAGCAAAGTGATGAACGAGAACTATGCCATTAAGGTTAGAGAATTAATATCTTTTTTAACCAACAGTTTCAGCTATCCGAAATAATATACACAGAACAAATATATTATAGTAGCTACCTGAAGAATGAGTGTCTCCCACTTAATAGATCCCAATTCCTCCTGCAGCTTTTCCTTGAGAGGCCTCAACCTCTCAACCAAGATATTGCAGCTAAGCCTAACTGCTTCACAGCTTGACTCTGATGTAGTGCTCCCAGCAGTGTACCCCTCTTGAATCAAGCTCACAGTATCTGATTGTACAACCCGTACTTTATCCAAGAGACCTCCAGTTCCATCACATTGAATTGCACTGAGAGCAAATGCAGCCATCTGTTTCACCTTTGTCCAGAGACCCTGACCCAATTCAATTCCTCCAACTTCAACAATGACAGACCCGTCTGAAAAAATACTTACTTTTCCAGGAGTTGGTCTTAGAGTCAGTTGATACACTGCCGGTACTCGAGAAATTCCTCTTTTTTTCCATGTGTTGATCTTGTTAAACTCATTCACCATTTCTGCTCTCTGGTCATAGTTTGCAGAAACAGCTAACTTATTCCACACCGAGAGCAAGGTATATTCATGAGGTTCACCATAACAATCATCATAGAATGACTGAAGACTTTTGTGTGTGTGAAGATTAATGCTTCTGACTGAATCTGCATCCATTGAAAGTGCAGTTGCAACATTTTCTATTATAGCTTCGGCAATAAATGATCCCTGCACCTCCCCAGGGCCCCTCATTGCAGACCTACTAGGATGATTTGTTCTGCATACCTTTATATCAAAAGATAGAGCACCCCAGTCATACTTTTTAAGTGCACCAACTATGTTATATGGCATTACTGCACTTATATCCACATATATCCCTGCATTGACCAATATCTGAAGTTCTAATGCAGTAATCTTTCCATCATTCTTAAACCCAACACTGTAAATTATCTTCATTGGATGCCTTCCTCCAGCCATTATCATATCTGTCTTTCGATTTAGATAAATCCTGACAGGCCGGCGTAGTTTGTGTGCTGCAAGTGCACATGATGCAGCAATCTGCAAGAATTGATTGTCGGTATTTGGACTGTGTTATCATATATCCTTTATGGTTATGAAAAATACAAGATATCCATTTTTATTTAAGAGTAAAAAGGAAAAGAAATTGATAATTTATACAAGTTTCATTATATTTCACTGTTATCATATTATTGGAATGATCCTTTCTATTTCCCCTACGGCCCCAACCCCAACCCTTAAGGCCCATTTGCTGCTTTTCCAAGCAGAACTATTATGCTACGTCAAAAGTATGATCAGTTTAACCATATTGCTACTTCAAATTATTAGTGAATTCTCCACACGACAGAAAATTCAAAGGTTCATATCTACACTCAACAATATTTATTAGTTAGTCATGCTAAAAAAAATGTGATATAGAACTAGTAATAGAGTAGAAAGATTTTCAGAAAAGTTAACACAGCTAAATACTTACAGGAATGGATTTCATGGCTTTTCCTCCAAAACCTCCCCCAACCCTTCTTATAATTACACGAACATTATTTTCAGGAATACCAAGGCATCCTGCTATAGTAGAATGCATAGACTCAGGGCATTGACTTGAGCTGTAAACTGTAATGCAATTGTCTTCATCTGGTACAGCAAGTGCAGTTTGTGTCTCCATATAGAAATAGTATTGAGACCCAAGTTTCATCTAGATTTCACAATGAAATTGATAGATGAGAATGAATATATTTGACATATGTAACCATCTCAGCATTCATTATGCAGCAGAAACCTTAAACATCGCATGAGAAACCAAGGTTGTAGCCACAGAGGTGTGAAATAGGAGGAAGAGGGGAAACAAAGGGAGCAATAAATATAGTTCATGTACCTCAGCAGAAAGAATTTTGTGATCTGCTTCAGCCATTCCTTTTGATATGTCACCAACATGTTTTGGGTATAGAAAAGGAGGAACTTCAAAAAAGCTACATCTTTCAACAGCATCGTCCACAGACAGAATAGGTGGCCCAATATTTTCAATATCATAATCAACAACAGCAGAGTTTGCAGCCATATCTGCAAGTTTCTGAGTATCTGCAACCTAAAGAAACAGCTTGTGACGAAAATGGAAGTATTTCATGCATCAATCTCCCAAGAAATGAAACAGAAGCTCATACACTGTTGGATGAAAATGACGTATTTAAGTACTCACCACAAAGGCAAGACGTTCGCCAACACATCTAGCAATATCTTCTGCAAATAAAGGTTCAATACCAAATACAGTCTTAGATCCAATGTTCTCTCCGCCATTGGGGATGTCTTTAGTTGAAATGATGTCCCTCACTCCATCCAGTTGCAATTCAGGCCTGAGTTTTATACTCCTTATCCTTGCTAAAGGCTTTGCACTATAAATATATGCTCCATGTAGGCAATTTGTTGGCGACGGAATGTCATCTACGAACACAGCCTCACCTATATATGATTTATCCATATATATGTACTGGTTACTGAATAGATATTAAAACAACTAAACATGAAAGTCAAATTTGACAGGCATTAAAACATGATAAAATAACACTGTTTATCAGTCAAAGACTAGTCAGAAGTTTGGAGTTAGAGATATGTCAACTTTCCAATCACAGTTACCTCAACTTTAGTTAGATGGTTACCGGTGATGACGATAACATTAGGATGTAACTAATGAATCCTGAAAGGCCGAGATAAGCAATAGGTAAGTGGAAATTTTATCATAGTTGTCCTGACAATGCTTAGATTTTAACCAGTGATACACGATACGGGTACAAGATTGATTTGAATAAAGAGAATGGGGAACGATCTAAAAATGAAAAACTGTGTTTTGATTTCAACAAAGTGGTAAGCAGTTAAAGGTTGCAACAAACGAATATAAGACTGCTCCTGAGCAAGAGAAAGGAAAAGGGGGAAGCTTTTTCGAGAAGAAAGAGTAGTTGTCATGTATTTGCCTGCTACAAGCTTCTAAGGAGAAGGAGAGACATTATTTTGAACTTCACAAAGATGTAGATGCCAAAGATTGAACAGAAGTTAAAAAGACACAGTGCCTGAATCTCCAACCACCAGGTCACAATGCAACCACCAAGGTTCACCCTCTATCAAATGAAACTTAATATGAATAAAAATCACCACTTCTTTCGGGTAAAAAGTTGAGTTTATTGCTTTGAAATGTGAATAGAAATGCAAAGAAAAGGAAGCTGTCAGTTAATTAATTCAAAACTTGATGGTACAAAACAAACCTGAGGCTTGTAGTGCAGCTCCAGATTTCGTGATTGGCGCACCAACAGGATGATACTCACTACCTGCTTCAAGGACTTGCTTTCCAGATGATAGTAAAGTTGGAATTTCGTCATGATGAACCTGGTTATGATTCTCGTTTAATTCACAACCTGTCATAAAAGGCAAACTAGCATGTCCTTTTAAATAGCCATTGGTTATTTCAGCAGGACTGTCAATTAATGGATTAAAGAACTGAAAAAGAAAACCAGCCGCCAAACTTGACCGGTAGGCAGTTCTTGAGGTTCCATCTTCAGGTATAATAGTGGCTCTAAGCAAGCTGACAGCTTCATATAGAATACTAATATTCATTAGCTTTCCTGTTAAAAATTCCTCAATACTTTTTGCTCTGATCGCATGTTTAGTTCCATAGGCACCAAAAGACAGCCTACAAGTGTCTATCATTGATGCACCAGAATCCTTGCATGGAGACATCTCAACCAGGAATGCAGCATTTAAGTAGGGAAGGGCATTTCCAAGGGGTCGAGGAGAGGCTCGGTAAGCTTCATAGAGGAATCTACTTCTTTGTTCTGAAGATTTACTTTTATTAAGTTTCAAACATGGAATTTTAATGCTTAAAAGTACACTTTCCAAGCTTAAAGGTGCTCTTTGTAGAAACTCCTCCAATGTAAGCCACTCAAATTGTACACCAGTCATTATGTGAACCATTGAATCAACAGCTAGGAGTATTGTAGCAATATCTGAGGGAAAATGATTCTTTTGTGCCATCACTAAATTTCCACCTACGCTGGCTGTGTTTCGAACAAACCCCGAGGCCACTTTGCTCATATGGTCAGCAATCTTCTCAAGTATCACTAGAAAATCTGGGAGAAAGTCACTTCTGCTCTCTTCCTTTAGTGCTTCAATAGCTTTCGATATTGTCACTGCTGCTCCAATTTCAATACCAGTTGGATCCTTTCTGATCTTTGAGAGTTCAGAAATTCCCCTAAGGTCAATATACTTATCATACCCTTCTTTATCTTTGTAATATCCCATACCTGTATTACTAACAACAAGTTTTATCCGAGTTCCATTAGCCTGGTTTAAATCCAATAAGGTCTGAAGCTCCGTTAGACTAGTAGGACTGTGCCAACTGTGTTTCTCAGAAGCCAAGAACACATCACGCTTGATTTCCTTCAGAAACAAAGGAAATCTATTATTCTTGTGATTATGGTCATACTGAGGCAACTTACTAAGCTTTAAGTCCTTGCTCTCTCCCTTCCTCCAGAAAGAGTTGAACCCCAAATCCTCTATATCAACGTCAGCTGCAAAGCTTTTGCAGGCATCAGCAATGGGTCGATAACCAGTACAGCGACAAAGGTTACCTGCAATAGCCTTTTCAGCCTCAGTAACAGACATTTTTGAGAACCCAGAAGGTGGCTCCGGACGGTTGGACTTGTCGGCATTGACAAGTGTCCCAAAGAGTGAAACACACATCCCAGGAGTACAAAAGCCACACTGAGTAGCATGGAATCCTGCTACTCTTTCATGAATTGGGTGGAACCCATCTTTACTATTTCCAATGCCTTCACTTGTAGTTATGGAACACCCATATATGCTGCAAAGTAGTGTGAGACAAGAACTTGCTGTAAATTCTTCAACTCTGTCAAGCACTGGATCATATTTGGAGACTAAAACTACACAGGCACCACAACCACCTGAAACCAACCATGTAAAAACATGAAATACCAAGTTGAAAAAAAGATGAGGATTATTAAAAGCCAACACACTTTCTCCCTCATGTTCATGAAGAAACCGGCAGGAAAATATGAAAAAGAAATTTGTCTTTTTTTTTCTTCCTTCTAGCCCTTTTTTTTTGTATGAACATTAAAATTATTCACATAGCTCAATCAATCATGACTGGAACCAGTAGAGGCTCATATATCCTTTGGGCCAAAATTATGGTCAGAGTAATTCCAAGTTTCAAAACGTGATTCTTCAATTATCTGTGCTTCTTAGTAGTAGTAGTAGTACTGTTACAGTATATGGTTGGGTTAGTTAATGGTTAGTTTGGGTAGATTGTGTCTGTTACATACACGTGATTAATTAGTGGTTAGTTACTTTATATATAGTCTATACAAGTCATGTATCAGGATTCAGGATTGTATGGCACACATTTATTCTTTCTATAAACTCCAGATTTCCTTTACACACTTTTTTCTTAATCCTATCTGGCTCTTGCCATGTTTCTCAACAAGTAGGAAAAGAAAACATGTACTAGAGTAACTAGACAATTTAAAGCGTTCCATACACAGAAAGGGAACACAGTTAACTGCAAAATTTGAAGAAATGTCCCACAGAAGCGGACCAACTATCAACGAGTGTGCACCAATTAAATCTGACAGAGTGTCTCATGTGGCACCTTAAGTGCCAACTGAGCATATATGTCATGAACCTTGTTCAAAAGGACATGGTTGACCTTTGAAAAAAAAAACAAAACAAAATCCAAAGTTGGAGCTTTACAGAACCAGATTTATTGATTGCATCAAATTTCAAGGATCAAATTGATGTTTTACTTGAAGAAAAAACAAAAAAAATTTGCAGCTTTGTCTGCAAATGGGGGTGGAAATAGGCCAGATCGCTCGTCGGGGGCCTATGACCTAGCTTATCTAAGGCCTAACTCAGCCTAACCTATTTAGTAAAAAGGTCAGGTCAAGGCTTTTTAGAAAACCTATATAACTAAACAGGTCAGGCCTAAAGACTTTAAAAAAAGCCTATTAGGCCTATCAGGCTAACACGAAAAACTAGCTAATTCAACAATCAAGTGAACCGGCTACTTGACAAAAAAAAAAATTCAGAAATGCTTCAGTACATAAATACAAAGAGAGATGGTCACCTTCACCACAACCAAGCTTGACACTCTTGAAGGGAGTTTGAGAACGCAAGAACTCGAGCAAAGTAGTAGATGGGTCAACTTTGGAGAGCTCAAACCTTTGACCATTAACAGCAAAAACCAAACTTGTTGGTGTCTCACCCTTCTCCATAGCTGAGTGTGGAAACCAAGTGAAGTTCAGCAATAATTTTCACTTTTAAGACAACAAGAATGGAATAGTTCTGAGTCTAATCATGTCTGCCGGCATTCATTTTTGTTTATAATATAGTAGAGCAGGTAGAACAACATAGAACATCCAACATACACAACTGACCCGAAAATAACTGTGTGACGTGGGAGCAGTTGGTACGGTGTGGCTTCGGTTCTAACGGATTATTAAATACTTTACTTCTCATACAAAACTCTCTTTTAAATTTCTTAATATGCAAAACCTCCTTCTAATCATCTTTTACATTAAAATTAGAATAGATTAAGGTCTATCTTTACTCAAGTAAAATTTATGTATTTGGTTTCATTATTGTGCAAAGATTAAAATATTTTAGATATGTTTTTGTATGACAAATACAATCAATTTTTACTTGTTGAATGAAGTATACATGGTGGAGTGAATTGACACAATTGATAGATAGCTGAGTTTCTTAATAATGCGTTTGATTTTTATTATGTGTATGGAAAAGACTTTATTGAAAGAGGCAAAACTCACTTCAGTCTCGAAAGAGATTAGTCACCAACTATCAGTTGGAGAATACCATTGGTGTGCCAAAAATAAATTAGATATAATTGATTGTTTTGTTAATTAAAGTAAATACAGCTAGGTTATTCCAGCCAACGCATACTAAATGATAAACTACAATCCTTGTACTTTTCTGTTAACTTATGCATAACCAAGTATATAACTGTCCGGCTAGTCCTTATGCTTGATCCAAAAACTGCTAGCTGAACTGGACTGTGTTTCTTATTGTAAACTAAACATACTTGAAATATTTTCAAAATCTTGCACTAGCATGATCATTATGTGAAATCGAAACAATAGATACCCTCCCCTCACTTTCAGTTATTCACAGCTTTGGGCTAATCCCTTACTCTCAGTCTCACTTCTATTCCTCCTAAAATAGACCCTATGTCCAACTCGGGTATCTAACAGATACATGAATTCAAAAACATAAGTATCTAAACCTTTCAGCAACAAGCAGTAGTTTGTCTGTGTGGATTATAAAGAGAGAAAACAGTTAGAATACCAGCTCCTTCATGTTACATACATATGAAGAGAAAAGGTTTTATCTTCAAGGAATAGTGTTTTGAATAAATTCTTTATAAATATGTAACCTCTGTAAAGCAAATTGATGAACAGAAAATGTACCATTGAGGTAACGGAATTAATTTCTTTTTTAACCAACAGTTACATATATCTGCCTTAAATGTACATGGAACAGAATATAAAATGCAATGCTGCCTAAAAGTATTAACTATCAACAGTTACCATATGATGCAATTATACAAAAGAAAAAACCATGCACTCTTAACTGTAGACTCATAGCAATTAAAAAGATAATTGATTCCTCCTCAGGAGGAAAATCTATCAATGTTTAAAGTGGAGCACTTCTATTCTCTATTGCCTACCTGACAAATAAGCAACTCCAACTTAATAGAGCCCATTTTCTCATGCAGCTTTTCCTTGAGAGGAACCAAGATATTGCAGCTAAGCCTAACTGCTTCACAGCTTGACTCAGATGTAGTGCTCCCAGCAGTTAAACCCCCTTGAATCAAGCTCACAGTATCAGATTGTACAACCCTTACTTAATCCATGATACCTCAAGCTCCATCACATTGAATTGTACTGAGAGCAAATGCAACCATCTATTTCACCTTTGTCCAGAGACCCTGACCCAATTCAATTCCTCCAACTTCAACAACAACAACAGGCACTAAAGAAAGTTGAATAGTAAGTATATCCATGTAACTCAGCAGAAAGAATCTTGTGATCTGCTCCAGCCATTCCTTTTGATATATCACCAACATGTTTTTGGCAGACAAATGGAGGAACTTCAAAAAAGCTAGATCTTTCAACAGCATCTTCCACAGATAAAATAGGTTGTTCAAGCTTTTCAATGTCATAATCAACAACAGCAGAGGGTGCAGCCAATATCAGCAAGTTACTGAGTATCTGAGACTTGAAGAAGTTATTTTGTGACTAAAATGGAAGTATTTCATGTATCAATCTCCAAGAAAAATGAAACAGAAGTTCATACATCGTTGGATCAAATGAGGGGTTTAAGAACTCACCACAAAGGCAAGACAATCACCAACAGATCTAGCTATCTCTTCTGCAAATAAAGGTTCTCCCCACCATTGGGAATGTCTTTACTTGAAGTGATGTCCCTCACTCCATCCAGTTGCAGTTCAGGCCTGAGTTTATACTCCTTACCCTTGCTAAGCAAGTTACACTATAAATATATGTCTGTCTTTCTCTTTAGAAGCTTGTAGTATGTCAAATTCTGTACCAATCATCATGTGAACCATTCGACCCACAGCAAGAAGTACTGTAGCAATATTCGAAGGAAAATTACTCTTGTACCATGCATAAATTGCCACTTGTATGATCAAATAGTTTGTGACTACTTTTAACTGCTGGTTTAGTTTCTATTTATAATTAAAGATTGGATTTAAGCCCAATGCTTTGTCAGTATACAAATTTATTATACTATCGACCAATCATATATTATCGTAACATTAAAAATATTTGACTCTTAAATAGTTGAATAAGGTGGCAATTGAGGTTCCAATTTGTTGCCGACGGAATATATTCTTGTATAGACAATAGGAAGGAACAGTTCTAAACCCTTACTTTGCCCAATAAAGAATTCGATTACATATGTTTTGGGGAAGGGGCTCTAGAAAAAGAACCGCATTGCCTAGCATACAAGTAAAGATATTCTTTAGAGAAACAGTGTTACTTTCTCTATTTTTCTCTTGCAAAGGACAATGGAGAAAGTCCTTAACATAAATCAATTTTGAACGAAAAGGAATAACTAAATTGGAAGGAAGCAAAACCAGCCATATGGTGATGTGTATATAAGTAACATAACCACGGATTTCATTTCATTCTCCAAGAGAAGAGGCAAAGATAAGTTATAAGACAAAGGTGCAAATGTCGTTGGATCAAAAGACACAGGTGCAACCAGCAGATCGCGTCTATGAAGATTTTGAACCACCCCATGATTGGGTTCATGACCAAGCAAGTGGCACGCTCATTCTTATGCTTCCAGGTTCAATTCATTTTGTTGTTTATGCCCTTTACTTGTAATAATCATTTTATGAGAGAGTTTGGTGTGACAAAAATATTTTGACAAAAAAATTACCACAGAAAGAAATTGCAATAACCAAAAAAATTTATTGAGTACTTCTCACTTATTCATTATAAATAATTTATGGATTCAATGTTAAATGTTTATATGATTTGATTATTTTTAAATTTCGTGAAAACAAATTGCCAATCTGTACTAACAGGATTTAAAAGGGAGCAAATGAGGGTTCAAATATCGTCAAGCCGTGTCCTAAGGTTGAGTGGTGAAAGACAGATCAATGAGAACAAATGGCGTAAATTCCATAAAGAATTCCCCATTCCTCCTGAATTTGACACTAGCGCGATCAGTGCCAAGTTTGAAGGTGGCATGCTATATGTCAAGCTTCCCAAACTCATCACTCCCATCAAACCACAACAAGAAGTACCACCAACACCAAGTGCTCAACCTGATCAGCAAAAGCCAAGAATAATGGACAAAGCTGAAAAGACTACTCAGCCACCACCACCAACAACTCCAGTTGCACCACCCCAGGTACTAGACGAAAACGGATTGCCTGCAGTCAAGTTCCAACGCATTCACACATTCAAGTTTTAGTGTACTGTTAGATCAATTATCAGAAGTGTTTGAGAAAATTTGATATTGATCCAATAGTACATTAATATATGAATTCGTGAATACATCAAAATTTGATTGTAGGAATTTCAAGAATGATATTAAATCGGTTAATGTTAGTTACAACTTACTAATTAGTTATAGTATTTCTCATTTTATATACGTTGATTGATGCTATTAGCATACTCTTTGCAACAATCTCTCCAAGATATTGGATGAATTTCACATGGAGTCATGAAATTTACGTGGGGTCATAAAATTTATGTGTGACTCACTCTATTTGATAAGTCTAATGTGAAATTCGCTCAATAATAAAAAATATGATAAAAAGAGTATGTAAATAACACTTCTCTTTTTATATTATCTCTGTTTCTCCTCTAACAATTTTTTCCAACACCAGGAACCAAAGGCATATGAAGATTCTCAAAAGAAGCCAAGACTAGTTGACAAAGCTGCAGAAGCCAAGGCTGAAAAGACCACGGCACCACCACTTCAGGAATTACCAAAGGCAGTTGATCATGATTCTCAAAAGGAGAAGGGCAAATCAGTAGCTACAACCTCTAAAAGTACTCAGAAAAGTCCTGATGGGTTGGGTAAGGGTGAAGCCAAGATGGAGAAAAGGTCACAAACCATGGAGCTGCTTTCACGTCAAACTCGAGAGTATAAGAATGCTCTTTCTGGTTTGGTGGAAGACCTTAAGAAGCAAAAGAAATTCGTCAACTTGCTGGTTGCCATATTTCTCCTCTTGGTGTTTGTGATCTATGTTAAGAATACAATCAAGTCATCTTTTGAAGGACCCAAAAACCATGAGTTGTAAATTGTAATTGCTTTCCTCATGTTATTATGTGCCATGCACCAAACTTATCTGTATGTGTAAATGCTTAATTAAATTCAATAATGTCATTTCATGGAATCGGAATGGAACGGGAATACAATGGAATGGAATGGATTTCTCATTCCATTTTTGGTACATGGAAACGGTGGAATTGATTAATGTAGAATGAAATAAAAATATTATTCAATTGACATAAATACACTTCGTACCTAGTTCCCTCCATTTAATTGACAAACACAATTAACACTAATTAAAGCACTTTGATAGCAATGTTAATTCGTTAATCAACTATTTGCTTGAAGATAATTGACGATAATCAATTGATTAATTGAATAGAAACTAGTTAATTCTATTTTTTTTTCTACAAGTTTTTTCACAATATTCTGCAAATATTCTGTAAATGTAATTTGTTACTAGTAAAAGTAAATAATGTTTTGTATTAATTAGTCATTGAGTAATAATTGGTTGGTGCATAAGCCCTTTTAGGTTTTATATGTTGGATTTAATTGTTATATATGTAGTGTTAGTGAAAAAAAAAAAATACTCAATCAATCATAAATTATCATATCATTAAAATATTTGACTTTTATCATAATTATCTTAAAAGTAATCCAATCTATATCATGATTTGTGTGGTTGATCATGTAATAACTTTATACTGACAATGCATGTGAATTAAATTTTTTTTTTCTTTTTCATGTACTACACAAGTCCAATATTTTTTGCATTCTATTTTAGAATGAGAATTATTATTATTTTCTACACAGCAGTGGCTCTAGCGAGTCTGTACAGTGGTGGCACCACTAGACATGTACAGTGGTGGCTCCCGCGATTGTGGTCAACAGTGGTGCCTCTTGAAAGACCCAACAAAGAAGAAATCCCCAAGGGTTTCTTTGTCAAAGTAAAAAATGAGAAGAGAGAAAATAAGAAGAGAGAAAAGGAGGAGAAAAAACTATTTTTCTCTTATTTGGTGGAGGAGAGAAATAGAGAAGAGAGAATAAAATTGGTGGAACCCACCTCAAAATTTTTTCTCTCCTCAAGTGAGAAGAAAATGGAAGAGGAAGATAGTGTTAATTGTAAAATGACTTTTGTATCCTTCTTTTTGGGGTTCTCATTCAATTATTTAATAAATTTAAATAAATTGAATAAAATTAATCATTAATTTAATTTAATTTAATTTGATAAAATAATTATATTAAACTAATAAATTTTATTAGTTAAAATAACTTAAATTAATTAAATTAAATTAAATTATTTGATTATTTAAATTAACTTAATTAATAAAATCAAAATATTTGTATCTTATTTTTTAGTTAAGGGTATTTTTGTCTTTTTAAAAACAATTACATTTCTCTCTTCTCATTTTTTATCCAACCAAACAAAGGGGAGAGAGAGAGAGAAAACACATTTCTCCTCTATTTTTCTCATATTTCTCTTACACCAAACAACACATAAAATCTACTATATTTCTCATCATTTTCTCTCTTCTCATACTCTTTCTCACCTCTTTCTCTCTTCTCATTTTCTTCTCACAACCAAACAAAGCATAAGGCTTTGTTTGTTACTTGTTAGAGTAGAAAATGGCAATAGAGAAAACAAGAAGAGAGAAAAGGAAGAGAAAATACATTTTTCTCTTGTTTGGTGGAGGAGAGAAATATGGAAGAGAGACGAAAATTGATGGGACTCACCTCAAATTTTTTTCTCTCCCCAAGTGAGAAGAAAATGCAAGAGGGAGAGAATGTTTCATGTAAAATGACTTTTGTACCCTTCTTTTTGGGTTCTCATTCAATTATTTAATAAATTTAAATAAATTGAATTAAATTAATCATTTATTTAATTAAATTAAATTGAAATAAATAAAATAATTATATTAAACTAATAAATTTTACTTAAGATAACTTAAATCAGTTAAATTAATTTAAATTATTTGATTAGTTAAAATAACTTAAATCAATTAAATTTAAATATTTTTATATTGATTTTTTAGTTAAAGATATTTTTGTCTTTTTTAAAAAATTTACTTTTCTCTCTTCTTATTTTCTATCCAACCAAACAAATGGGAGAGAGAGAAAACACATCTTTCTCCTCTATTTCTCTTACACCAAACAACACATAAAATCTACTATTTCTCACCATTTTCTCTCTTCTCATACTCATTATCACCTCTTTCTCTCTTCTTCTTTTCTTCTCACAATCAAATAAAGCCTAAAAGAGAAGAAAGCGGTGAGGGAAAGAAAGGGAAGAAAAAAGGCACCTGATTTTTCAACTATCCAAACTTTATGTCTTTTGACAACAGATCCATATATATATCAAGTGAGAGGAGAGTTTTAGTATGAAGTCTGAGACTCAAATCTAGATATTTAAATCACACATGAATAATTAGAATTAAAATCATGTTTGGATGAGCTTTTTAAAAAAGTTCTTCTATTATATAAAAATAGAGGCAAAAGCTATTAGTAGAAGCATAAGCTATTTTGCATTTGGATTAACTTTACAAAAATGGCTTTTGAGAGATTTATTATAGGGACATTATCATCGAGTAAAACATTAATGATATTGTCTCTCTTCTACTACATCTCCTTTTTTAAGAAACTATAAATTATAACCTTTTAAAAAACATAAAATGTGTTTTTTTGACTTTTTTTTTTCCAAAAGCCCATCTAAACACTTATATTTTTTAAAAGCACTTTTATTTCAAAAATAAGTGTTTTTCAAGGAAAAAGACCCATCCAAATGGGCTCAAAGTCATTTTAACTTTATATGAGGGGTGATTGACACTCCATTTTGACTATTCACGGTGTCTTTTAATTGCCTAGACATTCACTACCTAAATTAACACACATTAGGGTAAACATTTTTCGTATATAAAAAAGCATTGAATTTAACTTTGGCAATAAACTATAAAAGAGAATAAACATATTAGAAGGATATTTTTTATTTAAATATAGTTCCATCAAATTAATTTGACTATAATCTTTGAATTGTCTATAAAGGACGTTTTTTATTAAAAAAATTGGAATTAAAAATAACGGAAAAAAAAAAAGAGAGAGAGAATATAATGTGTTTTCCATGTATTTTTTGTTCATATCATTAAGAACTTTAATTTTATTGATAAAATTTATTTACAAAAACAACTAAATATTAAAAAATCAATTGAGTAAATAGTTAAGTATAAACGATTAAAAGAAAAATTTAACTTGTCAAAACAAGTTTTTTTTTTTATAGGCAAATGCTAATGTGTTAAAGTTGATATTTTTGTTAAAAAATCAATTGAGTAAATAGTTAAGTATAAACAATTAAAATAAAAATTTAACTTGTCAAAAACAAGTTTTTTTTTTATAGGCAATAAACTAATTTGACTATAAAAAGCATTGAATTTAACTTTGGCAATAAACTATAAAAGAGAATAAACATATTAGAAGGATATTTTTTATTTAAATATAGTTCCATCAAATTAATTTGACTATAATCTTTGAATTGTCTATAAAGGACGTTTTTTATTAAAAAAATTGGAATTAAAAATAACGGAAAAAAAGAAGAGAGAGAATATAATGTGTTTTCCATGTATTTTTTGTTCATATCATTAAGAACTTTAATTTTATTGATAAAATTTATTTACAAAAACAACTAAATATTAAAAAATCAATTGAGTAAATAGTTAAGTATAAACGATTAAAAGAAAAATTTAACTTGTCCAAACAAGTTTTTTTTTTATAGGCAAATGCTAATGTGTTAAAGTTGATATTTTTGTTAAAAAATCAATTGAGTAAATAGTTAAGTATAAACGATTAAAATAAAAATTTAACTTGTCAAAAACAAGTTTTTTTTTTATAGGCAAATATTAGTGTGTTAAAGTTAATATTTTTGTTATTTGTGGGTTTGAAGCCTCAACCTCCTTATCACTCCACTCCTTAACTTCTCCACCCAAACCACCTTGACCACCTTATGACCTTGTTAAAAACAAGTTGACAAAAGACAATTTAGGTAATCAAAGTTTGAAATATTTAAGAGGGATTGTGAATAGGCAAAATGTAGTGCCAATAACCCCCACCCATATATAATATAAAAAAGAGAAATGCTACTAACACATTCTCTATTACTCTTTTTTTAACACACTCCTTTCTATTGATTGAAAAGTTTTCCGCTGAAGAGAACATTGATACCAAGAGTGTGAGTAGGTATCAAAGTATCTCATATTATGAAAGAGTTTAATTTTTTATAAAGCTTTAGTGTAAAACTTTTTACACAATTAACCCATATTAAAATCATTATATGTGATTTTTAAAATTGTCATTGTAAAAGTCAAATATCTTAAATGATACGACAATTCATGATTGATTGATAGTATAAAAACAATAGAATCTGAAATCTCTCGTGCCTCTCCAGCTGTACAACAGACTGATTTTCATTAAACACCACATGCAGTATAGAATTATCAAATCTAGTTGTATAGAATTATAGATATGAGATAGATGTCAATTTGATTATCAAATCTAGTTGTATAGAATTATAGATAACAAAATTGTTCCATGAAAATACATATCCCACATTTGTTTGGGGAAAATGTAATTAATTGTTTTGCTATAAACTAAACCCAATAACTGTACATATTAGACCATATATACCAATAAATTAAGTGAGAAAAATAATAAATCAATTATTTTAATTTTGAAATATATATATATATATATATATATATATATATATATATATATATATATTTGCAATGATTTGAAATTATTTAATAATATCATTACTTTTTGTGGGAAAAAACACATAAAAAGACAGAAGGATATAACAATAGTAACGAAATTAAGTATCTTTAGGAGGTATTTGTTTCAAGCTATATCCTAAGCAGCTATTATTATGTCTTGGGATGAAAGTAAAAAAAAAAATCTATCGGTTAAAGATTTGCATACAAAACTTAGCTTTTAGGATTTAGCATTACCAAGGCACGAGGTCACCTCCTACTTGCTACTAAAGCATATTATTGTTCTTGCATTAGATAGATAAAAGTCCCAAACACAAACAATGTTTGCACGAAAAGAAAGTAATAAAGCAAATGAAATAAACAGCAATGCAAAATACACTAATGCCCCACCGATGACTATAAAACAAACAACAAGATCGTTCATTCTCCAAGAGAAGAAGAGGTAAAGATACCTACCTACCTAGAACACAAAATCAAAACAGCAACAAAGCCACAAATGGATTCAAAGTCACAACCAGCAGCTGATCGTGTTTATGAAGATTTTGAGCCATATTATGAATGGGATAGAGATGAAGCAAGTATTGATGTCCTGCTACCAGGTAATTGCCTTTCCAACTCTAGCCCATGGGAATCATATCAACTTATTAATCGATGCGTCGGGAAGAGCTTATAAAGAGCTTATTTGAACTTACAATAATAGCCTATGAAAGAAAACTTATCCAAATAGTTTAGGATCTTCAATAAGCTCATTTTAACTTTGTAATAAGCTTGTCAGAGAAACTTATGAAAACAAGGTTTTTGCTTATTTGAAAAAGGCTTATCAAATAAACGTTTAATTAAGTTGCTTACCCAAATGCACCCATCTTTAATTCTTTATAGACCATATAATATGTAATATCAAAATATTTTTTGTGGTATAGAAAAACAGCATAAAAAATGGTCTTTACTTTTCTTTTCCCAGTTACAGAAGCGTTAAA
Source organism: Echinosophora koreensis (assembly GCA_035048595.1). Taxonomy (NCBI): domain Eukaryota; kingdom Viridiplantae; phylum Streptophyta; class Magnoliopsida; order Fabales; family Fabaceae; genus Echinosophora; species Echinosophora koreensis. The sequence goes on along the minus strand of JAPCYP010000019.1, from coordinate 2,344,127 downwards.
TTTTCATCTACTCCATGCAGGATATAGAAGAGAACAACTGAAAGTTCAGGTGACCTCAAAACCTGCCCTAAAGCTCATGGGTGAACGACAGATCAATGAGAACATATGGCGTCGTTTTAATGTAGAATTTCCCGTTCCTTCTGATTATGACACAGACAATGTGACTGCCAAGTTTGAAGGTGGCAGGCTACATGTTAAGTTTGCCAAACTGGTTAAGCCAAAGGAAACAGCAAATCCCACAGAAGAAGCTCCAAGGCCTAAGGAAAAGGAACCATTACAAAAGGTTGATGAGCAAAAAGCTGCTCAGGAGGCTACCCAAAAAGCAAAAGACAACGCGGAAGCAAGGACTAATAATGAAGTCTCTGATCAAAAGACAACACAGAAGGAGAAGGAGCCAAGTTATGAAAAGGAAAAGAGCAAAACAGAAACAGCTGCAAGCATAGACAAAATGGATCAGAAGAAGGTCAAGACTGGTGGCTTAACTGAGACAACAGAAGCAGCAACCCCTAAAGCTCCTGAAACCAAAGTTGCCAAGCCTGTCACAAGATCCAAAACTCGGCTTTTAGATTTCACTCTCAGTTTAGGACCATATGATAATCGAGCTGATATGGATGATGAAGCCCTTGGAGATTTGGATGCAAGGGTTAACAAAAGGAAGAAATTGGTCAAAGGGGTTGTCCTCATATTATTGGTTGTGGGGCTAGGACTGTATGCTAGAAATGCACTCAGATCATTTCATGGAGGAGGAGGATCAAAGTTCCAAGAGCTGTAATTTCCTCAAGTACATGTATCTGTAAACATAACACTAAGCTCATATGCATGTAAATGCAATAAAGCTATACAATAATGAAATAATTTTTTTTAAAAAAAAGAAAGACTTCTGAAAACTATATTTCAGCTCCATTATACCATAGCCTTATTCTATATTTGATATACAACCATCCCCATTTTAATAGGACAGTTAAAATCTGTCGTTACAACATCTCAGTTTCCGTGTCTTTGCTTAAAAACTCCCTGTACAGGGGATACAGAAAGGAAAGGGAAGAGAAGCAAATGAGAAAATATAATAACTTTATTTGCAACAGGAACAAGAGGATTCAGAGCCACCGTCAGTGGCTAACCTGTAACTCTGTTCCCACACATCTGCAGGAGCCGCTTCAGCATGAGGAACGTGACTAGGATGTTTTTCTCTCTTGTCTCCCCTGATCTGTTTTAAACCATGCTTAAGCGCGGGTAATAAAGCTTCCATACACTCAGCAACAGCATTTGGGTTTCCAGGCATGTTAATGATCTGAATATCAACAAATCAAGGACCATAACTGAGCCGGTAAATACAAGTAGTCTCCATGGCATTTGAGGTGCTTAATACACAATAACTCAGGAATTTTTAGGTTTTAGAGAGGGAGGAGGAGAGGAAGTAAAGGGGATTGACATATTTGCATTCTTACATGAAATTACCATGAAATACTACATTGTTCTGTAAATAAAATTTGCAAATGCATAGAAAACTATAGTCACAAAGCTAAACCAATTATAACATTAAAAATGGGGGGAGAAAACCGTGGAGAGACAAGGCACAAGCTTCAGAGGTTATTTTTTCCATACAGTACATTTTTTAAAACAGATGTCTTACCAAGGTTGATCCTCTGATTCCAGCTGCTGAGCGTGAAAGCATTGCAGATGGGGTCACCTATTGATGCAGAGAAACCAATATTAAAGTTACTCTTGAGAATTTAGTTTCACTGGCAACAGTTTAAGTGACACTATGCATTTTAAAAACCAACAAGTACTGGCCTCAAACTTACCTGAGAAGCAGGCCCGAGAATGAATATGGTGTCAACATAATTAAATAAACATGTACAAAATTGCATCATTTACACAGACGAGAAAAAATAAAATAAAATATAAAATGTTGATTGTTAGTAATACTAGGCCTCCCATATATAGAGCCTACTATAGGAGGAATAAGCAGTTGGCGCCTGACAGTTAGTTAGGTGTAACAATGTAATGGTTAGCCCTTGTATAGTATAAATAGAGGTGGAGGAGAGGAAGATAGGTATTCTGTTGGTAGTTGAGGAATTGGTTAGGAGAGGCTAGGCTCTCGAATCCCTAGGGTTTCTCTCTCTCTCTCTTTCTATCTCTCATTCTCTATTCATATTCAATCTTGTAGAGTTGATTCATACTCTGTACAGACAATTCTCACATAGATCCTTCAATAAAACGTATAGTTTCAGTGGTTTTGCACCATCCAGTTCTAACAACTGGTATCAAAGCTCATTTCTGGGCGTGGTACATGGTAAGCACACGAAGAATGGAAGCAAGAATCAAATCTCTTGAGCACAGATTCGCAGTGCTTGAGCACGGAATTGATGAGTTGAGAAGGAACTGCGACAAAGACAAACGAATTGGAGACTAAGATCGGAAGAGTTTGGATGATAAATTGGAGGCGATTTTAACGCATCTCCAACGAAATTCGAACGAAAACAGTAACCAAGACAAGGGAAGCCATAGGAGCGATACCGAGGAAGCAATCGGAGGAGAAGACGAGGATCGAAGGGACGATAAGTGGCGGAAGCTCGAAATTCCGATTTTCTTTGGTGATGACGCGTACGGATGGGTGAATAAGATTGAACGCTACTTTGAGATGAAGCGAGTCTCCGATCGTGAGAAATTGCAGGCATCGATGGTGGCAATGGAAGGCAAAGCCCTAAATTGGTACCAATGGTGGGAATTTTGTGCAGTAGAGCCTACGTGGGAGGAATTTCGTACGGAACTAATTGAAAGGTTCCAACCATCGATTACACAGAATCCTTTTGCAATGCTGATGAGTGTCAAGCAAACCGGAACGGTGGCAGAATATCGGGAACAATTTTAGCTCTACTCAGGACCGTTGAAAACGGCCGATCCAGAGTACATCAAAGGAATTTTCCTAAATGGGTTGAGCGACTTGATCAAGACTGAAATGAAGTTGCATTCGCTGAAAACCTTGCCTGAGATGATGAAATTTGCACAGCAGGTGGATGAAAGGAACGAATTGCTGAGTAAAAGGGTAATGGTGACGAATAAGGGTGGAAATAGTAATAGAAGTTACATGAGTAATAGAACAGTAACTTGGGAGCCAGGTAATAGAAGTGGCACCCAACACTCGGGGCCCAATAGAAGTGTAAATTCGAGCAATGATTCCAACAGCATGAAAACCAAAGGGTCTTTTAGAGGAAGGGATTTCAAAATACTAACACAAGCAGAGAAGGATGACAAGAGAGCTAAGGGACTATGTTTTAGATGTGATGAGAAGTTTGGCCCAAGCCATGTTTGTGCCAACAAACAGATATTGATAATGACTTTGGAGGAGGAGGATGGGGAGGAAACAGCAGGGGAGGAAGAGATGAACAGGACTGAGGCAGAACTCAAGAACCTGCAATTATCATTGTATAGTATTACAGGGATCACATCAAAGAAGTCTATAAAGGTGTGGGGAGAACCAGCAGGAAGGAAGGTGATAGTGCTCATTGATTGTGGAATTTCATTTCCTCGGTTTTAGTTGAAGAGGAAGCAATAGAAGTAATTGAAACAGTTCCATATACTGTGGAGGTAGGGGATGGTAGGAAGATTAGATGTGCAGGAGTTTGTCCTAAGCTCTCACTGCAGATTCAAGGTTTAGAAGTGCAACAAGACTTCTATATCTTTGAATTGGGAGGAGTGGATATTGTTTAGGGATGGAATGGTTGGCTGGATTAGGGGAGCAGCAACTTCATTCAAATCTGTGATGAACGCCATTCAAGAAGAAGGGCAGGGGTTTATTGTAAATTATTTGGGCTTGCAGGCCACTTCGGGTGAAGAATCAATTGAAACACAGTGGTTGAAGGGTGTATTAGATAGTTATGAAGAAGTTTTAAGGAACCTCAAGGGTTACCACCTTCCAGAAGGAATGATCATGCAATTGTGCTCAAGGAAGGGGCTGATGTCCCCAATTTACGGCCATACAGGTACCCACATTATCAGAAAACTGAAATAGAAAAGCTTGTAAATGATATGGTGAGATCTGGAGTAATTAGGCCTAGTGTGAGTCCATACTCTAGTCCTATTATTCTTGTGAAAAAGAAGGACGAAAGTTGGCGTTTTTGTGTGGATTATAGAGCTTTGAATAAAGTAACAGTGCCCGATAAATTTCCAATACCCATCATTGATGAATTATTAGATGAGTTGGGAGGAGCAACGGTTTTTTCCAAATTGGACCTACGCTCAGGGTATCATCAAATTAGAATGAAGGAGGGAGATATTGCAAAAACAGCTTTTAGAACTCATGAAGGCCATTATGAGTTTGTTGTCATGCCTTTCGGACTCACCAATGCGACTTCCACATTTCAGTCACTCATGAATGAAGTCCTAAAACCTTATCCCCGGAAGAGTGTTCTCGTGTTCTTTGATGACATTTTGGTGTATAGCAAGAGTAGAGAAGATCATATGGAGCAGTTACAGCCAGTGTTACAGTTGCTACAACAAAATCAGCTCTTTGCCAACAAGAAGAAGTGTACTTTTGGGCAAGAGCAGATTGAATATCTTGGTCACATCATATCGGGGAGAGGAGTAGCAGCGGATCCAAGGAAGATAGAAGTCATGAAACAATGGCCTATACCAAAAAATGTTAAGGCTTTGAGAGGGTTCCTAGGCCTCACAGGGTATTCTAGAATATTTGTTCGCGATTATGGCAAAATTGCCCGACCCCTAACCATGCTATTGAGGAAAGATGGTTTCAGTTGGAATGGAGAAGCACAAATAGCCTTTGACTCATTGAAAAATGCTATGGCCGAGTTACCTGTCTTAACGGTTCCGGATTTTGAAAAGGCATTCATCATAGAAACCGATGCATCTAACAAGGGTTTGGGGGCTGTTCTGTTACAAGAAGGTAGACCTATAGCATTCCTGAGTCAAACTCTGTCAGACAAAGCACAAAAGAAGTCGGTTTATGGGCGGGAATTGATGGCAATTGTCATGGCGGTACAGAAGTGTGGAGGCACTACCTAATGGGTAGGCATTTTATCATTCATACTGACCAAAAAAGTCTGAAGTTCTTAATGGAACAGAGAGTTTTAGGTGAAGAACAATTTAAGTGGACTTCTAATGGGATTTGATTTTGAGATAAAATACAAACCAGGGTGTGACAACAGGGCAGCAGATGCTCTTTCCCGCAGGATGACTTATGCAGCTATATTAGTGGTTCAGTTTTCTGAAATGGAGGAGTGGGAAGAAGAAGCTCAGAAGGATAGTAAATGGCAAAACATAATTCATGACCTGATTAGAGATCCGCTCTCCCACCCAGGATACTCATTCATGAATAAAAAACTATTATATAAGGGGAAGTTGGTGTTGCCCAGGACTTCATCAAAGATTCCTATCCTGCTCAAGGAATTTCATAGCTCTGCCATTGGAGGACACTCGGGGTTTTTTAGTTCTTATAAAAGAATAGCTGCATTGGTTTATTGGGAGGGAATGAGAAAAGATATTCAGTTCAGCACTATGTGGCAACTTGTGAGGTTTGTCAACTCAACAAGTATCAAACCCTATCCCCCGCAGGTCTATTGCAACCTCTCCCAATTCCTACTCAAGTTTAGGCAGATATTTCAATGGATTTTGTAGAGGGACTGCCAAAGGTTCAAGGAAAGGATGTCATTTTGGTAGTGGTGGATAGACTTACCAAATATGCGCATTTTATTCCTTTGGGACATCCATTTACTGCAAAGGATGTAGCAGAAGTTTTTATCCGCGAAGTGGTGAAATTGCATGGTTTTCCATCAACCGTAGTTTCAGACAGAGACAAGGTTTTTCTGAGCAATTTCTGGACTGAACTTTTCAGACTAGCAGGGACAAAACTGAAATTCAGTTCCGCCTATCACCCTCAGTCCGATGGGCAGACTGAAGTGGTAAATAGATGTTTAGAAACTTATCTGAGATGCTTGACTGGTTCCAAGCCCAAGCAGTGGCCAAATTGGCTTAGTTGGGTAGAATTTTGGTTTAATTCTAACTACAATAGCTCAACCAAGTTGACTCCATTCAAAGCTTTATATGGCAGAGACCCTCCACTTATACTGAAAGGAACCATTGTACCATCAGTTGTGGAAGAAGTTAACACTATGACTCAGGAAAAAGATATGTTGTTGCATGATCTCAATAGCAACTTGCTCAGGGCCCAGGGACAATGAAAGCTACAGCAGACAAGTCAAGAAGGGATGTCACTTATGAGGTGGGAGATTGGGTGTATTTGAAGCTACAACCGTATAGGTTGAGATCGTTGGCAAAAAAAATGAATGAAAAGTTGAGACCTCGGTTTTGTGGGCCCTATCAAATTTGCAAGAAAGTGGGAGCAGTCGCCTATCAATTGGAATTGCTTGCAGAGAGCAAAATCCATCCCGTATTTCACATTTCCCTATTGAAAAAGGCCTTGGGACCGTCAGTGGTGCCTCAGCCACTGCCTCAGGCTTTAAGTAAGGATCTGGAGTTAATCGTTGAACTGGATCAGGTGCTGGCAGTGAGAACAGCAACAACAGGACAAGTAGAGGTATTGATCAGGTGGAAGAGCTTGCCAGAGTTTGAGGCTACTTGGGAATTGTATGATGTGATTCAGCAGCAGTTTCCTCTTTTTCACCTTGAGGACAAGGTGAAACTTTTGGGGGGGAGTATTGTTAGTAATACTAGGCCTCCCATATATAGAGCCTACTATAGGAGGAATAAGCAGTTGGTGCCTGACAGTTAGTTAGGTGTAACAATGTAATGGTTAGCCCTTGTATAGTATAAATAGAGGTGGAGGAAAGGAAGATAGGCATTCTCTTGGTAGTTGAGGAATTGGTTAGGAGAGGCTAGGCTCTCGAATCCCTAGGGTCTCTCTCTCTCTCTCTCTCTCATTCTCTGTTCATATTCAATCTTGTAGAGTTGATTCATACTTTGTAGAGACAATTCTCACAGAGATCCTTCAATAAAACGTATAGTTTCAGCGGTTTTGCACCATCCAGTTCTAACATTGATCTTTTAAACATCTAATAATGCTACTTCCACAAACTTTATACACATGCTCGTCACAAACTCTTTTTTGTTTATCTACCAACTCATTTCATTACTTTGTTATCAAATGAATGTGTTTCGATTATTACTGCTCCTCCAAACAAGTAACGTTGCAAGGAGCTTGTGAATAAAAGTTTGCAAAAGTAACATTATTCTAAATATATTGCCTTCTGTTTATGATGTAAAAAGACTGATGGCAGACTGACCAACTCAACCAGTCGGTCTGGTTGAGTTCTTTGTACACTAATATGGAATAGGAAATTGATACTTCATCCTGGTTCTTAAAGCCCGGAACGTGTGGCAGCACTCTAGGGAAAAATAATAAGTATAAAAAGAAAGAAGTAAAGAGAATGAGAAACCACAAAATACAGAAGATTTAAAGACAAATGGAATTACACTTCTGACCAACATAAGCATAGTTGTCCATACCTTTAAACTCTCTTGCATCATTACATGCAGAAGACCATGTGTTTCTTTCTCAATCAACTGTTTTGTAGCTTCTGGTGTTACATCTCGTGAGGTAAAGCCAGTCCCACCTATATTAGTAAAGGAAAATAAAACGGCGTTAACTCAGCAAAAAATTATAATTTTTGAACTTCTTTAGCAGATAAGTTGGATACAAATGTACCAAGAGTAATTATAAGATCCATTTGTTCAATATCACTCCATCTTCTTAGAATGTTCTGAATTTTTGCCACATCATCTGGAACCACGGCAGTTGCTACAACTCTTGCTCCTCCTAGCCTTTCTGAAGAAGAATTGATGACAGAAACTGCCCTGGGACCACTGTTTAAATGCAAAGGAGTCAGCACACTTTGATGCTTACATATATAAATGACATAATTTTTTCACTTTGAAAAGCTCATGATTTCCCATGAAATCAGATTGTTTCAATCAAAATCATTTTATCATGTCACAAGGGAAAATTATTAACAATAAAATTGAAACCAGTTTTGATAAAGTATGGACAATCTATTCATTTTATTCCACCTATTTTGGCTTTGGTAAATTTATAGGAGAACTTTAATAAATGCAGACAATTCACACGTAAAGACCGGATGCCACAGCTCTAATAGTTGACTTGTATAAATTCTCTTATAAAGAATCAACAGGAAACCAGCAGTTCCAGCTCAAAGGGCTACTACTTTGAATTCAAGTAGCAACAGGAGGACCTGACAATGTAAGGCCTCACAAGTCCTCAACTAATTTGTAAGGCAGCTGTCAAACAGCCAGTTTGAGAAAGGGATTAGGAAGAATAAACAAGAAAACATAAAAGAAAGTACAATCCTACGACATGCATAAAATATGGATAAATCTCGTGGAAATTCAATAATATGAGGCCTCAGCCTGATACCATGCAGACAAAGGCTGAGTCTGTAATCAATAGAATGCTCTACACTAAAACAGATCCAGGCCCAAAATAAAATATACAAAAGATAAATTCTTATCTTCAAGAGTAATGTTATTACATACTTGGGTTCAGGGAGATACATGGCAACATATCCACCATTCAAAACAAAATTTAAAATTTAAAATATATGCATATGATAAAAGTCGATGATAGATAGGCTGCCATATATAATCATCCGGTTCACTATACTAGTTTTACTCTATCTTCAAAACACTTCAACTTTGAGACTGTTGCAGAACACTAAGTACATCCAATGCCCCATTTGGCATTGACTAATATCAGGTCTGCTCTTTAGTTTGGCATCAACTTAGTGACCCCTTTCAAACAATGATTCAAAGAGGTGTATCTAGATGCAGCCTTATTCAAAGATGATTTAACAATGATGACAATATTGGCTGATATGACTCTTTCAACAGCTTACAAATGCTGTAGCAGAGGAGATACCATATCCAGATCCAGATCCAGCGTTAATGAGAATAAATGCCATTGCTTAATTGATCAACAAAAATCTTTTCCTTGGTTTGGAAGAGTACATTAGATGCACTAAATAAAAAACAAAATTTCTTAGTTAACTTTCAGGTCCAGAACAAATATGTCGAATATGGCCAATATCTCAATAACCTTCTTACAATCTTGTAATGTACAATTTCATAAAAACAAAACAAAACAAAAAAGATATAAATATCTGTGCTGTTATGATGTGAAATTTCCCGATTTTCACAATTTCATTAGAAGCACCTAGAAGCTGCTTCATCTAGAAAGTGCAAAACTACTTTTCTAGTCCTAATAGTTCCTTATAAAATTGTCCAAATACCACAACAACAAAAAAATGAAGTGCACTGCTTGTTATAAAATCAAATACAATTAAGCTATAAAGATACTACTTCAGTCTTGATTTTCTGCTCTGTATATGTCTCATTGTTTGCATGCATACAACAATAAGAACAACCAAACCTTTTCCCCCTAGGTGGGGTTGGCTACATGGATCCAACGACGCCATAATGTTCTATCGTAAATCATGTCGATAGACAAACCATTGACATCTAAATCTTTCTTAATAGTTTCATTCATAGTTTTTCTTGGTCATCCTCTACTTCTAGCAATTGGGTTACCCTCCATCTAATCGACTCTAGCGATTGCATGCATACATATAAAACATAAAATGAAGATCAATACCTTCGATCTGGGCCAGCTCCCATAGCAACTGTATCACTTACTGTAAGAATGGCCACCCTGAATTCAGCATTCCCTGAAGAATCTGCAGTCACTTTATGTGATTTAATTCCCGGCAAAGCAAAGGCTGGTTCTGATGACGTATGATTCTCACCAAAAGCCATGGGCCTTAGGTCAGAAATTATGATAGCTGACACAAGGGTCCCTGCAGAAACTACACTGCCTGTTGCTGGAAACTCCAACAAGGCATTAGCTGACTTCATGCTAAGTAGTCGACTGCTCATCTGATGACCAGTGCTCTCAGCAACGAAACTGAAATTCAATGGCAGGAACATAAGTTCGTTGATTAGAGAAAGTAGATCAACTATGGCAACTAAGTCTCTGCATTACACCCCCTGCCCCCCAACAACAATAAAAAGCACAATGGAGAGATCAGATCTGTATGAAGACTGCTGCAACCAGACCAGAACAGAGCAATTCACCAGCAACTTACCCAGGCCGGCCTGTTCCATCATTGTCATTCCATATAACAGTGGCACGATGATATTCTGGTCTAAATGGATCTATCTTTATGGGCTGACGAAGCCGAGCTTGTACCCTGTACAGAAGAAATTAAATGAATCAAAGTGAAAGCAAGCAAGCCATCTTGAAAACAGTTGTACTCTATAAGTTTATGTAACCTCAGATGATGAGGATTTGTCCACCCTGAAAGCTGGCGTATTGCAGGGACCACAAAGAGCTGGAAACAAACTAGAGAGCTGACAGGATTTCCAGGTAGCCCAAAAGCTATAATTTTACTTGCTGGTGATGGAGAATCAATCTCTGCAAATGTCAATGGCTTGCCTGGTTTGATACACACCTGAAAGATAGATAACTGAGAAATTAAGATAACATGATTCATAAAGTCATACTCACCAAAGCATTAGACTGACAAATCTTCCTTTTTTACATTTCTACAACTACAAGTTGCATCCATGGCCAAATTACATGATGTCAGAAGCTTTTTAACTAACACAAATCAAATAAAAGCATAACCTTTTTAAAATGAACTTTTCCTCTCTTTTCAAGCAAAGGCTTGATAAAATCTTTGTCTCCCATTGAAACACCTCCTGAAGTTAGAAGAATATTAATTCCAGAAGCAAAAGCATTATCCAAGATCTTTCCTTGACCTTCTTCATCATCCTTAGCAATGCCAAGGTCCAGAACTTTGCACTGATGCTGTGCTGCAGCTGCCAGCAGCATGGCACGATTAGAGTCCCTAATCTGCATAGGATCTTATATGAGCTTACATTCTTTTAATAACTTTTACAAAGCAACTCTTGTAAATTATGATAAAAATCCAAAAAGAAAGCCCAGAAATGGATAGTTGAATAATAACGTGAAACAAGTGCTATGTCATCCAACAAGTGCAAGCAGCAGAATTAGTGTCTGCAATATTCTAGATTGACGCAGATAACAATTTGGTCATCTATGATGCTGTTGTGTGATCTAATAAGTATTCGTACTTAAAAGTAGGAGGGTGGGGAAGGCTATGGTGAATACCAAACATGCATCAGCAGGTCAATGACCTAGTAAAGAATATCTCCAAATTGAAATTCTATGTCATTTTAAGTCATCTTCTACCTTGTTTGTGTGCTTATAAATGAAAATATACTTGGTGACAATTTCAATTTATAGTTAGTATGTAGTATATTACATTAATAATTATTTAAGAAAACTTCTATCACAAAAATAACAATTTAATAATCATTTAATAAAACATCCTGAAGCTGACATGGAATTTCAGTCAAGTCTAACCACCAGCTTCCACATGATAGTTCTAATAACATTATTGTTCCCACTAAGCATCTTAATAAAAATATTATGAACTCATCTTATGAGTCCTAACCCTCCATAACAGTACCTGACCACGACTCAGATGCTCCGTAGTTGGCTCTACAAGCTCGTCTCCGGTGGAAAGCACAGCAACTGCTGGAGTAGGATAAACCTGCAGCAAATCATTATTTCCCATCATTAAGTGGAGAAGCTTGCTTGGGTACAGATTCCAGGAACTCTCTAAGAGGATACCTTTACTGTCGTTACACCGACTGTAGCAAGCAAGCCAATCTCTGAAGCACCTAACCTTTCTCCAGATGTTAAGACTATTGCATCTTTCTTGATATCAACTCCCTGTCAATGAATACTTTTAGATGAACAATAGCATCATAGATCTTCAAATACACAAAGCAATGAACAAAACAGCAAAAATTCAATATTATAATGCATGTAAAGGAGAACTTAAAATTAACAACCAAAGAAGACATGTAATACAGATTTACAATTTGTATTTTAATAGCAAGATGCATTTATCACTATCCCAGAATAGAATGGGGTTTCCACACTAATTATATGATGGGGGATAAACCTATAACAATCATACTCAATTAAACATCGCATCTAACCTATAAATGTATTTTGTGTCTGTAATTGTATTATTTAAGTTACTCTTTACAGATCAAAAAGAGCACCCTCAAACATTTAAATTCTTGCTCTTCTTTCTCTGTCTCATTTGGGGGGAATTCCATATTAAGACCAAGAACAGAAGCCCATGGAAACTAGAAAAACAAGCCTATCCCAAATAAGATGCTCCAGTAAGAATTTCAGGCGGAAAATTCTCCCATAATACTCAAGTAAAATGCTCACCACCTTGCACTCCGCTAGTTATAGTGCACAGCCTTGTAGACATAGATCCAAATATTACTTAGTATGAATAGTTTGACACGACAAAGAATCAGCAATTCTAAGATGGGCAAGCTCGGAAGTCCAGTTCCTTTAACTTTGTTTTCTTCCCCTTTTAAATGTATTATATTTTGGGTCTAACTCAATCCCAAAAGCTAGCTCTTATTAGACACTATCTCTAGTCAATGTGGGACTTGGGTTTTTCCCAATACACCCCCTCACGCTCAGCACTATTAAGCTTGGTACGTGGATAATATGGTGGGTGGCCCAACAATGGATCCAGGATAGCTTTGATACATCTTAAAATTTGGGTTTGAGCCTAACTCAACCCCAAAAGCTAGCTTGTAGGGTGAGGGTTGCCCCTTGATTATAATCACTCTTCAAGCCATATCATTATCTAATGTGGGACTCCAACACACACCCCCATGCCCAGGACTGGACATCTGGAGCGTGAAGTTTGCAGGACTGGACAAAATGCTACAACTCATTTCACGCTATTATAAACTTCTGAACTACTAGAGAGAAAAGGCATAAGGTGATGGATTAAACCTACAAATGAAAAAATGTGGCAGGCAAGGTGATGAAACATGAAGAAACATCCCAAAGTTATGAGTGGCATGATCGTAACCCAAGTATTTGATTGCAGAAAAAAGGGAATGATCCCCAATTACAGAAACATATTATCAACATTCCCCATCATATCCTCCTTGCCCCCATGGACTGATCCACTGTCTCCTTTCCTACTAAACCTCGCATACACACCACAGTACCAAGGGGTCTAACTTGTGTAACAATCATCAAACAATGTATGTGTTAGTGTTACATACTCAATAATATCACCAGAATAAACCCTAGAGGAGTGATAAGAACATACCACTGGGCGTATATCACTGTCTTTGGCGGTTTTTACCAATATTCTCACCCGCTTTGGCTCATCTGAAGCAGTGTTAACTTGTTCAGTATCCTCAACCTGAACAACTGCATCAGCACCATCAGGGATGGGTCCTGAGCCAAGAAAAAGAACAATCAGAAGATTAGTTAGCCATAAACCAAAAATATAAACAGATCTCATGACAGAGCAAGATAAAAAAAAAAGTGCAGGATTTGAAATTACCTCACATATTAAATTTTAAATTATATATTATCAACTGATCACCCAACAAGCAGTCCAAATTGAATATTTTCCAATATACTAAAATTTAGATTAATATTTACTTAATAAATATGAAAAATACAAACACAATAAGCATGGTAGAAAGAAATAAAGGATATAAATAATATTGTGAAGAGAAAGAATTTCACCTCCAGTGGTGACATAGGCGACAGTTCCAGGTGTGAGAGTAACACCAAGTGCATCATCCCCAGCTCTTGATTCAGTGATCACAGGATATTCCCCAGGCCCATCAGAAGCAATCACAGCATAACCATCCTGCACCAATTTTTAACACATGCATCATGAATCTTATCAACTTTCTCATTCATATTCATATATAGAACAAAAAAAAAAACAGAAGTGAAGCAACCAATATAGAGACATTAACTAAAACCTAGAGAGCACCCATTTATTTATTCATTCATCGAACTTTATAGAAACGTATATATAAATATATAATATAGTAAGAAAAAGATGGAAAATGAAAGGAGAAGGGGAAAAGGTGATATAGGTGACCTTGACAGAAGCAGGGTAAGGAGGCAAAGGGTCAGGGGCGCGAATGTCTTGGGCAAGGACCTTGCCAAGGGCATTGTGGAGAGGCACAGTCACTGGTGGGAGGCGTTGAGAAACATTTAGGACTGTTTGGAGAGCATCAGTCACCGAGATCATCCTCCTGCCTTCTTCGACTTGGATTCCTCACTCTCGGGTACCGCCTCTTGTCGTGTGTGAAACATCGTGATACTGTTCCCCTATTTTATATTTGTATTTAAGATTTAATTGGTACGTGAGTTTTATAAAGATATTTTTTTGGTTAAAAAAGAAAATAGATTTGGGGAAGGGGCCCTTCCAAGGAATACCACCAACATTGGCAAGAATTTATAGTGAAACTTATATATTGCATACCAATAGATTTGAACCCAAGTCATAACTAATATGAGTAAAAAACTTGACCAAGTGTATCAACCCATGTTGGCTTCTAAAGATTTTAACTCTTTAAAAATTTGTCTTTTATGTTAAGAAGTTTTTTTTTATAGCTTATTTTAAGAAGTTATACATAATATAATTTGTAATTGGTTGAATATTAAAAAATTTAGATAGTGTATGGAAAAAAAACATTATTGAGAGGGATCCCTGCTTAGGTGCCGACAGTACTCCGAGAGACTAGTTTATCACTTGTCGGGTGAGAGGATACTATGGAAAACCAAAAAATTAAGGGTCTGTTTGTTTTGTTTCCAGATTTATGTTTTCATTTCCTATTTTAAAAAATAATTATAAAACTACTACCTTATTTTCATTTTGTTTCCTTATTTCAAAGATTTGTACAGGAAACAGTGGAAATAGAAAGAAAGAAAAATTTCCAGTGTTTCTTCTACTAGTTTTTGAAAACAGGAAACAAAATGAAAATAATGTCGTAGTTTTATAATTATTTCTGAAAATGAAAAATGAAAACTGAAAACTGAAAATAAAACAAATAGGGTGTATTCAATCATGATTTTAAAAGATTTTAATGGATTGTTTTAGTATAAAAAAGTCTTGAGTTATTCGATTAGGAATTTTAAGTAGTCTAAAAAAGTCTCGTGGTATTCAATCAGGATTATCAAGATTTTTTAATGAGAGAATTCAAATCTGGTGGTATTCAATCAAGACTTTTTACAAGTAATAAAAAGTCTTGTGGTATTCAAAAACTCTCTGATTTCAATGGATTACTTTCTAGGATGCATTTCATGAGACTTTTTAGAAAAAAATATATATAGCAAACTCATCTCAAAATCCCACTCCAACCCCTGAGACTTTTCTGCATTCTCTTTTTCTTTGTCTGGCGGCCATCCTTTTTCTTCTTGGTCCTCACGGAGAGCAAACTTCTACTATTTGCCTCTCCTTGGTCTTTGCCTCTTTGATACATATTACATATATATTGTAATGCTTCTTCTGGGTTTTTGCTTTTAAATATTTTGCTGGATTTCTTCTTCTTGATGTACGTATTAGTGTATTATTACAATGGCCACCATTGTTTTTTTTTTCCCCCCGCATCTATCCACTTCAAACATAACTATTTTTGAAGCAAATAAAAAATTAATAAAAAACCAAACATGTATGGCAGTGATGGTTTTTATATAGGAATATTGTTTACAATATTTTTTTAAAGAATATTACAATAAATAGTTATGTTAAAATATTTTTTTTTTTTATTGAGATATATTTTTTTGCTGCTTAATTGGTTGTACTTTGGTTGAATTATTATGGTTGTGCTTTGGATAAATGATTTTACTGGATATTGTTTGCAAACCATTTTCTTTGCTTAATTTGGAGGACGCAATTTGGTTATACTTTATTTGCATAATTTTCTTTGCTTATTTTCCAACCTAAATTCTTATAACTTATTGAATACAATACTATGGATTAATGATTGATTTTTATTCGAAAATAATATTTTGATGGTCGTTTCAAATTAATAGTTCATAGTTTAACATCTTAGTTGTCTTATATGTACTAGGATAAGTTTACAAAAATTCAAGTTTTTACATTTTTTATTTTTGTATTTTATCGGTTCGATGAATCTACAATTGAACCAACAAAAGAATCTTCATTTCCAGTATTACGAGTTAATGAAGACGATAATTTTGAACCTATTATTCAAATCCGAGCAGGAACGAGATGATGATAATGCATGGAGGGCTAACATAACTTTAGATATGTGGAGAAATGCTACTTAAAGATGATTTTGCTTTTCTTCATTCAAAAATTGTCATTTTATTTCTTATTTTTTTCATTAACTCTTGTAACTTTGAATGTTTGCTAGAACCCCTGGTCCTTTCAAATCTTATAGGTCCATGAAATCTTTTGAAATCTTATAAATTCCTATAATATAAATCCTTTAAAATCCAATCTACAAAATGTTGATCATAAAAGCCTTTAAAAAAAGTCTTTTAAAATCATTAAACTCCTAATAGTCTTTTAAAATCCTAAAGACTTTTTTACTCCAAAATAGTCTTTTAAAATCCTAATTGAATACACCCCCTTAATATGTTTAAAAAATGTTAATTTTCAATATTTAATAATAAAAAAATAATTATAATGTTTAAAATTTTCAAATTATTATAATTCGCTGGTAAGACAATGACCTCAATGCGATCTACGACTGTCCCTTGGCGGCGCAAGGGGACAGTTTCGGTACAATATATATATCCGTTAATCCATTTTTAGCTTCTTCTTTTTTTTTTTGACAAGAATTTACCCTTGTTTTTAAAAACTGATTGGATGGATTATACCTGACTCGTGAATTGAGTGCATGTTCGGATTCAAGTTAATGACTCCTAGAAGCATTTCTGTCATGAACATGAAGCTACGTACAATATTTAATTTCTATTTTTTATATGGGTTTTTTTAACCTGTGCAATTTTGTATATGTTAAGGATCTTGAAAGAGTAAATTTGTATAGAAACTTGTGTATTTTATACTTTCAAAACTAATATGCTTAAATTTTTAATAAATAGTTGCTACTTTTGGATTTTTTAACATGTTCAATGATAGAAAAACATTTTTTATATTTCAAAAGCAATTCTACCTACTAAAAAAAAAAAAAGCAATTCTACCTAACATACATGAATATGTTGAGTTGTGTTATGACAACCCATTGTGAACAGCTATACGGGACAACTTGCACTGTAGCGCTATTTTTATTTTATTTTTTCAGATTTTGACTTTTCTTAAAAAAATATATATTTCTAAAAAAAAACCATTAACCGGATAATGAACTGAATTAACCAGATATTTGTACGTGATTAACTAGATATTTGCATATACTTAACAAAAATTTTATTTCTAAAAAAAAACCATTAACCAGATAATGAACAGAATCAACAAGATATTTATACCTGATTAATCAGATATTTATACGTACTTAACCAAAAATTTTATTTCTCAAAAAAAATCATTAACCAGATAATGAACTGAATTAACCAGATATTTGTACGTGATTAACCAGATATTTGCACATACTTAACCAAAATTGTATTTCTCAAAAAAATTCATTAACCAGATAATGAACTGAATTCACCAGATATTTGTACCTGATTAACCAGATATTTGCACATACTTAACCAAAAATTTATTTCTCAAAAACACCCATTAACCAGATAATGAACTGAATTAACCAGATATTTGCACATACTTAACCAAAAATTTATTTCTCAAAAACACCCATTAACCAGATAATGAACTGAATTAACCAGATATTTGTACCTGATTAACCAGATATTTGCACATACTTAACCAAAAAATTTATTTCTCAAAAACACTAATTAACCAGATAATGAACTGAATTAACCAGATATTTGTACCTGATTAACCAGATATTTGCACATACTTAACAAAAAATTATATTTCTTAAAAAAATAAAATTTTTATTTCTTAAAAAAAAAGTCGAAATTTGAAAAAAAAAAAAAAGTCAAAATTTGTAAGAAAAAAAAAGGGACAAAAAACAGCGTTACAGTAGCGTTGCACTGTTCAACTATACAGGTTGTCCCGTATAGTTGCCTAACTCAGAAAAACTGGTTTTTTATAAAGAAGAAAAATTAAATTTGGTACCACGTTATTAAAAAAAAAAAAAAACTATAAGGGCAAAGTTTATATATTAAGAAATTCACAAAATTAGAGATCACGATGAGATTGAATTAGTGAACTAGTTGCACTCAATCCATCATAATGGTGAATTGGGATGCTAAAAAATGGTATTAGATATTTTTATTTTAAAAAACCAATTTAGAAGATTTTAGATTTTGTAATAAAAAGTTGAGGTGAGTTGGGTGTCGGGGCTCACCAGGGCCAAGGCAGACATCAGGGCTCAAGAAGTGCTTACAGCAAGGTACTTATAGATTACCCACCAACAAGGTTCTCACATCGATAGTGAGATTTGAACTCACGACCTTGTGGGTTATGAGCCGTATCCTTACCAACTGAATCAACCTTCGTTGGCTATTTTTTATGTCTTTTTTAATGCGTCTTATTTTTAATTTAATTCATCTTAAAAGATAAAAAGTTGTGACGTATTGAATTCATTTGGCATTGACATTTTTGTGCTTTTAATAAGTTTGAAAAGTATTAAATCAAACCTCGTCAAAAAAGAGAGTATTAAATCAAATGTTCAATTTCATCGAAAAAAGATTTTCTAAGATGAGTAATTAAAAAGTGCATTCATTCTTGAATTATTTGATGAAAATTAAGATCATTATATACTCATATAATTGATGAATATTTTGTCAAAAATAATTATAATTGATGAATATATTATTACTTACTTATTTTAGATATCAATTTCCTTATAAAAAAATATCCAATATTATTAGAATTGGAAAGGTGCATGCATTTGTCACCGGTTAAGCATATTCCCACATGCTTCACAGTTACATGCTTTCTATGATGTGATAAAGTGGAATGTTACGGAAGATGATTCTATTTGCTACGGATGATAAAACAAAACAGGACAATATGTCCTGATTTGTCACCTACCCATATGGGTTGAAAATTCCTACACACCCCATTTTAAGGTGGGTTGCCGGGTGAATTCGCCTAAATAATAAAAGTATAAAAAAAATAAGAACCAAATTTTAAATTAATGGAGTTTTAAATATTGAAATTTCAAAATTCTATAATAATGACAAAAAAAATAAAAGAAATATATAAGACTATTAAAAATTTATCTCCAAATCGTGACATTCACAAGTAGGATTACAAAATTAGAAATATGCTTTGCGAATAATGATTTGACGAGCCAACCCGTATTGCATACGGGTTGACCATCATAATCCATAGGTTTGGTGGGCGGTTTATGTGGGTTTGTGGGTTATGAATGACAACCCAACCCATCAAATTTAATGAATTATATAGGTTGACTCGACGGGTCAATCCCGTTTTGCCATCTCCATTATTTGCTGAAAACGAAAAATTTATGCCATTGTTTGGAAGCTTACATTGATTTTAAAAATCTGCTTTTCTTTCAAACAAAAATGGCCTTCTTTTCTTTGTTAATGCTTGGTGCCAAAGATCTTGCTTTGTTGGTTGTTTAATTTTATTCTTATTCCTTTAGGGTCCGTTTGTCAGATTTTGTCTATATAGGTATAGGTCTATTTTTTAACTCGTTTTGAGTCTAACCATCGTAGATTTTTTGGACAAAATTTGGAATAATCTATTTATAAAAACATAGAAGTCTATTTATAAAAACATAGAAGTCTAGCCTAGCTCGAAGGCTTGTTTAAATGTATACATTACATGAAGGTCTTTTTATAGATCAAGAAACTTATTCTTTAAAAGATTTTTAACTATGTAAAACCTTCGAAGAATTAATTTTATATAAAAGAAATGAGTAAACATCCTATCTGGTCCCTGAAATTGTGAAGTAGTATCAACCTGATTCCCAAAATTATCGAAATTCCAAACTAGTCCTTGAAGTTGTAAAACGATAATCAACTTAGTCCCTCCGTTGAAAATCATATGGACTAAGTTGATTTTAAGTTAGTAGTGTCAGGGACTTAATTGATATCAAGTGTGTAAAATGAGGGACCAAATTGATACTAACTTATCATCCAGGGACACTTTTGGAATTTCGATAATTTATAGGATTAGGTTGCTACTACTTCACAATTTCAGGGACCAAATAGGATGATTACTCTAAAATAAACACACTATATCTATATATAATGAGTAAATTACGCAATTATATATTAAATAAATAGATCGACTTGTTAAACTATTTTATTTTTTATTTTTTTTAAAAAAGGCCCAAGCCCTTGGCCCACACAATTAAACGGGCCTCTTAATTTTTTTAGTATGTCACTCTTTACAAGCAACAAAAAAACTAGGATGTAGGCCTTCGATGAGGTGCCTAACCTATTTGATTTCTATCCCTAATTACCCTTGTTGTATATATAGCTCGGTCACTACATACTATGAAGGCATGGACATTTCATACTGAAGTCTATTAGGAAAAATAATTTAGTTTTTTTAAAAAAAAATTAAGAGGACGGCAAAAGGAAAACCACACAATTAAGCAAGGAGTGTTACACTCCATAGCATCCTCCCATAGGCAAAGAACTAAGAAAAGAGGAGCTCTATCTAACACAGTATAACGAAATGACCCCAAATGGATCATGTTGGCTAGGAGATTATCAAATATGTCAGCTTCTCAAAACGTGTGAACAAAGGAAGTGTTCCAATCTGGCAAATGGAGGAGGCAAAGAACCTTAGCTAGAAGAAGTAAGCCCATGCAAACGAAATTCGCAACAACTTGCGAGTCCATTTCAAATATAACCGACTGAGCCTAAATGCTACGCGAGTTTGATCCCCGAGAACAAGGCCTAGAGTTTAGCCCAAAGAACATTACAAACTCCCACATATTTCATTTCAGTGTGTGTTTGGATGAACGTTTGAAAAACGTGATTTTAGATAAAATTGATTTTGAAGACTTGATTTTGATTAGAACTGAGTTGAAAGTGAAGTGATTTATGTTTGGATACATTCATGAAAAAGTGATTTTTATCAATTCTTATTGTTTGGATAATTTGGATCAAAATTACTTTTGAGTATGCAATTATCAAAATGGGTTTTAATTAACTAAGTTTCTTTTCCATTTTATTTATTTTATATATATATATATATTAACAAATCAAATAAATATACATAGATAATTACTTTAATTTATATTAAATTATGAAACTAAAATTATTATTACTTGGGCCATCCAACTAGCCCAATAAAAGATCTGTAACGGCCTTGGTTAAATAAATTAAAACTTTCTAAAAACTATGCTAAAATGATATTATAATATATTATACTAGTGTTTTTGCCCGTGCCCTGCACGGGGTTATAAGATGAATGATGTTGTGACGTCGTGGTGCGATATATTCTATATAGGAATTAGAAATTTTTAAAATAAAATTTATAACAATTAACCTTTTTTCTTTCTCTCTTGACAACCTATAGGATTTGTTTCTCCTTTTTTCCCGTGTAAGTTAACCTTATTTAGAAAATATATTTATCTATCGGATTTTGTTTTCTTCCCTATTGAAAATCAATTTGATTTGTTTTTCCTTTCTCCCCGCACAAGTTAATTATAAACTTTAATATATGAAACAGATAATTTAAA
Source organism: Echinosophora koreensis (assembly GCA_035048595.1). Taxonomy (NCBI): domain Eukaryota; kingdom Viridiplantae; phylum Streptophyta; class Magnoliopsida; order Fabales; family Fabaceae; genus Echinosophora; species Echinosophora koreensis. Next base: position 2,322,476 of record JAPCYP010000019.1, on the reverse strand, counting down.
TTGATAGCTTTTATTTTATTTTCTTCAAATTAGCATATACTATGATGGTGCACAATGCATATAGCATATACAACCAAGGTCATGCAAGTTTATGATCATAATTTAGCAAAGGAAAGCAATGTGGGGTGGCATAAGCGCGTAAGTGTGTGACATACTCAATCCTGCCATATTTTGGCATCTTTCTCATAGCATAAAATCACTATACTCAACTTAATAATTATTATTTAGCATATATATACAATATAAAAATTATTGCTTATCAATGATTGAAGTGAATTTGATGCAAATTTTGACATTCTATTCATATTATCACATCTCATTTAAATAGTACCATGCACGTGAAACTATCAAGATTCTTAACCATTTTGGAAAATATATTTATCTATCATATTGTTTTTTGTTTTTTGTTTTTTCCGCCGAATTTAATCATTTTTAGAAGATATATTTATTTATCAAATTATTTTTCTTATATGTTGAAAATCTATTTGATTTGTTGTTTGTTTTTTTTTTTACTGAAAAATCTATTTGATTTGTTTCTCATCTTTTTCGGTGAACTTTTTTAGAAAATTTATTTATCTAATATATTGCAATTTTTATTCTCTCTTGAAAACTATTTGATTTAATTCTTTTATTTTTCCCGTGTAAGTTAACCAATTTTAGAAAATATTTTTATCTACCATATTATTTTTTCTTCTCTTTTCAAAATTCATTTTATTGATTTTTCCACTTTTCCTCGTGCAAGTTTAATCATTTTTAGAAAATATATTTATGGATAATATTATTCTTTTTCTTCCCTCCTTAAAATCTATTTGATTTGTTTATCTTCTATTTCCATAAAAGTTAACCATTTTTGGAAAATAAATTTATATATAATTTTTTCTTGTGTATTAAAATTTAGGGTAAAGGCCCATTTTGGTCCCCGACAAAAAATGTGGTGCCCATTTCAGTCTCCGACAAAAAAAAAACTACCCTGTTAGTCCCTGATAATTGCTAACATGGGACAAGTTAGTCCCTAACAATTACTATGGGGCATTATAGTCCCTAACAATATTTAAAGTGAAGCTAATTAGTCCCCGACAATTAGTATCGTGGGACATTTTAGTAACGAACGCTGACTAATGAAAGTAACGTAGGGACTAAATTGTCTCACGTTAGTAATTGCCAGGGACTAACGGGACAATTTTTTTTGTCAGGGACTGAAATGGGCTCTGTATTTTTTGTCAGGGACCAAAATGGGCCTTTACCCTAAAATTTATTTTATTTCTTTATCGTCTCTTTCATTCAAATTAATATTTTTTTAGAAAAATGTATTTATCCATCACTTGAAAATCATTTTGGTTTATTTAATTAACTGTGATGGAATTATTTAAGTAAATATTTAAATTTTGGTATTTATTTTTTATTTAACAAATTTTCAATTACATATATTACAAATAAATTGATTTTGTAATATGAACCAAAAAAAAAAATTTGATTTTGTAATTTATATTAAACAGGGGAGTACCCCCAATTCCAAAAAAAGGTTTGTAAATTCCCTTGCAATCTTACAAAAGAGTCAATTTGTTACAATAGTATTTTATTATTTTTACATGAATGTTGGACTTTTTGCACTTAAATGAGATAATTAATTTTATTTTATTATTTAATTAATTTTTACATTTAAAAGGTTATAACATCGCACCAAAAAAAAAAAGAGGCTATAACAGAAAGTTGCACTATCATGGAGAATGATGCATATTTAACTCTTCTCTATTTTCTAAACTAACTGTGATAATTAACTTTAATTGTTTATACATTTATACACCAATCAAAGTTTATGGAGAATGACGAAAGGTTACGGAGAATGCACGGTTTATACTTTGTTTCTAATAAGTATCATATCTAATTATAAGGTAATTTTAAACTCGGGACCATTATTAAGGTTATATAGTAATTTCACATATAAAAACATATTATTAGAATTTGTTTTAATTGTTACTTGTTTTAAAACAATTTTAATGTGATTTTAATAATTATAGTTAATTTTTTTTTTTTTGAGGCAATACGTTAATTTTAATTTTTGACAGTTATGGTTATATAATAATTGTTAATAAGTTTATTTTAAATTCTGGACGGTTAAGAAAAGATTTATTTAATTTATTAAAATTATTATTATTAATTATTTTGAAGATTTATATGCTTTAATTGTTTTGAAACATGTATCTAAGATTTTTTTTTTTGAAGGGTGTATTTAAGATTAATTGTTACTATAAGAATTATGATTGATCGTTAGTTGCTTTGGAAAAAATAACAATTCACCATAAATATATTTTAAATAAGTAGAATCTTATGCCAATTGAGAAATACTTTTAAATATTTTAGTAGTTGAAATCTTAAAAGTTGAATTGATTATTGATTGAAAACAATATCACAATAAGTTAATCATTTATAACTTTTGAAATTAGGGTTTAGGTTTAGGGTTCATCAATCAATTATATACTTTGGAAATAACAAACAACAGTAACAAACATTTACACCATTCAAAATTCACATGTATCAAGAATTCCATTACAATGATATAAGCTATTAAATGTATAATACATTTTTATGTGGCGTCTTTTAAATATGACTAATATCAAATATTATGGTGCACACTGCATGAGTCATAGATTAAAAATTTCACAAAGACATGCTGTCAATCCTTTTCCTTAATAGTCTTCAAGTTATTTCTGCTGCTACTATGCTCAACATCCAAATTATAAACTTCCATCTGCAAAAGATTCCGTAAATTAAAAAAAGCACATTTGATCTTCAAACTTTTGGAGCGAGAGAGGAAATTCGTGTAAATGATTAAAAATTAAGAAAACAGTTAGCAAAAAATACAAAAATAAATAAATGCTCAAATTTGTAAATAAAGACTTCATTATGGTGTATGAGGATTTTATAGATCAAGAGGCCAACCTTCACACCTTACACGCATTGGAAACATGCAATCAGTAAAAAATGGCTCATATTGGAACAAACCAACTGAAATAGGTAAGCATGCATCATGTTAATAACAGACTATAAATAAATTTTTTTATGTCAATTTAAAAGTAATAAAAAATAATTTGAATCAATCTTTAATCTGATTGATTCTTTCCATTATTTGTTATTTGTAGGTACTAAACCAAACTTATTATAGAAAGCTATTGTTTGTGGTGCTGCCACCTATCAATAAAATGGCAGAATAAACTAATCTACCTAAAAACTTGTTAAAATGAAATGCAAAAAAAAAAAGAGACTTATTTACCTCTTCAAACTTGCGATGATTTGAGGTCTGAAATCGCTGGTACCGTTAGGGTTTTTGGAATCTTCAAATACGACCCTAAAAGAAAGAGAGAGGAAAAAAAAAGGATGAACACATACACACATGGTCCAGAAGATTGAATGATGACATGCAGAAGAAGAAAGATAAGAATAATAAGAGAAGAAGAAGAATCAGATGAAGATTATATAATTAAAAACCTCCAATTTGAAGAACAAAAACCCAGATGCTCCAATCCACATCTAGTTCATGAAGCAAACGAAGAAGGCAACTTCTCCCTCTTCTGAAATTTAAAACTAATGTCTCCATTATTCCCAAGCAAATGTGCAGCAGAGACTCAGCCAACAAACCTTCAATATTTCATTTCATCTGTTTTATTTGGGAAAGAGGAAATGTCATCAAATTTTATTGAAGAAAGAGAGCATAACTAAACGGTGCAAGAAATATGTCTCTGACTATTTGTTTATTATTTTAAATTAATTAATTAATAGAAAGGCTATAAAAAAAAAGTGAAATACAGCTAGATGTCATTGATGATGGGTGCGCAGAACATGTTTCCAAGAGTAAAGAGTAATTCAAATTGGTAATTAAAATTTCAATTCCCATCATTTTGTTAACCGTGCATTTTAGTTGGTAACATGATGTAAATAAATGTTTTTTTATGTCAATTTAAGAGTAAATAAAAGTATTAAAAAATAATTTCAATAAATATGCAATCTGATTGGTTCTTTCCATTATTAGTAATACTAAACCAAGCTTATCAGAGAAGCTATTGAATATAATGCTGACACGTGTCCAAACTTTCCTTCTAATAGGTTTGTAGTTGTATATTAATAAGATAAAAACAAAACAAAAGGCCTTGGAAGTTGGAAAAACTATCACTTTCAGATTCAGATAACTATTAGAAAACAAATACGATGGCGCTCATCTGCTTTACAATGGAGACCAAGTGATGGCAGATCCAATTTTCCCTCCTTCGCTGAATATAAAGGAAGGTCACTTGATGAGGTCTAAGGATGGGTAAAGAAGAGATTTTCCTCTTTCGCTGTATATTTATGATATCAAAGCGATTTTCAAAAACTCAGAAGCTAGTCTGTTCAGCTTCAGCTCCTACGCACTTTTGGAGTCTTGGAACTACGTTTCTAATATTTGCCAAACACCTGGGACATCAACCTTTAACCACGTTTGAAGGTTGGACGCACATATGATGACAAAGAAAAGTGGTTCCAAACACACACTCAATGTGAAAATTTTCTCCTAGTGTATCATATTTAATATGTATTGTGATAATATATTTTATAAAAATAGCAATAATCTATATCTATATCTATATTTATATCTATATCTATATATCTATATATCTATATCTATATCTATATCTATTTATATATTCAATATATCTAGCCCCATTTGCAGGAAAGTCTGCCAAGTGTCACTTCTATAGAGCTTCCTTCTACAAGAAGCCTTCTACAAAGTTTCTATAATGGGAAACTTTTTGGATTAAAAAAAAAAAATCGAATAAAATATTAAAATAAAATTATTTATACAATTTATTGTTACGAGTTCCAATAATACAATTGATGGCTGATGAATCTCTTTTTTAGACCCTCATAATGATATTTCGAATTTTTAATAAAAGAAAAAAAAATGATTTTGAAAATTGTTGGATGGTGGAGTTTAAAGTTCCCAATACCCAATAGTGTTAAATAGTTTCTGCAGCCCATGCTCTCTCTTTCAAATTCCCAATAATAATTAAAAAAAAATTTAAAATTTCAAAAAAATATATATTAAAAGAAAAATTATATAGACAATTTATTGCTACATGTTCCAATACATTGGTTGGCTGGTGAAACTCTTTTCCATTCTTATCATGAATAATATATTATCATGAATCAATTATTTTACATGATTCCCGAGGTAATTAAATGCTGCATTACCACACATTTTTTTAGAAAATCATCCACCGTTTCTTATGCAACTTAAGCATGCTATTGAAAGTTCATTTAAAAAGTCTATCAATAATAATGATGATGATGATAATGATGGTATTTTTTTTTTATATAGAATAACGATAATAGATAATCAGATTTATTAATAATAAAATAAAATATTTGAATTGATTTTAAGTGATCTGTCTTCTCTAGGCAATTAATGTTTAAAGCCATTTGCTTCAACAAATAATGATAAAAATATTTTCAAAATATTTAAAAAGTAATAACAACTAATCAGTAATCTGCTAGATTCAAATATCAAAATTGAAATTTATTGTTGCATGGTTCCAATACATTATAGATTATAGATTTTCCATCAACCAATCTAACATCTTTTCATTTGTTTATTTACACGGTTCATTACTTCATTCCCAGATTACTGTCTCTCTCTGCCTTTTCCCTTCTCCCCCTTCTAATATTTTTTTCTTTCTCTCTCTCACAGTTCAGAAGGCCTGATCTGAGGATATTCCCGCCGCCGCTGATATGAAGAGACTATCGTCGCCGCCTCTGCGAGGAGACCACCACCGAGCGTCTTTGCTGCCTCTACGAAAGACCGCCTCCGCCTCCACTTGGAACCCAATGCCTTGAGGTATTCGCTCTACCATTTCCATCTCTTTCTTCAACACCTTTATGTTTCTTTTCTTTTTTTCTTCCTGGTGACTGGTTCTTTGATGGGTGTTTTCTTTTCTCAGGCAAAAAACAAAGCCTCTCCCTTCCATCTTTAAGTAACGTTGAAGGTTGTGTTTTGTTTTAGGGTTTTAAGTTGGGTTTTTCCTGCAATTCTTGAGTTGTTCTCTAAATTGAAAATCCCAAATTCGTCTTTGTTTCAATCGCATGCTACAGATTCGTGATTTCTCATCCTGGTGCTCTTTGTTTTTGTTATCTACTTCATTGATCAGGTATATCTCTCCCTAAATCTTGATTTTTGTTTTCTGGTTTTTTGAATTCCTTTGTTTTTGGTTTGATTTATTCTGTGATTTCTCAGAAGAAAAAAGCAACATTACGCCTCACCAAGCATCAGGTACCTTTTATCTTTTTGCAATCATGTGCTTTCATTTTTCTGTAATTACCTTTTCATTTTACTAAAGAACATATAACAAATAATAATATGTGAGTATGGTTGGCTCTGAGTTTGGCTAAAATATTGAACTAAATTTTGATTTTGACCCTCTTTTTGTAATGCTAATGTAGCTTTTATTCAATGTAACTATACAATAACTATATATATATATATAGGCATGACTTTTTTTTGCTAGGAAAGTGAAGGATGGCAGAGATCTTATATGGGAGTTTGGGGAATTAGTGGTTGACATACATTTTCTACATTTGCCTTCCTGTGTAATGATAATTTTATGTTGTTTAGTTGACTTTTGTTACCAGGATTGTCTAATACCTGCATTTAACTATTCAACCACTTTACACCTTTTCATTTTCAGCAAAATAAAAACAATTAATGGGAAACTTTTTGAATTAAAAGAACAATTAAAATTCAAAAAATAATAAGAAAAAGAATAAAAGAGATATAAAGAATTTATTGTTTGCTACAACTTTCAAAAATTGGTTGACTACACCTCTTCTATTCTATTGGTTAACTAAATCTTTAAAAATCAATTAATATTATGGAAAGAAGGAATAAAAGAAATTGGTTGGCAACCTCTTTTCTATTGGTTGGTATTTTATTGATAGAGTTCCAAAAATTGGTTGGCAAACTCCATTGAATCTTTTTCCAATCATACAATAAATTATCTCTTTATTCAACTATTCAACCATTTTACACCTTTTCATTTTCAACATTCACACTTCAGAAGTAAGGGGGATGAAAAAAAATCAGCAAAATAAAAAAAAATATCCTAGCATTATGACCACTTGGAATGTTGAACAAACTCAATTGCTGTTTGAATTTTCGATTCAACTTAATTAATGGTGATGTATTGAAAAAGACAATGGAATAAACTATCATAATTCTCCATAAATGTCCACCAATTATTATTGTAATTATCATGAAAGTTTTATTCAAACTTATATTATCTAAAGAGTTCTTCTTATTTAAAATTTATTTATGGTGAATTGATAATTTTTCCAAAGCAACAAATGGTCAATCATAATATTTATAATAACAATTAATCTTAGATACATGTTTTCAAAACAATTGAAGAATATCAATTTTCAAGGCAATTAATAATGATAATGGTAATAAATTAAATAAATCATTGCTTAATTGTCCAGAATTCAAAATAAATTTATTAACAATTATTATATAACCATAACCGTCCAGAATTAAAATTGAATTACTAAGAAGCACCAAATAATGGTTTTTTGGAATCTTTACTATTTGCACCCCTTTAAGCTTTTATTTGTTGTTATTAGTTGTAGGCTTAATTGTACTTTTGGTCCCTCTAGTATTGCCTGTGTGCGATTTTGGTCCTCGTACTTTTTTCTGGGTACATTTAGTCCTCATATTTGTTCAATGTTCAAATTTGATCCCTCAATCAAATATTTGTCAATTTGATAATTGAAATTGCTTAGGTGGCAATCCACATGGGTTAAAATATATTAAATAATTAATAAATTTTAATTAATTAAAATAAAAATAATCAAAAAGGATTTATTAATTATTTTAAAATAATGAAATAAAAAATTAAAAACAGAAAACCCGTGTAATGCCCTCTTCTTCACATCCTTGAAACCCCAAACACCTCTGCTTCAATTTTTGCGATGTCCCCTCTAATTCTTCACATTTGCAGCGTGACAAAATATTGAGGAGGAAGCCTACCAACTCAAAGACAAAGAAGAACTCAAGGAAGCTCGCCGCCGCAGCACCACCGCCATTACCACCATCGTTGGCGCCGCCGCTCTCCTCCACCAGTTCGATGGTGCTAAAGCGAAATATAGTATTGGCCTCTCACCTCTCACCTCACATCTCTCTCTCTCTCTCTCTCGGTGCCCTCCCCAATAAAGGTGGAAATGAAGCTCCGTCTCGCAAATGCAGAAGCTCATCGCTAAGTCACCACTTTGCTCTCTCCTTTCCACTTCAAAACCCATCGCCAGCACAACTTCTTCGACGATTCTGAGCTTTCGTCACGGCGCTCGTGCTTCGACTCCAGTCCTACAATGATGGTGAACAATGTATCATTTCGCTCAAGGTGGAGGCGGTTCTGGTGAACGGCGTGAGCCATGTGAAGGAAGACGAGGTGCTTGAAAACACCACTGCGCTCAAGTCATCAGCGTCGTTTTCTCAGTGAGTACATTTTCAGGTGATGCTTGAGCCTTGAGGGTTTCAAAGACTACAGGGAAGGGAAGGGGGTATTGTACGGATTTTCTGTTTTTAAATTTTTATTTCATTATTTTAAAATAATTAATAAATCATTTTACTTTTCAATTTAATAAATTAAAATTTATTAATTATTTAATATATTTTAACCTATGTGGACTGCCACCTAAGCAATTTCCATGGGCAAATTGACAAATATTTTATTAAGGGACCAAATTTGCAACATTGAACAAATATGAGGACTAAATGTACCCAAAAAAAAGTATGAGGACCAAAATCGCACATAGGCAATACTAGAGGGACAAAAAGTGCAATTAAGCCTTAGTTGTATAATGTCTAATTAGAATCCTTTCATATGTTGTATAAGGTATAATATTCGGATAATCATTTGAACACCATCTTAAATGTTAGTCGAATACAAAACCATTTTTCATTGTAATGAACTCTTGGTTCAGTTCCTTAAAAAAAAAATTCTTGGTTCAGTTGAATTTTTAATGGTTTAAATGATTGATAATGGTATTTGTTATTTCGAACATCAAACACATGGTGTAAATAGCAAACACAAATTCAGAACTTATAAACAATTTTTTAACTCTGATATCTTTTTTCATTTTCAATCAATAATCAAATTAACTTTAAAGATTCAAATAACTGAGCTATTTTTAAGAATTTCTCAATAATCCATATTTAAATATTTGACCATTCATAACTTTATTTAAGTTTTAAGTTATCATTGTAATGGAATCTTGGTAAAGGTGAATTTTGAATGGTGTAAATATTTGTTAATGTTGTTTGTTATTTCCAAAGTATATAATTTATTGATGAAAATCAATTATCTTTAAAACATAATTTGAAAAGTTATAACCGATTAGCTTATTCTGATATTGTTTTCAATCAATAATCAATTTAACTTTAAAGATTCCAACTACTAAAATATTTAAAAGTCTTTCTCAATTGGCAAAACATTCTACTTATTTAAAATTTATTTATGGTGAATTTAATTTTTTTCCAGAGCAACTAAGGATCCATCGTAATTCTTATAGTAACAATTAATCTTAGATACATGTTTTAAAACAATTAAAGCATATCAATTTTCAAGAGAACTAATAATCATAATGGTAATAAATTAAGTAAATCATTTCTTATACACAATCTCGGCTAAATATGTTGAATGTTTAATATTATTTATTAAAACAATCACATTTGATTCATAATAAGTTAATAACCATAGTAGCAAATAATTTTTTTTTGAAAGAATAGTAAGTTAGAAATATAAGTATATTTGAAAAATATGGTCGAGTTCTTATGCTAATTTTAACTATTCCCTGTGTGGCTCAAATTCATGTTTATTTTATTAGTAATGAATGACATTTTTAGCATATAACTATTAGTTAAAATCTTATATGAATATGCTTAAACTTTTAATCATGTCCTCACGATGGTCAATCCTTTTACGAGAATCTTCTTAACTAAATTTAAAAAATGAAAATGTTCGGTGAAGACATCGAACAAAATCTAGAAAGTCAAGATATTGGTTTTTGTGATCTTCATTTTACCTTATAGTTGAGCCTAATTTTGTTAATAATAAATCATTTCGTATACACAATCTCGGTAAATATGTTGAATGTTTAATATTATTTATTAATACAATCACATTTGATTCATAATAAGTTAACAACCATAGTAGCAAATAAATTTTTTTTTTGAAAGAATAGTAAGTTAGCAATATAAGTATATTTGAAAAATATGGTGGAGTTCTTATGCTAATTTTAACTATTCCCTGTGTGGCCCAAGTCATGTTCATTTTATTAGTAATGAACGGTATTTTTAGCGTATAAATATTAGTTAAAATCTTATATGGATATGCTTAAACTTTTAACCATGTCCTCACGATGGTCAATCCTTTTACGAGAATCTTCTTAACTAATTTTAAAAAATGAAAATGTTCAGTGAAGACATCAAACAAAATTTAGAAAGTCAAGATATTGGTTTTTGTGAACTTGATTTTACCTTATAGTTGAGCCTAATTTTGTTAATAATGATCCTTACAGACAACACAACACTTAAAGCAGATAATTGTTGTTTGTCTTTAATTTAACCGAGTACATTTTCCTATATGAGTTTGATACCCTGTACCCCTGACAGGTTACCAAGATTTTGCATACCTTTCACTTCCATTGATGCGAAGCTTTGTTGCACCGGTTAGTGGGAGATTTTTGTTACCACCAGTAGATACTGGTGGGACTACATAAAAATTCTGTTGATTTTTTTTTAAGTTTATTTAATTGTCAACTTATATCTTATTATGTATTATGTATAATTTATAATTGACATGTTTTTTAAAAATATATTATAGCTAAAGGGAGCAGGGAACTAATGAAAAAAAAAATGAAAGATAAAGGGTGGTGGGGGAACCAAATGTTTATAAAAATATGAAGAAATATGTTGTCTATGATTACTAAGATCATCGACAAATTTCTATTATTAAAGGGTTGGAACTTGGGTGGTGCTACTATGTGCAGTTTTAGAAACAAGACATTTTAAATAAATAAAAAAGAAATGACATGTTTTAAAAAAATATATGATAGATGAAGTGGGGAACCAATGAAGAAAATATGATAGATAAAGGGTGGTGAGGGAACCAAGTGTTTATAAAAATATGTTTTTTTATAGGGTTTATAAAAATATGTTAAAATTATGTTGTGTATGATTACTAAGAACATTGACAAATTTCTATTATTAAAGTGGGTGAAAACATGGATGGTGCTATTATGTGTAACTTTAGAAATGAGACATCTTTTAAAAAAATAAAAAGAAACGACATTTAAAAAAAAATATATGATAGATGAAGGGGGAATCAATGAAAAAAATATGATAGATAAAGGGTGAGGGAACCAAATGTTTATAAAAATATGTAAAAAATATGTTGTGTATGATTACAAAGTTCATTGACAAATTTCTATTATTAAAGGGGTGAAGACTTGGGTGGTACTACTATGTGCAATTTTAGAAATGAGATACTTTCTAAATAAATAAAAAAGAAATGACATGTTTTTAAAAAATATATGATAGAAGAAGGAAGGAACCAATGAAGAAATATGATAGATAAAAAGGGTGGTGGGGGAACCAAATGTTTATAAAAATATGTAAAAATTATGTTGTGTATGGTTACAAAGATCACTGACAAATTTCTATTATTAAAGGGGTGAAAATTTGGGTGGTGCTACTATGTATAACTTTAGAAATGTGACATGTTTTAAATAAATAAAAAAGAAATCACATGTTTTTTAAAAAATATATGACAGATGAACGGGGGGAACCAATGAAGAAAACAGATAGATAAAGGGTGTGGGTGAACCAAATGTTTATAAAAATATGAAGAAAGTATGTTGTGTATGATTAATTAGATCATTGACAAATTTCTATTATTAAAGGGGGTGGAAACTTGGCTGGTGTTACTATATGCGACTTTACAAATGAGACATATTTTAAATAAATAAATAAAGGTTGGTAATAAATATAATTTTTATAAAAAGTATGATGATTATAGAATTAATGAATACAATAATCATTACATATTGATTATTTAAATATTTCTACATTACATATTCATATTAAATTATTATTTTTCCAGTGCTGGGCACGGGTGAAAATTCTAGTATATTTATATTTACTTTAATATTTTTAAAAGAATATTATTGAACATCCTTTAGTTTTAATTCATTATTATCCCCAAAAGATAATTTACTAATTATAATACTTAAATTTTTACATTTTGTCTAAATATGTGTTGGCGTAATCATTGTATATATACTATTGAAATGGGCCAAGCTCAATGGGTCAACCTGTATTGTCCAATGTTGGGATAATGAAAATTCAAGCCCAATCTTAATTTAGTTAATACGGTTCAATATGATCTAACCCGATCCGAATTTTAATCGTGCTTTTAATCTGATAATATCTACACGTAACGAGAATATAACAATTTTGTCATCGAAAAAGTGAAACACAATTCATGATTCAGTCGCGTGAAACTCACTTGCCTCAATATAAAGTAACCTAAATTTCCCTCGTTCATTGTTTTAAAATTTTAAATATAAAACTCATTATTTTTTAAAAGAAATAAAAGGCATTTGGAGTCAGCTTAAGTGGTCAAGGCTGTGAGACATTATATAAAGACTAAAGTACTGGAATCCAATCCGCAGAATCGTCCCTTTTTTGTTTCTAGGGCTTTATTTTTGCTACCTCCCCCAATGGTTATTCCCACCTTCCCTCTCCTAATTTATTTAGTTTATTCACAAAAATACCCCTTCCCCTTCCCACCCCTTCTTACAATCCCTCACCAGTCATCCAGCTTCTACCGCGATTCCTCCTTCGACGACGCGGCAAAACTGCCTTCGGGCCCCATTCGGCACCGCAGAGAACACTGGTGGAGCGCACATGAAGGAGGATGATGGTGTCTCCCGGGCAGAGGTAGTTTTGAACGGCCCATCTGACGGCGTAAGTGCTCTCGTTGCTAAGATCGATGGCAATCTTGCGCCACGAACTGGTGAAGGGAAAGTGGGGAACCGATTCAAGTGGTGTGTGCGGGTTCATGATGCCGACGGTGATGAAATGACCGTTTTGGTTACTGCAGACAGGGATGCAGGGAGGGAAGTTGGATGAACGTGAGATTTCTCGAAGTGTTGGAGTTTTGAGAAATCGCAAGTGGAAACAATTTAAGAACGTTTCTTTGTCACGGTCCTTTTGTCTTTCTTTCGCTTCCTTTAGACATTGTTTCTTTATTCCAAGAATTGGTGTTGTAAGTGTGGATGATGGTTGGGTTAGTGAGAAACATTTTTTTTCTATGTTCCAAGAAGAAAAGCAAGAAATGATGAAGAATAGGAAAATGAGAAAAAAGAAATGAGCTATTGAAGTTAGTGGTGTGAGTAAGAAGTGAAGACTCTAAGTGTGAAGTGTGAAGCGAATTTAAAAACAATGAGGGATGATGGGTGGGGAAAATGGGGAGGAGAGAATTGATATTTCGGGGGAAAAAATAAAAAAATAAGGAAAGGGGGTGGGGAATAATAATCAAAAGAGGTGGAAAAATTAAGGCCCTTGTTTCTATTCCCTTTCCCGTCAGGACCCTTTGGGTCCACTAGAGCCCATCCTAATGGTAGGCCTTTTTTAAGGGAAAAATAGTTGGTGGGCTTGCAAACTTGCTCACCCAAGTTGCAATCTGCATCTGGTTGAATCGAGTTAGCAAACTATGAATTAAGTTTGTCCTGACTCCGACAAAAAATGACTTGATCAAATGGATTGAATTGACTCAATCTTGAATATTTCATAATATATTTACTATATATTAGATATATCTTTGAATTTATTTCATATTTACATTTCTCGATTTCATTCACAATTGATGGCCTATTATACGTTTAAATAAAGCTATTTATTTATTCTTTTACATCCTTGATCAAATTATTCATACAAAAATTATATTCAGTTCATGAAGAATTAGCACATGAATTAGTGAATCACCATTTTGGCCCTTAAAACTGTAAAGTGGTAACAAGTTGATTCCTCACATTAAGAAATAAGCACAAACATCTTTCAAATTGAAAAAAGTCAATCAAATTAGTCAAATTTAGAGATATTTTTTAAATTGGGACCAGAATCTAACGAAGGTTCTTCCATTTAGGGGATATTTTTGCTATTTATTAATGTGGGGAATCTCATTGTCATCATTGGACCAAAATGGTGAATAATAACTAGTCTTCTCCTAAGATAGGCTCGTTCTAGCGTGAGCAAGCCATATATGTCTCTCACGTGCACCATTTCTTGTTACCGTTGGATTAAACAGACTTATTAGATTCTATCATCCAGTGTCCACACCAAATCATCCCTCCATCAACTCCCTTCACCGTCCGCCCCTTCTTGCCAGTGCGTCTCTCCATCGCCGCTCCACCAGTCCAGATCAGACCGCCTGATGCGCCGTTCCACCGCACCACGCCGTCAACCATTGTCGTGCTCAGCTCCACGCAAGAAGATTCGAGAGCTCCGCCATCGACCAGTCGCGCCGCCGCCACGAGCCACCGACTTGACGGCTTGTCAGGACCATTCTCACCATTGTCGGCACCCTCTCGTAGTCACCATTCTCGTGCAGTCAACGCAGATAAAAAATGTGCCGCCATGTGTGTGGCCATCTAGTCCAGATAGGATCGCCGCACATCGCCACTATGTCGTTCAGCTCCGCCCCTTGAACCACCATGCTCCCCCAGCCGCAAGCACCACCAGCTCCGCCGCGTACAGTGATTTCCAGTGCTCTGTGCTCGAAAATTGGTTCTCCCTGGTGAGCTCGCAAAGCATGCTGTTTCTGAAGGGACCAAGGGTGTTTCTCGCAAATTGGTTCACACCAATAGGACATCGTTGCTATGCAAGTCTCTGTTCATTTCACTTCCTTCCCCATTTTTATTCCCCTTTCAATTTTGTAACATATGTGATTTATTCTATCCCCCAATCCCAATTGTACAGCTCCTAATCTCCTGTAGTATGAATTTATTTATTTTTTTCCTTTGATTTTTTCGTTTTACCTTGATGGTATAGTTTGTACAATTAGGGTTTGTCATTGTAGATGATGAGGATCTTTGGAATTTGAAGGAAAAATCAGATTTTGATTCTGATGGGGTGCCGAGAGCAGTGCCGACGAGAGGGTAACCACGAGCAGAGCCGACGAGATGGTGACCACGAAAAGAGAAATGCAAAAAGGAAAAAAAAATCTAGTATGGCTAGTACATGATAGCATCTGGTGAGACTACTTTATCCAATGGTGATTAAAAGTCATGCACGATGAGAGACATGTATATGTTTGGTTATATAGATTTTGGGTGGAAAGAGGTTGAGAGGAGAAAAGTTGAAGAGAAAAGTTGAAACTCTCTCGTTTGGTTCACAAGAAAAAATATGGAGAAGAGAGAAAAACAGACGTGGACCCCACACAAATATTTTCTCTTCTCTTATGCGAAGAGAATTTGCACAGTAGAGGGAAAAGAATGACTTTTACCTGTGTGCCCCTCTTCCACCACCATAACAACAAGCCATTCTTTGAGATGTAACCCACCTCCACTTATCGATGTTTCTGAGTGAAAAAGAACAAATTTTTATTTGTATAACTTGTTGCATATTTATTTCCAACTCAATCAAGCATTATTCATGAGCAACTCGATATTGCTCTCATCATTGCCTTTAGTTTTTAACCTCAAAAGAAAATGATCAGAAATATATATTAACTATCATTCATCCATCTGATCATGCACAAGAGATGCTATGGAACATTAGCTTCTGTGTCGTTGATACGAATGGCGACCAAAAATCCGGATTTTTGATTTTTTATATTTTTTTTTTGAAGCAATATATATATATGGGAAGGGATCAAGTTACTCCAAGAGTAACTTTAAAAATCTACTCCTAATCTAAACCGTGTATTCTATCTTAGTTCAACGATTGGGATTGATTTGGATTAACTCATTGACAGCACACACGTGACCTTCTTCTTTCTATTTTTCAGCCTCTCTTTAATTCCTGCATTTTTCTCTCCCAAATATTATCTCTTTGCTCCTCTACGTCTAATTCCGATAACAGAGTGAGACGGCGGCTGCAGCGATTGCTTCTTTCTACGGTAGTCGTCGCCCAATCACTCTTCTCATTCACTTTATTTGCCTTGAATGGTCGCAGCCCGTCATCGTCGTCGCCTCCCAATTTGTGCTGCCGCCGTCGCTACAACTTTTGTCTTACTCTAACTAATCATATGATAACAGATTTGGAGGTGGGTCATGTTCCATTTGGGGATTTTTGAAGCCTAGCTACTGAAGTTAGAAAATATCAAAAGGGTTCTTCTTCTTTTTTTTTTTTTTTTGATAGGCCAAATGGTTAGAAGTTAGTGGGTTAGTTGTTAGAGGGGGTGGGGGGAGGGGATCGAACCCCAATCAAGCAACTTGTGCTGTCCCTTGGCTTACCACTAAGCCACCTACGTGGGACAAAAAAAAAAAAAAAGGGTTCTTCTTTAATTCCCATTTTGGTTGAAAACGACAATTGATGTTGTTTAATTTGTTTGCAGAAATCAGAGGGAATATCACCTTTGGACTTAAGGGGTCTTAAGGTTTCTCTCCTTGGCTTCTTTGCACACATTGGGCTCAATGTCCTTATTGAGTATCTGTGTGAGTATTTGGAGAATATGGAATCTGATGAAATTGATAGTATTAAAAGGTAAAGAAATTGAATGAGACGTTGTTCGTAAAATTGGACGCCGAGGAAGGAAGTTGCAGCAAAGAGAGAAAATATGTGGGAGAGAAACACATGAATAGTAGAGGCTGAAAAAATAGGAAGAAGAAGGCACTGCCAAAACAGGGAAGATGATCACGTGAGGGTGTTAATGAATTAATCTAAATCGTTAGATTAGGATAAAATAAATGGTTCAGATTAAGAGTAGCTTTATAAAGTTACTCCAAGTTACTCTTGGAGTAACTTGATCCCCTCCCTATATATATATATATATATATATATATATATATAAGTAGGGGTATATGTGTCTTTACAATAAAATTCAACTTTTCTTTCTTTTTTATTTCTCCCCTACTTCTTTTAATCCAAACAACCCAAAAATCTACCCATTTTCTTCTATACTTCTCTTCTTTCCTATTTCTTTCTACTTTACTTCTCTCCTCCCTACTTCTTTTCTAATCCAAACAAACCAGCGGCACTTGCTCACGCTAGAACTTCCCCCTAAGATAAGACTTATCCGTAACGGTTCTAGTGTGACAAGGTACAGATACATCATCAATCGACTCCCAATAAAAAAGCCGCCACATCGAAATACCATGCTCCAACACTCCACATTCGGGACTTCGGGTAAAACCGAGGGGCACGTTTGACATTTCATATCCCTGACGTTAGGGCAATTCTATGATACTCCAACTCAACTGTTGAGTTTCAATCCTCCAAGGCTATTATAGGTATTTTATATCAGATTAAATAATAATAAGAAGAAAAAAAAGATCATCACTGTTCCTCTCCCTCTTCTCTCACCTCTGCTTTCGTTCCTCCTTTCCTAACCGCCCTGTTCATCTTCTTCTTCAGCAACAAAATATGTCTCTATTCATCTTCTTCTTCACCAACTCCAATCTTTTTTCTTTATCCCCCTTCCTCATCTTCATCAACCACAAACCATCACTACCATAAATTTAGAGTCCTCAAATTCACTCCATTAAATTGGCAGTGCAGAAAAGTTTAAGGCATATCGTTGTCATCTTCAAGATGGTAATTTGACACACAGGGACTCAACCTCAGCCTCATCATCTGAATAATGTCATGCCCACTTTCATCCTAGGGTCTTGGTTCTTCTCTAAAGCCTAAAAAAATTAAAATAAAATCAAACAACAATGAATGATGATTTTGGAGGCTGACCCATTGATTTAATATGTTGTAATCTTGGTCTAAATATAAATTAAATGTTCCCCTTTGTGGGGAAAATCCTAATTTCGTGTGCCACATAATAGTTGTGGAAATCAAGCAGGGCATTAAGAGATCAAGCGATTTTCAGGTTGCCAAGACTCCATCTTTTTCATGGATCCTACCCAATCCAATCGAACAATTTTCAGCAAAACCCGCAAGCCCTTGGAGCCGTGTTAGAAGCCAACGAGTCCTTGGATTCCATGGTTTGTAGTTTCAGTTCAAGAATGATCCTAACTGGGTTTACGATACCAGAATCCTAGAATCCTTAAATTGCATGTTTAGTATTTATCATTCTTTGGGTTTATAGTTTTCAGGAGTGAGACATAAAATAAAATAGGAGGTTCCATTTTCCCTCTTTCTAAAGAAAAAGTTATGAACGATGGTGGTACTGCACATTCTCAGTAACCACCGCCACACAGAGAGTGTTGTTGTGGTGCAGCATGTTCGAGTAAACAATTTTGTTAAACTTTCAAATAACTGGGTTATGTAAACACAAAGATGTAAGCTAAATGGGCCCGTGCCATGGCAAACCACCATCGAGAAATGAAAGATGAAAGATATTTGATATTTGATATATGCAATAAAGAGAAATAATCACCACCGGTGGTTGTGGCGGTGGTTGCAGAAGAGACCGCCATTGCCAGAACTCAGAACTCAAGGGTGGGTTGAAGGGAAAGGCGTGGGGTTGGGGGAGAAAGAGAAAATTACTTTTTTGTTTAAATTACCTTTTTGTCCTGGCTGATCTCATCCGTTGGTTTATTTTAATCATTTATCAATGGTCCAGATTCACGCAGGATGGATCCTCCGAGTTCTCACTGGAGGATTTTAGACGGAGCCCGTTAACACACGTTAGAATCTACAATCTAGATCGTGTAAGCCCCGAAAGTCGAAACACACCACTTCTCGTTCTCTCTCGCTCTCTCTCGCGTCCCAGAATATAATAGAAATCCAAACAATATATAAAAAAATAAAAAAATTCAAAATTTAGATTCCAAATTCCTCAGATTCGCAAATCCCTTTCCTCATCGAATCCTTCTATTTTCTTTTCCCGCTAATTCGCGTCCATTCCGATTGGATAATAATTGAATTTATTTTCCGTCATCGCATCGCATGAAATTGTGATAGCGAGGAGCATCGCCATGGCCGGAAACACGACGCCGGAGAAATCAGCTGTATCGCCGACGAGCTCTCGATCGGTGACGCAGACGGTGAACGGTTCACACAAGTTCGTGATCCAAGGTTACTCTCTGGCGAAGGGAATGGGAGTAGGGAAGCACATTGCGAGCGATTTGTTCTCCGTCGGAGGGTACCAGTGGGCGATCTACTTCTACCCCGACGGGAAGAACCCCGAGGACAACTCTTCCTACGTCTCGGTCTTCATCGCACTCGCCAGCGACGGCACCGATGTGAGGGCGTTGTTCGAGCTCACTCTCGTTGATCAGAGTGGCCAAGGGAAGCATAAGGTTCATAGCCATTTCGATCGATCGCTCGAGAGTGGTCCCTACACTCTCAAGTATAAAGGTAGCATGTGGTAAGGTTTCTAAATTCCATTATTTCCGTGCCTTCTGGTTTATTTTTGTTTCATTCCAAATTTGATGTTGTTTTGATAAGTTTCTCTACTTTTGATTTTATGCTATGGTTTTAATTTTTGTTGTTTAAGTTTGATCATATCTAGAGTAATTGGGATTTTTCTAGCCTGACTGTGTGTGTGTGTTTGTAGGAGGCTAAGAGGTTATAGAAAGTTTATGAGAATAGCTTAAAATAAAGCTATGCAAATAGTTTATGATCTTCATATAAGCTCATTTTGGCTTATTGCAATAAGCTTCTTCTGACAGAGAAGCTTATGGAAATAAATTGTTTTTAAGTTCATTGAAAAAAAGTGTATTGATTAAGCAATTAATTAAGTTGTTTATCCTAATGCACTCTTTTTATGTATATGACGGATTGTTGCTATGTTTGGTTCTGCGTTTGGAGCAGCTCAACTGATGTTTGGATT
The DNA here is from genome assembly GCA_035048595.1 of Echinosophora koreensis. Classification (NCBI taxonomy): domain Eukaryota; kingdom Viridiplantae; phylum Streptophyta; class Magnoliopsida; order Fabales; family Fabaceae; genus Echinosophora; species Echinosophora koreensis. The sequence goes on along the minus strand of JAPCYP010000019.1, from coordinate 2,302,446 downwards.
GGAATGGCAAATTTGTAAAATATTTTTGTCTAACATGAAAGCAGGAGAAGGAAGCATTTGTTGTTTGCGTTGGATGTAACGCAGATACAAACACGCTATGTATTGTTGTCATCTAAAATCAATTCGTTATTGTCATCCAAGACACCATAATTCATCTAGTTTTTTTTGTTTGCAATCTTTTTCTTCTTTCTTAATCATGTCCTCATAAATAGCTCACCAAAAACATTATACAGTTCAGTTAGCACTTAGCAGGTTTGGTCTTAGCTTATGGTGTGTATAAGGATAACTATTATTATCATTATTATTGTTACCTTATGTCTCATGATGCATGAAGGCTTCACAAGCAAAATATCTACTTTTTTTTTTTAAGCGTTTTTGATGCATCCTGGTCATCCTTTTGCATCACTCTTTATCTCTCCTAGGCTCCTAGCTTCTCCTTGTATCGAAAATAGATGCTAGATTAATATGACAGTACTATGTTGTGTTGACATCTGTGAAATGTTGATCTTGTTTATCTGTTCTTATAGGGGGTACAAGCGCTTTTACAGACGGTCTCTGCTTGAAAGTTCTGATTTCCTCAAGAATGATTGCTTGAAAATCAACTGTACAGTTGGAGTTGTGGTTTCAGCTATTGATTATCCGCAACTTCATTCCATTAGTGTCCCGGAATCTGATATTGGATCACACTTCGGCACACTATTGGAAAATATGGAAGGTTCAGATGTTACTTTTGATGTAGCAGGGGAAAAGTTCCCTGCTCATAAGTTGGTGTTGGCTGCTAGATCCCCAGAATTTCGATCTAAATTTTTTTGTGGTTTAGATGTCGAAAAGCAAGAGATTACCATAACAGATTTGGACACTAAGGTTTTCAAGGTAAAAAATATTTATCTTCTTATTTTGGTCGCCTTTCTTATTTTCTTCCCCTGTTATCATTAAGCCTGGTTAGGGTTTACTCTCTGTTATTGTATTTTTTGTGCTGATTTTTCGTGTTAGATGTTTTTCTATTTGATAGAAAAGAATTTATAGGTTTTTAAGAGGGAAAGTACAACAAGGGAGGATAAGATGTCCTGATATTTGTCTTACTTTGACAGGCCATGCTGCACTTTATCTACAGGGATACCCTTACAGAAGAAGTAGACGAGGTTCCATCAAGCACTTCTAATGATTTCCCCATTTCTGAGACATTGACAGCAAAGTTGTTAGCTGCAGCAGACAAGTATGGCTTGGAGAGGCTTAGATTGATGTGCGAGTCTCGTCTTTGCAAGGACATATGTGTGAGTTCTGTAGCCAGCATTTTAACCTTGGCTGAAAGTTGCCATGCCACGGAGTTAAAAGCTGTTTGCCTAAAATTTGCTGCTCAAAATCTAGCAGGTATACTTGTATGACTTCCATCATTTGCTTGGTTAGCAACCATGCAAATATAAAGACTGATGTTTTCCTTGCAACTTTTGTACTTGTTAGTGATGAGTGGTTAAAAAATAGAAAAGAAAAGAAAAATGAGTTCAGATACAGGTATCCTTTACTGACTTAACACATCTATCTGACCTATACAACTAGATACTGGCCAGAAAAAGGAAGATTGCACTATTAAAAAAAAGGGGTCCCAAAGCATAAAGGCAGCTCTATAAAAATTTACATTCTGATGGTCATCCTTCACTACTTGTCCATCTAGCCGTGAGAATATGAGATTATGAAATTCATGATATACTTAATCTAGAAAGCATAGATATGCCCCGGGCACGGATATGGTACAACATGAACACTGAGATACGACAATTTAAAAATTATAGGACACGACACAGCTATGGTAGTATGGTGCAATATATAAGATCGGTATAAAATCAACATAAAAGTATAAATCTTAAATTAAAACAGAGAAATGACGTTTTAAAAGTTAGCATGATTCATTGTAAACATAATGAAATGTTAACATTCATCTAATTATTGTGATATTTCCATTTATATTGGTATAAAAATCCAAAAAATTGAATAAAGAAATTGTAGAAAGCTAGGAGTATCCAAAAGTACCCATGAAGTATCCGAGACCACGGATGACTATTTTGAAGTGTTTGTGCTTCATAGTACCTAATAACATGAATGATTTGAGCAATGCTCACTTGGTCTGGTTGCTGGTCCTGTGTCTGGTGCTCCAAATTCAAACTATAGTAGGAATAACCGGAAGCAGCAATAATACCATCCTAATGCCAAAAAGCATTCAGAATCTTGAATACATTCAGACAAAACTGAATTGAAATAATCATTAGGATTTAATTTTGATGTGTATAGAATTTTGCACAGTGAACCATATAATGTTGCATGTTTAAAAAAGGTTTAAAATTTTTATTTGAAGTGAAAACCTTGGTTACTATAATGATGGGCCACTGTCTTGTTTACTGATAATGTAAGAAGCTTTATATTGGCAGTTAATGAAATTTATACTCATCTATTTATAATCCTTATGTTTTCCAAGTGTATCTACTTGTATTATCCCCTCTTTGGTATCTCAATCCCTCTCTCATTATCTGCAATGCTATTGGTTGATTATCTTTGTTTCTTTCTCCTTTGAATTTTCTTTTTCAATCCGTTATGCATTTTGGGTTTTCTAGACCCACAGAATCCCCCCTCCTTTTGTTATTTTCCTTCTGCCACTTTCTATTTATAGCTTCCTTTTCCCTTCTCAATTATTGGGAAATTTTTTTCACGTTTATATGATTCTATATTAAGAATGGGCACCTTGGAAGTTAAACTGTACACCGTTGCAAGAAGAAATGATTCTGCAATTTATCCTTGACACACGTGGCAGTGTTCTGCATTTATATCTGACACTTATCTGTTGCCAAGCTTTTAGTAATTAACCTTCCTAGTCTCCGAGGTCTTTCCTATGTCACTCGAATAGAAATAAAAACTTGCTTTGGTGGGTATTTAGAGAGACTGGCTAGGGGTTTGTATTTATGTATTTCTTTTTCTTCTATGTTGAAACTTTAGAAAATTATATATTGATTGGCCAACTTTTGTCCCCCTGTAACCCTGTTCTAATTCCAGTTGTGTTGATCATGCCATTATTAGAACTTTTGGGGCAAAATAAAAGAGGAAGTGAAGGTAAACTTCACCTATGACTTGGTCATGGCATTTACTAACAAAGGCCTAGTACCATGGGATTGATACTCGACCTATTCAAATTTCATAACATTGACATAGGTGACCACTAAAACAATAAACTTTGGGTTGTGGTGATAGTAAGGTTCCAATAGAAATAAATGGTGCCTCATTATGTGCATACTGTTTTTTTCCAAATACAAAACATTTGATGAGGATATGAATTAGTTTTGTTGCTTTGGCTCAAAATCCACAACATGCGGCAGTCATGTGATGTCAATTATCTTCATAATTAATGTTCTGAAAACACAGCTGCCATTCTCTAATGTATACACTTGTAGATAATTTCAAAGTAAAATGAAAATCTTAACCTTGGGTATGGAAAATTATAGTCTTCCTTTATCTTTGATTTTTCAAATCCGATCAGCCCAGCCCACTTGTAAAAATCAGATTTTCAAAAGCTGGTAAAGAATCGGAAAAACCTGTCCTTAATTGATCGACCAACCAGTTCACACAGTTGAACCAGGCTTAATTTCTTTTTGAAATATTTTTTTTAAAAATTTACTAATTATTTGGCTTCCAATTTTATAACCAAAATTAATCATTTTTTCTTAATTATGTGGCAAAGCAAATCAATTATGTTAGAAATGCATTTTAATATTTTCCCTTGATTTAATTTATATGCTTATATAGATAGGCACACACACAAAACCCCGGTCAAATGCCCCATTGAACCTTGACAACTTAAACCCCTCTCTTTACCTTTTCAACAACTAGTCTAGTTCTGAAAACTCCGCTTAATATGATTGCTCTTTTTGTTCCTGGACTTGTTGCAGCTGTCATGAGGTCAGAAGGATTTGAGTCCATGAAAGAAAAATGCCCGTGGCTACAGTCAGAGATCTTGAAGACAATTGCTGGATGTGAGGGTGATAGTTGCAGTGCAGGGGAAAAATCTCAGAGTGTGTGGGGCCAACTTTCAGATGGTGGAGACACAAATAGTAGGAGGGTCAGGCAGAGAATATGATATCTATTGTCACTCACTGGTATCTCTGATTCTTTTGTAAATGCAGGTGATTATGCTGAAAAATTGGGGGATAGAAAAGAAAATGGCAAAGTAGAGGGAAAACCCTCTTCTGTCCAACTTTTCCATGTTTCAATGGAAAGTTCTTTAGAAAAAGCAGGTAGACTAGATGTTATGTAGGTTTTTCATGTAAATGTGGCCGGCAATGTGTATGTTGTTAGTAGAGTATTCATTGAAAATTAACTCATCTACAGTAGACTTTTAACATTGCTATACTTTGGAAGTTGATATTTGGGTTGCTGGACTTTATCTCTCCCATCTGCTTTGTCCTTTTCTGTCCCCAGCTCAAACCTTAATGTTTGTAAAAGTAGGTTCGTTAGGATGGTTGTTGTACCATGTAAAGTTTTCTCATGAGACACCATACAAAGGGGTAGTGATGATGGTTAGGTGGTCTGTCTTAAATTAACATTTGACTTTTCTGGATGCCATTAACTACCTCATTCTTTTTTTGGGGGGTTAAGAGGGAGGTCCACGACCTAGTTATAAACCTGAGCATTGCATTGTATAAAGATGGCAGAACAGGAAACAGGAGATGGGGGAGGACGTTTTTGCAATCAGATTCTCTAAGGTGGTTGCGAACATATCCTCTTCTGTCCAATCAAATTTGGGTAGTTCCCTTTATAAATAGACAATAGATATGATTGAAATTAGAATTTTCCGGCTTGGTACAATTAGACTTCCAATGTTCCATGTGACCATATGTTCAGCAAACTTAGATACGCTCTCTCTTTTAAACATCAACAGTGACATTATTAGTGTACTTGTAATCATTTGCATTGTATTTTGTATTACTGTTCTTGTACTTCGTTTATTGTCTTGTACTATTATTGTACAATCTTAGAATTAGAGATACATGTAAATCCTTTGTACATTTCGTTCAGTGAGTATAGGAATCTTTTCCAATCTCCTTGTATTTCTCAGTTCTCACATGAAATTAAGAACTTGGCTCTTTGATCCTCTAAATCATCCTCCACCGTTCTCTCCCCATCTCCGCTGGCCTTTCCCCTCGTGTTGGCCAACTCTAGCCCATTCTTGTTGACACTACTGGCACCATCATGCTCACCAACCTCCAAACTGCTTCTCACTGAAGTTTTGTTGTTGGAGGATAACCTTTGTGCCATCATGCACCTCTTGCATCCTCAGTGGGTTGTTCCACGAGCCAAAACTAGGTTTGATGTGATCTACCCGCAATCTGCTCCATAGTGTCATCAATATCAGCTTTTAAACAAACTCAATAGTCTTAAGCAAGAGCCTGATCAAGCTGTCAATGAATTTTTGGCTCAGATAGAAGCAGTTTGGGATCGATGTTCAATTAAAATTAAAATTATATTAAAAATACAAATTCTAAATTAAAATAAAGATATAAATGCTTGATAAGTCATCTTTAGTTAATTTATGACAGCATGCTGGTTCCTTTGGTCTTGGTGCAATAGGGAGATTTTCGACACCAATTTCAGTCCGCCTTTGCACTCTTCACGGGATAATCATGGAGTATGCTAGAGAAATAAGGAATGTGCTAAGGCATTTTGGAGGCTTAACCCCTGAAAACCACCAATTTTTAATGTCCACTGGCATTTTCTTCCATCAGGATATCAGGATATGTAAAAGTGAACACAGGTGGCGCGGAGGAATAATTAGAGGGGACGATGACCTGTGGATCACAGGCTTTTGTTTATCATATTGGGTGCTGTTTTGCATTCACAATCGAGCTCAGGCATTCTCAAATGTTTGGAGGTGGCTTGGGATGCAAGTGTTAGAGGCCATAATAGAGAGTTATTCATCCATCATTGGATTGCTCATTAACAGAATACATGTCATAGACCATGGAATTAATAACAAATTGGTGCTTGAGATCCATCAGCAATTGAGCAAAGATTGGAATATTACACCCTCACATACTTCCACAGGGTAACACCTGTGCAAATTGGCTTGGGAACAAGAGCCTGGAGAAGGAGCATGCCCTTTAAGTTCTCACCACTCCTCCCATTGAGCTAGGTAGATTAATTTTTACCGAAGTTATTGGGGTTTCTGTACCTGTTTTGTTGTCTTGTTTCCGTAAGTGACGTTTAATTCATGAAATATTTTATTATTAGGAAAACTATATTTCTGAGAATCTCATTCTCAAGAATGCTTCTTTCCCATCCCACAATTGGGAATGAAGTTTTTTACTTTCATTCACTAATTTTATTCTCGGGCATCTTTTATGCCCGAGAATAGTTTTTAAAAACTTGTACTGAACATGAAAGATTTTTATTCCTATGTTCACATTCCCGAGAAAATTAAAATAAAACTTATATCAAATGCTACCTTAGTGTATTGTTTGGGCATTGGCCCTTTTTATTCTGAAAAAACAACTAATTGAAAGATAGCTCCTTCATCATCTATTATCTATCTTTTAAAATTGTCACATAAATTCTCCATAAAAAAATGGTCCGAGAATTAAGAAAGTGATTTAATAGTATTGATTAATGATTATAAGTAAAAGGAACTACATTTGATTGAATTATCTTTTTTTATTGAAATACACAAACTATTATTATCATGATCAATTTTTTCTCTAACTAATTGATGTCAATGGTAAAATGAGAAAAAATAATTAATAATTATTGATTTCAACAAACATTTTTTTTTCCTGAAAAGAGATAAGAAAGACTAAAAGCTAAAAATATCTAAACTTAAATTGAATTATTTTTTTTTACCACAATATAAGCAAAAATTACAAAATTTTGTGGTCCAAAATATAAGCAAATTTCAACTACTTCCATCCTATTTAATGAAGTTATTCTCAAAATACCCTTCATTTAATACAAATTTTGTTTTCCAATGACTCCTTTTATTCTCAATAACACATGCTTAATAAATAAGATGAAGGATAATTTAGGTAACAAACTTAATTTTTTATTCTCAATGATTTTTTTAAATGAGATCAACTAACCACCTTAATATGTGTGTTTTATTCAATTTTTTCTTACAATAAAGACCGTAGGGAGTATTTATTTATACTCCCAACTAGTTATTATTTTTAAAATATCTGCGGCTTCCTAGCTTCAATCTAGTTTCAAAATTAGAAACCGTCCGGTTATGAATTCTAGTTTTAAGCTTGAACGCCACCTTTTCATTTGGATTTGGATTATTTCCTATTGTTGTTTCATGTTTTCTTTCATGTTATGAGGGATAAATAAATAAAACCAAATTTAATTAGATCCTATAGACAAGAGCAAATTGATATTGTCTTTTTCTTTCTCATAACATGAGAGAAAATATGAGAGAATATAAAAAGAAGATCCAGATTTGAAGAAGAGAATCTCTGTAAAGTAAGAAAAGAGAAAAATAAAGAAGAAATCAAATAATTATATGAAATATTACATAAAAAAAATGATAATCTGAAATGTAGAGATGGCAAAACTGGCCGGTCCAACCGGCCCAGCCCGAATATGCCCGACAAAATATAGGGTTTATGCACTTTAGTTTGAATCCATTTTAATTTTGGGTTTTTTTTTGTCCTACCCGATAAAACCCGAACCTGCATCAGGCTCGGGCAGCCCGGTTATTTTTATATATTTAAATTTTTTTATTTACTTAAAAAATTAAAACATGAATTTTAAAAAATAAAAAAGGTGGCCCAAGGCCGAAAGTCTTCACACAGTATAAAAAACACCTAAATTAGAGGCAAGAACATAACCTAAATTTAGTATACAACCGGGCCGGTCCAAACAAGCCCACAATCCATATAAGACTAGGTTTGTGCACCTATTTTATAGCTCATATTAACTACGGTCCTTTCGGCCTGGCCTTATAAAGCCTGAGCCCGAATTGGGTTAGCCCGGATAACCCGTTTTGTCTCCTCTACCGAAATGGACGAGTAATGGGCTCAAATAATAGGGCCCAAAACGATCCAATAAGGAAAGCAAAGTTTGTATTGGTCCCCGAAGCCGAAGCCGAAACCGAAACCTAACAGAAGCATCGGCGCGGAAAGCAAAGCAGAGATGGGAAGCCACGACGATGCCGAAGCTGTACCCAACGGCGTGAAGGAGAAGCGGAAAGGGAAGCACGACAAGCCGAAACCATGGGACGAAGACCCAAACATAGACCACTGGAAGGTAGATAAGTTCGATCCTTCTTGGAACGAAGGAGGAATGCTCGAAGTGAGTTCCTTCTCCACTCTCTTCCCTCAGTATCGCGAGAAATACCTTCAAGAAGCTTGGCCTCTGGTGAAATCGGCGCTTAAAGAGTTCGGCGTTACATGTGAACTGAACTTGGTTGAAGGATCGATGACTGTGTCCACAACGAGAAAGACGAGGGATCCTTACATTATTATCAAAGCTAGGGATCTTATTAAGCTCCTTTCACGAAGTGTTCCTGCTCCTCAGGTAATCAAACCACCATTACTCTTATTATTACTATTACTAATTACTAATTACTATGCATCCCACACTCGCTCACTCTCTGTGTGTAAGTGTTTATATAGTTTGTGTTTATCATTCTCAGGCAATCAAAATACTCGACGACGAAATTCAATGTGACATCATTAAAATCAGTGGCATGGTCCGCAACAAGGTAAATTTCTTGCTTAGTGCGTGTTTGGTTCTACGGTTGAGAGTACTTGAGTTGCGGTTGTACCTTCTCAAATGTTATTCTAGTAAAAATCATACAAATTTGATTTTACCCTCAAAAGTGATTCTAATAGAAGCTGTACAAAGTAGCTTTTGCGTTAGGTTAAACACTTTACCTTAAGTTCAACACCAAACTTATTTTTCAAAGTAAAAACATCTAAAGATAATTCACATCACTTCAAACTCAATTGTAACAAAATCAATTTTATTCAAAATCATGTTGCTCATCGAACCACACTCTTATACTTTTTATAGGTTGCTTGTAATCATATTGCCCTTTCTGCTTTGCCAACTACTTTAGTTTGAGTGTATTATGAACAGGATATAGATGTAAACTCTTACCATCCAAACCACCACAATGAGAAAAAAAGCATTCAGAACCTACAACTACAACTTCAAGCTGTGATAGTCTTTCCTTCCAAAAGGAGAATCTCAAATGTTCTTTTAGTACTTTGAATTGATAACTGTTAGAAATTGTACGCACTAGTAACCAGACTTGTGGAGCAATAATTGTATGCCTTAGTAGACCTATCCTTTTTGGCACCAGAATAATAAAAGTGGAATTTGGAGTTACTCCAATCTTTCCATTGCAATGAAATTTACTGAACATTTTCAGGAGATCTTCTTTAGTAACATCCCAATAATTTCGAAACTAAGATAATCAACACTTAAAGCATCAGGCCCTGAGGTTTTTTCATATCCATGTGGCAACAGCTCTTTGAGTTTCCTATTCTTCAGAAGATCCTTTTGTGTATACATATGCTCATATAATAGGTTATAATTTGTGCATATCACCCTATATTTTACAATGCTTAAGCTTTCCGAAGAAATTAGTATGATGGTTGGAAGGTTCCATTATTATTTTGACTGCAGGAGCGATTTGTCAAAAGAAGGCAGCATCTTGTGGGTCCCAATTCTTCCACCTTGAAGGTATGGTTTTTTGTGAGACTTGACTTTTTTAGCACTGGGGACTGGGAATGGACCCTTTGCTAGCTTTCTTGCTTTTGCACTGCATAGGACTGGCTGTTTACTTCAACTTTGTATCTCACTTTTCTCCAAATATATTGTTGACGTGCAGGCACTTGAAATACTTACTGGCTGCTACATTCTAGTTCAGGTAATTTTGGTTATTGCTTCAGATTATAAAGGTTGTAAATCAACTGCGCTAAGATTTCGGTGGACTCCAGAATGAGATGACTTCTTTCATATTTTGCTTGAAATTCCACAGGGAAACACAGTTGCTGCTATGGGTTCATTTAAAGGCTTGAAGCAAGTCAGAAGGATTGTGGAAGAATGCATGCTGAATAAAATGCATCCTGTATACAACATTAAGGTTAATAAACTTGTATTTGCTCTCATTTTCTTTTATATTATAGATGGATATCAGGTGAAGAAAGTTTCTGAGTTCTCATTTTCACATTATCAGATTCTTATGATGAGGAGGGAACTTGAAAAGGATCCAGCACTTGCACATGAGAACTGGGATAGATTTCTTCCAAAATTCAAGAAGTATTCCTTTTTTTTTTATTTGATGAATTGTATATAGTATATACTAAGTTCACACTCCCTGCTTCAGTTTTATTGATGCTTCACATATCTTTTCTAGGAAAAATGTTAAGCAGAAGAAGGTTAACACTAAAAAGAAGAAGCCGTATACTCCTTTCCCTCCACCTCAACAGCCTAGTAAGGTGAGACAACTACCATCATATCCAGCGAAGTTGGATATCCTCGCTGGATATCTTCCATTCTTTAATGTACAAGAGTCCCCTTTACCCATGCGGTCAACCCCTCCCCAACAATATAAAAGAATGACAAAAGAGGCTGGGTGACAAGACGATGGGGAAGCATAGATTCTTTTTTGTTTAAAATTTACTTAACGGTTCTGAAAAGCCAAAGTATGTTTCAATGGTTCTTAAGTATTTAATTACCTTGGTCTGCTTTCTAGTAGGACCCTACTGAACCAACCTGCTCTTGCTGCTTATGTTGTGATCAGTGTTTTGAGCATTTGCTTTCCTATGATAGTTTCTTGTATTGCTATGGATTGGTTAAAGTCAAAGACGTTGCATATTGTCAGTAACTGATATTATGGGGGGTAACATATTCCACTTGATGTTATGCTTGTATCATCAATAAATCATAAAAATTATAGGCATATATGACTATGACTGATATATGATTAATATTCAATTTTGAGATTTCTTTCCCTTCACTTTTTTTTTCAAAAGTTGTCTGTCTATACTAGTCTAGTCTTCATTTGTGTTGTCATCCTCAAAGTTTTGATATCCTGTGCTTGACTATCTGATATTTTGCTTGTTAATTTGTGAAATAAATGTTAAGGTGCCGTTGGTATTTTTTGTGGTTTTCCAGATTGATATAGAATTAGAAACTGGAGAATACTTTATAAGTGACAAAAAGAAATCGGCAAAGAAATGGCAAGAGAAGCAGGAAAAGCAGGCAGAAAAAACTGCTGAAAACAAAAGAAAAAGAGAGGAGGCCTTCATCCCACCCAAGGTTTATGTCAATATTTCTTTTGCGGTTTACTGTATTGTTTTGTAATTTCCTTCATGGCATTTTCTGAAATTTTTATTTTCATTCTTCAGGAACCTGCAAAACTGGTGGATAAATCTGAGGATGCTAATAATAATGTAGCTGACATGGCAATGTCCTTAAAGGTAACAAGATTCTTGCTGGATTTTCATTTGGCAAATTAAGCCATAGAAATATTTTCTCAAGTTTTCTTGTGTAACTGCTAAAATTATAAGCCCTCTTTGTCAAACTAGTAGTTTCCTTTCGATGAATTATCATCTCACTTGAATCCAAAATGATTCGTCCACAGAAAAAAGCAAAGAAGTTTGGGAAGCGCAAATCTGAAGAAAATGTAAATGCTGAGACATACATTATAGGATCATCAGAACAAGCATCAGGAAAGAAATCCAAGAAGCAAAGATCTTAGCATGATTTTAATTTTGGAGATGGAAGATGGTCATGTCATATGAAATCGATCCAGAAATTTTGTATCCAATGTCTCTTCAGTAACATTTTTGACACTAGTATATAAGGCTTTGTCTTTGGTCCTTCCATGTAGCATGGAGATGAGTGCGTGGCATTGTGTATTTCACTAGTGATTGCCAATTAGACTGTAACATGTATCCTTTTGATTCTGGAGAGCATCACCATTCACCAGCATACCTCTACTATATAATTTGGCTTTATAGGTTACTGATACTACCGTTGAGGATTTATAATTAGATCCTAAGATATGAATTCAAGTTATGCACTTGTTATGACTGACATGGGATCCAAAAGTTGTTCTTAACGAGATTAAGATGAAGCTACAGAATTATTAAAGTAAATTAATTAATATTATTAAATGTATATTTGGTGAGTATACAAACGATTGTTTATATCACCCTATAGATGTGATGGATCGCCAATGATTATGAGGAGAAAAAGTATTTGCTGAGTTTTTCCGTTATTGCTTATTAATGTTATGAATTTTAATCATTTTTTTTTTTTATTTTGTGCTTTTTTCTTTAACAAAAAGTTTAGGAAAGAAGTCACTGCACTCTTAGAAAAATTAATTATTACTCCCTCCGGTCCATAATAAAAGAAATAAATGAGTTTTTTTTTTCTTCAAAATATAAGAAACATGTATCAATTTTCACATAGATTAAATGCAAATTTTCAATATTGCCCTTATTAATTACTGTCATTAATTATAGGCCATCGAAATATTAATTAAAATTAGAAGGGATATTTTTGGAAATTTATAAGAGTATTAATTACAATTAACTCATTCCAATATATTTTCTTGGTCTATGTGTTTTAGGGTTTTGTTTATTATATTGTGGACCGGAGAGAGTAATATTTTTAGGAGAATGCTAATCAGTGCCTTTGGAACATTGATTGAGGAATTAAAAGAAGAAAGTTTTCATTGGGAGGTGGTGTTTTCAAAATTTTGAGAAGTGTTATTTCTTAGTTTTCAAAGCTTACTTTTAATGAATCATTAACCAATGCCCTTAGGACACTGGTTAGTATGACTCATATTTTTATAGTTATCAAAACTTTTTCGTTATTAACTACAATGATATGATTTATTTTAAAATAGTTTTGTCAATGTTCCTGTAATCCCAATTAATATTCAAACCCAAAGCTTGCTCAAAGCATAAAAAGATAACAATGATTTTTTTGGCTGATAGCATTACAACATAAAGTTCAACTAAATTATTGTATTGGTAAAATAAAAAAAAACTAAATTATTGTAAGAAACTAGTATTCAATAACATACGATTCTCATTATAAATCCTTGCTAACATTAGTGGTTTGCACCGGCTTTAAATTGTGGAGACTTTAGTTTGTCAAAAAAATAATAATTGTGGTTTTTTTACCTATAAAAAATAATACACATACATATACAAATTAAATTAGCATGCAAGCATGTTAATCACAAATTATTAGTTAGATTATATACAATCACAAAATTAATGTTTAACATGTGTTCATAATTTAAAAAAGGTGTGCATAATGGAAATTGGAAAAAAACGTGTTTGTGTGCATAATTACGACCCTGGAAAAACGGAAAGAATTTTCTCTTATTATTTATAAAATTATCAAGAAACAACTACTATTTAGATTGATTTGTTGATGAGATAACTAATTGATTCTATGATATCTATATTTTTAAAAAATCAACAATCCCAATAACACTACCTAGTCAAAGTTGGATTCCTTGGCTCGCAAGTATATAGGACACGCTGCATATTTGTAGAGAAGACTAAACATTAATTAGTTTCTCAGCATTGCAAAGCCATGGAGTTGGAGTGGTGTAGTCATTGTTGCATATTCTCTGAAACCAGGTTATCTGTCCTTGAGCAAAAACCTTGTAACATTATTTCCAGGTATTTTTCCCTTTCCTTTTATATTCCTAAATACAGAATATAATGGGGATTCATTCATGTTAACGATTTGGGGTTTGTGGAAAATTTAATATCCTTGGTTCGGTTCATCATCATCACCACAAGTTTTTGAGTTTGAATTGATCAAAGTTGTATGAACCGTTCTGGCTACTCATATTTTCTTTTTATACACTTGATTGCTGTCCCTTATAGATTAATTAATTATTCATTATAGATTTTCAATCTTCTGTTTGCAGCTCTTGTATTCTATGTGGAAAGATTCTGTCTGACACTAGTATGCCTATGCTTCCTCTCCGAATGAGAATTCCAAATAAGAGGAAAAAGAAGACTCCTAGAAGAATGAAGAGAGTGAGAGAACCCAAGCATAATGTGAAAGTTGAGACAAGTGACTTATCTTCCAGTGATTCTGTAAGTACTTTGATTTGTCCATAATAAAGTTCTAATTTCTAATCTTTTCTATTATTGGTATGGTATGCAGTACACTGTACAATTATTTATAGTATAGTATTAGTAAGGTTACTATGTAAATTTACATTGGTATGCAGTACACTGTACAACTTTCTTTTATATGATTGATTTTTTTTAATGTTGTTTCTTCTATTTCGGGCCATGCCTAAAGAACTCTTTTGGTGTCAATCAATATATAGTGTTTGGTTGCAATTTGTTGAAAGAGTGTATAATATTCATTGAAGGTTAGAATTCCATTAAAATAAATGAACCATGATTTCATAGTCAGAAAAAATATTAGATGATCAATTGAAGCCTTCATCTTGTCCCAATTCTCCTCTCAAATTATGGCCCTTATCGTTGTGGTTTTATAGACAGACTCTATCAAGTAGGATCGTTCAACCAATTATTAGACAAATACAAATAAATGCATACATTCCATGACATGTAAATTTTTTGGGTTAAGTTAAATCATTTAATTGATAGTATGTTTTGTGTCCGCTTTTGCAGAATTCAATTTTAGTGGATCCTACTAGTAAGAAAGAGAAGCAACCAATATATTCTGACTCAGAAAGTTCAAACTTCTGATAACCATTGAACAGGCGTAATTTTACAATCACCTCTGCAGATCTTCTCTCAGCATTGATCATATTATTTTTCTTAGATTGTTTTTTTTTCCCTCATTGTTGAAATACTTGGATTCGTGATTACCTTAGTTGGTTTTGATAATTTAGATCCTTTATTATCATCATCATCATCCTTTAGTTCATCTAGTAACATGTGGAATTAAATTACTAACTGACCTAATCATGGATATTTAAATAATTTTAAACAGGAAAGACTATGAGTGTTTCTAAGATAATAATAAACTTACGACGCATTAGAATAAGAGGCACAATATATAATCATAATACTTCAGGGTCGTAAACTATTATGTTTTTGTTTTAAAAGTCAAATATTAGTGTTAATGTTAGTAAATTATTATGTTAATCCTACATAATTTTTGAATAAGAGATTAAGAGCTCCCGAAGATGTTGTCCAAGTCTAATGTCCTCTACCATAAACCAAAATTTATCCAATGTTAGTGTTGCACACATGGAAAACATTGTCTAATCTCCTTGCCTTGCTAAAATTCTCAACTATCAAGCCTGCTGTCTCTCTCTTATCACTTTATTTCCCTCCAATGGCTCTTTAGTAGCTTTCAAAGCAAAGTAAAAGCAGAAGCTGCATGCTTTCTATTGTATGCTACAGAAAGATGATTTCTTGAACCAGTTAGTCTATGTTTGGATCCGCGGTGACACGCATTTGCTCTGAAGCTACTATTAGTAGCTTATGCTTCTGAGATGCAATTATTCTAAGACAAGCATACAAGGTTCCAAACACATTGTTAGTTAGTTACATCATCTTGTAAAACTTGAAAATTTGTTTAGGGAAGCTAACCAAGTTGGGCTCCTAAATATATCAAAGGATCTTTTAGTACACATCCATTGTAGGAAACAGCACACACCAACCTAACCATTATTCCTAATCCTGCCTAGGCTTCAACTTAGGACTAGCACATTCATCTAAAAAATAGAATCAAGACATTCTTTTGTGCATCTTCTGTAATCAATCAATTGTAGTGGATCAACAACTTTTGGAAAAATTGTTTTGTTAAAAGTGACAGCATCTGTCAGCATGACCTATGGATAGTTTAGAGTAGTACTGGTGGAAACTGGAAAATCCCTTATTTGAACAACTTTGAGATAGGCATGGGAATCAATTATTTGTAACATTTGGTAGGAGGCAAACACTTCAATGCAATAATATTAGTTACAAAACAGTGGAGCCATAGTTTAGTTGTTTGTATCAGTGTTCAATTTGGTTTAGTTTCTTTAATTCATGAGAGAGTAACAATAACTGTGATAAGGGAGACTTGTTACAATGAAAATTATGAGTGGCTTGACTGTGGCATATATAAGAGCTTTCATAGACATAAACATGCTTTCAAAACCTTTATCCTTGTACCAAAGTTTAAAAAAATTGACAATATATCAATGATTAAGAATAATCCTTCACAAGAAGCAGCCAACTTGAGCACCAAATTCCTGTGGCATTGTGAGCTTTCTAATTTTGTCAACAACCTGATGTTACAAGACCATACATAACTATTAATGATATTTTGGTCAGGTCCTGGCTTCCATTTTTATTGGCAGTAACCCGAGCAATAATAACGAGAGTTCAGGATTCAGAGAGTCAAAAAACTGTACAAAGTATGATGCTGACTGGTTGATATGTGACAAGAGAAATTATATTTGAACACCAATCATACGGTGTCCCTTTGATTTTTTCGTGTATTGTTGGGATGCATGTATATAAAGAAGATCAAAATGTAAGTGAGAGATAAAAATAAATACATATGATATCATATACGATGTCTGAAATTAGATGTTCAAATATCAAAACTCATGTGACAAGCATAGCATATAGACGGCTTGAATTCTGCCCCCTTCTACTTTTTTTTTTTTAGTGACATGTATGCTTCTGCAAGTTCAGCCACTTGCATTTACTGATTTCGACACAATGGTGTCCTCCTTTATTTTTCTTAGTCTTCCTTATTATTTTTGTGTCAATTATAAGCTTCATGAGTTACGATATTTGAACATCTCATTTCAGACACCGTATGTGACACAGTATGTGTTTGTTTCTATCTTTCGCTTACTTTTTCATCTTCTTTATATATACACATCCCAAAAATACACAAAAAAACCAAAGGGACACCGTATGCTGACTGGTTGATATGTGACAAGCATAACATATAGACAGCTTGAATTCTGCCCCCTCCTACTTTTATATTTTTTTTTTAGTGACATGTATGCTTCTGCAAGTTCAGCCACTTGCATTTACTGATTTCCAGATACAATGGTGTCCTCCTTTATTTTTCTTAGTTCCTTATTATTTTTGTGCCAATTATAAGCTTCATTGTCTTTCTAGGGAAATTGATATAGAAAATTTTAATATATAAGTACACACATAATGAGAGAATTTAAGTGTTTAACTATACGAACATGCTAATAACATGACTTTTCATAGCAAAAAGGTATGTTGGCATGTGTGGACACTTGGACGGACAAGAACTATGAATTGATTCACGAGACGATAGCACAGACAAAAGATTGAGTTGGAATAATGATGCCTAGATGAGGTGTTAACTTTTATATTATAAAGTTTGGCCCAAAAGACAAGGGGGGATACTGTTATAATTCCTTAGAGCTCAAAACATACAGTAGATCACAAAAACTAACAGCATTAGGGAAATTGATTCTGCAAATTAACTGATTTAACATAAACCATTTTTATTTCTAATTGCGGGGACCTCAAAGTTTTCTGAATATGGTGCAACCTCTTCATGAGTTTAGAGAGTCCAATAAATTAGCCGATTTCCATGCAAGTCATGCTGTCAATGCCTATGATTTGTTTTTTGTTTTGGATCCTTCACTTAAGGACTTGGTTTTATTTGTTTATTTATTTATGGTTGAAAGGGAAGTTTATTAAAACAACAAGTTTGTGCAAATAGACTTACATCGTACGGTGGTCCAATTGACTGTATGGACTTTTTCATTAGGCATCTCAAATAAAATAATCAATCAACTATGTTATTTAAACCCTTAGAATTGAAGTCTAACACCTCCAATACATCTGCATAAATATAAATAATTTTAGTTTTACATATTGTATATATCAATATCTAATTTTGCTCATATAAAAGTCAGGGCCTTGCAGGGGACATGCCTTATCTCAATCCAAACTTTTACTTTAACAAAAAAAAAAGGGTCGGTCCAAGAGTGACTGAGACCTAAAACAAACTTTAATGAGGCTTTTTTTGTCTTCAGTTGAAGCGTACTTAGGTCGGATTGTGCTTTAGATTATGACTTTTTGTCATCATATGTGACCTTTTTGTTTTATAAAAACTAGGTGTGTTTGGACGGGACATTTGTAGAGGGTGAAGTATTTTAAGAGGGTAATTAAAATACTTCACTCCAAAATACTTTGTTTGGGTATTAAATATAAAGGATTTTAGAAATCAAGGGATTTTATGGGGGTATTTTGTTTAAGGTAAATTTGAGGAATTTGAAATACTTCTTAAAGAGGTGGTATTTTGAAATTCCCTCTCCTTACTCAGGTGGGGGGGCATCGGCCCCCGGACACTCGGTGGGGGGCGTCGGCCCCCGGACACCCCGGTGGGGGGACGCCGACCCCTATCAAACTAGTGGGGGGGCACGGGCCCCCGCACACCCGGTGGGGGCACCGACCCCTATCAAACCGATGGGGGGGGCGCCGGCCCCTGGACACGTGGGGGCACCGACCCCGGACACCGGTGGGGGGCGCCGGCCTCGGACAAAGTATTTTTTAAAGGAGAATTTTAAAAAAATGTAATTAAAAGTAATTTAAATGCTTTATCCAAACAAAGAATTTAAAATACAAGGTATTTGAATTACTCTATCCAAACAAAATATTTTCGAAATGAAAGTAATTCAATTGAAGTAATTGAATTACCTTGTATTTCAAATTCCTTGGAATTTTGAAAATACCCCATCCAAACACATCCTAATAAATAAATTTTTTTGCTACTTGATTAAGTATCTCACGAGTATTAAATATTGTGATACAAAATATACCTTGGATGAAATTTAAGTGTTGACTTCAATTGTATCTTTCATTTCATTAACTCCTCCTTTTTTATTTTGAAAAAATAAATAACATGCAACTAGTTTTATTAATATGACTTTTTTTTTTTTACAAATAAAAGGAATAGACAAAAATTAAGCTCTAAAAAAAGCAATAGACATCGAATATGCAAACAACACGTGGGAAAGTTGGAGAGAGAATTCTCCAAAAGAAGTTACGACCGATGATCCCTAACTCCCACCTTAGCAAAAAAAAAAAAAAAAACCACTTGATTAACCTCCCGAAGCACATGCTTGATTTCCACTTGTTACTTTTGTCTCAGCAGAAATTGAATGTCACATATGACACAAGCATAAACACGAATTTTCACATGCCTTTTTAATGAGCTCGATAGCTTCCAACGAGTTTGATTCACATATCATGTTCCTCACACCTTATTGCTAGCTCACGAAGCATATGCTTGATTTGCACCTGTCACTTTTGTCTCGGCGGGAATTGATTGTCACATGTGACACAAGCATGGACATGAAATTTCACATCAGAATTTTTAATGACCTCAATAGCTTCCAACGAGTTTGATTCACATATCACGTCCCTCACACCTTGTTGTCAACTCACGAAGCATATGCTTGATTTGCACCTATCACTTTTGTCTCGGCATGAATTGAATGTCACATGTGACGCAAGCATAGACATGAAATTTCACATAAGACTTTTCAATGACCTTGATAGCTTCCAATGAATTTAATTCACATATCACGTTTCTCACGCCTTGCTGCCAGCTCACGAAGCATATGCTTGATTTGCACTTGTCATTTTTATCTCGACAGGAATTGAATGTCACATGTGATGCAAGCATAAACATGAAATTTGACATCAGACTTTTTAATGACCTCAATAGCTTCCAACGAGTTTGACTCACATATCACGTCCCTCGCACCTTGCTGCTAGCTCACGAAGCATATGCTTGATTTGCACCTGTCACTTTTGTCTCGGCAGGAATTGAATGTCACATGTGACACAAGCATAGACATGAAATTTCACATCAATCTTTTCAATGACCTCGATAGCTTCCAACGAGTTTGATTCACATATCACGTTCCTCGCACCTAATTGCCAGCTCAATCGATGGTCATGCTTTCTATTAATGCTATTGAATATACACTATTTACACGTGACAAAAATCCATTCACAGCTAACTCTTTCCACATGTTAAATATAATTTTTGCAGGGTTTATCTTTTAAAAAAATTAAGCATCTTTAATTTTTATATAAAAGACTATAGACTATGCACAAAAGATTACGTATGATTAATTTTTATACCAAAACTTGACACTGATATGTGGTGTTAAATAATTAAATTATTGATAGTAATACTGCAACATGTAATCAACATGTATTTATTATTATTGTTCTACAATCATGTTATTATAATTATAATTTATGTAAGTATGGAGTGTCACCTCTCCTTATGACACAGCTTCTCTCTCTCTTTTTTTTATCAGCTTTTCTTCTTTTTTAATCTTTCATTAAGTTTTTTTTTTTTTTTATTTATTCAAAAGTCACTTTTTCAGAGTATTCTACACAGAATTATGAAGACTAATATCTAGATTCGGGTAGAACCTTCCATAATTCTATTTACTCACACTCTTGAATAGTAGATTCACAAAAATCACTTTTTTTTCAATCTAAAAAAAGGAGATGAGTGAGACTAACAACATACATAACATGCATCACTTGGTACTTTTCATTTTTTAAATAATAATTAAAAAATAAAAACTTTTTGAAAATCAAAAAAGAAAAAAGAGGGGTAGAAAGTAAAGTAGTGGTTAAAAAGACAAGAAAACAGCAAAGCAGCCGGGTCCGGTGGCAGCGTAGGATCCTCACCACCTTCGCTGGCACTCTCTCCTTCTTCCATTCTTACATATTCCCATTTCCATCCCTTCAATTTCAAAACACAAACACACTCTCTCTCTCTCCTCCAAATAACTAATAATGGAGCTTCACCGCCGTCCTCATCACGACGGCGCCACCGTCCCTCGCCACCGTCAGAGGAAGCCCTCCTCCTCCTCCTCCGCCACCACCACCAGCAGCCCTAAAGCCTCCGACGCCCTCCCCCTGCCTCTCTACCTCACCAACGCGATCTTCTTCACCCTCTTCTTCTCTGTCGCCTACTACCTCCTCCACCGCTGGCGCGACAAGATCCGCTCCTCCACCCCTCTCCACCTCGTCACCTTCCCCGAACTCGCCGCAATTGTCTCCCTCATCGCCTCCTTCATCTACCTCCTCGGCTTCTTCGGCATCGACTTCGTCCAATCCTTTATCGCCCGCCCCGACATTGACACCACCGCCCAAAACGACGACGTCGTTTCCCGCCGCCCCGTCCCGGAACCAATCCCGGAGCCCTTGGTCTCCTCGATTTCCTCCGAGGAGGACGAGGAGATCGTCAGATCCGTCGTCGACGGCGAGATGCCGTCGTATTCCCTCGAATCGAGGCTCGGCGATTGTCGCCGGGCAGCTGCGATCCGCCGCGAGGCCCTGCAGAGGGTGACCGGGAGGTCGCTGCAGAGCTTGCCGTTGGAAGGGTTCGATTACGAGTCGATTTTGGGGCAGTGCTGTGAAATGCCGGTGGGGTACGTGCAGATTCCGGTGGGTGTGGCGGGGCCGTTGTTGCTGGATGGGTTCGAGTATACGGTGCCGATGGCGACGACGGAAGGGTGCCTTGTGGCGAGCACCAATAGGGGTTGCAAGGCGATCTATGCGTCCGGTGGGGCGAGCAGTGTGGTTTTGAGGGATGGAATGTCTAGGGCTCCTGTTGTTAGGTTTGCAACTGCCAAAAGAGCTGCAGAATTGAAGTTCTTCTTGGAGGATCCCCTCAATTTTGATACCTTGTCTGTTGTTTTCAACAGGTTACCCTTTTTTCTTCAATCATTTCATTCCTCTAATCATTATTGTTATAAATATATTTAATTTATCTCATTTTCATGGTTTGCTTGTAGGATTTAATTGGTAAGCATGGTCACTTGCATTGTCATGTCATAAACATTGTCATCTCAGAAGTACCTTAAAAGTTGCACATGACATGGGTTGTGATTAGTTGAAATTGTAAAAAACTTGACACTGATGTTGTATCAAGATTAAATTCTTATTTGTATTCTGTTTCTTTTATATTATTGAGTTTGAATGTTTGATTTTTTTTGTTTTTTGTTGGATGATGTTTGGTGAGACTTGAAGCTCTAGTTTGAATTTGATTATGAAAATAGTTAATAAAAGGTGAAAGGAATAAGGAATGGAGGGCTTGAATTTGGATATGGTTTGTGGGAGATTTTTATGTTGATGCTGAGATTTGGTGTTTGTTTCTGTTGGTTTTCATTTCAGGTCAAGTAGATTTGCCAGGCTTCAAGGTATTCAGTGTTCTATGGCTGGGAAGAACTTGTATGTGAGGTTCACCTGCAGCACGGGTGATGCCATGGGGATGAACATGGTTTCCAAAGGGGTGCAGAATGTTCTTGATTTTCTTCAGAATGATTTCCCTGACATGGATGTTATTGGCATCTCTGGTAAGTTACATTCCCTTCCACTTTAATGGATGGATTTTCTGGATCGTTCATTAGTAACTAAAGATGTGACAGATACTGTTTCATAACGGTTAATTAATTTTTTTATTTTTTATGATATCACACATCATCCCTTTAGTCTCCGCGCAACTATAGGCCGGTTACTTTCATGAAAGTGGTCCATTACTTTGTCTTATTTCTTTCCATATCATTTTTGAAATTATATATATGTTTTAACGATAATACTGAATAGTATGAAATTTATTTCGTATAATTGTCCAAAACCATTGGAGGAGTGTTGCTTTATGATACTTCCCTCCTCAACATACCTTGATTTCTGCTCAGCCTAAAATTTGATTGGTCAAAAAAAAATTCGTCGTGATTCGCACGTGTCCCTTTCGAACTAAACATCAATGCTCATGTTTTAAATATCACATGTTATAGGCGTTATGCTTTTTTGTTGACAGGTTCATTTATGCATATTGAAGTTGTCAAGTTGGATTCTTATTTAATGCTTTCTGCTCGATTTGTTTATTCTGTCTGCTTCTTGAAATCTGATCAATCTCCATAAACTTTTAGGCTAATTGATTTTCAATTAACAAAGAATAAAGGTTAATTTGGTAATATATACCTAATTTAATCATATATGTCAGAGAAGTCATGTTTTATTCATTTGTCGCTTAACAATTCAACTACGAATTGATGCAAAAAGAAAGGAGTAAACCACCATTTTAGTACCTGAAATTGTAAACCGATAATTTTAATCCCTGACTTTAAGAAATTACCATTTAGTTCCTAAAATTGTAAGTACCGGTCATATTACTCCCTGAAACAAATTTCCTTACTAATCTACAATTTCAGAGACTAAAATGGTGGTTTACTCAAAAGATGAAACTTGACACCACTCATACTATTCGCCGACTTATTTATATATCATTCTATTGGATTCCTCATGTGGACTAATATTTATTTATTTCATAGTGTCAATCCAGTTTGGTTGTAAGTTTTCCAGTTCACTTGCATCTTTTGAATGTGTCATTGTATTAATCTCTTTGTTTGGTTATTGGATGCCTATAATCAGGCATGGTTAAATAATTTTAATGGGAATATTAGAGCTAAAATGTGATGGTTATGTACTGTCTCGATTCTTTAGGAAATTTTTGTTCGGACAAGAAACCTGCTGCAGTAAATTGGATTGAAGGACGTGGGAAATCAGTTGTTTGTGAAGCAGTTATCAAAGAAGAGGTGGTGGAGAAGGTATTGAAGACCAACGTGCCTGCGTTGGTGGAGCTTAACATGCTCAAAAACCTTGCTGGTTCTGCTGTTGCTGGTGCTCTTGGCGGATTTAATGCCCATGCTAGTAACATTGTTTCTGCCGTATTTATAGCCACTGGTCAGGATCCAGCTCAAAATGTTGAGAGTTCCCATTGCATAACCATGATGGAAGCTGTCAATGATGGGAGAGACCTTCATATCTCAGTGACTATGCCTTCCATTGAGGTGATTTAGCATCCCATCTATTCATAGATTTTACTTCTTTTATGGTGGTTAATTTTCCAATTTAATTAACTATGATTTGGTGTCCTTTCAGGTGGGTACAGTTGGGGGTGGTACTCAACTTGCATCTCAGTCTGCTTGCTTGAATTTGCTTGGTGTGAAGGGTGCGAGCAAGGAGTCACCAGGAGCAAACTCAAGACTCTTGGCCACCATTGTTGCTGGATCTGTTTTAGCAGGAGAGCTGTCTCTGATGTCTGCTATTGCGGCAGGGCAGCTAGTCAAGAGCCACATGAAATACAACAGATCAACCAAAGATGTAAGCAAAATGGCATCTTGAGGACGAGGACTTGGATTCAGCCATTATTTGTGGAGTCTAAAATTAAAACACAAGGGTCTCTGAAGCAAAAACCGGAATTTGAAGAGGTTAAGACATTAGATTAGATTGTTGGCATCCTTGTTTGACTTTGTATTGCTGTCTGTTAATGTTTTATTTATTGGAAGGAGGAAAGTAGAATTCTACCTGTTTGGTGTCCACTCTGGATCCATCTTTCATTTTACCCGTTTGATAGCATTTCCTGCCTTGCTATTGGATGGGTGTTAACATTCTCCTTCTCCTTTATCAGTACATTTGAATGTGTTGTATTACAATTCTTTTTCTGATATAATATGCTTAGTATATGTAACTATTGTCTCTTGCTAGATCCATTCTGTGTAGGTAGGGATCAGATAGCCGAGTCGGGTATGATCAATGTTCTCTTGTAGATTTGTGCGCCAATATACACCCATAAAATGAATTGGATCATGCCTTCCCTATGATTTTCCTTTGTTCTGTGTGGATATTGCACAGATTGTTGCTCCTGTCGATAACATCTGCTGTTTCAACATTGTAAGATGTTTGTCATTGGTATTTGGTGGTTGACGCATTTCGTTGGTTCATCGCTTCGTCTGTGTTCAAGCATAATAATCATCACTTATCATTTGGCGTTCTCTGTCTATTGAAGTTGGACGAATACAAATGCCATGCATACTTTGGTATATGGCATTTTGGAGATAACCAATCCCTTCTGTAAATTTCATGCACTTCTGACAGAAGTAGGCAAGTAAAATTCCCTTCGATAATGGTGAAGTAACGAGTGGAGATCATAATTGTTTGAATCCTTCGGGGCACTAAACCCATAATTTGGCTTTTGAAGCGGTTCTGTTTGTCATTATCACGAGTTTTTAATTTGGTCTGATCTAGGGAGTGTTTGAAAGATTTTACAGAGAATTTATTTGAACTTATTTTATTATATACGCATTTAAGTTGGTTTTAAAAGAGCTTAGAGAAAAGTTGTTCATATGCCATAAGTTATTACTAGATAAGTGTTTAAGTTAAACTCAATTTTTTTTTATATACCCTTAATTCTTATTTATTTATTTATTTATTTATTTACTTGTTCAACTCCGTATCTAAAAGCCTCTTTGTTGTGATGAAATGAAACACATTGTGTTACTAAACCACATACTCTTGTTGAATGATATTTCTAGTTCTTAAATTTATGTTTATATAATATTATTCAACTAAAGAAGATTATCACCACTAATACTTTTTAATACAATATTTTTATAAGAAATAATTGAGTTTAATTTCTACGCATTGTCAGCATAAACAAATTTTACACATACATCTAACAATATCTTAACAAATCAACATTATTGTTATTTTTCTCTCTTAGTTTTTAAAATACAAGCCAACATGTCAAAACATTAGTGGATATTGGTGTAAAGAATTTTATATTGACGGTATATACTACTTTAATCCAATTAGTAATTATTTTTAAATCTTATGGAATTATATGAATTTGATCTACTTTATTAAAATTTGTAATCTAACCGTTGTACCAATAAAATTTGTGTATTGTCCCAAAAAAATTGTGTATTGTA
The DNA here is from genome assembly GCA_035048595.1 of Echinosophora koreensis. Lineage (NCBI taxonomy): Eukaryota > Viridiplantae > Streptophyta > Magnoliopsida > Fabales > Fabaceae > Echinosophora > Echinosophora koreensis. Next base: position 2,276,648 of record JAPCYP010000019.1, on the reverse strand, counting down.
CAAATTATTTAACATTGGAAGTGTACAAACACATTCTTTTAAGTTTAATAGTTAGTCTTTACACATTTACTCTATATTTTTTGTTTTTCATAAATGTCGATTTTTCTTTTATGAACCACCAAAATTAGGGCCTTTGGCTCTTCAATGACATCTCGGGTATCTCCACAAGCTTTGGCCTTTTAGACCAGCTAAGAGACTAATCCTAGGTCGGTTGCTTAGAACAAGGAATTAACTCTTGGTTTTCGCTTCCCCAATTAGAGTGTCTCCACCAGGATTCGAACTTGTGACTTCCTCCTTATGAGGTCAAAATGTTTACCACCTGACCAACCCTTGGTTCATCATAAAAGTTAAATTTTATCAATTAAATTATTGGATTGAAAATGCTGATATATATTAATATATTAATAACATAATAGGTAAGTTTGATATAATAACAACAAAGTAAACAAAATAACTGAGTATGGCTTAATCATTTTTTTACAAATAAATTTTTTAAATGGCAGGAATATATTTTCTAAAAAAACGACTGGAATATATTAATCCATCCATAATTTAATTATTTTTTACAAAAACATATGAACAGAAGATGGAAATACAAAAACTAGTTTTTGGTACAAAGAAACTGGGCAAGGCATGGGCCTAAGGCCCAAATGACGATGATGAGTGAACCTTGGTTTGGAGCAAGAGAAACAACACTCACCCACCATAGCAAATTATTGCACTCACACACATTGGCCACTGCGAAAAACAGAAGGTGCCAGAAACTGCTATTTTTTCTATTCTCACTTCTGTTTCCATTTTCATTTTCAAGTTCAAACTTAAACCCTAGTTTTCAGTCTCAGTCACTCACACTCGATCTCTCTCAACCATGGCAGCCATGCTGGTACACACTCTCTCTTTCTCTCTCATACTCTTTCTCTATGTGTATGCAGTTCTTAGAGTCTCTAATCTAACCCTACTTTTTTGTGTTTGAAAATGTGGTGCGGAACAACAGCAACCACAGATCATACTGTTGAAGGAAGGTACTGACACCTCGCAAGGGAAGGCTCAGCTGGTGAGCAACATCAACGCCTGCACCGCCGTCGCCGATGTCGTCCGAACCACCCTTGGCCCCCGCGGCATGGACAAGCTCATCCACGACGACAAAGGCTCCGTCACCATCTCCAACGACGGCGCCACCATCATGAAGCTCCTCGACATCGTCCACCCCGGCGCCAAAATCCTCGTCGACATCGCCAAGTCTCAGGACTCCGAGGTAACCTTCCATTTCGAATCCAATGTTGTCAAGATCCATTTTATGGAACGTGATTGTGCTTGAATTTGATTGTATTTACTTGAAAATTGTGGAAATTGTGCGTTTGTAAATGAACTATTGTATTGTTATTGTTGTTGTGAATGTGAAGGTTGGTGATGGAACCACCACTGTGGTGTTGCTTGCGGCTGAGTTTTTGAAGGAGGCAAAGCCTTTTATTGAAGATGGTGTTCACTCTCAAAATTTGATACGCAGCTATAGGGCTGCATCCACCTTGGTATATAAGTTATATCTTTAATTGTTTATGTTTATGTTCTTGATTTGCGGCATTATTTATGTTTGTTGTATGTAATCGTTGATGCAGGCAATTGAGAAGATTAAGGAGCTAGCTGTTAGCATAGAGGGAAAAAGTCTGGAAGAAAAGAAAAGCTTGCTCGCCAAGTGTGCTGCTACGACACTTTCTTCGAAGCTCATAGGGGGAGAAAAAGAGTTCTTTGCATCAATGGTTGTTGATGCTGTGATCGCAATTGGGAATGATGACAGGTTGAACATGATTGGAATAAAGAAGGTACGTGTATCGGTTCTTTTTACAACCAAGTATCCATATGCCATGTTGTGTCATGTGTCCTTCATGAAGGTAGTTGCGTGGACTTTGGCATTGGATTTGCGTTGTACCTTTAGTTCCGAATGTTGACAAAATCATGGAGATGAATAAAACACACTTTCTGAAGCAATTTTCCTTGCTATTTTTGCATTTATCCTTAGTCACATCATTGACATGAACTGATGGTTTTGTTAAATTCTTATATTCCAAGCTTGTTGTTGTTATCAAGTTTTCCCATAAATATCAAACTAAGTTTTAGCAGAATTTTCTTGTCATCCGGATAGGATTTCTTCTTTGTTGGGAAACAGCATCATCATCCTTTAATTTCTACAATCTCAACTACAATGCTGTCATCTTCAATGAAACTTGCTTAGTTTTATATTGTTGTAATGCGATGCTTCAGGCTTCCACTTTTATTCAGAAATTCTAAAGTGGATGTGTTATATATACTTTGCATAATATTGTTCTTGGAACTACATTTAAAGAAATATTTGATGGGTGAATCCAAAGTGTAAAGATCAGTGAATGATACTTTCATATATTTTTTGTTGTCATGGTTGGTGTCTATTCTATTTATGCGGAAATCAATTGCGTGTTATTTGCAAACTTGTTTTGTGTGATGGAGATTCAGGTTTTATTTCACAGGTTCCTGGTGGTAACATGCGTGACTCGTTTCTAGTAAATGGTGTTGCTTTCAAAAAGACCTTTTCATATGCTGGGTTTGAGCAACAGCCCAAGAAGTTTCTCAATCCAAAAATACTATTACTAAACGTTGAGTTGGAGCTTAAATCTGAGAAAGAAAATGCTGAAATTAGGTGGGAATGTTTAAAATTTACTCTTCTTTCTTTTGTTCATTGGTGCTGAGTATTGAAGTATTGTTGACATTACTGGACTTCCTTCTCATTCTCTTGTTCTTCACAGATTATCTGATCCATCGCAATATCAGTCAATTGTTGATGCAGAATGGAATATTATTTATGACAAATTGGATAAATGTGTCAACAGTGGTGCCAAAGTTGTTCTTTCACGACTGGCTATTGGAGATCTTGCCACACAGGTATTGTTGTATATTTTTTTTAATCAAATCTAATTTTCTTTCATACTCTTAGATTCCTTTCAGTTATTCCCAAAATGTTGAACCCTTAGAATGAGTAACATATACAATGTTTGCTTGCCATTCCCTACTAGGACGCTTTCATGGTGCATTATGCAAGGTTGTCATACTCGCTAGTTTACCTGAACTTGTGGAGCCTACATAAACTCGACTCCTGAACTCGTATGAGTTGACCTATTTTAAAAAATATTAAAAAATTCCGTAGTGTCCAAATTTATAACATGTCCATAACCAACCTTCAATATTGAAACTCCATGATAAAGCAAACCAAAGTCAAGGGGATGGCCTATTCACATAAGGTGCTCATTAAGTTTGCCATGTAAGAAACATCTTTGTCAAGTGAGCAAGTACCTTCTTTTTGATTTAATCTTACTGGATACAGGAGCTGGTTTGTGATTTAATGCCAATTATATTTAACTTGTGGAAACATGAATTTTGTATCTGTCTTACGATCAGATAACTAGAAGTAAGCATTATGATCATTCATCACTTAATGTCAAATGAGATTTCAACTCGTAGCATTTCAGACCTTATACATTTCACTTCACATATTAGAAAGTTTGCATTTCTAAATATCCTATACACGGGCATGCGACTGTAGTGTCTCGCACTCTGTTACCATAAACTAGAAGTAATGGCTTTAGAACACAATTAGAGCTAATCAACTAGAATCTCAATGCAAAGATTCAAACCAAAGTAAAAAGCGGTAAACTTCTGAATATAATGGATCCAGCAACTCTGAGCACCTACAAGAAACACCAAATATTGGCACTATTTCGAGCTAGGGGCGCGAATTGCAGTCGCTTGGGTACGAATCACGGCGATCTGGCGTCCTCAAAGGATGATTGGCTGGAGCTAGCCATGAACAAAGCTGTAATGGCCAGAGCTGCAAGGCAGGGAGGACGACTTTACGAGGTCTAAGAGGGTGAGAGCTGCTGCTATATGTGAATTTGGAATTGGGAGCCCTAAGCCTGAATGTGTTTTGGGTCTTAATTTTTGGTTGAAGCACTGTCGTTTTGGTAGTTTGAAGACCAAATTTTGAGTGAGTTCACTCGTGAATTTGCCAGTAATTTAACCAATTCTATCTGAGCCAACCAAGTTCAGAGGTCCGAGGTTTTAAGCTAGTGAGTGAGCTCAGCACTTGAACTCGTACGTATGAGTTTGCTAATTAATGCTGGGGTTTAACAACCATGCTCATATGTATTACTCATGTATTTCATGATTTGCATCTCTATGGGTTTCCTATTCTTATAATTTTTCTATTTGCATTTTCTATACTGTGCTTGCTTCTGTTTTTGCATATTAATTGTAGACTGACATCCTTGTAAACTGTTCACGGTAATGCTATAAAATGATTCTCGTCACTGGGTTCCTTAAAAACTTCCACGGATATTCATATTTTTTTTAATATCTTGTTCTTGAAACAGTATTTTGCAGATCGAGACATTTTCTGTGCTGGTCGTGTAACAGAAGAAGATCTGAAAAGGGTTGCTGCTGCAACGGGTGGAACTGTGCAGACATCTGTCAATAACATTATTGATGAGGTTTGCCACTATTTGTAGGACTCTTACATGGTTTAATTCTTTTGTAATGTTATATGTTACAGCTGAAATTCTTGTGATTTATTTGCTTTAAGGTCCTTGGAACTTGTGACGTTTTTGAGGAAAGGCAAGTTGGAAATGAGAGATTCAATATATTTAGTGGATGTCCATCTGGCCAAACAGCCACCATAGTTCTTCGTGGTGGAGCCGACCAGGTCTGTTATAGATTGTGCAAACTTTTTAGTGTTTATGTACATTGTAATTGAAATTAAACTCATTAATAGATCTTCCATTCTTGGCCTTATATTTAATTTTTGCTACTTCCTTATAGTTCATCGAGGAAGCAGAGCGAAGTTTGCATGATGCAATCATGATTGTTAGAAGGGCTTTGAAGAATTCAACTGTAGTTGCCGGTGGAGGTGCTATAGATGTATGTGTCCAAAATTTGTTAGTAAATTTTCCTTGAATTATCTTAGCAAATGTTTTGGACATAATTGTGTTTCTTGTTGCCAGATGGAGATAAGCCGGTACCTAAGGCAGCATGCACGTACAATAGCTGGAAAGTCTCAACTTTTTATGAACTCTTATGCAAAAGCTCTTGAGGTAAGTGTGTCTTTGGAATTTGAGTACTGTTCACAGTTGCAATCTATGTATGTGTCCTAATATTCTATTATTTTAGTCATTCAAATTCTTGAGTATCGATATGCAACACCTGCTTGACGCAAGTGGTAAAGAATTTATTTTCTTTTGCACTAATAGTGCTCTCCCTGTACATTTACATTGTTATTGCAGGTTATACCTCGCCAATTATGTGACAACGCTGGATTTGATGCTACTGACGTGCTGAACAAGCTAAGGCAGAAACATGCGCTTCCTTCTGGTTAGTTGACCTTCCTTCTCTCTGCATATTGCATGTATACCTATATATATGTTTTACGCAACGTAAATGGAGAGTGACTGAGGCAAAATGCTTGGCAATTGTTTAGGAGTCACTAATTATTTAAATTAGATAAACAGCTGCACAATGCCAAAGTTATAAAAGAATTAGAAATTCAAAAATATAAATTGGATAAAATACTAACGGTTTCTTTCAATGAATAAAGATATTAAGATATTGTACATGTCTACATGACACATGGCACAGGAAAATTGTGACTTGCCAAAATTTTGATGAAACATTAAGGTCACAAGCTAGCAATGCCATTTGGCAAAATTTTACACAGTTATCTTATATGTTATATTGATATTGATATTGATTTCTCCCTCATAAGCAAGAGTAACATGATCGACCTTCAGAATATATTTACTACAAGTAACATGAGAGAAACTGCATGTTGGTCTTTCTTCTTGATCATACTTAACTAATGTTTTCTCTTCTTGATCATACTTTGGCTCACTCGCTCGAGAATCTCCTTTGAATAAAAATAGTTGAGCCAAGCTTTTAACAAGTCGGGCCCCATTAGATTATGATTAGTTTACTTGTTCACACCCCTACTAAAAAGCAACCTCTTAATTTGATATACATGAATCTAAGTGTTATTTAATTAGAGCAGTCATATTTAGTATCATCTCTTTGTTCAGTTTTTTTTTTTGTTATCCTCAGCACTTGGGAAGCTTCAAACAGAAAGATGAAAAAATTGTGTTATTGGTTGATTCTTCGAACATGAATTTATATGTATGTGTTTGGGCATAAATAATGTTTCAATAATGTTCCTATAAATGCATCTGCAAGATTGAATTTTTGAAGAGTTCTTTAATAGATTAGATTAGAAGTGAAAAAATCTTATTATTGCCTGCTTATTACAGGTGAAGGGGCACCGTATGGAGTGGACATAGCTACTGGTGGGATTGCTGATTCATTTGCTAACTTTGTCTGGGAGCCTGCGGTTGTGAAGGTACTATTAACCTGCATTTATGTGCATGATTTTATATTTTGATTCTTTTTTTGTGTGTGTGTGTGGATGTTGTCGAAGCTAATTAATAAATTTGCAGATCAATGCTATAAATGCTGCTACAGAAGCTGCTTGCCTTATCCTAAGCGTGGATGAAACAGTTAAAAATCCCAAGGTTCTGACTAGTTCTTTCATTGTTTATTTGGTGAAGATTGTGTTCTTTTCTGTAATATATTTACCCATGACTTGCAAATTTCACAAAAAATAAAATACAATGTTAATAACAGTATGTTATTCCTGTTTTGACTCAATTGTTTTGGTTGGGGATCATGTACTTAGATGGGTAAGGCCATATAAATTTACATATGGATCTATGCTGTCATATCAACGCTTTTTTTGCACAAATCCGCATGCAACCCTATGTTCTACTATTACATTGTCTCTTTTAAGCGCTTTTTACAAATTTTTATGCATTTTGAGCTTAAGTTGTCGTTGTACTTTGTCCATGTGAATTTCTTGGACTCAATTTTGAAAATCAATATCCTGGTCACTGTTTTACAGCATATTTGTTGTTCAGAAATAGTTTACATTCCTACTCCACGGGGGGATCCTTAATTTGGTGAGAAGAAAGACATTGTTGATTCCTTCCTCATCAGGGTTGGACAGGAATCAATTCTCTCTCTCTTAGGGTCTGTTTGGGAGTTGAGAGGAGAAGGGAGGGGAAGGGTTTGAGAAGAAAGTGAGGCGAAAGGTGATGAGGAAGGGAGGATAGCCCTCCAAAACCCTCTTCTAGTTCATTTTTTTAGTTCCCCGCTCAAATTGGAGGGTTTTGATTCTTTTATTAATAAAATAAACTCCATGCAAAGTGGGGGAGTATCCTCCCTTCCCCCATCCCTTTCTCCCTCTTCCTCCTCAAAGTCTTCCCCTCCCTTCGCCCCAAACTCACAAACAAACCCTTAAAGATGTAGGAATGCCATTATTGGTAGCCAACTTGGATGCAGAATTTTCTTTCCTTTTCTCAAGTTGCCCTTGTTCCTTTTAAAATGACAAAAATAGTTTTCCTACACGATGTAGCCCAAATATTTTGGTAATGTTTCAAATTTATTTATTGTGCCCCACTCCTGTGTCCTCTCTTAATCATTTGTTGTAGCGTTTATATTCATACTGCACCATTGTAGTAGTTGCACCCATGGTTATCAAATCGAGATACGCTACCGCGTATCGGAAAACCTATTTTCCGAATCGTGAATCGTATCTTATTATGAATCGTAAGATACATGATCAATAAAAATATGACATGAACAAGTAACATAAGGTAACATAAGCAAAAAAAATATGTTGAAATGTCATCTATGAAGTTCAAAATAATTCAAGATTCAAGTCAACAAGTATTCAATTCCACCCCTAAAAAAACATAATCTAAGTATTCAATTCCACCTTTCTTTTTCTTTGTCTAACCCATTATCTAATTTTAAAAAAAAGTAAGCAACTCACGTGGGATGAGTAGAGAGAATAGTAACAGAGGAGACAAGAGATAATGGGTGGGGACAACATTAAAGAAAACAGAGGAGTGGGAAGTGGGGACCAACATAGAAGAAGACACAACAAGGGGCAAGGGGCTGGCCAACATACAAGGGACCGGCCTTTTTAGAAGAGAAAAGAGTAAAGGGACAGACCAATGTAGAAGAGAAAGCGCAGAAGATAAATCGCATAAGAGAAGAGAAGATTCGGACCAACATATAAGAATAGGGCTGGGTTTTAGGTTTCGGCTGTTTCCCTCCTCTTTTCTGAATTTTTTAAGGGTTTTTCTTCATTAAACCATAACCGGGTCGGGGGTTTCCTTCATTTTCAGCTGCCAAACAGAATCGCCCGATACAGTCTGTGAATCACGATTCGCGCGATACAGAGACGATTCGCATGATACAGGGACGATTCAAGGCTGATTTCGATTCACACCTGCGATATGTATCGAAACATGGCGAAACCGTATCGAATCGAGATTCGTATCGTACGTATCGTGCGATACTTACTACCATGGTTGCACCATAGACTTAGGTGTCGGATATACTTCCCAATTCCCATTGGTAATATCTTATTACTATCGCCATCCAATTCTGTTGATAGTTATTGTGTGTTTTCGCTCAAATAATATATTCAAAAGCTTCTTTGTTGATTGCAATTAAAAATACTTCAGGGTCCAGTCAACATTTATTATTTAAATGAAGGCATCTTTATATTTACCTTCAATTTCTTGCATATCCGAGGGATATAAATACATAGCTTGTAGACAATTGTGGTTGATATTCTTACTACTATTCTACTTGGGTTTCATCATGTGATATTTGAATTTAACATTGATTTGTAGAATTATGTTCTGAATGTCTCCTGTGTCTATTTGTGTTTTATTATTATTTGTAACCATCATTTTTAACATTATTTTATTCTATTTTGTTTGTTATGAATGGTGTTCATGTCATGTCATGTCATTCTTTTATGCAGCTGATCTTGATTGTTTTATCTGTTTAACATATGTAGTCTGAGAGTGCACAAGGAGAGGCTGCTGCAGGTGCCATGGGTGGCAGAGGTCGTGGAGGTTTCCGAGGCCGTGGACGAGGAATGAGAAGATGATGGGAAGTTCATTCTAACGGGTCAGCATTTGTTTGGTGCATTGTCTGTCTGATGCATGCAAGGCTACTGCATGTAGCATGTATGTTTTTGCTAGTCGGTGTTTGCTAGAAGCATGCCATATTTTGGATCTACAAACGATGTATGAAATTGTAATGGGATTCTGGGAACATCGCTAGGATTTGATGTTAGCAATTTTCAAGCATATCTTTCTGACGTTTGGGCTTTTTATACGTTGGAGGGGTTGAAACTATTGGTTATTATTTACTTGGATGGCTGTTGGTGGGACTTGAGCTACGTCGTGTGAAATCTCGCATTACCTTGTTTTATAGATGAGATACACAAGCATGCGATTTTCTGTATGTTTTTAAAATTATTTGTACTCGAGAAGTCATTTGTAGGAAGTTGCAAGAACATGTCATTCAAATTGCAGAAATAGTTAAGCAGAGCAAGCAATCTAATCTGTTATGAGCGATCATTAAATAGTTGTTTATCGCAGCAGCCGGGAAAGGATACAATTAGAATTTCTCAAGGAAAGGGATCTATCTACTTGTACTTATAGGTTCGGTTATCATAACTCAGGTTTTTACAATTAATTTTGTGGGCTCTATTAGTTTAGATATGCTCTGTGCAATGGTTTTCCATTTAATATAGAGTGAGTATATCCCTCAATAGGAAGGCAAATTATTGTATAGACCCGCTTTACATTGATTTTTAGATTTAACGGTTTCAATCTGGTTGCACTTGCTGTACAGCCTGTAAGACACACGGATTTTATATAAGATCTTATTCAAGCGGTACCCGTTAATTATAGATTAAAATACAGATTCAGTTGTACAATACCAGAGGTGGTGTGGTTTTTTGGGTTATCATCTGTTGGGACCTGGATGGCATTTAAGGATTCCCCCATTCTAATTAGGATTTTTCCATATACGAGTCGGATCTCTAATAACTTACTTAAGGGACCTGAGTCTGTTATCATTTGGATCAATCACATCTTGATATAGAAGTTGGGCCTTGCTATTAATACCTTGCAAAATTTCGTCCCACACCTTGCAATCTATTCTTTACCAAAAATACCCTTGCATCTAAGCTTGTGCACTCTGTATCGACACCTGACTTCCTCCTACACCATACTCTGTATCAAACTTGCAAAAAGCCCTCTCCAACAGCGCACAGCCCTTCCCTTCCATGGCAGTCTCAGCGTGTGCCTCTCCACCATCGTTCACAGCCGTTCACACTTCAACCCATTCTCACCTTGAACCCTGACTACATCTAGTATTCCGATACGTCGCCGCCGCCGCTTCCACCATCGCCCAACGGTGCAAACCTTGTATTCCACCCTCTCACATCCAGCATACAGCACAAATCCGTGATTTTTCATGACAGTTGCAGCAAATTCGGAATGCCATAACATGAACCTCCGGCAAATCAAATCCGGATGCTATAACAAGAACCTCCGGAAAAATAAATCTGGAATGCTTCCGGAAAATCAAATCCGGACGATTAAATTCCGGATGTATGATCTTTCGTAAAATATCTAACCAAGTGACGTATAAAATACCTTTCATAAAATTTATATATCCGGAGTTTAATTTCAGGATGTGTCAAATTTTACACGTCCGGAATTTAATTTCCGGATGTGTAAAATGGCATTTGGTAAAAATTTACACATCCGGATTTTAATTTCTGAATGAGTAAAATGTCTTTCCTAAAATTTTACATATTCAGAATCTAATTTCCGGAAACTTTCCGGAATCTAATGTCCGGACATTTTCCGGAATTTAATTTCCGGATTTATAAATTATAAGGGCATTTTAGGAAAATAAATTAACAAAAAACCAATGCAAGGTGTAAATAGCAAATTGTAAGCTGCAAATAGCAATGCCCCAGAAGTTTGTGATTTATATCCTAGCTTGAATAATTCGGTCCTTGCTTGAAGTTTATTGGGCCGGGTTAGGAACTTGAAATTATACCAGGTGTATTTTTCAATTGAGTTTGGGTTACATGTCAAGTTGGCAGTCCAGTTTTTTATTTATGTTTTTTTGACAAAAACCTGAATTTCATTCATTAACTGGATCGAGGTCCGAAAGTATACAGCTTACAAGAAAGGGGGGGGGTCCTCAATCCAAATCTGACTGGGGGCAGTCCAGTTTGATATTACATGATTTTATTTTATTTTTTTGATTTACAATATTACATGATATTTTAAAACTTAAAATAAAAAAAAAAGATAAATTATAAAATTTCTTGATTTAAAATGTATAATATGATAATACTTTTGTTAATCTAATTTGTTTAAAATATATTATGTAAAACGTTAATTCTAAGTTTTCTAAAAAAAAAAGTTTTCTACCAATAAAACCATTAGTTTTAATTTCTTTTGAAATCGTATAACTTAACTACATATGATTTCTAAATCTTTTAGTTTTGGGTTGGCTTGATTTACGCCATTATTGAGTCAAGGAATTGGTAAGATCATAATATTGGGTTAAATCAAGAGTGAAATTGTAAATTGGATCAAAAACACCCCTACGAAAAAGGTTTACACAATGAATAAAGGAGAGAAATCAACCCGTTTTATATGAGATGGAGACCATCCATCTCAAAACAGTGTCTTATTTCCTGTTTCACTCACTTAGATTGTGTTATGTCATTTAAAAAAGATATATTTATAATAAATAATGTAATCAATTTAACAAGTGGCATAATCTAAGTGGGTGGAACAGAGAATGAGACACTATTGTAGAACAGGTGATCTAAACTTCAAATATTTTATTTTTATAGTTCAAACCCGAATTGTAAAGAAACTGGACAATGTAGACTGTTATTTGAAGTTCTACGTTGCCCAAAAACAAAAGAGCTTGGTTGTTCCTAATCAGAACTATCTAATCTAATAAAAAATAAATAAAAAGAATTCTTGAGTTTAACGGATCATTTCACCACAGTATGCCGGAAACTGTTGACCAAAAATCTTGTATTTATCATTTTCTTAATAAAATCTTGAAGACAATAAACAAGATAAGAAAAATGTAACAATTTATAATTATCAGTAAAAACATTAACTGAATAAAAACAAAAAACATACTAAATATACTTTTTGGTATTTCTTTTAGATAACTAATATCCTAAGGATAGTGATTAAAAACCTAAAAGAAGTAAACTTTTATTAAGAAAATGATATATTTAAAATATTAAGCTCAAAAAAATAACAAAAACATTTCCCTTCTATCGATTCTTTAACCAACATTACAATGTTGATTAACAAGACACTTCGTATGAGGACGGGCAAAGAAGCATAGTTAATGGCTTTTAACAAAATAGCTTAAATTGATGAAAAACAGTTGTTTTGGAAAATAATCATTTTACCCAAACACAATGATTATTTTCCAAAACAGCTTAAATCACAAAAAACAGTTGAAATATCAAAATTTCAACTGTCCCAAACACCCTCTATATTGGAATTTCCCCTCAAAATCAGTAAACTGGCTGAACTCTAATTACACATAAACCTGTGTCAGATTCGGATAACGAAAGAAAAGCCTTTTGTTGTGTACTTGTGTCAGAGAAAATTTCGATAAAACATAATCATAAAAACCATGGACACACGAGATCCCCTAGTTCAATCTGCAAATCATATCATAATAGTGTTAACTGTTAAGAATCGACGATCACCAAATGAGATAGACTAGTAGTTTTGAAGCCTCAGCATTGCTGAGCTACAAAATTAACCTCTGATTTTTTAAAATTGATAATTAATGAAATATCAGTGGCAGTAAAACAGCAATATAAAAAAGCAGCCTTGAATATGATCAACACAAGATAAAAGATAAATATTTTGAAGAAACAATTATCCCAGCAGGCAGCATAATCTAGAAATGATTACAGATTTCTACAATATACTGCTTCAATCAACTTCATAGTCTAAAGCCTTTAAGAAATTGAAAGACAAATTCATAACTGATAACAATAAATCACTAAAATCTCATCAAGCTACAATTCTAAATCACAGAATCCTGTGAGGCAGAAGTAGTGACCTCATCATGAGCACCTTCGGCTTCGGCTTCTACAGGAATGGGGGCAGTATTATCCATCGACGTGGATACCTGGGTCGCCCTTCCTTTCCATCAAATATCTGAAGGTACATCAAAGATAAAATGCAAGATTGATTACTAAAAAAGGCAATGATATTGGTTTATTCTATATTGTTTGATAAAGTTTCGCCCTTTGCATATGATAACTTTATCCAAACAACACAAGAACTAAATGCAATCGACCTAGCTTAGCCAAGCCACAAATATCAGATTCTTATAAGGAGCAGTATTTTTCATTTTTCAACCACATGTTTAATGTAAAAATGGAAGGAAGTAACACCATGATACAGTCAAACAATCATGTTATCCAGCCTTTCGAAATGCTCAAAATCTAAAATCTGGCAGTTTAACCAACAGCACACTTAGAATTATTCATTATCTATTTTTATAAAGTAGGTTTTATATATCCTCTACAAGAAAGTTTTCAGGTTAACCATAGAAATCTTGCTAGTTACAGTTACATTTTTATAAAATAAAGACTATAAACTGAATTAGTAAAGTGCAAAATAAGAGTTAAGGAAACAAACCTTCTTCAAGCGCCTGTGCTTTGCGAAAGCCCAATTGGACATGATAAGAGTAGCAACCACAAGAAATACATAACCTGCAACAGTTTGTGTTGCAATGTTGAAGCCCAACCACTGATAGATCTCTGTTGTATAATTTGCACAAGTAACAATATTGAAGAGAAAGCCACGTGGGATTTGATATCCACCATCACCCTCAGGTTTGCGTAGATTCCTCAGTATAATATGGCAATAGAAATTTGATACTTGGCAGAGTATGCCAAACCCAAATCCAATCTTCATTTGGAGGTCACTTACAGGGGTATATAATGGGTGGTTCACATAGTAGGCAATAAAAGAACCAAAGGTCCAGTAATAAGCACAGTTGCGAAACACATTGGAAAGGGGTGAGGTAGCATGGCTGAAGCGATGAACAAAAAATGTTTCCAGGATTCGTTTGGCATAATGGAAACACCAATAGTACAATGCATATGTCTGCACAGGGTGGATGACACGTTCACCTTCGTAGCCAAAATACTGGTAGACAGGGAAATAATAGAAGACTGGATAGAGAAGCAAAGGTCCCAAATACTCGAAGAAAAAAAGCGTGCGATAAGAAACTTGTGGACCTAAGTCCTTGAATACTACAGTTAAGGTTTCTGAATTTCCATCTGTATATTCTTTCAGACTCTTCTTGTAATTAAGAACAACAGGTCTTCCCTTTGATCCTGGTTGGACAGGAAGTGTTAAGCGCTGCCTTGAGGGGTACTTCTTGGCTGTTGAAGTGAAACAAACATATAATGTTAATGATCTATGCTGCCTAGAGAATGAGATGCACTTACGGACAAGCGTGTTTTTCTTCCAAGAGATGAAATAAAATGGAATAGCAACCATACAATAGTAGCAATGTAGCATGAGTTGGATGCAATGGATTGATCTAGTGTTGTCACCAATAATTCTTTAGTTCACCTACCCAGTAACTTTGATAAGCCAAGAAGTGATTTTGCATTCTAATACTAACTAGGTTTAAATAAGAAGCTATTGAAAAAGACTTGTGGGTCTAAGAAATGATGTTAAAACTTCAACATCATTTTACAGTGTGAAAAAAGGGAGACTTACTAGTGCTTTATTTACCCAAGGTTCAAAAGGAACTTCATCAACTTTATCTAAATGAGCAATTCAAAACTTGAAAGGATAACCCACCCAGTAAGTTATTCAGTTATAACGCTGCTATGATCCTTAAGAAGAAATGTCTTAATAAATACTAGTTAGTAAGAATAGTTTGAGGCCATAATGGAGAAGATTATCAATTATCATCACATGGTATACAATAAATTTTTTTAAAAAAAAATCTATCACACATTCGCATAAATCTATCCATCCAATAAATAACTAAAACCATATGTAGAAAAAATAACTTAGGTAAGATAGTAGAGAAAAAGCACATGTTCACTTACTTCGCTTATGAATTTCCTCCTGCAGATCTGCTACGGTAGCCTGAGTCAAAGAAACAATGGGATAAACCATAAATCATTACTCTTGGAAACAAATATCTCATTTCCCAAAATAAAATCCAATTAAGAAATCGAAACTACCCTTTTAGTGACATCATAAATATAACAAAATTGAGGGAAAGAAGACATACAGAATCAGTGAGCTCAATGCCACCTTTGATGATTTCTCTTCCACTCCTAGAAACCAAAGTGACCTTCATCCTTAAAACTGAGAGAGACCCAATTCGCCAAACAGTGTATGATTGTATGCGAGATCCAACACAAGATGAGGGGCTGAAACTCGAGGAAACAAAACGGAATTCACATCAAACCCCATATATAATTATAATTATAATGTAATACATATCACAACTCAAAAATATAATAAAAAGAGCATGGTTTTTTATATAAAGGTATCAAATTTGCAATCATTTTATACAAATCACACGTTTAATTTGTTTAAACTATGACGAAATAATCAAATCTTCGAAGCAGGAAATGGCAATTCTCAAACTTTAATTGAGGAAGTAAAATAGTGGGGAAGAAGAAAGTAGCAGAAAGACACAAACTTTGACGAAGGGAATTGTGATTCCAAAGAAACAAGAGCAGAGGAAAGAGAGTTACCTGACTTGGAGAGGGAGAGAAAGAAAGAGACAGTAGGATGCTAGTGTGACAAACACAGGATAAAAGGGGTTTCAATTTTTTAATATAGTTAAGAAGACATGGGGAGGAATAATAATAATAATAATCATAAATAAATAAATAATTATGGAAGTTTAGAAAGTAGAGATAGGGAGGTGAGTGTGTGTATGTGCATATATAATATATATTAATGGAGTGTGGTTGGGGTAGGAGAGCTAACAATTTGTGCAGATCAACCACAACACAACATACCCTATTCATTCATTCCTAGCCATACGATGAACCAGTGATGAGTTAGAGAGGGTTTCTTATATAAAAGGACTATCCTCAATGTGATCGTTAGCCCCATTCCATTTATCCCCTACGCGTTACCAATCACACAGGTTGGACAAATATGAATGTGCATTTACAAACCAACTACTTCCTACTTCCTTCTTACCGGTGTCTGTTAGGAAGTCGACTTGATTATAGGCCATGCGAAGCTACCAACTTAGGTCATCTCCATGCTAACACCTCGTATTTTTTCTTTTTAGGGTTCTTAAATAGATCTCATCTTTATATTTCACTCATTTTTACATTTTACAACTTAAGCATCTCATCTCTCAAACCCAACAGCTTCAAAAAAGTTACTAAATGGACCCCATTAGTGACCCCATATCTTTATATTTCATCAATAATTTATACCAGTGACCTCACATCCTTACTTTTTATGTTTAAAAAATTGAAGCTTGGCCCACTAAATTATGTAAGAACCAATCCCTGTAGAAGCACCTCCCCTTGCTAAGCACCCATTGTGAAATCCTCTCCAACAAAGGATGTTGTTAAGCATCAATGCTTGTTAAGGAAGATCTTGGAAAATTGTCACCGTCGGAGATGGCCTTAATAGCTATAAGTAAAGGTGGCAAAACGAGATTACCTGACCAGGTGACTCGAGCCACAAGTCTTACGAATTAGATCGAAATTTCGATTCAACTCGGGTCATAAAATAATGGCTCAAATCCGACTTAAAAAGGGAAATGAATGTGTTTAACAAGTGGTCATGTTAGATTCAATGATTGAAACTAGGCTAAAGAAAAAAATCAATTTTATTTGGGCTAGAACTCTTCTGTCCAAATCCTGGAGTTAATGGGTATAAACGGACAAACACCCTTATCCTGATTATCTAACTTAGACTTGAAATTAAAACTAGAGTAGTGGCTAACTAGAGTAAACACGCTATTCAGTCCTTGAAATTGTGTAGTAGTATCAACCTAGTCCCTAAAATTATCGAAATTTCAAATTAGTCCCTAAAGTTGTAAAACGGTAATCAAATTAGTCCCTCCGTTGAAAATCGTATGGACTAAGTTGATTTTAAGTTAGCAGTGTCAGGGACTTAATTGATATTAACTGAGTAAAATGAGGGATCGAATTGATACTAACTTATCATTCAGGGATACTTTTGGAATTTCGATAATTTCAAGGACCAGAATGATACTACTTCACAAATTCAGGGACCAAATTGGGTGTTTACTCGACTAACTAATTAGCACCTTTGACCCCTTACGAGTTTACAAGTTAGGGTGAGAGTTCTTTGGCAAAATCACTAGAATTAGTTTTCATTATCATACACGATGGATATTTAAAATAAGTTTTGTTTAAGTTGCAGTGGTCGCTATGGGATTATAAGGAAAAACAAATTATACTATTACCTCTTAAGATGTGATTTAATTATATTCAATATTTTTTTGTTTTAAAAATTATATCAGTCTCCTTCAAGATTTATGTTATTATCACACTTACCTCTTTCCATTATTATCCATATGTTAACAATACATTTACCTTCCTTATTTTCAAATATATAGTGTGTAATACTCTAAACTTTCATGGAAGGTTTTTGTAATTTTTCTAGCAATAGTAGTCAATTACATATTTTTAAAATTAAGAGAACCTATTTCAAAAGGTTATAATATTTTAATGAATATAGTAATTACTAAGATAGTAACTAATGAAGTTTTTATGCATAATTAAAAAAATTAGTGAGGAAAACACTTCTATTTATCGTAATAATTTATTCTAAACTAAATAATCACTTGAATTAGTTTTTTTTTGGTTAAAATTACAATGTTAATAAAAGCTTTAAATACAATTTTCTCGATAAAATTTTTTAACAGACTAGCAAGATTTTGGTATAATACGACATATTAAAAAGTTATTCACCTTCCTTTATAATGAGATATGGCATTTGATCCACAAAAGACCATCCTCAAAATGATGACACGACATTTTCTAAACTGTTTTTTCTAATTGGCATGTAGATGTAGTAGTCACCCATTAAGAATGACATGTCCGGATGTCCATTATCTACTTACATGTCTTGAAATTTTGAAATATTACACCCATTGTCACTAAAAATATGAGAGATAAGTTTCATGTTAATGACTAGTGACTAGTTAACATTAGAGGAGATAAGTGCACAAGGAATGTGAGGTCGATTATGAAAAAATATTTAAAAGAAAATCGATGAACCAACTCTAGTATAAAAAACAGTTCAATTTTGTCCAGGCCCAAAAGGACCCCATTTCTCATCCTTTAATTTTAAAATGTAAAAGGGGCCTAATTGCAGGCCCGTATGGATAATGGCCCACGCAAAGAGGGAGCCATATACAAATCAATAGGCGTAGGGGCCAGAGAAATTGTTAAATTATTACATTAGGGCTTTATAAGCAGTTGTGTGATTTAGAGGAATCATAGTCATATAAAGTGTCAACAACAACAACAACAAATGAGTTGTTGAATAGTTGCAAGGCAGAGTGGTCATGATGGTTGCACAATGAGAAGGTGTGGGAAGGGAAATGAAAAAGCAATAAATGGATGAAATATAGCAACAGAACAGGTCACCTCATAATCATAAATACTATTGAATATTCACACAGACAGATGCAATCAATATATTTTTATAATGGCCAGAAATACAGAGAAGGAAGGCTTTGATGCATGATCTGAGATAGACTTGGACTTGTTAAACTGGTATGGCAAGTAGGTTCTGTTTGGGAGGAATGAGGCCAAATCTTGAGGAAGAAACTGCAAGGTTGGTTCTATCAACTTGTTAGTAGTGGACCTGAACATAAAGTCTGAATATGGCTATTTGAATTGAATTCTAATAGATCTTTTATTCCACGAAAATTTATGAAAAATGAAGCAACCTTATTGGAATTTAACCTCAAAAGAAGGCTAACTAAAGTAGGACCCCTACCCCTACCCAAAGAGATTATGGGGAATCTCCCTTAATCAAGAATCGTGACAAAGTTAAATTAGTAAGTTCAAATGGAAATCCTCCATTTACATAGACCACAGATTGTTAGAAGCAGAATTTCAGAATTAGTTTTGAGAATAATAAAGGTCACTTCTTTTCAATAGTGTTCCTCCAGGAACTAAACTATTAGAAGTAGGTTTTACATTTTTCCTAGAATAATGTTTCGGTTCATTTAATTACCAGACCTTTTTATTAATATTCCATCAAGAAGTAGTATAACTTAGATGGTATCCTCTCATGTTCTCAAGTTCATCCCCGCATATACTCTCAATCTGTCACGAGAACATCCATGGCAGAACTTCCAGCTTGAACACAAAACTGATATGTAATTAGACTCAAGGGGCACACTGAAGCTTGGGGCTCCACCTAACAAAAAAGTTAAAATAAACATTTTCACATTGTCAAATTAATACTTTATTATAATAGTTTACATTTCATGTGTATTCACTTTGATTGACTGATACATTCATTGTGTAATGACTGGATGATTAATCAAATCAACCAACAAAGAGGGGAGTTATTATTTGTAAAAATTAAATGACAAAAGACAAACTCGTTGAAAATGTCATACTTGCTCATTGGAAATATATATGTTTATCACCTCAAATTAAACCTCTATCTCTAAAACTGTTCCATAAGCAGGAACCCTAGACTCTTAAAAGTTTGAGAAACCTAAGCATAAGATATTTTTTATTAATATGATAAACAAAATATTTGAGGTCCCTATCAAACATCATTCTTCTGCTTCCAAGCTGTTTGGAAATTAAGATTTCATCACAATTCACAACAACACACACACACAAAAAGAATTAATTCGGGATACTTATAAAAAAAACAAACAAAAGAGTAACAGATTATTTAAAAAAAAAGGGGCTTAAAGCACTTGTCCCAACATTAGACTTCCAGTTGGTTAACCTAATAAAATTCAGAGAGCGTTGGATGATAAAATGGTTGCAACAAAATCATCCAGCGATCTAACTGAAGACCCCTTTTCTTGACCTTTCTCTATTGTTGCCTCTCTCAAATGCACTGCAAACTCACTTGCCTTCTCCTTCATCTCTTTTCCCTTCCCTTCTTCTTGGTCCATGACTATTTCTATCACCTTCTTCACCTCCTCCTTAGTAATGACACCCTCTAAAGTTCTTGTGAGCTCCACACACACACCCATTTCCTCCACAATCATCTTTGCATTATATGTCTGCTCTGCTGCTAGTGGCCACCCTATGATTGGCACTCCTTGGCTTAGACTCGCCAACACAGAGTTCCACCCACAATGGCTTAGAAATGCTCCTGTTGCTCTGTGCGATAGAATCTCCAGTTGGGGTCCCCATTTGTGCACCAACAAACCCCTTTTGCTGTCCCTCATTCTCTCTTCAAACCCTTTTGGCAACCATTCTTCCTTAAACTCTCCATTCATGTCAAAACCAAAAGGTGGCCTTATCACCCAAATGAACGGTTTCCCCCACTCTTCCAACCCCTCAGCCAAAGCCATCATTTGGGAAGCCCCGATCGTGTTCTGTGATCCAAAAGAAATGTAAAGAACGGAACCTTTTTCCTTGAGTTGTAGCCACTCAATGCATGGTTCAAGGGATATGCCAGATTCTATCCCTGCACGGTGTTTGGAGCTCTTGAATGCTTGTGGTGGCAGAAGAGGACCAACTGTCCAAACAGGAAGTTGAAGATAGTTCCTCAGAAGCTTCAACCCCAAAGGCTCTATCTCCTCAACAGTGTTGCAAATCCACCCATCAGACTTGACAGAAAGTGCAATCTGTGGAATGAAGAATCTTGACCAAACATCACTTCCATCAGCTGATCTTATATGCCTATGCAACTGAGAGCGGTGGAATGTGTAGTTTTGAGGGAATCCTGGAATCCAGAACTCTTGAGAGTCTGTTTTGGTATGAGGGAGGTTGGACCAAACTGAAATAAAAGTCAAAGTTCCATAAGCTCCACAAGTAGTGAAGGTTATGTTCTTAGTGCCAAAGCTCTTGGCAACATTAGTAACCCACCCAAGTAAGATATCAGATATTATGCAAAGTGGAGGGTGACCCTCTTCTTTAGTAATCTTGGATACTAGGGAGTGTAGAGGGGTTTCAAGGCTCAGTGATGCATGGAACAGTTTGATTAAGTCATGGATGGGTAGATTCTCTGTGTTTTCTGTGTTGGGTGGTAAACCATGTTGAGTTGAACTGAAGGGTAACTCAGCAAGATGGATATGGTTGGGGGAAGAATAGGGAGTGGCTGAAATGGCAGATTTGAGGTGTTGAATGTTGAGAGGAGTGGTGGCTATGGTGATGGTGAAGCCAGTCTTTTCATGGATTTGCCTTGCTAGTGTTAGGAATGGGATTAGATGGCCATATGCTAAGAAAGGTGTCATAACGATGTGTCCATCTTCCCTCTTTCTAAGTGTAGTCTCTCCCATTAGAGCTCAAGCCTCAAGCTATGGTTCTTCAAAGGCTCTCTATTACTCATTTGGCACAACGCTCTTCCCCTACTTATATTCGTTTCTGATCAAAAGTGTACAGAAGTGTGAATCACCTTCCTAGAATTGTGAATTAAAATTTCCACATTTAGATTGGAGTCAAGTCGGGGGAATGGAAGACTCAAGTTTGAGGGGAGAAGCGTGTTCTCAATGCCATGAAGAAAAATGCGGCCAGCTGTGGAAAGAAAAACTAGTCAGTTTGATATCAAAATCGCACTAGTTGAAAATATGCCTTTAAGGACGGGATGTAACCGTGGTTAAATTAAAACCGATGTTATAAAAGAGGCCGTGGCATTATTGTAAATACATGACTCATTTAAAATACTTGTAATGACGGTTGTATGATAACCGATATTACAAGTGAATTGTAACAGTGGTTTTAACACAACCGACGTTACAAGTGGGAAATCATTAAAAAATTGGGTTAGAGGGAAAACTTGTAACAGTGGTTGTTACACAACTGACGTTACAAGTGACATGTAACAGCGGTTGACCAAGCAACCGATATTACATGTCTTTATAACGTTAACATAATTACTCTCACAAACATTAGCTCACTCTTGCGCCCTAACCCCTTCATCTCTGTTGCAACCCCCTTTTCTTCCCTCTTCTCTGCAAAGTCATTGTCTGCGCCCTAACCACCGTCGCCTCTGCCACCGTCCTCTTCTCTATCTCAACCTTGACGTAAGTAATGCCCTAACCATTTATGTATTCCCTCTTTCTCGTATTTCTCATTTCTCCTATTTCCCTCAAACATTTTTTGGTTTTGCAGAAACTATCGAGGCAGTCCCTCGTTTTTGGGTTGAGAAGGATTGTGGTTCCTACACAACCAAGGCTATTCAAGCTCTTTTGGTTCCCTCATTTCTATCACAGCTAGTGATCCTTCCGGTAAGAACCTCTCCTTCATTCTTCCTCTGTTTGATGCCATTCAGTTTCTTGAGATGTTTGATGTAAGGTTTGATGAACCAATTTGGCCTCTAACTCGCTCTGTATCTAAACCTAATATTGAGTTCTGACTGAATGATAACTAAACCTAATATTGAGTTCTGACTGAATGATAACTAGTATTGAGTTTTGACTGAATGATGCAATTGTTTACACTGAGCCCTTTTGTTGTGGTTGATTTGTTGTGCCATTGAGTTGTTGTTGTTGTGGTTGATTTGGGAAACTCACTAAACTTAAACAACTACGTAAGTGTGACTGTGTTTGCAGTAATGGTTCCGATAGGGGCGGACCTTGGACAGGGCAACGGCTCCCCCCAAATTTTGTGAATCACATTTTTTAGTAGCACCCGTTAAAATTCATTGTGTGAGACCATTTATGAATTTATTGCAATTTTGTGCCACTACCAGCTTGGGAGCAACACATAGGTAGGAAGGCAGATGATTTAATTAACACAGGGTGCTGTCTATGTTTTGTTTATTTTTTATTTTTTTTGTTTATTGATTTATAGAGTTGATTTATCATGCTTGGAAGCTGTTTATGCTTTTTTTTGTTATTGATTTATGGAATTTCTATAAAAAAAAAAAAATTTGCGATATAGTTTACACTGACAATCACTGACATTTTGATATATATGTTTTGATTAGTATCTAGTGGCTCCAACTAACATATGTAAATTTTAAATGTATTATTTTGACTAGTATCTAATGGCTCCCCCCAATTTTTTTCTCAAGATCCGCCACTGGGTTCTGATATCATTATCTATACTTTCATGCTATTGCTAAATTTGGTATTTAATTGGACATAAATTAGAAGTTATTATTAGGAAAACTTTCAATTTTTTATTTTTTTTTTACTTTTTGGAAAACTTGAATCCATTGTTATTTTGAGCTTTTGAGGGTTTTTTTTCCCCTCTGTGCTAATGCAATGAGTTCCTTTCAGAATAGCTTCAATACCCCCTTGTATAATACATGCTATGTTTCATATATAACTGTTGGCAATTTTAATTTGTTTACACCTAATTTATTATTTTTTGTCTAAACAGGCATATATATATATATATATATATATATATGACTGATTCACAGGGCGGTGCTGGTAGTCCCTCGTCGACTGGTATGCCTCCTTCACAGGGCGATGCTGGTAGTACCTCTTCCAAAAAGAGGGGTAGATCATGCACCACCATGAAAAAATTGACCGCCGCCCATCCTAATAATATGAAGTGACCGATTGAGTTTGATAGATTTGGGGAGGCTATTGGCCGGCATGCTAAGTATTTTTCTAGTTTCTTGGCTGTGCAAGCTAAAAGTCATGCTAGCATATTGATTGAGGATCGGGCTAAAGTACCGGAGAACGTGAAAAATAAGATTTGGGAGACACTCACGGTAAAGTAACTTTCAACCTCTTCATTTGTCTCTATTGTATTTAAGCATATTATCATACATTAATTCCTCTATTTTGTTCTGTAATATAGGTCCATTTTGATATGCCGAATACTGCAGCTATGAAGAAGAAACTGCTTTCACTTGCGGCTAAGCGTTGGATGGGGTTTAAGTCAACCCTGTCTAGTAAGTACATATTTGGAGAGAAGGCCGACAAGTCTCCTACTGATGATTACCCTTTCCTTGATCGAGATACATGAGACCAGTTTGTGGCGATCCAACGCTCGCCTGCCTATCTGGTTAGTTGAAGTTAATTTTTTTTATAATAGGCCAACCTAATTTATTTATTCAACTAAATTGATTACGTACTATTTGTAACAAGAGAAAAGGGAAAAAGCACAGGAGATCCAGAAAAAAAAATGTCCACAAACACACGATGTCTCGTGGTGGCTATAAACTGCTTCGGCAGAATATAATGGAGGAGAAGTTGAAGAAGAAGCGGGAAGAAGCAGGAGATGAGGAGACAATTATTGATCCTCCGTCTCCACCCCCACGCGAGGATACATGGATTGAAGGTCGAAAGACCAAGTCGAGGGTTATTAAATCTGAGCCCACACACGTTGTTGCTGAAAAGATTATAAGTAATTAATATTTAATTCTACTTGTACTTTGTAACAAACTTTTAAGTATCTTACACATTTTTTTTGAATTTCGTCTTTGTAGGCTTCGCTGAAGGAACAAAGCTCACAAGGAACGTTCGTTCCACATGGCTGTCGGGATACCCTGGCCACTGTCCTAGACAAAGACGACCACCCTGGCCGAGTCATTGGTGTTGGAAGGCAAGTGGGCATTCGACAATTCCATGAACCACGTTCACATGAGCAAACCATGGGCGAACGGGAGCAGCTATTCACGGAGAAAGATAGAGAGGATGTTATCCGGTCGTCTTTGTAGGCTTCGCTGAAGGAACAAAGCTCACAAGGAACGTTCGTTCCACATGGCTGTCGGGATACCCTGGCCACTGTCCTAGACAAAGACGACCACCCTGGCCGAGTCATTGGTGTTGGAAGGCAAGTGGGCATTCGACAATTCCATGAACCACGTTCACATGAGCAAACCATGGGCGAACGGGAGCAGCTATTCACGGAGAAGATTAGAGAGGATGTTATCCGGTCGCTTTTAAAGGACCCAAGGACACTTCGAACTTTTATATCATCTATGCAATCCGAAGGAACCCCAACTGTCCAACCTTCACATGTGAGTACAAAGGGGAACTGTCCAGGTCAACATGTGTTGGTTGATGATTAACATTGACTAATTAATTCATTTCTTAGGTATCTGCATCGCCTTATTAGGACAAGGGGCATCTAGCCTAATTATGGATTCTTAGACCCCACCCTTATTCAGGGTGATTTCTGCATGACTGGCGATGCCATCACCAGATACTTACAATCAGTAGTATCTATTAGCCACTCTGAGGTATATATGACACCACTTCTCAGGAATGGCCATTGGCAGTTGCTCCTACTTTGTCCAGTGCACCATACAGTCGTATTTCTTTGCTCGTTGCACTATCAGACGGACCCTCAAGTGAAACAGAATATTGATAAGTACGTAAACTCTTATTTAATTTGTAACTTTTTGATTTTATTTTATTAAATATGCATGAAAATGTCATTGACATTCATATTTTTTTTATCATAGTGCAATGATTGCGTATAGCATTGCTTGAGCAAATGGTAAAAGTAGGAGTGTAAAGGCAAAACTCAAGCCTACATGGATTATCCCAAAGGTAAGTAGTTTAATAAATAGTAATTATTATTATTATTACACTCATACATTATTTTTACTTGATATTGATCAATTTCAAATTGATTTGTAGTCTCGTAGACAAGTCGGCAGTTGGGAGTGTGCCTACTATGTCATGAGACATATGTTAGACATTGTCTCCACTGGTATTAAAGAGAAATGGTCGCAGCTAATAAATAGCTATATATGTATATATATTCTGTTAATTAATTATGTTCTGTTTTTTTTTTATTGACTTAAATTAATTAATGTTGCATTAATTTGAACTTGTGTAGGCTTTCAACAATGAATCTAGCTTGACTTTTAAGGATTTCACAAGCTTGGGGGAGCATGTTGCAGAGTTCTTTTTTGAGTATGTTAAAGAGAAACAAATAGACTTAGATCGTAGGAGTAAAATGTTTTAGTTGCTTAGAACATTATTAGATTATGTATTATAGATCGTGACTTAATTAGTTAGCTTAAGTCAATTTTGGTATAGTGTATATATATATATATATATATATATAGCTTGATTCTGTCATTTGGTATGAATTTCTAGTGTCTGTGTGTATGTCTGAAAGCAGGTGCAATATTTGTGAAGTAAATTGAAAGAAACAAAATTAAAAAAAAAAAATTGTAACACCGGTTAAGAATATAACCGGCGTTACAAGTCACATATGATAGCGGTTATATTCGTAACCACTGTTACAAGTTAACTTGTAACATTGCAGTGATATTCAATCCGTCACTTGTAAAGGTGATTTTCTAAATAACCATTGTTACAGATTTACTTGTAACAGCGGTTGGATAACCGATGTTACAAGTTAAACTTGTAACGTCGGCTAAAGTAGCATCGCCTTCGAAACTGACATTACAAGTCAATTTTAACCGCTGTTAAAAGTGCTTCCTGCACTAGTGTCGTTTTAAAATATTTAACTGTTATATTCAATTCGATTAAAAGCATACAATGACCTCTTTGATGGTACTTTCATTTCTTCCTTTTATTGGTTCTAAATATAACTCTTGAGTGTTATTCTTCTTGGTTTTCTTCTCTTCCATTATTATTTATTATCATTATTATTATTATTTTATGCTTTTTTTACAAGTGAAGACATAACATGATTCATGTTTTCAGAATTGGGGCCATATGTTTTCAGAATTGATTTTATTCTTTGTGCTTTTTAAGGTTTCTTTTTTGAATTCTTAATTTTTAACTGGAGGACTAAATTTTGAATTTAAACTATGTATTGTACCATTCGATGTCTTATCTGAATTAATTTCACATCATTTTAAATTAATGTTGATTCGATATTAATTGTGATTATTCCATGTAATTGAGTTTAATATATGTTGATTCCATATCTTTTGAATTTAAATCTGAATAGTACCATTCGAAATATTTTCTTGAATTATTTTCATATCATGTTGAGAAATGTTCAGAAACAATATATACCCCGTGCATGACACGGGTCATTTTGTTAGGACTAAAATGTGTACATGAGAACAATCGTAGGGATATATGTTTGGATTACCCCTTGGATGGAAAGTGATATACACAAAAAAAGAAATAAATAAACAAAGGATCAAATTACGTTTTTTCAGGAGATTATAAAATTAGACTTTTGGGGGGTTTTGACCAAACTGACCCACTTTTAGAAACTATTTACCAAAATAACCTAGTTTTGAAACTATTTACCAAACTAACCTAGTTTTAATTAAAATAATTTTTTTTTTTTTAAAAAAAAAAAAAGCTGGCAGGCGCCACGTGGCACCTCCCGGTGCAGTGGCGCCACTGCACCAGGAGGTGCCACGTGGCGCCTGCCAGCTTTTTTTTTTTTTTTTTTTTTTTTTAAAAAAAATATTTGTGTTTTTTGTTTCACCCCTTCTACCGTCTCCCCCTTCCACCAACACATATCTGTTAATTCCTTTTACACTCTGTTATAATAAATGTTAAATTTAATTAATTGGTTTATATTCATTTACTAACATTCTGCTACTTTTTTTTAACGTTGATCATTGTCATTTATTTTTATGCTAATGTTGAAGTTAATTCTTATAATATATTTTTTGACAGATCTAGTAATTTGTTTATCTGTATTTTTTTATTATGTCCTTTTTTTTAATTCAGAATGTACCATTTTTTTGTTTATTATATTTATTTTGTTTTGTTTTCGCACTTATTATTTAAGTTGTTGTTATTTATTTTTTTTATTTATGTTATTGTTGTTATTTACTGCACACGTGAGAAGCGGGTAAGTGTCGGCATGATATTTTGACTCCTTGACTAACCACATGAATGTCTTCATGTGCTTAGTAAAAGAATCTAAACATCCTAATAACGTACATCACAGTAGGTTGAGAATTGTCACCCCCATCTTCGCCTGAGAGTCAGCCGTAATGCAAAATTGAATCCTGAAGGCAAGGGGCTAATGCCACACAGAATTCAATTTTGCACTACGGCTGACTCTCAGGCGAAGATGGGGGTGACAATTCTCAACCTGCTGTGATGTACGTTATTAGGATGTTTAGATTCTTTTACTAAGCACATGAAGACATTCATGTGGTTAGTAAAGGAGTCAAAATATCATGCCGACACTTACCCGCTTCTCACGTGTGCAGTAAATAACAACAATAACATAAATAAAATAAATAAATAACAACAAATTAAATAATAAGTGCGAAAACAAAACAAAATAAATATAATAAACAAAAAAATGGTACATTCTGAATTAAAAAAAAAGGACATAATAAAAAAAATACAGCTAAACAAATTACCAGATCTGTCAAAAAATATATTATAAGAATTAACTTCAACATTAGCATAAAAATAAATGACAATGATCAACGTTAAAAAAAAGTAGCAGAATGTTAGTAAATGAATATAAACCAATTAATTAAATTTAACATTTATTATAACAGAGTGTAAAAGGAATTAACAGATATGTGTTGGTGGAAGGGGGAGATGGTAGAAGGGGTGAAATAAAAAATACAAATATTTTTTTTTTTTTAAAAAAAAAAAAAAGCTGGCATGCTTCACGTGGCACCTCCCGGTGCAGTGGCGCCACTGCCAACAGCGCCATTGGTGGCGCATGTGGCAGTGGCGCCACTGCACCGGGAGGTGCCACGTGGCGCCTGCCAGTTTTTTTTTTTTTTTAAAAAAATATTATTTTAATTAAAACTAGGTTAGTTTGGTAAATAGTTTCAAAACTAGGTTATTTTGGTAAATAGTTTCTAAAAGTGGGTCAGTTTGGTCAAAACCCCGACTTTTGGTAATTACACAAACAGGATCATGACAAATACAAACATTTCGTTGTAATTTTTACATTTTCAATCTACTTCAATTTTGAGTTTATTGTCTTTTTTAATTTAAATGATATGTTCTTTAAATTTAAATTGTATATATGATATTTTCTCTGATAATCAAGCTCGTCTTGCTTTTGGTTTGTGTATTCTCAATGAAAAATTTCTCCACATATACAGTAAACGAAGAAACTTGGCTTGCATAAATTGTCTTGATCTTGAGTCTAAACTCTTAATCGAGGAGACACTAACATTTTATGACTTGCTTCAACATATGTTATTATTTTAGTTTCCTGTGGACCATTCCCTTTAAAATTTAAGCATTTTTAATCTTTTGAATTTCTCCGGTTTTGATTTGATAAATTATCGAATGACTTATGGCTTTCTAGAGGTTGCACTAATATGTAATTCAATGGCTCATATCTTAGGTATACTGCAAACTTTTTTTAACAAAAATAAAGAACAAAGACATATCAAAATATTTGAATGGTAAAAATAAGTTCTATAATATCTTGCACCGCATGATGTAAGATAAAGTAATGGAAAATTGAATTGTTTTTTAAGGATTAATAATAATGCACACAATTAACTTGAGGAATATGTTGTATACAAGTCATTTTTATGTCAAGGAAAGATAAGTATAGATAACATAAGTTTGTGTATAATAATTTTAAATAAAATATACTTACAATGAATAATTATGTATTAAAACAATTATTTTAATTCTAAATTATATAAATATTATATCAAAATTTGTTTTAATCCGTGCATTGCACGGGTCAAAAACACCCGTAAGTTAAAAAAGATAAAGAATAAAGGTGTATTCGCCTCAACTCGGATTCTAGCCCACGCTGAAATAGAATTGTGAATTAAAATTTCCACATTTAGATTGGTGTCAAGTCATGGGAATGGAGGACTCAAATTTTAGGGGAGAAGCGTGTTCTCAATGCCATAAAGAAAGAAAAAAATCAAGGGAGCTTTTAAATTGACATTCTAATCTTAGCCGTTGTATTCAATCTAACGGCTAAGAATAGCTACTCTCACCTTGGTAATAAAGCTCTCTCAATACAAACTTTGTACGAGAAAATGGTGTATTTAATACTCCCTTCAGTCTATAATAAAAGAAATAAATGTGACTATTTTTTTAGTCCAAAATATAAGAAACATACAATAAATACTTATTAAATACTAATTTTCAATGTTACCCTTATTTATTACCGTTCTTAATTATAGGTCATCAGAATATTAATTAAATTTAGAAGTGGTGTTTTTAGAAATTTAGAGCTTGTTTGGGAACATCAATTGCAGCTGTTTTGAGTTGAAAAAGGCTGTTTGATAAAAAATTAATTTGTTTGGGTATTTTGATTAAATTTTGAAAAAGCTTTTTTTTGTGGGAAAAAAAGTTGTTTTGGATATTTTTTTTCCATCTCTTTTTTTTTTGAGCTGTTTGATTATTTCTGTCCAGATTATTCCATCTCTCACACACTGTGTGCGCAAATATCATTCATTGCCATCACAATTATGCTGCTATTATTCCTTGTGAACTACCAATTACGAAACCTTTCAAGGTCAATTACGCTGCTTTTTTTATTTATTATTATTTATAACAATTACGCTGCTATTATTAATTGTTCCTTGAACATTACTGTTGCATTTTCTTTAATAAAATTTTACATTTTGTGAAATGATCAAATAATAATAATATATATTTATTAATATAATTTGTTTACAAATTTTATTCAATTTTTAATAATATAAAAATAATTGATGATAAACATGAAAAAATTACTTATAAAAAATGTTAAAAGAACATCAAATATTTTCAATTTAAATAAATAATTACATACATTTTTTCGCAATTTACTACACAAAAGTGATTTTTTTCACCACTCAAACAAAACAGATTATCTTAAAATCGCTTTTCAGCAAATATACCCAAACAAAAACAGATTGTGATTATAATCAATTATCACAATAATCGATTATACAAAAAATCGATTATCAGCATAATCTTTTTTTTCCAGCTTTCCCATTAGAGCTGGTTGGGGAATATGGTTTTTTCAGAGTTTCAGCTGTTTTGTGGACAAAAAGTTGTTTTATAATAAACAAGTTGTGTCTGGGTCAATAGATGAAAATTCAAAAAAAACTTTTTAACACCAACACATGACTGTTTTTCTAAAAAGAGGTTTTTTTTCCTTCCTGTGTTCTTGTCCCCCTGACACATTTTTCTCTCTCCAACCAAAAGTAACATGCTTTTTTCTTCCCGCAACAAAAGTAACGTGCTTTAGGTTTATATATATACTAGTGTAGTCTACCCGTGCAACGCACGGGTAAATATTCTTGTAAAATAAATTATTATAATATTTAATTCAAACCTCATTGTAATTGCTATTTTTATTTTGAAACATAATTATATTTTATTTTATTGATTGAAACAAAATACTTAAATTATTCACACTATAATTATATTATACTAATATTAGTAATTGGTTCGTTTCTAAAATTCTTGAACCTGATAAATGAACCAATGATCATCGGGTTTGATTTGGTTCGGTTCAGATCCTAACACACAAAAATATGAACCAATTTAATTGGTTCGGTTTAGATTTTCGGGTTCATCAAATTATTGGTTCGGGTCTCACACCCATAAGCTTTCCTGAAGAACACAGTAGCTTTGTTACCTTTCATGGTTAAAAACATTTAAAAAAAATATATAAACTTTAGAAAATCAATAATAAAATAATATAAAAATCCGAACATATCAAAATTGGTCTGGTTCGGACCCGAAAATATTAATTAATATATATAAATATAAATATATATGAATAAAAAATATAAAAATATTAACATAATAAAACATTAAATTTTATATAAATATAGAAATATACTAAATATTAAATATTAGTATATATGTATATATAAATATTAAAATATAGTAATTGGTTCGGTTCCAAAATCCATGAACCTGATAACTGAACCAATGATTATCGGGTTTGATTTGGTTCGGTTCGGACCCTAACACAAAACAATACAAATTAATTTAATTGGTTCTGTTCAGATTTTGGGGTTCATCAAATTATTGATTTAGGTCTCACGTCCCTAAACTTTCCCGAAGAACACGGTAATTTTGTTACCTTTCATGGTTAAAAATTTAAAAACAACAAAAAAAATAAACTTTAAAAAGTAAATAATAAAATTATATAAAAATCTGAACCAATCAAAACTGGTTCGGTTTGGTTTGGTTTAATTAGTACCAGAATATATTAATATACATATATATATATATATATATATATATATATATATATATATATATATATATATATATATATATAAATAAAATATATATAAAAAGATAAAAAATAATAAACTATAAATTATATATAAATATTAAAATATTAATATATACATATATCTATGTATAAATATTAAAAGAGTTCACAATCTGACACACTCTATTATTATTATTTTTTATAACACAATCTACTTTTAGTTTTTACCGTTACAAAAAAAAGTAAAAGTGGAATTCACAATTATATTGTAGTATTGATATTGATGATGATGATGATGATCTATGTAAACAATTTAAGCAAATAAGTTTTTTTAAAAAAAATAAAAATCCCAAAAAAACTATAGGATGACACCTCACCAGGAAAGAGATCACCATTGCTAAGTGATAAAAAATATATGGATAATATATATATATATATATATATATATATATATATTAGTTAATATCCCGAAGAACACGGTAGCTTTGCTACCTTTCATGACTAAAACATTTAAAAACAAAAAAAATATAAATATTAAAATAATAAAACATTAAATTCTATATAAATATAGAAATATAATAAATATTAGTATATATGCATATATAAATATTAAAAAGTCAATAATAAAATAATATAAAAATCCGAACCAATTCAAACTGGTTTGGTTTGGTTTGATTTAGTTAATAATCGAATATATATATATATATATATAAAACGTATATAAAAAGATAAAAAATATTAAAATATTAATTATATATAAATATTAAAATATTATAAATACTAAACATTAAAGTATATATATTAATTTTCAAATATATATAAATATTAAATTTTTATTTTATTTTTTTAAATATATATATTTTTTCTAATTATTTTAATTACTTTTTTTAATATATATTTTTCCTTTTTCTATTTTTTTTTCTATTTTTTTTTTTGCTTTTTATTTTTTTTTTATAATTAATTTTTTTTCTCTAATTTTGTAAATATTTTTTTCTAATCATTCAGAGATTGCCTTATTTGACTCCCAAAATATTATACCTTTACGGGTTTGTAAATATCTTTAAACAAAAACATATATAAATTTTAGAAAATAAATAAAAATACAATAAATTTCTTTTATAACTTGACATGTGGGATGTGGCTTGCACCATTGTGCTATACTAAAACTAGCATTTTCCCTTATTAATTAGTATAAATATAGATTTATTATTTAAAATAGAAAAAATAAAAGCAAGGATGTAGCCAAAAAATATTAAGAATAAGTTTGCCTCTATTTATGTCAATTCAGAGATTATCGTGTTTGACTCCCAAAACATTGTACCTTTACCGGTTTGTAAATACTTTAAAACAAAGAAATATATAAAGTTTAGAAAATAAATAAAAAAAAATAAAAAAATACATAACTTGACATGTGGCTTGCACTATTGCGTTACACTAAAATTAGCATTCGCCCTTAAAAAACAAAATTAGAAGAATAAAATTAATTATACAAAAAAACATATTTTTAAAAAAATTAGGGAAAAAATAATTTTTATAAAAATATTTGAAAAATAAAGTTAATTATAAAATAAATATTTAAAAAAAAAAAGGAAAAAAAAATTCGGAAATAAATATTTTTTAAAAAATAGGAAAAAATATAATTATTAACAAAAAAATAAAAAGAAGATTTGGAAAAAATAATTAGAAAAAATATTTTTAAAAAAATAAAAATAAAAATAATTATAAAAAATATTATTTAAAAAAATAAAAAATAAAAATAAAAAAAAATAATTCGAACAGGAAAATGTAAAAAAAAATAGAAAAAAAAAATCAGGGAAAAAATATTTAAAATAAAATGAGGGAAAAAAAATTAGAAAAAAAATTATATTAAAAAAATTAGAAAAATAAACGTAATTATAAAAAAATATTTAAAATAATTAGAAAAGATCTCTATTTTAAAAATTTTTAAAAAATAGAAAAAAATAATTTGATAAAATATATTTTAAAAAATTAGAAAAATAAAATTAATTATAAAAATAAATATTTAAAAAAATTCTGAAAAAAATAAATCTAAAATTAATTATTAAAAAAATATTTTAAAAATTAAAAAGGAAAAAGGAGACCCCGACACGTGTCCGTCACTGTAGCACTAAAAAATAATTGTATAATATATATTTATAATATATATGATTAGTTAATAAAATAAATACATAAATGAATAAAATATAATAAACAATAGGTAAAATTATGATAAAAATTCATAGGCTTGACACCTCAATGTTACTGTTGCGCTACAGTAACATTGAGGTTCAGCCTTTATATGTCATGGATAGATATATATATATAACATAATATAAAAGTGATTATTTTTGTACCATCCAAACGAAATAGATTATCTTAAAATCGCTTTTCAGCAAATACATTCAAACAAAAATAGATTCTGGTTATAATCGATTATCACACTAATCGATTATTTGAAACAGATTATCAGCATAATCAGCATTGTAAGGCAAATGTTTATTATTATTTTTTTTGACTAAAAGGTATTCATTCATTCAAATTGGTAAAATACATCGAAAACAACAAAAATCCAACATCGCTAAAAACCGAAAAGGATGAATCTGCGAACAAATTCACAACACCCAGGTTAATAGCATAACACGGCAAAATCAAAATGCCTATAAAAGTGACAAAATCAAAGTCACCGGAATACCCATGTCTCCGGATCTGTAACATTGATGCCCAATTCTTGATCAAATCTGTGATGGATCGAAGCAGATCTGCCAATCTGAACCAAACGAACACCGCACCAAGACGGGAAACCAAACAATGCCAAACCAAGACGACGAACAACAATACCGCCGCACACAGACGACGAAAAACACGAGGAAAAAAAAAAACAGATCTATGTGAAAAAAAACCACTTATTTAGATAAAATGGGAGAAAAAAAGAAGTAAAGGGGTGATTCCAGGCAAAAAATGGCCCAAAACCACCCCCCTCTAGTGGTGGCACATGGCTGTGTGTAGAGAGAAGGGAGAGAGTTTGAAGTTAGAGAGAGAATAGGGTTAAGGGAATATGTAAGGCAAATGTTTATTGAAAAAAAAAATAATCCAACTTCTTAATATTTTAAATATATCATTTCTTAATAAAAGTTTACTTCTTTTAAGTCTTTAGTTACTATCCTTAGGATATTAGGGTTTTTTTTTTTTTTTAAACATGTCCTTAGGATATTAGTTATCTAAAAGAAATACAAAAAAGTATATTTAGTGTGTTTTTTATTGTTATTCAGTTAATGTTTTTGCTGATAATTATATATTGTTACATTTTTCTTATCTTGTTTATTGTTTTCAAGATTTTATTAAGAAGATGATAAAAACAAGATTTTTGGTCAACAGTTTCTGGCATATTGTGAAGACTGAATAAGTGATCCGTTAAACTCAAGAAATCCATTTTTTATATTAGATAGTTATTGGTTTATTTCTTATTTCCTGTTTTCATTTCTTATTTTTAGTAATAATTACAATAAAACTAATTACAAAATTTGTTACTTTGTTTTCATTATATTTCCTGTTTTCAAAGATTTGTGCAAGAAACATTGAAAACAACTTTTTATTTGTTTTCACTATTTCCTGTATAAATCTTTGAAAATAGGAAATATAATGAAAACAAAGTAACATTTTATAATTACTAGTAGTTTTGTTGTAACTATTTATAAAGAGTTTTTCTATCCTTTGCACAGGTTAAGCAGCCTTAATTATTAATTTAGCATTAAGTCTGGTTAGCTAATTAATTATAATTTTTTGAAAATAGCAATTTTCTCTCACCTATTTATAAATGTTAACTAATTACAAATTTTTTGAAAATAACAATTATCTCTCCTAATTATGAATCTTTCTCATCTTTCTTCCTCTCTTTGTTATTTTTTCTCCTCCTTCTTCTTCTTCTTCTTCTTCTTCTTCTTCTTCTTCAGATCTCTTCTCCGCATTTTGAGTCTCTCATTTTTTATAACCACACATTTTTAGTCTCTCATTTTTTACAAAAATTTGGTTTTAATCCCCGGTTTTTCAAACGAAAGTGTGGTGTAAGGACTATTTCTGACACATTTTAAAAAATGGGGACTAAAAAAGTACATTTTCCAAATGGGGGGACTAAAACCGAATTTTGTCAAAAATGAGGGACTAAAAACATATTTAACCCTTCATTAAATCATATATAAATGTTTCAGCTTGAAAAATTAAAAATGTTACACGACTTTTTTAAGTTTTAATTTTGTAAATCATATATACATGATTTAGCTTCTTTTTTTTGACACAATATAAATGATTTAGCTTATAAATTTAAAAAGTCACACGACTTTTAGTTTTAATTTTGACCATATCCAAATTTATTTTTCTCACTTTCATATAAAAAATAACTCTCTCACTTGAATATATATATATATATATATATTAAAAAGATCTTGTTAACGAGTGTTCTAAAGACATTGGTTAAGTAACACAAAATGAAAATTTGTATTGAGAAACTAAATACATCACTTTTCAAAATATTAAATACACCATTTTCTCATACAAATACTCCCTCCAGTCCACAATATAAGAAACAAAACCCTAAAATACACATACCAAGAAAATGTATTGGAATTGGTTAATTATAATTAATACTCATATAAACAAGACACTTCGTATGAGGACGGGCAAAGAAGTATAGTTAATGGCTTTTGAGACTCGTAATTTTCCCTCAAAATCAGTAAACTCTAATTACACATAAACCTGTGTCAGACTCGGACAACGAAAGAAAAGCCCTTTTGTTGTGAACTTGTGTCAAAGAAAATTTCGATGAAACATAATCATACAAATCATGGACACTCGAGCTAGTTCAACCTGCAAATCATATCATAGTAGTGTTAACTGTTAAGAAGCAACGATCACCAAACGAGGAGATAGACTAGTAGTTTTGAAGCCTCAGCATTGCTGAGCTACCAAATTAACCTCTGATTTTCAAAATTGATAATTAATGAAATATCGGTGGCAGTAAAACAGCAATATAAAACAGCAGCCTTGAATACGATCAACACAAGATGAAGATTTTGAAGAGACAATTATTCCCATCAGGCAGCATAATCTAGAAATGATTACAGATTTCTACAAAATACTGCTTCAATCAACTTCATAGTCTAACTGATAACAATAAATCACTAAAATCTCATCAAGCTACAATTCTTAATCTCAGAATCCTTTGAGGCAGAAGGAGTGACCTCATCATGAGCAGCTTTGGCATCGGCTTCTACAGGAATGGGGGCAGTATTATCCATCGACGTGGGTACCTGGGTCGCCCATCCTTTCCATCAAATATCTGTAGGTACATCAAAGAGTGAATGCAAGATTGATTATTAAAAAAGGCAATGATATTGGTTTATTCTATATTGTTTGATAATGTTTCGCCCTTTGCATATGATAAATTTATCCAAACAACACAATAACTAAATGCAATTGACGTAGCTTAGCCAAGACACAAATATCAGTCTCTTATAAGGAGCAGTATTTTTCATTTTTCAACCACATGTTTAATGTAAAAAATGGAAGGAAGTAACATCATGATGCAGTAAAACAATCATGTTAGCCAGCCTTTCGAAATGCTCAAAATCTAAAATCTGGCAGTTTCACCAAAAGCACACTTAGAATTATTCATTATCTATTTTTACAAAGTAGGTTTTATATATCCTCTACAAGAAAGTTTTCAGGTTAACCATAGAAATCTTGATAGTTACAGTTACATTTTTATAAAATAAAGACTATAAACTGAATTAGCAAAGTGCAAAGTAAGCGTTAAGGAAACAAACCTTCTTCAAGCGCCTGTGCTTTGCGAAAGCCCAATTGGACATGATAAGAGTAGCAACCACAAGAAATACATAACCTGCAACAGTTTGTGTTGCAATGTTGAAGCCCAACCACTGATAGATCTCTGTTGTATAATTTGCACAGGTAACAATATTGAAGAGAAAGCCACGTGGGATTTGATATCCACCATCCCCCTCAGGTTTGCGAAGATTCCTCAGTATAATATGGCAATAGAAATTTGAAACTTGACAGAGTATCCCAAACCCAAATCCAATCTTCGTTTGGAGGTCACTTACAGGGGTATATAATGGGTGGTTCACATAATAGGCAATATAAGAGCCAAAGGTCCAGTAATAAGCACAGTTACGAAACACATTGGAAAGGGGTGAGGTAGCATGGCTGAAACGATGCACAAAAAATGTTTCCAGGATTCATTTGGCATAATGGAAACACCAATAGTACAACACATATGTTTGCACAGGGTGGATGACACGTTCACCTTTGTAGCCAAAATACTGGTAGACAGGGAAATAATAGAAGACTGGATACAGAAGCAAAGGTCCCAAATATTCGAAGAAAAAGAGCGTACGATAAGAAACTTGTGGGCCTAAGTCCTTGGATACTACAGTTAAGGTTTCTGAATTTCAATCTGTATATTCTTTCAGACTCTTCTTGTAATTAAGAACAACAGGTCTTCCCTTTGATCCTGGTTGGACAGGAAGTGTTAAGCGCTGCCTTGAGGGGTACTTCTTGGCTGTTGAAGTGAAACAAACAAATAATGTTAATGAACTATGCTGCCTAGAGACCGAGATGAACTTATGAACAAGCATGTTTTTCTTCCAAGAGATGTACTAAAACGGAATAGCAACCATACAATAGTGGCATGAGTTGGATGCAATGGATTGATCTAGTGTTGTCACCAATAACTCTTTAGTTCACCTACCCAGTAACTTCCATAAGCCAAGAAGTAATTTTCCATCATAATATATCAAGTTTAACAACCAAGACTAGGTTTATATAAGAAGCTATTGAGAATGACTTGTAGATCTAAGAAATTATATTAAAACTTCAACATCATTTCACATGTAGTGCTTTGTAGTTTGTTTACCCAAGGTTCAAAGGAACTTCGCGCATGTTTGGTTTTGGGGTTTGGAAAGATTGGACGCGCGTCTCACAGAAGCTACTGTGAGTAGCTTCTGGATCTTTAACGTGATTCTATGATTGAAGAGTGGTTTTCCAAACACACTATTCATCAATTTTATCTAAATGAGCAATTCAAAACTTGAAAGGACAACCCACCCAGTAACTTATTCAGTTATAACGCTGCTATGATCCTTAAGAAGAAATATCTTAATAAATACTAATTAGTAAGAACAGCAACCTATGAGACGGTACCTTAATGGGGAAGATTATCAATTATCATCATATTACAGTAAGCATATAATAAATTAAAAAACTATCATACACTTCCACAAATCTATCCATGTCATAAATAACTAAAACCATATGTAGAAAAAAACAAGTTATACATTTCACTTACTTCGCTTATGAATTTCCTCCTGCAGTACGGTAGCCTGAGTC
Organism: Echinosophora koreensis; assembly: GCA_035048595.1. Taxonomy (NCBI): domain Eukaryota; kingdom Viridiplantae; phylum Streptophyta; class Magnoliopsida; order Fabales; family Fabaceae; genus Echinosophora; species Echinosophora koreensis. The sequence goes on along the minus strand of JAPCYP010000019.1, from coordinate 2,237,032 downwards.
AAAGAAACAATGGAATAAACCATAAAACATTACTCTTGGAAACAAAGATCTCATTTCCCAAAATAAAATCCAACAAAGAAATTAGGGAAAGAAGACATACAGAATCAGTGAGCTCAATGCCACCTTTGATGATTTCTCTTCCACTCCTTGAAACCAAAGTGACCTTCATCCTTAAAACCGATAGAGACTCAATTCGCCAAACTGTTAAGATGAGGGGCTGAAATTCAAAGAAACAAAACCGAATTCACATCAGGCCCCATATAATATATAATATATATCACAACTCAAGAATATAATAAAAAGAGAGTGATTTTATATAAAGGTATCAAATTTGCAATCATTTTATACAAATCACACGTTTAATTTGTTTATACTATGACGAAATAATCAAATCTTGGAAGCAGGAAATGTCAATTCTCAAACTTTAATTGAGGAAGCAAAATAATGGGGAAGAAGAAAGTAGCAGAAAGACAGAAACTTTGACGAAGGGAATTGGGATTCCAAAGAAACAAGAGTAGAGGAGAAAGAGTTACCTGAATTGGGATGGGGGACAGAAAGAGAGAGACAGTAGTATGCTAGTGACACAAACACAGGATAAAACAAAGGTTTAATTCCTCCGTAGGTCCCTATATTTTTTAAGAATTTTTAAATAGGTCTCTATACTTTTAAAATTTATAATTAGATCCCTATATTAAAAAAAAATTGTAATTGGGTCCTCGAACTTTTATAAAGTTTTCAATTGGGTCCCTGAACTACAAAAGTTTTTAATTGGGTCCCTGAACTTATATAAAATTTTCAATGAGGTCCCTAAATTATAAAATTCGTTAGTGATATGTTGAATTGGACGGAATATAACTGATTTCATCCAAGCTGGCTATGTAAGAGTAGTTTGGGTGGAAGACCTTGAGATATTGTCACAATAAAATGTAGCAAGATGTAACAAGATGAAGTGAGATGTAGTAAATTGCAAGTGAAGAAACTATTTTGGACGAAATTATTGCAAGGAAGGGATATACAAGCGTAAAACATAAATTGGGGAAGGAATGAACTATTTGTTTAGATAGAGGAAAAGCAATCACAAGTTAAGTTTTGGTTTTCTGACTCAACATTTTAGTCTCCTGCAATCCTAAATACAAATTTGGGGGAATTCCAAGTCACGTTTAACATCAGCAGACTTAAAGACCTCTTCACGGAACACTACCCGAGGGACTCTATTAAAAATTTATATAAGTTCAGGGACCCAATTGAAAACTTTATAAAAGTTTGAGGACCCAATTACAAATTTTTTTAGTATAGGGACCTAATTACAAATAAAAAAAATAGTTCAGGGACCTAATTACAAATTTTAAAAGTATAGCTACCTATTTGAAAATTCCCAAAAAGTACAGGGATCTACAAAGTAATTAAACCTAAAATAAAAGGGGTTTCAATTTTTGAATATAACTAACCATATATCTTTGCATTCGCACGGGTTGCACTGTTTTGGTTCATATAATTTTTTTAAAAAATTAAAATTGAAATTAATCAGTTTATTTTTTATCTAAGAAATAATTGTATAAAGTAAATTATATACCAATGTTGACACATTTATAAAGCACAGAAACTAATACAAATGTTAATACGAAATTGAGAATGTTATTACACCGAAGATGGCAAAAATAAAAATAAAAAATGTTTGACTACTTAAATCATGGTCTTCTATAAAGGTGAAACAACATATTAATGCATTGCCAAGAAGACATAGGTAATTTCAAACAAAGAATTGAGGTAAATAAAGATCAACTAAACCCATCATCCAACCATCATATGTGCAGCTTACTTCAGCTTTTGAACCCATCATCCAACCATCAAATGAGCAGGATAGTCCATTGTTTTGGAATGTTTAGCATGTTTAATCTCATCCAAAATGAGCAGTCCATGTCTAAATTGATATTAACTACCTTCAGTCATACTTAAGTGCAACTACCCTTAGCAGAGAGTTAAGTGCAGCTACCCCATATCAACAACTTACAAAAGCTACTGCCAGTCTTCTAGCTGAAAGCCCATCGGAAGCATCTAACAGTACATTTGTATCATCTTTATCTTATTTTATTTTATGATTGAGGGGTCACAACAGCACTCATCTATGAAACAACGACAACACAAAGTTGCAAGACTAAGAGAAGAAGGAAGAAATGTGCCAATTATACGGAGAAATAATTTATGCATATATTTACAATGCACATCACCTCAAAGGTGAAAGAACCATAATAAGGTTGTGCTCTAATACCAACTAAATCATTAACTATGCCAATTAGCCAACCACCAAAAAGAGCAACATATCAAGGTAATATAGTTCAGAATGGGCAACATAATTTGGGGTCCCATACATGGTGTGAAGAAGGCCAACAACCTATAAGAGAGACAAAGAAAGAAAATGAAGATATTAGTTCTGCTATCTCCAAAAATCATTATCCAAAGACAAAGCAACAATTAGTTATAATACAATATCATAAATTTTGAACACCTACTATACGATAGCAAGTTTTTATTGCCAAATATAATATCATAATAATAATAAATAAATAAAAAAAAAAAAGCATGTTCAGTTCAACTTCAACATCATGTTTAGTTTACTGTAGAATATGTACTATAAGAATAAATCACCAATGCTTGCACCAAGAAATGCAGAATTTCACAATAGTTTAAATAAAAGAAACCAAAAAGAAAAATAAGAAACAACAGTAAAGAGAAAAAAATGGCTACTTTTTTAAGAGAGCAATACTAAAGAAAATGACTATCTATTATAGTAAAGAGAGCAATTCACTATCTATTGTAATTGTAAATATAAGCTGCGCAACTAAATCAGACTTGTAGAGAATGACTGACCAACATGCCTCCTAGCTTTTCTCTCTATTTTTTCAGTCCCCTGGGGATCTTTTATGAGTTTAGTCATTGCTAAAGAAAAGTCATGTGGTGTAGGATCGAAAAGGAATCTTGTTACACCATTCTTGATGTCATCCTACATCGAAGAGCTTTATGTAAAACTCACTTTTATTCATTCAACTGCTACCAATTTTCAGGAATCATAGCTATTGCTCCCCAACATGTCAAATAGTAATGGATAAATGTCTTTTTTTAAAACTGAAAACAAATTAGTAATTTAAACTATAAATACTAAAAGCATCTAGATTTTACAAAAACAGTAATTTAAGTTGACCCATGCATTCGTACGGATTGCATTTGTCTCTACGCATGTACCAAAATGGCTTATAAATATAGTAATAAATTGGTCATCAAATCTATCCTATGATTATTTTGTAATAGTTTTTTTTTTCTTTTCTGTCAATATAGTAAGTTGGTATATATTTTTGTATTTTGTATACACATCTTTTTTTACTACATATACACTCGGAAAATAGACAAAGGGGAAGGGAAAAAAATCAGTAGCCTGAAAAGCTCTAAAGTAGTTTTAGAGTGTCATTAATATGCTTTTTTGGTTAGAACTCATTGTTGTGTATAACCTGAACCGCTCCATTTTTAGTTATACCAAGAGTAAAGTTAACCCAAGTTCTTTGTCATATAGAATTAAGAACAATACTATATAACTATAATTATGCAGAGCCTTAAGAAGCCAGAGATTAGAATTTTTTGTAAGATGCAAAAAATGGCACAATAATTTTGGAAAACATTAGCAAAAAATGACAGACATGAAGAAAGAGAGGTCAAGGTCTTATATTCCACTATTGATTATATAGTAAACCCAATAATATAATAATTCACCTGTAAATAGCATAAAATATGTTGAGAAGAAATAAGTTTCTATACTCTTTTCATCAATAGGTGCTATTCTAACTTCTGCACTTATTTTTTGTTATTAGGACTTCATTGATCAGCATTCACTATCTTAGAATTTTCAAGAGTAATCTAATTTTAAAAAATTAACCATTGCATAGTTGTTCAGCTTTTTACTTGCTATTTCTAACTCATATCCTCACATGCAGCTTCCTAGTATTGCCTTTCCCTAGCGATAAGTAATTCATTTTGGATAGTATTACTTATCCTCTCTTTGATCATTAACCAAGCTCTCCTTCCCAGCCTCTAGAAACTCCCTCTATCTTGCAAATTACAATAGAACAATATATATTTTTGGGGGAAATAGAAATTAAAAAAAATTCCAGTATAGAAAAAACGAACCCTTCAAAACCAACAGTCAACAGCCAGCTCACACACACCCACACACCCACTTTACCTTCTGGAAATTAGGGGGGGGAAAAGGATACAAACACAGAAACACAAAATATGCAATATGCAATCTAAGTAAAAAAATATGCTCTATCAGAACCTGAAGAGAGAAAAAACCAAAGCATGCATCTTAGAGGCGAAGAAGAAGAAGTAGAGGAAGAATGATAGTAATGCCTTTAACATCATTAAACGGAACAATTTTACGCCAATAGATGAACAAACAAATAAATAGTGAGCCTATAACAGCATAAAACAGTATACTTCCGCAGTCTTTTGATTTTCTTAACTCCCTCTATAAGTTTAAACAAAGTGTATATATCATTGTGAAACACTCTTCCATTTTTTTTTTCAACTAATTCAATCTCAGAATTGTCTCATTCTCTTTCTATTCTCTCTTGAGTTCCTCTCTGTGATGGTATCAATTGAGGACTCAATGACTACTTCACATTAAAAGTTTAAAACACAGACCAATTACACAATTGTTTCTTGTCCCCTCTTTTGTAAAACAGGCATATGGCCATGCTATGTTTTTTTTTTCTTCTAATAAAATTAAAATAGGGACATAAACTTCATGAAGGAATGGCAATTACATATACTAACCACTTTAACCAATTCACCATGTTACAAACAAACCAACCATATTGCTCCTTCTCCATTGCTTCCAAAAAGTATTTACAGACCTAAACGGTGTAAAGAAACAATAGACAATGGTCACTATAATTAAAAATAATATATTCATAAATAAAATAAAAAATTATGGAAGTTTAGAAAGTAGATGTTACTGGTTGTGAGTGTGTAAATGCATAAATATTAATGGAATGTGGTTGGGGTAGGAGAGCTAACAATTTGTGCAAATCAACCACAACACAACATACCCTATTCATTCATTCCAAGCCATATGATGAACCAGTGATGAGTGGGGTCAGCCTAGGAGTGTGTATTTTTTTACATATAAAAAGGACCATCCTGCGACCGTGAGCCCCATTCCATTTATCCCTGACGCTTTCACCAACAAGTTGGACAGACAAATATGAATGAATGTTAATGCATTTACAAACCAACTACTTCCTACTTCCTTCTTACCTGTTTCTATTAGGAAGTCGACTTGATTATGGGCTTGGGAGGCTATGTTTGGAATAACGGTAGGAGCATTGAGAATCACGCGTGGACATGATTTTTCAGAAGCTACAATATGTAGCTTTTGCTACACAAACGTGACTCTGACCAACCAAAATGAACACATATCCAAACATGATATTAGTAGGTATAAGTAGGGGTGGCAAAATGAGTTCACCTGACCTGGTGACTCGAGCCACAAGTCTTATGAGTTAGGTCAAAATTTTGATTTAACTCGGGTCATAAAATGGTGGCTCAAATCCGATTTTAAAAGGGAAATGAATGTGTTTAACAAGTGGTTGTATTAGATTCAACGATTTAGTCAAACTAATCTAAAGAAAAAAAAATCAAATTTATTTGGGCTAGAACTCTTCTGTCCAAATCCCAAATTGGTGTTGTCTAAGGTGCACTACTCAAGTGGCACAATCTGGATCAATTAGATTGTCACTTGGGGCAGTTGACTTTTCAACCAGGTCATATGGTCAAAGTCCAACCAACCCAAGTGGCAATCTAGATGGTCCAGCTTGTGTCACTTGGGTGGTGCACCACTTTGGTGGGTGGTGCACCATAGCCTTCACGCACAGTTCAAATACGTGGTTAATTATGTTCAGTTGATGATTAATGGATATGACAAGGTGTCACAACTCATTAGTCATCTATTGAACATAATTAACCAAGATTTTGAATGTCATTAACCACAATTTTCAGATGTTTAAATATACATGAACATAATTAACCACGTATTTAAACTACGTTAACCATCCAAATTATTGTCCAAAATTGTTATCCTATTTTTGTGTTTAAATAACACGATTGTAAACGGACAAACACCCTTGTCCCGATTTTTACCTAATTTAGACTTGAAATTAAAACTAGAGTAGTGACTACCTAATTAGTTCAACCCCTTGTGAGTTACAAGTCAGGGTGTGAGTTCCTTCGCCAAATCGCTGGCATTAGTTTTATTTGTCATACACGATAGATGTTTAAAATAAGTTTTGTTTAAGTTGTAGTGGTCGATATGGAATTATAAGGAAAAACAAATTACACTACTACCTCTTAAAGTGTGATTTAATTATATTCAATAATTTTTTTTGTTCTAAAAATTATATCAGTCTCCTTAGTTTATGTTATCATCACATTTACCTCTTCCTAATATTATCCATATGTTAACAATACATCTTCCTTATTTTCAAAGATATAGAGTGTAATCATACTCTAAAATTTCATGGAAGGTTTTTGTAATTTTACTAGCAATAGTAGTCAATTACATATTTTTAAAATTGAGAGAACCTATTTCAAAAGGTTATGATATTTTAATGAATATAGTAATTAAAATTTTACGCATAATTACAAAATTTAGTGAGGAACAAAACTTCTATTTAGCGTAAAAATTTATTCTAAACTAAATAAACACCTGAATTAGTTTTTTTGTTGTTGTTAAAATTACAATGTTAATAAAAGCATTAAATACAATTTTCTCGATAAAAAAATTTAAAAAGACTAGCAATATTTTGGTATAATACAACAGATTAAAAAGTTATTCACCTTCCTTGATAGTGAGATATGACATTTGATCCATGAAAGACCATCCTCAAAATGATGACACGACATTTTCTAAACAGTTTTTGCTAATTGGCATGTAGTCACCCATTAAGAATGACATGTCCCATTGTATGTCCATTATCTACTTTAGTTTTTGTGGTTGGAAGCTGAATTTGTTTAAATTTAAAAAATAAATTATACTTACATGTCTTGAAATTTTGAAATATTACACCCATTGTCACTAAAAATATGAGAGATAAGTTTCATGTTAATGACTAGTGACTAGTTAACATTAGAGGAGATAAGTGCACAAGGAATGTGAGGTCGATTATGAAAAAATATTTAAAAGAAAATCGATGAACCAACTCTAGTATAAAAAACAACTCAATTTTGTCCAGGCCCAAAAGGACCCCATTTCTCATCCTTTAATTTTAAAATGTAAAAGGGGCCTAATTGCAGGCCCGTATGGATAATGGCCCACGCAAAGAGGGAGCCATATACAAATCAATAGGCGTAGGGGCCAGAGAAATTGTTAAATTATTACATTAGGGCTTTATAAGCAGTTGTGTGATTTAGAGGAATCATAGTCATATAAAGTGTCAACAACAACAACAACAACAACAAATGAGTTGTTGAATAGTTGCAAGGCAGAGTGGTCATGATGGTTGCACAATGAGAAGGTGTGGGAAGGGAAATGAAAAAGCAATAAATGGATGAAATATAGCAACAGAACAGGTCACCTCATAATCATAAATACTATTGAATATTCACAGACAGATGCAATCAATATATTTATAATGGCCAGAAATACAGAGAAGGAAGGCTTTGATGCATGATCTGAGAGAGACTTGGACTTGTTAAACTGGTATGGCAAGTAGGTTCTGTTTGGGAGGAATGAGGCCAAATCTTAAGGAAGAAACTGCAAGGTTGGTTCTATCAACTTGTTAGTAGTGGACTAGAAGATAAAGACTGAATATGGCTATTTGAATTGAATTCTAATAGATCTTTTATTCCACGAAAATTTATGAAAAATGAAGCAGCCTTATTGGAATTTAACCTCAACAGAAGGTTAACTAAAGTAGGACCCCTACCGCAAGAGATTATGATGAATCTCCCTTAATCCCCTTCCATGTATTATTTCTTACTTCATTAAACCAAGAATCATGACAAAGTTAAATTAAGTTCATTGGAAATCCTCCATTTACATAGGCCACATATTGTTAGAAGCAGAATTTCAGAATTAGTTTTGAGAATAATAGGTCACTTCTTTTCAATAGTGTTCCTCAAGGAACTAAACTATTAGAAGTAGGTTTTACATTTTTCCTAGAATATTGTGTAATCTGCAATGTTTCGGTTCATTTAATTACCAGACCTTTTTACTAATATTCCATCAAGAAGCAGTATAACTTAGATGGTATCCTCTCATGTTCTCAAGTTCATCCCCGCATATACTCTCAATCTGTCACGAACATCCATGGCAGAACTTCCAGCTTGAACATTACCAGCACAAAACTGACATGTAATTAGACTCAATGGGCACACTGAAGCTTGGGGCTCCACCTAACAAAAAAGTTAAAATAAACATTTTCACATTGTCAGATTAATAGTTTATTATAATAGTTTACATTTCATGTGTATTCACTTTTGATTGACTGATACATTGATTGTGTATTGACTGGATGATTAATCAAATCAACCAACAAAGAGGGGAATTACTTGTAAAAATTAAATGACATACGACAAACTCGTTGAAAATGTCATGCTTGCTCATTGAAATTATATTTGTTTATCACCTCAAATTAAACCTCTATCTCTAAAACTGTTCCATAAGCAGGAACCATAAACTTCAAATATTTTGTTTGACAATATGTATAGATAATAGGGTATCAAACATCACATTCTTCTGCTTCCAAGCTGTTTGAAAATTAAGATTTCATCACAACAACACACACACAAAAAGAATTAATTCGGAATACTTTAAAAAACAAAAACAAAAACAATTACAGATTATTTAACAAAAAACGGCTTCAAGCACTTGTCCCATCATTAGACATAACCTAATAAACTTCACAGAGCGTTAATGGTTGTTACAAAATCATCCATTGATCTCACTGAAGACCCCTTTTCTTGACCTTTCTGTATTGTTGCCTCTCTCAAATGCACTGCAATCTCACTTGCCTTCTCCTTCATCTCTTTCCCCTTTCCTTCTTCTTGGTCCATGACTATTTCTATCACTTTCTTCACCTCCTCCTTAGTAACGACACCCTCCAAAGTTCTTGTGAGCTCCACACACACACCCATTTCCTCCACCATCATCTTTGCATTATATGTCTGCTCTGCTGCTAGTGGCCACCCTATGATTGGCACTCCATGGCTTAGACTCTCCAACACAGAGTTCCACCCACAATGGCTTAGAAATGCTCCTGTTGATCTGTGTGATAGAATCTCCAGTTGGGGTCCCCATTTGTGCACCAACAAACCCCTTTTGCTGTCCCTCATTCTCTCTTCAAACCCTTTTGGCAACCACTCTGCCTTAAACTCTCCATTCATGTCAAAACCAAAAGGTGGCCTTATAACCCAAATGAAAGGTTTCCCCCACTCTTCCAGTCCCTCAGCCAAAGCCATCATTTGGGAAGCACTGATCGTGTTCTGTGATCCAAAAGAAATGTAAAGGACAGAACTTTGTTCCTTGAGTTGGAGCCACTCAATGCATGCTTCAAGGGATATGCCAGATTCTTTCCCTGCACGGTGTTTGGAACTCTTGAATGCTTGTGGTGGCAGAAGAGGACCAACTGTCCAAACAGGAAGTTGAAGATAGTTCCTCAGAAGCTTCAACCCCAAAGGCTCTATCTCCTCAACAGTGTTGCAAATCCACCCATCAGACTTGACAGAAAGTGCAATCTGTGGAATGAAGAATCTTGACCAAACATCACTTCCATCAGCTGATCTTATATGCCTATGCAACTGAGAGCGGTGGAATGTGTAGTTTTGAGGGAACCCCGGAACCCAAAACTCTTGGGAATCTGTTTTGGTATGAGGGAGGTTGGACCAAATTGAAAAGTAAGCCAAAGTTCCATAAGCTCCACAAGTAGTGAAGGTTATGTTCTTGGTGCCTAAGCTCTTAGCAACATTGGTAACCCACCCAAGGAATGCATCAGATATTATGCAAAGTGGAGGGTGACCCTCTTCTTCAGTGATCTTGGATACTAGGGAGTGTAGAGGGGTTTCAAGGCTCAGTGATGCATGGAACAGTTTGATTGAGTCATGGATGGGTAGGTTTTCTGTGTTTTCTGTGTTAGGTGGTAAACCATGTTGAGTTGAACTGAAGGGTAACTCAGAAAGATGGATATTGGGGGAAGAATAGGGAGTGGAGGAAATGGCAGATTTGAGGTATTGAATGTTGAGAGGAGTGGTGGCTATGGTGATGGTGAAGCCAGTTTTTTCATGGATTAGCCTTGCTAGTGCTAGGAATGGGATCAGATGGCCATGTGCTAAGAAAGGTGCCATCACTATGTGTCCATCTTCCCTCTTTCTAAGTGTAGTCTCTCCCATTTTGGAGCTCAAAGCCTCAAGGTACGGGTTCTTCAAAGACTATACTGTTGTTGGGTCATTGGCACAAAGCTCTTCTACATATATCTCCTCCAGAAATGTTTTTTTAACACAAAATTGGAACATCGTACGGTGTTTTTTTTACTTTTTGATGTATTTTTGAGATACATATATATAAAAATAAAAAAAATAAGTAAAAAATAGAAAAAAAAAAACATATACTATCATATATGGTATTTAAAATTTATGTTTAAATAATACAACTCATATAAAAAAGTGTACAAGGCGTCTACAATACACCTTGCTAAGTAAGGTGTAACATGCACCTTGCTTTTTGGACGGTCCAAAATTAATGTTTCAGTATGCTGTCCACCACATGAACAATGTTCACTTACCCATCTGACGCTGCACCACTTCCTGTTTTTGCGTGATAAAAAAAAATGTTTTTGAAAAATCTCTAATTATAGGCACGTAAACATCAATTGCAGTTGCTTTAATATAAATAAATTATTAATAGTTTTTTTTGAAAAAAAAAATTTATTAATAGATTGATGGTAATAAAAGTAACTGAAATTTGATCCATTGATAAGAGTCAAATATTTATGATGATGTGATAATTTATAATTGGTTGAAAGTCAAGAATATTTATAGTGATAGTGTAAATAATAATTAAATCCTAGGGATATATAAATCAGTCCCGTTATTTGCATACCAGATTGGGACACCCGGGTACTATAGCTCTACTGTAGCGCTACTATAGAGCACTTTTTTTTCTTAAACAAAAATTTAGCTTTTTTGAATACTAACATTTTTTATTAATTACGTGCAAATATTTGGTTAATCATGTACAAATATCTGGTTAATTCAGTTTATTATATGTTTAATGGGTCATCCTGAAACTTACAATAATTTTCCACACAAATTAACCATATAATGAACTGAATTAACCAGATATTTGTATGTGATTAACCAAATATTTACATGGTTGTGAAAAATGGTTGTAAGCTTCAGGATGACCCAGTAACCATATAATAAACTGAATTAACTAAATATTTGCACGTGATTAACCATATATTTACATATTTGTAAAAAATGCTTGTAAGCTTCAGGATGACCCATTAACCATATAATGAACTGAATTAATCAGATATTTGCACGTGATTAACCAAATATTTACATGGTTGTGGAAAATGATTATATGCTTCAGAATGACCCATTAACCATATAATGAACTGAATTAATCAGATATTTGCACTGGATTAACCAAATATTTTCACGTAATTAACAAAATAGTTGGTATTCAAAAAACCTAATTTTTTTTAAAAGGTGCGCTACAGTAGCGCTACAGTGTGGGTGTCGCTCCTGAGTGTCGCGGATGGGTGTGCAAGAAACATTTCTCTATATAAACATAGAGCTGTCAAAATGAGCTCAGTCCGATGGGCTGGCCCGAATAGCCCAATATTAAACACGTGTTGGATTGATAAAATATAGGCCCAAAATTATTTTGACCCAACTCGGCCCGATCCGAAAATTCATTAGCACGACATGGGCTGCCTTGGCCCGTTGGCCCAAATTTTGAAAATAAAAAAAGTATAAATTGAAATTATATATTTCTCGAGGAGTTTTATTTTGAAATTATACAAATAATAAAACCTTCATCCAAGGCATCTTGGATGAAAATGTGTAACTTAACATCCATCATACGTACAATTCTCTTTCGGTGTTGCTTTGTTAGTCATTGTCACTCATGTAACTTGGCACGTTAATATTTAATATTTATAAAACATCTAACTTTCATTAGATTACACTAAAATCAAGGGTGGGGATTAAGAGTTCCTCTCTTAAAGTTACTCTTGGAGTAACTTGATCCCCACCCTATATGTATACACGTGTTTTAAGCTAAAGTCTTAATATTAAAGAATAGAAAATAAAAATATTTTTAAAAATTAATTTTAAATTTAGAACTTGCTAAATTTTATAATGTTATTAATTTTAAAAATATCTAATTTTTTATCTTTATTTAAGCCTATTAGCCTGAGTTAGTTCATTTGCCCCGCAGCTCGCATATGGCTGGGCTGGGCTATTAAATTACTGTCTTATAATTAAAATTGGCCTAACCCAGTCAGGTCCGAAAATATAGTGACCGTTGTGGGCTGGTCCGATGGATCGGCCTGCCCCGAATTAACAGCTCTATATAAATATATTTTAGTATTTTTTTTTTGGTTTTTTTTATAGGCAAATATTAGATTGTTAGTATGTGTTATGTTAGTGGGGGTAGTTGAACCCATGACCTCCACCTTATCACTCCAAACCCTATCTTCCTCCCCCCAAACCACCAAGCCACCTTATAACTCCCTAGTATTTTTTTTTTGTTTAAAAAATGGAATTTCTTTCTTTTAGCATGATTTGTAAGAATTTATAAAAACTAGTATAATAGTATGATGTAAAGATTTTTTACATTATCAACAAATCATAAATTGACACATTATTAAAAATACTTAACTCTTATTATTACTACCTTAAAAGTGAGAGATAGGATGATTTATGATGATTAATAGTATAAATTTTTTGCATCAACAACATATCAAAATTAAATTTATAGGTCTATTTATCGGTTTTATAATATTATATGTTTTATTTATATATTAGGCATTTTTTTATTTTTTTATTTTTTTTTCTGAAAACTTATTATCATTATTATTATTTAAGGTTTTTTTTTTACCGATTTATTATTTAAGCTTAGTTACTACATTAGAGCTTAATATGTAAACAAATCTGATATATAAATTAGTAACTAATAGTCTAATATATGCATTAGAATTTGTTTTATCACGAAAAAAGAGGAAGCACAAGCACTGCATTTTTTTATCAATTCCATCATTCTATTGATCTAACTACCATTTCAATGGTGTGGGACCTGCTTCATAATATGTTGCGTTTCTTGTTTCACAAAAAACCTAGTTTTACTCTAGGCTTTTTTCATGATCATATTATTACTGACTTTAAAATCTTGATCATTTATATGTTTTTTTTTTAGTATAGGCAAATATTAATATTAGTATATTAATTATTAATTTTTTTTTATCAAGGTTTGAACTTTGGACCTCCTACATCTTCAACACCTTATATGTGATTCAAAAGCTTATATTTATTTCTTATTTATTCTCATTCTCATATAAAAATAACACTCTCACAAAATTCATATATATATATATATATATATATATATTTAAGTGAGGGAGTTATTTTTATATGAAAGTGACAAGAATAAATATAGACAATTTTTACGGTTACATATGAATGATCAAAATTAAAATTTAAACTAAGGTGACTTTTTAAATTTTTAAGCCGGTCGTTTAATGAGTAAGATTTGCTCATGTAGCTGTCATATGAAAATTTCCTTGACACTGCTGCATTAATGTCCATTCATGCTCTCTCAACCACATGCACCAGAATCGTGTGTCTTGTTTTCCATTTCAATAAATGAGTGTCTTGTCAATTTGAGATCGGTGTAATGCAGAGTGGATATCCAATTTAGTCCCTAAAATTATGAAGTAATATTAATTTGATCCTTGAAATTATCGAAATTCTAAAAGTATCATTGAATGATAAGTTAGTATCAATTTAGTCCCTCATTTTACTCATTTAATATCAATTAAATTCCTGATACTGCAAACTTAATATCAACTTAATCCATATGATTTTTAACTGGGAGACTAAGTTGATCACCGTTTTACAATTTCAGGACCAGGTTGATATTACTTCACAATTTTAGGGAGGGAATTGGGTGTTTACTCTACATTCATATATATACTTCCTCCTGACTCAATTATAAGTAAAAAAATATCTTTATTTTTTGAACTCAAATATAAGCAAAATCCAACCAACTCAACTTTATTTAATATAAGTGTTCCAAAAATCAAGAAAATTAACCAATCGAACCAATTCTCCTTTTACTTTTCAAAGAGTATTGTACATTCCCGAGACAATTAAAGGGTAGTCTAGTATATTTATAACTCATTTTTTTTTTACATAAATCAAGACAATTAAACTAAATTAACTAACTTCATTAATAAGTGTAAAATTAATTATTTTTGCTTATAATTGAATCCGGAGGTAGTACATGCTAGTAGTCAATAAGAAAGGATCTTACTAACCAGTGTCCTGAAAATATTGATTAAAGAATCCAAAGAATACACTACTTTCTAATGTAATTTTTATTTTTGTTCCTTAATCAATATCCTAATAACATTTGTATAAGTATTTTCATTGGTACGTATGTTAGGGTCTCACCGTCTCTCCTCCAAGATTTAAGACCAAAGATGACGGAAAAGAGAGACAAGTTCCCAGAACACCAAAAAGAAAGAAAGAAAGAAAGACAAGTTCCTCACTGTGTCGAGCATAAAGAGAGGACTTGAAATTTTGGGAAGCAGGATGCGATTTTCCGTGAAAATGTGGGGAATCAAAGGTACCATCATGAAAGAGATAGCAGGCTTAGTACACGATTTTTTTAAATTCTTTTTTAGAATTATAATAAGTTAAAAAAGAGAAGGAATAAAGGTATACTCGCCTCAGCTCGGCTGGGAAGGCTGAAATAGAATTGAACTAAAAATTCCACATTTACATTGGAGTCAAGTCATGTCTTTGGAATGGAAAGTTTCAAAATTGAGGGGCAACGCGATGAAGAAAAATAAAATCAAGTGAGCTTTTAAAATAACATTCTAATCTTAACCGTTGATTTCAATCTAACGACTAAGAATAACTACACTCACTTTGGTAAAAAAGGCTCTCTCACTCTAACTTTTTAGAGAAACACCTGGGACAATAAAATTCGACAATAACGACCAAATATGAGTCATTAAATCTTAAATGAATCATCAAGATTATAAATTAATTAACGATGATGTAATAAATACTTAAAAAATGGATACAATTGTAAATTTGAATTTTGATCGTTCGTGTATGATTAAAAAATACAAATTTATTTTTCTCACTTTAATATAAATTTAGACTTTTAGGTAAATATCTAATGCTTTCCCCACCAAAAAAATTTATTTTGGGGGAAAAACTATGCATTTTTTGGGATGAACTTTCAAGAAGGATAAGTTTTGAGAATATGATTGAGAAAATTTAGATAGGTTTGGTTGTGTAAAAAAAATGAAAGTTCATCACATATTTATACATAGTAATTGGTGACTTGAAAAAAAAGAAGAAGATAAAACGGTCAGATTTTGTGCCGTTGGGATTAAACAGCTAGTCTTTTACTTTTGCATTTCAGTCTTTTGTCCATTTCAGCCGTTGGGATTAAATTGTTTAAAAAAAAAAACTAGTTTGAAATTTAAAAAAATAAATAATATATGTCACGGATCACCACAAGCACGATCACCAGCACCGAGTGCTTGTGGAAGATCCGTGCTTAACAAGAATTTTTTAAAGCACCTCCTGCATCGCGTTCTCGCTAGAAGCATCGATGCTAATTGAATAAGCACCCCGTCAAAGTGTAGCGATGCAGTTGGTCTAAGTGCTCCTTCATTAGAACCCCTAAAGAGTCCCAATGCTTTAGAGTGATCATATATATATATATATGGGGACATATTAAGTGAGAGGGTCTTTTTTATGTGAGAGTGAGAGGATTATATCATAGTCATTGGATCAAACTTTAAACGGTCAAGATTAAATCATAAAGTCATGTGACTTTTTTAAGTGGTTATGTGACATTTTAAAACCATGAAATAATTTTTAATCTTGACCATCCATGTGTGGTTCTATGGTCCAGATTTAGTCCTCTCACTCTTATATAAAAAAGATGCTCGCACTAGATACATCTCATATATATATATATATATACACCCATTTTTTAGAAGGTGCAAGTTAGTAAGTTATAACTAAAAAAAATGAAAAAATTCATTTAAAGGCGTAGTTTGCTAACGTATACCTTCGAAAAAATAAGTGGGTGTACTTTGGCACTAGGTTTTTATGAAGCAGGTCCCACACCACCGAAATGATAGTTAGGTTAATAGAATGCATCAATGTGATTATGTGAATAATGTGGTTCCTCCATTTCTCGGAATATGTAACCATCCTATGTGGACTAGGGTGATTCACATGTTTTGTCAAATACCCTTGCACTTATGTACACTTTTGATCAGAAAGGAATATGAGTAGAAGAGCCTTGTGCCCAATGTTTTAAAAAGAAAACCGAAAAATAGAGTGGTTTAAGACCCGACCAATTCAATCAACGGTTGAACCGGTATGTATATATATATATATATATATATACTCACACACATATACATTAATAAATAGATCAAATAACAAGTATAATTTTAATCCAAATTCTAATTTTCATATTAAGTCCAAATTATTTAATACTTAAACAAACATAAATTAGAGCACGTCATTCAATTTATGATGCTCTAGCCTTTCTTTCTTTTTTTTTATTCTTGATTTTTTTTAATCAACCAACCGGTTTTCCGGTTTTAGCCCAATTCAACCGGTTTTTTGTGATTTTTAGGAGCAAAACCAACATTTCTTTTTGCACGATACACCCAATTGTCAACGACCATGACTAATTTGGCGGGAATTTTTATTGCCCTACAGTAGTATTCTGGCACTATATTTGTAATGCCAATTAGCACCTATTCTATACTTTGGTGCTTAAGTTTCATGTCCAGAATTACTCTTTCTATTTTTCATGACAAGTGATAACCACAACAAAATAATGAATATCCTGCTTACATTTCTATTAACCAAGTTCTTTAACGTCCAAAATCATACTTAAATTTGTCACCAAACTGGGATATAATTCCTAAATTTGAAACTAAACAATCTTTCTGCTTTTTTTTGGAGGGGGACAAATTCAGAAATTCTTAAACCCATTTCTAGTTTTCTACTCATTATTCTGGGGTTGTTTGAACCTTTGAAAATGCCCCTCCCTCGGGGTGGACGAGAGAGGATATTCCAACTGCTTCCTATAAAACAAATCTGATGCCTACGATATGATACATGTACAGATTGATGCTTCACTTCCGATGCCTTTTCTGTACAGGTTCTGCCTGCGCATCACCCACACCCTGCCAAATTTTAGCATATAAATGAACATTAATATCCGCAAGGTAAGGACAACAATGCCACAAGAGATTTTAGGTTAAACCGAGGTAAATTGCAATAAGAAAATGGATAATACTAATAAATCGTTCTTATACAATGCAAAAAGTAACGCACCACTACGGATACTGAAATATACAGAGATTTTAACAGGGATTATTTAGTCTCCAGATTAAAAACACATTGGTTTGTCCGGGTAGCACTTTCATATTTAGAGAAAAGAAGATAACTTACAGCACAAGAAAGTTGCTCGCGAATATAGGCCATTGATCTTAGCATAGCACCCAACGTGTCCCTGGACACCTGAAACTTAACTTCAGACTGACCAGAAGTTGTCTCGCCATCCTGAAGCTGAAAAAGTTTAAAGAATTTTAACAATCTAAAAGCTGATCAAATTACTGAGAAAGAAACAAAGAAAACCTTTTCAGAAAGTTGGTTTTTGTTCTTCTCTCTGACTTTCTATTCTTTACAAAGGAGGGGAGAGAGAGAGAGAGAGCGGGGGGAGGGGGGGTTCGCATGTCGAGGGAACAAACAAACAAATGCAAGGTCTTACATCTTTTCCACAGACATCTTACCCGACCAAAGAAAAAATATGACACAGGCACATTGAACAAATCTATTATTACTCCACTTCACACAGGTCTTGCATCAAAATACGACTTCCAAGTTAGAATGTCAATTCCAGTTCAGTCTTCAGATACCAAGGCATGAAAGTCACCATATCTCAATATGCATGTTCTTTATATTAAACTGAATTCTGAAAAATTAAAAATTATTTTCCCTGATAGCGCCATGTCATTTTATAAGGCTACATTCTCAATGGCAACATGTTTGACACTTTCAGAAATAGCCAATATGAATATGCTCCTTTAACAATCTTCCCGGTAATCAAATCTCGTTGCCCTACACCACCAGTCCCTTAAAAACTTGCTCATGCCTTACCTTGTAAATTTAAATCGGTATATAAATATCCCACCCCCCCACAAAAAAAAGAAGAAGATAAAAGGCAATGTAATGAAGAAATGTCCTTTAAGGAATTTCTATCGATTATCATGAAAGTACAAAGCAGAATTGAAATCTGCTTTCATAGTACAAGAACAATAAAGCAACAAATAACTAACAATGGTTACAGCCAGGCAGGGCATATTTGGGATAGATAAAGTCTAAAAACCAAGATCATATCATACCTTAAGATTTATTACAGCAACCTTATTAGCTGGTGTTGAAAGCTGTTCACTGATGTAGGCCATAGACTTCAACATTGGTTCCAAAGAAACTCTTGAAAGCTGAAACTTAACCTCAAATTCGGTTGATGGAGTCTTGTTATAATCTTGCAACTGCAATTGAAATATGTTAAATGACTTAATCGCCTCATAGATTGTTAATTATGTTTGCAAGAGGATAAAAGCAAAGTACTCTGTCACAATTAAATGTTATAGATGATATTATAACCAAAAAGGGCTTAGGGCAATTGAGCCCCATAAACTTCTCATGCAAAGGACAAATATCTCAACCAACTTTAAACTAAATGAATAATACTACCCCCAGTTTTTCATTGTTGATATTACTATGAGCATACCTTCAGATTGATAACAGCTACTCTATTTCCTGGAGTTGAGTTTTTGTTCTCCATTACCCATGTCATTGATTTCAGACATGGAATAACCACCTATATGAAAGGATCAAAAGAACAGTTCAATGTCATGCAGTCCTATTCCAAGTCCAAGAACAGAATAAATAAAAGAAACATAATTCAATTGATTCTTCTTCATATACCGTATTTTCAGTCGGAGCTTCATCTCGATGAAGAGACACCGGGGCCATCCGTGGTAAATTTAAATCAGTAACTGATTGAACAGAAGCACCAGCATCATTAAGATTAAACCTCCTTGTTATTTCATCTTGCCGTGGCCATAAAAGAGGGGTTGTATCTGATGCTGAAGTAGGGGTTTTCCTGTCATCATAAGCAGTCCCACTGGCTACATTACTAGGTGGTGCAATCTTGGCAACGCTTCTCTTCACGACAGCAACCTTCTTTACACCTTCTCTGAGAGCATTCATTGCAGCATTATAAGTTTCCACAGATATTGCACCTTCCTCAGCATATCTAATGGCTTCCCGACATAGACTGTTATACCGTGATGTCAGGGATTCCTGTCCTTGCGATTCACCACCACATTCATCCAGTCCAACACTGTTTTTTGCATTCCTTGTCCACCGTTTTAAGATGTAATGGGAAGGTAATGTAAGTACATTAGTCACAGTGAAAACAGTTAGAACATGCCTGCAAAGAATGCCCGAATACTCAAACATTTGGCAACTACAGTTGGCTCTCAACTCAGAATGGTTTATTGTGACAATATATGCTTTTTGGTCATCCTCAAATTTTGCAACCCTGAATGTCATGTTTGCCCCATCTTCTTCAATTCTATTGGCAGTATAAACAAAAGTTTCAACTAGCTCTTCTTGAAACTTCAAAAATATTTTTCGTGTATAAAGCATAGCAGCCTGTTTCTCCATTGGTGAAGGTGTCTTCAAAACAGGTGTGGTGCAAATTGTCTCGGAATCTGATTCTATTTCCTTTTCAAGACAGCTCTCCAGAGCTAGTTCATACTGCCTAAAGAACATTGGTAATGTTGTCTGATGGTTGACAAAACCATCAAAAAAAGAACCATCAAATCCTTGATTAGGAGATATTGCAGCAAAAAATGAATCACGGAAATATGCTGGAACCCATTGAGCGCGAGCATTGTACAATGACTGAAGCCAATCATTTCTTCTGAGTTCATATTTATCCATGATAGAACTCCAAGATGAATCAAACTCCTCAATTGTTTCTGTCAGGTTAATACAATTATAAAGTTCAACCTGAAAATTTGGATGCTTATGACATACATGGGCCAACTTTTCGTGTCCTTCTCGCAACACATGCCACTTGCTTATACAGTGGCGGGCTTGAGGCAAAACTTGTGAAACTGCTGACTTTATGGCTCTGTCTTGATCAGTGGTTATAGAGACAGGATGGCGGTCATTCATTGCTGTCAGAAATGTCTTAAAGAGCCACACAAAAGAAGCCTCAGAATCATCCAAAAGGAGTGCACAACCAAATAAAATCATCTGACCATGATGGTTTATCCCAGTGAATGGAGCAAACGGCACTCTGTATTGATGTACTCTGTATGTCGTGTCCAGATTAACTGCATCGCCAAAATGACTGTAAGCTTTCCTTGATCTTGCATCTGCCCAAAACACATTAGTCATATGATTATCTTCATCAAGTTGTATTGCATAGAAGAAACCAGGGTTCTCAGCTTGCATTTTCTTAAAATACTCCAGCAGGTTCTGAGCATCCCTCCCCAGTGTCCTCTTTCGAATAGGTTGTCTAACAGTACAATTCACCAATGTGGGATTTTTAACTGGGTGACTTGTTTCAACAACAGCAGCAGGTGCGGTAACGTTCTTAATCCCATGAATATTCTCATTGGAAATACGATTCCCATCCATGGTAATGTTCTTAATCCCATGAATATTCTCACTGGAAATACGATTCCCATCCATGGTAATGTTCTTAATCCCATGAATATTCTCATTGGAAATACGATTCCCATCCATAGATACATACATGGCACCACTTGGAACAAGCCCCAATCCCTGGTAGGTTTCGGGCATCGTTCTTCCAACACTAGAAAAGTGCTTACGTGGCCGAAGATTATGCACCTTACTGGTACTTGATGTGGAATGGGTATGCTCCTTCACAAATTTTGTAACAACCCACTTGTTTTGACCCTTTTTCTCTATACTAATCATTGCATAACAACTTTCTGTAAGCTTTCTTTTCAGACCTTCCCCCCCGCCACACACAAATTCCCGATACATATTTGCCCCATCAGGTTTAGAACGACCATGCGGACCAGCTTTGGAGATAAAACCCACGCTTCTGGCATATTCATCGTAGGAATTCTTTGCAGCATCTTCAGAATCAAATTCCATACCCACATATGGCTCTGAGATCCCATCGTCGACATGGGATCCAGAGTTTTCAGCATTATTAACTTCACCTTCACTAGGTTCAGCATCCCCATCATCTGCCATAGCTTGATGGCCACTTCCTTCACCCATGCTAATCACTTGAACATCCATTTGAAACAATCTGTACGGCTAAATCATGGAGCTCCTAATTCATGGTAATAACTGTACTCGGCAATAACTGCATGCTTTAATCCTATCAAATAGAAAGTTTTATCGTCTAAGTTGCCTATGCTCCAAGTAAATCCAAAATCAAACAATGCACTTCATGAGGATTATAAAATGATTTTCAAACACTACCCAAAACTTCTTAAAAACAAAATGCCACTATCACTTCCTCTCCACATTCTCAATAATGAAATATCGCAAAACAAAGAAAAGAACCAGCAAAACTGAAAACATTGAGCTTGTTCAGATTAAAAAAAAAAATTACAAATTAAGCTTACATGTAGTGACAAAAAATAATTCTTTCTGATCAAAAGTCAGTCTTATTTAAGGTTTATGTTACCGAAATCAAAACTGACTAGTACCAGAAACCTAATATAGCCAAACTATGCTAAGGCCAAAATGTGTAAACTATAGATCGTAGATACAACAGACAATTTTAACAATTAATTAATCATCATGATTTAAAATTATGATTCCGTGTTCAAATTGAAAACTTTCAGTAAAATTAACAAAGAAAAAAAAAAGTTCCTAAAAAAATAGTAACGGGTATAGGAGCACTAAACAATATTTTACAATTAATATGGAAAATTAGAAACCCTAACTTACAGTAATGAAAATTAAGTGCGGCTCTAATAAACCCCGTAAATTAACTTGAGAAGCTTCCGATTTCGGGGTTGAAGAATTGCGTAAACCTCGATCGGCGAGGAGTCACCGTCTTCCGAAGAGTAGCAGTAACGCGCGTGAACAAAACGACCGTGTTTTGGAGGGAGCTAGGGTTTCTGCACCTCCGAGCGATTGCAGAGTCGGAAGGGGGGAAGGACGGTGTGACAGAGAGAGTGAGTGGGTGTCGCATGTGTTTCATATGTCACGAGTACACACGCGTCATATTTACCGTTGGATTTGCATCCAACGGCTTATGTTCGTTTAGGTTTACTTATATCTAAATCGGGCCTTGATTCATTTTCTGCCTTTTGTGGTGGGATTTCTCGAGTGCATGACTCGTGACCGTGGGTTGGGTTCCATGACACATTACACAGCACCATGTGTTTCAAACAATAATAATAATAATATTAAGAATAAATGTTCAAATTGGTCTCTACAAAATCTGGGGACCTATTTTAGATCATGAGAAAAAATAAATTAATCATTTAGTCCTTTTAAATTTAAAAACTTTGAACATATTAGTCCCTTCTTTCATTTTCAATATCCGTTTACTTGCCTATATATTTCGTTAACCATCATATATGACTCGTTAATGGTCCTGCATAGCTGAAAACAAATTTCCATCATGAAAAACGAATAAAATGTGAAAACACATGCACAATTTCCACTTATCTAGATTTTAAAATTTTGCACATTTGTTCACTTTCATTCATTTTTCATTGTGAAAATTTGTCATAAGTCAAGTGGGACAACTAAAGAGTCACACGTAGGCAAGTGGGTTCTCGAAATTTTTCGGAGACTAATTTTAGCTTTTAGTCCAACGACAACAACAATGAAATATAAGAAACATGATTTATTATTATTATTATTATGCCAACAACAATCCTCAATTATAATTTATAATAAATATAAGAAACATGATCGATAAAGGGTGAACAAGGTGGAACTAAAGTATAGAGTCTCATTGCAAGCTCTCTTTGGTAATAAAAAAAAAAATTTGAGTAGCTTATATTGTTTTTTTATTATTAATTTATAGTAATTTTTTGGACACTGACACTGGTAAACTAGTTTATAGTTGATAAGCTAATTTTTAGCTGGTGGCTGAAAAGTGTATTTCGTAAAATTCGGTTGAACTAGCTTGTAAATGTAAAATGACATAAAAGGATATACTTATATGATTTTTATACAAGTTCATTTTAAATTATAATTAAAACCTTATAATTAGAATATTAGTTTTCATTTTATTATAAAATATTTTTATTGAATAATATAAATGAAATGATATAGTTATATGATTTTTTTATATAAATTTTATTCTATGAGTAATCGGGAAAATTGAAATTTTATTTAATTAATAACAGTGAAAATGGTAGAATATTTAGTAACCTATACTCTGGTCAATCAAGCTTATAAACTAGTCAAATAAGCTAGAGTTGGTAAGTCCAATGAGGTATTCGGTAAACCAACTTATCACATTAGCTTTTTTTTTTTCATAAGATATTTTATTTAGTTTATGGCTTATAGCTCATAGCTTATTAACTTTTTTATCATTTTGTCCTTATTAATTTAATGAAATTTTCATTTTTCCCATGTCTCTCATAAATATGTCATTTTATGTTATTTTACATTTATAAGCTAGTTTAACTGTTAATTTTACTTAACACTTCAAATTCAAACAATTAGCTTTTAGCTAAAAATTAGCTTATAATTATCAGCTATAAGCCCGCTTATCACCTATTTTTGCCAAACAGAGCCTAAGCAAGTCCAATAATTAAGCTAGCTTATAACTTGACCAGCTTATAATATTGTTTGACTAAAATTAAGGTGTTTGATAAACAAACTTATCTCATTAGCTTATGACTTATAACTTATAGCTTATTAACTTTTTTTTTAATCATTTTTACCCTTATTAATATAATGAAATTATCATTTTAACATGTCTCTCATAAATATGTCATTTTAGATTTATAAGTTAGTTTTTTTTTGTACAAATTTATAAGTTAGTTTAATCGATAATTTTATCAAATATTTTCAAATTCAATCAGCTAATTAACTTTTCAGTTATCAGCTAATTAACTTTTCAATTATCAGCTATATATTAGTTATAAACTTTCAGCTAAAAATTAGTTTATCAACTATAAGCCAGTTTATCAACCATATACTGTAGTGGTTTTCAAATAGTGAATTTTAAAAGAGCATGTAGCCTAGTGGTTTTAAAATGGTGAATTTCATTACTAAAAATAAATAAATAGTGAATTTCATCCATGGTTTACATGTACAATAAACCTAGTGGTTGAAATTAATCAATGATCCTAATATGCTTTAAGTGCTAAATATGTGAAATTTAATACGTGTTTATATTAGATTATTCAATATTTAAAATTATTTATAAACAAAAGCTTCATAAACTTTTTGAAAATAAAATAATTATTTCTCTTGAAATAAATTAATCGAAGCATATAATTGAAGAACAAAGCCAAGTTTAGAGGTGTCAAAGTTATTTCTCAACGGAAAATCCAAACACACCTCCATATATTATTCTAGTAATGCTACAAGAGAATTTTCAGCGGCCTTCTTGTTTAGAATTAGAAACATCCATGAATTCATGCATGCTTGAAAGTACAAATAAGAGGGCAATAAGAAACAAAGAAACCCAAAGAGAAATAATCGAAACAACAAAAAAAGAAAAAGTTATCTAAAACGAATTTTTTGATGTGTGAATAGAAATGTTAATACTCAAAGAGAAATAACATTACTGAGGGGGAGGTCAGTTGGATCAACATCATTGAGATTTGGCACAACGGTTTTGGAAAGCCTCAAGAGACTCCTTGTTGGCAAAATAGCCTTAGGATTCACATCATGCATGGCCCTCGCAAACAAGCACCTGCATGCCTCACTTGCCGCACCAAACAGCACCGCGTCCTTGTTATTCGGACCCAACAAACAGTGTCCCACAATCCTCAAAACTGGCTGCAGCAGCTCCCAAGGTAGAGGAACCCTCCCTTCTAACTTTTTACTCTCACTTTTCTGCTCCTCTTCACCAATGCCTTCTTCGACTTCTTCTGCGCCTTCACCAATATCCTCCCCTCCACCTATTTGTTCTTCTTCTTCTTCCTCCTCCTCCTCCTCAAACTCCTCGTACATGTCTCCATCTTGGCCAGCCCAAACCTTGCAGAACTCGCAAAAATCGATCTTTGGTGCAACGGGCAACTGGGAAATCTTGCTGTAGAACAACTCTAACGCAACACCAACAATGCGAGCCCTCCTGTAACACATTTGGTTTTCATAATTTTGGAGGAAATAACCATTTTTTTTTTTGTTATCGTTCTAACTTGTTTTGTAATTCAAACTGAAAATAGAAGCAAACACTTGGTGCATATATGCGGTATAACCTAGCTAAGTATATAAAACTTTAAGTAGGATAAGTTATAATTATGATCAAATATAAGGTAATATAAACAAGACTACATGTAACTAGTTTTACTCATCCAAACTCCATAACATATTTGGTTGATTATTTTTAAATAAAAAATTGATTTCATTTTATGAAAAAATACTAAGGTTTTAAATTGTAGTTGTGGTCGTGTTGTATTTAGTTTTTTATTGAAAGTTTATTGTTTTTATTGAAATTCTTAACCAGTCGTTAGGATACTCGATAGGAAGATTGACCTTAAGAGTTATTCAAAAAGTATAGCACGCATAAGCAATTAAGCATCGCTGCTCATAGAAACAAGGGAGGAAAGTTGTTTAAAGTAACATAAAATAAAAAATTGTGATGTGAAGTGGTGAAGCACATATAAAAAAGAGTTAAGCCAATGAATTAGGTGATCAGATGGCTAAATGGGACAATATTTGCTATCCAACGTAATGTGTCATTAGTAATGCAGTTCCAAATAGATCCTTCGTGCGATTTAGTATCCTTTTAAAAAAAAAAAAGGCTTAATTGCAGTTTTGGTCCCCCAGCTTTTGGCTATGTGCAATTTTGGTCCTCAAGTTTTTTTTGGAGCACATTTGGTCCCTGAATTTTTTCAATGTTGTAATTATAGTCCCTCAATCCATTGCTGTTAATTTTTTAACAGAAATTGACTGTGTAGCAACGTGGAACCCACACTTTTGTCCATCCAAAAAATATTATTAAATATTTATTTTATAATAATTTGTTATTTTATTTTTTTAATAGAAAAAAATATAAAATTTGGTCCTTGAATCCTTTCTCCCCTGCTAGTCTGCGACAACCTTGTCCCTTTTCTGCAACAACCGTGAGCCCGAGCTCCGCAAACGCCGCACAACCCGCAGGAATCCGACAAAGAAGCTCCACCGTCGCCAACCTGTCTACAAGCATGGAAGGCGCTTCGGCCGCTACCACCCTATGCCGCGTCTGCTTCACCAAACACAAAGCAAACAACTCCTTGATCCGGATCTTCAGAGCGCGTGGATACTCGATCTGGTTCTTCAGTAAATCAATCACACCGTGATAGATTTCATCAACATTGCTAATCCGAGCCCGAAGCTACGACGGTCGATGTGCGAGAGTTCTGAGTCGACGAGGTGAAGAAACGAGAATATTAGAGGATCAGATGGAGGGGAGCGAGAACTTAGCTGAGAATCAGGAAAACGAAGAAATCACAACACCTCTGTAGAAGAGGGCTTCCTCCTCGCCAGACCCGAGCTCGAAGAACGCGACATAGATCTGACCACGTTGGAAGAGGGCCTCGTTGAGGCTCACGGTAGCCATGGTAGCCGCACACTCCGTCGACGATTTCGGAGGAAGACGAAAGTGAGGGGGAACGCCATGGGCAGATAGCCATTTTGATAGAATTCTAGAAAGACCTCTTTTTTTCTCAATTAAAGTAATACAAATTATGGGGAAGGAATAGAAGGAGTTGGAGCCGGAAGCTGTAACCATTCTCTGATTTTCTTTCACGAATGTGCAACAGGAAATGGAATAGCTGTAACCAATAAAATAACAAATTATTATAAAATAAATATTTAATAATATTTTTCAGGTGGACAAAAGTGTGGGTCCCACGTTGTCACATAGTCAAAATCTGTTCAAAAATTAACTGCAGATGGATAGAGGGACTATAATTGCAACATTAAAGAAATTCAGGGATCAAATGCGCTAAAAAAAAAACTCGGGGACCAAAATTGCACATAGCAAAAAATTGGGGGACCAAAATTGTAATTAAGCCAAAAAAAAAATTATAAGTGAATTTGAAAATACAATAAATAAATGGAAAGAGAAAGATAACCTGGTGGATCGAACGGTGCCGTGGGGTTCAAGGCTTGGGGAGAGGACGGCGAGGTTGAGGTCCGTAGAGTTGTTCTTCACCGTTAATTTCGATTCATGATACACGCTCGGTTGCGAGAGATCAGGGACCGAGACGGTCACCGCTTGGCCACCGCGTGAGGTGGTTTCGTGCGCGTAGAGTGCCAAGAGGACGGCTTCGAATCCTGCTTGGGGCTTCCGACGAGGCACGCGAGAGAGGTAGACGCCGGCGATGACGGGGAGGAAGCCGAGGACGAGGAGCTGGAGGTCCGGGACGCCTGATTGGAAGGTGTCATAGAGCCAACGGCAGAGGTTGTTGTCGCCGGAGCCGGAGTTGGGGTGGCGAAGGAGGGTGGAGATTTCGGAGTAGATGTTGGGGTCGAGGAGGAGGGAGAGAGGATTGTTATTGGTGGAGGAGGAGGAGAGGGATGGGACGATGGAGGAAAGGGATTGGATGGCGGATTGGATTTTTTCGAGGGAGTCGGTGGTGGTGACGGCGGAGGAAGCGGTGGCTTCGTCGTCGGACATTGTTGGTGATTGAGTTGATGAGGAGAATGAGATGAGATGTGTGGTGCAATGTGTATGAAAGTCAGAGAGAGGCGTAACAGAGGGAGCAGAATTAGGATCTCATATTTTGCTTTTGCTGAACATTCCTACATCACCATTTTTTATTTTTCATGTTTCGGTTGTGTGTTTGTGCATGACATTCTATACCTCTAAAAAAAAAGACAATCTATATAAAATAATAAAAAATGTCAAAAAAAAAAATTTGAGTTATTGTTTTTCTTTTTTAAACAAGATTTTATAATCGAAAAAGTTATCTAAACATCTATTCTCATCAACTCAATTCTCCATGACTTATACGAAAAATAGTTATGTTATTTAAACATCAAAATTTGGATATCGTATATGATATCATGCATGTTTATTTTTATCTCTTATTTATTTTTTATTTTCTTATATACATGCATTCCAAAAATTTATCATAAAAACAAAGGAACACCATATGATGTTGTTGTTCAAAAAAACACTTCTCTATATGGACAAATAAAACAAAGTTATTTTAATATATTACAATAGGTGTTAGAAAACACGTAGTGTTGGTGCAAAAGATAAATATGAAAAAGTTTTACTCGACCCTATGGTGGACGCCAAATTGTTCTTATGAGTTTAAAAGTCACGAGACACCCGAGTGGTTCTCAAGGATGATGTATCTGAATATATGATTGTTGTTTGGTTTCTTTCGGGAAGGAACTCTCTCTATATAGGCCTTTGCTATTCATGTGTAATTAAAGTCATTGATCTTCTTGAGGAATCTCTCGTCCTGATTTGCTTGATTATCTTCTTCCTTTATCATCTTTTTCGCACTTGTAATGCCTAAGGTCTCTATCGCCTAGGGCGTTGCGGCAACTTCTCGAGCTAAGTTGTCCGGATGTAGGAACACTAATAAATAAATAAATATTATATATATATATATATATATATATTCTTACTAGCAGAAAAAACAAGTTCTCGCGGACGTTGTTGACCATTTTCTTCAAAAATCAGTATTTTTCCTTTCTTAATTAGGATCTTTCTTCTTATCATCTTTTGGATTTAGATTCCCTACATTCAAAAAGTCATGCATTCACGCATTGATACACTATTAGATTAATCATTAAAAGTGTTTAAGGAAGTCCAGGATTAATCCATCAATGTATTAATGCGTCAATGTGTGATTTTCTTTTAGCCTTTGTTTGGTTGGGAGAAGAAAATGGGAAGAGAGAAAGGGGTGAGAAAGAGAGAGAGGAGAAAGAAAAAGGTGAGAAATAGAGTTTTTTTTTTTTTTTTGTATTGTTTGGTATGAGAGAAAGATGGACGAAAGAGAAGAGAAAGAAGCATAAAGTTCTCTCTCCTTTGTTTGGTTGAGAAGAAAATAGAGAAGAGAGAAATAGACAATAATACCCTTGAACAAATATGTTAACAAATTAATAAACAATAATACCCCTGAACAAATATGTTAACAAATTAATAATAAATATCATTTAAATTATTTTAAATAAATTTAAAAATTTGTTAAAAAATTTGGTCACATATATATTAAATGATATTTGTATTTTGTTAAGAAATTATTAATTTAAATGATTTGATAATTTTTTTTTACTCCACCCATAATACCAACTCTTTACAAAAAAAATTGAAAAATCTTTACTTTTTATTTTATTTTACTCACAATCTCACACTATCAGCTGTGAACAAACACTCAGATATTTCTAAAGTAAAAAAGAGAGGCAACAGAGGGCCCAGACTTTGGAGAGGGTGGTGGCTAGGGGTGAGAATAGGCCAGGCCAGGCCAGGCTTTAGCTAAATAGGCCTGGCCTGTTTCAAAAATATAAAGCCTAAGCCTGGCCTGTTACCTGACATAGGCTATTTTAAAGGCCTATTTCACATTAAGGCTCCAGCCACTAAATAGGCTAATAAGCCTACCATTTAACAGGCCAATAACTAAATAGGCCAATAGCTTACCACTAAATAGGCCAATGAGCCCCCTCCATCTTCTTCATTCTCCAGAACTAAGCTTTATTTTATGATCCATATCAACTTACTAATTTTTTGTCATTATTTTATTAATAATTAGATTTTGCAGTTATATATATTTTTGTGATTAAAAAAACATTTTCCCTGACACTGATATACAATCGAATAGGGAGGAAAATTAACTGATGGGAAAAAAGGAAACAAGATCAGAAATTGAAGAACAAAAATTGAAACCATAAATGAAGAACAAAGTTCTTTCATCAGAACAACAGATCTCAAATAGAGGAAAATCCAAGCAACACAAAAAATTGAAATTACAAAAAAAAAACAAAAAAAAAAAACCAAAAAACCCAGATCTGTGCCCAGCCCTTGATGTTGGCCGGAACCACCACATCAACCGTTAACGTCACCGTCTGCGTCAGCCTCGCCATCTTCTTCTCGTCGGAACCAACGCACTCTCCGCTTCAAATCTCCAAAAGAACCCATATTTGTGGTTCTCTGCTACTGAACCCACAACCCCAAACCCAGATATGAGCGAGTAAGGTAGAGAAAAGGGATGGGGAGGGGGAGAGTGGTCGATTTCTTGTAGAGGAAAAATGGAAAAGGAGAAAATGAGTAGCTGTTTACTGGTTTCCAAATGAAATGAGGAGAAAGGGATTTTACTGGTCTGATGGAGATTGGAGAAGAAGGGTAAGAAAGGATTCAAATGGGGGTTGTTACGGAGAAGAGGGTTCCAGAAGTTAGTGGAGCAATAGGCAAGTGATAAAAAAAGCAACGTTATCATTTATCAAGATAGTGGAGCAAGTAGCAACTAGGGTTTGCCACTTTTTTGATTGTATTACTTGGGCTTAATTTGAGAGTTTGGACTCTACTTTTTTTTCATACATATAGAGATGGAAACCATTGGCCTTTAAACGTGAATATGGCATTTAAAGTCTGTGCCTCATTTCTATTTTCTATTTTTTTGTTAGTTGATTATAAGAATAATTTTTATTTTTTGTAATAAAAACAATATATATATATATATATATATATTATATTTAATTAAAAATAATTTAATTTTAAACAGGCCGCCCTATCAGGCTTGAAAGGCTTTTTCATAAGCCTAAGCCTGGCATTTTTAACTAAATAGGCTTTTTGAAAAGCCTAGACCTGGCCTTTTTATTAAACAGGCCAGGCCAGGCCATAGGCCCCTGTCGGGCGGCCCTGCCTATTCCCACCCCTAGTGGTGGCCAAGGGAAGCTTCTAGCGAGGTTGACAACAAGGCATTGCAGCTCGAGGTGGTTCGCACAGATACAGAGGTTGGTGGGTAACAAAGCGCAGGGAATAGGAAATATAGAAGAAGACCTCAGCTTGAAGACAAAGGGTACAATGGGGATAACAAAATATTGGAGTCTTCTCTTGCCAATTTCTCCCCACTTCTGTGAAGAAATAAAAAGCATGTGGGACGCATGATTTTTATTCCGTCTCAGCTCTTTCTCTCCTATACCAAACGAGGGGATCAACATATTTCTTCGCTCATTCTTTCTTTCATCTTTTTTTCTTCTATAAATCTCGCGTAACAAACAGAGCATCGATGTGTGAAATTCGTTTTTGTTGTCTCTCACTTGTTTGTTGAAATTGTCATTATTGAAATAGGAGCGTGTGCAATAGCAAGAGAGGAAGATAATAATGATTGAAAAGAAAAAGAAGTGGAAAAATAAAGATTGAAGGGAAAATGATCGGATCTCGTTGGTGTGAAAAAGGACGAAAGTTTTTATACAATGACCCATTATATGATTGTTGGATCCACTAATTACATTTTAAAATAAGAATCCAAATCCAAAAGAATAGTTATCTTTCGGTAAAGAGAAAAGCTTCTACGAGAAACCAAAAGAATATATTAGAAATTCCAACGATGGTTGGTCGAATGAAAGTAGACTGCGCCCTGGACGAACTTTAGCCTCAAGGTTAGGGGTTCAAATATTAGAGCCCCAGCTTTGGAGAGGGCTTTACTTAACCATCACCCAAATCCG
Organism: Echinosophora koreensis; assembly: GCA_035048595.1. Taxonomy (NCBI): domain Eukaryota; kingdom Viridiplantae; phylum Streptophyta; class Magnoliopsida; order Fabales; family Fabaceae; genus Echinosophora; species Echinosophora koreensis. Next base: position 2,204,836 of record JAPCYP010000019.1, on the reverse strand, counting down.
AGGGTTAGTCTCGTAACTACGTTTGTAAGAATACCTGGTAAAAAACAAAACAAAACCCTCACCTTCACTCGCACACTCTCACTTGTAAACTCCCCTGCATGTTTTCACCCAAAAAATAATATTTATTTCTTATTTTATACTTTACTGTAAATGCAAATGGCAGAGAAACTAGAGGACATTGCTTAAGATAGCCACAAATTTACGTTTATATCCATTCTTTTTTCCTAATGTGTTTTAAAGGATCCAGATTCTCTCAAACGTTGCAGCGAAGTGTTTTTAACTTGCTACTGCACGTGGTATTGGTTTTGCATAAAAAACAATGAAGGAATTTGGCTGGTGAACGGCTAAAGGGTAACAGAGGATCCGTGTTGGTGTTTCAAATGAATAGCAATGTGTAATAGGCTTCGAATTATAAATGTAAGTAAATAATAATTATATAATAGTGAGAACAATTCACCAAATAAGTGGGGGAATTGATCAGATCCGGATGCGGCTGTTGCTCCGCTAAGATAATTTAATTTGATATATGGCGAATGTAAAGTTTTTTAGTTTGCCAATCGATCACAAATTATTTTTATGGATGACTTTTAAAACAATTACGAAAATAACTAAATATTTTTAAAGATGTGATAATCTATAATTGATTGATAAAGTAAATTCCTTTCTCAGTGACACACAAAATTAATAGTAATTGAAGGTCAATAATAATCAGATTTTGGATCCTGCACTCAAATGCTCAAATTAAGTTCATGTAGTTCCACAAACGATTGATTTTGGTCCCGTAGTTTTACGAGCGTGTTCTGCTGCACATGCGCTCCTTTTAGTGTTTTTTAGCTTTTAGTTTTAGCATTTTTTTCAACTAATAATTCAATAAAACTAATCCCACACTAATGTCACGTTATAAAGAGTTAGGTAGGTCAACCTCCGTTAAGTTCTAGATGATAGTTTTTTTTTTTTTTGTAACAGTTCTGGATGATAGGTTGATAACAAAATCAAATTTATTCGATCTTAAAATCAGAAGAATTGGATTTGAGAAATTAAAACTATGGGAACCAAAGTAACCCCCTTATAAAACCAGGACCAAAACTATAATTGTAAATCCTATTTCTGCTGCATACACCTTCCCGTAAAATAGAAGAGAAAATGATGACAAGTAAGAGTGTGTTTGGGAAAGCTGAAAAAAAAAAGATTATGCTGATAATCTTTTTTTAAATAATCGATTATTTGAAAACAGATTAAAATCAGAATCTGTTTTTGTTTGGGTATGTTTGCTGAAAAGCGATTTTAAGATAATCTATTTCGTTTGGATGGTGCAAAAAACAATCACTTTTATATAGTAAATTACGAAAAAGGGTATGAAGTAATTTGTTTATAATGTTTGTTTTCTTTTAACATTATTTTTTTTTATATCTTGTCATCAAATTTTTATGTATTTATAAAAATTAAATAAAATGTCTAACTTTTTTTTATGATTATGGAAATCATGTGAAAATATATTATTTTTTACAATAGTTAATTTAATATATATATATATATATATATATTTCAGTTTGATAACAAAAAGAAATGGGCAGCCTTCAACTCCAAGTTTCTAATTCAGAAATTTTGCATCCAGTGTGCATTTTGATGCTATAAAAAAGAGGCAGATCGTGCAATGGTTATTATCTGTAACCACATGCTTAGCCCACGCCTGGATATAACAGAAGCAAAAGCCGCTAGACAGCAAAGAGGTTCCAGGGTTATTACGGGAATGAAATGTGTAAGTGCAAAATAATCAAAGCTGAAACACAAAACAGCCCTACAACTGAGATGGTAAAAAAACAGCTGAAAATTGATTAAAACAGCTTTTTACAATATTAAGCTACTTTCCCAAACATAAATAATTAATTCCAAAACAGCTTAAAAGCCTAAAACAGCTGAATGGGAAAGATTATAATCTTTCCCAAACATGCTCTAAGTATAATTTTTGAAATAACGGGGTATTAGGTGTAATTATCTAAATCTTTTAGGGAGTAAGAGCAATAATCAATTTTCTTTCGTGGGTTGGGGGGTTTTCTTCAAAGTAGCCACCGAGCGTTCGCAAATTCCATTGCCGATCTCATTGTGTCGTAGCCCTAACCCCAAACCTCATTACGTTTATCTCCTCTTCTGCTTCAATTCAACACTCCTCTTTCTTCATATCAGGTATTTTCAATTTTCTATTTCTTTAACCCATTATCCCAATTTTCCCCTCAATTTTTTCCTGCTTTCAATTTTATCGAGTCTTCTTTCCCCCACCTTTGGGATCTAATCAAGATTTCATTTTCCCTATCTTTTTTCCAATTTTTTCCAGCAAATCTAGCATTTTTCTACCCTTTATTTGGTCACCAATCGTTGTTAAGCTTCTAGGGTTTCTTTTCGTCGGTTGTTCTCAATTAGGGTTTCGTAATTTCCCAATTTGATTTTTCTTGGCCTAGGTTTTGCTTGGGTTTGGGAATTTTCGATTTGTTTCTTTTCAGGGTTTGAATTTTCGACCCTTTTGATTCAAATTGTAGGATACCATTTTTTTATGGCATTTGAGTGCCCACAGAGTAGTACTGAGATTTCTCAAAATTTGATAGCAAATCCTGGCATAGACATAGGCATTGACATAGCTGGATCGAATCAACGTAGTCACAAACCCAACAATACTGACGGAGTTGTAAACCCTGATCGTGTTCTAAATACCAAAAGTGAATCTGTCAAGGGTGAGAACTTAAAGGGCTCATCCAAGTTTAATTCTAAGAAAGGAATCAAAGCATTAGGTAGTTTGAACCAATCATCATTTCCTGGTGATGTGGCTTTTGATGGCCGTCGGTCCATCACCGACCTTCCTTCAGCACTGATATCTGAAATTCTGAATTGCCTTGACCCAAAAGATCTCGGTGTTGTTTCATGTGTCTCCCCAATTTTCCATAGACTTGCATCTGAGCACCATGCTTGGAAGGAGTTCTATTGTGAAAGGTGGGGACTTCCAGCAGTTCCCATGGCCCTTGATTCAGGGATTACAGATGATAAGTCATGGAAGGAACTTTTTGTGGAAAGGGAGTTTAGGAGTAAGACTTTTATGGGACGTTATAGTATTGATGTGTTGTATGGCCATACTGAAGCAGTTCGGACCGTTTTCCTGTTGGCTTCTGCCAAGCTTATATTTACCTCTGGGTATGACTCTGTTGTGAAGATGTGGGATATGGAGGATGGGTTGTCTATTGCATCGTCACGGCCCCTTGGCTGCACCATTCGTGCTGTTGCAGCAGATAGAAGGCTACTGATTGCTGGTGGTACTGATGGATTCATTCATTGTTGGAGGGCTGTGGAAGGGTTATCCCATCTGTTTGAGCTTAGAGGCTCACAAAACAAGAATAATGAGGTTCGACTTTGGGGACATGATGGTCCAATAACGTCACTTGCTTTAGATTTGACAAGGATTTACAGTGGTTCATGGGACACGACTGTTCGAGTGTGGGACCGTCATTCAATGAAGTGCACTGCAGTTCTGAGGCACAGTGACTGGGTCTGGGGACTTGCCCCTCATGATACTACCATTGCCAGCACATCGGGCTCAGATGTGTACATTTGGGATACTAACAGTGGAACTTTGATGACGGTTGTTCATAATGCTCATGTTGGTAATACTTATGCTTTGGCTAGAAGCCATACAGGGGACTTCCTTTTTACTGGAGGTGAAGATGGTGCAATACACATGTATGAGATCATAAATGATGGCTACGAGACTGAAGCTTGGCAAGTTGCTTCTTGGGTTCCTCACTCAGGTCCTGTGTATTCCCTTGCCTTTGAGTTTCCGTGGCTTGTTTCAGCATCAAGTGACGGCAAGCTGGCTCTAATTGATGTGAGAAAGCTGCTGCGTACTAGCAAGCGTGCTCTAGGGAAGAGAGTTTCAAAGGCAAAGCATTTAAACAGAGGCACAGTCGAGCCTCCACAGAGGATGTTGCATGGATTTAAGAGCAATCTTTTCTCTGTAGATATAGGAGCTGATCGAATTGTCTGTGGAGGTGAAGAAGGTGTGGTCAGGATTTGGAATTTCACAGAAGCTTTGGAAATGGAGCGCAGAGTCCGTGCATTAAGAGGCATACGGTTAGAGAACAGAATGAGGCGGCGTAAACTTCAAACAGAGTTGAGCAATAAAGGTGGTCGGGGTGATCAATGTTCAGTTGCAGCCAAGAATAATTCAGTGAATTCTATTTGGCCCAATAAACGTGGGATGAGTGGAAAGCTGAAGGCTTAGTGACTGATGATGCCATCTAGTGTTTGGTTCCATGCACAATTACATATCGTTTTATGTTTTTACTAAATTGATGTACACGGTATTTGGTTTCAAGCAGGTTAATTGACCAATTGAAGTTTCACTTTATGTATCAGTATTAGTACTAGTAATCAGATCAGACCACTTCCTTCAATATCTTACTTGTATGATTCTTAAATGACAGCATTTCTTTCAAAGAATTGTTTTAGACATGGTAGTAAATAGTTGATATTAATGGTATATTTTTTGAGGTTTTTCATTTTTATTAGATGCTATGTGTAGTTGATAACACGGATGGACTTGAACAGATTCAGGATGCTTGTGTCTTGGAAGCCGGAATGGGCTGAGGCTCTTGTTTGTGGAAGCTGTGGTAGTCATTTATGTTACTGGATTGATGAGCTTGCTCTTAGATCAGCTCACTGCTCTCTGAATCAAATGGATCGATTAGTAATTTAAACACTTGTTCTTAACATTTCCTGATAGGCAAAAGGTATATGGACATGGAGTTGTCCAAAAACTAGGATAAAGCTCCTCTCAAGTGAGATTGAGTGTAAAGTAAGAAAGTGATAGTGTATCTATTATTGATTAATTAAAGTACATTGAGAATTGAACTTACTTTTGTTAATCAAAGATGAATATGTCAAATATTTTTTTTTTTACTTTACACTCAATATCACTTTGGAGGAGCCTAATCCCAAAAACCACTCTTCTTTATAAATTAAGTTACAGAACAACGGAGGAGACAAATGCTACAATGCCTGGATTTTTTATTTTATTTTTTGCATGGACACAGCTCCTATGATAGTATTATTTACAAATTATATCACTGATTTCCACATGGATGTGAGTGTGCCTATCATAGGCATTCTTCATCCAAGAAATGCTCAAGCCAGAGCTGAACAGGTTATAAAATTCATGATTATCTATAATAGAAATCAGTACAGTTCATTAGCCAAAATCAGATTAGACATAAGTTTATGCATTAATCTGAACTTTGAAGTTATGATCTTGTCACCGATGGTTGGTAATAAACTTTTGTTCAACTTGGGGAAGGTCAATACACCTCTCTCCTTTTTTTTTGTTGCAAGGTATTATGTTTCTTGCTGCTTCTAAAGTATAAAAACTGGTCATTTTCTTTCTTGTTTCTACCTTTTGTAAATAAGGAAAAAATGGATGAAAACATAAATTTAACTGATGAAGAGGTAGTTGAGAAATGCGAAAAATATGACAGTTAACCCCGCCCTTCCTTGTCTAAGGAAAGAAATACACACTTCGTCCATTTTGGACCAAACAAGCTCCCTCACTCTTACTCCAATTGTTTGGCAGTAACACCATTATAGCTGGAAACCAGTTCTTGTACCCAAGGTGATGCAAAGCAATTTTGAGTAGACAAAGGGAAACAGTAGGAAAACAACATGAGAAGAAGAGGGCTTGTTTATTTTCTCCCTGCTGTTATTCTGCTAATGAGCATGCTCAGCACAGTTCATGGGCATACCATAGATGCACCAACTGCCACTGTTAATGGCAGAAATGGCTCACATGTATCAGCATTGTATATATTAGGCGATTCCTCAGTTGATTGTGGAGACAACACTCTGTTCTACCCTCTTCTTCATGGTCGTCTCTCTGTTTATCCATGCAATGGCTCTGATGCCACCCTTCTTCCTCAGCTTCTTGGTACTCTTCTTTCTCTCTTTTCTTCTTTCCTTTTCTCTCATCAGTGTTGGTTATGTTTTCTTTTGGTATTTTGACTTGAATTCTTTGACGCCTCAACACTCAATTAAATCCTTGGTTATGTTTTCTTTTTCTTGATCCTTTATGCTGAAGTTGGCCAAAACCTGATGAAATCCCATGAAGTCGGATACTTAGTAAGATACAATACGGATATGGGAATACGGACAATATTTTGAAATTTAGGATACGATATAAATTGGATATGTTATTTTTTTATTATTATAGAAAAACATATTTTATATAGATGCGTAACATCTATAAAGAAAGAAACATTGATCATTTGTCATAATACTATGATGATCAAAATTTAAAAAAAAAAAAAAAAAACTTGTGATTATAACAAAAAAAATAGAGATTCTACCGATATCATGATATATTCTTGAAAATAAGGGGTACAAGTTAACTGCTATCTCTGCAGAAACTAATTTTGAGTATTAGTTTATCTGAGTATAACCAAAGTTAAACTGGGCTTAACTGCTAATGGCTGTCATGAAATCATTGTTTGTAGCTGAGAAGATTGGATTGACATCGATCCGGCCATTTTATGGTCAAAATGGATCTCTGGAGGAGGTTCTTGGAGGTCTCAACTTTGGATCAACACAGGCTACAATCATGAACCAGGGAAGCCAGAGTCACCAGTCTCTCAACCAACAACTACGCCAGGTTTCTGAGACTATGCAGCTGTTGCAGCTGCAGCTGAGCGAGCACACTGCTATCCAATTCACAAAATCTTCCATCTTTCTCCTCTCCTTTGGCAAAGAAGATTACATTGATCTCTTCCTACATAACTCCTCCAGCCAAATGTTCAACCAAGGTGCCCAAAACTTTGCTGTCATTTTGGTCAATCAAATGACAAATGCTGTGAGGTATCTTTATGATGCAAATGCAAGGAAAATCATATGCTTGGGGATCCTTCCTTTGGGATGCACACCACGCATAGCCTGGGAGAAAAATCACACATCAGCTGGAGATTATAGGGAAAATGGTTGTGTGGAGCAAGTCAATGAGTTGATCTTGGAATACAATAGATTGCTGGATGAACATATAGCCAAGCTTAATACAGAACTCCCTGATGCACAGATGGTGTTCTGTGATGTATACAATGGAATGATGGAGATTATCAACAACCCAAGGCTTTATGGTATGCTTCTTTCTTTCCCCTTTATTTTGAAGATATACTAGAATGGCAAACCATGAACATGGCCATGATGGGGTGTTAGTGTTACAAGATACAGGTTTTGGAGATGTTAAGAGTGCATGTTGCGGGCTTGGTTTGAATGGTGCAATGATGGGATGTATCTCCATGGACATGGCATGTGATCAAGCTTCAACTCATATTTGGTGGGATTTGTTCAACCCTACACAAGCAGTCAACTCCATCCTAGCTGATGCAGTCTGGTCTGGCCAACCAATCTCTAATCTTTGCCATCCTATCACCATCCATGAATTGGTAAACAAGAAACCATAGCATTTTTGCCTGGGACTTTGAGAGCCAGAGCAACAACCACTCCATTCTTGTTCCATGAGCATACCTCTTTACAGTGTATAGCTAGCTATGATGTCACACAACTTCTTAACACTAAATCTCTCTCAATTAAATTGCCCATATGCATGAACAAAATTCATAAAAATAAGTTCTAGAGCAGTTTGGAATTACAATTTTTTAAAGCCAGATTCATATGGATGTACAAAACCCCACATGCAACGCAGAAGTGAGAGGAAGAGAGTTTTCTATATTAAAACCCCAAGTTTGCTTTGGAGAACCTTTTCTATTTAGAAATTAGAATTAGAATATACAACAAAACAAGAACTGTAGCCAGTGTCTTCAGATGATTACTAAAATATGGGTTTTGGTACTGACATAATTTGTCTTTGTCGTATGAAAATTGATTAACAACACTAAAGTTAGAACTCGAAAGTTGAAAAAGAGATGCCCACTACAGTAAAGAATATGTGAAAATAATCTTGCTTTCTCAGCTCAAATTGAAGCAAACCCTAGAATTCTCATAACTTATTACTCACTATTCTCCATGGCTGCCAAAATTCAAATCTTTTCACCTTCACTCTTCACTAATACCAAAGCCCAAACCTCAAAATCCAAACCCCCTTTCCAGTCCCTCACCATTGTCTCGGCCTCGAAACCCACTAACCCATCCATCGCCGGCCGCAAGCTTCGTGTGGCGGTGATCGGCGGCGGCCCCGCTGGATCCTCCGCCGCTGAGGCCTTAGCCGCCGGGGGAGTCGAGACCTTCCTATTCGAACGCAACCCGCCGTCCGTCGCGAAACCCTGCGGCGGCGCCATCCCGCTCTGCATGCTCGACGAGTTCGACATCCCTCACAACCTCGTCGACCGCCACGTCACCTCCATGCGCATCTTCTCCCCTTCCAACATCTCCGTCGACTTCGGCAAAACCCTAAAATCTCACGAGTTCATCGCCATGCTCCGCCGCGAAGTCCTCGACTCCTTCTTCCGCTCCCGTGCCATCTCCGCCGGCGCCTCCCTCATCTCCGGCCTCGTCACAGCCGTCGATCTCCCCGCCTCGCCGACCGCGCCCTACACCGTGCGCTACACCGCCGACAACAACTCCTCCCGGCGATCCCTCCCCGTCGACGTCGTGATCGGCGCCGACGGCGCCAACAGCCGCGTCGCGAAGTCTATCGGCGCCGGTGGTTACACCTGCGCCATCGCGTTCCAAGAGAGGATCAAATTACCGGACGAGAAAATGAAATACTACGAAAATCTCGCCGAGATGTACGTCGGCGACGACGTCTCGCCCGATTTTTACGCGTGGGTTTTTCCCAAGTGCGACCACGTGGCAGTGGGCACTGGTACGGTGCGGTCGAAGCAGGATATCAAGTTGTACCAGAGAGGCATCAGGGAGAGAGTTAAATCAAAGATCAACGGTGGGAAAGTGATCAAGGTGGAGGCCCACCCGATTCCGGAGCACCCGCGTCCGGTTCGGGTCAGGGGACGCGTGGCGCTCGTAGGAGACGCTGCTGGGTACGTTACGAAGTGTTCGGGTGAGGGTATTTATTTCGCGGCGAAATCGGGTCGGGTATGTGGAAACGCTGTCGTAAAGGCTTCTGAGGGTGGGGATAAGATGATAGACGAAGGTGATCTTAGGAGGGAGTACCTTAAAGAGTGGGATGCGAAGTATGTGAACACTTTTAGGTTTTTGGATTTGTTGCAGAGGGTATTTTATGGTAGTAACGCGGGTAGGGAGGCATTGGTGGAGCTGTGTGGGGATGAGTATGTGCAACGGATGACGTTTGAGAGCTATTTATATAAGAAATTGGCTGAAGGGAGAGTGTGGGATGATACTAAGCTTTTCATGAATACTATTGGGAGCTTGGTGAGGTGTAATATTATAGGTACACAAATGGAGGGTTTGATACTATAGTTGATGATTATGATTTATGATCCTTTCTTTTGGATTGTGAGTGTTTCTCCGGAATAAAAGTGGTTTATGCTTGGTTTGCCAAATTCGCTATCTTCTCGCGGAAAGCTTATAGCGGATGAAAAAATTAGTCTACACTAATGATTTATCATATCATTCACATTCACTACCTTTTATTTTTTTACTTCTTTGTCATTCTTCTTGTCAAGAATTTGTATTCTCTAATTGCACTTTTATTTTTTTGTGTCTACCTTTAAGTTGTTTGTGCTGCATCAAATTGGACTTAACTAATGAGCGCAATATGCATCCAAGTTGGTACACTGCATGATTCTGTCCAACCCAAAACTTTCAAGTAAAACAGAGAGAAGAGAAGTGATTCTTCTTGAAGTCTAAGCATGGCGCTTAGACTAGTGCCATGGCTTTTTTTTAGACCAGAGGATAGACTCTTTTGAACTGATAAATCACTTTAATTAAGCAAGCTTTTAACTGTTCCACGGCAATTATTATTATTTTATTTTATTTGGTGGAAGTTCCACTGTAATTTTAATTGTTTGTAATTTCAGCCTACCAACTTACTGAAACTGATACAATTTTTGGTCACGGAACATTGTTTTATTTTTTTTATGTGTGTAGGGAACATTTTGCTTTTACTACTGTTCTGAGTAACTGATCCCAAGTCCCAACTTACCATTATATTTTTATGATTTCCAGTTTCACTGTAAAAGACAATGTGTTAAGGGAGTACTACATAATAAATATGCAGAGTTCATAATGGAACAACACTACTAATGAGAAAAAAAAAATAGACAAAACTATGAAGAATTCACTAGTAGTTGTTGGATGAAATAAAGTTACATGTTTCACTCATTAATTGCTTACAATTTCAGCCTCCCAACTTACTGAAACTGGTCCAGTTTTTGGTCACGGAATGACGGAACATGATGCTCGTACTGCTACTGCTCTGAGTAACTGAACCCAACCTGCCATTATATTTATATGATTTTTGGTTGCAGTGTAAAAGACAATGTGTTGCATGAAATAAAGTTACATATGCACCACTCATTTATCTATGGGTGTGTTTGGGATTTTAGATACGATGGGGAGAGGAGGGCTTATGAATAACAATTTATTAGTAATATGAATAAATATTATCCTCCAAAACCTTTCAAGTCCTCTCATAGTTCATTTCTTAAGTTCTCCCAAAATCCTCCAAATTTGGGGGAACTCAAAGAATGAACTAGGGAGGACTTGGAGGGTTTTGGAGGATAATTTATATCCATATTCCTAATAAATTGTTAGTCATAAGTCATCCTTCCGTTCCCCTTCCCTCCAAACTCCCAAACACACCCTAAGGGTAAAACCAAAAAAAGAAAATAAAATTGGCTATCTAACATTTTCTCAATAGTTTTTCAGATTTCAGCATATTTAACCAGAGCTAGTGAGATTAGTTGTTTGCATTTTATTAATTTCTGTTATACTAGTATATGCATAATTGGATGCAGAAAAGAGCAGAATTGAAAAACGCTTGTGAAGCGTGCCTCATGGACCTTGACTATGGATTACCGGTCCTAGTATGGTCACTGCTCTCAGCATGAATTCCAGTGGTGCCATTCCAAAGAGTGATTTTAACAAGGAGTCTTTTTGCTGAAAATCAAGACCGTCAGGTATGTTTTCTTATGATACAGCATATATATAGTTTATAATTGTTTTTACTGAATTTTTTTATTGGTTGAACAATAATTGTTTGAATTGTCTCGTTTCTTAAAATCCTAATAATGATGCTTACAAGTTCTCTTTGTCTATCATTTAGAAAATTCTCGTGTTTATCTTTTTCTTCTTCTTCCACCTAACCACACGAGAGAAGGATCCAAATCCACGATTGGGAAACATTTCATGTGATTTGCCACATTAATATTAGGCTAGAATTGCGTCCAAACCACGTTCATCACACGTCAGAATTCCATAGTTAATGGGTTACACCTAGGCTCCCTTAAACTCTGGCCCCAGTAGAGCATAATGGATAACATCAGTGTGATTCTTAACTCTCATTTTGTGGGTCCATTAATATCATATTAGATTTTTTTTTATCAGTATATCATATAAGATTTAAAACTTTTATCTATTTTTACTCCAATAAAAGAATCATAATTTGAGTTCTTAACTTATTTTCTTTTTTATTTTACTTGCATTTTTTAATTGGAAATTGCGATGGAAAAAAAAGTTTTTTTTTTGGGCAAGAACAGTTCTTATAGAAGAACAATTCTACACCCTGACAGCCACATAATTCTCCTCCGATGAAGATTTTTACAAGTACATATTCTTATGTTTAAAACTACCCTAAGAACCATCATTAAAGTTGGTCTAGGGATTAAAACATGTCCCTCTTTCCCTAATTTTCCTCTTTTTTTTTAATTTATGGATAATAGCTATATTAATGTTAATGATTGCGCATCAAGACAGGATTTTGTTGGATTTAAACCTATCTCATTGAGTCACATATTTTTAATAATGTGTTATTTTATGATAAATTAACAATACAAAAAATTGTAATTAATAAACGTCGTTGAGATGGCTTAAATTTGTTAATGGCCCGTACAGATCTATAACCCGACCTGATATTTTTTTTGGAGTTAAAAATAAAGGAGAAAAAATGGGAGGTCCGTGATCAGGCTTGTTTTATTGTTTTCCTTGTAAGCTGATGTAGTGTGAGTTAGGATAGAAAATGTGTTAGTGTTCTGCATTGGCTGAATCACGTGTGTTGTTTTCTTCTTCTCTTGTTTTCATTTTCTGCACTGCGTTTGTTTTATGCGTGCTGTGTCATAACAAATGTACAACTCACTGAAATATATATATAATAATTATAAAAATGATAATTCAGGCTCTAGTTTGGTATCTTCAATGGAGCCGAAAATTAGGTCGTTGTCCTTGGTTAGTTCCTTGGTCTCCATTTAACCTTTGGATATTTTTGCCTAACCTTTCAAAAACTTGCACATTCTACATCATTTCCTTCGGCAGGCACGGCACCAGTATATAAACGATTATCCATCAAACCCAAAGTATTGGCTTGTATTTCATAGATAATCTCCAAACACAACATCTTTTCTAGACCGAGACACTAACAAGGTGCAGATAGTGTTTTTGTATCACCATGGAAGACAAACTAACAAGAACAGGCGAAGGACAACCCATAAGATGTAAAGGTGTGCAATCATTCATGAAAATGTTACTTGTCTACACTTTAATATTTGAAGTTAATACCTATATATACGTGTGTGTGTCTATAATCTATATGTATATGTGATGATGATGAATATTACTTGTTCTGTTTTGTTTGCACACTGTAGCGGCAATTTCTCGCAAACCAGGTGAGCCTTTGACTATTGAGGAGATAATTGTGGCACCACCAATGCCTCGTGAAGCTAGGATTCGTATTATATGTACTTCTCTCTGTCACAGCGATATCATTTTTTGGAAGATGCAGGTTGCCTTCGTTTTCCTTCTCTTTAAATGTTTTTTTAAAATATTTTTCTTAATCAATGTCTCCCCTATACCAATTTTTTCTGTCCATACTTTTTCTTTTGATTCTATGGATTTAGACTACCCGATTTGAGTATGTCCTAAGTAGGAGTATTTCACTGGCATGTTTCCTCTCATTTCCTTGGATATGTTTGGGAGTTTTGAAACAGATTAAGTAGAGTGGTTAATAATGGAGTGATTAGTAATAGAGTGGAGTGAAAAGGTAAAAACATACCACTCATTTGTTTGTAAGTTTAATGAAGGAGTATAGGAAAATCCCAAGACCCCTAATTTGGAGGGTATGAAAATGAGAGGGTTTGAGTGGGATGAATTGGTTTACCATCCTCAATCATCTCACTCCATCAATGAAGGAACTTTAAAACAACGGGTTAATGTCTTTTCACCACCCCACTCAATCCTCTCAAACATAGCATTAGTTTAACTCTGGATGAGTTAGGTGTACATGCAATGCAATAATACTCCAACAATCAAGTCCGTATGTGTTATGTTAGAACTTAGTTTACCTTAGTTCTTCCCCTTGTTTTATAGCTTAGAAGTGTAATAGAAGAGGCCCCATACCAGCAGGTAGGATCCTTGGTAACAGCTAGGAGATAAGTTGGTCCTTATCCAGTTGATGCCCTCAGGTGCCAACAGATGAGTTTGGTACTGGTTTCTAGATGGCGACTTACTATGCATTATTGGGTTTACTTGACGAATTCATAATATCATTTGCATATCTCTGCCCAATGCTCCAAACAGCCAACTGTAACCTCAACACCGCTTAGAACTCTGATCCGAATCAGGGCCCTAGTCTAATGACCATAGTCCTCTAACCTCGGCCGGTTAAGTCGGCCCAAAGAAGAATATTACCATTTTTTGGTCTTGGTGAAACTTTTGGATAATTTTTTAAGATGATTTTTCTTGTGTTTTGAAGGACCTTCCTGCAATTTTCCCAAGAATTCTGGGTCATGAAGCAGTCGGGTGAGTTTCTGCATTATATATTGATACCTTGCCCCCATGTCCTATAAATTTGACATTTTACTTCCTCATGGTTTGACTCAAACAATTTGTCTCCTTTGTATTGGCTGTCAATGGTTTGCCATCATGAGCTCCCTTGTACTTCTTTTACATGTTCAGACATTTAATAGTCCTATAGTATTAATTTAATACTATAGGAGCTGATGATGTGTTCCAACCAATTTTCATGTGATGTAGGGTTGTGGAAAGTGTAGGGGAGGATGTAACTGAATTTACAAAAGGAGATATAGTTTTGCCAATTTTCATGCCAGATTGTGGGGAGTGTATAGATTGCAAATCAACAAAGAGCAACCTTTGTTCCAAGTTTCCTTTCAAATATTCTCCTGGGATGCTTAGATATGCTACCAGTAGATTCACTAATCTAAAAGGAGAGATCATACACCATTTCCTGTTTGTTTCAAGTTTTAGCGAGTACACAGTGGTTGACATTGCCAATCTAATCAAGATTGACCCGGCAATTCCTCCCAACAGGGCATGCCTCTTCAGCTGTGGTGTATCAACTGGTAATTTGCCTTGGCCATGCAAATGTTAACTAAAAGTACAGACCTATATCAAATAGAAGTTCTGGTCAGAATATATGGCCATGAATAAGGAAAATGCTTCATAAACATCACCTAGATTCACATCATCTCATATCTGTGTGAGGTAGCCAAATTAGAGTATAGTTGTGTAGAAACCAACTGAGATCAGCTGTAATCAAATGATGAAAAATGTGCAGTTGTATGTTATGAAAGTGAGTTTGTTTCGTATATTCCGTCAATAAATACAACTACATGGTTGTTCTTACATATTATTAAACTTTCATTTTTAGGGGTAGGCGCTGCTTGGAGAACAGCAGGTGTGGAGCCAGGGTCCACAGTAGCTATTTTTGGGTTGGGATCTATTGGATTAGCAGTATGGACTCTTAGAACATAGCTCTGTCTTCTTTTTGTACCTTGTGGTTCTGTATATTGAAATGCTCATGGCAATTGATTGGTTTCCTAGGTTGCTGAGGGAGCCAGACTTTGTGGAGCAACTAGGATTATAGGAGTGGATATCAACCCTGAAAAATTTGAAATTGGTAATATACTGTCTGTTTAATAACTTCACATCAATTCAAGGAGCATTAAGTTATTTTTATTTTTATTTTTTTTATGATTTTCATTTGATGTTATTATTATGCTTAAATTATGGATTTAATTTCATGAGTTTGTTTCTCTCATTTACTCAGGAAAAAAGTTCGGACTCACAGACTTTGTCGATGGTGGAGAATGTGGAGACAAATCTGTGAGCCAGGTCTACCTTCTTCAAGGCTCCAATCATCTTTCTTTTTTCTTTTCTAGTTTAAAGGGCCCAAGCCTTGAAATTCTCTTCTTAAGCCAAGGGAAGTAGATAGATATGCTATTTCCCTCTGCATGAGAATAAACGAAAAGATTATTTCCCAAAAAAAATAATGAGTATCATAGGCATATTCATGAATCATGAGTTTAATGTGTCCAATAATCATGTGCCTTTTATAATTACATGTGGTTGTGGAGCAGGTTATCAAAGAGATGACTGATGGGGGAGCAGATTATTGCTTTGAGTGTGTTGGTATGGCTTCATTGGTGCATGAAGCATATGCTTCTTGTAGAAAGGTATCTCCCTCGCTCTCTCAAAATTGTGCCCAAAACACTTCCTTGCACTTTCATATATAGGCAGACAACAATAAAATGAATCCGGTTGTCAACTGGGGACACACTTGGTGCCCACCGAAAAAAGCTATAACTCTAATATGATTTTGACCGATCACCCATGCACAAAGCTTGATAATCCACCAAAAGTAGTAAGAGATTTCATTTGTGCCAACTAATGAGAATAAATTTCCAATAATATGAGCTTAATTGATTGACGCTTGTTGAAAGCATTGATTGGAAAACTGGTGTTTTGCCTTCAGGGTTGGGGAAAAACTGTTGTTTTAGGAGTGGACAAGCCAGAATCTAGGTTAAGCCTTAGGTCCAATGAGGTCCTTCTGGATGGGAAGAGCCTCATGGGATCCGTATTCGGAGGACTCAAACCCAAGTCCCATGTACCCATTCTCATTAAACGTTACATGGACAAGGTACCGTATTCAACTTCTTTTATTTCATTTTAAGTCTATGTTCTCTGTGCCCTCTGCTGATATATATTGTAAATAGTAGTAATTAGTATGTAAAATTAGTAATTTGTAATGACAACATACCAAGTTTTTCGGATGTTTCTTGTCTGTAAAGTTTCTCTTCAATTATTAACAGGAACTGAAGTTGGATGAGTTTGTCACACATGAGGTGGAGTTCAAGGACATCAATAAAGCTTTTGACTTGTTGATTA
Organism: Echinosophora koreensis; assembly: GCA_035048595.1. Classification (NCBI taxonomy): domain Eukaryota; kingdom Viridiplantae; phylum Streptophyta; class Magnoliopsida; order Fabales; family Fabaceae; genus Echinosophora; species Echinosophora koreensis. The sequence goes on along the minus strand of JAPCYP010000019.1, from coordinate 2,188,540 downwards.
AAGGACAGTCTCTTCGATGTGTGATTTGGATGGACAAATGAGTTCATTGTTATGTAATTGTTAAGCTTTTGATGAGTACTATTGGGAGCATGGTGAGTTGTAAAATTATAGGAAGACAAATGGAGGGTTTGATACTATAGTTGTTGATCATATTCATGCTCCCTTAGCCTTGGTCCCTTCTGTTTTGGATTGTTTGAAATGTTTCATTGGAATAGAAGTAATGACTAATGACAGATTCCTCTACTTTGATGCTTATCATATCATTGCTTTTTAGTTTTTACTTCTTTTCTTTGCCATGCTTTATGTCAGGAATTCCTATTCCCTTAGTTTTGTGTTTTTGACAAGGAAGGTCATGTTTTCTCTTGCTCCATGGACATCGGTAGAATTTCCTCTCTTGGCTAAAAGGGTAAAAAACTATAAATACTCTTCAGCGCCCCATGTTAGACACACTTCCAATATTGATCAATTACCTCATTTGCTCTTTATTTTTTCTCTACCTTTACGTTGTTTGTGCTGCAATCAAATTGGAATGAACTAGTGGACATGATATGCATTCAAGTTAATTACACTGCAGGAATCTCTCCAACCCAAAACTTTGCAGTAACGCATAGGGAAGAGAAGTGAAGTCCAAGCATGGCGCTTAGACCAGTGCCATGCCTTTTTTACAAACCATAAAATAGACACTTTTGAACGTTTGTTTTCTTATCCTGACAAGGAACACCGAAAGATTATGTAACATGAATCACTTAAGCAAAATTTTAACTGTTCCACTGCAACTTTTTTTGGGTGAAAGTTGCACTGTAATTTTAATTAATTGCTTAGAATTTCAGCCTACCAACTTACTGAAACTGATCCAATTTTTGGTCATGGAACATTATGCTTGTACTGCTCTGAGTAACTGATACGAACCTACCATTATATTTTTATGATTTCCAGTTGCACTGTAAAGGACAATGTGTTGGGGGAGTCCATAAATATGCAGTTAATAATTGAGCAATACTACCTACTGAGGAAAAAAAATTAGCGAAAATTTTGACAGAATTCAAAAGTAGTTGTTGGATGAAATGAAGTTAAATGTACCACTCATTTATCTAAGAGTAAAATCAAAACACAAAAAATTTGTCTGTCTTAACATTCTTTTTAAATGAATACTATTGGGAGCTTGGTGAGGTGTAAAATTATAGGTAAATAAATAGAGGGTTTGATACAGTAGTTGATGATCATGATCCTTTCTTTTCTGGATTGTTTGAGTGTTTCTATGGAATAAAAGTAATAACAGATTAGTCTACTCTGATGCTTTATCATATCACTGCCTTTTAGTTTTTACTTATTTTCTTTGCCATGCTTCTTGTCAACAATTTGTATTCCCTTATTTGCTCTTTAGTTTTTCTCTACTTAGTTGTTTGTGCTGCAATCAAATCTGGACTCAACTAGTTAACATAATATGCATCCGAGTTAACTACATAGGAAGAATCTCTCCAACCCAAAACTTTGCAGTTAGGAAGAGGGAAGAGAAGTGATTCATGAAGTCCAAGCATGACGCTTAGACTAGGGCCATGCCCTTTTATAAACCAGAAAATTGGCACATTCGAACATTTGTTTTCTTAACCTGATAAGGAACATCTAAAGAATATAAAACATGAATCACTTTAATTAAGCTAGATTTTAACTGTTCCACGGCAATCATTTATTTTTTTGGGGGAAGCTCCAGTGCAATTTTAATTGCTTAGAATTTCAGCCTACCAACTTACTGAAACTAATCCAATTTTTTGTCATGGAACATTATACTTGTACTGCTCTGAGTAACTGATCCCAACCTACCATTATATTTTTATGATTTCCAGTTGCACTGTAAAAGAGAATGTGTTGAGGGAGTCCATAAATAGCAGAGTTAATAATTGAGCAATACTACCTACTGAGAAAAAAAAATTAGCCAAAATTTTGACAGAATTCACGAGTAGTTGGATGAAATAAAGTTACATGTACCACTCATTTATCTAACAGTAAAAACAAAACACAAAAAATTCGGCTGTCTTAACATTTTCTGTATGGTTTTTCAGATTTCAACATATTTAATCAGAGGTAGTGAGATTCAGTTGTTTGAACTGTATTAATTTCTGTTATATGTGCATAATTGGATGCAGAAAAGAGCAGAATATGATAAGGTGTGCAAGATTTAAGAAAACTTGGACCCGCCAGACATGTAGCAAATTGAAAAACGTTTGTGAAGCATATTTAGGATTATGGATTCAGCATCAATTCCGGTGGTGCCATTGCAAAGAGTGAGGTTAACAAGGAGTTTTCTTGCTGAAGATCATGACTGTCAGGTATGTTTTCTTATGATAAAGCATATTTATAGTTTATAATAGTCACTTATGGACCATTTTTACTGACATTTTTATTAATTGAACCATAATTGTTTGAATTGTCTCAGTTTCTTTAAATCCTAATAATGATGCTTACAAGTTCCGATCATTCCCTTGAGACAATCTTTTTCTTCCACACGAGAGGATCCAAAGTTAATGGATTACACTAAAATCTCTGCCTCCCTTAAAAAAAAGGTAAAAACTCTCACATGAAGAAATCATTTTTCTTTTTAAATTTTAAACTGTAGGCCCAGTTACTGATTAAAACCTGTCCCTTTCTCCCTAAAATATTGGTGGATAGGATAAACTATATTAATGTTAATGATTGCCTATCAAAGACAGGAATTTTTTTTTTTTTTTTTTTCCTTCATGTATTTTTTGTTTGTTTTTAACCAATCTTATGGAGTCATATTCAAGGAAGAGTTTAATTTTGAGAGCTTTATAATTTTTTTATATACTATCAATTAATCGCAAATTATTCTATAAATAACTTTTAAGGTAGTTCCATAAAAAAAAAAAAAACTTTGAGATAATTATTATAAAAGTCAAATATATTCTTAAAGATTTGATAATTTATGATTGATTAATCATGTACTCCCAAAAACAAATTAGCTATAATGTATAACAAGTTGATCCGACACAAAAATGTACAACGAGTCAAAGCCATTCAACCAGCTAACAATAAACAAATGTTTAACAACTGACTTCTCGAATATAAAAATATATATAAATTTTTTTGATAATTGAGGCACTATAGTTTGGTATTGCATGGAGTCAGAAAGGTCGTTTTCCTTAGTTAGTTCATTGGTCTCCGTCTCACCCTTTGGATATTAATTTTGCCTAAACTTTTCAAAAACTTGCACATTCTACATCATTTCCTTCGTCATGCAAACCACCTACATTTGATTGCCCGTTTGACCCAAACAAAGTTTTGGCTTGTATATAAAATTTCATAGATAATCTCCAAAGTCCAAACACAACAACACCTTTTGTAGACCGACACTAACACGGTGCAGAGTGTGTTTTTGTATTACCATGGAAGACAATTACAAACTAACAAGAACCAGCGAAGGACAACCCATAAGATGTAAAGGTGTGCCATCGTCCATGAAAATGTTACTTTGATTTCTACTCCTTTATATGTGTGTGTATATGTAGATGATGATTGTGTTTTGTTTGCAAACTGTAGCTGCGATTTGTCGCAAACCAGGTGAGGCTTTGAGTATTGAGGAGATAAATGTGGCACCACCAATGCCTCGTGAAGCTAGGATTCGTATTATATGCACCTCTCTCTGTCAGAGCGATATCACTTTTTGGAAGTTGCAGGTTGCCTTCATTTTCTTTCTCTTTAAATGATTTTAAATATTTTTCTTACATGTGCCATCCATATTCCTTCATTTTGTTGTGTTGATAAACTCGATACCCCGTATTGGTGGGCGGGATCCTTGGTAACACCTAGGAGATAAGTCGATTCTTATGATCCGATCGGTGTACGGATTGCCTATAGTAGCAAATTCACGCATTTGTCGCGGTTGTACAATCTATTACCACTGGATTTACTTCTCTCGTACTTCTAACCCTTGATTTGCTTTGTCCAAAAAAAATACAAGTGAAGAGAGATAAAGATGAACTACTGTAAGGAATCTTCATCCGTTCTCGGGTGCTATGAACCAAGTTTCTTATTGCCTTACTGATGGTGACTACCCGTGAATTAGATTTGCTTGATGAACTCATAAAATCATGTGTGTTTCTTGGCCCAATGCTTCAAATGGTCAATGTGGGGAGGAAAGGCGGTGTCGATGTGGGGAGGAGTGGCGATGTCAATGTGCAGAGAAAGAAAGGGTGGTGTCGATGTGCAGAGAAAGGAGGGACAAAGGGGACAAAAGGGTAGTTTTAGAATAAAAGAAAAGAATTTTTTTTGCAAGGTGTAGGGAGCAAATTGTAAGATGCAAATAGCTGCCCCGTCTCGAACTCTAATCCGAATCAGGGCCCTAGTCTAATATCCATAGGCCTTCAAACCTTAGCCTAGTTAAGTTGGCCCAAAGAGGAACACATTACCTTTTTTTTTGTCTTGGCAAAACTTTTGGATGATTTTTAAGAAGATCTTTTCTGTGTTTTGAAGGACCCTCCTGCAATTTTTCCAAGAATTCTGGGTCATGAAGCAATCGGGTGAGTTTTTGCACTTTAGTTTTTTTTTTTAATAATTTTATTTACTAAAAATACTTTCCGCTCCCCCAACGGAAAGTAATCCCATCATATATTCTACCTTGTTTGTATGATAAAATTGTATAGTATTAGCAAAAAGAAAAAAATTGGGTGAATTACACTTTAACCCCTTGTGATGCTTGCTCAAAAGTATTTTGTTCCTTTCTGTTATATCATTTGACACTTTTAATCATGTGATTTATTAACTCAACAACACTTTATCCCCGTGTGCTATGAATTTGACCCCTTATTGTGGTTTCACTCAAAAACAATGTCTCCTCTATTAAGAAATTTGACATTTTATTTAGAGACGAAATTATTTCCCTCTCTAGTTCCGTCACTATTACATATAAACTTTAAGATAGAAATATGGATTAGCCATGAAATATTAATTTTACTTATTAGAGGCAAGATTAGTGACATAATTAATATATTCATTAATGATATAATCCATATCTAATTGTATTTTATTTGGTCAACATCTTATTTTAAAAAAATCTAAATTATATAGAGATAGAAAATTTCCAAATTTAAATAATAAATATTATTGTTTTAATTGGAAACAAATTCTGAGACTGAAAATTTTTGTCACAAAAGGTAAATAATAATTTTTAAAATCTAAAAATATGTTAGCCAACAAGAGATTTTCCACCTTGAGCACCCTTGTACTTCTTTTACATGTTCAGACATTTAGTACTATAGGAGCTGATGATGTGTTCTAACTTCTAACCAATTTTCATATGATGTAGGGTTGTGGAAAGTGTAGGGGAGGATGTAACTGAAGTCACAAAAGGAGATGTAGTTTTGTCAATTTTCATGCCAGATTGTGGGGAGTGTATAGATTGCAAATCAACAAAGAGCAACCTTTGTTCCAAGTTTCCTTTCAAAGTTTCTCCTTGGATGCCTAGATATGCTACCAGTAGATTCACTGATCTAAATGGAGAGATCATACACCATTTCCTGTTTGTTTCAAGTTTCAGTGAGTACACAGTGGTCGACATGGCCAATCTAATCAAGATTGACCCGGCGATTCCTCCCAACAGGGCATGCCTCCTCAGTTGTGGTGTATCAACTGGTAATTTGCCTTGGCCATGCAAACATTAACTTAAAATCTGAAAGTAGAGACCTATATCAAATAGAAATTATGGTCAGAATATATGGCATGATTCATGAATAAGGAAAATGCTTCATAATCATAAACATCACCTAGATTCACATCATCTCATATCTGTGTGAGGTGGCAGAATTAGAGCATAATTGTGCAGAAAACAAATTGAGATCAGCTGTAATCAAATGATAAAAAAACAAAGCACTATTTCATCAATGAATACAACTACAAGGTTGTTCTTACATATGATTAAACTTCCATTTTTAGGGGTAGGTGCTGCTTGGAGAACAGCAGGTGTGGAGCCAGGGTCCACAGTAGCTATTTTTGGGCTGGGATCTATTGGATTAGCAGTATGGACTCTTGGAACATGGTTGTTTTCTTTCTGTACTTTGTGGTTCTGTATATTGAAATGCTCATGGCAATTGATTGGTTTCCTAGGTTGCTGAGGGAGCTAGACTTTGTGGAGCAAGTAGGATTATAGGTGTGGATGTCAACCCAGAAAAATTTGAAATTGGTAATGTACTGTCTGTTTAATATCTTCATATCAATTCATGGAGCATTAAGTCAAATAAAAAATGCTTTTATGATTTTCATTTGATGTTATTATCATGCTTAAATTATGGATATGATTTCATGACTTTGTTCCTCTCATTCACTCAGGAAAAAAGTTCGGACTCACAGACTTTGTCCATGGTGGAGAATGTGGAGACAAATCTGTGAGCCAGGTCTACCCTATTCAAGAATCAAATCATCTTTCCTTTTTATTGTTTAGTTTAAAGGGCCCAAGCCTTGAAATTCTCTTCTTAAGCCAAGGGAAGTAGATAGATATGCTATTTCCCTCTGCATGAGAATAAACGAAAAGATTATTTCTCAAAAAAAATAATGAGTATCATAGGCATATTCATGAATCATGAGTTTAATGTGTTCAATAATCTTGTACCTTTTATAATTACATGTGGTTGTGGAGCAGGTTATCAAAGAGATGACTGATGGGGGAGCAGATTATTGCTTTGAGTGTGTTGGTATGGCTTCATTGGTGCATGAAGCATATGCTTCTTGTAGAAAGGTCTCTCTCTCTCTCAAAGTGTGCCCAAACACTTCCTTGCACTGTCATACATAGGCTGGGGACACCCTTGGTGCACAAAAAAAAAAAAAACTATAACTATATGATTTTCACCAATCACCCATGCACAAAGCTTGAAAATCCACCAAAAGTACTGAGAGTTTTTCATTTGTGCGAACTACATTGAAATTCCATATACATAATGAGAATAACTTTCCAATAATATGAGCTTAATTGATTGGTGCTTGTTGAAACTTGAAAGCATTGATTCGAAAACTGGTGTTTTGCCTTCAGGGTTGGGGGAAAACAGTTGTTTTAGGAGTGGACAAGCCAGGATCTAGGTTAAGCCTTTGCTCCAGTGAGGTCCTTCATGATGGGAAGAGCCTCATGGGATCCTTATTTGGAGGACTCAAACCCAAGTCTCATGTACCCATTCTCCTTAAACGTTACATGGACAAGGTACTTTATTCAATTCCTTTTATTTCAAGTATATGCTCTCTGTCCTCTCTAATGATATATATTGTAAATAGTAGTATTTTTTATGCAAAAATTGTAATGGCAAAATACCAAGTTTTTTGGATGTTTCTTGTCTGTAAAGTTTTTCTTAAATTATTAGCAGGAACTGAAGTTGGATGAGTTTGTCACACATGAGGTGGAGTTTAAGGACATCAATAAAGCTTTTGACTTAATGATTAAAGGACAGTCTCTTCGATGTGTGATTTGGATGGACAAATGAGTTCATTGTTATGTAATTGTTAATTTGAGCCCTTGGATTTATGACTGCAATATGTAATTCTATTTGATGGAAACGTGTTCCTTCTCTGGTTGATGTTTAACAAACAAGTAATAACTTCAAAATTCTTGGATTCTGGTAAGTGTATATCTGGTAACATATTTTTAGGAACTAATCTTTTTTTAAGCTCTCTTACAGAGCTTTTCATTATGGATTAGGTTTTTCTAAAGTGAGCAAAAGTGTAAAGTAAAAAAGTAACGGTGTATCTATCATTGATTAGCTAAAGTTAGTTAAGATTATAATGCACTTGGTACATATCTATTTGGAGGATAATACTGATGATGATATTGCCTAAGTGGTGAGGGGCTTGTAGGCATCAAGGAATAAGCATAAATGTTGCATTTGCTGCTTCTCTGAACTGGGTTTGTTCTCTTTTGAATCACAAGGCCCCCCAGGAGGACCTTCTTGAGATGGCACAAGAACACCCATTCTCTGAGGATCTGTTGTTGGTAATACTAATAGCTTGTTTCTTGCTGGTTCTGCTGCTGTGGTATAACTGGTTGAGGCAACAACCCACTTTGAGCCACAGATGCCTGCTTTGCAACCTTGCTTGATCAGACTCATTTGAGTCAGGTTTTGATAACTGAGGCCTACCCCACATCAGCTTTAGCCTTAAGCCCTTGATAACCAGCAACATTAAAAATGTCACCAACTACAAATATCAAAATATCAACATTAGAGGTTACAAGGAAATTGAGTGTAGAGTATTTTTTTTTTTATCTGATGAAAACAGCCCCTACAACCATAACTGTCCCATGATTTTGCAAGAAAACAAACTGCGAGCTTGTTATTATGGTTCCCAGGTAAGTGGTCATGCAAAACAACCAAGAGATGCTTACACACTAGTGATGACATATCCAGAAATTTTGGTTTGTAAAGCGAAATATTGTTTATAAATATTTTTACTAAATAAAATTTATAAGTATACGTAAACAATAAAAAGTGATTTAAATATACAAGATATAGCATGATTCAGTTATGAAACCTGCATTCATATGTAAGAAATGAGAAATAATTTACTAAGCAAAAGATGATAAATTACCAAAGTAATTTTCGCTCTTATCAAAAGATGAGTGGTGATTTAGTATGTGGGGGCAACATAGAATTAAGTATTTGACTCTTATAATAACAACACACAAAATTATTTTTTTTGTAATTGATGGAAACTGGAAAGTGTAAAAAAATTTACAAGGTAATAAATCAAAGTTAAACTCAATTAAAAAATCCACAAATATAACAAAGAATAATGCGAAGAAATATCAAAGAAACTTATAGGAAACAGTGAAAAGTTTTGATTAGGAAAACTAAACACTGGTTTTTCTTATTGACACGCCCTGCAGAATTCGGGTAGTATTTTTCGGGCGAGTAATGATATTTGGACATAAAAATAATTTTTAATATTTATTTATTAATTTTTTTTTCTAATAATGTATTTCATCATTCTCAAAACACCCATCAGTTATACAGTGTCCATCCATAATGTCAAAAATTATGTAATATTTCTATAAAAAAAGAAAAATTATGTAATATTATTGTTTCCGGGCTCGTTATCTTATTCCAACTTCTTTTTCTGTTTTCGGTATTAGATTCTCTCCACCAAATAGAAATACCCTTTTGATTATTCTATTCTAAGTTTCTACTAGCATTTGTAGTTGCATTCATAGATCTGACTCAGTCACTCCGTGGTAGATCTTGAGATTGAGAAATAAATAAAATTCAATGAATAGTTTCAGCGCTGAAGATCTTTCAACAATCGGAGGAATCGCCACCGTCTCTCTTCTTCATTCCTTCATTCCCACTCATTGGCTTCCTTTCTCCATTGTTGGTCGTGCCCAGAAATGGACTCTCTCCAGAACCCTCCTCGTCAGTACGTTCCCTCTTCTCTCATTTCTACTTTCCCCTTTCTGGGTACCCGCAAAATATCAGAAAGATTCAATCTTGCAACTTAAATCACTGACCCTTTAACCTTTACGAGCTACTCAATTGGCTTCATTTCAGAGTAAAGTTTTATAATTCTTTGTGTGTTATGTGTCAATTTTCACAAAGGGTTTATGGATTATGAATTGACTTCAAGCTTTGTAAGCATTGCACCGGATAGTAATTAATTAATATGAATAAAAGTTTAATAAATGAGCAAGTGTACCCATAAATGTACCCAAATCTGGGGATGGGATTCCCAATTTACAAAAAAAAAAAAAAAAAAAAAAATTCTCTTTGTGCGGCTATGTGGATGCTTACAATTTGCTGAACGGTTACATGCTTTGTTTTTCATCATTGTCATTGTGATCTCTGTCCTTGATTTGAATAAAGAATTTTGTCCAAAAATGGAAAAGGAGAAAGGTTGGCTAATGTAGTGTGTTTCGGAATGTAAATAATTTGTTGCACGCTTGGTGTAGTCATCTTATATTTGATCCCTCCATCGTAATATTCCATTGGATTTTAATCTTTACTCAATAACAGAGTCAACCTATTAGTAGAAAGCGTTTGTCATTCTTGAACTGATGGAATCAAATGATGCATATGCGCCATGGCTATAGTTAATGTTCCTTTTGTGGCTTATTCATGCAGTTGTATGAACTGTGTTCTAGCAATTAACTGCTGCACATCTTGTGCATTCCAAAATCTTAAGTTTGAGATATTTGCAAAGAAGACGAGTTAAAGAGAAAGGTCAAACATAATGAAAATGTCCTGAAGCTGTAGTTGATGTATGATGGTATTATATGTATTTATAATCTCAACTACTCAAATAGGTGATAACATGGGATCATATCATATTATGTTTGTTAAGTACATTCTTGTGTTCATGTATTTGTTAATTGTTTATCCCGTAGCTGACTGCATTTTATCAGAAAAAGATACAGCAATGGAAGATTAAGTTGTTATTATTTTATTGACAGTCAGGGGCATCATTGGAAAAATGCAGAAGAGTGAAACATGGAACAAATATTTGAGTAGTTAAATATAAATAGAATTGATAACCAATCACTCTAATATTAATATTATAACCACATCTACATTTTGTACTTTGTCTATTTTCTTGATGCAGCTGCACTTGGAGCAGTTTTACACGTAATATCCACTTCACTGCTTGGTATAACAGCAATCACCATGGCAAACACCATTGCTGGTGAAGAAACAGTGCATAAGCTTGCTTCGCTTTTGCTCATATTTCTTGGTGGGGGTTATGTTCTGTTGTTTTTGACGGGAAAGGGTGGCCATAGCCATTCGCACAACCAACCTATGGAGAAAATGGCAGTTGCTGGGCTCATTCTTGTTCCTGCATTGTCTCCTTGTGCAACAACACTTCCAGTATTTCTTGCTGTTGGAAATTCATCTTCCATGATGGTGCTTGCCATCATAGTGCTGCTATTCAGGTATCACTCAATTGCATTAAACATTAAGAGTTTTTTTTTGTGCTCCCTTTTTCAAATTTTGAAAGTTTTATGTTTGGAGATTTGTAACTGGTACTAAGTTTCACACAAGCTGCATTTACAGCACAATATCTGTGATGACTTCATTGGTAGCATTGTCATTCTATGGGGCCAGTCAGCTGAAATTTCACTGGGTGGAGCGGTACGACAAACTTCTTGTTGGTTCAGTGCTGTGTTTAGTAGGAATGTTGACCCTAATTTTTCATGATCATGATCATGGAGAAGTGGGTTCAGTTGGAGAGCACATACATAGGAAGGTCATTTCCTTGTGAAACAGTGAATCTATAAATGTCTTGTAATTATGTGCTTTTGAGCATTCTCACTGTATTGTTGCTATTTAGAGAGCTTGATCATCTTGGTATACAATCAAGTTAATGAATATTCAAGTTACTTCAATTATAATATTAGTACCTCATATAAAGTCACTGAAATTGCAATAATTTGACAGATCACTATGGTATTTTGTGTTAGTGTGTGGAAGGGGGACTCAAATTTTTAACCTACTTGTCTTCCAAATTCAAGTTAATTGAAGGGAAAAATGATGGTTTCATTTACTGGTATTGACACTCAACACTTGTCTTTAATTATTATTATTTTTTGTCGGATAGGACAGCAACCATAATAGGGCTCACGCGTTGGTTTGGATTGGGCTATCAATCAATCCATCTGGCCTTGGGTTGCTGCTCGGCCCAAGGTTTTCTTCTAGAGTTGGGCCACTACTCGCCCAATGCATAAGGTTAGCCTACGGGCTACGGGGGCATATGATTTTGGATCGTGGCCCCAAACAATAGCTACGTAGTTGGAGAATGCAATAATGTCTTATTTAGATCTTTTAAACAAATTGAGGTCAATCCGGGTTGACATTTAGAGTGTGTTTGAGAAAACTGGAAAAAGAAGATCGAGTGTGTTTGAGAAAACTGGGGAAAAAAAAATTATGCCGATAATCTATTTTTAAATAATCGATCATTGTGATAATATATTATAATCAGATTCTGTTTTTGTTTGGGTATGTTTGCTGAAAAATGATTTTAAGATGATCTATTTCGTTTGGGTGGTACAAAAATAATCACTTTTACATAGTAAAGATGGAGAATATTGTGAATAGATGTTGGTTAGAAAACAACTTTTTTCCAAAACAGCTGGGTCTAGATGCTGATCAGAAAAAAACTGAAATGGAAAGAGAAAAGCTTTTTTAGAAAATAATCTAGGCACCCAAACATACAAATTTTTCCACAAAACCACTTATTGGTTAGATTCAGCCAATTCTTTTTTCTTAACTTTTTCAAAGTGAGAATTTAGTGGGGTATGACTTTGTATGGCAAGTAATAAATAAATATTTTTTTATTTAAGGTTTTTTAATATTAGATTCATCTAATATGTCAAGTTCATTATTAATATAGTTCTAATATTTAAAGGACATTGATTTAAATGACATTTAATATTTGATTTATCCTAAAAGGAAAGAATTTTATGGCAAGTCTTAAAATTTTTGCTTGATGGTCCTTCCATAGTTCCATGCATGGGAATATCCTACTGTATAAAAACTTTTCTTTAACTTGTCACACCGTAACTTGACCACGAGATTTTATACTTTAAATGAATTTGAATACTTTAATAGCCTTTTAACTCTCATTAAAATTCTCATGAGTTATATATATATATATATATATATATATATATGATCCGTTGACACCGGATATCAAATTTTACTTTTACACCAAATTTTATCCGTTGATTTTAATTTGATCTAACGGCTTAAATTTATCAATTTTATTAAAGAGAGAGAATAATTAAAAATGATTTTAATGTGTTTAGAGAAAATTAAATATATTTAATAAAAAGAGATATTCATTGTCTTGACTTATCTTTAAAATTATTGTATTTTTAGTAAAACACTTTATAGAAATTTTTAATTATTCTCTCTCTTTAATAAAATTAATATATTAAAAATATCTTTCTATATTGACGAATTAAACTATATAATATTCCTGAATTTAAAATTTTATAATTATTTTTTAATTTTAAAAATATTATAATTTATTGCTGAATTTAATAAATGATAAAACTAACCATAATTTTATCTAAAAATAAAATTAAATAAAGTATTTTACTAAAAATACAATAATGAACTCTTATCTCTATAATTAAAGTTTCTAATTTACGAATGCTAATTTTTCTTTTTTCTGACAAATTTATTATATTAAAAATCTCTATATATTAACAATTTAAAATTTTATAATCATTTTTTGAATTTTAAAATATTATAATTATTGAAGAATTTAATAATAAATAAAACTAAAAATAATAATATCTACAAATATATTTAAATAAAGTATTTTACTAAAAATACAATAATGGATTATTATCTTTATAATTAAAATTTTCAATGTATGTATGCTAATTTTTTTTTATAAATTTAATATATTAAAAATTTCTGTGTATTTACAGTTTGAAATTTTATAATCATTTTTTGAATTTTTAAAATATTATAATTTATTTCTAAATTTATCAAATATTAAAAGTATCAATAATTTATTTACAAATAAAGTTTTTGTCTAAAAATACAATAATGAATTATTATCTTTATAATTAAAATTTCTAATGTATGTATGCTAGTATTTTTTTTATAAATATAATATATTAAAAATGCTTATGCATGAATATCTACAAATAAAAACTTTGTAAATTTTATGATCAAAAGCCACTATGCTGGTGAAATGCCTATGCTAGATTCACCTTTTTTTAAAAAAATAAAATAAAAATCAACTAACTAAACTAATTAATTTAATTAACTAATGCCATGTCATAAGTACTAGGCCACGACAGCGAGCTCCATTAGTAATTGGACGAAAGTTTAACGGCAGGACCAAAAGTGCTCAATTTTGAAAGTTTAGGGACCTGATTTGAGCAATTGAAACTATGAGGACTAGAATCGCTCATTTGTGAAATTAGAGGGGCCAAAAGTGTAATTAAGCCTATTTTTTATTATTCTTAATTATATTAAAAGTCACAAGTAAATTGAATTGTTCTTGATTGATGGTGTAACAAAATTTACAGTAATACTGAATCAAAATTAAACTATTACTTTAAAAGTGAAACGTATGACAATGTATAATTGGTTTTTAAAAAAAATTACACTGATAATATATCAATATTAAGTTTTATAAAACTGTTTAAATATATATAAATGTTAAAATATAGTAATTGGTTCGGTTTGGTTCCGGAATCCTTGAACTCGAGAACCAAACCAATCGGGTTTGGTTCGATTCGATTTGGACCCAAACACCAACAAAAATCCGAACCAATTTAATCGGCTCGGGTCGGTTCATCGGGTTATTAGTTCAGGTCTTACACCCCTGACAAGCCTGCTCGGGTAGGGCAACAGCCTTAGGAGGTCTTACGCGTTGGTATGGATTAGGCTATTAGTCAATCCATGGCCAAATGTTTTCTTCTAGAGTTAGGCCACTACCCCGCTCAATGCATAAGGTTGGCCTACTCACGAAATTTTCTTTCGAACTCTTTTTTTTCTTTCTTTTCTTAGTGTTTTATTTGGGCATCCTTATTTAAAAAGAATTTGACTCCAGGATATTAATATACGAGTTTAATTTTGATATAGTGTATGTGTAAAGTTTTTTACAGTATCTGTTAATCACATGTCATCCTATATGTGATTTTTGAGACAATTACTGTAAAAATCAAGTATTTTTAATGACGTAACAAATTCACTGATAATATTTATATTCGATAACTTTCATTCAAATTTCCTTCTCGGGTTTCAAGCAAATTTAATATAAATATGAGGTATAGCAAGTATCCTTTCTCACAGTGAAGTAGTCGCTTTTGAATTATTATTATTTTTAGCATCGTTAGCAGTTTATTTTTTTACATCCATAATGAATTTCCGTTGGCTCTCTGATAGCGAAAAGGCTCGGAAGAATAGGAACATCCACAATCGTGATTCTTACAATCAAATGCTCAATAGTTATCAGTCACTTGGGAGCCACTTGAGGACCTCTCACACCATGCAGAGAAGGCAAAATTATCCCTGTGCTACCAATCCTATTCAGCAAGGTCATCGAGATTGTCCAAGTCCTAACAATACCATCCAAGGTACCACCAATCTGATGTTGTCCCACCAAAATTATCGCAACAATTCATATCAAGGTATGAAACTTAATCTTAGTATGTTCTTCGAGTCCACAGGTCTTGAAAACAGACCATGGTGTCTAAGTTAAAGGAACAATCCATTGTAAATGTATTAATATTTTAATTGGAATTAATTTTTTTAACATATTAATGCAGGATTGTACCATGATCATAACATGGTTGGTGCTAGAACTCAACCCATGGTACTTTTGACCTCTTCTAGCAACAACAATGGATCCTTGATGTCAGCAACCCGACATGGTGGGGTGTCTCTTTCACCACTTTCAAGAGATCATCCATTTAATATGGGTTCTCGAGATATTCCCCTGAGCCTCCGTTCTCACGCAGACTCGGTTGGGAATTCCTCATTCAACAAAAATGTGGGTATACAAGGTTATACAAATGATTTTTCAAATCCTTCTAAAACTACATTTGGTAACCACAAGCTTCCATATCATCCTTTTGACATAAATAATTCTTTATATCCAAATAATAATATGAATCACTCTTCAATTTTTAAGGATGTTAACACTCATCTGGGTCATAATATGAAAAATTCTTCAATGTCCAAGGATTGTAATTTAATGTCAAGTCATCATTTGAATAACTCTTTATTGTTTAAGGATTCCACTAATCCTTATCCTAGGATTGACATGAATAGTTTTCAGAATGTGAAAGGTGTTAATATGCCAAGCCCTTCCTTGCTTTCAACTCAGACTCAAACTTTGATGAATCGATATGGCTCTTTAGCTCGTGAGAGAGCAATGAAGCGACCCTTATGCGAAGTTGAAGGAATTCACATCATAGAAAATGCATCAAAGGTACCAAGGATGAGCCCTACTCCACATGATGAGGTGAAGGAGTTGCTTCTTTTCAAGGATGAGGAGGTTCCATTTTCTACCTCAGAGGTTATGATTGAGGCAGGTGAAGAAGATGACGAGAACATGGATCTCTCGCTGCACCTTTGAATGTTGAATATCAATCTCATTTCCCTTTAAGTTCAATGAATTTCTTTAATATGTTTGGCAATATATATATATTTTTTGGTGAATAATGTGTTCGGCAATATCTAAGTTCAAAGAGACAATTGCCGAAAATAAATAAAATCAAAGAGACAATTAATTTTATGTATTTG
The DNA here is from genome assembly GCA_035048595.1 of Echinosophora koreensis. Lineage (NCBI taxonomy): Eukaryota > Viridiplantae > Streptophyta > Magnoliopsida > Fabales > Fabaceae > Echinosophora > Echinosophora koreensis. The sequence goes on along the minus strand of JAPCYP010000019.1, from coordinate 2,172,293 downwards.
CCTTTTATCTACCTTATAATCAATGAATGGAATGCTCTTTTAAATAATATTACGGTTACAAAATCATTGATAGTGACTTGTATGTATTGGAGTAATTTTCAATATATTTGTTTATCTTTTCATATAGTAGCGGTATTTTTAAAATAATTAGTACAAAAAGTCAACATTGTCAATCAAATGGTTAAATTACTGGTTTTCACTGAAGCCCATATTAAACCACTAAGGAAAATTGCATATAATAATTTAATATAAGAGGCGAAATCTGTTTACATCGACGTAAGTCAAAAGCATTTTTACTCTCGCAAATAAAATTTTACAAAAAAAAGTTTCTTACATAATCAGCTATTTCAATTGAAAACTCTTATTAGAAAGATCATATATATGAAATTTCATAGAATATGAATTCGTTTACTTCTGTAAAAAAAAAAAAAAAAAAAAAGGGAAGTTTTCGTTTACTATTTCTCTGTTATACATTAAAATTAATGTCATATATAATTTTAAAATATATAATAACAAGTTATTTAATTATATTTTTATTGATGTTAATTTGTTTTTTTCAAAATTTGAGATAAATGATCTAAATTTTAAATAGTTATGATTCAATGACTGGATCACTAAAAAATACATTACATAAAAAGTTATTAAATGATGCAATATTGTGTAATCCTACACCGATAAAGTTCATCATCACTCATTTCATAATGTAGATGCAAATATGTCTCAATACTTTGTTGTTGTGCGCATCACCTCACCAAAATGTAAAAATAAACTTCCATTAAAGATCATGCATTTGTATAATTTTGGACACGATTCTTTTATTCTAGTAAATAGTAATGACTCATGGAATCATTAACGGTAATGTTGGTTAAGTAAAAATATAAAGAATAATTAATTTTTTCTTGACGCATTTGATAACTTATATATGTTCAAAAAAATCATATTATATTTTCTTTTAAGTATTGACAGAACTATAATAAAAATTTAATATAATTTCTTTTTAACAATGCTTTATTCGTTGTAACTATTAAAAAATATTTTAAATAAAAACATAATTGTATATTTAAGTAATTTTCTAAACTTTCCATAAAAGCTGTCAATACTTACCAATATTGAAATCATGCTTTTTGATTTTGGTAAAAACATTAAAATTATGCTTAAATTATGCTTTTAAGAGAAAATCACAATAAAATAGTTAAAATTAAATAAAAGTCATAATTTTGACCGCATATTAATTATACAGCAAATCTTAATGAATTAGATAATAGACTAAATAAAAATCAAACGCTTCTTTTTTTAATCAAAAGTTTCCAAACCACTTTGAACCCCTTCCAAATTTAGGGGTAAGAATTTTCTCTCTTTGAAGGAAATTCCACATCCCATTAATTGTATAGTCATATTTGACTTAGGACAAGAATCAATATTTTAATATAAAAATAATAGTTTAAATTCAGCCAAATTTTTTTTAATTACCTTTTCAAAGTCAGAATTTGGTGGTATGACTTTATATGGCAGCTTATAGATAAATTGATTTAAGGTTTTTTTAATATTAGATTCATCTAATATGGCAGGTTTATTATTAATATAGTTCTCATATAAAGTACATTGATTTAAATGTCATTTAATAGTTGATTTATCCTAAAAGGAAAGCATTGTATGGCAGGTCTTAAAATTTTTGCTTGATGGTCCTTCCATGCACGAGTTGCTTGACCACCAGATTTTGTACTTTAAATGAAGTTGAAATCTCTAATAGCCTTCTTCACAAAATTAATGTATGAATTGATAATTTATACTTATTAAATAAAATTTGTAACCTTATTCAGTTTCTTTCTTTCAAAAAGTAACTTTAATGTTTTTTTTTTTTCAAATAAGAAATATAATTATGCATATTAATTAGAACTTCTTTTCTACCTCTTAGTAATAATATTTTAATATGCAGTGGCACGTTTTATAGGAAAACTTTAATTATAAAAATAATCAAATCCATAATTTTTAAAATTATGATATATATACTAATTATTAAAATATGAAATTTGAGCAATATTCCAAGTCTCTAAATTTTTAACCATTTATAGTTTTTAAAAATAATGTAACTTTAATTATTATAAAAGGAAAGCATTGTATGGCAGTTCTTAAAATTTTTGTTTGATGGTCCTTCCATGTACGGGAGTTGCTTGACCACCAGATTTTGTACTTTAATTGAAGTTGAAAACACTAATAGCCTTATTCACAAAATCAATGTATGAATTGATAATTTATAATATTTATTAAATAAAATTTGTAACCTTATTCAGTTATTTTTTATTTTAACAAATTAACTTTAATTTTTTTTCAAATAAGAAATATAACTATACATATTAATTAGAACTTCTTTTCTACCTCTTATTAATAATATTTTAATATAGAGTGGAACGTTTTATAGGAAAACATTAATTATAAAAATAATCAAATCCAAAATTTTTAAATGCATTTAATTGGTATAGACTGACAATTTTTTACACTGTCAACCAATCAAAAATTGACACATCATCATAAATGTTTGATTGTTATCCTAACCACCTTAAAAGTCATTAATTTCATGATTTCTGATTGATTATGTGTAAAAATCTTTACACTGACAGTACATACAAATTAAACTTCTTTTAAATTATGGTATATCTACTAATTATTAAAATATGAAATTTGAGCAATATTCCAAGTCTTTAAATTTTTAACCATTTATAGTTTTCAAAGATAGCGTAACTTTAATTATTGTTTGCAAATAAAAGTGCCATTTTGTATATTAAAATTTTCTTTTCTAAAGACTCTTAATAATAATATTTAGTGGCATTTTTTTTACAGAAATTATTTTATCATAAAAGATATTTAAATATTTTTTAAGCAATAATTTATGTAACGTAATTTTCTATTATTTTTAATGTTCCAAACATAAAATTTATACTTCGAATCTTGGTAAGTGGTCATGAGTTTGAATCTTGACTTTTGTGTATGGAGAAAACTTGGTGGGTGGGTGGGGCATCGAGGTTCTCCGACGAAGATTAGTCACTGCTGACGACAGTGAATACTTCATACCATGTGATGGTTATAAAAAAAAAGGTAAAATTTATACTTGTTAATTCATAACATTTTAATTTTAGTATAATATATTATATGTTATTTTTATTAATGTTATTTGGACTTATTTTTTAATTATTATGTTGATAAAAATTGAATCAACCAATCAAATTCAAATCGAACTGTAACATATTTTTTTATTTTTTTATTAAATGATTTTTTGACTCAACCAATCTGATTAAGACAACACCCCTATCATTCACATTAAAAAAAAAACATAAAATTTATACTTGTTAATTAATAACAAATTTTTTTTGACTAATGGTAATGGATACTTCATACCATGTCATGGTTAAAAATAAAAATAAAAATTTATACTTGTTAATTCATAACATTTTAATTTTAGTATAATATATTATATATTATTTTTATTAATGTTATTTGGACTTATTTTTTAATTATTATGTTGGTAAAAATTGAATCAACCAATCAAATTCAAATCGGACTGTAACATATATATATTTTTTTGTATTAAATGATTTTTTGACTCAAAACCAATCTGATTAAGACAACACCCCTATTATTCACATTAAAAAAAAAAAAAAAAACTACCGCATATCACTTATGCGTTGGCCCGTCCCTAATTTTAAAGAAAACAATTATAAAGTCATGCTTAAAAAAAATATATACAGTGGCATGTTTTATAGGAAAGATTTAATTATAAAAATAATCAAATCCAAAAATTTTAAAATTATGATATATTTACTAATTATTAAAATATTAAAATTGAGCAATATTCCAAGTCTTTAAATTTTTAACCATTTATAGTTTTTTTAAAATAACGTGAGCTTAATTATTGTTTGAAAATAAAATAAAAGTGCTATTTTGTATATTAAAAATTTCTTTTCTGCAGACTCTTAATAAAAATATTCAGTGGCCTTCTTTTCACAGAAAATGTTTTGTCATAAAAGATATTTAAATATTTTTAAAAAATAATTTATGTAACATAAGTTTTTATTATTTTTAATGTTCCAAACATAAAATTTTTACTTGTTAGTTAATGACATTTTAATTTTAGTATGTTATATGTTATGTTTATTAATGTTATTTGGACTTATTTTTTAATTATTGCGTATGTAAAAATTGAATCAACCAATCAAATCCAAATCAAATTGCAACTTCTTTTTATTTTTGTATTAGATGAAATTTTTTTTACTCAAAATCGATCTGGTTATGAGAACACTCCTATTACTCACATTAGAAAAATAGCTGCCACATATCATGCATACGTTGGCCCATCCCTAATTGTAAAAGAAAAAAAATTATAAAATCGTCTTTTAAAAAAATAAAAAATAATATACAGTGGCATGTTTTATAGGAAAACTTTAATTATAAAAATAATCAAATCCTTAATTTTTAAATTATTTTAAATTTACTAATTATTAAAATATGCTAATTGAGAAATATTCCAAGTCTTTAAATTTTTAAGCATTTGTAGTTTACAAAAATAACGTAACTTTAATTATTGTTTGCAGATAAAAGTGGTATTTTGTATATTATTATTATTTTTCTACAGCCTCTTAATAATCATATTCAGTGGCCTTTTTTATAGAAAATATTTTTTTCATAAAATATATTTAAATATTTTTTAAACAATAATTTATGTAACGTCATTTTCTACTATTTTTAATGTTCCAAACATAAAATTTATATTTATTAGTTCATAACATTTTAATTTTAGTATGTTATATGTTATGTTTATTAATGTTATTTGGAATTATTTTTTAATTATTGTGTTGGTAAAAATTGAATCATCCAATCAATGGCGGATCTTGAGAAAAAAAATTGGGGGTTCCATTAAATACTAGCCAAAATTATTCACTTAAAATTTATAATTATTAATACATAATTTTATTAGTCAAATATGTAAAGTAAGTAAACATCCAAATTGTGAAATCCTAGTTAATTAGTGTTTGTTCATCTTGCAATGATGCAATACACGCAAGGGAGATTAGGAAGCTTGAAGCGAATACACGAAAGAAAACAAATATAGCTATAGTGTGCCCTAATGGTGTTGAGTGGAAAATAATATTTGTTTTGATGAATTTGTTTAACTATTTGAATTATTTTTTTCCAAATCAATAGAGTCTAATAATAATGTTCCACAATAAAATATATGATAGCTAGTTTGTGAGTTTTGCATGAAATATATATAATATAAATTATTTTAAGGATGTCATACATCATTTTTATTTAACTATTTGAATATTTTTAAATCATTAGGGTCTAATGACAACGTTCCACAAAATAAAACATATGATAGATTGTAAATTTTACATGTAATATATGTCACACAATTTATTTAAGGGTGTCATACATAATTTCTTATATAAAAAAAAGAAAAGTGAAAAAAAAAATGGGGGGAGCCATGGCACTCCCCCGCCCCTTAAAAGATCCATCCTTGCATCCAATCAAATCCAAATCGAACCGCAATTTCTTTTTATTTTTGTATCAGATGACTTTTTGACTCAAAATCGATCTGATTATGAGAAATCCCTATTATTCACATTTAAAAAAAAAAAAAAGTTACCACGTATACTGCATGCGTTGGCCAATCCCTAATTAAAAAAAAAATCATCTTTTAAAAAAATAATAATAACAATAACTATAATAATAATGATAATGATAATACTAAAAATAACAGTGATAATAATATTAATATTAATAATAACAACAACAGCAAAACAATAAAAATAATAAAGCGAAAATAATAATAATATCATTAATAATAATAATAATAATAACAGTAAAAATAAATTAAAATAAAATTATTATTATTATTATTAACAATAATAATGACATTTTCTTTATTACTTATGATTATTAATAATATCGTTATTTTTATTTATTGTCACTGTTATTATTAGTATTAATATTGTAGTTATTACTGTTATGGATTTATTATTATTATTATACTATCATTGCTAATTGTCATTGTTAATATTTTTTATTATTATTTAAATTATTAATAGTGTTAATATTATTTTTAATGTTTTATTATTATTATCTTTGTTGTTTTAATATTATTATTATTGTTATTTATTATTATTATTATTATTATTATTATTAATATTTATAATGTTTGTTATTATTAATAATAATATTATGTGTGATGTTATTATTATTATTAATTTAATGTATTATAATACTGTTATTAATATTATTGATGATATTATTATTATATTGTTTTTCGAAAAAAACAAGTTTTTGGCCAATATTAGATCCGTGACAAAAATAAGATTTTTTTATTTTGTTCTTTTGAAAAATGAAGATGCTAGTCCAACTAGAGTCATCTAGTCGGAAAAATATAATAAAAAAAATCGACACAGCAAAAATAAGATTATTTTAATAATTATTCTGTAGCCAGATTATTTTGCTGTAAGTTTTAGGGTACTGTCGTTAATGATTATATATATATTAAAAGGTTCCCTTTTTTTTTTTTACACTATTAACCAATAAAAAATCATCACGTCATTTAAAAACTTTGTTTCTTATTCCAATCACCTTAAAAGTTATTCAATTTGTAATTGGTTAACAGTGTAAAAAACTTTACACTGACAATATACAACAATTAAACTCTTAAAAGATTTGTATATTGTCATTCAAATATATATATTCCATTATATTATTAAAATTATTTGACTCTTTCATTAATTACTTTAAAAATTTAATTGATATGCATTGTCAATGTAAATATCTTATTTTATACAAATTTTTTACAAAGTTTTTTATACAATTAATAATTAAAAATTGACACATCATTGAAATTAATTAACTATTATCTTAACTAGCTTAAAAGTCACATATAAAATAATTTTCAATTGGTTGACTGTGTAATAAAATTTACACTGATCGTGAATCAAATTAAACGCTTACTTTAAAAGGGAAACATATGATAATGTATAATTGGTTGATAAAAAAATGAAAAAAAAAAACTTACAGTGACAATACATCAAAATTAAGCTCTATTACCTACCCGGCTCGAGGGATTCGTCTTCACAGTTACGCATGAAGATACCCTTGGAAACCAAAATTAAGCTCTATTCTTTCCGTCTCATATTATTTTATGATATTTTATAGTTAATTATTTTATATAATTTCATTCCCTAATAAAAATTCAATTATTTTTTACCGTCTACTTTATGGAATTTTTTTTATAAGATTAAAAATACATTTAAAATTCATTATATTATTAATAAATTAATATATCTATTACAAAACTATTGCGTGATAGGTTGTAGTTTATTTTTTTTAGGGTTTATAAGGTTTGTTTGGTGATTGAGGGAGAGGAGTTAAAAGAGTGGAGTGATAAGGAGGTTTGAGGTTCAAGCCCCACCCACTAATAAAATAATAACATTTTTCAGGTAATAAAATAATAACATTAATACTAGTATTTATCTATTAAAAAAAAATTGAAGTTTTTGCTAAGGATAGATATATCTTGGAACGACTAAAAGTAAAAACAAATTTCTTTTTGCGGGGATTAGCTGTGATGGAAGTGGGTCCTACCTGATTCAGCATTTTTATTTATTTATAAAATTTACTATTTTTTTTAAAATTTTTTTTTTATTTTGTTATGACCCAACGTACAAATTAATACACATGGATTGTGTTTACTTCAGTTTTATTACATATATTATTTTTTTATTATTTTCTATGTGCGATCGTAATTCGTAAACAAGTAAAAATATTATTAAATTAACTTTAAAAACGTAAAATTAAAATAATATATGTAAATTCCTTTAAGAAACTCAACTAATTAAATTTAAAGACAAAATTCAATCAATTAACATAATTAGGAATGAAAATTGTTCAATAAACACACACAAATCTAAAAGATTAACAAGGATGAATCGAGTCTTAAACACTATCTTCTTTGAACGTAAATACATGTTAACATGCCATCGGTGTAACTCAAATTGAAAAGCTTCCAAAAAGATTAACAAACTATTGATGCAAGTATTGGGCACAACCCCTCTTACTGCTGGCGTAGTCTGTGGACTACCAGAAACCTCTTAAAGGCAGGTGCTCGTTGGAAGATTGGTAGCGGTACCTCCATCCGGGTTTGGAATCAACCTTGGGTTCGTAGTTCTCACTACCCAAGCACTATTCCCCCATCTGAGGGTGACCTAGAGGGTCTTTGTGTGAGAGATCTTTTGATTCCAAACCAGAAAACTTGGAACGAGCCCCTGGTGAGCATCCTTTTCCACCATGATACAGCTCGTGCCATTTTGGATACCCCTTTATCTTGCGCAGTTCATGAGGACCAAATTATCTAGAACAAGAGCAGCTCAGGCCTCTACTCAGTCCGTAGTGCCTACCACATGGCCATGTATGAGTTGGCTGATATCTCTCATCTAGTGCGTCCTGGCCAGTGGAATAGGATTTGGCATTTGCACCTTCCGCCTAGAATACGGCTGTTCCTTTGGCGTGCCTGCAGAGGTTGCTTACCAACTAGAGTTGAGCTTCAGAGGAAAGGAATCCAATGCTCTAGTCTGTGTCCGCTGTGGTATTGACCCCGAATCTTCTTGGCATGTGTTTGTTACGTGCCCGTGGATCCAGGAGTGTTGGAACAGGTTGGGTATCAATGGGAAAATCTCAGCGGCTTCCCTTGGTGCAGAATCGTTTTCAGAATGGTGCCTCGGTCTTCTGGGTTCTCTCTCAAAGGATGAGGGTGCAATCTTTGCCACCACTTTGTGGTGCTCTTGGCGGGCGAGGAGTGAGACGTTATGGGATCAGAAACATTGTCCACCTTCTACCCTTTGCCACCATGTTCTTGCCACGTTACAGGACTGGAACCATGCTTGTGAGCTGGTTAATATCTCGGACTCGCCTGACCCTCATCAGCCTCTTCTCTCGTGGCTGCCTCCGCCAGTTGGAACTGTGTCTTGCTGTGTTGATGCCTCTTTTGTCCCTGGCTCGGGTAGGACTGGTTGGGGTATGTGTCTCCGAAACAGTGATGGCGTGTTCCTTGCGGCCAGGTCTGCATGGTGCGCTCCCTGCTTGCCTGTCTCAGAGGGTGAAGCTATGGGGCTTTGGCATGCTCTGCTTTGGGTGCAGAACCTTGATCTGTCAGACGTGGTTTTTGAGTTGGACTGCAAAAGCGTTGTTGATGGTGTTTTGTATCCTAGGCCGGACTCAACTGAGTTTGGCAATATTGTCAGTGAATGCTCTAGGATCCTTTCTGTTTTTCCAAACTTTAGGGTAAAGTTTATTCGTAGGCAAGCAAATAGGGTTGCTCATGTTCTTGCTAGAGAAGCCCTATCTAAGTCTAGCCTTCATCTCTATCATTCTATTCCCATTTGTATTGTCCATTTGATTTCCAGTGAAATGAAGTAACTTGGTTTCTCTCAAAAAAAAAAAAAAAAAAATTTCATTGATGGTTGTACTTGGTTCTAACTTTAAATCTTAATCAAGATAGAAAAAAAAAATAAGTTGTTAGGTTTAAACTACAATATTATAGTTTAATTTAAATAAAAACATCATATTCAAGTTGTCAGTAGAAGACAAATATGATTCCTTTGTTCTACTATTGTTTAAAGTTTGATGACGAGTAATGCATGGATGAGTTAAAGCTGCTATTATGATAAAAATATGTATACGAATAAAAAACAATAATGAAAGGGAAATAAAACCGGGACAGTTACTTTCATGAAATTCCTAAGGGTCGTTTTTTCAGGACGCCAAGTTAGATGCTAACGTAAAAGCTACAGAACATTTTATAAATAAAAAAATTAAAAGCTACAGAACAACCTGAATGGCATATTTAAAAATTTATAGCTTGTGAGTTTTGACTCTGGTTAAAGACGTACTAGTCCTACATTAAAATCTGTATAATGGATACTCTTCTTCTCACAATAGAAATGAGTAAAAAAAAAAAAAAAAAAAAAAACGGTATTTCTTTTACAAAATTACATTAACTATATATTTACTAATATCGGCTACATCACATAACATCTTCCATTTTCAAATTTTTGATCAAAGATTCTCCCTTACCTATGGAAATGCAGATTTACAATATCCCACCTTCAAGTTTTTGCTATTAAGTAAATAAACATATTACGTATAAAGTGTTTTTTTTTTTTTTGACAAGTCGTATAAAGTGTTGCTAGGTTGATGTTTGAATTAAATTAACAATGAAGAAAAAGTAGAGTTAAGCATCGATTAAAGGCTTGACTAAAAAGGGGTCATCAAACCAAAAGCTATTCACATGCACACAGCAAAGAGGGTGCTGTCCAAAATTCCCACACCTTTCTTTCTCCTTTGCCTGTAAGTTTTCTTTCGTTTTTTAAATATAATTCTTTTTTCATATATTTCCCGAAGACATTCAATATATATATATATATATATATATTTTGCGATGCAAGCATAAATGTAATTTTTGGGTACTGATATAAAAGTAATTTTTTATTTGTTGCTTAAAAGTTTAGATGAGTTGGATCACAGGGATACATCAAAGTCAGGATAAGTTTTATGACTGAAAGAGCTCTTACAAGATACTTACATATTATCCATCAACAAAATCCTGATAGTGGTAGCTAGATTCAAACTCATATATTTTTTGGGATGTGAACCATATCCTTGCCAATTGGATTAACCTTGATTCATTATAAAAGTATTTTTGTTATGAGTAGTCTCTCTAGTCTTAGATATTAGATTATATACATTTATGAATTAACCCACTGACTATCTTTATAATATCAAGATTCACTCAAGAATTTGCAAAAACATATTATTTGAATGGGCATTTTAATGAAAAAGACCTAGTATAGTTGGTAGATAAATATCTTTTCTAAGCATGTTCTTAGGGATTTGATTTATGTTGTGAATATGAAAAAGATTTCGTTTGGAAAGACAAAACTCTCTTCGATTTTATGCTTAAAAAAGATTAGTCTTTTGCTTTCAGTCGAGATATTCTTCGTGCAAAAAAAAAAGAATGGACATTTTCAAGGATAGGGATCCCTATAAATGGAGATATCCATTACTACTAAAGTTTTGAGATAATAAATGTGTGAAGAGCTTATATACATATTTATAATACATTTTTTTTTTTTTAACTTTGGACATGGACAAAAATGGCGTGATGAAAAATGGAGGAATTTTTTCCCATTTTCATTTTCAATATCTCCCCTCAAATGAGATTAGCTTCATAATAGAATCAATTCCCAACCTCTCTAGATTCAGACGCTTTTACATGAAGTGTAAGGAAAATCGGATGCTTTAACGAGAAAGCTAATACAATTATTCTTTTTTAATGGTAAAACTCCAAGCACGTGGTTCTCACGCTCCTCTTTGGGCAAACACAGTGGGGACCACGTGGAAGTGGGTTCCACATCCACCGTGAAATGTGTGTGTTCCTATGTTTCTCTTTCTATCTTTTGCATGGAAGCAGCCATGGGGATGTTGTGGAAAGATTCCCTTCAATTCTTCTCTTTCTCTCTCTACCCTTAAAATTCTCTTCTTTTCTCCAAATCCCATTTCTGTCAAATGATTCTCTTACATGGCTCTTCGCTGAAATCCAAGTTCATACTTCATAGCGTGCACTTCTGCTTCACTGCACCCCTTCCTCGGTACACACCAAATTTCCTAACTTTATCAAATTCCCACTCTTTTTTTTTGGAGTTCACTGTGATTTTTGCTTTTTTTTGGGTATTCTTCTAGTTCCTCCTGTATCAACTGTTTTTGGGGTTTGATCCAACTTTTTTTTTTTTTAGTTGTTGAAAAAAATTCCCACTTTCTATAACCGACTTTTCAGTTGGGTTTTCTACCCTTCCCTTGAAACTTGCCTCCTCTATGTTAAATTTCATTGCTTTCTGCATCTTCAACTACTGTGCTTCACATAGGGTTGTGAAATTTGCATTGTATTTTCAGTTTTTCACTATTTCGGCTTTCAGTTTCAACTATCTTACTGCTATTCTTGGGACAATGGATGTTTTTTTTATTTTTCTTTGCTTGTTTTAACGTTTGAATTGGTTTTCCTTTATCAATTGTTGGTGCTGTTTGTTGCAGTGATGATTTCATTAACATTGTTTTCTTCAGCGTGTTCATTAGACGCCTTTCTGTTTGCTTTAATGCCTAGATGAAATTCGATGGAGAAATTTCATGGTGATGACCATTATAATATCCACAAGTTCTTTAGACTTGATGCCACTGAATTTTATAATGTGTTAGAATTTGGTTTCTATGATGTAAAGACACTTCTGATCTGTATTTTTCTTGTGCCAATTGTTATTAGGTTCATTGTCTTTACTACTTGTATATGTGCAATTAATTTAATGTTTATCTAATATTTTTTATGCTGAATGAATTTGCAGATAGGATTCCAAGTCTAGAATTTCCATAAAGGGAAAGCCAGAGATATAGATTTGGGGATAATGGGAGCCTCCAGCTCCAGAATGGAGGATGATAAGGCACTGCAGCTGTGCCGTGAAAGGAAGAAATTTGTTAGGCAAGCACTTGATGGACGTTGCTCACTAGCAGCTGCTCATGTTTCATATGTCCAGTCACTGAAAAATACAGGCACAGCTCTGAGAAAATTCACAGAACCTGAAGCTCCAATTGAGTCTTCCTTATACACTTCCACAACTGCAACACCAGAACCACTTGCTTTATTAACTGAGAAAGCCATGTCCCACTTATCATTCTCTTCACCATCTGTATCACAACGCATGGATGCCGCTGAAACCTTCTCTCCAACTCCCTCTCCTCCTAGTTCTAGTAAGTTCCAAGCAAATCATATGAGACTTAGCAGTATTACTTCTAAAAAAGTTGAAGAAAAACCACCTGTGCCTGTTATAGGCACAGTAACATCATCAGGTACTCCACAGAATGCCACTCCTCATTTCACTGGAAGGTCTGAAACATCGACACTTGAAGATTCTTCTCTTCCAGATGGAGCTCCACATTGGGATTTCTTTGGCCTTTTTCATCCTATTGACCATCAATTTTCTTTTCAAGAAAGGAAGGATATGCACCAAGATGTGGGGCATGCTGATGATATAGCACAACTAAGGGAGGAGGAAGGAATTCCTGAGTTGGAAGATGATGAAGAGAAGGTTTCTTCTCATGGAAGGGAAGGCTCTCAAGATTCTGAAGATGAATTTGATGACGAGCCTACCACAGAAACCTTAGTCCAAAGATTTGAAAATCTTAATACAGTCAATAACCGTGTTCAAGCAAATGGCTTATCTACCACAACTAAGCATCAGACAGGGGATTCAGCTTCTGAAGTTGAATTAGTAAATGGGGAGAAAGGGAACTCTCCTAATTTATCCCCATCAAAGACAGCACCTGCAGTAGCTTTGCTACCACCTGAAACAAATAAATCAGCAGAGAAAGAAAATCATAGCGAAAACAAAGTCTCCCCTAAGAATTTCTTTTCAAGCATGAAAGATATTGAAGTTCTCTTTATTAAAGCTTCTGAATCTGGTAAAGAGGTTCCAAGGATGCTTGAAGCAAATAAATTTCACTTTCGCCCGATATTCATAGGGAAAGAAAGTAAGCTTTCTTGCTCCTGTCTCTGTGTGTCAGTGATCATCTGGGAATATTAAAAATAAGCAGTTATTAGTAATATGGAAGTAAAATACAATAATGAGGTCCATAGACAGTTGTTGCATGAATGTCCATAGCTGGATCATGGTACATGTTTTACTAAATATCTTGTTGTTATTCTGGGTGTTTAAAACAAGTTTCAGTTTCTGTTTCAAAGAGGCTTTTGGATGTTTCTTATCATTACTGTGTAATACTGTAATTCATTTCAAGATGTTAAACCAGATAATTCCTAATTGTAACAGATGGGTCCATGGTATCCTCATTGTTGAAGGCATGTTTCTCATGTGGGGAAGACCCGACTCAAGTTCCAGAAGGTAATTTTCTTAGTCTTTTTTTACTGTTGATATTGCATGTTCAGGGTGGAATCAATCTTCTTGTTAGTTCTGAAAGTGTTCCTTAGGAGTACGCATTTCCCCCATTAGGAGTGATGCAAATCCTATTATGAAACCTCCGTGTATTGTTGACATTTTTTTAAGAAATTGTTGAATGTTTTGGAAGAATCTGTGTTGTAGAGAATCTAGAGAGTAGAGGACCCATTATTTAATTGGGGTTTGTGAGATGATGTAAATGAGGTTTATCCTTTCCTAGTTATTTTAAAATTCATTTTGAGTTCCTCTCTGTTTAAATGCAGCAACTTAGTAATAGGCTAATAGGATTCTCTAGTCTACCATTGAAAGTGATACTCATTTTAGAAGACGTGGTTATATTAGACAATCTAATTCTGAACCATGTTTTACAAGGAATGTGCCTTGTCTAATCCTTTTTGTAATTTAGATACTCATTCCTGTTAGCTGAAAGCTATTTTTGAAATTCAATATCTAATTTTTTTTTTCTTTACATCTTCCTAGAACCTGCTGAAAACTCGGTTAAGTACTTAACTTGGCATAGGACGGCATCGTCTCGATCCTCCTCATCCAAAAACCCTTTGGGAGCAAACTCAAAAGATGATATAGAGGACCTTACAAATAATCTCTTCGATAATTCCTGTATGATCTCTGGAAGCCATGCATCAACCTTGGATAGGCTGTATGCTTGGGAAAGGAAGCTCTATGATGAAGTGAAGGTACTGTGCATTTCTTATTAGCAATTACGTCAAACTTCGAGTATTTTCTGTACATTACATTTTGATAATAGTATGTCACAGTAGTCTTGTTTTGGATCTTTGACTAAATGCTGAAGCTATTCTTTTGACAATTGAGTATTTTCTGTATGTTACATTTGGTAATGGTATGTTGCAATAGTCTTGTTTTGAATCTTAGATTAAACCCTGAAGTTATTCTGTTGGTATTTTAAATAAATAGGTGCATGCCATAGAATATGGATGTTTCTCTGCCTGGTTGCTGATATCAGTGTTTATTTCTGTGAATTACAGGCTAGTGAGATTGTAAGAAAGGAATATGACATGAAGTGTAAAATCTTAAGGCACCTAGAATCAAAAGGAGAAAAGACCTCCACAATTGATAAAACTCGTGCTACAGTCAAGGATCTGCACTCAAGAATCAGAGTTGCAATTCACAGGATAGACTCTATATCAAAGAGGATTGAGGAATTAAGGGACAAAGAGCTTCAGCCACAACTAGAGGAGTTGATTGAAGGGTATGATTATACAGGTTTTGCTCGTTTTACGATTTTTTATTTTTTATTTTTATAAGCAAAAATGTATTGAAAAGAGCACTAGGAGTACTCAACCCAAATACAAGGATGAAACCGACAGAGAAAAGAAAAGGGGAACGAGATAGCTATTCAACCAAGAGCTAGAATACTACAAGGTTGAACCTATAACTTGTCTCCCTCCCCACCTAAAAATATATTGTCAAGCGTAACCCCTAAAGAAAGAAAATCGTACAGCATTAAACCCCATATACCAGAAAAAGTAAAAGCTAAATCATCAACCATAATCACCATTGCTTGGACAAACACCCCAACCCCAGGAGCCCAAAATCGTGTCTGTTTTGTGCTGTCATGTATTGGCTTTATAATACATTGTATATCTGCGATAAAATGTGTACCATGAAGAGCAATCAGGAAAGTATTTAATGAACAGAAATTGTTTAAGAAAAAAGTTTATTAGAATCTGATGTAAGGAACACTGTTTTCCTTCTCTCCTGTTTCTGCTGCCTGTGGTCAAACTATAATTATCATTCTTGCTCTTAAAATCTAGAAGCTATCAGTCCCTGTTTGTGTCCAAGTTCTTGCGTGGTAAAAGGGCTAGTGTCAACAGGTGGTCTGGGGTCCCTGAAATGTTTAAACATCAAAACCTTTTGTCCAAATTAGGAGTAATGTTATAGTTCAATGTAGTTGACAGTTTTCCATGTTCTAGTGTTACCTTTAACATTAGTAATACCCTATACAAGATTGCTGGCTATGAAGCACCGACTCTGACACGGACACCGCGACACGACACGACACGGACACCGCGAAGCGGCTAACATCCAAAACATAGGACACCGGGACACCGCTTATATATATATATATATAAGAATAGTAAGACTAAGGGATTATTTCACAATGCAATTCCTACAAAAATAATATCAAGATAAGAAAACGAATCATGTTTTATAAAACAACTAGTTAGGTCCTATGGTAATGAGCCTCACAAAAAATGCTAAGAGGCATCATTTTGTTTTATGTCTCAAAAAATAAAAGATCTAATTTGGGGTTGGTGACCCATGACCTTTTTAGTAAATATT
Organism: Echinosophora koreensis; assembly: GCA_035048595.1. Classification (NCBI taxonomy): domain Eukaryota; kingdom Viridiplantae; phylum Streptophyta; class Magnoliopsida; order Fabales; family Fabaceae; genus Echinosophora; species Echinosophora koreensis. Next base: position 2,155,941 of record JAPCYP010000019.1, on the reverse strand, counting down.
TGTTTAAAAAATATTTAGGTTTGTGACCCATGATCTCAAAATTCTAAGTTGACTTTTAAAAAAAATATTTTTTTATGATAGGAGTGTCCGAGAAGTGTCTAAGTCATGCCCGAGAAGTGTCTGAGAGGTGTCCGAGCCGAAAAAAATATTTTTTAATTGAGACACCGCAGAGGGGTGTCCGACACGTGTCGGAGGTGTGTCCGTGAAGTGTCGGTGTCCGACACGCGACACGGCACTTTCGAAGAGGTGTCCGTGCTTCATAGATTGCTGGCATTCTATTTTGTAACCCACTGATGCACTAACAACCTTTAATGTCAATTTAATGAATTTGGATCAGTAACCAACTTAGTAAAGTTTATTTAGTCATTGGGATGTATGGTTCACGCATAAATTTACTTGTGTTGAACTTCTTGCTTTTGAATTTCATCTGTTTCTGTTTTGCTTCAATGGCAGGTTAAGTCGGATGTGGGAAGTGATGTTTGAATGCCACAAGCTTCAGTTTCAGATCATGTCAGCATCATATAACAATAGCCATTATAGAATCACCATGCATTCTGAATTACATAGGCAGATTACTGCCTATCTTGAAAATGAACTTCACTTTCTATCATCAAGCTTTACCAAGTGGATCGGAGCTCAGAAATCCTATCTGGAGGCTTTAACTGGATGGCTTCACAAATGTGTTCCTCTTCAACAAAAATCATCCAGGAGAAGAAGGAGGCCGGATTCTGAAATCCTGATAGATTATGGCCCTCCGATATGTGCCACCTGTATTGTCTGGTTGAAAAAGCTTGGTACATTACCTATCAAGGATGTTACGGATTCTATTAAGAATTTAGCGGCTGATACTGCCCGGTTCATGCCACATCAAGACAAGAATGAGAAAAAAGGTGTGAATCATCGGCGTATGTCATTGTGGAAGGATGATATTGGTGGTGAATCAGCAGATAATTTATTGAGAGATGACACTTCAGAGGACTGGGTTTCAGGTTTTGACCGATTTCGAGCAAGCTTGATTAGATTTCTTGGTCAATTAAATAGTTTGTCCAGTTCTTCTGTCAAGATGTACACAGAACTTAGACAAGCCATTCAGGATTCTAAGAGTAATCACCATCGTTGGAGTTCTCAACCTCAAAATGGTCATTTGAATTCTCAATCTCAAGATGGTAATTTGAATTCTGAATCTCAAGAGGATCAATCAAGGTCACAATCTCAGGTTGTTTAGTCAGAAAAGAAACAATCCAAGAAATAAGAGAAGAATTGCATGAAACATTGTGGAGTTGCAGAATTATAGCTTCAATTATGTTATTTGCACACCAAAACACTTGTCTTGTTTGGGAAAAAAAAAAAGAGAAAGAATGTGTTGGAACACATGTTTTTATTGTTTTATTATCCAAAAAGGAAGTGATGTAAGAATGGTGTAAAAAAAATGGTGTGCAAATAACATTGTTGTTATAGCTTTGTGTTGAGCACATGAATGGTAACTTTCATATACAACAAGTCCATTGGATTGAGCATTTGAACACGAAAGGATGCAATAAAGTCAAGTCAGTATTGATTTGCCTTACTTATATGTAAGTTTAGTCCTTTTAAGAATAGAAGGGAGTTGATAATTGGTTTGGATAGGTTATGATTTGGGTGGTTGCAGACCCGGTAAAAGCTGCAAGTACTAGGTTCTGATGAAGAAATTTGTGTGCAAAATAGACAGAACTTGTATAGTGCCATTTTTGTAAACCAAGGGTTTGTGGCAAGACTTTTACTTTCCTTTTTCATTTTCTCTACCAATGTTTTCTCTTCATTTTATGTTATGTACTCCTATATAATAATTATAGGTTAATGTTTATTTGAATTTTAGGAGGGAGCACTCAGATGACTGAGAGCTCTTATAGTATAGTAGGCCATCTTGATTAGTAAACTCCTGAGACAGGTAACCTTATTGATTTTCAGCATTTTCATTTGGACAACTTTCATGAAAACTTGCCTCAGGTGCATTGAATGCCCAGATTGATTTTGAAGAAATGAAGTTTGAACATGAGAACTATACTTGGTGGTGGTGGGTGTATAATTGTAATAAGGGAAATTAAGGTAATCTCTTGGGAATAGCCAAATAAGGGAGACTTTTCTCGTTTTTTCAGTTTAGGAAATTTTCTCGTTTTTTCATTTCAACATTCTCCTTCATTGTTTCTACAATAACCCTTGGTTCTCTCTATATACATGATACATGGTAACCTCACTCTTAATAGTGAGACATCTTAAGATACCACCGTTAATTCTCATTAAAGGACATTAGAGCAACCTCTCCTACGCTATGAATATAAATAAACTTAGGTGGTTATGTCATATTGCAACATCCGAGTCTTTCCTATGTATTGATTCGGTTGAATTTTGTTTTTCTTTTTCTCATGGGTCAGGTTTACGCACCCATGTTTTGTTTTGTTTTTATCTTATTTTAATAAAATTTGGTATGTTGCAAATGATGGGTAAAGCTTGAGGTACTAATTTAGTTTGGATGTCTTGCTTTATAGTGATGCTTTTGTATATCATTTTTTGCTAAAAAAAAGGAGTTCATTTTATATTTTCTGTTTTTCTATTTGGATTTAATTAATATACAATGTCAATGTAAAGATTTTTTATACTATCAATCGATCATAAATTGTTACATCACTCAAAATGTTTGACTTTTATTATAAGTAACTTAAAAGTCACACGTATGATAATTTAATTTGATTGAAAATATAAAAAACTTTACATTAATAATATGTCAAAATTAAACTCTTTTTATTTTTCTCTATCGTCCTTTGTTTATTAATTTTTCTTTTATATATCTTCATTATTTTTTACTGACATTACGTCCCCATGAATCTTCTATATTGATGGATCATTTCAGAGGAAGAAAACGTCTAAATGTCAGATAAGCAGATATATATATTACTGGCCATTTCTTCTGGTTAGGTATAATTAAGAAGGATTCTAATCTATCTATATAAAGAAGAACCATAGCCTCTGCCATCTAAAAGTATAAAGTAGCTTTGACTTATGCAAATATGCAATTAAATTCTTCACCATTGTGGAAGAGGAAACAACTCTGCAGTGACTTCTAAATTCTAATTTCCAACTTGCTACAATGACACAATGGAAGCAGTAAAGGGTGACACAGTAAATGTACACAGTATACTGCTTTACATATGGGGCATTGAAGGAAGGTGCCAGTTAGGTAATAAGAGGTTTCTTCTCAGTATACTCAACCATCTGTTTGTGCATATAAATCCCACTAGTTGATTAGGCAGAGAGTAGAGTAGACCTTTTCTCCATTAATTGATTTTGAGTTTTGACTAAGCAACGTATCAAAACAAATAAGAAAGCTTGGCAATTCACAGCTGCCAACTGCTACTACTAACACCACTTGGTTTTGGCTATACGTACAATGACATTAACTGAAATTAATTAGAAACTAGAAATTTCATTATAAAACTTTGGGCAAAGCATACTTAATTTAAAAAATCATATATAGACAAATATATTACATTACATAGTATTAATTTTCAATAATTCTCTCCTAATTCTCTCCTGATTTATGTTAATACTAATTCCTTGTATGTATTGTTATGCAAATGAAAGTCCGTATAAAAAATGTTATTAAGTCTTGCACAAATTGAATCTGAGTAGTATATCAAAAAATAAATTTAAAAAAATTGAATGAGTAAAAATTATTGACGGTAACTTAGTCAACACCATTTTAAATTAGCTTTTGAATATAATTAATTAATAAGACTCTATTATTCTAAATTTCTAATATAGTCTTAAAGATTATTTCAATATTTTATCTAATCGTACAAACTTCACAATTCACATATCTAGTTCTGGCTTCTGGGTGGGAGGTGAGAGAGGTATCGTCAAGTACTGGATAATAAAATGACAAAAAAAAGGAATGAAAATATTTTATTAGTCACCATTGCAAGTTGATTTTCAAATCATATAGAACCTTGAGTTCGAGTTTGGGATGATAGCCAAAAACATGATTCAAAATATCTCTTAAAATAAAAAATAAAAACACAAAGGAAATAGATATCTTACCATATATGAAATTAAAATTAATCCAATATCTATCTTCTTCTCAATTATATAATTTTATTGATTTATTAATTCTATTTAATTTAATAAAACGGTTAAACTAATAGTTTGGTGACTTTGGTCCCTATTGTCATGATTTTGAATTTGGTCATTATGTATGAAAAATATATTGAAATCGATTTCTATATGTAAAGTCATCATCGTTTATTGATGTTATAATATTGTCACATGATATGGACCAAATTTAAAATAAATGACATATATATAACCAAATTCAAAATGATTGACACATATAGGTATTGAATTCAAATATTTTGTTGGATTAGATTCATACAGATAACAATAATTTTCAATTTGGTTCATATATTTTAACTCCAACAAAAGATATTATGATATTAATAAACAACAAGGATCATATAAAAAAGATTTGTACATATTGAACTGATTTATTCAAAAAAAAATTTTTTGTTTCTTCAGAGTATCCTCCCCACGCAATTGAAGATACTGGTCAACATTAACCTCTAGTAACCAGATTTTCTCCATACACAAGAGTGTCAGGAATCAAACACCTGACCACTTGCTTAAAGAGTCCAAACCCGTTACCACTTGAACCGACCTGGCATAAAAATTAAATTCAAATTCAATACCGTAGCGTAGGGATCAAATATTTCGTTTAACTTGATAAAATCTTAAATGTGGTAACCTTATAGATAGCATAACATAACAACTCCCATAAAAATATATACACGCGTTGAAGGTTTTGCCGACATGTAAACTAAAATCCTTATCGCAAAAATAACACACCGTCAAAGCAAGCTTTTCTTTCATTTCTCTGGAACACAGCAACCAATTTTTTAAGAAACCCCCAAACAACCAAATCACATTTCACGAATGAACAATGCAACTAAACTAACCTCTCCAATAAAAATTGAATGCCACAACCAAAATCAAATTTAATACCAACACAGATGATGCATCAATTAATGTAATCTCTGCAAATATCAGTATAGTATTATTAATTAAATTAAATAAGAACAATGTATATAATCTCGAAGCGGGTTCATTCTAACTCTATAACCAAACACACCATACTGTAACATTTTCATTCATCACCAAAAAAGATTCACACCGTAATTACAGTCCCTAGATACAATCTTGGCCTGCGCCGTTAACTTATCCACAGTGACGTCACAATCCACCTTAACGGTAATTTTCCAAGTTTCAACAGACCCCACTTTTATTTTCACAGGTGCCCTCAGCTTAACGGTCAACGGCACCTCCCGTTTGGTCTGCGCCTTCACCAACGCCGTTCGATCTGAACTCCTCAGCTCGATTTCGCTTCCCCTTAACGCCGTCTTAAACACCGTCACGTTATTTGAAGGCTGGTAAAACGCCGGTAGCGCTCCGTTACAGAGCCTGACGTCGTTGAAGAAGATCTCCGCAGAGCTATCCGTCTCGTAACGGATCCCGATCTTGCCGTTAGGGTTTTTGGCCCTCACGGCGACGTCGATCTCCGGCGACATCCCCGTGGTAGACGACGGCGACGTGAGGTTCATGCCTCGGATGGTGATGCTCTCGATGGAGTAGTCCGGCGCCTTTGGACGGAAAACGAGGTAGAGAACACCGGCGGCGATGCCGAGGAGAACGAGGAGGATGAAGATGATTCCGATGAACCAGCAGCAGCAGCGGCAGAAGCGGCAGTGGCGGTGGTCCCGGCGAGCGTATCGGTCGTACTTTCTTGCGTTCTCCGGCGGAGGGACGCGGTAGACCTGGTCCTTGGGGATCTTGATGACGTAGGTTCCAGGCGGAGGAGGAGGTTGCTTCGGTGCGACGGCGGCGTCCTGAGACACCGTCGTTTGTGCTTCGCCGGAAACGGGGGGCGAGTCGCGAGGATGAACTCGGTCAGCCATTGAGTGAGTCAGTGACGAGTGAGAGAGAAATCTGCAAATGCAAATGAGAATGAGAATGGGAACGAAGGTGAGATGCAAAGAGAGAAGAAGCGAGGAGTGAGTGGGTGTCACATCGCATTGTACCGTGGGAGTGAGGTATAAGAAGGAAACGGTTTGCGCGTGGAGTGTACTACTGTACACGCTTTAGGGGTATATATGGAATTTCATTCTTTCTGCAAAATATGTTTCTACAAAAGTAGTTTAAAAATAATAAATATTATAGAAAAAAAAAATGGTACTTTAAAGGTATATGTATTTTATTTCTGTTTAATTCGTAAACACGGTTTGTAAAAAAGGAAAATATCTTGATGCATTGCAAGATAAAGGATCATGAGTAAATGCCCAAACTGATTCTTAAAATATAGAGATATACTTGATCTTTGGAAAATGAAAAATATTAATTTGATTTTAAAAAAGAGATAATTTTTTTTTGAGGCAAAAAAAAAAAGATAATTTAAAACATCAAAAGATATGAAATCATTGTGACTCATCCTCATCCATCTTTTTTTGTCTGGGATGGAACTCATGATATCCTACATCCGATAGTCGCAGGACAAATCCTTCGAGAATGTAGAGTCTCAGTTAAGGGCAACTCCTTTTCCCACAGATGCAGTAGCTCTATTCCTATCGTCAGGATTCAAACTCTGGACATAAGGTTAAAAGACTCAAGCCACTAACCACTTGAACAACATCTTGTGGGCACTCATCAACGGATTAGGATCTCCTGTCCCATTTCAGTGTATCACGCCTTCTCTAATTCTCAACAATTAATTAATAAAATTTGTCCACCATAATCAATACAATTTATTTGTTTATGCATTTTTAAGGAAAAAAATTATAGTCGCAATGAATGAATTAAGATTCTCTTATATTACCAATGTGGTGTTGTACCAAGCGGCAAGGTGGTGTGGGTCCCTTAAGTATGTGGTCCTAGGTTCGATCCTTGGATCTGTGTGTATGGAAAAAAATCCTTGGGATGGGTCGCCCACTTAGATGCATCACAGTACCCCGAGAGATTAGTCTCTCACCTGTCGGGTAGGAGGACACCCTTGGGAAACCAAAAAAAGATTCTCTCATATTAGTTATGACATGAGTTGAGAAGACATGTAATACAGTCATGGTAGATAGACAAATAGATAGAATTTTTTTTTTTGCACAAATATTTTTAAATCTAAAAAAATAAAAATATTTAAAATTGAATGATATATTATTAAGTTGAATTTTTTGACTAAATAATTAAGTAGAATGTAAAAAGTATTAATTAAAATAAAAATATTTAAATCTAAAAAATAAAATATGCATTGTTAATTATAAAAAATAAATTTTAAGAAAAAATAAATTAAGAATGACAATTAAGAAATAAATGCAATAATACTAGAGGATCAATTTAGTTATAATAATAGATGAAAATTAAACTCTAATAAATATCACTGATTTAAAAGAAATTTTATAAAAATAGTTATGGACATGAATTATTATTTTTTTCTCACGCGGTTTGTACGTTTTAGGAATGAGAGGTTGTTGTTGTTGTTGTTTTTTTTTTTTTTTTAACATGAAAAGATATTTATATATCAAATTTCCCCCATCTTCTCTGTTTTTTTTTTTCTTTCTAATCATGCTGCTATCATTGAGGGCGTGGTTTATTGCATCACTTAAGAGATTAGTATTCTGATAAGGGGTATGAGAAGAGTGAGAGCGGGGAATGACATGGATTGTGGAATGAGGCATGCTTGTTCGAAGAAAGTATGCTACTAACTACTAAGAGTATAATACTAAAAATGAGAAATGGGGTACAGTTCAATGTGGGATCACATAAGGTTGGCAAGTTTAGAAAAAGGACGGAAGCAAAGAAACGAAAGCGAATTGGTCAATAATTGTTTGGCTGTCGCCTTTTGGATTTCTCTTTGCGCGCTTGATGTGATCTGATTGCTTTTATAAGCACACGGGATGTGTGTGATTCTGATTGCTGAATTGCTTATTCATTCATTTCATTTGTCTGCGACTTAGTTGGCGCTTTGCCACACACGTCTTTTGTTTTGGATTGGCCCAAAAGCCTGTAATATAATGTTTAATCTTTTGAATACATGTCTTTGTTCTTTCTTTTCTACCAAATTCATTAGTGCACTAATAAACATTTTTGTTTATAAAATGAATGAATATCCAACTTGAACTTCTACTTTCTTTTTGCTTAGAATTGTTTCATAACCCACCTGTAGAACCACTGTCTGATTATATGCAGCCATTTGGAGAATACCAAGTTCTTGTAGTGGATATATATATGAGAGAGTAAATGAGTTTGGGCTGATTCATAACCAAAGCCGGTGAGACTCGCTAGACAAAAATGGATTTGATGCCTTTGGATTTGTTGTCTTTGGTGTCTTTCTCTCTATCTCTCTCATCTCTTATTTTCTTTATCATCTCTTTCCTCCATTTTTTCCTATCTCTTTCATCTCATTTTTGCCTAAAGTCACCAAAGGCACCAAACTCCAAAGATACCAAATCCTTACTCCTCGCTGGACACATAAATGTTGACTGTCCTTATTATGTTAGAGTAAGGATAACAATATAATGCTTCGCGTAAAGTATGCCACAAGCCTACAACAGCTAAATTATAATATGCATGCATGTGTTATTGACTTATTGTCATGCATGTGTACGCAGTACGCTAGATGTGAATTACGGAATAACTTTAATATCCCATAAAAAATAAATAAAATAAAAAATAAAAAATGTTATTACCAGGAATATAACAATTGGTTTTTTTGTTTTTTTCCTAGGATATCCTCCGCGTGCAACTGCGGAGACTAATCCCTCGAGTCGGGTAGGACCACAAAGGCGGCAAAGCTCTCCCTCAAGAGTTTTAACGCTGCTACATTCTCAGGGTCAAGATTTGAACTCGAGACCTCTGGTTAAGCCGGAAGAGATCCATACCATCTCATCCAAGTACTCTTGAGTAAAAATACCTTTAATGCATTTTTTTTTACCTTATATTATTTTTATTGCGTCTTCTTTTCTTCCAAAACTTCTCCAGCAGCCAGGTGAGAAACTAATCACAGTAAGGCGCTTAAGCAATCCATATTAAAGGTATTTTTTCTATACACATGAATTATACTATTGAACTTAAGATTATATATATGCTTAAGAAGCCTAAATCCCTTCCATGATACCAACATGTATTGGTTCTATTGCATCTAAACGCACTCAAAAATATTTGTGAGCACTTATTTAAAACAAAAAAAATAACAAAACAAAAGCGAATCCACACGGAACGTGAATAACAATCAAATAGGGTAAAAGATGCAATCGGTTTAGATTAGAGGAGCATTATTCCATTGATTTCAGTGATTGCAAATACCTCACAAATACTATAGAGTTTAGACCACTAAAAGACTGAATAACAATCCACTAGTGATGGTGTTGTTGCCTAACTATCTCAGTTTTGGCACAGGGATTAAAAAAAAGTGTTGGATTAATGTGAACTAGCGATGTCAATTACTTGATGGAACAATAGTGTAAGTTCAACAATATACAATCTGCCCATAGAAGGGTCGAAAAGAATGAATATTCCTTGATAAAGAATTTCATTTCTTATGATGAGTTATAATGCCTATAGAGAGTTGTCATCAAGGGACCAAAATTTAACACACTTGAAATGTAGTTTAAACAAAACAACTATAGATAATGATGTTAGTAGTTAAGGCTATGATCAAGAATTTACCTTATTGTTGAAAGATATTCATAAACTGCTTTCATGTCTGGCCTCTCTGATGCAGGAAGGATGCATCTAAGAGCCACTTTTAGCATGTCATCAAGAACTCTGCTTGGTCTTTCTCCACTGTGCTGCTTGTCCATAAGAAACCTATCAAAACACTGGCTAGAGCGGTTTTCTTCGGCTAAGAACCTCACCCATTCTGTCAGGTCAACCACACCTGGAATCCCAGAAACTATTTCTCCAGAGTTTCTTCCTGTTAGGAGCTCTAACAACAAAACTCCAAATGCATAGACATCACTCTTCAAGGATGGACATGGTTTGCTTGATCTAGCAAACTCGGGAGGTCGATAACCTAGTGCACCGGCATTCAAAACTTGATCAGCAGTGCCAGCAGGAGTTAGTATTCGATGCAGGCTGTAATCGGTGAGCAGTACATTTCGATTAGGAATTTCTAACAGAATGTTTGTGGATTTGAGGTTACCATGAGGTATGGCTTTCTCATTATGTAGGTAGTTCAGACAACGTGCCACGTCTATAGCCACCCTGAGCCTTTCATCAACTGATAAAGGATGGAGATTTCTTTTATCTGCCTCTGCAGGAAAAAAAAATAATTTAAAACAACTAAATGAAACTGGTTTCATGCATTTGAATTTTCCAACATACATGTTAAGGTAATAAGGCTTTAAAATTCTGCTCTTTAGAGTGCCCCTGAAACTCTTCCATGACTTCGACATAATTGATTCCTTAACCAAACGATTAGCATTTCCAAACATATCTGTTGTTTTCACTGTTGTTTCCAGAAATACAGTCCATTTACTCCAGCCAGTAAGTACTGTGAAAACAACAGATATATTTGGAATGAAAGTTTGGGGTAAGAATCAAATCAAAGATCTTTTGCAACCTTAAATGTCCAAAAATAACTTTTTCCCCCTTAATCTCTCACATCCTCCTAGTTACTTAGTAAACTGAATATGTTTACAAATTATCCAACATCCTGAAAGAGAAATCAAATTCTATGGGGTAGACAATCCTTCACACCCAGGAATATCAGAAGTATTAAAACCAAAAAGCCTAGGTTTCATGCTGCAAACGAACATGAAACGATGACCTTACCATGGATATAAATGTCCAAAGAATGTGCATTCATGTAATTTGATATGATCAGTCTCTCATGCTCCTTTGGCCCCAGGTAGTAACCCTGAATAGAAACCAGACTTGGATGTTTGATAGTCCCAAGTTTCTTTACTTCCCTTGCAAACTCCTTTTTTCCTTTAATTATTCCTTCCCTTAACCATTTGACAGCCAATGCATGACCAGACTCAAGTGTAGCTTTATAGAGTGTTCCATGACAACTCCTGCCAATAACTTCTGCTGGAGCACATGAAAGTTCTTCTGCAGTTAGCACCAAAGACCCATCAAACAGATGCAAGTCCCCAACCAGTTTATCCGGAGAGGATACTTTGAGGGAACCAGGATTCTCATACTGATGGCTTTTAGAAGATGAAGGATTTGAAGCAGACAAAAAAGACATTGGAGAAGGCATTCCTTCCTCATTCTTAACTAATTCAGGATGGCCAAGTTCTTTTGGCTTATTTACCATTGCATGAATGTTTCTAGCATCATCATCAGAACCCCTTTGAGTAGAAGGTAATACTTCTAAATTTCTGTTAGGTGCCTCTCTATTTAATGTGGAAGAACTCTCTTGGGTGATGCCTCTTGCTCCATTTTGTTTAGAAGTCCTTTCGTTTTGCCAACGAAGCCTATAGTAAATCATTATAATACCCATCAAAGCTATCACAAAAGCACCAGTAACCAAACTTGCAATCAAGGCTCTCCTAGTTGCATATTTTTTATGTGACCGATGTTCCACCAAACCTAGGCTGGCAGTGTCTTTTGGTGACAATGGCGAATGTGGAAATATCAGCAAAGTATTTCCGGGATGAAATGCTGATTCAGGAAACTGCATTAAGTTGTCTGGTATAACACCAGAAAAATTATTGAAGGAGACATTGAATCCTCTCAATTTAGCTGGAAGGTCATCAGGAATAGTACCTTCCAATTTGTTGTCACATAGATAGAGATATTCCAAATTGTGAAGCTTACTTATATTTGAAGGAAGAAGCCCACTCAAGTTGTTGTGTGAAAGATCAAGAGAGACAAGACTATGATTTTCAGCAGAAACTAATAGATTATGTTGTTGAAGTTGAATAGGAATTGATCCAGAAAACATATTGTTTGAGAGGTTCAGATTAGTCAACTTGGATGAGGTGAAAAAGCTTGGTAGGAGGAACCCAGAAAGCTGGTTAAGGCTAAGATCAATCTCTGTTAATTCAGGGTATGTTCCCAAGATTGGTGGGAGAAAGCCCTCCAATGAGTTATTGGATACCTCAAGTGCAGTTAACCTTAAAAATTGAGAAGTTTCATTTGGCAGCATTCCAGTCAATGAGTTTGAACTTAGATGAATAACTTCCACATAATTACCCCAATACTTGATCCTTGACAAATTACCTGACAGTATGTTATTACTCAAATCTATGATGGCACAGTGGCCTACCGTGAGAGGTAAGGGACCTGATAATTTGTTTGAAGATATATTAAGCTTCCTTAGAGTTACAGAGGTAATACTTCCAATGGGACCTGCAAAGAAGAAAAATTATAAAGGATGAGTAGGAAAAGTAAGCATAAAAGTATTGGATAACCCATGTATTATGTATTATGTGATTTTATGAATTAATGACTAAAATGACAAATATGATAAATGCTGAATAATTTAGGAAAGACAATGAGGAAAAAATGACCAAGATTTCTGAATGCAGAAAAAATTGTTTGTCACTTGTTGCGTCTTTTGGACAGACTTTGAAAGTTCTTCCCATAACGTTTCTCTATATGAAACTAAGAAGCCTCTAAGGGATGAAGACAATAAAAAGAGTATAACCTGAACACTAACTTCATTGTAGATACAAGTTCCCACATGAGCATTCATTGCAAACAGGTCTGCTAACAGTTACTTATCTGGTTGCATACTATCCTACAGATATAAAAACAGTATATCTTGAACATCATCTTCATTGCAGATATGAGTTTTCACATGAATATTCTTTGGATAGACCTAAAGGTCTGATAACATTTACTTATCGGGTTGCACACTACACCAAAGAGCCCTGTAAAAGGTCTAACATCAACTAAATTTTCTCCCGTGACATGTTTGGATATGAAATTGAATCCATAAATTGATATATATGATCAATGCTGATGATTTTTTACCAAAATACCTATGCTAATTTTGAAAATACATTAAGTCTTATATACAGAACAGCATTTTGCCAGTATAAGTTGTTTTACATAGATATGTTTGAAATATAATTTTTTTCCATCAATGTGTGGCACCAGAGCACAAACTTCAAACTAGAGGAACAATGGATTTTTCTTATTCAAGTACTCTTGAAATTTATGAAATAATTTTTTCTTTAATTCTTGCTTTCCAATACTGATTGAGAAAAGATTTCCATTTTCAGTTTGAAGACTATAGTACTTTCTTTTATAGTCTTTCCTCCTAGGACAGATAAAGCATGTGATAAGTAACTTTCCGATTTCACAAAAGAACAATCCTTAGGGTCTTTCTAGATGAAAGAACTAAAATAACATCATATGGTATCCAGCTGCAGTTGTTCATTCCTAAAAAACCTCATTTATGAATAAGTTAGCAGAACATCATATAGTAACAAAAACTGAAGAGGAAGGGGGGACTAGCAGAGTCTAGGTACACAACTAAATTAAAAATGGAACAAGTACTAACTTCGAAGAAACAAAATGAAAACAATTTACAAAAACAACAAACAAGGTACCTTCAAGCTTGTTCTGACTAAGATCCAGTTCAGACAACAGCATTGAACTTTCCTTCAGTAAAGCTTCTGGTAGTGAACCTGACAACTGGTTGCATCCAAGTCGAAGAATCTTCAGAGATACCACAAACGCGAAGGAAGGTATATTACCCACTAACTGATTACTACTAGCATCAAAGACAACTAAATTGTCAAGGTATGGCATACCATCATGAGCAAATAGCTCACCAGTCAAGGAATTGTGGCTAATATTTATATATCGAATTGAGGAGAGAAAGGAATCATCTCCAAGTCCCAAATCCAGTGTACCAGAAAACCTATTGCTGCTTAAGTCAACATGTACAACACTACCCATCTGAGAAAATATGTGCATTACATCCCCAGAAAAGATATTCCTGTGCAAATCTAAATACTTCAACTGCTCAAGTTTGTGAAAGCCAATAGGAAGAGTTCCTTCAAATTCATTTGAAGAAAGATTAAGATATAGTAAATTATGTAATTCAACCATGTTAGAGGGTACCAACCCATTGAACTTGTTGAGGGACAAATCAAGAAATTCAAGTGATTCCATTGGACCGATATGTAGGATACTTCCTGCGAACTGATTGTTCGGAACTGACAAGTTGCGAAGCATTTTAAGGCCACTGACAGCAAGGAAATTAAACTCTCCAACCAAACCAGCATTATCCAGAGTGATTGATATAACATTGCCCTCACTACACAATATCCCATACCAGTTCTGAGGACATCCATCAGAATCTATGGACTTGGAATCCCAAGAATTTACAACTAGTCCAGAAGGGTCATTCTGAATGCTCTTCTTGAGTTCAAGGAGTGCATCAATATCTGAATTCCCCAGTGCAATAGCCACCAACAACACAAACATCAACCACATAGCCTGCATGCCTTTCCCAGTAGCTCCAATTCCATACATCAACAAAACATATACATGATTTTGTGAGGGAATGTACCACATTGGAAGTAAGAGCTGTTGGAACACAAGCACTCACACTCACTCATGGTGCACACAAGTGGAAAGAATATAAATATTGAGAAAGATGAGAGAAAGAGAGAATTAGAGAAGAAGACTAATTTCTAAGAAAATTTATCACACACACTTTATTCACTTTTATCACAATCACAAGTGTACACACTTTTACTTTCACCACTTAGTCTATTTATAGACTTGCACATACACTAACTAACTCACCTAATAGCTTCTAACCAATCTCTTTAGTTACAACAAACTAATCACACTTTAACAAACTAACTGGGCAACACATATATTTGAATTACATTCCAACAAGAGCAAGGGTACCTACCAGGATACATAAAAAATGTGAATGCAGAATACCAATTTTAGGACATTTAATTCTATAATGATTGCACATACATATAAAGGCCAAAATGTCAACAATGCAGCCAGAATATCACTTTTTTTCTCAATGATTACCAATCTCAAGTTGGAAAGAAAATTGAAAAATAAGTGTTTACTGGTTCAACTGACAATAATTAAATTCATCACTGACCAACATATCCAATTATTATAACTACTAAACAATAAAACTATTTTTAAACGCTTCAAAAAAAATTTCTAAAAAAAAGAAAGAGATAATATTGATGTATTCTTACCTCTTAATTGACAAGCAGTACAGCTGAATAATGATGCATATACGCGTGTGTTAGTAAGCAGCAGCAACAATGCTGACCAAGTCCAAGACTTGTAGAAGAACAAAATCACCAGAAACAACAGAACCCCAGTAAGTTTGCACTAGATTTTACTGTAAAAAAGAATGCTTTTGAGAAGAGAAATTTATGAATCTGAACCAGAAACTTGTTATAGTACAATGCAGTATGTGTGGGCAAGAAATGATTATTTAGAGAGAAACCCAGAAGCAGAATGGAGTGATAGTAAGAAGAAGAGTATAGTAAGGGAGAGAACAACAACTCATAAAAAGGGTAGGTGGGTTGCTGTTTTTATCATATGATGGATGATTAGTAAAAACAAAAGAGAGAAAAAATAAAAGATAAGGCTTCTTAGTTCTTTCTGAGACAGACTTTTCAAGACAGCTTCAGTAGTTGTTCCCAGGTACAAAGCAACTACTTATGTTACCTCGGTGAATGGTGATTTGCACTTGCACCTTTGACTTTGGTAAAAAAATTACCACAACTTTCTGCTTTTGTTTATCGTCCAAAGCATCCCAGTGCAAAAGCACGTCCTCCCATTTTCTCCTCTAACATGTAATGCAACTTTATTTGCATGACCCCATAAGATAGATAAACTAAGGTTAAAAATAAAATGAATAAATATGTTTTTCGTCCCAATAAATATAGGATATTTTGTTTTTAGTCCTTATAAAATTTTTTAGGCATTTTTAGTCCTTACGAAAATGTTTTGCTATGTGTTTGGTCCCTGTTATTAACTTGGTTTGTTAAGTGATGACATGACGGTATGAAATTACCTTTTAGCCCTTGTCACGTGTACAATTTTTTATGACATGGCAGTTGACTCAATTTTTTTTGTTAATTTCTATTTTATAAAAATAATTATTATTATTAAATTATTTTAAAAAAAATTTAATTATATGAAATCCCTAATTTAAAAATAATTTTATTAAACTATCAACGATGCAACTCTGACGATCAACAATTGTACATGTGGCAGAGGCTTAAAGGTAATTTCACAGTGTCATGTCATCACTTAACAAACCAAGTTAACAACAGGGACAAAAAACATAACAGAGCATTTTTGTAGGGACTAAAAATGTCCAAAAAAATTTATAGGGACTAAAAACAAAATACCCAATATTTATAGGGACCAAAAATATATTTAACCCAAAATAAAATTTTACAAATTTTTATTGAGCTTTGTTAATAAAGTGTTTTTGTATTTAAATTTTTTTTTCCATTTATATGGCATGTGGTTATGTGAAAAATCACATGAAAAAAGAAATCTATTTTTAAAGAGAGATTTTAGTGAAATTTTGTTAGCTAATACAAAAAGAAAACGCATGAAAGAGACAAACACACTAAAAAATACTCCCTCTGGTCCTATATATAAGAGGCAAAACCCTAAAACACACAGATCAAGGAAATGCATTGAAATAAGCTATTTGTAATTAATATAAATTTACAAATTTAACCCTTCAATAATTAATGAACAAACCTACTTGTATGGAAAGTTGATACTGTCTCGTAAATATAAAACCTATTATAAATAAGGGTAAAATTGAAAATGAGCATTTAATATTTATCAAAATACATGCATGTCTTTTATATTTTGGATCAAATAAAAGTAATCATTTGTCTCTTATAATAAGGATCGGAGGGAGTAATATCGTAAGGTTAAAATGTAAATAATAATAAAAAAAACAAATTTTGCAATTTATTCCATCATCACCGCTACACAGTGATTTTGTTTCCGGTTTCTACCACTGTGAAGGTGGAAAATGGGTTTCCATTTCCAAACACTAGAGTCAAGTCAACCTCCTGTTTCCCACTTGGGCCCTCCTTCATTAATCATAGCCACCAGTCGGTCCAGTTAACACATCATCGGCTTTAGCCTTCATAGCTGCCCTTCATCCTACAACTTCATGCCCACACTCCACGTTTCCTTCTCAGGAAGTCATAATTAATGCCAAAAGATTCTCTATTTTTTTTCCCAGTATTAATATTAAGGAAAATGTAAAATTTTTAATTTCTATACATTGAAGTTTTTTGTACCGTCGATCAAAAAGAAATCACGGTATGAGTGACTTTTAAGGTAATTAGAATAACAATTTAAATATTTTAATTTATATGACAATTTCTGATTGGTTGACTATATAAAAATTATTTACACTAACAATACATACCAATTAAATCCTTAAAGAATCTAACAGAGGGAATTACTCATTGAAAAACTTAAAAATATATTTTCTTATGGAAAAAAAATATCATTTTTTTAAAGTACTAAAGACACAAATTCACATATAAACTCTTTTAAATTCTTTAACCAATACCCTTTACTAATTAGCAAGGTTTTTAAAACCGGACCGGTCATTGAACCGGTGAAGGCACTGGTTCAAGGTTCAGTGATTCAACCGTGGTTGAATCGGTGTTAATTAAATAATAATTTTTTAAAATTTTAATATAATATACATAACAAAATATAAAAAAAAACAAGATAGCATCTAAAATTTTTAAGCCCAGTTTTTTATTTTGAGATTAAGGCACTGTTTGGTTTGCCAAATCCGCTAGCGTTTAGCGGATAGCGTATAGCGGATGGAAAAGTAGCCCCGTTTGGTAGTCGGTTTTAAAATTAGCATATAGCGTTTCTTCACTAGCGTATAGCGTTTTTCCCAGACGCTACTTGAAGTAGCGTTTGAGCTTATAGCGTATAGCGTTTCATTTTTTCTTCCATTTTTATCCCTACCATCTTAATTAAATTTCTCACTTATCTTTGATTATAAAATAAAATACTAATCATTTAACATAGTATATAAATAAGAATTAATTTTGCTATTTAGATTTATATCTAAGACAAAAAAAAAAGTGGAAAATATATTTTTATCTATAAAAAATAAAACTTATATAAAAATCAAATCAATATATAATTTATTTTTATTATTCCATTTTTTTTATTAAAATTAATTAAAACTAAATTAATATTAAAATTTAAAATTAATGATTGAATTTTTTAAACGATAAATACATTTTTTTGACGTGAAAAACAATAAATAATTTAGAATAAAATAAATTATTATAAGTGATAATTATTTTAAAATAAATAATATAAATCATATATATACATATAATTTACATAAAAAAAAATGCAAAACATATCCTTTTATGTCATTTTACATTTATCAGCTAGTCCAACCGCTAGTTTTATCAAACACTTCAAATCCAATCCGCTAGCTAATCAGCTATCCGCTATCAGCTAGCTTATCCGCTATCCGCTAGTTTATCCGCTACCGCTATCCGCTAGCTTATCCGCTATCCACTAGTTTTTACCAAACAGAGCCTAAACAAAACAGAGGCAAAGAGGGAGCTGCTACCTACACCCTCACACATGCTCCATCCACCCAAAGGCATACATAAATTTTTTTTATTACCAAAATACCTGTAAGAATAAAATATATATTTTAGTAATTAGCGTGTGCAATATTCCTTAGTGTAAGATGCGTACCAAAAACAAAGAGTAAATAGCCAATTTAGTCCCTGAAATTACGACTTAATATCAAGTTGGTCCCTGAATTGAGAAAATTACCAACTTAGTCCCTGAAACTGGAAACCGTGATTCAAGTTAGTCCCTCCGTTAGTGACAGTCCGTTAACGCCGTTTAGGGAGCTTATGTGGCACGTTAAGTGCCTATCTGGACTCCCAAGTCAGCATCCATGTTCAAATATCAAAAAGGTCCCTGATTTCCCCAATATCATTTCAGTCCCTTTGTCTCCCCATATTCCATTCCCGCCCTTCTCTTGTCATCTCCTTCCTCCCACCTCCCCCCCTCTGCAACTTCCAGTTGCACACGTGCGCGTGGACACCCCCCCAGAAGCTTTCATTTTTCTCTGAACACATGTACGGCATTTTTCATTCCTTCGTCTTCTTTATTTGAAATGCTCAGAGATAGGGTTATTTTGTGTTCGTTTGTTAGTGGTTAATGGCTGGGTTTGGGGGTTAGGGCTTTCTTAAAATGAACATGCATAGTTGTAGGTTAGTTTCGGGTGTTTCATTATATTGTTGTGTAGTCATTCATGTAATCGCATGAAGAAATATCTTGCCCTAGGGTTTATTTTTCAAAAGTTTGAATGCTCTGTTTTTTGGTGCAGAATGGAACCTACCATTACACTGGTACTGCACCATGGAGGGAAGTTATTGAGGAATCCCATGGGTATTTTGGAGTATGTTGGTGGTGAGGTTGATGTTTGACCCGAAATTGATGGAGATAGGCTCAACCTTTTTGATCTGAATGCAACAGTGAAGAGCATAAATAACTATCATGGGGTTAAGCATGTCTTGTGGAGGAGACCAGGGAGGGACTTGGATCTCGGTTTGAGGGAGATTAGAACAGATGAAAGTGTCATGGAGATGGTCAGAGATGCTTTGGGAAATAATGGTGACATTGAGTTGTATTATGAGCACCCAATTGATGTGCCTGAAGTGGTTGATGATGTGTTATCACTATCAAATGTTGAAGCTGCTAATGAGGCAGGGAATGGTGAGGCAGGGAATGGTGAAACAGGAACTGATGATGCAGGGAATGGTGAGGCAGTGACTGATGAGGCAGGGAATGATGATGCAAGGACTGAGAAGGCAAAGCCTTTTGATGTAGGGACTGTGGAGGCAGGGGTTGAGGAGGCAGTGAATGAGGAACCAAGAAGTGCTGAGGTAAGGACTGAAGATGTAGTGAATGAGGAGCCAATAACTAATGAGGTAAGGATTGATGAGGGTAGGTCTGAGGAGGCTAGGACTGAAGAGGCAAGGACTGAGAAGGTAGTGAATGATGAGCCTAGGACTGATGAAGCAAGGACTGAAGGGGGGCTAGTGAATACCCTCAGTGAAGAGGCAATGAAAGCTATCCATGATTTAGTGGATGGTTTAAATTTTGAGGATTATGTTACATGGATTGCTGAGGATGATGGGTACTCAACAGCTGATGAGAGTGCAGAAGATAGCCATTATAGGCCTTCTCCAGTGGTAAGTGAAGGAGAATATGATGAAGTGCAACAAAAGTCTAAGGGCAAGAAGAAGGTGGGAGGCTCATCCAAGGGCAAGAAGAAGGTTGAGAGCTCATCTAAAGGAAAGAAGAAAGGTGGAAGCTCATCTAAAGGAAAGAATGCAGGGAGCAGATCTAAAGGCAAACATGTCCATTTTGGGAATGTAAGTAGCATATTATGTAATACAGTCTTGGACACCATTTTGGTGCATTTTGGTGCTTACTAGAAGTTAATGTTAGTCTAATTACATTGACAAATTCTTGTGTGGTTTAGTTAGAATATGTGTAGCAGAAAGATTACTCTTGTGTTGTCACATTTTCAGAATGATTTCATAACATTTAATGCTTCTCATTTCATAACTTAAGACAAATTACATTACATGTTTGCACCCCCAAAACAGCTTTTCAACAAAACACAACTCACACTTAGAGACCTAAACCCTAAACCTAATCACTCTTCCTTCCAATCAAGAACACAAAACATACACTAAGCAACACACACAGTAGTGCAACCCAGGATTTTATAACCCTCACATCTTTCCCCATGCCATCCAACTTGCCCATAACCTCTGCCTTCCACATTTCTTCATTGTCTTCTACTTCAGATTCGGTGTCTGCATTCCACCTTTCTTCATTCCAATTACCCAGGTTGAAAGCTGGAAGTTGATCAACCCAGCGAAAATAGCCACAACCACCATCTTTCTGCAGAAACAAAAAAAAATTAGAGTAGAAAAGAAATGTGCAAGAATGGGGTATGAAAAATAGGAGAAGCCACCATAGTTGACATTACCACTGGCAAGGGACATGCAAGGAAAGGTCTCCCTGGGTTCCTCGAAGTTCTGGAAATGCGATAAACTACTCGTTTGGGAGTGGGACATGAGCAGAACATCTCAAAAGGGTTCTGGGTTTCAGACCCATTAACCCTAGATGTTTGCGAGCCAGTTCGTGGGGAAGAACCCTTACCCCCTTTCCTCATCTTCGTCTTCGGTTTCGAGGAGAGAAATGAAGCTAACGAAGCGGAACAGAGGCGGAGGAGGGAGCAGAGGAAGGGAGAAACAGAAAGAGCCGTTGGAGAAGAAGGGTGGGGGAAGAAGATGAAGCCCAATTAAAACCCTAACGAGTATCAATTTAGTCCCTGAAATATCAACTAAGTCCTTGAAATTGTGTCACATATGTGGAGCCAAGGTGGATGCTGACTTGGGAGTCCAGATAGGCACTTAACGTGCCACATAAGCTCCCTAAACGGCGTTAACGGACTGTCACTAACGGAGGGACTAACTTGAATCACGGTTTCCAGTTTCAGGGACTAAGTTGGTAATTTTCTCAATTCAGGGACCAACTTGATACTAAGTCGTAATTTCAGGGACTAAATTGGCTATTTACTCCAAAAACAAATGTTGTTGCTAAATAAGATAAAATGAGATTTCTATTAAAAAAATGTATTATTATCACGGAAAGGAAAGAATTTATTTTAAAAGGTATCTAATGAAAAAACATTAAAATTAAAATTTTGAAATTTTTATATATTACAAGTGTAAAACTATTTTATACTGTTATCCATTCTTTTATTGACACTTTATTTGATGATTTTAATTGTTTTTACAATTATATGATGTGCTAAATTAAATAATGATGTGACAATATATAATTAGCTATAAGTGTTAAATAATTTGACACTATTGTTACATCAAAATTAAATTCTTAAAATACAATAACTATACCTAGGCGGTACTATTTTGCACTACTTCCGGTCCTTAATATAAGAAACAAATGAGTACTTTTTTTTGTCCAAAATATAAGAAACATGCATCAAATTTCACACATATTAAATGATAATTTCCAATATTACCCTCATTTATAATATGATTTATATTTACGAGATATATCAACTTTCCATACAAGTGAGTTTGTTCATTAATTAGAAGGGTATTTTTGGAAATTTATATGAATATTAATTACAATTAGCTTATTTCAATATATTTCCTTGCTCTGAGTGTTTTAGGGCTTTATTTCTTATATTAAGGATCAGAGTAGAAGATAGTTATCAAATTGTACTATTTTAATTTTTAATGGAAAGCTTAAAAATTGACTATTTGACATAATTTAACCACCAGCCTTGGCTTTGGATTGATTTTATTTGGATTTTCTTTGTCTTTGAGTCGTATGGGAAGTGAAGTTGGGAATTGGGCCAGGCTGCTTTAATGGTAATGCAGGCCATGATAGTTACAAGGGCACATATATTCTAATATAATGAATGAAATCCCTATGTAAGTGAAGGGCCCATTGTGACAAATGACAATTGGAATTCCAAGCAATAAATCTGGCTCATGCCCCCTTTCTCATGAAATGACACAGTGATAGTGTTGTGTTATGGTCCTAACCAACAACATGCAACACTACAGACCTCGATAATGTTCCATTATCCATTATGGATAGAATCAGTTTTTCTGCATCACCTTTTCATTCATAAAATTATGGTCTGTGGACGAAAATAAATATTTTTTATTTTGTTTTCCTGAATTTGGGCCTCCTCTTGATGTGAACTGGGCACCATAAAATACATATTGGAACATTTCTAATATCAACTAGGTGAAGGCTAGTATGAAGCAGGGTAGCAAGGATAAGGGTTTGTTATTCTATTTTGGTGTACTATATTATGTCCTTAGTAATAATATTTTGTATATATTTTACTTTTTAAAAATTAGATGAAATTTTAATTTACATGACAAAATATTATCTTTTGACTAAAAAGGATATTCATTCATTCAAATTGATAAAATACACCGAAAATAACACAAATTCAACATCGCTAAAAATCGAAAATGATGAATCTGCTAACAAACTCACAGCACCCAGGTTAATAGCATAACACGGCAAAATGTCTACAAATGTGACAAAATCAAAGTGAGCGGAATACCCATGCCTCCGGATCTGTAACGTTAACGTCCAAGTCTTGATTGAATCTGTAATGGATCGAAACTGATCTGCCAATCTGAACAAACGAACACCGCAATAAGAGGGGAAACCAAACGACGCCGCAACAAGACGACGAACAAAACACCGCCGCACGCAAACGACGAAAATAAGGAAAAACACGAAAGAAAAACCAGATCTATGTGGAACAACCACTTATTTAGATAAAAAGAGAGAAAAAACGATGTAGATGGGTGATTCCAGATGGCCCAAAACCACCCCTTCCGGTGGATAGGAAGAAGGAAAAGAGGAGTAGAGGGAAGGTTGAGAGAGAGAGACGGCTCTAGGTTAGGGTTTTATGTTTCTATATGACAAAATATTATTGATGAGTATAATAAATCTCTTTGGTATACATAGCTCCGGGTAGCAATATCAAATGGTACATCACTCACATTATGAATCCCAATGGTATTCTTGGGTTCTTGATATCGCAAAAGAGACAGGTTGAAGTAGATCCGGTGACAATACGTGATAAAGGAAAAGGAGAATATAAAATATAAGGGAATTTCTATGGTACCCCCAAAGAATCAACTGATTTAAAACAGTTGTTTTTGAACCAATAGATGAGTAATTATATATTTAATGCAGTCAAGGCAAATATTAATGTTTTTAACAAGGAAACTTTTGATTTTTGCAGATTAGTCCACTAGCAAATAAATAAGTTTTTAACCATTTAAATCTAAAAATCATATTATTTAAAATATTTTTTTGAAAGAATTATTTAAAATATAAAAGACTGATCCTGTCAAAGTTGATATTTACTTATATATTTGCAAGTTTTTGGGTTCGTATTGATTTTATCTGCACAATTCCAACACTCAAATTGTTTCATCTTTCTTTCAGGAAAATTATTTCATTTTTCTGAAATCAGATACTTCCTCCAAATCCCTAACCCATCTCCATCGCATCCGCTCTCATCTCTAATCTCCGACCCCCTTGTCATCCCTGGAACTTCAAAACGCAAGAAAGACCAGAAGCTTTAATGGTGTCTGGGCGACGCGGGACGGTGGCAACACCGGCAAGAAGCTGGGTGGTGCTAGACGGCGTATAGCGGAGCTTTACGGCGGTGGGGCGATGGCGACTGTGTGAAACAGGACGACAAAGGAGCAATGCCGTCGTCTTCCATCACCGTCAACCTCGATGGCACACTCCTCATCTCCCGGATCTCCATCACTTACCTCATGCCTTTCGTCTTCGAAGCCGGCAGCGTATATATGGAGAGAGAGAGAGAGAGAGAGAGAGAGAGAGAGAGAGAGAGGTGAATAGTAGATCACGTCTTCCGGTCCTTTGCATTCACATTTCTCTGAAATAAATCCAATCCGCTTGCTCATGATCCATTTCCGTTTCTGGCTTAGATTGATATTGAAATCCCATATTTATTTGCCTTTTTCAGTGAAAAGGAAAACTTTTCTGTCCTTTTTGTATGGTTAAATTTCCAGCAAGTCTCTCTGATCCTTTCACATTCTAGTTTCTACCTTTTATTAGTTCCACCTCTCAGGTTAAGTTCAGAGTTGAAGAAAAAGACGCGAGTTTCCATAAAATGTGTACAGAAGATTTAATGAGGGACTAGAATGCAAAAGAAAAAAGTATGAGAACTAAATAATAAATCAGCTATGAATGACTTCATTAAATATAATCAAGTCATCTATTGGTTCAAAAACCAACTGTTTTAAACCAGTTGATTCTTTGAGGGTACCCTAGCAACTCCCAAAATATAAAGATGAAGAAGGGATTAGAATCAAAACCCTATCTCTTTGTGCAATCCTGTATTCACCAGAAAACAAAATTGAATCTTTGACACGGTGGTGGACTGCAGCACGATGGTGGCGCATTCATGTCTAACTCTTGGTGGTGGTGATGGCTGGTGAGGAAGACGGTGAGGAGATAAATGTAATTTGAAAATAAAAAAATTTCTAAAAGATTCCCTATTAATTATAATAACTCTGCCAACCAATAACAGAAACAATCATGCTTAATACTAAGTATATCAGGGCATCCACATCCCAGCACCTCATTATGGGGTTCTTAAATGGGTCCCACCATTACACATCACTCATTTTTATTTTTAATAACTTAAGCACCTCATCTCTCCATCCCAGCATCTCTTACAAAGTTCTTAAACGGACCCCACCAATGACCCCACATCCTTACAATCACAAAATTATATTATTTTTTTTAATGGACCCCACCAGTAACTCCTAATATAAAAATTATTTTTTTATTAAATAAAAAATAGAAAATTAAAATTAAAAACCTTGTAATAAAAATTAAAACATATGATGAAATTTAAAATTATGAAACTACAAACGATGAACTTACGAAATGAAGACATTAAAATGATGAAATTACATAATTAACTGAAAATTCAATTTTGTTGATTATCACGCCCAAAACGTTCCCAGATATGTTCCACAAGGTCCGCTTGCAGTTGGTGATGATTTTGCCTATCTTGCACAAGTGTTCGCCTTTGTAAGTATGATGCAAGATGTGGATGTGGACCATTACGCACTTCATTTGTTGAGACATCATTGTTGGGATTATCATACGAATAATCAAAATGACCATCATATGTGTGTCGTTCATCTTCCACAATCATGTTATGCAAAATGATGCACGCATGTAATATATCGTTGATTGTATCCATTTTCCAAGCACGCGCGGGGCCACGTACAATCGCAAACCGAGATTGAAGCACTCCAAATGCACGCTCCACATCCTTTCTTGCTCCTTCTTGATGTTGGGCGAATAACTTTCTTTTATCTCCTTGTGACATTGGGATGCTCTTGACAAATGTGGCCCATTCTGGATAAATACCATCTGCTAAATAGTACCCCATGTCATATTGGGTTCTATTTACCATATATCGCACAGCGGGGGCTTGTCCTTCCAAAACATCGTTAAACACATTAGATTGGTTGACAACGTTGATATCGTTGTTTGAACCCGCAACCCCAAAAAATGCATGCCAAATCCATAAGTCTTGTGATGCAACTGCTTCGAGCATGATTGTGGGTTTCCCATGATCACCACGAGTAAATTGACCTTTCCATGCTACCGGACAATTTTTCCATTTCCAATGCATACAATCAATGCTACCTAACATACCTGGAAAACCACGTGCCTCCCCTATTTGTAGTAGGCGTTCAATGTCATTATTGTTAGGCCTTCTTAAGTATTCGTTCCCAAATATCTCATAAATACCCCTTACAAACTTTTTTAAGCATTTCAGTGCAGTGCTTTCTCCGATTCGCACATAATCATCCACACTGTCGGCAGAAGATCCATATGCCAATATACGAATAGCAGCAGTGCATTTCTGCAATGATGAAAGCCCCATTCTTCCAGTTGCATCAACTCTCATATCAAAATATTCATCATGATTGCGAAGGGCCTCAACAATGCGAAGGAAGACGTCCTTTCGCATTCGAAATCTTCGTCGGAATTGCTCATCTGTGTATACTGGATCATCTGAGAAGTAGTCGTTGAACAATCGAGCATGTCCTTCTTCACGACTTCGTTCTATGTGTGTTCTTCTACGGCTATGTGTTGTAGCTTCTTGTTGCACTACATACCTCATGCGTTGTTCTTCATAGTCATCATTTATGAATTCATCCATCAGCTCCCACTCAAGCATTTCTTCATGGTCAGAATCATTGGGATCCATGAGAGTAAATGTTTTGAAAGAATTGTATAAGATGTGAATGAATTGCACAATTGAGAGGTGTGAAAATCCTCTTACATCTTAAGAATATATATAGAGAGACTACCAACGGCTAGTTTGACTACAACGGCTAGTTTCAATAACGGCTAGTTTGACTACAACGGCTAGTTTGAATAACGGCTAGTTTGACTACAACGGCTAGTTTGAATAACGGCTAGTTTAACATATAAATATTTGATAATTATAAACTAAACCAACATCGTTGCATTAATTAAAAATCAAACCAACATCATTACACTAATTAAAAACTAAACCAACATCGTTACATTAATTAAAAATCAAACCAACATCATTACACTAATTAAAAACTAAACCAACATCGTTACATTAATTAAAAATCAAACCAACATCATTACACTAATTAAAAACTAAACCAACATCGTTACACTACATATATTTTCCTCTAATTATGTGACACAACCTCTCATGATCTTGTAGTTGTATGTCTGTCATCCCGGATGTATCCCTGAAGAGGATTTGATAGTCAAACTCTTTCTCCTTCATCTTCATCTGCATCTCGAGCTCTTTCTCCTTCATCTTCATCTGCATCTCAAGCTCTTTCTCCTTTATGCATAATTCTTTCTCCTTTAACTTGTTGTGTTCTACCTTGGCACGTGTCCATTCTTCTATAGCTACAATTTTCGACTTTTGTCTGTCATCCATTGCAGTTAGATCAACATAAGCAGAAGATGTTTCATTTGCTTTTGATTTCCCCCTCTTTTTTGCAGCTTTTGCTGCTTTTGTCCCCATCGGACGAGCCATATTAGGTGAAGTTGGGGTGTATTCATCATTTGATGGTGTCTCCGGGTTAGAAGATGATGAGTATGCTCCAGATGCAGAAATCTTTGTTCTCTTACTAGCTCCTTCAAATGATGGGTTTGACCATTTGGGTTCATCTTTCAACAACCGCCATGCATGCTCTAACTTGAACTGCTCACGTACATCTTGAGCATAAATCAGATATGCATCTCCCATGATGTCAATCTCGGAGCTACCGCTTTTCTTTCTATGATAGGCTTGTTTGTAGCACCCTGCAAATTTTTGAACTATGCTATTCAACTTCTGCCATCGACATTTTAATTGTGTTAATTCCCTCGCTTTCAAATGACCGCGATTCTCATTGTAACCATCTCTAATTCTTAATCAGAAGGAATCTGCTTTTTGGTTTACCCCCACAACCGCACCCTTGGAAACATTTAGCCATGATTGGATGAGAACTTTATCTTCCTCTGTGCTGAACCTTGCTCTTTGTTTTTTTTTGAGTTGGCTGATCTTCTTCTTCATCAAGAGTAATATTATCCAACCCGACTTGCGTGGAAAATGCTGGAGATTGAGATTCTGTCGCGAACTCGACTGTTTTTTCTGGGTCTTTTTCACAAGATTGGCCACCAGTAGTCCCCATTGAAGTCCCATGATCCATATTGGGAAATTGAAATGGAAATGGGAGTGTAGGAAATTGAAAATTACCCATATTTGGATTATATTGTGGGTTTGGTACAGGTGGATGATTTTGAAAATTTGGAGTACTGAGGTGTTGATAGTTTTGCATGAAATTTAAGAAGGAATTGATATTGGCTTGGTCAGGATCCACTGTGTGAGATGAAAGTTTGAGGAAAAAAAAAGAAGGATAAAATTTGAGAAGCTATGAAAATATGATTGAGAAAATTTAGATAGGTTTGGTTGTGTAAAAAAAATGGAAGTTCCTCACATATTTATACATAGTAATTGGTACACTAAAATATGAAATTAAGACCAAACGGTCATTTTTTTGCCCGTTGGGAACGGTTACTTCTCATTTCCTATTGTTTCAATTATTTTGAATTAAAAAAAAAAAATTTAAATGCCACGGATCACCACAAGCACTCGGTGCTTGTGGAAGATCCGTGCTTATTAAGCACCGGGCCAAAAATCTCGCGCATCGGTCCTTCGAAATTTAGCACCGGTGCTTAAAAGATAAGCACCCCAATTTTGAGAGCGATGCGGATGGCCTTATCACCTCAGATGATAGAAGTAAATGTAATGTAACAATAACAATTATATAAATATAAAGTTGCATATGTGTATAAAGAGTTTAATTTATTGTTTATATAATTTTTTTAAAGCTTCATGCTAACAAGGTATTGGTTAAGGAAAAATAAATAAACTTTTATTAAAAAACTGAATATATCACTTATGTACAAATGTATTAAATACGTTAATTTTTAATAAAAAAATTCATTTATTGATTCATTAACTAATAATCAAAAGCATGAGTTAACATTCTCTTTTTATTAAATACTTACACCATAATTTTATATCCTAATTATTTATAGATATTTTTTATGCTCTCATCGATTCAACTATTAAAAAATAAAACATCATACAATATCCCACATCCAATGTCCCTAGCTCCCACAGTTACTACAGAGAGAGCGATGAAGGAGGAGGGGATCCAATTTTTTATATAAAAAAGTGGGGTTTAACTATTGTGGTTGGGAATGGGGACCTGGAGATTTGAGACACAATGGAGGAGAAAGAAGAGTTGATAAGATGCAGACCCAAATTTCACGGACTTGCATTGCATTTGCATTTGCATTTGCATTTGCATGCAAGTGTCATTCATTTAGGGTTGGGAGAGTGGGGAACCTCAACAACACGGCGCTTTGTGCCACAACAATGTGTCGGTGGGTGTCCTTTCTTACCAAAGTATTGTCCACAATCAATTAATCAATGTCATCAACCAACATTGGATTCTATGTTCCATCTGTTAATATAAGGTACTGGTTAAAAAAATATAAAAGAAACAAGATTTTATTGAAAATCTAAGTTTTCCACTCTTTAAAATATCAAATGCACCTAGTATCTTTCACATATACTCAACTTAAATATTATCATATACAACTCTCAAGTGTTAAACTGATTTTTGCTCTGTCTTTGTGTGTGTATGTATATGTATTGGCTTAATTAATCATAATAAACATGGTAATCTATCATAAACCACTTTCAACACTATAGAGGGATGTCAAAATAAACCATATTCCTTTTCTTTATTTTCTTTTCTTTGTTGACCATCTCCAATTATTAATTGTTCATCAATAACAAGTCACAATAAAAGTCTCAAGCCAATTAATACATGCTTTAATCTGTAATATGCCTTTAAAATGTCATTTATTCTTGCAGAACTCTAGCTTATTAACATGGTTTCTCACAACCAACCAAGGGTTCGTGAGTCGTAAGCATATCAACCTCTTAAGAAGAAGATCACAAGTTTAAATGGCAAATATTCTAGTTGATAGGTTACAAAAACCAAATGTTAATTACTCATTCTAAGTAATCGATCGATGATTAGTCTCATAGCAAGTTCAAAGGGTCGAAGCTTATGGGGATATCTTGGATAACACTAGGAAGCTAAAAGCGCTAATTACAATAATTTATATAATAATAAAAAGAATTCATGATTTGCCACTATTTTGGTGATGTTGGTTCTTTGCTTAGTTACAACTTGCATTGAAGAGATAATCTCTAGCAGTTTGTAAGTACCTAACTTCATCAGATGTGACTGCCAACTAATGACAGGTCGTGATAGCGGAGGGAAAAAATTGTAAAAGCATCTATTTCTTAATTTTCTCAATAGTCTTCTCTTCCCTTCTCTTCTCTTCCCTTCTTAATTAACAGGTAGCATGATTGGGACATATATCTTTTTTATTATATTATTATCAATTAAAATATCAAGAAAAAAAAATCAGATTCATGATATTTTTTTAGGTCAGCCGAAGTCGTATACCTAATCCCCGAGGATGTAAAATATCAGTTAAGAGATAACTCCTCTATCCACATATACAACTCAATTCTCATCATCGAGATTCGAACCCTGGACATATGATTAAATGATCCAAACTACTAGCCACTCGGATCATACCTTATGGGTAGATTCATAATTTTTTTAAATAAAACTGTTTGTCATTTGTCATTTCTTCATTTAAAAAAACTGTTTGTCCTGTTTGTTATTTTATTATAGTCTCCTATTGACTAGGACATTATAATGGGAATATGCCATCGGTGATAGTTTATTATGAAATAATAAAGATCGAGACGTGACTAAATGTGCTAGTTTTGTTTGAGTCAGAGAGTAGACTTTTGGATCATTCACAAGTTATACGTGTGTACAGCACTGCACAATATCAAGAAAATAAATTTTACTAATTAAATTGCGTATGTTTCTACTCGTAAAATACTGCAGAATATATGTTTATTTGACCAGCTTTGTTGGCATACTAATTTAATTTTGCACCATCACTAGCATAAGCATTCTTGTTTTTCGGCTTCTAGTATTATTCTGCTATGCAGCCTATGCTTTTCTTTCTCTTCCTCTTATTCTCTTTTCCAGATAAATAAACCAAACTATCTTTTCTGTTTTTTAAACTACCTTTCTTTCAATTTCTTTGTTACTTTTGATGATACCTCTCAGATGCAATAAAATAATTGAAAAAACTACCAACGCGTGTTGATCCAAGTGAAATGAACTTGAATCTCTTAAGCATGTGGTCCTTAATTTGGTCCATAAATTTATGTATAAGAAAAAATAATGTTGGGATGAAACAAAGCCAACAATATTCTTTTCTTTCTTTTTCCTAACCTAATCTAGAAGGCTTTTTTTATTTTAGTATATTGAAATTTTACTTATAAATTTCAAGACAAGAATAGTGATTAGATAAAACATTTCTAAGTGATAGATTTTAGAAATTGAACTTCCAACATTACAAATAAGATTGACTGGAGTTGTAATCTACTTCTATTGTAACCAATCAGTGTTAAGTTCCATGTAGAAGGCTTTTGCAAGTCCTTTTACAATTAGAAATATAATTCCGCATGATAATTCAATAGAATTATAAAATAACTAGCTTTAACCATTCCCCGTTCTTAACCAACATTTTAATATATATAATTTTAAGAAATTAAATTTAGAATTATAGTTATATGCCCAATTTTTTATGCAATACAAACTTAGAATTATCATTCTGAACAAATTTCAATACTAGCTATCAGAGTTGAAATTAGAATTAAAATTCCGAAATACGATATAAATTCCATGCGCCGACAGAACCCTAATATAATATTATTTGGTTTCTAGAAGAACACTTCATAAATAAATTCTTATCTGATAAAGGAAAAGACTGTTGGTCCCAGGAAATTTCAAGGTCTTATTATGACATAAAGTAAGAGAACAGTGGATAACTGAAAAGATTCTAAAATCGTAAGAGATATTTAAATCAGGACCTTATGTAAAACATGAAAATCACATGGAACCTATTAACCGAGACAGTTTTTATCACCATTCATTTTGGTTCAATCTAGAAGCAATCACTGTGACAAAGGGGTCCCTATATAAAAAAGTGACATATTTGTCACTTTTGGAATCTCTATCTAATATTTTGATGCCCGGCTTAAATTTTTTATAGAGGCCGGGATAGTTTAGGTAAAAAGAAAAGGACGCGAATTTCACCAATTGTGTAACTCAAAAGGTTAGAAGAAAAAGTTATGCATTTTTATATTGAATGATTTTGCATTTGATCGATAGATTTGCCATCCACATCTATGATCGAATTTAAGCTGAGATGCTGCCACTAGCTAGGGAGTCATTTTTTTTGTTGAAGGTGGGCTCCATGAGGGTGGGTTTGCAATGTGATAAGTGAAAGTTGCTGTTGTCACAATTTGTAGAGAAGAGTAGATATGATAACAATACGACCCCACTTCAATTTTTTATGTTAATTTTTTTATGGAACCATTTGTGCAGTTCTGCTATACGTGGCTCCAATAATTGTGTAAAAAGCTTTGTCAGTAAAAAGAAATGTACTGGCATGCACATACATTTCTTTTTACACAGTTCTGCTATACGTATTATTGTTTCAAAAAGAGTATATATATCCCTACGTGTTTAATACGTATTTTCTTTTTGAAACAATAATACGTATATTTAATTATATGTATATTTAATTATAATTAGTTTTATTTTATTTTAGTACAATCACACTGTAATTTAGGGGAGATTTCTATGTATTTTGAAGATAATGTATTAGTTGAATAAAAATGTAACATGACATTTATAACTATATGCATGTTATTGGATAAAAATTATTTATTAAATAAAAATAATTTAATAATTACTCAAAATATGAAAGTATATTAGAATCTCTTATGTAATATATACCCCCAACGTGAGTAATATGTAATATTATTAGTGTGTTTGGTAACTTGATCAAGAGAAAGTAGAAGTACTTTTGAGATAAGTGATTGTAATTAAGTATCTTCTCAATTTCAAAAGTGATTGTGATCCAAACATCCTGATAAATGTGTAAGTAGCTTTTTCTCTTTTGTTCTTAGATGAACATCAAGTTATTTCTCTTTTACACAATAAAATTGATGGTACATAGAAAGTGTCAACAAAGTGGGAAGAAACTATGGCGCTTTCTACTGATCTTTTCAAAGAGATAAGATATCACACATTCAGCCGCTGTTCTCTTTTCTGGCTTTGTAGGTTAATGTCATGGCCAGCTATGCCGCTCTCTTCCTTCATAGTTAAGACAAAGCAAAACAAAGCAAAAGCAGTGGCTAGGGAGTTTTCTTATTGCTTAGTGTGTGCTACAATCAGATTCAGATCGTTAACTAACAGCCAGAATTTAATTTATCATTTATGTGTAGTCACCAAGGCCCTTATATTTATTATACGGATAAGAATCTCATGTCTCATTTGGTGTACCACATCATGTTCCAACCAATAATATCTTATCATGCATTCTACTTTTACAATATTAAATTAAATTTTAACTTATATGACAAGATATTATTTGTTAGGACATGATGTGATATACTAAAATGGGACAGAAGATCCTCATCCTTGCCCCGTCGTGAAGTCAACACTTGTTTAATTAAATTATCAGGAGCCTAGCCTTAAGTGAATGATTGCCACTTTTTTAATCTTGTATAGATATTTGGAGTCAATAAGCAAACACTTCAAGAAGAAAAGAAAGACATTAATGTCAAGCGCTTGATTTTTTTAATTTCCGATTTAAACTATAGTTTCATTCACAAGTCATCTTCTTCAATTTGTTTATCAAAACATAATTGCATGCGGATCAATTGATGGTGCTTGTTTCTTGTGAAAGTATATTACAGAGTGTCGAGGTGGTTGCAATCACATATTGCTAAATATCTGTTACAAATAGCTACACGCAGTTGTGTGGGACTTTTAAGGGATTACAATTGGTAGACGTACTCATTTTAGTAAAAGTTCTTGTACATATGTGGGTAACAATGTTAATATTCATTTCCAATACTCTCTTGGTACCTATATACGACTCACTGTCCGTGATTTAATTTCAAATAGAATAATACTAGTTTGTACAAAACTATATTCATAGAACAGCTTATGCGTTACTACAACGGCGTTTTATTTTTAACCATCCTATGACTATATTTCCCTCTTCTTACTGATATGCATAATCGATTATTGTTAAAATTGATTTAATAAAATTAATTTTACATTTGGATGTATTAAGCTATTATAAAATTTAAAATGATTTATTTCTTTTGAATTTACTTTTATACATTAAGATTAAAAAAATGCATGAGCTTATTTGTATAATATAATAATATTTGTTTTGCAGTTAGTTTTGTATAAGTAAAATGAGAAGAATGTTATTAATTTCAAAATAATCTAACAAAATTTTATATAAGTTTCAAACTTTTGACTTCTTTAAAAATCATTTTTTTTCCCTAATAAAAACATTTTTTTTGTAATTTAATGAGGTTTGTCAAATATATTAGATTAAACCTAAAACGATTATTTTTAAATTTTTCAAAATAAAAGTTGGACCCTTGAATAATGAATAATAATGTTATCCAAAGTTACCCTAAGTCATATCCCACGCTTTTAGCATAGGGATTTTGCATAATTGTAGGGTAGACCTTTATAACTCAAAATTAAATACCATTTTCATTAAACTATTTTCTACCAAACTCTTTTTAAAATATCCAACTTTAATGGTTATTTATAAATAATAACTTTATAAAATTTATATAAAAAAGTTTATGAGTAAGCCCTGTATTATTTTGTGCAAAAACAAAAATAAAAGAATTGTAAGTTAAGCTAAATGGGCCATTTTTTATTTTTTTGTTTAATTTTTTTTATCATTTTTAGAGAGTCCAATAAAATATTTATTGCTTATTCTTTATTTTGCCCTTATGTATTATTTTTATTTTTTTTGTAACAAGAGGGGCTAAAAAGCCCAAAAAAAGAAAGAAAGAAAAAAACTAACTAGAACCAATCACTACACAAGGTATAGATGCCCCAGAAAAATCATCAAGGATAATCTTTGAAAGATCACTTAGCAGTGAGTCCACCATGTGAGTTTTATGAGCTTGGCCAAGACTCCAATTTGCTAGCTAATCCGCACATTTATTACCTTTCGGATATGTGTGTGAAAACTCAAGATGCAGTCTATATTCATCCATTGCTGAATGTGTCCCACCAACCTAATTTTTGGTTTAGCACTATTACCAGATCTGAGATACTCTTTTTCGGTCTCATGTTAATTGTTTCATAAATTTTTAAAGATAATTTTGTAAAATACAATTTGTTTTATCTAAGTCTTTAAATTAATTTTTTAATATATTTACATAACTTAATCTGATTATTTAAAATTTCTTCCTAATCCGTTTTCAAGACACAAATACTATTGGATCTTATTTAAAAGATTAAGATTAGAAGATAATTTTATGTGCTTTTTTAAGTGTTTGTATTACTACTAAGTAACTTTCAATCTTTATTATCCATGTATGATTCAATGATCAAGATTTAGTGTCCTCGATTATAAATACAAACTGTTGTCATTATTTATATTTGGCCCTCTCGTATATTTTCTGAATTTTTTTCCTTCGGCACTTATGCTTTGGCTTATTTAAAAACTAAAAAATAACAATTAGTCACACACTACTTCGTAGCTTT
Organism: Echinosophora koreensis; assembly: GCA_035048595.1. Lineage (NCBI taxonomy): Eukaryota > Viridiplantae > Streptophyta > Magnoliopsida > Fabales > Fabaceae > Echinosophora > Echinosophora koreensis. Next base: position 2,119,990 of record JAPCYP010000019.1, on the reverse strand, counting down.
TACCCTTTGCAATTTTGAACACATGGGAATATTAGCTAATAGTTATACCACATTTTCAAAGCATTTCGTTAATTCACTGACTTTGATGACACTTGTGCTATTTTCCTAATTTGAAAATGATTGCACCCAATATCAAAGAAATGAAATGAAGTTACTTTGCAAAATACTATATGGCATGCAAATATCACAATTGAGAAGGGTAAACTAAGCACTTGAACAGAAGAAAAGAGAAAAAGTTCAGCCGCCTAAGACTCTAGGAGATTGAATTGCCCTTTCCATTGTCTCATAAACAAGCGCTTTCACTTTCAATGTGACTGAAGAGGAACCACAACAATGCACGCTTGTGGATATTGACCATAGACTTTCAAAAAGACCCCACCACCACACTAGCATACAAGTTGAACACGTAATTGAATAGCTTGGAACATGGCATATGCCAAACAACTGTGATGGGGTCCATTTCATATGGGAGAAGAAGATAAGCATAGGAGAAAGGTGCAATAAAGAACAAACCTTCCATACATCCAACCAATTTAGTGTTCACCCATAATAAGGCCACACATTCAGATTGACAGATTCCTTACCATTATTACAGTGAATTAGTACAATATTATCATGTAAGACTATCATCATATAATAATAAGATAGTTAAAATCTTATTTATATCACATTCATACATATAATATTAAGTAACAACAGGGCTACACTAATAAAAACACACACTAAAGGGCATCATGATTTATTAACCCATACCAAACGATACTTGCCAAGCATAAAATATCCAGACCTAAAGGATTACATGTGAATAAAAATTGCAGTAACTGCCTTTGAGTCAAGGGCACTAACTCACATGATCAGGGCAGCCAACCCTTTTTTAAGGACAACAAAAAGTCCACGATACACAAGTTTCCACTTGTCAATTTCACGGGTACCATATTGAAACATCTGGCTGTTTGTGAAGTGTATCCATCCCTACTTGTATATCCTCCTTAAAATCAAAGGATGCTAAATCACAAGGGGAACCAAACATCAAATGGAAATTATTGTTGTTGTTGTTGTTGAGGTTGGTCTCAAAAGGAGAGTTCATAGCCTTGAACCGGTCAAACTGACCTTCCTCTCTTGCAAAATAGTTTCCTCCCATCACCATTCCTTGACTAGTAAAGAAATTGTCCTGCTGCTGAATGCTGGGCTGAGGAAGGTTTTGATTTTCTGCAGCTACACCACTATTGGAACTTCCATTCTTGTTTCCCAGAACATTAGTATCATAGATCGACATAAGGTCGCTAATCATTTTTTGACCATCCTCCGGAACTCCAAGTCCAGTTAGATCAAATGAAGGAGGAACCAGACTAGCTGGCTGAGCTGTAGTATTGGGTTGAACATAAGACTGGGGGAATATAACTGGCTTAACCTCATTAACATGAAAATTTGGACCACCATAATCACTAGAACTACTTCTATAAGGACAATTCAATTGATGATTGTCCCTAGAAGACCTGTCTTGAAAACCAAGGCGAACTTCACTATAAGGGCAGTGAGGATGTTCACAAGTGTAAATTTTCTGATCCATCATGTTAAAGTCACTAGAGACCTTCCTCTTTCGAATAAAATCCAAGTTTGTGATCACCTCTCCCTTGATTGGAAGAGAAGGTCCCTGAACTGGCAGCATTCCCCTCATTCTCTCCATCCCAAGATTGGATGGAAGAAGATTCTCAGGTTTCCGTTCCTCCGCATCAAAGTTTGGATCATCTTCCGCCCCATCAACATCATACTCACTGCAATCATTGATGACCAAAGACCCACTACCTCCAGCTGATGATAATGGGGGGCAATAATCAGGATAAAGTTCTCGAGCCAAGGCCTCCTCTTGATTGATGATGGCAAGCCAGGTTGCACTTTCCTTGGCTGTCATTTTGTCTTGAAGGCATTTGGACTGCCTCACAAGCTTGCGAATCTTGGCAATATCAGGAGACATATGCTTGATGACAGCAGTTAGAACACCGACCTTCCATGCCTTCTTCAGATCATGAGGCTTCTTGTAAGGAGGAGGGCATTGATCTTTAGGTAAACCAATTTGGGGCCACCAATCTTCATTCCCTGTGGGCCACCATGGTGGAGGAACGCCCTTCTCTAAAGGGAACCGTCTCTGGGGAGGATCACAGTGCTGCATGAGTGCTGACAAGAGAGAACCCAAAGTTGTATCCTGTAACTCTTGCAAGGTGTGCGGAGTTGGACCAATAGAATTGCATCCGTCATTCTTTCCTGGGATTGCATTATCCGCTTGATACTTGGCTATGGCAGCTGGACCATTACGATCGAACCTAACCTTATCCTTCCACCATTCACGAAGATTGTCAGATGCCCCAGTCACTGGTTTTCCCTTCTCAGGAATTATCCCATAAACAAATCCTTGCGCCTTGCAAACCTCCATCATCTTCAGCATGTACTTCAATATTCCATCTTGAGCTCTTGACATCTTTTTCCTCCTTGCCTGTTCTTGGGATTGCCTTTGCTTTGCTGCATCATGTCCTTCCTTAGCTTTGGTTTGTTCTTTCAGTCTCTTGTAACGCATTTTGTCCCTCCACATCCTTTTCTCGAGCTCATCCACATCAATTTCTTCATCACTATAATCATCATCAACCACTGCATCTGGTTCAGTTTGCCTGGCAGCAATATCCCCTTCCCCAAGGGAACCACCACATAACATATCCAAATCACCGCAAAACCCCATGTCATCAAACATCATCTTATCCCAGGGAAATATAAACCCAAAGATAGCCTAGATGTCCAGAAAATTTGGGTTCAACCTATAAGCTTCAGATGAAGTGAATAACAAAGTTGGTTTCAGATTTCACCTTCGTTCAGCAATATACACCAGATCAAGTCAACAAATTTTCTCAAGCTTTTCAAATTTAAAGCTTTTTACACCTGTCAAAAGCAAAAAGTAAGGTGAATGAAAGCCGTACAAAGATCAAATAATACTTTCCAGATGAAGTACAAATCAAAAGCATCAAATCTGCACCCCGATATCGTATAATAGATGAATTATCCACCCAATTTTCATCAGCATTTAGTTCTTTCATTCTCATCCAGAAAAATTGCATATAGGCTAAAAAGTAAAAATCATGTAATACATATTGACTAATCACCAAAAGAAATCACTGAATTTTAGCTTTTATCTGAAAACTCTAATTCATCAATACACTTCCCAGATCAGGGGTATCCTGATTGAATAGATCTACAAAGTAAACATGAAAATACAAGAAAAATAAGCAAAAGCATGCTTCAATAATAATTCTAGAAAAGATTTAATCATAGACCCATCATCAAACAGTCGGCGGCTGAGAGAGAAAAACACAGGTTTCAGAAAGAAGAAAAAAAAAGCAAAAAATAAAATAAAATCCAGGAATATCATATAAGCAAAACTGATGAGGAAACTAATCAAACCAATAGAGAATCTAAGACTAAACCAATCACTCAGAGACACCATAAGACCATAAAGCTAAGAACATATTAAGAAATTCAACTGAACATCAGAAAGGTTACAAAAAGATCAAAACTTTGCGGATCAACAGGGTTGTGGAACCAGTACCAACACAAACAACAACACCAACGACAAAAACAACACAAAATAAACAGTACCCCACAAATTGTATTGACCAATCAGCTAGAAAAAAAAGGGATTGAATAGTTAAAAAGACACGTTTTTAATCATCGAGACGAATCTTACCAGAAGATCAAGAACTGGGTCTTGCTGTGTAGTCACAACAGGTCAATATGGGGGGAGAAGAAGAAGAAGAAGCATGTTAATTTTGAGACCATGAGAAGAAAGAGAGAGAAGAGGAAGAAGAAGGAAGGTGTGAAGAAAGAATGAGAGAGAGGGAGGGAAAAGGGACAGGGTATTAAGCATTATCCTGCTTATATTATTTCATTTGGGTTAGAAGTGTGGTAAGAGATAGGTCTTGTTCTTGGTGAATGTGAAAGTGGTGGGTCATTGGTGGGGTTAAAAAGTTAAAACCCCAAATTTGAAGGAGTAATTGAAGTAAGAGAGATATTTATAATAATCTTGGTTAGGTTAATTTCATCTTCACCCGTGGAGAATCAGTTACTTTTGTAATATTTATTAATTTATTATTTATTAATTTATGGGTCATATATCATACTAACGAGTGCTCTTAGGATACTGATTAAGAAAACCAAAAAAGTAAAATTTCATTGGAAAACTAAATTTATCACACTTCAAAATATAAAATAAATCAAGTCCCAATGAAAATTTTCTTATTTTAGATTCTTAACCAGTGTCATAAGAGTACTTGTTAGCATTTTTCTTAATTTATTAATTTATTTATTTATGAATGAAGTTTTTTTTATGTTAGTACTTACTTGTTTGTTTCTTATCTCTTTATTTTGCTTTGTTTGAGTGTGGGGACCGTGTGTGTCTCGTCGTTTGCTGATCTTGATAAGGCCAACTGACCAATTATAAAGTCCATATACACAAACAAACACAAACGTAGTGACTCAGTTAGTGGAAGGGACACACTGGGAAAGCAATTAATTTTAAATCTAGCCTAATATGGTTATTATTCTATTCAACTTCCCATTTTTGTTTTAAAAATTCAAGTAACATACCTTTTATATTTCTTTTTAATAATTAAAAAAAAGGATTCATATATAGAAAATAAAATAAAGTTGAATTTAATTTTGATATATAATTTTAAAAATAATTATTATGGAATTCAATCTTTTTATTAAATAAAAATATATGAATGAATAAAATTAATGTCATGGCTTTCTTTTTATAATTTGATTAGTATATATTTTCAATTTTAATTTTTATATTTTCAATTAATCATAAATTATTATGTCATTATAAATATTTGACTCTTTTTGATAATTATCTTAAAAGTCATACATATATTAATTTATGATTGATTGAGTATTGAGTCATTAGAGTTTTACTAAAAACCTGTGTTTTGAAAACTGGACCAGACCGACCAATTCGATCGGTTGGTTGAACCCTCTGAACTAGCGGGAGCCGGTCAAGAACCGATTGAGTTGGTCCAAAATCGGTTGGAACTAGCTTTTTATATTTCCAATTTTTTTGAAAATTTTATTTTTAAATTATACCAAATATATTTTTTAGTCAAGTAAAGCTACATTGATAAGTTATAGAAATACATATACATATTTTTTTTTTATTTATCCTTCTTCGTTGATTTTTTCCTTATGAAATATATACTATCATTGATTTATGTTAATTTAAAATTTATTTTTCTTAAGTTTATTACTTAATATAATATATAATATTAAAAAAAATTTGTTATCAACGGTTCAATCTTGGTTTAATCACGTTTATATCATTGACTTTTGAAGTAGTGTCTTTGCCGATTTAACGATGGGTTCAACTTTTAAAATATTGCTAAAAACTCAATAGTAACCTGTCTCAATAAATAAAATTACAAGTCATTTTCACACCACCATTTCACACACAGAACTTTCTTTTTATTTTCTTGCAAGTAAGTTACCTAAAGTGGAAGTCTTAAATTCTTACCATTTTCATGTTTCTTCCCTTTTCATTATTAGAGGTTGGTTTCAATGGATAACAATGATATGGGGTATTGTCAGATATTTGTCACATACTTCAATTCGCATTTGGATTTGAATCTTAACATCATGCCAAATTTGTATACATAGGAGGATTTTTTTTCAATCATAAGGCCTTGCTTATAGCCTCGTAGGTCTCTAATGACAAAGAATTTAGTAGATATATATTGATAAATAGGTCACTAAGTATTTACAAATAAATAGGTAAGTAGGTCATGTAAGCAGGCCATTACATGGCCAATAGGCATTTACCTTTAAATATTATGAATAATATAAATAATATATTGCAGTATCATAATATATTCTATTATATTATACATATATATTTATGTGTATGTATGTGTTAAATAGGCCGGCCTAATAGGTCTAGTAGACTTTTTTTAAAGCCTTGGGCCTGACCTATTTAGCTATATAGGCTTTTTATAAAGTCTTGACTTGACCTTTTTACTAAATAGGCTAGGCCGAGCTAGGCCTTAAATAGGCTAGGCCATAGGCCTTCGACGAGCGGCCTGGCCTATTCCCACCCCTACTCACACCGTCACCCACCCTCATCCCTCTCAACCTATCTTCTCTCTCTGTTCTCTTCCATCTTCATCCATGAAATTGAAGAAAAAAAAAATCATGAACCTTTCTTCTCTGCTACCCACCCTGACGGAAAACAGAAGAAAGAAAATATGAACAGGGGAGAGGGAAACGCGTAAGGCGGTACGCAGCAGAGCACGACACGTGGAGCAGAACGATGCGGCGGAGCGGTAAGGGGAGAAAGAACGAAACGAACTGAGCAGAGAGGAACGGCGGCTGGATGGAGAACAACGTGCAACGACGGAGATGGACGACATATTTTGGGCGGCACGACGAAGATGAACGATGTTCTATGGAGAGAAAGAGGGAAGTTAATTTCCGGGCTTCACAATTTTTTTGATCACCAAATTATAGCATGACATTTATTCCCACAATATGAAATGATGCAGATTGTACATACTGGTATGGTTGAGTGACTCGAGTTTATGGGAACAATGAATCGAAAGAAAAATCAAAGGAATGTACCGTGTGAGGAAACATGGAGGAGCTGATCTTTTTGGTCTTACAAGCGTACGTTGTCTCACACAGCAGGCATTCAATTTGCTTTTATGGGTTTCACATGAAGTGATTTAATGTGTTTTGTGATTGAATCTAATCTCCAAACTCTAGAGTTGAATCAAGGTTGAATCTAATCTTCAATCTGGTCTGGTTATGGTTTTTAATTTTTATGGAGTTAGTAAAGAAAGGTTGAATCTCATCTGATGGGTAACAGAGAGATAATAAAGGTTAGATTCAGATGAAGAATGGAGGATGGGTGATGGTGTTAAGGAGCTATTAGTGGTGTGAAAAACTTTTCACACGTGTCATGTTTTGATTAGGGAACAGTACCAACAATACCTATGGTACTGTGTATAAGTTTTGTCCTTTTTTCCCCATTACAGTAGTATCTTGCACTCTTCAAATTAACATGTTGCCAAAATCAACTTTTTGATAATAATTTAATAAATTGTAGATTAAGTTAATAAAAAGAAGAGTAGTTTCATTGAGTCAGCTCAGTTGATTAAGTTGTGGTATATGATTTGTAAGTGTGCGAATTTAAATACATGCATCTCTTTCCCATTCTCTTCTCTCTTTCCCATGTAAGGCATCTTGTGAGTCATCCATTTAAAAGAAAGTTAACAGAGGTTTATTAGACTTGGAGCGACTTTGTTTGGCAAAAATAGCTGATAAGCTAGCTGATAGCTGATAAGCTAATTTTTAGCTGATAGCTGATAGCTAAAAAGCTAGATGATTGAATTTGAAGTGTTTGGTAAAATTAGCGGTTGAACTAGCTTATAAATGTAAAATGACATAAAAGGATATATTTATGATAAGCATGGTAAAGTGATAATTTCATTAAATGAAAGGGGTAAAACCGAGAGAAAAGTAAATTAGCTATAAGCTATGAGCCATAAGCTATTTAAATTAGGTTATGAAGAAAAGCTATAAGCTAATGAGATAAGCTTGTTTACCAAATACCTCTATTTCATTCAAACAAGCTTATAAGCTAGTCAAACAAGCTTACAAGCTTATAAGCTAGTCAAATAAGTTATAAGCTAGCTTATTGGACTTGTTAAACAGAGCCAAAATTAATAAGTTGCGCAATTGGAACAATTTGATGATGATGTCACATGTAAGAACGGTTACTTATATAAGTAATTGGTTCTTATATAAGAACTACCAATAGAAAAAGAGAGAGAGAATCACGTGCCCAATCATAAATAAATTACTATTTTAAATTAAACAAAAATAAATATAAATTAAGATGTGGGATGACTTGTGGGACCTATTCAGTGAGCTTTTAAGAGTTGCATCATTGAAGTGAGTTGTTTAAAGTAATATTAAATAAAAAGTGACGAAATAATATGGTAGAACACTGAGACCCATAAAAAATGATGTTAAGCAACTCTAATATATTATACCCATGGAGATGATCTTAGATTCTTAGTCCCCAAATAAGATTTCTTACATTATTATTTGGATTGGAAATATATAATTATATTAATAAAAATAAAAAAATTATTTGATTTATTATATTTTCCCTGTTTGAATATTAGTCATCATTTATTTCTATTTGATTTGTGACATGGTAATGAAAAAGAAAAGCTTACCTAGTTTATTTTTTTTTTCCCAACTAGCGTTACTCACTGTTATAGTAATTACATCATGACAGTATTATACCCAAAAAAAAAATTATTGCACCGTGACAATAGCTTCGCTTATCTCAACTTAATGGTGAAGGTTACGGTGCATTATCCATTAAAGTGGTGCAAAGGTACATCACCCAAGTGGATAAATCTGAACCATCCATATTGCTACTTGGTTGGGTTGACATTTCAACCTATTTTTGGTTGGTCAAATGGCCAAGCTATCACCTATTATTTTTGTTTTTGCAAAAATGGGTATAGTTTATTTGTATTTGCATTTACAGTATTTTAATTTTAATTAATTGAATTCAAGTAGTTGTCGCGTCAGACCATTGCCCATCGCCGAAGCATCGCTAGAAGCTCGCCACTCACCACCACGGTGCACTACTACCAAACCTTAATGCCGCTCAAATCCCCACCAGTCATCGTCGATCTTCGCTTGCACGCGAATGCACTAAACCACCTCTGCTTCTATAGGTTCGCGAGCACAACACCCACCGCTCCATCTAGGCCACCATCGCGAAACGAAGTCCATTGTGGCCCCTGTTCCTCAGTCGAACACGAATTTGAATGGGTCCACTTCCCTAGCACCCTCTCTTCACCTCCGTCGCACACAACAACTCTTCCCCTACTGGCTCCTGCCCTGTCGTTGATAATATGTTAGATTATATGATTTGTGTATGCTTATTAGATGATTTTTGCTCCTTATTGTACTTATTGGTTGAATTTTGTCCCTAAGTTTAGTTAGTTTAGTTTTTAATAATGTTTTACATATTTAGTTAAATTTTATGTTTTTAGAATTAATTTAATAATATTTTTTACTTTTTTACATTAGTAGGAAATAATAAGCATTTGCATTAGTTTCAACATTGTGCTCTTACAAAGACTGAAGATAAATGTGACTTGTTGCAAAAGGCCCACGTGAAGGAAGCTACAGGAATTGGTAAATGATAGCAAATTGAATGGAAAAAAATGAAAGAAAGCCTTGGTGAAATAAGCCTTAATTAAAGCAGGATAGCAAATGGTCTTGGGCTGGACGCTGGAAGAATTAGGAGGATGGCATTTTATTATTGTGAAAGAAAAAAAAACATAAAAGAAGGAATAAACAAGAGAAAGAAAAGTAACGTAAAAATAAAAGAAATTCAACGTAAAGGGGTTTTTATTAGAGTGAAGAAAAAAAACGTAGGAGAGGAGGTGACGGGCACAGAGAGCAACGAGCGTCATCATAGAAAAATAAAAAGGCACAGAGGCTCCTGGTACAAGGGCTTGACGCGCAGGAGAGCTGATGCTCCGGAAAGGGAATCCTCTGCTCTCTTGTCTGTTTTCAATATCATGGAGTTTTCTTAACCCTTTTTCTTTATTTTATTTTAGGGATTAGTATGTCTAGCTAAATTCCTTTTTTTGTGAGGGTTTTGATGTAATACTTTTTATAATGAAGTTTTATCTGATAATTTGATTATCTTATGAACAATTGGTATTTTTGACGTGATGTTTACTCTGCTTAATGACATTTGAATGTTTGGCCATCATTCTTGTGTTTTTTAGGGTTCATTTTTATGCTAGGAATAGTGACTTATGGACATGCCTATTGTAAACATTATAATTAATTGGGTTAATCTAGGAATATGTAACTTGATTAGTGTGGATTTTCACCAATTTCATAGATCTTTTATCATCATGACTTCTTAATTAGACCTAAGGAATTAGGGTAATTAGTAATGTTTGATAGAATTGATTCACTAAGGAATTAAGTTTCAATTAATTAAGGGAATTTGTCCTTCAATATACCAATTGAGATTAGGAAAATTAGAGTTTCAGTAATTCATAGGATTCCTTGTCTATGATGAATCCGAATTCATAATTGGATGAAATCAAATTCCTAGCATTTTTATTTTTATTTTATCTCAACAAAAATTCCAGAAATATTTTATTACTATTCTGTTTTATTTTATTTCTTTTGAGCTCTCTTCATACCAAAGTTTAGTCTAGATAGCTGTTTATTTTGTGAACTGGTACTTGATAACTAATTCCAGTGGACGATATCCGGTTCTTACAGATTTATTACTTGCAACGATCCGGTACACTTGTCGAGGTCGGAGGGAGGGAGAGAGAGGGAGAGAGGGAGAAAGGGGGAGAGAGAGAGAGAGAGAGAATGTGTTACCGTTAGGTTGCTATGTTTTCTGGTGGTGGTGACCGAATCAAAGGGGTGGTTAAGGCCGTAGGGGTAAGGATGAGTTTTGAAATATGTATGTGCAAATACAAATAACTGAGGTCCTAATATGCAAATACTAAAAAAATTTTTTTAAGTATTTAGACAGTTTGACCAATACCAAAGTTGTTGAAAAGTCAAGAAAACCAAGTGACAATTTGAATGGTCCAGATTGTGCCACTTGGATGATGTACCTTAGACAACACCTTTAACTGAACCATCTATGTACTAATCTTTGTTTACACATTAACAACTTCGAGTGAAAATTCATATTCATAATGTGGAAATATATTTAATTCATGAAAAATAAAAAATCTCAATTTGTTTCTTAAAAATTTCAAATCTCATTTTTTTTTTTTTTACATTAACAACGTATATTACTTTAATCCTTTAAACTATGATAAGGGCTCATTAAAAGTTGAAGAAAAAGAATCATAGAAAATATAACAGTATGGTTAGAATTAGAAAAGGCCAATAAATTGTGCATTACCCCATTTGAATTTTTTGTCCCATCACCCTTTTCTTTTTTAAAAAAAAAACTTTATGTCAAGATATTCTTTGAAAAGGCATCATCAACATTCTGTATCTACGTGTATTCTTAGCTTGGTACAATATCAGCCAAATCATCTCCCTTCCCTTTGTTGCACTTGCACTCTAGCACACATTGGATTTGCAAGAAAATAATGAGTTGCATATTATGGAAAGCAAACACCAAGATCATAGTTTCTACTTTCAATGGTAATTTCATATGGAATTCAGTCTTTGGGCAGTGTCACGGTTTCTTCGAGTTACTCTGTAACGCTATCAAACTTGATATATATAAAATGTAAAGCTACAAAGACTCTTCTTAACATGCTAGTAGTACATTATTATGATCCTTAAATCAAGCTATAAAGAAAAAGAAAGTCAAAGAAAAATTGAAAAACAAAAGTGAAAAGAGATTCACCTGGACCTAAATCCATACCAGGCAAATATCAGCATTATTTTATGTAGTTACAATTGCCAACTTTGGCACATAAAAAACAAAAAACAACATACACAAACATTCCTCTTTCCTTATACTATTTACAAGGAAATTGCTTCTAATCATTTGTACATTTGTACTTCCCCTACATAAAGTGAAAGAAATTTAGTTAGAGAATATAAACCTCTGGGAGTTTAATGTGATTATTATTTTTCAATATTTATGGGGAGATTTGTACTACTCTAATACCTTAACTAGTTCCTGCAGGTCTTTAATGTATTCAACTGCCAAATTCAATATATATGTTGGCTTGTTTGCTGCATAGAGGGAAGCACCAAGTTATAACTTATAAGTGCATGTGATGTTTCAATCAGCATATGATGTGCTTGTGAGAGAGTTAAATTACTTTCCTGATTTTGGGAAAAGGCCTTGCAATTTCTTGATTCTTTCACTAATTCGTGTTCTTCTTACCTAAAATTTGCAGATCACATAACATAAATGAAACAGTTCAGTCAGATAGTGTGACTAGTATGTGTGGTAGAGTGACTATAGAATATAGATTTATAATTGTTAGTGGCATTAGGATTTCACCCTCTCTGCAATGCTTCTTGGGTTTGAGGCATAACCTCATTTGACTCGAATTTTGCAAGGAACGGGTCCTTGAATTCGAAGAAGCATTGCAGAGAGAACCTCACAACCAAACGAGAGAGTTTGGTAATCTCTTCTATTTCTCTCTTTCCTCTTTATTCACCCATACCAAACAAGTTGTAAAGTTTGGATCCTGCGCCCTAATCTGAGAATTTCAGGGGTTTGTGGTCATATTTCCAAAGAGAGATTGAAAACATTTATATGCTTAATAACAGAATCAATACTTTAATGAACCTTTGACCAACAGACAAGCAAGAAAGCATTATATTCACATATAGCAGATGTTACACTTGAGCATACCAAAATTGCTTAAAAGCACTCGGATAAACAAAAATCAGATTTAAGAAAATGAGAATTTGTGCATTAATACAGGTTCTTTTCATGCTCAATTAGTCTCATTCCACCTAAAAGGCAGTAATTTAGAGATCTGATTACATTTTAGACATTACAAAGATAAGAACAAAACTAAAGAACACTTAGACATTTAATCATACACCTCATGTACAATCCAATTAAAACTAAAATAGAAAAGGTAAATGCATGGACAACCTCAACTTTCCTCCACCGTGGAAGACCCACAACTACCATGAGCTTGCAAGATGGCATCCCCACCGAACCTTGCAAGGCGCAGAGAGTGAAATGCGAACGAAAGAACCGAGAGATATAAAAAGTCAAGAAAAATGTTGACACGTGTAAAAAAATTGTTTTAATAATAATAATAATAATAATAATAATAATAATAATAAAAATAAATAGAATTAATTAATAGTAAATAGACCAGTTCAATGAGTTTGTGCGAAATTAATGAAATCGGAGCGTTTAACTTTGACGCTCAACCTTGGTAATAAAGTTCAGATTTGTTGGATCATATCACAAGTCGTTACCAAGTGAAATCCCCTTTTGAAAAGTGGAAGCAAATTTAACAGCAACATTATACAAAGTGTTTTTTGTGTTCCTCTCAAACCCCATCAATATAATCAACAATGGTAAATGTTTTTCTCTCATCACTTGCCATCATTATTAATGATTCAAGTTCTCTGTGTCTTTTTTTTTATTATCCATTGAAATCCAGGTTACATAATTGATCAAGATAATTATGTGATTCCTTCCAATGAACCTAACCTCATTTATGCATTGCACCATTGTGTGTGTGAGGTCACAATTTCTAGTATTGGCTTCTGAGAAGATGCGTTTGATTTCAAAGGAAATATATTATAGATTTTTGTTGTTTTATGTATGGATCTGTGTATTATATTATAAATGGAATTCTAAACTTCATTTTATTTTATTTTTTAAATCCCTTTGGTTGCAGATTCACTTTGTGCTTCTCATTAGTCGACAAGGAAAAGTGAGGCTCACAAAGTGGTACTCACCATATTCTCAAAAGGAGAGATCTAAGGTACACCTGTCTCTGATTCAATATAAAATGCCTTATTACCTAATATATAGGATCATAATAACAATAGTAATCTTCTTTTTCTGGTATCTGTTGCATAGTTTTGTTGTTCAAATTACATCCTCAAATTCATGGATTACTTGTGTATTTTCCTGCAGATTTTTTTCGCAGGAATTTCCTACGAATTTTGCTGCAAATTTTTCGGAAATAAGAATTTTTTCCTATAGATTTAAATTCGTAGTACATTAAACAAGACACAACCCCTTACAAAGTCATAGAAAATTACCAACCTCGACGTAGATTTACTGGAATTTACATATCGCTTACCAAGTCACAACGAGTCTAGGTGGAAGGCTTGAATATCTAAGTGCAAACACGTGAATAAAAAAGAGATATTGAACGCTAATGACAAGGCTACAATACTTGTTTGAGATATTTTAAATGTTATTAAGAACGTAGATTATTTTTTTACATTGATTAAATTAAATCATTTTTCAAAAATATACCTAGAGATTTCATATACTTCTTCATATTTTTTATATTTGTAAAAAATAATATTCGTGTATTTAGAATCTTTTAGCATATATGAACGGTTTCATATTCTTATATTGTAGTTTTTGTTATAGCTGTGACAAAGGCCAAATGGTTTGTATAGTTTGTATTGTGGCAATGTCTATTCATGGTGTGTCTATTTTGATGCTTCATAGTACTTCAATTCAATAAAAAGTGCTTAATTGCCTCGTGACATGGGTTTTGCATATTGATTTCCTCTGCTCAAATTATATGTATTTGACTCTTGGTCTCTTTTTTGGAAGGTAATTCGTGAGTTAAGCAGCATTATTATCTCTCGAGCCCCAAGGCTCTGCAACTTCGTGGAATGGATGGGTTTCAAAGTTGTTTATAAAAGGTTGGTCTCTTCTCTTTACTTTTTGGTTGCTTATGTTGCCTCACATCACAAGACACATTGAACTATAATTGAGAGTCTCTTTGTTTTGGTTATTGTTTAGATATGCTAGCCTGTACTTCTGCATCTGCAATGATCAGGAGGACAATGAATTGGAGACCCTCTCCATTATTCATCATTATGTTGAGACATTGGATCGCTATTTTGGCAGTGTGAGTCTCATAAACTCTTGAAATCTTAAGTTCTTAACGAATTGCCTGCATATTTTTGAGTTTGGATTAATTTCTTTCCTACTTTTGTTTTCAGGTTTGCGAGCTGGATTTAATCTTTAATTTCCATAAGGTAATATACATCTCTTCTCATGAACATTATTCCCTCTAATTCTTATAAAACCTGAGTTTGAAATCTCCACATTTTTTTTATAAGCAAAAACTTATTAAGCGGGTACGAAGGATATCCCAACCCATAAACAATACAATGGAAAAACAAAGCCATATAAACCCAGCACCAAATAACCAACCAGGACTTAAAAGAAGCCAAGAAAACAGAGGACCCCTCCTAACCACCTAATCCACAAAACTGACCAAGCTAAAGCCACACACCATAGACTTACTAAGCCTTCACAGAGATATCTATAAGACCAGAATACATCAGGGGAACAGCCCAGAAGCATTGCAAATGCAAGCTTAGGCACCCTTTAAGACTATCCAGCCTATGTCAGTAGCAGTGAAAAAATATGTGACAAAAAACAACAACTATGCTTCAAGATCCAGATAGCAGATAGCAGCAGAACCAGATATTTTCAAGAAGCTTCAAAGGAGTTATTTATACTCTTCTATTCCTGGAAAACCATATCCAAAACATAGCAGCACACAAAAACTGGTTAAGGCATGGTTATTTGCATTGAGCACACATTCAACTTAGTTGGCTAACCCTTTAAGGATGGTAAATTTTATAATCTAACGCCATACTAAAATAATGAAGTTTCTGTGATAAAATGAGATCAGGCTTTTGATTGAATTGAGAATGAGGCTCCATCTCAATAGTCAATCTTTGAGATTGTAGTCTACTTTGTGATCAGTCACCGTAAGAAGGCTAATGCCATAAATGGAAGAAAAAAATTTCTGTTTACTCTTCAGTATTTATCTTGTATCAACAGTTAAAGTTATGATTGGTCCTAGCAGGCATATTTTATATTGGATGAAATTTTGCTTGCTGGAGCAATGCAGGAGACTAGCAAGAGAACAGCTCTGAGACTAATAGCTGCACAGGTATGAATACAAATGAGTCCTTCCACATCTCACATATTTTGTAACCTTGTATTTGACAAATTCTGATATGTGGCATGAGTTACAGGAGGATTTGGTGGAGGTTGCTAAGGAGGAGGCCAGTTCACTGAGTAATATAATTGCGCAAGCCACCAAATAAGAGCTTCATCGTGGATTGGATTATGTTACATACACTGCATGGAAATTTCATTATGGTGATGTCTCTAGAAATTTAACAAAAAGGCTTTATATTTAATGAAAATATTTTTTTGTACACCGAGGATACAACACCTGTGTATGCACGTTAGTGAAGTGCCATCCGGGTGTCGTATGTTCGGATAACGGAACTCTTTCTCTTAATTGTTTTTATTTAAATTTTAACTTTTGATAAAATTATATGTCATAGGATAATCCATGTAACCGACTCTACCTAATAAAATAAGATCGGATTGTTGTTATTATTGAAGATATGTCTTGTTTGGTCAGTTATTTTTCATCTTTGCATTATTATATGCTAAGTAATCTGCATTGATGGCAGTTAATTAGTGGTCTAAGTCTAAGGGCTCGTTTGTTATGTGACCCATTATAGTTTGTGGCTTCTATTTGATGAATGTTATTGTCCCAAAATGAGCCCTCTATGAGGGGGTATGGCAAATCCCTTGGGTCTTTATCACTCAAGTAGGATACTCCTAAAACACATTGAACTGTTTTAAAAGTATTGCATGTAGCTTGTTTATTCTCTTTTGATACATGATATATCTTAAGGGGAAAAGATATACTTGCAGAAGATGTGTGAGGTATGTGCAGAATCTGAACTATTAAAAGTTATAATAGAAGCAAGGCGCTATTCAATGACATATGGGAGTATGCAATTGTATAAGTTTGTGCAAGTAACTCAATGTTGACATGGAGCAATGCCAATAAAGCAATATTTAATAAACTTTCACAAATTACTGGGTTACACAATTGTGATGGAAAAATACAAGGGAGAGGAAGAAATGACTCTTCATTTTGTGTCCAACATGTAGGATCTTTTACTTCATAATTAAATTATTATTATTTTTTATAAGCAAACATGATATGTTACTATGAGGCTGTGAGTACAAGTGGTACTCAAATCCAATACATCAAACTATACTATTACACCAGTAGCCACCTAATTTCAATATAAACAGCAGAAAGAGAGCTGCACTACAACAACAGCATCCAACAATCCACAACTAAGCAACAATAGAATAAACATACACCTAAAACTAGATGTCACTACTGAATCTACTACCAAGCTAAGTACAACTATAATTATGCAGCAGGAATCCTCAGACTTCAGATTTATACATAAAAAAGGCCAGTAACATCAGAGAGGATCAACTGCATTACATCTAAACAGAGCATTGTTCTCCTTGATTCAAAACCAGTCCATTGCCTTTTGACCCAACACAGCAAACAGTTTGCTAACCAAACCAAAAACCACCATAACCTTAATACACCCAGCTTATTTTGTAGTTAATAGATGTTTGCATGTAGTTTTAACATTAACTCAATAGAAACAAATAACCAAAGGACAGCAACCATTAGTGAAAATATCATACATAAATAAAACCATAAATAGATAATAATACACATGACATGAAGGTTCATACATATATAGGTCCATTATCACAAAAATGTGGAGAGCTGATATGAGTTTTCAGTGTAGAAACAAAACAAAATAGGACCCATCACATGAACGGGAGAGAAAACAGAAAGGAAAGAAAAAAGACAAAGAAGAATAACTATTTTAAATGTTTGGATTCATATACACAAAAAAAAAAAATGTAAATTTATATAAATCACATTAAAAGCTTTTGCATAAGTTTATATGATTATTTTCTTTTTGAAGAGTTGTCCATTACTCTTTAGCAAAATTGAGGGTACTGTGTTTAGCTAGGTTCATTAGTATCTATATTGTTTTTGAATATGTTAGCAATGCCACATGTAAGAGCTTCTTGAGGCATGCAAGTTTAGCATATTTATTCAATCCTCAGCTCAACACATTTCTCTTAAATTAATAAGTTACATGGAACTGCAAAGAAGATACATAAATACAACAGAGAGGAAGAGGTGACTACTCTATGTTGGGCAGTCAAATCAACACTCAACAGGAGCCTAATACCACATACCACATTAAAACATAACACAATGACACCAACCAAATGACAAGGGAGAAAAAAAAAACCATGACAAGAGATAAAGCTACACTTAACAAATTAAGGGCAAACACTTCTGACTAGTTTCACTTATGTTTATTGTTCATGAACATCTTCCTGGTAAGTCCACACGCTAGTGCTTCCTTAGGTATCCCCTTCACGTTTTGAACACCCTCAGCAAAAATCACACCCATTCCCATATGCAAATGAGGCTCAATGTGGCAATGGAAGGCCCAAACTCCAGGGTTATCTGCCTTAAACCTCAGTGCAGTCCATCCATAAGGGAAGATAACTGCAGTGTTCCTCAATGGTGGGTTCTTCAAGTTGAACTTAGTCTTCTCATCACCAGGTTGGAACTTCCCATCTCCATACCCCAAAACCCAAAAGTCATGACCATGCAAATGCCAAGGGTGAATCTCACTGTTTTTCCCATTTAACACATTAGCATTTTGTAGAATCACATCAACCACTTGGTTCATTTGAAACATGTAAACCCCACTTCCAGTATTTGAGTTTGGATTCAAAGGTGGGTTCAAGATGTCATAATCAGCTGAGAAGTTTTCAGGTGGACTTTTCTGGTCAAAGGCACCATTGAGTTTGAACTTAATGGAGCCTAAGTAAGGAGTTGATGGTAATGTTAAGGAGATATTGTTAATGGACCATTTGGTGAATCCATCAACTAAGTTTTGTGTGTTAAGGAGTTGAATCTTACGGTCATAGTAGTTTGGAGGTTGTGGTGTTCCCATTAGTGCAAGAATCTTTTCAGAGAATGATTTGCTACGTTTGTAATCATCCCATTGAGGTGTGATGGGGGGTGGAGAAGTAGGGAAAACTGAGGCAGATATTGTTTTGTAGTTAAGTATGGTTAGGCCTTGTGGGGTGCCAGGTTTTCTTCCCCTAACACCAATAGAGAACCAATAGTTTTTGTTTGGGTCTTGATCTGTGGTTAGGAGGACTGAGTAGCTCTCACCTGAGTATATGTCTATGTCATCAACAGCAAATGGTTGCACATAGTTTCCATCAGCTTCCACCACCACCAATTTATGGTTCTACACAGCACAAAGAAATGGATACAATTAAATATAACCAAACAAGATATATCAATATCAAGGTTTTAAATTGGGGTCGTGTTGCGTTTATCGCAATCACTGACAATTGCAGGACAATCCAGTTTATAACCAAAACATTGCCGCCCCAACTACAATCGCGGACCTTTATTTAAAACCTTGATCATTCACAATTGTGGTGTTCACACTCTAAGATTTCCGGGTAACTTTTACATGAGTGATTAGTGTGTAAGTAATTGATAAACATATATATTATTTCATCACGGATATTAATCGTTTATCACTATATAATACACACCAATTATCGGTGTAAATTAATTGACAAATGTATTTTTTCTATTGTTAAGGGCAAAATTAACCAGAAAAATAATTTTGCACACTCTGGTTGCACCACCTTCCTTTACCCAGAGAAAAATGTGTAAAAGTGTATTAAAAAGTGTTTCATTTATTTTATTATAAAAAAAATATAAAAATTGGGGTGCAAATAACATCAACCTTAAAAGTTAAAACTATAAACACCCATATTGAAATAGAGTTTTACAGTTCACATTATGGATTTAGTATTATCTTCTGCAATTAGCTAGGTATCTGCTAAGAAAATTATGGTTAACCAAAACTAATTAGAATGCAGATTCTGCGGATTGAGCTGTAAATCAAAGTGAACTATTGTGGGGAGTGGGGGCCTGGTGGGTCACGAGCTAAAGCAAAATGTAACAATAGAGGTAACCAATTGATAATTATCTGGATGATATCAATATCAATTTCAATTCTTTACAATATAGCAGCAAAGATTCTTTTTGGTACAAAGCTGTAAAGATTCTTTTTCGTACAAAGCTGCAAAGAATTTTATTATCTATAGAGTACCTATTACCGCACCACATTAGGATTGAAGGGTTGAATTGTTTATTAACTGCTGAGAAAAATGTAATGCCAGACTGCTAGACTTGGACTATTTGCCATGATATGGTTGGTAATTGTGTGTATATACGGTTTATATGGTCATGGACCATGTATGTCCTTCTTGTCCTGTCTTTACTGGCATACTCTGACCAACCTACCATCTCAGTGATGTGTGTGAGAGAAGTACTATTTGACAAAAAACCTATATATAAGATTGAAATCTTATCTAATAATTTATTCAAAGTGTGAAAAATAAAAATTAAAATGTGTAGGGATCACTGTGCTAAACCAAATCTAGTTTACCCCATCAACCAAACTTCTTTATCATTTTCTGAAGGGATATTGTTGGCTTCCTCCTTCTTCGTTAAACCAAGTACAAATCTAGCATTTTCTTGTCATCTTTCTTGACCCTTTTGACAAGTCCTTCTTACCTTAATAGTCAATAACAACTTGGACCTACATTTTTCGTTTGTTAATGAATAATGACAAGATTCTTGTATCAAAATATTAATGATGTGTGAATACTTTATCAAATTAATGCATCCAAATTAGATAGTGATCTAATTTTATGAAAGAATTTATCCAAGAACATTAATTGCTTGTATTGTATGTTTATGAGAATCACGTGCTATTCTCCAATATATTGGTGTCCCTCCCCTAGTCTGTGTAAATTTGTCTCCTTCTTTTCGTGGGTGGGAACAAGAAATGTCTGGGACTAGTCTTATTCAACAGACAAGGGTAGATCTAAATAGGGATGGGTTAGAGAGGCGTTGAATATATAAATTTAGGAATGTATTTTTCATAAAAAAAAATTATTATATATATATATATATATATATATATATAATTAATTGTACAAAATATATAAAGAAGGGAGAGGTCACCCATACTCGTCCCTCCTTTTTTTTTTTTACATGCAAAATGTTAGTTATTTAATTAGTTTGTTATGTTAGTATAGGGTGAGATTTGAATCTTGTATCTTATACCTTCCAACATTTTTATCTCTCACCCCAAATCACATTGACCACCTTATGACTCAAATACTCGCCTCTCCTTATATTAGTCCCAACATATTGTGCAATAATTAAGTGAATTAGAACCTTCCCAATAAAATTCTTTAGAAGGCTAAAATCGAAGAAAATCTATGTAACTATGGGCCATCTTCGTAAAACCTTATATGCTTTGAAATTTATTAACACGACTCATTAGACTTATCAAAATTCACGTGCATAATGATTCATATTGTGTACATATGTGTGCATAAAATCCCTATTGAATATTAATATTAAGAGTTTAATTGGTATACACTGTTAGTGTAAAGGTTTTTTACATTCTCAACCAATAGCGCGCAGATCGCCACGTCATTGAAAATCTTTGATTCTTATCCAAATCTCCTTAAAAGTCATTGATATCATGATTTGTGATTGGTTGACAGTGTAAAAAACTTTATACTGACAGTGCATACCAATTAAACTCTAATATTAATATGCATGATTTGATGTGGATGTGGATAAAATTGAGGAAAATGAAGGGAGTTTCTTCATTTTTTTATTTTTATTTTAAACGACACGCATAAAGCATAAGCAGTACACATGTTGGAACCTAGCAACGTGCATGTAAAAAGAAAAGATATATGGACAATATAGAATGGGAGAGAAAGTGAGATATGAACTCACCGCAATGGCCAAGTTGAGAGAAGCCAATGAAGTGGTGCTGGCAATCCTGATTCTGTAGGTCTTGTTTGGATCGACATGGAGAATCTGGGGTGCACATTCTTCACCACCTCCAAATTTGCATTGGGGTAGGGTGGTATTGATAAGATTAGCTGCCATGGAACAGTTGTATTGTCCTCTTCCATTAATGAGCAGAGACTGAAAAAGTGAAGTGTTTGAAAGGTGAGATGTTTTATTTTCCTTGGATATATATCATCTGTCTCATTTTGAAATAACACACCATCTCCCAACTAATAATATATTATCACATATTCTATTTTTTTAATACTATATACAATTTAGACTTATATAACAAGATATTATTAGTAGGTAAAGAGTGTGAAATGGGACAAAGAATCTCCCTTTTCCCCCCTAAAAGGCTGGCATATTGTACACAACAATTATGAGGGAGTAATGATATTCTAACACCAAAAGTTGACACCAACTTTTGACACCTTGGTTAATCAGTGCAAATATTTGGTTATTTCAGTTCATTATATGGTTAATCACGTGAAAATATTTGGTTAATTCATGATGACCCATTAATCATATAAAGAACTGAATTAACCAGATATTTGCATGTGATTAACCAAATATTTATATGGTTATGAAAAATAAGCTTCAGATGACCCATTAACCATATAATGAACTGAATTAACCAAAAATTTGTACGTGATTAACCAAGATATCGCTGGAGGTGTCTAAATCAGGTGTTAAAATATCATTACTCTTATGAGGATACTACCGCTTATGGCCACATCAAGCTTTCCGGATTACTTTATTATCAAATAAAGTTATTTGTAGAAGCATAATACCACATATATTAGTTTTGATCTCCTTCTCCTTTCTTCATGTTCCATCTCATAAATTTGATAGAGGTATAATTGAAAAAGCCCTCAATAAAATTTTTTACATAGAGTTAAATAATAATCACTCTAAATTTATCTACTTTTTACTTATTATTTTTATTTTTTAGGGTATTCTCCACAATAACTTTCCTAGAATAAGTTTGTCTCTAAGTATAAGGGTAATCCATCTTTAAATTATTTAATGGTTTAAAATTATGATATACTTATCAAATTAACTAAGAACAGGTATTCATTTACATCTTACTTTAAAAATAAATTCCTTTTAAAATGGCCTTATAAAATTCTTTCATATAAGATTTAAATTTAAAATTTTAATATTGCAACTTTATTTTTACGATGGGTCTATCAGCTGTACAAGTACTTTTTGTCAATAATTACAAGACATATGTACTCATCCATGTGTAATATAAAGGTCATCATAAACATTAGTTAAAAAATCTATTATAATTTTCTAGTTCAAAATTCTCCTCACTTATTTCGAGAAGAAATTTCTGGGTGTCGATTGAAGTATAGGTTGCTAGAAAAAAAAAGTCGGGGATAGAAAGTTTGATACCCAATTGGAAAAATCCAACACCACTTGCGGGAGATGGGCCATGCATATATATGCTAGCTAGTGTTTCTAATTCTCCTTTTTAGGTTAAGGCATCATGATAGATTTTGATCTACAGTGAATTTGGTTCCATACATTCAAAAAGATTCCATTTTCTGTTTTTATTCTTATATCACATTCACATGTGGTGGGGGGTAAGTACATAAAGCAGACAAATTATGTGTTTCTTAATTTCATAGTATGCCATCCATTATAAAATGAGTAATGATATTTGAACACAAAAATGGTGTTTAACACCGTATAGAAGTATTTTTGTCCACTTATTTATTGTTTTGTTCTCTCATCTGTTTTTCATCCTTACCAAGACACTCATAAGCTCTACGGTATTTATATAAGGGGTCCAAATTGTGTGTTCAAATATCTTTACTCTTATATGATACATACAAATAAGAAAAGAAAGGAATGAATGATATGTGCATTAATTAATTACCTGAGGTTCATTAATCCATTTGAATGGCTTGGATGAGAGGCCAATCTCTTGCTCATGTGTACTTTTGTGCCACCAATCACTCAACAAAAGGTTGAACTCACCATCATAATGGAATGGTTCCTTTTGTCCCTTTGGCAAATCCACTATTAGAGAACCATACAGCCCTGCTGCTCTCTGCATACCATAGTGTCCATGGTAGAAGTATGTACCCGGCTGCACCATGTATAAACAATATATCATAACATTAACTTATAACTACAGTTAGAAAATTGAGCATTAAACGCATAACACAAACACCAAAATGAGGAAATAATTAAATGTAATTATTTTTATATATACCCTGTCAACTGTGAATCTGTAATGAAAAGTTTCTCCTGGGTTTATAGCACACTGTGAAATGGCAGCAGTTCCATCTGCCCATGGTGTTCCATACTGCAAACACAGCACAAAAAAACAAGTTACACATTTATATATGTTGACTTAATAATAGAGAGATTCTTAGAAGCTAATTCTGAGCAAGAAATTTGTACTATTTAATGTGAACTACTCCAATTATGTGAACAATATGACCAGTGACTAACACAGAAATTTTACATAATAGGGATAAAGAAGATGAGAATTGAGAGTTTGGAAAAATGACTTGATGAATGCTCATAAAAAATTAAAGTTGGTGAATTTCTTATTTTTGTTCATCCTTCAAACATTAATGAAAATAGTTAGTGCCATCAAGTTTACTTGTTAATTAATCTTTATGACTTTATAAGAAAATTTTAAACAAATTTGAAAGCAAAGCTAGTAATAAAAATCCCCCCACTGACAATAACAAGGGTGTATATCATGTTCCTAAAAATGACTATATATCTTTTTCTTTTAACAATATTGTAAACATTATAGGTGACACATGAAATGTTATAGAATCAGAATTTTACCTTTATATCAAAAGCACCTAAGAATTTCTTAACATAATATATAGACCATTAGAGGTTCTACCAATCATATAATTTCTTTATAATATTAATAGAAAACCTGTCTAATTCCATGCCAGTGAATAACAGTTCCTTCTGTGGGGAGCTTGTTGGTGAGTGCAATATCAAGTGTGTCTCCAACTTCGGCTCGGATAGTTGGGCCAGGAAACTGGCCGTTGATTCCCATCACAACATGCTCAATGCAATCTGGTTTCCGGATCGTGTATTCCACATCAAACTTGTAGTGCCTCACTGCTCCTAAAGACAACTGAAACAACAAACCCAACAAAATGCACCATAAGGCAACAGCTTTGAAGCTCATTGTTGCTTTGTCAAGGATTGATGGAGAAGCTATTGGTCACAACTCACAACAAATGAACTGAACCAATATAGGAATCGTGTGAGAGGGTCTATCTTTGATCACTGCATTATATAGGGCATAGCAAGGTTGGCATGCATATATAGACAAGGCGCAAGCAATGTTTGGTCACAGTGAAAGTGGACTGTATCTCCAAATGAATTTTACCTATAATTTAAGGGTTCGAATCCTCGAGTCATTAATTTGAGAAATTTTTATCTAACAACTCTCCAACCTGAAGGTTAGTCTCATGACTATGTCATCAAAGATAAAAGCAAAAAAGAAAAAGACAAGGCACATGCTAGAGATACACTTGAGATATTATCTATGTTGGGAAATAAATTTTTTTTTTTTTTGGGTGCTAGAACTAGAAGTAGATAAAAAAACAAACGAAACAAACAAGAAAAGCAACAAAAAACTGGCTAGGAGGTAATTCTCCACCACATGTTGAAGTTGAGTAAGTAATATTAATTTTAATGTGTAAGCACAAAAAAAAACTAATTAGTACGATTTGATTTTATCGATGAAAAAACAGTACTTGAAATTTAAGAGAGAAAGACTAAACACTGATATGCTAAAAAGTCTTAGCTTCAAAAAAAAAAAATTTAATATTCTTCTGCAATATGCTTTATAGGTGCATTTCGCTATTTGTTAATTAATACTTTAAAAAGTGAAAGAAAAAAAAAAGTGACTACGACGTGCAACGTAGCAATATAAGTTTATTTTTGGCTGACACAATCATATATATATATACTAATTACAATTTTCAATAATTTGAAATTAATTGAGCCATTAGTTTACAAACCGTTTTTTGTTTATTGAGTGTCTGATTTTTTAGACAGATTGAATATTTCTGCATATAGTTAGAAAATATCACTTGCATTCTAAATTTTAAAAATAATTCAAATTATTCCCTCTTAATTATTTTTCAATGACACATAAAATAAAGGCTCATTTGTCAAAAGTTTGGATGTCACGTGTCGGACTAAGGTGATAGCCACGTCAGATCAAAACTGACAGCGTTAGGTCAAAATTGACTGAAAGGACTAATGTGAAAATTGAACGTAACGTGTAGGACCAATTTGAAAAATAAAAAACTTATAGGACCAGTAGGAAAAATAAAATAAACGTATATGACCAATTTACCTATTTTGCCAATAATATAATAAAAAAAAGTAAAACCCAATACAATTTTTAGCAAACATTCAAAGTTACAAGAGCCAATGAAAAAAGTAACAAAGAAATGAATAAGATAATAAAAAAGCAAAACCAATACAATTTTTCTAATCTTTTAATTAATAGTTAAATCGATGTAGCTTCATGTCCTCCTAAGTTACATTTTTCCACATATCTAAAGATATGCTAGCCCTCCAAGCATTAACATCTTCTCGTTTCTGTTCTTGGGTTTGAACAATAGGTTTAAAATTATTGTCTACACTAGTTTTTTTTTTTATATTTTTTTTACTGGAATTGTCTACACAAGCTATATTCAGTAGATTAATTATAATAAGGTAGTGAGAGTAGCATTCAATAGATTACAAAGAAAAAATATAGCGACTAGAATTAGCATTCAGTAGATTATTGAAAATAATTGGTTCCATCTTTACATTTGAATCCCAACTATAATTATACAGGAAATCAAACAAGATTGGTGAGACTCCCAGTAATGCTACCCAACTGAATTGAGGAATAAATAACATAAAAATAAATAAAATGTGAATAAATAAACAAGAAGTCCCTTTTAAATGGAACTAGTAAAGTTTGGCCATTCATATCAATTTCATGTGATAGAGTCCCAATTTTTTTAGATGCTTTGAGTAGCTCAGGAAGAGTTCCTTTTGTATAAATCTTATCATAAGTGTTATAAGGATGAGTGCTACAATGCGTACAGTGGGAAGGATTTGGTGACATATAACGGTAGAATAGCCAAATTGTACTATTTAATTATTTAACTACAGAGCTGGTGCAAAGCAGTGTAGAAGAAGGAGATAGTTTTTGTTGCAGTGTATAACAAAAAAAGAAAAACATGTATTATGAGGAACGGTTGAATGGAGAAAGAAAAGGAAAGGAAAAAAAAAAAAAAAAAAACAACACAGTAAGAAAGTCTAGCAAAGTCTCATGGTGTTAGGTGGGATTTTGGAATGAGTTTTTTATTCATATCTCACACTAAAAAATCTCACATCGAAATCAGGTAGTTTTTGAATACCGCGAAACTTTTTATTACTTGTAAAAATCATGATTGAATATCACTATATTTGAATTCTCTCTTTAAAAAATATGATAGTCTTAATAGAATACCATCAGACTTATTTAGATTACTTAAAAGTCTTGATTGAATATGATAAAACTTTTTTATCATAAAAAAAATCCATTAAATTTTTTTAAAATCTCAATCCAATACACCCTAGCTTCAAAAAAAAAAATGTAATATTCTCCTACAATATGCTTTATAGGTGCATTTGGCTATTTGTTGATACTTTAAAAAAGTGGGGAAAAAAAAGTGAATACGACGTTGCAACGTATGCAATATAAGTTTATTTTTGGCTGACACAATCATACATATATATATATATATATATAGGGACGGACCCAGGGATTTTATGTTGTGGGGGCAAAACTCGATACCTTTTATGGTATTCTATATTGCTTTTAAGTAATTTATTTCAATAAAATATATATGTATAATTTATTTATGAATTCTCTCTTTAAAAAATATGATAGTCTTAATAGAATACCATCAGACTTATTTAGATTACTTAAAAGTCTTGATTGAATATGACAAAACTTTTTTATCATAAAAAAATCCATTAATTTTTTTTAAAATCTCAATCCAATACACCCCAGCTTCAAAAAAAAAAAATGTAATATTCTCCTGCAATAGGCTTTATAGGTGCATTTCGCTATTTGTTAATACTTTAAAAAAGTGGGGAAAAAAAAGTGAATACGACGTTGCAACGTATGCAATATAAGTTTATTTTTGGCTGACACAATCATATATATATATATATAGATAGCGACGGACCCAGGGATTTTATGTTGTGGGGACAAAACTCGTATATAAATTTGCAATATAAAAAATATAACATATTATTTCTAAAACTATAAACATACATCATAATTATCTACAAATTTTATGTTGTGGGGGCAAAACTCGATACCTTTTATGGTATTCTATATTGCTTTTAAGTAATTTATTTCAATAAAATATATATGTATAATTTATTTATGAAATTTTTTGACATCCAAGTGGGGGCATTTGCTCCCACACTCAGCCAAGTAGGTCCGTCCCTATATATATATATATATATATATATATATAATTTTCAATAATTTGAAATTAATTGAGCCATTAGTTTACAAACCGTTTTTTGTTTATTAAGTGTCTGTGATTTTTTTAGACAGATAATATTTCTGCATATAGTTAGAAAATATCACTTGCATTCTAAATTTTAAAAATAATTCAAATTATTCCCTCTTAATTATTTTTCAATGAGACATAAAATAAAGGCTCATTTGTCAAAAGTTTGGATTAGTGACGATTTAAAGTGGGAGAATTTAAGTGGAAGAGAGGGCTAAAATAAAAAATGTGAGATAAATACTTTGGATGTCGTGGGTATTTATAGGTTAGAGATGGGGAGGTTTCCGCCATTTGAACCTAGGTAATCATAGTTTAGTAGCAATTATCAAGGGAAGATACATAACAATTGCAGTTTTCATCTATATCACAACTGACTATTGTCAAGTAAACTGAAATTTGATTTAATTAATGCAATTGAAGGGAGGATTTGGATGGAAAATGATACACTACAGACAGTTTACATCCATTATACAACGGCTTAAGTAAACTGAATTTTGCCTTCGTTAATGCAACGTGTGAAATGGTTTGTCAACTATAGGGGGTGTTTTGGATCGAAAATGATAGATGCACATAAGGTAATTTTATCCAACTATAGTGAAAATTATAACTTTTAAATTTTATTATATCCTCGTGTCAATTTCCATGTTTTTTTCCTCATATATCATTTACACCCAACTATGGAGACTTATCCGTCGAGGTACATGACGACATTGAATGATAGACCTCTCTCAATTATATTTTCTCTATATGCAAGAGTCACGAATCGAACCCCTGACCACTTACTTAAGGTGTCCGAGCCCGTTATCACTCGAATCAACCACATGTTGATGTTTCTTATCCGAGTTTTCAATCTTATTTCAATGGATCCTTGGAATCCAAGTTTGCATCAATCCCTTCTATCAAATGACATTGTAACAATTGCAATGGTCTTATGGATATTTTTGCATGATATTATTCCTACAAAAGATAATTTGTGAAACGAGACGACAATCATTATCCTCCATGAATTATGAGAAACATATGCATTTGTTTGATTGTTATGCTCAGACAGCTGCTATATGGTTCCTCTCTATTATAACCATTAGTATTGTCCCTGAAAATTAATTTAGAAAAAAATATCAATGCATGTGAAGAAAGATAAAGAGCAAGTCAAGTTCAGACAACTTAATACAAATGAACATTATTCCCCATCAACATGAACTTAGATACACACATACAATGGAGTGATTAAAATCAAGAGCGAGGTATTGATGCTATCAAATGTTTATTCATACTCACTGTGTACTAATTATGTTTTGTTTTTTATTTTTAAAATAAAAATAAAAATAAAAAATATAAATATAAATAATATTTGAGAATGTGAATATAAGAATACTTTAAAATCATAGGTGGACTGTTGCCCTTCCATATTGGTCCGTGAGGTTGGATGGAGACCCATGCCTGCCTAATTAGGAAACAGTCCCTACAAACCTAACCATATGAAACCATGGCCAGCAAAAGGAAAGATCTAAATAACTAATGGACACACACACACTTCAAGTTCCAATCATATATGCATGCAGCCAATTTGAAGTGGACAACTATCTCTTCAGGGAGACACACGTTAAATTATGATAGAAAAAATAATCCATAGCCATCTTATCCAAGATTGCTTCATGCTCAACAAACGAATGAGCACCAAGGAAATACAAAATTATTAGGCACGTGCATATATTGCTCGATATAGTGTATATGGGGGTGGGACACGGTTCTCTTTCAAAAATTTTGTTTATACCCTCATCATGAGAGTCTCACATTCGATATATTTCTTTTGCTTTGATATTGTTATTGGGATTACAATCAGCTAAATAGCTAATATGAATATAATAAACCATATTTTCATAAACTATTTATATAAATTTATTTAAACATATAAACTATTCTTATAATTAAGTTCAAATAAGATCTATGTAAGTTATACCAATCGCATCCTAATTTTTATTCAATAAGAACTTATCACATAAGATATTATCACCCTACTTATTTTCTTTTTTAACTTATTTCATAACATTTTCTAATAAAGTTATTGAAATAACCTGAACTATTTTTTATAAAAAAAGTCATAAACAATTTTATTGGTTCTTAATTTTAAACATCTACTTAATACTTATATAATAAAATAAGTTTAAAGTGCGGATTACATGGCCAAAATTGGTGTTCGTTCTGAGGGGGGGACTAACTGTTTGGAAAGAGCCTCCTGTGGGCTTGGGGTCCTTACTGTTAAAGGACACTTTAGGATTATCGTCCCTTACTTAGTTTCTCTTTTGCTTTTCTTTATCTTGTATTTCACCCAAAAAAATTATACGTTAGTGAACAAGCGAAAAGGATCAATATGTTGTTGGTCCAGGTGGTAACGAGCATGGCTCCTTAAGCAAGTGGTCAGAGTTCGATCTCTAACTCTTGTGTATGAAGAAAACCTGGTTGGAAGAGGTAAGCCCTTCCAATACCTCGAGGGATTAGTCTCTATAGTTACGTACGGACATACCCGGGAAATAAAAAAAAACAAGCGAAAAGGAAATAGGAGATGAGTGGGATCTGAGTGTGGCATTGGTGTCCATAGCTTGATTGGTGGAAGGGTCAAGCAAGGACAAGAAGGTGATATGATATCATAGCACTGACGAATATAATTGAGCAGTGCAGAAGCAAACAGTTAGGCCAAGCCAGGGCCTTCATCGTCGTTGGTGACTGCAGTGGGCCCATAGCGCTTGGTGTGAAGTGCAGCAACGAGTGGCCGAGGCCATTTTTATTGGGTCAGGCGGATAAAAAAGAAAGCCCGCGTTTGAGAGGGAGAAAATCAAATAATGGAATTAGGTTTGGTTAAATCGTTTTACATTTGGCTTGTTTTCTGTCATGAACTATTGAGTCTAAGTTGAAATTTGTGTTTATAGATTAATAAAAAAAAAGTCATTTATGATTTACATATATCACCTCAATTATAATAATATTAAGGATATTAGTAAAGCAAGAAATAGTGATAACTTACTTAATTAAGATAATAGACATAGAGCAAGAAAAACTTCTTGATTCATGATCAGCTAAGAATTTCTCCTGCGTTTCGTATATACAAAACCAAATGTGATCAGAGGCGGACCTTAGAGTTAGATGAGGGGAGAAAAAAAAATTAAAATAATTTTTTTAGAATGATTTTTATTAAGACACCCCTCAATATTGAATGGTTCCTAATTCTATTAGTCTAATATTGTTTTTTGTTGCTCTCTGGTAGCTTGGTAGGGCTGGTGCGCTATGACTAATATGTGTAAAGGAGGTGTCTTATTGTTCGTGTATGGTAGCTGCATGATGCATGCTTAAAAGAATTGTACTCCCTCTGGACTCAATTATAAGCAAAAAAATACATATATTTTTTGGACTCAAATATAATCAAAATTCAACCAACTCAACTCTATTTAATGTAAGTATTCCAAAAATCAAGAAAATTAATCAATCAAACCAATTCTCTTTTTTACTTTTCCAAGAGCATTGCACAATCCCTAGACAATTAAATGGTAGTTTAGTAATTATCTCATTTTCTTATACAAATCAAGACAATTAAATTAAATTGACTAACTTCCTTAATAAGTGTGAAATTAATTATTTTTGCTTATAATCGAGTCTAGAGATAGTATTTCTTTTGTTAGGTTTTGTGGAACACATTGTTTCTTTTGCATTGTTTATAGGTTGAGGTATCCTTATACTCATTTTAATAAAATCTTTTGCTTATAAAAAAAAAAATCTCATACAGATATGAATCTTATATGTGATTCATATGAATTTTAACTATATTATTTCAATTAATAGCTTGCGGCTCCCCCTAAAAAATAGTGAAGGTCCACAACTGAATGTGATAATAACATCACTGGTAAACAAAAGATTTCACAAGGTGTGAAAATGATCATGCCAGTTGGCAGTTGCCCACAGCGATTTTGGCAAACCAATAATGTAACCACCATCGTTTTCTCATACCCATCTTCTTGGCTTCATCAAGTGTGATTGTGGCAAGTACCTTGTATTTTTAGAGATTTTTATTTTTTATGTTCATTCATTTTTCAATTTTCTATTCAGTTTTGTCGTTGTATTATTATTATTATTATTATTATCCTCCTCCTACTCCGTTGTTCTAAAACTAATGGTTGAGAAATGAAAAATAAAAAAATATTTATTGAAAATTTAAATCTTCTTAGTTTATTAAATACACTATTTTTTAATAGAAACTCACTTTTGTGCTTAAAGGGACTAAAAACCTGGAGTGTTCGCGGATTGGATTGGATCGATTTTAAGCCAAAAAGTCATCCGATCCAATGATATAGTTTTGATTGGATTGGATTGTACGTTGTTTTCATCATTGGATCGGATGATTTTTTAGCTCAAAACCGATCTAATTCAATCTGCAAACATCCCTACTAAAAACACCCAAACAAAAGAAAAAGCTAAGAAACAGAAACTACTTAAGATATAAGAGCCCCACTCAATTCATAAAAAACGAAGATTTGTTGTATCTCTCAAGGGAGAGTGAAGAACTCTTAACAAAAAATAAATTAATTAGATTAATAAATTAATTGATTTAATTTAAATGAAAAATAAATTAATTTTGATGGGAGATTTTTTTGATTCAGGGGCATTCTCGTACTTTCAAAAATAATCAACACTTCTTTCTTCTCTATTTCTTTCATCTTTCTCTTGTATTGAACAATACATCAAATCTACTATCTGAGGGATGAAACCAGACATGAATGTTACCAAGGGCCAACTATAGAAATTAAACTTCATCCTACAAATATATGCACATTAAATTTTATATAAAATATTTATAATTATATATTCCAAAAAGTTAATTGTTTAGTGATCTATAAAAAATATATAATTTTTTTCTTCATGTTACAAAAATTATTCTATAATTGAATCTATACTAAACTTTTCAACAATTCTTTTTCAATGTATACCATCGATGACAGATCGAAAATAGTTTTCAAGTTTATTAATAATTTTAGAAATAAAGGATAGTAAATAATTAGATATTTATTTTTTTTATTTTCCCAAAAAAAAAAAAACTTAGGGGGGGCCAATGCCCCTCCCAAGCTATGAATCGGTGCATCCCTATATTCTCTTTCTCACCTATTTCTCTCTTCACATACTCTTTCTCACATCTTTTTCTCTTCTCACTTTCTTCCCACAACCAAACAAAGTATAAAGGGTCTCTTTGCGAGTCAATTTTTGGAGGAGAAGATAAGAGAATATTTATTCTTTCTAATCTACATATAAATCTATATTTAATATTAAAAAATTGAAGGAATAAAATATTAGATGGTCATATAACCTTTAAATAACGGATATAAAACATTTTATAGTTCCTTAATTTAAAAATAAAAAACAACTTCTCCCATCCCTTTTTTTGCCAAAACTCTCCATCTAAACATTGGTGGCTTCTAAGTTGAGGGAGCAAGTAAGTCCCTCACCCATGAAAGAGCAAAAATAACCCTTAGATATATTAGTTAAATAAGTAGATGGGTGGGATCATTTAGCAATAACCTGATGTACTGGTTGCTTCAATATTTATTAAATTGGCCCAACAAAAAAAAAAAACTTTCACATGTAACCACAAAAGAAATGCTTATTTTGGAATTGTCCCGGAAACGACAACCAAACCACTGGTTGAGGCACATTCTTCTTCCATCACCTTCGTTAACTGTATGGAGCTCGAATGTTTTTGTTGGAAACAAAAGCACTCTCTATTTGAGAGATTGAAGCATATTTTATTAAATAATAAATGTTGCCTTTTATGCCTTTACAATGAAACAGAAAGCAAAATCACCTCCATCTTTACATGTCCTGATAATGTGGTGAATCTGGTGATCAGCTCGGGATTAATTCAAAACACTAACACATTATCCTAACAATTAGGGATTGATTAACTGAATCAAAATAGGGGAAAATCTGGTTCATGGAGAAAGAATACATATTAAAATGGACGAATTCGGTTCATGGAGAAAGAGTGCAGACTTGTTTGTGAATATGTCCAAGTCGTTCTCCGCCAGTTTTGTCATTATCCGGTCGCTTCTTGCTGGAAACTTCCAGATCTAGTTTCTCATTCCGTCATTTTCTTTCTTTCGCTCTTCCTCCAATTCTCGCTCTTTCTCTCTTCACCTCCAATCTCTTGATGAGTTTGAGCAGCATAGTTGGTCTCTGTTTTCTCACTATTGCTTATGGTTTTTTAGTTGTTGTAAGATGGTGGAAGTGGCTCCCTCCGAGTTGAGGAGGTGGAGGTGGGGACAGAGAGAGAAAAAGGAGAGGGAGAAATGTGAAGTTGGTCATTTTGCTTAGAAGCACATATGTTGCAAAAATCATATTTACAAAAGGTTAAAAAGGTTAAAGTAATTTTTTGGTCCTTATAAGTGATACTAATTTTCAATTTGGTCCATATACGTAAAAAATTATCAATTTGGTCCCTATACGTGACACTAGTTTTCAATTTGGTCCTCACTGCCAAATTCCAAATTATTGTCACATGTAGGGACCAATTCAACCAAAAAAAAATTGAAATCGGTCCCTACATGTGACAATTATTTTCGATTTGATCCTTACATGTGATAATAATTTATAATTTGGTCCCTCTTATATAAGGACCAATTAGCGGGGAGGACCAAATTGAAAACCAATATCACGTATAGGGATCAAATTGATAACTTTTTATATATATGGACCAAATTGAAAATCAGTACTAACCAAAAGATTACTTTAACCTTCTTTTTTTTTAATCATAATCAGCCTATCCTGATTTATGTTGAATGGCAAATTTTATTGGCCCATTGTAATTTATCTCATTTTTGAACCACTCCTCATCTAACTATTTAGCAATGCTCTTTCCATACACACGTCAGGCAGGAATCGATGGATATGGTTTACCATGATAGTTCCGTTGATAGTCTTAGTTATGATGAGATGATATCATTCTCAATATTCAATAATCACGCCCAGCAAAAGCAAAGACAGGTGACGCCGTACTTTTAGCAAATGTTCAGGACGCCTTCTAAGCTAAGCGAGCAAGTAAATCCCTCACCCATAAAGAAGCAAAATGACCTAGTATAGCAGATAAATGTAGGGGTTTTTTTATAATTTTATAATGTTAATAACATAGTTTTGTAAAGGTTAAAGTAATCTTTTGGTCCCTATAAATAACACTGATTTTCAATTTGGTCCCTATACGTAAAAAGTTATCAATTTGGTCCCTATACGTAACATTGGTTTTCAATTTGGTCCTCGCCGCTAATTGGTCCTTATATAAGAGGGACCAAATTATAAACTATTATCACATGTATGGACCAAATCGAAAATAATTGTCACATGTAGGGACCGATTTTTTTTTTTTTGGTTGAATTCGTCCCTACACGTGACAATAATTTGCAATTTGGTCCTCTTATATAGGAACCAATTAGCAGTGATGACCAAATTGAAAACCAGTGTCACGTATAGGGACCAAATTGATAATTTTTTACGTATAGGGACCAAATTGAAAATCAATGTCACGTATAGAGACCAAAAAATTACTTTAACCAAATATGACCTCGAACCCCAAAAAACAGGTAGTCAAATAATTAAGCTTTCATCCACACACTGACCGAAGTAACAAATTGCAAGTTGGAATGCCTCTCAGATATAAAAAAATGAAACAACATCAAATGTCAGAAGTGGGATTTGAACCCACGCCCTCTCACGAGGACCAGAACTTGAGTCTGGCGCCTTAGACCACTCGGCCATCCTGACTGTTAGATACTATGTTACACATATTTTTAATTTTGATACAAAGAAATATAAAGTGCGTTATATTATTTATTGCATAATAACATATACGCTTTTGAACATACTCCGCACAATCACGCACACTGATTATTATTTTTAACTTTAATAGTAGTTTACACAGATGAATGGAAATAAAATTAACAATTGAAAGCGAGTGTAAGCATGATCACACACACATTGCAGAGATCCCTCAACTGCTTAACAAAAACTTAACTTTTTAATTCAAACTTGATTATCACTTCAGTTGTAAGCTATTATTAGTAAAGACGGATATATTTGCTATATGGTATCTAATCTTTTACCAAACAATAACAACGAAAAATGTTACTCTCTTTTTTCATTGTTTAAGAGTTATGCGTTAAACCAAAAGCCTACCATTGAAACTATGCACAACACGAGGGTGCCAAATTCCTTCAACATCAACTCATTACATCCTTTTGCTAGGATGTCTAGACAGCTATTGGTTTCAAGATAGGCATGATCAACATGCAAAAGCTAATATTTTCCAATAATGAAAGCTAACGGTGAGTGCACAAAATTGAGGGTTGTGTCAAATCGGAGACAATACTACTATCAGGCTAAAACATGAGATTAGCTATTGAAACCGATATTTGCAGAATCAAAGCCAATTCATTTGAAAACCCCACACACCATTCCCCAAAGTAATTGCCTATTACATCTTCAGCCTAAAACTGCTTGCCTGCTCCTTGCCTTGCAGGTTCACCTCCTCCATACGCATCATAAAATGATTTAGGTAACATTTGATACAAGTTTTATTTTAATATTTCTGGGAATATGAGCATGATAATAAAAGTTTCTTATATTTGATACAGGTTTTAAAAACTATTCCCAGACATAAAAGATGTCTAGGAATTAAATTAGGGAATGAAAGTGAGAAACACTATTCCCAAACGTGGAGACGAGAAAAAAATATTACCAGAAATGAGATTCACATGAATGTAACTTACCTGGTAATACCGTAATAAAACACTTCATGAACCAAACACCACCTTAGAATTTTGACTACTCAACTCAGGCCATTTAATGTAACACACAAGACTCATTATTTGCAGGTCCTAATATTTTTATACCATCCATTTCATTAATAATTGAAACCTTCCCAGGGAAGTAGTTCAGAGTTCAACAGACTCCCTATCAATCATCTTGACCCTGTTTGATACCCAGCAAAACCATCTTTAAGGATTTTTTTCCCTTTACACATTATTCAGTGATAACCCAGCAAAGTTGGATAGGGAATAGCACAGCTATAAGCACTTGCTTGCCCTTGGCAAGGAAAATAGAAACCAGGCTTCCAATGGGAAATAACGATAAAAAGAACAGTATAGCTGGATGAGACAGAGCAAAGCTTCACATATCATTTATCGGTAGCCAAGTCGATTCATTTCTAGTATTGCATCAATAGATATTCATGTCTTTAACACCATTGGAAGATCACAATACTGTTACAAATGCCATTGCTCTTCTGATATAAGATTTACACATAGGAGGAGTTACATTTACCACTGCCCATTACACTATTGTGAGGTAATAAACTTAAAATTTAGAATACATATATATGATTCAACGCAGGTTGAGAGATCCTACAGCATCACGTTGTTCACGAGCAGTTTGTGTCGTAACTTACAAGTCCCAACAACTCTGGACCTTCCAAACGAGGGTTGTTCTCAAAGCTACAACATTGAAACAAAACAGTGTTTATTCAATAAGTAACATGAAGGAACAAAATATGCTTTAGCTAGATTCGATCAGGCAAACTAAAGGGTTTCAGACATTATGCTTTACCACATACATTATATGTCATCAGACTCATCACATACAACAGCAATCAGAGATATTAACATCACAGATTAGCCAGATCTCAACATCTCAATCACTAAAGCAACACAGAGTCACAAATTGCAGCAAAAGAATAGATATAGCAGTGTATGAATTTTCATTGTTAATTCCCCCCACCTCCAGAACAAAAAGGTATAGGAAGGAAGAAAATGAAAGCAAAAACCAACATGAATAGCATCACATGGAGAATAAGAAGAAAGCCACATGCTTAGAAACCTACTTGTTCAATGGAATATGCTCAAATGGTCCAGAGGTAGGAATTGTTCCACATAAGTTATTGTTCGACACATCCCTGTAGATAAAGTGAATGTTTAGGCTCCTTGTAAGCACACGTCTTCGTGATATCACCATATAACTTATCAACATAAAAAGGCAACAAAATGACTTACACTACTTTAAGGTTTGGAAGATCACAAAGTTCCTTGGGAATTCGGCCAGTTAATCGGTTGTTATTAAGTCGTCTGCAAAGAAAATACTGATAAGAAACATGCAATCTGCTGAATAATTTATGCCAGATAAAATAATAATAATAATAATAATAATAAAGAAGTAAAGTCTTATCGGCAGGCTACACCATGTCTGGCATGTCATATTGAAAGACCGGCAGCTTCCAGCACTTCAGAATGGGATTACTATCTCAGATCTTACTTATCTCATTTATGTGACTTATTTGACTTTGCGGCGCAGAGTCGGTTGAATGAATAAATTTCAGCCTCTAGGAGACCTAAAAGGCAGGCTAAAGAATTTGACCACAAAAAAAGTATATATTTTTTAAGGTCATTGCCCACTCGCTTAGCAGTTTAATTCAGGTTTACTATCAAGGATTTTAGGTTGTGCTCAGTTACAGTCCATTGAATTTTTAGATTGATATACTTTATATTATAACAGGAAATTACGAGTTATTTAGTTTGCTTGAATTGAATCATATATTACTGAATGCTGTGACTTTGGGATTCTCAATTTAATCGGAATGAGTCATGGTAGAAACCTGAACTGAGTTTGCCCAGGCTGCATTCAGGCAGACGCAACTCGGGCATTCTACCTTTTAACAATCAGAAATAGTAGGTACTAATTGCATAGATATATAAAAATGCTTTTTCAAATTTGATCTTACAAATAATAGGGGTTTTTAACAATATTTAGTTGTTCAAACATTTTCAACGAACCGTTTATCCTGATATGGTCCGAACAGCTTCTTCTTGAATACTTGTCATGCCACTGTTCATGCAGCAGTAGCTCTGCTCAGAGAAATATATTAAATGTTCTTTAAACTCGAGCTCAAACTCGGAGCTTGCCTAGAATCCTAATTAATATTCACCTTAACCCTTGAAACTCTAAATTTTCCTTCCGTAGGTGTATGAATTTTGGAAGTGATTCATTTAGCATCCACTGCCATGATTCGTCTATCTTAATATCAATTATATGCCCTACAGCTCAACATCTAACCACCAGGCACAAAACACACAACCCCCCCATGCCTAAACTTTATATGAAATATACAACTAAAAAACACCAAAGTAAACAATAAGTCGTAGTTGAAAGGTTCTTGAATCTGTCCTACATCATCTACAGTTTTCTAAGCAAAACATCAATTCAAATTAAGGGAAGGGGAAAGAAAAGGCCATAGCCAGTCCCCAGTCCCATCATGCTTTACGAGAGTAATAATAGAGTAACCAGACTTACAAAAAGACAAGATTCTTCAATTTCCCCAGTGTAGGAGGGATGGTGCCTGATATGTTGTTGTTATACAAGTCCAAGCTAACAAGATTCTTCAGGTTTCCAAGTTCTGGAGGAATAATTCCATGAATGTTGTTTTTGTACAGCTCACTACAACAAAAAAGAGAGGAGGACCACAGTAAACACTAAATAAACATGAAAATACTGCAATTCACAATAAAAAGAGAACCCCGGATTAAAGAATAATAGGTTGATCATCTTAGTAATAGTATGAGCACATCTAACATACTTAAAGTCAAAACATCACTACCAAAAAAAGAAAAACAAAGATTGGATAACATACAGATACTGTAGGAACTCCAGCTTCTCAAGTTCAGGTACCAAATGTCCAGATAAGTTCGAGTTACCAAGATCCCTGCATAAAAAGGTATCAAAATATGGTCAGCGTGAATGTAAAGAGAATACTAATTGCTATGGTCAAGACTGAAGCCAAATGCAATTTTATTTTAATAAGCAAAAAAATGTATTAAAGAAGAGTATTAGGGATACTCGACCCAAATAGAGTAGGAGAACCAAAAGCAACAGATAAACTGTAAAAATAATATTACTCCTTAATCGAACTAGTATTAGTATTACAGAGTCCTATCCCCGACCAACTCCCAAAGAAGCAAGCCAAATGCATTTAGTTTGTATTTCCATAACAAAAAATTAAACTGATAGCAAGAATAATCTGTTTCCTAGAAAATAAAACAGAAACAGATGCTAGCTAATGCCATTAAAGCTTTTCCCGCTTAATAAATCAGGTTCCATCACAAATAAATCAATCCCAGCATGAATGACTAAGCCTCAAAAACTTCAGAACCACACTCTTGCAGAGGATCTCTCAATTTTCTAAAGCAACCAACAAATTAAGAAAATCCTTAAAGATTACAACCACACAAAACTAATATTTTAGCACAGTAACGGTACAAAGAAGCACCACCACAAATACTGCGTTGACTTACAGAGAAAACTAAAAGGAAAATCCACAACAAACAAACAACTCGAGTTTAAATCTCAACAGAATTTTCCTACAACCCGTAAAAATAAGGACCCAATAAATTTTACCCATTAAACATAATAAGCCAAAGTTCAAATTTTTGATTTTCGATTTTCATCTAAATTAAAGGGAAATTAAAAATACAAAAATCAGAGAGAGGGAAGAAGAGAGAGAATACACTCGGGTGACCCGGTTATCCTGGTTGCAGGTGACGTGGAACCAGGTACAGGGGCTAACCAGGGTCGGATCCCAGCTCTGGAGGACGTTATCCGGGTCGGATAGGCTCCGCTTGAGGGTGTAGAGAGCGTCCCCTTCGGAATTAGCAGTGACGAGAGGGAAAACGGTAATTAGGGTTAGGGAAAAGCAGAAGAATGCCCACATGGGAGTGAAGGTTGGTGGTGCTGCTTCCATGGCTCTGAAAGGGGGAAGCAGAAGGTTTCTGATCTGAGGTTGATTGAAACCAAGGAGACACGGTTAGGGTTAGGAAAGGTGAAATTATATGTGAATGGATGCTACGCAATAAGGCAATGTAAGAAGATGAGGTTAGAGACAAAAATGGTGGGTTGGGTTAGTGGGTCAACAAGAATCTTATAAGGGAGTATCGGCTTTGGGAATAACACACACTAGTCAAACATGGCGATTTGGATTATTGCAGTCAATAAAGTGATTCCAAGAGCTTAATGGAGAATATTAACCGAGAAAAGTAAATTTTCATTCGAAAGTCTTTATTCAATATTTCAAGAGTGTTATACGTACATTTCCCATGAAAACTTGTTAATATTGGATTCCTTAATGTTCTATTTTTGGTTTGTTTCTAGTTTCTATTTTCATTTCCTAATTAAAGACACTTACAACTCAAATATTACAAAAGTATCACTCTGTTTTCATCATTTTCTTGTTTTCAAAGAAGATTTGTACAGGAAATAGTGACAACAAATAAAAAATTGTTTTCAATATTTCATGTACAAATCTTATGAAACAAGAAACAAAATAAAAACAATATGACACTTTTGTAATTATTTTAGTTATAAAATCAGGAAATAAAAAATAAAAAACAGAAAATAAACTAAATTGGCCCTAAGTTAGCAAGATCCTAGAAAAAATTATGCAAAAGTTTTATTACTTTTTTCATAACCATTTAATCATGAATGGAGGATCCTGTTGTCAAAAAGTGACTGCATTCAAAACTTTTATACCTTTGTATAATTACTTTTACACGCATAATTTTTTGTATAAGGCTATAATCTCTTGTAGTCACTTTATTGATTGTAGAGAATCCAAATCCTCTTGGAAATAGGATTTCCCTATTCAGTTTTTTGAGTTAAATTTTTTTTTTCATTTATACTTTGGAGTGTGTTTTGTTAAATTGTGGACTAGTTAAGTGCTTATTTAATAGATTGTTTTAAAATAAATTAAAAGATTATATTTTCATAAGTTTTTTAAGAAATTTATTAAAATAAGTTTAAAAGAACTTATAGGGAGTTGATTTTTTTAATAAGTTTTTAAGAAGTTTATTAAAATATATTTTCATTGAATTTTTTTCAAAAGTTGTCTCAATTCTTCTCTTTTTTTAAAAAAAAATTCTCTCTCACATTTACAAATATTTTTAAAATAATTTTACTTCTTCAAAGGTCAATGAAAAGCTTCATCATAAGTCAACTGATAAATCATAATTAGGGTTGTTAAATTGGATTAGCATACTTTTAGATTCAGTTGGGTTGGAACAATTTAGTTGAGGGCTGATAAATTATTGAATCATCCTAAACCTTTGTAGGTTGCAAGTCAAATAGGCTAGCCGATTAGCTTAGTTTATTTTTATTTCTTTTTTTGATAAATTTACTTTAAAACCATTATAAAATGAAATAATCGGAAGAAGGTGACATTCATTAACCTTGAAAAAGGATCCAATATCTTTATGTCTCTATTGTACCATTGTTATAATCATCGTATTAGGTTACGAAGTTAATCTAGAGTCGTCTCTCTCACGACCTTCTCTCTACTTCTCTTTTCCTTCTTCCTCATCCACCGGAAGGGGGTGGTTTTGGGTCATATTTTGGCCTGGAATCACCCATTTACATCGTTTTCTCTCCTTTTATCTAAATAAGTGGTTGTTCCACATAGATCTGGTTTTTCTTCCGTGTTTTCGCCATCTGCGTGCGGCGGTGTTTTGTTCGTCGTCTTGTTGCGGCGTCGTTTGGTTTCCCATCTTGTTGCGGTATTCGTTTGGTTCAGATTAGCATATCAGCTTCGATCCATTACAGATTCAATTAAGACTTGGGCGTTACAGATCCGGAGGTATGGGTATTCCGGTCACTTTGATTTTGTCACATTTGTAGGCATTTTGCCGTGTTATGCTATTAACCCCAGATGCTGAGAGTTTGTTCGCAGATTCATCCTTTTCGGTTTTTAGCGATGTTGAATTTGTGTTGTTTTCGATGTATTTTACCAATTTAAATGAATGAATATCCTTTTTAGTAAAAAAAAAACATAAATTTACATTACACGTGGATCACTCGTTTAAGTTTTTAAATATCTCTTGTAAAAATAAAAGGTTTTTAGATATCTCTAACATAAAATAACTTTACTAATTATGAACACATCCATGTCTTAACCCAAAGTCTGAAATATAAAAACATCAATTCTTAATCATCCCATGTATATTGTCTTCAATAATGGATTACTTATCAATATAAAACTTCATCTGTCTTGCTTGGATTTTTAACAATAATTATTTACTTGAAGGATTTTATTGGCATGTGTAACATCCTGAAAATTTAAAAACAAAACAAAACAAAAATAAAAACAAATTGTATGATGCCAACATCGAGCGCTAGCTCCCTGAAGCTAAGCGGCAGCTGCGTGCACTTAAAACATTGTTACACGTTTTTGGTGTGTTCTGGGCTTTTGGGTCTCTATAAATAGGTTTATAATACCCCAGAACACCATTTTGGAACCCTAAATCAGTTTAGAAACATAAAGGCAACTTAGGAAGAAAAAGAGACCTTGGGATAGATGAAGGGATCGTTAGGCTTGAGGTGGGATGTCAAAAGAGTAATCCTAGAAGTTCTTGGCCCGCATCTTGGGAGGTCTTCAAGAGGTAAGTAAAACACTATCTTTCTAACACCTCCGTGGTATTTTGAAAAGGGGTTTTGGGTTCTTAAAACTAATAATGTTATTTTGGGAGATTGATTGAGAAAAATTGCGGTTTTCTATATTAGGATTCAAGAATGCTAAATTGAATGGGGGGTTTTATAATAAATAATAATTGATGAGTTATTGGTTGTCAGATTTGTATGATTACATGTTTTAAGACTTGTGTGGTTGTTTGAAATTAATATGTGTATGTTATATGTGATTTGGAATGCCTATGTGTTGTTTTGGCATGAGATATATCATGGTTATTAATGCATGGGGCTTGATGGCATGTTTGGGTTCATTGTAGATGACCATATCATGATGTCTGGATAATATAATGAATTATTGTGTTGCATGTTTGTAGTTAATGTTTGTATTGATGTATGCGTACCTTATGTAATGGGCACATTAGGTTGATATACCTCCATCGAGGAAAATGGCAAAGGGCCTAAATCGTAACAATGGCAGCTTGACCTAATGCGAGGCAACGGCAAAAGGCGACCCTCATGGGGAAGGTAATGTAAAGACATTGCATGGTTAGATACTTCCTTTGTAGAGATGGCAAAAGACCAAACTCGTAGCAATGACAAATTGGCCTAATGCGTGGCGATGGCAAAAGGTCTCCTACATGGAGAAGTCAATGTTGGACATTGCAATGTTGTGGTTCTTATGGATACTTCCTACGTAGAGATAGCAAATGACCTAACTCGTAGCGATGACAAATTGGCCTAATGCGAGGAAATGGCAAGGGGCCTCCTACAAAGAGAAGGCAGTGAGATGTCATTACACTTATATGTTTGTTTTGTTGATTTTATAGTATGTGTTGTTATTTATTTATGTTATTATTTGAAAAACTTTGAGGTTATATTATTTAGAAAATAGTGGATTACCATGATTGTTTTTCCTGTTGCCATATCGACTGAAAGCATCATCTTTTCTAAAACCTTTTAGAATTGTGTTTGTTTTCTGGGGTTATAAATCTTATTAGTGGTGTTGTCTTTCAGAGGTCACAGGTGGTGTTCGAGATGACGCAACGACTTGAGACAGTTTTGGAGTCTTGAAGATCTTAGATTGTTAGTATTAGTGTTGTTTTATTTTTGTTTTTGGATGTCTTTAGTTGCCCATATTTTCGAGGCTAAAACTGTTATTAAATAATTTTTTGTTAATTAATTGCAAGAGTTTTTATCTTTATTATTAAAAGGAAGGTGGTGGCTGGGACAATTTTGTAAAATCACTT
This sequence comes from Echinosophora koreensis, assembly GCA_035048595.1. NCBI lineage: Eukaryota > Viridiplantae > Streptophyta > Magnoliopsida > Fabales > Fabaceae > Echinosophora > Echinosophora koreensis. Next base: position 2,075,059 of record JAPCYP010000019.1, on the reverse strand, counting down.
GGAGTTTATAAAAGTAAGATAGTATGGGATAATATTGTCAATTCACTTTCTTCTTTTTTTCCCTTCCTACTAGCTCGGGTATATTTAGTATTTTGTTTTCCCTAATAAAAGAGTATTTATGTCTATATATTTTTTGTATTGTATTTTTTTAATTATCTTAAAAATGAACCTCCTTAGATCACTACTTAATGAGTCTTTATTGTTGTAGAATACTCATTTTATCTAGAAATAAGCTGATTTTTTTATTTTCAAGAATTAAAAAAAAGGAAGAATTTGAAATTTAAAACAAAAAAAAGGTACAACATTGAAAAAAAAGAAAAGAAGAAGCTGTTTTTATTGCGTACGGTTGAATTGAGCCATCATGGTCAAATTCCTGCAACAAATGTCTATAATTGGTCGTACGTTGGCCTTTTGAAATAACATTTCCATTTAGGCTTTTAGCTTCATTTTAAAAAATAAAGTGAACAATTAAAAAATTTACATTAAAGTGGCTTTTATACAATTTGTAACTTTATACAAGTCTAACTTATATACAATTTGTGCAAGTATCTTTTCTTATATTAAAAAAATGAAATATGTAGGAAAAAAAAAGGTATAACGATTTGGAAAGCTACGATAAAAACAATTAAAACTAAATATAAGTCAAAATTATATACAATTTGTGCAAACAAAAAAATGGAAGAATGGGAAAAGCCTCCTCGTTGAAGCCCATAACTCTTAGTCAATGAGCTTTACTTTGCAACTGTAGACAAGGGACTAAATGCTCCATTCATCATAATTAGAGAGGAAGAGGTTTGGAAGGCCCTCGATATAAGATACGCTGCAGCACAACTGCAGTCCAAAGAGGTGGAGGAGCCGTGGAGAGAGTTTAGGAAATAATGTAGGAGAAAAATGAGTTCTAGATGGATGGGCTAATTTTCTCCAGCACTATAATACAATAGGTAAGATATTTTCTTTCATACATAAAGATGTCGGCTTCCTCCCGCTGATGCACTTGGTAAGATGTTGGCTTTTCTCATTAGCAATTACTGATAATTTCATTTTCTACATAAGGATGTAATATGTTTGATGGTTCCGTTTATTTTTTTAAATGAAGCTAAAAGCTTAAATGGAAATGTCATTTCAAAAGGCCAATATACGACCAATTATAGACATTTGTTTCAGAAATTTGGTCATGGTGGCTCAATTCAACCGTACTCAATAAAACAACTTCGTCTTTTTTTTTTCCAATGTTGTACCTTTTTTTTTTGTTTTATATTTCAAGTTCTTCCTTTTTCTTATTCTTGAAAGTAAAAAATTCAGCTTCTTTCTAGAGCCCACTTAGAGCATTCAATGTTGTACCTTTTTTTTTAAAAAAGTTTTTTTATTTAATGTTGTAACTTTTTTTGGTTTTAAATTTTGAAAATATAAAATTCAGCTACTTTCTAGAGCCCACTTCGAGCATTTAATATTGCACCCTTTTTTTTTAAAAAAAAAAAAATACAGCTTTTTTTTTCAATGTTGTACCTTTTTTTTAAAAAAAATCGAGTTCTTTATTTTATTTTTTAAAATTAAAAATTCAGTCATTTTTGAAGCAGCAGCACTCATCAAAAGTTCTTTTAATTGACATTTGTTTTAAAATGGACACCCTTAATTGACAAAAATTAAATGTTTTTTAAATGTTTTAGAAAAATAATTAACCACCTATCTAGATTCCAATTACATAGGAAATGAATCTCCATCCAAGTAAAGATGAAGCAAGCCTCTTTTGAAGAGCTTAAAACAACACAATAAAATGTGTAAAAGCCAACTTTTAATAATATATGTATCATTGTTCATGCTTTTGTCGGTGTAATGTATCTCCACTGCATTGGATCATAACAAATTACCAAAGTTAGTTTTCATTATATTACTTCAGTAAAAATATAGCTATTTTTCTAATATTATCACCTACTTAATTGATATTAAAAAAAAAAAAACCATGTTATGTTTAAAGAAACTGTATAATAATTTGAAACATCTATCTTTACTTTTTTTCTTTTAACAAAAAATGAACTTCCACACACTTACCTAAATCACACATAAGAACTTCTATTTCTTACCCAACATTGCTTTAAAGGTCTGCCTTCTTCCACATACCTCAGAAATTAACAAAGCCTCTTTAAATTAGTAAATAATTCCTTTGAAATTATTTAATCAATTATTTATAATTGATTTTATATTGATTTAATCAACAAATAAATGATTAACTATATTTATTTTGAGCCCGTTTGTTTAACATTAAAAAATAAATGATTTTGTTATAAAATAATTTTGTGATTATTTTTAGAGATTTTTAAAAAAAAGAAGCAGATTTGTCTTTGATTTCAATCATAAAATCATTTTTTAAAGTTGTTAGTTATAAAAAAATCTGCTTTTCATTTTAACCACAAAATTTATTTTTTTATTTTAAAAAATAAAATAAAATAAAGAACCAGAAATTTAAAACAAAAAAAAGGGCACAACATTGGAATAAAAAGAAGCTTAAATTTTTATTTTTATTTTGTTCTAGGTGGACTACATGCTATAAATCACTTATTTTCAAAAATAAAATAAAATAAGGAACCTAAATTTTAAAACAAAAAAAGGGTACATCATTGGGAAAAAAAAAGGTCAAATTTTTTTATTTTCAAAAATAAAATAAAATTAAGAACCTGATATTTAAAACAAAAAAGGGTACAACAATGAAAAAACAAATAAGCTAAATTTAAATATTTTTTGCACTAGGTTGACTACATGCTATAAATCACTTATTTTTAAAATAAAATAAAATAAAGAACCTGAAATTGAAAACAAAAGAAGGGTACAAAATAAAATAAAAAGCTGAATTTTTTATTTTCAGAAATAAAATAAAATAAAGAATTTGAAATTTAAAACAAAAAAAGGTACAACATTGAAAAAAAAGAAACTAGGTTTTTTTTTTTTACTCTAGGTGGACTACATGCTATAAATCACTTATTTTCAAAAATAAAATAAAATAAAGAACCTGAAATTTAAAACAAAAAAAGGGGTACAACATTGAAAAAAAGTGACTAAGTTTTTAATTTTCAAAAATAAAATAAAATAAATAACTTGAAATTTAAAACTTAAAAAAGATACAACATTGAATGCTTTACGTGGGCTCTAGAAAGAAGCTGAATTCTATATTTTCAAAAATAAAATATATTGAATAATTGTTTTTAAAAGTTGCATACAATATATTTTTTACTTACTATATTATTTTACTTAAAATATTTAAACAAAGTTAAATGATAAAATAAAGAAACATATAGTAAAATCCCATACAAATCATATTTAAAATAGTCAATGAGTTTAATTGAATGATTTAATCAAAAAAAATTTTTAGAACTGATTTAATATTTGATGATCTTATTTAATGTTAAGCCAAATGAGCATAACAAATGCCTGTCATATGGTTCAATTAAAAAAAACGACTATCATATGGAACAAGTAGTTATTCAAATGTCTAGCCAACCAATGCTTTCATTAGCTGGTGACCTAATTCAAACACAAAGAATGACAATCTCATAGCTGAACGAATTTCAGAAATCTGTTTGTTCTATGATTGATCGCTAATGCCAAAAATTCAACAAAATTCAAACAATACTACAAATGTGGTTTATAAAGAAATCTATCAAACATTAATCTACGTGAGTTACTCTAAAATTATTATATTTATTGATTGTTTAAGTATAAATCATATTCCTATAATTACACTTTAACTCTTATAAGGACTTCGCCAAACTATGTTACCTGCAAAATTGTAACTATCCAGGATATTTCCCTTTTTAAAAAATATGATCTATTCAATTCATTCCACGATAAAAATTTCAAACATTTCAATTCAAAAACTCTCTTTAGACTCAATTATAAGCAAAAAAAAGTACCTATATTTGGTGGATTCAAAAATAAGAAAAATCTAACCAATTCAACTCTAATCAATGTCAGTGTTTCAAAAATATACTTGGTTAATTCACCTTTTACTTTTCCAACAACATTGCACACTCACGAGAAACAACTTCTGAAGACATGATTGTTATAAGTAAGGGTAGTTCAATCATTATAACTCATTTTTTAACATAAATTAAGAGAATTAAAATAAATTAACTAACTTCCTTAATAAGTATAAAGTTAGTTAATTTTACTTATAATTTAGTCTTAGTCCGGAAAGACTACTACTCATTCTGAATTTCTCAGATAATTCTTTCTTCAACTATTCTTTTTCTTCAAAATCATTACAAACAAATAGTACATAAATCCTTATTCATTCATCTAAACAAATATATAAACAAACACTATATTCATTTAAAGGACTATAATACCCCCGTGCATCGCACGGGTATTAGTTCTAGTGTAATAATAAAGAGAAGGTTTTAATTTATCTTAGTTCTGATGTTGTGAATGGATAATTATTTTATTTAATTATATATTTTAATGTAATTTCGAGAGACGTTACAGTGTGCATTGTCAATTTAAGTATTTTTTATATTGTCAACTAATTAAGAATTATCGTGTCATTAAAAATATTTTACTCTTATAATAACTACATTAATGCTTTGTTTGTTAGAGTACAAAATGGGTAGAGAAAAAACAAGAAGAGAGAAAAGGAGGAGAAAATACGTTTTCTCATGTTTGGTGGAGGAGAGAAAGGGAGAACAAAATTGGTGGGACCCATCTCAAATTTTTTTCTCTACTCAGGTGAGAAGAAAATGGAAGATGGAGAGTGTTTCTTTTTGGGTTCTCATTCAATAATGTAATAAATTGAATTAAACTAATCATTTATTTAATTAAATTAAAATTAAAATTATTAAACTAATAAATTTTATTAGTTAAAATAACTTAAATAAATTAAATTAATTTTAATTATTTGATTATTTAAATTAACTCAATTAATGAAATTATAATATTTTTATATTGATTTTTTAGTTAAGAGCATTTTTGTCTTTTTAAAAACAAATACAGTTCTCTCTTATCACTTTCTATCCAACCAAACAAATAGAAGAGAGAACACACTTCTTTCTCCTCTATTTCTCTCATATTTCTCTTATACCAAATATCACATCAAATATACTCCATCCTCACTCTTTTCTCTCTTCTCATACTCTTTCTCTCTTCTTATTTTCTTCTTTTAACCAAACAAAGCATAAAGGTCATACTTACTCGGAATGATTTCTAAATTGTTAATAGTATAAATTTTTTTTGCTGACTGTGTATCAAAATTAAACTTTTACTTAGAGGGTGTTTGGGAAAGATTATTTTCCCTCATTTCAGTTATTTTTTAACTTAAAACTTGTTTCATAGATAATCTATCATGTTTGACATTTTGCTTAAATTTATAAAAATGTTTTTTTTAGGGTAAAAATGCTGTTTTATGTCATCTAGTTTTTTCTAGCTTAAGATTGTTGTGATTTGATTATTTTTCATTCTCAAAACTCTCTTCACTGTTAACTCATACAAAACTAACTTCTAAACAAATATTATTAAATTATACAAATAACTTCATATCCTTTTTCGTAATTTATTATATAAAAGTGATTTTTTTTGCACCACCCAAACTAAATAGATTATCTTAAAATCGCTTTCGAGCAAACAGACCCAAACAAAAAGAGTCTAATTATAATCGATTATCACAATAATCGATTATATAAAAATTGATTATTATCATAATCTTTTCTTTTTTCAGCTTTCCCAAACAAACTCTAAAATGCTCAATTTTTCTGGTACATGTTGTTGCTCTCCGATGAGTACTCTTGTTGGTGATATTTTCTAAATGTTTTTTTAAATAAAAAATTAAACAAAAAATTAAAACGCCGGTGTTATAACTAAACTAACAAATTGAAAACATGTGAGTGTAATAATTTATTTTAAAATAGAAAATATTAAATAAAAATAGAAAATGGTAAAAATATTAATTAAAAGAAATAACTTTTTACTCTCTATTAAATTTAATGATAAAACCTTGCATTTAACATTTTACTAAAAGAAAACGAAATTTTAGCTATAGTGCAAAATGGAAGCGTATGTTATAATTTTAATAATGATATTGATTAACTTGCGCAATTGTGCATGAATATTGGTATTTCTTTTAAGGAAAATTCATATTGGGCTGGATCCAACAAGCCAGCAAACCGCATAGAGAGACGGGGAGGGGCTTGGGCACCATTCTCGTAGACTGAATTGAACCCAATTTTTTTGACCGGACCTGATATAGCTCGCCACCTCTAATTGTCCAAATGTTTTGTAATAGGCAAAAAAACCTAAAATATATAAAACATGAAAAATACATTGAAAATTATTTAAGTTTTTAATTATATATATAAATAATCCAAGTAAAATCTAATTAGTATAAATTAAAAGAGAAAACATTTAAATTTAAAAGGGAAATATGTACCATTAGTCTTAGAATTTAGATTTAAATATTAAAAATAAAAATTAATAAGAACATTTGTTATTTTATAAATGGCAGTACCGTAAGAGACTTACCTATTTATAAGAAACTTTAATTTAATATATAGATGTGAATATTTATTATTTATATTTTTTCTTGGAAAGGATAAAAAGAAAATAAGTTATGTAAAAAAAAAAAGTTAATGATAATTAAATTTGATAGCCGTAACTGTTAATTAGTAGATTTATTAAAAATACATCTCAAAAAAGTAATGAATCTTGCCTAAAAAAATAAATAATGAATCGGATAGAAATAAATAATACTCAAAATTGGCACTAATAACTATCAATTAATAGACCCAGGATATGTGGTTCAAGTGGCTAGTAGCTTGAGCCATTTAATCATATATCTAGGATTCAAATCCTGGTGATGGGAATAGAGCTGCATCTGTCGGTAGAAGAGTTGTCCCTTAATTGGTACTCTACATCCTCGAGGGATTAATTCTACGATTACCTGATATAGGGATACCTTATATTCCATCTACGACCTAAAAAAAAATCAATTAATAGATTTGAAAATATATTTAAAAACAAAATCACTATAAATTCACTAAACATAAGTGATGCCGCTTGCATGAGGAGCGGAAAATTGTAAAGAATGACTCATATTGAAGATCAATTATTCTAATTTAATATATCGAGGTTGATCAATAATAAACAATTAATAGTGAAATATTTTGATCCAATCAGGATTAGGCTCCTCTAAAGCAAGGGGTTCATTACCTTATAGGTGACGTTTGGAAGAGCTTATTTAAGCTCCTTTTGACTTATCTGATGACATAAGCTCTTATGCAGTGTGTTTGACAGAGCTTATAAAAGTAACTTATGCCATCTCATAAGTCACTGGAACAAGCTTATGGTATTTTAACAAGTGCTTATGACCCCTCCGTGTTTTCCTCATTCGAATCATCTCATGCCCCTTTCTTCATAAGCTCTTATGGCATAAGCTCTCATGCAATAAGGTCTTATGTGATAAGCTCTTAATTAAGTTATTTACCCAAACGCGGTCATAATCAAATGTGTTTAACGAGTTCGTTAATTATTCAATAGAAAATTAAATGACAGATATTTTGAAATAAAATGAATACTATATAAAGTGTAAAACAAAGGCATTTAATTAATATACTTCAAATCCAGAATACATTTAAAGTTATTCTTTATGTAATTAATAATATGATTTATTAAAAAAGTAATCTGATTCATTAGAAGATCATTCTTCAAGATGATTTGGTAAAATAACAAATATTTTTTCCCCTGCGTTTTGTCTTTTTCTTCTGCACCCAAAAAAAAAAAGAGCATAAATTTTTTGGGTGCTAAAACAAAGCCTAATTTTAATTTACGGTTGACCTTAAATAATGTAATATAAATGACATTAACAATTCAAATTTGAATTTTATTTTGGTGTCAAGGGTATCCTCCGATCAATAATTCAAGTTCAATCCCTTTTGAGTCATAGAGATTACCGAAGCCGATATTTACTCAATCAACAAAATCTTTTCCATGCACACTATAAGAATCAAATCCCTAATAATAACAATCTATAATCTATAATCTATAATCTATAATATAAATAAAACCCAATAAATTTCACTGTACAAGCCACGCGTCAATACCTGGTTTAATCTATACTTATTGCAATGTTTGAAAGGTTACAGTGTTCCACGCATTTTACTCATTTTTTTTTCCTTCTTGTTTTATCTCTATTTCCTCCCACCTCATGTTACACAAGTTTAATTTCATGTATTATTAGTGTAAAAGATTTTTATATACACGTCTAATAATATCTTGACAAATCAACATCATTATTAATTGAATTAAAGTAGTATACATTATCAGTCACTAACATTTTGACATGTATGCTTTTATTTTAATAACTAAGAGATAAATAAAACTTATGCTTTAAGATATTATTGGATATTGGTGTAAAATTCTTTTTACATTGACAGTGCATGGAAATTCAACTCTTATTATTATTTATCTCTATTAATTATTGAAACAAAAGCACACACATGCCAAAATATTAATGATTGTCAGTATAAAATTGTTTAGACTAACAATACAAATTACTTTTTTTTTTATAATAACAATACATACTACTTTAATCCTTATAATAATGAGTTTTGAAATATAATCTCATGTAAATTGAGTTGAGATCCTCTCCGATACTGGACACTTCCAATATGAGAGGAAAGATTGATGTGTTAATTTTATTTATCATTTAAAAAGTTTTAAAATCATTCAAATTTTTTGTATCTATCTTTCTTCCAGTGTCCTGTAAAGGATCTAAACTCATGTAAATTATCTAAATTTCTCATCATTGACTCAATCTTAACAATTTAATATCATTCAACATGCTTATTCCTGTTATTTGAATTTGTTGCAAGCATGTAAAAAACCAAAAACAAAAACTGTAGCAAACTATTTATTTAAATCTTAGATTTGTGTTATTTTTTTATTTAAAGTATAATTGAATAATATTTGATTTCATATTTATAGTATTAAATTTTATAAGATGATTGAGTATTTGTTTTTATATGACAAATTAGATGCATAAATTTTTTTAAAATAAATATGAACTAATATATAATTATATTTATTTTATATGAACTAATTAAAGTGAAGTAAGAAAAAAAAAACCGTGCATAGCAGGGTACCTTTCTAGTAATATAATATACTTAAGGAAACATGCTAAATATCAACTGTGTTAGACCTTGAATTTTAGTCAAATACTTAATTCAATCATAGAACCACTAAGTTAAGGTGCGTCTGTCTCTGTGCAGGTATTGCGCAAGATTATTTTTCATAAAACAACTTTTATTTTTAAAAAAGTTGGTTTTCGATTAAAGTATAAAAAACTATTCTTTATAAGAAAAAATGTTTATTTTGAAACTCATTTAAAGAAAACAAATTTTCCCTCATAAATATGAAAACTTTTATTCAAATGATCGACATAAGTCCGAAAGAATATAATTAACAATTATAGTAGTGGTTTCTTCAATCCATACTTAGGCTAGGATTGGTCAATCCATGTTTAACTAATAAGTGAGTTGTTTGATCACCCATTCTACCCATATGAGAATAAGAGACATCGGAGAATTGAGCTTCCGATACTTTGCAATATGTACTTACTGTGCCAAGATATGAAATAAGTGGCTTCTGAGTAGGGATGTAAATGGGGTGGGGTGGGTATGGGTATGGGTAGTAGCCCCCCACTCCCCACCCCGTTGAAAGAAATTCTTACCCGTCCCCGTCCCATATCCGTGTGGGTATCCATCTTGCGGGTTCTAAACAAATTTAGCAATATTTGCGGATATCCATGGATATCCATGAATATTATAACATCTCACGAAATTGAGAGTAAGAGGGATTTTTGCTGGAGTGTGGTGCGAGAGTGAAAGAGGCTTTCTGAATTGGAGAGAAAGGGGCACACAAAATTGAGAGTAAAAATAGAGAGGAAAGGCATGATAGGTGATGTACGGCTGCGAAAGTTAGAAATAAAACAAGGGTATATATGTGTGTGTGTGTTCACGCGTGCGTGCGTGCATGCATGCTTGTGTACGTGAAATGGGTAGGTTCAGTAATAGTATATTAGCGAGTGCGGGTATCCGCGGGTATGGATACTCTGCTATCCGTCTCCGCCCCATTAATAAATGGATAGATGAAATATCCATTTAATTTATCCGTGGGTACCCATTAAGATGTCCATTTTCTATCCGTTGCGGATATTATCCGCGGGTATCCACGGGTATGGATAAAATTTACATCCCTACTTCTGAGCTTGCAACACTTCAAATTGTTTTGAAACAAAATTTTTTTTTTCATTTCACCTCTTCAAATTTAATCACTAATAATTATTATTAAATTATATAAATAATTTCATGTCATTTTTCTTATATGTAGAACAGATACAACTAAGCAACAATCCGAAAGGTACAAACACCTCTGACATCAACAAGCAAGTATAGATCAATCAAAAGAGAACCGACATCTAAACTAGTCCATCATATGAGACGCCCTTATTCGCCGGTAAGTTCGTATATTTTTTAAAATTTAGTAACTTACTTTATAATAATGTTTTTTTTTATACAATCCAAAGAAGATAAATTACCCTATTCGAAACACAATCAAAAAGTGTCTTGAAATTAAGGGTGTTCGCGGATTGGATTGGATCGATTTTGAGCTAAAAAGTCATCCGATCCAATGATGAAAATAATGTGCAGTTTGGATTGGATTTGATAATTCGGTTTTTGTCATACTTTGTTTTTTTTCTTATTTCAAGTGTCTTTTCTACTTAATTAATAGTGGACAAAAGATAATCTTCATTTTAATTTGAGAAAAAATAAGTATCCATATTTTTTAACACGTTCTTTTATGTTACTTCTCTATATCTACTTTCACTTGTCCTTTTTTTTTTCTTGAATTGGATACAAATAAATTGTAGCTAATTATTTTTCAAATTTACTTAATTGATTTCCTATTTTTCATGTTTACTCAATCAAGTATATATATGTTATGCATCAAAGCTTTTAGCAAAATATAACTTCAAGACATTAATATTTATTCTAAATAGTCTCATATATGTCATTCCAACAAAAATATTAAAGAGAATGAGGGACATAAAAGTATGAAAAAACAATGTTTAAGTATGACTAATACTATAATTTCAAAAATAATAGTATACGTATATAATAGATCGGTTTGGATTGGATTTCACTAGAGGATCCAAAATCCGATCCAATCCAATATAAAAATGCGGTTTTTTCGGTTTTTCGGTTTTTTCGGTTTTCGGTTTCTTCGGTTTTCGGTTTTTCAGTTCGGTTTTTGCGGTTTGAATCGGTTTGGATCGGTTGATGAACATCCCTAGTTGAAACACAATCCCTAATACCCCAATAAAAATCGAAATGACAGGCAAATGAGTTTTTCTGATGATGAAATGTTTGGTTACCTGAAAAGTGATTTTGAATGAAATTGATAATTCTTTTTTTATAGCCAAATGTTAGTTATTAGCTTGTTATGTTATTAGAGGTAAGATTTGAATCTTGCACCTTATACCTCAAAACACATTTGTCCCACACCCTAAACCATCTTGTGACTCCCTAATGAAATTGATTTGGTTAAATTGAGTTTGAAGTGAACTGATTATGTTTGGAGACTTTATTTTTGATAGCAAATTTGATATAAAACTTAGTATAAATTCTTCAACCCAATGCAAAAGATACTTTTTTTTTTAATAACCAAACACCTCATTTTTAATAAAATTATTTTTGATATGAAGCAAAATCAATTATAAAATTTTTTTAACTTAAAATCAAACACAATCTAAATTTTTTTTGGTATATGGAATGAAAAGATTTCAAAGACTCGTTTCATTTTCATAATAATCTTTCAGGTGAGACTTGAAAGGATATATTTTTTGATCAAGCACTTGAGAGGATATATAAGGAGAAAAACAAAAACTTTCAAGTTGAAGAGAAAACCAAAACCAGCACAATTTTCGCTGTGACCTTCCCAAATTCCACTATTTTTTTTGGTACGACAAGTTTGCAACAGCCTTATCCGCACCCAATGTTTTGCAGCAATACAAAATCATTTTCTACATTAACTTTTCAGAGAATCGAGGTTTCGGTTTCAGATTCTTCTTTTTCTTTTAAAGATTTAATCCAATTAGGATTAGGATAAGATGTAAAGTTTGTCAAGTGCAAAATCGAGGTTTCGAGTTTCTCTATCATGTATGATTTTACACCAATTAAAAAATTCAAAAGTAATAATTATTTATTAAAAAATTAAGCATTTTAATTTTAAAAGTATAAAATATATAAATTTTTATATAAATTTATTCTTTTAAAATATTTAAACCGTGCAAAATTCTACGGGTTAAAAAAAATCCATTTATCATATATCATAATTACATTAATTAATGTAATAAGTAGATTATAATATATAATTATTTGTGATTGGATGAGGATGTAATTTTTTTTCCCATCAAGGTACTCTCCGATCCGAGACTAGTACATTTTGAGGGTGTAAATATCATGGAAATGGATTTTTCCTTCCTCATTGAAGTCTTTTCTATATATACAGCAGGAATCAATGATATTATTCTCGAGGAACCCAATTATTTATCAACTGTGCTGGGTCGAGGATGTAAATTTTTTTATACCAACAATATAGTAAAAATAATTTTTTAGTGATCATTATTTTGATCTCTGAAATTATAGAGCGATGACAAGTTAGTCTTACACACTAAGAAATAGATAAAAACGTCCCTCAAATTAAAAAAAGTTCATTACGGTATGATCCCTCTTGATAAATATCACTAAATTGGACTAACGTAATTGACCTTTTTTTCAATTTTAAGGCATGCTTTTGTCTATTTCTTAACCTGAGAAACCAATTTATCATTACTCTATAATTTTACGGACCAAAATGATAATTTATTCTAATTTTTATTATATTTTTTTGAGTGAACCTTGATATCCTCCGGCCGAGAACTATAGACTAATCCCTCGAGATACAAAGATCTATCTAAGGGATTGACCTCTCCCAACAAACACATGAGTCAGGAATCGAACATCTGATCATATGTTTAAGGAACCAATTATCTATCAATCATGCCACGCTATGATGCTTGTCTAATTTATTTTTATATACATATAATAATAGGTATAGGTAAATAGCAAAGTAGGTAGTGATGTTGGTGGTGGTCAGTGGGCCCCAGCAACCAACGCAATCGCTATGGTCCACCTTTTCGAATTCCGTCATCCCGGTCGTTGTTCGTTCAGCTCCAGATATCGTCATCACGGTTTTCACGGTGCCAGCTCTTAAATGTGATTCCCTGATGAAATCTCACCCGTTCATCATCATGATCCAAATTCAACGGGAGTGATGAGGTAACCGCACGTACTGTACCAAATCCCTTAGCAGACGTGTCAGTTATTGCTTGGAAGTTGACATTAGGCGAAGAAGAAATCGGGGGTGATATCACAATCACTCCACTCTATGCTTTTAAAAGAGTGAAGAGAGCATTTTCAGTGTTACCCACACACAACATTTTCTCTCTTCTGATTCTAGGGTTTCTGTTTTCGCTGCTCTGTTTCTACGGTGAGCGACGAAGTTCTTCTTCTTCTTCACTCTTCAGTAAAATTTTCTGCGTTTTGGTTTTCTAGAAGAAAGAATGAAGTGATGATCAAATGCTGCATTTGTTTTTTTCTCGACAATTTTGTGGTGTTCTTTTTTTTAGTTTCTGAAGATGAAATGCTGCAATGTTCTTTCTTTTCTTTGGTTTGTGTTATTTTTTTTTTCTCAGTGCATGTGGTTGACCTTGATCGTCCTTGTTTTACTGTTAATTTTTGAAGAATGTGACGGCGCTGTGCGTCGTCTTTAAACTAGGTTTTGTTGTTTCAGAAGTGAAGCGTTTTTCTCCGAAATTTCTCACTGTTTTGAGTTTAATCTTTACTTTCTCTGGCTTTGATTTCTGGTTTTCGTTGTTTCCTTAATTTTTTTTATTAAAGGCGAAAAGCTAATTTTATCTGTTAGCGGTGTGTATCGGCTCCAACTTTGAGCTATTTTTAGGCATTTGTATTTTGAAGCTAGGTTTTAGCTTCACGGATTTTGCTGCCATAGTAGTGTTTTTTTTTTTTTTGATTTTATTTATATTTATTTATATTTATTTATTATATTATATATGTTATCTGTTATTTTTTTCTGCATTTGGGTGTGTCACTTGCTGCAACCGTGTTTTAGCTTTTACTTGCATTGCATGTGAGTTTTTCTGGGTAGGTATACTTTTACACATTACTTTTCCAACTTTCTGATTTTTGTGCTTCAGAGATACAGGCTTTCCTGTTTGTTTAGAGTATTTTCTTTTTTTCTTCCAAATTTAACACTACTTCATATTTTCCTGTATTTTTAGTCGAACAAGAGCTGTCTTATTCTTCTGTTTCTGGTTTATTTTCCTTGTACCTATATTTACTATTACGCCGTAAATATAAGCTATTTTATTTACCCATTTCTGGTTCAAAGTCCGCATGTTATAGTTATCATGTTCTACTCTAAAGTTACATGCATTTAAATATTTTAGCAGAGCCATTATTTGAAGACCGTCTCATTTTTAACTCTTCTATTGTTTTTCTTTGAAAGTTTATTGTGATTTATCTCAAAATTGTTTATGTTCAAATACTGTTTCAATTTTTTTGGCCATGCTTATGTTCAAGCCTGAAGAAGATCACATTCCATCATTTGAGTCTTTGTTTTTTTTGGGTACTCGTGATTTTCATATTATCTTGTGGATTATTTGAGCTTTCTCTTATATACCTGATAGTTCTTTACTTCTTTTATTTGGATTTGGTAGTATGAATAACACTAGTATATTCATGAACTATGTAGGATATGGATTTGTTTGAGACAAATGGAAACGGAAATGGGAATGAGAATGAGGACTCTCTTCCTCCTCCGCCTCCTGTTGTGCCCCCAGATGTTGTGCCAGTCAAAGCAGAAGAGGTGCTCCCACCTGAGCCAGCTAAGAAGAAGCCTTCCCGGGTTCCAATGGCGAGGCGTGGCCTTGGATCAAAGGGTCAGAAGCTGCAACTTCTGACCAATCACTTCAAAGTGAATTTCACTAACAATGATGGGCATTTCTTCCAGTATAGTGTATGTCCTTCATGTTTCTGTTGCCTTGTTACTATCTATTATCTGTTTTGGGTTTACTATTCATTTGACCTTGACATTTTTTTGCTTTGTATTTAAACAGGTGGCTCTTTCTTATGAAGATGGACGCCCTGTAGAAGGCAAGGGTGTAGGGAGAAAGGTTTTAGAAAAGGTGCAGGAAACTTATGACTCTGAGTTAAATGGAAAGGACTTTGCTTATGATGGTGAAAAAACTTTGTTTACGATTGGCTCTCTTGCTCGAAACAAGCTTGAGTTTGATGTTGTTCTAGAGGATGTTACATCAAACAGGTTAACATTTGCTTGGTGGTTGTTAATTCTGCATTCTCCAATTTGGTTTACATAATATTTTTTCTGCAATTTAACCCTTTTCACCTTTTTTTTTTTTATATAGAAATAATGGTAACTGCAGTCCTGAACATGGAAGTCCAAATGAGAGTGACAGGAAGAGGATGCGACGTCCCTATCGTGCCAAAACATTTAAAGTTGAGATTAGTTTTGCTTCAAAAATTCCAATGCAGGCCATTTCCAATGCCTTACGTGGGCAGGAATCGGAGAATTTTCAAGAAGCCATAAGAGTGCTTGATATTATATTGAGGCAACATGCTGCTAAGCAGTGCGTATATGATGCAATTTCTTTTGTTCCTCTATTTTTGTTATGTGATATTATTGTTTTTTTATATTATTCATCCTGTCTCTATAATGCTATAAAATCCTAATAATTTAATGGTAAATCCTCTGTTGCAGAGGCTGCCTTCTTGTGCGTCAATCTTATTTTCACAATGATCCCAAGAATTTCGCTGATGTAGGAGGTGGTGTACTGGGCTGTAGAGGATTCCATTCGAGTTTTAGAACTACACAGAGTGGCTTGTCTCTTAATATAGGTTTGATATGTGCACTGTTTTCTATCTCGTAATGAATAATTTCTGTCTTAATTTGTGCTTTCCTCCAATTTGTTTAGATGTCTCTACTACAATGATAATTCAACCTGGCCCTCTGGTGGACTTCTTAATTGCAAATCAGAATGTGAGAGATCCTTATCAACTTGACTGGGCTAAGGTGACTAAATTGTTGGCTCATTCTTTACGGTGCTTGATTGATCTTGAAATTCCTGGAACATGACCATTTATTTCATTCCTTAAACAGGCCAAAAGGACTCTAAAAAATCTGAGGATTAAAACTAGCCCATCCAATCAGGAGTTCAAGATTAGCGGCCTCAGTGAACTCCCATGCAAAGAGCAGATGTATTGTTTCATTCTTTTTGAAGTTAAATCCCTTTATAGGATTACCAGTCGTTAATTTTGTATGTTCTGATTGGTAATTCTAGAGTTCCTTTACATGGTGAATGAGGTTTTTGATGAAGATGTGGACATTGTAGGTTCACCCTGAAGAGAAAAGGTGGAATAGATGGTGATGATGCTACCGAGGAAGTGTCTGTTTATGATTATTTTGTTAACCATCGCAACATTCAACTAAAGTACTCAGCTGATCTTCCTTGTATCAATGTTGGCAAGCCCAAACGGCCAACTTACTTCCCCCTTGAGGTAGATTAAGTTCTTTGTTATTTCTTGAAGTACAGAAAATGAAAAGCTACAAATTGATCTTATTGGTATATTAATGATTTTGCTTGCATTTTTGTTTTTTCTTAGCTTTGCTCCTTGGTATCGTTGCAACGGTATACAAAAGCACTTTCCACTCTTCAGCGGGCTTCATTAGTGGAGAAGTCCAGGCAGAAACCACAAGAGAGGATGAGGGTTTTGTCTGATGTCGGTGTCTTTGCTTAAATATATATATATATTTTTATTTTTATAATGAGATTCTCCTTCAAATAAACACGTATTATTGAAGGCTTTTACTTTTATTGTTGCAGGCTCTTAAAATCAGCAACTATGGTTCTGAACCCATGCTTCGTAACTGTGGAGTTCAAATAAACAATAACTTCACTCAAGTTGAGGGTCGTGTTTTGCAAGCTCCTAGGGTATTTTTTAATTTTCTTGCTTATTAATGTGCGTGTTTTTTGGTGTATTGCCTTCCTATTAGAGCAGAACACTTGACCTTTCTTGAGTTTTGAAAATTTAACACTTGCTGATCCACTTGGTGGAGAAATTATTTTGTCCCCTATATTAGTTATCTTTAAATTTTCTCTTGTATATTTGCCTTTACCAATTTCCATAGCAATTTATTCTTCCCCTATCTTCAGTGAGTCCTGTAGTTGAAACTAAATGATAGGTGTTCCCGAATGAGAAAATTTTGTTTGACTTCGTTGTTGAATTATCTTTCACTTCATTGAAAAATGACTTTCTTTCTCTTGTTAGTAAAGTGTTCTTTGTAATCCACTAATTTTCAGTATTATTAGTATTCTGTATTCTTGTTCAAAACTGATTATTAAATCTCCATTTACAGTTGAAGTTTGGCAATGGGGAGGATTTCAACCCAAGGAATGGTAGATGGAATTTTAATAATAAGGTACCCTATTCAATCCATATTTTTTGTGGATATGGTTCAACAAAAATAAAACAAAATTGTTTTGGAGTTTTGAACAGCTTAATTGCTTCTACAGAAAATTTTTCAGCCAGTAACTATAGAGAAATGGGCTGTGGTCAACTTTTCAGCACGTTGCAATGTACAAGGGCTTGTGAGGGACCTGATTAAATGTGGGCAAATGAAAGGAATTGTGAGTTCTGAACCTCATAATGACCGAGAAGTAAAAAAAGCAGCTGGCTTAATATTCTGTCTTTTTTGCTATGGCAGATGATTGAAGATCCTTTTGATGTATTTGAAGAAAATGGTCAGTTTAGGCGTGCCCCACCTCTGGTTAGAGTAGAAAAGATGTTTGAGCACATGATGTCTAAACTTCCTGGGGCTCCTAAGTTTCTTCTCTGTCTGCTTCCTGAACGGAAGAATTCTGATCTTTATGGTTAGGGATTTACTATTATTTGTCTGTTTATTTATGCTTTTTCTATGCGATTGTCATGTGCACTTGCTAATGCAATTTAATTGGACTTCTCAAGGACCATGGAAAAAGAAGAATCTTGCCGACTTTGGCATTGTTACTCAGTGCATAGCTCCTATGAAGGTCAACGATCAATATCTGACTAATGTTTTGTTGAAAATCAATGCTAAGGTATATACTTTTTGGGTTAGTTTATTTACTTTTAAAGGTCGTTTTTAATATTGGTAAGAATAATCTTGGTTTTGTGCAGTTAATTTGTCTTCATGCATGTCTTGTTTTACTTCAAATTGAAATTGTTTATTCTCTTGTAGCTTGGTGGGATGAATTCATTGTTAGGTGTAGAACATGCTCCTTCTATTCCCATCATTTCCAAAGTTCCCACCCTCATTCTTGGCATGGACGTGTCACATGGCTCTCCTGGCCAATCTGATATTCCTTCAATTGCAGCGGTAAATGCTTAATGTTGTTGTGGATATTAAAGAATATCTGTTGTTTCAAAATCATGTATATGATCATGTTCAGTATAATTGTTTGGGTTGTGTACATGTTTTCTGAGCATGCTTATTGCTTAAATTTGCAGGTGGTGAGCTCTAGAGAATGGCCTAGGATATCAAAATACAGGGCTTGTGTGCGCACTCAGTCTCCTAAGGTTGAGATGGTTGATAATTTGTTCAAGAAAGTATCTGAAAAGGATGATGAAGGCATAATCAGGTAGACTTTGTGACTTTGTGCTGTAGTTATTACACTTCCTCTTTCTTGTGGGAGGCTTGGGATTATAGAACTCCACTGTTTTGGCATAGTTCTTGATGTCTTGTAGTGAGGATGAACACATTAAACTGTCTAATTGGAGTTTTATTAATGATTTTGCACAGTACATTATTTCATTTCCTATAATGGTCTGTGTTTTTTTTTTTATGTAAATGGCCAGAATTGATTGATTTTAACTATCTTCTACAGGGAACTTCTGATTGATTTCTACACAAGTTCTGGGAAGAGGAAGCCAGACAATATAATCATATTCAGGTTTTTTTTTTTCGAAAATTTTTTTGCCTCAACTTTTTTTGCCATTGATTTTGCCATCATTTTTTCTGAGCTGTTTTTATATGGTAATTGCTGTTTTGTTATTATTACATTGTTTGTTATGATATTTAAAGTAGTCATTGAAATAGTTAGAAGTATGGATTCTAAATTTCCAGCGTTAATTTTGTTGTCCAATATTCATTTTACAATGTGATTTAAAAGCAGTTTTAAAATGATTTACATGCTTTAATTGTTTGTTGTGTTTGTGATTATTTAATCTCATGCCTGTAAATTCTACAATTTTAATTATTGACTTGCTTTATGCATCAAAGAATTGATTGGATTTGTTGTTGCTCTCATCTTTTAAAGATTTTTACCCTATAACAAAGTTGTAAATCTTTACATTGTGTAGAGTAAAAATGTATGAAATGTATACATGTGGTGTGATTGCATGTTTGTTCTTGTATTAACATTTTGTTAGTTATTTTTTATAAAATTGCTTGTTTTATTTGATATACTCCTTTGGATGGTATAGTGATTGTTCTTTATGCGATACATTTTCTGCAAAAGGATCCTTTTTTGTATTTGAAGCTTGTAGTTGCGCTTAACATTTGTTTCTTAATTCTTATCTCAATGTACTGAACATGGTCTCTTTTTCTTTTTTCTTTTTTGGATATAGGGATGGTGTAAGTGAATCACAATTTAATCAAGTTTTGAATCAAGAACTTGATCAAATCATTCAGGTCCTTAATTTTATCAACTAAGTTTTTAGAATATGTAACACTTTATTCTTAAAAGTGGAAGATTTTAACGTCTTCACTTTTTAGGCCTGTAAATTTCTTGATGAGAACTGGGACCCCAAGTTCTTGGTCATTGTTGCTCAAAAGAACCACCACACAAAATTTTTCCAGCCTGGGGCACCTGAGAATGTTCCTCCTGGTAGGTGAATTGTTGAGAAGTTTGAGAAGCACTATTATTTGATTTGTTATGTCACTTTTGGCTAAAAACTTTTGTTTTGCAGGAACTATAATTGATAATAAAGTTTGTCATCCTCGAAATTATGATTTCTACTTATGTGCTCATGCTGGAATGATAGTGAGTATTTGCTTCTTGTTTGTATTCCATATATTCTTTTCCAGATATAGTTAGTATTTGTGTTCCCATTTCTTTATTCATCCAGTATTCTGGGTAAGGCTTCCCCTGTATGAAGGTTCATTTTTTCCTTCCTTTTGTGAACCTGGTGGCATTTTTTTTTTCTTGTTTGTATTAGATATTTAATTTAATATTTATGTTGTCAGACTTCAACTATACTTGTGCCATTATTTTATTTGGCAGCTGTATTAGGCTTCTATTATGCTTGTATGTATTTTTCTATGCTCTTGTGGATCTGGAAGTTCTTTATGATTTTCTCCCAAAAGAAGCGACCTCTTTATTTTTCCTCGTGTTGTGAATTAGATGATATGAATATATTATATGCAAGGTAGTTCTAGTTGCTTTCTATCTTGATATACAGGTTTACATAATCACTAATGGTAACTTAATGTTTTAATTTTCTTATTTTAAATTTGCTGCTCAGGGCACTACTAGGCCTACACACTATCATGTTCTGTTAGATGAGATAGGCTTCTCCCCAGATGATCTTCAGGAACTTGTTCATTCTTTATCCTATGTGTAAGTGGAAGTTTGGTTCTATTTTATTGTTTTTTCAGCCTTTGATCTATTTGCATCCTTCTAGTTATGTTGTACGGTGTAACTTACCAAGTGAAAAAAATTGTTGCATGAAACAGGTATCAGAGGAGTACCACTGCCATTTCTGTTGGTAAATTCTTGCAGCTGAATTTCTAGCAGTGTTTTATTTTTTAAAATTTGTTGATAGATGGATGTCTGGTCTAAATCATGATATCTCCTATCTGCAGTTGCTCCTATATGCTATGCTCACCTGGCTGCAACACAAATGGGACAGTTTATGAAATTCGAGGACAAATCTGAGACATCATCAAGTCATGGTGGTCTGACTGCTGCTGGTGCTGTTCCTGTCCCTCAGCTGCCCAAATTGGATGACAAGGTCTGCAACTCCATGTTCTTTTGTTGATTCCTGAGTGGCCGCTCTAGAAACAGACTTTGACAGCATGTGTTGTTTATAAAATTATGATCCAAACTATCTTCTTGTTGACTGTTAAACTTTTTAATTGACTAAACCTTGATGGCCATAGGACTATTTCACGTGTTCGGTCGTATACTGTTTTGTGGTAGGTGGAAGGATTTGTGATGTTTTATCTATGGCTATTCAATGCTCTTTATCATAAATGTTTATTGTGCTTTTGGTGATTATCTTTGTTGGTTCAATGATTCAAAAGGTAACAAAGCCTAATCTCATTTGGGGAATATTTGTAGGAGGGGTACCTTGTTTGCACCACTTGTATTTATGTCAAACCAAAAAAACCTTACAATAAATTTCTTGAACAAATTTACTGAATTCAAATCTTTTTCTTTTATGCCAAAGCATCCTATTAATTATTTTTTATTCAACACAAACGTCACAATGGAGCCGTTATAATTGTATTTCTCTTCATTTACGCTTTTTTAAATCGTTATTTGGTATCCTTTTGGATTTTTCGGAGACTTTGGAAATACTAAGCTTGTTGGTCTTGGCAATTATTCAGAAATGATATTTGAACACCCGGGTGCACCTGCACTGTAGTGCTACTGTAGCGTTTTTTTTTTCCTTCAAATTTTGACTTTTTTTAAAAAAAAATAAAAATTTAACTTTTTTAAATACTAACATTTTTTGTTAATTACGTGTAAATATCTGGTTAATTCAGTTCATTATATGGTTAATGGGTTATCCTGAAGCTTACAATTATTTTTCACAATCATGTAAATATTTGGTTAATCACATGTAAATTTTTGGTTAATTCAGTTTATTATATGGTTAATGGGTCTTTTTTTTTTTGGTCGACTTTTTTTTAAAACAAAAACACGTGGTTAATCCTTTGAAAATGGTTAGTTAATTCAGTGTATTCTATGGTTAATCGGTAACTCTGATGCTTCAACCATTCTATATGGTTAATCACGTGCAAATATTTGGTTAATTCAGTTCATTATATGGTTAATGGGTTATCCTGAAGCTTACAATCATTTTTCACAATCATGTAAATATTTGGTTAATCACATGCAAATTTCTGGTTAATTCAGTTCATTATATGGTTAATTTGTGTGGAAAATTATTGTAAGTTTCAGGATGACCCATTAACCATATAATGAATTGAATTAACAAGATATTTGCACTGGATTAACAAAAAATGTTAGTATTTTAAAAAAAACTAATTTTTTTTTTTATAAAAAAAAGCCAGAATTTGTAAAAAAAAAAAAAAAAAAAACTGTAGCGCTATAGTACGATACTGTAGCGCTACAGTATCGCTACAGTACCCGGGTGTCGCACCTGGGTGTCGCACCCGGGTGTTCATATATCATATCTGGCAATTATTACCCAATAGGGGAGTTGAATTGGGTTTTATTAAATTTCTAACTTTCTAAATTAATTTATCAAAATTGATTTTCTCAATATAAAATATTGAATCACATAACAAGGAATAAACAAGATATCTTTATATTAGCAATAATAAGAAGATAGGGAAGATGATTCTTGCACATGTATTTTATTTTGATTCAATCATTAATCACTTGTGACCTATGTTCAGTCTTTATTTCACTTGTGAGAAGATTTTCTTCCACTATAGGCAAAATTGCAATTTTGGTCCCTTAAGTTATTTGTTTTGTTCAAATTGGTCCCTTAAGTTTTTTTTGTGACAAACTAGACCCGTAAGTTAGGTTCAGGTTTCAAATTGGTCCCTTAAGTTTTTTTGTGACAAACTAGACCCTTAAGTTATTGTTCTGGTGACAAATTTGTCCCTTAAGTTATTAAAAATAATAAATTAAGGGTCTAATTTATTGGTCCCTTTGACAAATTAAGGGACCAATTTGTCACCCGAACATAACTTAAGGGTCTAGTTTGTCACAAAAAAACTTAAGGGACCAATTTGAAACCTGAACCTAACTTACGGGTCTAGTTTGTCACAAAAAAAACTTAAGGGACCAATTTGAACAAAACAAATAACTTAAGGGACCAAAAGTATAATTTTGCCTCCACTATAATAAATAAGTTTATAAATTGATGTTTGCAACTTTTGTACACTTCTCGATCTGTCATTATACCTTTTGAAGTAGAAAGAATTACAATTCTCATTCCTCCTAAAATTCTGGGAATTCATTGATAATTAAAATAAATTCATAGATCGGGTGTACTGATTCTAATCACGCCTTCTGAGATATCTCATCCACCACGTGTAAGAGTCTCAACGACTTTTAGCATTCTCTTTCGTGCCTTCCGGTTTCACCCTCGTTTCTGAGCATAAAGTTGTACACCAAAGGAATGTCACACCGGAGGGATACCTCACCCTCAACCTAGTGATATCACATCTTATCTCTGAATTGTTACAGAAAGTAGAAGAAATTGAAGCACTCTAAATAGTGTAAATGATACAGGTTGAAGCCTATGAGTATGATGATTATAACACAAAATTTGGCTCAAAGTGTTATATTTCTTGTTCAATGTTATTCACCTGAGTTTTAAAAACAAGAAGCGTCCTTTTAAAAAGAAGTTTGAATTCCCACGGTTGAGTGCAATATTTGGCAATAAATAATTTTTCGCATTTTCAATTTGCCCAAGTTAAAAGGTAATAAATGCAATATTCTGACCGGTAAAACCTTACTCCATAAAATTAAAGCTTCATGCTTTGAGTCATGAAATGGAAATGCACCGAAGGAAACTTTTAAGAATTAATTGATTGATTGGGAAATCAATGAATATGAATGCACCATTTGAAAATACTGATTGAAACAATTGATTTAAAATAATTCATACATATTGAATGGCAATCAATTTAAAACTTACGGTGAATCTTTGTAGAAATTGCCTATATATTAATATATATAACTGTACTTGATTTGACAATCAAATACATGTATATATAGATGTACGTTGATTTGCAAAACCAATTGATCATTATAAGATTCGCATGTTGATTAAAAACAATTTAATTCTTACTTTGTACATTGATTCATAATCAATAGTATATCTTTTGATCAAAAAAATAATCAATAGTATGTCAATGTACTTATTTAAAAATATTTCTTTCATGCTAAATCATTTTTTTAACTTAAATCAATTTAAAAACACTTTACAAATTAGGCCTTTTTCTCAATTAGTGCAGTGTTTAGTTAAATTTATTAAATGAGTCAAAGCAAGTTATAGTCATCATATTCTTACATAACATCTAAGACATAATATATTTATCCAATCTTGCTTGAAGTCTTGATGCTTGAAACTTTGATACTCTTAGCTTGTTTGTGTCTTGCGTTGTTACCCTTTAAGTACATGCATGCTTGAAAATTATATTTTCTTTTTTATCCTGCATGCTTATAGTTAGTGTTTGTCAATTATCAAAACATAATCAAATATACACTTACAAAGCTGAATTTAAACATAATTCATTTTTTTGTGGAGAATTAGTCACATAATTTCGGAACGCAGAGATAAGATCCTTCTTATTATTACTAGTGCTATTGGCATCCTTTGCCCATTCATTGGATTTTTCTTAGATTTTGCGAATACTTAGCTGAATTTAATTAGTCACATAATTCATTTTTTGTTGAGAATTAGTAACATAATTTCGGAACGCATATATAAAATCTTTCTAATTTTATTTCTTGTCTATAATAACATGTTAATATAACACGTTTCTCTATAACACGTTTAAAAGAGATTGTTGAGTTTTTAGTCCAAATCAAAAGGTGCGTGCAGCCAAAATACTCCTTAAAAACTAGTGGGTGTATTGTAACATTCCCCAAAATATATATATATATATATATATATATATATAGAGAGAGAGAGAATGTAAAGGTAAGTTTTGCATCAATGGGACCAATTTAATTTAGCAGGTTAAAAAACGTTCAAAAAGTAATGTAAACAATTATCAACATTTTAGATAACAGAGTTGAAAGTTTTTGTTTGTTTGTTTGTTTTTTTTTCTCACTTTCATTTTTATTAACTTTTCTCCTAATACTATAGTTTTTCATTTAATCAATCACTAGTTTTTTCCCCAAAACTCATTAAATTTTTTCAGTAACAAAAATCATTAGGTTTAAAATGAATAAATATAAAAAAATTTGAATAAAATGATGCCCCGCAGGATGCAGTAGAACTAAAAAATAGGTACATGATTGTACCATATCCATTGGGTACCAGCAAAATTACTCACGATAGGTAGGTTAATTACCCGCATAATGGATAAGGGTCCGGGTACAGATAATTACCCGTAAATTTGAATGGGTATGGGTGCCGATACGGGTACTATGGAACCCACCCCGCCCCGCACCCACACGTATGTATGTGTATATATAATTATTTATTTAGTTATTTATACTACTAATATATATAATTTTAACTATAATACAAATTTTAAAACCAACAATATTCTAAAGATTCTTAACTTTCTAAATCTAGTTGCATCTATAATTCCTTTTTGGATGTTTTTATTTATTTAAATATTTTGATTTGTAATGTTTTATGAGAATATTTAAAAGACCTTTGGATCGTTTTTTACTTATTATACCGTTTCTTTTGTTATTTATTGCTTTTTTACAGTTAAAGTGCGGGTAACGGGTGCGAGTACGGGTACTTAGATGCCATAGGATATGGGTAAGGGTACTAAAGTTGT
This sequence comes from Echinosophora koreensis, assembly GCA_035048595.1. Classification (NCBI taxonomy): domain Eukaryota; kingdom Viridiplantae; phylum Streptophyta; class Magnoliopsida; order Fabales; family Fabaceae; genus Echinosophora; species Echinosophora koreensis. The sequence goes on along the minus strand of JAPCYP010000019.1, from coordinate 2,049,178 downwards.
AATCCACGTGGGTACGGGTCTGGGTACGTATAATTTTTTCAAAAACGGGTATGGGGACAGGTATACCTTACCCATTGCCATCCCTAAATAATTGTTAAACTTAATATAATAATATAATAAATTTATTTAGCTCAACGATTTCTAAATAAATATCACTTCGTTTATTTGTATACCATAATTTGATAATAGTTTAGTTTTTATATATTGTCACCGTAAAAAATTTTATTATTGATTTAATATATATTTATATTACTTTTTGTAATATTGATTTTTTATTTATTAAGTTTTTTCTAATAATACATATTAGTACGATGTAACATAATTTTCTATTTTTTTTAATGTTCTAGACATAAAATTTATACTTGTTAGCTCTTAAAATTGTAAGTTTTAGTTTGTTATATCTGTGAATGTTATTTGGTCTTATTTTTAAATTATTATATTGGTAAAAAGTAAAAACCGAACATGAAATCCAATCCAAATCATATTTAATCAGATTATTTTTTGAGGGTTCAAATCAAATCGAATTTTATGTTGTTTTAATATTTAGATGGGATGACCTTTTGTCTCAAAACCAATCTAAATCAATCGAGAAACACTTCCTTATGGAGCGAAGAGTGGTTTATATTATAGTCAAGTTTTTTTTTGGGTTTTTTAATAAACTAAAAGGTGGTGGAGTATAATTTTTTATTTTACATTTAAAAATATGGAAATTACTTTTCACACACTCAGATTTTTTCACATCCCATTCCCATTTTTAATTTCCCCCCAAAATACCCTTCTCACTTCATTGTAGCGCAAGCTTCTCTCCCATATCCCTCGCTCTTTCTCCCTTCTTCAATTATCTCTTTTTCTGCCTCACAGCGGCGTTCTCCCACTGCGGCCTGCACCATCCTCTACTGGTAATTACACAATTCAACTGAAAAGTTCCTATCTCATAATTTTATTTTATTTTTGCATTTGTTTAATCAATTTCCCAAAATCATCTCATGTTATTCTCTAATAGATTTCGTTTTGGACCATGCCTTAATGAGAAGATCCATGATGTTCATTCCCATCATAATTGTCACCTTCTGTATCCCCTTAATTTGTCGTTGAACTATTTCTGTATCCACCATGTTATTTGGGTATATATATTATTTCATTATCAACTTTTATGTTCGGTTGACATGTTTTTATATTTCCATTATGAATGAATTCTAATTATTTTTCTTCTTCTTTTTTTCCTGCTAATTTCCAAATTGTTTTTGCCCTTGTTTGTGTAACGCAAGATATCAGGTTTTCAAATAAGGATTATTATTTATTTTTGGAAGGGGTTTGTTTACTTCCTGAGGATAAATCTTAGAAGTTCTCTAGAGGGGAAACAAAAAAAAAAGGAGTATCTCTAAGAAATTTCATATACTTCCTGTACTTTTTTAGAGAATAAGTCTTTGGCTCATAACAGATGATCGAATTCATCCTGGAAATTAATTTGATTTTTCAAGTTAATAGCTAACTATTAGATGTAAGAACCAAAACTAGCTAAAACAAAGTTACTTTAGGATGCAAAATTTGGTTGGAATGTTTTGTTTTCAATGTCTTGTGTTGCATGGAATTATCTTAAATATGCTTAGTTTTCCATTGCTCACGAGACTCTTTTATACGCCACTTTATGTTTTGTTTGCTACATTTTGTATTCTGTTAATCTATATACCATTGCATTTTGTTGGCATATTTAAAGGTCTAGGCACCGAGGCCTGTCGGCCTATTTAAAGGCCCATTAATCTATTCAAATGTAGCCCTTAAATATGCTTTAAGGTCAAACCAGACTTTAAAAAGGTTAGGTTAGGCCTTTAAAATTAGCCTATGTCAGGTAAATAGGCCAAGCTTAGGCCTTGCATTTAGGAAACAGTTCAGGGTTGTTTTAAGGCGAGGCTTGGCCTGGCCACACTTGAAAAAATGCTAATTGGATGTATCTCCCACCTATACCTTTCTGTAGCAGAAATAGAGTGTTGGTGAATGATAAACGAGATGGGTCCAGTTGTAATTATATAATAAAAACTAAAAAGTGTGTGCTGTGAAGTGCCATGTATGTGTGTGTAAGTAGCATTGTTGGACCCGAAAATGTTGATTCCCTTGTTTCTTTCACTAAATGGTTTGGACAAACCCAACCCAACCCAAATCCTTGATTCCCTTGCTTATGGTATGTTGACAAAATAGCAATTCTTAATTTTTACTAATACCTTTCTATGTGTCTCAACAAGTTTCTTAAATTAACTTAAGTGAGCTGAATCCTGCTCTACTTTACTTTTATTTATTATTAATGTTCACACTAACTTGAATTGAAAAGATATATTTAGTACTGTAGGTTGTAGTCATGGTGCAAGAAAGTGGCAAGAGGAAGAGGCCAAATATTCTGGTGACTGGGACACCAGGGACGGGAAAGACAACCATGTGCACTGCTCTTGCGGAAGCCACCCAGCTCCGCCACATCAATGTTGGAGATTTGGTCAAGGAGAAGAACTTGCATGATGGCTGGGATGATGAGCTTGATTGCTATATTCTTAATGAAGACTTGGTAAGGCAATTTTTATACTTAAGATCATTCCTGTATGCTGTTTGTTGTTTGTTGTATTTATTAGTGCCTTGGCCCTTTGGTGTTTCAGAATTAAGTTCAAATTGTGAGTAAGTTCGGGGTCTGTCTTGGATAAGTCCTTAGATCCTATGAAATACCCTCCTCCCTTCCCTAAAAAAGGCATATGGATTTTGATGGAGTTCTTGTAAATTCATTTTGTTTTATGTAGTGATAAAAAGGACATTGAATTCAAAACTAATTATTCTTCTGAGCTTTCTGTATGAGTTAGTTGTCTGTTAATACTTATTGATATGTATATCTAATGAGGGCCGTTGCCATTTGAAAATTGGAGTCCCTTTTTGATTTAGTTTTAAGAACCTAATTGGTGTCCCATTGAGTGTTACGATATTTTAGTTTGGTGTTGAACTGCTTTTCAAGGATCTGTCATGTTGAATTAAATGAAACAATTTTGATGTTATCCTCACCGCTGATACATATCTTGTCTTGATTCTGTATGTTGCCTGATACGTAGTTTTTATGAGCGTATCTTGTGTTGTTTCTGTAGGTCTGTGATGAGCTTGAGGATGTTATGGAAGAGGGAGGGAACATTGTGGACTATCATGGCTGTGATTTCTTTCCTGAGCGATGGTTTGATTGTGTGGTTGTACTTCAAACTGATAACACTGTGTTGTATGACCGTTTGAGCAGGAGGTATGGAAGCACTTGTTTCTGTTTTTGAATGTTTTGCAATTCTATTATTGGTTTCATCATACGCTTACTTTCTCCATCTTTGTATCAGAGGTTACAATGATTCAAAGCTTTCAAACAACATAGAATGTGAAATCTTTCAAGTTCTTCTCGAGGAGGCTAAAGAAAGCTACCCAGAGGATAGAGTCGTTGCGTTGAAGAGTGATACTATTGAAGACATTAGTAGGAATGTTGCAACTCTTACAGATTGGGTCAGAAATTGGCATTCTGCATCCTAGTCAAAACAAAAAAAACGTACCTTTGTACATACGGTGTTTTAAGAGTATAAAAAGTATGATGGGTTTCATGTTGAACAGCTAGGAAGTGTTGAATTACCTCTTACAAATTTAGATGTGGCATGTACTTGAGATATTTGTGTTGTGGGTTTCTAATTAGACATCTACAGAGTATTAATTTATAAAGTTTTGTGATAATGAATTTCATTAACTAAGGGAGGTATAAAGAAACAATATGTAACATGGGTAGTTGAAGTAAAATACTCTGTTGATGGAACGTGGTATCACTTTCTCCTTTCCCCTAGTAGCCACTGTCACTTATCCTACCATCATCCCTTAATTACCTACAGTTTCCATCTGTCACCTCAATCCCTACCTAAAATGCCTATTGCTATCATTACTACCATCCTCCTTCCCATTACGACCATTCTACCAATTGCACAACTACTCTATGGGTCGCAACAGTGCCTTCTGCTCTTGCTGCTGCAGAAGCCAAAGCTGTCCTTCCATTGGGATTTTGTGCATGCTTGAATCCAGAGTCCATCCATTATTTTGGAAGGTGATGCTGAGTTGGTGATTGAGCCTGTCAAAGACTGGTCTAGGTACTAATTTGTTAGGTTAAACCCATAATTATAAACTTCAATTCTTCTTTAAGGGCGTTGACAGTTGATCAGTAAACCCGATTTCAAGATATGCTAATTTTATTGCTCATAATGCTTAAAATTTTTGGTCTATTCCCATCTCATCTATCCCTTCTTTTGTCTTCATTGATGAGAGCAATGAGGCTGGCCTCCTTTTGGTTCTGTATAAGTTTCTTCAGAGTATTGCCCAGGCTTCCACTACTGCTTTGCGTTTCAACTTCAAAGAAGTCTATTTAATTCTCGTTTTATGCTCTTTAAAAAAATATTGAGTTGTAATAGGCCCTTGGCTAATGGCTAATGGCTAGACTGATGAAGGTCAAGATACAATTGACTTAGCCCGAAGTAATTGTTATTTCTAGTAAATGAAAGTTTAAGATGAGAATAACTCTCCATTTTTAGGCTTGGGCCATTTAAATGCTTCTTGTACAAGATAATTTTGATTGAGGAGTGCAAGCTAACACTCTATTTTCAATACGCTCTCTCCTGTTAGTTAAAATTTTTGTAAGTCCTACAAAATTCAAGTGGAACCCATATGAATTAATGAGATCCATTTCCAAAATAGTGAGACCCAAAGCTGAATTTATACGTGCTTATCACTTATTACTTTTGACAGTATAATAGTATTACTACTCAAACAAATAGTTTTTTTAATACAAGAACAAATAGATTTTCACCAGAAAACCGGGTTACATACACAATTGAAAACCCAAGCCCTCAAGTAACAGTTGAGGGTGTTGCATGCTACTGCTGGTGGTTTTCTAGTTTCTGCACGTACCTCTTCTCTTTCTGCGGGTGAAGCATTTGCCACTGAGTTCCAAACTCTAGTAACAATGGAATAAGGATCATACATTTCAATTTTCACTTTTTTAGTTGAGGATGTTGTATTGAAGAGATTCCATTCATTTTCCATTATTATATTGTTTTCAACTATTGGCATGCAACTTAGCTGTTTGTTAAAACGTTGCAAACAACTTAGCCCTTTTTTTCAGGGGAAATTTTCAAGTGGTGATGCATACTGCATCTAACAAATTTCCATTGACCCTCATACCAGTGTCTTTAAAGTTTAAAACTTTAGTTGATTGTAACCAAAAAAAAAAACTTTAGTTGATGGTTCTTTTTAAAAAATAAAATAAAAAAAATATAGTTGGTCTTTCATTTTTGAGTATATCAAGTTGTATTTTTTGCTTCATTTCCAGTTATTGGGGGACAACAACATATCAGAGCTTTGTTTTGTTGAACAGAAGCCTTACAAGAATTCTCATGAGGAGTTTAGTTTTTTCTAGCAAACTCCAGTCTCTTGCTTTTCATCTGAGGTGCTTTTCATCTGCAACTCCTCATGTACTTAAACCTGGGGATGTCTTGAGACAATCAAGGTTTTTTACTGAGGAAGATGTCCTTCAATACTCCAAGGTGAGTCATGATTGTAACCCATTGCACACTGATTCTGCCACTGCCAGAGGTGTTGGGTTTGAGGGTCCACTGGTGCATGGGATGTTGGTTGCTTCCCTCTTTCCTCATATCATCTCATCACATTTTGTAAGTCCCGTACTAACTCTCTCTTTAAATATTGATATAATTTTGGTGATTTTAAGCTATATGATACGCATTTTTACAGAACCATTCTTTAGTATTAATAGCTAACAGGAATAGGAAATAAAATTGGAAATTTTTTTTTTACAGATCAAGTGTGATAGTCAACTATCTCAATAAACTATTAGAGTGAATAAACATATTAGTAATTAGGATAAGATATGATTTGCTAGACTGGGATGGGAATAAAACAGACCCATTTGCTGTTATGAACCAACATATTGGATACTCCATTGAAGTTTTTTATAATAGGATGTCATATAGCTCAGAATCACTCAACAGGCAAACAGCTTTGGGAAGCCTAAAGTTGATTGATATGAACCAACAGGCAAACCAGTTGATTCCAGAATCCAAGCCCCACCCCCTAAAACATCATTTTAGTCAACTTAAATATTAAACACTATTATAGTATTATTTGCTTTATTTTGACCGAAAACCGTGACATAAATAAGAGAATGATATTGAAGTGAAAAATGATAAGATAGGAACTTGTATTGCGGACTTTAAGGTGTCTCCAAAAATATAAAGGCAAGCTGCCTTCCACTTGTTGCATATGTTGTCATAGGAAGTAGAAAGTGTGAGATACATTCAAGTGTGCTGTGTGCATACTTTTTATTATTTTTTATGAAAAACATGAAATATGCATGCATGAATAGAAGCTGTGTGTGGTGAATTTAAATACTAACATGAATTCTACTATTTGCATGTTTTCAAAACCATGGTACTAGTCACTCGATTGAGTCAACTTGAATAAGAGACATCATTCCCAAAGTGCTTGAATTATGTTGGTGACTTGAGGCACTAACATGGAGCCCTTCACTCTGATTCATCGATGAAAACTTTCCTGAAGAAGATTTGCTTTCCTTTCTTTCCTGACTCCTTCACTTTTCTAATACTATGGATTATGGATAATTGTAGCCTGGAGCTGTGTATGTATCCCAAAGCTTGAATTTTAAGTTACCCGTCTATATTGGAGATCAAATTATTGGTGAAGTACAAGCAACTAATCTGAGAGAAAATAAAAATCGATATCTGTAAGTTATGCCTTGACATTACTATTGTACAGCTTTTTGAACCAGTAATTTTGTTTCTAATTAGGCGTTTTGTCAATGCTATTCAGTGCAAAGTTTAAGACAAGGTGCTTCAAGAATGGTGAACTTCTTGTTATTGAAGGTGAGGCTATGGCTATGTTACCAACCCTGACTGTAGAACCGGGGCAGTGTAGGGAGTTGTAAAAGCTATTCACAAGTTTAGAGTTAGACTGTTAACCATGAATGCTTTTCCCAAAGCTAAAGACCATACATTGACATACTGGTAATTTGTTTGTAATTTTGAGTATTAATGGGAGATTTGTAGTAATTGGAGGTTGAATTTGTTATTCCCCACCCCGCCCCCATCAAAAAGAAAATAGCAGGCACAAAAAAGCTTTTGCTCTTTTTCTGATTCTGATGCAATTGATGGAAACTCATGCTTCATTGTTTGGTGTCTGCGTTTGGTCATTTTTCACAAAAGCTCACTTCTATGTATCATAGAGCTCCAAATCAAAGGCACAAGAGATATTCTCTATGATAATTTTTCTGGCATTTTGTTCCTTCTAACAGTGACAGTTTTGGAAAGTTTCACGTAATAACGAGTAAGATTTACTTTTCTTTTCGTGTTTGGTTTCTATGTATTGTATTGGCACCTTTTTAGCATGAAAACAAAAACATGCTCTCTAATCCATCCTCTCGATCTACCCTACATAGGATTCCTGGTATTTAACCAAACAACATTTTGATGTGAAGTTTGCCTTATAGTATAAATGAAAGCAACATTTGCTTTGTTGGTGACGTTTTAGTGATTGCACATGACACAAAATTGTTGATTTGCTTACAAAGTTTAAAATTAATACATGAAACTCAAACTACCCCACATTTGAAGCAACTAGAGAACAGTTTTGGCCTTACCAGTGCAAACCACCTATTAAAAAAGTTTAAAAAAAACCATGAATTTTCCTTATCTAGCCTACCATTACAAAGAGAATAGAAAACTAACACACCCATTTTAGTTTATACTATGTGTGGTCTGTCATATCTATTTGCTGAGTTATTTGAAGAGGATGCCCCATATCAAGACCAAGATGAGCACCACAAGTGTTTGGTTGCCCTGAGTGCCACAACAATCTATAGCAGAATTGGTTTTTGGTTGAACATGTTGTGGAGCGGGTGCAACATCTTCAGTAACCTTTACGGCAACTTTCATTCCCTGCCAACAGAAACCTCCTCCACTTAGGAAGTAATAGGTCTTGACCTCTTTCAGCTGAAATACATCTCTTCCTGCACCCCCGGTTATGTTCTGAATGAATCCTGTGTCAATGCAGTTTTCGTAGCTAGTCTTGTTCACCTCCAGCACATTGAACATGTGCTTATCATATCCAAAGTCTTGCAATCATCAAAGCAAACAAATTAATCTACAATAGTGGATACGACTACTCTAAAATATAATCACAATTTTAAATTTAGAATGGATGCATTTTTACTTGCTCATTTTAGAGCTAGTCTCACTTTAGGGTAGTGTTTTTCCTACAATAATGTGCCTTTTTCCAAGGCAAACCTCACCCCAAAAGATGCACTTGTAAAAAGAAACTACAATTGAGGAAAAACATAAATAAAATTTGATTCTTGATAATTGTGTTCTATTTGTGAATTGTGATTTGTTTCACTGCCATTTGAGTTTCTTTTACCCAAACTCTCAAGTCCCCTTAAACATGTGAGTTGTGACTTTAAAATGTTGATGATGAGGAAACATATATCTTGAATTGTTAGATTAATTGTTTTGAAACTATGCGTGTTCAAGGTTTTTTTTTGTTGATAAACATGCGTGTTCAAGTATAGGAATAAACATAATTACATTGACACCATATTATGAGCAAAAATATGAGAGGATGTCTTTTGAAAATAAAATTTTTTAAAATGTGTTCTTAAGATCAATAGCTGAAATCAATTTGTATTGACACAAAATTTACATTACAACGATTCTCCTAAAACATGCGTTTCATTGGTATTATTGGGCAAATTGAAACATACTCAAGGGGGAGAAAAGAAAGTAACAAGTTAGATAATCTTTTTATCTTTTCATCCAACTTTAACAGTAGCGAAACATTCATGAGTGTAAAAAATAAGAGAAAATAAAATATCTAGTAGTTATTTATATGCACTCTATACCTAATACAGGATATCCGTGACTCTAAATTAAATTTTTTATGAACCATCGTAATTAGGATCCTTGACTCCCCAGTAACATCTCGAGATATCTCCATAAGTCTGAACTGTTTTGGACCGATTATGAAACTGATCCTCGTTTGCTTAGAACAGAGAATTAATAACAAAAATAATAAGAGAAAGAGACTTACATAGCCAATCGCCCACATGAAATTGTTCATGAATTGACCATTCTGTCAAGTTAACATTGGGTGCCCAACTAGACTTGCTTCCTCCAACGTAGGCCATTTCAGGTTGTGCCATGTTTCCCATCATCGTGGCCGATATCATCACCATTAACACTATTTTTCTGAAGCTTAAAGCCTCCATTGTGTCTTTTTTGTCAGAGCCTTTTCTATGAGTCAAAAAAGGGTTAATAAAAAAGAGGGAGATATTGTAACAAAAAAAAGAGGGAGATATTTATTTTTGCGTTTTTTAGGGGATCGAAATGTGTAGAGACTAAGGTCTGAATTTTTGTATAATGTATGTGTACTAGTGTATGAGCACATATAAAAAAAGCAGGCACCGTTTGTGAGATTTGTTGTCACGTTTTTGGAATAAAATCAAATCACGGAATTTACTCTGAATATATATATATGCACATTTCGGGGGAGGAATAGTTCCAACTTTTGATTAATTGGCAAATTCTTTGTTTGGTAGGAGTTTTATTCAAATTCAATTCAGGAAATTCATTTAGCTAAATTCTATTAATATCAACCAAATTAGGCAGTCAATATTCGATTCTCCGTCCCATCCCATGGCAAGAAATCCATGACTCAATTAAGAATGAGAATAGAGATCAAATCATTAGTGAGAGATAAATCCCCAATTTGGTCCTTGAATTTGTAAAATTGGATAAATTTTGTTTCTGAAATTAACGAAATTTCAAAAATATCCATGAATGATAAATCAGCATCAATTTAGTCCTTCATTTTACTCATTTAGAATCGGCTAAGTCCCTGATACTGCTAATTTAAAATCAACTTAGTCCATACGATTACCAACGGAGGGACTAAATTGATTATCATTTGATAACTTCATAAATTTGAAATTTCGCTAATGTCAGGGATGAAGTTGATACGGTTTAACAATTTTAGAGACTAAATTGGGGATTTACTCTTAATGAGAATACAAATGATAAAAAATAAATCAATGAGAATAGAGAGATTAATTTGCCTTAAACTAAGGAAGAGAATTTGGATTTACTCATTAAATTTATAGCTTTAAGAAAAAGAAGTGGAAATTTTCAACAATTTATATATTGGAGGTTTCAAATAGATTAACCTTGTGATGGGATCTTATATTTTTTTTTAAGAGAAAGATCTTATGCTTTTTGGTGCTATGATGAGTTCCTATGTTATTTTGTAGTTGGCTCCTAAACTTAATTTTGTTATTATAAACCTATAATTTTTTGTGATGGCCTTCATATAGTTGTGACTATAGTTTTGTCTATAATACAATTATTATGAGCTGATATAATTTATTTTAGTTTTCAACATAATTAAAGCAAATATTTTGTTTATATTTCAAAGAAATGAGTTTTAAAAAATATGGAACCACGGGTCATCCCGCATAGGGTTGGCCTAACTAAAAAAAATATTTACCCACAATTAATTTGACACAACCCAGTCCAACCTATAAATATGTTGGGCTATTATGGACCAACCCATTCGGGCCTTTTTTTGTTGATCTAAGAGGTATTTTCATCAGTTTGCCTTGGTTTCGTGTTCATACCGTGGTATTAAATGATCCAGACCATTTACTTTTTTGTCCATATAATGCATACAACTTTGGTTGCTAGTTGGGCCGGTTCGATAGCTCTATATGAATTAGTAGTTTTTGATCCTTCTGATCCTGTTCTTGACCCAATGTGGAGACAAGGTATGTTCATTATACCCTTCATGACTCGTGGTGGAGCCCGAATTGACAACTTTGCCTTGCACTAGCTCCATTTTGTAAAAAATCCATAAAATGAATGATTAACAGCTGTTAGGGACGTTATAATCACGTCCATGAGACGTGAGGGGGAAGTTCCATTTTGTAGCTTCCAAGGTTTAAGTAAAAGAAAATTACAAATCTACCATTCTCGTGAATTAGTCTCCAACATGATTTTTCTAATGCGCAAACAAACACATACGAAACCTCTGCCGCAAAACATGTATTACGGACCCCAATGGTTGAGACTAAATCAACTCAAACTTGGTATTGGTATGGTGCATTCAAGTGATGCGCACCCACATATTGTTATTCCTCACAATTTTCTCATACCTAGTGAGTTGATAGAATGTTTAATCTCATCCAATCAAACTCAACAAAAACTGATGGTTTTTAAACCATAGCAATTAGGTATGACAAAAATTACTAGAGAGAAATCATTTGAGCACTTTAGGTTACAGTAAAGATTCTCTTATTGTTCAAATTTGCCAAGATATAAGTACAAATATTCCCCTCTCTTCAAAAAAATTTAAACAAGGACCTCTTTCTAAAAATGTAAACAACTTCTAGTCTATCATCTTATATGTACAACATTTTTTGGAGACAATAAAAGGTGCCTTCCCAAGTCTAAAGATCCAGTAAAAGAGAGGATGCAGTGCATACCATATAGAATGATCCATTCAAAGAAACTTGAAAAGAGTTGGCAATCAGCAACCCCTCATGCAGAGGCATAAGAACAAACAAACAATCTTCCTCATTCCATTCAAACCAAAAAGCAGGCTGCTACCCCAACTCACATGTTAACTTGTCAAGAATTCTTTTCAAAATTGGGAATGCCATCAAAACTCTCTGCATCATACTCATAACCTAATAGATGTCCTCTTTCACAGTGTTCTTTTCTTTAGCGCGGAAATCCTCCAAACTACGGTATTCTTCTCTGAGCAACCTGTCCAGCTCGGGGTGTTTATTCAAGGGTTCTTTTTGGTCACGGGCCTTGCGATAGTGGTGAAATGCCCTGCAAATGCCGTAAATATAAACAAAGCGTAAGGTCCTAAGACTGGTGCAAAGAGAAGAGCCCAAACAATCCAAGAAACAAGAGCTTTTTCTCTTTCACAAACTGATGTGGGAAAGACAGCAAAGTTTCATGACAAATATCTCATGAAATCGGGAAAATTTGGACATAACTATAAAATAAAACGTGCAATGAGATGATAAGTAGAAAAAGTAAATTGGTTTTACCAATATTTTTCCAGGCCATACAGGTTGCCCTTATGGTAGAATTCTAGGGTAAGCTGTTCAAAATCCTTGTAGAGATCTTCTCTAAATTCCTTCTCCAAACCATAACTGAAAAAGTAATCATTCAAAAATCAGCAGAACTGGGTGCATCAATGTTTTTAAGGGAAAGATTTAGATACATATAGTCTCTATAGTTTGTTAGGGTTTTGGTCCCAATAGTTTAAAAGTTTGGTTCTAAGTCCTTATATTTTCCAAACATGAAATTGGTCCCTGCCGTCAACCTCATTTGTAACGCTGTTAATATCGGTCTAAGGTGGCTAATGGATGCTGATATGGACCTATGTAGCATGCCACACCATCTTCCCTAATCTTCCCCCCTCCCTCATAGGGTATAGCCTCAAAACCATCCTCCAACTTCTCCTTCTCCTTCCCCTGCACCATACCACACCCCAAGTAACCCATTCTTCTCCACCACCAGATTTCTGCCACTCACCAGTCACCGCCACTGATGCCTCTTTTCTTCCCAACTTCTAAAGCGACCAAAATGGTGATGGCTTTCGTACATAACAAAACACCATTTATGAAAATCTGAAACACAATCACTAATATCAAATAAAGATAGAATTAATCCCAAAATCTCTTTCATACAGAATCAGAGACCCATTGCTATTGTTCGATCCACACACAATTAACGAGATTCAACAACCAAATCCCTTTTACCCGAGTTTTCCACCATAGACCTCGTGCTCCATGGTCACAGTACCATGGAACCAAGACTCACTTGACTTGTACCAACCATTGCACCACAACCATCCACAAACTAGTGGCCTTTGCTTCGCATACTGACACCAACCTTCAACTGCCGAAGTTTCAACTAAGCAACCAGTTCGAACATGTGATGGTGACTCCAGCTGAGTTGAGGTTTGAGGCAGAGGAGCATGGCAGCTAGGACAGAGTTAGTGCTGGTTTAGCTGTTCGCTAGTGGTAGTGGAGGAGAATGGGGTTTGGTGATGCAGGGAAAAGAAGAGTAGATGAGGGTTTAGGGGCGGACCCGAGGAGGGAGGGAGGGGTCAATTCCTTAATTTTGGTAAGTACTCAGATCCAAACTGTTAAACTAACAGGGACAAAAACCAAATCGTGAGAAACTATAAGGACTAAAAATTTGTTTAAGCCTAAAGGGAAAAAAGAAACAGTCAAGAAGCAGTATGATCTGCTTCCCCAATAAACAATAACCGAGTATAAAAATTTGAAATCATTCTATTACTTTCCACCACAGAGCGAATAAGATTATGAAATTCAAATGATGACTCTAGCTTCTCAAGCAAATGAGAAAAGCATAATCTGAAATTGATACCTGTAGAACCTGAAAAGGCACTCTATACCATAATTATAATTAGCAGCTGCATCTTCCTTTGCTAATTTCTTAAATTCATTGTACATGGAAGGAACAAACATGTCTCTAAGAAAATAGGACCAGAACCTGTATAATGTGTTCATTTCCTGTACACATACAGAGACACACAAAGGGGGGGAAAACTCTATCAGAATTAGCAAGTATATAATCTAAAAAGAATATAATTTGAGAAAATATATACATTAAGTTTGATAATAAAATTTTAAAAAAAAAAGGTGCAGGACTAATGCGAAAAACCAAGCTAATGAAGATCACAGAATTGCATGCCAGCACATTTAAATATGAAAGCTTCAAATAATGACAGTATTTTTAAGTTGAACAGAGAAAGAGTTCTGGACCACCGTAGAGTATAAAGCAATATTGACAACGCAAAGTGTATTAACTTGTCCACAATATTCACAAATGAACTGTTTACAGCATATCACAGAAGAAGCTTTTTAGGAGATAACTCCTAAAATCAACTAATAAAAAGAAAGTCAATAGTTTAAACATTAGATGCACAACATTTGAAAGACAATAGAGAGGATTCAATACATGTACTACTAAAGTCGACACAACTAGTTCACATTCAATCTTTACAAATAATTTTCATAGGAAATTAAGAAATGAAGTCCACCTCACTGCAGCCAATTCCAAGTTTCTTTCTATCGTTCAAGCATCGTTTATGATATTTCAGGTACCTGAAAGAATAATAATCACATGAGGATATCCTCCTACTGTTCAAGCACACATACAGTAAGCATTATCACTTACTTCTGCTGTTTGAAACCATTTTCTTCTAGAAGTTGGTGACTTGGATGCTGAAATGGTGGAAAGGACTTTGGCATGGAACCCACAGGTGGACTATTTCCAGATAGACCCCCATGTGGCGAGCTACTCAATTTGGAAGGCTTGAGACTGCAAAATTAAGACAATTAAAGGAAACAGTTTTCAGTCATCAAACAAAATGAGCAATATGTCATCTAATTTAGCAAGTTCAAAGCGTGGCATGCTCTATGAACCAATAATTACTTGATATTCTTCCTGTAAAGGAAAAGTTTTCAGTAAACTGAAGGAAGCAAAACAATAACGCAGTCATTAGCAAAGGGAACAATCATTCTGAACTGACCAATGATTTTCAGGAGGCGTAGAAGCAAAGAAAAACCCAACCGAATTACTAGGTGGGCTTTCAGATATGATTCCAAGAGTGTTACGACCAGTTCCATGATTTCTATAATTGCTCGAGAAAAACCGCTGCTTAAGGGAAGATTGTTGCTTGTTAAATGCTTTTTGTTTCCTTCGAGAATTATTGCTTCCAGACTCCTCAAGAACACCGTTTCCACTGATATTCTCCCCGACCTTTATATTTGATACCCCTGAATGACCTGGAGATTTCAAGTTCCGATCTCTATTATCATAATTATTCTTTCTACGATTAGACCGTGTATGTTTCAGTTCCTGTTGATAATTAGATGAGGCAAATAAAAATTTAATAAAAGGAAGATAATGATGTACAGGATAAACAACAATTGGTATAAAATGGAAGAATGGTGTCTCAACCTGCTCATAGAAGTAAAGTCCATCATTTATTGCAGAAGCAAGATCACTGGGAATGGATTTTGATTCTTTGTCACCACCCCTATATCCTTGTTTAGGATCACCATTCTGTACATTGAAATAGAAAAAATATATATATATATATATATTCAATGAAATAAACAAACTAATTATGGTTAAGTAAATATTCATACAAACCAAAAAATAGGCATTACATAGCCTTCTAGTTATAAGGGTTTTGCTAACCAGTGCCCTAAAGAATTAAAAAAAAACGACAAGTTTTTATGGGAAAACTAAATATACCACTTCTCAGAATAATAAATACATCACTTCCCCATAAAAACTTGCTCTTCTTGGGTTTTTTAACCAGTGCCTAGCAACCTCATAGTTATACTATAAATATGTAAATTACAGAGAATTATAGTTATGCAGTTCCAGCCTTTGTATAGTCATCAAAAGACCCTGAAATTTTTCATTGGTGTTTCCATCTGAGCTCTCTGGTAATGCAAAAGCAAAACTTAATTTGAATGATAAGTTGATGACCCACTTTTGAGGAAAACATTAAATATGAACTTAATCTTGATTATCAATAGCAATACCTGGGTAACAATTACAAGTCTCTGAACATCTTGTTCAATGACAGCCATCTCATCATCCTCATCATCAATCCTTTCAGGCAACAAATTCCATCAGATGAATGTTCAAACAAAATGTTAATACATGCTTAACGACAATAGCATGACAATCACCTAATATCATTCCATATCAGATGCTAAAAATAAAGAAAAATATATCCTAATATCTCAAATAGAAGATGCTAATATTATTTAGCAAAGAAAATAAAAGAAATCTTTGAAATTCACAAGTTCATCGAAAGTGTCATGAATCTACAAGTAAAACACTTATTTTTCCCTCATCCCCTTCTAGAGGGAATATCTAATCAAAAGCAAATATCTATTTTTGCTAGGTAGCATATATACCATATACTCAACAACAATGTCATTCATATAGTACATCACATCAAAGTGGACTGCATAGTGTAAAACAAAAATCACTTCTCTAAAACAGAAATCCATTTAAAGCACAGATTTGGACAGAAACTCGTCCTATATAAGGCATTTTCCAAGTGAACTTTATAATGACAAGGATATACATATAACAAAAAGAATTGAGAAAACAAGTATAAAACATAATGAGGGAAAAGAAGTCAGTTTTGTTTAGATATCAATAAGAAAGTATAGGACTATGCA
The DNA here is from genome assembly GCA_035048595.1 of Echinosophora koreensis. NCBI lineage: Eukaryota > Viridiplantae > Streptophyta > Magnoliopsida > Fabales > Fabaceae > Echinosophora > Echinosophora koreensis. The sequence continues at coordinate 2,032,803 of JAPCYP010000019.1, read as the reverse complement.
GCACCTTTTAGTAGAAGAAAGCTCAGTCTTCCTTAGCATCTTATGCTCAAGCTCTATCTCTTCATCAAGCATAAATGTATTGGAAAAATCATTGGAAAGGTCTCTGATATCCATATCATCCAAAACATACATGTTTCCAGTCTCATTATCATCATAAGTTTTGGGCTCAGTTTCTTGTGAGTGGCAGCATAAACTATCATTAGTTGTGTCTAAATTTGAGAATTTTACACTTTCACCGTTTATTGCATGTGGTTTATCACTGGAACGATGACTCTCAGTATCTTGTTCTTGTTTCATATGTGAAACTTGTAACGTATCTTTGTTTGACTGAATATGCTCGGCCAAAATTGCATTCTGAGCAGCATCTTTAAGATTTGTTTCAGAAACTTCCTGTGTCTTATCTCCAACAGTGTCACCATTCTCAAGAGAACTGGTAGCATCCTCTACAAGTTGGCTCTGTTGAATCTGAGCCATTGATGATCCTGAATTTCCTGAGGAAACTTGAATCCATTTTGACCAATTATTCTGTTTCCTTATCTTGTCACCCTATCAAAGTATAACAAGTCACAGATGAGGGCAACTTAGAAAATGAAGCAACATATAAAATAAATAAGTAAATAAATAAATTCAACTAATTGGTAAGGTATCACCAAATTTCCATGCCATTTATGTTGTGGTAACTTAAAACTGGCTTTGAAAGTATGAATAAGTTATTCTTTACATAAACATAGAATCTACACATGAAAAAAAGAAGTGCTAAGGTCTCAAAGCTAAGAAGCATAACCATCTTCAACTCCACAATTCATCTATACCACAGCCATATCAAAATCTAGTTTGAACCTTGAACTTAACAGTAAATAAAATTGTCCTCTTGAGTTACCATCTAGCACTATGTAACTATCAGAAGTTCAATGCTTATAGATGTCAAGAACTTATAAGAATTATTCTATATACTTAATAAGGAAACATATTGTAGACAATATTCCAAACTGAAAAATTGATGTCTTGACAAGAAATAACTTATTGAAAATTTATCAATAGCAGGCAACTAAATGATCAGTAGAACAACAAATTAAAAAGAAAAGAAGGGAGTTGAGCTTATTTAAGACCTATGTAGACCACCAAATTCTAAATTGAGGAAAAAACAAAAACACCATCAACAACTGAAAAAGATATTGAATTTTAACTTCTGACAAACAAGAATGGAAGCCCACCACTTTAAAGAAAATTTAAGATGTGTCATGAGTCATGTGTGTGTGTACTATCGTGACACAAACATTTGAAATTACCAACTCCCAGGATTGATATCAGAGATGTACAAGCAAGAAAAAACAGAGCGAACAAAAAAATAAGCTTTGGAACAAAAGTAATTAAAGCAATGAACTATATTCTAGAGCTAAGGAGAAGCTTAAGCTTATCTACAGCAGCAGACATGCACTTAGAAAGCAAACTTGGAAAACTAACTCATGTGAATACAACCTGCACTTCCACGGTATTAGAGCTCTGAAGTGCGTCAAGGATGAAAGGTATATCCGTGCTCATCCTCTTAACCTACAATAAGACAATTCGCATAACATAATGCAAGTGGGAAACTGGGAATAATATGGATTACAGAACACATCATATTATTTGCATCATACTGTTAAATTGTAAACAACTGGAGGCAAAATTTTATTTGGACATACCCTTTTAAAGCCAGCAACAGTGGATATGGGAACCCATCCTTGGTCATCCATCAAGGAAATAAGATAACGATCATTCTGCAGATTTTCATCACTGCCAAGAGAAGGCTCTGAAGTCAGCAGTTTGCTGTATGAGCAGTCTTTATCATGTGAATTACATTTATTTATTTTCACAGCATTGATATGATTACAGGGTTCTTAAGGAATTTTTATTTTTATTAGCTCATTCTGTGTCTCAACTTGGAATTTATGGCCTACTAAAGTAAGCAATAATCATTTTAGACTTTGTTGCTTTAACTCCCCAAACACTACAAATGAGTTCCACTTCACCATCTAAGGCAATAATTCTTAGACAATCCTATCTAAGAGCTAAATTTATGCATTCATCCTAATCTAGAAGACACCGGTTTGATGTCCATGAGTCTAAATTATATTAGTAAAATTAAAATAAGATAATAATATTTTGACATCAACGGAAACATCGTTCTTACAAGTTAGATAAGCATATGTTAGATGAAAAGAACAACCAAGAAACATTTTATCATGTTGGGTATTTAGGACAGATATTTAAATGCAGCTCATAGATCAAAATAAAGCAAGATAAAGATATAGAAGCCAAAGTCAACAATTAAATCACTCACCTAAAGTAATAGTCTATTTGTTTAACAATGCTAGTCCTCAATGCTAGAGTTTCTGGAGGCAGTGACTGAGGTGCTGGGTTGACAGCATATGGAACAAAATGCCGAGGATGGGGTCCCCTAATGGAGCCAGGAGGTGCCATGGGGACACACCATACAGGTGCAGGTCCTATTCAGAAGATGAAAATTGAATTACAGGAATTATTGATCAAGAAATTCAAGAATAAAAATGAACAGCTGAGAAAATTACCACAGCATTCAAGATGAGAAAAGCATAAATGCTTAGACAGGAAGCATGCATGTGTGTGTGTGTAATTGCACAAAAATGCACATAAATAGAGGACCATGAATAGTAATTTTACCTGGGAAGCTTGGACCAATCATGTAGCCTGGAGGAGGACCATAAAATGGAGGCCTTACAAAGGGCCTTGGGCCCAAACCCTGTTGCATAGAAATGTTTCCTCTGGAAGGAAAAGGCCTTTGATGATGCCAAGCATGATTTAAATGGTCACCTTGTTCTTGCATATTTGGTCTTCCATTTGAAAAATTAATATAGGAATTGGGATCCCCTTGCACAGGAGGCTGACCATTTTTGGCATCAACAGCATGAGCAGGTGGAACAAAAGCTTGTCTTGGCGCCTGAGATGCAGGCTTCACTGCAGGATTTTCAACACTCGGAAAAGGTCCTGGACCAGGTGGGAAACCATACCCAGGAACAGCAATGTGAGGTGGAGGTACCATAGCATGAAAAAATGGAGGTACTGGTGGTTGATGATAAGGCATCGGTGCAGGATAGGGAGGTGCACCATTTGAGGTGCGCCTAGCGCCTGGCTTTTGATGACGTGATGATGGCTGCTTATGCATCTGGTTAACGTTTCCAGAACCATTTGACTTCTGTTGAATAACAGACTCATGCACAGACAGAGAAGAAAAACATAGTCAATACCAAAGTTAAGAATCTTGTAGCATACAACTTTTACTTCTTTTAAAACAATAAAAGAATTAATGGGGAAAAGATAGTAGGCACCTAAGAAATTTGTTAAACTTTAGGACTCTAATGTTATCTACACCTTATTTATATACCATCCAAAATATATGCCAACCAATGTTAATCAATAATCACAATTCTTGTGCTTAATTATAACTTACAATATTTGGGCTTAAACCATGAAAATCACAATTAGACATTATCTCTAAGTCCTAAACAAGGAAATTCAGTTAAGATAAACAACAATAATAATATAGAGATGAACTCAAAAAATCATACATTAACAATTGAAATCGAGTTTTGCATATCATTTTCTATGCCATAATGCATAGACAGAGAAAAAAAAAAGACTAACCAGCACAGAGGGAGGCCGTGGAGCAATCTCACCAGCACTTTTCACAGAAGCTGCAGCATCCTCAGGCTTTGCAGCAGAAGCAGTTTCAAGATTCTTGGGCTTTTGGGCATCAGATAGAGCTGGCCATGACTCAGTACCCATCATCACAGGCACATCAACACCATTCCCATCAACCTTGGGAGTCTTCCATGGAGACTTTGGAGCACTCACCTCCTTCTGATCCTCACCAATCTCATTATCAACAGTCACCATAACTGTTTTTTTCCTCTCACCAAGCCAAAGATCTCTCACCCTTGAAACCCCACTTATCAAATTACACACAAAAAAAAGTTGAAACTTGAAGCTAAAAAACTAGTGGGGTACTCAAAGATTGATTGAAAATGTAAAGATATATAAAGATTGAAACTTCACTTGCCAGTTGGGTCAATGATGTTGAGCACAAGAATCCAGAGTTGAACCAGGGGAATTTTTTTAAGTGGGTAAGCATAAAAAAGGTGCCTTTTTGTGAAGTATTGATCAAAGAAAGAGTTGGGTCACTGGGGTAGTAGTTGGGGGAATATTAGGGTTTTGGAGGAGAGCGAGGTGTGTGATGTTATGTTTGTGAGTGAAAGTGAGTGTGTGTTGAGAAAGATTGAAAGTTGCAATGTTGGAGGCAGACGGCAACAAAGTATTGAAAAGGTGAATGAATGACAAACAAGGTTTTAGAGTTTGTATATATATAATGGAGTGCCCTCAGCCCTTTTTTTTCACACACACACTCCTTTCATGCTTCCGATTGGTTCTTTGTTCGAGACTATGAGTCTCCGAGTGAGTAAAGGTATTGGAAGCAGTCAAAGGGTGCCCCTATCAAAATTAAACCCTTGTAATTGATGTAGTATTTGATAAAAAATAAAAATAAAAAACACAATATTGTATACAAAACGATCAATATTTAAAAAACAATACTAGAGTTTTTTTTTGAAAAAAAATTAAAAATAATTACAATATTGTTTACAAAATGATCAATATTTTTTTTTAAAAAAAAATACTAGAGAGTTAGCTATTATATTAATATTTTAAAAAAATAGTAACATAACAATAACAATGTACAAATTGTAAAGGAAATTCAGATATATATAAGTGTTATATATATATAAATTACAATATTGTTTACAAAATGATCAATTTTTTTAAAAAAAAATAAATACTAGAGAGTTAGCTATTATAATATTTTTAAAAAATAGTAACATAACAATAACAATGTACAAATTGTAAAGGAAATTCAGATATATATATATATATTGTGTTGAATTAAATTACTTTGATGACACCAACACGTGGTTGGTTCGAGTGGTAACTGGCTCGGGTACCTTAAGCAAGTGGTCAGGGGTTCGATCACTGGCTCTTGCGTATGTAGAAAACATGGTTGGGAGAGGTCAACCCTTCAATGCAGTCCAGTATCTCGAGGGATTAGTCTCCGCATTTGCACGTGGAAACAAAAAAAAAATTTACTTCGATGACGCATAACAATTTTAAGTGTACAAAAAAAGGTTAAAGTTAACTAGCAAAAAGAGCCAGCTCTAAGAAATCAAGAGAAAAAAATGGCATAGGTATTCGAAGTTATTATATGTTTGGTTGACAGTTTGCAGTCGCATACCCGGAAAATGTGGGTTGAGAATGAGATAGATATAATAAATTTTATATTAAATGTGAAAGAAAGATATCCATTCCTCTGGGGAACATGTGTTTGTAACGTAAAAGGAAATATATTATTTAGTCCATAAAAAGTGTATCTCTTCTCATCCGTATGATCGACTTGTTCAAATGATCCTTCATCTCTTCCACGGAAGTTGGAATGTAGGATTGCAAATGGTTTGCGAGGGAAATACAGTAGTTGACTAGCTCGCTGATTTCTTTGCCGAGTGGCTATGACCATTCACATCCTCAATTAACCTCCTCAAGGTTGTGGCAGTTTGTTTAATTCATAGTCTTTTCAAGATTATTTTCACTTTTGGAGTTTTGGTTTAATTGGGTGTCATGCCTCTTTAGGACCATATACATGTATGTATGTATATATATATATATATATATTTATTCGAGATTTCAATAATAATATTTAAAATGAGAAGTATGAAGAAATAATTAAGTAGAGTTATTCATGAAAAAAAATTCATTATTACCGTGTTACTCATGTGACCAATTGAAAAAAAAAATGTAGATATTATTGTTTGACATATGTTTGACATATTTTGTGTTCAACATAATTTATGTTTTGGACTAGTCCCTTGGGCATGGTCCATTAGGCCAACCAGGCATGAGCCAACCCACCATTTTGAGGGTTAGCCAAACAAACTATACAGTATCAGGTTGCCACTTGTGCTAAAGGATTAGCTCTGCCACATACAATGCCACCTTGCACCCCTCTGGTATGCTATAGCAGAGTAAATATTCAATTTGGTCCCTGAAATTGTGAAGTAATATCAATTTGATCTTTGAAATTATCGAAATTCCAAAAGCGTTCCTGGATGATAAGTTATTATCAATTTAGTCCTTCATTTTACTCACTTAACATCAATTAAGTCCCTGACACTACAAATTTAATATCAACTTAGTCCATACGATTTTTAATGGAAGGACTAAGTTGATCACCGTTTTTATAATTTTAGGGACTAATATTGAATTTCGCTAATTTCAGGGACCAAGTTGATACTACTTCACAATTTCAGTGACCAAATTGAGTGTTTACTCCTATAGAGTGGCATAAGATCAAGCTCTATACCCGTCCGACATAGAATCTACTTCCTCACGTTGTCTGTTGTCTTGGTAGCCAGTGATTCCATGCATCTTTGAAAGACCATGTAAAAAGCCAACACTTGTCACCTATAAAAAATCGATTACACCCGGTCAATGTGAAATTACTGTTCATTTATCACTCTCACCGTTACTCCGTTTATCCTTTTCCTTACATATGTGCTTGAGCAGTATCTTTGTAGGCACCACCATATCATTCCATCGCAACCGGAGGAAGATATACAAGTAGAGGCACCACAGCTAAGATTTGAAGCCCATTAAGTACAGTTTACAATCAAAAGCTCCCTAAAATGGTTTTTGGAAGAAGAAAAAAAATGGTTATTTCCTCAAATTCAAGTGTTATCAAATGTGCACATATTAATCATTAGCATGAAAGTTGCTCCTTTTGGCTTTTCTACCATTGAGTCAGATTATTATATTTCCTAAATCTTTATAAAAATTGTTATGCATGTCGCTTAGCTACTAAACAAGTTCAAACAAATAATCGCTTATATTGAAAAAGGTAGATAAGTATTACTAGAGAGAACATTTCGGACCCTTCAGCTGTTGTCTAAGTGGCTAGTAACGTGGGTCCTTTAACCATATGTCCAAGGTTTGAATCCTGGTGGTGTAAATAGAGTTGCATCTGTGAGTAGAGGAGTTGTCCCTTAATTGATACTCTACATCTTCGGGGGATTAGTTCCATGGCTATCGGTTGTGGGAATACTTGGGATCCATCCCAAACCTCAAAAAAAAAAAAAAGAGCATTTCAGGAAACTATGGGTAGATTTACTCTTTTCTAATTTGAAAATTTTATAGCTCAAATACTTTGATTTGATGGCGGGATCTGGTGTCGTGTTAGATGCTAAGGTTCTTATTTCATATTCCAGCATATATATTGTTATAGATTTTCGTGTCTTGGTAAGAACTAAGAAACTACTATTGTGTGGTTGGAGATCGAATAACTTCTCCTGACTAAGGGCATATCAGGCTTATAAATTATCTCCTTACTTTGTACTACATTTTGCACACATGTTAGTTGTGTGGTTTTATATTTGTTATTAGATTGGAGATGAAGTTACTCTAACATTAAAAGAGTTAATCCAAATTCGCATCCTTCGTTTTATTATAATTCATTGACCTACATTATTTCGATAAAGAAGTCATCTAACTTCCATTGGATTACAATAAAATAAAAAATGATGATTTAGAGTAACTCTTTTTTCTTCTTCTAATAGAGTAACTCTTTTAAAGTTACTTTTGGAGTAATTTAATCCTCACTCTATTGATAAAAAAACATAGAAATGTTTTAAAAAGAATCCTTATCTTTGATGATAAAATTTGAAGAGCCTAGGTTTCAGAAACATGATTAGGTGTGTGTTTGGTCCTGCGTTTCCTCCCTTTCAAACGCGAGTCTGGACCTCTGGACGTGATTTGTGTCTCAATCCCACATGTTTGGCAATCTAAACGAAAGTGATTTCTGGACCCCAAACGCACGTATGAAGTGAAGCTGCAAAATGGAGCTTCTGCGTTATGAGAAACTTGATTCTCAATCAGAGAGAGAATGATAAATGTGTGGGCAGTAGAATCAGAGACGCATTTCTCTTTTTACCCTTGGAGCTCGACAAATCAGGAGGAAACATCTGAACCTAATCAACATTTGGCAACACCTCAAGGACCCTGAGTGCCAATCGGGACGGTACCTATATTCCCAGGGCCTTTTGCAATTCGGTGTATGGCTATTAGTGTTTTTTTTTTTTTTTTTTTTTTTTTAAAACAGGTGTTATTAGTGCTATATATATATATATATATATAAAAAGCCCTTTTTAGTAATTACTCACCCAAAAACAATTTGAATCAAACTATCCCAACAACAAGAATTGATGAAAATAATTATTTAAATTTATTTATTTGAATTTATTTATTTAAATTTATTTATTTGAATTGTTAATATAAAGCCCTTTTTAGTAATTATACATCCAGAAGCAATTTTGATACAAACTATCCAAACAACATGAATTGATGAAAATCACTTTTCCATGAATATATCCAAACGTAAATCAATTCACGCTCAACTCACTTTTAACCAAAATCAATTCTGCAAAATCACTTTCATTCATAATCACGTTTGTCAAACGCTCATCCAAACACACACTAGATAATTTTGGCAAAATTTAAATAGTTAGATATTAGTTGCGGTTCAGGATAGCCTATATTTTGATGGACATACGTTAATGTTTGTTTTTAGGGGGAAAATGGCAGCAACATACTTTTACATATGTTCTTTATAATGCATTATTTATTATTGGACCACAACTCACACTTCTTTTAAAATGTGAGATATTTACCGATTCTTCAATTTTACTTTTAATTGTCTTTTCTTTTTCTTTATTTGGCTGGTTTATTTGCCCCTAACATAAGTTTGAGACTTTGCGTCCTTGTTAAGCAAAATTACAATATTGCAACTTCTACCGCCCTTAATAAGTATTGAATAAAATCACTATAAGCATTCCCCAAAAAAGAAAAAAGAGTAACACAGAGTCACAGACATCAACATAGTGAAGCAACGGAAAAGGTAAGGTTTGTTGGTTAATGAGTTTACATGACGCACGAGACCTCGTGTAACACTACAAATACCCATTGTAGTTTGAGTTTGCAGTGCATCCTCATTGATGCCTCAACGAATCACTTACCGTTTAGGAAAAAAGTAAGGACTCAAAAGAGGGAGGGGAACTGTTTACTAAGGTTACTCTTATTGATGAGCTGTTATAGATAGGGGTGTAAATGAGCTGAGCTATTCGTGAACTACCCGGGTTCGACTCGTTAAATGCTCGATGAAGCTCGTTTGCTTAATGAAATAAACAAACCCAAGCTTGAAAGTGGGTTCAATTATTTAGATGAGCCAAACCCAAGCCTTATAGGCTCAACATTAAGGGCTCGCGAATAGCTCGTATATATATATATATATATATATATATATATATATATATACGATAAAAAAATTATATATAATAATATATTATATATACTACTGCATTTTCCATTTGCTTCCTCTTTCTTAAAGAATTGTTGATGGATGGACTTCCTTTTCATACAATTAAAAACTTTCAAAATTAATGGTTGGCTCCCAACCAACCTGATTGTTATCCAAAATTATCAGAGAACTTTCTTTATTTAAATTATTAGAAAAGTTTCGTTATTTTACATTATGGAAATATGTAGAACTTTAATGAGAGTTTTTTTTTTTTTTGACTGCATGAGAGTGTTAAAGTTATAGATATCTATATCTATTTAGTGTATGTTTGGATTAGCTTTTGACGATCATGATTTTGAGAGAAATTGATTTTGGTTAAAAGTGAGACGAAAGTAGAATGATTTTATGTTTGGATACATTTATGAAAAAAGTGATTTTTGTCAACTTTATTGTTTAGATAGTTTGAATCAAAATTATTTTATGATCCAGTAAACTTGAATCAATCACTCATGCCCATTATAGGTACCATTTTTCTCCTATATATGCCAACACACTTGCACCGCTAAGCATATTGACTAATCACGTCCTCCTTCTTCCTGCGGCAAAATTCGAAACATGACTAATTCGTTTCGACTCAAAGGCGACCCAAGCCACTGCATGATGTAAAACACGAGTTAGAAAATCGATTTTTTACAAATAAAAAGCTACTCTTTGTACGTGTTTGGAACCATGTTGAGAGGTCACTTCCGTGTGTTTACATCGACTAAATGTGATTTGACTGTAAATTTTTATGTTTGGCTTCAATAAAGAAGAATCAATTCCACCAACATATGGTTGATCTAAGTGGTAAGGGACTTGTGCACCTTAAGCAAGTGGCCAGAGGTTCGAATCATGGCTCTTGTGTATAGGGAAAACCTTATTTGGAGGGGAGAACCCACTCTGTGTGCCCAACAGGTTCCCCGATGGAGATTAGTCACTGCTAACGATGGTAGATACTTCGTACCTATGTCATGGTTACCAAAAAAAAAAAAAAAGAAGAAGAATCAATTCCAACCCCAAAATCAACTTTACCCTGAAATTCCGAGCTTCTACGATAGACTAAAATCGATTCCCAAATTTATTTAAGCAGTAACAGTACATATTCTCTTATCTACCCTCCTGGTGTGCAACACCTCTCCCTCTTCCCTCTCGGTGTTGTGGCATGTGTTTCTCCTTGCACATCCACGTTTCTTTATTAATGTTCTTTAATATAAACCACGTGGAATGCCCATTCTGTATTTGTAAACATTCAAATTTCCTTTATAATATTTTATAGTAAAATTTATGCCTTTCAGCATCAAAATAACAGTTATGCCTTTTACCAATAAAGAAATCGTTTGCACTTCTCAATAATTAGTATATGAAAACATGAGAATCAAAACATAATGTCATAACATGATATATATTTAAAAAATTAAATAATAAATAATAATAATTTAAATAATTTAATATTTCCTATATATTAAAACCCAATTTGTTAATTGCACACTTAAAAACACTTTTGATCCAAACTATCCAAACAACATGAATTAATAAAAATCATTTTTTTGATGAATTTGTCCAAACATAAATCACGTTACCTCACTTCTAACTAAAATCAATTTTACAAAATCAATTCATTTAAAATCAATTTTCGCCACTACAGAGCCAAACACACACTTTACTGCTTCAACTATACACGCTTTTGGTGGCCTAGAATGTGATTCCAACCAGTAGCCAAACATCCGAGTCACGTGACAAATATCACGTTTCAGCACTGGACTCACGTCTGAAACCAAACAGGCACTTAATCATTTGGGGCTGCTTTCGATGGCTAGTTATTTTATTTATCATTCAGGTCGTTAAATTGATATCTTTTGTACAACATACATTAGGACTTTGAGAGATAATGGTCGTACGAAATGTAGAAGAATGGACAAGGTTTATTTTTATAATTTGTTTTCAGCCAAAATTTAATAAATTGAAATTAAAATAATAATAATAGCATTTTTTTTTTGTTACAATTAAGATACAAGACGTTAAAACTGAAGCTTTGGAATTGCAGACATGGACAAACCAGCACCAAGGAAATTGATATTCGCTCATCAAGTAGACAATTTTGCACCCAAACTTAATCAACGATGATATAACGACTAAAGAGACATAAGAATACGCTTCCATCACTCCATCATTCAATGATGATTATGCATCCAACGAGCCTAAACGTGCCCGTCATGCTCCACAGATCCTCAGCACAACGTATATCCCTTTAGTGACACTGAAGATTTTGCGTGCTCCTATAGATATGAATCCAAACTCGTTACTATATTCAATTCCACTACTGTTGACTGTTATGTGACAAATCAAGGCACAACCAAAAAAACAAACAGAAGCCAATCGTCCAAGAATGTTGAGAAACTAATCCAAATCCTTTGTTCTTTTATCTAAAGGATTAATAAGAGGTTGACCAATTTAACACGACAGGCTGCACTGCACACTGCATAGCACACTTGACAAGTCTTTCCTCCAGAAGTCCCAGAATTCAAAAGTAAAAACATACACCAAAATTTTCCAAAATAACGGGTCTAAGATCAAACTCTCCAAATTTAATGCTGCTCTATAATAAATAACTGCATTCTTTTCAAATGATATCTGTAATCTTCTCCTGTACGATATCTGCCTCAGGCTTAATCACATGACAAACCAATAATACCTTCTTGAGGTCTAAGGCTCACACACGTGCAGTTCATACATGCGACAGCCTCATCCATCAGAGAGACCCTTCTTAAGCTGTCTCATCAATGACTCAGTATCTCTTATGTTTGCTCTCCATTATAAAATCCAGAATGTTAAGCACCATGCTAAAAATGTCCTTAAGAAGAGAAAAATGATGCATTCGTAGCCCTAAAAAACGAGTACACAAAAACTGGAAGAAAACATGAAAGTTTCTTTAAATACAGCTTATGGTATTGCCTTAATAAGTGCTACAGCTTAGCATGAAGAAAAAGCAACCGTTTACCACAAGATTTGTATTTAGATTTTAGCAAAAAACATATTCTGAAGTTGTTTGAGAGAGGAAAAAAAAATCCTTTTGCAGCATTACCGAATTGGGCTTTTCGAAAGCAGATTATATGCTGAAAAACAATAAACTTGAATCCTATGCAAAATTTGAAAGCACAACTTGGTAGGACATGATGATGATGAAGAAGAATATCTTCATAAATCAATTAAAAGCTTCTGCTTGTCAAAAGAAGGCAAGTTTCCTAACTTCAAAACTTCCCCAGACAGTCTATAGCAGAATAAAAAATCATACCCATTGAGAACTCCAAAGACGGTAACAACACGGACACATCTGATCTTCTCTCTGACATTCACTCCAAAGTAACCACCGATCATGTGTGGCCGCTTCTTGCCTTGGAAGTGAATCAAGGATCAAGGATCCAAGCTTCAATGGTAGATGCAGATGACAGAAGATATGAACGGATTATAGCATTTGTTTTGTGACAGGAACCTATCTGTCTTGCAAACCAACCCCTCAAGCAAATAAAAAATGTTGTGTCATGTAATATCTTGATCAGTCCTCAGCATATGCCAAACAAAGTTATACAGAAAATAACTCCACCAATGATATGAAAAAAGAAACAAGCAGAAAATAGGGTAAAAAGCCACCATAGACTGAAAAAAATTGAGGGATCACTTTTGAAGATGGGGGGAGAAAAATTATCATAAGAGTCTGATGGATATTGATCCACCTCTAACCTTCATTGAAAAATGATTAAGAATATTGATTCTATTCATTGTCCAAACCTCGTGAACACATCTTCCAACATAGAAAATTGCATTGAAGGAAAAACGGGAGGGCGTAGAAATGTTGGAAAGCCAAAACTTAGCGAAACGAAAAACCTTGTTTAGTATGCTCCTTACAATACTCTATCCACTCTCAATCCCACAAACCAAATAAAAAAAAAATTAAAAAATAGTTTGTGAAAAGGATCTAGAAGATAGAGATGACATTTAAACGGTGGGCAGGCACTAAAATGTAGAAAATCTCTATCATAATCATTATACGCATAACAAAAATGCAATAGCAGTGCCACCAAATTCACATAATAAATTCTTATTTCTATGATAAGAAAATAGAGTATGAAAAAGATGGTATTCCTCACAAATCAAGGCTGAAGGCCAGAGACACTAGTAGAATATATTACTTAAAAGTGCCAGTTATGCTTTACAAAAGCAAAACAGCATTGATAAAATAGAATTGAAAGTTCAAGAAAAAAAGATGACAGAAGTCTGATGGATATTGATCCACTTCGTTGAGAAATGATGGCTGTATTCATTATCCAAACCTCATGAACACGATCTTCCAACATAGAAATTTGCATTGAAAGAAAAATTGGAGGGTGTAGAAATGTTGGAAAGACAACTTAACAAAACGAAAACCTTGTTTATCTTGTTTAGTATGCTCCTTACAATACTCTATTCACTCTCAATCTCCCAATCCAAATAAAAAAACCAATGAAATAAGATAGTTTGTGAAAAGAACCAAGATAGAGATGGCATTTAAAAGGTAGGCAGGAACTAAGTAATACCCAGGAGTCTGTAAACTAAACATCTTTTGAAGAAGATAGTTTGTGAAATAAACAACTTTAGAAGAGGGAGTGTGAAAAAAGATGACAGGAGTCTTATGGATATTGATCCACTTTTTATTGAGAGATGAGAAAGAATGTTGATTCTAGTCATTGTCCAAACCTCAAGACGACGATCTTCCAACATAGAAAATTGCATTGAAGGAAAAACACGTAGAGATGTTGGAATGACAAAACTTAGCGAAACGAAAAACCTTGTTTATTATGCTCCTTACCCTCTACTGACTCTCAAACTCCCAAGCCGAATAAAAAAAATCAACGAAAAATACAGTTTGTGATGATAGGCAGCCATTAAAATGTAGAAATATAGTTATAAGCATAATAAAATTGCAATAGCAGTGCAACAAAATTCCAATAATAAATTCCTATTTTATGATAAGAAAATAATAAGTATGGAAAAGATGGTATTCCTCCCAAATCAAGGCTGAAGGCCAGAGACACAAGCAAAACATATTACTTAAAGTGCCAGTCATGCTTTACGAAAGCAAAACAGCATTGATAAAATAGAATTGAAAGTTCAAGAACAAAACGGTCCACAGCATACTTAAAATTATTGTAACAAAGTTTTCTCTAACCCAAAATTCAACCGTTCCCCAACATTCCGCAAAGAAACATGCGGTGCTACATAATTTTTAAAACAAGTCAAGGGGAAAATCTACTGAAATAGAAAGAAAATACAGGTTTCAGAATCTGGTTCTTTAGTAATTAATAGTAAAGATCATTACAAATTTAAAAGATGCATTTGAATAGTGCCTGGTACTTCAGAAGAATCAGCGGAGTCCAAAACTAAATGTTTGATGCATCTATGAAGGTATCTGCACAATGAATACATACAGCATAAAAAGACTATTTTCAAAAAACATTATCTCCGGAAGCAGCATAAATAGAAATATGAAATGTTAAAAGCCATACCTCTGGTACTGCAAAATAGATTTCCAAGAGTTATAATTGTTTAAACTAAAATGACAATCATGGTAATTGTTTGCTTACTAAATTCAACGGAATGCGATTAAAAAAAGGTGTGAGCAACAAATTGTAAAGGAGTTAAAGGCAAGCTTCAGAATGCTGTCATGAAGACAGAAACTGAATAAATTTAGAAGACCAAAACTGAATAAGTTTAGATGCTCGATGGGAGTGGAGCCTGGAAAAGTGCATGAATAATTATAAATTTAAAGATCCTTCTAATATCCCAATATAAAAGTAATTATTCAATTTCAAATAATTTATGCTTTTCAAATAATTAGTATGCAATCCTAATTTAATAACGCAACTAAGCCTGAGCATATTACAGCATGCCAACAATTCAGATCCAGAAAGCATAATTTCATCAAGTTTAATGCAAGCGAAACACTTGGTTTTTTCACTTTATCATGGATTACAAGACCTAATGGTACAGCAACACACTAGCCTAATCAAACAAGAAAAGCAAACAATCGAGAGATAACTTATCATACTGGATGGTAGTAAGTCAGTCTGCCCAGACGCATCAATTGCTTGACAGCCGAAGAAAAAATAAACAAACTGTGAGTAGGATACTTTCATCAAGTTTAATGCAAGCAAACACACTTTGTTTCTTCACTTTATCATGGATTAATAGACCTGATGGTTTTCGATTTTTAATAACCAGCAAATATTAATCATCCCCCCCCCCCCCAAAAAAAAAATATATATATATTATGTATTTATTTATTTTCCAACAAGGAACCTTCAACAGCCTCGTTCTTTGTTGGTATACGCAACAGCTTGTTGTTACACCACCCCAACTCTTTACAACAGATAAGGTTAAGTCAAAAATCCAAAAGATCATATGAATCATGATAAGATTAATTCAGCAGCATATTGATAGGGGGGGAAAAAAGAGAGAGATCAGGATATAAGCCACTCACCTAATGACCCATGTAAGGAGCCCCAGCCCCAGGATGAGGCCTAACACCACTGCTCTGCCCCATTTGAGGATTCTGGTAACCCTGCTGCATCCCCTGTTGGTTCCCATAGCTCATAGCAGCCTGATTACCATACCCAGCAGGTGGAACACCTTGATTCACAGGTGCGCCACCAAGACCTCCAAGCAAGTTCCCAAGCCCCAAACCAGCTCCTTGGTTCGTCAGCAAAGCCGTTATCGCCTGTCCGAGCGCTGGATTCAACCCTTGAGCCGCCGGCACTCCCGGATTGTAGCCACCAACAGAAGGACCCGATGGTGCCATGAGGTGCCCACCACCACCACCATGTGCAGCAGCAGGACCCCCGCCAGAAGAATACTTGTTCTTCTCCTTCCTCTGATGGTAGTGAGGCTGGTGGTGATGATGAGAATGGTGCTGGTGATGCTGCTGTGGCTGATGATGCTGATGATGCTGATGATACCCTTTGCTCCCTTTTGGGCCATCAACAGCTTTCTGACAATACAAAGTGTGCCCCTCATAGTTCTTGTGGGGTTCTTCCAGAGCCTTCTTTGCACTCTCCACCGATTTATACACGAAAAGAGCAAACCCTTTCGGCTTCCCGGTCATCTTATCGAGACCTAGAGGACCATCCTCAACCTCCCCATACTGCCTGAAGAACTCAAGCAGCTTCTGGGGTTCAATGTCAGCACTCACATTGCTCACGAAGATCTTCCTCTGGGTGTATTCGGAAACCACCGGGGCAGTTGGTGGCGGCGCCGGAACGGGTCCAGCGGAGGCCAACTGGCACGAGGTGGTTCGGTTACCGATCTTCTTCTGGGGCTGCTTCAGAGCCCTGCGGGCCCCACTGCGGTGCTTGAAGAGGATAAAGGCGTAACCTTTCGATTTTCCGGAGACCTTATCGGTGACGGCCTTGCAGTCTTCGATCTCGCCGTATTTTGTGAAGACGGAGGTTAGGGTTTCGGCGGTGGCGTCCCAGCCAAGGCCGTGGATGAAGATTTTCCGGTGAGCGGGGTCCACATCGGCCAGCTGGCGAATGTTCTCGACGAAATCGGGGTACTTCTCCGCTGCCTGCTTGACCAGAGAGTGAAGCTGCTCCTTCGTGAAGGGTTCTAGAAGCTTCTCCACAGGCTCATCTTCCAAATCTAGGTCTTCCTCTTCGTTGTCGTCCTCGATGCCTTCGCCGTTCACTTCGACGGGAACTGATTCGGTGGTGGCAACAGCAGCATCGTTCGATGGTGCAGCATCATGCTCCTGATTTTGTTCTTCTAGGGTTTCTTCTTGTTCATCTTCATGTGCCCCTTCATCTTCTCCTTCTCCTTCTCCTTGTTCTTCTTGTTGTTCTTCTTCGGCGTTTTCGTTGTCTTCGTTTTGTGGTGGTTGTTGTTCGTGATCGATGGCCATGTTCTGATGGTCTTCTTCTTCTAGGGTTGTCGGTGGTTGTTGTTGTTGAGGGGGTTCAGGTTCGGGTTGTTGTTCGAGGGGTTTGGTGGGTTCGGGGTCGGAGGATCGGAGCTTTCGCTTCTTGGCCATGGATGGATGGCGGTGAGATGAGGAAGCTAGGGTTTGGAGAGAGAGAGAGAGAGAGAGAGAGAGAGAGAGAGAGGGGAAATTGATGGTTGAAGATACTGATTGGTACTTCGCTGCTGAGTAAGCTATTTTATTGCCACAGTCGGGTTGATGGGTATGCATCATTGGGCTGGGCCTGACCCATCCCTATCCAAATTAGCCTCCTTTTCGTTTTGGGCTTAAATTGTTCAGCGAACTGCTAGCTTCGTGTATAACCCAGCTGGAAGGCAATTCAGACGATAAGCGATTGTGGTGTTGTTTTTTTGTATTTCAAAATAATTTTGTAAAATAGTATTTTTAGAAGAAAATGATATATATTTTTTTCCTTCATAACATTGGCCTTTAGACAATGGAGAGGTCAAGACTCAAAATCAAGGCGTTCTGTTCTCAACACACACATACTTCAAAGTTCAAAGAGCTTATATGATAGGGCATTTGTTGTTCTAGTAGAGGAATGGTCTAACTCTTCAATGGTATGAAAAGAAATGTAGTCTAACTTGTTTTAAATAAAATATCACATTCGTCAACCCCTTAAATGGATCTCAGTACCTCGAGGGATTAGTCTCTGGCTCCCGGCCGGAGGATACCAGGGTTCACCAAAAAAAAAATATCACATCCAAAAATTTTGCTGCTAGAGTAAATCATATTTTAGGCATTAAAAATACATTCATTATTCATTATGATTTTAGTTCTTTACAATTAATTTAATCTCTCAATGTTTAAATTACAATGTATTGATCTTTTTATTGAGTTCAATTCACGCTAGGAAAAATTTATCTTTTTATCCCTTAATTATTATTATTTATTTATTTTTACAAATAAGACCCCCAAGTTTACAAATGTTAACAATGTTGGTCTAAATATTAGGGGGGTGTATTGGATTGAGATTTCAAAAGATTTTAATTGACTTTTTTATGATAAAAAAGTCTTGTAGTATTCAATCAAGACTTTGAAGTAATCTAAATAAGTTTGGTGGTATTCAATCAAGACTATCAGGATTTTTTAAAGAGAGAATCTAAATCTAGTGGTATTCAATCATGACTTTTTACAAGTAATAAAAAGTTCTCTGGTATTCAAAAACTTCCTGATTTCGATGGATTGTTTTTTAAGATGGATTTCTTGGGACTTTGTGTGACTCTTTGGTGATTTTTTAGTAACAAAAAGTCTCACCTCAACACATGAGATTTCTCAGGATTCTTCATTCTTATTTCTCTTCACCATATGCCTTCACCTCTCTCCCTCTCTCTCTCCTCCCTCCCTCCCTCCATCTCTCTCATTTCTCCCTCTCTCTCCTCCCTCCCTCCATCTCTCTCCTCTCTCCCCCTCTCTCCCATCTCCCCCAGCGGTTGTCGTTCAACCCAACATAAGTTATCAAACAACTTTCAGAGTGTTTTTGTTACAGATTATTTGACGAAAGAAAACACTTTTTTAAATTGAAAAAAAAATTTAATTTGTAACGAGTTTGATTGTATTTGTTTAAGCTTTTCATTAAATTCATTTTTTAAATAAATCATTTTTAAGGTTAAAATCAGAAGCTACAAGATTTTGCAGGTAATGGTAACGACCCTCAAAATGGAAATGAATTATTCAATCTTCGCCATGCATCCTTGAGGAATGTGATCGAGAAGATATTTGATATTTTTAAAATGTGGTTCACAATTTTTAAGTTAGCGCCTCCATTTCTATTTATAATACAAGCAGAGCTTATGTTAGCATGTGTAGCACTATATAAGTTCCTTTGTAAAGAATGTCGTTCTGATGAACTTACAATTGAACCAATAGACAAATCTTTATCTTTAATATCACCAGCTAATGTAGACAATGATTTTGAACCTATTGTTCAAACCCAAGAGTGGGAATGAGAAGATGTTAATGCTTGTATGGCTAGCATAGCTTTAGATATGTGGAGAAATACAACTTAGGAAGACATGAAGTTACATCAATTTGACTAATAATTAAAAGATTAGAAAAATTGTATTGAGTTTTACTTTTTTTTTTAATTATATTATTCATTTCTTTGTTACTTTTTTCATTGGCTCTTATAACTTTGAATGTTTGCTAAAAATTCATGTTTTCCTTTCAAATCTTATAAATCCATATAGTCTATTCAAATCTTATAAAGTCTTATGATATAAATCCTTTAAAATCCACACATGAGAATCTTGATTATAACAATCTTTAAAAAAAAATCTTTTAAAATCTTATAAGTCATTACATTTCTACATAATCTTTTAAAATCCGCAAGACTTTTTTAGGCCAAGATAATCTTTTACAATCCCAATCCAATACACCCCCCTTAGTCTCCGTCCAACACTGTTACTAATGGTCGTATGTGTTCGTTAAGTGTCAAACTATTACGAGCACACAAATTAGTATTTTGGTCCACTATCTTAATTGTTTTGTTCAACCCGATCCTTTAATCATTTTTTCTGTGACAAATAAGTCTCGTGTTTATAAACTTTAATAACGTTAGTCTCCATCCAACACTGTTACTAACAATCCTATGTGTTTGTTAAGCATCCAAGTGACCATGACATATTGGGTGACGAGGCACCCAAGAGTGAGGGCATGACATTAAGCAACAACAAGTCTTGAACCTTCTTATCTCCTTCACTCTCTTAGTTACACAAAAACAACTTATTTGTTACATAAGGGACATCATGCTCATCGGACAACAGAGGCAACCAAGCCACTCCTTCCTAGGTCAGCATAGGGAGGTTCATCGACAATGCTACAAAGAGCCAAGTATCTATGAAAGACGAGATTTCGACACCAGGTGTTAGATTGATCGTAGATTCTCCTACACATTGGTTTAGAACGACACAAAGTTGTATTTTTTAAGGTTACCACGGGTGCACGTGACAAACCCATGATCATGGTTACATCTCAGATGAAGATATCTCTTCTATGACGCTGCCCAATATGAGAGAGGTAGTAAAAGTGTTTCTTGGTTTTCTCGTGGAAACCGTTGTGGTAACAAATTTTGCTTATTTCAACAATTCGCAAAGATAAACCACTAAGGATGTTGAGGTGAATTTTGTTTTGCACGTGTTGCGAAACATAAACGAACAACTATTGATTCGAAAGGTTTGCGAATTATCAATGAAACAACTAGGATTCCCAAAGTCCAACAACTCTTCCAGAGACCAAAATATCAATTTGGTCCTAGTAGAAGGCTAAATAACAGTGAAAAAGACCAGTATCTAATAGACCAAAATAACACCTTGGGTGTCACGTCATGGCCACTTGGACACTTAATGGACAGTGTTGGACGATAATTAACATTTAAATCAAGTTGTTAACATTTGTAAACATTGGGAGTTCATTTGTCACAAAGAAAAAAGATTAACGGACCTAGTTGAAAAAACTATTAAAAAGGAGACCAAAAGACTAAATTTACCTTCACATTACTTACCTTCCCTATTTGATAGAAAAATTAAAGTATTGAGATATATGTTGCATCATTATATGGGTGGCATCATACATTATTAATGTCAAAATTTTTATACTACCAGTAAATCATAAATCATTTTATACGTAACATTTAAGATAATTAAGATAAAAACGAAAAATAATATAAAAAATTCAATGGACAATATATGTCAATTAAATCCATAAAAATAAATAAATCAGTTTCAATGCATTTGTTATTTGATTTTTTTGACTCATGTATTTGTTATTTGATGAGAAGTAAAAAAAGATTACTCATAATTATTTTTAAGAAAGATTAATTAATTTAAGGATAGCAATAATAACAGAGGCAGAGCTAACCCCGAGCCAATACCATCGCTGTCTCCCAAAAAGCCCCAAAATTGTGTTCTAACTCTGCCAATAACTTCTCCACACAATCAGACACAAGGAGCGAGCAACAAAATTCCAAGCTTTCTGTAAAATTTCATGAATGAATCACTCCCTCCCTCCCTCGTGTCACCCCCATTAATTTAACGTAGTATTACGCAGTAGTACAACGTTGCAACTACCAATTGTCTCTCTCCCTGTTCCTTCTCACTCGTCTCTGTCAAATCTTTCCATTTCAAGATACCCCACATAAGAAAAATCCATACTTGGATGGGTTTCATCATGTAACTTATGCACCTTCCATGCCCAACATCATAAGAGCTCTGTTTCCCTGGTTCTCGTCCCAGATCCTATTTCTTTTCCTTCAGGTAATCAACCCCTTCTTCTGTTTTGTATAGCATAGATGGATCAATGTTCTCTCTTTCTGATCAAATTCTGTCTGGATTTTCTGTTTGACTCCGCTTTAATAAATGGGGTTGATCATAATTTGCAAATTGAAAAAATATGAACCTTGATGGGTACTTTTATTGTCTTTATGAGAAAAACAAGTAAGAGGAATGCTGGATAATTTGAATACAAATGTCAATGTAAGTGCTTATTGTCATGCCTTTGTCCCAGCTGATGTGCACCAAGAGAAAAATGTGCATAAATTTGGTACACCCAAGTTGTGTGTATTAGGTCAATCACATTATTAACTAATCAATACTCAAATTGACTATCAAAATTTGTTATTAATTAACCATCTTAATTAATTATATGTCAATGTTTTATTGGACTAGTACACCCAACCCAGATGCACCAGGTAGAATTTCTTTATGTTCACACATGGGGCATGGCATTTATCTTTCAGGATTCCACAAGGCTGGAGTGTTAGATTTCTAGAAAAAGTATTGGAATTTGTTTTAGAAAAAAAAAATCTAGTCCATGATTTGGATTTTTTGGGAGTAGATTCTGGGCTTCTAGCTCAATGATCAATGATTTCGATTAAGCACTGCTTGTGATGACAGGTTTTGGGTTGAAAGTGTGTTGAATGGGGATTCAGACAATGGGTTCTCAAAGTAATGGGCAGCAGTCTCATTTACACCCTTCTCAGTTAACTAGGCAAAACTCGTGGTATAGTCTCACACTCGATGAGGTTAGAAGTCAATTAGGGGACATGGGGAAGCCATTGGGGAGCATGAACCTTGATGAGCTTCTTCAAAATGTATGGACTGCTGAAGCAAATCAGGTTGTAGGGATAGAGAATGAGCAAATGTCATCATCGTCTTCTCTTCAACGCCAGGCTAGTCTGACCTTGGCTCATGCTTTAAGTGGGAAGACAGTTGATGATGTATGGAGAGAAATCCAACAAGGCCAGAAGAAACGATATGGGGATGATGTGATAACGCAGGATAGAGAAACGCCTTTTGGTGAAACAACCTTAGAGGACTTCTTAGTACAGGCGGGGCTTTTTGCTGAAGCTTCTATCAGTCCAACCATGGGGTTGAATACAATGGATTCCTCCACCCCTCAAAGTTTACAACAAATGACAGGCTTGTCACCCTCACCTTCAATTAGCAGTTTATCAGACACAAGACCAGGTCGCAAAAGGGATGCTCCGGATGCATATGAGAAAGCTCTGGAAAGAAGGCTGAGGAGGAAAATCAAGAATAGGGAATCTGCTGCACGCTCACGGGCAAGAAAACAGGTTTAACCTATATGTTTTATTTAAGCTAATAATCTTTAAGAACGTGATTGGACTGGTCCCCCCCCCCCCCCCCCCCCTTCTATTCTGCCTGTTGAGATTTTTTTTTTTTTTTTGGTTGCTTATCAATGTCTGATCGTACAGGCTTACCATAATGAACTGGTTAACAAGGTTTCTCGACTAGAAGAAGAAAATATGAAGCTCAAGAAAGAGAAGGTGCAATATTTCACTCATGTTTTGTTTTTCCCTCATTGTTACCTGATTGTTGTGTTTATGGTTGAGTCTGGAGTCTGTTTAATTTTCATTTACCAGAAGATCTATTATTTTTTCTTTTTATAGGCAAATGTTAGTGTTAATGTTAGTATTTTGTTAGTGGGTGGGGCTTGAACCTATAACCTTCTTATCACTACACTCCCCACCCTAACCACTAAGCCAACCTTATAACCCCTAGAAGATCTATTATGTAATATAGGGGTGTCTGTGCTTCATAGACTACAATGAGTTGTACGGTTGGAAATGCTCTTAGAGCCTGGGCATGTTTGTCTTGACCAATGGTGTTGGTTATATCTAGGATTTGAGGTTGCATGTAAAGAAAATTAGACAAAGGTTTTGTGAGAAATACTTGGTAAATTCATCTCTATCAAATTGATATATTTGTATACACTTGGGATTAAAATATACACACTATTTACATAAACAAATTTGGAAAATTCCTAAGCCATAATGAGCTGATTCCTAAGTAGCATTAACTCGCTAACTATTTCTTACTTCTTAGATTAAGAATTTCAATACAACTTTGATATTTCCAGCACATGTTATAAAGTTATTATTTATAACCTATGTATGCAGACTATTCATTCCCAGGCATCCTGATTTTATTACTTAAATTGATTGGAAGGGGGTAACAATGAAGGACTTAATCACTGATTCACTGGGTAGTAGAATGACACTTCCTAAAATCTCATCAGTTAAACCATAGTGGAATTATCTGACTTTCTCTCTGCATATTTCTTGACCTAAACCTGTCTCCATCATCATTTTGTTATTAATGTATGTGATTTATCAAGGTCTTGTTCCTTATGTGTGTTAACTCTCAATGTTAACTCTGGCTTACTGTAGTTGCTTGTGGGAGTTACTTCTGAGTAATGGTTAAAATGAGTGTGCCTTGCAAGCCACCAGGATGTTGATCCTGTTAGGTGTTTAGGCTCTTGTGTTTATTGCAGTGTGAATAGATGTGAATTTGACTGGAGGGTTACCTGGGAATTATTGGACCTCAAGCTTGAATTCACATGTTCTAGTTAAGTTTACAGGTTGACTGAAAAAGTAAAAGGAAAAAAAAATTAAAATCTGAAAACGGGTTTTTGATTTGAATTAATTAATTTTGGTTGTGGATATGAATGTTTTGATTTATGTAGAGCGTTATAAAGGGTTGTAATGTACATGCTTATGCAATTTGGGCACCTATTACAATATTTTTAATATATTTATGTGGGAGTAAGACATAAAAATGCCTGCAAACTTATGTTTCTTTGCAGCTTGATATTATCTTAGGAAATTTTGCTCGCTATGTCTTTTTTATGATGTATTTACACCCTTGTATTACGGATAATCTAAATGTACTGTTTCATATGTATTACACGTGTGCTATATTTGGTACTTAATATATGTATTACTTATATCAGTAATATGGATATTGATGTCACTTATACACTGCCAAGTCTCTTTGTTTGCAAAGAAATATTACTGCCCTTTTCCATTAATTTTACACCTGTATCCCTGTTATTAGCTGTATTCTTATTAGTGTCGCTGTGCTTATATTCTTACTAATTTTATTACAACCTCATCTATATATTTTGACCAGGATAATAATGATTGATGATGCATCATTTTATTAATGTTTTGAGGCAAAATAATGAGTGATTGTTGCTTAAGGGGAGTGTCTAGTGCCACTCCTATTTATCTATTGTCACTTCTGTTGAACTAATTTTTTTTTCTCATTTTCTAAAATACCCTTTGTTAAATGGAAAATTGAATCTCAAAGAATCATAACTAATAAAGTGCATTTTAGGAAACTCACAAGTATAGTAGAAATCTACTTCTTTTGCCAATGATTGCAATATGATTTTACTAGAACCACTTCATGCAACAATTGCAAATTCCTGATTGTATTGTGGATTCTTCCCCTTTCATAGGAGTTCGAGCAGAGGCTACCATCTGAATCATCACCTGAACCAAAATATCAGCTTCGGAGAATAAGTTCTGCCACTTTCTGAGATGTGACCTGCACTGAAGTTTTCTTGCTCCCTACGTTAAGGTTGCATCACTTCATTGCACAGTGATGGTAGTGGTGGTGGTGTGCTTTTGGTCCAGTTGGAGTTTGATCAATCTATCTCTATAATTGACTAACTAGAGGGTATACATATTGGCTAAGGTTTGATGTTCATAAGCTTCAGCTTTGCAAAGGTTTGAGTTTACTGGTGGAAGGGTTGCCTTTTATGTAAGATTATTATCCATGCAAACTGGGATAATTATTGGGCAATTAAGTTCTTGAGAAGTGACTTACTTCCAGAAGAACTGACTAGGTAGGTCTTAATAGCATTTTTAAACTGCAGGATTGTATTGTACTTAACTAATATGACTTGGTAAGTTTTAGGGCAAATATTCAGTTATGAAGAATTGGTGTGCTTTGTAGAGAGATTTGAAAAATTTAATGGCAAATGAAAAAATAGTTTATAATTATGTTTTCCGGGGAAGTTTACCACCACCACTTATGGAACTGTCTGCCTTTCATGTTCTCATTATGAGTATATTTTCCAGACACTGGTTGCAGCTTTTAAGACAAAAAATAACTCAGAAATAGTTCACTTAATAAAAAATTAATGCAACAGACTCAAAGAAGTAGCAATGAACATGGGTATAAAAATATGTTGCACAAAAATCTTTTCCTTGTAAGAAATAAACTCTATTTTTTTAAAAATTTTTTGGATAATCTCTTTAGTTGAATTATCCTATACTTTATATCAGCCATATAGCTTAGTTTCGTATTAATCTGCCTTTTTTTTTACCATAAGATAAAAAATAAATAATGGTGAAGAATGTTTGAATCCTTTTTTTTATCCTTATTTTTAAATATTTAAATAGGTAGTGAGATGTATTTATTATTGATATTTTATATATTTATCTTCAAATCAGTAAGGAGATATAATTGAAATTTACATTTCATCAGTATATTTATCTTTGAGTTTTTAAATGTAACTAATAATGGTAGTTTTGGTATCGAATATATTTTTTAAACAACCATCACTAACTACCAATTTAAAGTTTTAAACATAAATATGAATAGAGATTTACCAGTCAAAAAAAATATATATAGAGGATAAATTTTTAATTGCATCGTATTATTAATTTTAAAATTTTAAGATAAATAACCAACAAGGCCCAGCACAATTGGTAGATAGCTGGGTTCCCTAAGCATGATGTCAGGGATTCAACTCCTGTCGTGTATATGAAAAAAAGCTTTGTTGGGAGAGGCAAAACCCACTTTAGTGATCTCTACGCCTCGTAAAGGATTAATCTCTGACTATATCCTTGGTGCAACAAAAAAAAAAAAAAGATAAATAAAAAGGAGATAAGATATATTACATCTTATCATTTATTAAAATTGTTAAAAATACTTCACCTAAAAAAAGTTGTTACAGATTAAAAAAAAAAATTAGATAATAATCAAGATGGTTTGAATTCTTTTTTGAATTCATCTTTAAATATCTAAATTAGTAACAACATGTATTTATACTCTAATCTTTTTTAATATTTATCTTAGAGTCATATGGAATTATGGATGACCTTATCAGAAAAGATATTTTGTTGTAATCTGTTTTAAATAAGATCTTTAAAAAACTAAAATCCGTTTTTTTGATGCAGTATTTAAAACAAACTATTTTTAATCCTCAAACAGCTTATATCATTTGGTTTTCCTAAAGTATGGCGAGAAGACTTTAAGTTTCGATCCCTATTATAATAATTATTCTTTCTACGATTGAATTGCATATGTTTCACTTTCTGCTGAGCATGATGCGCGGATATGCAACCCAATAGTAGAAAGAATAATTATGATAATGATTGTCACTTTCAAAATGTCGTGGATAAAACTATTGTAGAATTTTCTTACTTTTTCTGTATATTCCGTAAGTCTATTTATTTGTCTGTCTCACCGTTTTATTGCCAACTTATGTGATTTATGCAGCTCTTGTTCCTTTCTTTGTGTAATGCTCTAAGTAACTAAGGATGCAATTGTTGTATTCAAAAAGTAATGCACAGTTTATGCTTAATGCATTTACGTCTTGTTATTGATTTGCATAAGAACTACAGAAAAAACAAACATGAAATTATTTAGCTTCTTGACGATATAAAGTACTGAGTGGTAGATTTGGATGTAATTCTCCTTATTGCTAGCCATAATTGACATCCTTTTATTTGTGAATAAACTAATATTGACTAATTGACAATGTTGAAATTGTTTGTCGAAAAAAAAAAAAAAACAAATGACAATGTTGAAATTGAGTCATTATGCTGGTTTCGTCTTTGGTGCACCACCCTCCAGAGTGGAGCAGTGGTGCACCACCCAGCTGTCTTGACTAGGACCAATGAATGTGGCAACTGTAAAGCAAGCTGTCAGGAAGAATTTTCAAAGTTTATTGTAGTCAAAGTGGTATATGAATTGTATCCTGGTTTTGAAATACATTTATATTACTGTATTAGTGTATTTGAGATTTAAAGTACGAAAATGTATAATACTTGTAAATCTGTTTTTATTTATTTGTTAATGTCATATTCAAAATTTTTTGTTTGAACGAGTAACACTTTTGTGCTATCAATGTTCGGTCATGAACTTGTTTTCTTCGTGCCATCCCCTGATACCGGAAGTTACCACCACCGTGCTTTGTGGGTGTAGGCAGCGTGAGTGGTGGTTTGGATGGTTTTAGAGATGAAAGTATAAGTTCGCCATCATGTGGTCTTGCTTTACACCGAACCGGACCAAGCTCGGTGTCCCGCCACCTGTACTGCAAGTGACCCCTCGCGGCTCATCACAGATCTGATTCTAAAACTTGATTGGTCTGGGTGTTGTAGCTTCGTCATTCAGTAATGTTGTAGTGGGTGATGTCGTATGGGCTGTATTCCACGACGGAGCGTTTGCGTACGAGTGGTGCCAGTGTGGAAGCCCGTAACGGCGCTCGTCGGCGAAGAGGTGACCGAAAAGTGGGTTACGCAGATCTACCACCACAGTAATCGATTTTTTGAAAACTAACACCACCACCACCAAAATGTTCGAACCCGAGCTGGAGGAGCGACTCGAGCTGGGAGGAGCAACACCAGCTGGAGGAGCAACACGAGTTGGAAGCACGACCACGTGGAGCAACAAGTTGAGCAAATCGATGGAAGAAGATAATGTCGTATGGGAGAATACTCGAACAGTGATGATGGCCAGTGTTTTTGGTTCCTGTATTCTACACAATCTATACGAAATTTACTTTATTGGAAGTGATGTATATCCAGCGTATTGTGACATTTAACTGCACATAAATACATTAGAGTATGCATACAGGTTTGAATACAAGAAGATGGGTTGAAATTTTGACTGACTGACATGGCAATTTAATAGGACGGCAGCCATGACATCTGGCTGGAGCATTACTGCTCTATTTAGAGGGTGGAGCAAGATAGACGGCATCTCATTATGCTTCATCAATCATGATAATAATGGTCATTCCTTCTAAGAAGCTTGTGATTGTATATCGCAGCGTCCTATTTCTCTTTGACGCTTCAAAGCAGTATCTTTTAGATATTTTTTTTTTGTAAACCCGGGTATCCTTCGGTCGGGAGTCAGAGACTAATCCCTCGAGGTACTGAGATCCATTTAAGGGGTTGACCTCTCCCAACAGATGTTCTTCAATACGCATGAGCCAAGAATCGAACCCCTGACTACATGCTTAAGGGGCCCCAGTTATCTAACAATTATGCCACACCATGTTAGTAGTATCTTTTAGATATAACATATGCTAATTCACCACTAAGAATGTAGATGAGAAAGCTTAAAAAAATAGATTATGTTTATAATTGATTATATATATAATAATCGATTATAATCATAATTTATTTTTGTTTAGGTATGTTTGCTGAAAAGTGATTTCAAAATGATCTATTTCGTTTGAATGATAAAAAAAATTATTTTTATATAATAAATTACAAAAAATAATATGAAGTTATTTGTTTGTATTAACAATATTTGATTTTTTAACATTTAAACTTGTTGAAATGTTTATCTTTTAATATTTTTCTCATCAACTTGTTTTTGTTAACAAATTTGAATAAATTTTTTTTTTGACAGGAGAATAATTTTTTTTTCATTGGGATATTTATTTATTTATTACGATTATATTTATTTTAGGAAAATTGTCCAGTAGAAGTTACACAATAACGCTGGTGGCAAATATTGACTAATCGCAAAACACCCACGAAAATTGGATAGGACCAACGAAAAGCTGAAATCAATCTGAATGAAATAATCATACAGTCCTAATATTAGATGGATTAAAAAAAACCTTTTTTTTCAAAAAAAAATATATGATTGAAGCTAAAATGCCAATCACACACAATTATCTATAAAAACAACTTTTTACGGGGAAAACATCTAAAATGAAATCAATCAATCTTTCCTAAACATGCTCTAACTATTTAACATAAAGTTTGCCCACTTTTTTTTCCTCCCTCAAAAGTTTAGGTGGCTTAGATCCCGATGGCTCACCAAGGTCACAACAGGTCTCATAGATCAAAGAGCATTTAAAGTGGTATTTATAGATTACTCACCAACGAGGTCCTTCCAATAGCAGCGACAGCGGGATTGAAACTCACGTCCTTGTAAGATATGAGTCGTATTCTTATCAACTGAACCAACCTTCGTTGGTTAAAGTTACATACTTTAAATAATAATTATAACTACGTAAATATTATTTCATATTTATTTTTGGATAAGATGTTAACGAGTAATTTATAATATGATTTGATTTGGTGTTATTTATATTATCTCATGAAATATATTTAACTTATTTTAAAGAATTAATAAATCATAAAATAATTTAAAATATTACAAATCAAATGTTTTTTATTTTTGTGTTAAAAATATATTCTTAGTAACTTTATCAAGCGATTTTTTTCATTCTCTAACATTTAAAATTACTTTTAGAACAATGTTATCAAACAAACTTTTTCCTTTTCTTCTTCTAAAAAGTCAATTTTAGAAACAAATATATCAGACCATAATCTATCGGATGTATCTTTTTTTTTATATTTATTATTTATTATTTCATATAGAATATTCTCTCACTTAATAGGTGAGAGATTAATTTTTTAAAATACAATTAGAAGCTTCAACGAGAATCACTTTCAATAATATTTTTTTCTATATATGTAAATTCAAGGATTGAAGTTATGACTATATATTTAAAGGATCCAAATCCCTTCCATTTATTGATTACATTTTTCCTTTTTTAATCATCTTCGTTTTTTACTTTTTTTTATTTATGCCAAATTGCCAATCAGCTGTGAGAATCTCTATCCTATCCAGAATCCCTTGTACCTCACGTGACAATAATAGCAATTTGGACAAAAGAAGACAAAGTAGAGGTCCCCTTACACGTGTGTCCTTTTACACGTACGGTTCCTCTCATCACCTCAATACGCCGCCTCCACGCGCTCACTGCTGCGCCTATCTTTGCGCCTGCCCTGCCATCTGCTTTTCCTAAAAAAAGATTCAATTTTTTTATCATTATTAAATACTCATTTTAGTTTAATATTTAAGGGTTTATCAAGTGTCATTATCATTTTTTTCGTCAAAAACACTCTATCAAATATCATTAGGAAAAAGAAAAGAAAAGTTTAGCAAGTATGACGAGGAATCAGTAAATGTTTGAAAATTCATAGATAGAGGCCCAATTAACTCAAGCTGCAAATGCTGGGAATGCTGCTGCAAGCTGTTGGTGCACCAATTGAAGGTGATAGTGTGTCCCCTGCAGATGACTATGTTATGGTGCATCTTCATGAAAGGTTGTGTATATGGTCCTGAGTAGAGTATGTTGCTAAAATCTATTTTCAGAACTTCATGGAAAGGTAGGTGGTTTATTTTTTATTTTTTTGGTTTAATTATACTTTTGGTTTTTTCATTCAATGCCTATCAATTTTTTCAATGACCAATATTGAGATCATTATTCTAAGCGTATAGAACTTCTAGTCGAGGTTCTCCCACCCCTGTCTCTACGATTCAACACGATTCAATAATTTTTTTTTGTTATTTACTGATTTGGTCCCTCCTTTTCGAGACCTTTTTTAGTTCTACCACAAGATTATTTCCCACAAAGGCTCAATGAGGTTGATAATATTGGAGGTCGTACATGAACAATATTAATTAATTTTGCTTGTATAAATATTTTCTCTTTTTTAAATGATTAAATGGATTGATAAAAAATTTGTAACACAGTATCTCCTACTTTATTTACTGTTACTGTTTTTGTTAATCATGCACATGGTTGTATGTGTTGCTTTCTATTTTTCAAAAAGCATGAAAAAATTAACACACTTAATTTTTAATAAAAAAATATCTCCTATTAATTTCTTATCAATGTTTTAATTATGTTATTTGAATATCAAAATAGGACAACAAAATTCAACAACAAGTTGGATGATTAATGCAGTTCAAAAATATGGTTAATGAAGTGTTGATTTTGGTTAATAGATATACCAACGTGTCTCAACTCATTGACCATCAAATGAACTTTATTAACCATGATTTGGAATGTCATTAATCACGATTCTCAGCTGCTCAAATATAATCTACTGATGTTTAAAATCGTGATCAATGACCTTCAAAATCGTGGTCAATAATGTTTAGTTGATGATTAATGATTTGCGACACATTTGGAATGTCATTAATCATGATTCTCAGTTGTTCAAATATATTCTACTAAAGCTCAAAATCATAATTAATGACATTCAAAATCGTGAATAATAACATTCAGTCAATAATTAATGATTTATGACATCCTATATATCTGAACTATATTAAACATTAAAGTTGTTGTCGGATTTTATTGCTACATTTTTATGTTTAAATAACATTTCTCAGGTATCTAGACGAACTAGAAGGAAGGGCCGGCAACATCTAAAACATTTTAATAGGGCGTGCGTGTATTTAATGAAGCCAATTGGTAAGAAGTCCATTCAGCAGAAGGGTCCATTATTGCAAAATTTTAATGGTCCAATGTGTGATTGTGAACGATTTGGAATAATATTTCTTTTCTCTTTTTTTTTTTGGTTACTGGGAATCATATTTCGAGTGTTGATTCAACGCATGTACACGCTCCCCACTCTCATGCCGTCTGGAGAACATTTTCCCTTGTGCTCATGACCTCAAGACGCAGTGCAGTGGTCTGATGTCGTAGAATGGTGAAAAATACTAAAAATATTTAATTGGAAAAAAAAATACTAAACGGTACAAATACATTTTCCTAAAACAGAAATAAAACACTAAATACTATATTCTATTTTTATTTCATCTGTTAATATTAAGATTCTTTTTGAAACAATCTATTAATATAAAGATGGTTGTCAAATATTAAATTAATAAAATTTAAAATAATAAGAGAGAAATTTCTTAAGAAAAAACAAAGCTTTAAATAAGCGGAACATGCCTAATTTAAGTTTTATATTTTGTAAGCAAATCAAACTCAAACTTAAATTTGACTTGTTTAATAAAAGAGTACAGTTTGATTTTTTTCCCACTAGTCATGGTTGCGTTTCTCGTGTCAAATCATTTACACCCTTATATAATAGCATCTACAAATATTTAATTATACTTTTTAACATACTGAATGTGTGTTTGGTTATACTTCCATCTAAACGTGGATGCAATTTTTGAGAAGGTATGAATTTGTAGCTTCCATATTTGGATAAAAAAAATTATAAGAATTACATTACGGACATGATTTTAGGAGTTTGGGCGTGAAATCAAACACACTGTAATTAGTTATCTTGTTATTTATATAAATTACAAGAACATTTTTAAGATTATATATCATGCCTATTGATATTAGGCCAAGCAAGATTTCGAAATGTTAATGATGATGATGATTCTACGCGTTATAAAAGATGCATTGTGGACTGGTTATATAATTTGAAAAAAACGATATTTTTCATTATTTTTTAAAAATAAATATGAAAATTTTAATCTTCCCAAAACCTCCTAGGATAGGAATGACACGTCCGCGTTGCATTTTAGTATTTCCCTCCTAGTTTGACTGCTATGACATTGAATACATCTTTGATCGTGCAAATCCTCAATTGTAAAATTTTACACTCTCAGCCAAGGTTTTCAAAATCGGATGCGGTCATTGAACCGGTGGAGATACTGGTTTAAGGTTCAATGATCCAATCGTAATTGAACCGTGGTTGAACCGGTAACAATTAAATAATATTTTTAAATTTTTTTATATAATATATTAAGTTAATAGATTAACATATATTTTCATATTTTTTTTTGAACAAAATAAAATATTTTTTTACATTTTATGTTTGTAAATTTACAATAATAAGTCAGCTATTTACTCCCACAAGTATAAAATAATAAACCAATTTAAAGGATCTATTACCCAAGCAACCAGAAAATAAAGAACTTAAACTATAGTTGGACTCATTTTAGGCCCATTTTCATTAAAGGAAAAAACAAAATGCCTGAAGTGGACAAGCAAGATGGGCCAAACCACGTGTGGTTTTTGCTTAACAAAAGAAAAAGCAACCCTAGCCCCCACATTTACTTTTCCCTCAACAATTCAGCCGCCACCCCTCTTCTCTCTCCCTCTTCTTTCAGTAAAACGAAAAGGGGTGGTGGTTTCTCTGCTCAATACTCACGAATCACGTTCACGATTCTTCCTCTAAAAGAGATCTGGTCCTCAAGAATCACGGTTCTTCTTGTTTAGGTCGTCTTTGCTCCATTAACAACTTCTTCACGATCTCATTCTTCGAACTCTCTCCTCCTATCTCTGCTTTTCTAGCCCGATCGGTGATCATCTCTGTTGCTCACGGAGGTAGAGGTCGTCAGAGGTTGCTACTTTTTTTGAACCGCTCGAATCCGGCGAACCACCGGTTTTGCCCGGTTTTGCCGGTTTCGTACGGTTCAACGGTTTTCCAGCCGGTTCTTCTGCATGCCGGTTTTAGGGGTTGCTCGGACCGGATACCTGGACGGTTCCCGGTTGAACCGGTCGAAACTGGCCGGTCGATCCGGTTTTAACTACCTTGTATCAGCTATCTGTGTATGCAAATCTAACTTGTCAGCTAACCATTTGAAAAAATTGATAATACAACAGTACCTCAATTGCTTGTGTCTGTTAATTAATAATTATCTGTCACCCAGACCCAGCACTTCATTCAACAATCATATCAAAATAATCTCTATTTGCAATTATAAAATAAAAAAAAATTATATTTGCAATTTTGACAATTCCCAAAACTCATATCATAAACTCTCACAACTACATTCGATCTGCATGCTTCAAAGAATTTCACTTATGCTGTTTTCATATAAGACCAAAATTAATTTTATTTAATGCAGTGAATTTAATTTATGAAATTTTAAAATTTGAGTGACTTAATTTTAGGTTAATAATAAGCAAATCAGGAAAGTAGCCCTTCTTACCAATTGAATTTTATCTTTTTAAAAAAAGATAATAATATTAATATACTTTTACAGAATACTTATCAATTATCGAACTAAAAAAAATAAATGACATATTGGCCGAACAATCCAGCCAAGCCTGATTCTGGACCCAGGCCAAATCAAATTAAATAAGTTTTATATTATATTTGAAAGTTTAAACTATACATTGCCTAAAAAAAAATTTTAAACTATACATTTTATTACCAACATTTTGTGGTTTGAGTAGAACTGGACTCAGATCTCTTATAGGTCTCGAGTTAAAGTATGTGAATGAAAAATGTGGTTGGGATGAGAGACCCTACTAAAGATGATCATCCAGGTTCCCTGACGGAGATTAGTCATCGCACTCATGTTATGTTAACAAAAAAAAAAAAATGCATTTCATTAGACTATTTAAGAGTGTGTTTGGGAAAATTAGAAAAAATATATTATGCTGATAATTGATTACATGTATGATAAGGAAAGAGAGATTTGAAGTAAAAATTAAAATCTCATGAAAATAATCCAACAATCCTAAATATTAGACGGATCAAAATCCTTTTTTAAGAAAAAACTTTTATATGATTTAAGCTGAAATGGCAAACGTACCCAATTATTTAGAAAAAACAACTTTTAAAGGGGGGGACAGTTGAAATGAACTTAGGTTTAATTATTGAGTTGGTTCCTGAACTATTTGGTAATTTTCAAATAGGTCCCTATACTAAAAAAATTGTAATTGGATCCTTGAACTTTTATAAATTTTTCAATTGGGTCCTTGAACTAAAAAAAATTTAATTGGGTCCCTGAACTTATATAAAATTTTCAATGGGGTCCCTAATATAGAAAATTCGTAGTGATATGTTGAATTGGACAGAATATTACTGATTTCATCTAAGCTGGATAATCATATTAGTCATCTATGAATGGTTTTGAGTGGAGGATGAACCTTAAGACATTATCACAGCAAGATGCAGCAAGATGTGACAAGATGTAGTAGTTGCAAGTGGATGAGCTATTTTGGACGAAATTATTTCAAGGAAGGGATATGCAACCTGTGAAACATAAATTGGGGAAAGAATGAACTATTTGTTCAGATGAAAGAGAAGCATTCGCAGGTCACGTTTTTGTTTTCTGGTTCAACATTTTTTGTCTCTTGCAACCTTAAATACAATTTTTTTGGTGGATCTAGGTCACGTTCACATCAGCAAACTCAACGACGTCTTCACAAAAACCCTACCCCAGGAACTCCATTAAAATTTTTGTATAAGTTCAGGGATCCAATTAGAAACATTTTTAGTCCAAGGACCCAACTAAAAACTTTTTAAAAGTTCAGGGATCTAGTTATAATTTTTATTTAGTATAAAGACCTATTTAAAATTTTCTAAATAGTTCAGGTACAACTCAATAGTTAAACCATTAATTTAATCCATCTTTGATTCATGCTTTAAGAGCTCCCCACGTTCATTAAAAAAATATTCCGAGCGCACAATTTTTTTTTTTTTGAGACCTTTTAAATTTGCCTAAGAATTAATATCGAAACAATAAACTTAGGATGGCAGGTATAAAAAAACAGTTATGTTATTTGAACACAAAATTTGATACCATATATGATATCGTATATATTTTTTTTATCTCTTACTTATTTTTTATTTTCTTGTATACACGCATTCCAAAAATATACAATAAAAATAAAGGGACATTATATTTGTATCCATTTTTTGTGTTCAAAAATCATTCTCCTAAAAAAATAAAAAGTACTTTGTGGGTTTAATCTTATTTTCTACTTTAATTTTAGTTTTTTTTTTTTTTATAAAAAAAAAAACAATTTATAGTAAAGAAATGTGAAGATAAGCGCGAGCTCCGTTTGCAGATGGCGCGTGGAAGGGAAACACCAGTGGGTAGCAGGAAAAGGATAAGAGTTTTCCTATTTCTCTCTCTCTCTCTTTTTTCTGGAACAACTTTCCTATTTCTCTGACATTTTTTTTTATTTATGAGCATTGATACTAAGTAAGTACTAAACATATTTTATTTAATATTATCTCTAACACATTTATTATTATTATTAAATAAGTTTTATGTGGGATCATAATTTTTTGTTAAAAAAAAAATAGTTCTATTTGATAAATCTCATATATAAAATAAAATAAAATTAATATTAAAAATAATTGTAACCCAAAAAAAAATATTGAGAAGTGTGTAACAAAAATATTTTGCTTGTCCTTCTCTTTAATATTTTTTTTTGGACTCAACCTTCTCTTTAATATTAATATTTCTGATATTAAATAAAATAAATATTAAAGGAAAAATAATATATATATTTAAAAACATAAAAATATACAATATTTCTTATGTTCTGTAAAAAAAATATATTAAAAAATAATAAATATTAAAGGAAAAATAATATATATTTTAAAAAACATAAAAATATACAAGATTCCTTTTGTTCTGTAAAAAAACAAAAAATTCTTTTGTGTAGCCTATATAAAAAGTATTAAGAAAAATTGATGAGAAGCATTTAGAATTATTAAAAAGATAATAAAAAGGAAAACGTTTTTTCATCAAAAAAATAAAAAATAAAAAATAAAAAGGAAAAGGTTCGCTTTCTCTCTCTTGTTCTTATTCTCCCTCTAAAGTCCAAACATATCATAGCGTCAGACCGGGACAGAATTGAATTGAGAAATGAGAATAGAATAGAAGTTGATAAGAACAAAAACGTCATTCAACGCGCTCTTCTTCTTCTTCCCCTTCCCCTTCTTCTTCTTCTTCCCGGCACTAATCCATCTCAAAATCCCTTGTCGTTTTCCCCTCCGCCGCATTTCAATTGCATTCCGTTCTCATTTTCCTCCCATCAATAAACGACAACATTACAACCACGCCGTTTCCCTTTCTCGTCTCATTGTTTGTTTCTGCATCATATATTATCTCACTACAAACCAGAAACCTCTCTGGATCCCTCACTCGCTCTCACACTTTTCAATCTCTCAATGGGAAACGCTAACGCCAGAGAAGACGGAGCCATTGCCGGCGGCGCCGATCCCTCCGCCGCGGATTCCGCCGTCCGTGCCTCTCACGCGCCCGTTCGCGCCCTCTCCACCGATTCAATGGCCAATAGTCCGCCGCAGAGTCCTCGTCGCTCCAGATCGCCGATCCTCTTCGGTCCTCAGGTTCTCTCTCTTCCTTTTCGCCTATCATCTGAACATGTATGCGTTTTCGGTTTCTTTCGATCGATGTGTTGAAACTATATATTATTTCTGAGTTCATGTTCTTAGCTTCAGAAACATGGATAGTTTTTTTAAAAAAAAATCAAATTTAAATGTTGGCGTGGAATTATATGGATCTGGAAATGCTGTTATTGGTGAATCGGTTCTTTCGTGCGTGGATCGTATTCGTATATAATTGATAAATGCGATTCGGATAGAATAAGCATGGCTGTGACCAAAACGAATGTTGCTAGTTTTGATAGAGTGCATATGATTTATATGTCAATGCTGCAGATCTAGGAGAGTTGGGTTATCGCTTTAAATTGCTTCTAGTTTTTCAGAATTATTATATTTGACTGTGTACGGTTACTTCACCATTTTACAGGTTCCCTGCAATCTCATTTTGGTTTAGTGAGAGTTGAAAACACTTTAATGGTCTTGTACTTTATTTGTGTCAGTAGAGCTTTGTGCTAACCCTTTTTTTTTTATTTGGACATAAACAGCTACTTATGCAAGACATTGGTCACAACTTCAGATAACTCCATCTGGTTTAAGTTGCACCTCATGATTTTTTTCTCCAGTTGTTAAACACAATTAAGCCATGTCTGCATGTTGTGGATTGTTGTAACTTGTAATTGAGAATTTTGTTGTTGAAATTACAACATTTGGAAATAAACATTCATGGTTTTAGTCTACCAGGGTCAAGCAGTTAATTTTGTCCAGTTTGGAAGTTGGAAATTGCTTGCAATAATATCCTCTGGATTGAGTGTGTGAGCACTAAGCTTTACTGTTTGGAATGTCATTGAGATGTACATTTCATGGAATCCATTTTATTGGTGCAACCATATGAATTTTGTTATATGTCATTTTTTGTGATATCTGCCCTTAGTCACTAGCTTACCATCCTTGACAATTCACCATTTAGTCACTAGCTTACCATCCTTGACAATTCACCACTGGAGGAGCTGCACGTGAAGTGTTGGAATATGACACTGTCTGCCAAGGTTGAGGCAATAATTTTTGGATATTGTAATGCAATGCATGCTCTTGGATATAATTTCGAAATTTTTACACTTAAGAGGAGAAGATTAAATGTGGTTGTATTTTAATAGCAGTTAAGGGTATAATTTCAAAAGTTTTATGCAAGATTATACATGGCTATATTTAATCGAACTTAAGCATGATATACAATATACAATCCATAGTTTTCTGTACTTTTATTCCCTCCTGCCCAATGTATATCGATCCCTCGAGTTTGGCAAATATTTGCCAATTTTCCCTTTTATGCCCATCAATGTTTTGAATGATATTATTTTGTCGTTGATTTGCGGAGATCCTGGAGAAAAAAAAAGTTTTATTCAGCAGTCATTATCTTGTCGGTTTCTCTTGTAGAGTTCGGTTTCTCCTGTAGAGTTTGATAAATTTCCATGTACGGTAAAACATAAAAGACAATACTCAGTACTTTGGTTTATTACATACGACTTACTGTCCGTACACTATTTGACTGCATCCTGTGAATTTTGGATACCGTATTTTGATTGCTTAGATAAAGGGTGGTCCAGTGTGAGGCTCCCACCCTGGTGGGGTCTAGGGATGGTAGATGTATCCTCGCAAGCAGAGAGACTATTTCCAGGATTTGAACCTGTGATCTCCAGGTCACAAGGCAACAACCTTACTATTGTGCCAAGGCTCACCCTCATTTTGATTTCTTAGATGATTTTGTATTTTCTTTTGCTATGTTACTTAAATCTGATTAGTTTGATATATATATATATATATATATATATATATATATATTATTGTGAGTGGTCATCCCTCAGTTGTTCTCCAGTTCTGTTAAGGTGAATGGATGTGCATAATTTAATTTAACATGGATATCTGAGTATCTATTTTTTACCTTTCATAGTTCATGTGTTTGCAACTTTTCCCCAGGTGTGCTAATATATATTTGCTAATTTCTGTTTAGCATATCAAGATTTTCATTCTCTATGTTAAGTAGAGTATAATCTTGTGGAAAATTTTGAACATTTTCAGGTGTTTGGGGCTGTTGTCAGCAGAAAAATCATTTCCTAGACACTAGTCAGTTAAAATGAACTCATTGATCTGTGGAAATGGGTGGAAATTGTTTTGCAAAACAGTTTTGATCTTGAAGGAGTATTGTCCCCCATAGCATTTTCTTATTCTTATTATTATGTACCTTCCTACGTCCTTGGTTAGGCCCAAATCATGACATATTTAAATTCATTTACTTTCACATGATTCAATTATTTGATCATTAATTATTTTAACTACTTAATTTCAAAAAACAAGATTTCCCCCAAGCTAGTTAGGTTTCATAAAAGGATTTTACCACATTAACTAGGAAAAATCCAGAGATTGGTATCACTCTGGACCATAGGCATTTGCTGTTGCTAACAATTCGGTTGCATTTCGTATGAATGCCAGAAAATTAGAGGCCATTCCTATTTCAGTAAGTCATAGTTATTGGTAATAAACAATATATTATAACTTAGAAACTAATGATTCTCAAGGTCATACGAAATGGCTAGTGGCATACATTTGCATCTATAATCAAAACAGGCTCCTTCTTTTTCTGTTCTTTCTTTCCTTTTTGTGAAAGAAGTTTTGAAATCATAAATGTGGATGTCTTTATTTGGAAGAGAGAATATTATTGCATGTCATTAGATGACATGGTTGCTAGACAATTTGTTAACATTAATATTTAATTGGTTTAGATTTTGACCGAAGAATGCATTGTGTGAAATGGTTATATGCTTTGAAGGGGCTGACAGAAATATATTCCTAGGACATCAAAAGTTCTCTGAAAATATAAATTTTTGGCTTGTTTTAGTTATAAGTTAAGCTTGGTCCTGAATACGAACAATGTGATAGCTTCCCCTAGTAGGTACATAACAAATCATTCCAATTGAAATTGTTTAAGTAATGCTACTTGCACTACTATTTTTCACAGAATGTGCACGACTGCCAATGTTGTTGCATCTCATTAATGTTATCCACCCTTATGTGTATCCCACGAACATTTTTGTCAAATTGTGGACAGATATTTTAGGTAGCATCTGTTCGTTGTTTCAAAAATGAGTCGTGTAATGAATCATTGTCCAAGTTAGGCTACCCAATAATAGAAACAGCAGAATGGAAATTTTAAAAAAATGCAAGAGTTTGCATTAGGAGCAAGATTAAGTGATGCAACTTGATGAATACTACTGAATCAGATGTAGCAAAGCCTTTTAAATCTAGTTTTTAAGACTGTCCATCAAAATTCTCCCATCCATTACTAATATAAGTATCTAAATAAAGTTGATGATGACACATCATATGTGTAATAAAATTTATCCGAATCAAGAATTTATCTTGCATTTTTGTTTTGGCTGGTTGGTGGGGATTTCCCCTGTCTAAAGGGGGCTTGTATCGGAATTTGGAAAGTAGGCTTGAAAATGCTTTTTTGATGTAGATGTAGGTTGACACTGTAATCTAGTCCAAGTTAATATAGTCTTTGTAATATTATATGGAAGGAAGTGCAACTATGAATAGTTTTGCCGTTAAATGTCTATTATCTGCTTTTGAAAGACCCATGCATTGGCTAACTGTTGTGTTTTGTAACTGTTTTTTTTTTCAAAAAGGCAGCATCTGATTTTATCTGGAAAGTCATTTTTCTCCTAATTTAACAATGTAACAATTTCATATGCATATACGAGGCTGGAATGAGTTTGGAGTATCTTTTGAGGATCTTAGATGATAATACACCATCTAAATGCAAGTTTGTAGAATCAACTTTTGACTATAAGGGATGCATGGTAGTGCACAACTATGTTTGTGCACTAATGTTCTTGCTAGCTGTGGAATCTCCTTGCTGGAAATGACAAATAGGTCCTGAAACATCCCTAATTCAATAAATATAAAGCTTCCTCCAATTCCTTTATAGTTAGGGGGTATTTTTAATTTTGTTCAGAAATAAATATATAGGTCTTATCAGTGGCAATGTGGCATGACTAAAATAATATATGGTTTCTTTGTGTTTCTTTGTGCTTTTCAGGTTCCTCTAGCTCCATTGCAGAGAGGTAATGGCCCTCCCTTTCTTAATCAATTGTGGCAGAATGAGCCTCATGGCATTGTAAATCAACCTCCTGAGCAAGGAATCCCTGTCATGATTACGTGGCACTATGGTGGTAACAATGTGGCTGTGGAGGGATCTTGGGATAACTGGACATCTAGGTGAGATTTAATGACTCCTTTGTCAGTGACTCAGTAACAATGATGAGTATATTATATTTGACATGAAAAGTATTCATAATTGCAAATATTCTGTAATGGGATTGGTACCAGTAAATTTTAATTACATGCAGGAAGGCACTGCAGAGAGGTGGCAAGGATCACTCAATTCTTGTAGTCCTGCCGTCGGGTATTTATCATTACAGGTTTATTGTTGATGGTGAACAGAGATATATTCCAGAACTTCCCTATGTAGCTGATGAGATGGGGCATGTCTGCAATCTTCTTGATGTTAATGTATGCATCTTCCTCTTTGTTTCTTTTGCTTTTATTTCTTTGTCTTTATTAAAACATCTTATTGTTGTGAACATCATCTTTTCCGTAATGAAATTCATCCTCCAATACACTTAACTGTGCATCTGCATTCTTCTATAAGGTCTTCTCCTTTTGGCATAAGGGTGATTTCTCCAATTTGGTTGTTGTAAGATGAACTTAACATATAACTGAAGCCAAAGTTCTTTCATTGGGTCTGTTTTTGTGTGTTCTTGTGTGGCAAGGAGGGGGAGGGCAGGTAGCCAGGTGGGCGGGGCAAGGAAAGTGTAATGCATGGACAGAAGAAACACCTGATTTGGAGATTAAGGATGTACATAGACAGAAGAAATACCTTGTTTCAAAAAAAGAAAAGAAGAGAAATACCT
This sequence comes from Echinosophora koreensis, assembly GCA_035048595.1. Classification (NCBI taxonomy): domain Eukaryota; kingdom Viridiplantae; phylum Streptophyta; class Magnoliopsida; order Fabales; family Fabaceae; genus Echinosophora; species Echinosophora koreensis. The sequence continues at coordinate 1,989,913 of JAPCYP010000019.1, read as the reverse complement.
GATTAACTTTGGAGAGCTGGTTTTCATGTGTTTTTGTGCGTTTAGGGCATTACTCATTAGTGTGATGTAATAGGCAATATTTAATAGTAGGTTGAAATTTGGAGTAAGAAATTTTTTAAGTTCTTTCATGATTTTACTTTCCATGAATTTGAGGTTAACACTTTATGAAGAGAAAATGCAACCGATTATGAAGAACTTTAATATTTCCTTATCACATTAAAAAACCCAGCATCTCTTCTGTTGATTACGAGGAAATATCATCCCCATTTAGTAATATTTGAATATTCTTGTTTTCTGCAGGATTATGTGCCAGAAAAACCAGAAAGCGTGTCTGAGTTTGAGGCTCCACCCTCCCCAGAATCCAGTTATGGTCAAGCATTTCCAGCTGAGGAAGACTTTGCAAAAGAGCCTATGGCTGTTCCTTCACAGCTGCATCTTACTGTCCTAGGTATGGAGAACTCTGACGTAGTTTCCCCTTCAAAGCCTCAACATGTTGTGCTAAATCACGTCTTCATAGAGAAAAACATGGCCTCGAAGTCTGTTGTTGCCCTGGGACTGACTCACAGGTTCCAGTCTAAATATGTGACAGTCGTCCTTTATAAACCACTCAAGAGGTAAATGTGTGACGGTTGTCCCATATAAAATATTTCTTTTTATTTTGTTTTTGTAGCATCAGTCTGTAAAGATGAAAAGTTTAAATATACTCTCACATGTAGTATATGAAGGTCTTGTGTCTATAAATATGCTGGAAAGGAACTCGTTCTTCTGTTTCAATTTGATATGTTAAAACTTTTCGTTTTCAATAACTTTTTGTTCGTTTGGTTCTTTTCATTCTAGAAAAATATCAATAAAGTTGCCTTAAATATGATGTTGCCAGTGCTCCATGTGGTGCTGGTCATAGTTATTTTTCTTGTTTTATGATCTCAAATTAATGAGCACCGGCAATGGGAGTTGTAGAAAATTTCAGTTTAGTACATTGAGTGTGTGTTTGGATGAGTGTTTGATAAACATGATTTTGGATGAAATTGATTTTGTAGAATTGATTTCAATATAATTGAGTTTGAAGTAAAGTGATTTATGTCTGGATGTTTTTACTTTAAAAACAAGTTTGATGTAAAACTAATATAATTTTTTGATCAAAAAGCAGAAGCTACTCCATACTGCTGTTGGTAGAATTAATTTTTGATGCAAAATTACTTCCTCAAATGTGTAACAAAACATCTCATTTTTTTTTATTAGAATTACGTTTGACAGGTGTAGGAAACACTTCTGGTATCCTCAGAAATGGAACCAAACACACACTGAATCTGTAGGTACTCTGGCGCTATCTTGTCTAACAAGTCCATTGGATAGAAATGCTTGACCTATAATTTCATTGCAGAGGTAATCGATTATAAAGATAGAGCAGGGTATAGGCTTGCGAGGTTGAAAAACCTTCTTTCTTCCTCTGAACGTCAGTCTGCGTCTAGTAGAAGTTAAAACAAATTGTTCTGAATTGTTTGTGACATGCTCAAGACTCAAGTGGAAAACTTGGGAAAAGTATTAAAAGTGAGGTTGCTTAAAGAAGTGTTTTCTTTTCTTTACCTTTTTCTTTTTCAAAACAGTATTTTTAATCTTTTGATCAAAGACAAATTTTCAAAATCATTTTGTTTGGCATATCTAATTTCAATTTTTTAGTAATGATATGACACAGTACACACCATTCTTACATTATTTCTGTTTTAGGTAAATAAAAAAAAAATGCTAACCAGTATCGTTAAGGAATCAAGAATAGAAAAAATACATTGGAAATTGTTGCATTTAAATTTTAAAGAGTGATATATTTATATTATTAATATCGATGCGAATTTTCTAATTTTGGAATCCTTAGCATGATCCAAAAAACAATAAAAGCATTCTAACACTACTTTTTATTTCTCAAACAAGTAAGGCCTTAACCCCCTAATGTAGCATTTGTTACAAGTTTTGAAAAAAATTCTCGGGAATGTTGGCACGGGAATAAAAGTTTATCATGTTTGGTACAAGTTTTAAAAATTTATTCTCATGTATGAAAGATTACAAAGAATAGAATTAGTGAATAATAGTTAGAAACTTGGGAAAACTTTATTCTCATATGTGAAGGTGGGAAAACTCTATGTCCGAGAATGTGATTCCCGTCGTTTATGTGAGAATAAAATATTTCAATTATCAAACGTCTGGCCTCTGTATTCTCCATTTCAACCCTTTAAGGCCTTAACTGTCCCCGCTTCAATGCTTACTTTTATGGTACAAAGAGGGCAATTCTATTATACTCCATTCTAGAAGTTGTGTATCGATCCTCAGTGAATTTCTGACTGTCCCAGGCGGTGAGCGGTAAGGTAGAATTAAAATATGCTTTTTTATAGCCGGTTTCATTCCTTTAGAGCCCGTTATTTTTACTGTAGCAAGAAAAGACTAAAATAATATGAATATAATGTGGTCTCTATTCATTAGAATGTTAATTCGGCCCACATTATACTGTTCAACTCCTTATTGACCCTCGTTGAGCTTATACGGTTTCCTATTCATGTGGCTTAATATTATCATTTGTAAAAACAATAAAAAAAAACTAAGCAACATGTTCTATTATTTAAAAAGTATTCCCTCTGGTCCATAATATAATAAATAAATGAGTCATTTTTCTTGGTCCAAAAATGTACTCTCTTCGGTCCACAATGTAAGCAAAAATTTCCAAATTTTTTGGTCCAAAATATAAGCAAATTTCAACTACTTTCTTCTCATTTAATGAAGTTATTCTCAAAATACCTTTCATTTAATACAAATTTTGTTTTCCAATAACTCCTTTTATTCTCAATAACACAAGCTTAATAAATAAGAGGAAGGGTAATTTAGGTAACAAACTTAATTTTTTATTCCCAATGACTCCTTTAAATGAGATCAACTAACTATCTTAATACGTGTGTCCCATTTAATTTTTGCTTACAATAGAGACCGAAGGGAGTAAGAAACATACATCAATTTTCACACATATTAATGTTAATTTTTAATATTACCTTTATTAATTACTGTCATTAATTATAGGCCATCAGAATATTAATTAAAATTAGAACAAGTGTTTTTGAAAATTTATGAGTATTCATTACAGTTAACTCATTCCAATATATTTCATTGGTCTGTGTATTTTAGGGTTTCGTTTCTTATATTGTGGATCGGAGGGAATACTAAAATAATGAATGATATTGCAAAATACAAAAGTCGCTATTGAATATAATAATAAATACAAATAATATTTGTATTTAGGGAATTATTTTGTTATAAAATAATAATAAATACAACTTACTAAAAGTAATTTTTTTAAGAAGTATTAAAATAAATAAGACACCCTTAACAAGATAGTAAATTCGGTGTTTAAATTAGTAATTAAATGACACCCTTAACAAGAAATAAATTCAGTGGCATTTTCGTAATTTTGACCACTCTGCAGTGGCAATTTTATAATTTTGACCTTTTTAAAAAAAAAAACTTTTTCTTGAAAGAAATACTTTTTTAAATACTAACATTTTTTGTTAACTACGTGCAAATATTTGGTTAATCACATGCAAATATTTGGTTAATTCAATTCATTATATTTTTAATGGGTATTCCTGAAGCTTACAATTATTTTCCACAACCATGTAAAAATTTGGTTAATCAAGTGCAAATATTTGGTTAATTCAGTTCATTATATGGTTAATGGATCATCCTGAAGCTTACATTCATTTTCAACAAATATGTAAATATTTGGTTAATCACATGCAAATATTTGATTAATGTAGTTCAATATGTGGTTAATCACGTGCAAATATTTTCACCTTACATGATTGTGGAAAACTATTATAAGCTTTAGGGTAACCCATTAACCATATAATGAAATGCATTAACCAAATATTTGCACATGATTAACCATACATTTACATGGCTGTGAAAAATGATTGTAAGCTTCTGGATGACCCATTAACCATATAATAAACTAAATTAACCAAATATTTGCGTGTGGTTAACCAAATACTCCCTCTGGTCCTATATATAAGAGGCAAAACCCTAAAATACACAGACCAAAAAAATGCATTGAAATAAGCTATTTGTAATTAATATTCATATAAAGTTACAAATTTAACCCTTCAATAATTAATGAACAAACCTACTTGTATTGAAAGTTGCTCTGTCTCGTAAATATAAACCCTATTATAAATAAGGGTAAAATTAGAAATGAGCATTTAATATTTGTCAAAATACATGCATGTCTCTTATATTTTGGACAAAAAAAAGTAGTCATTTGCCTCTTATAATAAGGACCGGAGGGAGTATTTGCAAGTAATTAACCAAAAATGTTAGTATTAAAAAAAGCTAAATATTTTTTTAAAAAAGAATATAAAAAAACCTCACATTACTGTTCATACATATGGTTGTCACGTATAGTTGTCCAAATCTGGTGTCAAAATATCATTTGTGCATGTTTATCACCAAAACAGTGAGTTTTGCTGTAACGTCTTTCTATCTCATTGCTGATGCAAAGATACAAAATAACCCATTCAACAAGTACCCGGTTTTATGTTCCTGTTCATGATCGGTAATTGCACCTCAAATCTCGACCGTCCAATAAATCAAGTAATATATCAATGGCCCAATTTCATGGAGGACGGATACTACGAGTTCTCTCTGGAGTATATTAGATGAAGCCGGTACAAAGGAGGTGCTAGGCCCTCTAACAGCAAGGGCAATTCTTTAATCCTCACCCGGGCAAGTTGTGTTTGCATCCTCCCCCATTTTTTGACTGACCCAGGCGGTATCCGGTATTATGGAAGCCAATTTGGAATTTTTTGACTTTTCAAACAACCGGTTCCACCCAGTAACTTCGGCCCGTTATTTGAGAATTTGAAAGATACTTAACATTATTAATTATTCGATTTTTCTAACCTGTACAACTTTGCACATATTAAAAAATCAAAAGTAAAAATATTGTATTGAAAGTTGTGTACTCAGTTCATTAAAAATTAAAAAGCCACTCTTTTCAATATAATATTTCTATTTTATACTTTTTTAACATGTACAAAATTACACATGTTAGAAAAATCCTTAATTATTTATTATAAATTTAAAGAAACGGCTTTCCATTGGACCTATATATTTTTTTTCACGTAAATTTTGCGAAAACATACGACTCTGAAGAGAGCAAATAACAATTAATTCATGAATGAAAAAATATAAAAATATAAATAAATTTATAATTTCTTTATAATATAAAAATGAATTATGAGCTTTTATTCTCTTAACTTTTGTATGTAGCATTGCTCTGAAAAATCTATAGCCATATCTATATCTATATATTTATCATTTGAGAATAATCTCAAAGAGGAAACTTCCAGGTGTCAATCTCGGGAGCAATTCCTCAAGGAATTTTATAGGTATAATGAAATTTTTGGTCCCTGAAAAGTAGGTGTGTTTTGATATTAGTCCCTGCACTTTTTCTTTGATTTTGGTCCCTGTAAATTTAAAACTTTTGGTTTTAGTCCCTGCCGTTAGTCACCCTCTGTTAAGTACTGACATGGCTAAACGGAGTGCCACGTCATAAAAGTATTAATATTTTATGCCATGTTGGCTGCCACGTATGAAAATAAAATTTTTAGTCCCTGAAAAGTGAGTGAATTGTGGTTTTAGTCAGCGATATGAAAATGATAAAAGATTTTAAAGCCGAACTTACCAAATATTTTACAATTTTAGCGATGTAAGCCAAATCAAGGAAAAAAGAGACATAAACAAATATTTAATAATGGAATTTTTTGATACCACAAATGTTTATATACCCCATCTGAAGATGGTCTAATGCTGATGATTCCAAAAGTATAGTCAACATAATTATCACAACTTTGAATCTAACAATTAAGCGTGATTGGTACCAGCAATACACAAAAAAATTGAAAGACAACTAGAAGAGTTGAAATTAAAGGTAGAAATAATCATTCATAAATCATAAACTTATCAATAAAAAGTAATCATTCGTAGATCATAAATAACGTTATCAAAAACATCTTTGTACGCTCGATTAATTCACCTTTAATTTTTCCAAGATCATTGCACACTCTTGAGGTGTAGTATTATAAGTACGGCTACTTTAGTAATTGTGATTGTTTTTTTTCACATAAATCAAGGCAATTTAACTGACTTCCTAAAAAAGTGTTAAGATAAATAATTTGGTTATAATTATGTCTGGAGGGAATATTAAATTAATAAAAAGTGATATCAAGCATGTGGTTCAGTCACATTGATCTTCACTGCTGTTGTAAATTACATATATAGAGAGCGAGATATTTTACATCCATTATAGATGAGACCCAAAATATTAAAAATACAACTATTATTATGAATTATGTTTATAAATTTTTTTTTACTATGTGGAGTAATCATATTAACTATTGCGACCACAAAATTTTAATAGAAAAAATATTATATTAATGAAAGTATCAACATTATTACATCTTGATTATAATTATATTAATTAAAAGGTTAATTACAAAATATGCTTCGAAACATTGATTAATTACAAAATCGAAATAACTAAAATAATTTTAATTATATTATCATTATATTTAATTTAAAATTAAATAATTTTGTTAATTACAATTTTATTAATTATAATATCGTAAAATAAGATTTTTTAGAAAGAAAAAGAAAAGCTGTGGTCACAGTCAGGAAAAACCGAGAAATGAAAAAAATTTAGTTGCTATTTTAATTGATAGACAGAAAAAAGCTCTACTATTAATTATAGATTAGAGAAAAAATTAAAATTTTTATTTTGAATTTTGTTTATAAATATGGTTTTAGAATGTGAAAGTTATCTTGTATTATTTAATAAGTAAAATGTTTATAATTATAAATCATACTATTTGTAAATTAAAATTATTCTATAAATTTTTTTAATATTAATTATAATTATAACATCATCAAATAAAACCAACGAAAAAGGCAAAAAACGTTTAGGTGAAGGGGTTCGAAAAAGGAAAACCTAACCATTAAAATAGAGAAACTACACTTTAACAATAATTATAAATGAAAGAGAAAATATTAAAAGTAAAATAAGGTAGCATAGAAAGTAGTAGAAGGGTGATATCTAGAGTAAACAAAAAGTTGATTTGTATTATCATATCATTCTCTTTTTTGCATTTTGTTTACATACAATCGAGTTTTTTTAATAAAAAAAAAATTTAAATCAAAGAATATTAAAATGTTAGAAACATGTGAAAAAGTAAAATTTTAGTATGTAACTAGCTTATGGGAAAAAGTGAAACTTGATAGAGGGCTTAGGCTTACATATGTATGGGTAAAATCACCATAGAAAAGATGATATGATATGATTTGGGAAACATTTTTTTTTTTTTACATTAAAAAAATCTTGTCTGTGTGCAATCAGGGAAGAGAAGAGAATAACATTTAGTTTTGGACGGGAAAAATTGTTAGAAAAATAAGAGTTTGACACATAATCTCGACATCATACGGTACTACACTGTAGTGGCACAGTGTGGCACTGTTGCTGAGCCTTTTTTTATTTTTAAAATATATTTACTTATTTAAAAAAAAAATTGATCTTTTTTAAAAATATTTTGTTTTTTCTAGAAATCAAATTTTTTGTTAAGTACGTGCGCATATCTCGTTAATCAGGTACAAATATCTGGTTAATTCAGCTTATTATCTGGTTAATGGGTTTTTCGGTTAGGTATGTGCAAATATCTGGTTATTTACATACAAATATCTGGTTAATTCCAGTATATTATCTGATTAATGGTTTTTTTTAAACTATAATTTTTGGTTAAATATGTGCAAATTAATGGTTTTTTTTATAAATAAAATTTTTGGTTAAGTATGTGCAAATATCTGGTTAATCAGGTACAAATATCTGGTTAATTTAGTTCATTATCTGGTTTAGGGGTTTATTGTTTAATTATGTGCAAATATCTGATTAATTTCAGTTCATTATCTGGTTAATGGGTTTTTTTTAGAAATAAATTTTTTGGTTAAGTATGTGCAAATTAATGCGATTTTTTTAAAAATTAAATTTTTGGTTAACTATTGGCCAATATCTGATTAATACGGTACAAAAATCTGCTTAACTTCAGTTCATTATCTGGTTAATGGGTTTTCTTGAGAAATAATTTTTTTGGTTAAGTATGTGCAAATTAATGCGATTTTTTTAAAAATTAAATTTTTGGTTAACTATTGGCCAATATCTGGTTAATACGGTATAAAAATCTGCTTAACTTCAGTTCATTATCTGGTTAATGGGTTTTTTTGAGAAATAAATTTTTTGGTTAATTTTGTGCAAATTAATGAGTTTTTTATGCGAAATAAAATTTATGGTTAAGTATGTGCAAATATCTGGTTAATCAGGTACAAATATCTTGTTAATTCAGTTCATTATCTGGTTAATGGGTTTTTCGGTTATGTATGTGCAAATATCTGGTTAATCAGGTATAAATATCTGGTTAATTCACTTCATTATCTGGTTAATGATTTTTTTTAGAAATAAAGTTTTTATTATTTTACAAAAGTCAAAATCATTTTGTCATCCACAATTTATGAAACATTGCACCTGCACCGAAACATTATTGCCCAACCACTCCAACAGGTAGCAAGTCATTTACGTGCAATTAGCAACCGGTCATGTCCCTGCAAATCTCGTCCGTCCAATAAATATAATATTATATTAACGTTCTTGATTTACTGAGGACCGAAACTACGAGTTCTCATTGGAGGATTTAAGACAAAGCCCAATAGCACAAGGCAAAGAGGCCCTGGCTAAATCATCAATCGAATCCTACCATAGTCTATAGGAGAAGCATCAAGAATATAGCCTTATTCTCGTGAAATGGGGAGAGATAGTTAGCCAATCAGCATCCCGTGACTGTGACTTTCTCTGAGAACGTGAGAGATAGTATGCCAATACTTGACTTTACAGTACACCGTTACTCATTGTGAATTACAATTCAATTTTGAAATGAGTCTTGTTATTGCAACATCAAGTTACTATTGTATTTGATCTTGTGTATATTTATTTTTATCCTTCACTTATTTTTGATCTTTATATACATATATTTTAAAAATATTCAAAAAAGCAAAAGGACACCATATAATGTTCTTATTTTGATCTTCAAGAAATAATTTCCTTACAAAATGTGTACTCAACAGTGGAGACTGGCATGATTATAGTTTACACTTGAACTCAATTAAAGGCCTATGTTCAATCCTTTCATATTGCTATGCTAGGTGTATAATAAACTTACCGCTATCTTCAAAGTTTTGTGAGCACGAGGGGAGGGAGGGAAAGTTAGAAATGAGGGATTTTCTTCCTCTTGTTTGAGAATTAACGCACATGAATTAATCCCCACCCCCCTACTTACTCACTAGTGGTTAGCTTCTTTGTCATCTCAAAAAAAATCTCAAACAATAGTTTGGAATTTGGATATTCACTAATTTTCTCCTTTATTCTTTATTCTCTCCTCCTATTTCGTATCCAAACATAGTTTCCTATAATAATCATACCACTTCGAGCATGTTTGGGAAAGACGAAATTGTTGAGTTTTAGCTGTTTTTCACCTTAAAAGCTGTTCACGATTAATCCATTATGTTTGGCAGTTAACTTGTATTTTTAAAACAGCTTTTTTTTTAATGAAAAATCAGTTGTTTTCATTCATCACATTTGTAGGACTGTTGCTGATTCTTGATTATGATTATTTCCCCGCTACACTTATTTTTCCAGTCTTGCCCCCACACTCCCAGCAACTTCACGGCCTTTTGTATCTTCACGGCCTTTTTTATATTTTGATAACATATGGAACATCTAATAGCGTGAGGAACTCACTCAGGTTGGTGTAACATACTTAAATAACATATTTGATTATTTATTTAATTAATATTCATGAATTATTTATACTATTTTCTTGTTAAAAAAATAAATATTTAATAAGTTTTAATATTAAAAAAGCATAAATATTATTAATATAATTTTTTCTGTACCATCCAAATGAAATAGATTATCTTAAAATCGCTTTTTAGCAAAAAGACCCAAACAAAAACAGATTCTGATTATAATCGATTATCACAATAATCGATTATATGAAAATTGATTATCAGCATAATCTTTTTTTTCCAGCTTTTCCAAACACACTCTTCATCTTGGGATAAACTTTGGAATTTGTGTCTTGTGACTTGAGTCCTCTTCTTCCTACATATGTAGAGTGTACACAAACAACACAACCGTGTGTATCCGCTACATGGAATGTGAGTGTAACTTGTGCTCTAATCCAAAATCATGAAATCCAGCTGTCTTCCTTTCATCCCCATCATTATAACCCAATATAGCAGGTCATAATGGGAACCTCTAATGGAGTGATGGTCCTCTACCACTTGAGGACCATGATAAAACTGTTCCATATTGTGAAGTGCTGTTGGCTCCAACCTAGAAAGTGTTATTGCCTACAAGGCATGATAATAAAGACCTTCCTTCCTGACTTGGGACACAATCATCGAAATTCTTTCCCCTCTGTTCTATTTCCACCCCTCGTTTTCATCATGCTTACCCCTCTAATGCTAAACCATCATGCCTGATATTAAGCAATTCAAAGCGGGTGTCAAAAAAATAATAATAATATATAATGCACAATCCAGACGTCTTGTGTCGTTTTGTTCAGGTAAAACCCTTAAATGTGTGTTTCTTTATTTTATATGGTTTTATTTTGTTTCCCCATAATATCCTCATGCACAACTGCAAAAATTAATCTCCCAAGCCGGATAGGACAGCAACAAAACTCTCATTTAAGAGATTTAATGATAGCATTAATGATCGCTGAACCATGACAGAACCGTGACACAACTTCAAAAACGCGCCATTTCCCTACTACCTAAACTCGGGATTTCTACAACTTTAAAAATGGTGTCCTAGCAGGGCACATTCACATGCAACGTGTACAATTTTGACACAATCCCCTCGGCTTTTGCAATTTATAAATTCAATTGTCCAAGTATTCAAAATGATAAAACAAATTGGCATAGATTGTGCATACTCGTATCATTAGAAAAATCATCGGTTTTGCCAAAGCGTTGGACATAGTAACAAAAAGTACTCCTACTAAGACGAGACAATTAAGATGACGCGTTTCGGATGAAGGAAAAAAATAATTCTTTCTTGACTTAAGAGAGCATTGATGCGTAGCTCCAAGTATCCATCGTCATTAGTTTGAAATGGTCACATAAAAACAATCATATACTAGCATAAGATGATATTAACAGTATTAGTCACCCACATGTAAAAGCACAAATCGCAACCAATTGTTCTAGGTCCATAACAATAATTAAAAGAAGGATGAAAATTGGAGTATCAATGCATGGTGAGACACATCTAATCCGAACTACTGAAACAAGGGACAAAGCAAACAAGTAGGATAGTAATGAGCAGTACCAATAAAAGCAAACAAACCCGACCAACAAAAACTAATGACCCCAAATGAAGATAATGTCCTAATGAAAATATAATTCCCATCAAATCTTATCTGCCTTGTCCCTTTTCTGTTGATATGCTTTTCAAATTTTGGTTATTGGTCCTCACTTAGCCATCATGACTTTGACAAACTCCTCATAGTTGATCTGACCATCACCATCAACATCAGCCTCGCGGATCATCTCATCAACTTCTTCGTCTGTCAGCTTCTCACCGAGATTAGTCATGACATGGCGGAGCTCAGCTGCAGAGATGAAACCATTCTGATCCTTGTCAAACACGCGGAAGGCCTCCTTAAGCTCCTCCTCTGAATCAGTATCCTTCATCTTGCGGGCCATCAGGTTGAGGAATTCTGGGAAATCAATAGTACCATTCCCATCAGCATCGACCTCATTTATCATGTCCTGCAGCTCAGCTTCAGTTGGATTCTGCCCAAGTGACCGCATTACGGTTCCAAGTTCCTTGGTAGTAATACAACCTATAGCATGTTGAAAACACAGTTAAACACAAACTGGTGATCCAGCCTCACATGGGAATGGCATGCCCCAGTTTAAGAAAACTGAAAAAGAACAGAAACTTAGATCTAAAATATTTTCCACTTCTCAAATTATATCTTCATTTTTGTTTCAAAGCAAAAGTTCCGAGGAGACATCAACACTCGTGGCAGGAACATACACATGGAAATTGATAACCATAATACTTCAGGATATTTTTCATTTTGCACGATTCATATAAGTAAAGTAACCAATTCCATAATCTATGCATGTATAAAAAGCACATAAGACTCACGAATCCAGTACTAATGGAGGAAAGTAATATACTTTTTCGAAGTTATAGGCACATGCAAATCAAGAGGAGATTAGTAGTTAAGCATAAATCTTACTTTCTGATCAGAGATAAGATACAGTAGGCTTGCCATTGAGTACTAAAAATTATACAATCACAATGCCATTACAGGAAAGCAATAGATAACATCTAATTGCTCTTTCATAATCCGAAATCTCCACATAAAACAAGGCCAACCTAGATGCACAACACAAACGTAAAGGGGCCAATCCCATATTGAATTATTTTCAAATCCAAACACATAGCTCCAAAATTCATACCACGTAAGCAATTACGATCCAGAAATCAAGCAACAATAAAACCAAATTTCAAGTTACAATAGAAAATAGCTATGCAAAAAAGTTTAAAAAACACGATTCCTTCTTTTTTGTTGGATGAAATATAATGGGATTCCTAATAACTAATAATCCAATTCTACCCAAAATCAGTAGAAACACAATATCAATATTTCATCACATCAAGGATCAAATGCAAGGGCAAAATAGGAAACGGAAGAAATGTCGAACCATACACCCAAAAATCAAAGGCAAAAAGTCAAACAAGAAGGAACCCTAGATCGTAAAACCAGAAAAGTTTCAAATTTTAATAATTTCCTAAAAAGGGGTGGGAACAAATTTGAGATATGGTAGAAAAGTTGAAGATGAAATCAGATCTAAGAAACGAAACGAAGAGAGAAGAAAAGGGATCTGAGAAAAGAGACCATCGCCGTCCTTGTCGAAGAGGCTGAAAGCCTCCTTGAACTCAGAGATCTGTTCGTCGGTGAGCTGATCGGCCATTGAAGGGTGTTTGGAGAGCGAGAAAATTCAACGGATTCAAAGGGAAAATAAAAGGTTCTCTGCGTTGCTGCTGTTATGTGGAAAATGAAAGAAGAGAGATTATGCTATTTATATACTCTTTACAGTTACAACTTACAAACCAAACCAAAGGCCTAGGCCCAAGGGAGGCTATCTCTCTCTCTTCTTTTTGTGGAATTTAATTTCCTTAATTTTCTTGTCTAATCATCTTGTCTTAACATTATATATTAGTATAGATTATGTATTTTTTTTTGGTAAACAGTATAATAGATTATGTATTAATGTGTAAATAACTATACTGTTTACACTATATATAGTATAGTATAGTTGATAAGTTGAATTATATGCTTAAAATAGTATTTTAATTGTCATGTAGGTAGATTGTTTATTTTTAGGCAGCATCTAGTATGTTCCTTCCTATTTAGGGAGTATTGACATGTATGCGGTTGATTTTGTTGTTAAATGCATGGATGGTCCAGTTGATTTGTGAGTGGGAAGGAAGGGAAAGGTTACATGGAATTTGTGAAGGATGATGAGTGAAGTGTGATTTGGCATTTAGTTACTACCAACTTATCTCCAATTTAAGGACGAAATATTTGGTCTGAATATATGAGAAAAATTGTTTGTCCGGAATGAATGATTAAAATTAAAAAAAAAAAAAAAAACATAAGTTATGACTTATGAGGTTAAATCTAGATAAAGAAAAGCAATTAGAAAAACTGCAAGGCTTGGTCTAGTGAAACATGATAGGATATCGTATTTGACAGGTTGCAAATTCGAACTCCCACTAGTCTTCTTGTGGTGAGATAAATGTAAATTCTTTATAAGTGCTCATAGAGTCTGGAGGTCTTCCACTCTTCCCTACCTTAGATTGATATAAATGGTGCATCGCGTACAATGCCATAAGGAGATGCATAATAGCATCCATTATGTTTATAGTAATTTAATCCACAAGTATTGTTTTGTGTTTGTAGGTATTTGATTAAATCATTTCTACAATCCTTTTTTTTTTCTAAACTAAAATAATAATAATGAATAATACTTGTACCTATTAAAAGTTTTATTTAAAAAAAAAATTCAGCTCAATTTTTTTTTTTAAAAAACTGTACAACAACAAGAATAAAACTGGCTTTTTTTTTAGGTAAAAGCTGGAATTTTATTCCATGACTTGCATAAGATTTAACGAGGAATTTATTGGGCAATTATCATTTTCTTAAAAATAAATCTAACTCAAAAGGTTATTGTCTTTTCCTGCCGAATCGGGTTGAACCCGGCCCGGAAGACCGCCCACAACCGATGAACCCACTCATGTTCAGTGTTGCTGTACTTGTGTATATGACTACGATTGCAAAGCAAGGGGCTTTTGAATTGAGTGTGTTTCTCTTTCAAATTGCGCCAAAGTTGTAAACTTTTTAGAGAAAGAAACAAATGGAGCAACTTGCAAACACTTTTTCGGTGTTAGAACTTGACGTTGATGATAGCCATGTTCACCCTCCTTCCCAATCCTGGTACACCTTCACTTTCCCCTGCTGTTCATGCTTATTTCAATTTTCAGCCTTTTCTTTTTCTGAATTCATGCTTAGTTACTGGATTTAGGGTTAGGGTTTCACTGTTGTTGTTATTGATTTGGGTATTAAGGGGAGAATCCATTGAGCTTTGTTAACTATTCATGCTGTAGAATTTGATGGATAATAATCATTTTTTTCTTTTGGGGTTTTTTAGAATTTGGATTAGAAAAATGGGTGCTTGATATTTTCCAAGTTGGTTTTTCAGTGCTTGATATTAGTCCATTGGTGAAAATTTTGACCTGAGTTATGCTGTATTATTAATGGCTGAAATGTTTCTAGGGTTATTAATTTATACGATTATTATATGCGTCCAGTTGAATGCGCCCGAGACTTGCATGTTTGAGGAAATGAAGGGACGTAATCATGGTAGAAACTAGAAAAGAAAAAAAAGAAAGAAATCATTAACCTGATTCGAAGATTTATGATCAGTAGGTCATAAACTAACATTGGACAGTAATTTGAGCGCTTATTGATCAGTTATTGATTATTAGTGGAGTTAATTCGAGTGTTGTTTCTAAGTACACTGATTCAGTAAGAATCATCGCAGAAGTGAAGAACCCAAGTGGAAAAGTAACAAGCAGAGAAAGAGCCGCATTTAGCGAATCTAATTAAAGTTTGTGTGAGATCATATGCAAGGTTTTGTTTTGCCACTGATCAAACGCTCATGCTTGGGTTGCCTTTGCTTGGTTAAGTGATGCTAAATCACTTGTCATTGATGCACTTGGAAATATTATTTCCTACTGTTTTGTATTACTTATGCACATATCTTCTGTAATTAGCTCGTTGCTCTCTATGTTTATGTGTATTAACTAGTTCTAAATATTCAGAGAGGATGCTTGTTAGTAGTAACATTATGTTGATTAGTATGTGTGCCAACAAGCAGCTCTTGTATACTTTTTTGATGCAGGTAGTAGCAAGAAGAGAGTTAATGGCAATGCTGATACTTTACTGGTAAAAAAAGAGAAACAAAACCAACAAAATTCAGTGACTCCTTCATGTGAATACAAGTTGCCTCTTGTCTGGATTGACTTGGAAATGACTGGTAAGCATGTAGGATGGGTTATTTGGATAGTTGTTTCTTCTATTTAAGTAAATATTTTTCATTTCTGCTTTTCTCTTTGCGTTCAATTGGTATACAAAGTCTAATTCGGTCTCTGAGAAAGCTCTTGTGTTTCATGATATGGTACCCATCCTGGTGAATACTTATTTTTAATAGGAAAAAACTGGTAAATACTTGTGTGTCAGATTATTACAGTTGTTTGCCTTTAACATATCTCTAGTAACGTATAAAGTAGAATTAGAGTGACTCAAGGTAGCCTTCTTCCTAGCAATTTGAATAACTTTGAAGTAAATATTTTGGAACGATGTGCTCTCCAAAGGTGACTTATTGTTTGTTAACCTTTCTGAGGGTCATTTTCTTAGAAAACCTATCTGTTCTAAATTAGCAGTTCCTATCTTTGATGCTTTAGAGTGAGCTACAGCTTTTGTTTTCAATGGGTTTATGCTCTTGAACCCTCTGACCTGCTAAAGGCATGAGCTATTTGCTTCAATGACTCTGATGGCTTGTGATCTGAATCTGTTATTTGGGGTTCATCATCTGCACCCACCTAATTATGTCACTTGTTGAATTTCAGCTGCAAGCTATCATTTCTTATATTTCACTTGTTACAATGCATTTTTAATCCATCCTCCTTTGTTACGCGACTTCTTTGTGTTCTGAATTTTCTCCTTGTTAGCATAAAATTAAACTTACACTTGGTTACCCATTGTTATGTGTACTTAATAGTGCTCGTGACCTTTTATTGAACATACTCGTTTAAAACCTAGTCTATATATTCTATTGTTGCAAATTTGTTGTTTTCTGTTTTTGGACAGAACCTGAACTGCTTAGTGCCTGATGTGCTATTTTTTTTCTCTTGAATTTTATGTTTTTTAGTATTAAACCTTCTCTGTGGGTTGCAGGATTAAATATTGAAGTGGATCGAATACTGGAGATTGCATGTATAGTTACAGATGGAGCTTTGACCAAAACAGTGGAGGTATTTAATCATTTGATGTTAAAATGTACATGATGTTTTCTTGAATCACTACATTTTGAATGAGATTCTACATTCTCCTGTGTCACACTACTAACTTCATACAATAGATTATCTTGGCTTATTACTTAATAAAAAATGAATATCTTCCAAAGTTCTCATGAGTCATGAGGTTGATTTCTCATTTTCATTTTGCCTAGTAAAGTATACAATACGCATTTTTTAATGTAAATTTGCAATAAGTATGAATTTGATGAGGTTTGAGCTTGTGATCATAAGCCTCCATCTTTCTTCTTGAAAGGAGGAGGGGAAGTTCTAGTAGATCTAATTTTCCTAAACTTAATCTCTTGACACTACCTTCACCATTGGAATGACTATAACTTCTTGGAAGGAGATGAAGTGTTGATCACATTTGATCAAATCTTGTGTATCTGTTATGTTTAAGTTAAGAGATGTCCAGTATGGATGATCATATTATAGTGTGTATTTAAGAAGTTATCTGCTATTTTAGGGTCCTGATTTGGTAGTCCATCAAACTAAGGAGTGCCTTGACAGGATGGGAGAATGGTGTCAAAGTCATCATGCTGCCAGTGGTAAGTGTTACATGCTATATTTTGATACTTCATTTATTCTTGATAGAAATTAGAGAGAAAAGGGACAAAGTATGGCAATGGGGAGTACAAGATATGCTTCAAAGTAGATAAAAAATATTAATATATTTGAGAACATGAAGAATTTGATAGTGTATTATCCATGTGTTGTTTTTTTGATTTTTTCCTTGATATTATTTGTTTCCTTTTTTCTTTTCCTGTTGAATTGAATTTTAAGTGGTATTAACTAATGATTTTCAATGAATTTAGGGTTAACAAAAAAGGTGCTAGAAAGTACAACTAGTGAACGGGAAGCTGAAAAGCAGGTTTGTAGTTACTATTCCATGTGGTGAGCTCTCTTTTCAGAGGAACTTACCTTCTATCATGTTTGACCAGAACAGTATTTTCCATATATAATATATTCAATGTACTTGGAAAAATTATGTTGTCTTCTTCATATTACAATACAAATTAAATAATTAAACTCGTCTATCAGTGATTGTCAATTTGTCAAATCCTAGCATACAGAAGGAAGTTGGATTTTCATTACCCATCAAAGTTCATAAAAAATATGGGAGGGGCACTATCCATGTACAGACTACAGAGGATGTATAAAAGTCTAAATATATTTAAATGTTTAAATAACATATTTATCAAAACAAGTAATATAGGAAAGTTCTTGTCAGGTATGAGTTGAGTTGAGTTGAGTTTATTTATTTATGTATTTTCTTTTTTAAACCACAGAAAATGTTATCCTTTCTCTAAGGTTCTTGATGCTGACATGAACATTTGACATAGATGTATTTTTACTTTTATTTAACCAGTTTGTGATTTGGTAATTTAATTTGTATGATTTAATTAAGTACGTCCGAGGCTATATTTGGTAATTTAATTTGTATGATTTAATTAGACTTAGATTTAATTTAGTAATCAGCAGAATGCTGTTAAGCCATTCTTAGAGGCTAGTGATAGATGTAGCACAAATGGGTACCTTGTGTCATCCCATGTTGTGAGTAATCCTAGAAGTTTGATCTTATGAGGACAGGCTCGGCCTTCACTCCCCCAGGAGATAATTACAAACCATATTATGGACTGCAATTTCCAATTTTTGTTACTAAAATTACCAAGTTGAGAGAATAATTTCTCTACAGAATGTGGCGGATCCTGCACTTACTCAGAGCCAATAAGTTGGTTATAAAGGAAACTTAACATGCTGACATTTAACATCCTATTTGTTTATCAAGCCAACGATATCGGTGCCAATCACATGGGATTATGGCTTGGATGCCTTAGTTTTGTCCATGTCGGACTCTATATGTTGCATGCCACTTGATCTGTAAAGTAATACATTAAAGTTTCTACTTTGTGGTCCTTGCTTGAATCTGATGGTCGAATATTTTTTTTTTTTTGTGGCTTTTATAATGTAAATATGTATCGTATTGGAGTATTGCAGGTTATTGAATTTGTTAAAAGATATATTGGTTCATACACACCTCTCTTGGCAGGAAATTCGGTGTATGTGGATTTACAATTCCTGAAGGTATTGTTTCTGCCACGGTAAACCTGTAGTTAGTGGCTTTGCTGAAGTATTGTTATTTCCTAATTATCTTAATGTTATTTGTCTTTATAGTACCAAAACGTATTGAAGTCTTGATTCTTTCATTGATAAGCTCTCCTGCAAATTATTGGTGACCTCATCAAATTTAAATTTTCAAAAATCAAAAATAATATTTGTGGCATCTTGTTAATCTAAATGACTAGCGAGGATTTGTTAGAATTATTTTGTTAAGACTTTTTGAGAATACTACATTAACTGGGTAAGTGGGGATAGCTTATATTTCATGCTTACTGTGCCATATAGTTCTTTTGTTAGTCAACTGAATGCATCATAACACTTATAAACTTGGAACATTTGCGTGACACTGACAGTGCATGAAAACTTCTCTGTCATCTGAACATAGAATAGAATATATTATATGTATCAAATTGAAAGGCGGTCCTTCTTTTCCGTTCTGCATATCCTGATAAAGCTTTATTGAATGCATACATTGCTATTCTTATTGGTAACTTGTATATATTCTATTGTTACCTATGTTGAAATGTTTCATTTACTGTCCTAACTAGATCCCTTTTTGCAGAAATACATGCCAGAATTGACTGCTCTCTTCTCTCATGTGCTTGTTGATGTTAGTAGTGTTAATGCTCTATGCATGCGCTGGTATCCCAGGGGTGAGAAATCATACTATTAGTGTATAATGAAATTTTCTTTGGTATTAGTGCATTGAATCATACAAAAGTTTAATATTTTTTATGAACTCCAAATTCCTTCTTACCTCATGCTTGTTTGGTAAAATTGCTTTTTACGTAACCGAGTTTTGATCTCAAAACCATGGTTGAGAAGAAGCAAGAATTTTTCGCTTTTCCGTGCATCCAAACTCAGTTTGCCAAACGTGCTACAAGATAATATAAAAAGATTGAAGACGGTGGATGATGGATGTCCTTCCCTTTTAGTTATTTGGTCCTTGTTTATATTGATATTTTTAATAAAATTATGTCATTTTCACTGGTTTTCAAGGGAAGTTGTTGACTAGTTAATAAGTTTCATTGCTAAGAAACATCATATATGATTGCTTGTAAGCTATTTTGTAAAGGGTTATCATTTGTGCAGATAAGAAGAAAGCACCTTCAAAAGAAAAGAGGCATAGAGCCTTGGATGATATTAGAGAAAGCATCGAGGAACTCAGATACTACAAGGCAAATATTTTCAAGCCGAAGTCCAACAAGTGAGAGATGCAGACAAGGCAGCGTATGAATCTTAATGGAGAGGTTTCCAATTGAAGTGTAAACCTTCTATCCAGCTTGTGTTGTTGAAGGTTTATGCAATGAGTAAATGCCTCATTATTTTGAAGAAAGTGTACTTTTGGTAATTGTTATAAAATCTCATTTTGATTTTATGTCTGTAACCCTGACATTTAACCCTTTATTTCAACTTGTGTAAATTTGTTTCAAGGAGAAGGTAATTTATAAATATTCTTGATTTTGATGCCTAAAGTAATGCTTATGTACTAGTAGTACTGCTGGGAGAAGCTTGATTTCAGTAAAGGAGAATTTCCGGTTGAAAACTAGATATCTACTGTACAAGAGACTTGGTCCTTAAAATTATATGCTTGGCTTGCACATCGTGGATTTAATTTCCCTGTGTTCACACATTCACGAAGTCATAGATAAATCATTAGATCAATCATGTTTTATTTTTAAATTTTTTTTAATACACACTTAAATGTATCTAATGGTCTTTATTAATAAATGTGTGTACATAGTGAATGGAGATCTGTACATCCTGGTTTTTGTGCCTCCATATACACACTAGCCAATACCGCAAAATTTATATTTATATCGACAAACATACCAGGAGATCCGTGGACTCTGGTTGAATACAAATAATCCAAGTCTTAAATCGTGGTTTCCTTAAACCTTTGATCGCTAATGGTATCCACTAATACCACAAAGTAAAACCTTTGTGAATTAATAATGTAGACATCATGGAATTTCATGAATTTAGAGAGGTATTAATTAATCAATAAATTAACAATTTATTAATTTAAAGAACGCTTTCTCATATGAAAATGATGAATGTTCAAAGGGCCAAAGTAGTGTCATTGAAAATCTTGTTGAGGATGAAGCTTAGGATGATTCAATATCTTTGGGACCAATCACGCGAAAGAAAATACTTATAACAACTCTTCACAATTTTTGTTGTGGCTCAAGACGACACTTAAGAGATGAAATCCACCTAGATTTAAGTTTCATGCAAAAAAAAAAAAACAAATAATAGATTCATATTCACCAAGTAAAAACGCTTGGACAACTCAGATCATATGCATCAATACCAATCATCCAAATGACTTTCCATTTTAACACAGCAGCCAGTTCTCCCAATCTCATAGTGGCATGTCTGCACTCAGTAAGACAAGGAAAAAAAATCTGTATCACAAAAAAATGCAAGATACAAGAAGAAACATAGATAATGCAACCTTAGAAACAACAATAACAATTTACTACTACTTCAATGTTGTGGCTAATAACGATTACCTGTTATATCCTACTTTACTTAGAATTTGACATCACAATAACCGGCTAAGATTCTTGACAAGCAATTTCAAATTCCTTTTTGTAGTCTCATCGCCAGTAAAACCGAGAACATCGGAGCTAATATTCTGTAACAATACAACCAAAAAGCAAAGAATATAATGGAAAAGGTTATTCCTGAGAATTAGATTAATAGGCATTTCCAAAATTAGGGTCAAACCTCAATGTTCTTCAGGGTAAAAATAAGACTGTATACTGACTTCCGGATCAGTTCAGTGTTTTCAGGGGTCATGATGGATGAATTTATCCTGCTGCATAAACAAAGGGTGATTGTATTAGTTGTCATACTTCAAGAATATTAAACTAGTCATCAAACTTAAAGAATATAGTGGGTGTAAAATTACAGAGTAGATGGAGTTTTTGAATCAATTCCAATTCTCTCCAGTCATAATGGGTAAAGCACCCTTCTGGATATACATAATAGGTGTATGCCTTCTTATTCTAGGAGAAAGAATAATAAAAGGACTTTAATTTCAATTGTTAAGGTCTTCAACTAAAACATAGGAACTTAAGATGTTACTAAGCTAGTTGGCATTCTCTACACTAATAACAATGTGCTACATGGCTAGGTGTATGCAATTATGCATGCATAATATTAGAGATAAACAATACTACAAAAGCATTAGAGGTTTGGTCAATTAACCTCAAATCATCAGAAACTTGAGCAAGGCTCCGGGTTAAATTCTCAACTTCCTTCAACAGGCCACTATCACGGACTTCAGCCAACAAAGGTTGAACATCTTCAGCCATGGCTTTGATCTGAGGCATCACTACATCAAAGGTAAATATGGACATGAGAATGCATGATAGAATAAGTGAATAACAGAATAATCACAAGCGAAACAAAATTTCTACTACTGAGAGACGGCACATGAATACAATAAAGGTGCAGATGCATATTCATAGACCATTATTATTTCATTTCACGTATCATAATTTATTTTTATTCAAGTTGCTTTACACAGCTAGTATTACATCTATTCTAATAGTTAGATTTGCTTATAATTAGGGTTTCAATGATATGCAACGAGGTTTAATTTGCTTATAATTATATTCCTTTGTTGTTAACTGCCACAGGACGACCCGACCTATATTGGCTGAGTACTAGATCTCCTAGCCTATTCTTTATTTTTTTCTCTTGAGTGGTATAATTTAACCCTTTGGCTGTTACCCTACATCATCAAATCACTAATACATCATTCGCCATTATGCAGTTACCCATTTTGTAACGGCGAGAAATTGTCTGATTCAAGAGTCTCGTAAAGAGAATTTTTTCCAATTTTCCATCAGTCAAGCACAGCAGCAGCATAAGAAAATAACATCACACCTGTGTAAGAAGTGGTTTTGCTTCTTCGATAACAGAAAAAACTCGTTCAGCCATTGAATAGCTGTTTATGATGCCAATTTCCTCTACATCTCGCCCGAGGCGAGTGAATATCCCAACCAATTCATCCAAACTTACTCCTTGGTAACCCTTGATCTTTTCTCGATCACACACAATGAGACCTTCTTTAGGACAGTCTTGGTCAAGAGGGCCAACTGAAGGTGTTGGAATTGGATTTCGAGGACTGATGTCAATTATAGTTTCCATAAGAAGACCTGACTGATTAACCTCAACCAATGAATTCCGTGGTATAATTGTTTTATCATCATCAACCTACAAATTGAAAACTAATGGTTTAATATAATGTGCCAATTAAAACAATGCATGTCAAACCAAAACAAGATTTTAATACTGTGATATAAGGGTAATCAGATTATGCTATTGAAAGATACCTCAACAACTGCTTCAATATTTCTTAAGGAAGGATTCACACGAATGACATTGCCAACAGTGACCCCTCTGATCCTCACAGGTGTTCCAGTGGATATACCACAAGCCTGAGCAAACTCAAACACTGCTGTGTACTTCCTGAATTTGGATCTTATTTGGAAACCTCTCAACCAGGCCAAACTAAGCACAAATAGCACAGTACCAGATACTAAAAACAGTCCCACCCCACCTTCCCAAACACTCCTACGACCAAAACCAAAATCACTTAATGGACGCAATGTTTGCCTCCAAAGAGCACGAGGAATGTCCAACGCAACTGCAAGTGGATTCTTAGCTTCTGAAGTAGATGAATGTTGGTCATGACCTGCATCAGCAGATGTAGCTCTTATGGTGTTGATTTGTGCCCGTCGTCTAGATGGAAGAGGCTTGAAATTTAATGAATTCCCTGGCAGGGGAATCAGAGATGAAGATAAACAAGTTGGCAATGATGAGACATGGAGTGTAGGGTTCCCAACCATCTTCAAAACAAACTCCTAGCTCTGAAGTACTATTATCCCTAAAAATGTTTTGAGCGGCAGCAACTGCCCAAGGGAACTAGAAATCAAAACCATGTATAAAACTTAGAAGCAATTAATGTAGAGTCAAATTGACAAAAAGGGGTGAAAAAGAACAAGAAAATAAAAACCAAAATAACATAAATCAATTTCAAAAGTTCTAATTGTATAAGAGAAACTCAGATTGGTTAGAAATGGACAGTGCATTGAATAAGGAATGCAAAAGGATCCATTATCCAATAAACAAAGTCCCAAAAATTAGATATACAAATTCAGGCTTGGGATTTTAAACCACAACAAGCAACAAGCAAAAGAAAACCTTTGACTTTACCTCACCATAATGTGAATATTATAGCAGAAAATGAAAAAGTTAGCAGTTTGAGAACAGCATAATAGTGGGTTTGGAATACCACCCTAATTCCAGACCAAGAAAAAATCTGGGTAACATGAAATAGGGTTCCAATATGATAGTTGGCACCTAAAGGTTTCAAATTGCAACTAATAAGCATGTAAAGTTGATTGTAGGATCGAAATTTTTCAGAGAAATTGAAAACCCAATAAAAATTTCATGATGAGCATTGATGGGTAGTGGAGATAATAAGACAAGTGGCAATGTTGGCGTGATATTGAAACAAATATAGAACGTAGAGAAAGAGAATAGGTAAACGAATTGAGAGAGAACAAGAGACATAGTATTATACTGTGTCGTTTTCGTGTGATTGGAAGGAGCAGCTGCAGCAGCAGGAACCACGGACATTGAGGAAACGAAGAGACCAGGAAACACAAAATGAGGCTTTTCAACTTTCGCCTTGGACTCCACCATTAGGCCCACGTTCTTCTCGGTTTTTTAGTGTCCATCGGTTGCGTTTGATACGCATTAAGGCACATCACAGCACAGGACAAACATGACAGTACAGTATAGCCTTTTGAGTCACATAATAACTTTTTATCTTGTATATCATTTGATAGATAATGAACAACACAACTAAAATAATATTAACTTTACTATGATACCCTTTGTAATATATAATATTATTAATATATGTAAGTATTAGGCAATATATAAAATATTTTTATAATATATAGTATATATGATAATATATTATTACTATCATAATAATATTATATACATTATTAATATGCATTATATATAACGTTAACGTTTGAAAAAAATTAAATAGCGTTAACGTGGGGTGGGGGAGAGAGAGGGAAAGGGAGAGAGAGATATGTAAGGATAATTTTGATTTTTATTTTTTAGTCTATCCATGGGACAAAAAGTTTTCACATGGTTTGGTGAGGAACAAAATTTTTGGGTTTTTGTCATGTCACTCACCCCTTTTTTTGTCATGTTCCCTGACCACTTTTCAAATCAAACAGGGGATAAAATTTTTTGTGCTGTCTAGTCCCCTGAATTTTTACAAATCAAACGCACCTATAGTCTCATCAAATCAAATTTAAGATGAATAACGGTACATGTTATCATGACATCATGTGTTAGAGATATAAATACAAGTTAAAATTGATTACTTTTTTTTTATGATTTGTGTTTATTTTCTCTCAATATAATATATTTGTTAATCTAGATGTTAACGACCATTTTTTGTCTAAGAGGAGACTTATAGTATATCTTACATAAATAAGGTGAAGAGAAGAGAAGGAAATTGAAAAGGAGCTGAGCGTATTGTGGGGGTTTAAATTCGTGCACTTACAACTCATGTCCAGTGATCTTGCTGGTTCGTAATGCAGTTGTTGACTTCCACCTGTATGGTGCTATCATCAGTGACATCAAATCGTTGTTGAATAAAGATTGGGCAGTGCAAATGAAGCATGTTCTTAGAGAAGGGAACCATGTTGCATATTTCATGGCTAAGACAGGTGCAAGAGGGCAAAGCTTGGAGATTATTTGAGAAAGCTCCTCCAGACATATGTTCAGTGATGCAAGCTGATGCTATGGTTGTTTCTCTCCCTAAAGTTTAGGGTCTGTTTGTTTTGTTTTCATTTTCTGTTTTAAAAAATAATTACAAAACTGTCACATTGTTTTCATTATGTTTTTTGTTTTCAAAAATCGTACTGGAAACACTGAAAATAACTATTTTATGTTTTCAGTGTTTCCTATACAAATCTTTAGAAACAGGAAACAGAATAAAAACAATGTGGCAGTTTTGTAATTATTTTTGAAAACAGGAAATGAAAACTGAAAACTGGAAACAAAGCAAACAGACTCTTAGCTTGTTTCTTTTTGTTTCTTTGCTCTTTCTAACAAAAAAATAAAATAAAAACTCAACTTATGTTCCTACAATATAACCAACTTAGCTAACTCAAGGGGACTCACTATTTTTCACATTCAACTAGAGAAATGGATTAGTCAATATATATGCATAAGTTAAAACACGAGCAAAAAAACAAGTAACTAGTCAAGGCTGATTTTCAATTTTTCGAACTTAAATTAAGCCAACTTCGAGGTTGGAAGCCTAAAAAAAATATTGCATCAATTTAAAACTTTTCGTCAAGCTAATAGACTGAAAGGAAAGTTGTTTGTGTTTCTTTTTTTAAACATGACATCATCGGATACTTAAAGACATTAGACATGTTACCTTACACTTAAAACTATCCACTGAAGATACAATTAATCCAAAACAAGAACTTTTTATATCTCCCCTTACCAATCCAAATTATCTTTTGGGCCGGATGAGAATCAGCTTCTTCGAAAAAAATCTAGCTGGGTCAGGTTTATTGATGAAGGAAAAATCAATGGCCCGGCCCATCAATGCCAAAGTAATATGAAAAGCAATGAACTTGATTATTTTCAGAGAAAATACTTTTTTAAAACAAAATCAATATCACTGTAGTCATAAGTTATTTTAAATATAAATTAAGCTAATTGAAATGCAAAATAATATTCATGTCCCGTTTATAATGACTTTGATCTTCATACACGTAAAAACAAGCCTGAGAGAAACAAATTAATTAGCTTTTCAAGACAACTAAACAAAACGTCCAACTATTTTGCCATAAAAGTCATCATTCAGAAGTGGGTGAGTTCAGCATTAGACCCAACACAACGTGGGATGTCTGTATTATAACTTTATAATATCATTTTCTTTCACCAATAAAAAAGAGGCTCACCTTTTGTTGTTATTTTCACTCGTTATAATATAATTATCTTAGCAAAAGGAAAGTAGCATGCAAATGTAAAAGAGATTATTAGCAAAAGGAAGATATACACAATCTACAAATTTTCTTATATTTTTGGTTTCACGAACATAACTCAACTGTTGAAGGGTAAAATCACATTCTTACATAAACTGTGCATGCTTTCCAACAATAATAGCATGGAACGCAATCATGTGAGTACATGTCCAAACAAACCTACAACAAGAGAGTTGGGGGAATAACGAATCAAGAAATTGGAAAATGGCAGGACATCAACAAATTACACTTGATAATGATATCAATATCATTTTCTTTCTTGCAAATGCATATCATCATCTGTTTTCCAAACAACATCCTCCAGGCATGTTGAAAGACTTTTGTAGAACTGCATAGGGTGAAACACACAGTTTCAATTAGATATGAAAGTACAAAACAAGTGTCAAGTGTGCAAACTCCATTATTCTGATATACAGGAAATCAGAGAAAAAGAGGTAGAAGAAGGGGTAAAGAGTTCTCACAAAAGCAAGAGTTATTCAAATGTATACCAAACAAAGTGGCACTTAGGCAGTATAAGTTAAACAAAACAAAAAAATTGATATTGGCAACATGACCAATGCTAATGCGCTTCTTCCTATCCAACTGCTGAAGTATTAAATTGCATGACTAATAAGTGAAGGGAAAACTATTTTCTTGTACTGAACTTTGAAAATATGTAATAAGCTTTATTAATCATCGTTAAAATCGACAATAGAACAGTTATATGTAAAGCAAGGCAATCAGAGATTACATAAATCAATTAACGGAAAAGATTTTTGTAGAACTGCATAGGGTGAAACATACAGTTTCAATTAGATATGTAATAAGCTTCATTAATCATTGTTAAAATCGACAATAGAACAGTTATATGTAAAGTAAGGCAATCAGATATTACATAAATCAATTAACGGAAAAGGGGACAGAAGGATACCTTATGGAACTCCAATGTATCGCCCTTTGCTTTCCGTACCTCAACCATGTGAAGAGAAGGTGCCACTTGAAATATCTGTTTAAAATTCAAGACAATATTGTGACAAATGGTGTTACATATCACCAAAAAATCAGAAATGACTATCACATACCTCTGTGGCAACATTAAGGTTTCCCTTCCTTCCAGCTTTCACATTTGCAAGCCTCATCTGCAGGGGATGGTTCATTAATTTCACAAAACTAATAAATATAGAGCTAGATCCTTGAGTACAAGTCCATAATAATTGCACAAGTAAGGCTTGCCTTGTAATTTTTCTTCTGCACATCAAATCCAAGAGGTTTTGCAGCTTCTTCAATCTTGTTGATTATCTCATTGGCAGGGGATTTTGATGTGAATCTTGTTTCCCTTTTAAATCCCTGTAGTCAATGACATTTCAAAGTAACTTAACCAAGATATCACATAATCAGCTCCAATTGAGTTTGAAAGAAATGTTCTTATCCAAATTAGGTTTAAGTTTCGACAAAGTTAACTATTTTTGTTTTTTAACCCAAAAAAACTAGCTTATATGTTAAAATTTACATAACTCACATGTTTTCTTGTATTTGAATTCTACAGATTTATCAATATAATAAAATAATTTAAAGAATATATCCTATCATGTAAAGTTGTGAACCTGCTCATCAAACAAGTTTTCAAGGTTTAGCCCTTTGGACATGGAAATCAACTCAAATGCATTCATTGCTGTTGGCTGCTCTTCCTTCTTCTCTGTCACATGGTGCTCCTAAATACATGGGCAAAATCCTTTATGAGAAAATATTCCAGAAATTCCAAGAAATCAGTATCAAAATCATAATCTCTAATCATCTTCAACATACTTCAGAATCTTTAAAGACAGCTTCTACATCATCGAGGTTGGCATCCCCTTTCTCGTCAAAAATCGGAGGCTTATAATCTATCTTAAACCATTCATCATCCAATATCTCCGATATAGTGATACGCTGTCATATGGTTAGGGTAAATCAGAAATGCAGACCAAAATTTAACTACTATGAAAAATAAACATAACAATGCAGATTGATTATGAGTTCTCTTTTCTTTCTTTTCAACTTGTGTCATTGTGGAGCATGGAAATGTGATTCTAAATGGACCATGAGCATGATTTACATAATCATGAAATCAAGCTGATGCAGATGGCATCAAGCCAAACTTAGCCCTTAGTGATCATGGGAAACTACCAAGGCAGTCTAACAAGTTATACTTGTTATAGGTAAAATGACTCTTTTACTTTCAGAATAATTATGCAATTTTACAGAAGAAGCAAACAGAAAACCAACTGGGGTTTCTTACAGTCATGGGATTGGGATCCAAGATTCGACTTATCAATTTCCTGGCACTGAAAGAAAGCCATGGGGGGCAAGTAAATTCTGCGGCTGAGATCTGTGGATCAAGAAATGAAAGTAATAGACAGAAAACCAAGGAAAGAGAAAAATTGTGCAATAAAGTTGAAACAGTGCCTACTTTTTTATACAGGTTCATAAGATTGGGGTCATCGAAAGGCAAGTAACCTGCAACCAACACAAAGAGAATCACCCCACATGACCATAAGTCTGCAGTTGCCCCATCATAGCCTCTATCATTAAGGACCTATGTAACAAGATTATGCGTTAAAAGTGACTCTTTAAGTGTATGAAATCTGGAATACAATTCACAAGAAAGTAGCATGGTATCATATGACATTTTACTGCACCTCAGGAGCAACATAATTTGGAGTTCCACATGTAGTATGGAGAAGACCATCATCCTGCCAACACAACCATTTTGTATGACACAAATCAACCCTCGATGCATTTAAACTTCATCAATTATACACTAACATGATAAGAATAAGTTCAGATCATCAGATGTATGGGAGAACAGTAAATTAGACAGGGTACAGCTCAATTTTCATTTAAGGAAAACTAACTCTAATTTTGGCATATTAATTACAGAATCATGTTTGGGAATTGAGCCATCATTTTATAAAGATTACAACAGCAAACAAGATCAGTAAGATCCAATTTCTAGATCTGAATTATCAAATATAAATTTCACTATAAGAAAATGGCCAGTAAAGAATACATACATGTAAATAAACACTTTCAAGTACTACAGCTGGTAAGAGAATTAGCCAATATCACATGTATTATTTGAATACATTTAAAAAATAAAATATAATTTCCTTCGACAGACATCAAAAAGGTAATGTCCCTTTCTAATTCTAATTAGAATTTCTTTAAGCATTAGCATTAGACTTAACAGAAACAAGAACAATATAATGAACAAAGATAAACAACAAAGAAAAGTAAAAGTCAGAAGGCAATTAATCATGATTACCCTAACTTGTTGAGAGAGTGCACTCAACCCAAAATCGGAAACCTTAAGGTTCCCATAAGCATCTAACAGAAGATTTTCTGGCTGCAAGTTAATGAAAAGGTATGAAATTCACGTTAGAGGTTCATTTTTATTTTATGAAACTCAAACTGTTATGGCATCTGCATATACGAAAGTCAGGTAATTGGGCCTTACCTTCAGGTCTCTGTGGTAGACACCCCTGCTATGGCAATAATCAACAGCATTTATAAGCTGCTGGAAATATCTACGTGCTTCATTTTCACTCATCCGTCCATGGTTTACCTTCACAATAAAAACCCATTAGAATATATATACCACTTTTTCCACTTGATGGAATTTATGTACTAAGAACCAAAGAAGCCTTATCTAGATCAATACCAATGAATGATGATGATGATTGCATGAAGGAACATGGATCATATTCAGGTGGACCAACACTTTTATAGTATCATAAGCTAAAAAGGATTGGTGAACTATAAAGATGAGCCAATGAGTCACCAACCATTTTTTTTCCTTTTCTAAATAAGTTCTTGAACCAATTGAAAATGAAAGGAAACCTCTAAAAGAAATAGGCAAGACGAATTCATTTACTCACAATTTTGTCAAAGAGCTCTCCCCCAGTCACAAACTCCAAAACAATATATATTTTCGTCTTGCTTCCCATGACCTGCACAAAAAAAAATGTTGCAATATTAGAAATGGAATATGGCAACAAATTAAACTATGTGTTGAGAATAAATTTGGCTTCTAATTTCAGATTTACTTCCTAATTAATTAATTTCTGTCTAGTTGGATAATCTTCACTATTGCAAATGCTAGATGATAAGCATACAAAACAACAGCATAAGCAGATTTAATATGGGTGAGAGTACTTTGAAAAATGACAAGTTTATTCTAACTCTTAACTTTTTTGCATATTTAAAAAAAGACATAATGTGTGTGATTCATAATTGAAGAATGTTTTAAGGCCAGCAGTGTCAGAGGATGATTGACAAGGTGGGACAAAGTAATATGTTAAATGTCCTTCACTTCACAGATCAAGATCATTCTCTCTAAATTGAGTACTGATTTGTCATTGTCAAAGTATGGAATGGAGCATAATTATTAGGTTTGCATTACTCTCTAGTACGTCTATGTGGTACCCGTACGCAGTTCATCACTTCTTACCATATTATTATAAGATTTTTTTACAATGTCAAGTAACCTGAATTGGTGTGCAGTATGCGGGAACAGGTACACATTTGACAGGGTTAATGAGATAAATTATGTGGTAAGTATGGAATAGAGTAATGCCCGTGATAAACACATTTGGCAGGGTTAATGAGAGAATCTGTCTGGTAAGTATGGAATGGGGTAATGCCTGTCCCGTTATCATGGGGACTATATATCATCAACTAGGTACTTGTATTCTTTGTTTGATACGTTAATGTCAAACAAAGAATTACAAAAGATCATCAACTAGGTACTTGTATTCTTTGTTTGCTACGTTAATGTCATCTAAAAGATCATCTACAGGCCCACGAGGTAAAAACTTAATCATCAAGTATGGAATTACAAAAAACAAAATTGAGATGACTTATTCATCAAGGAAAACCCTAACTCAAAGCATAGAAGAGTAATGCTGCCTGGTCATTCACAAATCACTCACAAAAGTTGGATGAGAATACAGAGGGGGGGGCACAATATCCATTGATATCTATTTAAGGTAATAGAGCTGGGCTCTTGTTGCAACTTTCCAGACTATCATATTCCATGAAGGATGAGGAAATAAAAAATTCAAATCACGAGTACATAATAAAGGAAAAGGGTCCTTTTACGAGGTCAAATAACTCAATGAAACATTAAACTTCATCTCTTGCAGTGTCAGATGAATGGACATAAAAATTTAGTCTCGGATAAAAGGCAGCAATTACAGAAGTATTTAAGAAGTATAGTCTATGAACAATGACGATTCAACATTTTTGGAACTTCAAGTAAACAAGGCCACTGTTAACCATTTAACTTTTTTTTAAAAATCTCTCAAAGCCTCCTATGACATTAAATATTTAGTAAGGATACTTTGAGAAAATTCTGGAATGGTATGCACTAAGAAAAAGTCTTAGTGTAACAGTCCGTTTATGAAAGTTCTAGACTCAATCTGATGCTTTTGAAAATAGCACAACTTCAGCCATGAATAAAAAAAGACATGAATAAAGAAAAATCATTCTAAAAAGTGAAAGACAATATATAGAGAAAGAGAGAGACCTCATATAGTCTAACAACATTTGGGTGCTTGATTAACTTCATCGTAGCTATTTCCCTCCTGATCTGCAAAAAATAAATAAAAAAATAAAAAACTAAGAGACTTGGCTCCATAATGTGAGGCTCTAAAGCAAACAAAAGTAAATCAAGTTATCAAGGTATAGAACAAAGAAGAATTCTCTAAATATCACCTGCTCAGCCATCTTGTGCTTGAGAACTTTCTCTTTGTCAAGAATTTTGAGAGCCACAGGCTCTCCTGTCTCAGAGTTCCTACCAAATTTCACCTTTGCAAATGTTCCCTCACCAATGGTCCTCCCTACCTCATATTTACCAACTCGACGCTTAATTTTAGGCTGACTCATCCTCTATGCCTATCGAATTTTGTGATATTTACGGAATTTCTGCTGACTTATAAGGAATCTACCTGAAATGCATGTCAGAATTCAGCTTCTAACAAAATTTTATCCACAAATTCAATGGTGGAATATAAAGAACTTAATCTAAATCTCATGTACTGAACTGTGATGTGTGTTTAGCAAATGCTACTAGTGCTCATGGTTTCAAGCAAAACAATAATTTTAAAGCCAAAGATGCAAATTAGGAAACAGTCCCCAATTTCAATTTCAGCATACATACTCAGGACTATATGTCCCTATTCTAAACAGAAATCATTCATGGTTCAAGCACTATAAAATCCCCAAGAGAACCCACTTTCAACCAGCAATGCAGTGCATCAGAGAGATCCTTGAGAAATTTAAAACCCATTGATACTAGATTTAAGTGAAAGAGAAATCAAAAGGAACTGTTAGGATGAGAAATAACCTCAAAGTCTGTCTTCCAGTAAATGATAAACCTACAACCAGTCAACCAGAATTCAGCTCCATATGAAACAAATACGCAAATTAACACAACACCCTTCTACGAAATTACTAACTTTGAAAGAAACCATCAATGTTCGAAAAATAAAAAATTTAAGGTCCTCAGTTAAAAAATCATCATAAATTACCACAAAGATCAATGTTCCAGCATTACAGAATAAATTTTTTTTTTGCCAGACAGGAGTTAAATCATTCA
Organism: Echinosophora koreensis; assembly: GCA_035048595.1. Classification (NCBI taxonomy): domain Eukaryota; kingdom Viridiplantae; phylum Streptophyta; class Magnoliopsida; order Fabales; family Fabaceae; genus Echinosophora; species Echinosophora koreensis. Next base: position 1,956,270 of record JAPCYP010000019.1, on the reverse strand, counting down.
ACAATTGAACAAATTGGTTGGAGAAAAAGGACACTCGTGAACTTAGGGTCCAACAAGACACTTCAAATCACAGAGATCCAGTAACACAGAAGGAAAACCCAGTTAGTTCTTAATTTGTGCTCTCAAATGAGAACCAAAAAAACCCAGAAATTCACCCTCAAAAAAGAATGAACTTTTCAATAATTTTAAAAAATTGAACTGAAAAACTATTCTGGGCACCAGTATATGACCCAAAGGGATGCTGATAATGAAATAAGAAAGCAAACCCAGATCAAGTTTTCAAACTTCCAGTACCACACAAGGCAGCGTCCTTATATATACAGGAACTTGAAGCTCATATATGAGATGGATAGACATAAAGATGAAGAAAAAAGTGAAAACTGGAGAGACAGAATAACACAAGGTAGCTGAAAAGAGAGAGATAAAGAGAAGATATACTTCAATTCAAGCAAGGAAGGGTAGCTAAGCTTGATGATATATTTCAGTGAGCTCTGGATTTTGATTAGAGAGATTTTTTATGGATTTCTGATATATACCTACCAATGAATATATGAATACTCTGCAACCAACCAGACAAAACTTGGCTAAATACAAATCATGACATGACTGTGCCTAATTTTCCATTTTGTCTGCGATTTATTCTGGGAAACGCAACTTGAACGGTTACTTATCAATACCTATCTGTATTTCCATGAAATGCATGTGGAGTAATAATAATAATAACAGATATTTTTATATTATTTCTACTACATTGATTTTTTATATTACTTATTTTTTTTAAGTAATAAAATAAGATAAACATATTTCTTAATATATATATATATATATTCTTTCTTCTTCTTTCTTTTCTTCAAATAAGAATAAATATAACAAAGATGTAAACATAATCATTAATCATATGTACCAACATGTGGTGAGTCCAAGTGGTAACGAATTTAAACTCTTTAAACAAGTGATTAGGATTCGATCTGTAGCTCTTGTATATAGAAAAATCTGATTGAAAGATATCAGCGCTTTCAATGTCATCCAATACCTCGATGGATTGATGGGGTTGGTACTTGGTAATGGTCTCGTCCTGCACAATCACAAAGGAAGCTGTCCCATGCATGTGGTCACTCATGGTGGAACTGTACATCTCTGCTGCCACCCATATCAACTTGCAAAACCACTTCAAATTAGAGTTAATGATATTGTGGTCAATGGGTTTATTATCTGGTATTTATTTTGACCCTCTTCTTGTCCTATCCGATTTTCTTTTATTAGTTTTTAGTTTTGTACATTGTTTATAGGAATTGTTTTAAGGAGAATGTTTATGAAATAAAAAATTGCAAACTCATGTGGAAAACTTGTGTATTTACTACTTTGAAAAATGTTTCACTTGGTTCTTCCACACAAAATTTCTTTTTATTGATTATTTAATTAGAGTCCTAACTGATTAGCAAGACTCTTATTTTAAACATGATTTTCTTGTAACGAGCAGTGTTTTTTTATGCTCAGCAGTGTTACTTGGTACTGTTTTATACATGAGCTAATTTTGGCACATTGCAGTATAATTTTTTTTTGTATTATTAATCAATCATATATTACTTTACATGTGAAATAATTATGACAAGAGTAAAAAAAATCATGATGTATCAATTTATAATTAATTGATAGTATAAAAAATATTAACACTAATGATATATACCAATTAAGTCCTTTTATATTATCAATTAATCAATCATCTATTGTCACGTCGTTAAAATTTAACTTTGATATATAGGTAGGTTACCTATTATGAAACAGCGTTGAAACAATTATGGAAAAACTTAATATGCAATTATGACTCTGTTGCATATGCATTGGATTTGGACTTGCATCTTTATTTTCTTGACTAGGTGGTGGGTTAGGAAGAGTAATGTATTAACGCTTGATATTAGTAGATATTCTTCTGACAAGAGAATGGTGCATAATCTACTTCAGTCTCTCAAAGATATCAGTGCAACAAGAGAGAAAGGGTAAGAGAGAAGAGAGAAAGAAATGCTTTCAGAGAGTATGAGTGATTGAATTGATTATCTCAAAAGTTTACAATACAATTGTGCTCTATAAATAGAGTGAGCTACACAAAGAGTTCTCACATAACCAATCTTAACTAATCTTCAACTGAACTATAACTGATAATTAACTTTCAGCTAGTTCTCCCTTCACATCATAAACTATTTACTTTTCTCGACAACAACTTCAATCTCATTCCCCTTTAGGATCTTTAAACAAAATTAATTCTCCTTTCAGTTATTTGTAGAAAGAAAAAGAATTTTCGCATTGTCATTATGTAAAAATGTAATCAAACATCGTATCGTATTAATATAAGAGATTAACATTTCAAAGCATAAAAAATTAAGAAGTTTTTGTCAAAATAAAAATAAAAATTAAGAAGTTAATATTCATTCAAGATCCAATAGCATGTAGAAAAATTCTATATTTAAACGAAAGACGGTAAGGTATACTCACAATCATCTTGTTATAAAAATAATGGAATTTAAATATGAGACAAATTACCAAAAAAAATATAATATATTAAAAGAAGAAATGAAAGAAAACCGGAACAAAATGAATGAGACAGTCATATTGTTAGCACAATAAAATCATATATTATCCTCGGGATCCAACTCACCTAAACTTTTTTGTATCAAAAAAATAAAAATAAAATAAAATCATATATTATGGATAAGAAAGATATTATATTTTGATGACACTGTTTTTATATTTAGTTTTGTTGATTTTATTTTGCTTCGTGTTAGGTTTCAATGCTGGAAAGGGTATCAAAATCTTCTGAAGCCACATGCATATTCACTTTTTTTAAAAAAATTAAATAAATAAATAGGAATTACTACTTACATATATAGGCTTAAATAAGTTTTTGGTCCCAACAAAGTTCATAAATTTTGGTTTTAGTCCTTTCCATTATCTAGTAATCAATATATATATATATCACTTTAAAGCGGACTCAAATTAATCTAAAAATATATATTCTTTTTAGCTTAGAATCTGAAAGACGAGAAATCTTAATATGAATCTCAAAAGTTTAAAATGTCGATCAAAATAGTTAGTTTTCAAATAAATTTTGGAGACACTTTAATTTTTATTAGAAACTATTTTGATTAACATTTAAGACTTTTAAGGACTAAATTAGTATTTTTGTTTTGTTCACCAAAAAAAAAAAAATCTTTTTAATTTTTTAGAAACTAAATTTTAGAGACAATTTTGGATATTCACCTATCTCAATCAATTCAATCATAACTTTAAATATGGAGTATGATGTATTCGGTACCGGCATCCTTCCATTTTACAAAGGAAAGGAACAAAATAGAAATATTATATTGAAAATAGTTTTAATCTTTCAAGAAATTGAATACACAACTTTCAATACAATATTTTCATTTTTTGATTCTTTAACTTATGCAAGTTTTTATAGGTTAGAAAAATCGTTGTTATTATTGCCGCGGCTAATTAACACTTATTTCTATAATAGAATGCGTGTTTCAAATGATTGTTATTATTGTGATCAAATGATTGTTATTATTGTGATTAATATGATTATTATATTTTTTGGACTGGAATATAATTATTTTTCTTTCCTCCATTATTATGTCCTAATTTAATTTAGAGTAACTTATACTGACCAACTGGTGACAGAAACCCGACTTGCACTTTCCATGCGATTCCCCACTAGTACTAAAATTAAACTTAACTAGATCTTGTACCTTTGCACCTGCACGGGTTTAATAATTTATGTTTTTGACATTATATTAACCATTTATTGATCCACCCAAAAAAAAAAATATTAACCATTTATTGATGTGTTATTGGTGTAAAGATTTTTTTACATAATCAAATAATTATAAAATATTATATTATTAAATTAAATATATTTGACTCTTATTATAATTTTATACTATTTTTTCTTTTTCCTTTTTCACTTTTTTTCTCCAATCAAACAAGTGAAGAGAGAAACACGTACTTCTTGGATATGGATCCTTTTCGACCAATTTGTTTTCATCCTCTTTCCATCCATGATCATAGCCGTATATTATACATTTAAGTGTTATATATAATTTGTTTTGATTTTGGAACCTAAAAAAGTTAAACATAAATTGCTAGCCTTGAAAGTATAATGTATGACTGTGATTATAAACGAGAGGAGAATAAAAACAAATTGAGTAGAGAGGACCCATTTCCTACTTTTTTATTTTCTTTTGTTTTTCTTTCAATTCAAACAATCAAAAAGTTTCTTCATTTTCTACTCATTTTGTATTTTCTCCTGCTTCTTTATATCATACTTGTTTCTCGAAAATTATAAGATGGTCGGTGGTTTGAGGTGTGAGATAAATATGTTGAGAGTTGTAAGATGTAAGGTTTGAATCCTAACCCTACTAACATAACAAGCTAACAACTAACATTCACCTATAAAAAATATCATACTTGTTTCTCCCCTACTTTATCCCACATTAAAAAAACGTGTAAAATTTCTCTAACGTTTGAGCACCAGCACATTAACTAAACAAAAAAAAAGTATATATATTTCTAACTCAATTGTTTTACTCACTATAATATAATAATATAACTGGAAGATCACTAAAATACAGTTTCTTAATATATTTCTAATATATAATTTTTCGTTGGATTAATTGAATCATTGAGGACCATAATTTACTTTCTTTTTAAATATAGATATTTTTTTGGCTTAATTATATTTTTGCTCCTCCTATTTTTTGTCATGTGTGATTTAGGTCCCCATAGTTCTTTTGTAGCACATTTGATCATCCTACTTTTTTAATTTTACAAATTCGGTCATTCATCTAACGTCTGTCAAATTTTTAATGATCGTCAAAGAAGAATCACCACTCTAAGCTCGCACACGACCTCAGGTTTAGCTTCTCATCATATACCTCCCTGCCTTAACATGATTTAATTTAATGGCTCCTCTCAACCATTTACTAGTTTCATCCCCCTTTTCCGATACTTTTTTTGGTTCTACCACTAGGTGCTTTATCATACAAAGCTTAATCAGAAGTTTTATGAACTTAAGCAGTTATTTCTCTTTGTTGATCAATGAAAAATTGATACACATTGGACGGAATGACCGAATTTATAAAATTGAAAAATATGGGAACCAATTTGCTAAAAAAAACTATAGAAACCAAAATCGTATATAACCAATAACAGGAGATTAAAAGTGCAATTAAGTCATTTTTTTTTTAAGTATGAAATATATTCTAATAAAAAATATATTTAAAAAAGGGTGTAAAATAATATATTAGTGACATTCATCGAATAACGAGGCATGTTTGGTTTGTTTCTAGTTTCCTGTTTTCATTTACTGTTTTCTCTCTTTGGAAATAAGAAATAAGATGAAAATAAGATGATATTTTTATAATTATTTTAGTTATAATTATTTTTAAAATCAGGAAATAAAAACGGAAACCGAAAATAACCTAAAGAGACCGGTGTTGAGGCGGTGTTCATGCTGATCCGTATGATCCATGTCAATATCATTCTGCCGCGTGTACCACTCTTATACCACTAGTGCCATCTGGGAAGTTTAGAGTACCTTCCACTATTGAAAGTGGCTTGCTCTGACTATTTCGTATAATCAATATTAACAACTAACAATAACATCATGCATAATGACCTCACCCATCATTAATTCTCCCAGCTATTGTAATTGTAATTGCCTTCAAATGGAGTACTCAATTTAATCTCATGTCGCCATGTTATAATTAATTAGTAGCTTGGTACGCACGACAATAAAAGCAGTCTCACTATCCAGAAACAATAAGAACAGTTTCAAATGGATTGAAACTATTTGTCAGTTTTAATAGTTGAGATCGATCAGAACCCAGAAGGACATATTATATATAATAAGCTGAGGATTTTGGTTCCAACAAAGTGACAAACCCTCCTTTGATCAAATAATAATAAAGAAGCTAGAAAGTATAACCCAAATTACCCAGCCCTGTCAAGTTCATAGTCAAATAGTGCTCTCATAAATCTGATTGAGTGGTAATTACTCACATAGAGCTCTAATTATCTAATTACTCATATAAATTTGTGTTCTCGTTTGATTTTAATTCATTTTTCAGTATAATTTTTTTAAATTGTTAATCGATTATTCATCATCATTGATATGACTTTTAAGGAGATGATTATGAATTTCAAAATGACAATGTATAACTGATTAAAAATAAAAATAAAAACTTTTACAATATAACACAATTAAATCCTATATAATAAACCTCATAAAACTCATGTATTGCAACAAGTACAATTGCATATAGTTGAAAGTTGAAACTACTCTACCTAAAAATATCCCTCTTCCTTAAACACTCGGGACCCATAAGATACCCAAGTTTCCCTCTTCTTGAGATAGTTAACTTGAGATAACACGTAATGAATGAAAGATTTTTGTTACAAGTTTTAACATATAAAGAACAAAAATCAGCCTCTCCTCCCTCCCATAGCTGCAAATATGTGAGTAAGAATATTCCTAGTCCTATAGTAAATCCAATTATGTAGCAATCATTTGTACCTAACCAATCTATTTTATACGATACCCTTGTTTTTATATTATTTTCTTCACCATCGATCCTTTCTACATCAATTAAGAAGGGACGTGAACCAACAAGCACCATGCAAAGGAAGGAGAGTACATATTGTCCTTGTCAGCTTGAGCTTCCAGTCTTTGCCAAAGATAAGCTTAAAAGAACCAAGCTGGCAGATACTAAGGGAAAGGCAAATCCATAGTCCTAGGATGTTCTCATCTTCTTCATTTGGAAACCATTGGCTATGGTTTCAGCTGGTCCACCTGAGTTAGCTAGCTGAAGCTCAGCCAAGATAGCTACAAATGGTAGGACCTCATGCATGTGCAGAGACAGAGCCAAATCAGACATGTTCCCATCACCTCGTTAAGAAGCGCAAAGCCTAAATAACAAGGTCAATGTTTCAAATATGAGTCCGAAACCAAAATCTAGGCCGTGACGTGTTGGCTTTTGACAGTTGTCGAAACCGCATCACGACCGTAATTATAGTCGTTTCGACCATATTTTCCCATAATATTCGCAAGACAACGGCAACCACACCGCGATTAAAAACCTTGAACAAGGCTATACAAATACACCTAAGAATTCAGCTTGATTTCCTGCAGTCAATTGTTACGCATTAATACATCGTTAGATCAATTATTAAAATGGTTGAAGAATTTTAAGAATAATCAAATGATACATTAATACGTAAATGCATAAAAGAAAAATCGAATATATAGAAAATCTGGATTCATTGCCATTACAAAATTACTAACCCTTCTAGAATCAATAAAGGAATATTGATTTTACATACAGCTAGATATTATGTCACACAACTCACAAATAATTAGTGGTCCGTCGATTGGCGTGTTAAAAAGACAAAAATCTACGTGTAAAGAACAGCACCGGAAAGAAAAAAAATGATCCTATAAATTTCAGGATTTTTACATTATGCTTAAATAATTTGTAAGTTTCATGCGTTTATATTTTTCTCGAATAATGCTTCTCATACACAATTGTATACGCATCTAACATCGCCTGAATGATTTAATTATTTAATATGTTTAACTAAACTTATAAACAGTTTACTAACAATTTAAATGATTGTGGTAATGAGTAAATTTGTAAATGAGGTTAACTGTTTTTTTTTTTTTTTTTTACTAAATGAGGTTAATTGTTATACATTATTAATGTAAATATTTTTACATTATCAATTAAATACAAATTTTGATTTGCGTGACTTTTAACCTAGTTAGATAAGAATAAAATATTTTAAATGATATAATAATTTATTATTGATTAATTGTATAAAAAATGATTACAAATCCATATAAATAAGATAACTTTTACATACTAAATTTATATTTATAAACGAAATTGATAATAATAATTTAATATATCTTTACATGCTCGTGTAACACATGAGAGATCGATTCAACTAGCTGTATTAAATATTGTGCAATTTTGCATTGCAATTTCAAAGTAGCACATTTAGAACCCAGAAGGATTAGTCTAGTGGAACATAACAGGATCCCTTATTTGATAGGTTGTAGGTTTGAAAAACCCACTAATCTTCTTTGTGAAAAGGTTAATATATACCCATTTATAAGTATTCGTAAAATACGAAGGTTTTATCTATCTTATATTGGGGCACCATCCCCTGCCCTAAATATTTTACGAGGGCTGGACTATCCATATCAATGCACATATGGACCACTGAACAAGTCTTTTTCTCCATCTTGACTTTTTTGCATACTAGGTGGGACCCGTTTGCCATACCCTCAATCAACATTAGGATTACTTAAAGGAGGTTTCTAGGGTGGAACAATGGCTTAAGTGGTTTATGAGTGGACCATTTGATTTCAACCGTTAGATATATTAATATTAATAAAATAAATGTATGGTTCAGATTAAAACAAGATAAAAGATTAAAAAAATTTAAAATGTTAACTTTACTACTTTGCCCCTATCCTCAACCCATATACCTTACCTTGAATGTGACAATGGTGCAAAGTAAGTGTTACCACTCACATAAAATGTTACCATGGCGTCCGGTGGCACCACCATGAGCTCTTCAAACTCAAGCCCAAGGGTCGCTGCGGGCTCCACCACCACTCGACGGTGCGTGGCCGACAACCATTGATTCATTTTACATTGATTCATACACATATCGATTATTCTTACACAAAGTAATTGATTCATAATACAAATCCAAAAGTTTCATACACAGAATAATTGATTACATTAAACATTTATAATTGATTCATAATTCAAACCCAAAAGTTTAACATGGTTGTTTGACAAAGGCAAGTAATAAATAAATAAATAAAATTTGCCTAGCCGCCACCAGCCGCTCTGCGAGGTCCGTCGTTGTGCCATCCAACCACCACCATACCACCAGATCCATGAGATCCAGATCCACCATTCTAGGTTTGAGGCTTCGACCACCAAACCCACCACCTTCAAACACTCATCGCGTAGTGGCTGCATCTAGTAGGTTGGTTCTACCATGTGGTGACTCGCAACTGCATAGGGTGGCCGGAATTCGGAGGAGGATGTCTGATCCAAAAGTAAAAGAAAATAAAAAAGAAACCTTGTAAAACTTCAAAACCGATCTAGTTAAAGAAAAAGCGCCGCCACCGCCACAGTAGGTGGACCAGCCACTAGTAATAATGGAGGCAATTTAATCCATGAACAGATTAGCATATATAATCGATTCATTAACGTAAATTTAATCAATTCGCAAATTGACACATTTTAGACCAGAAACTTTACTACGCGTGGCAACACTGTCTTTGCACGTCGTCACGTTCAAGAACATTTTAATCCATGAACCGATTAGCGTATATAATTGATTCATTAACGCAAATGTAATCAATTCGTAAGTTCCGACCAGAAACTTTACTGCGCGTGGTAACATTGTCTTTGCACTGTTATCACATTTAAGGTCCGACATATGTGAGTGGTAGGGGCAGGAATGAGTTTTAAAATGGAAGAAAAATGATTCATGAGTGGACCACCTATTTGATGTTCCACCATAGATGTCACCTTACTTAAAATGAAAGTACGGATACATTTTTGTAATGCATGGTCTGTTTCCACCTAATTTTTTTTAAAAAAATTTTGCTGGGCTTATTATATCATGAACATGAAGGTCCATTGGAAAACAATTTGTTATTTTGATATATATTTATCTCTTCATATAGGCAGGAATTTGAGAAAATGTTTGTCCGAGCAAATTCCCTAACCCAAAAAAGCTCAAATCATAGAAAGAAGTGGGCTTTGGGGTACAATTCCGTTTTTAAATCAGCAGGGTATTCTATTTATTTTATAAAATATATAGTTTCTAAGAAGGAGCCTATAGGGTTGTTACCATACAAACAAGGACACTCTGTTCTGTCTTTACTTTGGATTTGGATCCACTCATTTTCTTCTGTCATTTTTATTTAATGTTATGAAAGAAAAGGATACAAAAGCAAGTTTTAGTGAACTCTACAAAACAAATTTGATTTCGTTCTCTAACAGGAGAGAAAAAAAAGAAGAGAGCACAAAAAGAGAAGTTCCAAATCCTTTTACTTTAAAAAAAAAGAAAGAAAAGAAAACTATGTAAAATATATATATGACCCTGTATATTTATTAAGTCACAAAGCTGATTATTATGAGTTGAATTTGGGAAGTATCCATACGTAACTGATTAACTGCCTATGATAACTGACAACAAGACCCAACAAATAAAACCATCAACCATTTTCATTTTTGGGTAAGCTCACACCTTACTGTACAATCCGATAAGGACATAGGTTGTAAAGTACAAAATCACAACAATAATGGACATTTAGATGTATTAGATTATGAGTAAGCTATTCTTTATAATCATCCTTGATCATATATAATATATCTTTTCTTTGTTTTGCTCACTGACATAATCCTATTTTTTGCTGTATGTTGAATCATGTTAATGTTAATGTCGTTGTCGTGTCGTTTTTTCTTCCCTATCTTCGTTTGTGATCAAGATTACAACGACATGTAGGACAAGCAAACCTTGTAGATTCGTCTATCTTTCTATACAAGTCCATGACGGCCATAATTGAAGAACTCATACAGCATTTTCCATTTTCTAATCTGCGTTATTCTCAAAACAAAAATACAGCACAAAAAAACTGCGAATCGCCGAAGAGATAATAGTAGGGAAAGGTAGCCGCTGCATTTTTTTTTTTTTTATCTTTTTTTTTATTTTTAGGGATTAAGTTTCCCAAAGTGTGTTTGAGTGGAAAGTGAGCAAGTAAAACTGTATTCAATTTGCCAACATGGTATGACACGGTTGATAGATAATCGTGTCCCTTAAGCATGTGGTTAGTGGTTCGATTCCTGACTCATGTGTGCAGAAGAGTATCTGTTGGGAGAGGTCAACCCCTTTAAATGAATCCCAATACTTCAAGGGATCGATTAGTCTTTAGCTTCTGGTCAGAGGATATCCGGGTTTATCCAAAAAAAGTGTATTCAATTTATGAGTTAAATTGTATTAAGATATAGACCCACTTTAACTAATCAAATGGTGGATACATCCTTATATTTTTTCTACACTTCACATTCAATCTCATTTTTTTTAAAAATATCCTATTTTTAAATGCACCCCAACACACACCCAAAAAAACAAAGCTTGTTGAAATGGAGTACCTTTTTGTCCACATGATGAGCACACTTCCAACATGCAGCACCCTTGACGTTTGGAATAAGTTGTCACTAAGGTCATCTGATACAATATTCATTATCCATTTAACCAGTGTACGAAATGACAATAATGGTTTGCAATAGATGATGCCACAAGTAGGGGTGATCATAAACGGATGACCCACCCGAACCCGATCTATCCGTTTTGGAATTGGGTGAAGTGGTCAGGTTCAAACGGGCTGCAGGTTCAAACGGGTTAAAATGATGGTTTAATATGGATAAGAGCGGGTGGGTTCGGTTTTACATATTTCAACCCATCGGTAACCGAATCCGACCGAATTCCCTTACTATATTATTTTATTTATTATTTTACTCCTATGCTCTTGAGTCATGAAACCCAATGCGACACAGTGAATCTGTTTATGGTTTCTCCACCATCAATCGTCCTTCCCTGAGTTCGCTCTCAGCAAGCTGCATCCACCACCCTCAGGGTTGGGGTTTCTCCGTCCAGCTCCTCCGCCATGTGTCTTAGAGAATCCCTTTTCGATTTCATATCGCGGTTTACAGATTCGACCTGTTCTCCACCTGATTCTGCTCCATCTGTTTGTTATATTGGTGTCACCGTCTGCTTAATCTCAGATCTCGTCCTTCCCTGAGTTCCCTCTCTGTAAGCCGCGACAACACGACCACCACCCATCCCTCTCTTCCAGATCTCGTCCCACCCTTTCCTTAATCTTAGATCTCGTCCTTTCCTTCCTCTCTGCAAGCCGCGACAACGCGATGACGCGATGGCACGACCACCCTTTCCTCTCTTCTGGATCTCGGCCTCGTCCCGTCGCTGCAAGCCTCTGCCCAACGCGAAGGTGAGAAGCTTTGTGGTCTTGTGCCTTGAGGAATGTGGAGAAGGCGAGAAGCTTCCAGATCTTAGTGACTCTCAGCTATCCAGTTCAATTTTTTTTCCCTAAAGTTTTCACTCAAATCAGTCAGTTTGGGTTGTCACTTTTTAATTTTTTCAAAATAAAACAATAAAAATTCTTTGACCCGTTGCAAACCACCCGCCCAACCCGTCATCTGCCCAACCCGCCACCCGCCCAATCCGATGACCAAAATGGGTGGAAATAGATTATATTTTACTTCTATCGGTTTCATTCGGATTGAGTGTTTTGGACCCGAACCCGCCCGAAACCGACCGATGATCACCCCTAGCCACAAGCCCACAAAGGTTTGGTGATTACAAGAAAGTACAACCGCAACAATAATTGATTGTCAATGCTGGCATCCACCTAGGGTGGTTTATCTATTTTGGATGTAGTTCAAATATCTATGCTTTATATATATAGGTTTGAATTGGATCTATCAACATGATCATTGGTTGTTTTTAATAATTTTCTGGTGAAATTAGCCAAGGAAAACATTAGTGGACTGTAGGCCTTGTGTTGAGTGATGTGTGGCTTAATAGTCGTTGTACAATAGGTTTGAGTAATTATAAAGTTATAGGGACACTAGATTTTTTCTGTCTCGCTATGCCATTTTGCTTCCTAAACTCAAAACGTATGTTTGTAACAATAAACCAAATATAGCTTAATCTTGAATGAGCACATCTGATTCCTAAACTCAAAAAGTACGTTTGTAACTGTGAATGTTGATGTGTGATCAAAAGTATAGGGTTATGGGTAATTACACTATGATTTTGGGTGGAAACATTTAATCTTTTGGGATACTGAGACAACTCTAAAGCTCTTCAAATGGGTTTTATGGATAGTCATTGCTCTTGTGGGGTTTCTCTTATTGCTACATTTTTCAATTGATGTAATCTATAACAATTTGTTTAGGTGCTTTGCGTGATATACTGGGTGAGTGTTTAGTTATTTTTGCGTGGTACTGTGGGAGGCTCTTTATTGAACTTATAGCTTTTCCATAATGTATTTTGATTCCAATGGTCCTCTTGTATATGGGTTCTGGTCACCTCTTGTACTCAAATCAATACTACTTTAGCTTATCAAAAAAAAAAAAAAAAACAGTAAATCAAATATAGCTTAATCTTAAATGAGCATGTCATATGCACGTGGATCACCATTAAATAAATGATGTATCAAAAATAGAATGTGAAGTTGTGAACAATAAGCTCGTTAATATGGTTACGAAGGAGTAAGCCTAAAGAAGAAATGACTTTATGGTGGTCAGGTGGTGTTAGCTAGGCTGGGTTCTGGTCAGGGGCGGACCTTGGACAGGGCAGGGGGGAGCCGTTGCTCCCCCCAGATTTTGTGAATCAATTTTTTTTATTATATATTTTTTTTGTGGCACCCCTTAAACTTCATTTGTGTGAGACCATTTGTGAATTTATTGCAATTTTGTGCCACTACCACAACTTGGGAGCAACAGATGGGTAGGAAGGTAGGTGATTTAATTGACATATGGTGCTATCTATTTTTTTTTTTTATTGATTTATAGAGTTGATTTAACATGTTTAGAAGTTGTTTATGTTTTTTTTTTTTTTTGGTTATTGATTTCTGGAATTTCTATAAAAAAAATTGCGATATAATTTACATTGACAATCACTAACATTTTGACATGTATGTTTTGACTAGTATCTAGTGGCTCCAATTAACATACACAAGTTTTAAATGTCTTATTTTGACTAGTATCTAATGACTCCCCCTAATTTTTTTCTCAAGATCCGCCACTGGTTCTGGTTCAATATATTGTAAACTGATATCTGATAACGAGTGACATAATTGTTCATAAGCCAAAATGCGACCTTAAAATCAGCAGATTCCAACCTAATCGATTATGAGAATTTTACTCTAGCAAAGCACTGCTGTGGACTGTGGCATCTTCCTAAGTACATATTCTTTGCCTTAATTTCATGCCTAATTGGTAAAAAAAAAATATATTGAGTATGTAGCTACATATTTTTTTGTAAATATTGTTCTATACAGCTAGTTGAGCCAACCCTCGTTAACATTATCGCATCGCTGCATACATTTTATTAGTGGAAAAAGTCTTTTTTATAATCAAGCTGTGTATGTAGCTTGTAGCGTACGTCAGGATAATTTTTAAAGGGGTATGTTTGTACCGGCATTATGGTCAGAGGCGGACTTGGTGTAATGGCTCCCCTAAAAAACAAATGAACATTTTTTCAAATAAAAAATTATTGTCTTGCCGCCTCATTTTAAAGAAAAAATTAATGGCATCCTCATGACAAGTATGACTTTTAAAGTATCTAAGATAAGAGTTAAATATGTCAATTTCTGATTGATTGATAGTGTAATAATTTTTACACTAAAAGTGCATACCAATTAAATTATTTTTCTAAAGGAAAAGTATGAAGCAAGATGAAAATTATATAGCTTCAACATCTTCACTTTAGAAACATCCTTTTAATAATCAAATAGTTCAATAATATGAGCAGTTTTTGATAAAATTATATATGATTCATATGAATTTTAATTACATTATTTGAATTAGTAGTTAGTGGCTCCCCCAAGAATTTCTTTCAAGATCCGCCACTGATTATGATTAACCCTCTTATATATGACAATTACAGATTTTTATTCTGATGATCATTATGACTTTGCTGTCATGTATTTTTTTTTTTTGACAAAAGGAAACTACTTCATTTCGTTCATAATCAAAGAAGTAATACATGTAGGGATATCCAAGAAACAATGAGGACTAGCATGATCAATGGTCACCCTTGCTAGATTATGAGCAACCATATTAGATAACCTCCTAGAGAACTCAACATGAGAGTTTGGTAAATAAGATAAAAGATGAGACTTGCAAGAAGAAATAGTCACACCAAATTCAGAGACATCAACAGAACTAGAATTCAAACTATCAACCACAACTTTGGAATCTAAATCAAAGACAACCTTGTCATAACCAAGCTCAATCACCCAGTTAATGGCGAAAAAGAGACCAGCAACTTCACCCATGAGGACATTCGAAATAGGTTGAAACCAGTGAGTTTTGGCACCCAAAAAAAATACCAAGCTCGTCTCTAAGGCACATACCAATTCCCACTTTGTTTCTGTCATTAAAAAACACTGCATCCACATTGAACTTTAAATAACCACTAGGAGGTTTTGCCCACCCTGAGGCCGTAGCAACCTCACTTGCATGAGGAAGAAAGGGATCACCATGATCTCTGGCTCTAGACCACTCATCCAGCGTGTTGAAGCCGCGAAGGACAATGGTCTCGACGCTCTCATTCACGTTGTCTCAACACAGCTGGTTGCGGCTCCTCCATAAGCTCCAAAGAGACATAGCAAACATGCTTCTACTCTCCTTAGATAAAACGGCAAGAACTGAGAAGAAGAGCTCACCAAAATTATCAGCAACCTCCAAAAATGAGGATATTGTATCCCATAGACCCATCTTCCTCCAAACACCTTCACTCTTTGAGCAAGATAATAACACATGCCAAGAGTTCTCCGTATTGGAGCCACACCAGGAACATAAAGCTGGACAAGAGACACCCCGAGTTTGAAGTTTGGCTCTGGTGGGAAGAAGCATGAATTTTCCAAAGACTATTCCAGTCACCACTAATCTTCAAATGCTCCAACTCCAAGATATGGTTGATGCACAACCAATAGGCGCTTCTGACTGTAAAAATACCTTTTCGGTCTGGCCACCAAATAGTACTATCCTGCTCAACAGACTCGAAAAGAGGGGTATGCAACACTGCATTCGCAGAAACCAGGTCCATCACCGCATGGACTTTAGGCGTGCTCCAGCACTTCCTGCCCGGCTCCCAGAGGTCACGCACCATGATGGGAGGAACATGCACTATATTACCATTAGGGGTAGGAATGATTAAATCCTTACTCCACACATTCGACCAAACCCGGATGCTACTCCTATCACCAATCCTCCATCTAATGCCCTTTTTTAGAACAACACGAGCTTCACAAATACTACTCCAAACATAACTCGAATTATTGCCGATACTAGCTTCCAGAAAATCACAATGTGGAAAATATTTGGCTTTGAATAGCTTGGCTACTAGAGAATCCGGCTCTGACATAAGCCTCCATCCTTGTTTGCCTAAAAGGGCCATATTAAAAGCATACAGATTTCTGAAACCCATACCTCCATCCAACTTATGCATGGCTAACTTGTCCCTAGTATTTAATGATCTTGACATTTTGTTTTACTGGTGTTTGTTCAAGTCTGTCATATTAACTTCACGTTCATTTTTCATATTTAGATAGTGAGGGGCTACCTCACCTTGCAAATAAGGATGTCTATAGCTCTATATAGAGCCTACATTTTGAATTCTCCACTGAGGATTAGGGATATGAGAGTATAGATTTTGTTTTTTTTTTTTATAAGTAAAATTGTATTAAATAGAATACCAAGAGTACTCAAACCCGTATACAAAAGAAGAACCATGTACAAAAGGGACGTAAGGTAAATATTCAACCGAGGGTGACACTACCCGTACAACCAGACATGGGCATAGCTTCTTATATTCTGTCATTGACTTACAACTGAAATCCAAGTAAGTCTCGACCTTGAATATTGCTGATACTGTTGAAAAGTATTATTTTGTCTACGAATAGAAGTGCTACAAGGTGTTTGTCCATATTAGGCATAGCACCTAATTAACCTTTGGTGTGCCTTTTTTAGGCTCACAATGCTTGTCCAATGTACTACATATATGACACAATTCAGAGGTAAACACGCATTGGTTTTGGCAGCAATGAAGTGGTAAATTATTTCGTTTCGTTCCCTTTTCTATTCCTAATCAATTCAGCATTGATCCTACAATGTTAAAATTACGTTAATCACAACTGCCAAAATCCAGAACCAGATTTTTAAAATAAAAATAAAAAACAGAATTCTCTACATAACTAATGAGTTTACAAACCAATAGTCAAATTCCCAGCTCACCTCTCTGGAATACAATACAGAGACACAAAAAATGGTGTTCCCCAACTAAGAATCAATGGCAACTCATCCTCGGTATGACCATGAAGCACAACAATTCCTTTACTCCGTCTGTTCATGGCACATCATACATCCCACTTGGCATTCTCATTAGGAACCCAATAATACTAAATTGATACCAACGTCCACATCGCATAATTCATTTGCCTCTTCTAGTAGTTGGACAGGGTTGATAAACCCATGTGAATGGGGTAGTTGAAGACTCGGAGTACTCAATTATGCTCATTTTAACAATTTTAAAAAACTTGGCGTATTGACTTTCTAAAATCATTTCCAATTTTCATTTTTTACAATTTGTATTGATTTTAAATTGCTAACAAGAGGATGAAAGGCTCCTACAATAAACAATTGTGACAAAGAGAAGATGGAAGGCTAATTAGAAAGAATGCATTTCCGAAAATAATGAAAACAACTATTTGACATTTTCAAAATTTCTAGAAATACTGGATGTGTTTTCAAAAATTGAAAAAGAAAATGATGAGGCAAATACTAAAATCAATACAGATTTTAAAAAATGAGAACTGGATTTTTTTTTTTTATAAAGTAAACAGTCCCTTAATATGCATAGTTTAAGGATGAAAATTCTTATAGTTTAATTAAATTTTAGGAGAGTTTTAAGAATTCGCTCTTTATTATGTCAACAACTTCTAGACTGGTTATCACCTGAAACTTACTTAAATATGCAGCTTTTGAATTTCACTAAACTTGCTTTAAATATGTAACATGAATTGGCTTAGGACAAAATTTAGGCACAGTTTTATAAATATTTTTGGTGTTGTTTTTTAATAAAAAGAAGACATGCATATTTAACAGATCATTAATTCAAATATAACAAGTATTTTTATGATTAAAAAACAATGGAGGAAAGAGTAGTAGTAGAGGTTGGAGTCTGATTAATCGTATAAGAAAGCTTTTGCAAGGAAACTAGTAGCTAAAAATGTGCATGTTTATAGGGAGGCTAATAAGAGTGCATATTTGTTGGCCAATCTAGCTAGTGATTCAGGTTCTGATTTGCTTGTATATGGGAGCCTACCAAGTCTTATAAGTTAGGTGCTGCTCTCGGATGTTTTAGGAGTTAGTACTCCTAGGATGATTTTAGTGTAACTTTTCTTTATGGGCTTTTCAGCCCCTTATCTTACCAAAATAAAAAAATACCATAAATCAAAAATAAAAAATACTAGAAAATACCAATGGGATAACATCTAAATTTTGTCCCATTTATTTAACGGGCGCTTTGACTCCTCATTAATTAGCAGCTGGGATATGTTTCCTCAGAAAGAAAAACGAGGGCCATATGTTTAATTCCTTCATCCAGTTAGATCACGTGCATGGCCGCTCAACGATTAAAAAAGCAAATCCCTTACCCTTTCATACAACTTAGGAGTAGGACTGTGTCATCGTGGACCTTAATAAGTTGCGGTCAATGGAAGACTATAATGAGCTAAAGAGACATTTCACCAAATAAATAAATAAGAGAGATGAAATGAGAAACACTGACTCAGGAAAAAAAAAAGGGAAAGAAACTCGATAGAATATGAAAACAAAAAAACTCTTGTTAGCATGAACTTTACCTTTTTAAGATAATGAAATAAATAACTTATTAGTAATTATAAAAGTAATATGTTTTAGTATAAATAAAGGATAAAATTAGAGTTTACTTTGATACACCGTCATTGTAAACTGTCAACCAATCACAAATCATTTTACGTGTTAATTATAGTGAAATAGTTTTAATGATGTGACAATTTATTATTAGTTGATAGTGTAAAAAATCTTCACACTGACAATACATATCAATTAAATCCATAAAATTATATATATATACTTAAACATATCATATACCAAAATGTGACTGGTCCGAGTGGTAAAAGACTCGGGCCCTCTCAAACAAGTGGTCAGAGGTTCGATCACTGGCTCTTGTTTCCGTATGAAGAAAATTTGGTTGGGAGATGTTAGCCCTTCAATGTCGTCCAGTACCTCGAGAGTAATTAGTTTTCACAGTTGCCTGCCGGGATATCTTTGGAAGAAAAAAAAAAATATCAAATAATATTTATATAGTTTTCACTATTTGGTAATTAACCGTTAATCCTATTTTTTTGGTTTCAAAAAAAAAGTTAATCCTATTTTATTTTTTTCTATACACTTAAAACCTAATTCTGCCATATAATCCCAGTATAAGTAAGATATGCGAACTATAAATGATGTACATAGCAATTTCCTAAATACAGGATAAGATAATTGAGGTGGTTGAATCATAATGTAAGTGTGAAGAAAATGAGTGGCCAACCTATAGTCAGATGATAAAAAAATGTGTAGATGTGAAATAATAGGTATATTGTATTACTCTAAAATATAAATATCTTTCAAAAGATAACAAATTACAAGTCTTTGAATTTGTCAATGATAAGAAAGTTTAGATCATATTATTTGAATTTGAATACCCAGGCTAAAATACAACCTCATTCGCGTCATTATATCATATAATATATTTATTTTCGTGGCATATGGTGTACGACAATCGCCAACCCCATTTACACGGAACACGGTGTACTCCGGCTGTTGAAAAAAACAGTGATCATCAAAGTTTAACAGAAATGATATTAAACACCCGGGTGGGACATCTGCACTGTAGCGCCACTGTAGCGCTACTATAGAGCCTTTTTTTTTTTTTTTTTTTCAAATTTTGACTTTTTTAAAAAAAAAATAAAAATTTAACTTTTTTAAATACTAACATTTTTGGTTAACTACGTGCAAATATCTGGTTAATTCAGTTCATTATATGGTTAATGGGTTATCCTGAAGCTTACAATTATTTTTCACAACCATGTAAATATTTGGTTAATCACATGCAAATTTTTGGTTAATTCAGTTTATTATATGGTTAATGGGTCTTTTTTTTTTGGTCGACTTTTTTTAAAACAAAAACACGTGGTTAATCCTTTGAAAATGGTTGGTTAATTCAGTGTATTCTATGGTTAATCGGTAACTCTGATGCTTCAACCATTCTATATGGTTAATCACGTGCAAATATTTGGTTAATTCAGTTCATTATATGGTTAATGGGTTATCCTGAAGCTTACAATCATTTTTCACAATCATGTAAATATTTGGTTAATCACATGCAAATTTCTGGTTAATTCAGTTCATTATATGGTTAATTTGTATGGAAAATTATTGTAAGTTTCAGGATGACTCATTAACCATATAATGAATTGAATTAACTAGATATTTGCACTGGATTAACAAAAAATGTTAGTATTTAAAAAAAACTAAATTTTTTTTATAAAAAAAAGCCAGAATCTGTAAAAAAAAAAAAAAAAAAACTGTAGCGCTACAGTAGCGCTACAGTACGTTACTGTAGCGCTACAGTACCCCCGGGTGTCGCACCCGGGTGTTCATATATCATATCTGAAAGTCTAACGATGCTCATCGTTTAACTGTTTAACCTAACATTTTGTCAATATGATATTGTCAGGACTTTAGGAAGTTAAGTGCATAATTCCAACCCCAGTCTCAACTACAGAACCAACAACTGTTTTTCCAAATTTGTCATCATGTGCATGGACGTGGAGTGAAGTGGATAACTTACCTTAAATTAATAGTTCTATTGTTTAAACATTAAAAATTAAAAAATAGACAACAATTGACAATAACTAATGATTTTCAAGATCATAATTAATGATATGTTGAGCTTGATTAATGGATATATCAAAAATTAAGAATTCATTAGTCATTCACTAAGTTACATTAACCAAGATTTTATACATCATTAACACCAAGTTGTTAGTTAATAAATTACTTCATCTACTATATGTGTAATCATTAACCAAGTTCAATACTTTATTAGATATGATTTTGAACATCATCAACCTTTATCAATTGTTGCTGTCCCATTTTTTTATCTCCAAGTAACAATTTTGTAAATTAAAAGCTGGTAGGACCCAAAACCTGTTAATTTTTGGTGAGCTTACCTCATATAGTTGAATGTTTGACGAGTCAAAATGATGCAGCATTTTGATATGTTTATGTTTACATTGGTTTGGTTGAAGGGGTAGCAATTTCCCCCCATTGACTACGTACGCTGCTTAATTCCTCAGCTACGCTTGTCTATCAATGGCTTTGGCGTGGACATTTTCTTCTTCTTTGAACACTTCCTCTTTCAACACCTTTTCCCTTATAATACCCTTTTGTGTTCTCTCTTCATGCTTCTTCCTGCTTTGCTCTAACAACCACACAACACTTTCATCTTCATGGGAAACTCCTGCACAAAACCAATTGCTCATGTTTCAACTAGTTTTTTTGGTATTTTTTTTTTTGTTCCATTTCAATCATTCTATACTTGTATGGTTCTTTTGTATTGGTACTTTGAATATTGTATTGGGATTGAGTACACCTTGTACTCATTTTAATGAACATTTTGTTTGCTGATAAAAAAAAAAACTTTCTTCTTCTTTGGTGCCACTACATCCATGAGCTTCCCTTCTTTGCTGTTATTCTATTGAGCACTAGTTATGCTGCTGCCACATCATTTGCTTTAAATTTTAATTGCTTTTTTGTCATGGTGGTTGCTTCCATTTTTTCTCTTTGTTTTCCACGAATAGGGGAAAAAGGCGATGTTTTCTAAAGGTTAAATAGTTATTCATATTTTTTTTTTTTTGTAATTATACCTATGTCCTTGGCTTCTTAGGATTAAATGATATGCTGGTCTTGTGGTCCACTTTAATATAAGCTTCCAGTATCCTGATTGTTAAAACTTTGGTAGGAAATAATGATGGTTCTGAGGCTTCTTTGCTCTGATCCAGGTTCTGAATAATTTTGCATTTTTCAGAGATGCCTTAGCTGGAATAGATTAAAATCTCTTGCTTTTTCTTTTGGCCAAGTTTTTTTTTTCAGTAATAAGGTCCAAATTAGTTTTTGTGTCACTGGAAGTTATGTGAAGTTTCTTGTTTCTTGATCATCAAAATTAAAAAGCAAATGTTTTCTCTGTTTATATTGAAGTTTACATTTTGATTACATGTCTGTAATGTTTTAGAAAATATGCAAATTTGGATCAGGGTCGTTGGAGTGGTGGTTCATTCTATGCATGGCTATTTATATTGCTATCATTAATCATATATACAGAAAACATAATCTTGCAGCACCTAGTTAGATACTGTCATACTGTACTAAACTGCACCCTTTTTTGGCACTTCATATAATCAACTTCAATAAGTTAAATGTGATAGAGCTTTGCAGTTTGGTTTACCAGATTTTAGAAGTTATTCTAATGGCTGCTTATAACTTGCATTTCATCTACTCTCAGGAAGTACAAAGTCTCAAAGTAAGGCAAAGCAGAATTTTGCTGAACGAAAAGCTGATTTGAAAACTTCAGCACCAAATGTTGACAAATCCATCTCCAATAGCCTCAAGTCCTTCACTTTCAGTGATCTGAAGGAGGCCACGAAGAACTTCCGGCAAGAAAATTTGATTGGGGAGGGAGGGTTTGGGTTTGTCTACAAGGGATGGATAGATGAGAACACCTATGCTCCAACAAAACCAGGGACTGGGATGATTGTGGCTGTGAAGAAGCTTAAGCCAGAAAGCTTTCAAGGCCACAAGGAATGGCTTGTACGTGCAACATAAATTCTCAAATCAATCTTGTTTTTAAGTAGTTGGTCTTGTTAGGTGTTTACTGATTTTCATTTCACCCTTTTGTTGGCAGGCAGAAGTCAATTATCTAGGGCAGCTTCACCATGAAAATCTAGTGAAACTTATTGGTTACTGCTCAGATGCTAAAAATAGGCTTCTAGTTTATGAGTTTATGCAAAAAGGAAGTTTGGAAAATCATTTATTTAGAAGTAAGTACTTTCAGTGTCTACATATTTGGTCTCAATTAGTCCACTAATTACAACATATTGTTTTTGAACTGAGCCATAATTTCTCTTTAACCATAACAACTTAATTTTTGTTTTTCAACTTCTGCAGAAGGTGTTCAACCCATATCCTGGGTTACAAGGATCAATATTGCAATTGATGTAGCAAAAGGAGTAGCATTCTTACATGCCCTTCATGCAAATGTTATCTATCGTGATTTAAAGGCTTCCAACGTCCTACTTGATTCGGTATGTAACACTGAAAGTTTGTGCTTGCAGGTCTGTGAAGAATATATCTTCTGTTTTACATGCCAATGTTTCCATTCTGAAAGAGTAGCACTAAAATTTATGCAGGATTTCAATGCAAAGCTTTCGGATTTTGGCTTGGCAAGAGATGGTCCTACTGGAGATAACACTCATGTATCAACCAGAGTTATTGGAACTCATGGTTATGCTGCACCAGAGTATGTAGCTACAGGTAGATTTACCTTTCTATTTTTCTTTATCCACCACCTCACATAAATGTGAGGTGATGAACTTGGTGTTATATGCACCTAGCACTATTCAAGTAGTTTTTCATTATTGTATGTCTTTGATTTCTAAATTTGAAGAGCCTATCTTTTCCTCTTTATAATAAATTGGCTTTTGAATAAACAAACAGGCCATTTGACCCCAAGGAGTGATGTATACAGCTTTGGTGTTGTCTTGTTAGAGTTACTAACAGGAAGGCGTGTAGTTGAAGATGACAGACCTGGATTTTCAGAAGAAACACTGGTGGATTGGGCAAGGCCTTTCCTGAGTGATAGCAGAAGAATTTTGAGAATCATGGATAGTAGGTTAGGTGGTCAATATTCCAAGAAAGGAGCACAAGCTGCAGCTGCACTTGCACTGCAGTGCCTGAATGCTGATCCCAAGTATAGACCACCCATGATAAATGTTGTAGCTGCATTGGAAGCACTTCATTCCTCAAATTCAATCCCAAGGACCCCAAAATCTGAGAATGATGCAGTCAAGCATTCTAGTCATTCACAAAAGTCAGTTGAGAATTCCAACAAACTATGATATGCTTTTCTCTGTGGACTAATGCTTATGCATACCAACAAAATTGCTTCATTTAATTCTGGCTATTGGCTATGTGAAAAGTTTTCATCTGATCGTGGGGCAGTGTATTTCTTTTAAGGTTTTCTAATGGGAAGCATTACCATGATTAAGCGGCTGGATTCTTCTGATATTATATGGATTGTTTGAAAAGGGTATGGTTAGAAAAATTAAATTTGTAATTTTGCACCATTATATTCATTCAAAACATCATTATATATAGTAAAATACATCTCAACACTTTTATGCACGGGGCTTCACAGACCAAAACAGTTATGGCAACGCATGGTTTTAGCCAACATGGTAAAATAGCCGTTATGCAGTAAGTACAGACTACTTTTTCATCACTGTTCGTGCAGGGACCAATCACAAGTACATCATATACCCCTATGGAAGTATGAAGGTTTTGAGGCATGTGGCAAAGATCGCAATATATGAAGCAAAGTTGGCTTGAGGCATAATCAAGGCAGTGAATTCTGGTTAAATATTTCAGCCAACACATTACAATGGAAAAGAAAAGTTACAAAGCAAAATATACTAGTGTAAAACTATAACAACTTGGTAGAAAGTTATAGCCCGGAAAGAATAACAGTAAGTGCAGGTTGTTACACATCTTGAAGCATGCTACTTTTATTATACATACTGCAGATGA
Source organism: Echinosophora koreensis (assembly GCA_035048595.1). NCBI lineage: Eukaryota > Viridiplantae > Streptophyta > Magnoliopsida > Fabales > Fabaceae > Echinosophora > Echinosophora koreensis. The sequence goes on along the minus strand of JAPCYP010000019.1, from coordinate 1,931,482 downwards.
ATCTACGGCATATAATGAAAAAATACATAATCAGAGGTTGTCTCCATTTTGTGGTCCCCTTACGACAAGGAGCACCAAACATCAAGTGCACCACAAAAGCTTCCAGACACTTCAAGTAATGAGATGAGAATATGATATCCCAATAATCTACAATCCATAGAGGCTATATGTTTTTCTCAATGACTCGACTGATTTAGTTGTGTAGTCTTTCTATCACTCACTCCTGATCAAGTTTAACAGAGCATCACCAAATCATAGCACTGATGCAGTTATAAGAAAGTGATTTCACTGCTGCCAACCATACTGTTGATTGCGGTTTCCCCCCATCATGTTTGAGCCACGACCAGCTGCTGACCCACCATATGGACCTTGCTGGGTATAATTTGGAGCTCCAACTCCATAGCCGCCGGCACCACCACCACGAGGACCACCACCAGGCATGCCACTAGATCCATAAGGTGCTCCCCTCCCTTGAGGAGGATAAGGCCCACTGCCATAACCTCCTGCTCCTCCTTGACCTCCACGATTTGGGTGATTGTATCCCCCACCAGGGTTCCCACTGGGGGGATATCTTCCTTGCCCACCAGATGGGCCTCGAGGCTTCCCATAATGATGACTAGGTCCTGCAGCAACTTGGGGTTGAGAACCATGAATTTGTTGTTGGTTAGGTCCTGACCGCATTTGGGCATGTTGCCCAGGCTGCTGAATGGGGGGAAGGCGAGTGTGCTGCTGCGGGTGTTGCATTTTTTGACGCTTAGCCATTTCTTCATTTTGCCGTTGCTGCTGGCGCTTTTTCTTTGTCTGAAACTCATGCGATGACTCATACTTGGGTAAACTAATCCATACATAAAAGAAATAATGAGTGGAGAAATATTAACCAAGAAGCGAATTGTTGAATAGAAACATCAAACAAGAAAGGAAGTTAAAAGGGAAGCAAGCAATAAATGGGTCAGGCATTTAAACCTACCAAGACCTCATACTTTCCAGAAAAATCAATATTTTGAAAATTAAAATTAAAGTACATGGAGACCTCTTGGGATCACAAGGTAATGGATCAGTCCAGAAATACTCAGCATCAAGTGCATCCTTGGCGGTAATTCTCTATAAAGTAAGAGATACAGTTTACAAACAAGTATTAGGATGCATATCACGACAAAATTATTTATCATAAAAGTATATGACCTAGCAGCGAATAACAAATTATCATTGGATTATGCCAACATTTACCTTTTCAAACTCGTTTCACACCAACATTATGCCATCAATTTATTTTTTTCCACCAGTTTGATCATATTACCTAAGCCTCTCAAAATGAAACAAGATGTATCCCAATTTTATCTTAAGTTTAATATGAGATTTGTCAATATATAAGATATGTAATTACCAAACAATAGTGGATACTGTTAACCTTGCCAAATTAAAAGAGGTTGAGTGATATAAAATTTGAAGCGCTTAAATTAGCATTGAAGATTCATTTAACTATTAATAAATCAGACCAGCAAGCAGCAAGTGAAGAAATGATACCTGAGCTGGATCAAGTGTCAGCATCCTCTCCAACAATTCCAGAGCATGACGATCAAAACTATAATTCAAGTCAGGAGGAAAATCTCTTTAGGTAAATATAAAACCATAGAAAATGCATCAGATGCTTACTTTTTTGGTGGATAAAAAACCATATACATTACTGATGCTCATACTTCGGTACTTACTGCCTGAAAACTTCCCTCAGACGTCTTTTCATTGGCCTTGTTGGCTTAAATTGATTATACCAAGGAGTCTTAGAAACCCCAGGCCAGTTCACCTCATCTGGTGCTCCACACAGCTCAAATATTTTATTTAATTGTTCTGGCTATAATAATTACAAAGAAAGCAATGATTACATTTAAGTGGTACAAAAAATAACTACTATCCAGATATACACTATAGCCATACATATAATAAAAGCAAGATCTGGTATGAATGTAACAACTAAATTTCTGCAAAGTATTGAGCAGAAAGTAACTTTCAATAGAATGCATATGTTAGAAAACATAAATATCATTAGTCTTCAGAACAAAATAACATTTTTAGAGGCAAACCATCATATAGCTTGGCAGATTGGCGGTTCAAGAAGGAACTAAATGTAAAGTCACTTCAGTGAAATCAAACAGGTTATTTTCTGATTGTGGCAACTCGGCTCCGAGATGTTTACAATATGCAGAGAAAGATGGCAGCAAGTATTTAGAGACAGAATGAAGAGCCATAAGGTAATATAAATATCTTTTTCCAGCCATTAATGTATAGCTGTCCTGACGATATACAAGATAACACCATATCTAGCCTATGAACAATATCACATCAATCACTCACCACTTTGCCTATAATTTCTCTCAACTATCATAAATAGAATATCACTAACCTCATCTTTTCCTGGAAAGATAGGTTTCCCATGAAGAAGCTCAGCAAAAAATGCACCCAACAGACCACATATCTACAGCAGGCCCATACTTGGTTGTCCCTAGCAGTAACTCGGGGGGCCTAAATATATAATGACAAAATCAATACATGCACCGGTCAATCTCATAACCCCCCACCCTTTCCCCACTGAACTCTGATGATGACAATGACACCAATTACCTGTACCACAAAGTAATGACTCGATTTGTAAGATTTGCATTGTGGTCATTAGAAAATGATCGTGCCAGTCCAAAATCAGCAAGCTTCAGATTTCCTTCATTGTCTATAAGAAGATTTGACCCTGCAGCAGAACAAAATACACAAATAGGAGTCATAGATTCTACAAGAAAATCTTCAAGCACTATCCAGTTAATACCTGTGATGCATGGGTACAGATATCAGATATGACACAACACAAGTACAATATGGGGATACGGCTTTTGTTAAAAAAATTAAGATATCGATATGGTAGGATATGACACAGCATAAATATGAAAAACTAAATATTTCATCTCATAAACATAAAAAACATTTGAATGCATCATAAGAACTCATAAATAAAACACAATAACTGGACCACTTCATGACTGAGGGAGAAAGTAAAGAAAAGAGTTTTTATTTTCAGCTTAGGCCGGAGTTATTGCAGATATGATGCAGACTAACATTTATCGAGTATCCATATCATGACGGAGGGAGAAAGTAAAGAAAAGAGTTTTTATTTTCATCTTAAAGTAAAGAAAAGAGTTTTTATTTTCAGCTTAGGCCGGAGTTATTGCAGATATGATGCAGACTAACATTTACCAAGTATCCATATCAATATCGGGTATGTATCCATCTATCTGACATCGGCAAGGTGTACATTTCAAAGTACCCGTTCTTCCTAGGTTAATACACATACCTTTGATATCACGATGGAGTACTTGATTTACGTGACAATAGTGAAGCCCCGTCAAAAGCTGTCTCATGTAACACTTTGGAAGGAAAACTTATCTCAGACAACATCAAAATGAAAACCATTATTAATATATGGAATAACACTTCATATTAACAGCAATACCTTAATTTGGGGAACTGTAAATCTCATCCCAGGACGGTCAGCAAGACCTGTCAAATCATGGTCCATGTATTCAAAGACCATGTAGATGCCACCTTTATATTTGTTACCATCTGCCACCCCCAAAACAAAAATAGAACGCACAAGAACTAGGTTAGTATGGAACTTGATATATATTCAAAATTTCAAACAGATGGAACTATAAAGCATATTATGCGGTAGTTGCTACTTGCTACTGTCTAATTGTAAATGAAGTAATTGGTTAATTACAAGAGAATGAATAACTTGCCTGGCCTCCCTTGTTCATCCTTCTCAGGGCCTGAAAAACGAAACAAAAACCGCTAGATATAAATGAACCAATTTTTTAACACAAATCATCTTGATAACAAAGCACACGTATATTTAAAAACAGCACCTGGAGAAGTCACGATTTCTTTAAGCTTAATCACATTTTCATGGTGCAGTTTCTTTAGAATTTTGATTTCTCGTATAGCAGTTATAGGGAACTGCAATGACAAAATTGACAATACAGTTCAGAGGAGAAAATTATAATACAGAAGCAGAAACAGAGTGTGACTGCAACTTCTAATTTAGATCCACTGAACTGCATGTAGAATGAAAAGTTTGAAAAAGCAGAAGAGATGCCCAGGAAACAACAAATGAAGTGAAGAACCAATAATATAATAAATATAATAAACAACAAACAATTCAAAGACATACCCCCTCTCTCTCGTTATCCATTCGTATTTTCTTTAGAGCAACAATTTCACCAGTTTTGATCTCTTTAGCCATGTAAACTTGACTGCAAGCAAAAGCATATGAAGGCACAGATCAGTTCTCTTCGGACAATATCAGCAACAAAGAGGTAACAATTGTCAAATCGCTAGGCTAATTTTTTATTCGTAAATCGTATCGAAACATAAGATTCATAAACATAATGAAAAATAGCTTGAAATATATCATTTGAATTATATATTGAGTATATATGCTCACTATATGAATAAAAAAGTAAATTCATAAATTCACAAATTATAAGTTCATAATTAAGTGTTGCAACCAACAGATTCAACACTCACAAACTAATAAACAAGGAAAACCCATAACACATAAGTAAAACTAATCAATTCAAGTCTAAAACTAGTTATCCTCCTACTTGTCAATCATCAAGATTAATGTTATCACTATCACTATCAGTCGTATCATCATTTAGCATAATTGATCCTTCATCTTCAGTCTCACTATCAGCATCTCCAATTCCATTATCTGGTTCATCGATCTGAATGCCTTTTCTTTTATCATTCTTGTTGGCAGTTCTTTTCCCTTTATCATTCTTATTCACATTATCTTGTATGAAGGAATAGAAGTAATTTTGTGTGACTCTTGCAGTCTGTTGCTTGGGGATTAAATAGGCATTTTGAGTTTAGAATCCCACTTAAATGCAAATTAAAATTGGTAACTTCAGTTCTCAGTAACAAAAATAAAAAATAAAAAAATTAAGTTTCCAAATTTCAAAACTGATAGTAGACTAAAAGCCATCACTCATACTTAGCAAAACACACCGCACCATGTGAGAATGCAGCATCCATGAATGGTTTCTGTCCAGCGATCCACGGGTCAGCACCGAATCGCATGATCCTGGCGATTTGCGTCGTGATTTCGGTGACTATCCGATTAACCCCACCGACATGTATTGTTTCAGTGGTGACTCGTATAAAATTTTACGGTTTAAATAGTGAATCGCACGATTTTGATAACCATACTATTAGAACATAATAATAGGAAAATAATCCGTGTCTGAAGGTAAAATTTTAAGCATTTCAAGGGTGTCATACATGGGAGCAAATACCCCAAAGAAAAAACAAATGTGTGGATAAGAAGGCATTTAAGGATGTGATGGAGGAGCAGAAACATCCCTTTAATTTAAAGGCGGTCATTTGATTTGGTAATAAAAGATAATCAATAAAATAATAAATAAAAAAAGGAATGGGCTGATCATGTATCAACGGCCAATCTTCAGTAGAAGAGAAGGTTCCATCAGAACAATTATTTATTTCCATTTCAAGATACCTGGTCTCTCTTTTTTCAAATCTTTTTTTTGAACCATGTCCAAGGAAGAAATCACGTCGGCAAGCAAAAAATACAACTTCAGAAACAGAAAACGGAAGAAGGGAACACAAGACAAGACATTTTAGAAGAGAAACAGCCAGAGAAACCAGAAAGAATCAATAAACAACTTCAACAGAAGATATATATAAACAACGACGAAACCTCAAAAAACCTAACTTCTGCCTCAGCCTCACCAATTGTTTGACCCTGCCACCTTCAAAAGTTCAAAACCCTGTAAAAGGAGGATCTCCATTCCAATTTTTTTCATAATGACATCCATTGTTCTATACCATTTTATTATTTGTAGCTGGTTTCAACTATTATGATGATTGCTTCACTCACAAAAACTATCTGATCTATGTGGCTACAGCTTGCCAATCAACAGTTCTAAAAATCTAATGTGAAGATGTTTTCAAGTTTAACCAAAGAATATAACCTATAATCCCAACTGAATATAGCATAATACACATGAAGCACCACAATAATTGCCAACCAGTAGAAGTAATGAAATGACAAGCATAGTATCATTGAATTCAAAAAGGGGAATAGAAGAAACGATTTTGATAGCTGAAAGCATAAACAATACAGAAATTGAAACTAACCCATATGTGCCCTCGCCAATTTGCTCCAACTTCTCGAAGCAATCAACGCTTCTGGATCCCCAAGAGGGGGATTCATTCACGTTCAGTTGCCCTGGAGTTGCAATAGCCATTACTCCTAAAATTTGTAATCTTCCAAAAACTGAAATTCAAAGCCGATAGAGAATCCAATTAGGGTTTCTTTAGGGGTTTCGGCAAAGAAAGATAGAAGCACCAATTTTAATGGAAAAAAATCTCCCAGAAACAAAAAGAAAAACACGAGCACAATAAAAAATCTAAATCTAAATTTACAAAAATATATTTATTTTTTTCTATAAAGAGCTGACAGTTTTGGGCTCTTTTTATTTTTGGGCTAGTTTATCTTTTTTCAATTTTTAGGGTCGTTGTACTGGGCCCACTGGATCACCTTGTGGTGCAGTCTAGTTTCGTCACCTTGTCGAGGATATTATGGGCCAAATGCTACCTACATGTTTGAGGAAGAAAAATAATTATGAATGAATTCTGACATGAATAAGTATAGGTTTAATTATTCTGTAGGTCCCTGAACTTTTTGGGAATTTTCAAATAGGTCCTTATACTTTTAAAATTTGTAATCAGGTCCCTGAACTTTTATTTTATTTGTAATTAGGTCCCTATACTAAAACCGTTTTTAATTGGGTCCTCTAACTTTTATAAAGTTTTCAATTGGATCCTCGAACTTTTATAAAGTTTTCAATTGGGTCTCTGAACTAAAAAAGTTTTAATTGGCCCCTATATAAGTTCAGGGACCCAATTGAAAACTTTATAAAAGTTCGAGGATCCAATTGAAAACTTTATAAAAGTTCGAGGACTCAATTAAAAACGGTTTTAGTATAGGGACCTAATTACAAATAAAATAAAAGTTCAGGGACCTGATTACAAATTTTAAAAGTATAGGGACCTATTTGAAAATTCCCAAAAAGTTCAGGGACCTACAGAGTAATTAAACCATGAGTATATTTACACTAGCATTTTGACCAGCACTATCTATCTATCAATCTGTATATTTTTTTGGTACCCATGTGATACATGGAAGTATCCACCATTGTTAATAATGTCTAATTTCCATTGATAAACTTGAAGGCACACAAGATGGATAGTCCTCTCTCAACCACGTTTTTTCATTAACAAGAACCAGGATTTGAACCCCCTGATCCCAAGCCCACTTGAACCAATCTGAGATAAAAATAATAACATAAAAAATAAGTTATAATGAGAAGTTGGCTAGTACATTCAATGGGAGAACCCATGCCCTCCCCTATTTAAAATAAAAATAAAAAATTCCAGATTTTTTTAAGTCCAAATATATTTGTTTATTTTCATTTTTCTTACCAACTAGGCCTACCCGATAATGTGGTGTCATCAATGGTCAGTCATCAATGGTCAATTATCTGGTATTTAGTAAACAAAGTTGACTTTTGACTTCCAAACCATATCCCAATTTGTTTTAATTGGTGCTGATGCCAATAATCTCAATTACATTGAAGATAATGGGAGGAATGCTATCTATTTAATAAAAAGTTAAAAACAACAATGATAGTGATGTAATCCTGCAAAGTGCACATGACCCAGTGCAAGGAATGAAGATAATATAGATAAATGAGGAATTAATATTATTGTTTCATGACCTCCCAAAGTCATTATTCATTTCGCTTTTATTTGCTACAGAACTAATGTGTTTCACCAAGTTATGGTGGTATAGTAGGGAAGTAAGGAGGGCATAAATATGCAGAGTCCATCCACACTATATGTACATACACATGAATTCATCATTAAAAATTAAAAACAGTTTTATATTCAATTAAATTAAAGGTTTTTTTAACCTGTGCAATTTTGCATATGTTAAAAATCTTAAAAAAGTAAATTTATTTAGGAACTTGTGTATTTTATACTTTCAAAATTGAAATACTTAGTTTTCCAATAAATAGTTACTACTTTTGAGTTTCTTAACCTGTGCAAAGTTGTACATGATAGAAAAACCCTTAAATTAATACATAGGTTTGTTTAACACATATATCTCCAGTTTTAAAAACAAATTCATTTTCGTCCACTTAAATCTCAAGTTGTTGTTTTTGTTTTTTGTTTTTTTAATTCTCGAGTTGTTTTTTCGTTAAACACACTTGTGAAACTTTAGACGGAAAAAGGTCCAAATAAGGACAGAAGTAAAACCACTATGAAAACTTAAAAACTAAGCTATACTTGTTAGAAACTTGGCAGATTGCATTGCAACCAATTAAAAGTAGATGAATCACTAAATCAGAACATGTTTCATGAGTGTCCATTTCACAATGTTTGAAATATTTCAATTCCGTCCAGAATAATGGTTGATATAAAGGTGCTTTGTGTGCATGAATTATGCAAGTCCACATTTATTTTTAAAACCCAACTAGGGGCTATAAAAAATTGTGAAGAAAATAAGAAGAAAAATGCTAAGAACACACTCTTATCACACTCCTCCTCAACACACTCTCTATTGCCTCATATGAAATTCACCCAATAATAAAGAGTTTGTTTAGAGAAATGTGATAAAGAGTGTGATGCTAGCATTGCTTAAATAAGAATGGAGAATGCTAACTAGTACTTTTCGGGCACTGGTTAAAGGAACTAAAAAGAGAAATTTTTCATTGAAAGTGATGCATTCAAATTCTTGAGAAATGTTATCTTTCATTTTTTTAACAAAAAATTGCTTTTATTGGATTCCTTAATCAATGTCCTGACAAGAGCCAATAAGAATATGAGTAATCATGATCTAGCTTTGCTACTTACTTCAAGACACTATTCATCGCATCTTGAATTCATGTAGTTTTTGTGGTCATAAAATGAGTCACATAACATAACTCACATCGCATTCGCTGTTTATAAGTTTCTTAATAGTAATGATATTTGCATATCAAAATTACTATATCATTCTTATGTAAATTTTTTCTAAATAATAAAAGGAGAATGCTAACAAGTACCCTTAACGCATTGTTTATGGAACCAAAAAAAAAAAATTGTATAGAAAATTGTGTATTTAGCATTTCGAAAAGTGTAACACTTCAATTTCCAGTATAAATTTTCTTTTTTTGGGTTCCTTAACCAATGTCCTTGGGACACTTGTTAGCAACACTCATAATAAAATAAACAAAACACATACTTTAACATACTGTTTCATTTTTTATTTTTTTTACCCAAACAAGTAAAAAGTAAAAAATAATATAAGAATTTTGATGAACAAATATCATTACCTGCTTCTTAATGAGTCATATACCAGTTAACTAAGAAGGTATTATATAGTAGTTATTTGACTTAATTAATAATAATCCAATCCAAGTGCACAATTTTCTCCTTATTTTGTTTTTTTTTTTAAATTTAAATTTGGTTCGAAACCACTCTAATTAACCCTTTGGACCAAATGGGTCCATCAGAGTATCCCACGGCTTTGATCCTTCGTGCCTGTTATGATATTAATCTCTGGATCGGCTGATTAAGAAGGGTTTTATCCCTTGTTTCTCAATATCTCAATGAGGATGATACCACAAGGATTTGAACCCATATTCCTCGGGTTATCCTCCGTATGGAGTAAGTTGCTTCCACTTGATCAATACCTCATTGGTAACTATATGTGCATTTTTATCTGCATATATATTGGTTTTCCACAAGTTGATAAGCATTTGAGGCTTCTTTAGTGGAGGAATAGTACTCATTGACATACCCCCACATGGGTCTGCATCACATTTTGGTACTATATTCACTTTTGATTTGTGGGAACCCAAAAACTTTGCCTTATTCTGCTGAATTGCTGTTCTAATATACAGGCCATGTCTATCTACATAAAGATCAATCCTCGACGGTTATGATTCTCTGCTCAAGTTTCTAATCTAATGATGGATCACCATACCCAATTTGATAAGATCTGCATCTAAACTTTTTGTCCAGTGCTCCATGTATTGTAGGGGACCCTTCAAATTGTAGCCCAATTAACTGTAAAGCGTAAAGCTGTGCACCTTCAAAATCCCTTGTGTTTTGGTACCACCAAGTTAGGTAACTACGTACAAGAATAATCACTAAAAGTAAAACCAAAATTTGGAAGATAAAGACTTTGACATTTTGGACAATTTGGCAGCTTTATAGGCAAGTTGGGCATAGCATACCCCACCTTCGATTAATGGGAAAAGAAATGTTGGTAGTTATATTTGCCTCTTTAAAACTAAAAAAATGCACTAACAAAACCTTTTGTGATAAACACAAGCACTAGTAACACCACCACCCAAATACCATTATCAAAATGAAAGAGACATTTTTACATTAAAACTTGCACACTGTTTCTATAGTGCACTAATGTGTAAATAATTGATAAATAACATATATAGTGTAGTAATCAGAAATATTAATAATTTAACATAAAAAAAATGTACACACAAATTGTGGGTATACAAGTGTTGTGTAAATTTTGGTGTATGAATAGTATATCTATTATCAAAAGCCTTGTAGAAATAGTTGGTCTTTTCTAGCCCCTCATTTTCTCTTCAGATTTCAGGGATCCCACTTTCTGTCACATTCTCTGTCCCTATCAATTACAATTTGCCACTTAATAAAATAAAATCATAACTTATTAATACTTATATACATTCTCAGCTTTTGATTGGTAAGGGATACCAAAACACCATTTTTTGGGATAGCAGATTTGTACCACAGAGTTCAGATACATCCACATTCTATATATATCTTACTCCAACAATTGGACTATAAATATAATACTAACCTAAGTTCTAGCTAGCTAAAGTTGCTAAACAAAGTACTCGAAGATGTGGCGTCTTCTAACTGCAGTAACAAGAAACCTTCAGAACACAAGAAAGAGCTCAAAGGTGGCAGATGAGAGCATGTTTGAAGCAGGAAACGGTGTTGAAATACAGATATTTGGACATGAAAGGGGAAGAAGACAACATGGTTGGGGAAGATTCTCACTTATACATAGCATTCTTCATGCTCCAATATCAATACTCTCATGTGTTTCTCATCCTCAGGTTAATGGGCCTGATGGGGTTTGGGTAACTGGTGAATTTTCACAGATTTCTGAAATGAATCATCTCATGGTAAGTGACAGCATGAGATATGCAATTTTGATGTAGAAAAAATGTAAATACAAAATTGCTGTTCTGGGTTTGTATGGATATATGCATTTGGATGGCCTAGCTCCTTCTTTTGTCCCCTACTTTTGTTTCCTCTTTTTTGTTTAGTTTGTATCATATAAAATACACTAGGTGATTGCATGGATCAGCCAAAAAAAATAATATGAGAACTACTTTTGGGGTTGATCATGTAAATGAATTTTCCATATATGTCATTGTTTATTAATAAAAAGGTACATATATGTCTGGAATTGAGGTATAAGTATATCTTCTTGTTCTCCATCTTGTTTCTCTCATTATTCTTAATTAGTGGATATAATTTGCTCTAAATAGAAACAGAAAAAGAATTTTGTTAGGATTAAAACATATTACATGATTGGTCCTGCAAAGAACGAAAAGATATCAAAAGTAAGGCTTTTTTTTTTGGGTGTCAAAAGAGTATGGTTTTAACTTTTAATTAAGCAAATGATGCCATTCTTCTCCCTTTGGGTCTTGGTTATTATTATTATTAGTGTTTACATGACTAAATATTGATATGAAAAGCATATGAACCCCTTTGTATCGTAATGGCTGATTTCTGTTTTACTCTGTCCTATTGTTTGGTCGCAATTCTTTGTTAATATTCAAGCAAAACTTCTAACTAATCTAATTAACTAGTGTGTAATGCACACACATATATGAGTGAAAAAATCAGCTGATAAAAAAGATGATTATGAAAAGGGGGTCTGTTTGTGTCGTCTGATACAATAATGCCAAATTGGGGAGATGCCTCATAGCTCATAGGATGCCAAAGAAGATAGGAATATGAAAAAATAATCGCTAAAATATGTTTTAATCCTTGAAATATATTTTTTCCCCGTCAATTTCATTCTTTTTTTGGATTTGGTTTAACTTAAGTGACACGTACGTAGGATCTCTGATTATCACATAAATACTTAATGAGTGCTCACTAATGGGTGTGACTAAAGGCAATATTTTATTGAAAATTTGAGGCAAAAAAAAAAAATGACCAAAATAAAAATGTAAACGAAAACATATTTAACCCAAAAATAATCTATCCAAAGATAAACAAATTGGATAATCAAGCTCATAAGTGGGAAATGGGTAGGTGGAACTTGTTTTCACTTTAACTACTATAGTGTCATATAAAGGAAGAGTGGAATTGAAAGATTCTGTTTTTGTCATCATTTAGGATCTAGCTTTAATCTGATTCTAACACAGATCATTATTCAATAACCTATGATGTTCAAATAATAAAGGCAATTGACATAGCATCCTCTATTAATCCAACTCTAGCTATTTACCCTAATTAAAAGAGTCAACACAATTTTCCTTATAATCTCTCTGATTTTAACTAATCCCCCAATTGATTATATAACTAGAATGTAAATCAGGTGACTTCACACGACGCTTTGAGGGATACAGAAAATGCTTGAATTACTAAATTCATCCTATTCTTGTGAGCCAATGGTAATTATAAGGCATATATAAAATCCTCATTCTAATTTCTTAGATCAAATTATAAGAGGGTTCGGTAATTTGAAGCATGTTTTTTCTTTTGAAATGTCAAGCAAGTTAACATGGTTCTTATTTTCGTAATAATAATTTTCATGAAAATTTTAAAAGAATTAGAGGCTATTAGTAAGAACAAATATGGTCAAATTATTTAATTACGGGAGAAAATATAATTGCAATAATAAATTAAGATAATAACGACATATAATTGGATTTGGATCATCTTGTTTTCCCTATCATGTTAGGAGAGATAAAAACATAACAACAAGTTTTAATGGACTCTATATATAAAAATAAATTTAATTTGTTACTATATCTTTATCTCTCTTGACTTGAGATGGAAAAAGAGATGAGAAGAGGAGAGATCTAAATCACATACAATTTCTTGTTTTTATATGGATTGTCTTTTATGGGCTGCGTAAATAGAATAATTAGTAGAAAGCCATTGCAAATCTATGGGTACCAAATTAGTAGAAAGTCATGAATCTATGGGTATCCACAGAATGCCACATTCGAAACCGTACTTTCAACCATATAAGGTGATTTTGGATATTTGCTAATCATGAACAAATAAAGGATTCAAGATAGCACATAAAAATCAATATGGGAACCACACTGCATTCTCAGCGGAGACAAACGTTTCGCCTCGGGAGAATAAGAGATGTTACATCTATAATTTGAACACAAAAATGATACAACAATTTTCAATAACAATTTAGATGATTAACACAGTTTAAATATATGGTTAATTACATTCAGTGGATGATTAATGAATATAACAAGGTGTCGCAACTCATTATTCATCCAATGAACATAATTAACCACAATTTTGAACAACATTAACCAGAATTTTCATGTGTTCAAATATATATGATTGTTATAAAAAATTGTTGTCTCATTTTTGTGTTCAAAAATCATTTCTCAAAATTTAATTGTATCGTTTCAATATTTAAAGAGATTTAATTGGATTTAATTTTATTTTTTTCACTATTAACTAATTATAATTTGTCACATCACAAAAAAATCTCTCAGCTCAAAGTATAGATGAACATCACACATTGAAGAGTCCTTCGCACACAGTATCGCTGCCTCGGCCATGGAATTGATAATTTTGTGATGATTTTGGGTTTAAGTTGAGGGACCAAAACGACACCGTTTTCAGCTTTTTGGAAGATTAAAAAAATTAAATTAAAATCCAACTGGGTAGAGATAACGCCCAGCTAGGACTTTTTAACGGACACGTCACCCAACTAACGGACGGCTGGCTAACGGAAGTCAATGTAGGGACTAACGTGTCCCATGTTAGTAATTGTCAGGAACTAGCAGAGTATTTTTCTTTTTTTTTTGTCAAGAACTGAAATGGCCTCCGTACTTTTTATCAAGGATCAAAATGGGCCTTTACCAAAAAAAAAATATACATGATCATTCAATCATAAATCATTATATATATGACTTTTAAGGTAACACGTTGTGATTAGAATCAATCATTTTTTTTTATGATGTGACAAATTATTAGTTAACAGTGTAAAAAAAATTAAATTAAATCCAACTAAATATCGTTCAACAAATCAAAGCCCTGCTAATTCTTGATTGGAATGTTTGCATTAGTTATGTTTTTCTAGAGGCCAATAGGTGTGCTGATTTTTTTTTTTTGGTAATTTAGGTTGTGAGTAAGTTTTTCAATTAGTGATTTATGAGCAACCTCCTATAATGTTAGGACAGGTTATGCTCTCTGATGTTATAGGATTTGTTGCTCCTCGTCTTATTTCTCTGTAATTCTTTTTTGGGCTTGGACCCCTTTATTTATAAAGAAAAATCAAGAAATTAATCTCATTTTATAAAAGGTTTAATTATTGAGTCAGTATCTGAACTATTTGAGAATTTTCAATTAGATTGCTAAACTAAAAATATTTTTAATTAGGACCCTGAAGTTATATAAAAATTTTAATTGGGTCCCTGAACTTATATAAAATTTTCAATGAGCCTTAAAGTAAAAATGTGATTATACAAAATAAAAAATGATAAAATGATAGATGATGAAATTTAAAAAATGATATTGTTTGACATAGTAGTAAAATGACAGAAGATGAATATGAGATAACAAAAAAATCACTATTTAAAATAATAAAAAAATTAAAACTTACTGAGAAAAACTATTGTTTAGCATAAAAATAAAATAAAATAAATAAATTTGAGAGACCAAATTTAGTTCTTGAATTGATAATAACAAAATAATGAAATATGTAATTGTAGTAGAAAATTCATGTTTTATAACAAGATATTAAGATATTAAACTGAGTCAAATTTTTAATATTTGAAATAACATTAAAATAATAACAATAGACAAAGCAAGAAAAAATATTATTTAAGAAATATTAAAATAATTTAATAAAAAACTCAATTAAAATAAAAATAAATTAAATAGCTCAAAATAAAATTGACAATCAAACTAAGATGTGATATTTCTCACAAAATTTTATTTTTTATTATTATTATTTTAAATAGTGAGTTTTTTTCTCATTTCATCTTTTGTCATTTTATTATTATGTTAAACAATATTTTTTTCTAAATTTCATCATCTATCATTTTATTACTTTTTATTTTATATAGTCATATTTTACTTTAGGGACCCAATTGAAAATTTTATATAATTTCAGGGACCCAATTAGAAACTTTTTATTTTAGGGTTTCAATTGAAAGTTTTATATAAGTTCAGGGACTTAATTACAATTTTTTTAGTTCAGGGACCTAATTGAAAATTCTCAAATAGTTCTGGGACCAACTCAATAATTAAACCTTTATAAAATATAAAAACCTTAAGATTTTTAAAGAAAAAACTCAATACAGATATATGAAAAATTATCGGTTTTATTATCAGTTTAGATTACCTCCTCATTTATATCTTTCTTTCCCAATTCTTTGTTTACACTTCGCCATAGTAATCACTATTATGGAACCTTGATCTTTAGGCTTACCAAATACAGTATTTATTTTCCAAGATATGAGAATAAATATTAGAAGCTAGCCCAAGCGAACTCTTCCATAATAATTAAGTTAAATATCAATCAATGTCCTAAGGGTATTAATTACAAAATTAAAGATGAAAATTTTATATTAGGTAGTATATTTAATATAATAAAAGTTTAAAAGTTATATTTTACGTTACAAAATTATATTTTGATTCTTTAACCAATGCACTTAAGATGTTAGTCAGTCGAGACTCGATACTTATTATGAAAAATAATTCTTTTTTAAAGCTATCATGAAAAATAATATTGATTTCTCTGAAATTAATTATATCTATTTTTTTGAAAAAATATATATTAATATATATCTCTTAAAATTTACTATATTGTTGTTAGATTTATATTTTCTTAACTTTACACTTATCCCATATTTTAAAGTATGAGGTATAATATCGCAAAATCTTCGAAAAGATAATTAGAAGCCCGTAACAAAACTCAAATATTGGCAAAACCAATTGACCGCATAACAGGAGAGGCTATCACCCCCCACTTTGAACACGAGAATGCAACGATAAACTTTTACTTATTCCTTATGATTCTAAGAACAAAAATGTTGCATATTATTTGGTTAGGAGAAAATGGAAGGGAGGGAAGAGGGACTTTTTATAAATTTTTCTTATTTCTTATTTGATTCAATATTTTGGAGAGGAGAGGACCAAAATCTATCCTCACTTAATATTTACTCTCTCCCACGTTGATGGATTTGGAGGAGGAGGAAAATATTTAAAACATTTTAAATATAAGATTTAATTAGTAAATATTGTTAATATAAAAAAAAATTTATATTGTCAACTTGTGCCAGTGATTGGAATGGTAAGAGCCATTATCAGTACCAAAAGTCATGACCTGCTCATATCTTCACCATATCAACTACCTAAGCTCTAAGTCTATGCTTTATTTCTGGTAGTGCTAATTAAAAAAAGGGTCATACTGACGAGTGTTTTTAAGTCACTCTTTAAGGAACTAAGAAAACTAAGTTTTTATTGAAAAATTAAATATTTCATCTTTTCAAATATTAAATACAACAATTCTCCATAAAACATTTCTTTTATTGATTTCTTAACGAGTGCACTCTCACAGAAATTTCATTCAATATGCCTTGTATACCACGTATTTTGCTATAGTTGGACGTCCACATGTGAGGCAGTGAATGCCTACTACATTGGTCGAAACCTTGACTCATGAGCTTAAGCTTCTGGAATATGTTAATGGTAGTCCAAGACTCACTACCAAAGATCTTCCAACAATTTGAAGATATATTGGCATAGTGTTGATCTCCACTTTCTTGGTAACGAGTAGTGAGTGATTATAGTGAACTCTTGAAAGACTCTTGATTTTACGTGTATTGATTATTAATAGTAGAAACTTTGCTGCACTCGCCCTTCACATTGATAAAAGCTTTTAAAATTAAATTTTAGAGTTTAATTTTGATATATTATCATTAATCAATTATAAATCAGTATATCTATGATTTTTAAGGTAGCTATTATAAGAATCAAATATTTTTATAATGAAGTACAATATATGATTGATTGACCGTGTAAATTTTTTTTTACACCATAATGCATTATAATGAAATCCTAAAATTTATCTATCTCATTGGTCTTGTGCAATATTTGGTACACATGATATTTTAAATGTTTTACACAATTAACAAATCACTCTATATTTGATTTTTAAGGTGATTATTATAAGAATAAAATATTTTTAATGATGTGTTAATTTATATCTGATTGACCATATAATTTTTTTTCATTGATATGACAATTAAATTCATAATATTTTTCTGTCAAAAAAAAATTCATAGTATTTTTACTTCAATCACTGTTCATACAAAAGAAAAGACCTGTTACCCACAATAGTCGATCTTTTTCGCCATGCTTATCTTTTTCATCAAGTACTTGATATAGAGTTGTGATATTTGAACATCAAAGTATAGATACAGTATGTGTTTATTCCTATCTCTCACTTTTTATCATCTTTGTAAATATGTATATCGAGAATACATAAAAAATCAAAGCGGACACCATTTGGTATCCCATTTTGATGTTCAAAAATCATTCTTGCTTGCTACAATTAAAAAACTATGTAAGGAGAGGAAGCCCCCAATAGTTTTTAAAAATAAAAATAGGGGACGGGAGAAAATGGAGGATAAAGGAGACAATGAAGAAGAATAGAAGAAACGAAGCATTTGATTGGACATTTGTTTGTTAACAACAAGTTAGAAGTGGGAAACAATGTAAATGGTCAACTATCATGGCTTTCATCCTGTATTCTTTTCTGTCTTAATTTGAATTTGGAGCCAATGTGCATAAGTGGAGGTGACTGCTACCCGTACAATATATACAGTATAATCAATGTAACAAATAATTGGTGTTCTGACTTTATTTGGGCTAAATTTAGATGTATGAAGTTACTCCCTCCGTTCCCTTTCTATGGTAGTTTTAGCTTTTGGTTTTTGTTCCAAAACAATGGATCTTTTATAAATCCAAGGTATATTTGACAAATTTTTTCCATATATACCCTTGTCATAGATACACTAAACCTTCCCTACTTAAATTCAGTCATAAATACACTACACATATCAATGATCATAAATAAGGGTAATTTGGTACAAATATAAATAAATTAATGTTTTCTTAATCTGTGTGTAAAAACCTTAAATTACCATAGAAAGGGAACGGAGGGAGTATTAATTATTCCATCGGTTGACAATTGACATTAATAAACTTATGAAGTCTACAGAACAACCACAATTGTTTTGCATGTAATACTATTATTAATTGTTGGGTCATACTAATCAGTGTCTTAAAGGTATTGGTTAAGGAAACCCAAAAAACAAAAGTTTATTGGAAAAGTAAGTTTTTCATTCTTCAAAATATAAAATACACCAAGTTCCAATGTTAAATTTCTATTTATAGATCCTTAACCAATGTCCTTAGGACACTGATTAGCATTCTCCTTAATTGTTTATATGCAAACTTAATTATGAGTGTATATGCAGATTTCATGTCAGATAAACTACAATTTCTGATATTTTCTCTCCATATATTTCGATGTCATTTACTAACAGATGTCATTTTCTAATTGATGTCATCTCTCAACGTAGAAACCCTGAATTCACTAATAGATGTTCTACCAGAAAAATCTAATAAATGTTGATTTTGCTTAGTATTTTCATAATTTTGTATTGCTAAGATACAAAACTTGATTTAATTGTAATGATGAATACAAATGCCTCTCATTGCTGTTGCTTGAAAAAAGGTGACCGGTACTTCCATTCACGTATGAGTATAGCACACTGGGAAAAAAAAAAGTTAAGGGAAAAACTAGAGTGAAAGAGTCCATAAGAAAAATATCTTGAATACCATGATCAAAGCAAGCTGCCAAGAATTTCAGTTTGACTTTGTGTTTCTCTAATTTAGGCTTTAGCTGATGATGCAGCTGTTTTTCATCTATAGTTTTCCTTTTATTTATTTGGCAAATGTTGTGCACAAGGGAAGTATTTGTCAAATTGAAGCCTCAAATTTGAGCTGGATGATGGTTCAATTGGTTCATTTGCTTGAAATTGTTGTTGAACTCGAAAATGTTCAAATAGAAGGCATCATTATTAAATATATAACCAACTTAATGTTTGGTCCACTTTTCAAGGTTAAAGTATATTTTTGATCTCTATACATAACATCCGTTTTCAACTTGATCCTTGTACATTTTTTTGGTGTACAAAGGCAAACTTGATCCTTGTACATTTGTCAACAAAAAAACAAAAATTGATCCTTGTACATAAAAAAAAAATTTCAATTTAATTTCTATATATACAATTATTTTCAAATGCATTCTCGCAATTTAATAAAATATAAGGACCAAATTGAAAATGACTATCTCATGTAGGGACCAAACATATAATTTATTTTTTGGTTCTTATATGTGATAATCATTTTCACTTTTGTTCATATATGTGACAATCATTTTTAATTTAATCCTTGTACTTCAACCCCAATAAACAATGTTATAAACAATAAACGGCGAAGAACAAATTGAAAATAATTATACATATAGGGATTGAATTAAAAAAAAATTATGTATAGAGACCAACTTAAAAATGAGCATCACCTATGAAAACCAAAAGTATAGTTTAACCGATTTTCAAAATATTACCAAAATCACTACACTCCTGCACAGAATTCCTAACATCATGATAAAGCCCTTTCCAAATACCAATATAAATCTGCTGCCAAACGTTTATAGGTAGTATGAATGTCAAAATGGCCCCGAAATAGTGTCTTGAAAAAATTCAAGTTGCAAGGGTAACATTCCCTACTAATAATTTCTTTGTCGCTCAGTAAAACCATTCCCTAGTCGATATTTGCCTATGGGCCATGCCATTGGAATGCTGATGCAATGAAACAATAACATTCTATATTTGTTGATGACGCTCCTATGAATTCTAGTTATAGTGAATCAGTGGAAAATTGGAAATGGTGGAAATTGTTAGTACATAAGGATAAATGGGTAATTAATTAGAAGAATAAAGGGTTAAAGGGTTAAGGCAATAAGCTCGTTAGAGGGGGGTTCAGGAGGAAATAAGGGTAGGAGGTGATATTTTTTAGATAATTGTATTTTGAGAGAATGGGGAAACCCTTGGAGAAGAGCTTCTCTCCATGGGTTGTTCATTTTCAGGCAACCAATAAAATCTATTTTTCTTTTTCCCTATTTCTTTACTGGGTTCCTAACAGAAATAGCCATCAAGAAGCAGCAATGATATTCTCTTCTAGATCATGCAGCAAATAATGTAAGCCTTTCTTATAGACAAATTTCATAGTCAAAGCCCCTTCATTTATATAACAACTTCAGTTGAAGAACTGGAAAAACCTATCTAGATGCGGCAAAAATAATGCTGATAATTTAATTAGATTCTCTTCTCGTATTCTTAGCAACATAATACCAATAAAACAAAGGTTAACACAAGCCAAAAAAAAAAACAAAGTACAAAAATTAACACGCGGATCATATGCATATTTTCCCATTTGATCTCATCATTCCAAATAAATACAAGACAACTACCCATAGGATAACAATTATGGATAAATTAAACTGACAGATATATATTTTTTGAACTTCCAATAATGCAACGAAAAACTTTGAAGCTTGACTCGAACCAAACCATGGGGTGTAGATTACATATTAATGATTCTCTGTTAATCTCATGCAATTAAGTAATCAATTTTAAGTATTATTTCTTTTCCTATCCTTCATTTTCACACCACCCAAACAACTTAAATGACTTCATCAGGATCGCAAATCTATGAAGCAGACACACTAAATCAGGAATCGTGTGTCAGACACAAATGTCAGAAAATATGACCTTACTGGTACACTTTAAAAGTTAAACATGTCGCACTGTCCATGTCATAGCCCATGTTTCATAGCGAGTCTCATTCTCTCCACTTCAACATTTCTCATTGAAAAAGATCAATATCGTCTTAGTTCATCAGCAGCCTGAGTTCTCTGGGACTTTTTCTGGGGTAATGGCTCTCTTCACCCCTTGGGCTCTTTCTTTAAATTCTTTCTCCCTTCTTCATTCTCTCTTCTCTTTGTTTCAGCTTTCAATTAGATTCTGTTCGTGGTAGCACCATATAGATGCATATGCTTCCCTGATTACTATTATATATGCTTTCAATCTAGGTTCCTAAGAATTAAATCCATTGCAAAATGAGTTCTAACAAGATATCAAACTACCATGAAGTACTATCGACATGGAATCCTACCAAGACTTCAAACATGGCATACAATTTTTATAAATAAGTTACAAATGGAAGGATTACTAAGGCCAGGCAACATCTAATTGGTAGGAATAAGAATATCATTGTATGTATATCATGACCTGAAAATATAGACACCTGAGTTCTCCAACTTATTACTAGGTTGATACTAGGAGTATGTTAATGAAAAAAAAAACGCCAGAGATAAAATAAAAAAAAATTTGGTGCCTGATTTTGAGAATTTTTGACATAAACCATATGATGGAACATGAGATTGAGGATGACATTGATCAATTGCTATTTGGAACTAATAAAAAAAGATGACTTCAGGTGCAAGTTCTAAACAGGAAGCAGTCAGGCACACTGTTCATTAAACAAACAAAAGCAAAAATGATAAATTGATTCTTTTGTAAACCAAACTAAGAGTTAGTACAAAACAGAAATATTGCCAACGAATAATAAACTACTACAGATTATGCTTACAAGAAGGAAGCAACGAAGACGGTTCATAGGCAAATTCCACCATTGATGTATGATGCAAACCCCTTTAATTTCAGTTAACTGTAATATTTTTGCTGCAGTTACTGATGGCAATGCTCAATATGGCACTGATATGAAACCAAGTCTTTATGAGGTGTGCGGTCCATTTTTCAAGGATAAAATTAAAACGTGGGCCGGCTATCCTATCCTATTATGGCATGGCAGATGAATGATGATTAGAAAGATAGAAGAGAGAGGTTTTTAATTAATTTCTTGGTGGATAGCACATCTAATGGGCAGGTCCAAAAAACCTTAAAAGAAATAGCAAAATCCAATGTCATGCAAAACAAGTGAGAACAACAATCCCATATTACAAGCTTCACCTCCTGTTCTGCATTCCTAATCAAATCCATTTGAATAGACAATCACATAGACAAATCAAACTGAATAATTCAGTGAATAATGACACTATGAACAACTAGTTTGTTGAAATTTAAAATCCATTAAATTTGTGTGATAAATCAACTGATATTGATTTTTTATTCTGTGTCATCACAACTAGCATAAAATGAGGCTAAGAAGTGATGCTTCAAAAAACTTTCAAAATAGAGTATGTCAAACTCAAATAAAATGATGTATAAAAGCTATGTCAAATATCATAGCTTATGTCAATCTAGTGTGATAAATAATACAAGGTGGAAGCATATTTTATTCCTAGTGCTTCCACATCAAAAAAGAGGGAAGCGATAAAAGATACAAGGACTGCTCAAGATTAACATGAATAAATTTAAATAGAAAAACTAAAACCAATGCATCCAGTGTAACCCAATTTTTAGTAAATATTTAAATATAAAAATATCCTTACCAAAATTGTGTTAACCATTTTGCATCTCAACACATATCGATTGGAACATAGGTCAATTCTCCTTGAATGGACATTCTAGACCTAGTCCTCTCTGTTGGATAAAATCCTTTTTGATACATTTCTTCAACCCACCGCTTAGCCTTATCTTTCCTCCCTTGCTTTGAGAAACCACGTAACATGATGTTATAAGTCCGCCAATTAGGCTTATAACCCATTTGACACATCCGATCAACCAACTCACAAGCTTGGTCCATATCACTATTGCTTATCTTTAGCAACAACAGGTTGTAGGTGTAAATGTTAAGTGGAAAGCACTTCGCTATTAATTCCTCCAAGTCCTCAATACAATGGATTACTCTGAGACGACCAGAAAATGCACCAATAACCAAGCTAAGCATTGAACTACCCGAAAAATCCCCCTCTTTCACTCCTCTTAAATGAACACAGACATTGTAGACTTCCGGTGAAATCAAAGAATGATAAAGAAGTACATTACCAATGAAAGATGTTAATCTACGTCCCATTTTCTCATACAAATTAACCAGATTAATTGCTTCATGATATCTACCCGATGAGCATAGCTGACGCACAAGATTTTCATAGCATTCAGTGCTTGGATTGAATTCAGCTCTTATCATTTCAGACAAGGAATCAAGGGCAATGTCCAGCTTATTGCTCTGGCAGAGACCATAAATCAAGGTATTGTATAAGGTTTTAGTCACCATACCCTGACACCGGAGATAATTAAAGATATTCAGAGCATCAGAAATCCTGTCACTTTTCAAATAACTCATCAACATAAGAACTTGAGAAGACATATTGGGCTGGATGCCATTCCTTTTCATCAACTCAAATACTTCCCTGGCCACCTCAGGGTTCTTGGCATGCCCAGCTGCATCAATGAAACAATTGTAAATCTCACAGTGAGTCTCATGACGAGAGAGCATCTCCAATAAATTGAAAAAAGGTGCTTTTGGATTGTCCATTTCAAGTACACAGCAAAGAACAGGTCTACACAAGGACCGTGTCAGTCTATGACCATTCGCTTTCATCTCAACAAGAAGACGGGCGGCCATATCTCCCCTTTTTGACTTCTTAAAACCCTTAATCATCTTCGTGTAGGATTTCCTAGCAGTTACATGGTTAATTTCCCCATGTATCAAATAACCATCTTCTACCCTTCCCGCTCGGCACAGTGCCGATATAAACTTGTCATATGTGGAACTATGAGGCGTAAAATTCCGGGCCAAGGCAAGTTCGAGCAACTCCTTCATCTCATCAATCTTACACTCTCTACACAAAGCATTGGCCAGCGTATTAAAGGTGCCTGTACGCGGAAAATAACCTTGACCAACCGCGCTCTTCAACACACTGAATGCTTCCTTAACACATCCATCCCAACACAAAGTAAGTATCAAGTACTTATAAGCCATGTGACTGGGAGTCAACCCAAACTCAGACCTAGAGTTGTACAACTCAAGCGCGACATCAGCCATCCCGGCTTTGCAAAAGAAGCACAAGACAGCATTCATGGTAATCATATCAGGTGGAATACCAGTCTCACTCATATCCATCAGCAAATCATAGGCCTCGCGAAGCCTGTTCTTCCTCAAAAACCTGCAAATCAAGATGTTATACCAGACCAAACCCGGCACATACCCTTCTTCATCCTTCTTCTGCCAAAAGAACTTCAATGCCTCCTCCAACTTTCCACCCCTAACAAGACCCTTTATCCACACCCCATAAGCATTCTCCAACGGAACCAACCCAGTTTCCCCAAACTGCCTAACCATCTTAAAGGCTTTGTGAAACCTATTACCCTGACACAATGCACCAACAAGAAAACTAACCTCAGAACCATCCAATTCGTTTCCACTGGCCACCAATGCATCAAGGTAACCCTCAGCCTCATCCAACTTACCCTGCTTACACAAACTCTTGATGACAATGACATGAGTAACATGATTCTGAAAACCCCTCATCCGAATTTGCTTAGACATTACCTCAAACGCGTTGAAACAGTTCTGTTCAACAAGGGCATTGAGGAGTACATGGTAACCGTGCGCATCCAAGTCAAGACCCTGGAAGCGCATTCTACCAAACACGTAGAGTGCAATGTCGGGTTTCCCGGCGATGGCGTATCCGATGACGAGGGTGTCGTTGAAGCGGACGCCGTGGAGTAGGTAGCGGCGGGCGCGGAAGTTGTGGAGGAAGTCGAGGATGAGAGGGGTGAGTTTGGCGTCGGAGAGGATGCGGAAGATGGCGGTGAAGGTGCCGCGGGTGTGGTGGAAGTTGGGCTGGTTGCCGGCCCAGTCGAAGAATTTGAGGGAGGAGAGGACGTTGCAGCGGTTGGAGGCGAGGTGGCGGAGGACGCGGAGGACGAAGGGTTCGGAGAGGGGAGGGAGTGGGAGGGAGGAGAGGGCGGAGGAGAATTCGTCGCGGCTTTGGGAGGAGGAGAGGATCTGGTAGATGTTGTGGAGGAGTGGGTCGCGGTGGGAGGTGTTGAACCATGTTTTGAAGGATTCTGCGACGTCGTTTTGGGCGACGGCGGAGGCTGAAATAGAACCATAATAAGAATAATAAGAAGAAGGAAGAGGGTTGTTGGAAGAGAGTGTGGAGAAGATTGAAGAAAGAAGGGATCTGTGATTGGTTTTGGGTACTATTACGTGTTTGAGTGATAGCATTGTGCTGCGCTGCTGGATTGAACAAGAAGGTGATCTGAACCCTCTCTCTCTCACTCTCGCGCATCCATTCTCGTTTCTTTCCCTCCCACTCTCTCGCTTTTTAGTTAAGGTTGTCGTTTTACTGAATTTTGACTAGTTTTTGAGCAAGCGGTCAAAATCACTCGTGCCCTGTTAACCTCTTCTCATCCAATTGAAAGTACATGGTTTTATAAACTACGCGTATGAATACGGACTTTATCTTTATCCTATTTATTCAAGTATTAATACTTGGGTTTATATTTGAGGCAAATTATAAGGTGAGGGTCTTTCCATGTCTCTCATTGTGAGAGATCTTACTTTCACCGAATGTAACACGTGGTTCCACTCGCCGCTTCGCTCCTTCTCTCGTCTGCCTTCTCCCTCTCTACCATCCTCTTTCTCATCTCTGTCTCCCTTGATGCCAAGCCCATTGTCCTCATCGTTGAGGAGCTTCGTGAAGCGGGCCCCAAGCTTCTTAAGGATATCACCAATGTCAATTAATCCTACAACCTTAGCCCCGAAGACCTTTGCACCAAGATCTCCCTCTGCAAAGCCCTAATCTCAATCCCTATTTTGTTCGTCCAAATATTTTTTTGACCAAATCTGATGGTTAAAACATGTGTTGCATCATGGTGAGTGACTTGTTGATGTTGCTCACCATAGAAGCTGCTTATATTTAATATGGTAAATATGTATAAAATCATGTCAGTTTCTTAAAAGCTTAAAAGATACCACTATACTTATTTAAGTGGTTAATAAAGTAATGGATGGTATGGTTAAATTAATCTTCATGAAGCTCTTATTTAGTTTAGAGAAAATACTTTACTGAGAGAGATAAAATCCTCTTTGACAAACTCTACGACTCGAAAGGGATTAATCTCTAACTATAGGTTAAATTGCTCTTGGCACACTAAAAGATAAAAGGAAAAAAAAATATATTCTTGTTTACTTAGTGTGCGCTTGATTTTGTGTTACAAAAGCAAGTTCCCAACCAAAGCAAAAACTTGCTTTTACATTAGAGATGTAAATTATTTTATAAAATTGTCATTACAAATTGAAATTTGTAATCCCTAAATGAAAACCAAAGACAGCCTAAATTAATTTTTCTTTAATATCATTTGAACCTGATAAAGTCACTGGTTATCAAAAAATCAACACAGGTGAGAATATTTTTCAAGAAATTCAATATATCAAATTTATAAAAAAATTCTAAATCTCAAAATTCACACTAATTATAAATTTTAAAACATATAATTTTTTTTAAAAAGAAAAAATGAACTTATACAGAAAAAGATTCTTTTTAGAGTACAAAGAGGGGAAAACTACTGAAATAGAACAAAGGAAGTGCAGAAGCGTATGTAGGGACGAGGGAGGGAACGGAGGGGTTCGCGGAAAGGGAGCAGCCCAAACATCAACCTGCTAATCGGTAAACTTCACTTACCCTAATTCTTCATTCATTCTTATCT
This sequence comes from Echinosophora koreensis, assembly GCA_035048595.1. NCBI lineage: Eukaryota > Viridiplantae > Streptophyta > Magnoliopsida > Fabales > Fabaceae > Echinosophora > Echinosophora koreensis. Next base: position 1,904,342 of record JAPCYP010000019.1, on the reverse strand, counting down.
TCTGCCATTGCTTTGTGTGGTTTGAAGCTGCCTCTTAATTTTGCTATTACTTGTACCCATTTTTGAAGATTCATTGCCCCGTTTCCTTGTTTTCTTCATAATATTCGATGAATTGCGTTTAATCATATGTTGCTAGGCCATGAATTACCCACTTAAAAAAATTTGTAAATTTTAGTGTCCCTGGTCCCTTAAAAATTAAAATATCATTTTACATCAACATACCATGATGTTTTTCCTGCTACTAGCAAATTAGTAAAACTCTTGGATTCCCATTTTTAGTCATGGATATGATGCTTCAGTTAGGGGAGTAAATAAGGGTAATTGCAACATGCTTAACAAAAGGATGCTTCTTCAGTATCTTAGAAGATATGGCCTATATATGTACCCAGAAATCTTGTCAGAGGGTACCCACAGGCCAAGCCTTAAAAACACTGATCAATATGTAAGGAAATGATTGTTGGAAGCCTGCAGTAAGTAGGTACGTCATTTGTTTCAGATTTCACTGGTCGAGATGGAGTAGACAGACACTGCGGTTTTGCTGGCATAGATGGCTCTCTGGACACTGAGTTTATCAACAACGGTCCGATGTGAGGCTTCGAGTTTCAATGGTCTGCCTCCACCTCGGTCACGCGAGTCATTGCCTCATCTTTCACTCGCAAAGCCGTCTTGGGTTGTGAGAACGGAGTCGAATGTTCGGAAGAAAATAAGGAAGAAGCCAGATCCACCTTGTGTAGTCTGTGAGGGTAGTGGAAGAGTTTGTTGCCACCAGTGTTGTGGAAGAGGAAGGACAAACCAGGTTCATTTAGAAATGCTCCCAAAAGGTGAGTGGCCAAAATGGTGTAGGACTTGTGGTGGGAGTGGTCTTGGTTACTGCTCTCGCTGCCTAGGGACAGGAGAATATAGGTATATCATGGGATTCCGTTTCATGAACATAGGAAGTAATCAATCCCAAGAAAAGAAGTCTTAGTTTTTTCTCTTGGGGGTGATATTAGGTTCAAGGGCATAGAAAATGTCATGGTACAGCAGCTTTACTTGTAATTTCTGGAAATTTTGTCTCTTGGAGAACCTCCATTAATAGATTGCTCTTACTCTTTCTTCCCAGTGCTATTTGATTTTAACATGCAGGCTGGTATGTTGTAACTCGAGTAGCTAATATAATATATTGTTAGCTATAAAACCATGCATGAGCCTTTATCTAACACCTTAAACCTTTCGGAGAGTTGGTTCTTGACATAAAACCTTCTATGATCAAGTGGTTAGGGGTTCAATCCTTGCCACTCCCATTACTCTAAATAACAGTTGAATTTCAGCATGATAATTTTAGGGATAAAGCTTCTCTAAAGTTAACTTGTCTCTAAAATGAGCAAGTAAGAGTGCATTAAATCAAACATTAAATTTAGTAGGTTAAGATCACGTTGCACTTTAGATTAAATCAAAGGTAGATACACTCTTATTTGCCCACTTTAAAGGAACTTTTCCCTAATTTCAGGATATCCATGAATGGAAATTGAGGAATTTATGGTCTCTGTTTCTTTGATGTCAAGTGACCTTTGAAGGATGCCTAACCTTAGTCCACATCTCATGCCACTGATAATCCATATGTCACTTTTTTTTAATAGTTAATATTTTTTTTTTTGTGGAACAAAATATCAAATGATGGAATTATGCATTGTCAACATTTAGAAAGTTCCAACTGTTTAACTCAACCTACCAAGAAAGCTAGTGACCACTGTTTGTTTGAAATTCTGACCTGCTGAGCAAGCATAGTGCTTCTCACTTTTGATATTTTTTATCTTCAAATTTTGTTGTCAAAGTCTCTGGCCTCTGTATTAAATTCATTTCTTTGATGAAGTAAGTAATGGATATTTACAGGGTTCTGATTTTTTGGTCAATCATATAACCAAGCTTCCGACATGCTTAACTTTAGCACGTTTAACTCGAGAATTCCCCCCCCCCCCCCCCCCCTTTTTTTGGGGGTGGGGGTGCTTTTGGTTTACTTGATATATGCCTTTAGAAGTAAGGAAAGGAATTTGTGAGAAAGCTAAATTTTTTTCTGCGAAAGCATGATATATTTCTTGGTTTACTTGATATATGCCTTTTGAAGTAAGGAAAGGAATTTGTGAGATAGCTAATACCCCCCCCCCCTCTTTTTTTTTTTTGGGGGGTGGGGGTGCTTTTGGTTTACTTGATATATGCCTTTTGAATTAAGGAAAGGAATGTGAGATAGCTAATTTGTGAGAAAGGAATTTGTCTAATGGATATTTGCTGACTCATAGCAACTATTTTCTCTGCGCTTAAAGCATGTGATAATTATAGCATCATATAACACTTTTGGTTTTGGAAACTCAACTTTGGCCAGGTCGAGTTTCCCAAAAACTTTATCTTACATATATAATTCATTTTCAAAGGATCGATATATTGTTTTAAAAATTTGAATGCATAAGCCTGGTTTATTCATCTAGGCACTTGTAGTAATCTGATATTCTTTATCGGTGGTGGAGATATCATTTACAATGCAAATAAATGAAGGTCACAACAGACCCTGCCTTGCAGACTGGAGTCAATGGCAGTTGCTGGATTCGCTTCTACCTACTGGTGGATTTGCTCATTCTTTTGGCCTTGAAGCAGCAGTACAGTCTCACGTAGTGTCTAATCCCAATGAGCTTAAGACATTTGTTATCCATGTCTTGGAGAACACAGGAAGCTTACTCCTTCCTTTTGTGCACTCTGCTTCTGTGTCGCCCAATATGGAGACCTGGCATAATCTTGACAAAATATTGGATGCTACCCTAACTAATGAAGTGAGTCGAAAGGCATCAATCTCACAAGGTTCTGCATTGATGAGGGTGGCTTCAGCTGTGTTTTCTGAGATTCCCTCTCTCAAAACCATGAGAGATGCTTCTCTGGGGTCAGGGACCATATCTTTTCACCATGCTCCTATATTTGGACTTGTATGTGGAGCACTAGGATTTGATAGTACTACTTCTCAGAGAGCTTACATGTTCATCACAATGAGAGATGTGATTTCTGCTGCAACAAGGCTAAATTTGATAGGACCCCTTGGTGCAGCATTGTTGCAGCATCAGGTTGGTCCTATTGCTGAAGTTATATTAGAAAAATGGATGAATCGTGCAGTTGAGGAAGCATGCCAAACTGCACCTCTGCTTGATACTGTGCAAGGCTGCCATGGTTACTTGTTTTCTAGGCTGTTTTCATCTTAGAAGGAATAAACATTGGTATTGCATTTTATATGTTGAAGCACATAAAAAGTTTGTATGAAATAAATGGTGTAGTGCTTCAAGTTTTCTTTTGCATGTTGAATCACTGTTTTGGAACTTTGAATTGTGCTCTCTCTTTGCTCTGCTCCAGGCTATTTACACACTATTCGTTCTATACTTTTACTTATAACTAGGCCCCTTAGAGGATATTTTTTTATAAGCTAAATTCATTGATAAAACCCCTTAGAGGATCATTAAAAGTGATTTAAAACTTTATTTAATAATGTGACATAAATCTCCTTTTTTTTTTTAAGCAAAAGTATATTGATTGGGAGTACTAAGGATGCTACAACCCGTATATAAGAACGAATACATGATAGCCAAATAGAACTAAACCACTGACTTGTTACTTTTACCCCCATTCAAACCTATGTAACTTTGATCTTGCCCCTAAACCAGTAAGCATTATCATCTTTACAAAGGTTCCAAAAATTTCAATTACATGAGTATACCCAAAGTCAACCAATAATCTTAAATCAGTATACCCAAAGTCTCCCTTTCTTCAAATATGTTTATATAATTTTTCTGTATAAATTCTCTCTCTCTCTCTCTCTCCCCCTCTATATATATATATATATATATATATATATATATATATATATATATATATATTATTTTAGAGTAAAGGCCCAAACTATTCTTTGAAAAAAATCATGGAGACATATTTGGTCCCTAAAAAATAAAAAATATCAATTTGATCATCAAAAATTTTAAATTTCGGTCAAATTAGTCATTTTTAGGATAATATTTAGGAATGTTTTAATCCCTATTTAGGACTATTTTGACCGACATTTAAGATTTTTTCGGACTAAATTATTAACGTTCATTTCTCAGGGATTAAATATGTCTCTATACTTTTTTTCGAAAATCAGCTTGTATCTTTTTCTTCTATTTTTTTCCCCTTAAAACGTAAAATTCCCAGTTTTTTCTTTCCTCCGATGTTTAATTTATCTTATTTTTATCTCTAAATATCTAGATGTCAGTGATCATTATTAGTAATTTTGGAGGAAAGAAAGATTAAATACAAAACGAGGATTCCATTTATTGATTCACATTTTTTGTGTGAAGAAAATAATAAATAATAATGAAAATTGTCCGAATTTATTTTTTATTTATTTGAGATATGATGTGATTATAATTTTGAATTTTTAAATTTTTTGACGAGTAGTTAATGCTGATAAATATAGACCCGTGAGTGGTTAGTTGCAATGACAATGGATTGTAACCCAGATGAAAGTTACCTGCAAGGTCAGATGTTCGAATCTTGAAGTTGTCAAATCTTGAAGTTGTCATTTTGGCTCTGTTTGGTAGAAATAAGAGGATAACATGGGATAGGGGTGTTCAAATCCAAACCGATCCAAAAAACCAAAAACCGCACAAAGCCGATGTCTATCAGATTTTTTTCGGATCTTGTTTTGTGAAAAACTGTAATACCCCGATTTTTTCGACTTTCTAATATCGATAATAATTATATAAATTATTATATTTTTATCCGAGATTTAGAAAATGACTTTAGATAAACTAAAGTCATTTCCCTATCATACTTATTTTTATAAGGTTACGGGGAAATTTTAGGTTGAAAATTCATACAGAACCGGTCTGTGATTTTACTAACAGTAGAGTTTTACTGATCATAAAATTCAAACACTACTTCAAGTAGCATTTGAAAAAAAACGTAAACTAATGAGAAAAATATTTACCTAAACATAGTAATGGACTTCTCCACTGTAAGCTAGCGGTTTGGCTGCAAAATAGAGCCTAAACTAGTGGGGAATAACCCAAAAAAAAAACAGACCCCCTTGTTAGTGATGACTTTGAAAATCTTTATCAATGATTGCGTATAGAGTATCTTTTATTAGATCATATCGATCCTTCTTGCTACACCAGGTTTCGGTCCACGACCACCCTGAGTCAGGTAAACCATCTTGATTTGTAAGGTCTCTTTGGTTCAAACCTTTCTTGGTGGAATTTGGCTCCCCTTGCTCATCCCGTTTTGTGTTACATGGATGCAAGGAATCATCATTTGAGCCTTCCAAAACTTTTGGTGGATAGAATATTGCTTCCAAAAAACCATTGCTTGGAGAACGTGGTTCTAACTGAGTCTGCTCAGCTAGAGGATTAGACTGAATGTATGAATCAAAAGTTTCATCAAATGAAGGAAGTGAACATGAAGGTGCTCCCCAACTGCTACCTTGTTGAGTTTCTATGCAAGGGAGTGAAGGCAACTCTGCTTTCATGGCCTCATATATGGAGGTATTGCCACTTAAACCTGTATATCTGCAAGACAACATAAGGAGATATTCTTATATAAACTTTAAATGATTAAGTTAATGTAATACACCAATACATTATTATTATGGGTGATTAACAATTAGTGGACAACAATTTATCATAAATAATCTTGTGATTGATTTAATATACTTCAGTCAGATTGCCAAAATACATAGTTCCCTAAAATTAGTATGAATGAATATAATATCACTTACTGATCAAGTAATGTTGTGGCGGCAGTGCTGACACGAGTACTGTCCAAAGTACTATTGTATTGCATATTTAGGGGACATGCCATTAATGGGAAGTGGGATAAGCCTAAACCTTGTTCAACCATGCTACTTTCAGTAGTTGAAAATGATGAAATTTCTTGATTAATGCCATCAGGGTAGAGTGGTAAGCCAGCTCGTTCCAATTTCTTTCTTCTTGAATGCCAAAAGTTCTTTATCTCATTGTCTGTACGTCCAGGGAACTGCCACAAACATATAGAAACATACTCGAAAATCACTCTGTCACACTACATTGATAGCTACTTGAATAGAGTTCTTGTAACGTGATTTCTCATTTCAAGAATCTAAAAAAAAACACGTCATTATCATCAAAAGTAAAATCAATTCTTCCAATCTCACTTTTAAAATATCATTATCAAAACACAAATCAAATTTTTTAATCTCAAGTTTTTCGAAATCAACTGTATCAAAAACTAATACTACAAACATACCCACAAACTAATTCCATTCTTGATATTCAATTCAATCTCATTATGAATGTGTAGAAAAATTACCTCTGCAGCCATGCGAGCCCATTTGTTTCCAAACATAGCTTGAAGTCGAACGATTTTACGCTCTTCCTCATGAGTAAAAGAACCCCTTTTCAAATATGGATTAAGGTGATTCAACCATCGTAGCCGAATGCTTTTCCCAGAACGAGCAAGTCCTGATTGCTTTTCAACCAAACTCCAGTTACCCTCTCCATGCTTTTTCACGTAATCTGCCAAAATTGTATCTTCTTGTATTGTCCAACTCCCTTTCTTGAAACCTTTTTCATCATCTCCACCAATACCATTAGCTTCTTCATCATCATGTGATGATGATGATGGTGATGGTGAGTGTTTGATAATCATGAGATAGTATAATAGCTAGAAAGAATGACGTAGAAAGAAAGAATATTCTGCGGAGTAACACCAAACTATTAGAAGAGAAATTTATGAAACTGCAAGATTAATTCCCTTTACTTTTTATTTGATGTTATGAGCTAGCTGAGCTCTACTATTGAGTCCATTTAATTAGCAGCTTAATTTTGCTTAAATATAGGAGGATCCTAATTCAAGTTGAATTTCAATCATCAATTTTAAAATGAAAAAAATTCGCGAACTCAAGTATTATCACAAAAGTAAGATGAGTTTATTATATTTTTATTTATTTATTTATATTTAAATCTTAAAAATCACAAATTTTTAATTTAATCCTTTTTTATTTTTTTATCTTTAAATATCTAGATGAGAGTAATCAGTATTAGTAATTTTGAAAAAACAAAAATTAAACACCAGACGAAATGTATATAGACACTGTTTGGTTTGCCAAATCTGCTAGCGTTTAGCGGATAGCGTATAGCGGATGGAAAAGTAGCCCCGTTTGGTAGTCGTTTTTAAAATTAGCATATAGCGTTTTTTCACTAGCGTATAGCGTTTTTCCCATACGCTAATTGAAGTAGCGTTTGAGCTTATAGCGTATAACATTTCTTTTTTTCTTCCATTTTTATCCCTATCATCTTAATTAAATTCCTCACTTATCCTTAATTATAAAATAAAATACTAATAATTTAACATAGTATATAAATAAAAATTAATTTCACTATTTAGATTTATATTTAAGATAAAAAAAGTGGAAAATATATTTTTATCTATAAAAAATAAAACTTATATAAAAATCAAATCAATATATAATTTTATTTTTATTATTCCATTTTATTTATTAAAAATAATTAAAACTAAATTAATATTAAAATTAAAAATTAATGATTAAATTTTTTAAACGATAAATAAATAAATTTTTTGACATGATAAACCATAAATAATTTACAATAAAATAAATTATTATAAGTGATAATTATTTTAAAATAAATAATATATATACATATAATTTAATAAAAAAATGCTAACACATCCTTTTATGTTATTTTACATTTATCAGCTAGTCCAACCGTTAGGTTTACCAAACACTTCAAATCCTAATCCGCTATCAGCTAGCTTATCCGCTAGTTTTTACCAAACAGAGCCATAGTATATCGGTTTGGATTGGATCGGATGGGATCGATTTTCATTAGAGGATCCAAAATCCAATCCTTTGCCTGTAAGGTCAGAGGTTCAAATCTTGTAGTGGTCACTTTGGCTCTGTTTGGTAGAAATCATAGGATAACGAAAAAACTATCTGATGGGGGTCATAGGGGTGTTCGTGGATTAGATTTAATCGGTTTGCTTATTTAAAAAAAAAATCCTATCCAATTCAATCCAACAAAATACAGTTTTGATTGGATATGATAATTCGATTTTTATCATGCTTTATTTTTTTACGTCAAGTGTCCTTTCTATTGATTTAGTAGTAAACAAAAGATAATCTTCACCTATTTTAGGGTGCCTAACACCTATTTTAACCTATCTTTATGTTAGAAAAGTAGATCATTTATGAATGAGAACAACTATTTATTCCTTATTAATCATTATTTGATTTGATGATAAGTGAAGAAAATTCTAGATAATTATTGATCAACTTTGAGAGTTTCAGAAGAAAAAAAATTATTGATATTTTTAACATATTCTTTTATATTAAATATTCTTTTATGTTGATTCTCTGTATCTACGTTCAATTATCCAATTTTTTTTGAATCAGCTACAAATAAATTGTATCTAGTTATTTTTCAAATTTACTTAATTGATTTCCTAATTTCAATTTTTACTCAATCAAGTATATTATTATATATATGATATACATAAAAACTTTAAGCAAAATATAACTTCAAGACATTAACATTTATTTTAAATAATCTCATCTCTGAATTCCAACAAAAATATTAAATAAAAAGCATGAGAGTATTAGTTCATAAAAATATGAAAAACAATGCTTAAGTATGAGTAATACTGTAATTTTAAATACTACATCAGTTTGGATTGGATTGGATTGGATCAGTTTTCAGTACTAGTACTATAATTTTAAAAATAATAGTATATGTATATAGTATATCGATTTGAATTGAATTGGATCAGTTTTCACTTGGGATCCAAAATTCGATTCAATCAAATGAAAAAACCGATTTTTTGGTTTTCGGTTTATTCGGTTTTTTGTTTATTTGATTTTCGGTTTAAATTTATCAACTAGTTCAAACGATAATTTTATCAATCACTTCAAAGTCTATTTAAGCTAACTTGTCCGCTAACCATTATCACTTAACTCATCCGTTATCGGTTATAGGATGATCAACTTTCAACTATAAATTCATATGCTGTCGCTAGTTTTTACTAAACATAGTCAAAGTGATACCTCCAAGCTTCGAACCCGAATTTTCAAATATGGCTTAAAGTATAATCTGTCAAAATTGTATCTTCTTCTTTTGTCCAATTACCACTATTCTTGACACCTTTTTGTCCTTCCAACTCACCTCCACCATTAGCTTCTTCATCCTCATGTGATGGTGATGATGCCAGTGAGTGCATGATAATCAACGTGAAAGATTTCAAGTTGGCTAACAAGGCGAGGGATCGATAACAACTTGATAATCATCAGATATATAGTATAATAGCTAGCTAGCAAGAATCACCTATAAATAAAAGAATAGTCTAGAAGCACGATCCACTGTTACTGCGATCAACCACTTTTGAGTATATATATATATCATTATCACCATTGACTACTCATCTAAAATTTTAAAAAATCAAAATTATAATGACCTCTAGCTAATACATATTTCAAATAAAAAATAAAAATAAAATTCAGACAGATAATTTTGAATATTATTAATTTTTATCTTCACAGAAATGATCGGTACGGTGGGACAGTTAGTGCAGTATCCCCAGTGGCGCGCAGTTTGATAAATTTCTCTCTTCTAATCTAACAGTTTGGTGTTAGTTACTCTAACAGAATATTGATTCTTTATTTGTAGCTATATATTATACCATCATCGAGTTGTTATCATATCACCTTCGTGTTGTTAATTAGCTATTACACTTGAAATCTTTCACGTACGTACGTTGATTATCATCATCATGCACTCACCAGCAGCATCACCATCACACGAGAATGAAGAAGATGATGAATTCAAGAAACGGGGTTATTCAGGACGGGGTTCAGGTTGGACAAAAGAAGAAGATACAATTTTGACTGATTATGTGAAAAAGTATGGAGGAGAGGGTAAATGGAAAACATTAAACCCACAGAAATTAGGACTAGCACGTTCTGTTGATAGCTGCCGTATACGATGGCAGAGGTACCTTAGGGATCCATTTACTGATGATGAAAAGCTTCAAATCCTTCAACTTCATCCTATGTTTGGAAACAATTGGGCTCAAATCGCTGCGGAGGTAATTTATTTATTTAATTGTCAACCTCGTGAGAATTTATTAATTTCTACACATACATGCATGATATTGATGGGGTTTCTTTAATTTTAACATATTTTATACTCTTTGAAGAGAATATTCTTGATCAAGAATGCCATCTCTCTTCTTACTTTGTATTTATTTTCCAAGATAATATGACGCATGTAAACATGACGTAATCTTTTTACCTGCAAATATACCATTTCTCATATATATATAAGAGTTTAATTGATATACGTTGTCAGTATAAAGTTTTTTACACTGTCATTCAACCACAAATCATGGAATCAACGACTTTCTTTGGGTGTGTTTCTTTAATTATGATTCTGATAGAATTATTTATGTTGAGATAAATTAATTTTGGAGTATATTTCTATCTTTTTATTATCAGTTACCTGGACATACAGAAGAAGAGATAATGAACTTTTGCAAAAGAAGGAGATTAGATCATGGTAATCAAGGAAGTTCATATTCTTCAAGCAACCAACATGCTGATATCTCACAATTAGCACCAATTTCTTATTCAACTACTAATGGAAGTAGCATGTTTGGACAAGGTTCAGGCTTGTCCGAGTTCCCATTAATAGTGTCTCCCCAAACTATGCAATACAATAGTACTAGTGTCAGCACTGCCGCCACAACATTACTTGATCAGTAAGTGGATTATATTATATATCTCATTGATCAGAACCTAATTGGTTTATATCAACTTAATATTTAATTAGAAGGTTAATTTATATAAGAATATCTCCATATATATGTGATCCCATTGTTATGTAATTAACCAATTAATTAAGTGGTTAACTTGCAGATCTACAGGTTTAAGTGGCAATAACTCATATGACGCCTTCAAAGCACAGTTGGCACAGTTGTCAGAAACTCAACAAGGTAGCAATTGGGGAACCCCTACACGTTCAATTCCTCCAATATTTGATGAAACTTTAAGTGGCAATAACTCATATGACGCCTTCAAAGCACAGTTGGCACAGCTGTTAGAAACTCAACAAGGTAGCAATTGGGGAACCCCTACATGTTCAATTCCTCCAATATTTGATGAAACTTTTGGTACACACATTGATTGGTCTGCTCCTCCAGTTGAGCAGACTCAGCTAGAACCAAAAGTTTTGGAAGGCTCAAATGATGATTCCTTGAATCCATGTAACACAAAAGGGGATGAGCAAGGGGAGCCAAATTCCACCCAGAAAGAAGATTTGAACCAAACAGACCTTACAAATCAAGATTATTTATCTGACTCGGAGTGGGAGTGGATTAAAACCTTGTTTAGCAACAAGGATTGATATGATCTAATAAAAGATCCTCTATTTGCAATCATTCATAAAGATTTTTGTAGTTATCACTAACAAATCTATGTTTCCAATCATAGCTTCAAGGTGAACGATTTTACGTTCTTCCCCTTCAGTAAAAAGTTTGTATGAAATAAATAGTGTAGTGCTTCAAGTCTTCTTTTGCATGTTGAATCACTGTTTTGGAACTTAAAATTGTGCTCTCTCTTTGCTCTGCTCTAGGCTATTTGACATATTTCACACTGATTAGTTCTATACTTTTTATACTCATATCATAACTAGGCCCCTTGGGAGCATTTTTTTTTTTTTTTACAGTTTAATTTTTATGTATTGTCAGTATAAAGATTTTTACACTAACAACCAATCAGAAATCACGAAATTGGTGACTTTTAAGGTGGTTAGGATAAGAATCAAAAGATTTGTGCCAATTTTTGATTGGTTGACAGTGTAAAAAAACTTTACACTGTCAGTGTATATCAATTAAATCTTTTTTTTTACGCTTAATTGTACTTTGGTCCCCAACTTTAGCTCATGTATGATTTTGGTCCCTATTGTTTTTTTCAAGCACATTTAGACACCCAAATTTTTGAATGTTGGAAAATTAGTCCCTCCATCCAATAGGAGGAGCGGACGAAAATCCTCTGTCTCCCCTCCCTTGTCCCAGACCCTATACCACCAATAGGGTGCTGCCACATCAATTAAAATTGCCACATCACACTTAACCCTCTTTTCTATCTTTAACAGGAATCTGGATTCTCTCCAGCCACTACTCCCTCCAGCCCCTCTGCAGCAGCGATCTGGATGTCCAACAAGATCTAAGGGTCCAAAAAAAAATCAGCATTTTATCACATTAAAAAAATTAAATAAAAAATTGAAAACCAATCCTCTGCCCCACCTGCACCGTTTACGTTTGCCCCGCCATTCCTATTTGAGAATATTTGCAAAACCAATCATCTTCTTCTTCACTACGCCAACAACACTACTTCTTCTTCATCTTCAAATCACTGTCACTGTCCTTTCTTTCTCTTGCTTTACTTTTTGAATTCTACTATTGAACACAGTGAAGTTGTTGTCCAAAACCCAACCTTGCTTCCACCCAATGCTTAATATTGTGTAATACAATCAGTTGCATTATGAATTATGAATTATGATCATAATGACGAGGATGATGAATTGATAATTTGGTTAGTTTCAGTTAAATTCAAACATTTGAACCTATTTGTTTTTTGTCCCTCTGCTATCTAATTTTTCAACAAAGTTATTGTCTTCAACCAGAAAGCACAATGAAAACAGAGGGGAAAAGGGATGAATCGGAAGGGGGGTTAACCTGAGAGGGCGGCACGGCGGTTACAGGCTTGAACGGCGTGGCGGTCGGCACTGAAGCACGACGGAGTGGAGAGAAAGGGGCTCGCGATGGGAGAGAGAAAGGGAACTGACGACAGTCCAGAGAAAGAGGCTGACGACGGCCGCTCCGGCCACGGAGAAGCGTCGAAGGTGGCTGGCTGGTGGCGACCGTGCTCGTCGGCGGCAAAGGTCTAGCGGGCAGGGGACACACAGGGGTCTTCATCATTTGGGATTTTTATTTTGTTTTTAATTTCATTAAATGCCATTTAATCTGGACCGTTAGATCTAGATGGATGGTCCAGATTAAATGGCTGGAGGGAGGCTGGAGAGGGGCTTGCAGGAGAGGATCCAGATCCCTTTAACAGACGTTAGCACCTTTTTAACGTGGAAGCTTAACGTGATCACGTATTGGGAACAATCTTCTCTGATTGGATTTCAACAAATTAAGCACTATTCTCTCAATCCGAGCCTTTTTTGTTGTTAATATTTGATTAAAAAGTACTCCCTCCGGTCCACAATATAAGCAAAAAATCTCAAATTTTTTGGTCCAAAATATAAGCAAATTTCAACTACTTCAATCCTATTTAATGAAGTTATTCTCAAAATACTCTTCATTTAATACAAAATTAGTTTTCCAATGACTCCTTTTATTCTCAACAACACAAGTTTAATAAATAAAAGGAAGGGTAATTTAGGTAACAAACTTAATATTTTATTCCCAATGACTCTTTTAAATGAGATTAACTAACTATCTTAATATGTGTGTCCCATTTAATTTTTGCTTACAATAGAGACCGGAGGAAGTAATAACCAAAAGTTCTGCGAGTGCCAGTTCGTAGGTGTTCAGCTTGTCTTATTTGTATCATTCTGATTTCAAGGAACTGCACTTTAACCTCCTCTATCTAGGCATCTTATTGGTTCTATTCAATTCCTTGGAGAGGGAGTGAGACGAGAACTGCTAACTTACTTTAGCAGTTCATGGGCGAAAGATTTGTCTTCAAACAGTTTCATGTTGTTGGACGAATGCATGCTAAAGAAAGTCAGCATTTTGTCAGAGTTTCGAAGTCAAAACAAAGAAAAGAAGCATGCAATTCCCGATTCTGGAATAGATAAAGAAGATCCAAAGTACAGACTAAAAGCAATATTTTTTCAAACAATTCAAATCAAGTGACTTTTCATAATTTGCCGCTGAGGTTAAAATCAATCAGAGAACCAATGACAAATGGTGATTTAATAGAAGCAATGATCAACAGAACTTCTACTTATAGTATTTTTTGAAAACCTAAAACTTTGTCCTCAGAAATGTTTTTTTTTTCCTTTTCTTCTTGACATCAAATTGTATAAAAGTTACGGTTTACTGGGACAAAATTCATGTAATTTGATTATCAAAAGTAATCATTCATGTGTGGACCAAATTGATGTTTTAAAAATCTTTCGAATGATATTGGTGATTTACTGTAGATTTTTCATTGAATCATATGGAAAATAACACGAGAAATAAAAGATTGCAGGTAACAAATAAATAAAGTAGAAAGCTCAACATCGCCGGCCCAAGCCACAAGCTGCTAAAGCAGCAGCTTTAGGCCTCCAAATTTTTTTCTAATATTACAAGGATTTTAGGCTTCAAATTCAAAATATATTTTGTTTATATTTGTTTTGTTATATATAATATATTTTGTCTCTCTTTAAGTGTAGTTGCATATACACACATAATAAATATTTACATCAATCATAATAATTTACCTTTAAAAATATAAAAAATTACAATAAAAATAAATTTTAAATATAATATTATTTTTATAAAAATATTTTTATTAGTTTTAAAATGGCCTCTTTATAGGCATTCTCTTTAGGCCTCAACATATGTTGGGCCGGCCCTGAGCTCAAGAAACCTTCAAAACAGCATGAACAAGATAGAGAACTTCTCTACTTCATATGTCTCCACTACAATGATAATTCAACCTGGCCCTCTGGTGGACTTCTTAATTGCCAACCAGAATGTTAGAGATCCTTATCAACTTCACTGGGCGCAGGTGACTAAATTCTTTACTGTGCTTGATTGATCTTGAAATTACTGGAACATCACCCTTAATTTATTTCCTTAAACAGGCCAAAAGGACTCTAAAAAATCTGAGGCCCATCCAATCAGGAATTCAAGATTAGCGGCCTCAGTGAACTCCCATGCAAAGAGCAGATGTATTGTTTCATTCTCTTTGAAGTTAAATCCCTTTATAGGATGACTAGTCATTAATTTTTGTATGTTCTGATTGGTAATTCTTGAGTTTTGAAAATTTAACACTTGTTGATCCACTTAGTGGAGAAATGATTTTGTCCCATATATTAGTGATATTGTGATGGTGGTAGCTTTAAATTTTCGTTTGCATATTTGCCTTTAGCAAATTCCATAGCAATGTATTGTTCGATCTTCAGTGAGTCAGGTAGTTGAAAATAAATGATAGGTGTTCCCGAATGTGAAAATTATGTTTGACTTTGTTGTGGAATAAACATTCACTTCATTGAAAAATGACTTTCTTTCCCTTGTTAGTAAAGTGTTCTTTCTCATCCACTAATTATCAGTATTATTAGTATTCTGTATTCTTGTTCAAAACTGATTATTAAATCTCCATTTACAGTTGAAGTTTGGCAATGGGGAGGATTTCAATCCAAGGAATGGTAGATGGAATTTTAATAACAGCTGTGTTATTTGCACACCTGGTTGGGACACCCACTTTTGACATCTGGTTAATCATGTATAAATATTTGGTTAATTCGGTTCATTATATGGTAAATGGGTCATATGAAGCTTATTTTTTATTACCATGTAAATATTTGGTTAATCACATGCAAATATCTATTTAATTCATTTCTTTATATAATTAATGAGTCACCATGAATTAACCAAATATTTGCACGTGATTAACCATATAATGAACTGAATTAACCAAATATTTGCACCGATTAACCAAGGTGTCAAAAATAGGTATCAAGTTTGGGTGTTCAAATATCTTTTCTCTTTTAATAATAAGGTACTTAATTCAATTAGTATTTTTGTGGATATGGTTCAAGAAAAACAAAACAGCATTGTTTTGGAGTTTTGAACAACTTAATTGCTTCTGCAGAAAAAATTTCAGCCTGTAACTATAGAGAAATGGGCTGTGGTCAACTTTTCAGCACGGTGCAATGTACAAGGGCTTTGTGGTAGGTGGAAGGATTTGTGATGTTTACCTATGGCTATGGCTATTCAGCTCTCTTTATCTTAATGTTTAGTGTGCTTTTAGTGATTATCTAGTTGGTTCAATGATCATTTGAAAGGTAACAAAGCCTAATCCTATTTCGGGATCAAAGGGTTCACACGTTATTAGTACTTTAGCGCTATTGGTAATCCTTATCCACATTCATGTTAACAAACTTTTTGAAGCATGTTTTTGGGAATCAGCACGTGTGTTAAATAGACTCAAATTTAGGGGTGTAACGGGTCGGTTTGGTTCGGTTTTCGGCCAAAAAAATGTCCGAACCCATCAAATTTGATCCGTTCGGTTTGGTTCGGTTTTCTTCCTTTTTTAGCACATAACCCGAACCAAACCGATGGAGTTCGGTTTGGTTCGGTTCGGGTGGTCGGGTCCCCTATTAGAAATGAAAGAAATAAAAGAATAAAAACAAAAAAAGTTAAAATTAGCAATAACCCTAGGCAGATTTTATCTTCATCTTCGTCTAACACTTAGAGGGACCACCGTACCAACACCTTGCAATTGTAGAGTTTGTCGGGTTGGTCGGGTTGACCCGGTCCACTTACACCCCTACTCAAATTCCTTTCTTTTTGACACCTGATAATCTTATGTTCGCCATCTGTTTACAATTGTTCCACCTCATTTCCTATATATGCTTTACCTAAACAAGAGTAACTCATGACAATTCATAGATATAGATAGAAAGTAAACAGACACTGAAAACAAGCATATATTTTTTGCATCAACTATCCTTAGTCATAGTCATCACTGGAAATTGTTAGTGATGACTATTACGAAAATCTGTATCGATAATGGTGTATAGAGTTTGATATTTACTAAAAAAAATAATGGTGGATCCTTAATTGCATCTTGTGGATCCTTCATGCTACAGAAGGCATCAGACCAGGGCCCTGTCAAGACATTTCGGGGCCTAAGGCGAAAAATTCAAAGAGACTTAATGCAAATTAAATTATCAATTTTTATAATATCTTTTGAGCGACGAAATCATTTATCAATGTTTTATAATCAAGTAATTCTAACATTTCACTCTCAATTGATAAGATGGCTAATACATTCAATCTATCTTATAAAATTGTTGATCTTTGATAGGATTTAAGCAATTTTAATTTTGAAAAACTTCGTTCAACGGCAGCTACTGTTAAAAGTATTGTCAATCATATGCTATAAGCAATACATACATTAGGAAAAGAATCTAATCTTTTGACATAGTTTAATCTTTTGATAGAACTTGGAAAAGAAAATAATTGCACTTTGATATCAAATATCTACTTTGACACTTCACTTCAAGTCTTCAAAAGAATATGAAGATGGAGAGAAAAAGAAAGGAATGAGAGAGTTAAAAAAAATTAGAGTAAGAACATTACAATTTTATAAAATATTTATAGAATAATATAATTGTTATAACCTTGAAATGATAACTAGCAATTAATTTACCACTTAAACTTCAACGGCTATGTGATGCTAATTGTTAGGTTAACTTGCCAAAACACTAATTCCTAAATCTTAATTGGTGAATGAAAAAGCTGGAATTGAAACACTAATAAATTTATTCTATAACGTTATTATTTATTAAACATTAAACATATAATGGTGTGCCGTATTTGAGTTGAGTCACTTGACTCCTTGGAGTGCAGGCGGTGAGGCTCCGAGGGAGTCTGGTACTTGCAATTTGTTTTCTTTCTCCAATAATAATAATAACTATAGGATAATTATGTATTAAAAAACTGGATAGTAATAAGCAAAAAAAATCTGAGGCCTAAGGCTATTGCCTCATTGGCTTTGCAGTCTCCACGGGCCTGATCAGACCACGACCATCTCTTTGGTTCATACCAGCTGTTGGATCAGACTGGATGTTTGGATGGAGTGACCATGGAGGGAACTCTGAACCTTGTGGTCCAAACATCGAGGGGAGTGGAGGAGGGAACTCTGATGTATTGCCCCTCATAGATGTTGCACCAGACTGGATGTTTGTAGGGAGTGACCATGAAGGGAACTCTGAACCTTGTTGTGGTCCAAACATGTTTTGGAACTCTGAACACTGAACCGCTGGGATTGGCATATACACAGGTTCAAACACGCATGTATCTGGAATACCATCCATCCTCCGACTTCTTCTAGGTTAACGTTAGCATGGTGGGTATTTCCCGGTAACTGTAAAAAAGATAGAAATATATACTATAAATTAAGGCTTAATGA
The DNA here is from genome assembly GCA_035048595.1 of Echinosophora koreensis. Taxonomy (NCBI): domain Eukaryota; kingdom Viridiplantae; phylum Streptophyta; class Magnoliopsida; order Fabales; family Fabaceae; genus Echinosophora; species Echinosophora koreensis. Next base: position 1,886,110 of record JAPCYP010000019.1, on the reverse strand, counting down.
ACTTTTTGGTCCCTGTAAAATAGGGGTCTTTTGATTTTAGTCCCTATATTATTTTTTATTGCCACGTGTTTGTTTAAAAAAAAAATCAATTTTTAAAAATATGAAGTTAAATATGTTTTTGGTCCCTGCAAAATGAGAGAATTTTGATTTTGGTCGCTATAAATTTTTTTCATTGTTTTATGTCATTGTAAAATCTGAAATAATTATTTTTGGTCCCTATTGTCATGTGACATCTATTAAGTACTTATGTGTCCAACAGAAGGTCATACGATCATCCCAAATGACACACGATAACCTTCTGTGGTGTCAAGTTAGCATATGATTCCCTTAAAAAATTTCTTTAATCCTAAAATTAATTATATTTATCTTTCCTAAAATCGTTAAAAAGTTTGTTTCGATGTTGAGGACTATTCATAGAATCATGAAGCACTCGTTCATGACTATGTATACAAAGATAAACACTAATAAGTAAATATGTATCTGGTTGGTTCGGTTCGGTTTTATGTGGAAAAAATCCGAACCAATAAAAAATGGTCTGTTTGATTTGGTTTGATTTCAAATAATTTTTCCAAGAAACGAATTGATTCGGTTGGTTCGGATCGGACCCGAAAATTATCAAATTTTAAAATGTAAAAAAAAATTTAAATCAATATAAAAATAAATAATATATATGTGTGTGATTTTTCTAGCCTATATAACACTGCACATGTTAAGAAATAAAAAATAGAAACATTGTGTTGAAAGTTGTGTATTTAATTCTTTGAAAGTTTAAAAGCTACTCTTTCCGATAAAAGATTTTTTTTTTTTTTAATCATTAACATGTGCAATGTTGGACAGATTAGAAAAATCAAAATATTAAATATTAATATTTATATATAAATATTAAAATATAGTAATCATGTCTGTTCTGTTCTAGAATCTTTGATCCTAATAATCGAACCAATCACCAACGAGTTCGGTTCGGTTCGGTTCATGCCCGAACATCGAAAAATTCAAACCAATTTAATTTGTTATGTTCGAATTTTCGGATTCATCGAATTATTGGTTCGGATTTTATACCCTGTACTAATGAACATCATAAAGATTAGAAAAAATTATGTATGCTTATTTTGTAATGATTAATTATTTTGTTTTAATTTTCTAAAAAATTGAAGACACTCGTTAAGAAGATCGTTGTATAACTAATTGTATAATGAATAAACTACAAACCATTTCATATGCTAACTTGACACCAAAGAGGGTTATCGTGTGTCACTTGGGATGATCATATGACTTTCTGTTGCACACATAAGTACTTAATAGATGTCACATGACAATAGGGACCAAAAATAGTTATTTCAGGTTTTACAAGGACCAAAAACAAAGAAGAAATTATTTAGGGACCAAAATCAAAATTCTCTCATTTTGCAGGGACCAAAAAAATATTTACCTTCAGATTTTTAAAAATTGAAATTTTTTTAAAAAAAAAAAACACTTGGCAATAAAAAAATAATATTTTTGCCACATGTCCCCTTTGACCGGTCAACGTCGTTAGCCACGTAGGCAGTTAACGGCTATTGTTGACGGCAGGGACTAACGACAAAATATATATATATATATATATTTGCGAGGACGAAATGCAGAGGAAAAAAAGATAGGGACAAAAACCAAAAGACCCCTATTTTACAGGGACCAAAAAGTTCATTAAGCCCTAAATTAAAAATACTTTATTATTTCCCTTTTAATTTCTTGGGAAATTAAATAATTCTATCATAATCTTAAGGAAACACAGCCAAATAAATTTATGCTTAGTTGCACTTTTGGTCCCCCAACCTTTTCAATTGGGCGATTTTGGTCCCTCAAAAATTTTAATTGCACTTTTGGTCCCTCAGTTTTTTCAATTGTGCGATTTTGGTCCCTCAAAAATTTTAATTGCACATTTCATCTCTCAACTTTTAATTGTGCGATTTTGGTCCCTCAAAATTTAATTGCACTAGTCATGGACGGAAGGACTAATTTTGCACAATTCAACAAATTAGAGGACTAATTGTGCAGTTAAATTTTTTAGGGACCAAAATTGCATAATTGAAAAAGTTAAGGTACGAAATGTGCAACTAAATTTTTTGATCATAATTAATTAAACCCAATAAATATGAGAATTTGCAAGATTTATGACATGTTTACATTCTTCTTCTTTTTTATCAGCAAAAGTATATATATATATATATAAGAGCACAAAATGTACTCAGCCATTTACATCCCCAACATTTACAATTTAAGTGCCCTGCACAATCCTAAGTATTTGGTCAATTTCCAAATTCATGTAACATAAGCTTAACCAGGTTTAGAGAACCCCAGACATGTTTGCATTCTTGATCAGAATTAATTAAAGAAACCCAATAAATAAATTAGTAAAGTTACTAGAAATTACCTCTGCAGCCATTGGAGCCCCATGCACGAGAGTATGTTTCTTGAAGTGTGTTTATGCCGTAATCTTGCTTAAGGATCATTAATCCATGAGTTGAGAAATTTTCAAACATCCCTAGCCTAATTAACCTATGAAGGCCGAATCTTAGCCATAGGGATTAAATGGATTTTGTGGTTTCATTTGTTGATTTGGATTTAATTTGTTGTGATGGACAAGTTGTTTGTCGTTGTAAATTTCGTGGAGGAAACCGGATTCGAATCAGAGAACAATTCGTGAAACGAAATTTAGAATCTTGAAGATGTAAGAGGAGCTTTTTTTCCCGATAGTTATATGGGTGATTTAGAGTATGATTTGTAATATTTGGTTGGGTTAGTGCTCATTTAATTAACCAGATAAAAGCTTCATGAAGAATATTCAATATGTAATTGAGAAATATTGGGATATAATATCATTTAAATATTTGAATTGATAAAAATGAGAAATAGTTGAAATACTATTATTTTAATGATTTAACGGTGTAAGAATGGTGTATGAGACACAGTGAGGACGCAACCATGAAGTTATTTTAGCACTGCTAAATTTTACGTGTGAAATTCCAAAATATTATAAAAAGTTATTTTGAGAAAACAATCTTCGAAAATAACTTAATTTCTATCTTAGAAAATTATTCTAAGAGGAAAAGTCAATTTTGACTTAAACATTTTTAAAATGCTAAACGACGGTTAATTCCGAAAATAGTTACAGAAAGCATTCTTAAAAACAGCATTAATCATTCACACATGGATTTAGTTTAAAATCACCTCTTTTTCAAGAACTGGAGTTTCTCATAGAAAGATTTTAAGAAGAAAATGAGTTTCTTAGTAATTTGATGATTTTATAAAGGAATTTAAATTAGAAATGATTTTACGAAGATTTGATGTTATTTGGGGAAAAGGAGTTTCCAAAATAAAATGGATTTCAATATGATTTGACGTTTTATAAAAGAGTTACAACAGAAAGGATTTTCTGTAAACGAGTTTTACTTAACGATGCATTCGTTAATCATGATATATTGATGATATTCATGTCACGATTTATTTATTAATCACGATATATTGATGATATTCATGTCACGATGTATTTGTTAATCATGATATCTTGATGGTATTCATGTCACGATTTATTTGTTAATCATGATATCTTGATGATATTTATGTCACGATTTATTTGTTAATCATGGTATCTTTACGATATTCATGTCTTATGTTGACCATTGTGCCTTAATGGATGATGTGCCACTTGTTTTATTGACCATCGTGCCGGGAGTTTTGGGCGATGTGCCGTTTGTTTTGTTGACCATTGTGCCAGGAGTTCGGATAATGTGCCATTATGATGTTGACCATTGTACCAAGAGTTTGGACAATGTGCCATTATGATGTTGACATTGTTCTTTTGTTGACAATGTGCCATTCAAGAGCTTGATCAGCTCATTTTACACTGCGTTGGGATCTCCGGAGATTAGGTGTAAAAATTAGATGATTATTTGTGAAATATCATTAATCTTTTGTAAATGACAATGACTGTTCGAGTATGAAACTCATTGGTAAATTACTTGTTATTTATGAGAAGATTATGTTGTTATGACTATATATGCCTATATGCTGTTTTGTGTGTCACGCATGTAGTTATCGTGCTTATATCCATATATTGGTGCCTCACCCTTACAATATGTCAGGTTTTATTCGTTTTGCAACTGTACCTTGGTACTGATAGTAGATGGTGCAGAGGAAGTCTTAACTTCAATCGAGGATACTAATCTCGATCCTTGAAGAGGTTGGTAATAGTGGTGAGAACTAGAGAGTTCTTCCATTAGGTGTTTCATAGAGTGACCAGCTTAGGATTCTTCTTTGGCTGTATAACTTTGAGATCATTGATTTATGGGATTCTGAAACCCTTGGTATGGTTTGAAATTTCTCTGTATGAAAATAATTTCAAGAAAACTTATATGTTGTGGTGACTTGATTTATGAATTAAATCAGTTTATGTGTATCGTCATGTATAATGCGATTTTACTTTTGTGATATGTGTGTCACTTTACTGAAGTATTCAGAAGAAAAAAATTTACACCCGAGTTTTCTGACTTAAAGTAAATTAATTTTTCCGAAAGCAACCAACAAAATTTTCTTTTAATTTATTTCCGCACGTGTTACAAAGTAATGCCCAAGGGTGGTTTTACAACTTATGGTCTATTATTATTACCATTAACTACTCGTCCAAAAAATTAAAATTTTCAAGTAAAAAAATTCAAAATGATAATCACATCACATCTCAAATAAATACAAAATAATATTCGGACAATTTTTATTATTATTTATTTTTATCTTCACATAAAAAAAAAGTGAATCAATAAATGGAATCCCAAAATTTGTTTGTAGTTTGAACTGCAACTAAAGAGAAAGAAAATTGGTTGGCTTAACTGGTGCCATCTACTGTGCTCGTACTTCAACAAGGTGCATGGATGCACCAGCTTTTTTTACCTCTATTCACGGTCACGGATTTTTCCAATTTTATAAAATTGTCCCACAAATGTTTTTATTTTCTATTTTTTCATCTTCTTCACTTCGTTCCCTCCCACCCACCCACCCACCCACCCACCCACCCACTCGCTTCTTTGTTCGCCATGAGGTTGATGCTCTTGCATTGCAGGATTTATATTTTATGTTTTATTTATCTAACTAAAATGGTACCAATGCAAATGCACGGGTTACGTTGATTTTTATATATGTTGGTTGCGGCTAGTGTATACATTAGTAAGGATTCCATAATAGATCATTATGATTCATAGAAAATGACTATTTTTTTTTTTTGGGGGGGGGGGGGGGGGGTCAAATGGAACCCAGCATATCCCCACAGTCGGTAGTCGTAGGACTAATTCTCGAGGATGTAGAGTATCAGTTAAGGGTGACTCCTTTATCCATAGATGCAGCTATATTCTCATCACTTGAATTCGAACCCTGACCATTTTCAAAATAGCTAGAGGGAGCAAATTGAATAGATTAAAATAGGTTAATGTCATATTTTGGTCCCTATACTTGACACGAATTCTCGATTTGGTCCTTATACATAAAAAAATATTAAAATGGTCCCTATACGTACAATAAGTACCCACTTGGTCCCTATACATTCCGTTTGGTCCCTATACTAAGCGAAAAATTATTAAATCAGTCCTTAACATGGTGTACGACAGGGACCAAACGGGTAGTTTTTGTATGTAGAGAGAGACCATTTTAATAATTTGTTATGTACAGGGACCAAATCGAGAATTCGTGTCAAGTATAGGGATCAAAATATTACTTTAACCATTAAAATAAATGAGGGACCATAAGAGTAATTTAGTCAAAACTTAAGGTGAAACTTAACGGAAAGGACGAAATTGCTTAACGTTTGCCAAGTATGAAACCAAATTGAACATTTTTAAAATAACGGGACCAGATTGAATAAATTAAAACAAACGAGGGATCAAAACAGTAATTTAGTTAAAACTTAATGATAAAACTCAACGGAAAGAACCAAATTGCTTAACAATTGGCAAGCAAGGGATCAACTTGAACTTTTTTAAATAGAGGGACCGAGTTGAATAAATTAAAACAAATGAGGGACCACAAGAGTAATTTATATTTGTTTCTATTTGAATGTTACAATCTCTTTTGGGATTGCTTTTCACACTTTTTTTTTTTTACTTTTCATATCCCTCCCCCCCCCCCCCCCTTTTTTTTTTCAAAATACCCTTCCCTCTTTACAATACTCTTTCATGCTTTTTTTTTAAACTGTCCCGAATGTGTATTTTCACCGTCGTCATAGCCTTCTTTATTAATTTTCACTAATTGTATTGCCAACCTTAAAACTAATCTCCTTTTATTTTATCCTCATCACTATGTTTTTAAGTAAAAATAAGAGTCAATACTCAAATTGGTCCCTGACAAAAAACATATATATATATTTAGTTTATGAGAAATTAAAAATACTAATTTGAAATATTTTAATCCCCCAAATTAATATTTTTCATTTTTTAGAGATCAAATACGTTTCTATGTTTTTGTCAAGTACCAATTTGAGTTTCTACTCTAAAAATAAATTACGAAGAAAAATAATGCATATTCATACATTTTAATTTGAGTGAAGGCCCAAATTGGTCCCTGAAAAATTTTGGTGACCCACTTTTAGTCCTTGAAAAAAATAAAGTACCTATTTAGTCTCTTAAATCTTCAAACGCGTGACACATTAGTTCTTAGATTTAGTTCCGACATCCATTTACTTGTATATGCATCCCATTAACCATCCTACTTAGCCCATTAGTAGTCCTGCGTGGCCTATGACAAATTTCTTCATAGGAAAATGAATAAAAAGGGAAAAACATGCAAAATTTTAAAATTCAAAGACCCGATAATTATGCACTTTTTTTTTCACTTTTCATTAATTTTTCATAGTGAAAATTCGTCATAGGGCACACAGACTACTAACGGGATAACTAGGAAGGTTAATAAGGTTAATAACGGGTGGCTTAACTGGTGCCGTCTACTGTGCTCCTTCTTCAACAAGGTGCATGGATGCACCAGCTTTTTTACCTCTATTCACTGATTTTTCCAATTTTATAAAATTGTCCCACAAATGTTTTTATTTTCTATTTTTTCATCTTCTTTCCCACCCACCCGCTTCTTTGTTCGCCACGAGGTTGATGCTCTTGCGTTGCGGGATTTATATTTTATGTTTATTTATCTAATAAACCGCTTTCTTTTTTTGGTTTATATTCTTTTTTTCATTACAACACGCCAAAAAAATATCTGTCATTACAAGCATCGACCCCGCCTGCAAGACTAGCATAAACATAAATACTTGGGGACAATTTTACATAATATCCACATCGGTAAATTTTGATTATGAATTTCCGGTTTCCGGGAATTTTTACTAAAAGCAGGGCAAATATATTTAGTTCTCTTTTTATTTTTATTTTTTCAAAACAAGTAATATATTTAGTTCTATTGTAATAAATTGTAATTGTCATGTAATTAAAATAACCCGTTTTCAGATTTTTACCTCCTTCAGTTTTCTTTTGTTATTTCTGCGGTTAAACAAACGAGAGCCGTCTCACGTGTGTAGCATAAACAGTACGCAAAGAACGTGTGATCAGTAGGCCACTACATGACCAATGCGGCCAATATCCTGAAACGCTGAGCCATCTTTTGCAGGACTGTGATGCGGTTTCTAAGTTATGGGAAGAGTTCGTGGACCCGAATATATCTAGTACAAGTTTTTTAGCCTGGGCTTCGAGCAATGGCTCTCATGGAACCTTAGCTCCAAAGATATAGGTGTTAATCAGTGGATTAATTTTGATTCATTTCAATAAATATGAGCCTAAACCAGTGGGATGGATAACCCTAAAAAAACATAGATTTGTTACAGTGATGACTACGAAAATCTTTATCAATGATTGCGAATAGAGGATCTTTTATTAGATCTCATCAATCCTTCTTGCTACACAAGGTTTCAGTCCACGACCACCCCGAATCAGGTATATCATCTTGATTTGTAAGGTCTCTTTGGTTCAAAAGATAGAAATATACTCGAAATTAAAATTACTTGATTTCCCTTTTCTTGGGTACATTGGGAAATTAATTTATATCAAAATAAATAATTCTATCAGAATCTTAAAGAAAGACGCCTAAAGAAATTTGTTTGGTGGATGCAATGACATACAAAGAGTAATTAGAATTGGCTAAAATTAAAGAAACCCCATAATGCATATGTAGAAATTAATAAATTCTCACGAGCTTCACAATTAAATAAATAAATAAATTACCTCTGCAGCGATTTGCAATACAATGAACTTTTGCAATACAAAAAGAAGGAGATTGGATGGTAATACGGAAAGTTCAAGCAACCAGCACCTTGATATCTCAAAAGCGGGGTTTCGAATCTTGGAGGTGTCACTTTGACTCTGTTTGTAAAAAACTAGCGGATAGTGGATGGATTTATAGCTGAAAGTGGATGACCCTATAACTGATAATGGATGAGCTAAGTGATAGTGCTTAGTGGATAAGTTAGCTTATCGGCTTTAAAGTGATTGATAAAATTAAGGGTTGAACGTCTAGCTGATAAATTTAAATTACATAAAAGGACATGTTTATATATATGTTTTTTCTAATTAAAGATTCTATATATGTGTGTGTGGGTGTGTGTTATTTATTCTAAAATAATCATCCCTCTTAATACTTGAATTTATTAATTAATTGAGTTAAAAATTAGTTTGTTAATGTTAAACATAAGAGGAAATTAAAAATTGGGAATTTTATGTTTTAAGGAGAAGAAAGAAGAAAAAGACACAAACTAATTCTAAAAAAGCAGAGAGACATATTTGATACCTGAAAAATGAAAAATACCAAATTGGTCCTAAAAATTCTCAAATATCGGTCAAAATAGGCCTAGCTTGTTTAAAATTAGGGTTACAGTTAGAGTTTTGGGCTAACTTAGGGATTAAGTTAGGGTTTTGGGCTAACTTAGGGATAAAGTTATGTTATTGGGTTAAAATTAGGGTTTTGGGTTAGAATTAGAGTTTAAGTTAGGGATTTTGGTTAATGTTAGGGTTTTGGGTTAGAATTAGGGTTACAGTTAGAGTTTTGGGCTAATTTGGGAATTAAGTTAGGGTTTTGGGCTACCTTAAATAGGCCTAGCCTGTTTAAAAAATTTAAAGCCTAAGTCTAGCCTGTTACCTGTTAAAGGCTTTATTTTAAGCCTGGCCTGACATTTTTAAAAGCCTGGCCTGGCCTATTAGCCTTTTTAAAAGCCTATTTCGTATTAAGGCCTTCAAATAGGTCGTTTGGCCTATCTCTAAATAGGCTAATAGGCCATTAAATAGGTCAAGTTCTCTATCTGGCCTATTTAAAATTGGCTGTTTCTGTGTATTTACCCCTTTATAAAATGTCAGCAGCTTGATATATATAATTCTTATTTCATCTATTCTTCATTAATGTAAAACTATAATATGTACCCTTAAATTTTCAACATCAACGAAAATAGACACTAATTAACTCTAATAATTAACTCTAAATAAATGTGAAAGGCTGTAATTTTAAGAGTTTAATAAAGATACACTGACGCCTTATCACATTTCACTATTATGTCACTTTGTTACATTAATTCATAAAACATCTCCACCACAGCTCCTAGCTCTAGGTCATGGGTAGGGTAGTTCTTCTCATGGGCTTTCAACTGTCTAGAAGCGTAAGCAACTACCTTACCATTCTGCATCAACACACCACCAAACCCTTGCTTAGAACGGATTCAGGACGTAGATTACGGCGGTTTGAACTGCTGTAATTTGCACAATAGAAATGCATTCAGGAAGTATATTACGGCAGTTCAAACAGTCATAATTTGCAACAAAGAAACGAATTCAGGACATCTATTACGACGGTTGGAACCGCCTTAATTTGCACAAAAGAAATGCATCCAGGACATCTATTATGGCATTTCCAACTGCCGTAATTTGCAACAAAGAAATGCATTCAGAACGTGTATTACGGTAGTTTAAACGGCCGTAATTTGCATCAAAGAAATGGATTTAGTACGTACGGCAGTTCAAACGGCCGTAATTTGCAACAAAGAAACGGATTCATGAGTCTATTACGGCGGTTGGAACCGCCGTAATTTTCACAAAAGAAATGCATTTAGAACATGTATTACGACAGTTCGAACGACCGTAATTTGCAACAAAGAAACGGATTCAAGACGTAGATTACGGCGGTTTGAACTGCAGTAATATGCAAATTACGGTCGTTTGAACTGCCGTAATCTACGTCCTGAATCCATTTCTTTGTTGCAAATTACTGTCGTAATACACGTTCTGAATGCATTTTTTTGTTGCAAATTATGGCAGTTGGAACTGAGACACCCCGATGTGCCCCTTGTGCCATTAGTTATTTATTTAGATTCCTCGTGTTATTAACATTGATTATAAATCGAAAATGCGAAGGAATTAAAATTTGACCAACAATGAAAGATAACATCAAAGTCATATTATAAATACACACTTAAATACAATACCAAAACACTGTCTAGGGCATCCTCTCAGTAAGATCCCTAGCAGGTACATCATTATACAAACCCTTAGTTGCAGAAACATAAACACATAGTTCTAGACTCACTGGCCCTATTTACTTAAACACTATTACTACCATCTACACCTCGTCCTCCTGCGTCTGGCTCATAAGGAGTCCCGTCCAACTCCTCCACATTAAAGTCATCGGTGAAGTCCTCAGCTGGTTCCTCCACATAGTCATCACCCGGATCTTCCGTAAAATCTTCTTGTATCCATATAAGCAAAACATATACAAATACAGAAATAGGGGATAAGACACATGTCTATCATCAAAGGTGGAAAAATGGAGATAGTATCGAAATATAATAATCATTAACACCAACATCTCTCAAAACTCCAAATCAACCTTAAACCACTATATGGTTCCTCTACCCTTACTCTCATGCAAACTTGGCCATCTATATTCCTGTCATTAGTCAGTAGTCCAATCGGTCCGATGCTAGTAACTTAGTGCCCTGGTGCCCATACACCAGTATAGTAGTTCCAAACTACTCTTGCCGTTGTGCGGCGATAGAACCCAGTAGTTCCCGAACTACTCATGCTATTGCGCAATTAGTGCCATGGTGCCCATACACCATTTTAGTAACCTTTGCGCAACGCGATCCCTCAGGGACTCAAGGACTATCCCGACCTCGTGCGTTTCATCACACACGGCCATGAACCTTAACACATCTATATTATGAATCTCACCAACCCGCATTCATTATAGCCTAATGCCTCAACCTTCCACCACAAGTCTCAATACTCATTCAATATCTCATCTCATCTATACACTAAGGCTAGGCATCACTAATGCATCATAATTCACTCACCCAAATACATCTCTTAAATCACACATCTCGTGCCTTAACATTAACTAAACAGTTTATCATCCCAGGCAGATCATACTATATTATCAATCAACTACTCAAGTATCACAAGACATAATAATAAACAATTTATCACAACATAATTCAATAATCAATAAATTCAATCAACCTCGAATATCATAAGATTATCCTAACGGCGATAAACCCACAATCCCCAAATCATCATTGGTTTCACGAAAAAGCTTCCAATGTGATTTTGGTCTTGTCGATTACTCGACCACTAGTAGGGTTTAGGTCGCCCTACACAATTATTATAATTTAAATACTACTTATCCGTTTCCGATGGTAGATTGGTTCTTTCCCCCACCTGAGTTATCACCGAAATTCCGAATTCGCCGTTCCTCGTTATCACGTCACACTTTAACAGTTTCTCCTTCAACCAAACAATACAACTACAATTAATTAACAAAATCATTCTTAACCTAAATAGCTAGGTTTCGGCCTTACCTGGTAAAATAGGCTAGGAAATTATTTTTGATTCAAGCTATTGGTTTTAGATTACATAGATACTTAAGAGTATTCACCAATCATTAGAATTCATTCCTTCAACAAAATCTATAAACTCCTAAACCTTAGATTTTCGGCCAACACCATAAATTTAGGATAGAAATCTTTGTTGAAGTTAAGCTCTTAGATTATAACCATATAGGTATTAGAGAGCATGATACAAGTGTTAGAATTGAAAATGACACAAAAACTTCAAACCCACTTTCTCTCCTAGGTTCGGCCCACAATGGTTTTTAAGGAAGGAAAATGTTTTTGATTACATGCTCTTGGATAATGAAAGTAGGAATCATATCTAGATCATAGAAATTGGTTTCACATTTTTAAGATTTTTCTACAATTTTCTAGAATTATTCTAAGTTCTAGATCTAAGAATATGAAAACTCAAAAACATGAAGAACAAGAGCTTAAAAGAGATGAAGATGGTCTTGTTACCTCACTAGATTGAAGAAGATGAGGAAGAATGATGATCTTAGCAAGCTTTGGAATGGAAATCACTTGAAGCTCTTGAAGACAACAATGGAGTATAGGTGAAATTTGTGAAGAAAAGTTGAAGAAGATGAAGTGAAGAACAAAGGGGAGGGGGCTGCGGTTTTGGGTCATTATATAGGGGTAGAATTAGGCTTTGTTTGGTTCCTTAAGCTTAGATTAATAGCTTTTAGGAATATTTAATTAATATAAGATTAACCATAGTTAATAGTTAATTTAACTAAGGTTATTTTGGCAAATCATGGTTAATAATATGTGGCTCACAATTGATGGAGGTGTGGCTGATTTTGGGCCACACATAGTGACTCACCAATGAGTCACTGATCCTATCCGTTAGCGGTTCCCAGAAATTCTGTACGCAGCTCCGTCAGTTACCCGATTTCGGTTTTTGAGAGGAAAATGATGAAACAAAAGCAAAATGAAATAGGTATGGTTTAGTATATATATATGCACGAAATTTAGGATATGTAGAAGGTTTACAACCACGTAAAGTGAGTGGTTAAGAGTGCGTAGATGTGTCTTGTTACTAACCGCGAAGGCTTGGGGTATTTTGGTCATTTTACCTAAAAGTCATGATTACTAGCATTAAATGCTCATAAATGCTTGGTGACTCATCCTCCATGAGTCATCATGCATGACTCGTTGTCCCGATCTCTTGACGGGCCTCTGCAGTTCCGTTTTCGACTCCGTCGGTTTCCCGATTAGGGTTTCTGTCTATTTTTCGATCGAAAATTTTCAAACTAACCAGACTCATTGAAAATATGATTTAATTATAAACCATTTCGTTTACGAGTCAAAATTAGGTTTTCTGATCATTAAAATCTTACTGTCAGTGAAAACACCGACTGTTTTCTGTTCGAACTTTCACCAAAATTCGTCCGAAAACACATAATATTTTATTTCTGATCAGAAATTTGGAAGGTAGACTTCCTCACGGACAAAATATAAAAAATCTACAAATTTCAGTTTTTGGGTCAAATTAGGGTTTTCTGTCAGTATAAAATTATACTGTCAGTTAAAAAAACGCAGACCGGTTTTCGTCTGAGTTTTAAACCCAAATTTTAACCATAGCCTCCTACCATAGAGTAAGTTCTAGATATGATTTTGTTTTCTCCAAATTCATTTCCTAAGTCTCAAATAAAAATATAAATAAATATATTTTTACTGTTAAAACAGCGTAATTAAAAACAGGCTGTTACATTACTACCCCTCTTAGAAAAAAATTCCGTCCTCGGAATTTACGTACCTTAGAAAAGATGTGGATATTGTTGTTGCATATCTGCTTCGCGTTCCCACGTGGCATCTCCAGTAGTTTCATCCCATATGACCTTAACCAAAGGAATTTGTTTACCGCGAAGCTCCTTAATTTCTCTATCTGCGATCCTAACAGGTAGAGCCTCATACTCTAGATTCTCTTGCAGTTGTATAGACTCAGACTCAATAACATGAGAAGGATCAGGATAATATTTTCTCAATTGAGAGACATGAAAGACGTCGTGAAGATTATCAAGATTAGGTGGTAAGGCAATATGATAAGCAACTGGACCAATCCGTCGAAGAATCTGGAAAGGTCCAATGAATCTGGGAGTAAGTTTTCTAGATTTGATAGCCCTGCCAATTCCGGTCTTCGGAGTAACTCTCAAAAACACGTGATCACCCTCCTGGAATTCTAACGGTCTCCTCCTTTTGTTGCTATAGCTCCTCTGTCTATCCTGAGCTTCCTTCATCTTTTCCCTTATCTTCCTGACTTGCTCCGTAGTCTGTTGCACCACATCTGGACCCAAAACTTGGTTTTCACCAGTTTCATACCAACATAGCGGGGTCCTACATTTCCTTCCATACAAAGCTTCGTATGGAGCCATTCCAATACTACTATGGAAACTGTTGTTGTATGTAAATTCAATCAATGGCAAGAACTCATCCCAACTTCCAGTGTGTTCTAACACACAAGCTCTCAAAAGATCTTCCAATGACTGAATTGTTCTCTCTGACTGTCCATCGGTTTGGGGATGATAAGCAGAACTCATTCTTAACTTCGTCCCCAAAGCACCTTGCAACTGTCTCCAAAATCTAGATGTAAATCTAGGATCTCGATCTGAGACAATGCTCGATGGCACACCATGCAACCTAACAACTTCTTTGATATAAATTTGAGTCAACTTTTCCAAGCTATAACTTTCACCGATAGGTAAGAAGTGCGAACACTTCGTCAACCTATCAATGATAACCCAAATCGCATCATATCTCTTAGGAGTTCGTGGTAATCCAACCACAAAATCCATAGCTATGCTATCCCATTTCCACTCTGGGATATCTAATGATTGCAATAAACCTGCTGGTTTCTGATGTTCAATCTTAGCCTTCTGACATACCAGGCAAGATAAAACATACTCTGCTACCTCTTTCTTCATCCTTGTCCACCAAAACATTTTCTTCAAATCCTGATACATCTTAGTGGATCCAGGATGAAAACTCAGCTTACTCTTATGTGCTTCCTCTAAAATCATTTTCCTAAGTTCTAAGTCCTCTGGCACACATATTCTATCTCTAAACCTCAACACACCATCTGTTCCTCGACTAAAATCAGAATTCTTACCCTCATCTATACCTTTACTCATCTCCTGAAGATATCTATCTTCAACCTGTTTATCCTTAAGCTCCTTCATAAAATCACTACTAATAGTGATCATACCTAAGCAAATTTTACCATCGACCAACTCCATTCCTAAGTTCAGATCTCTGAACTGTCCAAGTAATTCTAACTCCTTAACCATCATTGCAGACACATGCAATGATTTTCTACTCAAAGCATCCGCTACAACATTCGCCTTCCCAGGATGGTACAGTAGATCAAACTCATAGTCTTTGATAAACTCCATCCATCTCCGTTGTCTCATATTCAATTCTTTTTGATCGAATAAATACTTCAGACTTTTATGATCACTGTAAACATTAAACTTCGCTCCAAACAGAAAGTGTCGCCATATCTTCAATGCGAACACTATTGCTGCCAATTCCAAATCATGAGTTGGATAATTCCTCTCATGGATTCTCAATTGTCGGGATGCATAAGCTACAACTCTTCCTTCTTGCATTAGAACACATCCCAAACCTTGGTATGACGCATCACAGTATACGTCAAACTGTCCTAAAGGATCAGGTAATGTTAACACAGGAGATGTAGTCAACTTGTCTTTCAGCTTTTGAAAACTCTGCTCACACTTGTCTGTCCAAACAAAAGCTGTATTTTTCCTCGTCAACTGCGTCATAGATAACGCAAGCTTTGAGAAACCCTCTATAAACCTCCGATAATATCCAGCTAATCCTAGAAAACTTCGTACCTCACTTACTGACTTAGGCCGTTCCCACTTCAGAACTGCCTCAACCTTAGCTGGATCTACTGCTATTCCTTCCTTATTGATCACATGTCCAAGAAACTGAACTTCCTCCATCCAAAACTCACATTTAGACATTTTAGCATAAAGCTGTCTGTCCTTCAAAACTTGCAGCACTACTCTCAAATGTTCCTTATGATCTTCTCGCGAACGAGAATAGATAAGTATATCATCGATGAACACAACGACAAACTTATCAAGGAATGGTCTAAAAATTCTGTTCATGTAATCCATGAACACTGCTGGAGCATTAGTCACCCCAAAAGGCATAACTAAATACTCGTAATGTCCATATCGCGTCCTAAAAGCCGTCTTAAGTATATCTTCCTTCCTTACTCTAATCTGATGGTATCCAGACCTCAAATCAATCTTAGAAAACACAGCTGCTCCTTTCAGCTGATCCATCAGATCATCTATCCTAGGCAATGGATATTTGTTCTTAATCGTCACCTTGTTCAACTGTCTGTAATCCGTGCATAACCTAGCACTTCCATCTTTTTTCTTAACAAATAACACCGGCGCCCCCCACGGTGAAACACTCGGTCTGATGAATTCTTTCCCCAACATGTCATCTAATTGTTTCTTTAACTCCGCCAACTCCACTGGTGACATCCTATAGGGCGCTATAGATATAGGTCCTGTCCCTGGTACGAGATCTATGGTGAATTCCACCTCTCTCTCTGGTGGCAAACCTGGAACATCTGGAGGGAAAACTTCTGGAAACTCTCTCACGATAGGCATAGCATCTATACTAGGAGTCTCATTAGTTTCCACTGCGAACAGCATCACGTACTGCCGAGAATCATCACTCCTAATGGATACTCCTTTATTGGCAGAGACTACACTAGAAGACTCAAGAAATGATACGGTCTTACTAGAACAATCTAGTACTATATGGTTAGCCGAAAGCCAATCCATGCCAAGAATAACATCTATCTGTTGCATAGGCAAACAGATAAGATCAATGAGAAATGTCCTATTTTCAATAATTACAGGACATTGTAAACAAACATACGTAGTAGTCAAAGGGTTACTAGTTGGAGTAGATACGATAAGTTTATAAGGTAAGCTAGAAACAAGTAATTTCAAATGATCTACACATTCATAAGATATAAAGGAATGCGTAGCACCTGAGTCAAACAAAACTGACGAGAGTCTACCCGATACTAAACACATACCTTGTATAAGATCCGCAGATTGAGAGGATTCAGATCCCCTCACGGTAAATACTCTTCCAGTGGCTTGAGGTTTCGCAACCGGTGGTCTTGCTGATGAAACTCCTCTTCCAGCTCCACCTCGATTGCCTCCAGCTCCTCTACCCGCAGCTACTGGTTGCTGCATACCTCTCTGTCTGCATTCACGAGCAAAATGACCTGGTTTTCCACAGATGAAACAACCAGTTTCACGCTGATTCTCCTTACAATCCCGCAGATAATGAGGTCCTCCACATCTAAAACATACTGGGCCTTGTTGCTGTTGACCTGCTCCAACCATTGGTGTATTTGTTTGCACTGGTCTATTGTAGGGTCTCTGTCTCCACTGAGAACCAGTATTTCCTCTTCTCTGAAAACCGGGTCGAATGGGACCTCCACTTCTTTGTTGTTTCAGTTCCGCAGCCTGCCTTTGATCTATACTTTCTATGGCACTGCATCTCTCTACCAACTCCGGAAAACTCTGGATGTCAAGAGACACTATTGCTCTTTGCAACTCATGTCGAAGTCCTTCCTCAAACCTTCTACACTGCCAGTCTTCATCAGGAAATCGTTGGTAAAACTCTGAAAATTGAATCAGAGCTTCAAAACGTGACGCATAATCCCCAATCGTCATTGTGCCTTGTTTCAGGTTCATAAACTCTCTCTCTTTCTCGCGACGAACGAGTCGCGGAAAGTATTTCTCTAGAAAGCAGTCACGAAATAACTGCCAGCTCATCAATCTGCCCTCGGCTTCCAATAATCTTCTCTTTCCCCTCCACCATGACTCTGCCCCTCCAGTCAGCATGAAGGCAGCATAAGTCACTTTCCTATCTTCCCTACAACGCATAGTACTGAATATCTTCTCTATCTCTTGCACCCACCACTCAGCCTTCTCCGGGTCATAATCTCCTCGGAATTGAGGTGGTTTCCCTTTCAGAAATGTATTCATCCCAGCATCTTCAGCTTCTGCAGCTTTCCTCTGATTCTGCAGTTCTTGTTGTTCTCTGGTCATCTGCATCATCTCAGCGTTCTGTTGTGTCTGTTGTAGCATTGCAGTGGCCAAATCTCTGATAGTCTGGAGAGTCTCAGCTGACTCTCTTCCACCTCCAGTATGAGTGGTCTCATGGTTAACACTTCCAAGAATTCTTTCAGGAATTCCATCATCACTATTCGTACCGCGTCCTCTTCCTCTTCCTCGAGCCATGATTCTGAAATCATCCGCTCTCATTAGTATGACATATAATACTACATAATCAAGTATATACATATCATATGCCATACCAATATTAATTTTCGCAATAAAATCGGACACACTACCCAACTTCTAAGCATAGTTAAAATCCGATGTGGATTCAACTAGACACGGCCAGTAACAATAACCTAGACCTCACAGTCCGATTAGAATCGAACTGCTCTGATACCAAAATGAGACACCCCGATGTGCCCCTTGTGCCATTAGTTATTTATTTAGATTCCTCGTGTTATTAACATTGATTATAAATCGAAAATGCGAAGGAATTAAAATTTGACCAACAATGAAAGATAACATCAAAGTCATATTATAAATACACACTTAAATACAATACCAAAACACTGTCTAGGGCATCCTCTCAGTAAGATCCCTAGCAGGTACATCATTATACAAACCCTTAGTTGCAGAAACATAAACACATAGTTCTAGACTCACTGGCCCTATTTACTTAAACACTATTACTACCATCTACAGCTCGTCCTCCTGCGTCTGGCTCATAAGGAGTCCCGTCCAACTCCTCCACATTAAAGTCATCGGTGAAGTCCTCAGCTGGTTCCTCCACATAGTCATCACCCGGATCTTCCGTAAAATCTTCTTGTATCCATATAAGCAAAACATATACAAATACAGAAATAGGGGATAAGACACATGTCTATCATCAAAGGTGGAAAAATGGAGATAGTATCGAAATATAATAATCATTAACACCAACATCTCTCAAAACTCCAAATCAACCTTAAACCACTATATGGTTCCTCTACCCTTACTCTCATGCAAACTTGGCCATCTATATTCCTGTCATTAGTCAGTAGTCCAATCGGTCCGATGCTAGTAACTTAGTGCCCTGGTGCCCATACACCAGTATAGTAGTTCCAAACTACTCTTGCCGTTGTGCGGCGATAGAACCCAGTAGTTCCCGAACTACTCATGCTATTGCGCAATTAGTGCCATGGTGCCCATACACCATTTTAGTAACCTTTGCGCAACGCGATCCCTCAGGGACTCAAGGACTATCCCGACCTCGTGCGTTTCATCACACACGGCCATGAACCTTAACACATCTATATTATGAATCTCACCAACCCGCATTCATTATAGCCTAATGCCTCAACCTTCCACCACAAGTCTCAATACTCATTCAATATCTCATCTCATCTATACACTAAGGCTAGGCATCACTAATGCATCATAATTCACTCACCCAAATACATCTCTTAAATCACACATCTCGTGCCTTAACATTAACTAAACAGTTTATCATCCCAGGCAGATCATACTATATTATCAATCAACTACTCAAGTATCACAAGACATAATAATAAACAATTTATCACAACATAATTCAATAATCAATAAATTCAATCAACCTCGAATATCATAAGATTATCCTAACGGCGATAAACCCACAATCCCCAAATCATCATTGGTTTCACGAAAAAGCTTCCAATGTGATTTTGGTCTTGTCGATTACTCGACCACTAGTAGGGTTTAGGTCGCCCTACACAATTATTATAATTTAAATACTACTTATCCGTTTCCGATGGTAGATTGGTTCTTTCCCCCACCTGAGTTATCACCGAAATTCCGAATTCGCCGTTCCTCGTTATCACGTCACACTTTAACAGTTTCTCCTTCAACCAAACAATACAACTACAATTAATTAACAAAATCATTCTTAACCTAAATAGCTAGGTTTCGGCCTTACCTGGTAAAATAGGCTAGGAAATTATTTTTGATTCAAGCTATTGGTTTTAGATTACATAGATACTTAAGAGTATTCACCAATCATTAGAATTCATTCCTTCAACAAAATCTATAAACTCCTAAACCTTAGATTTTCGGCCAACACCATAAATTTAGGATAGAAATCTTTGTTGAAGTTAAGCTCTTAGATTATAACCATATAGGTATTAGAGAGCATGATACAAGTGTTAGAATTGAAAATGACACAAAAACTTCAAACCCACTTTCTCTCCTAGGTTCGGCCCACAATGGTTTTTAAGGAAGGAAAATGTTTTTGATTACATGCTCTTGGATAATGAAAGTAGGAATCATATCTAGATCATAGAAATTGGTTTCACATTTTTAAGATTTTTCTACAATTTTCTAGAATTATTCTAAGTTCTAGATCTAAGAATATGAAAACTCAAAAACATGAAGAACAAGAGCTTAAAAGAGATGAAGATGGTCTTGTTACCTCACTAGATTGAAGAAGATGAGGAAGAATGATGATCTTAGCAAGCTTTGGAATGGAAATCACTTGAAGCTCTTGAAGACAACAATGGAGTATAGGTGAAATTTGTGAAGAAAAGTTGAAGAAGATGAAGTGAAGAACAAAGGGGAGGGGGCTGCGGTTTTGGGTCATTATATAGGGGTAGAATTAGGCTTTGTTTGGTTCCTTACGCTTAGATTAATAGCTTTTAGGAATATTTAATTAATATAAAATTAACCATAGTTAATAGTTAACTTAACTAAGGTTATTTTGGCAAATCATGGTTAATAATATGTGGCTCACAATTGATGGAGGTGTGGCTGATTTTGGGCCACACATAGTGACTCACCAATGAGTCACTGATCCTATCCGTTAGCGGTTCCCAGAAATTCTGTACGCAGCTCCGTCAGTTACCCGATTTCGGTTTTTGAGAGGAAAATGATGAAACAAAAGCAAAATGAAATAGGTATGGTTTAGTATATATATATGCACGAAATTTAGGATATGTAGAAGGTTTACAACCACGTAAAGTGAGTGGTTAAGAGTGCGTAGATGTGTCTTGTTACTAACCGCGAAGGCTTAGGGTATTTTGGTCATTTTACCTAAAAGTCATGATTACTAGCATTAAATGCTCATAAATGCTTGGTGACTCATCCTCCATGAGTCATCATGCATGACTCGTTGTCCCGATCTCTTGACGGGCCTCTGCAGTTCCGTTTTCGACTCCGTCGGTTTCCCGATTAGGGTTTCTGTCTATTTTTCGATCGAAAATTTTCAAACTAACCAGACTCATTGAAAATATGATTTAATTATAAACCATTTCGTTTACGAGTCAAAATTAGGTTTTCTGATCATTAAAATCTTACTGTCAGTGAAAACACCGACTGTTTTCTGTTCGAACTTTCACCAAAATTCGTCCGAAAACACATAATATTTTATTTCTGATCAGAAATTTGGAAGGTAGACTTCCTCACGGACAAAATATAAAAAATCTACAAATTTCAGTTTTTGGGTCAAATTAGGGTTTTCTGTCAGTATAAAATTATACTGTCAGTTAAAAAAACGCAGACCGGTTTTCGTCTGAGTTTTAAACCCAAATTTTAACCATAGCCTCCTACCATAGAGTAAGTTCTAGATATGATTTTGTTTTCTCCAAATTCATTTCCTAAGTCTCAAATAAAAATATAAATAAATATATTTTTACTGTTAAAACAGCGTAATTAAAAACAGGCTGTTACAGGAACTGCCATAATAGACATCCTGGATGCATTTCTTTTGTGCAACCGTAATAGACGTCCTGAATTCGTTTCTTTGTTGCAGATTACGGCCGTTTGAACTACCGTAATATACGTCCTGAATGCATTTCTTTAATGTAAATTATGGCAGTTCAAACCGCCGTAATCTACGTCCTGAATCCGTTTCTTTGTTGCAAATTACGGCCGTTCGAACTGTCATAATACACGTTCTGAATGCATTTCTTTTGTGAAAATTACGGCGGCTCCAATCGCCGTAATAGACGTCATGAATCCATTTCTTTGTTGCAAATTACGGCCGTTTGAACTGCCGTAATCTATGTACTAAATCCATTTATTTGATGCAAATTATGGTCGTTTAAACTGCTGTAATACACATTCTGAATGCATTTCTTTGTTGCAAATTATGGCAGTTGGAACCGCCTTAATTTGCAGATAAGAGATGGATTCAGAACGCCAATTATGGCAGTTTGAACCGCCTTAATTTGCAGATAAGAAATGGATTCAGAACGCTAATTACGACAGTTTTAACCGCCTTAATTTACACCTAAGAAATATATTCAGAACGCTAATTATGACAGTTTGAACCGCCTTAATTTGCAGATTAGAGATGGATTCAGAACGATAATTACGGCAGTTTGAACTGCCTTAATTTGCAGATAAGAAATGGATTCAGAATGATAATTACGGCAGTTTGAACTGCCTTAATTTACACCTAAGAAATAGATTCAAAACGCTGATTACGACAGTTTGAACCGCCTTAATTTGCAGATAAGAAATGGATTCAGAATGCTAATTACGGCGGTTTGAACCGCCTTAATTTGCAGATAAGAAATGGATTCCGAACCATTACGGCAGTTTGAACCGCCTTAATTTGCACCTAAGAAATGGATTCAGAATGTAGATAAGAAATGGATTCAAAACGCTAATTATGACAGTTTGAACCACATTAATTTGCAGATAAAATTACGGCAGTTTAAACTGCCATAAGTGCCAGTCTAATTCCTTTATTTCTTTTTTTAGGTGTTGTATTATACCGAATGCTTAGCAATTATGGCAATTTGGAACTTATACTACGGCAGTTCAAACGGCCGTAATTTGCAATTAATTTTTTTTCATTGGATTGGATTAGATTTTGGATCCCCTTAGTGAAAACCGATCAGATCCAATCCAAACCAATATACTACATACATATCGTTTGGTATTTAATTTTTGTTTTTTGTTTTTTCAAAATTACTAATACTGATTACTCACATCTAGATATTTAAAGATAAAAATATAAAAAGGATAAATTAAAAAAATTGTGATTTTTAAGATTTAAAGATAAATAAAAAATATATACTAAACACATCTTACTTTTGTGATAATGCTTGAGTTCACGAGTTTTTCATTTTAAAAATTTATGATTCAAATTCAACTCGAATTAGGATCCTCCTATATTTAAGCAAAATTAAGTTGTTAATTAAATGGACTCATATAGTAGATCTCAGCTAGCTCATAACATCAAATAAAAAGTATAGTGTCCCCAATTTCATAATTATTATTAAATTTTTTTTTTGGTAAAGAAGTTTCATAAATTTCTTTTCTAATAGTTTGGTATTATACTATCTCATGATTATCAAACACTCACCATCACCATCATCATCTCAGCTGGAGGGGCTTTGTCTTAAATCCTCCACTTAGAACTCGTAGTTTCGGTCCTCAGCCAATCAGGACCGTTGATATAATTTTATATTTATTTCACGGACGAGATATGCAGGGACCTGACTGGTTGCAAATTGGGCACAAATGACTTGCCACCTATTGGAGCGGTTCGTAAATAATGTTTCGGTGTAGATGCAACGTGTCATACATTGAGGATGACAAAATGATTTTTACTTTTGTAAAATAATAAAAATTTTATTTCTAAAAAAAAACCATTAACTAGATAATGAACTGAATTAGTCAGATATTTGTACCTGATTAACCAGATATTTGCACATACATAACCAAAAAACTCATTAACCAGATATTTGCACATACTTAACCAAAAATTTTATTTCGCAAAAAAAAAAAAAAAAAACCCATTAATTTGCACAAAATTAACCAAAAATTTTATTTCTCAAAAAAATCCATTAACCAGATAATGAACTGAAATTAACCAGATTTTTGTACCGTATTAACCAGATATTTGCCCATAGTTAACCAAAAATTTAATTTAAAAAAAATCTCATTAATTTGCACATACTTAACCAAAAATTTTATTTCTCAAAAAAACCCATTAACCAGATAATGAACTGAAATTAACCAGATATTTGGACATACTTAAACAAAAAACCCTTAACCAGATATTTGTACATACTTAACCAAAATTTTTACTTCTAAAAAAAACCTTATAATTTGCACATACTTAACCAAAAATTTTTTTCTCAAAAAAACTCAATAACCAGATAATGAACTAGAATTAACAAGATATTTGTACACGATTAACCAGATATTTACACATACCTAACCAAAAAACTCATTAACCGGATAATAAGCTGAATTAACCAGATATTTGTACCTGATTAACTAGATATGTGCACATACTTAACCAAAAATTTGATTTCTAGAAAAAACTAAAAATTTTAAAAAAAGAACAAATTTTTTTTTATAAATAAATTAATAAATAATTATTTTTTAAAAAGAAAAAAAAGCTTTGAAACAGTGCCGCTACAGTACAGCACCGTATGTTGTCGTCGTATGATGTCGAGATTTTGTGTCAAACTATCATTTTTCTAACTATTTTTTCACGTCCAAAACTATACCTTATTCTCTTCTCTTCCCTCATTGCACACACACAAGATTTTTATCATGTAAAAAAGAAATGTGTTTCCCAAATCATATCATATCATCTTTTCTATGGTGATTTTACGCACACATATATAAGCCTAAATTAAAATCATCACATACTAGGTATTCAACATATAATTTTATTATAAATTCAATATCCAATTTAATTAATTATATTAAAATCAACATATAAATTTTCTTTCTAGAAAAATATATATATTTGTTTAATAATATTTTAAGAGCTAAATTGATATACACTATCAGTATAAAGTTTTTTTACACTGTCAACCAATCAAAAATCAAGATATAGATAACCAGTCCAACATGACCCAATTTTGGCCCAATTGCTCGATATTAAATGTTAGTTTCCAATATTGCCCCCATTTATAATAGGATTTATATTGATGAGATATAGGCCATCAGAACATTAATTAAGATTAGAAGGGGTATTTTTGAAAATTTATATGTATATTAATTATAATTAGCTTATTTCAATGCAACTTCTTAATTTGTGTGTTTTAAGGTTTTGTTTCTTATATTAAGGATCGGAGGGAGTATTAAGTTTCGTTGCTACCAGTTGGTTGGTTGACTGAGTTGTAATAAAAAAATTAAATTAAAAACAAAAAAAGCAAAAAAATAAAAATTTAAAACCAATATTTTTTTAAAAAAAACTGCCAAGTTGGCATAGTGTCATAAAAAAAATTAAATTAAAAAAACAAATGTAAGACAAAAAATCAACCTGGTCGGCTGAGTGATTGACATATAAAATATTACATTTAAAAAAAAATTAATAAATAGCTCAGATTAACTCAATTGCCCTGATTGACTCATGTATTCCAATTTAGTCAACTTCCCCCGAATAACTAATCCTGGCCCAAATTGTTGTCGTCGCTCGAATAGTCATAGTTGCCCGATTAAGTCATCTTGACCCAATTAGGTTGGCTCAATTAGGTCATCTTTGATCAATTTACTCAGCTTGGCTCGACCATGTCATCTTTGCCCGATTAAGGCAATTTGGCCCAATTCTCTCAAGTTGCCTTGATTATTTCATACGATCCACTTTCGTCAACTTTGCCCGATTAGGTCAATGTGGCCCAATTAGTTCATCTCGGCTCGATTTGGTCAACTTTGCCTAAATAAGTCAGTCTGGCCCAATTAGGTCCTGTTGGTCCAATTCACTCAATTTACCCCGAATACCTCATATATTCCAATGAATGACAACTTCCCCCAACTAACTCAATTTTTAATGATATGTCAATTTTAGATTGGTTGACAGTGTAAAAATCTTTACACTGTCAGTGCATATTAATTAACTCCATGTTTTAATTGGTTTTTATAGTTTAATCTTGTTATCTTAACCGTGTTTGTTATATTATTAATACTTTAAAACTTTATATGAAGAATATTCTTAAGCGAATAATGTAGCACCCATTAAAATGCATTTAAATATTAGAATAATTCATTTTAAGATTAAATTAATTAAATACTATTTAAGCCATAAATATTAACAAAAAACAATTAAAACTTTTGAATATATTTTTAAATAATACAAAAGTGGGGAATCAATGAACCAACATTCCACTTAACTTGTGAATAAAAATATATGCACATACATAACTTGTGAACCAAAATATATGCACATATTTTTAACTTGTGAATAAAAATATATGCAAATAAAGCAGAGGACAATTGGCAGTGCATTAAGCTTTTCTTGCAGGTAGCTCGGAGCATCCATGAGCTGGCCATCGACTTCAGCCACAGTTTACTTGATGATGGAGGATATTTCTTCAAAGCTAAATTTTATAGTTACTCTCCCAGACTCCAGGTGCATAAAGAGAAAGTCATATGTCTCTTTCAAGATGATCGAGCTAAATATAGGGCTGTTGTTTCAAATTGTAGGAGTTTTTTGTCATCTTATATTTCCAACTTTTTGGTAGAGTTTGATAGGAGGAAAGTCCATGTAGTTGCTCACTCTCTGTTCTCAGTGGAAAAACGAGTGAATTTTTCTTTATTAGATTTAAAAAGGCATCATCTTAGAGTCTGTTCTAAATAGGTGTTGGGCCGACTTTAGTTAAAATATAAATTTTGAAGTTAATTTTTAGATATAATAATAATAATAATAATAAAAATAATAATAATAATAATAGACAATAGTTAGGGTTGGAGACCTGTTACACTGATATAACAAATTTACAATCATGAAAACATTTAAATGTTTTAAAAGAAGACAACGTGTCTTCCAAAATAAAATTAAAAAAGCAAAAAAGAAAAAAGAAAAGAAAAAGACAACGTGAAGATTTGAAAAAGAAGAAGACAACGTGAATTATTATATAAGGAATACTAGTATCATATTCTTAACACACTTTTTATTATTGGATGGATTTCATGTGGGATCATATGTTTTGGTGGATCACACATAAAATCCATCCAATAATAGAAAGTGTGTTGAGGAAAAGTGTGATAAAGAGTGTAATGCTAGTATTTTTTTTTTATTATATTATAAATAGGCGTAAAATTAAAGCCACGGGAGAAGTTGGAAAAAATTATTCAAAAAAAGGTTGAAACAAAATCGGGGATTATGAGCTGGAGGCATGACCAGTTGATGTGGG
Organism: Echinosophora koreensis; assembly: GCA_035048595.1. Taxonomy (NCBI): domain Eukaryota; kingdom Viridiplantae; phylum Streptophyta; class Magnoliopsida; order Fabales; family Fabaceae; genus Echinosophora; species Echinosophora koreensis. The sequence continues at coordinate 1,858,982 of JAPCYP010000019.1, read as the reverse complement.
ACATTCATTTAATATATTGTTAACCGGGTACAAAGCTGGAACCGGCTGGTTAAAAAAATGCTAATATGAAAATTGTCCATAGTTTACTGGATACCGCCTGTGCAAGTCATTTTTTTCTGGAGGATGCAAACTCAACTCATGAGAGTGAGGATTAAAGAATTGCCCAGCTGGAGGAGCAGACTGAATCAAATGAAGGAAGCGAACATCACAATGCTCCCCAACTGCTACCCTTGTTGAGATTCTATTCACGGGAGTGAAGGCAACTCTGCTTTCATGGCCTCACTAAATTTTGTACCTATGCGATGCACCTGCATACAGTATTTTTCCAACAAAATTATAGGATCAATCTATCTATTTTTCCAAAAATAAATTAAATTATTAAATATGATAATTATTTCAAAATAAATAATATATTATATTTAAAAATACATATAAACATATCCTTTTATGATATATTATATTTATCAGTTAGTTCAACCGTTAATTTATTAAACACTCCAAATCCAATCCGCTAGCTTATCTGTTATCCACTATCATCTACTTGACTACCTTATCCATTATCTGTTATAAGTTTATCCACTATCCACTAGCTTATCCATTTTCTATTAGTTTTTACCAACTAGAGCCTAAATCTCTTAATCTCAACGTCAATTATTTATCTTTGGCTGAATTAGAAAAATATATTAATTGATGTACACAAAAATTAGCTGAAATATGTTTAAAAATAAATTGAAACTTTTATCTTGAATAATATGTAAAACACTAAACATATAAAGCACTAGTAAAAATACGCTCACCTCCTAGGATTTGCCATAATAATACTTAACTTCAAACTTTGTTAGTTGAAAAATTACACTTCATGGTGAATTAGTTTTTTGTTAGAAGTAGGCGCTTGTTGGGAGGGATTTATTATTAATAACAAGGCTTAATTGTATTTTTGGTCCTCTTATTATTGGATATGTGCGATTTTGATCCTTAAAGTTTGTTTTGCTCATATCTGATCCCCTATTTTTACAATGTTGCAAATTCGATCTTTTTGTCTAATGTTCTTAGATTTTTTAATGATTTGCAGAGAGGAGTCACTACTCTAAGCGCATAGAACCTCTTGTTGGGCTTTTGTGATAAAGGATCATGTGATGGAACAAAAAAAATGAAGACCCAAAAAAAGACAAAAAATAAGTATTAATGAATCATGTTGAATCAGAGAGGGAGAACCTCGACCAGAGGTTATGTATGTTTAGAGGAGTTGTTCCTCTATGTTGATCATTGAAAAATTTGACGGATATTGGAAGAAATGACCAAATTTGCAACATATAAAAATCGGGGGACCAATGCTAAAAAGAATTATAGGAACCAAAATGACACGAAGCCTAATAACAATTAAGTTGCCATCATGTATGCTCCCAAATTAATCACTAGTGCATAAATGACTTTAAAAAATATCAATGCCTCATTTTTAAAGTCGGTTAAAATGCAATAGATGTGAAATCTTTGTTTTAGAATCCGTTATTTGCATAAGTGAATGTTTGCGGGTATTACTGCCCAAAAAATTTAAAAATGACACTTCATTACTTTTTTGGGTGAACCAGGTTATCTTTCGGCCGGGAGCAATCTCTCGAGGTACTGAGCTTCATTTAAAGTTTTGACCTCTCCCAACAGATGTTCTTCTATACGCATGAGCCAAGAATAGAACCATTGACCACAAGCCTAAGGGGCCCAGTTATCTATAACTGTGTCCTATCATTATTGACACTTCATTACTGACACTAACAATCAGCGTAAATTATCCTTTTCTTTTTTAAAAAATAAATTAACTTTTAAATCAAAAGATCACATTAACGAGAATTAAACCCCAATTTCTTCATCTGATAAAAAAAAAACCTAATTTCTTCCTTCCCAAATTGAACCTTTATTCTTATTATTACTGAAAAAAATTGAACCTTTATTAACTATTGAGGTTCTCAGCTAGTGACCAACTATCCCTTTATAAAGCCAGAAGTGTTTTAGCAGCTGCTACAACCTCAGCATCAAAAACACGTTCCTTGCCTCGTTTATTGGTCTTTTTCCAGCTTTTTGGTAAAAAATATTTTGATACATCAAAAGCTAGTTCAAAGTTGGAGGAACAAGAACTGTGCTCACCAGAGGATAAAGTAGGAGTAGGAGGGTGAACACCCCTCCAATTACTATCAGGATGGCACCTCATGTGCCCAAACAAGGACTTCTTAGATGGAAAATCCTTATTGCAAATATAACAACTAAAATTTAGTTTCCCATTTGGCATCAAAGAAGATAACTTATTGCCATTGCAATTAGCCTTATTAGTATTGGCCTTCTCTAATTTTCTTTGAGCTTGAAGGTGGAATCTTTTGTGACCACCAAATGCTTTGCCTGAGTTAAATTCTTTGCCACAAAATTCACACTTGCGGATTGTTGGAGGAATTGCACAATTTGGTTTAACACCAACTTTAGAACGCTCAGAATGTGATTTGTTCATCTTCTCTATCGCTTCCAATGACTTTTCAGAAAATTTGACCCCTACCTTGTTACAGGAAAAAAAAAAAATTAAATTTAGCTATATATATAGTTGAAGAAGAACAATATAAAAGAACATGAAGATGATGGAGATAGATAATACCTGACATATTTTCTTGATCACATGCCACTTGCATACATTAACAAAATGCAACAAAAAGAGAGAATTAAAATTTGGAAGGTAAGTTTTAAAGTGGACATAGTTTAGGTTGAAGATCAGAAGCAAGGGAGAAAGACAGAGGTTATGGGAAAAAGGAGATATGTAGAAGGAGGATTTGAAATGTTGAATGGTGAATTGGACTTGTGGTCGACTAAGGGGAAAAAAGATGAGATGATATATGAAAGCCAAGGTGATGATGAGAAAATAGACCAAAGAGATATGTTAGTTACTTAGTTTAAAATGTCTAACAGATTTTCTAATTGAATAAATCTTTAATTACCATAGTTAATATAGTCATTTGTCAAATCCTCTTATCATCAAGTTGAGTCAGTCTCCTTATAATCCCTGCTTCTTTGTTCATCGAGTTTACTATACAATTTTAAAAATGTTAAATCGTCATTAAAAATATCGGAGCCGAATTTACATATATTCACCAATTCACCAATATCAACAAAGTTCATGACCACCAAGATGTTCACAGAGTTGATATTTACTAATAGGTGAACGCTATGGTACACCACCCACCAAATGGTATATTGGTATCATAATTAAAACGAAAATTACTTAAGTTATGCATACAATGCTAAGTTTCTTTTCTTTTTCTTCCTCAAATTAATGAATGGCTTGACACACATTCACCTCTTCCAAGAAAAAAGTTTTTAGCTCCACCATAAGATATCCATGTTTCACTTTCCTCATACACCTCGGTGCTAATTAAGCTATCCTGTTCTTGTTTTTCCTTATTACTTCCACCACATGTTGTGTAGCCATGCCTCTCTTTTAACTTCTCTTTCAGCTCTATATGTTTTTCATCTTCTTGGTTTTGCTGTTCTCTTTCTATTTCACATACCAATAGGTTACTCTTTTTCTCCATTCTCAGTTGATGAGGACTTGTATCGCCATTCCCACTTCTCTCTCCTTGTTTCTGGTTCATCTGATAATCTTTTGGATGACCTATCATTACATTGTTAGTAATTGAAATTATTTTACATGCTGAAGGAGGAGAAACATGCATGCAATGAAACAAAGATAGGTGAATGCCAATCCACATGATATACATTATATGTACTCAGTACATGTTTGATTTACATATGAGAAGCTACAAACAACGTTTGGGGTAAAGTATCTAGAGTTATTTTGCGGCAAACATAGTTTTGGACTCAAAAGTTCGCTCGCAAAAGTAAACCAAACATAGCCTTAAAATATCTTTCTTTCAATTAATTTGTTTATAATTGAGAAGTTGCAAATGTATGTTTGGGATAAAGTATCTATACAGGATCAAACATAATTTTAGACCCCAAAAGTTCGTTTGGAACGGTAAACCAAATATTGCCTTAAAATGTTTTTCTTTCAGTTAATTTGATTCAGTGGATTGTGAGTGGAACGTTGAAAATAAAATGTTGAAATTGGAAAAAGTCACAAGTTTTCTTAGTTTTCTAGTACTTACTGATCTCAGGGGAAATTTCAATGCTGAAAAGGTCCGGTTCAGTTGACATGTCTGGTATACTGTCAGTGTATGTTTCATGGGTGGTATGTCGTGTTTCATGGCGGGGATCAAGGGGTCCTCTTAAACGTACAATTTTATTGAAACGCTTTATTCTTGATATACCACAAGACAGCTTCTGGAGGAAATACTCCTCATCATTTTTCATTTTCCTGTGCATTTTACATTAATACAAGGTTGCAGTTAGCTAATTCATACAACAAAATGTAAATTATTTGTTATCTTATGTTCATTTTTTTGTGCATTCCATGTTACCTATTACATTCTAAAGTTATTTCAAGCTCCTTATTTAAGAATGCAACAAATTTAAGAGTTAAATTCAGTAGAAAGATATGATTTGCTTAGACATATTATGGCACCTGAGTTAGTGGATTTTACAAGACAATATGTTGTGATAGTGTATAATTGCCATCTATGTTTTGGTAGTCCATCTATGAGAATAAAATGAATTCGGATTTATCACTTTAATTTCACCTGACCTGTCTAGTATTACCCAAGTTGCCTCTAGCTTCATTGCTGATTTTAATGCAACCGCCTTAGGTGAAGATCCTGTAGCCAATTCTACCTTAAGTCCAACCTGAAAATATGATGCATAATGTTTCTTAAGATGCAAAAAAAAAGGTAAAGCAAGTGTCATTGCAAGTTTATAACATTCCTGTGTAGTTATCTGATAATTATCTCTTGTTATGAATGAAACATATGCAGAATAAATAAAAGAACAGCATAAGTAAGGTTTATTAACTGGTATTGACATTACCTTCTTTGATTTATAGAGTTTAAAAACCTCAGCAAGCTTCTCATTCTTCACATACTCATCCTTCTTTTTTGCAACTTGTGCATCAATGATCTTCTTGTTTGCTCCTATCATTAACCTGCTGTCCACACTGATTTTGTACCCCACTACAAAAAAGAATGGATTGGTGAACAAGGTTTTCTAAGCCTGTATTACTCAACACTTTATATTTCATTTTTTCCAAATATGTATTATGTGAGGGATTAGGGAATGAATAAAATGGACTTTTCTTAGAAGCTTCCTACAATTGGTGGAAAATTACTTACTAGGAGTGGTAACCTCATGCAGGACTGCAACTAGGATGACCTTATCTCCTGGCTTAAGTGATAAGCCATGTAAAGCCCAATCAAAAACTTTTGAATTGACTTCTCTAGATGCATCTTGAATGACAACCACATTCTGCACTTCCATGGCAATGACTTACCTAGTTGGAGCTCTCAAATATTTTTTAACTTTTGATGGTAAAGACTTCTCTCATTTATTAAGGAACTCCACTTTTTCATTACACAAAAAGTGGTTCAAGGAATACAAACATGGAAAGAGCCACTAACTTGGCATAGCTTATTGCAAATGGAATTTTTGTACCTTTGTTTAATAAAAGAAGTTCTCAACAAGTCAACAACTAAGAATTGGTAGCTCAATGCATAAGCCTGGCTATGAGGGACTATTAGTTAATGTGTGTAGAAACTACAAAGTGATTTGTAATATCATCTAGAATCGCATTTCTTGAGCATATCGGGTATCCTAAGTAATCTTTTAGTATCATCTAAGTTCTAAGTGTCCTCTTCAAAAATGATGATTGGTTTAGCTGAAACTCTGATGTTTTGGTTAAAATCTAAGATCAATATTCTAAATCATTGTCCCTCTGATTGCCACAGAAGCAGGACAAGATATTTATCTATACTTTCGATGAAAACGAATGATTTCTTGGTTGAGTAACGAAACTACCAAGACCACCTGAGGCCTCATATAGTTAGTCTTTGCCAAGTGGCTAAAGTGATAATGAATCTTATACAACTATGACCTAGGACATGTAATATGTGCTTAATTTTTACATATTAAAAAATTCCAAGCACGACATTAGACTATCTTTCTATACCAAACATGTAGTTGGTCCAAGTGGTAACGAGCTTGGGCCCCTTGAGCAAGTGGTCAGGAGTTCGATCTCTGGCTCTTGCATATGGATCAATCCTTCAATGTCGTCCAGTACCTCGAGGAATTAGTCTCCGCAGTCGCGTGCAGAGGATACCTGGGAAACCAAAAAAAATATATATATATATATATATATATATATATATATATATATATATATATATATATATATATATATATATATCTTCTATAATCTTTAGAGGTTGTTAAACTTTAGCAAGACAGGGGAGTCACGGCCCCCCAACTGTTTAAATTCACTTTAGAGCAAAAAGTTTTTTTTAATGTAAACTTTAGAGCAAGAAATTAAGATATATTATTGTTGATTATTATAAAATCATGAGTTAAAGATCAGGTCTTGTTAACCATAGCCTTAAGAGCAGTGCTTAAGAAATACAATAAAAGTTCTTATTAGAAATTTAAATATAATACTTCTTAAAATTTTAAATATATCACTTATAATGGATTTTTTTTCTTTAACTAATGTCCTCGAGATACTAGCTAACATTCTGCTAAAAATTATTCTGAAACGGTCTTTTTAAATCTATGCGTCAGGTGAATTGGTTAGAAATACCATAGTTAGGGAGTTATAAGGTGGCTTGGTGGTTTGGGGAGGGAGATATGGTTTGGAGTGATAAGGTGGAGGTCATGGGTTTAATTCTCCCCATTAACATAACAAATACTAACAATCTAATATTTGCCTATTAAAAAAAAAAAACCCATAGTTAAGAGAAATATCCCAAACAAATCATTTACATATTTATTGTGGTTCGAATTACATATTTATACCGGATGGAAAAAGATCACAGTAAACATATTCCCTCGGGAAAACTTTATTCTTGGCGGTTAACATTCTCACATATTTTTTGTTAAAAAAAAAAAACCATTCTCACATTTTATTCTTATATCAAGATAAAAACTTTCCTAATTTCTTATTTAAAAACAAATATCCCACTGATTCTTATATACCGGTTACATTTGTTTTCCTACTATGTGTGTCAAGTGATCCTAATTGATCATGAAACTAGAAAATAAACATACTAATTTTTTATTTTTTATTTTTGATAAGCAAACATACTAAATTATTAAGGTACTGAATATTTAAATCAAATAACCTATATGAATCTCTTAATAAATGCAGTGATATAGATAGTGAGACAATGAATGTTTGTCCATATCTTTTATGTTTATTCTATGGTTTTTTTTTAACGTATCTTAGTATTAATCATAAATAAAAACTCAAATATAAAATATAAAATATATTATAAAAATAAGAATTTAGGTTAGACTCAATACATGATATTCATAAATTGTTGTCAAACACAATTCCCGCAAAGTAATCTTGCATCCAGTTAATAGAAGAAAAAAGAGAGAGGGGGTTGTTTGTGGATCAACTTGAAGCCAGAAAGTAATTTGATCCAAAAATAAAAATAAGATGCGATTTTGTTTGGATTTAGTTGATCACTAAATCAAATTCAAACCAATACAATCTAATTAATAAGATGCAATTTTGTTTGGATGATTCAAGTTTTAGAAACACAAGCTAAAAAGTAAGTCTAAACAATACCAACAAATATAACATACTAAAAATTAAAGGTTAAAATATCCTTTTGATCCCTTGCTTATTTTTTGGTTTCAGTTTTGATCTCTAAACTTTTTAAAATTTTAATTTGGTCTCTTAATTTCTCTCTGTTATCATAAGTTAGTCATTTCCGTCAATACAGTCAGTAACAATGTCAATTCTTAGTCCCTTATATATATATATATATATATATATATATATATTTTAAATGAGTTTCAAATTGGTGTTTTAAATTGTTAACATATTTCAAACTTATCATTTAATTTCCCTTAATAAACTCAAAAAGTTAACATGGTTACTGACTTATTGACATAGAAGACTAATATGTGTTAACAGTGACAAATTAAGGGATCAAGATTGAAACTGTTTAAAAGTTAAGGGTCCTAGTTGAAACAAAGAAGTAAGTTAAGGGATCAAAAATATATTTTAACATTTAATTTTTTTGTATATTATATGTTATATTTGTTGGTATTGTTTAGATTTACTTTTTAACTTGTGTTTCGAAAAAGCTGAATAATCTAATCTATTTCATTTGCTTTTAATAGGATTGTATTTATTCAAATTTGATTTAGGAGCCAATTAAATAAAATAAAAAATCGCATCTTATTTTTTTTTTGGATCGAATTACTTTTTGGCATCAAGTTGATCCGTAGAATTGTCTTAAGTTTTTGATTGGTTGTGATCAGTAAATAACCATGTCTCCATGCAAAATTTTATTATAAAAGAATACATATTTACAAAACAATAGTAAGAATTGACAATAATTAATATTTTAATGAAAAACATTTTAAATTAAAAATAATAATACAAAATTAAAAAATAAAAGCACTCTTTCAAATTTTAGACTAAAGGCCCAAAATGGTCCCTGAGAAAAAACACGGGTCAAATTTAGTCCCTATCCAAAAAAAACTCTCCATTTAGTCCCCGAGAATGTAATTACCGGGACAAGTTAGTCCATCTGTTAGTTGACCACCTTTGACCTCCGGTAAATCGCTTACGTGGCCCATTATTTTGCTGAGTTGTCGGTTACACTTGCTACATACCAATCCAGCATGGAAATTAGACATAAAATTAAATAAAAAATAAAATACCAAAACACTTTGGCCCAAAACACAGACGTTTGAAGGGGATGGGAGACATGGAAACGTCGTCGTTTGGGGAGTTGACAGAGAGAAGGAAGAGAATGTGTATGGTTGACTACCCCAAACCCTTGAGCATATTTCCCTCTCCCTAATTCGTTCCCTAACCTCTACATTTGACAAAGTATCAATAGCGAAATTTGGAGAACACCGTAACGAAGGAGAAGGGAAGGATTTCAAGCAACTAAAAGCATCCTTAAGGAATTCTTACTTGATAAACTCCAATTTCTGAAGGTAATGTTCGTCTCTTTTCTCTAATTTGTCTTCTTTCTCGTTTTTCATTTTGCAAATTTGGAGAATCGATGGTTGGGTGTGCTGTTGCTGAAATTTGGACAACACATGCTGGACCAGTTCAAGGACTAATCTGTCCCCTGTGAATTTTGTAAGGGATCAGTTTGGGTCACTAATACATTACAGATAGACTAAAATGTCCCACAAATCTGTTATGTTCAATGCTAATAATTAGTTTGATTTGTCTCATTTGCAGGAAATGAGTGATCAAGTTACGCTACCACTGCCACCAGCTGCAAGGCCACCTCCTTTGGGGTTACAATGCTTGAGGAAGCACTCCAACTATGGTCACAACTGGACACGGGATTAGATGTCCAACTAATTTCGTTGCTGGTCCAAGAATGGAAAGGGGAAGAATGACCAGTTAGGGTTTCAGTTCGAATGGAAAGGGGGGCACAGTGAGGATGGTTGAAATCAGAGAAGAAAGGGAGAAGAAGAAGGTTAATAATGGAGAGGGAGAAGATTTCTTAGGGTTTCTATCAGTGTAACAGAGAAGGAGGAGGAAGAAGAAGCTTAATAGGGGAGGTGGGAGGCCCAAACGACGTCGTTTTGATAGGGAAGAGATGAAAAAAAAAAAAAAAAAAGCCACGTAGGAGTTCCGTAACGGACAGATAAGCAACATAACGGGACACCTCAGCAGTTTAACGAAGGTCAAAGGTGGTCAACTAATGGATGGACTAACATGTCCCGGTAACTACATTCTTAAGCATTAAATGGATAATTTTTTTTTACAGGGACTATTTCAGACCCGAGTGTTTTTCTCAGGGACCAAATTGACCTTTAGTCAATTTTAATTGCGAATGACTCTGAGTTTTTACTGTTGTGTGCTCTAGGGTTTGTGCAATCATATAAATATCAATCTCAATTATTGAATTGTAGCCCCTTCCTCTCACTCTACAGTCTCCGGCGCCACTCTTTCCAGTATTCTTCAAATCCCCAAACACAAAAACACAAATGGCTGTCACCTTCTCAGATCTACATACCGAACAGGGGCTCAAATCCCTAGATGAATTCCTCTCTGGGAAAACCTATATTTCTGGGTAACACTACACTAACACCCTTTTTCAAATTCTCTCTTTTTATATTGTTTCGGAGATTTGGGTGATGAATCTTTATGTGGGTTTTTCATTTCAGGGATCAATTCACAAAGGATGACATCAAAGTGTATGCTGCTGTTTTGGAGAAGCCAACAGAGAGTTTCCCCAATGCCGCCAAGTGGTACGATGTTGTCTCTTCCCATCTCGCTCCAAGGTTTGTTCCTCTTCCCTTATCTTCAAATTGCAAATCTGTTTTTTTTTTTTTTTAATGTTAATTTAGATTTTTTTTTTTTTTTTTATTCTGCTTAAAATTGTTTTTATATGAATAGCTTCCCTGGCACTGCTCAAGGGGTAAAATTCAGTGGTAAAGCTGCCCCAGCTGAAGCTGCACCTGCCAAAGCGGTATGAATGTGCCTTTTTTTTTTACTTTATGTTTTGTTGTTTTTTTATAATTTAATGTCATAATAACATGTGAATTTAAAATTAAATGGGTTGTGCTCATGTGGATGGACCCCGAATTGGATTTATTTTGACATTCATTTTTATAAAGAATAGAACTTGGTTTTGTAACCATATTCATATGTTTACGCGTATAGATACCGAGTGTTATTGCTATTAGCTAAAATAGCAACATTGAATGCATGCACACATTCGTGTTTTCATGTATAATACTAGGAAAATGCTCTTTTGTTCGAAAAGTTTTTGTGAAAATTTTATGATTGTGATGTGGCGGCATGTTGATAATGGATGAAGGATGTGTGTAGTTATTTTCAAACCTACTATTTTCTCTGAACACCCATATGTTATTATGCATTTCATCTTTCATAGTCAACTTTGTGTCTTTCTTTTCATATAAAATTCTTTTCATATTATCGACAGTAGGACCTTGTATGTTCATAGTTAGAACTATTTCTTTACATGATTTTTACCAGATAGAAAACATGTAAGTATAATAATTGATGATATTTAGAAACGAAATTAGTCAGAGTATATATGACACACCATTGTAATGTGAATGTTTGGAGACAGTTTAGAAATTTACTTCATTCAATCATGCAATTCTGAGAAATTATTCTTTACAGAGTTTTGTATCCATCTCAAACCTTTTATGCTTTTCTTGTTCATTGCACCTCTTACTTACTTTTACCTTTCAATATTTGTGATGGATATAAAAAAGTTTATGCAAAAACCTTAAACTTCACTAACAATAATAATAGAAGACAATGCATGGGAGTACGTGTTAATTTGAGATCTAAAGGGTTATGTCCATTCGGGTGGAACCCTGAATCGAATAAACTTGACATTCATATTCATAAAGAATTGAGCCTGATATTGTGGTCGTATTCATATGTTTATGTCTATGGTTACTGAATGAGGTTGTTATTACCTAAGATAATAATAACATTGATGGCAGTGCATGGCATCCATTTTAGAGTTGTATATATAATACTATTATTAATATAATACTATAATTCACTTGGGACATCAGATATTTACTGAAGTTATTCTGATTGACACCTCGTGCAAGATAGTTGTTGGGGGTAATTGTACCTGTTAGCTAATAATTGTAGAATATAGACTTCTGACTTTATACAGATAATTTATTGTGAATCGTAAATTATTGTTGTAGTTGTACTGAAACCAACCAGTGAACTACATCAGCTAATTTGATCATTGGGGTTCATTTGAATTTTCCAGGATGCTCCTGCAGGAGATGATGATGATGATCTTGATCTCTTCGGCGATGAGACAGAGGAGGAAAAGAAGGCAGCAGAGGAAAGGGAGGCTGCTAAAAAGCCTGCCAAAAAGAAAGAAAGTAAGCTTTCATTTGAGTCTTGAAGTTAATTTGTTGTACATGAAGCATTTCCCTCTAAGTATAGTATCGTGAAAAGTTGTCCTTTAATTTGTTTAATCCAACTTAAATTGTCATCTTATTTGGGGGAGCTGGGAATGTTTGGTTATATTGTAGAATTGTATTTTGAAATTTATGGTGACTTATCATGTAGACTATTTTCTGCATCATTTATCTTATTTTCCTTCTGAAACTGTTTTAAACTGTCATCAATTAACATTTTTTTAGGTGGCAAGTCTTCTGTTCTGCTTGATGTCAAGCCTTGGGATGATGAGACAGACATGAAGAAGCTGGAAGAGGCTGTTCGTAGCATTGAGATGCCTGGTCTACTGTGGGGAGCATGTATGTTAAGATTTTCATAAACTTTTTGTGCATATTTGATGCATTTACCTTGTGAATTCAATGGTTTGTTGCATTTGATACAGCCAAACTGGTTCCTGTTGGATATGGGATCAAGAAGCTGCAGATAATGATGACAATTGTAGATGACCTTGTATCTGTGGACAGTCTTATTGAGGAACGTCTGACAGTTGAGCCATGCAATGAGTACATCCAAAGCTGTGACATCGTCGCATTCAACAAAATTTAAGTTTTCTTGTCAGACTTCAGTTTAGCCATTTTCAAGCGGCTGATTTTTCTTTAATCCGTTGATAATCCCTTCCCCGGTCCTTCAATTGTTCATGTTTGATCTGTCTCAATGGTGGTTTAGTTTGTGACAAGGGATATAAATTATCTCTGTTATGGTGTGACTTCAAATGTTACTCTTATAAATGCTTGGTAGATTTGTGGTATTTGAACGATACATATTGAGCTTCATGGAGTGCCATAGAACCAGTTGGATTGGTAACTAAGGGATGTCTGCTTTTTAAATTTTTATTTAATATTTAATATTTTTCATAGATGCTTTGCTTGAGATGTGTTGAAACATAAAATAAAATTAAAGCAGATTCATGGCTAAAATCTTGAAAAAGGGCATAGTAAGCAGGCTCTTAACTTCATACGAATCAATTGAATTGGCCAACATAGCAGCATATGCTCGTATTGTTTTTGACAGAATAAGTGCATCTAATACTATCAAATGTTTCCCATTCAGTACCTCCTAATGCTCACATTTGTGATTTGTGCTTTCCTTCTCAAAGCATGTACGGCTCTCTCAGCCTATGCCCATCAAATCCACACACATTATCGAAAGGGTTTTTGGTTAGGAGGTTTATGCCACAGCTTCATATGTTTATGCAACTTCAGGCAGCATTGAATCTGCACACGTCCTAAAGTGGCGCTGTTTGCAACACCAAGATGTCAGTTATAACAATATCATACAAACGATTTAGAGCAAAACTTTCTGTTAATATAACTCAAGCAGATTTCACTGTTGATAAATGACTGCTATTCCTCTTCTATGTTTGTTGGCTCTGAAAATATTTTGCTACTATATTTGATTTCAGGCAACAGCAGCTTGTTTCAAACAATTTTCACCTTAAAATTATTTGAAAGCAATTTTGATCCATTCTCACACTACCATGAATTGTGTTACAATATAATCAAAATAATAATTGGTGGCTTCTAGGGTGAGGGAGCTATTAAGTCCCTCACCAGTGAGGTAGCCAAAATATCCATTAGATTTATCAATTTAAAAAGTGAATGGCTGCGATTAATCTATTGTGACCTGTTATACTGGTTTTAACAAATTTACTCCAAAATTTTCTTAACGGTGCTCCTTCTTCAACAATACTTGCAATCACCAGTTTTCTAATTTCATAAAACTGTCCCATAGATATTTTTATTTTCAATTTTTCCATCTTTCTCACCCACCACCCACACCTCCTTCGTCCACCTACGTCATCGCCGCTACGTTCTCCGATAAAGAACTCGGATCCGGCATGAAGAAACAGACTTGTTGAGGTCTACAGTGAAAACGTCGAAACCGTATTGAGCCCTACCGATGGTTTTGAAGACGATGTGTACCATGTGATTGTTGCTCATATGGACAACCCATGTCTGAAATTGAAGTCAAAATCCACGTCTTCCAAATATGGTTATTTGTGGGGAATGAAAGTTTTTCCTTTTGATTGAGGTATAAAAGAAGGTGAATTCTCTGGTACCAATACAATGTTTTGGGTAAATGTTACACTATTTGTGTGGTCCAATCACCATTTGCCAATTCCTTTAATGATGACAGCTCACATGACAATCATCTCTAAGTTCTTAATTTATACTCTGGCCCTTCCCAACTCTTTTTTTCACCATTGTCCATAGGGACCTCATTGCAAACTAAAAATTAATTGTTTTCTTTTTAATTTTTCTGATCAATTAAGCCCGAAAATTCCTATGCCATAGTCTCTTTCGTAATGACCCATAACCTGCAATTCGTCCCCTCTGCTCATCCTTTCCCATCATTCCTTGCAGAATTCGATACCACATTAACAACACACTCTAAATATGGTATATTATTTATACATCATTGGAACTTCATACATCAAAATTTGACGTCATTCACCCTGTTCTGTTTCATCCATGTTCTCCACCCTCTTCGCATGTCCTATTCTAATCATCTTGTGTATTACATGACCAGTGTTTATTGATTTATTTTTGCAGGTTTGTTTACATACATGTCGTTCAAAGAGCATTGTCTGCACAATATTTAAACCAACATCAAGCAGCTTTGCCTTTCATGGCACCTTCATTTTCGAAGGGGTTACGAAGCTTCACCCACCAAAACAATTTTAAACCCAATATGCAGAAAATTTAGAAATAATAAAATAAGCTAGCTAAAAAATTCTCTAATTTATTACCACATTAACACCACACTCTAAATATGGCGTCGAATTCTACAAGGAATGATGGGAAGGGATGAGTAGAGGGGACGTATTGCAGAAGGTTTTGGGTCACTACGAAGGAGACGATGCTAGAGGAATTTTGGGGCTTAATTGATCAGAAAAATTAAAAAGAAAACAAGTAATTTTTAGTTTGCAATGAAGTCCCTATGAACAATGGTGAAAAAAATAAGGTTGAGAAGGGCCAGAGTATAAATTAAGAACTTAGGGATGGTTGTCATGTGAGTTGTCATCATTAAAGGAGTTGGCAAATAATGATTGGGCCACATAAGCAATGTAACATTTACCCTAAACATTGCATTGGCACCAGATAATTCACCAAAGAAAGTGAATTTTGAGAGTGTACCAGTGTTGGCATTTTGTGTTTGTGATGTGATGCGGTGTGAGTGGGAGGCGCTAGTGGGTGAGGTGGAGTGGGAGAGAAGCCCTTTCCTGCAAATTAATGAAAGAAGAACCCCTTTTTGCAAAGTAACAGCCTTTTTGTTTAAGATTAAAAAATAATTGATTTTGTTACAAAATAATTTAGTTATTATTTTGAGAGATTTTTTTAAAAAAAAGAACCAGATTTGTGTTTGTTAATAATCATAAAAATCTTTTTTTTTAAAGTAGTTAGTTATAAAAACTGATTTTTTTCCAGAAACAACTCAAAGCTGCTTTTCATTTTAATCCAAAAAATGATTTTTTTCTGCTTCTGATTATTTTCAGAAGCAAAAACAAATACACTAAAAACATAAAAAAATCATTTTATGATTAAAAAAATGATTTTTTTAACAAAATAAACAATAACAAACGAGCTCTAAATTGTACAGGTTATCAATGATAAAATCTAACCATCCATCTATTTTAGTGTTAAATATGTGACTCTTGTGTAAGGTGCATGGATACACCTTTTTTATCAAGATGCACCCATAGACAGCACCTTATTTGGATTAACCTGCTACAGCCAATTTTTGTTCCTCCCTCAACGGTGAGGGACTTAATAGCTCCCTCGCCTTAGTGGTCCACCATAATAATTCCCATAAATATAAATTTAATACATTTATATAGTTATATTTTAAAAGCATGTATGTTAATAGTTCGTATTCTGAGTCTGCAGTAAATCACTTGGTGGTGGCTGTGCCCACCCCTCATTCTCGCCCATGCAACCCTACACTTTCTCCCTTTGAACTATTCCCAAGAAACCCAAATAACCCAAGCCAATACAATAGACCACCACAGAAATAAATGGTAGGAGCTGCAAAGTCCCACTTACCAATTCTGGGTATTTCCCAAAAATAACACGAAAACATGATTCAATGTACAGTTACAACTTGTAAAGGATCAAGCTTGTTACAAAAGCAGAAGGAAAACACACATACGTTTTAGCTTGCTGCTCCCCTGATTCTCTTGTTCTGTAAATAATTTTTAGTCTTTGATTCTCTGAACAATGGATGTTTAAAATGGGGATCCATGGCAGTGTCTGCTTCAAACTAGCTTAATTACTTGTTGTAATACATATCTAGCAACATAAGCAAGATGGATTTCAAATTTCAACCAATAACCAAATAAACAAACAAAACCAAAAATATAATATATCATATAAACTAAAAAAACAGGACAGCATGAAGGAAATTGATCATGAGCTTGTGAAAATAAATAATAGTTTCAAAGATCACACCAGCAAAGCATCACTTCATTCATACCTAAAGCAACAGACAATAACGTTGCTTTGTTGATAAGTGGACCCCTTCACTCTCAAATGCAGTGATTATAATTATTTCAGGTAAAAGAAGTCAATCCTTTGATAACAGATTGAGTTTTTAAAGAACTCTTACTATACAGTAAAATGCTGATCTTACCAAACTCACTGTCTTCTCATATGATCATATATGTGATGTAAAGTTCCTCTTTTCTGGTGAAATTTCTATTACCTTTAATGCTTTGTTGAAATATTGATATTTCAAAAGGTCAAAAATGATATTTACTCTAGCTTCTATTAAGTAGTTCACCTTTTCATAAAATTACTCAATTTTAAATATGACAATCTTATGTACGTGTTTGTTATGGATTAAAAAAAATGATTTTGACATTCAATAATTTAAAAAATATTTTTTAGAGATTTTAAAGAAAAATAGATGTTGTTTTGTGTTTGTTTAAATCATAAAAAATCATTTTTTTTAAAGTAGTTAGTGATTTTAAATGAATTTTTTCCAAAAGCTAATGAAAATAGTTTTCATTTTAACCACAAAAATGAATTTTTTAATTTTTTTTATAAACAGTTTAAACGAGTGGCACCAAACTTATTAGAAATGATTTTTTAATAAAAAAATATTTTTTTTATTAAATAATCTATAACAAATACACTCTAAATTATGAAAAATAAATCATTTTGATTTGATGATAAGATTAATCAATTTATTTATTTTTTGACAAAAGTCAATTTTAAATACTTGCTCCAAAACACTCTTTGACTGTTTATACTTTATAGTTTGGACTTTGGGGCCTGGTGATACAGCCCACAGCCAATAACAGAGGGGTAGACTATGTCTATGACACATAAAATGTTTTGATTGGCAGAAAGTGTATATAAAATTTACCGACGATAAATCAAAATTAAACTCATTCATTCTTAATATAAAAGTTGTTCATGTTATTCATCAATCATATATTATTATATTATTAAAAATATTTAATTATAATAATAATATAATTATATCTTATAACATGTAATTAATTAATAATATAAAAAATTTAATTTTGATAAGATGTTAGTTAATGTAGAAAATTTTACATTCTCAATCAATTACAAAACTTTTAAAGTAATTATAATAAAAATCAAATATTTTTAAGAATATACTAAATTTATTCATGACAGATTGGCTCAATACATAATAACTAAATCCTGATATAAAAACTTCACGCTAGCAATCTACCAAAATTAAATTGTTGAAAAACTTTAATTAATGCCTTGTTTGCTTGCAGGTCGTGCAAATGACGAGAAGTCCTGACTTACCTGCATTAATGGGTAATGAGGTTAGCTCACTCAGCTTAGCTGGGAGCTCTAAATGCATTGAGTAATGATATTTGGATAAAAAAATAGTATTTAATATCATATAAAATTTTTTTTTTATTGAATTATTATTTTTTCTCTTTCATTATATATTTTATCATTCTCATAACACTCATAAACTCTATTGTATCTATACAAAATATTCAAATTGTGTGTTCAAATATCTTTACTAAAATGTATTTGTGAAAGACCGAGCAAATTCTATTATTGGACATCACCACCTTCTCGTGGCTTTACAGGTTATCCCATGTAAAATAATTTTAATATTTTTTATCACCGGCAAAAAATAATTTTAATAATTTGAATCCATAAAAGATTACTTATACAACATATTAATAATATATTTTAAAATCACATTAAATCGTTTTTAAAAAAGTCTTATGCAATCAAGAATAGTAATGGTTATGAGTCCTACATTGAGTAGATACGGATGTTTAATGTGGTACTTAAGTCATGACGCTCTTCTATCTAATGAAAAAGTTTTTTGGGTTGGACTCTCCTCATAAACTTAAGTCATAATAATAATACTGTACAAAATATCGTTTGGTATTCATCAGACAAGGTAACAAACAAATAAAGAATAAATATAAAGCTACTTGTACATAATTTTTTTTGGTGATAATTCACATAAAAATTGACGTAGGACATTTACAGTGAGAATGAGACATAAAAATTAAAAACATATAATATAAAGAGAACAACATAAGAAAATACCTTAAATTATTTATTTATTCAAATCCAATTTGTCTTTTCTATTACATGGAAATTACTCGGGAAGCTTCTGTTGGAAACTTTGAATTTAAAAATTCTTTCTTTTTTTATTTATAAAAAAAAAGAATGATAGTAATTAATTCGGAAGTGAAAATGAGAAGACATTTTCCTTAGTGGGAAAACGACCCCAGAAGTAGAAAAGGTTTTCTTCTTCTCTCTCTTCTTTCTCTCTCTCTCTCTCTCTCTGAGGATCAGAATCCTACGGTACTAAGCTTAAATTTTTTGTATTGTTATTTTTATCTTTCATTTTATTTTCATTTCGTTTGGTAGGTTCACTGATGAATCCTGAATCTTAAACCCTCGTCTTGCAATTTTTTTGCTTCAGATTCTTTTTTCTTCAGTCGGTGCTATATGATTTTGAGCTTATTATGGTCTTTGGAGTAAATGGGTATTGATTAATTGAAACCCCAATCGAAAAAAATTTGTGCTTTGATGATTATTTGGTTTGATTTGTGCTGGGTTTTCTTCTTATTATTGTTACTCTTAATTTTCAGTTGGGTTTTTTTTTTCATGGTTTCTCTCTACGGTTACCCTCTTTGAGGTTATGATTGATGATGAGTTTTGTTTCCGTGAATAAAGCTGTGCTTCGTGCTTGAATTTTTTGCTCTGTTATTTATCTCTGGTAATTGAAATTTTCTTTTTCATTGTTTACATTTCAATTTGTCAAATATGAATATGCATAGATCTTTTTTTCCTGCTGTAACTGTAGGACCTAATTCCTGAACTGTTCTTTGTTGTGCTAATAAGATTTTGTATGATAATTGATAAGTTATTTTTTTTTTTTCCATTGCAACTGTTGTGTTGGGCAATTTTAGATGTGATATCTACCATCTGGTTGAACAGGTTCATTCAATTTCTCTGAATGATTCTTTTTTTTTTTTTGGTTGATAAAACTTATTGACTTGCATGTTGTGATCTGTAATTATGTCAATTTGTTCAAGTGCCTCATGTTTTGATCTAAAGAGATAGTCAAATATGTAGTAGCAGCTCCACTATTCGTATTCTTGACTTCCCTTGGTTAGAAATTAAGTAGTAGGATTGTTTAGTGTGATTTTATATATTAAAATTAGTCTTATCTGACCCCCTTGATTTATGATTTCCTTTTTAATTTGAAGTTAGTTTCCCTGTAGAAAATGGAAATATGTGTTGCCATTTGCATGCAGCCCAATTAAGAAATAAAAAATAATCTTCTTTTTTACAGAAAAACCTTCTCTAAATTTCTTGTTCATACTGTTTTCTGTTTTCTTTCTGACCTGAATCAATTGCTATTGCACTTCTTGTTAATTTTTTAATTTTTTTTTTAAGATTGAGAAGAAATAATCATTATGAAGCTTTCTATTTGGTGGCAAGATTGAAGTTTTGGTTAAAAGAAAGTTTTAATCCTTTTATGGCACCTTTGCTGGTTCAAAAATAATTGTAGATAACCTGTTCCTACTTCACTCAGTGTTACCAAGTTACTTCTGTTTAGGATATACATATCAATACTAGCATAGCCAATCGGCATGTTGAATCTTCGGGACTTGTTTCGTTTATTTTCAATTTTATAATTTCTTTTTCTATTAACATTTTTTTTTTATTTCTGAATCTTTATGCTTGGCGCAGGAGAGTCAAAGTTTGGTGCAGATTTTACAATTTAAAAGTCTTGTTAAAGAGAAAGAATGTCAAGTGGAGCAACTCACTGGTGTTATGAATGCAGGCAGCCAATCGTGCTTGAAGGGAGAGATGCCATTTGCCCTGACTGTAATGGAGGATTTGTACAAGAACTCAATGAGATGCAAGGGGCTGCACCCCAGTTTTCCTTTTCGTCACAGTCAGGAGAGTTTCATCAAATGCCTGACATTTTTGATGCTATACATGCTGTTATGGGGCATAGAGGTTCTGATCCTAGATTTGGGCTCATGGATGCTGTTGATAATATCATGAGGCAGAGAATGGCTGGAAGACACCCAAACTTTGATGTTAGAGGGAGGTCTGGTTCTGCCCCAGTTCCTGAACAGAGTTGGGGTGTTTTTAGTTCTGGTCCTTATTTGATATTTCATGGTCAAGTTCCTGGATTCACCTTGTCTAATGGCGGCCCAAGAGGTGGTTCCAGGCGTGTTGATTTTAGTGACTACTTTATGGGCCCTGGATTGGAAGAACTTGTTGAACAACTCACCATGAATGATCGGCGTGGTCCACCCCCAGCTGCACGTTCTTCAATCGATGCGATGCCTACTATTAGGATCACACAGGCGCATCTTCGCTCGGATTCACACTGTCCGGTTTGTAAAGAAAGATTTGAATTGGGCTCCGAAGCCAGAGAGATGCCATGTAACCATATTTACCACTCTGACTGTATTATTCCTTGGTTGGTTCAGCATAACTCATGTCCTGTTTGCCGTATTGAGCTGCCACCTCAAGGACATGTTAGTTCTCGTGGTAGTCGAAGTTCGGGAGGAAGAAATGCCAACAGCGGTGGAAATGATAGCTCCAGGGGCAGGGAGAATACCCATCAGAACCACGGTAGGAGAAATCCATTTTCATTTTTGTGGCCTTTCCGTTCTTCTTCTACTTCAAACAATAACCATCACACTGAAACTGGGGGAAGCAGCTCTTCAAGTTCAACCACTCCTGACCAGCATAATGGAACAAGTTATAGTGGATGGCCCTTTGATTACTAGAAACTTCATTCCCTCTCCTGGATAAATAATCGGATGTCTAATAATGCTTGTAATTTAAAATGAGACGGAGAAAGTGTCTGAAGATTTTATTTTGAACTTAATCTCATGGAAGGAAGATGATTAGCTAGTAGTTTGTTAAAATCTTTGTACATGCTATTTGCTTGATAAGTTAAATCTCTTTGAAGTTTTCACATGTCATTATACAACTAGATTGTTTCTTGCTGCTTAGGTAGTTTGTCTGTTTCCTTTAAAGGGCTCGGAAGCAATCATGAAGTGCTAGAATTAGGGAGTTGATTTTGAGACCATTGTTAGATGAAGTTTTTAATCCGTTATAACGTTTTAAATTGCGGTCGCGATTGCGGTTGCGTTGCATTGCAGATATTGCGGTAAAATGCTGTTGCAATTACGGCCGCGATACGGTTTCGGCGACTGCCAAAAGCAACATGTCGTGGCCTAGATTTCGGTTTCAAACCCAGGTTTAAAACCTTGATCCGTTAGGCTTTCTACAACACCAACTCACAGATTAAGGTATTTTCATGAGATTACTGCATTGTTATATTAAAGTCTTTGGGTTATTGTTTCTGGTGCTTTGGAAATATGAAATCTTCTGGACTGCACAGGAGAATGTTGTGAAGATAAATATCTCTTCAATACCATCATTGTGTAAGACCATTGTGATTATCAGCCAGCAAGTTGTTGCTTTGGACTATATCAATTTTGGGTTTTAACCAATTACTCATGCAATTTCAAAATTATATTGTGGTCTGCTAAAGTCCTTCCAAACCTGACAACTTCAAGATTCAAACCCCTAACACTTACATTGCATGTAAACTTTATTTGTTCTCACATTGAACTTGTACTTGACCAACCAATATATTATGCTGAGCTGGCAAACTTGCCATTTTGATGGCTTTGGTTCAGTTAGCCAAACTTTGACATTCTGTAGGAATTCTGCTAAACAATATGTCAATTCAAGAGTGACCGTCTCCACTCCCATGGCATAACGACTTGAACTTTCTTGCTAGAAGTCTTAGTTTGCTAACCCACCCATCAACTGCCTACATAGGCAATCAATAGCATAATTTGCTTTGTAAGATATCAACCCAACAATTTGCTACCATATTCTATGTCCAAGTTGGAAATATGCTGGGATTGAAAATCCTTGAGACTTTCATGGCTAAGCTCTATGCAAAAACTTATATTAAGGATGATGGTGAAAATGTGTTATTCAGTTTGGGAATTCAAATTATAATTGTCAAAAAGTAGACGTGCCTTCCAAATTTGTCCAAAAAAAAAAATGTGCCTTCCAAAAGTAAGTTTGTCTAATTTGAAAAGTGTAGAGTGATGATTATCATTTTTTTCAGAAGACATACTCTTAAGATTGCCTCGAGAATTGACTTGCCCTAGATATGTTTTCGTGTAAAAGAAAATTATAGTACATCAACATTTTATTTAATTTGCGACAACACAAAGATTAATTACTGAATTGAGTCAATGTACAAGACCTGTGAAAAATTTAGGTGAAACTTTTTAAATTTCCCACCTTAAATATGTAAATCAACATTTAACACACATACACACACAAACGCACGCGCGCGCACACACATATATATATATATATATAAAGTTGTGATAATAAATGTATCTATACATATTTTAAATATGACATTTATAACTTAAACACATGTTAAAAGTTAATTTACATGCCTAAAGTAGAAATATCTCACCCTAAGAATTTCCCCCCTAAACTAGTCACTGTATTGAGTCAATGTAGCCTAGAGTCTTAGACTCTAATGAATCTGTGCCTGCTTGTGGCATGAATAATCATAGGATAAATGATAAAAGGCCAGCAACAAAAGAAAGAAAACATATGTAGTGGCGACCAAATTCTGAATTGTGATGATAGAGTCGAGTCTTGCCTTTTGTGATTTTGTCATATCCAAAAAGCGAAAAAAGAGGGACCCTGTTGGCATGCTTGCCTTAATTATTGGGAGGAGGAGTCACAAGCAGCATCATTCTCTGCCACGATGGGTTGTATTGCTTGTATACTTACATAAATAATAAATACAACCAAACAAAACAAGAAGGGTCGCACACCAAGAGGTATTTTGGAAACTTTTCTGAATATTTATTTTATTTATAACATTGCTTGCTTATTACTGCAATTTAAAGTCGCATTCCTTGGGTTTCTTGTCCCCCTATAAACCCCTTTAACCCACGACAGAATAGTTTTTTTTTTTTTTAATGAAAAGTAAAAAAAATAAATCATGGCAACTTATTAAAAATATTTATGCATATAGACAACTTAAAATGAAAATGGCAACACCTAAGATCGTTAGAAAAAGTTATTTATTTAGATTCTCACTCATTCGTTTTCATTTTATTTTCATGTTGATTTAAAATGATTTCATAAATACACAAAAATTAGGTGTAATTACATAAATACTTTAGATGCTATTTTTCAATAGAAATATAATATGTGAACTATAAGATAAGTGATGACTGCTCTGTTTTTATTCCATCAACCTCATTCTCTTACTGAACCATTTTATTTTCAATCATTCTAATCCAAAACTTGAGTTTACTATATATTTGATTTTGAATTAATGTAATACAGCTAAATCCTACCCTGATTTTTTGTCTTTCATGATTTGAAGACCTTGGGTGAAACTTGCAGTATTACTGTGTACCAAGGAATATCACAATCCAAGGAACCTCAATCACTTGAAATCTTTGCATCAACCACTAGCTCTACCGGGTTGGACAGGCTACATTGAACCACCACTTTTTATAAAATGGACTATCATTGGAGACAAAATGACACCTCATAATCTGTAGTTGTACACAACTCTTGAAAATATATTTAATAGGGACAACTTAGCATAATTATTATTTTGGGGTTGTGATTGTGTGTCTGATCTCTAATCAAAATGGACAGCTAGCAGGGTTGCTACCAACCTTTACACCACTTCTACCATCCATATTGGGACCAAGAAACCAAAGCCAATTATTAACAGCTTTCACTCAGTGTGAGACAATCATTAACCAAGACTAGTATTTGTTACTTGATAGGAGTGAAAATAGAAGGGAACAGATGGCAAGAGTGAGAATATCATGATAATGCAATTTCACTCTTAGAATATCTTATAATATTTTATTGTCGATTAGAATATTTTAAGATATCATACAAGATTTATTAGGACTTATTTCTTATTTCTTAGTATAAATAGGACTTTTAGATTTATCTCTTGTACTATGTCATGTTATCATCACGTTACAATTACATTACTATCATCTCATGTCAATGTTAAACCCAATTTTTTCGATACTCCCTATCCGTTTCTCCATTTTCTCTCCAATCAAGTGTCTCAATGAGAATTCATTTTTCCATCTCTCAATTCTTGTAATACGAAGGGCTATGCTAGTTGAGTTAAAATGGAACCCTTTTACCTCAGGACCACAAATTGAACAGAATTCAGAGTTAAACAAAAGGAACAAAATGGAAAAGCTATTATGTACATGACCCTTCTCCCCAAAGTGTTCCTTGACTTTATACAGTAAAATATGCTTCCATAATAATTGAAAAATGACATGATAATAGAATCTAGAAGGTGAAAGAAAATAGCCATATGTCACTTTTTAAAGGTGTTGAAAGTTCTCAATCAATTCAGAAAGAACTACATATCCTGAACCTCCAAGCACCAGTAGTAGGGTAATCCTCCCTCCTGGAACTAATTCAGGTAGTTTCACAGATGGAGATGAATTTGAGTACCTATCGGACCAGGACATTGCAGCTGGAACAACTCCAAAAAGCACCAACACTACCAGTGACATGAAACAATGAGAAAAACATGCTGTGTCACAATTGATTTTCAAGCAACATGAACTACTAAACATCAACATGGTAATGAAAATAATGAGCAATCAGCACATGCAAGCATGCACAGGCAGACATTTTATCTATACCTCCATATGTTCCAGCAAAGTCCAAAGCTTTAAAAAATATTTCTGGATCCAACAATGAGAGTATTAGTGGTGGGATTAAAGTCAGTATGTATGGCAGTGGCCTGTTCTGACTTGTTGGGAGTTTAAGCACTGAAAATTAACACAATGAAGCAATAAATGTATCCTTCAGATATTTTATATTAGAGTTTCATGCCAAAAAATGGCAGCCTTGCATCTGAAAAATCTGAATACTTGATAAATCATTGAATAATTAGAAAACACAAAGTAGATTCATGTCAATTCCTAGTTTTTCAAATAAGCCATATACTTGTTTGGTGAAGCATACAAAGAGGTAAAGACAATGAGAAATACAATACTTACAGTCTGAAAGAAAGTCTGACAAACCCAAAACAAACCCAATGTAAGATGTAGCAATTGCAAGAAGTGAGAACACCTCAACTATAGGCTGCAGAATTTGATTGGGGAGGATTAAATAAAATAACAAACAATATATAAAGTCATTAAATTACTCAGCAAAAGTTTAATTATTTTTATTGCAGTTGTGGCTGAAGAGCACTGGAGGCTGTCAAAAACTTACTCCAACTGTTCCATTTGTAGACCGCAATTGTTGTAGTGGATCTAGACCCATTACATTGTCGCTGATAGTTCCCAAGATAACAGCATTCCAGATGAGAAATAGAACAAGAGGTATACCAGTTCCTAGGATTATTGCACTCCTGCAAGAAAAAAACCAGGCGATATTAAAAGCTCTAGAAAACTTCAAATAGGCAATACAGCAACTATTAGAATATGTATCATCTGTAGCATGACTAAGTGCACAGAAATACAGAAATATATATAAATGAAGATACTAGACTATACTAATTTGAAGGAAGCCGAGACAATTTCAACATTAGACTATTAAGCACCGTGTTCATTGTGCATTTATAAGTATTAAGTACATGTTTGGAAACCTGAACTATCCCTAGAACAAGTTGCGGAAGAGCACTATGCCAAGTTCTCATGACCAACCTTGTGAGGGCCCTTGAAATCATTGAATAAAGAAATACATAAAAGAACCAAGCTTATGCAATAAGATGAAACATTTTAGGTTATTATGTAACACAACCATAAAAGTTTGGCCACTATTAAGGAGAAAGGTAACATTTGGCGTACGGATTTATTCATGAGCAATTTAGACTTAACCGTTTTTCATGTTGGTAGGCATAAGCTTTTGGACTTCACCAGCAACTCTCCACTTTTTTCAAATTTAAAGGCACGTGTGATGGCAGAACAAAGTTAACCGCTCTATCCTAGGACAGCATGGATCAA
Source organism: Echinosophora koreensis (assembly GCA_035048595.1). Lineage (NCBI taxonomy): Eukaryota > Viridiplantae > Streptophyta > Magnoliopsida > Fabales > Fabaceae > Echinosophora > Echinosophora koreensis. The sequence goes on along the minus strand of JAPCYP010000019.1, from coordinate 1,832,352 downwards.
GCTTAAGCAGTGCCAGGAAAGTTAATGACTCCTAATGAACCACAAAATCTTTCACAAAATATTTTGCAAGACAGGAAAAAAATATTCCTAGTTTTTATTTGGCAGTCAAATCCTATTAGAATCATAACACTTAAAATGAAGTCAGTTTGTAACAACTTCACAAAAATTGTTGTGAGAAATATTCCAAAGATAAGCTAAAAGCCTAAGTATCATATGATCAGAATAATTAGTAAAGCAAAGAATGGTGATGAGATTTGTCACCTTACTTTTGACAAGTCTCCTTCAAGATTTGTACAGAGAACAGGTACCACATTCTGAATTAGCAAATCAAAGTGTTAAACCCTGTCAGTTGTTCAACAACTGGAGGTTCGTGATGTTACCTGGTAAACAAATGAGAGTGCAATAATGGGTATACTCATAGGAACCGCTTGTAAGTTGGCTTTCAAAAGAGCATCCAAGTGCAGGTCTCCACTTGCAACTGTCTAAGATAGAAATATTAATCTCTATCTCAACATGAACAAATACATAATTGCTTGTTATCACATGAAATATAGCAGTCCTATAGCATGAAAGAGAAACAATGTTACAAACAGGTTAGCCATTCTGTTGTTTGTGCTTTTGGCATGCACTCCTTACGGCTTCCGTTATACTAATCCAGTTGGAGCGTGCATGGATCTTATTGATTGTTATACCTACAAAGTAATGTTCTAATCCACTCCTTTGTTAAAGTAATGTTCTATGTCATGACTCAATCAATGTCATCCTACAAATATTTTTGTGAGATCTGTTCATCTATGAGACTATCTTATTCATTCAAACACCGTTTAAATAAACTAGTCAAAATGATTAAATGAAGTACAAATTTTCTCACAAATGAAAGTTAAATTGGAAAAAAAAAAAACTATCAATTTATCATTTCATCTTGAAAAACCCACTCCCCTGCTACAATGTGGAAAATAAAAGGAATTCATAGTTCTTGACACGAAAGTCTTACCACAAGAGCTGCAAAAGAGCCGATGATACCAAATACTAGAACACCATTAACTGCACCAATAAAGCGCTGGCTACAGATACCAATTAAGTCTTGTCAACTTTTATACCCTTATTATAAAATAAAATTAGAGCTGGAAAAAGTTAAATAATTCATTCAAGCTCCATTCCTTTCTACAAATCTTTCCCAAGGTTACATACTGTGAAGATTATGAAAACTTACGTGAGTGGAACATCAAGCAAGTGTGATATACATGAAAAGATCAAGCGAATTACATGACAAATGTATACATACATAGAAACCCTGAGGCATGTTTGAGGAACCCACCATGGAAATGGAGAAAGAAAATTAAACTGATGTGAATTACTGAATGTGAGTAGAATACAAGAATGGATTCTCCTCCAACAATTTCGCCTTCTCAAAGGGTTTTCCCTTTTACTCATTGAACCAATTGCTTGGTTCTTACAAGATTACAATACTAAATGAATGCATTTACTCTTACTCCCCCCTTATTTATTTCCAACTAACTAATCCCCTCTAACTATATAACTCTTCTAAATACGCTTCTATCCTAACAATGTGCAAGATTCATCTCAATTTACATGATATGTTTTGTTATGACTACGGGATCATTTGACCCCAACAAAAGGATATAACTTGACAGAAGGGAAATTTAGATCCAGAAAACATGAAGAAAGCCAAACCAACCTTCCAAAGAAGCATATGCCTCCCAACATCAATGAAAACAAAGATGCACTTTCCCATCTGTGACAAAAATGCTAGTATCAGCGCCTAACAAGCTTTCAAGGTTTACTTGGAATACCAAAGATAAAGTTGGGTCACATAACAACACAACTAGGAGGAATAAGTAAGGTGAAAACTTAGGCATAATTTAAGGCAGAGTTAGTGGCTTTACGTAGGAATGCCAAGAAAATTTGTCAAGATATCTGAAGAACGGGCCACATAGGCAATAAGAAGGGCATAATGGATGAAGATGTATGACCAACTGCAAGAAAATGACAATCATTACTAAATATTAATAATAAAATGAAATTACATAAGATCATAACATATCTTCTCTCAGAGAAGTAGCTAAAATAATATGTACATTTATAAAAGAAGGAAAGTTCCAAGGCTAATAAGGAATAAAGATTTCTTCATAATTTAGTCACTTTAGTTGTGGTGGTAACAAATTAAGTTGCAGTTCTAGCCTATAAAAAAAAAAGTAGTAGTTCTAAGTTCAGAGTGATTTATAACTATAAAACACTGACTGCTTCTGCACACCCACTCTTGCAGCATTGTGTTCCATAAGAGACAGCTCCCTGATAAAGCATTCCTCTTTTCCATTGAATTAATGCCTCCTTAAATCAATTATAGCATATTGATTTCCCATAATTCACACACATTCATAAAATTTTACAAAGATGGTTTACACACTTACCATGAAATTTGAACCCCAGCTGTCCCTAAAGTTCTTCGGGCCATCGATACCTGAACTTAATCAAGTTACTAAAAATCTAAGTAGGTATAATAGAAAGGTAAAAAAATTGTCAGAAGAACAAAAACTCCTACAGTAGAACACACTTCTATTAAGTCGTTGTGCTTTCTAGGATCATGCATCCTTTTCTTCATATCCATGATTCATCCATAAATAATATATTACGATTTACGCATGTTTAAAATCATGATAAAAGAAATCCTGCACTGAGTCAGGATTTATTTAACTTCAAGCAAAATCTATGTAAGCATTAAGCAAGTAAGAGTAAGAAGTAGAATGAGTTACCAGTGATACGCCACCAGAACCCAGTTCACACATGGTGTTGACATTCACTTCAGCAATGAGCAAACCTGTCACAACCTGCAGGAGTTCTTATCATATGTGCTTATGTGTGTTCTTGTCTGTGTGTATGTGTGTTAATTTTTCAGCGGGGAAAACAAAGCAAGGTCTATGTTACAAAACCTTTTGCTGCAAAATCGAGGTTATAAACGCTAGTGTGCTTGTATTGCATATATGAAGGACTTGCAATTCCTCGCTCAGTATTGCATTATTGATTATAGTATTTGAAAATGACACATAACAGACAAGAATTATTACCATGAATACCCAACAAATGATGCAACTAACTGCAGATGCTAAAAAGCCAGCTTCTTGTGTCACAGCAGGAATTGCAAGGATCCCTGCACCCACCTGTGATATTTATTTGCATTTGAGGGAAATGATGGCGATAAGTAATGCTTGAATGAATACAAGTACACTACTACACTGAATCAGAAAAGGGGGAAGTTGTATCAAGTTTTGCAGTTATGAATATTGAATCATAAAATTTAACAGGGAGGACCGAGAGTCTAATCTTCACATGTGAGCATTCTCATATTGAATTTCCTTCAAAACAAAGGGCATATCTTAATATTCACATGTAATTTATATAGCTGTTGGCTGATGATGTAAAGCAGTAAAGCATAAATTAGTGTATTTTGAGTTAGACTGGTCTGATGATCATACACATTTAACGTAATAAACAAACAGGTATACATAACATTGCAATACACACACACACACACACACACACACACACACACACACATATATATATATATATATATATATATATATATATATTATATCTCATAAATTAAACTACTCTATTTTCCAATGTGGAGGAAATTTAGTTGTAGTGTTTGGCCATAGGAGGAGCCTAAAGGCTAGGGAGATCTCATAAATGAGCTAAGCAAGAAATTATAATAGTGAGTCAATTGTCACATTTTGGCCTAAAACCTTAACGCAATAGGATTACAGGTCGTCTTATGTACTCTTCAGTCTTCACTCAACTCATTCTTTACTAATATAGGACTTCAACAGTCACTTGAATTTCCAACATATAGGACACCAAAAGAAGTTACTATCATAAATTATCTCCAGTTACATCAGAATGTCCATTCAAGAGGTAGCCTACATCAGAGTCTGCTTTCAAGAGCTAGCCAAACCAATTGGCAGGCAGCAACCATTTAACAGTTATTCTCAGTTGAGTCAGTTCAACTCCATGTCAAATTAAATACACAAATAACATACAAGAATGTTTCTTGAACATCAGAATGGGGACTGTCCCTTTGATTTTTTTTATGTGCTTTCGATATGCGTGATTACAAAAATGATAAAAAGTAAGTAAGATATATAAATAAACACATACGGTGTCTATATTTTGATGTTCAAATATCACAACCCAATAAAATATATGATATACCAGGAAGAAATACAAAAATTGGTAGTAAAGAGAAAGAACAAAACACCGTGGTGCCTGCAACCAGCAAAACTGCACTGGATAAGCTTCCTGAAAATAACAAGTATCAACACAAGGATAAAATGAATAAATTGAAATTGTAAAATGCGAATTTTACTGTGAAGATAGACAATAATAAAGAAGGACATTTGAGGACACTGATTTCATAATGGCAGATGTTATACAGAAAAGAAAAGAGATGTGCAATGCACCAACCAGGTTCCCTCTTCAAAGTGGCTTGGTTAAGGTTTGAGAACAACCGCTCAAATTCAAATACTTGTTGTGCTTGTTCCAGTTCTTGATCAGATTTGGACTGCTTCTGTAAGAAGCATTTTTGGAGGTTTGTCCTCAAAGGAGAAGGAAGATACACAGAAGTGAATAAGCTTGGTTGAAGAGTGGTTTGATAAAATGGAGGGGCATTCCATAGTAGCTGCTGCTGCTGCTTTCTTGGTTTGATCACAAGAGTTGGAATTTGGAAGAAAGGAGGAGAAGAAGAAGAAGAAAACATCATCACCATTTTATAGGTTTATGTTTTTCTACCTCAATTGAACTTTTTTGGAGTGACAAATTTGAATAAACAACAGGTCTGTCCAGGTAGTGGTTGGTAAGTTGTAAGTTGTGATTGTCAGTGAGAGCAATGAAAGGCTATCCACCTCTACTTCCCGGGAGATAATGTATTGTGGGCCATATCCAAAGTAACTGTCTTTCAGTCTTTTTTTCATAGTAAAGTGGAGAGCAATCAAGTAGAGTGGAAGGAGAAAACCTGGTTGAGAGGAGAGAACCCACCTTGTGTGCCCCTCAGGTTCTCCGATGGAGATTAGTCACTACTAACGGTGGTGGATACTTCGTAAGTCATGGTTAAAAGAAAAAAAAAAAAAAAAAGGGTGTCAAGCTACTCACAGACTCACATGCAATGAATTCATTTTTGACTTAAACCAAATCAACTTCAATAAATTGTTAAACAGTACATAAGAATCCCTACTTTTAATGGACGTTGAGTTCAAAAATTAAAAAGAAGAATGATATTCTAACACCTGATTTGGACACCTCCAACGACACCTTGGTTAATCACATGCAAATTTTTGGTTAATTCAGTTCATTAGATGGTTAATGGGTTATCTGAAGCTTATTTTTCCATGATCATGTAAATATTTGGTTAATCACATGCAAATATCTAGTTAATTCAGTTCTTTATATGATTAATGAGTCATCATGAATTAATCAAATATTTACACGTGATTAACTATATAATGAACTGAATTAACCAAATATTTGCACCAATTAACCAAGGTGTCAAAAGTCGGTATCAACTTTTGGTGTTAGAATATCATTACTCAATTAAAAAATAAAACTCAATCCAAATGGAATTTTTTATAAGAAACTGATATCTGCATATATGTGCAAAAAAAAAAATGTTAGACTCACAATGTCGTTCATTGATTTGCAAAGAAATATGTAAAATCGAAGTACATCGTTACACTTACAGAGAAAAGAGAACCATAGTAATGCCCGTCATCCTTAAAAATAACAACTGAAAAGCTTTAAATGGATCCGTCTTAATTTAAATATAAATCACCTGAGCAATTGTTTAATTGTATTAAACTTGAATGCAATTATGCAACTTGCAATTGTCTTGAAATAAAATTCCTTATTCATAAACTCACTTTAAAAACAAAAACGTTGTCAGGGATGCTTAGTTTAGCCTTCAATCAATTTTTACAATTTTTAATGGAGCATTATTGACATAACCTCAAGTCCTTAAAGTCTTTTTAATATAAGCCTTTATTATTGATTAATCCAGTATATGAAGGTGGTTCGACCCATAAGTTCAAATATAAAATGGAGTACCACCGCAGCCACAAAACAGAACACAAAAAAGTGCAGTCATTGGATTTTATATCATATCAGCTATACCATGGCTCTGCACAGTTTGTGTCATTACTTTTGCGGTGGCGGCGGCAATACTCTAAATATGTCCGGGCTTGTTCAGAGCACGTGGGTCAGCACTCGGTGGGGGGGGGGGGGGGTTGAATGTGTAATATGCGGAGGTCAAACAAGCATGCAAAAGTATTCTTGCATGCTTGTTCCTCCCACTGAAAGCTTTAACACCAACAATCATCAACTGTAGAATCATAAGAACCAACATCAAATACACACACATTTCCGGGTCTATCTTTCATTTTATTCAATTCAATTTCTCTCCTCTCATTCTACAGAGAAGGAGAAGAAACAAACTGTCTTGGTAAACTGAAAAGATCTTTCCCTTCAAATGGAGAACTCCACTCCCGAGAACCGGCACCTGATGTTTCAGCAGAAGCTACTCCACCATCCTGCAATCCGGACATGGGAACAATGCTCCGATTTGAGGTTACTGATCTCAATGAAGGTTGAGCAACCACCCCAGAAGCATTTGAGTCATACATATGAGCACTACTCTTTGAAAAAGGTGAAAGCCCTAGCCATAAAGCATTTGACCTTGGTGAAGAAAAACCCCTATCCAAGGACCAGTCTATGTTGTTATAATCGAACTGCATCGACCCACCAGTGCTCCAATCTACTGGAGAAGATGCCCCTGATGTGGCTGTTGATCCTAACCCAGAAAAGAGTCCTAGAGAAGAAGCAGCAGCAAGGGTTGGAGATGCACCGGTTTTATTCCATATGCTATTTGCTCTGCTGGTTGCTTGTGGATCAACTGAATTGCTGCTGCCAGAGACAAACTGTTGTTGAGGTTGATACTGAAGTTGGTTGTATATTTGATTGGAATTGGGATAGTTTGGACTGGGGCTTCTAGTGGTGTGAGTGTGAGATATAAGGCCACTAGATCTCATAGCTTCAACACTGTTAGTCGGATACCAACTGGCTGCTATTCCAGGAGGAGATGAACTCATGTTTGTGGATGGAACCTGCTTTGCATTTACAGTTTGAGGCCGCTGCATCACAATTACTGGTTCCCTAGCTGCTCCAGGTTGAAGGTTCTTATAATCACCTCCAACAGCCATATAATGAGCTTCAATCTTAACAGGTGGGGGTGACACCTGCACAGGTGATACCAATGAATAAGACACAGAAGGATTAGATCCTGCACCTGGAAACCTTTTGTCAGCTGGTATAGTAGCTTGTTGGGGCTTTAACCATTCAGACTTAGGTTGTATTCTCTTTAGAGGCTGCATATTTCTATTACTGGATTCTGAAGATACTCCATTCGTAACTGCAGCCTTAGTATAGTTAAAATCCTTTTCATCTTTTTTAAGCTGATTTGGAGAAGGAACAGTTTTTGTTAGTGGCCTTTGGTTCTGACTCGCAACCCCTGACTGCTTACCATTGTTAACGATAAGAGTATCACCAGTTTCCCCTGGCTTTGGTGGAGCCGACAATGGATCCTGCTTTGATTCTCTCAAGGTCTCTGCAGCCTTATCAAGATCACCCTCACAGGTAACAATCACTCTTTCAACCTCCTGTTTTGAGCAACCATACCTAATTTCCATGTCAGCAATCCGAGCAAGTTCATCTGATATGTCAATTTTCAAATTACCCTTACCTATGTTTTTATCTTTGTTATTATCTTCTTCGCCGCCTTCAAACAGCCATGCTACTGATTCCTCAACCCTTCCTTCATTCAGTATCAGTGCCATTGTTGCCCGTTCATGAGAAAATCCCATTGCCACAAGCTGTTGAGCAAGTGCCTCAAGTTTCCTTGACATAAGGTAACCATTGCAACGCTCATGCAACTCTTGTGCTCGCCTTTCCTTCTGGCGTTGATGTTTTCTCTCATTCTTCTGGCGGATTTTCTCTCGTTTGTCAATATCAGCTCCCGGTACTGATTCCAGTCGAACAGGAGTATTAGAAGTTTTCTCTTTATGGTCTTCGGACTCACCAGACCAACTGTCGTTATTAGAAACAGAATCATACTCAACACCAGCTACTGGTGAGCCGCCAGGATGTTCATCTGTTTCATCTATGTTCTGAAACCGACCATTAGAATGTATTGGTGAGGTAGAAGGTGTTGTTGACATTTCCAGAGCATGGAATGTTCCTAATAAAGGGTTGTATGCACTTGCAGCAAGACCAGCAACTGCATTAGCAGATCCTGCAGGCTTTGCAGAAGCCTTCTGAGCTTCCTTGCTTGCTTTTTTGTCTTTAGACTTTGATTGGGATGCAGGAGACATCTCGGAAGGTAACAGCCCTACAACATTTAAAGGAAATGAATTGTAATATGTTCGAATTGAATGCTAAATCAACAGAGTATTACATGCACCAGCAAAGTCAAAGACAAAATCATATTTACAAAGTAACATTCTGTTCACATGTACCAAAAGAAATATCTGTTTCCATCAATAACATCACGTGAGTGGATCTGTTGGCAAGCAATCAAGTATTTACTAGATCGAGGAAGCTTGTAATTAGTCAAGCCAATGAGAATGAAAACTAACTTCCATAATCTAGTTTAAAATATAGCAAACTACTAAGGGGAAAGGAACAACGGCAAAAAGGAAGCGAATAAGCCAAACTGATAAGTACATTTGAAAATAATTACAAAATTCCAAGTGGATTATCATTACCATTCCCCTTAAAAGAAGTTTTCTTTAGAAGAAAACATCGAGGAAGAAGGGAAGGGGAGGAGCCAAGGAAACAGGAGTACAAATTTCCCGTCCTTCTGAACTTTAATAGATTAAAAGGGAAAAAAAATAGAATTTAGTCACACAGGGGCAGTATCCTACCATTGATGACTAGCTTCAATTATGTGTATTGCGATCTCTTACCATTTTAATGAGAATTAGAATTACATATAACCTCTGACAACAAAAGAAATAGACATCTCTCCAGAAACACAAGGCAAGACAGACCATCTAAATTGAGAACGTTTCACTTCAATTTGATCAGAAGGGTGCACGACACAAGTTGGGATTCCCTGCATTCGGAGAATCCCCAAATTCACGCATTCACTTTAATCTACGTTCAGGATCTCATGCAATCATTTTTGCATTAATATATTTGTCGTACTCAAAGACTAATCAACGGTCAGAATCACATGCAGTTATTTTTTTGACCGCAGAGAATCCATTTCCCACAATTTGATATTTGTTTAAACTTTAAACAATTTTTAAGAAGATGAAATTGATAGTGCAAGTATCCCATAAAGCAGCATGACTGTACAGTGTTCATACACGAGTGCAGCACTTCAATCATGCATACAATAATATTGAGATATAAACTTTACGGAAAATTAAAAAAAAGAACCAACAAAATGAGAACATAAAAAAGTCAGATTATTAACCGTGAGAGAAATTACTGTGGTTTACTGTTCTTTGGTTTTCCACCACTCTACTATACCTAATTAACGAAGTAAGTATATATCTTAAAAAAAATAATCTTCTGGTGATGGACATAAATCCGCGCCAAAGCTTGTAGTCTAACTCAAACAAAAATTTAACATTGTTCCATAAGCCCATGATCTTCCACGTATTTTCAAATTCATCAATCATCCCTAATAAAAATTCAAATTTTGAGAAACAACCACAACATCAAATTTCCTCAAAATATGATATGTATAGCAAAACAACGAAATTTTCCACTCTGTGGCGAAGAAAAATCATATTGCCAATGGGTGCCAAATACAACAAATCTATAAATTCAAATCAAATTCAATAATTAAAAACCACATCAACCACCACAAGTCTCACGCAATTCCCTCTCAAAGATCCATAATATCAACGAGACCAATCCAATTCGTAATTCCCATAACGCAAAATGCAAAAATCGAATCAATGAATTCCCCGATTGCACAAAACACGAAACCAAACACGCGATTTCTCACTCTCCGACACAATCAACGAGGCGACAGAAGATCATAGCCGTTATCTGAGGTTAAAAGGGGAAAACAAATTTGAGAAGGAGAAGAAGAAGAACCAACCTGGTATTTCAGAGAAAGGAGCGTTGTTGATGATGATGATGATGATGAAGATGAAGAGATCGCTGTTGAATGGCGAAATCGTTAGAGAGAGAAAGAGAGAGAGATAGGTTTTTCGAGGCTCAAACTGAATTTGGCAGAATTAGGGTTTTGAAGAAACAGAGAGATCTGGAAATGAGAAAAACAACAAAAAGAGTAAAAAGATAAATAAAAAAAATAAAGCAATTTCTATTAATGGAAGACTTATTACATCTGTCTCGTTCCATTTTCAATATTGTCATTTTTCAAATAAAAAACATTATTTTATAAAAAAAAATTTCCCATTCTTATATTTCTCTATTTTATTTTTCACTTATTTCATCTTTTTTTTTTTTTACTGCCTTGTTTCATCTTACTTATTAAACATGAAAAAGATAAAGTTTTGGTTACAGAATAAGATATAGAGAAAACATAGAATAATTATTTTTACAAACTATTTAATAAATTATATGAAATTTTATTGACTCTAATAGGCTAAACACTAGTGATAATAGTAAAATTTGGGAGCTTGATGTAAAAGAAGCAATAGGGAGAATTGCCAATGGCAAGGTAAATGGACATAATGCACCTACCACGTTATGGAAGACTCTAGGAGAGAAACGTATTGGCTCAATACTCTAATATATTGAGTCCCACATAAATTTGCTTTAATAATAAAATTCGTGTTAAATAAATTTTAAAAATAATATGATATTAAGGTTTTTCAAATCTATACTATTCTTTTCTTCTTTTTTTTTGGATAAAAAATCTATACTATTCTATAATGACGATAGAAGGAATTGGTGTCCAATTTTAATTTTTTTTTTAATTGTTATTAATATTTATTTAAACTTCAATTAGAAAAGGATAAAATTGTAAGTCTGCTCCCCCCATCTATACACCTAACAATTGAAACACTAAATACCCTTTGCTATAGTTTTTAGAGAAATTCTTTTTTTACACCTGGGTGGTGACACCATATTTGACACCCTACCCATGAAAACATGATGTTTGTTGAATTTGGAAACCCGTATCTGACACTCCACCCATGAAAATATGATGTTTGTTGAATTTGGAAACCGAGCCCAGTAGAAACTGGTACATTTATATAGTGTTAGATACCAAATTTGTGTCCAAATACTAGACCTCTAGTTTTTAATATGGTGAGGGATGGCTAAACTGCTAATTTCCAAACTCTTTTAATATTGTTAAACTCCCATTAGTCAATAATATCAAAGGTAAAATGTGGACAGAAGACTTGATTTTAAAATACCTAAAAATAAATGTACATAATAACAAATAACAAATATGAACAAATAGGCACAACAATGCTTGTATTTTCGCTAGTCTCAATAAAGATAAGAGATTAAACTATCTATTTTATTGTTGTTTCTCTATTCTCTAAGTTTTAATCATGCACCTAAGTATGCGTATGTGTGTTTTTTTTCTTTTCATGTTGAGTACCAATTTGAAGATCACATGCATAACATGTATCAAAAAAAAAAAAAAAAAAGATCACATGCATAACAAAGAGAAAATATGGAAAACTGTGGAATGAGATAAGTATTGACTTGTGAAGATTCGTGTATTTAAAGTTTTAAAATATCAATATCAATTAATAATAAAATTATATCTGATGATGATCTTATAAAAAAAACTCAATATGCTGATATGCAGGAATCAATTACAAAGAATCAAACATATGGGTGTTGAAGAGTAATCCATTCATTATATACCTTAAATATTGGTTAAAAATATAAAATTAGAATTTATTAAAAGAAGAATATTTATTATATCAAAATCATAAAAAAGTACTTAATATTTTTAAGTAATGAAAAATTATTCATAAAAGGTATTAAATTTATTTAGAGCCTTGCATATATTATAAGTTAATTAATAACGAAACAACATAATAGGAGGGACCAGTTTTTAGAATCATTGTTCTTTGCTGTCAAAAAAAAAAAAGAGAATCATTTTTCTTTAATGCAACATAGTGAGGATTTTATTGGTAAATATTATCGGTGTAAAGATTATAAATTGTCACATCATTATAAATATTTAACTCTTATTATAATTATTTTAAAAGTCACGTATATGATGATTTGTGATTGTTTACCAATGTAAAAAACTTTACATTAATAATAATATCTTGTATTGTCTAAAGGGAAAAAGAGAAACGAGAAAAAACACGGATGATGTGTTTGTTTTGAGGTGAAAGAAAATGAAAGAAAAAGAGAGAGGAAGGAAAAGAGGTGAAAAAGATCTTTCCTTTTTTATTTAGTTGACAAAAGAAAAGAAAAGAAAGAACCGTGGACCCGCATCAAAAAAGTTTTCTCCAAAATTGGGAGGAAAGAAGAGTGTGAAAAGATGTACACATGCATAATGATCTTATTACATCACTTTTTTAACTTAAGGATATCTATATTGTTTTATAAATATATTTTTTTCTTTACTCTAACATCTATATAGTCAAATAAGATGATATAAAATTTAGTTTTTTTTTAAAAAAAATTCTTCTACCAAATAACTAAATAATCATATTATTTTCTATTCTTTTTTCTTTAATTTCACTTTCTTTACTCTCATTTTCTTTCTTAAAATCAAACAAAGTGAGAGAGAACCGAAAAGATAATGATAGAAGGGGTGTTGTGGGGGAGCATATCCTATGAGAAAAGGAATTTGGGCTAGCTGGAAAAAGTAGTGGTCAACAACATAACAAGTCTCAAGTTTCAAAAGACTGCACCGTAGGAGGGTCCTAGAATGCCGGTTCGGTTCAGGACTGACTGACTCAAACCAACAGCAAAAAACAAAAACAAAACTTTCCCACTTCGCTTCTCCAACTTCTTTTCCTTCTTCCCATTATAAAAACCAAAGCAAGGCGCGGTTTTGTTTGTGTTCTTCTCCCACCGCTCTTCTCTTTCTCTACAACATGAGGAAGAAACTCGATACTCGTTTCCCTGCTGTAAGTTCTATCTTCTTCCTCCTTGCTAATTTGCATTCTATTCATTCTGAGTTGTTATCATTAGGTTTGTTATTTTGTTGGGGGTTGGTTATTTTCCTTGTGTGATTAGTGTTTATGACTCACATGGGAGATGGGTTTCTCTTGGTTTTGGAATTTGTGTTATCTATGTTTTATTGTGTGAAATTGCTTTCTATCGACACTAGGCTCTTGAGTTGTTTGATATGATAATCTTTGGCCATGAATTATTGACTTTGTTAATGAATAGTACACTATTTGTTGAGAAAGTGTATGTGGCATAACTTTTTGGATTAGGGTGAATTTATATGTGATTGGTTGTCTTGGTTTCTTATGCTATTTGGGCATCCATTGGCAAGGGTTAGTAGTCTTTGGCAAAGTTAACATCGTGCTGTTAAAGTATTGTTTGAAGAACTATGCCCATAGATTTTATATTGGATGAAATAGACTTTCTTTTTGAAAGGGAAACAGGAATGGGGAGCCCTATGTTAATTTTTAACATACATATTGCAACATATTTAGTCTGGAAGAAAACAGAGATGCTGAGTGGGAAGTTGTGTTTGGTGCGCATCCGAGGGTAGGTATCTTGGAGATTTCCTTAGAATCATTTTGTTTGTACTTATATGTCTTCTTAGATCGGAAGAAGTTTTTTCCCCTTAGGAAATGTCTATGGCAGATAAACAAAGAAAAAAGAAGAAAGTGCCCTATGTTTTTTGGTTTGACTGCTGAATATTGATTACCAATTCAGAGATATCAGTTATCACATTCTCTGTGGTTTGACTTGACACTGCTTTAGGTCATGCTTTTTGTATTGGAAGCAGGGTCGGTGCGTTATGTAGTGTGAGGAGGGTTGTAGTCCCCCTTAAACTTGTTCAAAATCTAGTGTTTTATATGTAAATTTTTTCATGAACGTGGCCCTCCTCAAACAGTAGTATTTTTTGAGGTGTGCGGAATTATTTTTGATTCTGGATGTTATTTTGCGACCTTTTGCGAAAGGATAAGTTTGTTTTTTTCCATTGTTTAAGCTACTGCTTTAAAGCATTTCCATACTATAACTGTGGAGGATAGTGCATCACACGTGGGAAATATGAGTATAAATTACTTCTAATGCAGTAGGACTGGCACTCAGTTTTGTCCTCTTAATATCATTTTTCTTGACGGTTTATCTGTTTCTTTGTTTTAGTGAAATTTCACTTATTTGTTGCATCAAACTGAATGTTTTTATCTTCTATGATTTAGTTTAGTCATTTTAGTGATGATTGTTTCTATAAATAATAATAACAATAATGACTGTGTAATCTGATTGAATTGGCTATTGACAGGCTAGGATTAAGAAAATTATGCAAACTGATGAGGATGTAGGGAAGATTGCAATGGCTGTGCCTCTTCTAGTTTGTAAGCAATCTTTTACACATATTATGTCTTTTTTCTTACATGATTATATTACGTGCTTTTGGGAATTTATTAATATCTTTGGTTTGTGACAATGTGTCTTTTTTGTATTGGCAGCTAAAGCATTAGAGCTATTTCTGCAAGATTTATGTGATCGAACATATGATATAACTCTGAGGAGGGGTGCTAAGACAATGAATGCTTTTCATTTGTAAGTGAGATTCCTTTTAGTTTATTTTGGGCTCAAATTTGTATTTATGTCAAGGATGTAAAAGTTAGTTACAAGCCTGCAAGTTTCCATTATTTTTTGGGTGGTTAACTACAATATTTATTAAAAGAGCTCCAACTCTAATGACAATATGTTTAGTCTCTTTATGTCTTAGTATTTCTTCTATGGACTTACAATTCAAAGATGTATTAGATTAAACTCTCCTTTTCCTCCTTCTGTATCTCACATTCACAAAAATGGTTAGACATGTGAAAAGACATATCTGCAGGAGAAAATGTTGGGATGGTGTTGCTTTTGGAACATGTGCTGTTTGTTCTAGTGTTTTCCTCCTCTTCCTAGTTTCTAATAGGTTGAGTTACTTGTATCCTTGCCTCTGCAGGAAGCAGTGTGTACAGACTTTTAACGTCTTTGATTTTCTGAAAGATATTGTCAGCAAGGTTCCTGATTTAGGTGGCTCAGTTGACGATCGTACTGTCACTAAGAGGAGGTTTGTGCCTTGGTGTATATTATTGTTACTTGGAAAAAGTTTCTATATACTGAATTTTGTTTATTTTTTATTAGGAAAGTTGCTGAAGATGATGATAATAACAGCGATGACGAGCAAAAAAAGAGTATGATGGTAATATATCAGCTGTTTTCAATATGTAGTTCAATTGTTAGTTGTTACTAAGTTTTTCTTGTATGATTAAATATGTTGCTAAGTGATTATCTGTGCACACTGCAACCACTTTCAACGTCTCTTTAAGTTTATGATGTTTGGTGATAACAAAAAAAATTACTTCGGTCATTAGGGAAGCTTCAGTTGTGACTTGTGAATGCAAGTACCTATATTGTAACTTATAGCCTGTAAAGCTATCCCCGTTTCAACTTAAACCTCACTATAGAAGAACGAAAACTATTTGGTTTTCTGAAAACATTTGGTAAAAACTGTTGTAATTGGACATACTATGAAACAACACTAGCACCTAATTGTGAAAATGCTAGCTGAGGGGTGTGGCACTATAAAGAACCGGACAACTGCTTGATGTTAAATATTATTAAATATTACCGGAATAATGGTTTTTTTTTTTTTTTAATTTGCACAGCCAGAGCCTGTACATACGAGTGGCAGAGGAAGGGGTAGGGGCAGAGGTAGGGGTCGTGGCCGAGGAAGTAGAACAGTAGATCAAGAAATGACTTCGCAAGTCAAGTATGAAGATGATTCTGATATATCGAAGGAAAATGACAAGCACACTCGAAGCAATGAAAGCCTGGAAAATATGTCAGAACATGAAGAAGTTAAGCAGAGTTTTCCTGTTAGCAAACCGGCTGAAGTGTACGTTCGAAATTTTGACTTAAACATGGACCCGGATGAGAACGTGGATTCGTTAGCCGTACCTACTCCTGTCCCATCTAGTTCACCTGCAAAATTAATGTCAGAAGAGAAGCATGAGGAATACCCTGGATGGTCCTTCTCTGATATGGAAAAAATGGTCACTGATCCCATGCAACTGGCCAACTTAAATAGAAAGATTGATGAAGATAAGGAGGATTATGATGAAGAAATCTAGGCCAATCAGCCTTGTAATTATGACTTCTCATATAGGTCAGTCATTTGTAAGTTCTGATGGAGAATTAGACTAGAGTATTTAGGAGTTAGGACTAATGCTGTGACAGATCCTTTGCTGTTAGGATGATTTGGAGGGAGAGGGCATTGATGAATACTACCATAGTTTAGGCTAAAAGTAGAGATGATGTTCCATTTAGAAATATCCAAGGTACTGTAATTGGAGAAATTCTAGTATTATATGAAGGCATTGCCTATGGTAGGCACTACATTCATCAGATTTTAGGTACGTTTGGGGTTGGGACTAATGCTGGACTCACTTCACTGTACAACTCAAATTTTAATGGGGATGCCTCCCTTGGCAATGCCTGTACAAATATTTTTCTTTGTGATTTTGTTCTACCATTAACCACAGTTGTTCATCTAGTTCTCCAGCTTTTACAAGATCCTTAAAACTTTTGATTACTTTCATTTATTTGGGCTAGGAATCTTGTGGTTGTGACACAACTTGGTTGGATTATTAAGCTTTGATTTGAGAGCACATGTGCAATGCAGGCACACCAGCCTGACATCAACATGATTTGCAAGTTTGCATGCAGGCTGAGGCCTCAATCCCTGACACTGTCATATCTTTCTAGATTGATGTTTTATTAACTGACCTTATTTCAAATAATTCCTGTTATTTATATCAACAGATAGGAAATTAAAATCAGTGACAGGATCACACCAACTCTCCAAGTCTACACCTCCCCAATTTTTGTAAGCGTGTTTTTTATTTTTCATTAGGAATGATCCAAACGTATGTTTGTTCAAAAGTTACTTTCAGTAGCTAGTTATCTCTGAAATTCGAGCAAATTGTTCGGTGAATCTCAATATACAGTGAGTAAATTATTAGTTAGTAAACTTGTTTTTTTTTTTTTTTATAAGCAAAAGTATATTGAATAGGGCATCAGGGTGCTTTAACCCATATACACTAAAACAAGAAATATGCTATTACAGTTGAAGCAACAGATAAAAATTCTACCAAAGCTTAGAATCCGAAACAATGTTGTTTACACCTAAACCAGTTGGTGATTATTGAAACTAGGCAACAGTATTGGTCAAAAGATGTTCGATTCCGTTATAGCTACTTCAACTTCCATTGAGTATATATTATTGTTAATCAGCAAACCCGCAAGTGATTATTATTGTTGTTTGTTAAAGGAAGTGACCAATGACACCTACTAAAAAATAATCAACTAATTAACAATATGGCCAGCTAGCTCTGAGGTTTTGTCAACAAGTTTCCATTAACAGGAATTTTAAATTTACACACTATAGAAGCCCACCATTCTGCAAAACAAAGACAACTGTAAGAGCATATCGTATGGAGGATTTCGAACAAATAATGCTAGCTTTAGCCATTTTATTTGGATTTGCACAATACATTTAATTATCGTTTTACTTTCCCTCGAGTCGTGTGATTGCTGCTGCACACTTTATGTATCTAGTGCTCAAACGACATAACATAATCTCCTCTATACCTGCTTTTATTTTTCGGTTCTAAAAAATCAAAGGAGGGAATAGCATTTCAATAGTTATGAATTCTCAGGTTGGGGATAATGATTAGGTAAAGTCCTTCCCAGGGTGATGACTCTAGAATTCATCTTGTAGGTAAAGTTCGTGTAATCATTGCTGCTTTGACCCTCACACCCTTGGTTATAACCATAACACCATCTATTTCATCATATGGAATACTAATCGGTAACATTTAGTTTTTTACACATAAATACAGAATAGATCATATTGCTATTAGCTAATTATCCTGCAATAGGATGCCAAATGCACCGTATGTAGCGTTAATAATAAAAGGTAGATAGCTGCATTTATTCCTTGCATTATAGTACATACATAATATGCTTTTAATATCCTGATACTTTCACCATGAAGCCAAGCTAGACGCGTATAATCTTCAGCAACCTGAAAAATCAAGGAAGACAATTTAATGATCCTAAGATCCCTACAAAATCAATTACATGATATAAAATTTGAAATATGTGTTTGTGTTTTGAAATCGATCAAATATCAAACATTATTTTGAGGTGCGGATAATCTTATTGTACCATCTAATTAGAAATTACATACAAGTTACAACAAATCATTATTGAAGTCATGATTGTATAAGGAAAAGAACACCCTGATGCTAGTGGAGTGGCCAAGGCAAACCATCGCCAACTTGAATAGGCGTCAATATCCAACCAACACATTCAGCAAGAGCAAAAAAGAATTAGGACACTTTGCAATACTATATATAGAGGTAGAAATTCAATTTCTTATAAGCAATGCCCATTCTTGATTCTAAAGAGACAACCGGGCAAAAATACAAAATCAGAAACATGTCCTCCAAGGGTAGATGGGTAGATGGGTAGATGCATCAAAACTTTAATTTTTGGGTTGAATTATAGTAATCAAGAGTAAAATTTATGACAAACTTTAAACATTTCCGCGGTCTTAAGGCTATCCACACACCATCTCAGTTTATGCTTATTTGGAAAGGAAAAAGTGTAAAACATAAAGTTTACATAATATATACAGGTTTGCCCTGCTTCATAAGCATGTAAAAAACAACATACAAGTCCAAAATTAGGTAAGTGTTGACCGGTTCTCAAAGATATTGGACAAGAAATCAAAATAGATGAGTTTTTATTAAAGAATGATGTATTTATTTAATATATTAAAAGCGATATGTTTAATTTCTTAATAAATATTTATCTTTTATCGATTTTTTAACAAGTAATCCTAGAACAATGGTTTTCAAGACCAAAAAAAAAAAAAAAACTTAAAGAAGCATAATTAGGAAATCATAATGTCATTCTGCTCCATGACTAAACAACAATGGCAAATTTGTGACAAAATAGTCTTTAAGTTCACACTTTAACTTCCAAAATTAGTATTTACACACAATGATTTGAGGTCTTTGAAGACAATATTATAGGATTTGCATTCATCAAAAAAGATCTCATACTGTACAGTTTATACTTTAACTGTATAGTTGAATAAAATACCTAGCTAAGTGCTAGAGGCAGAAGGGACGTCACCAATGAGCTTGAACTCCTGCACCTCCTTGAAGTTCAACCATGGCTTCTCCAAGACCTTCGTTTCATAAACCTTTTTCTTCCCACCATCTGTTGCCTCCAGAGTGATGTAGTACAAGGTACCAGAAACCACCTGCTGCTTTGCACTTATCACCTTCACAAACTCCAGAACTGCATTCTGCATAACCATCACACCAATCCTATTAATTAAAGGGAAGAAAAAAATAGAAAGAAAGAGGAAATTACAATTAAAATTGTAACCCCCTTACACATAGAACAGGAACCCAATTTGGCTATTAGAACTACAAGCAAGTTAACCCCACTTTCCGATTAAGGGCTACCCCAGTATCAAATTAACATAAAGCACGAAACTTTAAGTAGCAGAATTCACTTTCTTCCCTTAATTTTCTCAGAGAAAAAAAAATACAAAAGAAGAATAAAATCAAGTAGACAACATCAATAAATGAAAACCTCTTTTTTGTTGTGTTCTTGAACAGCAAAGCGAGCAAGATTCTCGATCTCGACGCTGTTCTGGCCTCCTTCCACGTCACGAATGCCACCCAGTGCAGCCATTTCTCTTTCTTTTATCTGTTCTTTTTCTCTGGTGCTCTATTCTGTTCTATGTCTCTAGTGTTTATCTCCTTTTATATCATTATGGTTGGAGGAAGAGTGTTTAGATTGGTCAACAATGGCGCCTTTGGAGCAGATCCAGTGTGCGTTTGATGTTTTTAATGTTTTCTGATTTCCAATCAAATGTTCTCCGTACGTAGTTTTTGTTCATGGTCAACGTTGATTTTACTGGAGATTGTAGAGCACGGTACGTGCCTCTTTGATCCTTAGAGCATCTCCATTTGGGTTCCTTATTCCTTATTAAACACTATAAAGTGGTTCCCACAGTGCCACATCATACTTAAGCAACTCATCCATATTTTGTTCCAATGGTTAAATTTTTAAGGAACCCTTAAGGAACCCATGTTTTTATAATTTTTTATTTACACTCAATTTTGTTTCAAATTAAAATATTTAATTTATTTATTTTAATTAATGCGTAATTAATACATAAACTTTTTATTTTTACACTTAATTTTGTTTCAACTTAAAATGTTTTATTTCATTAATTTTAATTAATACATAAAAAATATTTAAAATATAGCAAATTTATTTTAACATTACCATTTTGGTTTGGTGTAATTAAAACAAAATTTTAATTTCGTTGCTTTTAAGTAAAATACAATAAGTTGCAAAACTATTGTTCTTAACTGTTGGCCCAAAAGATTGTCCTCTTTCTCCTTGATTTTTTTTGCTGGCCCAATCCGTTTGTTCACTTTCATTCATTGGAAGTCTAGAAAAATTGGTTCCTATTCTCTTCTATCTTTCACAAACGTAAAAACTGGGTTTCTGGTCTCTTCGTTTTATCCCTTCATCTCAATTGCTCTCTCTTCCCTAAAAATTGCTCCCCCTGTTTCTTCTTTCTCCCTCGGCCTCTCTTGCTTATCACCCTTTGGATTCTCTTCTTGAACTCAAGATTTTTTACCCTATGATGGAGTATTTTCACGGACCCATTATTCACTTTAGGCGGAGGTGTGAGATCCAGATCGGCCACCAAGATCCAGGCGGCGGTGTGGCCATGCAAGATCCAGGAGGTGGAGCGACTAAATGAAGGATAGGATTTTTTTATTTCTGATCTAGTTGTATGATTTTTCCCTACTGTATATATTTTTATTTTTTATTCTGTAGTGTTTTGGATGTATGAAGTTGTTATGGTTCATTACTGTTTTTTCCCTCTTCTTTCCCTGGATTCTGCATCATGCTGTTGAGATTTTACAAGAAATTCATTTTTTATTCTTAAGGAACCGTTCCTTATATAAGGAACGGTGCTTAATTTTAAGGAACCGACCCTGCCACGTAGATCAGCTCCAACGGAAGAAATATTTAAGGAACCGTGTCTTAACTCTAAGAAACCCACAAGAACCCACCGCTGGAGATGCTCTTTAGATGCCAGATTTATACATGTGTAAAAAAGTTGTATAGTTGTGTTATTTGAACACAGATTTTAAATACCATATTTAATATTGTATGCGTTTATTTTTAGGATTTAATTGGTATACATTAATAGTGTAAAGTTTTTTTTATATTATCAATCAATCAAAAATGGACGCATCATTACAAATTTTTAATTTTTATCCAACCACCTTAAAAGTAATCAATTTCATGCTTTTTAATTGGTTGTTAGTGTAAAAATCTTTACATTAATAGTACATAAAAATTAAACTCTTTTTCTATCTATCATTTACTATTTTATCATCTTTATATACATACAACCTAAAAATATATCAAAAAGGCAAAAGGGATATCATATGATGCCATTCTAATGTAAAAAAAAACACGGAAAGTTTTAAGCATGTACTGTCTTGGAACTAGCTAAGATTTTTTTTCATTTATAATATATAGGTTATGCTAACTAGTATTTTTTGGAGTATTGATTAAAAAAATCAACAAGAGATTAATTTTTTTTTTAATTTTGACAAGTAGAGATAATTTTTAATTGGAAAATTAAGAATGTTACTTCTCAATCCATTGAAATAACCTTTTCCAATAAAATATTAAAAATTTAAATTTCTTAATCAAGAACGTTTGAAACAGTTATCAACATTTGTCAAGATTTAATAGTTCATTTTATCTTTTAAATTATTTATCAACCTAGTGCATTTTTAAAAAAAAACAGTAATCGTTAACCATAACTCTTTTTTTCCTTTCAAAAACAAACCATAACTCCTTTTTTCTTTTTCTTTTTTTAATCTGTTTTGTTTTTATATTTTTTTTGTTTTGTTTTTTTGTTCGATTTTGTATTAGAGGATAAAACTGGAATGGTCTATGGTTGGATTGGATGTTGAGGATAGATTTTTGGAGTTCTAATTGAAATTCTCCTCTTTTAAGTGCACTTCTACACAATATGTGCACGTTTTATCAATTTTCTTGTAACTGGTGTACACCCTTAGTTTTGTCAACTTGTTTTTTTGTACTTATTTTTCTAGCTTAAGGATCTTAAGTTTTTCTAACCTTTTTCTAATCTGATTGCTCTGTGATCTTATTTTGACCCATTATTTTTCTCTGTCTCGTTTTTCGCTAAAACCATACGAAACTAATAATAAAGCTGTCATGATTTTTTTACCATAAAAATGTTGGAAATTGAATTTGTCATATTGTGATATACAAATGTTGGTAATTCTGGAAGCGTTGGTATGATTGGGAAAAAACTGTTGGTATCCTAATAAGAAAAATAAATAAATACTATTAGATTCACTAAGATGTAGCCATATCAACTTCTCCTTTTTGAGTTCATCCCCAATTTGTTTTACTTGTGCTATCTCATATGATTTAATGTATCATTTTGAATTCGATTTGTTTTACTTCTGGGCATATTAACATTCCCTTGCAGAAGCAGCAACAAGCATATAATACGAGCTGAACAATGAGATGGCCCGTGCTAACTTCTTGGTGTCTAAGATTTACTTCCTTTTTTTTCAGAACTCTTCAAAAACGGCTTCTTTTTTCTAAGATTTCGATTGCCATCATTAATTACACCATTGCTGTAATAAATAAAGTAAAATTGGAGAAAACTAAACATGAAAATAGGGCTGAACAACAAACCGAGGCCTGGACCGAACCTAAAAAGATCGGGAAAAAAATTTGGCTGTGGGTGGGTTGGGTCAACAGGTTGATAAATCGGGTTCATGTGATTATAGTCGGGCGGGTGCGGATCCTTAAATTTTTCACCATTGGAAACCGGTCCGACCAACTTATACTCGGATACAAACATGTTTTTTCTCATCCACTAAATGCACCTCATTTTCGTTGGGAACAAGACCATAAATGACTCCAACTTTCCCTATCAGCACGTCATTTTCATTGCAACCCTTCTGCTTCTGAAACTCTCCTCCTTCTTCTAGCTCAATTTCAGCACTCTATTTCTAACAACCCTTCTAGCTTCTGAAACCCATCAGCACTCCATTTCAGTCACACCTCAGTCTCACCTGAAACCCTTCTGCTTCTTCTAACTCCGAATATGCCTCATCTCCGGCCAGCATCGTCCTCGCCGTCATGACCAGCGCATCATTGTTCCACTCTCGTCCCATCGTCCAGAGCAGTGGAGAGCACCACGTCCTGTAGTCAAGAGCACCACGTTGGGGTCGTCGCTGGTTCTTCACCTAGACCACCACCACGCCGCGTCACTTCCTCTCACATGGTGCAACAAGTTGTGTATATTTTGCACGAATTTTGCACGGTCGTGCGGAAAATGAGCATAGTCTGTGCCACCTTCACAGTGTTTGAGATTTACTTCTTTCTGTTCGAAACTCTACAAAAACAACTCATTTTTGCTAAGATTCTGATTGCAACCATTAAATACATCACTTTTACAATAAATAAAGTAAATTGGGAGAAAACCAAGCATATGATTTAAAATGATTTATTCGTAAACTTTTCTATTTGAGCAATGAAGATGCAATGATTTTTTTACCATAAAAATGTCGGAAATTGATTTTGTCTTCTTCTGATATACAAATGTTGGTAATTCTGGAAGCATTGGTATAAGTGGGCAAAAATTGTCGGTATTCTAATAAGAAAATAAAATAAATACTATTACATTCACTCAGATGTAGCCATATCAACTTCTCCTTTTCGAGTTCATTCCTAAGTTTGTTTTAGGAAAAATAGGTAAATTGGTCATATACATTTATTTTATTTTTCATATTGGTCTCATAAGTTTTTTATTTTTCAAATTGGTCCCACATGTTACGCTCCATTTTCACATTGGTCATTTCCGTCAATTTTGACCTGACACCGTCAGTTTTGATGCCACGTATCGAACTAAGGTGATAGCCACCTTCAGTTCAAAAGCAGACAAAGTTAACCTAGGACCAAACATGCTCGAAATAGGATGAAATGAATTCCATTAGGTATAATTGGCTTCCAACCTATTTTATTTAATCCAAGCAATGAAATATCCTTTTCATTCCCCTCCATTTTATCCCTTCCACCAGCCGAAACATACCATGATGCCGTAGTTCTTTCCTTATCTTCATTTTCTTTTACATCTTTGTTCTACCAAACAACCATTAAAATTCATTCTTTATCTTCTTTCCACCTATATTCTTTCTTTTACATTTTATGTCTCTCTATTTCAGTCTATTTTCAAAGTTTTGAGAAAATAAATATGTATCATACACAGGCTCTGGCTAGCGTGAGAGAGTGGTTTAACTCTCTCACCGTGAGAGACCCCATTTCACCATTGGATTGAAGTGATTCCTATGATTATACCCTGTACCCTCCACACATTATCCCTCTCCCATCTCCCTCCACAGCTCCTCCCACTGTACCCATCTCGCCCCACCACCACCCACCACCGACCACAGCCCACCACCACCACCACCGGCCCTGAAATTGTCTCCCTGCAGCCAGATCAGATGTGCGTAATCCCTCCAATTTTGCAAATTGGTCCAAAAACTCATGGGCCTCACTCGCAAGCAAACTTTTCTCTTCTGGAACTTCCCGTGGAAGCTCTGAGCTGGTATAAGTATTGCAGCAAGCTTCCCTATACCAATATTGTCGAGCTCCCGCGCTGATTGTAATGGCGGTTCCATCTTCGGAAAACGAATCGATCGAAAACACATCGCTTCTCTCACTCTATGCCAACTACCTCCGCAATCGACTTCACGCTTTCTATCCCTTCTCCCTTTCTGATATTCTCTCCAACCTCACTGCTCCTTTCAGATCAACACAACGTTCTGATTCCCGCTTCCCTCTTCCCTTACCTTCCAATTCCCTCGACTCTTCTCTGTACGCTCTTCCTGTTTATTTAGATTATATACTATTTGTTAATTTGATTCTAAGCATTTTTTTATATATATTTTTCTACGTGAATTGAATATTAAGATGTTAGAATTTTGATAATGCTGTTCCCTTGCAGGATCGTGACAAAGTCATCTAGCGTGCATTGTGTTTTGGAGGATATATTACAACATGTTTTCGTTGATTTGCATAGCATCCAAAAGAATCTACAGTTTTGGCAGTTCAGAGCTGAGGTTTTTCTTTTCTCATTTGTTTTTTGTGTTTTTTTGAAAGTGTGTTAGTTCTGTAAATAGTTATGCTGTTTATTTGTTTGTGTTTAGGGATCAGATGCTAGGAAAGCATATTTCATGGTTTTTGAGAGGGGTCCTAGGGCTTTTATTGATGAAACTGTGAAGTTTTTGTTGCCTGGAAATGCTCCTCAGCATTCTTCCTTACAGAATCTATGCCAATCTGCATCTGATTATATAAACGAGAGAGTAGCTGTTTTGAGTTGCTTAAGATCTTCGCTGGCGACATTCTTGGCTCAGGTTTGCATTATCTGCCCGATTGTTTCCCATGTCGCGTTTGAATCATGATAGTCTTCATAATTATGTCAAATGATACAATTTCCTTCCTAATTAATGTCTTCTTATCAAGCTTACTTAATGACGCCTTTTTGCGACATTATCTATGTGTTTGGAACCACATCAATTTGTTATAAAAGCATGTCTGATATGCAGAAGCTACCATGGAGCTTCTGCAAACCCGTTTCCCAAACATGCACTATGTTATTAATCAGATGTTGAATGTAAAGAAAATGTCGTATACTCATATTTGTTATATCTTGCATGTTTTGTATCATCTGGTATCTGCTGCTTTTCACATGACTAGCATAATTTTGTTTCTGGGTACTTTTTGTTTCTCTCTCTTTTTTTTGGCTTTGGCACAGTTGCTGGTGTCTTTGGGGGGATTTCTTTAATGGGCATTTGTAGGTATTTGGAGCATGTGTTTGACAGGATAGTTCATGTCAGCATATGTTTCAATCAAAATTCTTTGCGTGTAGGAATCTGAAAAGATGTGACATAAATTTATGGATTCACTTGTAGAAAATCATAAATTCAGAAGAATTGCTTATCAACTTAACTTTGTTCAATGCCATCTAATTACTGATCACTTCAAATTTGTAATAGGTTTACGTGGAAATTGATAAAATTGGAGCTGAGTTAGTGACAGATCCCGAGAATAAGCTGCCCTCATTGTTGGTTACAATTAATGATTTGTTCTCAACATTAGAAGCTTCAATTGGACATCTACATGCAATGCGTCAGGTTTACACGAACAAAGCAGTTGTTCCTTTTTGCTTTTTATCTGTTTTCCTTTTTATCTCTATGAGTGATGGTTTGGTAAAGCAAAATACAGCGAAGAGTAAATTTTTCAACTAGTATTTAGTATCGGTGCCGATTTCCAAAATTAACCATTGATTACTTTTCAGAGTGATTCTTCTGTTGACGGGAGCTATTCAATTCCCCTGCTGTTTGAGAAGCTGCCAGAAATAAATCTGGAGGGGTCCCAGTGGACAGATTGTGAAATCAGGGATGCTATCAGTTCTGTTTATCAAAATTTACACAAGCTGGACTCTTACATAACTGTTCTCGTAAGAGCTTCTATCTTATGTCCTGCTATTAATTTTTAGAGGAGATGGCTGTCAGAAATTTTACCTGTATGCTTATGGTTGTTGGGAAATTCGTTGTATGGTAGAGCTGTTATGATGACCTTAGTCTTCTAGCGTCTTCAATTTATGCAGCTCAGTGAGCTCTTGCGATAATGATGGCCTTTTAATATTGAAGACAGGGATAATACATCTTGAAACACTATTTCCAGTGGTATAAATTATTTCTTGTAACTTTTACTATTGTGGGAAAAAATAAAAGGGGTCTGACTTCAAAAGTTTTTCTAGAAGCTCCGTCTATTTGTATTAGCTTTGTTTATTTGCCTTATTGTGATGTTAAAACTGAAGATTTTTTATTGAGTTGTAAATAATAACTTGAAAAGATGAGATATTTAATGGGAACATCTTCAATTGAGCAATAGTCTCTTCATGACTAACACATATAGTCTTCACTGTCTGACATGAAGTTGAATTTTTATATGATATACCACAGCTTGGCAGTAAGAAAGTGCTAATATTATCTCAAATATGCAAATGATAGTTATTTGTAGGTGAAGTATTAGGTTCGTTGTGGAAATCTACAATCGCTGCCTACAGTTGTCCCGCAGAGTTGGCTCACCTAATTTCCCTTCTTGTTACTTTATCCCTTCTCCCCTCTCTCCTGCTTTATAAGTGATCCAAAATGCCCAAGACCTTTTTTTTAGTAGAAGTACAATAGTAGACCCTACAATTAGACGATGCTGTGCCTGACCTTATGATATACTCACTTGGAGCCTTTTATGTTTTGTCCTTTCCCCAAACAATCCTTGGGACTTCCTTAATGGCTGTTTGAACTGGACAACATTGTATTCTCTTGACTCTATAACTAGGGCTTCTCCAACTTTCATCACATATACTGGATTTTATCATTTATGAAAGTTCCAAAGTTAAACAATTAATCAACTTGTTTGGATGATACAGATTGGTTTCTAGTTGTCAGTTGGCTTATACTGGTTGGTTTACTTGGCAACTTCAATAAAATTTAAGATGCAATTTTATGGTTGTGTTATGTTTCAGGTTACAAAACATAGAAAACCAAGGAAAATAACTCAATATTGGATCCGCTATACATGTAGTGCAGTTGGCCTGTCGGCTTGTTCCATTTGGCTCTTACGGCATAGTAGTTTGATGGGAAGTTCTGATCTTGATAATTGGGTTCATGAAGCAAAGGAGTCAACAGTTGGGTTTTTTAAGGATCATGTAGAGCAACCGGTACATTTCTTCTTGATTATTTACTGGTGTTTCATTTCCTCCCTTCCTTTTTATCCCAGTCTATTAGAACATACTCTTAAACCAAATGAGGGGGCTTGAACTCAATATATCCGTTGCAGGTGTGGCTACCATTATTTAATATTCTCAACCTCATTTTGATTTTAAACTATTGATGATTAGTATTGAAAAAGTAGCCATCCTAAAGGACTGTGTTCTGTAAGCAATGGACAAATTTCTGTTTCTTGGATCTTCCTCCTCCTCCTTCACTCCCATCCCATCTTTAATTCTGTTAAGAGTGCACCATGCGTACTGATTGAGGTTTTCAAAGTGACGTAGGATGATGAAGCATGAAATAAGGTTTGATATTCTATAGTGGATAACCTAGAGTGCACTAGGTAGATTAGGTTGAAGTCCTCCAGAAATAAGAAAAATCCTTAGAACAATATTTAGAACCTAAAAGTTTTATTTCCGGGTTTAAATTTGTAAGCCTAGAATAGTTCTATTCTATTTAATATCCCAACAGTACTCATTCTACTACAATTGTCTTAAAGCCACCAATAATATCCGAATAATATCTTTCAAAATAGTCTCTATAAAAATAACAAAAAAGTCATAAAATTTATAGATACTACATTACTACTGAACCCTCTTATTCACCGAACATCACAATTTGTAATTTTGTATATATTCTGATGTAATCAATATCCAGATTTTGTCTATCAGAGATGAACTTTTTGAGACATTCAGGAAGAGGCATCAAGGTATTATGGACCTTGAAGAGGTGCAGTTGACTTCCAACTCATTACACAGGTTATTTGGTTAAATTCACTGTCATCCTTTTTCTATAGCTGAATAGTAAACCTATGTACAATACAACCTCAATGCATAGAGTATTTATTTTTTACATAACTGTTTAAAGTTTTGTGCAACATGTTGTTGATCTGGTCACCATAAAATTAATAATTTATTTTGACATTGGTTTTGTTACTATGGTTCTTTTTAATATAAATTGTTGCCTTTTTCAACTGAAAGAACTTTCATATCACGCTTCTATTAAAACTGTTCTCATTGACCTTTCTACAAAAATGTAGGATACTGTATATGCCATCTATGTATATTTGACCAATAAGTGAAGATATTTATGATTTGGTCACAATTTAAAAATAAATAATTAAGTGGTGAATGATAACTGAGCTAATTTTACAAGCTTACAGAAGTCCAGTTTACAATTAGTAGTTATTCTTAAGAGACTATTAAACTGAAGTTTCTTGTGAATCATGGAAATTTGCTTCTTGGTTAATATGCAATTATGCATATGTATGATCTTTTAGAGATAACTATCCTTCATACTACCAGTTCGTTCTTTTTATATGCCTACCTGGAAAGCTGGAATTTATTTGTACCTAGTTCATGGATATTGCTCTAGAAAGGTTTGCTGACAGTAGTTCATTTACTTGATATTAATAGACATCGCATAGATATTGCTTCCTAGTAACTTTTTCTGAAAATTTCTGTACAGAATGTTGTTGGCTTTCAGTGAGCAGACGAAAGGTCAGAAGTTCCCACACAATGCCTCTGATCATGAGATGTTTGAGATTGTCATGGATAGGTGAGTTAGGTTTTCCTTTGCTTTTAATTGGAACATTTCACTTTAGAACTATCTCAAAATATGCTGTAATTGATACATTGATTTGTCAATGAGCAAGTTTCACAACTTTATAACTATAGGATTCGTATTATGTAGTAAATAGCGGTAAATAGCGGCACTATAGAGGGATAGCGGAGCGGAGCAGCCCCTGAACGTGATGCTACACCACGTGGATGTGCGTTTCTGTGTAGCGGCCGTTGCAGTCGTGAATTGCGGGCAAATAGCGGCTGCGGCATTGAAGGCTGTTTTTGCCTCACAAAATAGTCATTCTCTCCCTATTTTTGGATTTTTTTTTTTTGTCATTTCTCCCTAGCCCTACCCTGAGTCAACTTTTTAAGGTCCTCTTGCACTCTTCATATGTTCTCTTCCATGCTCCAAAAGCCACCTCTTCCTTCTCTGTTCACCGTGCGATTTTCCGGCTCTTCTTCGACAACTGAAACCATCTTCCTATGCACTCTATTTTTCCAGCGATTTTCCCTTCTCTCACTTGTATTTATTTTAAATGCTTAGATTAGTTATTTTAAGCCTTGGAGGCTTAAACTTATTTCATTTTTATTGGATTTGAATCTTAGTAACAATGAATTATGATTATTAATTATAAATATGTCTTTCTATTTTTGAGCATTTATATGTGTATGATATAAATTACTTGTATTGTTTCCCTAAACTTCGATGTAGTGGCCATCCCGCTACCCGCTATCCCGCTAGAGCATTTTTGGGGTCGGCCGCTTCGCTCCGCTATCTGGGATTGACTCCATACTCATTCATTATATGTTGGCAAAAGCTTGAGTGTTTTCAGATAGTACTGAAATGGGTTTCCATCCCAATTAATTTCTGGGGAGTGGAGAGTGGCACTGTTCTGTTGAATTTCTAGCTCCCCTTTCATTAGAGTTTTTGTGTAAAGAACCATTGATTTTGGCATTGACATTAAATGATTGTATTTCTATATTTTCTGCTAAGGTGTTTCTGCCCCGGGGTTGTGGGTTAGCCATTCCAGGTTAAGTAGCAGTATCTTATAGGGTGGAAAATAGTTGAGTTTTCCACAGGCAAATAATTTCAGGTAACCAGTTGTGCCTTTTAAAAGTCTGCTGATTTCAGATGTACCAATTTAGAGCAATCTAAATTCCTAACCTGGATTTCAGATTAAATTTTCTCAAGTGATGTAGATTGACAATATTTGAACTTATGTTGAGTTAAAAAATGGGTTTTGATGGAACAAGAGGACACAAATATATAGGAAGTTATTGTTATTTGTCTCAGACCTCTCCAAATTGTCTAATAGCCAGTAAGATTGCATTTAGACTCTTTATTAATAAGAGTCATGCTATCGTTTTTTTTTCCCTTGTATTATTAGTGACTTAATGTTTATCATATTGACCTAATTTCTCAAGTATAAATATAGGTATGAGAAGGAACTCACGCATCCTATTCAAAACCTTCTCAGTGGAGAGCTGGCCAGGGCCTTGCTTATTCAGGTAATGTAGTTCATATGTAATATAAGATATCTATTTAAGTTGTGAGTCATTACGTTAACATCATTATTTGCTGTTATAGGTTCAGAAGCTCAAACTGGATATTGAGACGTGAGTTGTACAAATCTGAACATCTTAGTGAATATTTCGCATTGTTTTAGTTCCATAAGATCCTTAAGATGCTATTTTGATCAGGGCAATGCTTGAGCTGAACCAAATTCTACGGGCAAATGAAATCAATTTTGCAATTCTGGCTGCTTTACCTGCCTTCTTTCTCTCTCTCTTACTCATCATGTTAGTACGCACATGGTTCAAACAGGTTAATTTTCCCTTTTCTTGTTTGGTTTGAACAAAATCATGAACTTATAACTCTGTAGTTCAGATGCCATATTGTAGCTCTCAACTCTTAAGGAAGCTTTAAGCTTTATGCCTCTGAATTGAATGAATGGAGTATGGATGTTGTTGTCTGGAGTGACATCCCGCACCATGAAGTAACAAGGATTCAATATTGTTGGGAACGGGGGGAACATACGCTTGCAAGTTACAGCACATATGTCACTTCGCTTGGCTAATTGCAAGATCACAGTCTCTTATCCCCTTAACCCCTGCCTCAACTTTTGGAGTATGGGTTACTCTTAGAATTTGTTTATATTTGATAACTGATAATGGACTAGTCCTTACATTGTCTTTTACTAGCCACTTATATCTTGACTATGACTAAAATGAGGTTGAAAATGTGTTGTCTGATATCTAAGAGTGCGAATTTCCTTCTTTATTTCCTTGTCCATTAATGTTGTACATGAGTACCTACACTGAATTTTTTATAATTGCATTATTTTGGTCCATATGGTCAGATTTGTAAAATTGTGTTAGTATTGCCTTCTTTATCTTTTTTTTCAAAAGAAAAAGAGAAATATCTGGTATCCACCATTCAAAGTTTACATGTTACATTTTATCTGATATTTTGTGGTAAATCAGGATACAAAAGCTGAGGGGAGAGGTAGAATTGCTCGGATTCAGAGGAGGCTACTTGTTGTAGAGGTTGAGAAAAGGGTTATGCAGTACCAAAATTATGTTGACCAAGGATTGGTAAGAAGCTAACCTGACTGTTGATTTTATTTAGCCCTCCCCAAAATGAGGTTTCAAGCCTATGAGGACACATCATTTTGAGAGGAGTGCTTATTATGAGAGTGAGAGGTGAAATAGAAAAATACAAAAGTAATAGAATCATTTTTTATTTGACCAAATGAGTATCTGATTAAGATGAAAGAGAATAAATCAAATAGGAGGAAACATCTTCCAATATACGAATCGATATTGAATCAATTCAAAAGTTCTGACATAATTCTCATAATTTAAATGAAAAAATTATCCCAATAAGATCCCAATCTAAAAAGGGGGGATATGGTGAAAATCATGGCTGTTGAATCTCTCATGAATGATTAGACTTAAAGGCTCATATTTGGTAGCTTGACCAGTTAACTATTTTTACATTATTTGGTCTTTAAATGGTCAATAAATTTCAAGCATGATTTGCTTCTCGCTTATCTGATAAAGTTACTCAAATTTATTAAAAAAAATTTACATCATCAATCAGTCATAAATTATAATTTAAATATTGCAGATTTAACTTTGTCTTTATTGAAAGAAGAGCGCTGTTTCCATGCCCTCGTCAAATATATGTGGAGTTCACTTTACCTTAAGTTAGTAGTATGAGGATGTTATGCTGGTTGTTTATTTGCTTGTTCTTCCTTTACCAATCCATCCAATATTGTTGCTTGGATATCAAAGTTGATATGTGAAAAATGTTCCTCACTCTACCTATGAAGTCTGGTTGTTAGGTTTTTTATAACAGTGTCTTTTTTTGTTTAAGGAGTATTTTCACAAACTGCGTTTAGTTAATTTGATGACATGCTTCCCCCGGAACAAAGAAAAGTCATGTTACATCATGTCTTTTACAGGAGAAAGATGCGCAATGTATGTTTGGATTGGTACTTTATAGCCTAAATCGCCTATATCATTCTGTCAAGAGACATGCAGAAGATTCCGGAGAGTGGCAATGGTTAGTTTCATCCCTCCCCTCTAATCTATAGATGTCTTTAGGTACTATTTATGTATTTATATTTGGGGAAATTACGCTGATCTTTCTTGAGGTTTAGCGTAATTATACTTGACACCCTTCTTTTTTTAGAAATCACACCAACATCCCTTGAGTTTTATGCTATCATTATACTTACCTCTCCTAAAGGGGTGGTGATTTCAATTATGCTCACCTCCCCTAAGGGGAGATGAGTGTAGCTTTTGAAACGAGGGATTGTCAGGTATAATTAAATTAAACCTCGAAAATTAAACCTCGAGGGAGGTCAGTGTAATTTCTGCTTTATATCCACTTGCTGTATCAGGACTCAGCATGTG
The DNA here is from genome assembly GCA_035048595.1 of Echinosophora koreensis. Taxonomy (NCBI): domain Eukaryota; kingdom Viridiplantae; phylum Streptophyta; class Magnoliopsida; order Fabales; family Fabaceae; genus Echinosophora; species Echinosophora koreensis. The sequence goes on along the minus strand of JAPCYP010000019.1, from coordinate 1,798,655 downwards.
AAAAGAGTGAATCTTATGAATGTTGACATTGCTAAATCAGTAATATTATGAACAGTTTGCGACAGGATATAATTGATTTGGCTAGACCTGGCCTGCAAACTGCATACAAGCTCACTGTGACATCACGCATGGAGAGGGTCTATGACTGCTTGCTTCCGTCTTTGAAGCGCCAGTAGCACATTTTGGTTAACTTTTTGTTCTTGATTAATGTTTTCCTTTTTTGCTACTTTGAAACCCAATTTTGTTATGGATGCTGTGCATATATTCTTTATCTATGATGACATCTTCACATCATAGTCAAGGATTTGAATGAAGGGGAGCCTTGGAGCAAAGGTGGTGGTGTTGCCATATGACCTGTACGTCACATGTTTAAGTCGTGGAATCAGTCTCTTACAAATGAAAGGTACCTACTATATTCTTACGTAATGGATCTGACCCTTTTCTGGATTTCCCACATAAAGAGCTTTATAGTGTTAGAGTCTCCTTTTTAATCAAGGATTTGAATAATTTTATCCAAATCATATTTAAAATGATGATATATCTTCATTAAAAACAAGCACACTAGATATTTTCTCTCTGTTTTTGGCTATGGAAGCGGAAGTCTGGGTGGTAATTTCCTTAGTGTGAAGTATGAAATGTATGATTGGGGTTCCATGTCTGTGTCTTGAGTTTGAGGTGACTCAAATGGTGATTTGGTTTGATTTTAGGTGGTGAGTTGAAGGCGATGGTGGATCAAGTTTTGTGGCCAGTGGGTTTAGGTGGCGGGTTGAGGGTGATGATTGGTTGAGTTACTGGTTAGTGGCTTTGGTTATGATTTGTAGTAGTTCTAGGTGGTGAGTTGAGTGGTGGTTGGATTTTGTTATGAGACTACATTTACCTCGCATGAGGTTTTTAAGACATTACTGATTACACCCGTACCTCTACATTAACGACTAGTTAAGTTAGGGATAAGTTTTGCTTATTAAAAAAAAAAAAGTTAGGGATAAGTTTAATGACAACAAAAAATCTTAAGGAAGGCTGATATAATTTTTTAGAATAAGAGGGATGTCAGGTGTAATGAGCCAAATCTCATAGTATGGTCAGTGCATTCCGTTTTTTTTTTATCCCCGAGTATACTCGTGATAGACACAATTGTAAAATTATTTTTTCGGGGTATTACTACAACATTAAACAGGGATCCTTCATATCATGGGTTATTGTCACTGTAACTTTTTCTAAACGATCTTAGAAGTTGATATCTTGCATTGAGGGGCTGGAAATCAATTGAAACAAGAAACTATTCACTTCACCTCTTAAAAGAAATGTTAGTACACAGAGAGCATCAAACAACAGACCAAGACAACCTAAAAATTTTCCTCAATGAAGCTGTGACCGTAGAAGGTCTAGTGTATTAATGGAGAGAAGGGGAGGGGAGGGGAGTTGAGGGATTTTAACGGAGAGATCAACAAAAAAATAGCACTTTTTCATATTTAGCTGAAAGGGAGGGGAGAGATTCAATAAAACTAATTTACATTAAAATCCTTATAAATTAGAATCAAATATATAAGTGAGCATTTCATTAGGCACATATTTTTAAATACCCTTCCCTAATTACAAAAACTGGAACAGAATGGAGGGGAGACGAATAACAGGTGTCCGTCAGGAGAATTTTAACTCACCCGGAACCCCTTCCCTCAACGAAAAAATGAATCCAAACCGCCAATCGGTGACAATGGATCCCTCCCCTTCCATCTCCATGGAGAAACACATGCAAAGGTCATCTCAAGTCTGAAGTAATGTAAGACATTACTTTTGAGTAGTGAGAGTATCTACTTGCAATAATTCGTTACCTTGAGGACTACCGTAGCAGAATTTCAGAAATAAAACTTCTAAATAAAGTTTCATGACTAACTTTCATCCTATATGTTGTGGAGAATGTCAAATGGACCATACATAGTTTAATACACACGCTGCTAATGGCTAACATTAACTGCAACTTTGTCTACATGAGTATAACTCCATAATATATAACTCCATGCTAGAACTCCATAAAGGTGTAATTGAGCCAAATCTCATGGCGAGGTCCAGTGTATTGGCATAATTTCCCAGAGCAATATTCACGATGATAGTGAATCAAGTATTAAATATTTTTAGGATTTTTTACTAAACACTTAAACAGTGGATACATGTATTATCATGCTGTTTGCAATTCTTTGTTCTAAACGATCCGTAAAAATATGATTTTTCTTGAGGGCGTTCTGTGAAATTCAAATTGAATCATGCAAGTACTTTTGTGGAAATACTGGGATTAAAAGAAATGTTATCCCATAATATCAGATTTTACTCGGATCCGGATTTGAACCTTATATTTGGGAATCCCTAAAGTGCTAAAGTTAGGGGAGAAATTGTGAGAGTATGGAAATAGCAAATTCATGTTTGGTATAATAGGAGGGGACAGAGATTTTAAAACTAATTTGCCTAATGTAGGAACTTTAGGGAAATTTAACTTTAGAGAATCCATATAATGAGGATATTTAGCACAATATTTTATACCTCTTCCCCTCCAAAAATAGCAGATAGCGGATAAGCTAGCGGATAGCGGATAAGCTAGCTGATTGGATTTGAAGTGTTTGGTAAAACCAGTTGTTGGACTAGCTGAATCAAACTGTAAAGATTTAACATAAAAGGATAATGTTTGCATTTTTTTTATTACCAAAACAACATGCAAAGGTATCTCAAGTCTGAAGTAATGTAAGACTATATTTTAAGTGAGAGTATTTTATTTATTTTAAAATAATTATCACTTGAAGAATACGTGGCAGAATTTTATTCTAAATTATTTCATGACTACTTTCATCACGATCAAAAAATGATTGTGGAGAACGTATGGAGTATTTAATCATTAATTTTTACACGCTGCTAATTAAATTTAGAATTTTCAATTTAGACTCCTTAATATATAAAAGTGGAATAATAAAAATTAGAATTGGATTACTCTATTGATTTGATTAATTTATATAAGTTGTTTTTTTTAAGCAAAAAATATATTTTCCACTTTTTTTTTAGTTAGAAATATAGGATCTAAATAGCGCATAATTTCAATTCAATATTCACGATGATTAAATGATTAGTATTAATATTATAATCAAGGATAATTTTTTACATTTTTAATGTAAAGTGATGAAAATGGATGAAAAATCGAAATGCTATGCAGTATTGCTCAAACGCTCTTGTTCCCCAATTTCCTGGGAAAAATGATGTTTTACGCTAGGGCGTTCTGAAAAAATGATATACGTTAATTGTTGCCCTCAAAATTTGCCAAACGGGGTTAAGAACTTTTAGGGAAATCCGCTATACGCTTTCCGTTAAACGCTATCCGGATTTGGCAAACTCAAACTATTTATGTCTCTTAATTTGCTCCATAATTAGTAGTCCATTATTTCTACAAATAGGAACTATTAGGTTTTACTTTTATACTCAATCAGATCAATACAAAGATTATAGCTAATTCCTGAAGAACAGGCCTCCTCGTCCATTTTTCTATTGCGTTCATCTCCCTATTTTCTTTTATTTTATAACGTATTACTTTTTCTTTTTTGGTTTGCGGTCAGCCAAATTTGTAGGTATCATTATAATTTTTTTTTAATTCTTTTGACCCTATTATTGATACTAACCTCTGATATGACATTTAGGCAAAGTTTGATGATTGCTATACTTTTTATTTTTAGTAGGAGTTTACCCAAACCAAAAATAATATTTATGTATAATTGGGCTGATTTCAAAACCTTTATTTTTGGTAGTTAGTCAAATTTAAAATTTTTTATATAATCATTTTTTATAAGTGGTTATCAAAGAGGATATATAATTGGATTAAACTTTGTCTCATTGAGTCAGCACAGCCGTTTGAGTTACAGGACATGAATTGTGAGTATGCGAATTCAAATCTTTATGATGCGTTCCGCCCATTTTTCATTCCCTTCTCCCCTCTTTTCCTCTCCTATGCAAAACTATTTCCCTCTCCTATGTAAGGCCTCTTACGAGGCTTCCTTTCGATTAAAAAAAATAATAACTTTACTAAAATAGGAAGTGATATAAGATTATCAAATCTTCAAAAAACATATTTTGACCGGTCGATTCATTTGTTAGATTCATCCAATTACTTTATGTCCTTTCACGTTATTGAAAGTCAAATATAGTTTGAGAGTGCTTATAAAGAACTTCATATTGTAACCTTTTAAAGACTCATTTAAGATTTTTATTAAAAAAAAGACCCATTTAAGATTATTATATTTTCTTCGACTTAATAATTATTCTATATTCCTTAAGGCCTTTTGAATGCATTGACCTTGAAATAAGGTAGTAGTCCTTGTCCTTAACTTTTTTTTAAGGTAAAATCTCATAAATTTCATATATCATTGACCTGTTATATGGAGATGTGACCAATTAAATTACATAAGGCAGTAAACATATTTATATTTTATTACAAAGAATTCTATAAATTACGGTCTCAACCCACTCCAAAGAGTAGAATTATCATTTTCTAATTGCCAGAATGGTGAATTCTAGTCAGAAGAAAACATTCCAAGACAAAAATTCTAGGAATGCCACCTCTTTGAAGCCTCGATCTGGGGTTTTCAAACAAGAGAGTGACCTTTTTGCTTTGTTTGCCGCAGAGATGGCTGCCATCTTATTCTTCCCCGAAGGCTGCTATGATGCATGTGCTCCTAAAGGTGGGTCCCACAAAGATGATAATGTGGTATGGGAACTTTTCAAGAAGTACTGTGAACTTTCTACTGAATTGCACCATGAGCTTGCTAGAAAGGAGGAACTCAAGCAAGCGATGTCCTCTTTATCAATTGATAAGATGAATGTTGATCAATTGCTTGAGCTAAAAGCATCACTGGAACGTCTTCAACAACAAGTACAGAAAGAAAGTGAAGAGCGTTTTGGCATTACGCCAACTCCATCAGCATCCGGCGATATGTGCTCAACTGAGGATGGTACTACCTCTTTCAAGAATTAGCCATATATGGATTCAATCCCTTGATATTCACAATGATGATGGTGAATGTTGAATAATAACATGATCCTTCTATGTTTTAAGCTTGAATAAGTCTCTTATTTGCATGGAGACGAAAAATTATATGCCTTGCAATAACAACAATAAAAATAATATTAATAAAGTTTTCTCATCTCTCTCTCTCTCTCTGTCTTTCCTTTTTTTTTTTTTTTACTTCCCAACACCCCCCCCCCCCCCCCCCCCCCCCCCCCCCCCCCTCTTCTTTTTTGTTTAAAATTTTTTTCTTCCCTTATTACCCTCTCCTCTCTCCTTCTCAACCTATTACCTCTCACACCTCATTTGTCTGAAACTCTATTTCCACACCCCATCTTCTCTAAAAAAATCCATCTCGTTTGTGCCTCTCTCGTCCCTTTGTCCCTGTTTTTCTCCACATGGCACCTGCGCACTACCATTTTCGAAAACGAGGGCCTTCATCGCATGCCGTTCGGGGTCGAGCTCCGTGTTTACTAACTATAATTTATTTTCCGGAACGTAAACGAAAAGTGGTAATAGGTTTCGAGTTTTCATATCCGGAATTGATAAAAAAAAAAAAAAATACGGAATTTAAATTTCGGAATTGATAAAATAAATTATTTGTATTATGGAACCTAAATTCTGGAATCGATAAATTCGGAATTGATAAAATAAATTATTTGTATTATGGAACCTAAATTCTGGAATCGATAAATAATCATTTATGTTTGGGAATCTTTTGTTTGGTTGGATGGAATTGGAGGGGAGGGGAGGTATTACTTTAAAGGTTAAAGTAATCGTTTGATCCCTATACGTGACACTGATTTTACGTAAAAAGTTATCAATTTGGTCCCTATACGTGACACTGGTTTTTAATTTGGTCATCACCGCTAATTGGTCCTTATATAAGAGGATCAAATTGTAAATTATTGTCACATGTAGGGATCAATTTAACAAAAAAAAAAAATTTGAAATCGGTCCCTACATATGATAATTATTTTCAATTTAAAAATAAATTAATTTTAATATCTCTCCCCTCCCCTCCCAAACCAAACACAAAATGTGTTATTTCTCACCCCTTCTATTAAAATCCCTCCCCTCCTCCCAAACCAATACAATGTCTAATTAAAATCCCTCCCCTCCCTTCCCCTCCGCTCTATTAAAATTCCTCCCCCTCCCTTTGAACCAAACATAGCCTAAATTCCGGAATTGATAAAAAAGATTATTTCTATTATGGAATCTCATGTCCGGAATGCCATTTTTCAATTTTGGAAACTAAAGTTCGGCAAAAATCAAATATTGTTTCTCACATTCCGGAATTTTGGTTACAGCATGAAAATTCGTAAGTTCTGGAATTTGATTTCCGAAAAGTAACAAATCTAAACAACTCAGTGACAAAATAAATATCATCAATGAGGAATACTCTTCCAACAATGACATAACAATGAACATGTGGAATTTCAGAATGGGTGGAGTGAATATGCCAATGGTAAAGGAGGTGTAAAAAAATGCTAATAAGTACATTGATGTAAGATGAAAGGGAGGAATATTTTTAGAAAGATTTTTTTATATAAAAAAAAGAAAAGAAAAAGAGAAAGATAGGAGGATGTGGGAAGTAAAAAAAAGGTATGAATAGCAATTCCCATAAAATAATGATATCAATCCAAATCACAAATAGTCTCAAATCTAAAATGTTTGCAAACACCTCATAAAACAAATCAAAAGGTAAATCGAATTTAGCCCAAATAAAATATAAACTAGTCTATACAAAAATTAATTGGATCTATACGATAATTATTGCAACACCAAGCAAACTTTAATTGTAATATCAGGGTAAATTTATTGATGTTATCATGTTGAGAGTATTTTTTCTAACTACCACCTTTGGAATGAAAATATGTGAAAAAATAGTCAAACAAAATAGAATACAATTTTTTTCCCATGCCTAATTTTTCTAAGAAAATAAATGATGTTTTTCTAAGGGTCTATTAGTTTGCAAAAATATTTTCTATTTTTGTTAATAAATGTAAAAATATTATCGTGTTTTCATTTTTTTCGCATTCAAAGATTTGCATACCTATTTTCCTAAACAACTACAAATCCTTAAATACAAGAAACAAAATAAAAATAACATGACATTTTTATAATTAATAATAAAAATAAAAAAACATTTTCTCATGACTAATTTTCGTTGCAAACATGCAAAACCAAACATAAAGGAGGATTAAATACCAAATATACTCCCAATTTTTTTAACCAATATACTAACAATTTGGTAAAATAACAGAGTATTTGTCGCCACTCTTATTTCATTTCTTATTAAATGGATTTTGATTTCATTTTAATCTAATGGTTCAAATTACTCTTTTAATAAAAAATAAAAAAAATTGAATATGAGTGACACTAAACACTCCCACAAAACAATAGTTGTGAGTCAATGGGATAACCTTATATTATATGGTCGAAACTCTGAGAAGTCATTATACCTCAGTAAATACTAAATATAGCAACTCAAACTACGCAAATGCAAATAACCAACAACAACAACAACAACAACAACAAAAAAAAACAAATGCATTTTCATTTTCTTGCTTTAATATGGGATCAGGATAGGGGTCTTACAAAATCTCTCGAGTTGACTTCTCAACAAAATTATTTATTGAAAATCAAAAAAGAAAAACAGATAATAAAACCACTTAAACGGTTAAACCTAGCAGAGGCGACCCTCTAATGAAAACTACACAGATTCCTCAAAAGAAGACGTAATTCCAAAATGACAAAGCAAACCATTCAAACACCACACGACCCCTCAAACAGAAAAGGAAGACACAAATTTCTAGCCAAATAAATTTAAAACTGATAACATTGGCAAATGATCATTATCTCTCCAAAAGGTAGCATTAGATTGTTATGATCATAAAAAGAACATGGCTTCAAGAGAAAGAGAACATGCCCACTCGCGGCATATTTTCACAAAAAACACTGATAATACCACATAATTTGAATGTCAACTTGATCAATTAAGATACATAAATGGCCATCACAACTCAGAACTAATGCCTTTAATTTCAAGTCCTTTTATTAACATTCTAATGGGCACACTCTGGAAATAACAATACCAGCTACTAGTAACTTGCTACAATTCTTCTTCAATCCTGCAGAGAAAAAGATTAAATACAAAAGTTATAACACAAGCAAATATACCAAATAAGATATAGAGAAAAGATTATTGACCTGCTTAGTTATATTACCAGGAGTGAGTTTTGGAAAGCAATCTGATTACAGACAACAATTTATATATTTTATTTATTATTATTTTTTTCTTGATAGAAATGTTATGAATAATTGTTCATTGAATCTAATTCTTACATAATCTTTTAAAATCCACAAGACTTTTTTAGGCCAAAACAATCTTTTACAATCCCAATCCAATACACCCTTAGCTTTCCATTGAGCATAGGTAGAATTGCAAGACTTGTTTCTGACAAATCTCTACTATAATGAAAATCTGCCAAACAATATTCAAGGCCGTCACACAGAGTAATGTAGTCACAGTGTCATACTCAATTTCTACATGGAACAGCTTGTGTTGGTATGTAAAGTTCTGCTCAGATCATGGAGTCCGACATAGAGTAAGATATTGCCACCAGAGTTTAAAAACTCTGTACTTTCAGGCACAAATGCAAATTATACTGAGTGCATTAGAATGTACAATGTGCTTGAGAGCTGCTAATATTTAATAGGATTAGGACATGACATGTTAGATAGATACATTTACATTCTGATACCATCAAAATTTGACCAGTTAAATCTGTCTCCTACAAAGAAAATTCCAGTACCATCAATCAACAATACTATTGCCTGTATGGTGATACATTTGCGCTGGCAATACATAAACATGCATATGCATGCTCAAAAACAAATAAGAAAGATGACATTTTGTTATTTATGATTAAAGGATACTGATCACACATGCATACCAGTTCAGAGCTAAAAGACTTGCAACTTTGTGGAGAACATGCAAAACATAGATAGGAAACAACAAACATATAAGTTAACAAACCTCATCATCATCGTCATCATCACCACCATCTTCCTTCTTCTTCTTAAGACGGGTAGTGCCATCTTCTTTGCTGATGGGCAAGTTCATTTTTCCAAAGGGAGTGTCAACATCAATATGTCCTCTAAAGGTGTAACCTGTACCCTTTCCTCTAATCATGTCCCAAAGTGCAGATCCAAAATCCTTGGGCCTGAAGGTAATTGGAATATCAATGTAACTAATCCCACATTTCTCAAGTTTTGCAGATTTGGTGAGTTCTGCACCTCCAATGCTAACATCACCAAGCCAGACCTCATAATCGAGCGCATTGAGACCCAGGTCGAAATCATTCTTGTTCTCCAATTTCAAATGAAGATTTGCAATTGTCTCTTCAAAAGAGAACCTTTCAAAATTAATCTTATCAAGATCAACATCAGGCTTGTATGGTATGGGGATTTCTCCAGTTTTCTCCATAGGTAGAGTCAGCCTTCCCAAGACAGGAACATCAACAATGAGATCAACCTTCACCCTATAAGGAATGATGCTGCCAGGCTTAATATCAGCATATGTTTCCTTGATGTCATCATAAACCAAAGTAAGAGGAATCTTCAGAGTCTGCTCTCCACGTGCATGGATGGTACCTGCATCTGGTATCAATCCGGAAACTAGTTTCCTTCCATCACTCTCAACCAAGTAGTTTATGTCAATCAAAGGAATTGGCACTGGGTTCGGGTTCTTTATGAGGACATCGACAACAAGGTCTGCCTTGTGAAGATTAATCAATGGAATGTGTATCCCTGTAACATCTGCAGTTGGCTTCCCAAACCCAATAGCTTCCTCAATCTTCTCACCAATGTCATGAATGAAATCCTTCACCTTCTCAATAAATCCACCCTTCCCATCCTCTTTATCATCTTCCTTGTGCTTTTCATCCTTAGTACCCCTTTCCACTACTTCTGGCTTATCGGATGTCGACATATCTAAATCGATGACGGTAAACGCAATTAGCTTGGTCAAGATCCAAACCAACCACACAACAAATCAAAGTCAAATATTTGCAAAAAGAAACATTACAACAAAGTGGATCACATGCATTAGCCCAGCCACCAACCAATTAGTTTCAGGCAAGATCCACTTATAACAAATCAAATTCAAAGGCAAACAGAGGGTCAAGTTAAATCTATGATCAATTATTTGCAAAAGGAAACAACTGCAACAAACTGGATCCCATTCACTAGCACTATATGCAAACTAATTATTCAAAATACAAACTTTAGATCACCAGTCTCCAACAAATGCAGTAAAACTTATGATCCCATATCAGGGTAACACTAGAAAATAATAAAATACTATTTTTTTTTTTAATGTAATTAACTTTCGACCATGGATTTCCCAGAAATAAAAAAGGAAGACATAAAGAATGATCAGATCAATGCTTAATCAATTGAGCAGATTATAAGATGCTAAGTATCAACCCCCATTAATCTAGCTTATCAAAAATTAAAAAATTAAAAATAAAAAAATAAAACCTCAAAAATATAAAATGAAGCATGGTCAAATTGGCGTAATGGTGATTACAGAACAGAAAGATAGTGGGAATGAAGTGGAGAATGTAGAAGTACCTAAGATGAGATCAGGGATCGGAGAGTCAGTCAACAAAACACTAGCAATAGCAAACAAGAAGGAGATGAAGATTTTGTATTAATAAAAAGCAAAAACAGAGAAAGCTTCAATTGTATCAAGGATCAGAAATTTGCCACAAAATACAAAAGCGCTGGTAGCCGTTGATGGAGGTTCCAGATAGTTTTACTACACGAGGCGCGTCGTGTCTGTGTCACATGATTGATCCCACCGACCACGTGACTGTCGGACCCACATCGTTTAAGGATGGAAAATTGGAAAGGACTGACACCGACCACCACTCGCTTTACAACAAAATCACAACAGGAATATTAACATGTACAAATAACAACTTATCTAAGATTGTTGATTTTGTCTTTTGAATGGGGTACGGTATCCTTGCATATACACATCCAAAATTACACACTAACCCAATAACCCTCATGTCGGAAGTGATGATTAGATAAAATTTTAGGAGTGATAGTTAGATTGACAACTAGAATATTCGAATTCTGACGCTCAGGCTAGCTTAAGAGTACGACTAGAGAAGCCCTTGCTTTAGGCCTCTAACCTATTATACTCAGTCTCTTATATAGTTCACTAACAAAAATTGTCTGATATCTAACAAAAATTACACATATGAGGTTTCATCTCGTGAGTTGTCCCCTCTAAAGCTTTACTTAGCTTTGGGCTTCACCTTATCTTGGGCCAGCCCTGCCTGACATTGCAAATAAAATTCGTCTAAATTATAGTCAACTTCCAATGCGATTGTTCACTTTTGTTTCTAATATTGTTATTTTTTTAGTAACATAAAAAACAACCAAGCTATCATTAAATTAAATGGGAATAATGGTTTTTTACATATGAAGATTTTTGTTTCTGTACCACTGTTCTTGATGAAGACGAGTGATTGGTAGCTAGTAGAATTTTTAGTTGAATGATAATACTGCATAAAATTGGCCTCTTACAAGATATGAGTTGTTTACTAATCCGGATTGCAGTTTTGTAAGTGCCCTTTGGGCATTTCTTGAGGGATTATGTTTTTGGTTAAATTTTTGTGTGGAAAAGGCAGTTTGAAAAGTAATAAACCTTTTTTTTTTTAAATGTATTCATTAAATCAGTACATTGAGTCTTACCTCACTTATAAGTTAGAACAGCTTCAACACTAATAATTATTAAATATGCATAGACCATTACCAAAATATATATATATATATATATAACATTACCAAAAAAAAAAATATATAAGGCCTATAGACGTATTACTTTATATTTGCATACTTTTCATTAGTTGATTACAACTAGGCCTACCATATTTTTTAACACCCACATTTTGATTCCATCAAAATTATGAGTGCAGTGAAATTCAATTAACATATTTCTTTATTAACATATTTCTAAAATCATAGGCAAGTGAGACATTGGGCTAAAACTGTTTTATATATAGTATCTTGAACACTGCATTGGATTCTTTAACGATGTAAATGTGGCACTAGAATATTACATAGTGAGGAGGATTCGCATGTTTCACTCCACCAGGCTAGTGTTCATAGACAAATGCAATGAGAATTCTCATAGTAATTATCTCTTAATCAAATACAACTAATTAGCACCTCAAACACTGGACATGGCTGCCACTGATTCTATAATGTAACCTCTCAAACTTGTCAACTTTCACTCACAAAGGCAAACTAAAAAAATGCCTTGGTGTTGATGAAACAAAATTACATCAAGGGATTCAGACCTCAAGGTATGAATCATTACCAATTTACCACAATAGCAAGGCATATTTTACTCTTACATAAAATACAAGGTAGAAAAAAACTCAGATAATTACAGGGAAGTGGGAATAAGAGTTAAGAAGGTTCATCACGTCCCTAAAGGAGCTCTGTCGTCTGGTCCAGCAAGCATTATCTGCCATTATATATATGCATTTGCAGTTTTAGCAATGAAGACCACAAAGGGGAAAATAAAGGATGTAAAAGGGTAAATGAATTCTCAACTTCTAACAAATATAAGTTTCAGCATAGAATTTAAATTTTATGCACATACTTGTATCCAGTGATGTGTTGCCATATTATTTAACACGTTTAAATGATGTGGCAATACGACATTGGATGCAAGAGTATAATTTTGCATCAAAATTAAACTCTTCAGCATAAAACTATAAAATGTTCAGAAAGACTTACATTACAGTCAAATGCAAACCTCCTTGCAAGCATGATGGCTGCATTCCTTTCTCGCTCTGATTCAAAAGCTAATACAAAAGAATGCCCTTGCTTTGGCTGCCAAAATAGTGCCTGAGCCACGGCATTTCCACCTCCTCTAACTCCACAAAGCTAAAGACAACAAGATCAAAGTTCCAGTTTATTGCTAATGACATGAGATGAGAGAAGGAAAATATCGCAATTTTGGTCACAAAAACTAAAGGCTTTTCATGCACATAAAAACAGGTTCAATCCACAAGGTATATAACCACACATAATGCTAGACTGAAAGAAAGAGGTTAAAACTTAAAACTTTACTTATCGTAATTACAAATGCAGTTCCTTTCCTTATTTAGTAAAACTACAAAACCTAAAGAATGATAGAACATGAAAATTTATTTTCAAGTTGTCACCAAGAATCATCTAGAACTAAACAGCATCAACAATTTGAAATACCTGCATTGAACTTGAATAGTATTCTTTGGCAATTGTTGCCTTTCCTTTACAGAGTTTCATCCTCATCTTTCCAACATGAAGTACATGAATAGACTCAGTCGGATGATGTGATCCATTCATCTGAGTTACAACTACCTGCGAAATATTGAACACAACTACCATATTATTGTCAGAGTCTGACTAGTTGATCTTCTTAAACTTCTTAATATTAAAACATGAACAACAAAGCACAACACAACTACAGTTTGTTTGCCACAACTAAATACTACTTTTTATTGAAGGTTTGATTATAAAACTGTAGTGTAGAAACAAGCACAAGCAAGGAACAATACAGACTTAATCAAAATACAGCATCCTATATTGAAAATTTCATTTCTTCTAACGGGGTTGGCCAGTAACCAAAAGCACCAGAATGTGCTTTTTCTTACTTCAAAGCATTTTTACATTGGACAATAACATGGCCAAATGTGTTATAAAATAGACTTAAAAGTGATCAATGATAAGCTTATACAAGAATTCAAAAAATTTACTTCCAAATGTCTCATATTGATGCTTGGATATAATTAGCTACCTATAGGAAGGAGAAAAGGAAATGAATAAAAGTTAAAAGGATCATAACAACATACATTGAATTCAGTGTCATGTTTTCGCACAAGTGCTTCTACATAGGTTCCCAAACCAGCAGCTGCATAATAATGTAAGAGTAATTTAAGCTTAACTAGATTGCATAACGAAAGATGTCCATCTCTAAAAACTAATAAGACAACAACTTTATAATTTAAATAGAAAAAAAACATATATAGAAGCCATATATCTGTTTATTACTGCTAAATCAGATTAGGATGATTCAGAATTGGAACCAGACCTGGATCTATTGGACCAGTGGTTGACAGAATGATGTGCTGGCCTTCTGAAATAATATCAACTTGCAACATGCGTCCAACATCAAAAGGTTCAGGGGCATAAATCGACTTGGTAGCTCCTGAAAAAGAGAAAAATGTATTATATGATAAGCAAAGATACAAAAAAAGGGAACCTACTGGATGACACATTTTATAACAATCAATGTTCCAGCACAATGCAACTTCAACAGTAAACCTTACAGAATAAGTCCCACCAACGGTTAAGATTGGCCAAGTAATATGTATAATAGCCACAAAAAGCAAAGTAATACGCTATGAATCACAAAAATTGTACATACAGAGCACATGCATCTATAATTAGCACAAAAAAAAAAAAAACTAAAGAATCAGTGCATGATCAGGTGAGAGTTTAATTGCTGCCTTCCATCTATAATTTCTATAAACGTTAAGGATAAGGATAGAAATGCAATCACCAAAAAAATTATTTTCATTTTGGGAAGTGACCAATGATCTATACCCAACCATGCTGCACCAGAAGTAGATAAAAGTGTAAATCAAGAGTCAACTGATTTACATGCTCAACATAAAAATCACAGCAACAGAACATGCTATCTTTAAAAGTATCAAGCATATTACAAGACTTCAGGCAGATGTACCTGAAATAAGTTCTTTTTTGGCTCCATCAGATGATACACGATACCACTGGATTGAACATTTCGAAACTTCAGGAGCATTATCAGAGCAAGGTTGAATTTCCAAATAAGAACCTAGTGTTTCAGTCCCTTCTAGTTCATATAAATGTGGAACAGTGTCCCCACCTTTCTTCGTCCTGGCTAACTGAGAAGTACCATAAAGGATAATCAATAAAGAAGCTTATAATGGAAGACAATCATATAAGAACTCAATTTAATCAAAGAAACTTAACATTCAATTTAGACAAAAATATAGCTTAAGTTCGAATCATCGTGTAATTCCCCATCACACAATGCAAGACGTTCGAAGATCCACAAGTCCATCTCAATATTGGTTCAGTGAAGGAATATGGAAGATTCACATGTTTTTCAGGTTCTTTCTTTCAGATATCACTCATCAGAAAAATAAAGCAAAACTGAAAGAATTATAGGACCAGATTTTCATAACGTGTAAAAAGTATTCTGAATATTATTGATTGTGTTTAGAGTACAATCACTAATCTGAATATATAGCCTAAGCTCTAACTAATGGGTCTGACTAATGGGCCTAATACAAAAAAGCTACTAATTACATATTACATATTTACAACACTCCCCCTCAAGCTAGTGAATGGATATCAATCATTCCCAGCTTGCAAGTAAGTTGACTGAATCTTTCTGTTGACAAGCCCTTTGCTAACACATCTGCTAGTTGGTGCCCAGAGGAATGTAGGCTGTTGTTATTAATCCACTATCCAGCTTCTCTTTGATGAAGTGTCGGTCTATCACAATATGTTTTGTCCTGTCATGTTGAACAGGATTATGAGCAATACTGATAGCCGATTTATTGTCACAAAGAAACTTCATAGGACCCTCATAATTTATCTTCAAGTCATCAAGCACAATTTTCATCCACAACAGCTCACAGATTCCTTGTGCCATGACTCTAAACTCTACCTCTGCACTTGATCTAGCCACTACATTTTGCTTCTTATTTCTCCAAGCGACAAGGTTCCCACACAAGAATGTGCAATAGCCTGATGTGGACCTTCTATCACTCACTGAACCTGCATAATCTGCATCAGTATAAGCCTCCATAGTCAAGCTTCCACCTCTTTTGAACAAAAGTCCTCTCCCTGGAGTGGCTTTGAAATACTGCAGAATACGATCTACAGCCTGTAAGTGTCTCACCCTTGGATCATGCATGAACTGACCCACACAAGAATGTGCAATAGCCTGATGTGGACCTTCTATCACTCACTGAACCTGCATAATCTGCATCAGTATAAGCCTCCATAGTCAAGCTTCCACCTCTTTTGAACAAAAGTCCTCTCCCTGGAGTGGCTTTGAAATACTGCAGAATACGATCTACAGCCTGTAAGTGTCTCACCCTTGGATCATGCATGAACTGACTCACAACACTGACTGCATATGCTAAATCTAGTCTAGTGTGTGCCAAGTAAATCAACTTCAACTGTTTAGGAGGTACTGTTCGTTGCGTTGCTGCCCACGCGAACACCATTCACCGGCTACTGTTCATCACGTACTATTCATGCGGAACTGTTCACCACGGTACTGTTCATCAAATTGTTTTTTCTCCTCTTCTATGGCAGAAACTGAAGTGCAAATCTGTCAGAATGACTTGGATCGTTTGCGGACCCTTCGTGACTCTCTCAGTAAGCCTTCTGGTTCTTGTTCTCTGGCAATGACTGGTAAGAGTTTTTTGCTCCCGATCCTTTACTGCCTCTGGAGCCACTGATCATATGACCTTTCATTCCAAATTGTTCTCCTCTTATACCTCACCTTCTAGTATTCATTCTATTACTGTTGCTGATGGTTCTCATACCCGTGTGGTTGGTTCTGGAAAGATTGAATTTCAATCTTCTTTAAAACTGGAAAATGTGCTTCATGTTCCCAGACTTTCCAATAACTTGATTTCTATTCATAAACTTACTCGAGACCAAAAATGTGCAGTAACCTTTTTCTCTTCTCATTGTGTTTTTCAGGATCTTGCCACGGGAAAGACGATTGGAGTTGCTAAGGAACAGGGAGGGTTGTACTATTTGTCTAATAAAAGAAATGGTCAGAAGGTGCTGTCTTCCTACTTCCAGTCCGAGTCTCACTCTCCTGCATCACAGGTCTGGCTTCAGTGCAAACATCTTCGACATCCTCCATTTTTATTAAGTCTATGTTTCCTTCTTTGTTTTACAACAATCTGTTGAGTCTTTTAAGTGTGATGTCTGTCAGTTTGCTAAACACCATCGTGTTTCTTTTCCTTCTAGTTTTAATAAAAGTACTGAACCATTTGATCTTATATATTCTGATGTTTGGGGACCTGCCCCTATTTCTAATATTTCTGGTGCGAGATGGTTTGTTTCCTTTATTGATGATTGGACTCGAGTAACTTGGATTTTCTTGATGAAGGATAAATCAGAAGTACCCCAGCTTTTTGTTCATTTTTATCATATGGTACAGATACAATTTGGGAAAGCATTAAAAGGTTACGTTCTGACAATGGGAAAGAGTATGTCAATCATAGCCTTTCAAGCTTTAATAGTAACAGGGCATCATCCATGAATTTACATGTGTTGACACCCCGCAACAAAATGGGGTTGCAGAAAGAAAAAATCGCCACTTACTTGAAGTTGCTCGAGCCCTTCTCTTCCAAATGTCTATCCCAAAGTCATATTGGGGAGAAGCAGTATTGACTGCTACCTATCTGATTAATCGAATACCATCTCGTGTTCTAGGTAATGTTAGTCCTGTTCAGTTTATGCTCTCACACTTTCCTTCTGTTCATATCATGCAGAGTCTTGAGTCCCGGGTATTTGGTTGTGTTGCTTTTGTTCATGTTCATAAGCAGCATCGAACTAAGTTGGATTCTCGTGCAGTCAGATGTGTCTTTCTGGGTTATGCACCTAACAAAAAAGGGTACAAGTGCTATCATTCTTCCAGTTGTAAGTATTTTGTCTCTATGGATGTCACCTTCCATGAACATGTGTCGTTCTTCACTCGCCCTCAGCTTCAAGGGGAGAGTAGTAATTTGGAATCTGAATCTGAGTTTCTCATCCTTGGTCCTTGTCTTCCTAAGTCACCTGTTCCTTAGTCACCTGCTTCTGAGCCACCTGTTTCTGAGTCACCTGCTTTGGAGTCTCCTGTTTATGATTCTGTTCCTATTCCTCCTTTAGAATCTGTTTTGCAGGAATCGACGCCTTTAGCACCAGTAAAGAACAAAGTCAGTGAGCCAATATTGGTGTATCAGAGGAGACAAAAACCCAACCTGGCTTTGATACCATGTGTAAAAAGTATTCTGAATATTATTGATTGTGTTTAGAATACAATCACTAATCTGAATATATAGCCTAAGCTCTAACTAATGGGCCTAATACAAAAAAGCTACTAATTACATATTACATATTTACAACACATAATATCACCAATGAACTATTTGGTTTGAGAATTCAACAGTATGATATTTTTTATATATGCAATGCATTACAACATTGCCCGTTGCTCATCAAAATGATTTAAAGAATCACATACAATTTTACTAATTAAGTAAATAAATAAATAAATAGAAGAGGAAACAATCACGTGAAAATATTTACTGCATGATATCAAGCAGAAGTGACATAACATGTCCCCATATAGTTGTGGCACACATTCATGACATACAACAGTTGACAAGACATGCTGTGACACCCGGGGCCGACGAGGACGGGAAGTGGTCGCCGGTGCAAGAAGGCACGGACAAGGAGCAGCTCCTGACAGGCTTCTAGGCAGAGAGACACATGAATGAACCGACTACACACCGGAATGAGAGGGATCATGAGACTATATAGGTATGGGACTATACAGTTGAGGGGTGCTTATATGAATTGATTGGTACTACCTAGAACACAAGATGCATCTTCTTTTCTATAGCCCATCACTTAAGAACTTCAGAGTTAAGCGTGCTTGACTTGGAACAATTCTAGGATGGGTTTTCCCATAAAGCGTGTGAGTGAGGACAAAGCACGCTGAAAAGGCCCGTGTTGGTTTGTAGGGGACAGTCGTCAATCCATAAAGCAGCCTGGGATGTTACAAATGGTATCAGAGCGGCACCTCCCCCAGTACGGTGTGGTTAGGGGACGAACCAAGCAGAAGCTGGTGGGCATGTGACACCCGGGGCCGAAATGGGCGGGGAGTGGTCGCCAGCGCAAGAAGGCACGAACAAAGAGTGGCTCCTGGCAGGCTTCTAGGCAGAGAGACACGTGAATGAACCGATTACACACCGGAATGAGAAGGATCCCGAGATTGTGTAGGTATGGGACTATACAGCTGAGGGGTGCTTATATGAATTCATTGATACTACCTATTGGTACTACCTATAACAACAAGATGCATCTTCTTTTCGGTAGCCCATCACTTAAGAACTCCACAATTAAGCGTGTTTGACTTGGAGCAATTCTGGGATAGGGTGACCTCATGGGAAGTTTTCTCAGAAAGCGTGTGAGTGAGGGCAAAGCACGCTGAAAAGACCCGTGTTGATTTGTGGGGACAGTCGTCAATCCATAAAGCAGCCTGGAATGTTACACATGTCATCCCCATAATAAACAAAACAAGCTCCATTTATAATGTGGAATTCATAATTATGTTATAAACATAGATTCCCAACCACCAACCAAAAACCAAACTACAAAACCACATTAAAGTTACCATATATGATTCAATATAACATACTGCTTAATAAACCAACAAGCACCAACAACTGCCTGTCGTCTTGACTATATGAAGAACTGGCCGTGGACACTATTCATCACAGTCTCTTCAACATGGCATAAGAAGACAGACATACCTCCTTTTGAAGCCGAAGATAATGTCTAGTCTTCTCTGCAAGTTGAGCCCTCAATGCTCGAAGCTCATGTTCCATATCCATAACCTACAAATCAATCAACAATCAATGAGTTCATTTCCTTGAAATAACTTGATAAAATTGTTAATGATATGGAAATATCAAGTTCGAGAAAATAAGGGGGAAAAAACCAATTTAACATAGGAGAACAATGTCAATAATGAATATAACAAATATTGCAGCCGTTAACTACACTATATTCCCAGAACTACATATATTCCCAGAACTGTCCAAGTTCTTGAATCATTCTAAGCCTTCTTAGGTGTAATACATTCAACTGATCAAATACTTGAAATTTTGTAAGATGGTGGTTAGACATCACTAGTACTCCATGGTACAATAGACTTACTCTTCTTAAAAGCCAAAAAGACAAACAAATTGGTGATATAATTCACATATACAACAGATAATTATGGCACACAGACATTGGGATAAATCAACTTCTTTATCCCAATATAGAATTAAAGGCTACAAAATTTATAATTTAAAACACAAGGAATATGTTTATCAAAAAAAAAAAAAAAAAAAACACAAGGAATATTGCATATAAGAACACACAAAGTATTTTCCTCAAGTATTTCCGCCCCGCCTCCATGCTCTTTATGATGAATAACAAAATTAGCACAAATCCACTGCCAATAAGCATGGAAGAGAACTTCAAAATTCCTGGGTGGGAGAACTGGAACTAAGAAAAAGATAAAACATTTGACATTGCAATTATTATTATTAGCTTATTAGATTACTAGATTTGGACAAGAGACAAAATAGGGACAAGTATACATTATGTACCTTGCTTGGCTGATGCAGCATTTTGATTCTTCGAGCCTCTTGAACCTCCTTCATTAATTGTTCCTGGTCCTAAAGTTCCCACAGAGCCAAATTTTGTTAAAATGAAAACTACTGGGTTGACAAGATATGCAGTGTTTGTTTCCTCAAGGGGTACAACATGATAACAATACTCAAGAAAGAGAGATGTTATGTTCAGGCCTTCCGGGGGAGAAAATGGGGAAGGGAAGGAAAAGGTAATTGCAAGAAACCTTGAATTAGAAAATTAATTTCTCAAGCAAATTTCCCATCTTTCAATTTCCTTTGCCCTTTCTAAGATAACTAGCTGCAAATATCCACTATGCAACCTATCTCAATGCAAGTTCACAAATTTTAATATGTGTTCAATTTTTTTCTTAGTTTGATTAGATTTTCGGGAAATGTTTGGCATTAAAAATATATGAACACGAAAATGAGTAGCTTTAAGTCTGATGCATTTATCATTATGGCACAAGGAAATATCCAAATTCTCTTATTTTATAGCACAACACATGACAAGCAAATAGCACAAACCTGCTTCCCTGAAGCTTGAGACATTCTTTCATGTTCCTTAAGTGCCTCTTCCACTCTCTGAACTGCTGTTCTGGCGTCCTCTATTTCAGAACGGGCAAAAGCTCTTTCCTCATCAACAAGTTTCTTAGCATCTTCAGAAGCCTACAAATGAATCTGACTCTCAGCACACAAAAAGGAAGTTTCTTTATGGAGGCATGTACAAAAGATACAAACTGAGGCAATTCTATAACATAGAAGCATGTATTTATGGAAGCAATGTCTTCAATACGCAATAATTCCAGTCAATATCAAAATAAAAGAAGTAATATGCTGCTCCATTTATGGCAGTGCACAATTTATGCTGTCCTTTATTGTCTACGGTTGAAACAGAGAACTGGGAAGTTTTAGGAAATATTGGGGCTAAAACTTGTAATGGGATAGAAAAAAATTTTGACGTCTCTTTGGAGCCCTGCACAGTTTCTTTCAGGGAATTTCTTTAGCAGACGTGGAGAGGAATTGAAGTTCTTTTTTATGCCATTTTTAGTCTTGTGTTTTCTTTTGATGCTGATAGAGAGGATATCTTTTCTCCTTTTCAATATTTTCTTTTCCTATTTCTAATAAAATTTCTTCTTCTAACTATTCACCAAAATAGGTCAAAGAAGTTAACACCACCTGCTTAAGAAAATTTGCCAGCTTCTTCACCTCTGCCTTCTCTTGTATTAGTTCCCCTTCCCTTTGAGTCAACTGAACTGCTAGAGCTTCAACCTGAGGAATGCACAAAATAAGTTAAAGTTGCTTCTCTTAAGAGATAGCAAATGCACAAACAAACTGGTGCCAGAATGAACATTCTATTTAACCAAAAAAAAAACAAAACTACGAATTTTTTCAGTGGGGACGGTGCAATGGAAGTAAATTTAAGAAAACTATCCTGCAGTTTATTCACAAAGCCTTTCCAAGTTTCTATTCACACACACACACTCTCCCATCCAAATTGATTCTTATAGAGGACAAACAAGATTTGATATTCAGCTTCATATAAATTTCTTAAGCACATAATGGAGTACATATGAACATCTGTTTATTAGGTAGAAGTAAAAATATATTTCCTTTTAATTTTTATAAGAAAGGAACTAACCATAGCAATAGCTTCCTCTATATCATCCTTGTTTCTGCCAGCGACACGCCCTTTTAATGATTCGAGTGCATCCCTAAGCTTCTTCAAAAGAACATGCTTTTCCAATGATGCTGCTTCTCTAAGTCTAGCCTAAGTTTCACCAGCATATGACAAGCTTAGTTAAA
The DNA here is from genome assembly GCA_035048595.1 of Echinosophora koreensis. Taxonomy (NCBI): domain Eukaryota; kingdom Viridiplantae; phylum Streptophyta; class Magnoliopsida; order Fabales; family Fabaceae; genus Echinosophora; species Echinosophora koreensis. Next base: position 1,776,278 of record JAPCYP010000019.1, on the reverse strand, counting down.
ATAATTAAATAAAGGGCATGAACTTCATTGGAATCTATGAATCACCAACTACTTCAATTGAAAACATCAAAAAACAAACTACATAACAAAAATCTTCACGAAATATAACTATGGTAAAAAATTAAGAAATTGAATTTAATAGAAAGGGTAACCTCTTCAGACAACTTAGCTGCAGCTGCCAAACCCTTCTCAAATTTACGGGCAAGGTCACGAACCGAGAGACGCTTCTGCTGTTCCAATAACTGTGCAGTCTCACGTGCAACAACCTCCTTCATAGACAGTACTTTAGGATCATCCTTTGTCTCCATTATCTGATTATTAGCTCCAATTCTGTAACTAGGAAACCGACTAGAAGCAAACATTACATCAGAAGATACAGCGGGCACTGCCTCTTTTTGCATTGTATCACCAAAATCACGGGTCATCCTTGTCATCTTTGGTAACCAATTACCTCTGCCAAACAAAAAATGTAAACTTTAGCAACATAATTGAGCTGGCATATTATAAGTTTAATATAGCAAAAGGAAAAAAGGAACATACACTCAGATATGCATAAACACTTAAACAGAACAAAGCACCAACAAAACACACAAAAAATCAGAGACTTAAAAATAAATAAATAAATAAACAGAGATACCACTACCTATTAACCTTATTTATTGTTATTGAAGTCAAGGATAAATTTGAGAGCCTTTGAGAATGAAGAAACTAAACCCTAATCCTCCTTTTTTGAACTTTTTTTGAGTTGAAGCAATGAGGGTAAAAAAAAGGCAACAAAAGATACAAAAAGAGAAGCTTTAACTTACAGATGATGAGAAGAAGAAAAAGTGTAGCTAAGCTTGTGATTGTAGGATCAGATGCAAAGGGATTGCTCCAATTTGGTTTTTGAAATTGGTAAAGACAATGAATATTGAATGGGTCTCTTGTGCCACCCGTGGTGTGGTCCCCTCTGTTATAGTGTAAAGTGTCAACGTTTTCAGTTGTCTGTGTTATGTTGCCTTCTCCTACGACCAACAACGCCTTTCAATTCAATGCAACTTAACTTGCTGTACTTGGATGATTATTAGGATACTGCTAAGAGTGTGTTTGGGAAAGCTGGAAAAAAATGATTATGCTGATAATCAATTTTTGTATAATCGATTATTGTGATAATCGATTATAATCAAAATCTGTTTTTGTTTGGGTCTGTTTGCTGAAAAGCAATTTTAAGATAATCTATTTTGTTTGGGTGGTGCAAAAAATCACTTTTATATAATAAATTACGAAAAAGGGTATGGATTTATTTGTATATTTTAATAATATTTGTTTAGAAATAAGTTTTGTAGGGGTAAATATGGAAGAGTGTTTTGAGAATGAAAAATAATCAAATCACAATAATCTTAAGCTAGAAAAAACTAGATGGCATAAAACAGTTTTTTCCCCTAAAAAAAGCTTTTTTATTAATTTAAGCAAAATGCCAAACATGTTAGATTATCTATGAAACAACTTTTAAGCTAAAAAACAGCTGAAACAAGGGAAAATAATCTTTCCCAAACACACCCTAAGTCACTTTACGTGCTTTCTGATATTTGTAGTTTTTAAGATTAAGAAAGTTATTAGATATTTTTAAATTTTAATCAGTATAAATATATTTGATTAAATTGTTCTTCATTTCTTTGTGCTAGGTTAGTGTAATACGTACACTGTTGGCTCTGGCTTACGTGATTTTTCTTGTATATGGATTAGAGTAGGGATCGCAAGGGGGCTAGGCAGGTACGGGCAGTGCTTCCCCTGCATCCATTCTCGTCAATATCTATGGATATTTATGTGGATAGTAGGTATCCATATCCATGGGTATTTAAAAGTCTAGAATAAATGAAAAGAAAATAAAATTATACAAGATGATATAGTATTATATTATATTAACATTGACATTATCTAATACACGATATGTATTTTTATTTGTCAATTCTCCCTAATATACGATATGTATTTAAAAAATTTTATTATTATAGGTTTAACCACTAAAAAGTATGAAATAATAAAGAAAATAAAGTTTATTTCATCTCATAATATCCGTGGGACGGGTACTATGATCCTCATCCCCAATTAATATGTATTCATTTACTACCCATTGCGGATAATTCATGCGAGTATCCGCAGGTGCTGGTAATTTACCATCCCTAGATTAGAGTACCTATTATCCTTTTATTCTATATACTTTTTTGCTTATAAAAATATTTGTTCTTCATTAATTTTTTATTATTTTGTTTAATAAATATATTAAGAGATAAAGATAAAGCTAAAAACCAACCAACATGTAGTTGGTCTGAGTAATAATGGGTTTGAGTCTTATAAGCGAGTGGCCCTAGGTTTGACCTTTCACTCTTGCGTAATAAAAACTTAGTTGAGAGGAGACAATTCTTATACTATGTCATCTAAGTCTCTTGATAAAGAATAACCATTGTTTAGTGTTTACAATGTTGACTATCTCGTACCGATTAACATTATTTAAAAAAAAAAAAAAGGTCTTCTTAATTGTTAAATAAAATTTGAGTGCTTCGTATTTGACGAATATTATTACTACAGTGTGGGCATGCATGCTTATGCTTTAAACTTAAAACTCTTGAAAGGGTCCCGTATAGTGGATACTTTCTTATACTAATATTTATCTGCAATTACGTATAATTCATGCTGAATTGCAGATTGCTTTCCGTGTTAGTTATTTGACTTGGACTTGTTTTTAAAAAATTAAGACATTCCAAATTATTTGTTTTAGTGTGCCGCGTGAGTAGAGTAGACTCAATGCAAATTTCTCAAAAATATTTATAATGGTTAAGATTTTTTATTTTTATTTTTTGACGGAATAATGGTTAAGTTTCTGGTACATGCTAACAAGTGAAATCATTAAAAAAGAAAAACAAAGTTTTAATGAAAATTAGTGTATTTAATATATTAGAAAAGGATATATTTAATTTTTCAATAAATATATTTTAGGATTTAATTAATATATATTATCAGTGTCAATCAGAAATTGTCACATAAGTTAAAATATTCAACTTTTATCCTAACTACCTTGAAAATAACTCACATGATTTTTTATTGGCTGACAGTATAAAAAGCTTTACATTAACAACATTAACAATAATTAAAATTTATATTTTATTAGATTTCTTAAATAATACTATTTGAATAGTCTTGACAAGAGCATTTTTAAATTTTAAATGGAAAGCACTTGGTTTCCAGTTGTTTAGGGGTAAAAAAATCTCGTGTTGTCAACATCAAAGTCTAAGTTCATGAATAACGTATGATAACGACAGCCCATAAGCTTTCCCGGGCCCCAAAGACAAGTTAGTTAAACCATGTAAATTTTCAAACAACCATAGTGGCCGGCCCCCACGGGCCTCATATACAAATTAAAATTATAATATAATTGAAAAATACTTCTTTTTTCGGTATTCAATTTGGGAAACTTTTATACTATTGGTTAAAGTAATATTTTGATCTCTATACGTGACACTGATTTTCAATTTGGTCCCTATACGTAAAAAGTTATCAATTTGATCCCTATACGTGACACTGATTTTCAATTTGGTCCCTATACGTGACACTGATTATCAATTTGATCCCTATACGTGACACTGGTTTTCAATTTGGTCCTCACCGCTAATTGGTCCCTATATAAGAGTGACTAAATTGTAAATTATTATCACATGTAGGGATCAAGTTGAAAATAATTGTCACGTGTAGGGACCGATTTCAATTTTTTTTTGTTGAATTGGTCCCTGACAATAATTTGTAATTTGGTCCTCTTATATCGGGACCAATTAGCGGTGAGGACCAAATTGAAAATCAGTGTCACGTATAGGGACCAAATTGATAACTTTTTACGTATAGGGACCAAATTGAAAACCAGTGTCATGTATAGGGACCAAATTGATAACTTTTTACACATAGGGACCAAATTGAAAATCAGTATCACGTATAGGGACCAAAACATTACTTTAGCCTAAACTATTTATCACATTCACATCACATTTTTTTAGCTGTGAAAAGACGCCACTCCACCTAGTTCACGGCACACATCGATTGGGGGTAGAGCTGTCAAACGGGCCGGCCCTAGCCCATTTAGCCCTAGCCCCACATGGGTTAGGGCCAAAAAGCCCATAGGGCCAAAAGGGCCAAAATACATAAAGCCCATAGGGCCAAAAAGCCCTTAGGGCCAAGTGGGGCTAGGGTCAGCCCATGGGCCAAATTTTTTTACAATAAAAAAAGGATTTCAAGCTCAAACTCAAAAAAAAGCACATATTTATACAAAGAACATATTGCATTACACTGGTGTACTATAAATGAACATTCTGATGCAACATTCCATAATGTAAAATGAACATTATGGTGAAAAACTAAAGAACCACCAGAACCACAAAGCAACATGCCAACAAGACAACCTTCGGAACCACAAATTAAAATAGAACAGACCTGCAATTCCTAAACCACAAACCAATAACAGAACCAACAATAAAAGCAAACTAATCTGCAGTTCAAACACATAAGTCTTCAATTTCATCTTGAATTCCATCTTCTTAATGCACATTCAACTCCGCTCCTACAGTCTCTTGACAAATAGGTTGACCATCATCTTCATCTAAAACTCACAACCAATTAAGAAACAATTATACATTCAATCCCAACATAATTAATTAATACTAAGTATGATTATAAAGAGATAATACAAATTATTACCATTAGGATTCAAAGCAAAACCGTGCAACCAATTTCTAGTGCAAATAAGCATCTGAACCTTTTCAGGAAGGGTGGAACTTCTATATTTGGTAAGAACACGTCCGCCGATACTAAAAGCGGATTCCGATGCTACTGTAGTAATTGGAATACTTAACACATCTCGTGCCATGGAAGCAAGTGTGGGAAATCTTTTTTCATTAGTCTTCCAATAATTAAGCACATCCAAATCCTCATTGTCATCATAATCAAGAGCTTTTTCTTCCAAATAAAGATCTAATTCACTCTTTAGTCTTAGGCTTAGTTTCACTCTGATACACTTTAAAATCCTGCAATATATAATATATTAAGTATCTAAAACAACAAGAATGGAAGTAAGAAAGAAATAATGACAAAGTTAGCATTGAAAATAATACCCTGAATACTTTTGCTCTCTTGGACCTACTTCCTTCTCCACTTAGCTTATTTAACATGCAAGATTCACCGGCCGGTTGAGATTGAGAAGCATTTGGTGTGTTGAAATTACTTACATATTCTCCATAAAGCTTCTCAAACTTTTCCCTCACATTTTTACCCTTCTCTTCAGCGGTTGACCTATCAAGAAGCTTGTAACAATAGAGTACGAAATCAAGTTTCATCCTCGGGTCAAGAATAGCTCCAAAAGCAAGGACCACACTATACTCCTTCCAATATTTATCAAATTTCTTTTTCATCCTTGTAGACATTTCCTTTATTACCTTGTCGTCATTTACCAAGTTTTCATTTAACATGCATTCAATCTTCCAAACTTAAAAAAAATACAAGTTAGAGGTCGGGTAAGATGAACCAGATATAATGTTTGTAGTCTCATAAAATGGTTCTAAAAATTCACACATTTTCTCCCCCCTTCTCCATTCTTCATCCGATGGACAATCAGTAAAATTTGTATCTGTCACCTTCAAAATATCAAATGCTTTTTCATATTTGATTGCACTTTCAAGCATCAAATATGTTGAATTCCACCTAGTTGACACATCCAATCTTAAACCAACACTTGTGTCAATGTTTGCTTGTTGCACACAACCCTTGAATTTAATCATCCTCCCGTCCGACCCTCTCACATACTTAACACTCTCTCTTATTTTACCAAGTGCTTCACTAGCCACTTTCAAACCCTCTTGAACAATCAGATTAAGTATGTGAGCGGAACAACGCACATGAAAGAATTCACCATCACACAACAAAGTACTTCGCAAACGAAGATGAGTTTTTAGAATGTCTTGCATACTTTTGTTAGTGGTAGCATTATCCAAAGTAATGGAAAACAGTTTGTTATCAATTCCCCAATGTTCCAAGCAATCAAATACAACAGTTTCTAATTCAGATCCAGTGTGGGGAGGCTTCATCCGACAGAAATTAAGAATTTTGCTAACTAATTTCCAATTTTCATCAACAAAGTGTGCAGTTAAACAAATATACCCCAGTAGAGGCCGTCCACACATCAGAAGTTAAACACACTCAATTAGGGATTTTGGACATAACTTCCTTAAGTTTGTCCTTCTCCCTAGTATAAATTTTTTTAATATCTGATACAGCAGTGTTCCTAGAGTTCATCACAACATCTGGATTCAAATAACTTGCCCATTTTCTAATCTTCTCATATTCAACAAAATTAAAAGGAAGATCATGTTGAATAATGGCTTCTGCAAGCAAGTCACGATGGGTCTTTTGGTTAATCTTTCTAGCACTAGATTTATGGTTAGACAACAACACATCATCCACATTCAGATTTGACTTCAAAATCTCTTTACAAGCCAAAATATGGCGACTTAAATGTGAAGTCCCATAACTTGTTTTGGTCTTAGGATTTTTACCTATTGCATATGTACGTCCACAATAATTGCAACTAGCCCTTTCAATACCATCCTTATCTTTACCAGTTTTGGTAAAAAACTTCCAAACAGTTGAATTTGCTTTTCTTGTTGATGCAGTATTTTCAGAAAAAGCAGCAGTAGTTTCACAAAAACCTTCATCTTCTACATTCATAGTTTGATTTGCAGAATCCATAATACAATTTTTTATGTTCCTATACAGTTCAGTACAATAACATGCTTTAGTGCCAGAACACCATGTTTTTATTAGGGAAAATGGGAGCAAAAGGCCAAAAGAAGGAAATAAATATACTATTAGTCCTTTAGCATTAGCAAGTATAGTGAGAACAAAAAAAAAACACAATTGACGTCATTGAACATTGCTTTATGCATTGACTTGATTTGATTATCTTGACATAGATTGGATAGAAGAAGCAAACATATTAGAATAGGTAGCAAATCCATTCTCTTATCCACCGTGGACAGAGAATGAAATCCTCCTACTTTCCTAATTACAATCCAAACATATAATTAATAAAAGAGTATCAAGGTCCATCTCGATGTAAAAGTTGCCACAGTGAGGCAGAAAGGAGCAAGATAGACAGAGAGAAAGAGAGTGATGAGATGAGATTCACCTATGTCCTAACCATGGTTTGAAACCACTCTGTACTTTTACTTAGCCCGTCTTGGGCTGAAGTTAACAAAGATGGTTTTTTGGCTTAGCCTTCCCTGGACTATTTTGCCATTCTTTTTCCAACTTTGCTATTTCCGATAGCTTGTTAGAGAAATGCCAATAGTTGGTGGCACTGGTGTGTTCAGATTTGCAAGGGGTTATGCTATAGCTAATAGTGTTATGTCTATTTCTACCCAAGAACATTTTGTTGTGGAATACAATATCACAGTGTACCATCCCTGAAATCTGGAGAGAATTATTCAGTCTCAAACCGCACCAGATAAACCATAAACCGCGCCTGAAGAACAAAAACCAACCCCACCCCACATCACAAAACTTATCCTTCCTCACAAACACTCACACATACATAGACAAAGGCCCCATCTAAAACTAGAAAACCAAGTAGCAAGTAGCAAAAAATACAATTAGCATCAAGTAGCAAAAAACAAATACTTTAAGAGGTTAACCTCAAGCCCTTTATTGGGAATCACCATGTTTTCTTTAAATTGGACAAAACTACATAATATGATTCCAGTTACATATGCTACCCAGAATACCCCGAATACCCAGAAGAAATTAACATTGAATAATCACAAGAACAATGAAACAAAGTTGAATAATCACTAAATGAACCTGCAAGGACGAAATTAGTGTAGTGTGCAGAATTTGTTCACGATCTTCTCGAATCAGAGGTGAAATTAGGGTTAAGTGTGCAGATGTGAAATCAGATGTGAAACTGCATAAGAAAACAAGGTGAATAAGAGCATGAAATCGTATTGAAGAAATAAACATTGAATAATCACAAGAACAATGAAACAAAGTTGAATAATCATGGAATGAACCTGGACGAGATCTGCAATCACGGTATTAGTGTTGGAGAGACATGAGGTTAAGGTTCATCATTTCAAAAATTGGGGGCTAGGGTTCATCGCTGCGTCGAGCTTCAGCAGAGAGGGACGAGCGTGAAACGACGTCGCTGCGTGAAACGAGCGTGCTGCGTCGAGCTTTAGCAGAGAGAGAGGGACGAGCTTCAGAGGAGGACGAGCTTCAGCAGAGACAGAGAGACGAGCAGGTTCGTACGATTGAAAAAAAATGGGGAGGGCCTGATACCGGGACAGCCCATCCCTGACCCTTAATTTTTTTAGAGATTTTGGGTTAGGGACCATCTAAGCCCTTTCCTTGTTGGGCTAATAAAAATAACAGCCCTCATGAAGGGCTGATGGGCTAGTCCTTTGGGCCACAGCCCTATTTGACAATACTAATTGAGGGTTTGATACGAGTGGGCTGACAAACCCAAAAGATGTTATTGGGCCTTCAAGCAGATTGGACAAGCCCAAAAGGGAGTCAAAATGCCCAAACGGTTCTTGGACTAAACAGCTGCAACACTCTTGCAACCTGCAGAATATTCCAGAATAAAAGTAGTTGGGAATTTTTACATTCATGCAATTCAAAAAATATTGGGATGGAGCCAGGTGTGTCTCCAGATCCTTTTTTTTATAAAGTCCTCCGGATCTTAATTATTATACGAATTGGTGTCCAACAACGTTTTCATAACTTATTTATTGTTTTCTTCTTTCTCATCATGTTTTATTGTTCCAAAAACACCCCTCTATGGTGTCCATATATGATATCCAACTCAAATGTCAAAAAATCATTACTCTAACTTGTTTATTATTTTCTTTTTTCTCATCATTTCATTATTCCAAAACACCCGTCAGATTCATGGGAGAATTCAGATGTCAAAAAATTATTACTCTAATCTGTTTATTATTTTCTTTTCTCTCATCATATGTTTCATTATTCCAAAACACCCGTAAGATATATGGTGTCCAATTCAAATGTCAAAAAATAATTACTCTACCTGTTTTGAGTTAGTTATTTTCATTTTTTTCACGAAAGAATTGTGTTGAATCATACCTTAGAAGCAAGATGCATTTGCAACAATCCTGTATTTCCTTGTTATGTTTGTCGACATGAGATGTAATATATCAAGAAAAAGATTTCATTAGATACACACCTTTTGATTGATAGACTTCATATCAGTCAACATGTGAACCAAACAAGCTTTGATCTCACTTTTAAAAAAAAAAAAATTACAGACCCTATAAAAAGAAGCTAAATAGATCATATCAGAAATGATCATCATATCCAAACAAATACTATCCTGGAATAGTAAAATACCATACTAGACTACTAAGTAAAATCTTGTTCAAGACTGTGCTAACAAGTTTTTTGCTGGAGTAGCAAGAGCAACAGCATTGCGATCTGAGCTACAGAATTTCTTGTAAACTGCCCTGAGCTTACTTTCTGGAGCAAGATGCATTTGCAACAATCCTGTATTTCCTTGTTATGTTTGTCGACATGAGATGTAATATATCAAGAAAAAGATTTCATTAGATACACACCTTTTGATTGATAGACTTCATATCAGTCAACATGTGAACCAAACAAGCTTTGATCTCACTTTTTAAAAAAAAAAAAATTACAGACCCTATAAAAAGAAGCTAAATAGATCATATCAGAAATGATCATCATATCCAAACAAATACTATCCTGGAATAGTAAAATACCATACTAGACTACTAAGTAAAATCTTGTTCAAGACTGTGCTAACAAGTTTTTTGCTGGAGTAGCAAGAGCAACAGCATTGCGATCTAAGCTACAGAATTTCTTGTAAACTGCCCTGAGCTTACTTTCTGGAGCAAGATGCATTTGCAACAATCCTGTATTTCCTTGTTATGTTTGTCGACATGAGATGTAATATATCAAGAAAAAGATTTCATTAGATACACACCTTTTGATTGATAGACTTCATATCAGTCAACATGTGAACCAAACAAGCTTTGATCTCACTTTTTAAAAAAAAAAAATTACAGACCCTATAAAAAGAAGCTAAATAGATCATATCAGAAATGATCATCATATCCAAACAAATACTATCCTGGAATAGTAAAATACCATACTAGACTACTAAGTAAAATCTTGTTCAAGACTGTGCTAACAAGTTTTTTGCTGGAGTAGCAAGAGCAACAGCATTGCGATCTGAGCTACAGAATTTCTTGTAAACTGCCCTGAGCTTACTTTCTGGAGCAGCAGAATGAAAGTTGACCATGAGTTTGGCACAATCCTTTAGTTGTTCCTCAGAATAGCCTGTGTAGTGCTTCAAAGTCTCATTCCAGAAAGGGCTCCTTTCAAGGGTACACCTTGCCGCATAAACAGCAGAAGCAGCAATGACAGAAGGACAGTACAAGGTTACAGTAGGATAGTGCATCAGACTAAGTTCAGCAAGGAAAAACACCATATTCTCCATCTACATAGAAAATTCCACAATTTTAATTAGGACATTCCAACACTGCACTGCACACTACTAACCACATTATGCTACCTAAAAAAATCTTACAAAAGCAAACTATACCTCTTTATCAGATGGAGTAGAGGCTTTGATATACCGAACCAGGAATACATAGGGTGTGGGAACAGTTAAATACCATTCAAGCCTTCTCAATATTGTTTTCTCCATAATCAAAATATGTTCTCTAACATAAGCATTGTCTGATATGCATACAAAGTCATTAACCTGTTGCATATTTCAAAATCCATATCAATCAATGCATACAAAGTCATTCAAACATAATGACAATATAAAAGAGTATCATAACTTCACACCTCTGGTGCCCATATCTCTTCATATTTGCATGCTATCAGCATTGAGCTTATACCAACCAGTTGAAGTTCCCTTCTAGGTACAGCCTTCATGGACAGGAATCGGTCCACAATGTTTAGGGTCAGATAGAGAGTTTCTGGCATGAGTTCAAATTTACGATGCACTTCTATCAACCAATCAACAAGAATTGATCTCATCTTGGAATTGATATCTGGTTGTGAAGACATGTAATCATGTACACGACCATCATCCTATGTCATCAAAGTCAAATATATACTTAGTTATTAGACAATAGGAAAGTGGAGGAAGATATGAAGAAAATCAGGAAAAAAACACATAGACCAATACTTCAGTGAGTTTGTAGAACTTATAGATGTCATCAATGTACTCCACTGCTGCCAATTCATTGTCAATGTCAGTTGCATCAATGTTAACTACCAAATCCCTTGGCTTATAAGCGAGTCCACAAGCAGCCTGGGTTTGACAAATTTTGTAAGACCACAATGACTTCATCATCAACAACAACAACAACAACTAATGTATTCTCATAAATCATAAATCAAACATGCCACACAATGTCATCCAAGAGTGAAAAAGGGGCAATAAACCACATTCTAAGAGTAAGAAAACCAGAGAGGAAAAGAAAGAATGGTTACTTTGCTTCGAGCTGTGAGGACTGAACTGAAGGCCTTGAAATTTTCCCTAGGGAACCTTTCTCTTATCTTTCTTCCTTTGACAATTTGCTTCTCCTTTTCTTCACTGGAGTCTTCTTCTTCATCATCAGAGCTGATGACAATAACTTCAGGTTCTTTTGGCTTCTGAGCTGGTTCCACCTTTGTTGCAGCAATAAAGTTTCCTACAGTAACCCCATTATTAGCTGCTGCTACTGCTCCATTCACAAGGTCATTGCTTGGCTTCTGGGAAAGAAATCAGTCAAACAGGGTTAAGAAGATAAGGAAATAAAAATGTTCATCCCTTTGAAAAATTAGAGGGGTAAAAAGGGGGAAGGGAAAGAAAACTGCACCTTGTTTTTCTCTGCTACTGGTTGCTCATTAGCCAACAATTGAGCACGATGGTTCCTGTTAGACAAAAAAAAAAGGAGATAGAAAGAGGTTTAGGCCAAGGAAATAGGAATAGGAAAATATAAGGATAGAAAGAGAAGTATTTTGGTGGAAAAAAAACAAAGTTTGTAAGCACCTTGTGACACGCTTAGAGACATTAGCAGCAGGGTCTGCTTGCTTAGCCACAAGATTACCAATATCCTGGAGAACCCTTCTATTTCTTCCTTCTGCTGCTACATTCTTTTGCTTATTCTCAACTATAAATAACAACCACAAAGATTCAGAACAATGTGCAATAATAACATAAAAGCAGAACAAAAATAGATACCCAATAAGCAGCCACACCACAATATTTTTCCAGCCAAGGTAACCACTAAGATTTTAAAATCTCAACAAATTTGAAACTTAAAAGGTTTTAAGTTTCAAAAAGGCATGAGAATCGAGTCCATTCAATCACAAAAAGTTTGATACTTTTTATCAAATAACCAAAGTTGAAAGCATGAAATCAAAAACCCAGAATCAGATGTACCCAAATTTTCCAATAAAAAAATAAAAAAAAAAATAAAGAATATCAGAGGAAATAAAGAAGAAGCAAAGATGAAAGAAGACATGTATATAGATACCTTTAGGTTGTTCAGTAATAGGAGGAGGATCAGCTGTAGTAGAAGCCATAAGTGAGAGTGGTGGTGGTTGTTCTTGAAAATGAAAAGAAGAAGAAGAAGAAGAAGTGGTGAAAACACCACCAAGAGTGTTGAACAAGGATGACAGAAACACGCGGAGACGACCGTTACGTGTCTCTCCTCCTGCTTCCTCTTCGGTGGTAGCCACCTCGATTTCAAAGCTTCACTCCCTCGCCGATATCACAAGCCACTGTGTCTCTGTCTCTCTGTCTATCTATCTTTGTTGCTTTGGGAATGCAACGTTTGGTTTCTGCGGCACTGTTTTTATATATCAGAGGACTAACTTCCAACGGTCGATTCTTTCTTTAATCTATACCCTTAATATTTTGATCATGCATCCAACGGCTAGAAATCTTTTACACTTACTCACTTCCTTACTTGCACTTTTTTATAGCCGTTGCTCACTAACGCTCATTCTCTGAATTTAACCGCTCCTACTGTTGCCTTTTATTGATTCTCCTTCTCCCTCTTTAATTAAATTAAATTAAATTATATAACTATATTTTATTTTATTTTAAATTTGAATTACATAATTATTTTACTATTATTATATCTCATAAAAAAAATATATTTCAAAAATACTTTTCATTTTTTAATAGCCCATAAATTAATAATATTCACTCTTTATTTTTTATGGATTTAATTGATATACACTGACAATGTAAAGTTTTTTTACACTGCCAACCAATCAAAAATTAATATACCATTATAAATGCTCGATTCTTATCATAATCGTCTTAAAAGTCGTCAATTTCATGATTTTTGATTGGTTGTCAGTGTAAATTTTTTTACACTGACAGTGCATACAAATTGAACTCATTTTTTATTTAGTTTGAATATAAAATAAAAATGAGGGTAGGTTATTTTCAATCATTTTATTTCTTTCTATATTATTTCATCAACGAAATAGTAATTTACAAGACCGAAGGTTATTGTATTTTTTTTTTTTTGTGAACTCGGGTATCCTCTCTGATTGGGAGCCAGAGACTAATCTCTCGAGGTACTGAGATCCATTTAAGGGGTTGACCTCTCACAACATATACTTTTCCATACGCATGAACCAGGAATCGAACCCCTGACCACATACTTAAGGGGTCAGTTATCTACCAACTGTGTCACACCATGTTGGTACTGAAGGTTATTGTATGATACTGTCTTTCCACGTTTTTAAATAATTTTTCGCTTCTAAAATTATTTTATTTTTTATCCTAAAAAGAATAACATGATGGTTTGGTTTATATTTTTTTTCCCTTTGATTTTTTAAATTCTAAACCCCTGTAAACAACAATAATAAAGAAAAGGTTTAATTGCACTATTTGTCCCTCAACTTTTTCAATTGTGCAATTTTGGTCCCTCAAAAAAATTAATTGCACATTTAGTCTTTTAATTTGTCGAATTATGCAAAATCAGTACTTTTTTCCATGACGGGTCATTATGTAGTAAGGACTGGTTTTGCACAATTTAATAAATTAGATGACTAAATGTGTGACAATTTAGAGGACTAAATGTATAATTAAATTTTTGAGGAACTAAAATCACACAAGCAAAAAAGTTGAGGGGCGAAAAGTGCAATTGTCAGAGCTAGATGGATCATACAATTTTATCATACGCATTCAAGCTTAAGAAAATTAGTTTCATGAAGTTATTGGGAGGAAAGTGAAATAAAAGTGGTCTATCAATAATTGGGTTAAAAGTCTCCAATAGAATGTGAGACAAAACAATCTTCAATAATCATTTTTAAACTAATGCAGCAATATTTTACATCAATGATTTCACACCATTGTCTATTACACAACTTTTACGCATCTGAATGGTAAATAAGTTATGAATATTTTGTTATTAACTTTAAATTGATAGTAGTCGAACATGTTCGTTTGGCTTGTGAAGATGATGGAATTACCTTACGCCATGTTTGGGAGGATAGAGTGAGGTGATTAGTAATGGAGTGGAGTATTATAAAGGACATTAACCTATTATTTGGGAGTTTCTTTATTTTCATGTCCTCTAAATTGAAGGTTTGAGATTTTCCTTCATTCCCTTGTTAAACTTCCAAATAATAGAAATGATATATTTTTATATTTCCCTCTATTACTAACCACTTTATTATTAGTTACTTCACTTCATCAAAACTCCTAAACATAACCTTAGAGTGAAGGGGTTGTGTCCTCTCGAGTATTTCCAATAAAAAATCTCAATCTTTAGAAAAACAACAAAATATTTAATTTGGTGCACTCACTGATAAACTTTTTCCAACGGGCCCATTTGACATTGGGCCTGTACTTTGTTTTAGCCAGTCTCCTCTCTCGCTATTTTCTTTTTTTAAGAAAAAAAATATTACCAATAGCAATCTTTTTAAATATGCATTCACCAGAATTTTAAAAGTAATTAACACGTAATGTTATTGACAAAAAAGGAAAAATTAATTAAATTTGTGCAGGTGCTGCAATAGTGGGCTATTGAAGTGGCTCTAATTTTTTGGGGGTTTAGATTTCTGTTACTGCACTCAATCTGTATTAGGGAGGTGTATCTACTGTGAAGGGGTGGTATATGTTTCCTTAGTGAAACTTGATCTGTAATTGGGATAGTGTGGTAACACAATTGCTTTTGTACATGCTTGACTACACTTTTCTTGTTATACTTATAAATATATATATACTTTGCTGATCAAAAAAAAAAAAAAAAAAGGTCTGATCGATCCCAGTTTGGTTCTTATTTTTAAAATATATATATATATATCAAATTTGAAACCAAAATGTTTCATAGCACCGAGCACATGGACCTTTGAATAAATGTGGAGTGATGTATATATGTCCACGGTGGGAGTGAGCAAAACCATATATGATGCGGAGCCAGTGTTTTCCTGTGTGGCTGGTATGCATCGGCTAAGCAAAAGATGAATGTGTAGCTTCATGGGGAAACACAGCTACATGTGATGATAGCTGGATCAATGCTTTTTCCAAGCTATTCATGTGACGAATGATGTTGAACCCTCAAGCCGCCCATGCACGTCTGACGTCACATGATTTTCACATCTCCATAAACTCTATTTGATCGATTATTATTATTATTATTATTAGAATATATCATGCTTACTACCATATTTATATAATAATATATGTAAAATGGAAAATAGAATTTCCCCACAAAAATAGAAAAATACAAAGAACTGTACTTGTATAGTGCTGATTTTTTCGAAGAAAATAAAACCGGCCAATCGAATCATATAAAAGCATTAAAATTATAAGTTAATTATCTAAATGAGATTATTTATTAAATGATGATCCTTATGAACCATTCCACTTATTTCCTGTAAAAGTCTAAAACATACCTTAAAGTAACAATATACAATAGGTAATTTGTTAATAATCATAACTCATGGTAAGATGATGATGATGATAAATGTTTACTACCATCCACTAGGCTGGACAATGGCAGGGCCCAAATGGCTCAAATCAAACCAACGCGATCTATATACATGGGATCCGATACTTAAAGTGGGATAGGTAAACTTTGAAAATCTATTCAAAATCTTTTATTCTTTTTAAACCTTCAAAATCAATGCTCCTCCAGCCTTTTAAAACCCTCAAAATCAATGCCAATTTCTGAGATTCTAACTCACTTTAACTAATTAATGATGAATGCATTTTTTATTTTTTCACTTTACACTTTTATTCACTTTAGAGGGCTTAATCCTTTAATCTTAGACTACTGTAGATAGATTAATTGACCCCTTTTGGCCATCATAAATATTCATAATTGGTACTTATTTTTCACATTGTAATCTTCGATTGTACTAGACCATTAGCTTCTAATTTATGAGTCAAAGTTTTTTTTTTTTAAACAGAAAAAAATGTGAACTTCTAAAAATACGCACAATATAACCTAACATCTTATTATATAATAAGAATATAATACACGATTTTTTAACTACGTGTTCGATTTTTCAAAAAAAAAAAAACTACATGTTCGAATATTAAATTTATTCCAACAAAATACCTAATTGAACTTAGCAAAAAATGTTAATTTGAGACATCACTTTCGGGACCAACTACTTCCTACTTGCTTAATGGAGAGTCAAATATAAGCAGCTGCATTGATTTATTGCTTTATACAAAATAATTGTGTACAATTCGAACAATGCACTAAAGAACAAAGATGCAACAAACGCGTGAGCTGTCAAAGGAGTGGCATTTTATACTCTCTTTTTTTTTGCTACATTTTAAAATGGTGGCAAGTAAGCAACCACTCCGTACCGAGACGATCAATTAAGGGCAAAGTGCTACCTCGCGTTACCGTTCCATGCCCAAATATCGAACACACAATCACATGGTTAAGGGATGAGGCGGCGAACCACCACACCAACGACATTGGATTAGAGTGGCATTTTATATTATTGCCAGAGGATATGATATTGATGCATGTCATTGTCGATGTAACCAAGATATCTATTTTTCTTATGTAAATCAGTATTAGTCAAAGGGGCATTCAAATTAATAAAAGATATGCAGATTATATGTGCCCAAATATATATATATATATATATATATATATATATATATATATTATATATATATATATGTATGTATGTATGTATGGTTGGCAAAATTTATGAGACATGTACTTATGTGATCGAAGATTTGCTGTCTTATTTTGATGTATCACCACATCATGTGTCCACCAATAATATCTTGTCATATAAATTAAATTTTTATATAATGTTAAAATTGTAAAATATATGATAAGATATTATTGATAGGAATAGAATGTGATATATCAAAATTAGATACCTCCCGATTTGGCCTCCTCCATGAGTTAACTTTCTCTTGGCTACGTTGTGTTAGGTTTCTCTTACCAAATGCTAGTCCTATATTATTAAGGCTCACATGTCTAAATATGGGTACGTGGCAGCTAAATAAATATGAAATAATGCGTAAATAACATCATCCTTCTTTCCAATTGGGAGAACTGGACTGTGTTTAGATCTCCCCTTTGGAACTTGTGAAACTTGGAGCTTGGTTTTCCTTCTGTCTTTTACCCACACACAGAATTTGTTCCATTGTGTAATTTTCTTTTCTTTGGCTGGACAAAATAAAGCAACAACACAGCTTGTCTGACAAAAGATGCTATTAACCTATGTTTTTAGGATACTAATTATCAAATTAAAATAAACTATTTATATTAAAAAAATTAAATATACTATGATGGAAGTCCACGTCGCCTGATTCAAATCTTAATGTGCGTTTTAAATACCTGTTGAACAACTATATTTAATACCAATTGGTTTTAGGATAGAATCTAACATGGTATCATGACCCAAGCCAATCTTCTTGTGTATTGCTTGTTGTGGACGGTATTCGTGGAGGAGAGGTGTTGGAAGTCTCATGCACCTGCCTCAAATCATGGGGTGTGGTTTAAATACATACTAGTATTGCACAACTATACTTAATATCAATTGGTTTTAAGATGAAATCTAACATACTAGTAGATTTTAATATGTTAAATAAATCAAAAAAAAAAAAAAAAACTGTCTCTCTTTTGACGGCAGTGCTCTCAAAATATACATTTATCTGACAGAAAATTATTGAGAGCTAACATGGGAAAGTGACTATTTTAGTAATTCAGTGCAAAGTCAGGGCTTCATCCAAAATCACACCATAGCTGGCAGCATAGGAATCTCACATTCTCATTCCCTTTAGACAGTCATATAAACCAAGTTTGCCTGTGCAGCCTACACATTCACAAATCCCAAGAAGAATGGAACAGAGAAGAAGCACTTCTACTCTTCTGTTCTCAACTATCTCATGTCTCCTCCTCCTCTTGTGTTTCTTAGGATCAGTTGAAGGTTACAAAAATTATACAGTGGGAGATTCTCTGGGCTGGTTTGACAAACTTGAGAAGCCTAATGTCAATTACCAGAAGTGGGTTGCTAATAAAGAGTTCAGCTTGGGAGATTTCCTCAGTAAGTTTTTCATACATACTTCGTGATGTTTTTTCTGCTTACAATTCTTCTGTTTTTGATACTGTTTTTGAAAGCAGTTGTTGAGTAGACCTTGAAGGATTTGATTCTTAAATAAATGTGTAGAGAATATGTGTTACAAAGTAATATATCATCTATCTGTCTGTAAATTTTCAATAACTTCTTATGGCATGAATTTTCTAGTTCAGTTCTTTGATCTGATCTCCAATTTGCATTGATCTGTTTTTATTTAGACTAAAATGGTCACACTAATTTTTAATCACTTTGACCAAAGTATAGGGTAGGGAAGAAAGTTCAATTTAATGATGATATATCTCACCCCTTATCCTGTAATTTTTCAGTGTTTTTTCTGATTTGCTTTATTTATAAGCACATCCAACGATCTGCTTTCTCTTGACAAATTGTCTTTTTATTTTTTTTCCCCCTGCTTATATGTGTATGATGAGGAGGAAAAAAGCTGTACTCTTCATTAATGTTTTATTTCTGGAATATGTGGCAGCTTATATCTGGAAATGACATTATTTAGATTGGCTAAAATTTTCAAAATACACTATCAGTATCACCTAAGCTTGTGTTTCATTTTCCCGTGGCATAAATGCTGTTTCTGGGTACGCTGTGGCATATATGTTAGTGTCTCTCAATTCAACAAAAGCTACGCTTAAAGTGGGAAGCACTAAGAATGGGGCATGCATTATTCTTGTTGGTATTTATATGGAGTGTGCCACAAATATTCACTCTTTCATTTTAAAAAATAGCTAAAAAATAAAATTACAGTTACCATTTATCTCTTTTTAGATTTAGATGGGGAAAAAGGAAAAGGAAAAACTTGATACCCAAGATGACAACTTTAAGTACTACTTTGTATTATTCTTTTCTTTTGGTACAAACATTCTCTTTTGATTCTCGGATAAGTATTCACTCACTTTTATTTCTTTAACCATTTTTTTGTGTGTGTAAAAACCAAGTAATAAGAATATTTTGAGATGAATGAAAAAGTGAGGGGAGGAAACTTGCTTTAGAGTTAATAGTCAAATGAAAAATGTTACATACACACGTTATCTCATATTTATATAAATTTTATCATTTAACTACAACTAATTTTATCCCATTTTCCATGCATATAATTTTGATTCTGTCATATATAAGGTGATGATGTGAGTACATATAATATATGACAAATATTATTGTAGTTAAACAAAAGTTAACCAATATTGATGATCAAGTTAACATGTCAGAGAGTCATACATGGAGTAAACTTAATTTGCTTTGTTGATGTTGTTCATGCAGTTTTCAACTCAGACAACAACCACTCTGTTATTCAAACATACAATTTTACCACATACAAACTATGTGACTATGATGATGCTCAAGACAAGGACACGGTCCAATGGTCAGCATCTGATCCTTCCAATACTGAGACACATCCTGTGTCTGTAGCAGTTCCTTTGGTGAAGGAAGGGATGACATACTTTTTTTCAAGTGACTATGATGGTGAGCAATGCAAGAATGGGCAACACTTCAAAATAAATGTTACTTATGGACAAGGGTTGCCTAAGAGTCTGAAAAATTCACCAGAAGATTCTCCATCTCCTGCTAGTCCTGTTGCTGGGGATGATGATTCAGCACCAGACACGATTGTTCCTTCCAATTTCAGCAATCCCAAGGAAGACAGTGATGATGATGAAAAAGATAGTGACAAAGCCAAAGAGAAATCTAGTTCTGTTTCGATTTCAATGTATGCACAACTTCACAGCAAATTTTACGGGTCTCTTATTTTGATAGGGCTAGTTTTCTTATATTAAAGAGTTAAGAGACCCTTAATTTATTTTATATTATTTTTCTTATAGATGTTATTATTTTCTCAATTTTTCCCTTTTCTTCTATAGGGTGTGGAAGGGTTAAACGATTGAATTATCATGAGCTTACACAAATTTATGTGTTTAATTGCTATATACTGATAGTGTGAAGTTCTTTTACACGGAGATTCAATTATATATTGTTACGTCAGCAAGATTTGTTGACTATTATCCTAACAAACTTAAAAGTCATTGATAACATGATTGGTGATTGGTAGACAGTGTAAATTTTTTTACATTGTTAGTATATAACAATTAAACTCAAAATGTATATTTGACGATAACATTTACATTCTTTATGGCCATATGGGTTTCAAACCAAATCATAATTGCTTGTCTCACTTTGATCTCGACCTATTCCTACTTTATCTGTCGTTGTTGATGGCATCTTAAGTGTGATTAAGATGAGATATTATGAGGGAGTTGGTACTTTGTTGGAGGTTGTCATCATTGAGATCATAAGAGTAACTAGGGCTGGACAAGAGACCGCCTCCGACCAGAAACCTACGTACCCGGATGTTGAAAGAAGAGTGTGGGCGAGTCACTTCGGTTCTTCGGGTTGACGGATTGAAAGAATAGGGTTGAGGCGATTGACGACGGTCGGGCTCGGTCTTGGAAATTTTAGACCGTCGGTGACCGAACCTGACCAACGGTGGAGGAGAACGGAGAAGAAGGTACATATACCATGTTAACAACAGAACAGAACTACAGAAGAAGATGAAGTCGTGGTGACAGGGAGAGACACATGTTTTCTAGAGTAATCTGATGAGTTGTCTAGCCCAATTAAAAAAAAAAGTGAAAAAACTTATTGGGCCTAAATGCATATCCAGCCCAATCTGATAGTTATGATGAGTTAGCCAACCAAATTCAAAACCTACACACTTGAAAC
Source organism: Echinosophora koreensis (assembly GCA_035048595.1). Taxonomy (NCBI): domain Eukaryota; kingdom Viridiplantae; phylum Streptophyta; class Magnoliopsida; order Fabales; family Fabaceae; genus Echinosophora; species Echinosophora koreensis. The sequence continues at coordinate 1,754,909 of JAPCYP010000019.1, read as the reverse complement.
CCTAATTAAAATTACACACCCATCTTGATTCTTCTCCTATGCCGCGACTGAAATAGCTCGCCTCTATCTTGCCGAGCCAGAGTCCTCCACCGCGCCTCCTCCGCCCAGCCTTGCAGCTCTGACACCATTTGTAACATCACTGACTGCTCTGCAGATTGACGATTGTCCCTACAAACCAACATGGGTCTTTTCATGTGCTTTGTCCTTACCCACACGCTTCCCAGGAGGTCACCCATCCCAAAATTGCTCCAAGTCAAGCACAGTTAACCGTGGAGTTCTTAATTGACGGGCTTCCGAAAAGAAGATGCATCTTGTTTGTATAGGTAGTACCAATCAATTCATATAAGTCATTCTCGACTGTATAGTCCCATTCCTACACATTCTCAGGATCCCTCTCATTCCGGTGTGTAATCGGTTCATTCATCTGTCTCTCCGCCTAGAAGCCTGTCAGAGCCGCTCCTTGTCCGTGCCTTCTTGCACCGGTGACTACTCCCCGCCCTTGTCAGTCCCGGGTGTGATAAGGAATGTATTTTTTTTTTTAGGGGAATCAAAATTACTAATCCTAATATACATTGTTTGGATAATAGCCCAAAGCATTTTACAAAGGAGAATATTTAACTAGTGCCCTTGGGGCATTGATTAAGGAATCCAAAAGAGTAAGTTTTTATGGGAAATCATGTATTTATTATTTTGAAAAGTGTTATGTTTAGTTTTCCCACATAGATTTGATTCTTTTGAAATCCTTAATCAATGTTCTTAGACAATGGTTAGCAAGACCCTTTTACGAATTCTATGTAATTTTATCGGGTATTTTGTCTTACATAAATTAAAACATTATAAATCCCACCAAAATAGGTGGAATTCTAAAAATTCCCTTTTGACCAACCATCTTCGTCTCCCTCTTGGTCTCTCTCCGAAAACTAACCTTTGAGATTTCATCCATGGCAGAAACATTGGGCATCTCCATTCTTAGCCGAAACATCGAGCTTCTCTATTCATATTTGAAAAATCGAGCTCCTCCATTTCAAATTTGAGCAAGCACAACCAAAGGAATAAATAATGTGTTTAATATATTGAAAAGTGTTATATTTAACTTCATAGATATATTAAGTCTGAGGTCACTATTATGGAATTATTTTACAGGTGTCAACTTCTAATAGATGCCTTGCAGAGCCATAATTTATTTGCCATAATTGGTCATTTATGGAGGGATGAGTTTAAAAGTAACATTTTCTCATTGTTGGCCATATTTTGGGGACTGGCTAGGCTAATGCGAACAGATATTTGGAGGCCTATTAGGCGAGTTTTTGAATTTCAAAATTCAAATTTTTTTATTTGGCATTTAGCATGGGTAATCAAGAACGTTAATTAGCATTTCTGAGTCAAGTTTTTCAAAGGCACGTTGCTCTAGGGTGGTTTTCTTCTCTCTTTTCTCTGCTATCAGTAAATCTCATTTCCGGTTTTGTGAAACTTTCTACTCTCAAACTCTCCGCAAAAGGTAACAAACCCTAATCCTTGCTACATTCTTCTTATCTCTTCTTCATTCTAAACTGTCTTTTTTTATTACTGTCATTAACAAAAGTACCTTAATATCCAAACGAAGAATTGCTCGACGTTACCATCATTTATTAATTTCAAATTTCTAAAACCCATTTGAAAATCATGTTCAAAACACAACTATGTTTAGTGTAGAAGGATGGATATTTATTTCTGAACACAAAAATATAATGTCTTAAATTAAATGCATTTTTTTTCATAGTGTGCTGCTTCTGTATTTAGTGTTGTAAATTATTTTTATGCAACAAGTTTATTCTCAACATCCTTCCTATGCATGTATTATATTCAATATAAATTTACTAATTTATTTGTTCATCCTTTAGGGAAATGAATCAAAATGGAAGACGGATCTTCTTCCAACCAAGGTAGAAGATACAGGGGATTGTATGCAATTCTGAACCCACAACTGGTATCATTACTTAAGCTCTGCTTTTGAAATAAAATTATTGACAACATTTTTTTTTAACAGAAAGCTACAACATATCAACATATAAACAAGATTATATAAAATATATTATCGCTTTTGTTGTTATATGTTATATCTTATATTTATTACATTAGATTACATTTATATACAATTATTAATGTCAAATATTTAATGCCAATTATGCAGGAATATGTTGAACTAGATCCTATATTTTTTAACCCTTTCAAAAATGAAATTGGAGATAGGGTTGTCTTAAAAGATCCAATAGGAACTCAGTTCAAATGTATTCTGAATAAAGTCCGAGATACTAGATTTTTAGCCCATGGAAAAACTAATATCACTGACCATTACAATTTAGTAGATGATTTGCTGATAATGATACATTTAGTATCAAAGTTGAGGATAAGAACTTCAAAGAAGTAAATTATCCAACTCCACCAAAAGTATATGAAGTTCCGTTGCTGCATTATACAAGAATTAATACAGTCAATTCTGAAACAAGTTATTCAATCGAACACCAATTTTACAAGAAGACAATTGTGTTGACTGAGAAGCAGGCTACCCGCAACAACATGGTACCACAATTTTTTAAATTATTTTTAATTCCATTTATACAACAATCTCTTCCACTTATGGTAACATATATATTGTTGTAATTGTAGAAACTGCCTACTAAGTTTGTCAGGAATGCATTGTATTCCAAGTCAATCAGCTACGCTATCAAAGACGACTCTAAAAGAACTTTTCCTTGCAATCTTAGATGGGTCAACATAAGGCAATTTGAAGGCTACATAAACTAAGGGCTGGCTAGAATTTTGCAAAGTCAACAAGCTGACTAAAGGGAGCAAGGTTGAACTCAAGGTTAATGTTCAAGATTAAAAAACCATTTATGCAAACATTATAAACTTCTAGAAGTAGAGTTTGGGTCTAACATCACAGAAAGCAAAGTGAAGAATGATTTTGTTACAATTTTATTTTGTTATTTTGGTTATGTAATAGTTAAAGTAGCATACATGAGTATTTTCCTTTTTCTTTGTTTATCCAGGGACATACTATGGGGTATCTAACCTTTTGTCTCTAAATTAATCGATCCTTTTGAGTGCAGATGTTTGTTTTATTTTGTTTGCCCCATTTGTTGATGATTCTGTTACTGCATTATTATAAGGTGGTTAGCTCATAACATGATCATTTGCACATTTTTTGGCCCATTTAACTTTCGGCCAAATTGTGATTTGCTAAGGTAGTTTTACCATTATGTCATTATATATAGTCATGCAGCAGAAATAATCAACCAATATATGTTTTTATTTATGGATATGTTTGGATGATTGTATATAAAAAAAATTATATATAAGTATTACACATAGGAAAAAAGATTAATTATGGAAACAATAAATAACCCATGTGTTGCACGGGTACAAAACTAGTTTCAATACAAACTCTTTTTTTTTATTCTCTAGCCGGTGTATTTAGAGCATTGATTAGCAAAAACAAATTATATACTATTTGTTATTTCTTTTTGTACCACTTCTTTTCAAGATATAACAACAATAATCAAGCCTTTTCTTACATGTGAGGTCAACAAGAACAAGAATCAAATGCGGTCCTAAGTTGAAACATTAAAAGGTTTCAAATAGATAATACATAATTTGCTAGCAATTTGAAGTAAAAAATCATTGTATGGTTGATGTTTCCTCACATAAAATGCTATAAAGGTTAATATTGGCCCATTTGTTACGGATTGAAAAAATTGATTCTGACTTTCATTAATTTAAAGATTATCTTTTAAAGATTTTAAAGAAAAGCAAATGCTATTTTGTGTTTGTTTACAATCATAAAAATTATTTTTTTAAAAGTAGTTAATGATTTTTTGTAAAAGTTAATGAAAGTAGCTTTTCATTTGAACCATAAATTTGATTTTTTTAAAATCATTATTGTGAAAAGCTTAAACAAATACAGTCAATCTCATTAAAAATGATTTTTTACTTACAAAAAGTGATTTTTTCTTCATATAATCTATAACAAACACCCTCGTTATATATGTGCAACTAAAAAACTGATTTTTGTATGTCAAAAAATAAAAATTTCTAATGTATTAAAATGTTTTGATAAATATATGTTTTAGTCTTTGATAAGTTGCATATGCAATTTTGAGTCGGTATTTATGATTAGGTAAAGCCTTCATCAGAATATCAAATAAATATTATAAATAAAGTTTGGTTAGGCTATTGTTGGATGAATGAAATGGAGTGATAAAAAGACATTAAATCAATAATTGAGAGTTTTTAAAGTAATGGAGTGAAATGTTTAAAAATGTGATTTCAAATCACTCCATACCATTCAAACCCTAAAATTTTCATACCCTTTAATCTAGATGATTTTAGATGCAATGAAGTGTAAATCAGTTCATACCATTATGACTTCCAAACAATGGAATCACATCTCCCTCCATTTCCTCGTTAAAATTTTTAAACAATGGAGTGGTATACTTTTACCTTTTTATCTCATTTTATTCTAAATCACTCTATTACTAATCAATAATTATGTTGTTCAATTTTTTTCAAAACTCTCAAACATAACCTTAAAAGATTCAGTCCACCTTCCTTGACATCAAGTTAATAAAATATTTGAATACGAAAAATAATTTAGGGTCTCTTTGCTTTGTTTTTAATCATTTTATAATGTTTTTTAAACAAATTTTAAAAACAGTAAATGAAAATAGGAAAGTGAAATGAAAGCACTCCGCACCTTAATAGAGTTCGGTAACACAGGGCCTTAATAGAGTTTGGTAAAAACTAAAAAGTCCCAAGAAAAAAAATCCTATCCATTTATTGAGAAATAGAGATGTCCATTAATATGATTTTGTAAAAATAAATAAAATAAACATTATACATACATAATAAAAAATAGGTTAAAGTAATGTTTTGGTCCCTATACGTGACACTGATTTTCAATTTGGTCCCTATACGTAAAAAGTTATCAATTTGGTCCCTATACGTGATACTGATTTTCAATTTGGTCCTTATACGTAAAAATTTATCAATTTAGTCCCTATACGTGACACTGATTTTCAATTTGGTCCCTATACGTGACACTGATTATCAATTTGGTCCTCACCGCTAATTGGTCCCTATATAAGAGTGACCAAATTGCAAATTATTATCACATGTAGGGATCAAATTGAAAATAATTGTCACATGTAGGGGCCGATTTCAATTTTTTTGTTGTTGAATTGATCCTTACATGTGACAATAATTTGTAATTTTGTCCTCTTATATCGGGACCAATTAACGGTGAGGACCAAATTGAAAACCAGTGTCACGTATAGGGACCAAATTGATAACTTTTTACGTATAGGGACCAAATTGAAAACCAGTGTCACGTATAGGGACCAAAATTGATAACTTTTTACGTATAGTATAGGGACCAAATTGAAAATCAGTATCACGTATAGGGACCAAAACATTACTTTAAACCTAAAAATTATCTTTAAATTTTCCAAAATTCTAATAATGCACATCTCCATTTTTTTTTGATGAGAAATGAAGGAATCTATTCACTAAAGTCCCATGGTTGAAGACTTGGAGGGAGGGTAAGAGAAGAGGGACTAGCCCAAGCAGCCAAGCACCATATATATATATTACGACTGTGCTCCTAGCTTGCACACAAAGAATAGTGAGTTTGTGAAGAAAACGTGCAAAAAATGGCGGATTCATCATCGTCGTCGTCGACGCTCGCAGCGAAGTCCGATGCGGAGATAGAAGAACTTCTTGATCGGATGCTTACTCGTTTGGCTCTCTGCGACGATTCCAAGCTGGAGCCCTTGCTCTCCAAACTTCTTCCTCTCTCCATCTCCTCTCTCTCCTCTCAATCCACCCAAGTCCGCAACAAGGTCACCCAATCTCAATCTCAATTTCAATTTTTCTTTTCTGAATTTCAATTTCTCTTTTGGAATCGAAACTGCTAATGCGGAAATTCGTTAAATGGCTAGAAACTATTTCTTAGAGTAACTTTGGGGATATTAGGATTAGTAAAGAGGAAAACACAAATTCACATTATTATTATGATATTCTAATTCTAGATGCTACTAGCTTTGTCAGAAGGAGCCGTGTGCATAGTAAGATTGCATTGCATTGCACTTGTGCAAATAAGAATGATAAAGAGTTTGCCTATATGTAGATCAGTTTTGTAGTCTATTTCATCTTCCCTGGTGTAATTTATGTTTTGTGTTTCCTGCTTATCGAAGTAAAGTGAAGTAAGTCCTTATTGTCAAGGGTCAACTCTCCTATTACTAGAAGCGTTAGCTGTTAGGTGGGGGCTCTAGATTGGTCTTTATATCTCTAACACACCCTGTCATGCAAGAGCCCTTTGGGTTTGAAGCATAAACAATGCAGACACCTACTTACCTTGTGCTGAAATTCAATTTTATTTAGAAGAATGTGGACGGAAGGTTTGAACCCTTGACCACTTGGTGATAGAGGTTCTGATACTATGTCAAGGACTAACTCTCTTAAAAGCTTAAGATGATATGTTGAGCCTCAAGTTTGGGCTTATATATCTGACAATGGTCAATTTGTTGTGTTTCTCACAGGTTCTCGAGATTTTGAGTCACGTAAACAAAAGAGTGAAGCTCCATCCTGATATCGGTTTACCTTTGTCTGAGTTATGGAAATTGTATTCAGAATCTGCTGCTGCCCCAATGATAAGGAATTTTTGCATTGTGTATATAGAGATGGCTTTTCAACGTGTTAATGCTAAGGTCTGTCATTTTTTATTTGGTTTTTGAAATCACAGTGCCTGTTTGTCATTATTATTTTGTGGCTACAATGTGAATTTTGATACTGATAATTCCTTTTTTCATCATTTGGCCAAGCTTTCAAAAATATATTGTTTCATTATCATCAGATGGACAAATTGATTACTGGATACCTTTATTTGAGACTCTATTAATTCCCCCCCTCTCCTTCTATATATTGGCTCTAACTTATCAAATAATTCTATATATTTTTCCCACTATTGAATGCTTATCATGGAGCTTGTGGAGACAATCTAATGGTCTGTGCATTTGGAAATTGAAATAGGAAAAGGGAGATTTGGCACCTGTTCTCTTGGTGAACATCTCAAAACTTCCTCTTCAACACCAGGAAATTATACTTAGAATCATTGTTAAGGTATCATCTGTTGTAAAACTTTCCGCTTTTATATATCATATACCTCCTGAATAGTTGCTTTTCATTATTGAGTTTTGTTAGTCTGACAATGGGGCCATGACATGGTATTGACTTCCATTCTTTCCCTCTCTTGCTCATTGACTTTATCATTTTCCTGTATTCATTTATCTACGATATCTTCTGTCAAAAAATATGCAGTGGTTAAATTCTCCTTTATATGATGCTTATATTTACATGTATCTCACCTTTTACATATCCTTTCTATGTCTTCTTGTCTAACATTGTCCCCTACGGCTTCCTTCCTTAGATTTTGTGGGCTTACAGATATTGAGAACTTGACACAATTTCTTCTAAACAATGAGGCCATATCCTCCAAAACAAGAAGGTCCTTATACAAAGGAGAACAAAGAAGTCATGCCTTAAAATCCATCTTTTATTTTGGGTTAACCACTGACCTTATTGACATGTTCACAGTTAAATTAAATCATTCAGGTTTTTTCAGTCATTGTTAAAACATTTTGATAAGTGCTCAGAAAAATATTTGGAACCACTGTATCTTATGCATGACGGTTATTCCAATAACAGAAAAGAGAAAGAAGCACACAGTCTAGTAGGACTGATTTTCGGAAGAGAATATTGTTCATCAAAAGTGGCTCTTGTATGTGAATTTCACTTATGATCATATGGAACTTTGCCTATATCTGTATCTATATTGTTGTGTGATTCAGCATATCCTTTTTTGGGGTAAAAATAAGAAATTCATAAAGACAGAGAAGAAAATTTCAAGAAATTTGGAGGTAAGGGGTCCTCCATAACAAAAAAGGAAGAATAGAAAACATCAATGCAGTAAAGCTGCCCAATCCCTCTGGCCTACCTCTTATGAAAAAGAAGCCAATTGCCTGATCTTATCCAAATCAGCTGTTAAAACCTTCTTAAAAATATGAGCATTAAACTTCAACCAAGTTCACCAAATACTATCATAGATTGCACATTGCGTTATCATAGAGGATTGGCATGGTTACAAATACAGTTGTAGAAGACTGTTCATGGAACATTTTCAGTATTAGTGCATGGTTTTTGAGTTGGTAATTTTAATTGTTCAGTGCAATCAGACCTCGTGCATTTTTTCATTGCCTATATCTTAGTTGTTTTTCTTTTTCTTTTGACTAACCTATATAATTGGTCCATTGAAAGACATGACAGACAATGGTGGGCTTCAAAAATACTATTGATGTGTTTATTAAAAAAAAAAAACTGTAATCATTAAAGCGGAAGCATGCTACTTAAATAAATTCTGACACAAGCATAGGTGCTTGCTTAAAATAAGTCTTGCATCTTTTGTTACCCTCCAAGACACAGACACAGCTAGAGATGCTGGGAGAACTTGAAGTATTGACTTTAGTTGCAATGTGTTTTGACTGGTATATGAGAGAAGAGGGAGAAGGGTTTCAAGAAGGGACTCAATATACCCATGTGCACTTGAATGTTGCTGTTGGAAAGTTCTGTCCTGTTTTATACTTCAGAGTCTTATCTGCCATTCTGCCCTGATATGGACTAGCAAGCATCATGTGCAGTTACACATCCTTGGGATATGGCCACTCCTTCTAATGGATTTATGCTTGCTTTTAGGTAATTGGTGAATGCCACTCAAGTCAAATTGGTGATGAAGTTTCTGCAAAGTATAAAAAAGTGAACAATTCTGCAGATAGAAATCTGTTTATTGAGTTTTGTCTTCATACAATGTTGTACCAGCGGACGTCTCAAAGGTTTGGAACTAGATTTATGCTAAAAGGAGCTTATGATATTTGAATTAGTTTTAACACGAGACTAGTTTGATTTATTCCTATTTAAATGAAATGGCAGTTTTTGTTTTGTTGCAGTGGTGGATTCCCTCCCGGACTTTCAGTTGCTCAAGCCAATAGGGTTACAGGGAAACAACAGTTGCAAAATGATGAACTTTTACTAAGAAAGGTAATTGTGTAATGGTTTTAATATAATCTCAGTATCTCACCAATGAAAGGTCAGATAGTGTATGTTGTTCATGTTATTACCATAGTTCTGAGAACTGATAACTCCCTCCACTGCTATCTATCTTCCTTCACATTTCTTCTCATATCAGAAGAAACAGTCTAATTCAAGAATTCCTCACCTCAGTATGCTATGGTCATTTTATTTGATCTTTCTAAATTTTCATTTTAATACACAACATTAATATGTCAGTATTGCCATGTTTCAATGCATACAAGCATGTCCAATTGTGCAGTTAGTAGTTACTCAGAAAGCCACTGCAAGCTGTCTTACTTTTGTTCTTTTTTTAGTGCAGTTGGGTATTTTGAACGTCATTCAAGCTATGGAGCTTGCCCGTGAGCTTGTTTATCCTTTATATATTGTTGCCTCTGTAGATCGGTATGTTGCAGTTCTCACATTGCTCAAATAATTTTTGCACTCACTTTTTAACTCATCTTACTGATTTATATCCTTTTGGTGTTTGATTTGTGGATGATCACATGCATTGTTTGATCAATTAACTCAAGCGAAGAGCCTGTTGTTAAGAGAGGCGAGGAGCTATTGAAGAAGAAGGCCAGTGGTGCTAATTTAGATGATTCAAATCTGATTAACAGACTTTTTTTGCTATTTAATGGTATGCTATGTAAACTTTTATTGACATGTAAAGACATGCGTTTTTACCAAAATTATAGAATTAAGATATTCTTCAATATGTTCATGATCTATGCATATATGTGAAAGTTTCATGTGGATCTTAGATGTGAACCTGCATCATTCTTGATATAAACTAACTCTTAAAAAATATCTGTGTGCTTGAGAGTCTCTTTGATCTAAATGAGGTTATTCCTAACTTTCTAACTTCCTATTATATTTTTCTTATTTCAAATTATGTTGTATCTCTTTCGTGTAACTTTTTGTACACATCCTGTGTGTTTGAACTGGGGCCTCTCAGTGATTCTTAAAGTGGGCTTATGCATTGTCCATGCTCTTGCGTGATGGAGCGTGTAAGAAATATAAGACCATTCTTGTGCATCCTTCTAACAACTTAAGCTTTTGGGATAGCTGGTCTTTCACGTTCACATATGTTATAAAAGAATTCACACCACTTTCCATTCTTTTTTGGTTTGCCATTGAGTCCTGAAAAGTGGAGAGATAAAAGAGGATATAAGGTAACTGCTTTTGTTCATGGTTGTTGGAAATGGTTATGAATTTTCAAAATCATCAAGAGAATGTATTCCACTACATTTTTTTTCTAATTTTTTTTTATTCATTCCAAAAAATAAATATCAAGAGAATGATATAAGCATTGTGATTTTGGGTGGTATTGACTGGTGATACTCTTCCAGGTCATAGCCTATTGTGGATTTTATGTGCCTTTGATAGCAATACTAGATGTTTATTGATGTTTTTTGTATGCCTTTTTGCTTGACTTCTACTTTCTCTGTTTGCAGAATTCTTATTATTTCTAGTATCTGTTTTCAGTTTTCTGCCCTATTATATTCGGGAGCAAATTTTTCTTTTTATGTTTCTTTTTATTTGCTCTTTAGCATTGTTTCATGATTGGCACTGAATGTAGGTACTTTTGGAGTTGAAAACGTTGATTCAGAATCAAGAGTCAGTCCTGGGAGTCCTGCTTTGAAGGCAAAATTAATGTCTATATTCTGCCGATCTATTGCAGCAGCAAACAGTTTCCCATCCACCTTGCAGTGCATTTTTGGTTGTATCTATGGTAGTAGATTGTCCTCTTATTTAATGATTTTGACCTTATATTTGTTAATATTTGTATTCCCATATGAAACTTGTGGACCATTTTGTTGTAAAATTGATTGTTTAGGATCGATGTTTGCCAAGGTAGTTAAGGTTTTACATGCATCCAGGACTGACACAGATACTATAACAATGAGACCTATGCATGTGCGTCAACAACTTAACGGTCTTGTCTATCGAGTATATGGATTTTGTGTGTGCTGCTTATTATATCATATATATATATATATATATATATATATATATGTATGTATGTATGTATAATTTGAAATCTTATTATTGTAATACTCCTTTGTGGGGATGTTTGATTTTTTTTTTTCCTGTTAATTGGCGGAAAAAGATTCTATTAAGAGAAAGGAGATGATATAGAAAATGAGACTGAGCTATCCTTAAAGACAAAAATAAGATGAAATATAAGTGACAAGATAATATTTCCTTTGTGATGATATTTTTTCTTTGATTTAAAAAGTTTATTAAATGATATGATCTAATGCAAACATGGATAATGCTAACAAAGCTTCACAGTTCCTCTAATTATCAATAGTGGTATGCCCTTAACTAAATCACGAGCTGAACACTGAGGTGTGATAATGGATCATAACTCTGTAGCATTATGTAGAAACTGTAATCTTTTCTGTATTCTAATGAACCATGGTCTGAACCCCATAGGGAAAACTAGTGGGTATCTTATTGCTTGTAATCCTTCTTTCTCTTTAATGAAATTTCTTCCCTAATAAAAGTTTCTGTCCCATTATAAAAAATTGTGACTTTTCTTCATTATTCTAAATAAAGCTATTGTTTCATCATCAACGTATGATAGACACGATTAAATGCTTGGGTTGTTTGCAAATTTTCTTTCCTTCTGTCTATTTACTACTGTTCTCTTTCCTGTTTTAATCTTTTATCTTTGATATTTTATACTCTTGAATTTAATAGGGAATGGTACCACATCAAGGTTGAAGCAGTTGGGAATGGAATTTACTGTGTGGGTATTTAAGCATGTAAGTGATATGACTTGGCTTTTGATTTTTGTCATAAATTTTTCCTGCATAACAGAAGTATATTTTAGCCGAGTAACTGTTCATAGATGATTCAGTTGAAATGATAAAAAAGTCTACAAAAAGAAAACGACCATTTAGAAATGTTTCAGCTGAAGATCCTGCTTATGTTGGTTTGAAATGAGCGGTATTGTGCTATAGTTTTTATTTCACTCTTTATAGATTAGCTTTCTGGTATGTGGTTTTTCTTCAGTATTGGCCATTGTGGCGGAAATCTATGCATCTGCTCTAGTAATTATGTGTACCTATGTTGTGTGTTAAGTCTTTAGTGTTTCATACTCTAGGTAGATGCTTTAGTATTCTTCTTAAAATATTTGCTTAAGTGATACTTAACTTTGGCAAGATAAAAATGGTCTTATCCTAGCTTTAATTCTTTGTTTTTCTTTTGATTGAGTTCTTTTTGTTTGAGGATGTTAATTTTATATGATGAGTTAACTTAAAGATGAACCACCGTAGTCCACATATACCTACTGGGACATACTGCGAATGTTTTCACACCCTCCATTGTCCCATGATGTTGTGTTGTTCTTTACTGAAGCCGTACATGTTATTGTTTTCTCATCATATCTAATATCTTTAAGTGCAGGCAAAAATTGAACAGCTTAAGTTAATGGGTCCTGTTATTTTAAGTGGAATAATGAAGTCCCTTGACAATTATTCAAGTTCAGAAGCAGGTTTGAGACAGTAAAGTTATTTTTAAATTTATTTGATTAAAATTGGTTTATTTCATATTCAATTTTAATTATTGACTCAGATGCTAGTGCTCGGGATGTCAAAACTTATGCTTTTCAGGCAATTGGGTTGCTTGCACAGCGCTTGCCTCACCTCTTCAGGTTCCTATCTCTTTATTTCTTGACAATTGTGCCACTCAATTGTGTGTGTATGATCATGGTTGTCAAACTCGCAAGTTGACTCTTAGAATCGTCCGAGTCTACGTTTCTACATAGGCAAAACAGGCGAACTCGGTTGTAGAATTGTTTTCTGGGTAAACTCGCTCAGACTCGGTGTGACTCGCATAGACTCGCGAGTTTAGGTGCGAGTCAGCGAAAAAAATCCTCTGCCCCTTTATTTTGGTCCAAAAAACACCGTTTAAGTAAAAAAAAAAAAAAATCCCAAAAAAATTCCTTACACTACTCGACAACTCTGTTCCCCCTCCATTCGATAAGAGAAAAGAAACCTGCTGCTAAGTGCTAATGAAAAGAAACCATCGAAGACCTAGCCCACTGCCTTTGAACGTCCGCCTCCCTCCCTGCTGAGATCGTCCGCGGCCGTCCCTTGCTCGTGTCTGCCTGAGACCGACGCATGAAAAACAATTTCAGCCAAAAAAAGCATACAATTTTATTGTTCTCTGCGCCAAAATTACCTTGAACTTTTGTGTGATGTTAACCCTTGGATTGAGCGATATCCCACGCCTACTGCTTTGCTGTTATTGTCATGCAAAACTAAAGAAAATATCCATATTACTTCACAAGAGAAGAGAAGAGCATATAAAAAGAATGATTGAAACTAAACCATCAATCTCATCGTTAAGGAAACTGAGCAATGGGTATTGGGTAGAAAATGAGAAAGAACTGACTTTTCAAAAGAGAAATTGCAGAGAGGAGAGCAATTTGGGTGATTTATTGTATGGGAACATTCTCACAAGGAAAAAGAAGAAAGGGAAGCTTTCGAGTGAAAGTAAGTTGGCATTTGAAGAAGAGTAAAACTGTGTATGATATTATAACTCACTTTTAACTCTGTTAAGTTCCTCATTGGTTGAGTGTGTGAGTAATGAATAATTTATAATGACTTCGACAATCCTCCCCATATGAGCTAACTTTTGGGTGAAATTAAGCTCAATTATTCTAATATGGTATCAAAGTCTATCTCAATGTTGGGCCACTCGCAAATGTTTAGTCCTGCAAAATTCATGCTCTAGATGTTCAATCCTAGGTGTTAGGGGTGTGTTATGTGTTAAAGTCTCACATTGGTTGAGTATAATGAGTAATGAACCATTTATCATGGCTTGGGCAATCCTCCTCCTATGAGCTAGCTTATGAGGTGAAGTTAAGCCCAATTATTCTAATAAACTCATTCATTTTTTTATTTATATAAGCATTGAGTAAATACTTAAAGTGATAGGTCATTGATTTTTTATATTTTTGGAGGAGGCTCCCAGGGAAGTTTTGAGTGGGCAATTATTGACCATGTGCTTATACATAGTAGATTAAAAATATTGGGTTGGGGGTGCATTTGCCCACCCAGTTGATAACTTAGTCCTCCCTTGCTTATTAGTTCATTCTTTCAATATTCGATTTGGAATTCAACTGTTCCAAACTTCTCGCTAGGTCCTTTTAGGCTTTTGCAATGTGAAGTGAACACTTTCGTATGGACAATGATACTCAATAGAATTAAACATTCTGTCTATTGTAGACTTGTAGGCCTCACAAGGCTCTTTCTCCTGATCCGTGTATTACACGTTTTTGAAGTCTAGAGACAAACTGTCGTTCTTTTGCATTGTAAGGATGCTTTGTAGGTTTAAAATTGTTATTCCCCCCATGATTTCTTATGTGCAATGTGTTTGTCCAGCTTCTTTTGAATTTTTTTGTCCATCCAATTTTAGAGGTCTTGACAGAAAAAAGGAATACAAGGTCATTTGGAAGTTTGCTCTCCGCTTTGCTGGGTTGTGGTGATTTTGTTGATGCATAATACCAGATTTTTTTAATAAGATATTGCTTCTTTCAAATATTTTATGGGATAGAGTTGTTTTCTTTGTTTCTCTGGTAGTGTCAGCACATGATTTCTCTAAAGAGGTTTTTTCTATGGATTTGCAAAGGGATTGGATAGCTCTCGTGTTAATTTCTTTCTTTTTTTTATGTTTTTTTTTTCCTGTGTATTTCTCATGATTCAGTTAATAAAGACTTCTTTTTTTACTAAAAAGAATTGCATTCCTTGAGTTAGGTCCTTTGTGAGTTGTGTTAGGCAGTTACTAATTGAGCTGTTCCCTGTCCTTCCAGGGAAAAGATTGACATGGCTGCTCGCCTTTTTCATGCATTGAAAGCTGAATCCCAGTCTCTTCGTTTTGTTGTTCAAGAAGCAACAATATCTCTTGCTGCAGCATACAAAGTATGTACGTTTGCTGCTTGTGTTTGTGTGAATCTATTTTTAGTCAATGTTCTCTGTCAGTTTTAATAATTATTATCTTTGAATAAATTTTCTTTTTCTTTTGAATATAATTGATAATATAAATAGATAAATAAAAATATAATAAAAATATTAAATTCGAAGAAATCGAATATAGAAAAATATAAGAAATTTGGGATTTTTTAAGATTCTATAAAAAAAATTCAAAAATAAAGGGGGCAAGGCATAAATTGTGTATATAAGATATATACATAAGATAAGTTATTATGGAAAATATATTATGAAATTTTAATTGTTAGGTTTATTACTTTGTAGGTCCCTGAACTATTTGGGAATTTTTAAATAGGTCTCTATACTTTAAAAGTTTGTAGGTCCTTGAACTTGTAAATAACTTGTAATTGGATCCCTCTACTTAAATATTTATAATCGGGGCCTTAAATTTGTAAATATTTTGTAGTTATGTCCCTGAGGTAGGGTTTCAGCAGATTGTAAAGTGGTGATCCAGTGATTTTATTAACCTCCAAGGACCTAATTACAAATTGTTTACAAGTTTAGGGACCCAATTACAAACGTTTAAATTATAGGAACCCAATTGCAAATTATTTACAAGTTTCAGTGACCTAATTACAAATTTTAAAGTATAGGGACCTATTTAAATTTCCCAAATAGTTTAGGAACTTGCAGAATAATTGAACCTAATTGATACTCTGGCTTTTGTGAAACTAGCCTGTCAAGTATAGTCACACGGTTGATATTTAGCTCACTTGCATATATAATATAATACATGACATCATATTCCATTCATATTCCATTACTGGCTTACCCTATAAGAGAATTTTTATTTGAGTCATTGGACTAAGTTGACTCCAAGTTTAGCTGCCTCCATATTCAACATAATGCATCTCTTTCAGAAAAACGGTAGCCCATGATTTAAACCCCCTTTTGATCATCACATAAGTAAAATTAATACAAGAGATTGGAGAGCTCTGATGAGCTAATATTCTTTCTCTGTTTTGGGTATTACACTATTACTTGCTTTTAGTTTTGATCTGGGTGGATTCCTTGTTCTATACTGTTGTTTGAATTGAATTGAATACTTTTATTGCATAGAGACATTTTTTTGAGGCTCCTTTTGTTTTATGGGCTATATTGGGTAAC
Organism: Echinosophora koreensis; assembly: GCA_035048595.1. NCBI lineage: Eukaryota > Viridiplantae > Streptophyta > Magnoliopsida > Fabales > Fabaceae > Echinosophora > Echinosophora koreensis. The sequence continues at coordinate 1,738,641 of JAPCYP010000019.1, read as the reverse complement.
TCTTTTGTTAACTTCATGTCATAACTCCGAAGTTCCAGTGACCGTATTTGAAAAGTTCATATCATGCTCTTACTTTTGGTTGCTTCGAGACTTAACCCCACCTGTATATTTTTTATTGGCTGTATTATCTTGTGTATCAGGGAGCCCCATTTGCTGTGTTACAAGATTTGGAGACACTATTGCTAAAAAATTCTCAAGTGGTATGACACAACTTGCTGGCTTTGCCCTCTCCCTAGGGGACTATGTACAGATATATTACCTTGTTTAGACAAGTTCATGGTGGAGCTGTATTTCTTATTTATTCCTTCTTCCACAATATTTCTTGCAAAGAAAAAAAGGAATAAAACTGTGAATCAACCATAATGGTATTTCGCTTGGGCTAGTTGCCAAAATGATGAAATATATTTTTTAAGAAGTTATTGGATAGGTTTGTGTTTATGGTCTCTCTTTGGTGTTCTCGGCATGGTCCCTATTTGATATGCAGAGTGATTGGAAGGCATTGATACTTTTTTGAGTTTTACGGCTCATGATACTCTTTTTTTTTAGAAGAATATCTTGCCCCTCTCTCCTATAAAAACTTTTGAGCCTTCAAAGCTTTGTATCTTCTCCTTTATCCTCTTGAGTAACTTTTTTCTTTATATAAAAAAAATATTTGAAAAGAAGCTTCAACTTAGTAATGGCCCGTTGTCTGTTTGTCTTATTTCCTTTATCATCTTAACTCATGACATATTACATTTTAATAGACCTAACAAAGTTTTAATTTGTCACTTAATATATGTGTGGTTTGATCTTCTATCCTTGTGATGCATTTGCACACCAATTTTTGCTTAAAAAAAAAATAGCGTGATTTGATGGAGATGTTGAGACAATCTTTGGAAGCACATGGCTTCCATATGAGTAGAAGTAAGACAAAATACATGGAATGTAAATTTAGTGGGCGTTGCATTAATTCTAGCTTAGAGGTAAAAATTGGAGACCATACCATGCCACAAGTCACATAGTTTAAATACCTAACTTGGACTCAGCTTACCTCTTATGTAAATACCTTTTCTTTGAAATATTATCCTTTTATCTGAATAAAATTTTAAAAGATATATGATTTTAACAGTAACTTGCTTGGTGGTGATGTCAGGACGAAGGTGAAGTAAGATTTTGTGCTGTAAGATGGGCAACATCTTTGTTTGAGTTTCAACATTGCCCGAGTCGTTTTATTTGTATGATAGGAGCAGCAGATGCTAAATTAGATATCAGGTATCACTAATTCCTTTTGCAATTTGTTGTCATGCTGTGATGAGTTAAAGCACATGGTCTTTTTAAAGGGGCTTACCCTTAAATATATGTTGAGGGATTGAGTAGCATTGCGTCAGTGATGTTTTTCTTTGTTCTTTGTTGTTTGTGTTTTCCTTTTACTTTAAGGAGGATTCCTTATCCTTCCAACTCTTTGTGATTATCTTCACTTTCTCTTATTGAATTTCTTCTTTTATGGAAAAAAACTCTCTGAGTGTATTGTTGCTGCTCGCCCTTTTTGAAAAGCTTGTAGATGATTGTTTGCATATCTGTTTTTCAAGGGAGGTGCAATTAGAGAATGAACTCTTTATTTTATGTGTCTTCATTAAGTCTTGCATCAAACCACTGTTTGCCTTGTTTGCACTTTACAAGTCTCATGTCATAATTTCAAGAAAGCATGTATACAACATCACAACACTGTAATATGCACATTAAAACGTGTGTCATGTGTAGCATTTTTGTTGTAGTGTTTAAAGACTGCTTTGTCTAGTAGTATTTCCTATTGATCAATACTCCCTAAACTTCAGAAGAAGAGAAAAGGACAATTGCAGATGTGTTAAAGTTTTAACATGCATCTATCTGGAATTTGTCATGCCCTTAGCCTGTACGAATTATTTAGTATCAATAAGTGGCTATGCTTCCTGTAATGCATTTTTTATTGCTGTAAAATAGTTACTTTTATCCCGCTATGATGATTTTGAAATTTATTTATTGGATAACAAGTGAAAACTGAGTTGTAATAGAACTTTTTTAGCTCCATTCAGTTCCTGGGGTGATTTAATTTTGATATTTCCTATAACCTAAAGCCTTTTAAATGCATTTAATTGATCAGATGTAGCTCCATTAACTTGAAATTTGTATTTGTTTTCTTGTTCGAAACAGAGAAATGGCACTTGAAGGCCTTTGTCTTCTTAAAAGTGAAAGTCAACATGTTGGTCTTAACTACCCCAAACTTGGAATGATGCTGGATTATATACTTCAACAACAGCCAAAGTTGTTAGAGTCCACTGAAATTAGAGAACAGAACCTTCTTTTTTCTTCTAATACGTATGTGGCCATGATTAAATTTTTGTTGAAGTGCTTTGAGTCAGAGATGGAACAGAACAAGTCCTTAGACGGATCATCTGAATTTCTGTCTTCTGTGAAGACATTCTGTTTGCTCCTGGAACATTGTATGTCATTTGAAGGCTCTGTTGAGTTGCATGTCAATGCTTCTAAGGCGTTGCTTGTAATTGGATCGTGTATGCCAGAGGTCAGCTTTTAGAGTTTCTTGATTGCTTTCTTCCTTGCATTCCTTTTGACACGTTTGTTGTTATAGGTGGTGGCATCGCATTTTGAACTAAAAGTTTCATGGCTTAAGCAACTCCTAAGTCATGTGGATTGGGACACTCGTGAATCAATTGCACGTTTACTTGGAATTGTGTCTTCCGCTCTTCCCATCCCTTCATCATCAGCTGTTATTTCTGAATTGACTTCCTTATTCAGTCAAACACATAAGCCAAGGTTTGTATACTAGATTTTTTAATTTTTTTACTCACTTTCTGAGAATCATCATTTTTTTATTTTAACCTATTTTATATATGCTCGTGTTGATTTGATTTATTTGTAGGTTTGAGACTCAGCATGGTGCACTTTGTGCAATAGGATATGTAACTGCAGATATTTTGTCTAGAACCCCATCTGTAAGTTTAATTTTACTGCATCATGTTTGTTAATTAGTAAATGGATTAGAACACATACATACAAAGCTTAGGTTGGGATCAATAGACACAAGTGTAAGATTTGATATTTTTATTCCTTCTCATACCTTAGCGTAGAATTTTAATTTTATAAATATAACCTTTGAATCATGTATATTTTTTCGTTTTTGTTCTTGATCTACATACTTTTGATCAAATGCTTTTTTTACATTTTACTTTATCAGATGAAACTGAAATATCAGTTGTTTGATATAGTCATGTTATTGTATCTGATATACATGTTTGCATTTGTATATATACATGATCTTGGCAGATGCCTGAAATATTGCTCCAGAATACACTTAGATGCCTAGTTGATGTGGTTAATTCTGAAACTTCTGCACTGGCTGCTGTTGCAATGCAAGCGCTAGGTCATATTGGACTGCGTGTTTCATTACCTCCACTGGATGATTCTAATTCAGGTAAAGTTAATTAATTAATTCATATATGTTGACTAACTTGTTTTTTGGATCAACAATTGAGCTACTTGTTGAGCATAGGAGTGTTTGATTAATGTGCAGATGGAATTCTGATGGTTTTATCTAATAAACTGAGCAAGCTTCTCTCTGGTGATGACATTAAAGCAATACAGAAGATTGTTATATCCATTGGACATATATGTGTAAAAGAAACTTCATCTACTCAGCTGGATGTAGCCCTAAATTTGATTTTCAGTCTTTGTCGATCTAAGGTAATTCAGAATCTCTTTCTCCCTCTTTTTGTATGATTTGCTTGTAATGAGTGTGAGTTATGTTGGAGTGATTGTTTAGTTTGCTATTCCATCCTCCCCCCCTCATTTTTCAAAAATATTCTCCTTTCTTCCTTCCTTCCTTTCTTTCTTATGCTGTGGAGAAGCTAGATATTGGTTTTTTTGGATGCATCGGTCTTGCTTGAGTCCTATTCCAAGGGGTGTTTTTCTTCTTATTTTGGTTTTCTTTTGAGCTAAAGTGTCCACTAAGGGTAATTTTTTTCCCCCCATTCTAAGTTGTAGCAACTAAGTAGTGTCACATATGACTAAATTTTCAGGTGGAGGACGTACTATTCGCTGCTGGGGAGGCTCTTTCTTTTTTGTGGGGTGGTGTTCCTGTCAATGCTGACATGATCCTCAAAACTGACTATACCTCACTATCCATGGCTTCAAATTTTTTGATTGGAGATTTGAACTCTTCTGTGTCAAAGCAGTGTCCTAATGGACAAATTGAATATAGTGAAGATTATCATGCTTCTGTCAGAGATGCAATTACCAAGAAGCTCTTCGATGCTCTTTTGTATAGTAGCAGGAAAGAAGAGCGATGTGCTGGAACTGTCTGGCTAGTATCACTTACTAAGTACTGTGGACATCATCCTATTATTCAGCGAATGCTTCCAGAAATTCAGGTTTTGCATTAAGAAACCAAATATTTTCCTGTTCTCTTCTCCCGTATTTTTACTTCAATAATCTGTCAAACTTCACTTATGGTATTGTATTGTTTGTTAAGCTCATGTGCACCGAGCTAAATTTTTTTTTCCCTGCTACTTTAAAAGAAATAAAGATATGTTTGATGGTTCAAGTGGTATTTATGTGTATAAAGTAGGAATTCCAGGAAGAAGCTAGTGTAAAATATGTGGATTGGAAGATAGCCCTTGATCCTTACAGTTTTACTTTGGCTTTATTCGAACTTGTCGAATATTGTTAAAGGTATATGACTCCTTTCCTAATTTAATCTTAATGATGGTGGTGTGTTTATCCGAATTCCAATTTTATCCCCTTTGCTGCCCAAGGAGGAGTGCACATTGAAGGAATAAAGGACCTTCATTTTTGGTGTCTAGTAGCATTACAGAAATCTTATTCCTTAGGCTGGACTATACTCTGGGTGTTAATAGTGTTGAATTCGAAAGTGCTTTCATTGCAGATTGTCTCCACATCTCTAACTTCCTATTTATTTCCTCTCAATTTTCCGACTTGGATTATACCATCTGCAAAAAGCATGCATTGTGGCACTGACTCTTGAATATGCTCGGTAAGTACAACCAAGACTAAGGTAAAAAGATGGGGGCTCAAAGATGCCCTTTGTTGTAGTCCTATAGTTATAGGAAAGTCTCTCTGACCTCGCCTTATGTTCCCATGCTAGTCGTAACCCCGTCATACATATCCTTGATAGCTCGAATATAGGCAACACAAACTCCTTTCTTCTCTAGGGCCTTCCACATTACCTTTCTTGGCACCCTGTCATACGTCTTCTCCAAATCAACGAAAACCATGTGTAAGTCTTCTTGATCCCTTCGATGTTGCTCCATCAATCGCCGTAGCAAGTATATTGCTTCCACGGTCGACCTCTCCGGCATAAAACCAAATTGATTTTCAGTAATGTAGCTAGGAGTATCCGAAGTGTTCAACTCAGATATGTCCAACACCAGTACAATGACTATTTCAGAGCTAGGTTTCAAAAGTGAAGTGCAGGGCTGCTTGCTATTAAGGCAATTTATCTTTTGTTGATAAAGGTGACAGACAAAATGTTTATATATTTGCTGGGCAGGGTTTTATCACTTTTATGAGTCTTGGTTTTATCCTTTGAGCTTGGAACAATTTTTATCTGTTAACTTCGGAGACTTTTGACCATAATATGAAGAGAAGGTTCTTGATGCACATAATTTACCGTTGACTCAAAGTAATTTGGGGTTTATGTCAGTTTTTGTTACAAGTTAATATTCTAAAACTCTGTTGTTATGATTGATATCATGGAGCTTTTCTTATTGTGAAACCAGGAAATTCGTCATGTAACCAGGACATTTCTATAACTTGTTTTATTTGTTGTTCTCTGACACCATATCCATTTTGTAGCAGTACGTTGGAACCTGTAATATTAGTTTGATGATTATCATGTGAATGCAGGAAGCTTTTTCTCACCTTCTTGGTGAGCAAAATGAACTCACACAAGAGTTGGCTTCTCAAGGCATGAGTATTGTGTATGACCTTGGAGATGAATCTATGAAAAAGAATTTGGTTAATACACTTGTGAATACGTTGACTGGGTCAGGGAAACGGAAAAGAGCCATCAAAGTAAGTTGGTAGTCTAGTATTTTTCTTTTATTTGTTGCTTTCTTTATTGACCCCTGTGGATAAGAGCCATCAAAGTAAGTAAGTTGGTTGTTGTTCTCTTTCTTCCTTTAATTTCCTTTTTCTTTTTTAAAATTAAATTCTTGAAGTTTTGTTGTGTAGCTTGTTGAAGACACAGAAGTATTTCAAGATGGAGCTCTTGGTGAAAGTGTTAGTGGAGGGAAGCTGAACACTTACAAGGAGCTGTGTAGCTTAGCAAATGAGATGGGACAACCAGACTTAATTTATAAGTTCATGGATTTAGCTAATTATCAAGCGTCTATGAATTCAAAGAGGGGTGCTGCTTTTGGCTTCTCTAAAATAGCAAAACAAGCGGGGGATGCTCTTAAGCCACATTTACGTTCTTTAATTCCAAGGCTTGTACGCTACCAGTATGATCCTGATAAAAATGTGCAGGTATGTGCCATCAGCCTATCACTGGTGGAACATCATAGGGGCAGTTGCCCCCGACATTTGTTTGGCTCTGCAATGTATTCATATAATACAGAAAAGGAATGCATGCACTCAAGTATATTAGCATTGCTTCTCCAGTTCTTTATTAATTCAGTCAAAACATTAAAAAAATGAAAGTAACTTACTTTGCTACCTTTTGCATCGTGAATAATAGTGTTTGAAAATAATTCCTTGCTATTCAACACATACAGAAAAAAGATCAATGTTTTACGCTTTTTCTTTTTCAAATCAAAAGTTTTTTTTTTAATTCTAACTTTAATTAATGTCACCAAGCTGTTCCTCTTGACATGGCAAATTCTTAAATTTTCATTTCTAAACTGGTACTTAATCTAATCTTTACCATGATTAATTCTAATTGAATCCCTAAAGCATTTTTTTTTTTTTTTGGATTATGAATCCCTAAAACTCTTTACCTAATTTCCATCTACGATAGTAGTGTTATATAATTCATACCATCTTCAAATCTAAATATAAAAATATAATTTTTGCCCCCTAAAGTTTTGGTTAAGTTCTGCCACTGTGTGGCATGTAAGAATTTTCCTTTTGACTCAAATAAATCATTTGCATTTTGTACCTTTCTAGCCCTTTTCGGTAAACAATTACTTTTCCTTCAGACAGCCGCGTTATGCATAATATCCAATAAGTTATCAACTCATTTTTATTTCTGAATTTCATTTGCTTATTGCTGTGTTTTTTTTTTTTTTTGGGTTTAGGATGCAATGGTACATATATGGAAGTCACTAGTGGCTGACTCAAAGAAAACCATTGATGAAAACTTAGACCTCATCATTGATGATTTACTAGTGCAATGTGGATCCCGGCTTTGGCGGTCACGTGAGGCATCATGTCTTGCCCTTGCAGATATTATTCAAGGACGAAAGTTTTATGAGGTCATTAAGATTACTTCCGTTTTTCTTGAGTTTAAATAACACACTCGAAGTTCTCAGTGAATTATTATATTATAGAAACGAATTCCTCAATTATAGCAATTGTATGTTGTAACAAAAAATCAGTCATTATTGTAGTGAGACTTTGTCTGTAGAAAGCATTGCAAAATTCTTTGGCATTGTGGCATTTATTGTGGGTGTGATGTTCCTGAATGGAGAGTAGTGCCGGCGCTTCTGGTGACATGTTTCTCCCTTACAATTTTTTGTGGGAGAGTTGTTTTCTTGGCTTTTATGTTGGTGTCAGCATGTGGGTTATATAGGGGGCTTTCAATTATTTTTGTTTTTCCTTTTTCTTTGATCTTGGAGGATATTTTTTTCTCCTTGTATTCCTCTTCTTTCTCTTAATTAAAGCTCCTTTATGTATAAAAAAAGCATAAGGTCTGCACTCATAGTTCTAGATACAATTTGATTGTTACTTATGTTTGAAAACATTAATCAGAATCAGAGTCGTGTATCCTATGGGTGGTAATAAACTTTAAATTGAATCAGATGTATTTGTGAGAGAGAGATCCTATGATCTTCTGATAGTCAGGTTCAGAATATATAAAAGTCATATCATATTTATATTATTGTAAATTCAGATGTGTCTTACCATATTTATATTATTGTACGTGTTGCTAAAGATTCGGTCACTAAGTAATATAATGCTGAAAGGAGAGATTAAAAGTGAGAAAACTGTGACCATGTTAGAATATTACAATCTGTGGTGCATCTGGGTGGAGAGGAATGCTCAAATTATTCAGGGTGTTTCAGTGTCTATAGAAATGTTATGGGATTAAATAAGGTTTTTGGCTTCTTTTTGGTGCTAAGGCCATGGTCTTTTTAAAGGGGTTGCTGTTTTAAATTTGCATAGAGATTGGACTGCCATCATGCACTGTTACTCTTAAATGCCGGAAAAAAATGCCTATTGGGGGCATTTTTTTGAGTTTTGTTTTGCTGGTTTCTTTGAAATTTTCTCTTTTAGTAGTTTTCTGGTGTAACCTGTTATTTTCTTGATGAATTTCTTTTTCTATTTTAAAAATATCTGGAACATCACAGCATGTCTTTATTCTTGTTCATATGCTTTTGTTTCATGTTGCACCACCCACAGGTCGAGAAGCATTTAAAAAGATTATGGTCAGGAGCATTTCGTGCAATGGATGACATAAAGGAAACTGTCAGAATTTCTGGTGAAAAATTATGCCGTGCTGTAACTTCATTGACAACAAGGCTCTGTGATGTCTCTCTAACTGATATGTCAGATGCACACAAAGCAATGGATATTGTTTTACCTTTTCTGCTTGCAGAAGGTATATTAAGTAAAGTCGACAGTGTCCGGAAGGCATCAATTGGAATTGTTATGAAGCTTACGAAGGTTAGGAATGTCTGCTACGCCATTCTCTTTTCAATTCATGTTCAAGTGCTTTCTTTTCTTTTATCTTTTTCTGCCACCAGATGGAGAATAATTTTGTATTCACATCTCAGTGCTCTTTGTAAATTTCATTGATCTTTGTAGAGATTTATTATGTTTGCTTGGCTCTAATGTATAAGATTGGACCATAAGGCAAGAGTATTAAAATATATTTTTTTTAAATTTCAATCTGTTATCAGAAATGATAATTTTATTGTTTTGTGGCTTCTTTGTGTACTATGCCAATGATTCTTTTAAGTGTGGTGCTTTTGAACAGTTAAGAGAGAAGGGAGGGCCATCGCGTATTGATGTTTCTTTTTTTGTTGTACTATTTTCTTTGTTGAATTGTTTTAGGGGGATAGCTGAACCTTCTGTGCTTTTTTTAATATCTATCAAAATAAAATAATTAATTAGAATGGTAACTGTTTGTAGAATTTGTTTTCCAGTAAGCATGATTGGTGCAGACCTGCACATAAAATATATTTCATCACATACATAATTTTGGCTTTCTTTTTTTTTTTTTGCCTGTTTGGGGGTTAGTTTTTAGTTTGTACAACATGAAGTTTGGGTCGTATTTTGACTTGTTTCTCCGAATGTGATTGTATAAGGTTCAATATAAGTTATTAATATGGAAGTAAGCTATAATATATGGGTTTTATTCTAATCATTTCTTATTCTGTTGAAATAAATCTGAATTTTTCTCGTTATTGTCTCTTTTCAGCATGCTGGAACTGCAATCCGTCCACATTTGTCTGATTTAGTGTGCTGCATGCTTGAAAGTTTATCAAGCTTAGAAGACCAAGGACTCAATTACGTTGAGGTCTGGTTCAACAATCTATTCAACTCTTGCATAAGTTTTCTTACTAATTCTTGTTCATCCGTATGTTTTTATGTTGTCTTCTTCAGCTACACGCACCAAATGTTGGAATACAGTCAGAGAAGCTTGAAAGTTTGAGAGTTTCCATTGCCAAAGGTTCTCCTATGTGGGAGACTTTAGACTCATGCATAAAAGTTATTGATGCAGAATCGTTGGACAAATTGATCCCTCGACTTGCTCATTTAGTGCGATCTGGAGTGGGCCTTAACACAAGGTCTGTTATTAACTTATTATGACATCTCGTGTTTTCTTTTGCGTTGTCTGCCTTCTTGCACTGTTTTGAATAATCTTTGTGATTGCGTTTTCCATTTGAAAATTTGAGGAACTTTTGTTGATCAGAGGTTTTAGTAGAAAAGGGTGTAGGTGTTAGAATCATTAGGGTTATTAGTTTTATTGTTAGTGGGCTTGGGTTGTATACGTACTTGACCTAAACATTAGTATAAGTAGGAGTACTAGGTTAGGTATTGTAACACATTCTCATGTAATGTTTTCAGCTTACTACTGCTAACCATCTCTTCTCCCTAATCCTGAACTTATAATTTTAACATGGTATCAAAGCATTGCCATCCACCTTTAAGGATCCGTCCTTTCTGCTGCACTGAGTTCCATAGAACTCTGTGTTTGGAATGTAAAAAATGGGAAATGATTTGAATTGTAAATAAAAAATCCTGTTTGAAATGTTTTAAAACAGGAAATGATTTGATTTCTAATAAAATCCCATGAATTTCCTTCCTTTTGATTTAGAAATCCTATCAATTTTGGTAGGATTTGATGTTTCAAACTACAAGACTATTTTACCCTTATTAACTGCCTCTAACGACCTCTCATAACGACTAAAATTTAGAATAGTAAAACCAAATCAAATCAAATCCCATTTTATTGAGTTCCAAACATAAGGAAATGATTTCTAAATCAATTCAAATCCCAAGTTTTATTATATGTGCCAAACACAAAATTTAATTTCTAAATCAAATCAAATTATCTTCAATTTTAGTTGATTCCAAACACAACCTATATTATGACCTCATCTTCCTAAACTAAAATTGATATCATCCATGGTCCTTGCTATTCTTATCCATGTTGCAGGATACTCTCCTTTAAGGCCTGTTTTTGGACACCGAATTGTATTCAACAAGATAAACTATCGTGTCATGTGTTACGGAATGTTTGGTTCATGCATCGGATAGTATAATGCTATAAGGGTCTGTTTGGAGGCCAGGATAAGACATATAGGATAGGATAAGCTATTCCGTCTTCTGTTAATTTGTGGTTTTGTGAGCCAACAGGATAGGCTAAGCTTATCCTGTTGGTTATCCTATCCTGCTCATTAGTTAAAATTCATATCCTATGGGGGGAGCTGGGTTAGAAACAACCCTTACCCCCTAACCATAACCCTCTAAGTTCTACTTTGTAAGACGACAACAATGTTGGGGCTTTGGCGAGGTGGCGGCGCCTCTGTAAAGGTGGAGCTCTAACGAGGTGGTGGTGCAGTTGTAGCGGTGGAGCTCCGACGAGGTGGTGGCGTGGCTACCACACTTTCCACGCGAAATCAAAGCGAATTTGTGGGTTATATCATGAAAAGCTTCACCTTTTCCAACTTTACTACCCATGTACAACTTAGTCTAACATTAATGGTAATTAAAAGTTAATTTTGAAAAAATATATGTAATTATGATATAGGGATGATTTTGCCATTTGGATATAACTTATATCATATCTTGTCATTATCCATTTTACCTCGAACACAAGATAGGACAACATAATATTATCAAGTGGGTTATCTAGTGCGCATCAAACATTGGATAAGATAAGATCTTATCATGCTTATATCTTATCCTATCCCTATCCAGCTCTATTATCTTATCCATCCTTATCCTATCTTGACTAGCAAATGAGCCCTGAGCTTATTCAGCTGGTATGTTATATCATATATTTCCTGCATAACTCTATCTGGCTCAAGTGACCTTACCACCTGTCCACCATCACCACTCACCACCGCACTGCTGCCACTACTGTCACCTCTATCACCACCATGCCTCTCCTCTCACTGGCATAACCATTTCCACTAACGAGCATCATTACTTTGATCATTGCTTTGGGTTTCAATTATTAAGAAAAACATTCGAAGTAAATATTTATGGTATTAGTTGTCTATACACTTGTGCACCAAACCATGGATAGTATAAAAGCTTATCATCTTTTTATACTATCCTATCAAATGCATTATGAGGGCTAACATTGTTGTATGCTTGTTCCATTTTTTATTGTTAGTAAATTTGTTCCTTTTTCATGAAAAGGAAGAGCTTTCAGGATTATATCCTTATGTTTTTTATAAGGGAGCCTCAATAAGGTTCTCAAAACTGGTTTGCCTTCTTGTTTTCAAGCAGACTTTATGTGCCCAATTCCACACACTTTACTGTCACTCTTATGTGCCCAACAATTGGTTCTTGTCAACAAGTAGGGCTTAATAATTATATCATTCCTGTTGTCTGTTTTGTTCCATTTGTGAAGTCATTACTGTTGAAACATGTATACTGGGGATCGTTCAGGAAACTTCTGTAATCGTTTGACATTTGGTAGTGTCAGTTGTAGTCATGCTTAAATGTTTCAAGATGCTTACAAGTAATCTTTGCTACTCACCTTGCAATCTCACCATGTAATGCACAACTCTAGCAGTTCAGATAATTTTCTAATCCTTATAAATGTAATAGTGTTTTTCATCTGTCACTCTGGCTGTAGTGCTTTGTCATTTTAATAGTTTCTACTACAAACTTTTCTCATAATTAATTATGCTTTCTAATTTTCTATACGTCTGCAGGGTTGGTGTTGCCAATTTTATTACCTTATTGCTTGAACGTGTTGGCTCTGACATTAAGCCATATGCAAATATGCTAGTGAGGTTGTTGTTTCCAGTTGTTAAGGAGGAAAAAAGTACTACAGCAAAACGTGCCTTTGCAAGTGCCTGTGCTAAAGTCTTAAATTATATAGCAGCCTCACAAGCCCAAAAACTGATTGAAGATACTGCAGCTTTGCATGCTGGTGACAGGAATTCTCAAATTGCATGTGCACTTCTCTTAAAGAACTATTCATCCATGGCAGCAGATATTGTTGGTGGATATCAAGCAGTTATCATTCCAGTTGTTTTCCTTTCAAGGTTATCAACGTCCTTTTGTTTTTACTGATGTGATTTATCTTGCTGATATTTTATAAAAATCCCATGACATATCAATCACAAATCATATTCTTAAGAAGTTCTTGCCTTTGGCTGGCAGCAACTATCATTTAGAATATTCATTTGCTCCTCTTGGTGAACATTAGGGGTATCGTTATACCTTGGATCAGTTTCTGATGATATGTGGTCTTCTTGGTTTCATTATGGTGCTTATGTAATGAGTTTCTTTGTCTGATTTATTGTGAAACTAGCAGGCTTTGTTTATCGTATATTTTACTATATAAATTCTCTGTTTTCTTTTGTACCAATTCAAAAGATGTGTTATGCTCTTTATGTTTCACTGGTATACTCAGTCAAATTTCAGAAATAATTTCATGTTTCATCGAAAAGAAGAATTTTAAGAATGGAGGTTTCAAATATCCAACTCTAGGTCACCTTTAGAGGTTCTGATACCTTTGTCAAGGTCCCATTTAGCCTGGACATACTATCCATTTTTTAATAAATTTTTAGTTTATGTTTCACTGGTATACTCGTCAAATTTCAGAAATAATTTCATGTTTCGTTGAAAAGAAGAATTTTAAGAATGGAGGTTTTAAATATCCAACTCTAGGTCACCTTTAGAGGTTCTGATACCTTGGCAAGGTCCCATTTAGCCTGGTCATACTATCCATTTTTTAATAAATTGTTAGTATGAAAAACACTGGTTTTAATTTCCTTTGGTGACTTGCAAGGACCAACTCTCCTAAAAGTTTGAATGGTTTGGTGGAGGCTTGGGAATAGCTTTTTTATTTCTAACACAGCCCACTCAAGGGAATGATCTTTGCTTTGTAGCATAGAAAAAGCACAGGCCCAACATGTGCTGAGTTTATAATTTAATTAGAGGAATGGGGGCTTCGGCCTCCAAGTTTCAAACTCCTGATTCAATGCCTTTTCAAGGACAAACTTTTGCTAAAAGCTTAAGTACCTTAATGGTTTTATATCTAACAGTGATAAATGTTGCATGAGTATCTAGGTGTAAATTATTGTAGGCATCTGAATTTTAAAGCTAGATCAGGTAGACTCTGTTTACTAATGATGCTTACATAACAAACAAACAATTTCATGTTGAGTAGTAGAAGTATTTTCTTATTTCCCATGTACTAAAAAATGATAGTTCTTATGCAGATTTGAAGATGATAAAAATGTTTCTAGCCTATTTGAAGAATTATGGGAAGAATATACAAGTGGGGAACGAGTCACCCTTCACCTATACTTAGGAGAAATTGTTTCACTTATTTGTGATGGCATGTCATCATCGTCATGGTCAAGTAAAAGAAAAGTTAGTCTGGGGCCTTCTTTTCTGCCCTTGCTGTTATTTTGAGTTAACCTCATTTCTGCTTCATCATTTGTGCTTAGATGTTTGCTTTTGTTTTGTTTTGTACCTGCAGTCTGCACAGGCTATATGTAGGCTTAGTGAAGTTTTGGGTGAATCTCTTTCTTCTCACCATGAAGTTCTGCTTCAGTCTCTCATGAAGGAAATTCCCGGTCGCCTATGGGAGGTAGGAAGACGAATTAGTGTGCTTTGGTTGAAAATGATGCCACTTAAGTTTTTATATGCGACAGGAAGAATTGTTATCAAAAACCAATTGTAGACGAAATTACTCGAGTTTCATATGCTTATTTTACTATGCATGAATGACAGGGAAAAGATGCGCTATTGCTAGCAATAGGTGCTCTATCTACATCCTGCCATAAAGCAATTTCTGCTGAAGGTTCTTCCTCATCCATTGCCATTTTGAATGTGGTATCTTCTGCATGCACCAGAAAGGGAAAAAAATACCGTGAAGCAGCATTTTCCTCTCTGGAACAGGTTAGCAATTCATAGTGGGTGCTGCAAAGTAGTTTCAGAAAAACTTTCTCCTTTTGGGTAATTATTGAATTGAAAACATATTAGCTTCATTGGTCTTTGAGGACTAGCTTTGCGACTACTCAATGTCTATTGTAAAAGCATGTAAATTATGTATGTAATGTAATTACTAATACTTACATGATAAATGTCAACGTTAATCAGTTATGGAATGAATTGATAACAGCCCTAACTAATACTTACAAAATAAGTTTGCTTGTACTAGAAATTGGCATAAGTAATTAGAATTAGGATAAGGATTTAGGACCCTTCGGTTTTAACTGTTACCCTTTATCAGAAAAAGCAATATGGGTAGCAATGGTTCACAAGGATACTCCTGCTTGTAACACTGACGACTTTATCAAATATTCAGGCAAAAAATAAATTAAATAAATAAGTAAATAAAAAAAGCAACTTAGTCAAATAGCTCACCAGTTACAGACCAAAAGTACTAGGAACTTTCGAGTGCCAAAAGAATACAGATTAGTAACATAATTGAAACTTAAAACTTCATGGTATTGATGGGAGAAATGCAGAAATCATCAAGCAGTGTGTAATGCTCTACTATGCTAGCATATTCCACATTTAAAACCTCAAATCTAAACCGCACCCATGAAATCCTCAGAATAAAACCAACTGGATCACTCATTCAATGTTGCCATTACTACTCTGAAGTCTTATCTGCACTCTTGTTTTTTGAAGATGATCATCTTGAATTACTTGTTAGAATTTTTTGGATTCAATCCTAAAGCCAATTGGCATTAAGTGGAGTTGTCCAACAAGTATATAAACCACAACTCATGAATTGTGGCAGGCGATGTGAGACTCCCAACTCCCCTATGCTCGTCAAAACAAACGATAACGAAAATGACGAAATGGGCTCTGGTCCTGACACCATGTTAGATTTTATCCTAAAACTAATCTGAGTGGAGTTGTCCAACAGGTATATAAACCGCACTACATGAATTGAAGTAGGTGATGTGGGACTTTCAGCAACGATAAAGATGAAAATAGAGATAAACTGAGAGCACAATAAAAAGTTGTTGTAAGACAAGAAAGTTTGAAAAAACATGTTGGGCCATGCTAGCCTGATTTTCCCATGAGAAATAAAAGTCCTAGCCTGGTCCTCATGGGCCGGCAGGCTACATGGGCCAGCCCTTAGGCTGGGTTATTTTTTACCAAAAAATTCATAAAAATCCTAAAGCTAGAAAAATAGCAAACTAAAATAACATTATGAATGCAGACTAAAATATTGATTAAAACCAATTAGAAAGAATATATACTGCAATTTATGTGTACCTGTTTTAATTTGCTAAAATCATAAAATTGACGCTGCATGTTTGTCCTTGACCCATGATAGTAACTATAGTAAACTCTGTCACTTTTCGTATATTTCTTTATATTTGAATGCTTAATTTCTTTTTTCGTGTACGTTTCCAGGTTATAAAAGCCTTTGGCAATCCAGAGTTCTTTAATATGGTTTTTCCCTTGTTGTTTGAACTATGCAATTCAGTGGCCATAAAATCTGGGCAAGCACCTTTGGCCAATGATGCTGCTAAAGCAGGTTATGACCAATTCTAGATCTTCATTTATATGTTGCAAATTTTGTTCCCTGTATGAGATAATGTATGGCCATTAATGAAATATTTAATGCAGTTGGTAAGTTGAAGTTTCTCTTGCTAAGTTGGTTTTGAAAGCTCTTGATTAAAAAACTAGATGAGAGTGTTGTTTCTCATATGATACTTTCTGTAGTTAAGTAATAGTAACCGATACAATGAAGGCCATGTCATGAGAGTGCATTTCTATATAATCATATTCTTAGTCCTCTCTCGTTGACCTGCCTTGTCACAGGCCTTTGTAGCATCTCATAAGGATTAAGGAATAATTAAGGGTTCTGCTTTGGACTATTTTCTTTGTTAGAAAGTTTGCTTGACTGAAATGTTGGTTCCCTACAAGCTGTTTCCGGCTTCCATTTTACTTTAAATTTAAAACAGACAAAGACTGATTACATGGTTCTGCATAACTTTTGGGCTTGGGGTACTATATACAGTTTTTTTTCTCACCCCAAGAAAAGCTGAAATATTTAGTATCCAGCGGCTTGATGAATTCTAGTTAGTGTTAATTTTAGGCAAATACTAACGAGGGGGTATTGTTTAAGGAATCTAAAAAAAGTAAGTTTTTATGGGAAGTGATGTAATCAATGGATTGGAAAGAGATATATTTAATTTTTCAATGAATACTTGCCTTGATTGGGTTCCTTAAATAATGCCCCATAGGTCACTCGTTAGCAAGACCCTTAATTTTATATGGGTATATCAAATGGCAAGCCACTCGATCATTCCTTGTTACACTGATTCCTGAGCTGCTCAATGCTACAGACTCTGCAAACATTTTGACAGATATATCTTCTTTGCAGAGTTGGACAGTGTTGAGGAGAGTTTTGTTCCCCATAACAAAGTTGTGGACTGTTTAACCTCTTGCATCCATGTGGCACATATAAATGATATTCTTGAAAAGCAAAAGAGCTTAATGCACATGTACGCAGCATTTCTATCACCC
Source organism: Echinosophora koreensis (assembly GCA_035048595.1). NCBI lineage: Eukaryota > Viridiplantae > Streptophyta > Magnoliopsida > Fabales > Fabaceae > Echinosophora > Echinosophora koreensis. The sequence goes on along the minus strand of JAPCYP010000019.1, from coordinate 1,721,235 downwards.
GATCATAAATGGACAGGTATTCTTTACGCTTGATTTTTTGTTTTTCAAAGTCTCTGCCAGATTTTTTTTTTATCTTTATTAAGAAAGTCATCTTCGTGCAGTCAAAACTACAGCCTTTTTATCTATTAAAGAACTTTGCTCAAGGCTCCACGATGTTTTAAAGGACTCCCAGAGAAGTAACGAACTTGCCAGTGTAGCCACCCTTGTTCATGAGGTAACGAGGTTCATTTTTCAATTTGGACTTCTAATTACTCAATTCTCGAATGATCTAAAATTAAAATCAACTTAATTTTTTTCAGATGCTTCATTCTGTATCACCAAAAATACTACATTGCTTAAGCACAGTCAAAATTGCACAGGTACGTCACTGTCTTGTTTGCTTGAACGGTATTAAATTCATTGGTTAGATCTCCCATGCCCTGTAAAAAGTAAGAAACCATGAAGAGTAATCAGCATTTGTTACGTATTACTGGGTAAAATCTTGGATTTGAACGCTAGGTACATTGGTGGCTTCAATAGACAACACAAATGATTATAGTGTCGTGAGCTAGCCTAGAAGTGCAATTGAAAATAGAGGATCCATGCACATTTTCATTGCATTCCTTCAAATCTTTTGATAAACTTGCTATTTTGGAAAATGGTTACTTAAATATGTTCCAAAATTGTTTTGTGCGCGCAGATAGTATTTGCCACCAGTTGTATGGAAAGCCTTCTTTTTTTATTTAATAAAATGTTGTATGGGAAGCATTACATTATGCTCGTTATAGTGGATTCAATTTTTGTTCCCAAGCTTAAGATCATTGGAATAAATTCATACCTAGTTCCCATTATGTTAGTAATTGAAATTTAGGAACCATGCATCAGTTGACGAGTGTCTTTCCTCTCTTTCACATTTAGAATAGAAGGTTGAAGAAGTCCAGAATGGTGAATGATTACAGCGGTGTTAAGAAAATCTGATAAATCAAAATTTTAGGGAAAATTATCACGTTCATAGTTTTAAGGAAAAAAATAACAGTTTGGTAGCTAGTTTTGTTTCCTGTCAAAATGATCCTACTGATATAGGCATCATTCTGTATCTCTTGGATTTTGTACCTGGAGGAGTACTTTTTGTGCTCTATTATATATAATATTTGTGATTGTCACAAAAAAGGAAAAATAACAGATTGAGCAAAATTTAAGGACTAAATTTGTTACCTTCTCTTTGCCAAGCAAGGGTTGTGATCATCTTTACAAGTTGTGGTTGTTCCAGTACTCTAATCGGTTGTTCATAACAATATTTCATCATCTACGTTTCATGTACCCAAAAATAGGTTCATGTTTCTGCTTCAGAATGCCTTCTGGAAGTTATCAAGCTTTCCATGGACGTGCCTTTAGTTAGTGCCATCAACGAAGGATTCAAGGATGAGCTGCTTCATCAGTATGAGATAGAGAAGAACGAAGAGGCAAAGACATTATTAAGAAAGTGTCTCAACATTGTTCAAGATTGGAAACATTAAATTGTCAGAGCTATTAATTTTTATTTATGAAATTTTGGGAGGATGAAACATAATCTCTACATCGTTCCTGTGAGTAGGAGTTTGATGCAACGGCTCACGTAAACAGGTCATGTTAACAATTGGGCGATGACATTTTGAGAATGTAGACATAATCAATTTCTTGCCTCCTTCTATCAAACTTTTGGCCCATTTATTGTTTTCGAATTTTTTTTTTTTTTGTGAACCATGAATTAGTCAAACGCGGTAGCTGCTGTGGATATGGTTCTAATTGAAGCTGCTACTGCAAGCCCCCCAAAAGAGAAACTCGGTCCTCAATGAACTTTTTAATTAAGTTGGATTCCTTGGACTATTTATAAAGGATTTAATTGGTACGCACAACCAATTAGAAATTAATACATTAAAAATATTTAGCTTTTATCTGAATTGCTTTAAAAGTTACTCAAATGATTTTTGATTAATTGGCAATATAATTTGTTTTTCCTAACAGTGAATACCAACAAAACTCATTTATAATTGGTAATTTAGTTTTTTAGGTTACACATTAATAAATCTTATATTTTCTGGTTCGTAAATCATTAATATTTATTTTGTACATGCTAATTTTGATTGCAATTGTAAGAGTGTTTTGCAAACAAATTACGAGAACTTTATTATAATAAACATTTTTGCCAATTATTAAAATTCACTATTCACATCTCTTGCTTGGGACAGATTTGGGGCTTATTTGATTTAGCTACGTAGCTATTTTTTGGTAAGTGCAGGTGCATCTAGAAGTGAAAGTGCATTTACAAGTGTATCCTCAACTTATATCGCGAGTTTTGTAACCAGGGAATAATTTGGGTCACTAGTTTTTCAAGAACTAAATAGGGTCACTGATGATTTTATAATGGACTAATTTTGAGAGCTAAACAGGAGGATGGAACAAATATTTTTCTTAGGAAGAACGAAGCAATAAGTGGGGTTTTCTTCTTTGAGTGTGGTCGAGGAAGAAATATTGAATAGATTTTAGGCACCTTCTCGCAATGTCATTTTTACCCAAACACTTTTTTACCCCCTTCTCATAAACAACACTCGGTTTTCATTATATATATATATAATCAACAATCTTCCATGTTGGAAAATTTTGTAGTCCCTGTTAACAAGATAATGTGTTACATGCACATCGGTTAACTCAAATGGAGTAATGATGATGAAAGGATGAAAATGTTCAATATATGTAACTTGGCTCGTTCTACGGTGGGCGAGTACTTTATATCGCCCACCGTACATCACTTTTATATTCCGTTGGATCAAGAATTCTATTAGATTCTATCGTATACCCTCCACATTAGATTTTTCCCATTTCCTTCCCTTTCTCACCCTTCTGCATTTGGTCCACATGTCGACCTCCAGATTTTGTTTGTTTATTTCAATCCCTCTCTCACTATACCTCTTGCAACCATTCTCCTTCATAATCTACTTCTTCCTCGTCTTCTTCTACTTCTTCCCTTTGTATTTTAGATATGCAAAACCTCCGACCCATATCCAATCCCTTTTTCTAATTTCATTTTTATCAAGCTCCGTTACTCAAAGGCCGTACGTCTTTTTTCGAACCCCCAGCCGCCGAACACCGCCAGTCGCGACGGTTCTATATGGGCGATTTGTGAACAACGTTTCCAGATAAACACAAAAAACAACAATCAATCAAGGCTCTGCCATCTCTCAATATTGGAAGATATGTGAATAAATAAAAATAATAATTAAGTTTCGACTAGCCTTGGAGGAAAAGAGTACTCTTGTGATTGAATTTACATAGTATAAAATAAAATACTGTGACCACATTTCTCTTCTCCCCCAACTCCTACTTTCTAACTTTCGGTTTCTCACATCTTAACAAATATTTTGAAATCGAAAAATTTGTTTCTCTAACAAAAATGGAATCTATCCTTATGGTTTAGAGTATGGTAAACATAGCCACTGCAGTGACATCGGTGGGTGTGGAGGGAGTAGGAGGGGAGGCCGTGGGGATAAGGGAGTGGGAGGGGAGAAGTGGCAGAGGAGAGAGTGAGTTGACTGGGCTGGACTGAGTTGACTGGGTGTGATCAGGTGTGAAAGACACATGGTATAATCATGGGGATGTCATGAATCTAATGGTTAATAATGGTCTCTCACCATGAGAGACATGATCAGCTCATCCACCCTAGAATTTGCCTATGTAACTTTAAGAGACTAGTTAAGTTGAGTTTTTCACATGTATTTTAATTGGTATATATCTTCGGTGTAAAAAAAATTTATATTATCAATCAATCAAAAATAATGATTTATGTGACTTTTAAGGTAATTAAATAAGAGCAAATATTTTTAATAATGTATCAATTTTTGATTGGTTGAATGTGTAAAAATAATTTTATTGCATTATTGCATACCATTTTTTTTTAACGAGAGACACGAAAATGGGTTTTTTACCCATATTTAATCATCTGGGCTAAAATACATTTTTGGTCCTTTATCTTTTGGCTAAAATTTATTTTGGTGTTTTATCTTTACAAAGATTCATTTTAGTCATTTATGTTTCAAAAGTGACCCAAAATGGTCCTTTCCGTAAGTTCCGTTACCTACGTCGTTAATTATAGCCCACGTGCCACTCTTCTTCTTCCCTAAGTCTTCTTCCCCAAAATGAAACCCTAATCTTCTTCCTACGAGCTTTAATGGCACCCTCGGTTGCATACCTCCACTACCACGCAAGAACCAACCAACCACCACCATATGGGATTGTCGACGGCGTCATCGCGTGTGAACCATGGCAATTGCACATCTACACTCCCTCGTTGAAACCATGCTACTTGCACAGCCCCACCAACCCATTATCACACCGCTTGGTCTTCGTTACGCAATTTTATCTTTGCGTAGCAAGATGCCAAAATGGTTAGTCTTCAACTTCGTACCACACTTTCACTTGTTTATTGATTCCTGCTACTATACTCTGTAGTTTTTTTTTTTTTGAATTTTTATTTTCTTGTTTGTGGTACCTGTTAATCCTTAAATTTAATATCTTTATATTATTCCTGAGCTTACTATCTATTGGGTTTCATTTGGGTACACCTGGTTTTGCTTAAATTTTCTTTTGTGGGGTTGTTATTTGAGTAGTGAAGAAGGTAAATATGTATATGCCTTATAATGTTAACCACTGGTAATGTAATTTGATGGGGATAGTGTTTAATTTTTAACATTTTACGTTAGAAATTGATTTAGTTTTTGATTGATTTTTGCCTTTATTTGTATAACGATTAAAGTTTGAATCAGATCTGAAAGTTTATGTTTTGGAGGATTATATTATATATTTTGATTTGTGTTGTTCAATTGCTGATTTGAATCGGATCACTATTATGGCCCACCATTTCAATGGGGCGAACAGGTTGAGGTGAGCCCCTCTGTTGATTTTATTTTTTAAGTTTTATAATTTTGTTAGTTTAATAATTTTAATATTAAATAAAAGTGGTTTTTATATGCTAGTTTTTGTCATGTCATGTGCTATCGGGGTTAACGGCCACGTCATCAGTTTCTAACTGAGTTTGGATGAGAGATGACGGAAATGACCATTTTGGGTCACTTTTGAAATATAAATGACTAAAATGAATCTTTTTAAAGATAAAGGATTAAAATGAATTTTACTTAAAAGATAAAGGAAAAAAAAAAAAGATATTTTAGCCGATCATCTCTGTGTAACTGTGCTTCCATTTGTTGGTCCCCGGAAGCTCGGCCATTTTCGTCAGAGTGAAGTCATTTTCGCGAAGAATAGATCGAAACGGTGCAGTGGCAGTGGCAGTAGCAGTAGCAGTCAACCATGGATGAAGCTGAATTTCAACGCCTTCTCCAACTCTTCCCCGTTGTCCGTTCTCGCGATTACTGTGTACTTTTCTCTCTCTCTCTGGTTGTGTTCATATGCTTGCTTAGGGTTTAAAATCTTATTGGTTGTCTTTGATTTTTTTTATCTCTATTACTCAGCATCAGCAATCTCACTTTACTGTTGGTCAAAAGTTTTGATTTTTCAGATACCCATTTTGTGATTTCCGTGGTTTACACGCCGCTTCCCTCTAATGCATTAAATATCCTTCTGCTTTTGCTTTGGTTTAAGATAGTTTCAGTTTGATGTATTTGTGGTCTCTGAATTCATGTGAAAACTTGAGGTGGATGGATGCCACAGAAAATTGAGCAGGATACAGTGTTACTATTTGTTTTTCGGTCGGTAAAGGATGGCAGCACCACAAAAAAATTAAGAGTCTAGTATGAGATTTGAAGAAGGTCCAAACTTGTATTGGGTGTGGATTTTATAACTAAGGATATGTTGGCACTGGTGATGTGGTGGCCAAATTCAACTTTACATTAATTGATGCAAAATAGTTTTTTTGGAATAGTGCAGTCAGTTTCTACTGGGCATTCAAGTCAGACTATGAGGAATTTAGATGAGTTGATATTAGTGATGGAATTAATTTCTGCTAACTTGTTCTTTGAATGCCCAGCAGCTGCTGTCATCTAGATTAATTTGTTTGGAATTTTGGACCAGAGCTGGGCTTGCCCTGAGTTTGGAGCAGTTGTTATTGATGGCTACTTTGAGAGCTGTTAGAAAATCAAAGAAATATCTGATAATATCTTTTCATATCTTAGCATACCTTAGAGAATCCTAGATGATCTCTTAGGATTAGCATATCTTAGAGAATCCTAGATGATCTCTTAGGATTTATTTCTTATCTATATTTTATGATTTGGTTCTCTATTTGATTAAGATTAGGATTCTCCTTTTAGTCTAAATAGGAGTATTGAGTTGTTTTTTGTAATCACATCGTTACTACATCAATTCAACATGAGTCTTATTATTTCTTAGTTTGTTTCTCTCTTTTCCTCTTTCCCTACCTTAAAACCTTTCAATTCAACATGGTATCAGAGCCAGACAAAGGTACCATCCTCCGTGACCTGTCCCATCACCATTCTGCCGCGGAGTTCTAATAAGTATGAAGGAACTCTAATCATCTTCTTAGCCATACAACAAAAAAAAAAATAAATCATTTTCTCTCCTTAGTTGTGTTCTTTTCCGGTGTGTCCTTCTTCTTTCCGACCTGCGTTCCTGTCCTGTTAGCCGCTGTCAGCTACCAGACTCGCCTGCCGCCGATCTGTCCAGTCGTTCAGACAGCACCGCCGAAAGCCTCCAGACGCGCCCTCACGCGCGTGTCCTCTGATCAGCGCGCAGCCGAACGCGCTTCCCTTTCACCGGCGCGTCCGGCCACTGTTCTGGCCGCCATTTCCAGCGCCGAACTCGCCATTCCCTGCTCTCTCTGGATCTGTGCTCACCTACTTCATTGGACCTCTTTTGAGCAACATCCCCGTGTGTTGTACGGTTCAGGTACCTGTGATTTCGGTTATTTGCATTTGTGTTCTGACCCATGGCTAGTTCTAGCTCCTCAGATACTCCTAAGTCTCCCCATCATACCAGTGTGGCTTCTCTTCCCACCGACGATCTTTACGGTGGTGACTCTTTTCCCACATATGAATCATATTAGTCGTGACTTCTATTTCTGTCGATGAATGACTTATGTTGGCTATGACTCGCACTAGCCCAACTCATTGTCCCAGATGCTCTGGCCCGGCTCTTTTTCCTAGATGCACTGGCCCGTCTTTCACCCAGATGCACTAGCTTTGGCCACTTGTCCCAGATGAATTGGCCTCCTATCAGTCCCGGAAGTAGTTGTCTAACTTAATTTCAATTTTAAATAATTTGAGTCTCCGATATTGTTGTTAAAGCTTCCAATTACGGTTTTGATGATCATTCCAGCTATCTTGCTAAGTTATCTTTCCAGCAACTCTCTCCGGCCTCTCCAACATTCTTGAGTTGCCTTCCAACCATTATTTTCGTGGAGCTCAGTTTTTTTAATTTGAGGGGGAATACATTGTTTTCATGTAACAAGCTTCAAGCTTAGTAAGCTCTAGCTTGAGGGGGTGTGTTAGAAAATCAGAGAAATATCTGATAATATCTTTTCATATCTTAGCATACCTTAGAGAATCCTAGATGATCTCTTAGGATTTATTTCTTATCTATATTTTATGATTTGATTCTCTATTTGATTAAGATTAGGATTTTCCTTTTAGTATAAATAGCAGTATTGGGTTGTTTTTTGTAATCACATCGTTACTACATCAATTCAATATGAGTCTTATTATTTCTTAGTTTGTTTCTCTCTTTTCCTCTTTCCCTACCTAAAAACCTTCCAATTCAACAAGAGCTTTGGCAGGAGAAACGAGAATAAAACTCTAGGGAGGCTGTGCTGTTCTATGGTGTATTTGTTTGTAGTGAATTGCTAGCGTGTTTAAGGATACATCCATCTCTATTTAGATGTTATTTGACAAGGTTATTTTTATGGATTCTATTCTATCTGGTTCCCTCTTCATGGTTTTGGTTAAGGGAGTCTCTTTTTAATATGCGGTGGGATTGGAGAGCTCTTCTGCACTTTTGAGTTTCTTCTTTTGTTTTTTCAGTCTTTTAGGAGGATAAGAGCTTATCCTCCTCCCTTTGTGCACTCCTCCTTTTTTTCATGATATAATATCTTACTTTACAGAAGTTGAAAAAAAAAAATTGTAATGCCTTCTTTTTACCAACTTTTGAACCTTGTTAAAGCAATGTGAAGAATTTATTTTATCTAAGCCATCTCTCCTCGTTGTGATTTTGTTGGAAGCATTTGCAAATTAACTTCATTAGTTCTATGTGGGAGTTCATACAAAATGACAGAAAAATCGAGGAAGATGTAAACCATAGGGTTCAAGCAGGGTGGATGAAATGAAAGAGTGCTTCAAGTGTTATCTGTGTTAGAAAAGTAACACTCAAGCTTAAGGGAAAAAATTATTGTAAATCTTATCTATAAGATTTGTGATATTGTATGAGACTGAATGTTGGGCGGTAAAAGGCCAACAAGAGAATAAGCTCCATGTAGTAGAGATGAGAATGATGTGTTCAATGAGTGGACATACTAGACAAGATCGGATTAGAAATCATTGCATCAGAGAGAAAGTTCAGTTAGCACCTATTATAGAGAAGATGGTAGAATCTCACCTTAGGTGGTTTGAGCTTATGTGGAGAAGATCTGTTGAAGTCTCAGTAAGGAAAGTGGTTCAAATGGAGGGCAGCCCAATTGCTAGAGGCAGAGAGAGACTGAGAAAAATTATAGGTGAAACACTTGAGAAGGATCTAGAGGTCAATGGTTTATCTATAGACATGATTCATGATAGAACATTATAATGTCGTTGATCCATGTAGCTGACAACCTAGTCAGGAGAGGCTTTGTTGTTGTTTTTCTATGTGAGGGTTGATAATTTGGAAGATGATGTTCAGGCAGTTGCTAGTTGCTACTAGATCATACTGTAGAGACAAATCCTCCTTTCTGTTCCATTCCTCCGTATGGATATTGTATTACTGATGCTAGGAGGATAGGCAGCTGCCATTACCAATTAACATTTACTCCCTTCGGTCCACAATGTAAGCAAAAATTTCCAAATTTTTTGGTCCAAAATATAAGCAAATTTCAACTACTTTCTTCTCATTTAATGAAGTTATTCTCAAAATACCCTTCATTTAATACAAATTTTGTTTTCCAATGACTCCTTTTATTCTCAATAACACAAGCTTAATAAATAAGATGAAGGGTAATTTAGGTAACAAACTTAATTTTTTATTCCCAATGATTCTTTTAAATGAGATCAACTAACTATCTTAATATGTGTGTCCCATTTAATTTTTGCTTATAATAGAGACCGGAGGGAGTATCTCATTTCACCTTGGTTTTCATTAAATGCAGAGATTGGAATAATTTCCCATGTTTTGTCCATTTGCATGTGTAATATGTGAGACATCGGCATTTTATAGGAATCAATTACTTGGCTTTTCTACTGTAAGACTGTAAGAGTTTTCACATAGGCGAAGGTTTGGCATATTATTTTATGATTAGAATGGTACTCTGAAACTATATAACGCAAAATCCAAATTTTGGATTTTTTTATCTTAAAATAAATAATTTAGAAAGCTCATTCTATATTTGAGAATGCAAATTTTGGATTTTTTAATCTTAAAATAAATAATTTAGAAAGCTCATTCTATATTTGAGAATGCATTCAGGTACCAAATTGACAACTGTTAAATTTCAGGCAGAACTAGCATCGGCATCATCCAGACAATTAGCTTCTGGGTCTTCACAAGACGAGGTAGTCGTGCTGAAACTGCTGTATTTGTTGTTTTCTGCATATATATTTAATGCTAGGTAACAAACTTGTCACTGCAGCTAAAGGAATGGCAAGATGCATGGGATAAGGATTTTGAGAATCAAGGAATTAACCAACATGGTATCACATATAACCTTGTTTAGTAGACAAATTTAATCTGTCTACTATCTTTGTGACATTTTGATCAACTAACTTCTAGAAATTGCATCAAAGTTCATGAGTTACATGGCAATTTAGTGAATTATTTTTGTTAAGACTTACATCAATTTGCTTAATTAAATTTTTGAAATTTGTTCTGTGCTTAACTGCTTATGTGAGTTCTTCAAACCTTCAGATTCATTTTGGAGCAAGCTAAAGTCAGAGGCTGCTAGGAAGGTATTCTGAAATTCACCTGTTTGGTATTATATGTATACTGATGTTGTATTGGAAAGAATAAGCATCTGTGTTAAAATTGTTAAAATGGAAACATGACACATGTTTATTGGGAATTTTCTTACACCCTTGTTTAAGCCCTTCCTTAGTTTTTGTCTACAATAGAACAATGTAATAGGCTTTAATCTCAAAAGTTTGAAGCTGATTATATGAGCTTTTAATTGAAACTAATAGGAAACCTATGTGGATTCTCTTCTATGTTCAATTCTGAAGGTTTCTGTTCATAGACCGCACCTTATTTTGACTTACATTGCCTAAAGAGAGTTGGACGGAGGACAGGAGGAGGGATGTGTTAGTTACTTATTATTTTCTCAATTGATAATTTGATACAAACCCAAATTCTCTATCTTTCCACATATTAAAAATAATTGTTTTTCTTGTCCCATTTGGTGTGCCAACAACTAAGTTGAGTCTTTGCATCATTACTTCCTTCCATTGGCAAGAGTGACCAGACTTGCTCCATGCTCAGTTGAAAGTTTCATTCAATGATGGACCTCAATTTTGATGATTTTGCGAAGATAGGAGAGAGGCATTTTAATTAAATGGGAAAAGGCGTTTGTCTTTGTTGTAGGGAGACGCATTCTAATAAACATTTATATGTATGAACAGTTTTTAGGTGTCAGCATTTTCTCTTTTTAATAAACATATTTGTGAGGACTATAGTTTTGCACACTCTGCACGCAGAAGTTAGAGAGAAATGAGGAGGGGGTTATTTCATAGTATCTTATCTCTGCTATAACTTTGATCGTGATTTTACAGAGGATTTATACCGGTGATTGTTAAATCAAGACTTAGAATGAGACTTTGCTCATTGGTTCTATTTTTCCAACAGGTGGGTGCAGATGAAGCAGAGAGATTTTGCAAGGCATTCCAACAAATTCATAAGAAACTAGTACGTGTTAAATAAGTTGTTTCATTTTGGCCATTATTTCATAGAAAATATTACACAGAAGATATACTTTGTAGAAGGTAGTTTGTTGGAAAACATTTTTTATGAAACCAAAAAAATTGTCTCAAAACTATGCATCCAGAAAATTATATTTATTTTTATGAAAATGCAGTTTTCTTTTTTAGGGGGTTTTCTTGAAGGATTGTCTTTTATTGATAATGAAAATAGTTTTGTGAACTGCATAGACTTGAGAACATTATACATGTTTTTCAGCAAATATAGAAAACAATTCATTTTCTCCATGAAATTCCTTAAAGAGCTTTTAAATTCTTTCATGAAATGAATAGAAATAGTTTGCTTGATGTTGTTAGTATTGTTTTTAATGAGAATTTCATTGTTAATTTTTTCCATTATATTTAGGTCTTTGAAGAGTTGAGTTTAGATGCTGCCCGAAGCTTCATAAATTCATCCTAGAGTTTGGAAGAAGAATTACATGCATGCTTTCGACTTTTCCTTGTGATTCAGCAATCAGCCACTGTAATTCATTTGTACTTTATCGAAGTATTTGACAGTTTAATTAACTGTGGCATTTTATGAATGAATGAATTATTATTGTGTATTGTCAAGAACTAACATTCTGTTTTTCACCTCCCTTTTTTGGGGTTCATTTGTTTAACCTTTTAAGCTTTTATTTTGCCTAAAAGCTGGAGTTGGGATCCGAGATTAGTGATTATATTAGAATGAATGATAGAAGCGAATGAGTTCCTGTCTTCATACCTTTCTCATTTGTATGTACAGGAGAACTGAAAATGTGGCATTAGCCTTTCTCATTTGTTGTTTTTTCTTGCACCTATATTCAGCAATGTCATATGATAGAAGTTCGTTAGGCTTGACTGAATAGATGTTAGTTCAAAGTGACTTTTATTTATTTATTTATTTACTAAATTGTTCTTCAATTTTTAGATAAGTGATTAATGTTTAAGGGTAATATGACAAGAATGTAGTTGAAAAAGTCAAATTAAGTTTTGGCAGACATAAGAGCAACCAATTTTTGCTTTTACCTAAAGTTCAATTTAACCCTAAATAAAATCAGACCTGAAAAAATGGCAAACTTTATTTTTGATTTCTCAAAGCCGTTTGGGCAAAAGCACACCTAATCAAAGATAACCCAACTCACCTAAACTTTTTGTTTAAAAATAATAATAATAATAACCCACGTCAAAATTGACCATGAAATGAATGGTTTGCATTAAATAATTGCATAATGGACGTTGACCCTTAACCCTTGGTGTCCTGTTTTTGTTCAGTAATCAGTTGGTGGTTGGGAGAAGATATAGCACTTCTGCCAGTCACCCGCCTGTTGGGTGGACAAAATGCTTCTGTTTTTATCTTTTTATTGATAAAAATATCATATTTTTATTCAATTTTTTATTTTCAAATATATTTAGAAAATAGTGAAAACACTATTTTGTTATTTTTGTTGTCTTCTGTGCAAGTTTATAAAATACGAAATAATATGAAAATAATGACTTTTTTATAATTATTAATAAAAATTGAAAATGTTTTTCAAACTTGAGACTCTAAATATATGTCTTCTTTCCTTTTTTTTTTTTTTGGAACCTACCATAATTAGCCCTTTAGGCCGAGTGAGTCCACCCGAATATCTCCACGGCTTAGGCTCTTCGAGCTCGCTATAGGACTAATCTCTGGTTCGACTGATTGAGTCGGTTTTACCCTTTGATTCTTAACCTCCCAACGAGGGTGACTTCTTTTCTATTATTTTAATGAAAAACGTGAAAAATCACACTTTACTCATTGAAAATAATTGGCTAAAAACTGAAGATGCATGAAAAAAAAATATTCATAGATCCAAAATTATCTACCTTTATGTTTCGGCTTTTTCCAATGACTATTGAAAAGATATGTTTACTCTTATTAATGTATGTTAAATTGAGTGGGTTGAAGTCCTAAAACATGTGATTTTAAATTTGATCTGGAAAAATATCGTTGAGGGATTTTTTACCTAAATACTTGATCATATTTCCAGATATTAATCTTCTATTTATCGATGAGAATATTTTGAAATGAAAATTACTAATTTGACCTATATAAGAAATGAAAATGATACCGGTTCAAGAATATTATTATTTATTATTTTTTAAAATTTTATTAATATAATAATTTCAATCTCTTTTAAAATTTAGTATATTCTATTATTTTTTATCTGGTTAGCAATTCCCCTATCCTTATTAAGGGAATGAAAAAAAAAAAAATTAAAATGACATATTTTAAATGACATATTTTAAATCTTCTTGGAATATTCTCTTATCAATCCTTCCAATCATCAGATAAAAAGTATTTAAAATTTTATATTCTTAAGATATTTATTGTTTTGATTTATTTATTTTTTTAAGTAAAAAATAAATATTAAGAAGATGTTTGAATAGGATACACCAAAATTGAAATTCATTTAAAAATTTAAAGAAAAATGATTGGACCATAGAAGAGAAACCGGAGAGAGAGAGGGAATAAAGTAGAGAGAATTGAAGACCACCAACTACCAACTGAAAACTTGTTCACCTTCCCCCCTTCCCCTTCCACTTCCTTCCTTCCTTCCTACCCTTCTTATTAATCTGAATCTACCCTCTCCTTCTATTTCCCCCAATTTCTAGGGTTTCTCCCTCTCCACCTCTTTCTCTTTCATTTCCAGGTCTGCCTGCTTCTTCCTTTCCTCTATTTTATTTAAATGAAGGGAATTTGGCAACCACTTACTCTAAAAGAATAATTAAAACAAAAAAGCTAACTTTTGTGTTCATTTAGTTTGTTTGTTTCCTTTCAGTGCCTTTTTTATTTGGTTTTGTTCATTTTGCTTGTTACTCCTTGTTTGTTTTTTTGGAGCTGGGTTTCAAGTTTCAAGCTTCAACTGTGAGTTTTTCTGTTTGCTACAGCTATCCTATCACACTTGGAGTCAATTATGATCAGCTGCAATTTAAAATCCCCACACCATAATGTAGTTTTATGATCTTAAACAGACAATGCCTATGTTTATTAGAGGTTTTTATGATCTTAATCTATGAAAGGTGAGACCTTCTCATTTGATACCATGCTTCCAGGAAAAAATACAAGCGCTTTCAGTTGGTGGTGAGAGAATCAGAGCAGAAAAGGCAAAGTTAAATAAGCAAATTAGAATATTTAAGACTTCTACCAATTTATGCCTATACCTTTTTGTGACTAAGGCTAACCTTGTTTGAGTTGGTAGAAAATGGGGAATGAAAATCACTTCACACATGCTTAGTAGTACAAAACCAATGTGGGAAGGTTGTATATAGAATGCAGCTTATTTACATTCCATGACACTAATTTTGATCACTCCCTTAGCATGGAAATGAGTTGAAAGTGAATTGCTGCCCTCTACCAAGGAACAAAGATTGAAAATCAAAACCTTTCTATCTGACTCCATTTTCACCTCCCTCCTTATTTTCCACCTGCTCAAACAAGCATAGCCTAAGTCCACTGCAGCTGATTATGTTTCTTTTTCCTTTCCTGGTCAATGAAATTTTGCTTTACATCATGTGATGAAAATATGAATCTCCTATAACCTGGATCAGTGTTAACAATTAAGGTCTTAAATAAGTTCTTGATGCACAGTACTTACTCCACACATCCATTGCCAGTTCCCTTTTGCCTATCCACTTCACCATGTCAAGTTTGGAGGAACCACTTGGTCTTGACAAATTGCCAAGCATGAGTACCGTTGATAGGATTCAGAGGTTCTCGTCTGGTGCTTGCTGTCCCAGAGTGGATAACTTGGGCATGGGAAACTGCTGGCTTGAAGGACGAAGTTGCAGCACATCTAACAGCTGCAAGTGAGTCAAATATTGCAATTTAAGTTTCACCCTTAAATACATTTTATTGTTCTATCATTCAACCTACTTTTGTCCTCTTTTGCTTCCTAATCATTATTATCGTATATTATTTAATCTGTTATCTGCCTATTGTATTCATATAATAACCTTAAGCCTACCTTTGTTTCAGTGAAGATGATGAAGAGTATACAGCAGAGACATTCCCATGGAAAAGACAAACAAGAGACTTGTCCCGATGTGACTCCTTTGGTCAAAAGACTACATCCAACAGGAGGAACTCAATGAAATTCAGAATGATTGATGATTCATTCTCCGATTGTCAGTATAGTGTAAAGTGCAATAACAAAGACATACAAGATTTGACATCTAAAGTAATTTAGTTGCTGCAGTAAATTTTTTTTTTTTTGTTTACACTTTGCCTCTTTCCATTTCCAATTATGTATTAGATTTTAAACTTTCTGTTGTCAGTTTATTTTATCATATTTCTTTGGCTGGTAATTAGCATACTTACCATTTTCATTGGATATTGCCATAATGCAGTTTCTGAAAGGTATACCAAGGTTTGTAAAGATAGTAGAAGTTGGTCCAAGGGATGGATTACAAAATGAGAAGAACATTGTACCTACAGCTGTAAAGATTGAATTGGTCCATAGGCTAGCTTCTTGTGGGTTATCTGTTATCGAGGCTACAAGTTTTGTATCTCCCAAATGGGTCCCACAGGTATAAGGGATTTATTTTAATCATTGTAACTTGATATTGATGCTTTTTTAAGAATGATTGTTGTGGTAAAATTTCTACAAGGTGCATTTATCTGACATTAGTTCTCAATCCCATGGATAAAATGGTGTTTAATGTGGATACTTTTGAATGACTTCTTTTGGATGAAAGCCCAATTCAACTATAGGATTTTGAATGACTTCTATAGTTGTTATCCTTTCTTATGCATTCCATCCGATTTTAAATCATTTGTTTCTTTGTCTTCCAGTTGGCTGATGCAAAGGATGTAATGCAAGCAGTTCATCACTTGAGAGGCATCAGATTGCCAGTTCTGACTCCTAATTTAAAGGTACATATTTCTAGAATAACCATAAATAGGTCTATTTCTATTCAGATCTCTGACTTGTTACATTTATAGGGTTTTGAAGCTGCTATGGCAGCTGGTGCTAGAGAAGTAGCTGTTTTTTGCATCAGCTTCTGAATCATTTTCAAAATCAAACATTAATTGTAGTGTTGAAGAGAGTCTTGCTCGTTACCGAGCTGTTACTCGTGCTGCCAAAGAGCTCTCAATTCCTGTTCGAGGGTATGCCTTTTTTTTAAAAAGAAGTTAATCGAAGATTCCATCATATTATTGTCTGCTTCAATATATTTGTTAGTATGCATTTTGTCATAATAATTCGCTCTTTTTTCTTCTTCTTGATTGATATCTTCCGAAGGAGTTAGACTTATTGCCCTGCATTTTCTCCTGTGTTTTTGGGCAGCCTGTTTGAATTTACTGAACAAGTTGTCTTACATTGGTAAAAAAATTCTACTTGTTCTGTTCCAGGGTATCTATTTCTGTATTTCCTCAGTTTGCATATGCAGATGTAGCTATAGTAATTTGCTTATATATTCCCATTTGACTCTAATTAAAGAAAAGGAAATGTCCTCATACCATGCTTAAGAAATTGACTGGGTTTAGACTTTAAAGTTTTTTAAAGCACCATTGACAAAATTTAAAGCTCCAGGATATGGAGTTCCCTGCTAAGATTTTTCATACGTTCCTTCTAAAATATCTCTCAATAAAAAGTTTATAACATTGTATTGCTGCTTAGAGATTCTTTCGTGAAACCAAGCTACCTTTTTGGTACCGTGCAAGACCCTTCTTGGTATATTTTAAAAGTAACCAAGTCATGGTCGTTGCATGCATGAAAGTCCCACTGGTTGATATTGTAAATTTTACTGCCATGAATTCTATTTCTATTCTTGTATTCCAAAATCCAAATAGTTTAGTTGTGTTGAAATATCATAGGTATGTATCATGTGTTGTTGGATGCCCAGTGGAAGGACCAATATCTCCCTCAAAAGTGGCATACGTTGCTAAAGAACTATATGATATGGGATGCTTTGAAATCTCCCTAGGTGACACAATTGGAGTTGGCACACCAGGTAACGAGTTAGATTAATGCTATTTTATATCTAAAATTTAAGGGCTCCATGCTTGATATAGTAAGGGTCGGCCTAGTGAACGAGGCTACCACCTGGTGGGATCTGGGGAGGGTGATGTATGCAGCCTTACCCCCG
The DNA here is from genome assembly GCA_035048595.1 of Echinosophora koreensis. NCBI lineage: Eukaryota > Viridiplantae > Streptophyta > Magnoliopsida > Fabales > Fabaceae > Echinosophora > Echinosophora koreensis. The sequence goes on along the minus strand of JAPCYP010000019.1, from coordinate 1,704,031 downwards.
CTCTTTCCAGGCTTGATACAGTAGTTTTAGTGAATTTCTTTCATTTTGAAAATAAACAAGATGCTCTACAAGATTCTCTATTCTTGTAGAGCATCTTTTAAGTATGAACTTGATGAGGGAAAAATGTCAGTTCTTGGCTGAATGTCAAACTATGTGCTTCGTCCTTTATGTTTTTTCTGGGGATTTGTTATTGGTTTATTGAATATGATCTTTGTACTTATATTCTCTGTTCATTCTGTCGTGTTCAGGAACTGTAGTTCCTATGCTGGTGGCTGTAATGGCTGTTGTTCCAATAGAGAAGCTTGCTGTCCACTTCCATGACACTTATGGGCAATCCCTTGCAAATATTCTTGTGTCTCTCCAAGTAAGTCATCAAACAATAGCTTGTGCATTTGACTTCCTTGTCTTTTGGTGTATAAACTTATTGAGCTCATCTATATACAGTAAGAGTTGTGCACTCGCCATTGAACCAAGTTAAATTAATGGAACCGATCTACAGCACCATATTCCATCTCAAATAATTCCGTAATTTGTTTTTGTTAATTTAATTCAAGTTGGTAGTGCAAGACATTCTATTTCATATGATTAAGATTTGTATAAAAAAAAAAAAGCTTAAACAAGGCCTGTATGAACAACTGAACACGCTTTAGACCTTTTGGCATTCTTAACATTACTAATGGATATTAATTTGTATGTAAGCAGATGGGGATTAGTACAGTGGATTCCTCTGTTGCGGGTCTTGGGGGGTGTCCATATGCAAAGGGAGCTTCAGGAAATGTGGCTACTGAAGATGTTGTGTACATGCTGAATGGCCTTGGTGTACAAACCAACATTGATCTTGGAAAGCTCATGTTGGTGGGAGACTTCATCAGCAACCATTTGGGGCGCCCCTCCGGTTCAAAGACTGCCATTGCCTTGAGCCGAGTGGCGGCTGATGACTCTGAGATATAATAACAACTTATATTCATATGCTTATAGCAATAACAGATCACTATACATTTCATGTTACTAATAGAAGAGGAATCAAATGTTCACCAGTGCATTTGATCTGCCAATAGTAACTAGGAAGTTGAAGCTGACCATTTGTAATTTTAAGTCCTAAGTTTTATTTTTTGTAACAGCCGTGTGATCACACGTTCCTTGCGTAATCATAAACAGACGACTGTAGTTTGTGAGGTGGAAATTTGAACGTGGGTTATTTTAATTACAATTACAATTTATTACAAGAGAACTAAACTAAATATATTTGCCCTGCTTTTAGAAAAAAATTCCGCAGCCGGGATTTGAAGATTTTATATTTGTTATGTCAAAAAAGACAAAAAATCAAAAATCAAATCCGCAGCCGGGAGTCGAACCCGGAAATTCAGCTATTGAATTTACCAATGTGCTACTTCAGACATTGTATCAATGGTACACAAAATATATTACTTAATAATTAAAAAATCAGTTGTTACTTACTTACTTGCAAGGACAATCTCTATATTTATTATTTGGCGAATTAATGAATTGGTTATTCTTTTGCCTAATTGCTTGATATGGAGTGAGATTTCAGATGGAAAGGGTTCAGATCCATTTTTACTTTGCTTAACTAGTATTTAGAGTGTGTTTGGGAAAGTTGGAAATAAAAGATTATACTGATAATTCATTGTTGTAAAAATTGATTATAATCCGAATCTGTTTTTGTTTGGGTATGTTCTGAAAAGTGAATTTAAGATAATCTCTGACTCCCGGTCGGAGGATACCCGAGTTTACAAAAAAAAAATTGACATTTTTCTCATTCTAACCGTCACAGTGATGGAGCAATGAAACATTACGACTCAAATGAGGATGTTGTCTCATTCTCAATGAAACGGTTGTAAATTAATGTTTAATCATCATTAAAATTAGATCTATTGGACTCTGCTAGTCCATCATAATCCAATGCATACTAAGCATTCAGCACATTGGATTGATGTTCAAGCCCAACAAATAACCCCCTGATGTCGAAGGCATCCTTGAGAAATGATCTCGTAGTTCCTACGGGTTGGAGACAATGGGGTTGGTCCAAGGATTTTATTTCCTGTTGCCGCATTTCGGAAATGGTAAGATCTTTGATGCAAGAACTCAAGAAGAGGGGTTGATCCGTATCATCTTGACTTCTTAACGGTCAGCACATTGGTTGACGTTCAAGCCCAACAAATAATAAATAACAAAAATGATGACTTCTTTAACTTATAATTATAATGGATCACATAATCATATGGGTATCCACATAGAATACCAAACTATCCATTCAATCCGTTTTAGTGAAACAAATACACCAATCAATGGGAGTCCAAACATTCAGATTCCATCATTTGATAGACTTACAACATGAACTTATATGCAGCTACATCAACAGTTTGTGCACAATTTTTAAAAATTAGAATTAATATTCAAACACCACTAGTTACAAGCCTACAAAACAACAGAACGCCTGAAACAATAACCCACATGTACCTAATTATTTCAGAAATTTATAACATGAAGCTTGAGATAAATTTCATTCTAGGAGCCATAGCCAAGAAACCAGATGTCACCTTTTAAGTAGAAACATTTGAGATCCCAATGATGATAGGGGGAGCCATGACTTTGACCAGTAAAAAAAGGAAACCAAAAGCAAACAGCAAAGTAAGAAAAGAGACCTTAATATATAATTTGCTTTTGCTTGCGCACCAATTTATTTGCTTGCCTTGATGATGACCTTATATATGTACTCAATGAATTTGCTTCTTGTCACTTGTCAGTCAAAGGCTCAAATATACTTAACACCCTCAGAAAATGATCACTTGGCTCCCTTTCTCAGCCTCAACTTTGAAAGTGGTAGGTGTCTCGTGTCCCTCATCATCATGAAGGTTTTGTCCTTGATAATGCCATTATTAAGTTTTATGAGTGTTATACAGATAATCTACATAACATGCAAGGTAAGCTTTGAAGACTTGAAGGAAAACACAAGTGCATGATGACATTTAGGGTGTTTATCATGCTATAGACATTGTTTTTTTTATCATTTGCAATATATCTAGAAGGATGCATCCTCCTTGCAGTGTTGGCACAACACAAGCTAGCACAATATCACAATCATACAAACTATACAAACTGAAATTGCAAAAGGACTAGTTATATATATATATTTTTTTCCGGTTATATTCCAAAAAGAATAAAGTTAATTACACAACACAAGTTCAAATGCACACATATAATAACTTAATAAGCCTCCATTTGGGTTTAACTGGTCAAATGGTCGCACCTGCTGTCTAATATTAACGTCAAACAGAATTTATGTAATAAAATAAGGAGAATTTCATATATTTTTTTTCTCCTTTTTTCTGTCCCTCTGTTATTCTGTTGATGAGATTCGAAAATTTGAAATCTTTTTAAATTATATAATGCTTAATAATTGCCATCTCTATTTAACAGGGAAAAAAAATTATACCGAGAATGTTAAGCCTTGAATCATTTTGTTACCATGCTAGTATCAGCACCGTCCTAGTAACTATAGGTAGGAAATATAATACGTCTACCCACCATGATTACATTTGAAAAATCCTATATATATAGCTAACTTTGTACTGTCACCCCCACCACAAATTAGTTCAAGGGTCTCTCATAAGGCATAACGGTAGAAGATCCGGATTCAAATCCTAGCTAAAGAATCTAGCTTAAGAATATGGCAAACCAGGGCACGACCCTCCTACTTAATGGGGGGTTCGGGGAAGATAAATGTATGCAGTCTTATCCCCGTAGAAAGGGCAGGAAGGGGGGATTGACCTGCCTTGCTAGTTCATTAGTTCCCCATTTTTCCCTAGTGTGATTACAGAAATTGATGCTAAGGTCCAAGTGAAAATATTTGTTATAAAAATCATGCCATCATATACAAATAAAATTAAAGGCAGATGTGAAGGAAAAGCACGTAATCTACAAAGTAGATTTTTCAATATATTATGCCAAGTTTTTCATGTCATAAAGCTAAGGGGTCTTCCACGAGAGGGCTAAAAGAAATTAAAAATTCTCCACAACCAAAAGTCATGAGCTTTTTCACTTGTGTAAAGTGAATGAAGACAACATCATTCTCTATAAGAAAAAGATTCATGTATTCATTGTCCACATCTTCATGGCTCATTTGTCAAACCCCACATGTTTGACCAAATAAGTTTTTTCACTGATCAGGCTTGAATCCCAACAGAGAAGCCATATGTTTGTTTTATAAATATACAGTGATCGTGTCAGTTAGGAATTAAACAATATGCTACAATAAGCCTAACCACTGAGACAGACGTACCAACAACAAAAGGGATAGTTTATGAAATTGCAAAAGCCAAAATTCACATTAGTAGAACTTGATTTCTGCCATCCAAATTTCAATGCACGTTCCTATTTTTGTTTTAGAGTGCATCATATGTCCTATACCTAGTCAAAGATAGATAGAAGGCTAATTATAAGAACAACAAAAGTATTGTTAACTAATATCTATGTTATAATCACAATCTGACATAATAATACAATTAACTTTTCCTTTTGGTTCGAGTGATTACCTTCTTTTTAACCAAACCACACAAGACTGTGCAAGTGTACGTAATTTTGTGCAGATTTATGATTATAGAAGTTTAAAAAGAATAATATACGGGGAGTCATAAGGTCACGTGGTTTGAGACGTGGAACAAAAGTGTTAAGAATTATAAGGGATAAGATTCGAATCTCACAGTTACTTATATAACAAACTAGCAACTAATATTTGTTTATATAAAAAGTTTACGGGTATGATTTATTTGATCACCTGACGTTAGATAGATACAGAATGATACTCCGTCTGGTCCTATATATAAGAGGCAAAACCCTAAAACACACAGATCAAGGAAATGCATTGAAATAAGCTATCTGTAATTAATATTCATATAAATTTACAAATTTAACCCTTCAATAATTAATGAACAAACCTACTTGTATTGAAAGTTGTATTGTCTCATAAATATAAACCCTATTATAAATAAGGGTAAAATTGGAAATGAGCATTTAATATTTGTCAAAATACATGCATGTCTCTTATATTTTGGATAAAAAAAAATAGTCATTTATCTCTTATAATAAGGACTGGGGGAGTATTCATTATTCAAGAATTCTCTCTCTCTCTCTCATGCAGTAAATATTTGTATGCATCATAAATGAACACAGAGCAGCAGCACCTGAGTTCCAACAGAAGCAGCAAAGGCCCCTCTTCCCCCTCTCTCTCTCTGGTCCATAGTTGTTTCCCAAGTAAAAAGGGGGCTCTGAAATCGGCATCCAACCAAACCTCACCATATTTATTTGCATTAAGGCACCGAAACCTATGCATATTGACTCACACCTTTTATTGACTATGCTCATTTTCAGAGCTCAGACTTCTAGGTTACACACTCCATCCAATTTTAAAACACACAATCCACATACAAGTTTGCCAAAAAACACTGTTCAGCTAAAAGGAAGGGAAAAGTTCACTACATCAGATCCTTAGTATCCTTCCTTCAAAGTACCGATTCCTTCCTCTAACCTTTATTTTTTTTGTGTATTTTAGTGACACCCTTTTGAATCAGATTCAAAAAGGACCTTGTTTTTGTTTTGTTCTTTATGGGGTTTTGAGCCAATATTAAAAGTCTTCCATGCATGATCTGTGGCTTGAGAACATGAGGTTGATGAGTTTGGCTTGTTTCTCTCTCATACTACTGTTGGTTCTGTTCATGTTCAAAATCTCCTTTGCTGCCGCTGCTGCTGATGGGTCTACAAAATTCCAAAGCTTTAGAAGTGGGACTATGTCAAAGCTTAGTCCTTTTCAAGCTAAAGGAGGTTCAAGAAAGAATACAGATAAAGATGGAAGTGAAGCAGATCTTGGTGATGAAAAAAGGAGAATCTACACTGGTCCTAATCCTTTACATAACAGATAAGTGGACATTATTTATAAAGAGCTTGAATTTTTATTTTTATTTTCATGTTCCTTATTTCAAGCTCTCTCTGTATATATTTTTATTTTTTATTTTTTAATCATTTCTTTATATGGTCTTTCTTCCCAGTCCCCTTGCTTTCTTTTGAAAGTTTGTGACTGATTTTTATTGATCAGTTTCTTACGGTGTGTTGTCTTTAAGAATGTTGATTTAAAGAAAGGAATTTTGATTTGTGACTTTTTAGAAGTTGCTTTAGGCTAATGGTTTCTATAATTGTTTGTCATAAATGGAAAGATATGATATGAGAGAGGACCAGAAGAGGAGAGGATGTATGTACTCATGTATATCATTTGGCTGCCATTAATCAATGGAGCCGTTGGTGTAGTGACTGTTTAACATAACTCTTCTGTTAATAAGGGTTGCTAGTTTTTTTCACTTTTAGTGATGTCTACATGATTTTTTTTTATATGGTTGATTTTTTTGTTCAATTTATATGGTTACTTTATATATATATATATATATATATATATTGTTTACTATGACATGGTTGCTATGGTCCTACCCGACTAGAGGGATTAGTCTCCGTAATTACATGCGGAGGATATCTAGGAAACCAAAAAAATATGACATGGTTGTTGAGCTCAAAAAAAGAAATTAGGGAATCCTCTTTTTTGTGGGTCAATTTGGGTTTGGACTTTGGTGGAACTCAGCTGATCAAAGACTTGTCAAAAAGAGATAAATGAAGTTCAGACAATTTTCAAAGATAGCACCCGTTAATGGCACTCAGACAATAATTTTCCATGCATGCGCTGTTACTTAAGCATATGGTCGATCACATTCACAAAATAAATATTTTGTTAGCAGTCTAGTACGTGGATTTTAACATTTACCAGGATTTTGTTTCAAAAAAAAAAAACAATTACTAGGATATTCAAATATAATAATTGAATTTAATTGGTATTTACTATTGATATAAAGATTTTTTACAATACCAATCAATCATAAATTTAAATTATCATATTGTTAAAAATGTTTGACTTTTATCGTAACTGTCTTAAAAAATCATACATATGATAATTTATTATTGGTTGACAACATAAAAACTTTACACCAACAATTATGAAAGTTGTACTCATAATAATTTGCCATTAAGTAACAAACAATGTACTAATCACCATCGTAAGAGAATTATTAGGAGAATATTTTACAAGGATATAGCAAAACACTTACAAAAAAAATAATATATATATCATTGTCACCAATCTTTCTGCTAATCCTTCTCATTAGTCATTACTAAATAAGAAAAATATTGAAGATATTTTTATGTTTCTAATGCATTGAATGCATTTATTTATTTTAAAGTATTAACAGTATTATTAAAATATAACAAAACTCTTACAGAAATCATCAAAGGCAAGACTGTCTATGATCCATGAACAAAAAGCTCCATTCATTTTGTTAAGGTAGACCAGTTGATAAGAGCTTGGACATCAAAAACATGGGTGGTTCAACCTAAATGGTTTTCATTTCAATTTCCATTCTCTATCCCTGGCCCCCTCTAATTGGGCAACATTATGGGGCATCTATGGGCCTTCCTTAGGGCCCTCATCTAGACCCACAGGATGGGTTCTAGGCCCAACCAAAAGAAAAAGGTTACTCCCGTCCATTTTGACTTTTTAGTCCAAATAAGAGAATGACCGATCCTCGTTTTTCCTTTGAATAAATTCGAGAGATTTTTTTTTTTTTTGAAGTTCTAATCAGTATTTTAAAAATCGAATAAGAGATTGAATCCACGAAATTTCTAGCCAATAATTTTGTGGTTGAATCATGATTGGTTAATAAATTTCCTGTAATCTCATCTCTAACGGAAGAAGCATGTGACTTGCTGCTTGATTTTTCGTCTCCACTCTCCACTGTAATCTGGGTTCCTGTCTCCCCCTTCAGAGGTATAGTTTAAACTTGCAGTACTTTGAATATTGGGCTGGATAAGCACAAATCAAAGCTCAACCGATGATCATTTAGATTGGGTTGTTCTATGAACAATAATATTCATTGCTTTTTTTTTTTTTTTTCAAAAGCATGAGGTATTGTCATAAGTTCGACCTATTTCAACATAATAAAAAAAATTATATAAAACCCAAAACCATTTCCGCAACCGGGTTCGAACCCGGAAATTCAACATCAGAATTTACCAATGTGCTACCGCAAATCTTGTGTGTTAGTACACAAAGTATATTTTTAAATGATGAGTTATTATTATTTTTTTGTTAGAGAGAGAGATGAGTAGTTAACTATATTATTGATGTCCCAATATTAAAACCGAACCGATGATCGACTCGATCAGGGCACTGGGTTAATGGGTCACTAGTCAACCGGGGGTCACTGGTTGACTCGGTTAGAACCGGTATATATTAAAAAATTCTAAATTATTCATATATATGACAACATAATTCAACATGTTCATACTCCAAATTCAAAATCATTACCATAAAAAAAGTATCTAATTAAACAAATACCAATCAAGGTCACACAAGCTCACAAATAACTAAATAACAATCAACAATCTCATTGGTAAGTTATGTATATATAATATATACATAAACCGTATGAACCGGTATATATTAAATATATAAGTTTTATACATAAACTATAAATATATAATATTTTGTAAACATTTAACATGAAAACGTTGGTTCAGTGGCACTGCTCCTCACAATCTTTCGCCTCCACTAGAGTTCGAGTCTCGCCTACTACCATTTCACGAATTTTTGCTTGGAAAAATTCCTACCCACATGCTGACGTCAACAGGACCGTGTGATAATGTCATCATCCGGTCCGACCCGCGAGTTGAGTCTTCGGTTCTCACCGGTTCACCCTGGTTCAAAGCCGGGTTGATGACGTCAGCACTGGTTCGCAGCCTATCCGGTCTGAAATGGCAACCGGACCGGCCATAGGTCTGGTTTTTGGTCAGACCGACCGGGCCGGTCTGGTTTTAATAACACTCTCAAGTAAAGAAATAGTCTCGCATTCAAGAATGTGAGAATACCTTTAAAAAAAACTGAGGTATGAGGATCTTAAAATAATTCCTTATATTTTTAACATTGAAAGTTGTAATTTATAAGACTTGTAATTTATTTGTTAGCTGCATTACTAAAATAGCTTCACTTTTTTGTTAGTCTCTTAAATTCTCGTTTCTATTTCATGGTATATAAGTTATAATTTGGTGTATATGAAATTGCATCTTGTAATTGACGAGGGATCAATTTATACTAGCGTAATATTCTCTCAAAAACAAATTTATATTAGTGTAAGATTTTTTTTAAATATATTCAATCCTAACCGTTGATTTTATTTCCATTGGCAATTGTGATTTTAATAGTTTACATCGTTAAATGAGAATAAAATTAACAATTGGAATTGAGTGTAAGTAAAAAATGGTTTATACTGATGTAAATAGTTTCCTCCTCTTTAGAATTTTATAAAATAAGGGGATACAAATTCTTTGTCCCATTTACATATGTCATTTTTTGTCCCATGAATAAAAGAAATTACAATGGAGTAAATAGCCAATTTGGTCCCTGAAACTGTGAGGTCGTGTCAAGTTAGTCCCTCAAATTAACGAAATTCCAAAAAGGTCCCTGAAACTATCAAACGTTAATCAAGTTAGTCCCTCTGTTAGTCAAGGTTGACTGATGCCATTAACGGTGCTGAGCTGGCACGTTAAGTGTCCATGTGGCCTCCATGTCATCCTGCCACGTCGGATGGTCACATACCCACTAATTTCAGGGACCAAATTGACATAGGGACCAAATTGATACTAATGTTATTTTGAAATACCAATGCCTCCTCTTCTTCTTCCCCAACCTCTATGCTTCATCTCTCTCTCTCTCTCTCTCTCTCTCTCTCTCTCTCTCTCTCTCTCTCTCTCTCTCTTTCTGCTCTTCCTCTCGCACTCTCTCTCTCTCTCTCTCACGCTGCTACTGGATTGTGGATGATATAGGTGGGAATCTCTGCCACAATATCAGTGGCAGTGGAGTTGGAGGCAGAGGAAGCCATGTGAACAAGGACGCAGAAAATGAGAAACAAAGTGGATAGAGATAGATACATGATTAAGGACAGTGAGAGGCTAAAGCGTGTAGAAAGAAATCTCATCAAGGAATTTTTACCGTGCACATTGATATCAATGGCTGTTGTTTTTTTTTTTTTTTTTGGAAACTGGTTTGCTTGATGAGAAGTGGGATCTGAGTTTGCAAGGCTAGCCGCCCCTCCCACACCTTTTCATTTCTTTGTTTCACTTTTGCAAAATAGAGTCACAACCCTGAAACAAACAGAGTCCCATAACAATGCATTCACACAGCCGTGACACAACATTCATACATGTCAAGCAAAGTCACAACCGTGTTAATCCATCTGCACGGGTGGGGGATTTTGGTATGGGATTTTGTTTATCCATCTGCACCTGATGGACATGATAACCACATGATCAATCCTTTGGCTCGTGGGGCACCTAGGTTGGGTGTTCTAAGCTGCTTGTGTGTGTTGCTGAGAAAGATATGTTGAGGGAAAGAGGGGTTTGGTACTATGAGGCTGTGGAGAAGAGTGGGTGGCAAGGTCAACTGCAAATGCTTGAAGTGGAAGATGAGGATCATGCTTTTCATATCCACAATCTAGATGGCGAATCAACACCCATCAACATCGCTATTGGGGAGGGAGGGAGAGAGATGAAGCAAAGAGGTTGGGGAGGAAGAAGAAGAGTCGTTGGTATTTCAAAATAACATTAGTGTCAATTTGGTCCCTGTGTCAATTTGGTCCCTAAAATTAGTGGGTATGTGACCATCTGACATGACATGATGACATGGAGGCCACATAGGCACTTAACGTGCCAGCTCAGCGCCGTTAACGGTGTCAGTCAACCCTGACTAACGAAGGGACTAACTTGATTAACGTTTGACAATTTCGGGGACCTTTTTGGAATTTTGTTAATTTGAGGGACCAACTTGACACGACCTCACAGTTTCGGGGACCAAATTGGCTATTTACTCAATTACAATGTAAATGTTTTTTTAAAAAAATAAAAAATATAATGTTTACCTGTCATTTTTTATTTTTTATTTTGGTAAACTGTGTACTTGTCATATTTTAATTAGACGAGGATGCGGGAAATTAAGACTGGGGTGGCAATGATGATGGCCTAATGAGTTACCATGAATTTATAGGGGTGGACAACGGACGGGTTCGGTCGGTTTCGGGCCGAAAAAATCTAACCCGAGGAAAACCGAAGCCCTAACTATCTAACCCATTCCCGACCATTTGAAGCATCGGATTACTCGGGTCGGTTGGGCAGCGGGTCGTCGGGTGCACGGTCGGGTTTTCACGGTTTGAATAAAAAAAATTGAGAAGAAGACGAGTTGAAGATAAAACATGCAAACAACAACAAATCCAGAAGAAGAAAAAATCATAAATATGAAAGATCTGAGTGCGGGCTACAACAAATTGCTCATACAGATCAGAGACAAAATCACAAACTCAGAAGAAAAAACATAAAAATATTCAACAAAATACAGATCTGAGCCCGAGCTTCGACGGCATGACGTGGGAGCTTCGACGGCGACTGAGGGAAACGCGAGGCTAGATGAGAGAGAGATGCAGTGGCGAGGAGGAGCTGCGACGGCGAAAACTCGCAGAGGTGAATTTCACAGCGGCTGGCGGTGGATCTGGACTGATGCAGATCTGTGTTGCCGCAAGGCGGAGAGGACAAGTCCAGAGCGGCGGTCGTAATGGTGGATGGTGATGCGCCGGTCACGGACAGTGACGGCGGGGACTTTGCTTGCCGGAGAAGGAGATATGAGGAAGAGAGTGAGTCTGTTTTGTGTTATGGAGAAGTGAAGAAGGAAAGTTTTTTTTCTTTCTTGTGTTATTGTGCATTGTGGTGTGAATTGAAGTGTCTGGACGGTGGGCCTCTAGGATAGTGTGTGTCGTACACAAAGGGTATTGGGGTATGGGATGAGCTTCTTGTGCAGTGTGTATGTTTCTTGTAAAATGTGTTATCACTTTAATTAATTAAATGGGACTGACCAGCCTTGGCCTTGGGCAACGAAATGGGAAATAAAATGCATGTATCTGTATGCATGTTCGGTCGGTTCGGGTACCGACGGAGAAAATTTTCCAGACCCGCACCCGACCGTTTGCACTCATACGAAACCGAATTTTTCATCCGTTTGACCCGTTGACCCGACCCGACCCACCCACACACTTATTTTTTTCGGTTTTATCGGGTTCGGGTCGGGTCTCGGTTTTTTGTCCAGCCCTATGAATTTATATGGATATACGGCTATTCAAGAGTCAAGACTTCTCAGGAGGGTCAAAGGGCAACACCACCAGTATATTTATTTCCTCATGTGGCCTGGGGCACTATGGTTATGTCACGGGTAGGAGGACCTTGACCAAAGTTGAGGCGTGACCCATATACCTTAGGGATTTGTTCAACCAAATCCTAGTATAGGGGACTCTAGTTTTCTCCGTGACTCAAGGTAATCAATCATACTAGGATGCTGAATTTCTGATTGTGATCTTTTGGTATCTTCTGAGAACCCCACGAAAGTGAGTATCACAAGATAAATTATATGCTTTTACGTAATCCAAATTCGTTATTAAGAAATCACAAGAAGACACCAAAAGGGTCATGATAATCCGCAAAACATCATGAATTAAGTTGCTTAGCAAAAGCAATAACTTCATTTGACATTTATGAAATGCAATATCAATAAGTCCAACATAGAAAGGGACAGAACACCAGAAAATCTCGTTTCAAAAGCCATGCATTTAATTTTTGTTGAGGTTTGAAGATTACTTTAGGGGATGACAACAAAGCTCCTCATATATATAATCCAAATCCCTTCATTTAGGAACAAAAAGCCCCACAGTACTCAAGCTGTTTTCCATGCTACCCTATAATTGTCTTGATCATGAACAAAACTTAGCCTTAGCCACCCCTTCTGTCATTGCATTTTATAGTCCAAGGTTTGTGTGTCAACATGATGGATATCTCTTTTTCCAATGAGTTTGGCTACATGAGTGCACTTACTTGTGCAAGCAGCCGCAGCCAAGAGATGTGCTTCCACAGTGAACCAACTAGTCCTAGCAGACTCAAATTAAGGACACACTCAGATTTTCAAACAAACCACACAACACCAGGAACATATGAAGATGCAAACTCCATCCTAGACGAGTTTGAATTCGAAACTAGTAGCCGTTTCAATAATCTTGGTGACTTGTGCAATGAGACAAGCCACAGGAATGAGAATACATTTGATCACCAGCAAGAGCAGCAGCAGCAAAGGCTTTGTGGGGATTCATTGCCCACTATGGCATTTGCTGATGAGCTATTCTGTGATGGTAAAGTCCTGCCATTGGTACCACCTCTCAAACTTCCACCAAGGCTACTTCAGAATGGAGATGGCAATATGATGAGTACTCAAAGCTCAACAGCGACATCCCCAAGGTCCCCGGGATCGGTGCTTAGGTTCCCATTTTCACGTCTTAGCTTGTGGAATGATGACTTTGATCCATTCATGGAGGCCTTGGAGAAGGTCAAAGAAGAAAAGAGAGGGAAACAAAAGGCAAAACATGGTCTCAGAAGGACTAGATCCCTTTCCCCATTCAGGGGCTCCAACTACAAGTCTGAGAAGCATAAGGGACTATCACAGTCACAGCAACCTGAGTCACATTGGTGTGGCCCAACTCAGCTGATATGTGAGCTTCATAAAGAGCCATTGAAGTTAGCATCAGGAAAAACAAGTATGCTATCTGAGCCAAAAGGGCTGGTGTTTGCAAGACAGGTGAGAGTTGTAGGAGTGTGCAATGATGCAACCATTGAGACAGAGAAGACCTCAGTTTCCAAGGTTGCTATGGATACAGAGAAAGATGAGAGGGGAAGAGGTGGTTTTTGGAGAAGGAAAAAGAAGAAAGAAAATATAATGAAGTTTCTCTTTGGGAATGCATACATGGGGAAAGCCAGTGCTAAAAACAAGTTAGAAGATAAAAAAGCAGCATTGGAGAAGCCAGACTTCTTGAGGAGACTTGACATGAAATCTGTGAAATCAATACAATCAACCCAATGGGATAGGGAAGAAACAATGGGTGAGGTGACCAAAATGAGATTGGCATGTCACAAGCCAAGACTTCTACTCTGCTTGGGTTATGATGAAAGGAATGTGAAGTGATATAGTCACCATGTCAGGTCCTTATAAGAGTTAACTGATTATTGAATATTGCAGTTTTTAGATACATTCTATGTGTGTAATGGAGTGTTGCTGTCTGTGCTCTACCATCTTTAGACTTTCTGGTGGGAAAACTATGAAAGCAATGTATTTTAGAAATTGGTTTGTTGAAGTATATGCTTTTCTTAAGAAATGTTATAGAAAGAAAAAAAACATTTCTATTTCCCATATGAATTGGCGGATCAATTTCTCTAACAATCTCCATCTCCCTTTAAATCCCTATTTTCTTCTAGCATGTAAGGAGAATTTTTAAAAGTACATTCAATTTTGTTGGAAGTCCCACATCGCCTACCTCAAATCCTAGGGTACGGTTTAAATACTTGTTGGGCAACTCCACTTAATACCAATTGGTTTTAGGTTGGAATCTAACATGGTATCAGAGCTAGAGCCCATCTTCCTGCGTATCGCCTGTTATGGCAATCTTCCTGTGTAGCGCCTGTTCTGGCAGGCATATGTGGAGGAGGGGTGTTGGAAGTCCCACACACCGAAAGGTATATTAGGTGCAACTATCCAAACACTATTAAAAATGCTAGATTGGATGTGACTACACTGCACCCACAAGTGTGTTGCAGATCCCTGAGAAAGTGAGACTATATACATTAATCATATAAATCATGGCCGAAAGAAAAATCAGTTACCAGATAGAGAAAGAGAGAGGGGGCACTCTTTAGGCATATATTGCTAATGATCTGTTTGCACATAAATTTCTTAACTATATCTTACATCCCTTGGTACTGAAGCTGTGTTGCTATGTGATTTCAAAGCTTACTAATTTGAGATTATCAGATAGATTCTATATATTGTGGAATGAATATTCTACGCCACCAATGCGTTAATGAGTGATTTACATTGATTCAAATCACATGAATAAACCTAAACTTTCCCATGATAATAAAAGGGGGAAAAGTAAATAGGATAGCCTCAATGTTCATTAAGCTGAATGAGAATCCTATACTGGTCTACCCCCCCAGTCTTCTTTCTAATGTAGAACCTGCAATTGGTTGAAGAAATAAGAATAAGTCTTGACATAATGCTACGTCAAAAATTTGATTTGATGCAATTAGTCCAAGACTTCAGAAGGCCAGAGGTTTTTCCAAACGGAAATCTCATTCTCATTCTTAATCTTTCTGATTCCCCCATAAAAGCCATCAGCTTCATTTCCTTCCTCCCTATGATATTTCCTACTGATGGTTGTCTTTCTCCAACGTGAGTCAGGAGTGTATTGATTGAACTCTAGCACCACAGTGTCTGAAACCACAAATTCACTGTCAAACAAACTATGTTTGAATCCTAAGAAATGACTTCTAGGTATGGTATAAATATAACAAAAGTAATGTCATGACTCAAAAAATTGACCATCCTTCCCTATCATATTTAATGGTGCTACCTGTTTTCATGTTGGCAGCATTTATAATTTTAAATTCGTTCCTATGATAAGAACGAGATATTGACTATGTGGAAGACATATATAGGTCTAAATCTTATACAGGAGCAGATGGTATGGCAACAATAAATTTCATATCTCAAAAAATCAGTTGCAACCAACAGTACACAAGGCCACTGACCAAAAATTTATTCATGGCAGGAAGATGTACACACTTGATTTTATTTACTGAGGCACAAACTAGTGTTTTCCATTATTATTCTTCTGTTACTATTGTTACACATAGTGAAGGGAGTGTATGAAATTTCAGACTGGATAGCTAAGCCGGGTGTTCTGGACATTATGGTTATAATTACAGATCAGAAAAATGGAAATAGGCTTTATAAGCTTATAGTGACTATAGTAGTCCCACGTAGCAAAAAGATAACAGAACCTATAAGAGTAATTGAATTCTATTAACATAGTTGGCCATAAATGTATCCACTGAGACATGAGTTATCAATGTGTTGGTGGAATTATGACATACGGACCATGGTTTGTCTAGGGGACCAATCATGTAGCATAGCAGGTGGTCCAAGTTTAGATATATTAGAATAGGTAAAGGGACCTTGCCCAAATTGTGGTCTGGTCTGTCAAAGTAAACTTTACATCTATGTCAATTTTTTCACTTTATAACCTCCACAATGCAAAACATAATAATGGTAAATAGCAAAACTTTATAATATTAAATCTATAAATAGTAGACTCAACCTTCACTCGATTCCTCTGTATTCCAAATTCCTGATCATTATCTTTCTTCTGTCACCGTTTTTCTTGCATCTTTATACACTATATTTAGTTGAATCTTAGAAAACAGAATTAATCTAATCCTACAATCATTTTTTCAACTATCCCCCAAATCATATTTTTTCCATTCATCCACTAGACAATCTTAGCCAGAACATGGTTCTAATAGAAGGAAGGAAAAACATGAATTAATGAATGATTAAAACTATAGCCAAGAAAAAAGATAATCACATTGATTTAAAAGGAAAGTCCATTAACTCACCACTATTTTGACAGCGGCAGTAATTTTCATTGCCATCGCATGACTCAAAGTGGCCTACAACACCATACCACCAACCTGCCATAGAGGTGCATATCGTCACGTAGCAATTCATTTTATGATATAATATAATTTCAAGCATTTATACTACTTATAAGTCTATATTACCTCATTATAGAATATCAATATGATTCAAAATTATTTTCTTTCATCACAATCTTATCACAAGAAGAGTAGATATAAATGGAAATGCATAATTAAGATTGGATCCAACTGCCCCTTTTCAATTTACTAATTACTATTATAAGAGATTAAGATAGTCCTGCAGTTTGTAGCCATCCTAGTTTTTTTCTTTTCTGCCTATAACGATTCTTGTTTTAAGTTTGTTAAGAATCTATCTTTTACTGATATGATACCCAACCTTTTACCAGCCAAAGTAATTAGCAAAAGTAGAAAGACCATGTTGGATAAAGGAACAAACCATAAGGAAATTCTTTGTTTCTCCTCCACTGAATCTCTATGTGATCACCAGGATGCAAATCATTCAGACAGTCAGAGATATGAAGATCATGTGGAGGAGTATCAACAGGAGGGGCTCTTAGCCTTTCCCATTGGATGTCATGTTCTATTGAAACTGCCCTTCTTCCATGAGGTGGATACCTGTAATACACAATTTATCAATAATAAGACCACAGATCTAAATTCCTTATGGAAACTCTTCAAAAAAAATTGGGAAATTTTTTTTAAAAAAATAAAAAATAAAATCAGATGGGAACATACATACAGGCTATAGGAATTTACACAGATAAACATATGATCAACAAGAATCGTGTCCAATTACCTGGCTTGGAACGTGTTAGTGCGTGCATCATAGCTAAGCTCAGCATCATAGCATGATAACATAAATCCAACATGACCATTCTACAACACCAACAGCAAAAAATGTAACTAGTGAGAAAACAAAATCTTCTAAATAGTAAATACCATCCAAAACTAACTTACTTCTACTTTTAAGGTAGCATGTAAAGATATAAGTTTTCAATAGATACCTCACGGTTATAGACCTGAGCAGGAAACCAAAAGTTGCCACTCTCAAGAGCAAGATACCAAGTCATGACCGAGTCTGGAGGCAAAGAACTTAACTGCTTGGTGCTATTATTAGCATCCACCTTTAATCTCATCCATGAAAAAGGCCAACGAAGTGAAACAAGCCTCATCAAGCTTCTCTGCTTGCCATGTTTAACACTGCCAACATTCCTCTTTGAAGCAACATGCCATTTCCATTCCCTGTGAGCAACTGGACCAATCACTCTACCCCATTTCTCTTTCATGTGCCTCTCCCAAAGGTGATCACTCACACACCTCTCCCTCAAGGAACGGCAAACACCAGCCATTTGACACAGTGAAGCAGGAGGGAGCCTCTCAAGAATACATTCCAAAACCAGCTCTGGCAAGTCCAACACTGACATGTCTTGAGTGTCCTCAACATTCTCTACTTTTGAGGTAACAAGGGTCTTCTTCCCAAGAGACATTCTTGTACTAATTTGACAAAGAAAACTAAGCCAAAAGGGATTCCTAAACAACAACTTAGAGATGGACTTCAAAGACAAATCTTTGTAAAACAAAAGGGAGATCAACCTCACCTCACTTGCCCATGATGGGAGTGGTTTGGGAGGGATGAGAGACTTTAAAAACAGCAAGAAAGAGATACAAGTGATAAAGTAAAGTAGCATTAGAAGATAGGATGTCTTTCAAGGTTCAAGTTTGAGTTTGGCATATGTGATAGAAAGCCTTTTGATTAAGCCAATTATGGAGAAGCAATGGCTAAGAAGAGAGGAACCCCAAATGACTTTTACTATTTTGACAAATAATTGACACACCTTCCCTTCCTTGTTGGAATGAAACACTGAAGCAAATTTGGAACCTTCAAACACCTTTTAAAGATAGGGGTTCTTATTGGTTTCAATGAAAGCCCACCAAAACCCAATGGTGGGCCTCCTCTATAGACCGAAGTTTGATCAGAATAAATAAGGTAGACAACCCACACGAATGAACAAACAATAGGGAAATTGACTTGAATCACTGTTATGGATATTGGGGTAACAAACAAAGCTTATAGCTTGATATAGTTAACACCAATAATTCACTCCCCTATTGGATTCCAATAAAGAGCACAACCATACAGACAACCTAAACAGCTGTCATTCAATGAAGAATGAATATATAGAAATGGTTGAACCAAGCAAATTTATGGAGGTGGGGGAACCAAGATCTGATATTAGGTACTATAACACCTTGAAAAGATGAATAGGCAAGAAAAAAAGAAGATGAAGATGGGTTTATATAATAAGAACAGTATCAGCAGAATCAGAAAATCTCATGGGGAAGTGAATATTGAATAATTTATGTATAGAAATCAAGAATAGATCTAGTTGGTTGGAAGTGAAGCAGTATTAGGCCCCACCGAACACCTCAAGATCTGCAAAAACAATGAAAACAAGGCAAAGGACAATCCTTGGGGTGGTGCATATATATGTATATACAGAAGAAGATTAAAAGAGACAGATGAAGAGGATGATGAATGTGAAGGGTAGGTGGGTCCTTCCCCTTCACCCCAACAAATCCTTCACCACACCTCAATTATTATTCCTCTGTGTAAACACAGAATAGAATTTTTCCCACTCTTTTCTTCCTTCCTTCCTATTGTTGTTGTTGTTGTTGTTCTTGTTCTTGTCTGTGTGGGGCAATATAGAAAACAATTGGTGGAGAATGAATGGAAGAGGGAGTTATTTATGCATAAAAGGAATGGGAGGCTGAGATTATGTTAGATTTTTGTGGATGTCAAACACATTTCTACTCTCACATATCTATGTCAACCCTTCTTCCCCTGTGATCCAATCATCCATAGATTTCCATCAAATAATCATATATATAATAATAGTAACTATTATTGTAATAAACTTACAATTATTTTAGTTTTTATTTATCAATATTATTTTTCTTCTCTAGAAAATCTTCTCCACTTTCCGTCAAAATGTTTGCTAGGCATTTTTTAATTATGTCTCTTTGCATCTGTTGAAGTTGCAAAATCAAAATGTTTAACTATGCAGAATTTAAGTTGAGATAAAATTGGCTTAAATTAAATAAAAGAGAATATGTGTATGTATCTATGATGATAATGAAGTGAAGAATTCATATGAAAAATATGTGTTGGAGTGGTAACATTATTCTTTGATTTTGTTGTACGAAGTTGAAAAGTTTGGAGGGAAATCCGTCTGACCAGAAATGGCAACTAGGTTGGACAAAGTATGTAGGCCAAGATTCGTTAATATTAAATTGATTTTTCTAACCTGTACAACTTTGTACATATTAAGAAAATATAAAACAGAAATATTATATTGGAAAGAGTGGATTTTTAATTTTCAAGAAACTGAATACAATTTGTCAAAAAAAAAAAAATTTGAATACAAACTTTTAATATAATATTTTTATTTAACATGTGTAAAGTTGTTTAGATTAGAAAAACCGAAATTAAGGAGAGTTAAGGTTTCGGATTCGCTACAGCTGCGCCTCTACCGTAACGAGGACTTTGACGCCAGACAATAGACATCACCGCATGTTGCTTGGATATACATATATACTTTTATTTGTATAATTTTTATTATATTATTTGATTATTATTATTTTTTTCAAATTTTCCAATGTATCTTGCGTGTAACTGTGGAGATTAATCACTCAAGATATTGAACGACATTAAAAGGCTAACCTCTTCCGACCATATTTTCTCCATATGCAAGAGTTAAAGATAGAACCCCTAACCACACTTAAGGGGTCGGAACCTGTTATTATTCTGACCAACCACATGTTGATTATTATATTATTATTATTTAATTTGTGATACATTTATATTCTTATTATGTTGTATAAGCAACAAGATGTGAAAGGAATATGTGTATATCTTATGTTTATGTAACATTTTTATATGGAAGGTACATGTCCTTTGACCCAAATCAATTAATAAACCAGAAATTGAAACTCTTGTTTACTTTACAAGAAAATGTAAGTCAAAATTAGAATGGATTTCTTTTTTTAGCCTTAAATTTAGGTAAAGCAATATTAGTATTTTTATTTTGAGTTACGATTGATTCATTGGATGCGCGTCCTTGATGCTTATGCATTGGATGAGGAAGAAAAAGATATATATCAATCGGATATTTTCACAAGGGATATGGATATATTATGAGTGCATAAAATTGTTTTTATTTGTGATTATAAAAAATATACATTTATGAAAAAACATAAACTTTGATAATATTTCATTATATAAGATATCATTTAACCTAGGGATGGACAACGGGCGGGTTCGGTCGGTTTCGGGCCGAAAAAATCTAACCCGAAGCAAACCGAGAGGCAGAAATCCCCACCCATTTCCGTCTGTTTGAGTCCTCGGATTGAGCGGTGGCGGTTTGAGCGGGTTTGGCGGTTAGACAGGTGGGTTGGGTCGGTTTTTGAAAGAAAGAACAAAAATTAAACAGAAGCTTCGAGAAGTTAAACCAGAAACAAACCCAGAATGTTTCAGACATTCAACAAAAAAATCAAAGTTTTAACAACAAAAAAAGTATCGAACTTTCCACCAAAAACACCTCTTCTTCTTCTTTGTTGAAGCATAGGCCGAAGCTCCAAGAACACCTCTTCTTCCTGGTTCGCAGATCAGATGCAGATCTCGACATGCATCAACAACAGCAAGGTCGGAGATCAGTCTTCTTCCATTTTGTGCGCCGATGGAGTGGAAGACGAAGAGACTTGCAGAGCGGCTCAGCGGCGAATCTAGTGAGCTCAGATCTGGCCGAAGACGGGTCTGAGACGTGCAGATCTGGTGAGCTTTGGCCGGAGACGGGCCGGTGGCGGTGCTGGACTGGTCGCAGGTGAGAGAGATAGAGAGATCCGACTAGTGTTTCAGTGGGGTGAGAAGTAGAACTGAGAAGAAAATGTGTCACAAGATAATGATGAATATGAATAGAAAATTGATATTCTAATTCTAAAGACAAAGAAAAAGGTAAAGAGATGAAGTATAGGAAGAGTAAGGAACGAACATGGAAGGGATATTCTGAAGGTAAAGAAACAAAGAGACGAAGAGTTAGAACTTTTTTAAGTGATAAAGTGGCAAGTAAATGAGGTTCGCGGATGCGTGTAAATGATGAAATATTCATGTTTAATAATCCACACTCGGTCGGTTCGGTGGGAGGTGGAAATTTTTTTACGAGCCCGAGCCCAACCGCCTACACCCGAACTTTAGAACCGCATGGCCCGCTGACCTGTCCGAAACCGTCCATTCCTTTGATTTTGCATTCGGATGACTCGGGTTCGGGTCGGATTGCGGGTTCTTGTCCACCCCTAATTTAACCTTGTAAAATCTTGTAACATTAAAACACAAATGTCGGTTATTAAATTTAATTAACTCGATGAATGAAAAATATAATTAAACATTGAATGCAATGATAAATCAATTACACTTTTAATAAAAAGACTAAAGTTTCAACACCAAATAAATCATTATTAAAGGGACTTCTTCTACCTTGATCACCACAGCATACATGTTGGGACATCCTAGTGATAGTTGAGCTACGACATTCATCAATCATCATAGAGATTAATATAAGTAATAAAGGACGCAATCCAATACCTGTGGAAGGTTTAAAGAAATCAAACTTAATTAATTCCTCGGAACATAAATATGAATAAACTTTCCCTAAACATTGCATAACTATAATTATTAATTAGGGTTTAACAACATATTTTTTAATATTTTTTGACACATTCTTTATAATTGATTAAAATCCAAATAAGACTTATTAAATATTATGAAGAAGAAAGCAATTTGTTGAAAGAATTCACATCATACTTGATTGAAGTGAAAGTTAACTACCCTATATTGACCAAGAACCAAAAAAACTAACTACCCTATAACCAAAACAGAATAAACAGAATTGGATATTCTATTAGGATCAGATTTTTCTAGGTCGTATCTGGGAAAGCTGGAAAAAAAAAAAAGATTATGCTGATAATCAATTTTAGTATAATTGATTATTGTGATAATCGATTATAATCAGAATCTGTTTTTATTTGGGTCTGTTTGCTGAAAAGCGATTTTAAGATAATCTATTTCTTTTAGGTGATACAAAAAAAATCACTTTTATGTAATAAATTACGAAAAAGGGTATGAAGTTATTTGTATAATTTAATAATATTTGTTTAGAAGTTAGTTTTGTAAGGGTAAATATGGAAGAGAGTATTGAGAATGAAAAATAATCAAATCACAATAATCTTAAGCTAGAAAAAACTAGATGGCATAAAACAGCTTTTTTTTCCCTAAAAAAAGCTTTTTTATAAACTTAAGCAAAATGCCAAACATGATAGATTATCTATGAAACAGCTTTTAAGCTAAAAAACAGCTGAAATGGGGAAAAATAATCTTTCCAAACACACTCTAAAAGTATAAAGTGAAAAATATGAGTGAATTCATCCTTTGATTAATTAAAGTGAACTGAAATCTCAATACATTTTAAGTAATCAATGATAAATATATCCTAACTTTCCACTTTATATGTTTATTCATTTTAAAATAGCTTTATCCTGTTATTCATTAAATCCAACAGGGAGTTATAAGGTGGCTTAGTGGTTTGGGGGAGGGAGATAGGGTTTGGAGTGATAAGGTAGAGGTCATGGGTTTAACTCCCTCTACTAACATAATAAATACTAACAATTTAACATTTGGCTATAATAATTAAAAAAAAAACTCATTAAATCTATCAATTAATATTAAATAAAGAGAATAAATACATATAACTTAATGAATCCAACATGTTACATTATTTTTTATTTTTTATTTTTTGAAAGAATCCTTCATCAATTGTTAGTACTGTCATCTTTCAACAACTTTGGAGAAGGAGTGCAGAGGAATGCAATCTCCTAGACGCGTGTAGAACACGATCAAATCACAGGGCAGCTTGAGGAAGAAACAAAATACAAAAGGAAGGGCATAAAGACCTAAAAAGGGGTGCCCCGTGCCTGAGGCTGAGAGACTTGGAGTAATTCAGTTAGACACAGCTTTATGCCTTGTACAACTTGAGCTAATGGATCGTGCAAAGAGAAGAGAGATTTATTTCATTTAATAAAGAGTTGTCTATTTTGAATATCAAATTTTAGATAATATATATAATATAATATATGATTATTTTTATCTCTTACTTATTTTTTTTATCATTTTTATAGACACATATCCTAAAAATACATAAAAAAAATGGCACACCATATAATATCCCCATTACGATGTTCAAAAAACATTAGTCTTACTAAAATATTATATTTATCTTTATCATGGATTTGGATTCTCTTGTGTTAGGATTTAATATAAGGGTTACGTGGGGATTTCACTATTAAATTTCATTGGTAAGCCTCATTTAAAAAATATGCAAATAAAAGTTAATGATGAAATTCCCAATATGATCTACTCATGTTGAATCCTAACATGAGAAAATTCAAATCCCTTTATCATCTATATGATCAAATAAAAAGAAAAAGTTCATAAAAAATCTCCACATTTAGTTGTAAGTATTATATTATATTATGGATATATTAATAAGTAAACAATATTTTTATATATCAATTATTAAATAAAGTGATTGAAAAATATTTGCAATTGTCTCTTAAGAGTTGGACGGTAAACAAACAGGCACAGAAATCACATGTCCCCTATCCAGGTCCATGTGTGCTATCCCGCCTCACCACTTAAAATTCGACAACTCAGTTAGAAATTACACGTAATCTGCGTCATATTTAACAGCATTCCAATGTTCTAAGATATGTTTGTAAGTTTTCATAGAAATGGAATGATTAATAGTGAGGTTGGTAATTGAATGAAGTGGAAATATAAAAATATTTCACTCCATTGTTTGTAACTTTGATGAGACAATGAAAGAAACTGTTAGATCCCCAATTTCAATTTAGAGTATAAAAAAATAAGAGGTTTTATATGAAGTAGAGTGATTTGAATGATAACTCACTTAATATAAAAAAGTTCATTAAATTAATAGATTTACATCACTTCACATTATTAGATCATTACTGATCATCTCATCTCCAAAACATTTAGTAATTTTTTTTTTTCTTCACATCTCAGCAAGGAAAATGGCAGAAGCACGGTAAGTACAAAACGGAGAAGAAGAAAATGGATAAGCACGACGTTAATTCTTGTTTGACACCGTGAAAATGACGTATAATATTTAATTGAATTGTGAAAATTAAAAGGGTAAAGCATGATAGGAGACGTATGATTTCCATTTCAGACACAGCAGATCCACCGATAGGAGCTCCATAGTCCAGGGGCTCGGTACGTGAATATGCGTGTCATTGTGTTGCTCCCATCATCACCTTTTTTTATCACTACTAGTTACAAGTTACAACTTCAAGTTAACAAAAAGTCTTGCTAATTAAAGAAATAAAAAATATATCACTTTTCAAAATTTTAAATATATTATTTTATATAAAATGTTCCTTTTTTATTCTTTAAATTAATGGGCTTAAGATTAAGATATTGATTAACATTTTCATTAAAAAAATACAAAATAAAAAAAATGAAAAGATAAAGTAATAAATAAACAAACAAGGGATTCAACTAATATGTATTGTTGGAGTAAAAAGAATTTAGGATTTAATGTATATGTACTGATAGTATAAAAAAATTTACAGTTATTCAATCATGTCTTACCATATAGATATTTATAGAGATGTTTTATAAACTAATATAACAAGTGACATAATTATGAAATATGATTGAACATCCATGTAAATTTTTTTTTACATTGTCATTATATATTTATTAAAATCAGGAATTTATACTCTTAATTAAATATGAGTTTAATTTATATACATAGTAGGTGTAGAAGATTTCTACACAAAAATCAATAAGATCTCGATGAATCAGCGTCATTGTTATTTGTCTTTCTTAATTATTAAAATAAAAGCACACATGTCAAAATATTAGTGGTTGTCACTATAAAACTTCTTATACTGACAGTGCATACTATTTTAATTTATTATCATACTTAGCTTAAAAAATTATATATAAGATAATTTGTTATTAATTGACTGTATATTAAAAGTAAAATATTTTCTCAAAAATTAAATATTACAATTATTTTGACTATTAATTTGTATGTCAAAAGCAATAAACATTAAAATAGAAAAATTGATATATTCCTTTTTTTTCAATTACTTGACAAGGTTATATATATATTTATGATTTTTTAATCAATGCAACCTTGCACATATTAAGAAATTAAAAAAATATAAATGTTATTGAAAAGTGTAACTTTTAAACTTTTAAATAATTGAATACGTAACTTTCAACATAATATTTATATTTTTGATTTCTTAACACGTGCAATATTGGACATAGAAAAGACTATATATTTATCCTCTTCAAGTCCCATCACGTGAGAGTCACGTGCAGACGCAACCTAGATGCTCAATTATTGCGCACTCAGTCTCAACGTTCAGTGGTTTTTATTTGATTTTGTGATACTGTAGTTGTTTTTAGGTGGTCCATCACCTCACCATATATCCCATAATGGACCGCTTCTTCTTAATTATTACTTGGTTTTCTGTACAGAGATCGATGCTTGCTTGCAATATTATGCAGCTTCTCACACTTCCCAACCATTCATCAACGTGATGCTTGCAACCTCCTTGGCTTTATGCTGAAAACGACCCCCAATTTTACAAAAAGGTTTTTTTCTAAAGACATTGATTAAAAAGCAACCAAAAAAAAAAGTTTAAATAAGTTTTTGGTCCCTGCAAAATACATCAATTTTGGTTTTAGTCCCTGCAAAATTTTTCCTTAGGATTTCGTCCCTGAACTTTCAAATATTTTGGAAATGGTCCCTCCGTCATCTCTTGCCGTTAACTGCTGACGTGACAAACGGAATGCCACGTCAGCAGGGACCATTTCCAAAAAAAATTGAAAGTACAGGGACGAAATCCTAAGGAAAAATTTACAGGGACTAAAACCAAAATTTTAAAAATTTACAGGGACTAAAACCAAAATTTGTGAACTTTACAGGGACCAAAAACTTATTTAAACCAAAAAAATTATATTTTATTGCCAAACTTCAGAGCAAGTCAGACATGGATAAGATTACAATAAACTACCTCAGTACCCACGAGTACTATAAATTATATCCGAAGAATAAATTTGATAATTTTATCCTTTTATCCCTAATGTATGATTTTTTTCTATTTGTTGGCCAAATCTCAGAGCAATTGGATAGGAATAAGAAATTATTTCGATACCTCCGAGTACTAGAAATCATATCAAATGAAGAGATTTGTCAATTTGAAACACATGACACTAATGTATGATTTCTTTCTATATTCTAGCCAATTTTACAATGGTTAAAATTGCTAAATTCCTTAATCTGGTATGATTTTTAGTACTCAAAGGTATTGAGATAATTTTATTTTCCTGTCCGACTTGCTATGAAATTTGGCAAGAAAATAGAAACAAAATCATACATTATGGACCACATGATTAAAATTGCTAAATTCTTTCATTTTGTATGATATCCAATACTCAGGGATATCGATGTAATTTCTTGTTCATGTCCGACTTACTCCAGAATTTGACTTCAAAATTGAAAGAAATCATACATTAGGGCCACAAATAAATTTTTGGTCTCAGCAAAGTTTTTGGTCCCTGTAAATTTTTAAAATTTTGGTTTTAGTCCCTGTAAATTTTTCCTTAGGATTTCATCCCTGTACTTTCAATTTTTTTTGGAAATGGTCCCTGCACTTTCAATTTTTTTTGGAAATGGTCCCTGCTGACGTGGCATTCCGTTTGCCACGTCAGTAGTTAACGGCAAGAGATGACGGAGGGACCATTTCCAAAAATTGTGAAAGTATAGGGACGAAATCCTAAGGAAAAATTTTTGCAGGGACTAAAACCAAAATTGGTATATTTTACAGGGACCAAAAACTTATTTAAACAAAAAAAAATTGTATTGATAAATTAAGTATAGCATTTTTTAAAATATTAAATACATAATTTTTTATATAAATTTTTATTTCTTTGTTTCTCAAATTATATTCTAAGAACACTCGTACCATTCTCCTTTACAAAATTTCACAACTTGGCCTACTTATATATTTTCTAAAAGTCCAGCAAAAATATCCGACAGTTACAACTTGGCCTCATCATTGATAAAAAAGAATGAGACGAGACACGGTCAATAATATTGAACCACTTGTAAATTTCATTTTAAGCCAATTTGTAATTTCAAAATGTTTTATAGATGATGGGACAGTGGGTTTTCGGTGTTGTCAAAGAAATTGTGATGTTGAAATAAAAGTGACATTCACTTTGCAATTGCAATTATAAAGTGAAGCCTCGTTATGACTCTAGCGTACAAAAAAAATCTGATTTTGAGATGTCAATCTTTAAATATTATTCAGTATCTTGAAGGATTAGTCTTTATCATTATGTGTGAAAGATATCCTGAGAAATCAAAAAAAAAAAAAGGTGATGCCCCCTTCTTAAGGTTTTGCCATATATTTATCCGGATGAATTACTTATTGGATAAGCACTATCTAAAGAAATATAATTTGGATATGATTTAAGATGGGCAATTACAATAGGATAAGGTCTCAAAATCCACATTACAGAGAAATTTGGTTTCAATATCCACATTACAGAGAAATTTTATTAGAAATTGTCTGTTTTCTATCGTTTAGGTAGTCAATTAAGAGGGCATAAGCATCCTGAGCCATAAATTTGATCATTTAGTATTTAATCACTCATGTTAGACCTGGATTTGAATATAGATGGCACACAAATTTGACGTGAAAATATAAGTGTTGAATTGGTTTAATGCCTATTTAATGTAATTTAATCACAATGTATTATTTAGCACTAATTATATAATCATTGAGATGATATTTAAAAAACTTGTTAAAAGTTATGAATTAAATCGCTTAAATTAAATGATTTAGTTCATATGCATTGATAGTATAAAGATTTTTTTTGATAAATGGACGAAAAGAAACAAAAATAAAGCCAAAAAAAAAATTACATCCCCAAAAAGGCAACCTTAGTCGCATTAGCTAAGAGAAGGTTGCTCATCGCATGTGGTGTCGTATCAATAATCTTCAATCTATCCTTTTGAGACACACCCATTTTAGTCTGATAATCAGCATATTGATTTCTCTCTCAAAGAGTGTGCTCCACTGAAACAGTTCAAGTCAGTCTATGCTTGTCTTTAACTTGTTGAATCAACGAAGCATATATGTGATGCATACTGATAGTATAAAGATTTTGTTATACTTTCAACTAATTAGAAATTAATTGCCTAAAAAAACCAATTAGAAATGAATACATCATTAAAAAAGTCAACCATATATCACAATTTTTTTTTTTAAAAAAAACTTTACATTCATGTCTGTATAAAAAAAAAATCTTAATTTTTAAGGCTAGAAATACTGACTGTATAATAAATTAATGTTTTATCTTGATTTGAAATTTTATTCTATTTATATAATTTTCACTTAACCTATTTATAATTAGTACATAGAATTTCATTACGCGCACCTGATGATTGACAAGAAAATCCAAGGTGGACAAAGATAACATAAAAAAGACTTACATTTTTGTGTAAAAAAGGGCTTCAATTATTTTTTGGCTTAATTATACTTTTGGTCTCCTATTTTAGTGTCCCTGCGATTTTGGTTCCTCAACTTTTTTCGGCTCGATTTTAGTTCAAACATTTTAAAAAATATGCAATTTTGATCCATTTGTTAAAACACTAAAATATATAACTATGTTTTAATATTCTTGAATAAATTGTTTTTTTGATAAAAAATTATTCACAAGAAGAAATTTTTATTATCCTTCTTTACAAATCATAAGAAAAAGTAAAAAATAATATTTTTTTAATCATATTATAGGTATGAAGTTCCACCATCGTAAGTAGTGACTAATCTCCGTCGGAAAACATACAGAAGGTGGATTCTCCCTTCCTAACCAGGTTTTCTCCATACACAAAAGTCAGGATTCAAACTACTGACAGATCTTTGAAGGAGTAGGGGAGAGCCACGTCTCCCCTCAAATAAATTTTTTCCAATTTTTATATATATAAAAATTATGTATGCCACCCTTGAAATAAATTGTACAATATATATTACATGTAAAATTCACAAAATATCATATATTTTATGGATTAAAGTAGTATGTATTGTCAATGTAAATTTTTTTACCTTAGTATTCACTAACATTTTGATATATATTACATGCAAAGTCCATAAACTATCATATATTTTTTGTAGAACAATATTATTAGACCATATTGATTTTAAAATATTCAAATAGCTACACAACTTCATCAAAACAAATATTATTTCTAACTCAATACTGTTAAGGTACAATATAAATATGTTTCTTTTCCTCCGTGCATCAACTCCAAGGTTACTAATCTCCCTTACATGCATCACACCATTGCAAGATGAGCAAACCCTAACCAGGATTTTACAAATTGGATATTTACTTACTTTACGTATTCTAGTGATAAAATTACGTATGAATAATTATAAATTTTAAGTGAATTATTTTGACTAATATCCGGTGGTTCTCCCAATTTTTGACTCAAGATCTGCCACTGATTCAAATCTCTGATCACTTGTTTAAGGTGTGAGAGTCTCTTATTACTATTCGGAACAACCACTTGTAAGTAAAATAAAAAGGTTATTGAAAACAGTAAAATGACCGTTTTGGATTGAGAAAAATCTCAACCATACTCGTAATACAGAACAACAGAATCCATATCACCGTCAAAAAAGAGCAACCTTATCAAACAAGGAATAATTATTAAGCACTTACACGTAGGTATAGGCATAGCTATGATTTTAAGCATCACTAACTACTTTGCATTGGGTCCCTGGTTGAGATCATACAAGATTTTGCCATTTTTATTTATTTTAATTTAATTTTCTGTAATAAGAACTCTTTTTAGCTTTGAATATTCAATTATTCTGCACCATCCTCGATCTTGCAAAACACCTTCTAGAATTGACAGTTGAGACACTCCTACAAATCTCAAGATATATTGAATTCTTTTCAGGTTAAACTACGTTTTTTAACATTTATTTTTATTTTAAATTTTAAATTTCAATTTGATTCTTTATTTAATTTTCGTTTCAAAGTATTTTTTATGTTGTCAATATTACATCAAATTGATCATTAAATTTGTACTAACGTCTAACGGTGTAATTTTTTATGTTCTCAATGTTACATCAAATTGATTCTCATTTTAAGTTTCACGTTTGTTTAACCTGTACGGCCTTTTTTCTCAAACCTGAATGGCCCTTTTCTTGGACATTGATTTCTCTTTGTGGCAATAGTACATCAATTATTTTATGCTGATTGTAGTACCAGTCAGCACCTTTAATTTGGACTAAATTGAATATTGTACTGCAATGGTTCCAATTATGGAGGAGTTGGTACGAAGCTGTGCTCATGCCCAAGTTTAGAGAGAACAGCGTTGAAGTACATTAGAGCATGAAGTATAGCAAGACTCATAAACCTGTGTTTGGAAACCGGTATGTAAAATTGTGTTTTGATAAACTAAATTTTGCAAATTAACTTTTAATTAAAAGTGTATCAACTTTGTACCAAAAAAAAAAAAAGGTGTAATGATATTTGTACAAAAAAATGGTGTCCAACACCATATAAAAATACTCTTCAACACTTAGTTTATTGTTTTCTTCATCATGTATTTCATCACTCCTAAAACATCCCATCAACTATACGGTATCTATACATGGTATCAAAATTTATGTCCCAAATATCATTTTTTTTTTGACAAGTCCAAATATCATTATTGAAAAAGGTGTGTATGAACTTATAATTAATTTATATTTAGATACTTTATTATTAATAGTGATTTTGGTTGAATGAATCAAACTAGTTGTTGAATTGTATGAATCAAACTTTATTGTATGAACTAATTAATTTATATTTGGATAATGACGACCAAACTAACTTTTTAACATGTAATTGTCAAATTGGTCACATAAACGTTAACAAAAGATGGGCAATAAACAAATTTATAAGGGGATTACGGTCAAAGTAGTTGTTAAAAACCCAAATAAATACTGTCGAAGAATTGAAAATTTCTTACTTCTTCTTTAAACAAGATTTGGATCCAAACTCAATTATAATTGAATTTTAAAGATATCAAATATATTCGAAAATATCAAAACTTGACTTTAAACCAATGTTTTAAAAATCGATCCAAGAGATCGGTTCAACCGGTCGGACGGTCGATCAAATACCTCTCTAATCTTGATCCGACAATAGAACCAAAAAAGTGGTATGACAAATCAAAATCAATTAAACCGACTCAAAATCAATTTTCAAAAATTGTCTGATTTAATGTTGTAATTATTCTTTCAAAAAAAAAATTTTGAAGAAATTCTTGGCCGATTTATTTGGGCTAATGGACTAAAACCAACAAGTTAACCTATGATAAGGCCCTATATATGATGGGGGAATGCACCGTGCAACTAAAATGTAATTTTGAATGTTAGAAATCTTACCCAAATAATATTTATTGAACATATACTAATTCTTGTTCATATCAAATGTCTTTGGTATTTTAACTTGTTGATTTTAATCTCTTTATTAATACATATATCCTAATTCGATCGTCAATTAATTCGGTTGAACCTTGAATTGCTCTATTTTCCGATCCTCTGATTAAAACACTGCTTTGAACCCTTAATTTGTACGCTCCTAATTAGATGCCAAAAAGACACATTTTAGGGGTTTCTAAAAATGCCAAATACTTAAACACTGTTTATTTTTTTCTCTCTTTCCTTCAATTTTTGTTGGTGATAAAAGCAATTTAGTTGCTGTCCAATAAACGTGGTCAACAATTGGGGTTGGAGAGAGCAAAGCTTTTTCTCTGTTGAATTTCAATGGTGGATAAGGCTAAAGGAAGTTAGCCCACCTCACCTGTTGCCACAAAGAAGAGTCCTACAAGATTGACATCTTGAAAAAAGCAACCTTTTATTTCTTTGGTCTGTGAAGTGGTCAACGTGGCTCAAGGAAAACATTGGGGAAAAAAGGCCCCTCGCAATGGGCAATCACCTAACTCTCTAGGGAATGAATTTTAGTACAAAAAGTGGTTCCCTTGGGATAGGAATAGAATATGTTTTCACATTATTTGTGATATTCTATAAACCTTAGGCATTAGGTGGGTTGTCATAATAATGATAATATTGGACTCAACTTTTATTAGCCAATGGCTATTTATATGAAGGACAAGTACTGGGTTGGTGATGTCGCTATTTGACCATCATGCCATTTGTAAGTGAACCCCGGGAATCTTATCTAAATGCATATGCATTGTTAGACAAAAGGCCAATTTGATTATTCATAATGTCACTAACTATAAGTTGACACTTCTTCTTTTTAGGGGATGTTGCTTTTATATTGTGTTTATTTCTAGCGCTTTTTTCCTCTCCATGGGTTGTGGAGCAAATGGCATAAATAGATTTTTCATTTCATTTCTTCATGTTGATCAATTTGAGCATATCCTCTCTGGCTACTTTGATATTTCCACTAAGGCATACAATCTTTTTGTGCTTGTCCCCTAAAGTTTGAACATGTTATCCATCAAGCCCCACCAACTTTGAACTAAACTACCCCACCTATTTTGTCCATACAAAATTCTCTCTCTTTCTCTCTCATAATATGAAACTATGTAGTATGTATGTGCTAGATGCTAAAACAGTCAACTTCATTCCTAGCCGATCATTAATTCATTATTAGCTCTTTTAGCTGGTCCTAGGGATCTATATGTCAAAGTCTATCAAGCCCAACCCTTCTGCCTTTGTATTTTTGGACAACCCAATCTTTATGCCTTATAAAATTGAGCAATGGAAAGAGATTGGGCTTGGAGGATTTGGGTGGGGCTTGAAGGTTGGGTTTGAAAAAGGCTGTTGAAAGAGTTTTGGTTTAAGATAACAAGATATGGACTTATGACAAAAAAAATAAATTAAAATATAGACTTATCTTTTGTTTTTCGGTAGAAAAAATATGGACTTATCGAACAACTAAGAGCATGTCTTCACGAGACTCGTATATATAATGTAAGACATTGATCTTACATCGCAACACTCAATGTGCATGCCAAGGATATCTTAAAGCCCCCCTAAAAATTTGCACCAAAAAAAAAAAAAAAAAGTCCCCTTAAATTTAATCAATGCATGCCAATGGTGTGACAACGGTATGACATGGGGATATGACTTTGGTTAAAAACATTATGATACAGATATCGACATTATATAATCATCTTATAAAATATGAAATAACATGACATAAAAAATAGAGTTGATAAATAAAATAAGATACTTGGGTCATTCCATAATCAAGGGGAAAAAAAATGAAAAACAATATATTTGCAGCTTAGTTTTTTGCAAATACGTATGCACCCATTTTTGTTTTGGAGTTAGCTTGCTGGGGTTAATGAAGCTGTGTCCAAGAATGTCTTTTTTATCATAAGAGCCTACTTTGGAATCATCACTGGAGTCTTGGCAGGGGAAAGAGGAACATGTACAAGAATATAATAGGAGGCTCTTGATATTCTATGATACCGCTTTCATAGTAGATGCACTAAAAAGTAAGTATATACACTTCTAAAAAGCAGAAGACAAAAATATATAAACACAAGATAAACATCAAGGGCAAAGAGAAAATATGACTGTTTGGCGTATTTGAAAGGAATATAAATTTTGATATTCCGTTCAAGCTATCCCTCGCCAAACCCTAAGCTAATTGAAAATGTGATTAACGGACAGAAGTAATGTAGACTTTGCTGTAATTTTACATGTTTATTTTGATGCTAGCTCACGTGTGCAAGTACATCTCTTACTAAATTTTAAACGTATGTATATATTGATAATCTGGAGCTATACCTTTTTTTTTTAACAGATTTTTAATGTTACATCCAAACTACATATATCATAGGTACATTAGGTGTTGTTTTTAAATGGCAATAGAACATATGTAACGGCCGTTCCACATGTTATGTTTTTATTGATGAGCTGTTACACATGTCCTATTGTCATTGGAAAACAACACATAATATACCTATGAAATTGTATATAAGTCATCTCATTTCTTAAAGTAAATGTGTTATATTTATAAAGATTTTTGCTGATAAAAAACTCTATGGAAAGTTTACTTTTTGGAACTACTTTAATTTTTTTTCAAAGCTTATTTAAGCAAACTCACCAATAAATAATATAGTAAAGAAATTAAAGAGTAGTAGCAACTAGCAACCTTGACATGTACTGGTTATTTTTAATAGTTATAATTTTTTATAATGTGATATATGAAGACATCATTATAGGAAGAAAGAAAGAAGAAAAGAGAGAGAGGAAGTTAAAAAGCAAAAAAAGAGGTAATTAATTAACATGCTAATATAATTTGTGACTTCAAAATGAGCAAACAATTGTTTTTTTTCGTAAACATATCAACTAAAAACAGAAAATTCTAAATAAGTAACAAGGTCTAATTAATCTAAACATCAGCCTCTTCTATACATGACAAGAGAGTTCTCTTCAAATGTCAACAAAAACAATAAGAAACTGTCCAATACAAGCTAATAAAATGGAATACCCTGACTATGAATTATTCTTGTTGACCAATTTTATCTGGGTGCAATCTCTTTTTGCCACTAAGAGGAACACCAAAGAGCTTCACAGCACTATTAGAATCCTCACTACAAGTTATCAAAGACTTGTCCATAATAAGACTCTTAGCTGGTCTATTAACACCTGTAACATTTGGATATTGAGGTGATGAATCCAATTCTACAAGCTTAGGAATAGCACTGTTGCTTCTTTGTTCAAAGGGAGCAGGTTTTACATGATTTTGGATGAAATATATGATGTCATTGTACAGATTCTTCATGTGAGTGAGTTCTGATAAAAGCATGAAGTTCTTCCTCCTTAGTCTTTGATTGTCTTCAGAAAGTGCTGTTAAGATATCAGTGCCTGATTTAGGAGATGGTAATGGAGTATCAATCCAACACATGCCTTCATCTGGTTGTAGAAGCTGTGGTGGTTGGTCATGGTAGTGTTGTTGATGGAGCTGAGGGGTTTTTCTTCTGTGGATTTCACATAGAAGGTGCTTAGCTCCTTTTCTGAAGTACTCATTTGCAAACTCCCACCTATCAGCAACTATCTTCTTGAAACCCTGCAAGAAGAGAGGAAAAGTATATATGATGTTTACTAACATAGTTAACCATGAAGTTTATATAGCAATACTAATGAACTGTACAATGCAGTCACATAGCTAGGTAATAAGAAGTTAGCCTTATGGCTTAAATTAAATTTAACCAAAGAAAAGTGAAGATGATTATGTCATGTTATAAGTGAAGCTGTGCAGATGGAAAAATCTAACTCAATGTGAGGTGAAAAGTTGTCCTATATATACAAAATAGTAATTAAACTCATTTTATATTTTTCACTCTTAAGTTAGAACAGAAACAATCATGAAGGGTAGAGAACAAAGAATGTTATAGAACTTTTAAGGATTCTCACATAGGTATTGAGCTGCCTAACAAAGCTTGAGAAGTTGTTGTGCTTGAAATAGTTAGGAAGAAGATCCCTAGCAAACTCTGGGGGCCTCCACACAACAAATGTAGTTTCATCATCACCCCAAGACACAATGTGGTCAGTGTGAGGGTCATCAACAAGTTGGTATGTCTTTGTCAAGAAGGGAGCAGGCACTGACTTCTGAGACTCCATAGTGAAGACCATGTTATCTTCACACCTGTCTAGTGTGAAAGCCATTACTAAATGAGCCAAAGATAGTGTTGCTTCCAATTTTATGCTTTGTTAACTCTACTCTTCACTCACTTATTTATACACTAGCATGTTTTATAGAAACCCTCTATGTATCACTCTCTCTCATATTATAATTTTACAACTTTATGTAACAGAAACATATGACAAGTCACATAAATAATTATTCTTTGCCAGTCCCACTCTCTTATCTCTGTTGTTTACTAACTTTAAGAAGCATATGACCATGTCAGTAAAAACAATGAGTTTTTCCAGAATAACTATAATAAGATCCAATGAGGAATTAATTAATTAGCTATTGATTGTTCTCTTGGCTGCAGTGGTGGTGGGTTGATTCCTCTTGATAAATGAGCTGCTTTCTATTTTTATTTTGGAGATAAAACAGTGGGATGTATTTCTATAGGATTCTCCAAATTTTCTTACTGTACAGCACCATGGATGCATGTAATCACGATTTTGTCCCTACTCAATCCTTTGGCCTTTTTGGCAGCAAAATGGCTATATAAACAAATTAATTTCTGTCATGGCAGTTCAGAACATGGTGGTGGGGGTTTATTAATCAAAAACTCAAATCTAAAATGGGGTGGCTAAACTATTTCATTTGAGTTTGAAATTATAAAACAAAAATTAAAGACTCAATCAGTGTTTTTTATTTTATTTATTTAATAATTCAAAGATCTCATGTCTTATGCAAATTCTAGACTAAATTGACTAATACTTAAATTGAAAGATAATATTTTAATGGATTTCTTCCTGGAAGACACATACTTTTGTATAGAACTGAAACTTGGAAGGTTGTGGTAGTCCTCCACAATTATTTACTTTTTTGTATATACATTGGCCCACTATATTATCAGTGTCAGATATTGTTCAATTTGTTGGTCCCTCCTTCCCCCCTTCACCCTCATCTTTACCTGGAAACTAGAACCAAAGCCTGCTTTAATAATTTTTTCCCCAATCTGAAAGTAGATAATCTCTAGCTTTTGGCCAGTGTAACACAGAATTAATTTGTAAATTGCCCCTGGTTAGATTAAATTTTAATCATGTAAGTTCCCCAAACTGATAAATCAAATTTCCATCCTAAATGAATGCATTTGAAACTTGAAAACCTGAAATGTAGCATAGGAAACAAGGCATTTTATTTTTTAACATATATCAATCAAAGAATTCAAGATTATCATTTACACATAAGTGATTTCAGAGTACTCTATATATATATACACACTTTCTGCTAATAAAAGTACCAAGGATTGATGGGATAGAAACTTTCTTAGATCACCCAAATCATGGCTTTTTGATTTCCAGCATGGGAAAAGTGTATCAGAAAAGATAAACACAGTTCAAGAATTATGCTGTTGTAATTTTCTTTTTTTCAGCTATCATATCCAAACCGCCCTTTATTTTCTGAAGAAATACCTTTTCTTCTTTTATGGAGATTTTTGTGGGGATCACTGTTGGGTTGTGATCACGAGGATCATCATTTTAAAATATTTTCCCACTAATAGCTACGTACTTCAAAGTTGCCTTGTGTACTTAACTAGAACACAATAGCAATAAAGTTAAGTATTATATAATTGTACTAAATACTCAAATGCTGGAAATGGATAAATGCTTGGTACCTAGTTACTAGGGTAGAACATTCTGACCTTTATTCATTTTTGTACAATCCAAAGCATACCCGTGACCTAGAGATGGTGGAAGAAGTAGCTAGTAGCTCCTTCTAATCTTCAATAATCATGGAATAATATATTCATGGGTCTATATAACGAGTATCCTAAGAACATTATTTAAGGAATTAACAAAAAAGAAAAGTTTGTATTGTGAAGCTAAGTATATTCCTTTTCAATATATTAAATACATTATTTTATTATACAAAATTTTCTTTGTTGACTCCTTAAACAATACTCTAAAGACATTCGTTAGCATTCTCCTATATTTATATACTACATGGCTATAATTTAACCTTCTGTCATTTGAGAAGATAAGGTACAGCTAGATTTCAATTCTCAAAGCTGCCTAACTACATGAAAGAAAATGATCTCATGCACAACCTTCTAGCTAGCTCTAGATTCCATTGTTGGAGGGGTCACATTCATCACTCTCTTTCTTTCAAGTTTCACCCCTCTTATCTCTCTATCTATCTCTCAGACTAACTGGGGTATTTAACTTTTACTTTGAAAGTTACTATATGGAAAGTGACATACAAGCATGTCTCTTACTCTTTTGAGTCTTGAGTTTTGATTTGTTGCACAATGTTTGGTGGTCAAAGTCTATATAGGAAGCCTCTAAAATACCCTGCATCACTGCTAAGAATCAGAAGGGTCCAAATAGATATTTCAATAATGAGAAGATTCTATTCCAAATTAACATTACCAACACTATCAGGTTCCGGTACATGCAGGGTAAAAAATGGGGAGTATATGTTGTTGTATTGCATCACATGATCTATCTCTATCTCCATGTGACCCACTGCATGCTTTTTTAGAGAGTGTTTTGTCTTTTATGTATCAGCGCAAATCTAAATGCATAACATGTGAAGATCAGCATGTGGCAACTAAGTTAAAAATAAAAATAAAATTAGAGAAGATGCCTCCAAAAGCGACTATTATTGGATTAATTAACAAAAAGGGAAGGTTTGAAAGCATAGAGGTTTTGTTAGTTAGTGGTTTTATAAAAGTTAACACCTAGGTTTTATTGCATAATTTTTACTTTGAAAATTTGAGAACAGAAATTGTGGTTCTTCTTAAGTATGTCCTTTGAAAATTGATTTATGAAGACTACTAACTGTACTCTCAATATAAGAGTTATGTTATTTAAACACCTGAATTTGGACACTCAAGTGACATTCCACTCACAATTGCATACTATACATACATTATATCTTAAAATACTATACATCTCCATCTCACCCACACTCACATCAATCTACGATGTCTATACGGGTGTCTAAATTCAGGTGTTCAAATAACATAACTCCAATACAAAGGAAAGAAAAATACTAGTTGCACATCCCAATGGCTCACATTTCTCACACGAGGTCATATATGACAAAATTAAAGGGTAAGAGTATATATTAAAGGATATGAGATCAACGGTAATCAGATGTTGAAAGTTGTGCATATATAAAGTAATGTATGTATGTAAGTAACACTATTCTAGAGGGAATGAAGAAACCCTCGCAAAGGACAATTGGTAGCGAGGCATCAACTCAAAGCATAAAAACCTCCAAACTTTGAATTGGTAAAGAGGTGAGGAAAGAATTTTCTGGATTTGAGGGAAAGAATGGAATGGTTCCTTTCCATTCCATTCCATTGATTCTCTTTACTGAAAAAACTTCCAAACAATGAAAAATTCATTAATCCCCTTCCATTCCATTCTTTTCCCCTTTCCATATTCATCCAAACATACTTCAAAGAATACAATAGAAACCAAACCAAAAAAAAAAAAAAAAAAGGACACAATAGAAAACCTTCATAACTCTACTTAGAAAAATGAATGAAAATTAATTTGTCAATAAATATATCAATTTTAAAGGCCTTGGTTTATAATATCAGACGGTTTAACTCATCCCCTTCATTAGTGGACGTGGAACAGCTATTCTTTCTGAAAAAAAAATATTTGTTGGTGGGGGTTCTGAGTGATGGTTCTACCTTAACAAAGTAATGTGCCTCATTAGTACATGAAAAATTTATCACCGCAAATGATGAAAATTCACATGCAAAGGACAATGTAAGCAAGCTTTAGTCTATCATGAATTTATACCTAAAGTAATGGATATCTTGGATTTTTGCATCATTACCTCTCATGCTTTTGTCTCGCCAGTGTGGTTAAGAACACACTATCTCCCTCTTTTTCCGTCGAGGGTCCCATTCGATAAAAAAGTATTTATGGTGCATAATTCTCTTTTCATTATTTTTAATTAAAATTGATGCATATAGATTAATTTTTATGCAAAATAAACATTTCTATACGTTCTTTAGGTAAACATTATGATAAATTGCTATATACAATAAGGTAAACAAAATTAATTTTGATATATCAGTTAATGTAAAGGTTTTTATACTATCAATTAATCATAGAATTTAATTGTTATACACTGACAGTATAAAACTATTTTACACAGACATCAATCATAAATTGTCACGTGAATAAATTTTGTTGACTCTTATCATAATTACTTTAAAAGTCATCCATATTATGATTGATTGATAGTGTAAAAAACTTTACACTGTTAATGTATAACAATTAAACTCTTAATCATATGCGAGATAATTGTTGTCAAAATGAAGCATTTTTATTAACACTGCAATATATATTTAAATGATAGTATAAAAGACTTTTACACTATTAATATAACATATGCAGTATAGCATATCTTTACATTAATTATTTTTCTTTATTGAAAGTGCATTTTGAATTTTAGAATATCACCAAGGAATGTCAGAAGCAGTAGTCAGTCACCAAGCATTTCCTTTCTCTTTATCTGAAAAACTTTATTATTTATAGGGATAAAAGGTATAAAAGTGATGGTTAGTGGACAGGGCTTGAAAGACAAAATACAAGAGAATGGACTATGGAGCATCATCTTCTTTCTGTACCTAGGAAAGACAACAATTTAGGTCATGCATTAAAGAGCAATAGAAAAATTCATCAAGGGTCGTGTACCTAAAAATAAATGGAAAAGGGCAACTTCATAAGCTTTTTCCAACCTTTCACTCTTTCCCCTCTAATGCGTAATTATTCCCTCCTACATTTCTTTTGTCCCGTAACAGTCAAATAACAGCATAAAGCAATTTTGCGTGGTCATGTTATCGGCACATCAATTTGTTACATCATCTTGATAAATGTTCTTTTACAACAATTTTAGAAAATATCACAATGCTGATTTTCAGATAAGGAGGATTTCGGGAGAAAAAAAAAACATAAATAACTTCTAGCCTAGGGCTACATATTAGAAGGGTGGATCAAAACTGAACTTCCCCTCCCCCTCAATTTTTTAAATAATGTTTTGGTCAGCTGTTACTTTTGCCCACCTAAACTATAACAACGAAATTGATCATGCCTTTTTTTTTTTTTTTTTGTGACAAAACGAAATTGATCATGCTGAGGTTTGACGTTATACAACTCCAATTGCTCAGCGATAGCATCAGAACCAGAATAATTCGCAAATCGTGAGTCCACACGTTTTTTTAATCTTTGTTTATTACAATTCAATCTCTGTAAAAAAATAATTTTTTAATTTTAAATTTTATCCTGAAATTTAGTTGATATACACTGTCAATGTCAAAAATAAATAAATTACTGTCAATTTAACCATAAATTATTACATCATTAAAAAATGTTTTTATCAGTGTGATTAAATGTATTTTTAATATTTGTTTTGACTAAGTCCAAAGATTTCTGCATTGGCGTATCGATAATAGGAAACTCTAGTACTTGGCATTTGAGTTGTATTGAAGACTAGTACAAAGTTGTACTCTCACGGAACATGCAGGTTCCCTCATATCAGTGACAAGTACTTGGGTGTAGTACATCTTAGCCTAGAAGAAGTACCAAGTTTCAGGCTATATATCCATTGAATCAACTTGGGAAATTCATTACATTGCTAAAACATGACTGAAAGTTCAATGTTCCAATTTAGGCAAGGACATATACAATAGATGTGGAGGTAGAGGGGTTCTACAGGGTCGTCCTGAGATCACATGAAGGTTGCTCGGAGGTAGAATGCAAAAAGCATATATGCTTGAGGACTCGTTTGTGCCTATACCACCCAGCTCATGTGTTCTCAGGTCGCCCCTGCTGGACTTTCCTTTACCACAATACAGCATTGGCATATTCAAGCGTAACTGATTGCGGAAGCAGTCAGCACAACACAATGAAAATGGCGATGGAACAGAGAATGATAAAAAGGTGCTATTCTGTTTACATGCAATTGATTCACGTAATTAAACTATAGGATTGTGTTTCATGTAATCGCCTATTTTCTTTTTCTCTTCATAAATCAAGACGGCAGGGGGGGATACGGCATACTACACCCCTTCCAAACCAAAACTTCAGAGAATGCCCTCTAAAATAGATCAAATAAGAAGCTAATAAATGACTAACATACAATACATTAAAGCTTGACAAGGGCTAAGCAGTAATTATCAATTAAACTAAAATCCTCACAGAAGACTCGATGGCATGCAGCTCTTCTTTCATAACTCTCTTCCAAACCCCGCCTACCATGAGGGATCCTTTCTCTTCTTCCGTTGGCAATACATCATTCAATTCACCAAATTCTTTGGTCTCCCTCATCTTTTTAATAGTCGAGTTATCAAGTAGCTGAAGGTCTAACGCGGCATCTCTCTTGGCACCATGTTGAATCAATTTGCAATTTTCTTTCCTTTCGGATACTTGTTTCTGTTTTTGATTATCAATATGGTCAAGAAATGGGAGACAACCAGATGACCCAACAGCACGGGGCAACATGCCAATAGGACAAGGGTTCCATGATTTTGCCAACGTCCATGTCTGTGAATTTTTAGTCTCACAATCCACAGCCGTTGGTTTTTTATTTTTCGTTATCTGTTGTTTAAGTAACTCTAACCTTTTGGCTGCTTCATCTATGGATTCCTCAGATTGGAAAATATTGTTTGAAGTCGATAAAGAAGAGATTTTATCATCTGCGTTGCCTAAATTTGACAAACCAACGAGAGAGAGCTTTTTAACTCTCTCCAACAAAGAGCTGTCATCCATCAGCTCTGCAAGATGAAGGGCTGAGTCCATGAGCTGCTTGTTGCAAAGTTGTGATATTAGAAGGCATTTACGAAGAAGATCAAGCAAAACTCTTTTTGGCATATTTGCTACTGCAGAAGGAACTTTGCTGAGAATTCCAACAAGCCAAGCGAACAAAGAAGAAAGATAATCACTTCGTCGAAACTCTGCCCTTGAGTATGAAATCCCAATACATGTGTTATCTACAAAAATACACAATATGAACAAGAAAGAAACTAGGAGTACAAAAGTCATGAGCTAAAATGAGATAATACATAAACCAAAGTGATGGAAGAAGGAATTTTAAAACAATTTTAAAACTTATCATCTAACTTCACGTTATACACAATGAGAATGCATGCCATAAAAGGAAACAATTACTACCTACCTCCATCACACTTCATATCTTCCTTTGTCTCAATCATATCACGAACTTTCGTAAGAAGGTTCAGAAGTAATTCTGGTTCCTTATTCCACAATTTGAGTATGACAAGCTTCCAATCAGCCAAAGCATTCTGGATGGTTAGAGCAACAGAAGCATCATCTGCATTCTCTTTGAACTCTGCGGAACTCAAAGCCTTCAACAAATACTCCAACAGCACAGATACAATCTCTGAGGAGAAGGAGGAATATAATCGAAGAACAGATTTCATGATCTTTGTAATTTGCTTCTTAGAGCCTGAAAGTATCAGGATGTATTAGTGCTTGAATACCATGCACGCTGATTATAACTGAAGATACACTTATTTTTCAGAATAAAATACAAAGGCCCAATATCTTGTAGAATAGGAATCTCACTCGATGTTTACTTAATTAGTTGACCAGTTTTAAGGAAACCCACTTTTTTTAATTAAAAAACAAAAAAGTTCAGTAAGAGAAAAGAAACAAAAAGTTGGAGGATCGGGGACGGGAATTCTCCTAAAGCAGAACAAAAAAAGACAATGACATCAACTCAAACAAGCAAACTGCTTCTTGGCATAACAGACTAAGGAACTCCTAAAATAACCTGTGAACTAAATCCCACAAGGAGGCTAAAAAAATAAGACAGTCCTATAAAAGAGGTCCCTCCTTAGCAACTATAACCTCTTCACTTTGAACATACTGCTTGCTCCCTAAAGTTCTTCCATCAACACCCATTAAGCCAAACCTAATCATTAAATGACAACGAAGCTGTCCTTAACCCAATTATAAACAACTTACCAAAGTTACCGCTCTGATCATTAATTTTCCTTACTTCTTTTGTATTCTAAGCTTCCATATCCCTACACTTGTACTTTCAATTGTCTCTTTCCAAGTTGAAGGAGAAACAACCAGTGGGAGTGGAGCAGAGAATACTTCACACCTTGCCTAAGTGAATAAATCCACTGATATTTAAAGGATCATGTATACAATTAACATGACTTTATTTATCCAAAGAAAGAAACAGGTTTACTGAAATTAACTTGGTTCATGCTATGTTTGAAGTTTGAACAAATA
Organism: Echinosophora koreensis; assembly: GCA_035048595.1. Taxonomy (NCBI): domain Eukaryota; kingdom Viridiplantae; phylum Streptophyta; class Magnoliopsida; order Fabales; family Fabaceae; genus Echinosophora; species Echinosophora koreensis. Next base: position 1,659,238 of record JAPCYP010000019.1, on the reverse strand, counting down.
CTCAAATAGTAGCATGTGATGTGAACCAGATGATATATCTACTAAAGCTAGTGAGCCTACAAAATATTCCAGGTTTTCTTCTATTCCACCATTTATTTCTGTCATTGTTCATCTGCTTAAGCAAAATGAAGAACACTCTTACATGCAATTTTCTTTCCTTTTCCTTTTTTTTAAAGTGGTCTTAGACAAAATTTACTTCTCTTAGACACACATATATAAAAGGGTATATTGAACTTAAAATGTAAACATTTAATGTATTAATATTATGATACCTCCAGATCGTGATGTTTGGCTCTTGCCAACCATAAAAGTCAAAAGCTTATTAGGCCCAAAAAGCAATTCAGCATGCTTGACCCCTTTAAAAGAGAAAACACTTAACATCAGAATATTCTAAAGCAGAAGAGAAGAGACAATCGCAAGTAGAAGAAACTAGTGTGAGAGACCAAAAAAAACCTACTACCCACAACCAGCTGACTACAGACCAATTATCTTCTAGAAAAAAACTAAACCAAAATTTTTAACTCAGAAGCAAGCATATGAAGCAAGAAATGTAATATGTCACATGTGGGAGCAATGCTCCATTTACTCCTTTAAAGATACTGTATCATACTATCATGTACTAGAAATTAATAGGGCACTGGCAAGTATCTTATACATACTTCATATGTTGGACACAAGTCCATGCTGTAAGAACTCGATTGAAATAATATATTAGAAATCTGAGGGTTTATTTTAAAAAGACAATTTCTTTCTTGAAAATTGTGAAAACAGCAATAAATAGGTAAATTTTCATTAAAAGATGCGTTGAAAAAAAAAAAAACTGAACTGCCTGGAAAAAAATATGCTGTTGAAAATCATGTTATCAACAAAATAACCAATACCATCTTGACTTACAATATATTTTAATGAGATGCCATACTTCACTATATTATCATGTAGTAATAATTGAAAAATATCATAAAAAGAAAATGCCTCGACCCGTGTTAATATGTACTACATGAAATTCATCCCTACATTCAGATTGAAGCATCATGTTCAACTTCTTTATATGTGGCCACAGATTATGCAAAGTGTATCACATTCTGAAAAGGCAAAAAGAAACATGAACACCCTTTGTTTCTTCAAATTTTTCTAAAACATCTGTTAATTTTATTTTTGAACCACGGGAGGGGGTTGGGTCAGCATTTTGGAGGCCAGGATGGAAAGTGCTTGATTAATTTATCCAAAAAAAAAATTGTAGCCAAATTCCAATATTATGCTACCTAAAGGCCAAAACATGCTCAACATAATTATGTTGAAGAGAACTTCCAACCATCATAGTTTCAAACTGGGATCTCAACAATAAATGAATCACATGTTTTCCAATGAGAACGAGTTCCACGTGCATGAATGAAACAGCAAGTAGGAAAATGTAATTGAGAAAGAGAACTCAATGAATACGTTGAAGGTATTAGACTTGGAACAAAGAAGAGTAAGACATCGATTAAAGTGGCAATATGATGAAAGTGAACAAAGCTTACACACGTTTGCCCTTGTGCAGTGAAGTACTAGACTGGGGACTTCCTTTGACTTTCACACAGATAGCTAACTCACGAATCTTAGACTTGATTTCCTTTGTAACCTCAGCATTACCTTCACCTTGAAAAGGAATTGCTTTGCTCTGAGGCTCCCAATAATAAGATTTCAACCAATCAAGTGCCTGAAATTATCAGCAAAACTTTAGATGAGTTTGGGGCAGGGGACAAGGGACAAGGGAAAAACTGTGTATACTAAGCACTTGGGGACAAACTGTTCAAATTCAAATAGGTAAATCCATAAAATAAAATAAAAAATAAAAAAACAGGAAGCTCATTTTTCCTTTTAGTTTCTTTAGTTTTCCTTAAAACTCATGTTAACAACAAGATGAATTTTTATTCATATTGAGTATTTATGTATCGATCACCAAAAGTTATTTGCATGAATGTTCCTAACTCCGGTGAGTTATTGCCAAATGTAAGTTCAAACAGTCCAATAAAAGAACATTCTAAAATTCAAGGCTCAAAGTCCTAGTTAAAACTTTTAACTACTATAAAATTATTCTATTACTATTACAATTTTCATGGATCTATTAAGAACCATAGAGTTAAATGAAACAAGCATGTCCTCAGTCCTTCTATACCACTAAAGCCACACACATTTGCTTAAAATAGAATCCAAAAACAACTTTAAAGTAAAGAGATCGTTGAGACGGATGATTAAACAAACCAAAAAAGCCTCACCTTAACAGAAGCAGTACGAACGACCTTAAGTGATGGAAGTTCGCGATGCGATCCCTCTGCAATTGCAATTGTTAAACATATTAAAACAAGAAAACATTTGAAGTTCTTTCACCACTATTATGAAACATGCTCCATTCCATCCTATTCGCATCACAATATAAACAAGAAAAAATAACAGGCAGATGCGATCAACTTGTTTACCGTGGCGAACATCGATCAGCATCCGTGGAATACCAATTGCATCAGCAGCCACAGCTATCGACACCAATTCTTTTTTACGTGTCTTCTCAACAACACCATTCACAAGCCTAAAATACACATCGAAACAGTTCATTAACTTAAATGATCGTAGATTCGTAATTATAGAAATAGATAAAATTAATTAGTGAACAAGGAAAAGAAAAGAAAACCTAACCTCATGATTGCCATGCAATACAGCATAGCGAGCATCTCATCCGAAAGAGAAGCGTCATTCGATTGATCCACCATTCTACAGTAAATCAAAATGGATATAAACAACAACAAAAAATGCATGGAAAAATGAAATGCGGAGGAAGAGTTAGTTACCTGAACCAAGGGTCCTTGAGCTGGATTTCGATGATTGAAGCAGTGACTTGGATTGTAACTGGCAAGCAACCTCGACTTCGCCATGCCGATATCTGAAATTGAAGAAGAGTTGCAACATACATCACGTGATGTGAGAGAGTGAGAAAGAGAGGGGGAAGAAGTTAGTTACTCTACTGAGAGCAGCGGAAACAGAGGGAAGTGAATTGGAGAAGAGAGCGTCTTTAACGAATGTCCATTCGTTCCAGTGCAACCAAGGGACCAACCTTGGCGCAGTTGATGATTTTGTGTCCGCTTCCTCTTCTTTCAACCCTAACAACAGTGACTCCATTGCAAACGTGAGAGTTGAGTTGAACTGAGCTAATAGGGAGGGAACGGCTAAGCTTAGGGGCCGAATACCTGAATTGGGCCTAATGCCTAATCGAAGCAAACCCACCCAGGCCTTGCTACCTACACCCCTGCAATTTGACATACACCTCCATATGTCTTCCGACATTTAAATGCCGGATTCAGAAACTATATTTCTGGCATTTAATTGTCGGGAAATTCTTAAAATTTGAAAAAAAGTGTTTCCGGCAATTAGATGCCGGATTCAGAGTTTCTTAATCCGGTATTTAAATGTCGGAAGGTGTCCCACAATTAGATGTCAGAAACATAGTTTTTGAATCCGACATTTAAATGCCGAAAGGTGTGTGTGTGTGGGGGGGGATGCATCTTCTGAATCCGGATTCAGAGTGGGGGTGGATGCCAAATATGGGGAGTGTAGGTAGCAAGGCCCACCCACCCACCCTACCATTGGATCATAGTTTTGGCACCCACCTCCCTCTCCGAATTTCATCCCCAAAATACCCTTCCCCTTCTACTTCACTCTCACAAACTGGACCACACATCATTGACCACCACTGCAATGAGCCCCGCCGCACAGAACCGCCACCACACGTCCATCCAACTGGACCCGAACTGGACCATCCATCACCGACAACCACTGCCAAGAGCCTGGCACGCCTGTCCAACCAGATCTGCTGAACCAGAACCAGCCGCCGCCGTCGACCGTCGATATTGCCACGAACCACCACCGCACGTCGTTGCCAGAGGTGCTCTCCTCCTCTTCTCCGCCCAGTCTATGCTGCCACTCCCCTTCTCTAACAATCCACCCACCCCCCTCGTCTCCGCCGCTGCCACGTGTTCCCAACTCCCAACGATAAGGACACGTGTTTGAAAATCGGCGAGGTCCCAACACAAGCCTCATCCCTCACCCACCTCTTTCTCCCTCCGGCACCGATGGGCGTGCGGCGGTCGACATATCTGGATGAGTACTATGGGAACTTTGATATGGTGACAGAAAACTAGCTGTAATGGAGGTGGTGGAGTGCGGGGAAGGGGGTGACTGGTGAGGTAGGAAGTGGGAGGTGGGGACAAAGGAAGGAAGGGTATTTTGGTAAAGAATTTGGGGGAAAGAGGTGGGAAGGAGGTGGGAAAATTAAAGCCCCCTACCATTTTGGTGGCTCTGATATGGGATCTCTCTGAATTTCGAAGGAGATAAAATAGAGTGGCTAAACTAACCAATATATATATATATATATATAGAGATTGACAAGGTAAAAGTCTTTGTTTGGAAGTGAGAATAAAAAAAAAATTCTCTGTTTGGAAGCAAGTACTTAATAGAAGAGGTCTGGATTAGGGGTATCCAACTAAAAGGAAATAAAAAATCGATTAAAAAAAAACTTAAAATCTAACAAAATTAGTATTTATTGGATTTTTTTAGATCTTATTTTGTGTGAAAATTGATCAGACCGAATTGATTTTTAAATTCTTTCTTTGAAACCAAATCAAACCAAATCGAGTCGCATATATAAAATTTAATATATGTCTATTCTACTTTTTGTATTCTTATTATTTGTTTGCTTTTTTTAGCCAAATTGATATGCAAAAACATCACTAGAGATAATGATCCCAACTAGGTTAGCACCATAAACTCTATCAATCATATGCATGCAGCATACCAAAAATATAGACTAAATTAACTTTGTTGGCTTTTATTCCTAATAAAATTTATTAGCACAAAAAAAAAAATATTAGTTTGATGTGACGCAATTTTATACTATTTTTTATTTTCAAATATAAAATGATACTTGTTAGCTCATAACATTTTTATTTTTAGTATGATATATGTTATATCTATTAATATTGTTTACACTTACTTTATAGTTATCTTTATCTTTATTATTAAAAGGAAGGTGGTGATTGGGGCATTTTTGTAAAATCACTTGGAGTTTTTTAGGAAGGTGGTGATTGGGGCGTTTTTGTAAAATCATTTGGATTTTTTTTTTATCTATTTTTATAAAATCACTTGGAGTTTTTTTTTTTTTTTTTTTAATAAAAAACATTCTAACCTTTGGTAATCCCACGACTCTATGTGTGTCATTATCTTGCAGCGTTAACTTACAACATCTGAAATCGTCTTTCACCTCTTACATTTTTTCTGCAACATATGCACTGATGCTTTATTTGCCTTCAAATACGTCTTTCATCTACTGCAGGAATTCAAAAAGGCAGTGTCTTTTGCTTTTGGTTGTTATACAAGGATGCCGAATAGGGTGGGAAATAGCATGCAGCCATTGATTGGCTTCCAGGTATATCTTAATATTATTCTTTAGTTGCCTGCGTTTGTTAGTGTGAATCTAATACGGGATTTACCTTTGGCCATAATACCTATTAAATTTCTTCCTTTGAGTTGTTAATCTCCGTCTTCACAGAAATGTGCAGTAACCAAAGCTTTTTTCTTGGAATGATTCTCGGTAGCCAATTTCTTCCTTGGAGCCAACGCACATTGACAAGGTAGACATTTTCACTTGGGTTAATTATTTTAATTATCATGGCAATTTTTGCACCATCTGTTAACTCTTACTAAGCACAAAACGGTGGTTTCACATTTGTCATAAATAAAGTTTTTTTTTTTTTTTTTGAGATTGACAATTCTTTTGCAATATTGATTGATAACCACCGCAATGAGTCAATTGAGTATATGTTGGTGTGGGGGAAAGTTTCCTCTGACATTAACCTTATATATATTTTTTTATTTTTCTTTAAAAATAACACAGGAGGCGTGGTGTGAAAAATCGAGCTTTTGATCATGCAAAGCATCGGACAATCGGACATATGCGGGTTTGAATGTAACAACGTTTGTAACCCTTGTGTTGCACTTTTTTTTTTCTCCAATCGCTATCCTATTCTTTAATTTTGCGTTTCTTCCGATCGAGCCCAGTAGGAGGTAGGGTTTTAAGACGTATGTGGATATATCTGTTTTTTTTTTTTTGGATAAACACAAAATTTATATATATCAAGGAGTACAAAATGTACAGTTCTGTACATGTCATCAACTTAGCAATGCTATGTCTATAACAATTACACCAAAATCGCAAGGAAGCAAGCAAAGTAATTACATCCATATAGAAAAGCTCCCCAGCTCCCACTGTAATACATCTTTAATTACATCCAACAATACCCTATTATTTGCTATCGTGTGCCTATAAAGACCACACCCAACATTCCCAATCACAGTAGCAGCTGAATTCCATTCTCTGAACTGCCGCTCCACTTCAATATAATTATAATTTCAGTTTAGCCCACACCAGTTTTTTGTCTTTTGGTGCAATCCAAAGGGCTTAGGCACATATGTGGATATCTCTGTTTATCGTCTGGACCAATTGATTAGGCAAAGTGAGATCAAGCTATGTTGAATATTTCGGTGCTTACTAGAAATACATTTTATCCTTAGAAATTACAAATACATATGTGGTTGGGTCAAACATTATTGCTTTGAGCTCAAATTGGGAAAGGCACGCAAAGGAAATTCCTTTTTTTTTAGGCTTCTTGCAAAAATCAACTTTATGCATACTAAATTCATTGTTCTTATTGCAAGTAGTACACTTCCATGTAATAAAAAAAAGGGTAAAGGCCATTTCTATCCCTCAAATTTTTCGAGGACCCCTTTTTTGTCCCTGAAAAAAAACGTGACAATTTGGTCTCCAAAATTTTGTTATGGGTCTTTACTCTTTACTCCTATAAAAAAAAGGTAGTACACTTTCACCTGTTCACCTGCTAACCTTAATTGCTATTGTGTTTCAAAGTTGGATAATTCTAACCAAAAGCTGAATTTTGCCTTCTCAAATTTCCATTGGTGAAAATTTTCAGTTTTTCAGTTATAGAAGCTAACTTTCAAATTTGCAGCCATAATATTGGTCTTTATAATATTGGTCTTTATTTCAATGTTATGATTTTTTTTTTCGTTACAGCAACTGGTGTAGATTTTGTAGAGGTTACCTTTTAATTTACCCTTTTTATTCTCTTAATTGACATTTATTTCCACACGGGTACAACCTTATTAATTGATAAAAAAAATAAATAGTATTTTGATGTGTATGAAAATTTATAAACTAGCTCTCTAGCTTCCATGGAGAAAACAGCTAATACTATGATGTTTAAAAGAATGTGGCTAGCAAATATCTATCTCTGATCTTCGGATTGCGGTGCTGCACAAAGACAAAGGCCACACCGTGGGGCACTTGAAAGAAGAAGGTGCAATTTAATTTTTGAACATTACTGTGCTGCATAGAAATATATTCTATATGATTGAACTTATTTTCATTATGTACGACTAAAACTTTATGCTTAAATATGTGATGACTTTCATATTTGCTTGCTGTAAAATTATGCAGAAAAGTGAAGGGTGTTTTTAATTAACTCTTTAGAGCTTCAATTTTATTTCATTACTAAGCTTTTTTGCATGATCTCCAATTGTATGGTACAACCTTTGCATGTTTAACTCACTTATATATTTTAGGGGCCTCACAATTAATATGATGTGGTGTGTATGTCTATCTTAAAGATTATGGGTGTTGTGTATTTAGTTCTTTACATAGAATTAAAAATCATAAATTTTAAATGATCAGCCGTAATTGACATTTGTTAAATCCTATTTAAATGCTATGAATAGGTTAGTAGAGGTTTTTTTTATTAGCCTTTTTATTGCATTAATTCGCATTTAGATTGAAACGGATCGAAAACCTTAATTGGCGTTTGTATGTGAAACATGAATAGGTTATAAAACCTATAATAATATACTATTAAAATATTGAGTGTTTTATTATTGAGTTTAATTGGTACGTACCGTCAGTGTTAAATTTTTTACACTATCAATCAATTATAAATCATGATATGAATGACTTTTAAGGTGATATGGATAAGAATCAAAGGTTTTCAAAGATATAACAATTTATTATTGATTGACAATGTAAAAAAACTATACACTGACAGTGTGTACCAATTAAGCTCTTTATTGTTTTTAAAGTTACTATCGGATAATTTCAATATCATTTTTCATAGGTTCCTTTAAAAAAAATATCATTTTCCATAGGTTAGTGTAAATTGATGTAATAACAAAATTTTTAATAAATTGTCGTGATTTAAAAAATAAGAGGATCAAGATTAATTAAATCAAACATAAATGTTTAGAAAAAAAATCATTTGTGCAACCATAGCGCGGTAGGGGCAAAGCTTTCAAGATTTAATGCCTAAAGATTTGGATTGTAGTTAATTTTACTGAAACTTTGCAGTTAATTGAGCAAAGATTGAAATAGATGACACATTACATTTGTTTTTTCATATAAAATTTATAACAAAAAACTCATACAATAATATATATATATATATATATATATATATATATATATATATATATATATATATATATATATTAAGGTAGATTGATTGATTCCTTTAAAAAAAAAAGATAAATTGATTGAATAATAATATAAATTAATAACTAATACACTATTTCGACAAAAACATTCTAATGAGAAAATCAATTTGATTACAATAATATTTCATATATATCAAGGTTAAATTCTATAAGTAATAATTTTGGCATTTTGTATTTGAAAAAAAAAAATTTAGTGTAGACAAATTGAAGATGGTCACGGACCACATCAAAAATGTTCATAACAAACATGAATGGAACCAACCTTAAAAGAAAAACTAGGGGTATGACTGATGACTCTTTTTTTTTTTTTACTGAATGATTGATGATGACTTAAGAGTATAGTATTTTGTTTAAAAATAATTAGATTTATTGAATAATAATATAAATAAAAAAACACGACGTACAGTTTTGACAACCATTATAACGAGAAAATGAATTTGAATATAAGAGTATTCCATATATATCAATGTTCAATTCTATAAGTAATATTTTTGGAATTTTTTTAATTTAAAAAAATTAGTGTATACAAGTCAAAGATGGACACAGACCACCCCAAATTTAACTAGCTAAACTAAGAATTTATGTCTCATACATAAAGTTGTTATTTAATTAAGTATGCAAATATTTTTAATTTAAAAATATAAAATATAAACAAATTTTACATTTTTAGAAGTCCAAAAGACAACACTCATTCAACGATTTTTCATTTAAAAAACTGAATAAATTTTAATTTTAATTTTCAACATTTACAAAAAAAAAATCCAAACAAAGTTGTGTAAAGAGACATAATATGCCCGTGCAAGAACTGAAGCAAATAATATACCTACACATTCCTTCAACTTTGTCCTACTTAGACAGGTCATATTGACAATTTAAACCTACATGATGAATTACTTCCCCACAAAATGAAAATGCAAAGATTATTTACGATGTATGTATTGATAATTTTGTTTATCTCTTCAAATAAGGAAAACACGTATGAAGCTCGAAGCTTTTCATCTAACACAGCCCTCGCTTTCTCTTCCTTAATCATCGTAAGTTCTGATTGAATTGACTTAACTTTTTATGATATTTCAAGGCTCATTCTCTTAGTTCTTGCAACACATGACATTGTTATGAACAAAAGAGCTACATATTGAATATTACTATGCGAGGGATGTAATTTAGAAAACAATTAAAACTACAAAAATATATTGTACCCCCGTGCATCGCACGGGTATAAGATCTAGTTGTGTTAGTAAAAATTGGATCATCCAATCTAATCCAAATTGCTTTTAATCGAATTGGATTATAGCGAACAATTGAATCAAAATCGAACTGCAATTATTTTTAGAACAAATGACTTTTGTAATTCAAAACCGATCCAAACCGTGAATCGCGAATATCCCTAGTCTGGACTACTATTCTTAACCATTTCACCCTATTAATAATATTAAAAAAAAAACAACTTTTTTAACACTCCATTATGTTGTTATCCACTTATTTACCTGTCTTCGGGAGTTTTAAAGGACATGAAGTAAAGTAGTTAGTAATAGAGTGATTTAAAATGAAACAGGGTGGAAATGCCTTTAATGATGAAATGAGAGAGATTTCAGTCCATTGTTGGAAAGTCATCATGATAATTAATGGAGTCAAATAAATTACAAAGATTATGAGCTAGTTTGCACTTCACTCCATCTCGAATATTCAAATTGAAGGGTATGAAAAATTGTAAGGATTTGAGTAGGAAGTTTATGCTATTTAGTACGAACGACCTCTATACGGATTTGACGAATAGCGACTGCCTTTTTATTTCTTTCAGGAAAGGAAATAATAAAGGCTAAATTATATTTTTGGTCCCCAAATTGTTTTTCAATGTTCAATTTGGTCCCCAAGTTTTCAAAATGTTCATTTTGGTCCCCAAGTTCCTAAAACTTATTCAATCGAGTCCTTCCGTCAAGCTGACTAACGAACATGGACGTTGACCCCAAAATAATGGTCCCTAAATTGTTTTTCAATATTCAATTTGGTCCCCAAGTTGTTTTTTAATATTCAATTTGGTCCTCAAGTTGTTTTTCAATGTTCAATTTGGTCCTCAATTCCGGCGGATCAGACGGGGTCAACGTCCATGTCCGTTAGTCAACATGACGGAAGGACTCGATTGAATAAGTTTTAGGAACTTGGGGACCAAAATGAACATTTTAAAAATTTGATGACCAAATTGAACATTGAAAAACAATTTAGGGACCAAAAGCATAATTTAGCCAATAATAAATTAATAAATAAAAAATTAATAAACAAGGAATACTACAGCTGTGCAACCATTACTCCCCTGCCCGGCTGCCCCCAACGAAAACCATTATGTCTGCAACCCACCGCCAACACAAAGCAAAACAAAACAAGAGAGTAATGGATGCATTTTGTTCCTTAGTTTTGTTCATGCTATTACTTTTTTCCTGCATTTTAAAGTCGTGGATTACTTTATAAGCCGCTGTGACGACCAGAGCGTGGCTATGGGGGTGACGAGGTGACGAGGTGACGAGGTGACGGTGTGATTCCATGGTGGTTAAGGTTTTATAGTGTTGATGGTCTGGTGCTACAAAGGTTGGAGTCTCAAGAATAATTTATCGGTGTAAAGATGATGGTTCTTGGTTTAGGAAGGAACTTAAGGGGGATTAGAGATAAAATGGAGCAAGACAAGCCGCATTTTGCGAAGGAGGAAGACAACGTATAATTAACAGACACATCATTCGTGTGTTTCTTTCACAAATTCTGGTTCGTACTAACCAGCATTTTCCTAAAAGTAAAAGGTATAAAAATTTGAGGGTTTGAGTAATATAAAGTAACTTGAGTTTGATGAAAATATATTTTTGGTCCTTTATCCGTTGGTCATAATTCATTTTGGTCCTTTATTTTTTAGAAAATTCATTTTGATTTTTTATCTTTCTAACGTCACACAAACCGATCCTCTCCGTCAGCTACTCCCTCCGGTCCACAATGTAAGCAAAAATTTCCAAATTTTTTGGTCCAAAATATAAGCAAATTTCAACTACTTTCTTCTCATTTAATGAAGTTATTCTCAAAATACCCTTCATTTAATACAAATTTTGTTTTCCAACAACTCCTTTTATTCTCAATAACACAAGCTTAATAAATAAGAAGAAGGGTAATTTAGGTAACAAACTTAATTTTTTATTCCCAATGACTTTTTTAAATGAGATCAACTAACTATCTTAATATATGTGTCCCATTTTACTTATGGTTCAAGTAAAATTTAGGGACGAATACATCTTCTTCCAGTAAAATTTGGGGGAAAATATATCTTCCATCAACTAATGGTTCTCTCGTAAGCAACAAGAACCCTAACTATGAAATTGGGGGAAGAAGATAATATTTTTAAGTTGGGGATGAATACATCTTCTTCGGTTGATGACATGCCACACTATTTTGCAATGTCGCGAGTTAGGGGAGAGAATTAATGACAACCTCATATCACACTAACGTCTGTTGTAATAGAGTTAACAGAAATGATTAGTCTATACAATGTTAATGTTAGATAGATAAAAGATTAAAATGAATCTTTTATAAGCCTTTGAGTTACAATGACTACCATACTTGATTATTTAAAAGTTTCTCAAACAAGTTTTTTTTTTTTTTTTTGTAACCAACTAGTATTTTGCACCCGTGCATCAATTACTATTAGTATTGATAGCATTATTATTATTAATAACTTGAATTGTGTCTTTAAATGTAGCAAACTTTTTTTCCTTTATCTCAAATTAAGTCCATTATGTCAGACATTTTCTTTACTTATTTCACACTTTGCTTTCAATATTTCCTTCCCACCCATAATGGTGGTACTCATTCATCCCAAGGCTTTTTATTTATAGACAGAAGTGATCAGCAAAAACCTTGAAACAATTTTATCCATAATTTGAGTGCAAAGAATTGAATATTATTTTTTATTTTAAAATGATATTACAATACGTAATGTACGCTATATGTCAAGTGTTCCTCTTTGATTATTACCAATAGACAACTAATCCTCTTAAATCATGTGGTGCTGACACGTGTCCCTTTATTAGAAAATCAGCAATTCCCCTTATTAATTAGCATAGACAGAGATTTATTATTTAAAATAGAAAAAACAAAGGCAAGGATGTAGAAAAAAAAATAATTAGAAAATATGAATAGCTCTGCCTCTATTTATGTCAATTAAGAGATTGTCGTGTTTCACTCCCAAAACATTGTACATTTACCGGTTTGTAACTATTTTAAAACAAAAATATATACAAATTTTAGAAAAAATAAAAAAATAAAAAAAATTTATCACTTGACATGTGGCTTGCACCATTGTGTTAGACTAAAATCAGCATTTCCCCTTATTAATTAGTATAAATATAGATTTATTATTTAAAATAGAAAAAACAAAGGCAATGATGTAGCCAAAAAAAAAAAATACAAAATATGAATAGCTCTGCCTCTCTTTATGTCAATACAGAGATTGTCGTTTTTGACTTCCAAAACAATGTACTTTTACCTGTTTGTAAATATTTTAAAACAAAAAAATATATAAATTTTAGAAAATTAATAAAATAATAATAAAAATATTCCATAACTTAACATTTGGCTTGCACTATTGTGCTATAAAAAAAATCAGAATTTCCCCTTAACAATTAGTATAGATATAGATTTATTATTTAAAATAGAAAAAATAAAGGCAAGGATGTAGCTTTAAAAAAAAGTATTAAATGAAAAAAATTAAAAAATATATATATTTAAAAAAGATTAGCACAAAAAATTAGGAAAAAAAGTAATTAGGAGAAAATTATTTAAAAAAATTAGGAAAAAAGTAATAATTATAAAAAAATATTTAAAATAATTAGAAAAAATTTATTTAAAAAAATAAAAAAAATGAGGAAAAAAATAATTTGAAAATAAATTAATTTAAAAAAAGGTTAAAGTAATCTTTTGGTCCTTATACGTGACACTGATTTTCAATTTGGTTCGAATCTTACGACCCTAAAATTTTTTGAAGAACACAGTAGCTTTGCTACCTTTCCTGGCAAAAAATATTTAAAAACAAAAAAAATTATAAATTTTAATGTCAATAACAATATCTGAACCAATTAAAATTGGTTTGGTTTGATTCGGTTCGAACCGGAAAATAATAAATATATATATATATATATAATAAAAAATATTAAATTTTAAATTTTAAAAAATGTTAAACTATTAAATTATATATACATTAAATATAAGTATATAAAAATTTTCAAATTCATCAAATTATTGGTTCGAGTCTTACGACCCTAAACTTTTCGAAAAACACGATAGCTTTGCTACCTTTCCTGGCTAAAAATATCTTAAAACAAAAAAAATTATAAATTTTAAAAAGTCAATAACAATATTCGAACTAATTAAAATTGGTTTGGTTTGATTCGGTTCGAACCGGAAAATATTAATATATATATATATATATAAATAAAAAAATATAAAATTTTAAACTATTAAATTATATATACATTAAAATATAAGTATATAAAAATTAAAACATCAAGAATATAACAACTCTATTTTTACTGTTTGTCAATTTATGATTGGTTGACAGTGCATACAAATAAATTTTAAAAAAAGTATTAGCAAAAAAAAATTTATCAGATTTTTTTTTAAAAAAATTAAGGAAAACGTAAAAAAAATTTATAAAAATAAAAAAAATTAAAAATTTAAAAAAAAAATAAAGGTAACAAAAATTAAAAAAGTAAAAAAAAGATGACAATTTTTTAAAAAAAAATAAAAAAATAATATTTAAAAAAAAAAACAAAAAATCTTGGTGCTGACACATGTATTTACAGTAAAATTGGCTCTATACCTTTTATATTAGTATGTATAGATTCTCAAACAAGTTAGTCACTCCACTCCTGGGGGCAAATTCACGTAAGTAGTGCAATTGAAATCTACAATTACGTGATTGGTGTACTTTTTAAAATATTTACGTAACTAGTGTAAGTTGTAACTGTGGGAAACAGAAACATATTAAAAGTCGTATCTCATACTCACCACTCATTTTTATATTCACAAAATTAAAAAAAAAAAAAATCAGGGAGTCGTATACCCTACATACGACTTATATTTTTTATTATTTTTTTATCATAAGTCGTGTATAGTGGTAACGACTTTACCATTTTATATATATATATATATATATATATTTTATATTATGCTTTTACAATACGACTTCATTGTTTATAATTTTTTTTAACAAAAAATTGGCCAATAGTCAATGCTTACGACTTTATTTATTTTAATTTTTTTAAATTTTTTTTTAAGAAATTGTATGGTGACTTTGCTATAAACATACATCATGTAAGCATATAACCCACAAATCGCAAGCACGTCACATGTACAACACAATCATCACATAAAGTATTCTTAGAGGATCACTTATACACAAAGTCATAACCCTAATACTTAGGGCTTTCAAGACAACACAAACACAATATAAACCACACACACCCACAATATTATGAAAATATGAATTTAAATTTTTTTTTTATTCAATAGAGTCGTATATGTAACATACGACTTGGTCATTTTTCTAAAAAATAAAATCAAATGTTACAATTGTGGTAAGTGTTGAATACGATTTCTTAAAAAAATTTAAAATAAAGAGAGTCGTTTTTCATATAACTTGGCCATTTTTTTTGTAAAAAGAAAAAATTATAAACAATCCTTTGGGTATGACTTGTAAACGAATAATATAAAAAAAAATATAATGGTAAAGTTGTAATCACCGCACACGGCTTATGATAAAAAAAATAAAAAATATAAGTCGTATGTAAGATATATGACTCCTTTTTTTTGTGAATATAAAAATAAGTCGTGAGTAAACGACTTACACTAATTACATAAATATTTTAAAAAGTACACCAAGAAGATAATTGGGGATTTAAATTGCACTGCTACGACAATTTGCCACTCCTGGGTCCTGGCTGCATGCACATCCAAAAAATAGCAATTAGGTTGACTTATTACAAGCGGTGCGTGCTTTGAAAATTGAAAGAAAACAAATGAAAGTGGGAATAAGAGGATGATAGGATTTGATTTGAGTGTAGAACTTATGATGGCGTTTAGATCACGTGTCATCCTCCATTTCTATATCTTATTATCCCTTATCTTCTTCTCCATCACCCCGTCTTCACTTTCTCAATCAAACCAGGTCACTCATGCGGCCTGTCTCTTCTTCTGGATTAGAAATTCAATTTTAGTATTTAACTAACACTAATAATGATAATTACAGTTTTGTGATGCTGGAAACGAATATGGGGAGTCGACATGCGGTACTGGAATTGGATCATCGAATTCGAAGGTGTTGATAAAGGGGGGTACGGTTGTGAATGCTAATCACCACCACCTTGCTGATGTTTATGTGGAGGATGGCATCATTGTTGCCGTCAACCCTGACATCAAGGTATCTTTTCATTTTTCCATACCACCACCTTTGTAGACTCATCACTAAGTGTGTGTTTGGTTTCAAATTGAAAATCTCCAGAATTGATTCTGTTCCTTATCAAACGTGATTTTAGTAAAAATAGATGTCTGGTAACGGTCATATAAAATTGATTTTGCCTCCAGAATCGATTTTCATTAGAAGCTACAAAAAGTAGCTTTTGAGTTGAATTGAATTGAAAAATTTACACCAAGTTTTACATCAAACTTACTTTTATAACAAAAACATCCAAACATCAATTCTAACCAAATCAATTACATTCAAAATCACTTTTATCAAACATTCATCTAAGCACACTATAAATCCAGTAGCTAGTCATGCCCGCGTAATATTTGGAAATTTTCAAATAGATGCTATATTTTAAAAGTTTGTATTAGGTCCCTGAATATATGAAAAATTTATAACTGGGTCCCATATACATTCTTCTGATATGACTTTGATCATTGATAAGGTTTAAAAAAAAAATATGGACTTGTTTAATTTTTTTCAAAATGTTAAGGACACACAAATTATGAGCAGATGAATCACTTAACAGAAGCCCAACGGATACTTAATGAAATTCTAACAAAAAGTGTACGAGGGATCCAATTACAAATTTTTTTGTGTCCAGGACCTAATTCCAAACTTTTAAAGTATATGGACCTATTTGAAAATTTTCAAATAGTTCAGGACCTACAAATTAATTTAACCTTTTTTCCCTATTGATTCTGTTTTGTTTATTAAATGCTCTGTTTTCTGTTTGTGCTGTTCTTAACTATAAACCCCTTGTGGTGCTTTATGACATTCAAGCATGCTTGTCACTTAACATTTTATGTTAATGACTTTTTTTTTTTCACCGAGGCCTGCACTTTTTGGTAGGTTGGAGATGACGTGACTGTGATAGATGCCACTGGGAAGTTTGTCATGCCAGGTTAGTTCTTCAAATTTCATTTGAACTCCCACACATTAGGTCACTAGTTGATATCTCCATGTAAACACTGCATAAATGAACCAGGTTCTGCTTGAATGAATGCCAGAGATGACAATCTAAAATTTAATTATTGTATAATATTCTTTACTGATTTTATTTGTAGTATTACCAATTCAACATAAAGGATCATTGGACATAGGTCATGGGAAGATACAGATCCATGTAGTCTTCTTGCATCTACTTCAAAATCTAGTATAAAATTAACAAAAAAATTGTCATAAATTAGGCACTTGATGCACTGTATGCTTCTGCTACACCATAGGAAGTTGGAAAATCACCTTAACGATGTCACGTGTTGTATGCATAGAAGGGAGTTCTATTGAATTCATCATGTTCCAAGGTCTTTTTCTTTTTTCTAAAAAAATGCTATGTATTCCACACTGATGAAATTCCTACTTATGTCTTTCGCTCTTGTCTGTTCCACTGTGAATGTTATTTAGTCTGACCTTCTTTTTAATCCTTTCCTGGTATCCTCACATTCTTTGAGCGTGAGATTAATCTCGTTTAGGGTACTGAGGGTCATTGTCAAATTTCTTTCCACCTACTTTAACATCAACTATTTTTTTTTTTTTTTTAACGTATACCTGACAGACTCTACGAATGTATCTTTTTGTTAATTGACAGGAGGCATTGATCCTCACACCCACCTATCTTTTGAGTTTATGGGTACTGAAACAGTAGATGACTTCTTCAGTGGCCAGGCTGCAGCATTAGCTGGTGGAACAACAATGCACATTGACTTTGTTATACCACTTAACGGGAGTTTAGCAGCTGGTTTTGAAGCCTATGAAAAGAAAGCAAAGAAGTCTTGCATGGATTATGGTTTCCATATGGCTATTACCAAATGGGATGAAGCTGTTTCAAGAGAAATGGAGCTTATGGTCAAGGAGAAAGGTCATAATTTATTTCCCTTTTGCATTTTGATAATTTGGTTGAGTATGTTCCGATAACAATCTGGATGAGTTCTGAGTAATTTATTTCATGTTGTAGTATGTTTTGATTGTTTTCTAATTGCAGGTATCAACTCTTTTAAGTTTTTCATGGCATACAAAGGATCTCTAATGATCAATGATGAGCTTCTTCTGGAAGGATTTAAAAGGTGCAAGTCCCTTGGTGCCTTAGCCATGGTCCATGCAGAAAATGGAGATGCTGTGTATGAAGGGCAAAAAAGAATGATAGAACTTGGAATAACTGGTCCTGAGGGACATGCTCTTTCAAGGCCTGCAGTGGTAAATTCTCGGATTTGTTCTTTTATAAAGAATTTACAGCGCTATGGAATGCAAATAATGACCATGTCTGGTTTCGTTTCATCCTCTTCATTGTCTTACCAAGATATAGCTTGCGTGATTTTCACCCTTCATTTTTCAACCCCCAATTTTCATCCCTACCAAACAGTCATAGTAGACACCCTTCTTAGTGCATTGGATTTAGTTGCAGTTACTTGAACCAAATTAACTGTTTTTATCTGCTGATGTCAAAATTTTCATACTTGTAACCACCCTAGTTTAAAATTTGTTGTGTTCAGTTTTCTTCTGTTATCCTGAATCACTTTTAGTTGAAATGTGATCAGATTGATTATGTGTTTTATTTTCTTATATCCTGTTATTACTTACATTATAAATATCTGTGCGCGCGTGTGCGATATTAGAATATTTGACTTGGGAACCTGTGTAGTTGGAAGGGGAAGCAACTGCTCGTGCTATTCGCTTAGCAGAGTTTGTGAACACTCCTCTATATGTGGTTCATGTAATGAGCATTGATGCACTGGAAGAAATTGCAAAGGCTCGGAAATCAGGTTATTAACTTTAATCCTTGTATGTCTTGCTTAATTTTCATTAAGGTGTTCCACAGTAACAATGAATCCATTAAGAGAAAGTAGACATTACAGCAAATAAACAGAAGAAATACTTTTATAGATGTTTGGAATGGCAGTAATAAAAAAATCTCGTATTCATGTACTTGTAAATTCATCTACCTAGGTTGTATCATTCATGTACTTAGGGAATACCACTGTTATTAATTATCTTGTAAATATGAATTGTAATTATTCCCAAGTGTATATAAATATCAAATCTGCTTAGTGCTAATCACTCAAGCATTTCAGGAATTCATTTGCCTAAGTTCTACCTAAGTTTCTCAGGTGTAGAAAACTAATGCTTGTGAAGAGTAACATTCTCCTCTTATGAAAAATGCAAAGAGGCCTTGTTGTCCTTGAATTTATAACAACCATAAATGGGTTTACTTGAGAACATTTTGAATTGATCCTGCAGGACAAAGGGTTATTGGAGAGCCTGTTGTCTCTGGGTTAGTCCTGGATGAATCTTGGCTTTGGCATCCTGACTTTGAGACTGCAGCAAAGCAAGTACCTCCACTTGTTTCATTGTTTTTAGTAGTTATTCTTCTGTCGTCTTCAGTTTTAAAATTGTAAGCTGTATTCTTTCTCATGTTTCAGGTATGTCATGAGCCCCCCTATTAGGAGACGAGGACATGATAAGGCCCTTCAAGCTGCTCTTTCAACAGGAGTTTTGCAGGTATCATATATGAGACAGACTTGGGTTCAGTAATCATTTAAAAATAAGGGGTTGAGGAAGTGATAAGAATGGTCTCAGACATGACATGAATCATAGCAATTTTGATTATTTATGATTTCTACATTATCTATGCCCTCAGAACAATTTTATTGTCATTACCAAGACAGTTTATTAACTTTATTTGACCAAAGGATACCATTTTTACAAATTTGCAGCTGGTAGGAACCGATCATTGTGCCTTTAATTCCACCCAGAAAGCTTTTGGAATTGAAGACTTTCGGAAAATTCCTAATGGTGTCAATGGTAATCACATGGTGTCCTAGATATTTGTGGTCTAAATGTATTGTGGTTGATTTCGAAATGCTTCATTACTATTGTGCATTGCAACTCAAAATTTGTAGGTATTGAAGAAAGGATGCATTTGGTATGGGATACACTGGTGGTAAGATCATAAATTTCCTGCTTAGCTGCCCTCCCTTTCTTGTTAGGTTGAGGTAAAATGGAGGAGGATAACCTTTTAACTGGAATTTATTGTTATATATCTCACAGGAATCTGGCCAAATATCTGTCATTGACTATGTCCGATTGACAAGCACTGAATGGTATGTTTTCAGTTAATCAAAGTAAAAGTTGCCTCTAGTTACCTTATGGCAATAAGGGGAATTGAGGGTACCTTGTTATTAATTTGACAAAGTTATTTGGTAAAGATGCCAAAAGTATTGATGGTGTTTTCAATTTCTACAATCATTTCAGTGCCAGAATCTTCAATATTTATCCCAGGAAAGGTGCTATTCTTCCAGGATCTGATGCAGATATTATCATCCTTAATCCAAATTCAAACTTTGAGATAACCGCCAAATCCCACCACTCCAGACTGGACACAAATGTCTATGAGGGAAGGAGAGGGAAGGTACCGGTTTAACTATAATCTTATCCATTTAGGGATTGAAGTTAATTAAATGCTTAGTGGCAACATTAGTATGTCACAGATATCCTTGTTTTAGCTTAATATGGATTGTTCACCCAATCTCTTAAGTTTTGTCTGGACCTTGTGCGTGGTATGAGGACTCTTTGTTTGAGGAGTTTGGTTTTATTTTGAAATTGATTTTGCACTAGTAACAGTCCTCCACATTCTTAGGTACAAGTGGTATATTGAAACTAAGAATTGGGAGATATAGTCTTATTCAATTAAAGGCATTTTGTTGATGTTGCTAAATTTAGTTTTGAATTAGGGCACAATTGGTTTTGAATCTGGACCTCTGGTACAATGCTAGGGTCAACATTGGACAGCTAGAAGTCATTCCAGCCTATTGAAGATTAGTCATTTATTATGTTTATAAATGGGGTTTTATTCTAAGGGCTATCAGTGAGAATAATGTTATTCTTAACAACTAACTGCTGTCTAAATTACAGTGGAGCACTGCACTACAAATAACTTTGAGTGGGCTAATTGTGGTTTCTTTTACTAAAGCACATCTCTCCGAGTCTCTCACCGCTTATTACTTGATTTGTTCATGTTGTGTTCTTTACCTTGTTTGTGTCCTATGGATCCGTTTTACTTGGGTTTGTTTGTGTATTGTTCTATAGCATTGAAGCCTTCTCATGTAATATCATCATTCAAAGTTTTTTTTTTCCCTTTATTTCTCAGGGGAAAATTGAAGTGACCATAGCAGGAGGAAGAGTTGTTTGGGAAAATAATGAACTGAAGGTTGCTCCTGGTACTGGGAGATACATACAAATGCCACCTTTTAATTATCTGTTTGATGGAATAGACAAGAAGGATGCCATATATCTAAATTCGCTCCAAGCCCCAGTAAAACGAGCCAAGTCCACTACTTAAAAATTTCTGGTATCCTCTTTTTAGAAACAAAGAAGTATGTTAATGCGGTTTTCCATTCAAATAAAGAAAACTATGTATATTTCTTGTACCGGAAAGCATTACATGCATGTAATAGATATACTTTGTGAGTTCGTGATACCTTTTACCACTGATGTAAATATGTAATGTACATTGCTTAGATGATGTCAAAAGCAATGGAGAAAAAGAGACAATAGCTCCAAAATAAGGTACTGATGTACTGCTAGTCAGATTTCTGTTGAACTTGTGTCTCATCTATTTACATATTTACAAGTCATAGGTTCCTAATACGTTTAGCAGCATTCCATTGTTTTGAAAATCAAGGAGTGGCTGTGGTTCTTATCATTATCAAGGCCTAATGCAGCAATTTATGTAGGTCAGAATCCTCTTTTTCCCCTGCATGATCATAAAGAACATATGAATTAGAAAATATATTCATTAATTCCACAGTAGTGTCATTTCTCTTCCATGCTCCCCCCTCCTTTCTCTCTCCGCTGTTATCACCAGTATGAATCTCAAGTTATGAACATAAATAACTATGCAACCAAAACAGGAAGCAGAAAAATAGTCTCACCATGACGACAGGATCGTCATGGGCATGGGCATGGGCATGGGCATGAGCATGAGCATGAGCATGATTGGCATTCACAAAGTCCCGTTCATTCCCAAGGCTGTTACGCTTGACATCGGTCAAGTCGGTCTTCTGGTACTTTTTGTTTGCACGAGCTTGGCTGAACACCATTGAATAGTCAGTAGCTCCTGGTGCATTTTGGTCCCACCCTCCAAACTGAGGCACAGATGTCATGGTTGGTTTTTTTCTGCATAAATAGGAAAATATATGTCATATCTTTGTTGCTCATTCTTCAACATGCAGAAAGCGTATGCAGAAAAATATATTATAGTTCAAGAGGTGAGGAAGTTCTTTTCCTCCCTATATCTTTGTATGCAGATTGAAGCTTACCTCCTTTCGTTCCATGGTTGAATGGAGAGGCGAGGGACCCTGGGAATAGGGAACTGCGACTATACAAATGAAGGTCTTTATTGACTGCTACCTTTAAGTGTGTCTATATTTTCTTGTCATGGGGTATTTGAACTATGGGAAACTAGGATAAAACTGGATATCTTGTTTTGCTAAGTATTCACAATATCCGAACTTCATGGAGAGGGATCAACGGAATTATCGGTTTTGTGGGTATTAAAAATCTTGATCAGAGTAAAAGTAGGGCAAAATAATGTGGTTGTCCACTTATTGCTTTCCTTCTATTGGGAAATTTAGCAAATTGGAACTAAACGTCTAAACATTGTCCAAGTTTAGGGTAGATATGGTTATTGTGTGCCGAAAAAGATATTTATACACAGCTTATGCACCAAAGAAGTGCCACTTCTCAAAAATAACTTCCCTGCCAAACTAATTTCTGGTATGTGCCACTTTTAGGTATGTGGGTTTTTTTTTTTTTGTCGCCATCTGCCACATGGGACGTCCAATTATATAGGAAGCAATTTTTTTTTTCAATTGTTTAAAAAATAGAGAAAAATATATGGAAATACACTTCATATCTTATAGTTTCGCTAGGGCTCGACTTCTTATTTGACTTTTTTTAAAAAGTATAGAAGCCTAGTTGAATTTTCCCCAAAATGTTCAAGTGGATGATCATTTGATGAAACCCTAATGAGTATTTAACAAAATCATAACGAAAAGGCATATTAGAAACCCAATTGTAATATTTTTTTTTAATGTATTTAAAGACCTAATTATAAAGTTTTAAAACATGAGGGCCTATATATAAATTTTCAAATAATTCATAGATGATCATGTTAATTTAAACATACAAAATGCATAAAGTTTAGGGTGGGTTTATATGGATTTGACTCCTCAAAAGTGAGAAAGTCTTTGAAGTGAGAAACTAAAGGCCTGTTTAGTTTGCATTTTCATTTCCTGTTTTCATTTTCTAAAGTTTGTATTGATTTTAAATTGTTAACAAGAGAATGGAAGGCTCCTACAATAAACAATTGTGACAAAGAGAGGATGGAAGGCTAGTTAGGAAGAATTCATTTCTTGTACAAATTTCTGAAAACAGGAAATAGAATGAAAACAAGATGACAGTTTTGTAATTATTTCTGAAAACAGAAAATGAAAACAAAGCAAA
Source organism: Echinosophora koreensis (assembly GCA_035048595.1). Classification (NCBI taxonomy): domain Eukaryota; kingdom Viridiplantae; phylum Streptophyta; class Magnoliopsida; order Fabales; family Fabaceae; genus Echinosophora; species Echinosophora koreensis. Next base: position 1,635,660 of record JAPCYP010000019.1, on the reverse strand, counting down.
CAGGCCCTAATGATGCGTTCTTCCTTTATTTGGTAAATGCATAAAAATCTTAAACACAAAAGATGATCAAGAAACCCAAGGGATTGGTCTAGTGAAACATGACATGATCTTGTATTCGAGCCCTCGCTAGTCTCCTTGAGAAAGTAAATATAAGTTACTTTATAAATATTCTTATAGTCGAAAGGTTTTCCGATCGGAGGAACATCCCGCCATCCTAAATTTTTCTTATAAAAAAATTAAAAATACGAAGGATAGATACACCCTTACCCTCGATTTGAAACTCGCTCTTCTTACCCTCGATTTAAGGAGCCAAATTCGGCTTATAAATTCTTTCCCGGAAAAAAAGTGTCTGAGAAACCCAAATGAAAAGCCGAACTGAGGAGGATAAGAGTGTAGATGATTCAATTGCGTGGCAGAAGTAGGAGAAGAGTCAATTGATCGATGGCTACGATAAGCCTACGGAAGGGGAACACGCGGTTGCCGCCGGAGGTGAACAGGGTTCTCTACGTTCGGAACTTACCTTCCAACATAACCAGCGAGGACATGTACGATATTTTCGGGAAATACGGTGCCATACGACAGATCCGTTTAGGTACCAACAAGGACACACGTGGCACCGCCTTCGTCGTCTACTAGGACATCTACGACGCCAAAACCGCCGTCGATCACCTCTCCGTCTTCAACGTCGTTCTGTATTACCAGCAGGCGATGATGATCAAGAAGTTCGATCACAAGAAGAAGGAGGAAGAGATCGCTCGCATGCAAGACAAATACGCTGTCTCCACTTCCAAAGAATCATAACTAACTAACTAACTAGGTTTCAGAATCTCACTCGCTTTGTATTGTACATCCATGCTACCATCATGTGTGTTCTCACTGAATCATCGTTATTTATTCCAGTATGTTAGGGTTTACGCTAATAGCGATTAGTGTTAATTTCGAAGGTAATGGAGTAGAGTGATTAGTATCATAGTGGAATTGAGGGAATTGAGGGAGGGGAAAGCTTAAAGTATATTACTGCATTATTTGAATGTTTCAACGAAGAAATGGAGCGAGATTTTACTCCATTATTTTCAAGACATACTGATAAGTGAATTTCAAAGTGTATGAAGTAGTTTATATCCCAAACCCCTAAATTGAAATGTATGAAAATTTGAGTGATATAGCATGGTTTGGATTCTCATGCTTAACCATTTCACTCTATTATTTTAAAAACTTTCAACAACAGGTTAAAGATTTTTTACCGTCCCATCCATCCAAACATAACTTAAGAAATTGACATGTGAAGATATTCAGAATTAATGGGTGGAGTCAGTATGGTGTGTATTGAATCAGAATTAGCATACAAAGTAAACACTTTTGGTTTGATTCCTAAGTGAGTTTCAATTACAATACAACACTTCTTACAATTTTTTTTTCATTGGAAAGAAAAAGGAAAATAAATATACAAAACCAACCAACCAAACACCTAGCATTGCATTTATCAAAGGTTAGTTTTTTTCCCCTCTTGGTTCCCACCTTGACCCATTCCTTACCTATATCCCCTCCCAACCAGATTGAGCTATGATGCATTAGAGTTTTTCATCTCTCATTCATAAAGCTTATGCACCAGCCAAAAACACAGGGCTGAAAGAGATGATGATGATGATCCTTGTTAACTATGAAATAAATGAATCACGCCTTTTCTTGGTATGAGCTTCTGGGTTTCCTTTACTCATCATTGCCGCAAACTCGTCATAATTAATCCGCCCATCCTGCACATATATCCAAGGTTGCTCATATATATTCTATATCTAGAACTGTAACAATATCATTATTCACTCAGTATAGGACTTACATTATCTGCATCAACTTCTGAAATGATTTCCTTGATGTCTCTGCCGTCATGCATGTTGTACTCATGGAGAGCTTGCTCCAGTTCTTCGATGGTAATGTACCTGATTTATGGCAAAGCAATGAGATTAAATTTAAAAGAACCTTTACTTTAATGAGTTTCTGAATCTAGTTGATTTTGTTTTGTTTTAATTTCTTTACCCGCTATTGTCTTTGTCAAAGTATTGGAATGCGGTATAAACATGTTCTTCTCTGTTCAGTCGGTTCATGTGCATTGTTGCTGTGATGAATTCGTCATAATCTATGATTCCATTGCCATCAGCATCTGCCTGTAATTTGCAATAGAAACTGTCTAAGTAATCCTCATAGTAATGAGGCTACATTTGAACAGAAGTTATTTTGTCATGCAGTGGTACAAAGAAGGGGAAAGAACTTACGGCTTCCATTAATTGCTTAACTTCTTGTTCTGTCAGCCTAGTCCCTTGTTTTGCAAGCCCTTGCTTGAGCTCTTCAATTGTAATGGTTCCACTGTTGTCAGTGTCCATCCCCCTGAACATTTGCTTCAGTCCCATGATTTCTTCCTCTGATAGGCAGCTAGCAATGACCTATCCATATGTAAATGTTAATATCATATTGCTTGATTTGTAAAATTTCATGTTTCACATAGAGCAACTGAAAATGCTGGCTAAAAAAAATAGTTGGTAAGAAACCTGATACAATTTTTCCTGAATATTGAGCCAATATACCATTCATTACCTTTAGTGCTACTTTCTTGAATTGGTTCATTGCTCTGAATTGTTTGAGCCTATTCAGCACTGCATTGTCAAGAGGTTTATCTGGTGCTTCTCCATCCTCCTTGATCCATGGATGAGCTGTTTTTAACATAAGTAGTGCATCATTAGAATTGCACTAATCAATCTGTGGGGGCTTAAAGTAAAAATAATTTTGTAAATCATGAAACGTAAATGAATTCAAGCAGTTCATAAAGGAAATCAATGGATATAACTTACTCAGGACTTGGTAGGCTGTCAGCCTCTGCTTGGGATCCGAATGTAGCATTTTCCTTACAAGATCTTTTGCAGCAGGTGAAATGGAGGGCCATGGATCGCTGGTAAAGTCAATGTGGCCTCGTAGTATAGCATTGAATATCCCATTTTCGGATTCTGTCAAACCAATTCTCGTTTTAAGTTTCAAGTTATGCAGATATACCATCAATTATTAGGCAGGGAATGTTGTTTGTTCTGATCTAACTCTAAAAACACAGTAACTTGTGTGGATGGAAGTTTAAAAGTAAGTGGAATGAATATAAACCTGCCCAGAATGGAGGAACACCACTTAGAAGAATGTATAGCATGACACCAACACTCCAAATGTCAACTTCCGGCCCATATTTCCTCTTCAAGACCTCAGGTGCAATGTAATATGCACTACCAACAATGTCTTTAAACATGTCTCCTGTCAAAAAAAGGATTTTGTTATTAAAATATGCTTGCAGAATTTTAAGATTGTTATATTGATCTTTTTTGCTCACATAAACTTGACTATAGGCATATTTTAAACCAAATTATCTCGACTTCTTAGGCTAAGGCTGCATAGCCTGACTGGAACAATTGTTTGAATGAACTAATCGGTGTTAGTTTTTCCTTGAAGACTCGATACCCAAAACAAATTAATCTGTTTTCAAATGTTCTAAACTAGTGTATGGACCCGTGTCATGCACGGAAAATATTCTAATTTTTTATTTCACTTTTTATATTTTTGTTGTTGGGAGTCATATACAAAAAATTGTTGATTTATAAGGTTAATTATGCGGAATTAACAAATAAAGAAAGACAAAGAGAGATGATTTAGAATCAAAAGAAAATTACCTTGCTTGTAAAAAACTGATAGGCCAAAATCCGTTGCCTTGAGAGGTGCATTCTCATCCTTATTCAGCAAGAGGAAATTCTCAGGCTTAAGATCCCTATGAATGACACCCATGGAATGGCAAGTATGGACAATCTGAACAATGGTTCTCAACAAGGAAGCAGCAGCACGCTCAGTATAATGTCCCTTTGCAATGATACGATCAAAAAGCTCCCCACCAGCACACAACTCCATCACCAAATGCACAGATTGCTTGTCCTCAAATGCACCAACAAGTTCCACAATGTTAGGCTGCCCTGTAAGGTGGTGCATGATCTGCACCTCCCTCCTTACATCCTCTATGTCCTCCTTGTTTGTAAGCTTCCTCTTGGCAATGGTCTTGCATGCATATTGTTTTCCAGTGGCCTTATGTGTGCACAAATGTGTCACACCAAATTGTCCTCTCCCTAGCTCCTTCCCCATGCTGTAGGTGGCTTTCACATCCTCCATTCGGCCGTCCGAGGACGGGGCCGATGGGGGCCGGTTTCGATGGCTTGGAAGAAGTGGGTGGTGGGGATGGTCTTGTTGATGGTGGTGGTGGGGTGGTGGCTGAGTTTTCATTGTGGTTGTTGTTGCTGCTTTGTTGGTGGTTGGTTTCTCCTCCCTTGTCAGCATTGTTTTCTGATGGGGCATCAGTACCACCTGAGCAGCAGTTGCCCATGGTGGGGGGAAGGGAGAGCAAACTGAGAAAAAAAAGGGTGGATGGAAGGAAATGGAGAGAGATATAGGTTAAGGAGAATGGACAAGGTGGTTGGGGATTGAAGAAAGTTTGTTTTGGAAAAGAAACTAATTACAATGATGGAAAAGTGTAGTTTGGGAAAAAAGATTCTAAAAAAAACTATGGGGAAAATTTGAAAGGGTGTTAAAAAGGACTGTTGATTATTTACAGATTGGAATGATGATGAAGGAAATTAGAGGAAGGGATTCATAGTGACAGATTGTAGGAAGGAAAGGGTCTTTGCCGTGTCTCTTACGTGGTTTGGTTTTATTCAGACAAGGGTGAGGAGGAATTCTCGGAGGAGGGAAATAAAAATGGATTTTGGTCTGTTATAAAGGTCAAAGCATAATATCTTGATTTAACATTGGATAAATGAGTTTCATAGTTTACAGATATGTTGGTCCTTACTAGGATGATCGCATCCATAAATATTCATTTTCTTTTTGTGGCAAAAAGTGCAACTCTCAATATGTCTTCTGTTATGTCTTAGGCTACCTTTTTCTCTTCCTTCCTTGGCTCAATAAAATTTAAATATATAATTGAATGCGTGCAAAGTGCAAACAAGAAATTTGGTTTTTTTCACTGTTTTTTTAATAAGAGTTTGAAAATAAAGGAAAACAAAGTACGTTTTTGTAATCATTAATTAAAAAAAAATGTATTAAATTTAAATAAAAACATAAAATAAACCAAACATCACCTTAAAGATTTAAAAGTTACACCACAAAAGGTAACAAAAACGGACTTTTCTTAAACATGTTACAAGATGATAATCGAAAATCACCATTCTCCTAAAATAATGAAATTAGAGATCCAAATAACAAAAATTTAACTAATTTGATTTAAAATCGCCAAACACTAATATTTTAAAACCAAATCGGATCAATTGATTCACTCTACAATATCATGAAGCAACAATATTTCCAATTCAACTATTTTTCATTATGTTTATTTTTATCCAAAAGTGGTTAGTCACAATGACACCGGACTATACCCCCGAACTAACTTTACCTACAAGACCAGGTATTCGAATCTGGGAGTCACAACCTTAGGAAGGGCTTTACCTAAACACCGATTAGTCTCGCATCTTTGCTTATGAGGATACCCAATTAATGACCAAAAATATTATTCTTCATAATGTTTGCCAGTTCAATTCGGTTTACAGAACATTGCCTTGCAGGCAAGGCCAGCTCTCCAAATATGTAGCGCTTTGTAACCTTAATATTAAAACCAGAAGACTCCAACTGTTGATCCAAAATAAATTCATTGAGGAGAGCACGTCTGAGCTCTAGATATAATACTTCCTTTGCTATTATTTGTTCAGTAAGGACATGAAAAAGTTCAACTCTGAGTTACATGGACATCCATCCCATGACTTGCCTCTCAAGTAAAAATTAAAAGTTCCAAAAATGACCCACAAAATCTTGCTCTCATGTATAAACATGGAAAGTTGCTTGCATAGAAACTCAGAGAGGGAGGGGGAAAGTAAAGAAGGATTTTGTTGATGGCATAATCATGTCAATCAATCAGTAAGTGGGGACTGATGGATCAACCTTCACAGCATAAGCATGGATTCCACCAGAAACATTGTATACTTTCCTAAAACCCTGAAACATCGATATTACCAGTCAACAATTTCTTCCTATATTTCTTATATTAATAAGAAAATAAAAGGAGGAGTCATAAGGTGGTCAAGGTGAGGGAGTTAAGGAATGGAGTGATAACCCCAAACTAATAAAAAATACTAACATTAACATACTAACATTTGCCTATCAAAAAAAATAAAAGAAAATAAAAGGGGTGGAGGTAATGGGAAGTGGGGAGGCCAGAAACATACATACGGACTTTGTTTAGGAAATTGGTTGATGTGCAATTTAAGTATAGCAAATCAACATGAAATTTCCTTTGATCAAGTTAAAACTGGTTATTCCTTTAGTTGTCTACAGCAACCTCTAACTTTTAAGCAGCGGAGAAATATAACATGCTTAAAAATCTTACAATGAAGTAAAATTTATCTGCATGACTTGTATGTTATTATGCTATGATATGTATGAGTACACAAATCAAGAGGTAAAACATGCATACACACACGTACACTACAAGGCCAGACAATAAGATATATATAGATTACCTGAGACTGCAACCATTTGGAAACCTGTAATGACCGCACGCCATGATGACACTGCATTCAAAACTCAATTTCTGAATATGCACTAATAAAATTGCATTGTAAAACCAGATTCAATCTAATCATATTGTGCATTATAGGATAACTAAGCAGCCAATCTGACTACAATATTAATTGTCAAACTACAAATTCAGATTAAGATACATTATTTGAAATTAAAAAATGAGTCTATATCCATGCTTCCTTAAACACCTGAAAAGAAAGGCCTATGGAAATTCAAACTGAAACCACTAAAGGAATCCATTCAAAGAATTCCAGCTTCCATTTTCATCAACTTATAACGAAGAGTAGAAGGAGACAACCTGAATATCTCAATCGCAACATGAGCAGATCATTCAATCGAATTTAGAAAACAGTAAGAAATTAGTAATAAAGGTCTAATTCCCAGATAACTTCAAACAAAATTGACACCTTTTGGTAGAAAAACTCTACTTACCATAACATAGATATCCTTTTTAGGGTCGAATTTGGTAGTTATCTCAGGACCCCAGCTTCCAAATTGTTGGAGGGGAAGAACCTTAAATCCTGGCAAAGATGCTTTGGCCCTGTATATGATGAGAGTATCATTTAAAGATTCAAAAACCAAAATGAGCTACTAAAGTAAACAAAAAGCAGGATAGGAGGACAATTCAGAAAACTAAAGAACAACAGAAAAATAGATGTAAAAGGGCACAAGCATAAAAGCTACTAAATGAGAATCCCATGCAGTCTAACAGAATAGATCCACCTTCTTGTCAGTGAGGTGCCAAAAGAGCATTTGCATTAATGTTGAAATGCTCTCAAAACTTTCAATTGAACAATGGATCAGCTTGATATTTTCTCTTTTTATCAAGCATTCAAGCTTACTGCCCCATCACCTTATCATCACTCATTTGGCCAGATAACAAATAGTTAACCAAATGTAATCATACAAGAATGCATTTCAATGATTTTCAAAACTAATCAAAGTTGAATGAAATATGAGCATACACTTCATCAGGCTCTCGAACATCAATTAACTGTGCCTCCTCCAAGAAGTCGGGATCTTGAATTTTCGCATGCAGCTCATCAGGTTGAATGTCTCGAAGCAATGACTCTTCCCTAACAGTTAAAGGAGCAAATTTACAAGGCATAATAACACTCATTGAAACAAACAACAACAACATTACAACAACTAAGCCTTATCCTACTTGGTAGAGTTGGCAACTTAGATCAAACAAGCCACTGTGCTCTATCAATAACCATATATTCAATAATTTTTCATTGAAACCAAACACACGTATTTTATTATATGCCTGGAAATACCTTTCTGATAAAACCTGCAGCAGGTGCCATCCAAATTTTGTTTTGCACCTTACAACTTTGTTTATAGGTGCATTAAATGCAGCCTCTTCAAATTCAGGAACCTATCACATTTTCACCATCAGAAATCTGTCCAATCACATAACTGCAGTAAAATTTATGGAAAAAATGTATTTCTGAACTAAATCACTGGTTCTCTGCCATGTCTTCTCCCCTCTACAGAAACATATGGGATAATAATCATCAGTTAAGGAAAATACAAGAAAAAAAAGAGAGCATAAAACATCATTTGGCCAATTACCCTCTTCTCACCTACCCAAGCCTGTGCTTTATTGTATAGCAACTATATCCTCTACAAATAAAAATGGATGTTTTCTTTAAATAAGACATCGATCAATGATGTATACCAACTGTAACCCCCTTCAAAAGAAGCATAATAAACAGCAGATTATGCAAAGACATACTATAAACACTTGAAGAAAACTTCGAAAACAAGGTTTCAGAGTATACCATTTGTCCCTTTCTCACCCACCCAAGCATTCCACCTTCTTCTTTGGATGGGCAAATTGAGTATTCCACAGCTAAATCACTCAAATCTTCACCTGAACATACAGCAAGAAAGCATTAAAAAAGTTAAATTATAGAAATAAACATCTCCCAAAATGTAACTCTATAATACTATCATATACATTGAGAGGCTACAATGCACAGAACAAATACTCCACTAAATCGTACTCGCACTATACTCATACAATACACCTGCATTCGTATTTTTGGTGTATTCCTTTTCTCTCTCTTGTGAATACCTACTAGGTTACTACCCTCGAAGACCTTTTCATAAAAATAAAAAAATCTGAGATACAAATTCAAGTCTTGTTGTCACCAATTACTTCCCTCCCTCAAAGCATAATGGCACTCTTACAATCTTGCCCTCAAAATAACAAACTTTCATATCTTGCCGCACCCTTATCTTAATTCTAAGAAAAACTAAAGTACTTGTGTATCGTATTGGATACTAGCATCCTTAACCGTGCAACATAGTTGATATTTAGGAGAAAAGAACTGAATACAGTCATTGGGTATAAACAATTCACCATAAATAAATTGAATTTGACAATATAAGTGTTAACCTGCAGAGATTCTCTGCTGCATATCCAATAGTAGCTTCTGGTCATCCTCCTTAACAAGCAAATGCTGCACCAGTATTTCCCTGCCACCTTCAGCACTACCCCCGGTGCTATATGAAGCTGAAAAATCAGATTATTTTTTTTTCCTTTTCAATTCTTCAATTACATTTACAAAGTATGAATAATACTATCACTATGTAATAATCTGGCAGAGAGCTAAAAATTAAAACTTGCACAACAAAATGAGGAAATAAACAATGGGTTATGGAGAGAAAGAGTACCTGTTGCTTTGGGGCATGGATGGTGCATGATGGGTAGGAGGTGGTGGTTTAAAGTGAAGGGTGAAGGTGGGTGGACATGGAAGGTTCTAGAGACAAACCTGGAAGAAGAAGAAGAAAAAGCAGAGGAGGAGGAGAAGAAGGTGCGAAGAAGGGTTGAAGGTGGAGAAGAAGAAGAAGAGAGGGAAAGAGATGAAAGCATTGGCATTGGCATTGCGCGTAACTGAGAAACTCTCAACATTGCTTCCTCTGTCTTCTCTTCTCAATTCTCAACAATGCTAGAAATGACAAAATCAAATTTATTTATTTATTTTTCCTTCACATTTTCCTCAAATCAAACAAAATATCTATACATTTATATTTATTTATATTATTATTTATCACCTAAAATTACTATATTACTCTCACCGAACTCAACTAAAAGCAAAATAAGTACCTATTTTTTTTTTTTTGGCTCAAATATAAACAAAATCCAACTAACAATCAAACAAATTTTTCCTTTACTTTTTTAAGAGCATTGTACATTCCCAAGACAATTAAAGGGTTGTTTAGTAATTATAACCATTTATTTTATATAAATCAAGATAATTAAACTAAATTAACTAACTTCCTTAAAAAGTGTGGAATTAGTTATTTTTACTTATAGAGTTTAATTTGAGTACACTGTCAGTGTAAAAGCATTTTACACTGACGTCCAATCAGATTTCGACACATCAGCCATGCTTACCAAATCATTATTAGTGATTAAAAAAATATTAATTTAATTAAGATTTAAGAAACCATTAATCCCTGTTACGTGACACCACCCTCCTCTACCCACGTTCACCTTTCTTCCTCCGCCGCGTCGTCCCCATCTACATCCAGAAACGAAAATCCTCCTCTTTCATCGCCTTTCTATATTGCCGCTCTACTTCATCGCCATTCTTTCACTGCATCATCTCTCTTACGCTGCCTCTTCTCCATAGCACATTTTTCATGTTCATCATCTCTCTTCCGCTGTTGCAACTTCGACTATTTTTGACTCAACTCCACCGTCATCACCTGTCTCATATACCCAGGTAATTTTCGTTCTTTTCCATGTCTCATATTATTGCTAGAGTGCATTTTCTGTTTCTTACTTGAATTGATCTTTCTTTGTTTTTTATTTTATTATTTTGCACACCATGTGTTTGTGAATTATTCTGAAGTTTTTGTATGGGTGTGAATATGAATATATATGCCAAATAAAAAGCACTTTGTGCTACAATTTGAAACAGTGCTGGATCGCTTCACTTCTAAATGTTCTACGTCTTTTTAGATGCTTAAAAAACATGGTTCCTGGTCATAAGTTATAAAAGGGAATTTCGTAGGAGTTGCTTTGCTTAGTATGTCCAAAGTAATTGGTTGAAAACCAGAAACTATACCCTTTTCTCATATAATAGTAATTGATTTCTTGATACTTTATATGCATCTAATAGTTAACTTTGTTTATTATTTTTTTAATACTTGTTATATAGGAATTAAGATGACTATTATGCTTGAAGACTCCACCATGACTAGTTGTGAAGAGGATAATAGAGTTGAAAATGCTTTTGAAACGGAGGAGGTCAACATCGAACCACTATTAGAGCCTCCTTTAGAGCCTTACGAAGGAATGGAGTTTACATCAATTGAAGATGCCAAAAATTACTACACAAGGTACGCCAAGAATAAAGGTTTTAGCTTTCGCATGGGTCGGGTAACTAAATCAAGAACAAATGGGATGCTAATTGGTCAAGAGATTGTATGTTCAAAGGAGGGGTTTCGGAAAAGGGAAAATAGAAGTCTTGCAGCAATCGATGAGACTAGAGTAGGCTGCAAGGCAATGTTATATATTAAGAAAAAGGATGATAGATGGATTATTTCTAGATTTATAAGAGATCATAATCATGAACTTTTTTCCCCAAGAAGTTCACAATTTCTTAGAGTACATAGAAAGAAAACTAGATTGCAAAAAAAACTTATTGATGTGCTTGATGATTCTGGTTTGGGCCCTAGCAAAATAACATCTGTCTTGTGTAGTGAGAGTGGTGGCATTGATAATGTTGGATTTAGCCAACAAGATGTTATAAATTACTTAAGTGGAAAAAGACAAAAGCAATTAGCAAATGGAGATGCTCAGATGATGTTATCATATTTTAAGAATTGTCAATTGAAGAGTACTGGATTTTTTTATTCATTTCAAATGGATGCCGAAGGACAATTAGCAAATTGTTTTTGGGTTGATTCAAGGTCTAGAATGGCTTACAAGTATTTTGGTGATGTAGTGACTTTTGATCCAACATACTTAACAAATAGATTTAAAATGCCTTTTGTTCCATTCACTGGAGTTAACCATCATCAACAATCCATTCTTTTTGGTTGTGCTTTGTTATGGGATGAAACAGAAGAAAGTTTTGTTTGGTTGTTAAGTACTTGGTTAGAAGCGATGTCTGGAGTTTGTCCTAAAACGATTATCACCGACCAAGATGCTGCGATTTCTAAAGCAGTTGCAAGGGTATTTCCAGAGGTTAATCATCACTATTGTATGTGGCACATTGAGAAAAAAGTTCCAGAGTACTTGAACTATATTTATCATGAACATAGTGAATTTAAGAATCAATTTCACAAGTGCATTCACCAATCTATCACTCCTGAAGAATTTGAATCAGATTGGGAAGCGATGGTGGATAAATATGGGTTGCAAGATAATCAGTGGCTACAAAAGATATACTCTATTCGAGAAAAATGGATTCCTGCTTATGTACGCCACGATTTCTGTGCTGGAATGTCCACCACACAAAGAAGTGAAAGTATGAATAAGTTTTTTAAGGATTTTTTGAATTCAAGTACTCCATTAAGTAAGTTTGTGACACAATATGAGAAGGCTCTTGATGCACGTTACAACAAGGAAAGAGAGAAGACTTTCAAGACAATGAATTCAAAACCATTTTTACAAACTTTGTATCCCATGGAAGAAGAAGCTTCGAAGAGTTATACTAGAAAACTGTTTAGGATATTTCAGAATGAGCTGGTTGGCTCTCAAAAGTTTACTGCAGAGAAAATTGATTATTCCAGTGAAGTGTCCATATACAAGGTTCATGAAATTTTCAAAGAAAGGCCTATCTATCATGTGACTTTTTGTGCCATTTCAAAAGAAGCAAATTGTAGTTGTCACATGTTTGAGTTTTTGGGTATTCTTTGTAGACATGTGTTAGCTGTATTCATAAAGAAAAAAGTATATTCTCTCCCTTCGCATTATATTCTAAGTCGATGGACCCTTAATGCTAAAAAGGAGAAGGTTAAAGGATTGGCAATTGAAGATTTGCAAGAAGGCAGCAACAAAGCCTCTAGTACTTTATTGTTTAATAGTGTTATGGTTCAATCTCTTGAGCTATCTGAAAGAGCTTCACGATCACAAAAACATCATGATGTTGCAATTCAAGGTTTACAAAAGTTAATTGGAGAGCTTGATCTATTGGAAGTTGAAGAATCAAATGAAGAGTTTGATAATTCAACAAACAAAGTTATCCCAGAATTTTCCAAAAATTCTATAACTTTACGTGATCCTCCACTTGTGGTGACTAAAGGGCGTCCACGAACATTGCGAATGAAAAGCAGCTTAGAATTGCTCAAAAAAGGTTCCTCTACTTGTTCAACTTGCAAGAAGAAAGGTCACAACAAACGAAAATGTCCAAGTTTAAACCAAGCAAGGTATCTTATAAGCACATATATTGCTTGCTTCTTCCCCCTTGAATCCATGTCCAATTAGATTTTGTTTTTTCATTTTTATTATCTTAAGCTGAATGTCTGATACACTGTGCTTTTTAGGTGTGATATTGTAAATGGTGAATTTCCAAACTCCAACAACCTTGAAGCTTAGAGGATGTTCCAAACTCCAACTCCAGCATGGTCTTGGGGATCTCTGATTGCATGGGATGTTACCTCGTAGCAGTCTTTTATTGTTTTCCGATTTTTAGTTGACATCAAACTCTTTACTTCATTTTGAGTTTTATATGATACTCTCATTCTTGTTTTGGGATTTTTATTTTAACAATTGTAATTAGTTTTATAACACCCATTCAATCTTAATGATATATGACAGTTGTAATTAGTTTTATAGCACCCATTCAGTTTCTCTTACTTCTGGGCATGAGCATGACAGATAAAATGAAAGAGTTTAAGCAATTTCTCTTAATGATATATGATTGCACCATGGTTAAGAATTTTTTTTTTTTTTGAAAGTTTTTAAAGTGAACTTGACTCTTGCTTGCAAGTTCTATTCCAATATTGACCAAGATGATATTATGATCCATATCCATAAATGGCACTTGAATAGCACGAGTCTATGGCAGCATCAACAACAAATGAATCTTTCTCAAGCATAAACAGGAAATGAATTTTTCTCAAGTGATGTGATTATAGCTTATACTTTTAGGCATGTTAGGCATGTGGGGACATTTAATGTGATTATAGCTTATTATGTTGGTCCATCACGTTTCCATCCCCTTTTTATGTCTTTCATCCAGTATAGCTCCAAGACAATTTAATCTCCTATTCTCACGAAAAGGCTTTGCATGTAACAGAAAAAGGGAAGGGACCAACTCTGCAACCAGTTTAGAGTTCCCATTAACTCTGTAATTTGTCAAATGCCTAATGCCAAATGCAATGCAGTGCTGTCATATCTGATTTGGGACCTCAATGACAAGTGCTAAATGATTGGGGAACTCAATGCTTAAATCCTAAATATTTGCTTGCTATCAAAACTCAATATTGAAATCTAAAATCAAATGAAATGAAACTGAAGTTTGCACAAACCAGAAATGACCAGTAATGGTCTTCAAGTAAATATAACCTCCAAGTGTCAAATTACATCATACAAAAAAATGAGCACCTAGTATGTGCATTTTACATCATGAAATTAGCAAAAAGAAACACAAAAAGTCTTCAAGCTTGATTTGAATTAGCAAAAAGAAACACAAAAGCCTTCACGATTGATTTTTATTTGGACCATCAGGAGGTAGCCTTGGAGTTGGGATGAACAACAATAAGCTTTAATCCCTGGATAAAAATAGTAGTAAGCCTACAAGCACACCTGTGGATGATTGCTCTGCATTAGAATTAGAATAATAAGAACGTAGTAATGAGAATATAAGACTGATTGCAATAATGCCCACTATTGTGCTTGATAATGAACAAGTCAAAAAAATTAATTTAATCAAGGAAGCAGAAGGAAATGTAAAGTGAAATTATTCTTTTACTAGAGTGCATCCTTACTTCTACAAGTTCAGTGAGTAAATTCAACGAATCCATCTTTAGCAGAGTTAGAGGAATTGTCACAAATGAATCAACATAACTGCATCTCATTAGCAAAATCTTCAGAATATTTCACAAACAAATGGTGTGCAAAAAACAAAAAGACAAAGAAAGAAAGATTGATTCAAGTAAGGAATAGAAAACCTAAATTAGCAATAAAAATGAGACAAGGCAAGTCTCTTTCATGGTTGAAGAAGGAGGTCGTAGAACATTTAGAAGTGAAGCGATCCAGCACTTTTTCAAATTGTAGCACAAAGTGCTTTTTATTTGGCATATATATTCATATTCACACCCATACAAAAACTCCATAATAATTCACAAACACATGGTGTGCAAAATAATAAAATAAAAAACAAAGAAAGATCAATTCAAGTAAGAAACAGAAAATGCACTCTAGCAATAATATGAGACATGGAAAAGAACGAAAATTACCTGGGTATATGAGACAGGTGATGACGGCGGAGTTAGAGTAAAAAATAATCGAAGTTGAAATGGCGGAAGAGAGATGATGAATATGAAAAATGTGCTATGGAGAAGAGGCAGCGTAAGAGAGATGATGCAGTGAAAGAATGGCGACGAAGTAGAGCGGCAATATAGAAAGGCGATGAAAGAGGAGGATTTTCGTTTCTGGATGTAGATGGGGACGACGCGGCGGAGGAAGAAAGGTGAACGTGGGTAGAGGAGGGTGGTGTCACGTAACAGGGATTAAGGGTTTCTTAAATCTTAATTAAATTAATATTTTTTTAATCACTAATAATGATTTGGTAAACATGGCTGATGTGTCGAAATCTGATTGGAC
This sequence comes from Echinosophora koreensis, assembly GCA_035048595.1. Classification (NCBI taxonomy): domain Eukaryota; kingdom Viridiplantae; phylum Streptophyta; class Magnoliopsida; order Fabales; family Fabaceae; genus Echinosophora; species Echinosophora koreensis. The sequence continues at coordinate 1,620,221 of JAPCYP010000019.1, read as the reverse complement.
GTCAGTGTAAAATGCTTTTACACTGACAGTGTACTAAAATTAAACTCTTACTTATAATTGAGTCCAAAGATAGTATTGCATTAAATTAATATATTAATATTAATATTATTATTAATTGTCTGTTTGTTTCAGATTCTTATTGACGCAAACAAATGTATTCAACGTCCCAAGGCAATTATTTTTGCAGCGGTGAACCAATTTTTAACGGAAATTTGAGTTGAAAATCAGGTCATAAATATTTGACCATTAATGACATTATTTTGTTAAATATTATTATTAAATTACCTTTAAAAATATTATATATATATATATATATTATCAATTATTAACCAAATTTAATTAGTATACATTGTTAAGGTAAAAAAAATTACACATATGAAATATGTCATAAAAGAAATTGAACATGAGAATTAATAATTATGCTAAGAGTCATATTTTGTTAAAAAATAAAAAGACATAAATTTCTTGCCAAATAGTACTGTCAAATTAACCTTCCCACAATTATTAAATAAAATTTAATATACTAAAAAAACTTAAAAATTGTTCAATACTTATTTCTTTAACTAATTTAAAACATTTATTGAAGCGTATTAAAGTATTCTTAGACAATATCTTTACCACGCTTGACCTATTTTGTATTAAAAAAGTTTTATGTATGTCTACCATACACAGTTTTTTTTTTCCGATCTACTTTGAGGAGTGTCCCACCGCCAACCTGAGACGGGGACTAATCTCCCGCGGGAATTTGTTCGGCACCTCGATGGATGGCATCCCTTCCAGCTGAGATTTTTTCCATACCCAAGGCTCGAACCTGAGACCTTGGTTAAAGAGCGAGAGGCCTTTAACCACTCACGCCAACCTTAGTTGGTTGTCTACCATACACATTTACTTATATATTATCTTATATTTATATAAATTTTCAGCATTTAATTATTTATTTTTTTGACAAAATCATTTGATTACTATTAGCCACATTATACACACATGCATTTTGATTATATCATCGACGTGCGCAGGGACAGATTTACAGGTATTTTAGGGGGCTTGGCCCCCTACTGCAAAAAAAATATAATTGCCTAGATGACAATCTCGGAAAGAATCTTCCATACATATATAATATGCCCAAAAATTCCACTCAGATCAAAAGTAATGATTTGTCGACCATTTAGGATTTTGGTGACCTGCTATCTCCAAAAACTGCTATCTCCAAAAAGCCATAGCCTAGCCTGGTGTTTTTTATTTTTTCAGTTTTTGTATGGCTTTTGTTGCCTTTCTTAAAACAAACATCAAGAGCCTTGGTGCTAGGTGCAAGTAAGGTGGGAGTAGGCCAGATCGCTCGTCGGGGACTATGGCCTAACCTATTTAAGGTCTAACTCGGCCTAGCCTATTTAATAAAAATGTCAGGTTAAAACATTTTAAAAAGCTTATATAGCTAAATAGGACAGTCATAAGACTTTTCAAAAAACCTAATAGGCCTATTAGGCCGGCCTATTTAACACATTCACACACATAAATATATATGTATATGTATATGTATAATATAATATATCTTAATATTATAATATCTATATTTATCTTATTTATATTTCTATCATATTTGAAAGTAAAAGCCTATTGGCACATTTAAATGTAGTGACCTACTTGCCTATTTATTTGTGAAGGCTTAGTGACCTATTTATCAGTATATCCTAGAGCCTATTTATAAGTGAAGGCCTATGACCAATTTATAGTTGAAGACATATTTAAAGATCTTGTTGGTATATAGAATTTTAAATAGGCTTTCAGGCTAGGCCAGGCTTTAATGTAGGCCAGCTCGGATCTTAAAAATTGGCCTATATCAGGCTAATAGGCCAGGCTTAGGCCTCGAGATTAAAAGACAGGCCAGACCCGGGCTTGTCGGGCCTAGCTCGGTATAGATTATTCCAACCCCTAGTTGCAAGTACTGGGTGATGAGGTTCACTTTATATGGCTCAATCACTAATGTAATTAACGTTTTAGAACAAATAATTATAAATATTTTGTATGAAATTTGATGCATAGATATTATTGTATGAACTTTATTTGTTATAGTTGTTGGGCCCCATTTCATCCAAGTCTGGCTTCGTCGCTGGATGTGAGCAAATTTGCAATGAAGTGTATGCAACAAGCATTTTTCGAAAAAAAAAAATATTCAAAACATTCTTTTGAACATATTAAGTTCAGAAAAGAATAATTAAGTTAACTCAATCCAACACTTGTTTAAGTCTTCAGTGTTCTAGTGCTTGTTTTACCTAAAAGTTTCATTTGCTTAGTGCTTGTTTTACCTAAAAGTTTCATTTGCTTTAGGGTCCATTTGGTTTAAAGGAGGGGATGGGAGAGAAGAGATTTTAATGATGAGGAGATGAGGGAAGAGGAGAGGAGGGATTTTAATTAGATGTTGCATTTGGTTGAGGGAAAGGGAGGGATCAATTTTAATGAAAGAAAGATAAAATAATACTATTCATGTTTGGTTTATAAGGAGATGAGAGTGATTTTAAAACAAATGTAATTTTACACCATTATAATTTTGGAATTCAAAATACACAAAAGATGCAGATTTTACACCCTTATAAAAGTCATTCTGTTGACTAAGGATGCAGATTTTATTCTCCATTTTTCAGCTTACACAAAAATTGAACTCGAGACATCTTGTACCCCTACTATTTTTATTTTTATTTTTGTCATGAACCCCTACTAATTCTTTAATCACTCGAGCTTAGCTCAATAGCTAATCAAGAATGTACATTAGCAATTTGCTGAAACAAATTAATACAACAACAGTGTGTTCCTTTCTCCTTCTTAGTGGTTGCTTGTAAGGTCAACTCATTCTATTGAGATTCTAACCCATCCTAGGTGGGAGCCGAAAAGGAAGCAGCAGAGGAACCATTTGAAGGGGTCCAGGCATAAATGAGTAACCCAACAACGAGAATGATGGCCCCTGCCAGAAAGCCTGGTGGAAGAGAGGAGGCAACACCAAGGTACGGCAATGGCAAAGTAAACATGTAGATAGATATTGGTACTGTCAAACAGCCAAATTGCATTAGTTGGGTATACAACATAACTTCACATGCATTTGTAATTGATTATAAAAAACAATCAATATACTACATAAAAAGAGAATATAATACATAAAAGAATATCTGGGGTTGGTGAAATACAAGTGGCAGCTCTAGCTCGAGAGTTGTGACACTAATGTAATTCAGATTTTGATGTGTCACAATTTTCCTGTGGTGTGTGTAATGTATCATAATTTATTCCAAATTATATATTATAAAAATAAATATAAAATCTCATTGTTCTAATTCTAACATCTTCACTAGTCACCACTAGCTAGAGTTCAGTAAGACAAATCGCATACCTGAAAATGTGGAAGCAAGACTAGATACAACAGCTGAAGAGATCTTGATGAGATGGAGCAACGAAATATTGAAACCCATGTTTACAATAATAAACAACAAAGGTAGCAGAGGGGCACCATCACATCCTGGAACAAAAAGCCTTTTTTTTATCAGAAGAGTTACAAAAATATGAACAGAACATTAGGATTTTAAACCAGCCCACCAAAGAGATAATGCAATTCTTCTTGAAATTTCCAGACAAACAACCATTAAATAACTTACTACTGCCAATAAGCATTCAATTTTCAAAAATCATGAAACCATTGTGCAGAACTAACGTTCCTACTTCCTAGCATATACATGTTCAAAATTAGAGTTGAGGTTGTCACTAGCAATCCACATAAGTAGCTTTCAGAACATACTGTTCCATACTAGCAAGATTTTTATGAATTAGGTTAGGATGACAATATGCTGAGCTTCACAGTTTATGAGGAAAATTTAAACATAAAGAAGATGAGTGCAGACTCAACAATTGAATTTTTTGGTGATCCCCCGCACCTCCCCTAGCCTGCAATAAAGATAAAAATACTTTTGACATATTTTTTATGCTTATTTGTTCTATCTTTAGAAATTTCATATGTTTAATAATTGCTCCAAGATTTATGTAACTCTATAATAATAAAGATTTGAAGGCCAAAAATTGACATTTTGGGTCGGTAAGAATTTTTTTTTCCTCTTTGGGGTTTGGTCATGACATCAAACAGGAGAGTCTTAACATGATTTTATGCACATGAAATTTCACTTGCAAAGTAATCTTGCCTTGTGACTTGGAAGAGGCAGATCTAGGAAACAAACGCCATATCAATAAACTTGATACTAAGCTAGAGAACACATATTTCATCAGCTTTCATTTGCTAAAGACATTGTTGGTTAGCACTTACAGCCAGTTTGCTATGTGCATTGGGAGTGAAATATTCAGGGATGAGTTTTCATACAATTTTTCACATAAAGCTCATCCCTGCAATTTTGAACCTCATTTTTAAAGGGATACCAAAGTGACTCCAAGAAAACATGACAATATGAAAAGGTAATACAGCTTACCACTTGATAATGTACCCATATTCAGGAAACAGGCTGCACCATCTTTAAGGTAGATTGGTAGTTGACTGAAGGGGACGCCCCATAATTTTGACAAGAAGGGGAGGAGAAAGAATATAAACAGTGCCTACACTAAGCATACATTTGTGCATTTAGGCATCTTATTTATATTGTAAATACTATTGTAATTAAAAATATGAAAATTTCATGAAGGATTGCAGGATACCCTACTTGGAAAGCAGACCCGTATGAATTGACGACAAACAAGTCCAAAGAACCTCCCTGTATCAGATAATACTGATTAGCATATTACCTTCTCAGAAAAAAAATTGACAAGTTTTAAATAAAACCATTTTAGCAACAGGCATCTGAAAAGTGTGGTTCGGAAGTTTCAGAGTCTCGCATAATAAAAGATTGTAATGTATATGTTAACAATTAAAAATAAGCCCATCATTCATCACTAAAGTGAAAGTTTTACTACAATTTAGTAATACTATTCTCTGCATCGAAGTTTGAGGCAAATGTGCTTGTGTTGTGGGTGCACCAGAAGTGGTATTGCTTAGTTTGATTGTAAAATGGCCCTATACAAAACCTTTGAAAACCATACTTTGCACATACAGATGAATTACATACCTTCAGTCTTCGGGTCGCATCCAAAAAGATTACTTCCTACAAAGGATGAAAATGTCACATGTAACCATAGAGAAATAGTTGGAACCTAAGAAAATACAACAAGCATTATAAAAACAATAACCTTCAGCACTGTATCAGCTGCTTGGAGTAAAAATGAAAATATCATCAAAAGACTCCAAAATATACCACCTTCCTTTAATGAATTCCCGGTACCAGATCCACTACAATAGTAAACAGAAGTACAAATTAGAAGGCCTTAGATAGTGATCACAAGTTTTGCATAGTTGTTTACTTTTTACCCGACAATGCAACTTCTTAAGCAGCAAGATATATTTACGATGTTATAAGCTGGTATATGTATGTTCGAAAGTTTTACTATATGCCTTAGCAGGAAATTCTGCCAGTCCAAGAGTTGATAAAATTGCTTTTCAGACTTCGTTTTAAAAATCACAAAGGAATAAAGGTGAAATAATACTGGACTCACTAATCAGATTTAACATATTAACAAATGTTGCGCATGAATCTGTCATTACAATTTGAAAGCATTAAGCAGTTTTTGACCTACAACCTCTTAAAACTTGCATGTGAAAGAAGAAACCTAATGCCATCAAATCAATTTGTCCAAAAATTCCATAAAAGGCAACAAATAACAATGTGTCAAGATGCGTAGTAACTTCCAGAATTAGTTTGTTGACTCATGGCCAATATCATTGTAGAACATGTTCTTGCCTACGGCCTCATGGTTCACGAATGCATTGTCCTTGTTGACACTGAGTCACTGATAAACCGAGCCACCATGCCTTACATCCTTAAAAATAGAAATAAAGACAATACACTACTGACCTTGCTACAGTTATTATTACACCAAGGGTTACAAGAAAGCATCCAAATAGTTGATTGACTTTATATCTTCTCCCAAGAAAAATAATTGACAGAAGAATTTGCCACACTAGAAAAGTCTGCAAGAGAATAGGTTAAATTATTTATCCAGCTTTTATTTACCTTTTACATGAAACCTATGCAAGTTGTACATAGATGAGCTTAAACAGAGATCACTTGGTTTAGATGATTACACTGCTAACTTTATGCACCATAGTTATAATCTTTTGACCAATTTTGACAGGTCATGCTTGTCTGGTGGAATTTTTTAGAGCCTGGGACAACCTGACCAGTAATGAAGCAGGACACATATCCAAGGGCAGTGCTTCTCTGGGTACTGGATACATGAATGGCTTTTTTTGGCAAAGGATACATGAACGGCTGATCAATATGGTCATGTCAAAATTTGTAACTATTAACAAAGGCATACCTAAATTTACCTTTCAACTTTTTAACCCCTTTACAAAGGATGAAAATCTTGAGTAACTAACTCAGTTCATTCTTTTCAAACTAAAATTATGTTGCAAGACATCCAAATCTTATTTTAGATAAGTATCTGATTCATCATTTTAAATTTATTTTAACTTTGATTTTGGTGCACCTAATATGTATGCAACAATTTGGCATCAACATTGAGGAGATTTTCAGTTCATTTTCATTATATCTGAGTTTGTAAATAATTCAGAAATGCATATATTTCATTTAGATACAGAAATCATTTGATTAAATAATCCATTAGAATAAAAAACACTGATGAAGTTAACTTTAGAAGACTTAAATTTAAGATTTCCATCTTGTAGCACAATAATGAAGATGCAGTGGTAACAGGAGTTAACAATTAAAGCCAGAGGAGCAATTGACTGCTGATGCTTGTTTACCTGAGACAAAATTGGAATTGATGCTCCAGAGAGAATTGCTGATACAAGAGAATTATCAAATGAAATTTTCAGAACATGAACATTTTGGTGGAGAAATAAATTGTACAACTCACAGATAAGATATTGTTAGTATCTGATTATAGCAGTCAAAGGTGTATCACAAATTAGAGTTTGATGTTATACTCTAAAACAAAAATGGTAAGAGCAGAGGGTGCCAAATTACCTCCTGCTGCCATTCCAGTGGCAGCAGCAAGAGCCTCCAAGAGACCAACGACAATAAAAGGAGTCTTTGGCATACATAACATCTCATCAGTAATTATGCCCGCATGGTGCCGAATAAACGTAATGGAAAAATACACTATTACATATCTGAAAAATAAACAAAATACCAATCATTAAGCTTACTCATATCATATCAGCTGTTCGCCACAAAATCACCAAAAACAAATAAATAATTTTGGTAGACAAGGAGAAACGAAACCAAAATAGAAAGACGTTATCAGGTTGGCCCACCTTGTCAATTCTAGGTACAAATGTAAACAAATGATAAAGCGTAGGTCGACCCAGTAATAATTCTCAAGAAGAAAAAAAGGTATCCTCCAAAAATATGAATTAAAACCACTTAATCACGATAGTGTTCGGACGATTAGTCTCCTAACAATGTCCATAGGAATACCATAGTCAAAATACCAAAACTTGCTTTTCAATCACAATTGATATCATGGTATTTACATTTTTATGACTAAGTTTAATATCATATTAAGGATTAATAACACATTTCGATAAATAATTTAATTAAGTGCTTAATAAAAGAATTTGTGATCCTACAAGATTTTTTTAACTTATTTCATAATACTATCCCACAAGTTTATTAAAATAAGCTTATGGAAAGATTATAACTTATAAGTGATTTTCATACACTCTTCTTTTCTTTTTCTTGGTTTACATTTTCAGACACTCTTGTATGTTTAGGTACATATATAAAACGATAGAAAGATAATTTTTCTTTCATCTATAAAGCGTTTCACACAATTTAGCTCATTGACAACTTTTTTAGGTCTGGGTTAGAACCAAAGTATTCATATAGCCGATAATCATAGGACTAATCCCTCGAAGATGTAGAGTGTCGGTTTGGCGGTAATTCTTCTACCCACAATTTAATGGTGATAAACCCTAAACCCTAAACAATTTAATGGTGATAAAAATTAATTAAAAAAAAAAACTTTAATAGCTATGTGGGAGGAAAAAGACAGGTAAGAATGTGGATGGAAAGGGGAAGTGAAGTACCCGAAGGTGGCAAGCTGAGCTAAGAAGAAAGGATACTCCTTCATCGGCACCAACGCCAACTTATACAACACCCTGTTCCCCACTCCCATCACCACCGTCACCATCGCCGCAACCGCCAATTTCACCGCCTCATTCCCACTCTTCCTCCCCTCAATCACTACCGCCACGTCATCACTCTCCACCCTCCGATCCCCGACGGCGTACGAGCAGGGCCCCACCTCCCCATTACTCCCCCCGACGATGATGTCGGATCTTTCCCACGCGCTATTGCCACCGGTGGGTCCCACTGCCTCCAGAGCCGCCAACCGCATTGGAGATCGTAGCGCGATCGTTAGCCGCCGTGGGGAATAATGGTAGTTGACCCCGCCAATCTCGGCCGCCACCCTAGCCTGCCGGAAGCGAACATGGCCCTCCGATGTGGTGGCGCCGCCGCCATATAACCGCTGGCAAAACGACGCCATAGTTTCAATTCAACGTTGATTTGAAGGTATTGGATGATTTTGCATTCAATTCCTGTTAGTTTGAGACACAGAAGAAGAAGAAGAGTGAGAATCAAATCAACAAAGCATTAGTATTGGAACCGTGTTTGGTTGAGACAACGGAACTCTGCGCGCCACACTTTTGCTTTGTTCTTAGATTCGGAAAATATAACAAGCCTCATATTACTGGGACATCACATCAATCATTATTCTATGTTCAAATAATATGGCCACAAAAGCAATTTGCATTTTGCGTCCTCATTTTAGGAATAAAATAAAATAATTTTTTAATTGTTTTCTATATGTGATATAGATAAAATAGACAAATAGATCTTATACGTTTATTTTATTTTTCATATTGATTCTATAAATTTTTTTATTTTTCAAATTGTTCATATACGTTATATTTCGTTTTCAGATTAGACTTTTCCGTCAATTTTGACCTGACGCCTTCAGTTTTGATCTTGTGTGGCTATCACATCAGTTCGACACGTGGCATTTGATCGTTGAAATTGACGGAAATGACTAATGTGAAAACGGAACGTAACGTATAAAATTGATTTGAAAAATAAAAAACTTATAAGACTAATATAAAAAATAAAATAAATGTATATGATCAATTTCCCTGCTGTGCCTATAATATAATAATATTACCTTTTTACAAAAGTTTTCATCTCTATCAACGGTATATAATCCACACTTTCTAACATGGTGTTATTTTTTATGTTCAGATTCATCGTTCATCATTCTTTTACCCAGCATTCGCTCTTTTAATTGGGACACGGGCAATAATTTTATTCACGATTTGATTATGTTGAAAGAATATTTTATATATATGGACAAAAAGGGTTTCCAATTTGAAATTGACTTCTTCACTTGTTTTCCTTGAAAAATGCATGAACTACTAACACAAAACTCATCTTGTAGAATGATTCCAAAGGGATAGTCATCATGAAATGCAATGCTTCTTCATCATGCTTTCTTATTATTATTATTATTTTTATCTTATAGAAGAGAGTTAGTGGGTGGCTTATATATGTCCCTTTATGGAATCTGAACTTTACGTTCGCACAACGTGGCTGTTAAACAGGTCCACTCATGATTGTGCTCTTTCGCACTTTGCACTTTGCACTTTGCAGCAGCTTCTTTTCTTGGTTTCCCGAATAATGATCTCTTACCAGACATGTAAGCATTATTGACCGGGCTGGCTCGCTCAGTTTGTGGTTTGAAATTCTGGAAATAAAAGAAACAGATAATAATCAACTACAACTTTTCTTTAAAATATCTACTCTCTACATGCCCTCTGTATATCCTTGTGAATATTCTCTGCTGATCTACATGTTATATTAAAAAAAAAAAACTTTCTATGACCAACATGTGGTTGGGTGGTAAAAAACTTGAGTACTTTAAGTAAATGGTCAAGAGTTTGAATATTGACTTTTATGTATGAAGAAAACCTGGTTGGGATGGGAGAATCCATTTTATATATCCGATGGAGATTAGTTACTGCTAATTGTGGTAGATACTTCGTACCTATATTATGGTTAAAAAAAAAATTCTATGCAATGACTCCTTTTTCTTATTTCTTTACATAAGAGGGTATTTTAGTGATTAAGCCACTGCCAAAAGGAAATCTTCTATAAATTTATATCAGAAATGTATTTTTTACACTAACTTTGATAACTATACACAACAACTCGTATATATAAACAGTGATTTTGCGGGGTTTTGATCAAACTAACCCACTTTTAGAAATTATTTACCAAAATAACCTACTTTTGAAACTATTTACCAAAAAAAAAAAATTTGTTGACTTTTAGTGGTACAGGTTCTATAAATTTATATCAGTGAACATGCATGTGATGTGAATGTGACGAGCAACCAAGTCATCGGTCAAAGGAAACGAGCTTAACAAATTACATTACAGACAACACAAATTTATATTATTAAATATTAATTAATAATAAATATTAATTAATTAATTAATTAAATTCTACTAATAAATATTATCATTATATTAATTAATTACTAATTAATATAAATATATTAATATTATATATAATAATTATATTAAATTATTAATTTATATATATATATATTAAATTATTTATATATATATAATTATTATATTATAATATATATATATATATATTATAATATAATAATTATATATATATAATGGCGCCATTTCTAACGGCGCCACTCCTTTCTTTTTTTTTTCTTTTTCGTTTTTTTTTTCCTGGCCAATAGAGACCCGCCACGTGACGGGTCAAAGTCAATACCGGCGCCACTAAAAGTCAACAAAAATATTATTTTATTCAAAAGTAGGTTAGTTTGGTAAATAGTTTCAAAAGTAGGTTATTTTGGTAAACAGTTTCTAAAAATGGGTTAGTTTGGTCAAAACCCCGTGATTCTGCCTTTTTGTTTAAATGGTGGTTTTTTTTAAAATATTTAGCTTTTTTTAGTACTAACATTTTTGGTTAATTAGGTGAAAATATTTGGTTAATCGTGTGCAAATATTTGGCTAATTGAGTTCATTATATGGTTAATGGGTCATCCTAAAACTTACAATCATTTTTCACAACCATGTAAATATTTGGTTAATCGCGTTCAAATATTTAGTTAATTCAGTTCATTATATGATTAATGAGTTACCTAAATCTTATAATAGTTTTTCACAACCATGTAAGTTTCAGGATGGCTCATTAACCATATAATGAACAGAATTAACCAAATATTTGCACGTGATTAACCAAATATTTAAATGATTGTGGAAAACGATTGTAAGCTTCAGGATGATCCATTAACCATATAATGAACTGAATTAACCAAATATTTGCAAGTAATTAACCAAATATTTGTACGTAATTAATAAAAAATATTAGTACTAAAAAAAGCTAAATAATTTTTTTAAAATGGTAAAAATTACGAAAATATCACTGCTACAGTGCTGCTACAGTTGAGTTGTCCAGTATGGATGTCTATTGTTAGAATAAAATTACTGAAATTACATAGATAGATATATAATATAACGTGAATAACTTATTATATTTAGCAGGTATACAATGTAATTTTTTTATTATTATTATCAAACCATTATAATGGTCATATCATTACAAATATTTATCTTTTATCATAATTATATTAAAATTGTATCTTACCAAAAAAATATTAATTATATAAGATAATTTATAATTGATGAATAATATATTATACTGACCAACTGTATATAAAAGCTAAATTGTTGTTTGTTCGTAAGATCAGCTAGTTTATGGACGGAAGAGATAACCCCAAAGATTCGGTGCTAGAAAATGGGTATTTAGAAGAAGCCAAGCATGGACATTAGACAGAAGCAGCTTCACACAAACTCACAACTCAACCGATGTTGAGCAACAAGCTGAGCAGAACGATTGAAGACAAATTTGGTGTGTATTCTCTGATGCATCCAAATCTTGGCCGACCCCCACAATAAAACAGGAAAAGTTCAATTTGGCGAAGTTCATCTGATTATAAAGTATAAACGTTTTTCCTCACTCTACGATTGAATTTGGGTAGATGCTTGGGAACGGTACCAGTTACCACATTGTATTATGAAAAATGGTAAGAACACAGAGTCTTACACTCATCTTCAACAAACTTTCTATTATTAGATGGATCTAATGTGAGACTCATCAAAATATATATACATATGTGAGAGTCTCATATGAAATTCACCCAATAATAGAGGATGTGTTAAGAAGAGTATGATATAGTCCCACATGAAATCCACTCAATGATAAAGTGTGATGAAGAGTGTAATGTTAGCATTGTTCTTGCATTATTGCACTAGCATTGAAAATCATTGATAACTTTCACTAGTTTATTTAGGAATAAAAAAGGCTAAATTATGTTTTTGGTCCATTATCTTTATTTTAGGTTTTAATTTGGTCCTTCTTTTATTTTATTTTTTCTAATATGGTCCCTTATTTTTCAAAGTTATACCAATGAGGTCCCTCTTTTATTTTTGTTCTGAAATGGTCCCTCATTTTACAAAAGTTAATCCAATATGGTCCTTTTTTAATTCCAAAATGGTCATTCTTTTATTTTTATTTTATTCCTGAATAGTATCTTATTTTACAAAAGTTATATCAATTTGGTGCTATTCATACCATATTTTAAACGAAAAGGATCACATTAAAACCATAAAATAAAGATGGGGATCAAAGATGAAACAAAAAATAAAAGAAGGATCAAATTAAAATATAAAATATAAATAAGGGATTAAAAGTATAATTTAGTTGGAAAAAAAAAAACTATCAATGTTTTACGTGATCCTAAGAGAGTTGTGAATTTCGGTGGGTCATTGGCACTGGCATTTTGCTTGATAGGAAAATAAAGCTGGTTGAAAATCTCGTATGCATTGGCCACTAGGCACTTGATAAAGCTTCCTCCTTCATGGCCACATCTAATGTCAATGATATCCAAGAACACATGCAACTTATCGGAGTCGTTTTACTCCTTTTTTATAAATTCGAAAATATCATTTTACAATTTTTTATTTATATTAATTTAAGCTACTTTACATCTTAATGATACAATTTTTAAAAGTTCACATCATCCATGTTAGCTTGCTCCAATAGTACAATCCAACAAGAATTAGTTCTTAATTTTAAGAACATATTAAACAATTCTTATTGGAGTTGCTCTAAGTGGAGAGAATCATAAGGAGCCTTAACTACTTAGAGCGAGATTGATCATTAGAAATTGATCTCATATTTAATAAACCCCCCGATTTGATCTTTTAAGTTTAAAATTGTTAGAAGTTTGTTCTTTTCATCAATACTGTTCTAGCGATGTTAAATCTCCGACATTAACTCAATGGAATCTGAGTAAATCATCAAATATTGGACATGCCCTTCAAAAATTATTCCTCTTTCCCTATTTTTTCTCTCCTCATTCATTCTCCCTTCTTTCCTAAAAAGCAAATGAATGTACTTTTTTAAACAAAAAGAGCACCAAATACAATTAAGTAATATCTTAAGGCTATGTTTGGATGGATGAATGGAATAAAGTGGTTAGTAATAAAATAAAGTGTTAAAAATGCATTAACCTATTGTCTGAGAGTTTTTTCATCAATGGAGTGAAATATAGTTAAAGATAATAACTCAAACCAATTCATCCCACTCAAACCCCTCAACTTTCATATCCTCCAATTTGGGATGTTTGAGATCTCCCTTTATTTCCTCATTAAACTTATAAACAATGGAGTGATATATTTTTGTTTTTCCATTATACTTCATTATTAACCGCTCCACTTTATATTCTTCAAAACTCTTAAATACAGTCAGAGAGGTAAGTATAATTAATAATTAATAATAGTAACAGTTTAGTTTCTCTATTGTGTGTCACTCTCACTAGTGTAGATATCCGAAAAAGCAAATGGAAAAAACTAAATATATCATCTCACAAAATAATAAATATTTTTTTTTTAATATATATATTTTTAAATTTCTACAAAATAAAAAAAAGGTTAAAGCATTATTTTGGTCACTATACTTGACACGAATTCTAGATTTGGTACCTCTAAGTAAAAAATTACTGAAATGGTTCCTATATATATAAAAAATATTTGTTCGATACCTACTGTATACCATGTTAAATACTGATTTAATAATTTTTTGCTTTATATAAGTATCAAACAAATAATACATAAGGACCAAAAGAACATTTTTGTATGTATATAAATTATTTTAATAATTTTTATGTATATAAATCAAATCAAAAATTCATATAAAATATAGGATCAAAATATTATTTTAACCTTCAAAAAAAAAAAACCACGATAATGAATAAAAGACAATGAGTAAAAAACAAGAAAGGGAAATAGAACAAGAGAGAGATGGTGAATAGAAAGGTCGATTGAGTTGATCCGATCCATTGACAATTGGAGTTGATCTACTAATTTGTTGCAAACTCCTTCAATTGATTGATTTCATCAATCAAATCAAATTCAAATGGGAATATTGTACGCCCTGGTTGCTCGTGGATCGGTGGTGCTGGCGGAGTTCAGCGCCACCTCCACCAACGCCAGCACCATCGCCAAACAGATACTCGACAAGATCCCAGGCACCAACGACACCCACGTCTCTTACTCTCAGGATCGTTACATCTTCCACGTTAAACGCACCGATGGCCTCACCGTTCTCTGCATGGCCGACGACAACGCCGGCAGTACGTTTCAACCTATTTCCCTATTAATAATTCCCCAATTCTCAATTCTCAATCCTCCAACAATCACTTCATTTCTGAATTCCCTAATTATGATTGAATGATTGATTGATTTTGTAGGGAGAATTCCTTTTGCGTTTCTCGAAGAGATTCATCAGAGGTTTGTTAGGACTTACGGGCGTGCGGTTCATTCAGCTCAGGCTTATGGAATGAATGATGAGTTTTCTAGGGTTTTGAGCCAGCAAATGGAGCATTACTCCAATGACCCTAATGCTGATAGGATTAACCGACTCAAAGGTGAAATGAGTCAGGTATTCCTTCAATTCATAGTTTAGACTTTAATCATTGATAGTTTCTTACATGCCACTCTCAAGAGGGGAAATTACAAATAGCATCATTTCACTTAATGATGGTGATGAATTTGACCCGGTTTCCTCTTTATCCTGCCTGACTTTATCAGAACATGATAGGTAACTGGAACTGAATAGACTGTATATTACTGAATTCACTTGCCGAAATACCTTCCTAGATAGTACATACTACTTACTGATATTCAGTGTATATCAAAGCACTCGTTTTGGTAAACAATTTAATTAAGAGCTTATTTGATAATCTTTCTTTAGATGAGCTAAAAACAACTTATTTTATAAAGTTTCTCTGACAAGCTTTTAGCAATAAGCTAAAATGAACTTATATGAAGATCATAAACTTTTTTCATAAACTATTTGCATAAGTTTATATTCATAAACTATTTTCATAAGCTCAAATAAATTCTCTATAAGTCGTTCTAAACGCACCCTAAATAAGAAAGATACTGAGATAGGACAAATCTTAGAGCAGCTGCAACTCCCCTTGATGAATTTGAATTTTGAACCAAAGTTTCTAAGATTTGAGTTAGTGTTGCTTTACTGTTTGTTCCTAGTGACAAGTATGTCGCATATCTTATGGTTGTCCTCTATGAAAGGAGGATTTTGTCTAAGTAATCTTTATCCAGGATTCTTCTACTTCTATATTAAATTCAAAAGGAATTTCATATGTGACTTAAGATGGCTAGAGTATGTGTTGAATTCAAGGTCTGTACTATATATTGGTTCTGTTGAAATGTAATTTAGGCATTATTTTATTATTAATGGTTGGAATAAATTTTCTCATGGTCAGCATTTCTAATTGATCTGTATTCCTATGAAATGAATGCAACATCTTGACTTGTCTCTTATATTTGATGCAGTCAGGTGTTCTGACTTCTGATGCGTCTTCTCTTTTCTTTTTGGCTGTTTTAATAGGTACGAAATGTCATGATAGAAAATATTGACAAAGTTTTAGATAGAGGTGATCGATTGGAATTGCTGGTGGATAAAACTTCTAATATGCAAGGAAATACCTTTCGCTTCAGGAAGCAAGCTCGTCGTTTCAGAAGCACAGTCTGGTGGAGAAATGTCAAGCTTACGTATGTCAAAATCGCAATCTTATTAGTGTGTTCTTTTTACCAGTTGTAGTAGTAAGAGTTAGATTGTTCCTTTTTAGCATCCATTAACAATGAATATAAATTGAACTCATTAATTATAATGACAGAATTGCTGTCTGTTGAATGAATCTGAAATCTTTTCTCCATCTTTTTTATTTATCCCTGGCATGACCAAAAGGATTTTGACATAAGGAATACACCAATTTCCTTTGAATCCTCAGCATTAAAGATAAAATCATTTGATACAAATTCAGATGATTCTGATAGAACCGCCTAGGCCTAAACTTGGGTGGTCCGGTGTGTGGGGATTAGGGTAGAGGTTCTAGGTAAGTGTTGGTAAAAACTTCTCAATGTGCCAAAGAAATATTTCTTGAGAGAAATAATTTCATTAATAGTTAGATTATAAATTTAAAATTTGATTTTGGTCCTTATAATTATTACTATTTTTTTAATTAGTCCCTGTAATAAAAACATTTTTAAATTGGTCATCACTTTCAATGATTGGCAAAATAGTCCTCATCGTTAGTGTTTCATCAACAGAACCAAACATGGCTTCTTTTTTCCATCTCACATGTCTCGTGCTTGATCATTATCATCTCACAAACCCCACTGCAAGCCGCTTCCCCCCTCCCCAGTCCCCACCTACCGTGTTGCTCTATCCTTTGCCATCTCCAAGGTCTCCACTGCCAACCACCTCGATGGAAACTGCTGCTTCCTCAACGTGCTCAAAACTTGACATGACCTCTGCTTCAAAGGGTGGGCACGGTAGAGTCTTCTATTGTAGCTATCGGAGAAAAGCTTGAAAACATGGACTCAACTCCAAATGAGCTATTGGAGAAAAGCTAAGATCTTCAAGCGACGGACCATGAAAGCTGTGGACTTCATTGTCAAGCATGCAGTAACTACTTAAGCCATGAACTCCAATTTTGAGCTTGCAGCAATGGCTGATGGAAGCCATGGACCCGATTTTGACCATGCAGTGATGGTGGAAGCCCTGGACTTTGATCTCTGGCCTTCTGAAACAGTGGAAACCGTAAACTCCAATCTCAAGTTTATCTTTTGCCTCAAATTGCAGGAAGCCTTCCTCGTCTCCCCTGCCACCTGCCCCTTTCCCTCCGCCAATGAAGAAGAACCTTCAATCCCAGTGACAATGGTGTATTGAAGATCACCACTTAAGTTTGAGGAGCTCATGAGGCTGAAGCAAGACTGCTAGCAGAGCGAGAGCGAGAACGAGATGCGGTGGAGTAGTGGCGGTGGCTGTGGCAGACGTAGCAGAGACGAGATAGGGTTGACATGGTTGCAGGTGTTTGCTGGACATCACTAGCTAGATATATAGGAATGGAATTTGTGAAACATGATACTGAGCGAGAGACCACGTGGCAAGTGAGATTAAAAAAGGAAGCCATGTCAATTTCTGTTTGATGAGTCAGTAATGATGTTATAACCCCAACTAACAGTGAGGACTATTTTGTTAACGAGTATAATCTATAAAAACCAAAATTATATTTTAACCATAATGACATCACATATATCTCCTCTGCATTGGCCTGGCTTCTATATTATTTAGATATCTTATAATATAATAAATGTAAAGTGAGTGTTTGTCTGGCGAGATTTCAATTAAGCAATTTTGAATTTTCATTTGATAGTGATTGTCTCTACTAGTTTTAGAAGAATTTAGAGTAGTGAACACCAAACTTGTTACCTTCACACCACCTCATAGTACAATTCATTGATCATTATAGTTAGGATGCTCAATTTTTTGGGTCTTAAAACACTGACATAATGCTTGCATGTTGCAGGGTTGCACTTATAGTCATCCTCCTTGTGATAGTTTATGTTGTGTTGGCTTTCGTTTGCCATGGGCCTGCGCTACCATCTTGCCTTAAGTGAAGGATTGGCGAGAGAATTTTATGTGTGCTTCCTTGTCGTCTTCAGCTTGCAGAGGTCACTATTTCGTTTTCCATTGTTATGCCGATTCCCATTTGTTCAACTTCAATTTTCCCATTTGTTCAACTTCAATTACTGGGCTATCTACGTTTGCTAGTGAGTTCCTTGCAGTAAACTCGAAGTGTTTTGGGTTGTATTGTTCATTATGAGGCTTGAGGTAAAAAATTGTGTAACATGTCTTTTCTTGTATTCTCATACCACCCCCAAAGCTTCGATTGAACAAGAAGATGACTGAGATTTAAATTTATGTAAATTATAGCACTGCAGCTTGATGGTGTCATGGATGTTTCCTTCTCTGCTTGATCAATAGGGGTTAGGTTAAAATTATTAATTTTATGTTAGTCCCTTCAAAGCTCAATGAAGGGCGATATTTAACCTACGAAGACTCGTTTAATTGTCAAATTGGTTCATGTGAACCAGATAAACTGAAATATTTACTTTTTTTTTCCAAAATAACTGTGAAGATTCTTTTTTTTCCCGGGTTTTCTGTCACGACGTTTTTTATTATGACTAATATGCCGTTTGTTTTAGAGATCTCTGTTTTGACTTCACAATGTACTTGCCTAGTGTCATTGTATATGATCAGCTGGAGAAATGTTTTTTCAAACAGTATAGATAATACTGGTACAACATATGATTTATGACACAACATGGGTGAATATTGAGATGATATCATGTGTTTTGAGGTTGAGTAGAAAATGTATATGTAAATATGAGCTGTCTCAAATGTTGTCAAATATATACCTTACAAATAACATAACTGAATCAGCAGCAACCTGTCTGATATACGGTTTGGAAATTTGACCTCTTCCGTTATTGTTTAAATACTAGTATAGTTCCCTCTGTCGGTAACTTATATATGAATGTGAAAGTGCATGTAGTAATGCATCATTTCAGCGTATGAACTCCTTGTTTTAGGTTAACAAATACGTTAAAACTCGTTTTTTAAAGGAAATTCTTAAGCAAAAAAAAAAATGTTATAATACATGCGAGAAATACTTCATGCATACTTATCACGCTAAATTCAAATTTGCGAAGCAGTCATATGAATCATCATATCATTGGTTCTAAAATTTTAAGCAAGAATCTTAGTTATACATTAAAAATGTAGTTAACAAGGGAAACAATGGTGGTTCCTCACATGGTTGAGGTGGGAGCACTTCCGAAACACTTAATTAGAAATACATGATCGTGGAGCAAAATTAGTGTGTGCCGTGAAATAAATTTTAAACAAATTTACATAAATTATACATCATTAACTTAAAAATCAATGGTAAAAGCACTAATCATGCTGTATGAACATGCAATGATTTCTCCTATCTAATAAATCCAGTATAAATGTTAGGACAAAAGCAGGAATAAAAGATGATGAAATGGTGTATATTTTTTGAGAGAATTCCTGATAAATGGATCAAATTAGCAATATGATATGGTAATTGAGATTGTACGTGGTTAATGTTTCTGTTCTGAATGTGGAGTCGTCAATTTGTGATAGCTTCGACAGCTGAGTAGGGTCAGAGATGGGCCACCTAGAGTGATATTTTTCCAGGTTTTTGAATATGCTGAAGTGCAAATCAAGAATTTCAAGTCCTTTTAGGCTTACCAAAGAGGAGATGTCACCTAATTCCCAATCTACAAGACGTGGAATTCAAAGATTAGTCAACAAGTGGGTTGATTGTGGCAGAGATGGCAAAACTACGGCTCCATTATCTTCAGAAATCAACGCCAGAACTTTGAGCACTTTCAGTCCTTCAAAAGATATATTTGAGAGCAATGCTAGCATCGCACTCTTCTTAACACATTATCTATTATTGAGTAGATTTCACGTGGAACCATGTGTTTTGGTGGGTCTCACATGAAATCCATCCAATAATAAAAAGAGTGTATATTAAAGAAGAGTGTGATAAAGTGTGTGTTCCCAGCATTTCTCTATATTTGATTATTCAAAGTCTTTCAGTTTGTAGTAACAGTATCTCAAAAGTTAACCCCAGATTTTGACAGCCATGTGAGGATATTGTTGGGTTAGTCAGAAACACTTTTGTGCTTATTCTTCATGCATATCAGATCAAATTGAAAAAATTGCATGTGCAACATGCAATTAACATGCATGAAGGTGGAATGCAATACAAAGCTTTATTTATAATATATAAATCTTCTCTTCGGGTAGCATGAGATGTGAAATGGTTACAAGATGATCTCAAGCTTTGATAAGGTTGATTTTCGTATGTTTTGTGAGTGATCATGTTCTTCCAGAATGTGAAAAGGTGGAGAATGGGATGGAGAAACAAAATCTAGCATCTTCTCTACTATTTTTTTATGTTAAAACTCTAGCATCTTTCATCTATATGTATGTGATCATGGTTCCAAGTAATCATAATAATTAGCATCTCAAAGCATCCAATTATGCGAAACAGGCAACTACAATGAAGCTTGCAAGTATGAATATGCTGTTGGAAAAAAGGGCAGAGAAATACTTGATTGTTCTCCTCCTCGCTTGTGATTTTTTTTCAGGCTGCGTGTTAAGTGAGAAATAAATTCTCTGCAGTGAATATGTCAGCGTTGTTACCTCTTCTTATGAGAATGGTTACTTGAAGACGTTCTTTTATGGCTCAAATTGGGGCGTAAGTTTTAAGGGGCATGACACAATGGCCAGCTAAGGATGCAAAAATTTCCGATACAATCTGAGCTTGTTTAGATAACATGTGATAAACATCATTGCTAACCAATTTCTCTATTTACAATAATTTTAACCTTACTATTTTTTGTACCACCCAATTTGACTCTGTGTGACACATAAATTTATATATGTGCATACGATTGGATGTTATTATATAAATATATGTAAAGATAAAATGAATCAGATATCATTTGAATATATTGCATTCTTATTGTTCAAATGACGGAACCCCTCTCTTTAACATAGCCTACTAAAGATGCAGTGTGTGTTTTTTTATTTATATACAACATGCATTTTAGATAACATGTGATAAACATATATTAAAAAAAATTTATTAATAGCTCATTATTAGTTCATGATTGTTGTCTTGTTGGTCAATCAGTCATACTCATACTCATATCAATGAAAAAATATCCCAAAAATCAAATTTATCATGACCTATCAGTCTTCTACTGTATACAATCTTTTTTTTGGTACACCTGAAAAGAAAAGAAAAACTAAGGGCGAATAAAAAGGACTCCAAGGGAGTCAGCAAGCAAAGGACTCCCTGAACACATGCACCAGAGTGACATTCCAACTTCTCTGTAACCAATGTCTGATACTAGAAATCACATTAGAAAGCTGATGGAACTCAATGTTGGCTTCCTCCACAAGCCGAATAGCTTCCTTAGAGTCACTCTCACAGATAATGTCCCGGAAACCCCTGCTCCAAGCCATGCTTAAACCTGTTTGTATAGCTTTTAACTCAGCCATAATGATGTTAGAGTTCCCAAGAAACCCAGAAAACCCAGCTATCCAGGAACCATCGTGATCCCTCAGAAGACCTCCGAAGCCAGCTCTATCAGTGGATCCACAGTAACTACCATCGACGTTCACTTTCACCACCCCCTCAACCGGGCGGATCCAGGAAATGAGGGTTGGGCTGCCAGACTGGCTAGAAGGAGAAGGAGCTTTAGACTTGAGATCCTCCACCATTTGGTTTATCCAGAATAGGACTTTAGTATCAGTCACCAAGGAGTTGTCAATGACTGCCTTGTTCCTCCTAACCCAAAGGAACCACAACGCTGCAAGGAACCTAACATTATCTCCCGTAGTAGCATTAACATGCACCCAGCTCCTACCATCCTGATGGAAGAAATCCGGGACCTTGTCAAAACCAAGAGACCCCCAGATCCTATGCGCTCCAGAACAATCACGAAGGCAGTGGAGAATAGACTCCTCAGTTGCATGACATCTCAAACACGAAGGGCTACCCTCAAACCCCCGGGAAGATCTAAGCTTGTTGGTAGGTAAGGCCTCTCTACAAATTAACCAAACAAGGAACTTGCATTTTTCGGACGTTGGGAGCTTCCAAATCCAGCTCCAAAGCCCAACCTCATTCCCCATATGACGCTGCTGAGACAAAAGCCAAGCATACCCAGCCCTAGCATCATACACACCAGATATCGAGGCACTCCAAATCCAACAGTCAGGAACATCCTCCGCAAGCTCCACTATCAAGTTCTGATAAACTATAAGTTGAATAATTTGTAACTATTTTTTATTTTATGAGCTCACTCGTTAAACTCAATTTGTTCATATTTTTTAGTGATCTAAGCTCGACTTATGTTTTCTTAAACCAGTCAAAATTTAATCAAATTAATCCTAAGCCCAGCCATATTTTTTCTTTTTTGTGGTGATACAAAGCTTGCTTTTCTTGAGTCTAAAATGTACTACTAATTTATGAGTTTCTTCCAACATTCAAAAAAAAAAAGAGTAAAGGCCCAAAGTGGTCCCTCAAATTTTTCGAGTAACCCAATTTGATCCCTAAAAAAGAAAAAGATAATTTGGTCCTCCAAATTTTAAAAACGGTGGACAATTCGGTCCCTCCGTAAGGACCAGATTGTCCCCCGTTTTAAAATTTCAGGGACCAAATTGTCATTTTATTTTTTTTAGGACAAACTAACCTACTCGAAAAATTTGAGGGACCACTTTGTGCCTTTACTCAAAAAAAATTATATTATCTTTCATTTTCATTCTTTTTTTAATTACTGGCATGAAATTTAGACCACGAGAGTCGATGGCATAGAGTGTGATGGGTGGTGACACACAAAAGCTACCCAAAAGACAAAAGTAGACAAGTGTAAGTGTGTAACATCCTTCATCGTTTTCTTGTTCTAACCGAAATAGACAAATTGTCCAGAGCAGCATCTACCGGTTACCTCCAAAACTGGTCACCCTTCAACTGCTCTATCCCATGTTACTTATTTTTTTCTACCGTAGGAGGCACTGCCAAGTGATACAAGACCAATGACTAGCCATTCTTATATATAAACTACATATATCAATGGATTTGTTGCAGTGTAAGCTAAGCTTTAATAAATGGATGATTTTAACTTTGAAAACTGCTTCCATAATGAAGACGAGAAGGATAAAAATAAAAGGTAGATGCCAATAGTATAAAGCTATAATTATGATCTATGAAATGTTTCTTCTTCATCTCTTTCTTTTTTTCTTTTTTAATGTGGAAGTGCTCCCTGAGTTTCTGCCTTGTTGGCGTGACTAAAAAAATTTGAACATTTTTTTTTGTTCGAAACTCATCTTAATTAGCCATTTGGGTTGAGTGTCGAGTGGGTCAATCAGAGTGTATCCCACAACTTAAGTATTTTGGACTCGTTATAAGACTAATCTCTGATTCGAGTGATTGAACAGATAATAGACTCTTCTATTATCAAGATACTTGTAATTTATGTGTAGGTCCCTTCACATCAATTGTGTTCTGCACTTATTTTAGCGCCTCAAATTTTTTAGTTCTTAGTCAAACTACCAGCTCCAATATCCCATGTATATTAGGTTCAGGGAGCCTATAAAATAAAAATATACATAGAAATATTTTCTTCGATCAACTGTTATCTTTTCATTGACTAAATGAGATATAACATGGTGAACCTAATGTAGCATTTTAACCGAAAATCACAGGGCATTAACTTCATACATCAATTCACTTATTTTTTGTTGGAATCTATATCGTAATTAGGGTATTCGACTCCCTAATAAGTTCACGGAATATATATCCCCACAATCTTAGATCATTTAAACCCATTATGAGACAATTCTCTGCTCGGGTGCTTAGTCACAGTTAAGGTTATCCGTCAATATTCCCAAAGACGTGTCGCACAAACTCTGTTGGTGTAAGCCCTAGTGGCCAATCTATTTTAAATAGATCATTATTTGTATCATGAATCTGATCATATATTTGATATATGAATAAGGCATTAATTTATTATGTTATTAGTTTATAACATAATAAAGTCCTTAAACTAGGCAGTTCATTCAATGAGATATTAAGTACATGACTTAATCGTGAGACATCATTGAATAATATAATGCTATTCTTAAATATCCATAGTCGAGTATTATTGTTAATTAGGACGACAATAATACATAGAGACTATTATGTGAGTAGACTGATGACCACATCTCACGGGTCATGGATATGTGATATCAAGTCAGCATACAGGTATAAATATTAGGAGTAGTATTTATACCGGATGACCCACTATGAGAATACTTCATAATAGTTATGTAAGTGTCATAAGTATTCCCATGGCGACCATAGTGAAGTAGTCCTTCGACTTGAAGTCACTACGATTCCTACATGAGGAGTTGTAGGCTTTAATGCTATCAAACGTCATGCGTAACAGGGTAATCATAAAGGTAGTTATTGGGCCTGCAATAAATCATATTGAGGAGTGTGAGTGATGTAGACAGGATTCTTCCCTCCTACATAACAGAGATAATGTCTTGGGCCCCTCGATAGAGTGAGACGTGAAATATGGGTCGCCACGCGGAAGTGGGCCAATATTTGATATTGGGCCCGTTTGTGATTACACGTCTACTTGGGGATCGAGGAACAAATAATTGAACATAACAAGGATGACACTCTTATGCCTTGTGTTCAATTAAGACATATGGACGAAGGGGCATTTACTGCACGGTAAATTTTGGTCGCGGTAAGGCTAAAATCGGATCACCTATACTATCGCTAATTGGGTAGTAATGATGCATTGCTAGATGCCGCTCATTATTTATAATATTTAATATTATAATTAACATTTGATATTATTACAATATTTAATATTATTGCCAATTAGTGGGAGCCTATAGGGTCACACGCATAGAGCAAATGCGGAGCAGTTATATTAATTAAATATGATTTAATTAATATAAGGGCAATTGGACTTGTAGTGTACAAAGCCCAATAGGATAAGCGGTTAGGTTAAAAGGAGCTGCAACTTATAAATAGAAGTGCTCTCCCCTCTAACCTGGTCTAGCTAGTCGTGCCTCCCCGTAGCCGTCAGCTAGCACATGACCCATAGCTCCAATGCTCATTTGCTCGCGTGGACTGAATAGAGGTGCTTCTCCTTCGTGGCACTGGTGATCGAAAAGTAAAGCACGCTTCAAGAGGTAAATACTATTTGCCATCTGTGATTCATGTTTGTAATGCGCGATCCATAGAATGGTTTTCTTCCACCTTAAGATATGATTTTAAAAGAGGATTATCTCATGAAAATCTAACAAATTCAACATGTACAACCAAATGAGTCGTACTCGTTGGATACATCAATTCACTTATTTGTTCCTAAATTTATATTTCTTTCTCGTAAAACTTATTTGATTATATTTAAAATCTTAACATTTTTTTAATGAAACGAGTAGTACTGCACAACCTCCGGTGGGGATAGTATTTGCACTTTATATTCGGTGGAAAACCTTACTTGAAGAAAGTGTTTGATTGATCATGTTTCGATATAAACCATTTATTTTAAAGTTTGTTTTTTGTAAAATAAACATGCGAACACTTCAATTTTCCTTTTTCAAAATTATTAAAAATATGTAACAGTTCTAATCCACTTTTATTCTATGAATAATAATGCTTATTTTTAAGAGAGGAATATTATTTTTATTATACTCCTTTCCTTTCCTTCAGTTATTTTTTTTTATAATATTCTATTTCTCTCTACCTTACATTTTTTTAACATTAAATTCTATGTTTATATTTTGTTCTTTTTGGTCTTTGACAAATATCATTACAAATATTAATGTATTATAGTGAAACTGATTCTCAAATCGGAACAATTAATAAATAAATTTTCTCTCAAAGTCATTTTTTTTACAAAAGAAAAGTTAATCAATTTCATTAATAATGGAGAACACAATACATTCGGTAACATTATCACGAATTTGGAGAATAGTAATATATGTAGCCATCTCTAACAAAGAGTGAGCAACTACATGAACTTTCCTCCTATCAAACTCTATCAAAGAGTTGTTAACATAAGATGATAAAAGACTCTTACAATTTGAAATAAAATCCCTATAATTAACTTGGTCCTCTTGAAGGAGACATATGACTTCCTCTTTTTGCAACTGGAATCTGGGAGAGTAACTATAAAATTTAGCTTTGAAGAAATATTTTCCCTCATCACTTAAATTGTGATCGAAGTCGATGCTTCGAGCTACCTGCAAGAAAGGCTAATTGTACTGTCAATTGTCTTCGACTTTATTTGCATAAACTAAAAAACCAAAATTAAAAAAAGAAAACGATAAAACGCGTCTGGCCAATAACACTAAACGAGGGTATTTGTGGATAGAAACTGCACACATGTTACTTATGTCTCGAGAGTTTCAACTAAGGATACTTATGACTTTTGACAGACCTAAGAACCAGAACCTGCCAATAAAAAATGGAGAGAAATGAAGAGAAACAATTGATTCATCTTCTTCATCCAGCAATGATAGACCCTCACAAATGGAGAGAAAAATATAGCTCTCACAAACAGAGAGAAAAACATCCCTCAAAGTGATAATTTTAGGATTTTAACCCGTAACATGTAGTTAAAGTTTGTTTGACTCACGAAAATATTTTATAAAAAGCATGGGAAGAAAGTAGGAGAGAATATTTATACATATACAAAATTTTTTTTTTTGGCAAGTTAATTTTTATTATCATTTCATAAGAAAATAATATCTCTGTTTTTTTTTAACATGCGTACCCTACGGTCGGGAGTCAGAAACTAATCCCTCGAGGTACTGAGATCCATTTAAGGGGTTGACCCCTCCCAATAGATATTATTCCATACTTATGAGCCAGGAATCGAACCCCCGACCACATGCTTAAGGAGTCCAGTTATCTCAGTTATCTACCAATTATGCCAAACATGTTTGTGAAAATAACATCTTTTTTGTTTTTGATAAAATGAAAATAACATCTTTTAAAAACATGTATCAAATATGAAAATATCTTATTTTTAAGTTCAATTTACAAAAATAACTTCGCAAAGCTTCCAACAAACAGACTATAAGAAACGAAACGTAGGAGAGAGAGAGGAGAACAAAAACAAACACGATCCCAAGTTAATAAACAATTCTGTTCAACATATTGCACGCACTACCCAAGTTCAAATCTCTTTCATCATAAATTATTATTTGGTTAAAGTAATGTTTTGGTCCCTATATGTGATATTGATTTTCAATTTGGTCCCTATACGTAAAAAGTTATCAATTTGGTCCCTATACGTGACACTGATTTTCAATTTGGTCCCTATACGTAAAAAGTTATCAATTTGATCCCTATACGTGACACTGGTTTTCAATTTGGTCCTCATCGCTAATTGGTCCCGATATAAGAGGACCAAATTACAAATTATTGTCACATGTAGGGACCAATTCAACAAAAAAAATTTGAAATCGGTCCCTACATGTGACAATTATTTTCAATTTGATCCCTACATGTGATAATAATTTGCAATTTGGTCACTCTTATATAGGGACCAATTAGCGGTGAGGACCAAATTGAAAACCAGTGTCACGTATAGGGACCAAATTGAAAATCAGTGTCATGTATAGGGACTAAATTGATAACTTTTTATGTATAGGGATCAAATTGAAAATCAGTGTCACGTATAGGGACCAAATTGATAACTTTTTACGTATAGGGACCAAATTGAAAATCAGTATCACGTATAGGGACCAAAACATTACTTTAACCTTATTATTTTTTCCTTTTTAAAACAAAACTGATAGAGAGAGAAAAGTATATGCTCCATGTTGTAGGCGTTCATCACAGAACTTAGCCGCTCATGTGCACAACAGTAAGAGGAAATCACGGAGTGGCATTATAGCATGGAGAAATGTTCCCTATATTTGAGTGTGTTTAGGAAAGATTATTTTTTCTTGTTTTCAGTTATTTTTTAGCTTAAAAATTATTTTATAGATAATTTAATATGTTTGGCATTTTACTTAAATTAATAAAAAAGCTTTTTTTAGGGAAAAAAAGCTGTTTTATGCCATCTAGTTTTTTCCAGCTTAAGATTATTATGATTTGATTATTTTTCATTCTCAAAATACTCTTCCATATTTACCCCTACAAAACTTATTTATAAACAAATATTATTAAATTATACAAATAACTCCATACCCTTTTTCGTAATTTATTATATAAAAGTGATTCTTTTTGCACCACCCAAACAAAATAGATTATCTTAAAATTACTTTTCAGCAAACAGACCCAAATAAAAACAGATTTTGATTATAATCAATTATCACAATAATCGATTATACAAAAATTAATTATCAGCATAATTTTTTTCTTCCAACTTTTTCAAACACATTCATTATCTCAAACTTTCTACTGGTGATGCTTGTGCAGATTCGTGATACTCCGAAATTTAAAATCCTAATTAATAAAATTGGTAATTTCATTATTTTAAAGAAAAAACTTGGGTACAATTTTATGATTATTTGTAGTACAGTTTTATGATTATTTGTATTGCTATTTTTCAACGAGAAGAAAAAATATGAATATATTCAATGATACAACTTATTAGAGTTGCTTAACATTTTTTTATGGGTTCTATCAAATCATATCATCACTTTTTACTTTATACTACTTTAAACAACTCTTCAATTGAGTGAAGAGTTGCTTAATGTATTTTTTTTTTTACTTTACAGTACTTTTTACTTTACACTTTTTCTATTTATTATTATTTTTTGGCTAAATTACTATTTCGGTCTTTTATTTATTTTAAAATATTCAGCTTGGTTTCTCAATTTTTAAAATATTCAAATTGATCCATTATTTATTTAACATATTCAATTTGGTCTCTCAATTTTTAAAATATTCAAATTGGTCCATTATTTATTTTAATTTATTCAACTTCGTCCCTCATTTGTTGCAATTTATTCAAATTGGTTCCGATATTGTATTCAATTTGATCCTTCATTTGTTTTAATTTATTTAACTTGATCCATTATTTGTTTTAATTTATTCAACTTAACGGAAATGACATTTTTGCTCAACGTTTGACAATTGAGGGACTATATTGAATATTTTAAAACAAATAAGGGACCAATTTGAACATTTTAAAAATTGAGGGACCAAAATGAATATTTTGAAATAAATAAGGGACCAAAATAGTAATTCACCCCTTTTTTTTTTATCAACGTGTGTCTGTAATTACATGTTGAAAAAATCGTAACGTTCACATATTTTTAATTTTATTACTTATTTTATTATTTCACTGACTAAATATTTAAACATATATATATATATATGTATTCAAATGTTTAATTTGTTAATATTTAAATTTTAAAAAGTTTATATGATAAATTATAAAGTCTATATCGTTAATTTTTAAAGAGTTTAATTTTGATACATTGTCATATAAAATATTTTACACTGCTAACCACAAATTATTCTACATGTGTTTTCTATGATAGTTATTGTGAGAATAACATGTGTCCATTTATAATTAATAGCTTATAATTTTTTTAAAAACTTATGGTACATATTTATTAAATTCATTTTTAAAATGTAATAATTTGAATAAGATATGATAATAAATAATTAGTGCCTGAATTAATTTTAAGAAGGCAAAAATATGAATAAAATGTAATAGTAAATAATATAGGCATTTAGAAATTAACATGAGTTTGTATTTTTTTTTAAAAGAAATTAACATGAGTAATTATAAATATTTAAGCTGAAGAAAAAACCTCAGCTGGGAGGGATGCCACCCTTAGAGGTGTCGAACAAACTCCCGCGGGAGATTAGTCCCCGTCTTAGGTTGGCGGTGGGATACTCCTCGAAGTAGATCGGAAATATTTAAGCTGAAAAGTAGAAGAATCAAATGAAAACCTGGTTAACCAAGCAGTCGGACACAAGTGGTTAATGTGCTGCTGTCAATGATGAATGATTCGTGCTTTACATGAGTTCGATCCTTGGTAGCGACAACTCTTGGCCAGGCTTTACTTACCTCTCGGCCGCACCCCAGATTAGTCAGGGTCCTCTGGAAAAGACCCTCTAGATCAAAAAAAATGAAAACCTGGTTGGGAGGGGAGAACCCACCTTGTGTGCCCAACAGGTTCCCGATGGAGATTAGTCACTGCTAACTGTGGTGGATACTTCGCACCTATGTCATGGTTAAAAAAATAAAACAAAATGAAAAATAGTTAATGACATGTATGATATTTATAACAATCAAGCAAATTTAAAAATTCATTTAGAAAATAATTAAAATATTATTAAATTTGTTTGATGTTATATATATATATATATATATATATATATATATATATATATATATATATTGATCAGATTTGTTGTGAGGTTATGAATTTATGATGAATGACTCAATAGTTTTATTTTAGAAAATTTATTAACATGTGCCTTTATGCACACCTCAACAAAACATTTCTTTTTTTGTTAAAAAAAAAAAACAAAACTTTTCTTTTTAGTAGATGAAAAATCAAGAGGGGAATGAATTTGAAATACCATACAAACCAATATCCCACCATCCATCTTAATTTTTGTAACCTTATATTTATGTGTTTAGGTAAACATTCTTAATTTTACGGTCTCTAATGTTGATGACGTGGCAAATTTTCATTGGACGGTTGGCTGACAAGACACGAACTGGACTACAGAGGACTCAATCCCTTCCCTCTCTGTCCCTCACTTTCTCTCTCTATCCCTTACTTTCTCTCTCTACCAAACACTCAGAAGTAGGTGAAAAGCAAAGAACCCTTGTCTTCAGATTTTTCACATTAACACCCCACAATCCAGAACCATTATTGTCTCCTCCCTCCCATCTAATCCAATCTGAAACTGCGAGAAAATTACTCAGAAAGCGACAAAAAATTTCAAAAAAAAGGGTAACCCAGAAGAGAATAGAAGTGAAGAGAAGAACCTTGCCCTTGTTGTGTTTTCTGTGAGGATAGAATCAAGTTAGGATTTTGAAGAGGGGTGAATCTGATGTCCCCATCAAACCCTAAGCTTTGAAAGTTTGTGGCTTCTGGGGTCAGATCTCAGGGATTCACTGTTGTCTTTGAAGCTCACTCTGTGGATCTCTCCGATGGGTTGACTCAATAGGGAAATGGGATTGGTTTTGTGGGGTTTGAAATGTTGACAATTTTATCAATTTTTTGGTGTATTTTTGGGTTTTGAAGTAAGTGGCAGTGGCAAATAGCAATGGTGGTTCTTCAGTGATAGGCTCTGTCTGTGGAAAATGTCTGCTTCTTTAGCGGCTTTCGAGCGACCTAGACCAGGGGCTTCTAATACGGTATGTGTTCTTCTTCTTGCAGAGAATTAATCAGCTCCAAAGTTTCTATTTTTAAAAATAAAAATCTAATTTTTTGTTAATGCTGGAAGCAATTAATGGAAATTTGAATTTGAGGAAAAAAATGTGATTTTTAAAGTAGATGATGATTTATTATTGCTTGAACTGAGTGGCATTTTAGTTTGATGTGTATGTGTTCGTTTCCTTGAAAATGTTGTGAAAAAATTTGAGTTTGGCATTGCTGGTTTATTTTCTTTGTTGAGTGTTGAATTGAATTTGATGAGGAACTTGTGCAGAGTGTATTTTGCTCGGTTAATTTTAATGGCTGTTCGGAAGTCAGGATTTTTTAATACATGGGCAGCAGATAACTAGCTTGGTCTAGTTAAAACTTTCCCAATATAGCTGCCTTTTTGGTTCCTGTGAATTTTTAGACTCCAAATATTTTGGTTTTATGAAAATGTCGTACATTAACAGATTTACGTGAGCAGTACAACTGATAGATGCTTCCTGACTATATAGGTTAAATTTAACGGTAATAGAATGAATCTTTTCTTGTTTTTGTAGCTATTCATCAAGCTGACCATGGTCTAGTCAAGTTGGACTGTTTTGATGTGTAATCTACCTGACATATTTTGTTGAATGATCGTCTCGTGGCCAATATTCTCCGTTTCCCTTTTTTGTACTGTGATCTTTAAGTTATCGTGGTTAAATATGTTAAAAATGTTATGACATGATGCGTTAATGCGTTATAATGTTTCTATAACATCCGTAAATTCTTGTAATTTGCCCTGTTTTAAGGGTCTATTTATAATGTTTCAAAGACTCGGTAGATACCCAGTCAAAAAATAAAAAAAGACTCAGTAGATATATATAAATTTCACTCGCTTATCCCCCCTAATATCTAACTTGGAATGTTAATTATTTATTAGTATGCAATATAGGAAAGGAAAACTTATAATTGATCGTGATTTTGTTACAACTTACAACTTCCACAGATATGTCACAGAAAAAAATGAATAAAAAGAGCCGCCTAGTGCGCGAGGCTCCCACCTAGTGGGGTATGGGGAAGGTAGAGAACTACATTGCCTTACCCCCGCAAGTGAAGAGGCTGTTTCCATGATTTGAACCTGTGACCTCCAGGCCACAAGGCAACAATCTTATCGTTGTGTCAAGGCTCACCCTCTTAGAAGAAAAGAAAAAAAAAAATTTCTTTAAAAAATTTTGTCAATTTAAAAAAATAAAAGTACAACCAAGGGCAGAGGGGGAGGATAAAGCATCCTCCTAAACAAGCAAACTAAAATATGCCAGGCATATCTGAATTGGCAATTCCCTGAAAACAACCATGAGCAGAGCACCATACAAGCCGTAAATGCAGTTCTATCTCATGGCAAATGTATGGGCAAAGATATGCCCTTGAAGATATAGGTAATTGTTCCAAGTTTCCAACCAAATGCATTAGAGTTCCACTTAAATGGCACACTGCCACAAAATTTTGGCCACCTTATTCTTACAGACAGCCTTCAAAAAGAATTATGAGAAGCTGCACCGAACTGTATGGGAACGTCCAATGTTCACCAGGAACTGCAAGTAAATTGTTCCAAATGATAGCAGCTGCCTCACAATGTAAAATTAAATGGACATTGGAGTAATTTGTGTTGATCCTTTTGATCCTTTTGAGTACTGTTGTCCTCCGTCATTGTATCTTGATTGCCTTCTAGTTTCAATCATAAGGTAACTATTGGTTCCTAACATGTGTTACTATTTGGCAGGTTTTCAAAAGTGGCCCACTTTTCATATCATCTAAAGGTTGTTGTCCGTATATTTTTTCCTTATTCTTTTTTATTTTCTGTATTCTCTTGAGTAGAAATGGGTTTCACTGATTTTGTGGCTCTTCCTTTCTCGGTCCAAATAAGTAAATGATATTGGAATTTATCTCTGTTTTCCCATTCTTGCTTTTGTAGGAATAGGCTGGAAGTCTTGGAAAAAGCGGTGGTTTATACTCACACGCACATCATTGGTTTTTTTCAAAAATGACCCTGTAAGTATCACTCAAACCTACCCCATTCTTTATGTCATCTTTACTTGGATATTGTTCTATCTTTCTGTTCAATCCTTCTTTTGATGGTCTATATGATTCCCTTCTCAATTAAATTGAGATAGGTATAGATCATGATTTTTCAGATATGAAGTTTTATCAATTTATGATCTCCATTTTACGGATATAGTTTGTAATGATTTTCTTTTGAAAAAATGGCATTTTATTTGCTTCACAATTGTTATTAGAGGGTAAGATATGAATATAGACCTTTAGATGACTGGATAATGCGATTTATATCTGCACTTATTTGCTACTTCTTTTCTTTTGCTCAAATATATGGGAGTTACTTTTGTTGCCATTATCTGTGATCGTATAATGTTGATTGGTCATGTAGAGTGCCCTTCCACAGAGAGGTGGTGAAGTAAACCTGACATTGGGGGGTATCGACTTAAACAATTCAGGGAGGTAAGAATCGTAAATTGACTTTTTCTTTTAAGTTGTAAATTTTGATGGTTTGTTTTAAAATTTGCATTTTATTTTCCAGTGTTGTTGTTAGAGAAGACAAAAAGCTGCTTACGGTATTATTTCCGGATGGACGTGATGGGCGAGCATTTACCCTTAAGGTGATTTGTTAACTACATTTTTAAGAAGATTGAATTGAAAATTGATTATCACTACTTTTTTTTGGATAAGAAAGTAAACTTCATTAATGAAGAAGAGAATATTACAATGAAAGAGGATAAGATATCCTCCTAAGAAAACGATAAAAGAAACAGTTAGAAGCTAAGAGATTGGGTCATGTATCAAGGCAGGCCAATCTCTCTGCATATCTAAAGAAGAAATACCAGGAACCATGGGCAGTCAGGGCAGAACACCACAAACAAGCCGAAAAAATAACCCCATCCCAAATGTTGTCTAAAGATGAAGAATTTCCCTTGGAGATTCAGGAATTCCTTTCCAGCCAAAAGCACCAAACCACAACAAACACAGCGCACTGCCATAGAATCTTAGCATCTTTGCAGAAAGCCAAAACCTCTAAAATTATTAAGAAGAAACTGATGCAGATCCTTAGGGCAGACCCGATTCTCTCCAAAGATGCCAAAAAGCTTATTCCAAAGAAAAATTGCTGCAGAAAATGCAAAAAAAAGATGAGTCCCATTTTCCGAACTAGAACATCATATCACACTCATATTAGGAGACAAAGCAATGAGAGGTCTGTGCTTTTGTAACATGTCTTAGGGTTAATCCTGTTAAGAAGGGTGATCTAGATAAAAGATTCGACCTTAAGCGGAGCTGTGAATGTCCATAACGTCCAAATTGAATATTTCTCTATTAGGATATTTAATCGGGAACTGAAAATAAGATTTATAAGAAAAGAATACCCGAAGAATCAAGAGACCAAACTCTTTTATCATTTTCAAAAGAAAATTGGGTTGATTTCAGCAAAATCAGAAGAGGCTTAACTTCTCTATCAAGCAAAGTCCTAAAAAAATGAAAATTCCAAGAGAAGTTGGAAATAAAAATAAGAAGACAAGTAAATGCCATATTCATTTGACAGGCTGTATAAATTCTCATTTTCTTTTATTGTTTTTTCAAATATCAGGCTGAGACATCAGAAGACTTGTTCGAATGGAAGACAGCTCTTGAACAAGCCCTTGCACAAGCACCAAGTGCTGCCCTTGTTATGGGACACAATGGGATTTTTCGGAATGACACAAGTGATTCTATTGAAGGGTCTTTCCATCAATGTATGTACTCATTATTCATTACATCTTACCCATTTGTTTTAAGTTTATCAACTTATTTTAGTTTATAACTTTATATGCCAATACTTGTGTTGGTTTTGTTATTTTGGGTGTTTGTTTCTGCCAGCTTTAGAAACTTTGAAAAAGAAAATTAAAGTTAACATTTATTTGTTGGTTTGTCCTGTTTTTGACGTCTTTCTTTATAGGAAAGAATTTGTCATCCTCATTTTTTGTATATTTGTATTGTATTTCCAGGGAGGGACAAGCGTCCAGTTAAGTCTTTGGTTGTTGGAAGACCAATTCTGCTAGCACTGGAAGATATTGATGGAGGTCCATCTTTCCTTGAAAAAGCTCTTCGGTTTCTAGAGAAGTATGGTAAGTTATGATATTCAAAAATGTATGTATGCAGCTTATTTGATTACACTTTTTGTTGTCCCATGTGTCAGACTTTAGGAGTTAGGTGAGCAGTTTGTTCAAAACTAATATTAGGCCCATCTGGATAAGTAAATGCATGAAATATGTTCTCCCTATTCTTCAGTAAAGGGTTTTTGCCGATTTAACTATATTTCATTTGCAGGGACAAAAGTTGAAGGAATTCTACGGCAGTCTGCAGATGTCGAGGAAGTAGATAGGAGAGTTCAAGAATATGAGCAAGGTACTGACAATCATCTTAAATGCCCTAGCACTCTAAGTGCATTTGAAGAGAGTAGGTTATAGGTACAGATAACATTGATAAAGTTCATTGGGCTTTGTTGCATCAACAAGCAAAGAGAAAAAATATGGCAGAAAGGAAATCTAAACTTCATGAATCTAGGTTACCCAAAATGGCAAAGATGCGTTGAGAGAGTGGTAAAAGAAATTTCTGATCAATCATAGCTTTGCTCTTTTTCAAGGATTTTTCATTGTTCTGAAGTATGTATTGTTTTTTTGCTTTCCAATTTCCTTTTTACAAAGTCTGGAGCCACTTTTTGAATCAGTCGCCCTCTATAGATGAAAGACCATTGAAGATAATATCCAGGCTTAAATCTCAATGCATGAAACTTATAAATGCCTTATTTTCCACTGATATTTCCAGGCAAGACTGAATTTGCTTCTGACGAGGATGCCCATGTTGTTGGTGATTGTGTTAAGGTATTTATATTAGTTTTGATAATTTTTGATTAATTAATGTATATGAATATGTGAAAAATGAAACAAACTATATGTTGACAAAATGAAACAAACTATATGTTGACAATGATGTAACATGGAGAAGAAAATCTGCAATCTAATATTTGTCATGCCTAGTAACTCTAGGAAAGGTGAGTAGGTGAGATAGTATCTAAGCTACAAATCACTCAACTGTGGAAAGCAGAAAATTGTTGTGCCCAATTTTGTGTAAATTAAATTTTAAGTTTTCCAGCATATTTCCCCCCTGTTAATTTTACCTGATAGAAAGACTGATTACAAAGAAATAGGATAAGATATCCTCTTTAAAAGCAGCAAAAGAGCACAAGTAAAACCATAAAACAAAAATTACAATGAAATTCATACAAAAGAGCTCAATTCCTCTGCATGTTTACCAAGAAAACTCTGAAAGAAACTGTTTGCTGAACAGGGAAGAGAAGGCATTAAAATATGAGTTTAATTTTGATAAGGTTTCTAGTACCCAACCATCATGCTGTTGCTACCACTCTCGAAAGTTGAAACAGCCAACTCTACTTGCACCATGGATATCATAATAGTTCTTTTTTAAAGAACATGCTGACAAGAATTGTGGGAGAAGTGGAGAACCAACTAATGATCCTGTTGTGTACTTTTGAAAGAAACCTTGCAGCAGCAATTAGTAAACCAACTAGTTTGGTTGTATAACTAGAGCTGAGATAGTGAATCCTTATTGTTCGTTACACAAATCAATCTCCATCGGCAGTAAACCCTCTTTTTTTCTAGTACTCATTAATTACTAGATACAAGTCTTCAAAGGCATAGAGTCAACTAAAATCTGGTTCACTTCGTGAAATTTATTAATATAAGTGAGCACTAGCTTTGTCCATAATTTTCAGTTCTTAAAAATTAAGAACTTTAGGCCACAAAACAATCTTGAGCAGCTTCAAGGGTTAATAAGTCTCTGATTTGGAAGCAACTATTATTTTGGCACATTTAGTATAATATGGATCCTGGATTTTTAAAAATGTTCTGTTGGATTATGCATTTTGTTTAATGGTAATCCATTGGGTATATTTACAGCATGTTCTAAGGGAGCTGCCCTCATCTCCAGTTCCAGCTTCATGCTGCACTGCTCTTTTGGAGGCTTATAGTAAGTTTAGCTCTGTTTATTTTCTTTATGACCATATGCTTTTAAGAATGGATTGCATACGTTTGTTATTATCATGAAATACTGCTCATTGGGTGTTTGTTTTCTCTCTTTTTATTTGTTTTTATTTCTTATGATTTTGCTGTAAGCTAGCAAAGAAACTTGTATTGATACAATCTAGATTGGGTTATAGAATGGAGATTATGAAATGGAAGGGGAAATATGTTCAATGTTTATTAGGGATTCATAACTTAAAGTCTTAAACCACTATCCTGGATAGTAGTACAAAGATTATATGCTTTTTCTGCATAATTTTGGTTATAGGATAATTTTACATTTGAAAAATATGAATTTAAATGTCATCTAGTGCAGTTATCTTTTGCCAAATGGAACATGTTTGAACTGTGAAATTGAAAACTATAATTAAACTTATTAAAAAAAAAATTAATGTCCAAGGTTTGGTGCTAAATATTGAAATGTATAAAGGAATTAGGCTATCTAGTGCCATTCCTTTAATTCATCATGTCATGCGTGAGACAGACACATTTATTCAAGTCAATGCACAAATATGACGAGCAAAAGGCCAAATGACTACTTGGTCTATCAGTAATTATCCTTGAAGGCATATTTGAATCTCACCTATTTTCCCCCCTCACCCCAATTTTATTGCTTCTTGTCTGTGATATGCAATACCGCTAATGTTGATATGTCTAGTATTTTTGTTACTTTTCCTCCATGAACTTTTCAGTTGTCAAGTTTTGTTGCATAGTTCTGGTTCTTTCGGTGTGAATCTATTCTACAGAAGTTCATACTATTTTTACTGTTTATTTTACAAGAAATTGATCGCAAGGAAGCTAGGCTTAATGCAATGCGCTGTGCTATAGTGGAGACCTTTCCAGAGCCAAATCGACGTTTGTTACATAGGTTCTCTCTCTCTCTCTCTCTCTCTCTCTCCCCCCCCACCCCCCCCCCCCCCCCCCCCCCCCCCCCACCCCCCCCAATTCCATTCTGCCACCCCCCACCGGGTAGATGATATATTTCTACTCTTTTCTCCATTTGCTTAAATGTCACCCTATTGTGATTGTGCAGTGCTATAGTTTTAATTCATGGTGTGTGTTTTTTAACAATGGTTAAATGAACTGGACTTAAAGATAATGAACACTGCCATTTTTCTGGATACCAGCTGTTTTCTTTGTTTGGTTGTGATTTTTTTTTTTTGGTAATTGCCTGTTGCGGTTATTATTCTGGATACCAGCCATTGTTCAAACTATTTGGTAATGGCCTGTTGCGGTTATTATTATGGTAAAATGTCGTAAATAATACCTTCAGCTTTTGATCTGCTTTAACATGAGAATCTGCAGTTTTAGAATCTAAAATGATAAATATACAGTAATGCCACAAACAAATACCATAATTCTTTCTCTATAATTTTTTGAGTTGAAAAAATATTCAAAGAATTATGGAACATCGTTTATCAAAATTATATTCTTTTGGATCTTTAAGTGAAAGGATCAATAGTCTATACAGTATTAGTCCATGGCTGGAATGGATTTCTTATATTTTTTACTGCCTACATCACCATTCAGCCGTTGCTTTTCATTTGTCCCTTCTTTCCTAAGTGGTAGTGTTGCTGTTTACATACTGTAAACTGGATATGCAGATTTAGTACCCATTTAGTAATTGATATAAGTTAATTATAAAAAAATGAAGCAAAGATCTTGTTATTCATTTTTATGTGTCCTTATTAATAATAAAAGAAAAAATATAGTGTTTTTGAGAATATTTTATTGTTTTTCTTGACAAAATACCTTGGAAATATTATTTAATTGTTACCTCTATCTATGCAGAATTCTGAAGATGATGCATACAGTTGCTTCTCATTCTCATGAGAATCGGATGACTCCATCTGCTGTTGCTGCTTGCATGGCACCCTTGCTCTTGCGGCCTTTGCTAGCTGGCGAATGTGAACTGGAGGATGAATTTGATGTTAGTGGTGATAGTTCAGCTCAGCTTCTTGCTGCTGCTAATGCTGCTAATAATGCTCAAGCAATTATTACTACTTTGTTGGAGGAGTATGAGAATATATTTGATGTAAGGGACTCTGAATTAAGCTTTATTCTTTTTATTAGTTGCTTTATGCTTTGTGTCTGTATATGTGGATGTAATGTGACTTCGAGTTTGTTGCTGCATTTATGTTCCATTCAGTCTGTGGTATCCTTAGTAGTCTTAGGCTCACCTCTTCTTTTGGTTGCATCAAAGATGCAAACTTACCATAAAGTTTTTGCTTGGGTCTGGTTTATTAAGTTAACTGTTTCTATAAATTTCAGATGTATGGTGTACCAAGCTAAAAGGGTTTGGCTGTTTGACCCTTTATACTGTATGTTGTTCTTATGCAACTAGATTTAATTGTTTGTGTGCTCTGCTCATGATTTTCCCATGGTCAGTTGGCAGAGTGTTTTGGAAAATTTTGGCACTTCTAATAACTTCTATTTTTCATTGCTTGATTCAGTGAGCCTAATTTTTCTATCTGTTGTTTCAGGAAGAAAATATACAGCGATGTTCCATTTCAGCAGATTCTCGGGTCGAAAACAGCGGGACTGAAGATTCGACCGATGATGATAATATAGATGTAAAAGAAAATGGTTATCATGATGCGGAGAATGAAGTTGATCAAGAGACAGATGATGATGCTGATCGTGTACACAGTGGAAAATTGAGTGAAAGTAGTGGTTATGCTGGAAGTGATCTTTACGATTATAAGGTTATCTCATTCAACCTACTATTTCCTCCCTTCTTCAGATCCTTTCATTGATGGCTGTTGCATTTTTATTTATCAAACCAATAATATTCAATAAGTATTCTTTTTCTACTCTCTTTTATTATGCAAATCTCCCTTCTATTATGAAATTGTACAAAGAACTCCCACGTTTTGATAAAATGCTACAACTCCATAATGTTGTCAGGCTTAGCAGATTCATTAAGCAGTTAGTTCATGGATATTTTGTAGTCCAATGTCATTCATCCCCTTGTTCAGTCTTCTATGTTGAGAAGAGGGGAAGAGCACCTTATTACTGCACCTGAATTGAAGTTTCATTCGCACCACTTGAGTTGAAAGTTCATCTACCACGAATGTATTCTCTTTTCTCAACATGATGCTAGAGTAGACAGAGGTAGGAATGGCATTTGACCACAAAACACCAATACGCTAATGGCTGGGTAACAAATCTGTTAGGCCTGACATCATTGGATTTAGTTATTGCGATTTTACAATTACTAGGGAGTTTCCTATATGTCTTAATGAGAGAGGAGAGTCGTGTAGTAAACCCAAAATATGGAGGGTTGAGTTTTTCTTCATATATACTTCTGATCATGC
This sequence comes from Echinosophora koreensis, assembly GCA_035048595.1. Lineage (NCBI taxonomy): Eukaryota > Viridiplantae > Streptophyta > Magnoliopsida > Fabales > Fabaceae > Echinosophora > Echinosophora koreensis. The sequence goes on along the minus strand of JAPCYP010000019.1, from coordinate 1,579,265 downwards.
TAGAAGAGATATATCTGAATCTCTTGCTGTAATTAGCAAAGTTCTTGTTTGCCCTTTTTCCTCTCTCAAACTCATTTTTGCCCGTATAGGCATTTGGAGGTGATGATTCTGATGTTGGATCCTCTAATGGTAAAAATAAAAATCTGAATGCTGTTCCTGATATCCAACTGTCTGAGGACCAAAACAAGCAAAGAAAGGGCAATGGGAATTCAGTGGATGAGAAGGATGCTCCAAATTTGTTGCCTTCCCCTGAATCTTATCGTTCTATGGGTGAGATTTTATCTTCAATGGACCCTGGCAACCATTTACCCATGTGTGGGATCGAATCAGGTTCTGGAAAGCAAACCGGTAAAGCTAGTAGCAGTAGTTTCAGTTCTAAACGGTCAACATTCTGGGGAAGGAGCAATGTGAGTTGTTACTTTTGATCATTTACTTCCTAACAACTTTGTTTGAGACCTAAATTCACAATGACAAATTTCCAATCATTTATAGGACAACGTATTATTTTTCTACTTGAAAAATTTTGAGGAGATTTTTATATGACAATATACTCTATTACAATGAGGCAGCAATTAAAATATGCCAACTTAATATATTAGCTGTGAATATACTTAGTTTTCATGATGAGAGGCAAATTGAGATGTCCTGCCCAGTTTTTGTAGTTTTGTGTCTCCAAATCTGACATCTGATAATTTGTTCTGATTTTGGCAGCCGAGGAAGACTCCATCAGTGGAATCAGTTGATTCTTCTGGAGAAGAGGAGTAAGATACTTAGCTTTGGGCTTATTTCTTTTCCTTTGTAGAATGTGCTGTTGTAATGTTATTCTAGATAGAGTTCAGAGTTGTCCTTGGTAGGTCTTGTAAGACACACTAGGTGTTTTTTTTTTTTCCCCTGGAGTTTTAGCAACCATCTCTCCTTGCATTATGTGATTTTCTTCATACGTGTTTCCCTTTTTCTTATTTCTTTTTTTACCTTGAAATTGAATAAGCTTAAATTCTTTTGATATTTTTAGGCTTGCTATTCAGAGGCTAGAGATTGCAAAAAGTGATTTGCAAAACAGAATTGCAAAGGAGGTAGGTTCCTTTTGCTAACTCGTTTTATGACAAATCATGTTAGTGTAGACTGTAGATGCTTTATCTTTGATGGAGTTTGTCCTGTTTTCATTTTAGGCTAGAGGCAATGCAATTTTGCAAGCAAGCTTAGAGAGAAGGAAGCAAGCTTTGCATGAGCGGCGCTTGGCCCTTGAGCAAGATGTAATCTTCATTAATATATCTTTCTCTTCCCAGTATGAATTGTGACAACTTTGATTTGCTGGTTTATCCTGCACTTAGCTGTTTGTTTTCAACATGGCACATGATGTCTAAACATTACATTCCTGACTTCACTTTCACTGCTTATTTCTTTAAACTGGTGGAACCCTTGACTTCAAATTGTGTGAAATATTATGGCAAAAATGTCTTCTATAAGAATTTTGCTTGTGTATTACAATCTATTAAAGCCTTAATTTGAGATGCAGTGCAAATAATGGAACTACTTTACACTGATTTGTGACAAGGACACAATACATGACATTATTGTTGTAGGCTTATTAAGGATTATAATTTGTAGTGTTATTTGTTGGGAGGATTTTCCACATTGAAAAGATTAATTTTCTTATGTATTCTGTCTGGCATGTTAAAGCTGTTTTGAAGGTATAATTCTTTTGACAGAAGCTCAAGTTTTTATAATTGCAGTTAGTTGTTATGTCAAAACATTATACCATATCTTTCTTATTGTCCAATTTTATGTCCTGTGGGTTAGTTACAGTGCTTCCCTTGGAGTAATATCTGAGGATTTTATTCCTTTTGAAGTTTATTCTTTCTTACATTGCAACTCTGGCTAGCACCGTATTTGCTACTTTGCAACAATGACTAATGTATTTTGTTCAATAGGGAGTCTTATGTGCAAATGTTTCTTTCTCTTATTCATTTTGTTTTGATTTCTTTAGCCATTTTTAATTCTTATCGTCTTCCACCTTCACGCTGTCATATTTTCTAAAACATTCTACTTCAAATGGATGGATGTACACCACCTCATGATTCTTACTCATTTTTCTCCATTAACAAGGTCTAACTGATTTTTTAATCTAAAGGTTTCAAGATTGCAAGAACAGTTGCAAGCTGAGAGGGATCTTAGAGCTGCGTTGGAAGTTGGTTTGAGCATGTCTTCAGGACAGTTTTCCAGTTCGCGTGGCATGGATTCCAAGGTTCTTTCATGCTCTGCTGAAACTTGCTATTCTTTTTCCCTTTTAATTTCTTTCGCAGTACACATAATCTTATGAAATCTGCTATGTAAAGACAAAGGCTGAGCTGGAGGAGATTGCACTTGCTGAAGCTGATGTGGCCAGGTTGAAGCAGAAAGTTGCAGAACTCCACCATCAACTTAATCAGCAACGGCAGCATCACTATGGTTCACTTACTGACGTGGGTGATCGATACCAACATACCCAAAATCAGCCTCATCAGTGAGTATGCAGACCTACATTAACTTTAAAGATTGCTTGGATTATTATGGGACAAAACCTAGGTGCAGCTCTACAAGTGCTTATGGTGATGTTTTTCAATGAGAAAAAAAACGTGTAATAGCTCATTAATGAAAATATAACATGTAACAGCGGTTACACATTCTATTCTTGTTGGAAAACAGCACAAGTAACTATAGAATAGTAAGTTATGTCCTTATTTTGTTAAAAGTTTAGTTGTATCATACAATATTTAAAACCAGGTTTGCATCTCTCCGTTAAATACTCCCTCCGGTCCTTAATATAAGAAACAAAACCCTAAAACACACAGACCAAGGAAATACATTGAAATGAGTTAATTGTAATTAATATTCATATAAATTTCCAAAAACACCCCTTCTAATCTTAATTAATATTCCAAGGGTCCATAATTAATGACAGTAATTAATAAGGGCAATATTGGAAGTTACCATTTAATATATGTGAAAATTGATGCATGTTTCTTATATTTTGGACCAAAAAAAGTACTTACTTGATTCTTATAATAAGGACCGGAGGGAGTAAATATAAAGAAAGAGAAGAAATTAAATCTTCAGAGTGGATACTGTACGTTAGAGTCTTGAGGAACTTTAAGTTGGTTCCAGTTCTGCATGAATATCAAAGAATTTATGGTTTATTATTTAGTACCAACCTCAAAGGGCTACTACCCACTGGCATTGATGCTGGGAATATTGCAGAGTTGCAGTTGTCATCTGAGAAATGTTCCAAAAAAGGGATAAGATGTTCTCTTTTCATTTTTTTTCCCTTGATTACTTATGAAGATTTTTCTCTGTTTCCTCTTCCCATGTGCTTGGGATACCCCCTATGTCATTCATTTTAACTGAAAATTGCCATTTCTGGACCTGACTACTTGTCTATTGCTGCATTTCTTTTAATTTTATAGGGACCTTGACTTTTAATCGAAAAACTTGTGAACTTGTTAAATCCTTCAGTTACCATGTGAGTTTATTTGACTTGTGCAGGAGATTTCTTCAGCAAGATTTTGATTCGACCCTTGCCTTTTGTAATCATGAAAGGAAACAAAGGACTGAGGTATGTCTTATAGTCTGTTGACTGTTAATAAATAAGAAAGAAGTTTCAGAAAGAAGAGATGTGTGCATGACAATTTGATTGGTTTGTCTCCTACTTGATGTTTTTCAATTCTGTTTCTTCAACTTCATTCTTATTGTCTAACCTTTTCAACTCCTTCCTGTTAGTATTTAAATGAGTACAAGACGTTTTTTTCTGGAGAATTTATTCTCTTACTTAACCCAGCAAAATGGAAATGAATGATTCTGACCCTAGCTACATAAATCAGGAGATACAAGTCCTATATAGCCTTGTACTTGGGACACACACAATTATCATTGTTTTCATTAATTAAATGTTGCATCTAATCTTTAACCTGATAGTTCGAGGGCCACCATATGCTCATTGACTGTTAGTGTTTTAGTTGAAAGCCATTATGTCACTGGCAGCAGCACTCTTCTTTCCAATTTAACCATCTCTGTGTTTTATTGTTCGTTTTTATGGTAAAATCATTTGGTTGCGCATCTAGATGATGTAACAATCTTTGTTTTCATTGCAACAGGAGAGTGTGTTGAGCACAGAATGGAGAAATATCAAAGGACAAGTATTGGCATCTGGTAATGGTAGTAGACAGCCTCCTCGGAAGCAATTTATAGACTCAAGCCCTAGCGATTCGAAAAGTACCGAGGCATCGACAAGCATGTCTGTGGATGAGCTCGGTGCTGTTGATTCTGCCTCATTGCCCTCCACCTCAAGGGCACCAGAGGTATGATTCAAGTTCAAGTTCAATTTGTCAGAATTCTAAGTTTTTATATGTTGTCATAAATAATTTTTTCTATTAGTACATTCTGCCTCCAAATGATTAGGAACTGACATAGTAGATTGGTTTCAGGTGACAGAATATGCAAGACATCCATCAGTAGCATCCTCAACATTAGTAGAGTTAACTACTCGTCTTGATTTTTTCAAGGAAAGGCGTTCCCAGTTGATGGAACAACTCCATAACCTTGATTTGAATTATGGTTCTACAACTACCCAAGATTTCGTCTATAAACCATCGTCGCCATCATGGAGTTGACTTGTTGGCCAAATCGATGCTTCATAGAATCCATGGGGAAGAATTTTGGCAGACGTGTGTTGTATATCCTTTGACTCATTGCATATATTTGTGTCCTTTGGGGTACATGTACTTTTTTTTATATAAATTTGTTCTTTTTCTCTTTGGTAGTGAGAGTTCATTGGAGTGGAATTGAGAAGCTCTTTCCTATTGTTCATCAGTTTTTCTCCTTTTAATCTTTCTGAATTGAATTCCTTTGTTTCTTTAGGGGAGGGAGGAGTTGGAGTTTGGTGTAATTATATGTAATGTCAATAGCTTTGGGAATTTTGTTGAACAAAACAACTATAATGAGGAAATTTTACTTCCGTTTTGGCAATTTCTTTGTACATAGGGAGGGGCGTGCAATTGTCAGTATATATCACCTCTGTGAAAATGAATGTTATGTAGTTACTGTTTATCTAGGAGTGAGTTTGTGATACTATGAAATTATTGAGACAAAAAAAAAAAAATCTTCGTCATGTACCCCCGCTAATGTTTTCTTTCTGTGTGTGTTGACTCTATACGTCATTATGCCTTGTCTTGAATCATCGCAAGAACATGAAAAGTTACAATGTTTAATTTGTTTTCATTTTCATGATCTTATTTCCCGTTTATATGTTTTCGTTATAATAATTATAAAATGCCAATAAACGAATTTAAGACCATGTTAGGGATGGCAATCGGTAGGGTATTACAGTATCTGTCCCTATACTAGTGTTTGAAAAAATTAATCCGTACCCGACCTCTATCCTTGTGGGTAATAACTTTAGTACCCTTACTCATATTCTCTGGGTACCTAAGTACTCGTATCGACACCCGTTACCCGTACTTTAATAGTGAGAAAGCAAAAAGTAATAAAAGAAAGTTATAACTAAAAAACGATTCAAAGGTCTTGTAAATCCACTAATAAATGTCACAAATCAAAATATTTAAATAAATAAAAACATCCAAAAAGGAATTTTAGATATAACTAGGTTTAGAAAGTTAAGAATCTTTACATTAATTTTGATTTTAAAATTTATATTATAGTTAAAATTATATATATTAGTAATATAAATAAATAAATAAATAATTACATATACATATGTATATGTGCGGGTATGGGGTGGGATGAGTACCATAGTACCCGTACCTACACTCGTACCTATTCAAATTTGCGGGTAATTACCCGTACCTGGACCTTTACATATTGTGTGGGTAATTATCCTACTCATTATGGATAATTTTTACGGATATCCAATGGGTAGGGTACAAATTGTCATACCTAAACGTCGTGCTTTGGGTTTTACGTTTCTCGGAGGGAGAATCTTGTATATAGAAGAACAGGATAGTAGGATACTAAAGGGAAACCTGGGATGCACTTGCATTGTTTTGGTGCAACTTGCATTAGTTTCATTTCAATAATAATCATAAAGTATGAAAATGTCAGCTAAAAAAAATGATAAAAATATTTATTTTTTCAGGATAACGTGAAATTGAAAGTAATTACTTAACAACCCTGCTCAAGCAACATCAACTATCTAAAACCACTTTAGCTAAAAATTAACATGCACATTAAACACGATTGATACTCGATGTGTGAAGGTTTTATGATAAGTTTAAAAGACAATTGTATATAAATAAATAAATAATTTTCTAACGTCAATGAAATATTTTACAATACACTGAGTATCAAATTTTTAAAAACAATACATACCAGAATAATACTCAAATGAGATGTGTAAGATATACGTCGACGTACATGCAATTTAGAATTTAATTTAACCTACCTAAAATTACGTTTAAATATTATACAAACCAAAAATCAATGATTAATTATTATTATTTTAAAAAAATTAACATTCAAATAAATAACTAAATTTAACATGGTCTATAAAATATTAAAATCTAATACATCAATGTTGATTGCATGCTTATAGTAAAAAGATAATGCCAACCATATAGATTAATCACACATTTTGTATATAATTAATCTCGTCTCGTTTTCTGCATACCTCCATTTCAATTTTGTCACTCTGCCTCACATTTGAAGGGATGTGATAAGGATGTGGAAGAAACATTTTCGTGACTAAAAAATGTATACAAGAATTTCATAATGTTACGTACTGGTCTAGTAGGATAACAATTGATCTGTGTCAAATAAGCTTTTAAAATAGACACCTTTTATCTTATTTCAAAAGAACTAATTAAATAAGTGCTTAATTTTAGCTGTTTAACCAAAAACATCATAAGATTAATTACTGACTAATTAAAATGGTGAATCCTTCTTAAATGATAATTAGTTGATTTAGTTTGATAAAGGTGAAACAAAACGATTCCATTTACTTAGAGCAACAATATGTAATCCCACACCAGTGGACGATTAAATTCACCAGCAAATGTAAATAAGCAACTATGGTAGCCTGAGTAAAGAAAATAAAATGGACATCAATATTAATCATGTAGATGACGATGACGAGGTCCCAAAAGAAACAAAAGATTACACGCGAATTAAAGGCAATAAATTTCTACTTCTAGTAATTAAATAAAGGGGAAAAAAGGTAGTTTCATATTGCTGCACTAACATCACCAAAATTCATTACACTCCGATGTGTGTGATCGAATACCATCACGATACTCCGCAGTGATGCTTCCCAAAGGTGTCTGATAGGAATGGTAACGTAAACGGAGTTGCAGAACTGACAACTCCCAAGATCAATTGGTTTTCCACTAAGCAAAAGGAGCAAAATAAGTAGTAAAATGACTATCATTTTCCTTTTCATTTTCCTTTGCACTAATTGACAATCATGATAAAATGAGAATCATTTTCTACCATCAGAATGTAAACCCATTTCAGAGAGTTAGGTCTCCAAACGATAGCATTTTCTTTACATAGACTTACAAATGCGCTTGCTAGCAGCTACATAATGCTTCCCTAGATTCCTGTGTTACACGGGCACTCGCTTGCCTCTATAGCGGTCAAACAACTGCAAGTTGACAGAAAATTAGCAAGCTCGGTTTGAAATTTTCAGCATATTGGGTAAACGAATATAAAAGGCTTCAGCTCCTAGCAAAGTAAAAACTTCCACATCATCATATCGTTCAACAATCTCTAGACAGATAGATAGAGAACCAACTATTAACATCAGATTCTTTCTTCCGCTGTCATACCATGACGAAAGTTGTCTAAGAATATACATGTAAAAGCAGGACCTCCTCCCTAAATATCAGGGAAGTGTCGCCTCATTTGTAGCTCAACATAGCCTTATAGAACAAGGGGAAAATGTTCTAACCCTAAAAGCTCTTTTTTCAGCTTCAGTATTATGAGACTTTAATTTGATGTTCTCTTTGTAATTGGTGGTTTTACTCCCTGTCCTTTGTCATTCTCTTTCACATCTATTAATGAAACTTGAGATGCTCCAATCAATCAGAGCAACTAAAGATTTCTTGATGACTTTCATGAGCAACAATTATTGATATGGTATCACCCAGAATGGTAAATGTATAAGATGCTTCTAGGAAGACTTAGAATGCAGGTAAAGACATTCATCACAAATACATACCGATCGAACAAATGGCTGCTGAAAAACCCAACCAAGAACAGGAACCTTCTGTAAGAAAACAGCCAGTGTAGGCCAAAAACCACTGCACGGTATAATCCATTATTAGTTTAAGCATATAAACATATGTAAAAACAACAAAGTTTCTTTCATAATCTACTCAACCTGAATAGTACAACGAACCCATAAGCCTCAATGATCATGCCCAAAATTGGCCATCCCATGATGAGAATCAAGAATCCAACACCAAATGAGATTGTTCCCTTGAAGAAAAGTAAAAGGTGAGAGGAGAAAATTTACCATGAAGAGCACGACACAAGAAGTGAAAGAGAGCAAACATGTAACCAATTTACCTTGAAATTACTTCGTTTCATGAAGAATTGCATAGTGGATTTCAGCCCAATGGTTAAGGACACTCCAGAAACAAACAGGATCTGATTTGAGCAGCATAGAAATAACAAGGTGTCACTATTAAGCAGAACCAAATAAGAAGCGACTACTTGAGCAAGAAATTTTAATAGCATGAACTTACGTTTCCCATGGCTAGCAATCCCTTGTCGAATAAGAATATAACCCCAAGGAAAGAGAAAAATATACCAAAGCCAGTTAATCCTAATCCAATCTCTGTATCATGCGTCAATAGCATACATTAAGTATAATAAGATGATAAAGTTGTAAATAAGTTGAGAAATAGGACACAAGTAGATACCAACTATGTAACGTAGAAAAATTACTAATACACAGTTTAGTCAAAATAATCCTTCTGCCAACCAGAATGACAGAACAACACAAAAGAACTAAAATATGTCCTAAATTTGTATCATGCAATTATTAGGCCCACCTAACAGTATATGCGTCTTAAGAAAGTCTTCTTCCTCCAAGAACCTGAAGAAAATATGTGTAGGGACAACATTGCGTACAATGCGTTAAGCAATTCTTATAGGTAGATTTCAATTAATTCCATTAGGTGATGTTATTACTTTTAAAGAACTAATTTCAATAAAGTACTTGGTAAAATCACTATCATAATTGTGATTGTCTCAAAATAATTGTGATTGTTACTTTTGACAACAGAATTGGATACTCACTATTAAGTTATAAAAATGGCTAACATGTCTACTATGCCTAGCTTCTTGCTTAAAGACTTTGGTAAGAAATTATGTTCTTATTTCCTTAGCTCCCTTTGCATCAATTTAAACTGAAGCACACAGCGCGCCCTGACCAATACATACAAAGAGCCTTGTTGAAACAAGGCATCGCAGAACAAAAATAGATTGCAGCATTAAGTACAAACATTTTATAAACTGAACCATCAATTTCTTTGAATGATGAAAACACTCATGTAACAAACTCTATAACCAATCTTCCACTGTTTTTCTAGTTTAATTCCTCTAGTTGACTATCAAGAAAACCCACGAAATGTGGAAGGTAAGGAAAAAAAGGCATAAGAAAAAAAATTGCATGGTCTTAAATAAATTAAAACCAGATACCTCTTCCATCTAATAACTGAAAATGATAAGTGATTTATGGAACTAAAGCTGACTTTGCAATAATATATTCTCATACATAGGCATTCAAGACAATATTCACAGCAGATCACTTTTCTATTAAAGAAAAACAGTAGATCACTTCACATAATTATCATTATTATTGATACAAGAAAAAAATCATATTCCACTTACTCTTTCGATCATTCATCTCAAAGGAAACCATTTTACCAACAATTCAGATGTTCAAGCACCTCAACTTTCTCTGAAACACATAATAAAACCACCAAATCAAGTTAATAAATCAATGTGAATCATATTCTCCAAGGACAATTTAATTCAAAGATCATAAAAAAAATCATCTGGGAAAATCTAAAACCAAGAAAAGATCCTGGGAGAACCAACTATTAAGAATTCAGTACAGAAATATATTCAGTTCAAACTAAACAAAGCAAGAGAATTCTAAACTTCAATTTACCCACCCATAAAATATCAGATGATTTTCAAATCATAAATAGATCTCAAATATAAACATGCATTTTTTGAAGAAAAAGTACAGGCAAAGATACACAAATATATAGCAATTGAGGTATAATAGAAGGGCAATTCCAAAATTTACAATGATCCATGAAGTAGAAGACATGCAAACAATGTATAACTGCCTAACCAAAAACTTCAGTCATTTTGAATTAATAAGCCTGAGTCAGTCATTCAGTCAACTTGAATAAATGACATCATTCCATTCTTCTCTACAGTCAATCAATTTTATAATAATAATTTCAAGTTTTTCCATATTTTGGAGCCCCATATGAATTAACGTAAAACCAGCATTTTCTTTAGTTAAACTGCATCAGTTAGCTTAGCATCTCCGATATTTAACAATCAAAAGTGGTTTTGGCAGCTAATGATTTTGTTTAGGGCCTTTAGGCAACAATATGTAAAACAACATCCTTGTAAATGAAAAATCGTGGATAAAATTACCTGGGATTCTTTTCAAATGTTATTCTCAAATACATAAAGTATTTATGTCATTTAGGATAGTCCTCCATGGTTACACACTTACACTTTTGCACCACATAAAGTGTTGCCCCATTCTAGTCTACTGAAGCACCATGTTCATATAAGTATCTGACACTAAGCAGATTGACATTTCCCCCCTTTTCACAGCAAAGAAGAGACTTAAACAATAAATTATTTATTGGACACTAGGCCTACAAGCCATTAATATATGCTTCTGGCATTGCTTGCTCATTTCGTCACTCATTGTAGCCACCATGCGTCATGGTTATCAGTACGGATAGAAGTAGGAATGGCAACGGGACGGGACGGGGCGGGGTGGGCAGGGTAGCACTCCCCCGCCCCTGTTGGGTGAAATTCATACCCGTCCACGCCCATTACCCATGCAGGTACCAGCTGAGCGGGTATCGCAGATACCCACGGGTAAGCGGGTATCCACGGATATTTCATATTTGTTTCAGACACAAAAAAAAAAAGATCTAATTACTTGAAAAATTACTAAAGCAAAGTAGACAATTGAACCCACTGAATACAAGAACACAACCAGAACAATGCAGACCAAAGCAAAAAATCACAACAAATCCACACAAATGGCGCAAGTCCAGCAAGAATAAGACTAAAGGATATAGCAAAACAGAACCCATGTGCTATTGCCATAGTACTTTCATTTTACACCCACACACAAATACCAAAGACAACTCCAACCGGCAAATTGCCAAAAGACAACCAGCACTTTGTATCAGCACGTGCAACATAACACCAAACACCCAACGCACAAAAAACCAAATAAAAAGCCAACACAGCCAGGAGATGAAGAAAATCACATTGTATTAAGTTGATTCTGAACAATCTTTGTTAGCTATTTCCCTAAAATCTTTTGACATTAGCTAAGTGAGAGAGGGCAGAAAAGGGGGTGTGGATCCGGTTGCTGGACGGTGGAGGATGAAGGCGGCGCTGCTCTGGTCCATGACGATGCGTAGACAGATGCAAGGTGGGAAGAGGGAAGAGGGACGAGGGAGGAGGGCTTACCGGAGATGCGCTCTCGCGGTGAGAAAGGGCTGAAGCTGAACAGCGCAAACCAGACAAGGACTAAATGAATGGAGACATGAGGGACTCTCGCGTTAGATTGAGTTGTAGATTTTGCAATTTCAAAATCCTCTATTGTTCAAGTCAATGTAACTTTTGTTCTTTCGAGAACAAAATGCCGAAAGCTACATCTTATAAGAATGAGAAACCATGTACCATATAGTACATTACATGCCAGCACAAAATAGAACCAACTCTTAATAAACCATCACCACATCATATTTTCCATGAGAACAGCCTCATACATCATGACAAGAAAAATAAGCATTTATGCTCATTGCTTCATACCATGAAGATGTTCATAGAAGCAAATCAACACCAAATTGAACAGGGCATGCATCACTCATAGAAGATAAACACAAGAGCTCATCAAGTTAAAAGGCAATCTGACCAATATTCCAATCAGTCATTAGCTAACACTTATACCCACTATATCCATAAAGAATTTTGACTTGGACATTTTATCATACAGGTTATATGCAACATAAATAAAGACTAATCAGAAAAGGAAAATTGTATGCGTCTGCAACCAACTCTTAATTTTCAGAGTGTTCATAGCATCATTATCAGCACCAGTAGAAAAACATAACACAGAGCAAGGCATAAAAATCAAATCCACAAATCCAAACCATTCGCATAAAACACAGATCCACAAATACAAACCTAGAGAATAACATACCTGGTGAAGGAGAGTGCGGCACAACCAGAGAAGATGACAGCGACCGGAAACCGAGCACCGTAACGGCGCCACGGAAGAGATACCGCGGGTGCGCGGTGAAGAGGAAGAGTGGTAGTGCGTGGAGACCTGGGCACGGCAGAGATACAACGGGTGGGTGGTGCGCCGGCAGCGGCAGTGAGAACACAAACAACTGGGGAGAACTGGAGTGAGAACTTTTTGATGCAGGTGGGGATTCGGTTTAGGTAATTAGGTAAAAGAAAAATTAATTAATATCAAAATAAATTAATAAAATAAAAGGTTTCAATTAACAATTTAACATATTATTTTTTTTAACAATAAAATATTGTTTTTATAGAAGCTGCTGGTTCGGATGATTCCAATTTCTCAAACCCAAGATCCTTTTTGGAGTCGATCTAATTCAATCCGCTAAAATCGAATCGGATCAATTTGAATCCATCTGATTCCCAGAATAGAACGGATCGGATCCACTTGCACATCCTACTTTATGTAGTTAATCGCTCATGATTGATTGTTAGACACCCTTTAGGATGTGTTTGGTTTAAATGAGGGATTTTAATGGAAGGGAGGGGAGGGTTGGAACGAGGCGGAGTGGGTTTTACATTCCCCAACCCCGCCCCGCTCCCCTTCAGGGTTGGAAAACTGATTTCATCCCTGCTCCCGTCGGGGATCGGGTTCCCCATGGGTTACCGCCCCCGTCAATGAGTAATTAAATTTAAAATTTATTTTGCTTTATTTGAAATTAACAATTTAAAAATTGTACTTCTAAAAAAAAAAACAAATAAAACATTCGGACAATTAAAACAATCAACTAGAAACTGGAACTTGATTTTTCTTTTGGCTATAAATTACAAAGAAACTAATGTTTTAGAAGCACTTCGTTATTCTTCAAATAATACTGATAACATCAAAATACAATAATAAAAGCACAATCAAATGTTCTGTAACTTTTGTTTAAAAAAATTACCATTTTATACATAATGGAATCTTTCATTCAAAACAAATCAAATATCCTGCATAGATATATGAGGATATTATTATAATTATATAAACGACAGGGCAAGTTCGGGTTTGGGGCCTGGCGAATATCTGTATCCCCGTCCCCGATCAAAGCGGTTTTTCCCCGTCAAAGTCTGGGTGGGTTCAAGTCTCATTGCCATGCCTACGGGGAGGGGAAGGAAGGGGAGTGATTTTAAGTAGATAGTGTGTTTAGTTGAGATGGTGGGAGGGATTTTAATGGATGAGAGGGATTTTAACACAATTCATATTTGATTCACAAGGGGATTGGTGGGATTTTAAAACTAATTTACTATTACACCCTTATAATTTTGGATTTCAAAATACAAAAGTGAGGATATTTTAGTAGTTCAAGTAAAATGTTGAGCCAAAATTGAGTGAGCAGGGATTTTGCTCCCCTCCCGTCCCCTCCAAAAAAATGAATCACACATAAAAGATTTAAAAATCCCCCTCCCTTCTCCTTTATTTCCCTCCAACCAAACACTATGTTAGATAAAGAAGTCATTGCTTGATATGATTTTAATAATTTGTTCTATGTTGTTTATATGATAGTTCTTTTCATCATCATACATCGAACGTGTATTGATCTAGTAAAATGAACCATGGATGCAACATGCAAGTCACTTGTATTGAACTTTAAGTACTAATAAACCATGAATATTGTTTAAGTACTAAGGCCATCTTTATCGCTCAAAAAAGTGAGGTGCTTAAAAAGTGAGGTGCTTACTTTGTAAGCACCGATGCTTACAACCAAAGCCTCAATGGAGGCGATGCTTAATGCGATGCTTAATAATCAGGGATCTTGCACAAGCACTCAGTGCTTGTGCTTGGTCCCTGACACTTTATTATTATTATTATTATTATTATTATTTAAATTAAAAGTAATTGAAAGTTAGTACTTGTGTAAGGATGTGGGGTCACTGGTGGGGTCTATTTAAAAAAATTTAAGAGTTGCTGGGATGGAGAAATGAGGTGCTTAAGTTATTAAAAGTAAAAATGAGTGATGTGTAATGGTATGACCCATTTAAAAATCCCAAAATGGGATGCTGGGATGTGGATGCTCTAAAAACAATGAATATCACTGTACATATTTTCATAACTATATATGTAAAATGAATTTTTTTAAAATATTTTTTTCACAGATACCCATGGGTAAGTGGGAATCCACGGATATTTCATATTTGTTTCAGACAAAAAAAAATTGATCTAATTACTTGAAAAATTACTAAAGCAAAGTAGACAATTGAACCCACTGAATACAAGAACACAACCAGAACAATGCAGACCACAGCAAAATAAAGCAAAAAATCACAACAAATCCAACACAAATGGTGCAAGTTCAGCAAGAATAAGACTAAAGGATATAGCAAAACAGAACCCATGTGCTATTGCCATAGTACTTTCATTTTACACCCACACACAAATACCAAAGACAACTCCAACCCGCAAATTGCCAAAAGACAACCAGCACTTTGTATCAGCACGTGCAACATAACACCAAACACCCAACGCACAAAAAACCAAAGAGAAAAGCCAACACAGCCAGGAGATGAAGAAAATCACATTGTATTAAGTTGATTCTGAACAATCTTTGTTAGCTATTTCCCCTAAAATCTTTTGACATTAGCTAAGTGAGAGAGGGCAGAGAGAAGAGGGAAGAGGGGGCGTGGATCCGGTTGCAGACGGTGGAGGATGAAGGCGGCGCTGCTCTGGTCCATGACGACGCGTAGACAGATGCAAGGTGGGAAGAGGGAAGAGGGAGGAGGGCTTACCGGAGATGCGTTCTCGCGGTGGCTGAGGAGGAACGCAGATTGAGACAGTGAGAAAGGGCTGAAGCTGAACAGCGCAAACCAGACAAGGACTAAATGAATGGAGCCATGAGGGACTTAGGGTATTGAGGACAAATCATGAAAAGTGCAATTGAATCAGAAGCATCGACGCAAAAGATGAAATAGGCAACTAGGGATTCAGCAATTAATGAACAAAGCACTATCCTTCAAATCTTAAGAACAATCTCACTCACATCCCCTCAAAAATTGCAATTAATAATATTATCAAAGGGAAACAAACGCACCAACTATAGTTCATGAGACGAATGCTAGATCGCGAAGGCCATGCAATAATAGCGCTTATGAAACGCATCGAAGAAGAAAAGCGATTATGTGGAAAACGAACCTTCTCGCTGAAGAATTCAGATCTTGTTGATGTGTGGGATTGGGATGCGAGAAAATGGTGATGGCTGAGTGAGGTGTAACCGCCAAGCTGAATGGTGTTTCCCGGAATCTTTATTCTATTTTCGAACAAACATCATATTTTGCTCATCTTCTTTTTTTTCTTTTTTATTCTGAAACTAGCAAGGTACCCGTGCTGGGTCTCCATATTAACCAACCCGTGGACCCGATACCCGACCCGCCCACATTATTATATACTTTTTGAAAAAATAAAACAAATAGAAACGTGTTACCTTTACCCTGACCTTGCACACATCACATCCACCAAGCTTCCGAGTATACCCTTTAATCCAATTTCCTTCAGCATTCCGAAAAACTCCTTGGCAACCAGGGAGCCTCTGACTTCCACGTGATGCACCATCATAATTAACTTTGATCCATCCATCTGAGGGGATGCCAACAAATCAGATTGATAGATTTGTGCACTGGGATACCTTCACTGCCATGGGAGTTTCAGGCCTCGACTATATTATCCATCCTCCCTAATATCATGCGAAAGGGTCTCTAGGTCTCTTAAATCCTTCTTCGAAAGCTTGCAATTCCAAAGTAAATTGTGTATGACCATAAATACATCCATCTAGTTGTCATGCATGTGAAACCCATACTTGTCAAAAAGGTTATCTTGGGCCCATGAAGCAGAGTCTCCAGAGAAAAAATGCACCATATGATTAGACTAAACCAATCTGATCCATACTCATATAGCCACATGACAGTCCCGAAGAACACGAAGTTTGTGTTAGGCTGTTAGCCATTCTTTGTATTCTCTTCTCACTTTTCCTTAAGCAATTCTCAATCCACTCACACTTCTCGCAATTTTTTTAATAAATTCCTTCGCCTCCTTAAACAATATCTCTATTATTAAAAGGAAGGTGGTGGCTGGGGTATATTTATAAAATCACTTGGATCAAGGAGTTTTTTTAGGGGTATTAATAAGTTTTTTAGGGGTAAATCTGTCAATGAGATTTTTTTCCTAATCTTCAATAGCTATCAAAGCTATTAGTCTACCATTCATTGACCCCAATTAATTGACGTACAATTGATTGTTAGGGGATAATTTTGTAACTGAAATATTGAAATATTGCACCAAAGAGTCTAAAGATATTGCATGTTATTGTCATCTAGGTGTAAGAAAAGACTTTCCAGCGAACCTAGTTTTGTAAAACTGCTACATCTTAATTGTATTTAAAGATTAAAATACCACTTATGCTGTATTAATAAATATAAATAGCTTTAATTTTGTAAATGGATAAATAACTATAAAACTGTGGTAACTCTATAAACATCAATTGTAACATTGTTTTCTAATTTTGCACACATTCATATTCTTCTCTTCTGGATAATAGACTTGTTCTTTTCTGGAAAACAAAATGTAATAATGTGCATGCACTCATAATACATTCATACATTCTATGATTGATCCCATATGAAAAATAAAACAAAGCCCCCACGTATGGAGATAATTAAAGTTGATGCTATTATATTTTATCTATTTTTATCTATTTCAATTGTACTTTTATTATACTGGACAATCTTACTGGAATTATTAAAAGAAAGGTGGTGGCCGGTGTATATTTGTAAAATCACTTGGATCAAGGAGTTTTTTTAGGGATATGAATGAGTTTTTTAAGGGTAAATCTGTCATTGAGATTTTTTTTCCTAATATTCAATAACTATCAAAGCTATTAATCCACCATTCATTGACCCAATTAATTGACATACAATTGATTGTTAGGGGATAATTTTGTAACTGAAATACTGCACCAAAGAGTCTAAAGATATTGCATGTTATTGTCATCCAGGTGTAAGAAAAGACTTTCCAGCGAACCTAGTTTTGTAAAACTGCTATACATCTTAATTGTATTTAAAGATTAAAATACCACTAATGCTGTATTAATGAATATAAATAGCTTTAATTTTGTAAATGGATAAATAACTATAAAACTGTGGTAACTCTATAAGCATCAATTGTAACACTGTTTTCTAATCTTGCACATATTCCTATTATTCTTTTCTGGATAATAGACTTCTTCTTCTTTTCTGGGAAACAAAATGTAATAATGTGCATGCACTCATAATACCTTCATACATTTTATGATTGATCCCATATGGAAAATAAAACAAAGCCCCCACGTATGGAGATAATTAAAGTTGATACTATTATATTTTATCTATTTTTATCTATTTCAATTGTACTTTTATTATACTGGACAATCTTACTGGAATTATTAAAAGGAAGGTGGTGGCTGGGGTATATTTGTAAAATCACTTGGATCAAGGAGTTTTTTTAGGGATATCAATGAGTTTTTTAGGAGTAATTCTGTCAATAGGATTTTTTTTCCTAATATTCAATAGCTATCAAAGCTATTAATCAACCATTCATTGACCCCAATTAATTGACGTACAATTGATTGTTAGGGGATAATTTTGTAACTGAAATATTGTACCCAAGAGTCTAAAGATATTGCATGTTATTGTCATCCAAGTGTAAGAAAAGACTTTCCAGCGAACCTAGTTTTGTAAAACTGCTACATCTTAATTGTATTTAAAGATTAAAATACCGCTAATGCTGTATTAATAAATATAAATAACTTAAATTTTGTAAATGGATAAATAACTATAAAACTGTGGTAACTCTATAATCATCAATTGTAACACTGTTTTCTAATCTTGCACCCATTCCTATTCTTCTTTTCTGGATAATAGACTTCTTCTTCTTTTCTGGGAAACAAAATGTAATAATGTGCATGCACTCATAATACCTTCATACATTCTATGATTGATCCCATATGAAAAATAAAACAAAGCCCCCACGTTTGGAGATAATTAAAGTTGATGCTATTATATTTTATCTATTTTTATCTATTTCAATTGCACTTTTATTATACTGGACAATCTTACTAGAAATTATCCGAAAGAATTTGACTCCATATCAGAAAAATAAATGTTATTCAAGGTTGAGAACAAAGAAGGAAACATTGAACAAAAATGGCAAAGTTATACAATAAAAAGGATGACGGATGATAAGGACTTGATTGAGGAATTTAATAAGCAACCATCCATTAACGTTATTTTATGATTTAGTTTTCCAATTGGTGTTTATATAATATAATTTTCTCTAGCTAAGAACATCATTCAAAAAATGTAGGATTGTGCTGAAGATGACAATGCAAATTTAAGGACCATTAATTCTACAAAAGTGGATGACAATATGAAGGTAGTCATTTATGCAACATTAGTATTGAAACATGTGTTTGTAATAAATTTAGTGTTATTGATGTTACCAAATTATTTTGTGTAGCTTTATACTAAGAAAGGAGACTCTATTGTTAATGACTATCTGTCTTAACAAGAGACAATTGATGTGGTAAAATTTTTATTTTTTATACTAAGTACACACTATTTTGGAAAGAAAGGAATTTTGTATTGGAATTTATTTTTAATCAATTTTACAATGCCAATGTGAAAGAAGATGGTATGGGACAAACTCCTACCAGTAAGACAACTGGAAAGAGATGTATTGATAACATAAAGTGTTATGAAAAAGATGATAGATATGTAGGTCAATCCTCAAGCATCAAGATTCACAAACTTTTGGAGGTTAAAAAGGAGCCACTTGATTGAATAATATAGTTAAAATATGAAATTTGGAGTCTGATTTCATGAGGTTTTTAGTTTGTTTTAATGATGGTTTTTTGGCAAAATTTATGTTGCCATATGGACACATTTAAATTTAAAGAATGTTAAATTTCATAATTTATGTTTCAAAGTGTGAATGGTGTTTATGATGAATGAGTTTGATGGATTGATAAAAATATAATTTGCTGTTACACCAATATATTGAAGTAATATTGACTACCCTTTTATTAAAAACATGGCTTAATCAATATAATTTTTCAAAATTATTAGACAATTTAAAATAAATTTTAAAGAATTTATAGGAAACTATATATTGTAGCAATCTTTTTTTGACAAGATATATTGTAGCATTCTTATGTTGTAAACAGCTGTGTTTAAAAATTGGCCTCAAAGTGTATATCCCTAGATTTTCATTAACCCAATCCCATAGAAGAATTCCTTTCAAGTTTCGGCGAAAGCAATTTCCTGCTGCTCTCTCTCTTTTACAATGACTATAAATAAAAGTCAAGGGTAATCTCTTCGGTATGTGGGTATCTATCTTCCGCAGCCTGTGTTTTCACATGGGCAGTTATATGTTGCCATTTCAAGGGTAACATCATGTCATCGATTAAAGTTACTAATATATGACGAGAAAGATCAAGTCTCCAACATGACTTTTATTGTGGTTTACAAAGAGGTTTTTCGGAATTCAACATAGGTAACTCATATTTAATCTATTGTGTTTACGACTCCATTTCCTTGGTTGGATAAAATTTATAAAACATACAAATGAGTCCATTAGTGAAAAATGAAGAAGGTTTGTAAACTTATATTTACATTGACCTTGATGTTTGATTTTCATGCCTCAAGAGAATTTATATAGGTTCCATACAAACATTAACTTTAGCTATTTATATACTCTCTTTCTAATTTATGTTTTAACTATCAAACATAAACTATTTCTAAAATTAACAAATAAATTATGCTATGATCAAGGTGGGCCAATAATTATGATGCTCAAACTGAGCAGCAGGTTAATACCATACATTTCTTAAAATAATGACAAAAACTCATCATTGGATGTATGTTACATAATTATGTTAATATGATATTAGACTCTCAGAGTGTATGCAACAAAATTAAACCAACTCTACGGTTCATGTAGTCTAATTTATTCTTTGTATTATTATTATTTTTGTTTTTCTGCAGTGATTTGTGGTTCATTCGTGAAATTTTAACGTTTGGATGACTGAATAGCCGTAAATATATTATCATTTTAATTGGTTATATCATACAGTGAAAAAATATTTCCTTTCTTTCCTTATTTTCTAATCTAAATCACGGTCGTTATTATTTTCAAAATTGGTATGATGCAAGTTGCATAAAAAATTAAATAAAATTTACAATTCATCGAATTCGATACCACCTATAATATGAGTTATGATATTTTGACACCAAAATTTGACACCATGGGGATACCCTAGTTTTGAGTAGGTTGTTTATCACTTTACTATTTCTCTCTCTTTATTTCATTGGTTCACAATCTACTCAAAACTAGGGTGTCCCCCCGTGATGTCAAATTTTGGTGTCAAAATATCATAACTCTTATAATATAAGGATCTCTACTATCTAGCCAAGTTACTCAACATAAAAACATATTTACAGTAGGGGTGTAAGTGGACCGGGTAAACCCGACCAACCCAATCAATCCGAACCGAACTAACCCATAAAGAACCGAAGATGATTGGTTCGGGTAAAAAACCGAACCGAACCGAAAGAAATCGATCCCCTTTGGTTCGGGTAGTGGATTTGAATTTCCAAACCCGCTCACCCGACTACCCGACCCGAGCACTTAGCAAAAATCAAACTTTTCCCAATTCCTAACCTAATTGAGCGAGTCTCCTTCCAGTGAAAGTTTCACTGTCTCGAGTCTCACTACCTCACATCTCCCTTCTCGACATCTCTCTCCTGACCTAGGGCTTTTACACCGCCGCACACATCCGTGATGACCAGACCGTCGTCGTGCTCCACGATCTCCTTCCTGGCGTGAGCGTGACCAAGCCGTCATGCTTCATCCTTAGAGATCGCCGTCCAAGAAACTCTGTCGTGCTCCAAGATCGCCGTCCAGAGATCGTCGTGCTCCGTCGAGGCAGCACCGTCCTCCGTCGTGGCGAGTTCTCTGTATTTCTGGTGGTTGTCAGTTCTCACTGTCGGAGATCGTCGTGGTGAGTACTCTGATTTTCTGGTTCTTTGCTTCTTCTTCCTTCATCTCAAAACTGATTTTCTGGTTCTAAATTCGGTTTTCTCCCTTTTTTGCAGGTTGCTTCCTTGCTTCTTATTAATTTTTGTTCACTTTATTTCTCTGCTTCTTTGTTTTTTGTTCTCTGCTTCAAAATTATGTTGAAAGATCTAAACTTTTGTTCTCTTCTTCCTAAATAGTCACTAATTAGGTTATGCTGAAAGCTCTAAAATCCTTCTTCTTCATGTATTGCTCTGATGTTCGGTGGGATTGGAAAAGGAATCCTGTATGTTTTTGGCTCTAATGTTGTTGCTGGTAGTATGCTGATGCGGGTCCTTGGTTTTTTTTTTTTTTTTTTTTCAGAATTGAAGTTTGACTTAGTCAAATGAGAACCGAACACCCGATCCGAACCAACCCGTACTTCATTGGGTTGGTTTGGTTCGGGGTTTTTTAAGAAAAATTGCAAAAATCCGAACCAAACCGAACCGATCATTTTTTATGGGTTCAAATTTTTTTCCTGTCTAAAACCAAACCAAACCGACCCGTTACACCCCTAATTTACAGGTCCAAAACACATAACCCAAAGTCAATAATTTTTCATTTCCTAATATAAATCATGGTCTTTATTATTTTCATAATTGGTATGGTGCAAGCTGCTTAAAATTTTAAAAAAAAATACCGTTCATCAAATTCGATCCCACCTATAATATAAGGATCTCTATCATCTAGCCAGGTTACTAAACATAAAAACATATTTAAAAGTCCAAAACACATAAAACCAAATCAATAATTTTTCATTCAAACAACTAAAAAAAATATTAATTTTAATTTGATGAACAATATAAAAAATAACTAGCTAACCGAGTTAGTGTAGAAACGTATAACAGTCCCGTGCAACACACGGGTACAAGATCTAGTATAGATAGAAGACAAAGAGATGCTTGCAATTAACTGGACAAATTAATGTACAGATTTAATTTTTAAACACACTCTCAATCAATATATATTTCCCTTGCATGTGTTTTTTTTTAACACATAATAAAAAAAATGAACATAGCATGCTTGTAATAGATGAAGCATGCAAAGAGTCATTTAAAAGTATGTTTATGTGGCAAAGACTTATCTACTTTCCTCAAACTAAGGTTGTAAAAAGGCTTCTTATAA
This sequence comes from Echinosophora koreensis, assembly GCA_035048595.1. Classification (NCBI taxonomy): domain Eukaryota; kingdom Viridiplantae; phylum Streptophyta; class Magnoliopsida; order Fabales; family Fabaceae; genus Echinosophora; species Echinosophora koreensis. Next base: position 1,556,509 of record JAPCYP010000019.1, on the reverse strand, counting down.
CATGTTGAAATTGTATCGTTTTGATACAGAGTTCGCAACAAAGAATACTCGATAAAAGATTATATTAATATTATTGTGTAATAGGGTGACACAAAAATACTATCCTTATTTATAGTAATAGTTATATAAAGTATAAGCACAATACTGTGAACATGTTTAAGCCCACTATAATATAAGAAGACCATTGTTTACCCAAAAGAAATTTATATAAGAAGATCATTAATCTTAATATGTTAAATATACTTGTTCCAGACTTCCAGTCAAATACCAAGTAGACTGATACTTGACGTGAATGTGATCTGAAGACTCTTCTCTAAATTTTGTTCATCGGAAAAGAGAAATATCCTCACCGATACCTCAACTCCTCAATTAACTAATGCTTAAAAGTATGAGTAGTATTCAAGATTGACTAATTCCTTTAATAGAGTTTATAATAGAAGTATAAATTACCGAGTAAACAATTTTTCTTTATTCTAGAAGGGGATCAACAGTGGTTCCCTACTTCCACCTACGAGTGTTTTTGCTCATGCCCTGCATGGGGTTATAAGATGAATGATGCTGTGACGTCGTGGCGCGATATATTCTATATGGGAAATATAATTTTTTTTAAAATAATTATATCAAATTAAAAATATACATGTTGTTCTAATTGGGTGTAAATATTATTTATATTGTTTCACTCTACCCATATAAATTTAAATAATAAAAATTATGCAGCATTAATATATGTTGAAAGAATATATATATTACGTTCAATAAAGATTATTCATACAAAAAGATTAGACAGTAAAAGTAAGTAGTTGAAAATATTATTGTTCATATTGCTAGTATTCTTTCCGTAAAACTTATTTGGTTTGTTTCTCCTCTTTTCTCGTATGATTTAACCATTTTTAGAAAATTTACTTATTATCATTTTTTTTTATTCTTTTTTGGAAATCTATTTGATTTTTTCTCTTCTTTTCCTGTAACGATTTTTTTTAGAAAATATATTTAACTATCATATTAGTTTTTTTTTCCTTCTCTCTCTTGAAAATATATAGGATTTGTTTCTCATCCTTTCCCGTATAAGTTAACCTTGTTTAGAAAATATATTTATCTATCGGATTTTGACTTCTTACCTCTTGAAAATCAATTTGATTTGTTTGTCCTTTCTTCCCGAGCAAGTTAATTAGAAAAATAAGATAAAAAATGGATAATACACTTTCTGATATTGGATATAATGTATAAAGATGTTAGTAAAAATCTGATATAGGACCTCTTACATAAAAAATGATATATAATATAAAAACAACAAAGCATATACGCGATATTAAATTAGGGTCCAAAACTACAATTTCCATAATAAGTTAAAAAAAAAAATAGATATTGTCCACGAGATTCCAAAATGCTAAAGGTAGTTAGTTAAAGGATTACGGACCCAAAATAAATTTCCAACTGCATCTCAGATAGAGTTTCATCTTCTTTTTTTTGTCTAAACCCAGTGTATCACAACGCTGTCAATGAAGGACTAATCACTGTTCGCAGGGCGCGGCTTCCGCTGGCCAAGCATTATTTTAACACTGCTAGGAATCGAACCCGAGAGCAAATCAAGTCGACCCTTAGAGTGTCCCAGGGCATGCCTTACAACCACTGGACCACGATGCTTGGTTAGATAGAGTTTCATCTTGGTTTATAAGACCTGAACATATTAATTCATTAACAGGAATAGTAGTACATTGTCTAAAACAAAAGGAATAGTAATGCATTAATATATTAAAAAAAAACTGCCCTAAATATAATGAGTTTGATTTAGATAATCCAATTAATGTTTGGTGTTTTTCATTGATCTCTCATTTTCATTTGAATTTGTGTTAAAATTAGCGAATAACTTGTTTAGAGAATAAATATACTATTTAAGACCACAACAACAACATTTCGAATGCTTTAGTTCAAAACAAAATGGTCACAATGCAGTGTAAATGAGAATGTATGAATGAGAACTAAAGCTTCTAAAATGCTATAAATAAATGGAAACATAAAGGTTTTAAAATGACTATTAATATTTGTTTCGAAAAAAAAATGACTATTAATATCAAAATCGTCCAACATGTTACAATGGAAGTTTTCCTTTTTTGCTTTTGTTTCATGAAAGTATGGATAAGGGTTGGAAAATAGGATAAGAAGAAAATGCATGAAGTAAGAGAATCACATTGAATCAGTTGAAATGGGCGGTGGTATCAATAATTTTTTTGGAAACCGAAATCATTGGAAAAAATTCAAATTATTAATATTATCTAATTTAATTTGTTTAATCATTTATCATTATTATTTAAAATTGATCCATTGAATATTTCCCAACCGAAACAGGAAATTCATTCATTGAACACTAATAGTTATCAACTTATCAATATCAATTATGAATTTATCAATCATCAATTAATTCTCTAAAAAAAAGGTTAGCAATTATGAATAAATATTATAAATATCAATTATTTCTCTAAAAAAATTGTTAGCAATTATGAATTTATGATTTAAAATCCAATCATTAAATATTGATACTTTTATATTTCAATTTGTCGTTTTTCTAGAGAGATTTGACTAAATATACAACTCTAACATTATAGTCAATATATAAAAAATAAAATAAAAAAATCGATGGATTTCTTTTTGGTTCATTCCATTATTAGTAATAGTAAACCAAGCTTATCAGAGAAGCCATTGAATATAATGCTAACACGTGTCCAAACTTTCCTTTTAATGGGTTTGTAGTTGTATATTAATTAATAAGATAAGATAAGATAACATGACTCGAGCCCGCAACCCATGGGAGCAGGCGGGGCAGCTTTTACCAACTGAGCTGCCCTGTTCATCAACCAAGCAAACAAATACATATGCCGATTATTAGATAAATAGTTATCATAAGGTATTTAAGTTTTTTTTTTTTTGAATCCACCGTAATTAGGGTCTTTGACTTTACAATGGATTCACGGAGTATTTCACAAGGTTAGATCATTTAGACATGCTGTGAGACTGATCTCCACTCAGATGTTTAGTGTTCCACAGGATTTAAATCGAGGTCCTCCCCACAAGCTCAATCTGAACAACAACCAATTGAGCCACATCTATTGAGTCTTAAAGTATTAAGATAAGTTTGTTATCAAAGTTGTTAACCTTTTTTTTTTTTGGCTAGATTGATTGTTTAAGTATATCTTCGCAACAGACATATCATTATGATCATCGCTAGGTCAAGTCTTTATCTTATTATTATTATTATTATATATATATATATATATATATATATATATATATATATCCATTATATAAAGTATAACTCGGTAATCTCATCTTACATTCCTAGTCGATACAACATCACTTATATATATGGAGTTTTTAATCATTGTCTCGGGACCATGGATAATAAATCCATAATTTTTAGCATATATGTAATAATAAATAATAAATAATATTTTTTTTGGTACCACAAGGGGACCTAAGTCCAAAAGAAGAAAATTACACAGTAACACACCTAAGAGTAGGAACTCCCATAACATAAAAAGTTAAGCCCTGAACTACTTCTACTGGATGAGGATCAAAAATGGATTTGTTAACATGTATTCTCGAAATAAAATTATGAAATTAAAATAATATTGAATATCCATCTAAAAAGACAGTAACTTTTTAAAAATTTTGAAATATAAATTTGATAATTTTTATTTTAACAATGAAATTACTCAACTCATCTAAGAACTCCGCCACATGAAGCAAGAGCACCTATACCAGTAACAGATCCATCACAATTTAGGGCTACTTCCCACGAGTTTGGGAACAACCATCTAAATGCATGTTTAGGAGCACGTCAGTTCTCCCCAAAATTAACCACGTCAAGCACACATAAGCTCCAATCTGGAGCTTCTGAAAAATCACGTCAAAGTCTTTCCGACCACCATTCCAAACATGCGATAACTTAAACCTCAGCATCATAAATCCCTCTAATTGCTAATTTTGGTATTAACAACCTACGTTGCCTTTATTGCATCAACGTTTATCTTAACTCGATGCAGCAGCTCATTAGAAGTCTTGGAATTGTTGTAAAAAATAACATCATTCCTTCTCCACCGTAATTTATCAAACATGACCTCGAAAGTAATGTTCTGGCCTACTCCATCAATAGCATCCTTCTTGACCAGCTTGTCATACAACCACTCTATCCAATTTTGGTTTGTGAAGAAGCTATTGTAATTTGCTTCAAGAACACCACCCGACACCTCTTTAGCATAATCACAGCTCTTGAACACATGGAAATGGTCTTCCACTTAATTAAAACAAATGGGACAAAAATCTGAATTAGTCACACCACTTCAAGTTGCGTTCTTGCTCGATCTTAGCAGCTGAACTGTGGAGCATTTTTCATGGATTGACGATTACTTGAAGTAAGGGTTTCCGACGCATTCAAGTTTTTCCGACTCAAAGAGAATTGTGGGATTTCTGTCTGAAGGCTGTTGCAGGACAAACGCCTGTTATGCTCTTGTCAACCATTCATGAGGTGTATAAAGGTGATGATGTTATTACTTGGAAGCATATTTTCAGATAAACCAACCAAGTTGCTGAAACTTTAGCTAAGTTTGATCTTTCTTAAGATGGTCAAATTAGGATTTTTTTTTTTTTATTATCCTCCGTCTTTTATTTCTAATGCTTTAAAAGCATATGATGCTTGTCCTTGGTTTTCAAGAGGTTTTTAGTTTGTTTCTCTTTGGGACACCCTTTTTATTTATTCATCAAAAAAAGAAAAATAAAGGTGTTTAGGTTAACAAAATTCATAATAAATATCCAAAAGAAAATTACACGAGGCGGTCAATTCAAAGTAAAAAATAGTTAATGGTCATTGAAACGGCGTCGTCCAGATTCACGGCTTGCATGGAACACATAATCAAATCCCTTTTGGACTCAAAACACAACACAAAACATTGACGCCCTTTTCTTCCTCTTCTTCTCTCTTTCCCTCTCCAAACCCTACCCAACACCTTCTTCCGTTTCTCTATCCGATCTCCTCATCCAGGGTTTCGCCTTCGATCCGATTGAGCAGGTGAGGTTTTTCCTTCTTCCAATTTTCCTGTTCGCGAACCTTCGTTTCTTGTTTCTCAATTTCTTTATATATTTTTTCCGCTGATTCATTCATATGTATTGTTATCATTGTTGGATTTGACGGATCTGATCTTGTTTCCGATTACTAGTATCTTTGGTAATGGATTTTCTCCAATTCTGTGCAGTTTTTTCTTTTTAATTTCCGTACCTCGTGGGGATTTTGTGCTATTACTCTGAGATTGGGAACCATTGGGAAATTTGATTTAGTTTTGATATATTTAATTTTTGGTTTCGGGGAGACAAATTTTATTGTGTGTCTGAGACGATATTTTTTTTCTTTTTGGTTCAACATGGTTTCTGAAATCGAATTTGATGAAGCAGACCTTTCAATTCACGGACTCAGTAGCTTCTTATGATAATTAGGGACAAGCTTTTTTTTGAAATTACGATGACTGAGTTTTTTCTACATTAAGGGGTCATATTGTTCTAAGTGTGCGTGTGTGTGTGTGTGTGTGTGTTTTTTTTTTTTTTTACTGAAGTCTAGTTTTGAATTTCGCTTCCAATGGGTATGGGTTAGATGGTATGCTGAATGTGATGGGTATGTCAGCGTTTTTATCTTGATCAGTTGCATATTTTGTGCAACAAGGACCGTGCTACGTTTTTTCGGTAAGGTCTAGAGCTGAGAAGAGGGCCCCCCTAGTGAGGACCATGTTGCTTTTTATCTCAATTACATGAAAACTGACATATTTACATTCTCGTTGAACTGAACATTTTGTTTGATTTTTGATTTGTAGGTTTTATGTAGCTTGAGTTTTAGTCAATAAGTATTGGATGGATGATGATAGTAGAGATGGATAAAATGTCTGCTCCTTCATCGCGGGAGCGTGCACAACGCCTTTATGAGAAGGTACTCATCTCTCTCTCCCTCCCACCCCCCCTCTCTCTCCCCGTCATCATTCACTGAGAATGTGATCACAAAGAAGGGCTTATCTGTGTAAATCTGTCACAATATGCCAAGCTAAATGTAACAGATATCTGGTTACCATTACTTAAGTCAGTCGTGCTTTCTTGGTATAATGTATATGTCAGTATATCCCTATATGAGAAGTTACACTTTGGAGCAACGGGTTTTATTGATCGGTATTAATTTTTTGTTTCTTCCATGGGAAGACAACTCCATTTTGGTAATGTTGGGTTTACTGTTTTTCCCATGATTCCATTTTGGACTTATTACCATCTGGTGTTATACTGTTGTTACCCAGAACTATATATGATAATAAATAATAAATGACTTTAGTTAACATGTATTCTCAAAACAAATATTAGGAAATTAAAATAATATTGAATATCCATTTAAAAATACATTTTAAAAATAAAATAAAATAATATTTATATATTTTTTAAATTATTTAACACGAATCCTTGTGTTGTACATAGATTAACAAAATTTATAATAAATAACCAAAAGAAAATAAAGCGGGACAAGGTCAATTCAAAGTAAAACAGAAAATAGTCAATAGTAACACTATCCAAGCTTCTCATCCCTCGTTTAAATCTTTCACAATCTGCCAAGCTAAATGTAACCGAAATCTGGTTACCATTACTTCAGTCGATTGTGCTCTCTTGGTATAATGTATATGTATATCCCTATATGGGAAGTTACACTTTGGAGGATATGGGTGGTGTTAATAGAGAGAAACAGAGAGAAAAAGAGAGGTGGACATGGATTTTTTGGCGTCTATAGATCCATTTAGAGAAATGGGTTTTATTGACTGGTGTTAATTGTTTTTCTTCTAATGGGAAGACAACTCCATTTGGTAATGATGGCTTTACTGTCTTTCCCATGATTCCATTTTGGACTTTTTATCAGTACCCTCTGGTGTATACCATTGTTTCCCAGAACTGTTGTATATTTTGGTGTTTTGGCCCTTTGATTTTAACAACTTATACTTTGCTGTTCTTTGCAATGGCCAACCGTGTAGAACTATAACCTGCTGTTGTGCGCTGTGGCTTACTTGTTCTTCTAAATTCTAATTACTGCATAAGAAAACTTTTTCTGTGGGATGAATCCAAAAGGTATCTTTGTAAGTTGTAACATGTCAATTTTTTTTTCTTCTGAATTTAGAATGTTGAATTGGAGAATAAGCGTCGGAGATCTGCTCAGGCCCAGGTCCCATCAGATCCAAATGCTTGGTCGCTGATGCGTGAGAATTATGAAGCAATAATTCTTGAGGATCATGATTTTTCTGAGCAGCACAATATTGAATATGCTCTGTGGCAGTTGCATTATAAGCGAATTGAGGAATTGAGGGCATACTTTAGTGCTGCCCTTACTTCTGCAAGCTCAAAATCATCTCAGGGAGGGAAAGTTCCTGCACGACCTGATCGGATAACTAAAATAAGGCTGCAGTTGAAGACTTTCCTTTCAGAAGCAACTGGATTTTACCATGATCTTATTATGAAAATCAGAGCAAAGTATGGGCTTCCTCTTGGTTACTTCGAGGATTCAGAGAATCGGATTGTGATGGAGAAAGATGGAAAGAAATCTGCTGAGATGAAGAAAGGTTTAATATCTTGTCATCGTTGTCTGATATACTTGGGTGATCTTGCTCGCTACAAAGGATTGTATGGCAAAGGTGACTCGTCAAAGCGTGAGTTTGCAGCAGCTTCTAGTTACTATTTACAAGCTGCATCTCTTTGGCCTTCAAGTGGGAATCCCCATCATCAGGTTTTTTGGAATTCCTGCATCTGCTGTGGCTTTGTTTTTGGTTGCTTCACATCTCACATGTTGAACTGTGGTTTATAGATATTGTATTCCATTTTGACAACTCTGTTATTTTCAGCTTGCCTTATTGGCTTCATATTCTGGGGATGAGGTGGGAACTATTTATCGTTATTTTCGGAGCCTGGCTGTGGATAGTCCATTTACAACTGCCAGAGATAATCTGATAGTTGCATTTGAGAAGGTAACGTGCGACCATGAAGTTGATTTTGAAACGCTCATCATTTTTTGATTCTGAGCTCTCAAAATTATTTGATAAGTTTGTACCTTTTTTTTTTTTTTATGTGCTATTCAACTGCTTTTTTCCTTGCTTCCAAACTGAAGTACAATTTTGATTCTAAAGTTCAGTCATGTCTACCACTTCTAGTGTTTGATACTGAAAGCTAAATGCATTAAAAGTTTGGTAGTTGTAAATTTCAGACAGCCTTGCAAGTTTATCAAGCATTTTTTTGGATAAGCACAAGTTTGTCAAGCATTGATTTATATGTTATACGGGACTGTCCAAGATGGAGTTTGTGCATGTGTTTTCAATATGTAATTATATTTGATTTATTGAAAACTGTAATGCAGCATCCTTCTCACATAAACGAGATCTGTTTAGCATGGGTCCTGTTGGGGATGAAGAATATGCCCTTGAGCTTGATTCTCTATTTATTTTCTTGTTGTGGTGTGTGTTGTGTTGCTTTTTTTTTTTTCTTCCTTTTGACCCTTTGTCTTATTTATGATCTATGATCTTATTGGCAATATTTTACCGTGTTCCTAACTGGCTATTTTTATCAAACCATTACAGAATCGTCAAAGTTACTCTCAGCTTTCTGGTGACATTAAAGCTCTTGCAGTCAAGGAATCTTCTGGGCAATTAACTGGCAAAGGAAGAGGAAAAGTGGAAGCAAAACTTGCAACACGGAGAACTGGTGAAGAAGCCTGTCCTAGAAAGGAAGGAGCATCCAATATACAAGAGATTTACAAATCCTTCTGCACCCGTTTTGTCCGTCTAAATGGAATCTTATTCACTCGTACAAGGCACGTATTCTTAAAGATCACACTCTATGCATGCCTTTTTATGCACTGCACCATTAATATCTTCTGACTTTCTTCCTTCTCTTTGTTTCTCACATTTCATGTTGATAGCCTTGAGACCTTTACCGAAGTTTTGTCTCTTGTTAGCTGTGGCTTGCGTGAGCTTCTGTCTTCAGGGCAAGATGAACTGAATTTTGGAATGGATACTCTTGAGAGTGGACTTGTCATTATCAGAATTGTTTCCATTATCGTATTTACAGTTCATAATGTGAATAAGGAATCTGAAGGTCAAACTTATGCAGAGATTGTACAGCGTGCTGTTCTACTTCAGAATGCATTCATTGCAGCTTTTGAATTGACGGGTTTCATAGTAGAGAGATGTGTGCAGCTGCAGGATCCTTCTTCTAGTTATCTTTTACCTGGCATTTTGGTTTTTGTTGAGTGGTTGGCATGTCATCCAGATCTTGCTGCAGGCAATGATGTTGATGAGAATCAGGCAACTATTAGATCAAAATTTTGGATTTCTTGCATATCCTTCTTTAATAAGCTACTTTCAGTTGGGCCAATGTCTATTGAGGACGATGAAGAAGAGACTTGCTTTAATAACATGAGCAGGTATGAAGAAGGGGAAACTGAAAACCGGCTTGCTTTATGGGAGGACTTTGAGTTACGTGGATTTGTTCCACTCCTTCCTGCACAAACCATCTTGGATTTTTCAAGGAAGCATTCCCTTGGAAGTGGTGGTGAAAAGGAAAGAAAGGCTCGTGTCAAAAGGATTTTAGCTGCAGGAAAGGCTTTAGCAAATGTTGTTAGGATTGATCATAAAATGTTATATTTTGACTCAAAGGGAAAGAAATTTATAATTGGTGTTGAGCCTCAAGTCTCAGATGATTTTGTTCTTACCTCCTATTCCGGCATACCTGATGCTGAAGAGTTATTGGAAGAAAATACAGCAAACAAGACAAAGGTGGGAATTGTTCAGCCAGACCAACACCAGTACATGGAAGGAGAGGATGATGACGAAGTTATTGTTTTTAAACCTATAGTAGCTGAGAAACGAGCTGATATGGTGGTTGTCTCATCATGTGCACCCTTTGAAGGCTTGGAGTCAGTTCCAACAGCTTCTGGAGGGGATGTAAAATGGGAGGATATAAATTGTCATGTTAGTTCTACTTCTAACTCTCTCAACAATGTGACCCATCAAACTTCTTTGCCTGCTTCTGCTGGTGGTATGGTGCCTCAACATCTGCAGTCAGTTCAGCCACATTATTTGAGTTGGTTAGAGGAGGAAATTTCTCTTGCTAACAGTTTAAAAAGTTTTAGATTCTTGGAGAATGGGCATGTGGTGAAACCTGACCTGCCACTACAAGAAGCTGTAGCAACCTCCAACAATACCACACTTCCAGTTCCTATCCCGCAATCTGTAAGTGCCAGTACTAATATGCTCCATGGTCTCTCAAAAGCTGAAGACTTTGTGATATCCTCCAAAGTTGATGCTATCGTATCATCTGGGGTTTATACTGGTAACTCTGTTGTGAAGACGTCGTCATCATTGCAAGCTGGTTTGAAAAAATCTCCAGTAAGCCGACCTTCTAGGCACCTTGGACCTCCTCCTGGTTTCAGTCATGTTCCTCCTAAACAAGGTATCGAACCCACTGTTTCCGATTTGATTAGCGCAAATCCAATTATGGATGATTACAGTTGGTTGGATGGATATCAGTTGCCTTCATCAACCCAAGGTTTTGGCCCCAATGGTCCTCTTTCTTACTCTCAGTCTAATCCTCATCAAGTCAGTAATAATGGCTTGAATGGGACAGTCAGCTTTCCCTTTCCTGGAAAACATGTTCCATCTGCACTTCAGGTGGAGAAACAGAATGGTTGGCAAGATTATCAGAGTTTTGAGCTGTTAAAAGCACACCATGATCAGCAGCTGCAGCCACAGCAACAGCTCACAGCTGGAAATCAGCATTTTGCTACGTTGCCTGAGCAATTTCAAGGACAGTCGATCTGGACAGGTCGTTACTTTGTGTGATGTCAGTATAAGAGTATTGATGGTATGTTCTAGTCTGGATTTATTGCTGTTTGTTTGTTGAATCCCTTTTATTTTGTTAATTTTTTTTATTGCTGACATAATTACATATTTGAGGTTCTTGAAGGATTATTACGGATGTGCTTCATCCCTTTGGTACGCATTCAAACTCCGATTCTGCAGCCTTGTCATTGAATGTTATTGGAGTTTATTTGGCCTAGACTTGTTGCTGGAACTTGCTACTACAAGAGGTGGGTACCGAATTATTCTTCATAATGATGATATCTGTTACTTGCATAACTTGAATTTTGGGCAATCTTGTATGTTACACATCCTGTTTCAGTTCATCTAATTTCCCATCTTCTTGTGTATGTCTAATGCTACTGTTTTAGCCTGGTCTCTTTTACTATCTTCTTAAACAGTGTTGGTAAGTCTAGGGAATCATTGCTGCTGCTTCTTGACTTCTGAATTGGTGATTGATTGTTGTGTTCACTGGTGATTTATCCTAGCAGATTTTGCTGAGCTATCCAGCTCGAATGAAGGAAGATAAGCAAGCATCTTTACAGTTCAAAGTTCTTAAGTAAATGCCTTGTCTGGTTTGGGGTGGATAGAAGGTGATAGATAAAAGATTATCCAGTCGTCTTGGAACTTGTATCTTCTGGGATTGGTGGTATGACTATGGTTTGTTCACTTCTCTAGTGGTAATGTCATAAAGGGGCGCACCTGTAAGAATTGTTACCATCATCTAGCTGCCGTTGATCGCTTTCTTCTACCTCAGCTTCAGGCTAGTTGGGAAGGTTGGTATAGGTAACGAAGTGGTTGTCTGAAGTTGGATAATTGGATATGATAATATGACATTGTGGACCAGTAAATGTCTTTAGTGGTTGCATTTGCAACTTCGTCAAGATTCTTATAATATGTTATTGTATGTGACCAGTGAGTGATGCACAACTCACTTTTTTTTTTCCCCTCCTAAGCCGAGTTGACTTGAACTTGCAAATAAATAGTCCCTGTTGGATGTTTGATTATGGCTATGCCTTGGTCTATATATCTATCTATAGTAGGATTTTATTGTATGTTCAGTGTGCAGTTTCTAATTTGCAGTTTCTTGCCTGTTCTGTTTGTGTCGTTTGCTTGATCCCCTCAGGACTTCAAAGTGAAATCGGTTCGTTTAGATGGATTTCATATTTTGCCTTTTCCTTGGTTTACATTTGATTGTTCCGGATTTAGCTAATTTGAGTTCTCTGTGCTCCTTGAGCTCGACAGATTGGTGCTAGTTGAGCTAATATTTGAGTCAAAGCTCCCCAACTTGGAACGACGAGATATTTGAACTTTGGGGTGTGTTTGGGAGTTGAGGTTACGAGAACATTTTTTATGACCAAGTAATGAAATAGCAGATAAAAAATATGAAACATTTTTTTTTAATAAAAATCTATGAAGTAAATAACTTGTTTTAGAGTGTGTTTGGGAAAGCTGGAAAAAAAAGATATCACAACAATCTTAAGCTAGAAAAAACTAGATGGCATAAAACAACATTTTTTCCCTGAAAAAAGTTTTTTATAAATTTAAGCAAAATATTAAACATGATAGATTATCTATGAAATAGCTTTTAAGCTAAAAAACAGTTGAAATGGAAAAAAACAATCTTTCTCAAACACACTCTTATTTTACAACTAAGGTTGGAAGCATTTTCGATGGTTTGTGTCTGGTAAATCAATTCGTATTGAGAAAGATAATTATATTTTTTATTTTGAACTATTACACTTATATTTTGCCGATGATAAAGGAAAATAATAACTGGATTTCTCCTTCAATATTCTTCATATTGGTACAAAATAGTATAATGACGCAAGATTTCGACACGTTTGTCTTGCTAAAATACAGTTTTCACTGGAAGATTCTGTCTTCTTTCGATTACATAATACGTATTCTCGAATGTATATTATTTAGAGGTGCAGTCTATGGTGCACCATTTAAAAAAAGGTGCACTCATATACCTCTCACTTCCACCAATAATGAAGGGGGACAATTTTCTCCCAGGAGAACAGCAGAAGAACGGAGTACATAATTCAATTGTGCTTATAACATGTACTCGTTCAATTATCTGCCTGAATGTTTAAACACGAATCAAATTATAATACATTATTGGTTTAAATAAGTTTTTGGTCCCTGTAAAATACACCAATTTTGGTTTTAATCCCTGCAAAATTTTTCCTTAGGATTTCGTCCCTATACTTTCAAAAATTTTGGAAATGGTCCCTCCGTCATCTCTTGCCGTTAACTGCTGACGTGGCAAACGGAATGCCACGTCAGCAGGGACCATTTCCAAAAAAAATTGAAAGTACAAGGACGAAATCCTAAGGAAAAATTTACAGGGACTAAAACCAAAATTTTAAAAATTTACAGGGACCAAAAGCTTTGCTGAGACCAAAAATTTATTTGTGGCCCTAATGTATGATTTCTTTCAATTTTGAAGCCAAATTCTGGAGTAAGTCGGACATGAACAAGAAATTACATCGATATCCCTGAGTATTGGATATCATACAAAATGAAGGAATTTAGCAATTTTAATCATGTGGTCCATAATGTATGATTTTGTTTCTATTTTCTTGCCAAATTTCATAGCAAGTCGGACAGGAAAATAAAATTACCTCAATACCTTTGAGTACTAAAAATCATACCAGATTAAGGAATTTAGCAATTTTAACCATTGTAAAATTGGCTAGAATATAGAAAGAAATCATACATTAGTGTCATGTGTTTCAAATTGACAAATCTCTTCATTTGATATGATTTCTAGTACTCGGAGGTATCGAAATAATTTCTTATTCCTATCCAATTGCTCTGAGATTTGGCCAACAAATAGAAAAAAATCATACATTAGGGATAAAAGGATAAAATTATCAAATTTATTCTTCGGATATAATTTATCTCTGAAGTTTGGCCAAAAAATATAATTTTTTTTGTTTAAATAAGTTTTTGGTCCCTGTAAAGTTCACAAATTTTGGTTTTAGTCCCTGTAAATTTTTAAAATTTTGGTTTTAGTCCCTGTAAATTTTTCCTTAGGATTTCGTCCCTGTACTTTCAATTTTTTTTGGAAATGGTCCCTGCTGACGTGGCATTCCGTTTGCCACGTCAGCAGTTAACGGCAAGAGATGACGGAGGGACCATTTCCAAAATATTTGAAAGTTCAGGGACGAAATCCTAAGGAAAAATTTTGCAGGGACTAAAACCAAAATTGATGTATTTTGCAGGGACCAAAAACTTATTTAAACCTACATGATTGCATAGTTCCGCTGTTAGAAAATACGTTTACCTTGGGTTACCACTCACTCCTATTTTATTTTACAGAAATGTTATTCTAACATTTCAAACCAGCCACCTACGCTGACATCGTAGACAAATACAGGAGGGACAGTGGCACTTTTGTAAAATTTGGTAAAAGTTTCATTTCATTTTATTTATCATATTTCCCTCTTCTCTCTCTCATTTCCCACCTTTTTCCTCCCTCCATCAGAAAGAGCTTCGTTTCTTCTTGTTCAGAAAGAGCTCCACCTCTCTTTGTTCATTCAAACATCTTTCCTTTCTTCTTTTCACGAGCTCCATTCGCCATTTCTGCAAGAGAGAAGCTCGGTTCCTACGCTGACAACGCATGATCCAACAGTCCTCCCATATTTGCAGATTGTATCCCTGCTTTATGCAAGGTTAGTGTTTGATTTCTCTCTCCCATTTCACTTTTGTTGTCCAGTGTAGAATGGGTCAATGAGCATTTGTTTGTGGAACCTGGAAATGAACCTAGATTGTAAAATGAATCTGGAAATGAACAGCTTAAGTTATATTATTTTGTTAATTTATTTTTTTAAATAAATAAATTCCCACTGTTTTGGGCGAAAAATTCCCCTTTTTGTTTATGAATGTTGCATATGGACAATGGTTGAGACAATGCAAACACGTTTGCTCTTAGTTAGGGTTTGTTTTTTCTATTCTATATCATTTAAAAATTCAAACATATTATTTTATTTTTTTCTCCTTTAAGTTCTGTTGTAGGAGTTGAAACTTGGATTTTGGTAAAAAAAACCTTGGTGAGGCTGTCTTTATACCTGCTGGCTGTCCCCATCAAGTTTATTGTGGTGAATATGTGTAATTTCTGTATCTCTTTTTATGATTCATTGTTGTGTGAATGTAGTAGTCCAAAGAGATCCTATATGTTGATGAATTCAGTTGTTCCATTGACAAGGAGTAAAAATATGATTGCATCTGATGGCATGAAATATATAGGATTAACAAAATATTTTTAAGTGATGCTTAAAAAACTTGGTAGTGTGTCAGGATGCTGAATTAACCATTTATATAACTGAATTAACCATCCTTTTTCAAAGGATTAACCATATATTTGTAAGTGATGGTAAAAAAACTTGAGTGTCAGGTTGCTGAATTAACCATTTATATAGCTTAATTAACCATCCATTTTCAAAGGATTAACCATATATTTGTAAGTGATGCTTAAAAAACTTGGTAGTGTCACGATGCTGAATTAACCATTTATATAACTGAATTAACCATCCATTTTCAAAGGATTAACCATATATTTGTAATTGATGTTAAAAAAACTTGGTAGTCAGGTTGCTGAATTAACCATTTATATAGCTTAATTAACCATCCATTTTCAGAGGATTAACCTTATATTTGTAAGTGATGCTTAAAAAACTTGGTAGTGTCACGATGCTGAATTAACCATTTATATAACCGAATTAACCATCCATTTTCAAAGCATTAACCATATATTTGTAAGTGATGTTAAAAAAACTTGGTAGTGTCAGGATGCTGAATTGACCATTTATATAGCTGAATTAACCATCCATTTTCAAAGGATTAACCATATACTTTGAAGTGATGTTAAAAAAATGGAGGGTGTCAGGATGCTGAATTACCCATTTATATAACTGAATTAACCATTTGTTTTTGGATCTGATGGCATGCAATCATATAAATCATAGGGCTATTATACAGGTGAAATATTGTTCCTGTATGTTATATTTTTTTCCCTTTTTATTTATTTATAAATAGTGATATATTTACCGTTGAATTTATATATTTGGCTTTGAGTTTTGTTGCGGTTGATAATACTTGTAGCTTGCCAATAGCCATATAGTTTTTTTGTAGTTTTGCACGTGAATAACCATATATTTATATTGTTGTGCAGTTTTGGTGTGACACCCATTATTGAAAGTCCATGGATAGTTCAAACAATTTGAATACCTGTGGAAGTGGAGTAGGCAGCTTTACTGATGATTGTGAAACATGGGAGCCTGCATCAGATATGTGCTTTTCTTCCATAGATGATGTGAAATCGTTTTATGGAGAGTATGCTTCGAAGAAGGGTTTTGGGTGGAAGATTAGAACATCAAAAAGAGGAGACGATGGTGAGATAAATTACTTAATCCTAACATGTTCAAGAGAGGGATCTCTAGTGTCGGAAGTTCCATGTACGTTGAAGACAATTCCGACTAAAAGGAAAAATTGCCCAGCCAGGATTACCGTTAAATTGGGAGAAGATGGATTGTGGTACATTAAAACTTTTGTACCCGATCATTCTCATGAAATGAGCCCTACAAAGTCAAGGTTGTTCAAGGCAAACAAGAAGATGAATATGCATGTAATGAGAACAATCCAAATAAACGATGATGCAGGAGTGAGGATCAACAAGACTTTCCAATCTCTTGTTACGGATGTAGGAGGTCATGAAAACATACCTTTTTTGTGAAAGAGATGTGAGGAATTTTGTTAACAAGGAACGACGTTCACTTGGGAAGGAAGGTGATGGCAAAGCCTTAGTAAGCTACTTTCGTCAAATGAGCGAACAAAATAGTGCTTTCTTCCATGAGATAGATTTGGATGATAATTTTCACGTTAGGAATGTGTTTTGGGCTGATGCAAGAAGTAGGGCTGCTTATGAATGTTTTGGCGATGTTGTGACCTTTGACACAACATACTTGACCAATAAATATGACATGCCCTTTGCTGCATTTGTTGGTGTGAATCATCATGGTCAGTCAACTTTACTTGGGTGTGGTCTACTTTCAGCTGAAGACACGGAGACATTTGTGTGGCTCTTCCAATCATGGCTTCGTTGTATGGGAGGAAAGGCCCCTGCGGGGATTGTGACTGACCAATGCAAGGCTATGAAAAATGCCATTGAGATAGTCTTCCCTACATCTCGCCACAGGTGGTGCTTATGGCATATAATGAAAAAAATTCCTGAAAAGCTTAGTGGATATGGTGAATATAAAAGGATTAAGTTTGCAATGAAAGAAACGGTTTATGATACCTTCACACCAGCTGATTTTGAAGATAAATGGTGTTTCTTCATCGGAAAATTTGGTCTTGGCCAGAATGAATGGTTGAGTGGATTGTACAAGGAGCGTCATAGATGGGCACCAACCATGCTGAGGAAATATTTTTGGGCAGGTATGTGGATAATCACTTGCAAATATATGTGCTAGTTGATTTAGTTATTTGGTTCATGGATAATGATGCTAATTCAATAAGTTTTCCACAGCATTTTAAATACATGGTTAATCATTTGCTGATATTTGGTTAATTCTGTATATATTTGGTTAATTCATCATGCTGAGTCGTATCAGTTTTCCACAGCATCTTAAATACATGGTTAATCATTTGCTGATAGATGGTTAATTCTGTATGTAATTTGGTTAATTCATCATGCTGAGTCTGTATCAGTTTTCCACAGCATCTTCAATACATGGTTAATCATTTGCTGATAGATGGTTAATTCTGTATGTAATTTGGTTAATTCATCATGCTGAGTCTGTGTATCAGTTTTCCACAGCATCTTCAATACATGGTTAATCATTTGCTGATAGATGGTTAATTCTGTATGTAATTTGGTTAATTCATCATGCTGAGTCTGTGTATCAGTTTTCCACAGCATCTTCAATACATGGCTAATCATTTGCTGATAGATTGTTAATTCAATTCATTTTTTGGGCAGGCATGTCAACGACACAGCGAAGTGAGAGCATACATGCTTCCTTTGATGGATATATCAATTCAACAAGTCTAATCAATTTGTTAAGCAATACGATAATGCTCTCAAGAGTAGAGCAGAGAAGGAATTTCAGGTTGATTTTCAATCCTTGGATACAACTATTCCTTGTGGGTCAAACTCTTCAATTGAAAAGCAATTCCAAGACGCGTACACTCATGCTAAGTTTAAAGAGGTTCAAGCTGAATTTAGAGCTAAAATGAATTGTGCTGCCTCGTTGAATAATGTGGAAGGTTGCCTTGCTACATATAAGGTGTTGGAGGAGGTGTTAGTTGGTGATAGACCGAAAGAGCGTATATTTAAAGTTGTGCTTAATCGTGAAAACCAACATGTTTGGTGTGAATGCTCGTTGTTTGAGTTTAGAGGTATTTTGTGTAGCCATGCATTATGTGTTTGTACTCAAGAGAGGGTAAAAAGCGTGCCGGATAAGTATGTTTTAGCACGGTGGAAGAAAAATATCAGAAGAAGCATTCATATATTAAGAGCAGTTATGGTGTGAAGGAAATGAAGCCACAAATTGTACTCAAGAGAGGGTAAAAAGCAGTTATGGTGTGAAGGAAATGAAGCCACAAATTCCCCAAATCATCATTCCACAAACCCTTGTGCGATCAAGCACCTTCAATCAGGTCCCTTATGGACGGGTTAGGAACTTATGACAAAAGCTAATAAATTAGAAAGAAAGAGGGAACAAGGTGTTACCAGAATGGATGTGTGCTTCGCCCTCAACGTCGGGGTTGCTAGGTGAATGAGACGAGAGGCAGCGACGTTTCCACCGTGGAGAAGACGAGGCGGCGGCTTCACTCGTTCGCCCGTGGAGAAGACGAGGCGCGACCACTCGACTGACTCGAGCCGTGGAGGTGGAGAAGACGAGGCGGCGGCGAGCACTCGTTCGACCGTGGAGAAGACGAGGCAGCGGCGAGCACTCGACTGACACGAGCGGTGGAGGTGGAGAAGACGAGGCAGCCTACCGTGGAGAAGACGAGGAAGCGACGAGCACTCTTGAATCGAGCCGTAGAGGGATTTGAACGAGATGGAGCAGGAATGGATGGAAAGGGGCGGGCCGAATGAGAAAGAAAGAGAGGGAAATAGAAATAAAACCACATGATCGAAATATTACCTAAATGCCACCGGTCCCTTATGTATAAAATACGTTGTCACCGTAGTTGTCTGGGAGGAGATGTTAGAATAACATTTCTGTTATTTTATGCAAAGCTACAGTTCATGCTCTACCTGGCTTAAACAAAGACGTGCGCAATCCATCGGTATGTATGTATAGGACAACGATCTTGTTTAGGTACAGGTAGCGATTCCAAGTGATGCATATGGATTAACATTATTCGAAAACAAATTATGCTTTAGTGACTAGTATTTTACTAAAATTCAACACTGTAATTCTTTTATCAGTTGATAATCAAACATACTCTACTTTTTCAGCTGCCCTAACAAAAACTTGGTTGACAACGGATTAGTCAATCATTCTTAAGAAATACCAAATGAAACCACCATTACATAAAAATGGCATATATAGCACAATTCTACTTCCATTAAAGTAAATTTGGGGAGCTCCTTTCTTTCTCCTCTCCTATTTTACTGCATGGCCAACACATAGAGCAGGAGAGAGTTCACCCTAAACCCAAAATGGATGGCTCAAAAGGATAAGCAACTTTTAATTCAAACTTGTAATGTTAGGGCTACCGGCTTGCCACAAAAAAAAAAAAAAACTAGTGAGGAAGATAGCCTCAGCATCCCTAGCAAAAATTAGTCTCACATCACATTCAAAGAATGTGGGGAAACACTGTGACAAAAAAAAAAAAAAAGACTTTTCATTGATTGCACTTGACAACAATCAGTTGGCAAAAATATATCTATGTACAGACTGTATGTCTTGTACTTGTTTTGAATGCAAAGAATAAACTGGCTATTAAAAAAGAACACATCCTATTTTCAGAGCAAGCACAAAAAAAGAAAAACATCCTTTGTATTCATCACAATTCCTCTCAGCTTAAACTCATTCATTTTGACATGTAATTAGTATCAGTGTTCCTCTTCTTAAAAGTCACCGGCATCAGGGGCCTATGGCGTTTTATGGTTTATCATCTTTCCCTAAGCTTCTATTTAATGAATCCCATTCAGGTATGTTTGCAGCAGCCTCATTAATCATCTTTACCAGCCGCACCTGCAAATGATAGTTGCAGTTTCTATTAATTGACAAATAATGGAGGTTGGTAAAAGGGCAAGTGTGAAAGATAAGTACAGACAATGCCAAATGACATGAGAGAAGAGGATTGGTTTAGTAACTCAGCATCGAGGATGATATTTTTTTAATGATTTCATAGACACCAATACTTGTGATTATGGTCAAACTTTCTATCACTTGGCTTTCTTAACATGATAATAGTTATTTTAGAAACATTGAGATGAAGAAAGAACACAACAATTTAGACTGACTGAGAAACTTTCCAGCATGGACTTCTGTTAGTAATTTCAAAGCAAGACACCAAGAAGTTGGAAAGCATGGACTTACCACACTTTCAGGAACTCCAGGAGGGGGTAAGGAAAGGTTTTTGGGAGGAGGAGCGATAAGATACGATCTCTTGTCAAAACGCCATTCTCCGACCTTACCAAATGTCAGTTCCCCCTGGATGAAGAAGTAAAAAGGAATGAGACACATATTGCATGTAGACAGACATGCATAAGGAATACTAACCAAGGAATTATAATTTCTCTTCCTTTATTAAACATCAAATAGAAAGTAACTAGAAATGAACTCACCTTCAAATTGTAATCACATCCATATGTATAATGGATGATAAAATTGTTCCCGACTTGTAAGTCCCAAGGTGGCTGAAAATTTCCAGTGATGCATGTTATGAACTTATGTATTAACAAAGCAATCCCACTTCTTACAATGGAAAGAAAGGGGAAAATAAAATGAAAATATTAAACAACATAAGCAATTCAAACCTGCAGCATAAAGTCGTTTCGAAGAATATGCTTTACACCATGCAATGCAGATGCCACAGCATAACCATACCTATCTCAATGGAAAATTAAAGCAGTAAAGGGTCAGAACTATATCAGTTATGGCTAGTATCCAAGAAAATTTATAAAATGAAAATAACTAACAGAAAATAGAGCTCTTGAATCTCTATAGTAATACTCACATTTCAAGCACCCATCCAAAAGCTTTATCGGCCTCAGGATCATCTTTCATTCTCAATGAAACATTCACCCATGTGGGAGCTATTTCCTCTATCAGGGACTGATAATAAAGAAAAATCAATGCCTTAAAGGAAGATTATGTTGCTTGTCTGAAAATCAGGTAAGTAATTATAACAGTAACAGTAGCAGCTATAAGGGTCACCGTATAACAACTAAAATCAATCAAGCATCTTATGCAAGCTAATGAAGCTATTAATGGAAACTTCACCTTCTGAATAATTACAGGAGAATTGCCAATGGGATCAACATCAGTAACAGGACCCTTTTCTTCAGGATAGAATTTCCTAATTATTTTTTCATTTTCAGCTGGCTTTATATAGAAAAATGGATACCCAGCTGGTTGGGTTCCAGAAGCCAAATTAGGCAAAGGATTTACAAATATGTGGTCGGGTTCTGCCATCAGAATATATCTGCAACAATTATAAAATGCACTGCTTCTTAGGTTTCATTATTGTAAAGCATGAAAATTCCAGAAAACATAATTAAGACACTTACTCTTCCTCAATATCTGCTTTCTCCAGCCACTGAACAAAAGCCCACGGTCTATTTAGGACAATATAACCCTGGACCAAAAACAAAAAAGACAATTTTTTTATGACAGCATCAATAGTAAGGGATAATACAGAAAGATCACAAACAATGCCACTGATGCCAAAGTTGATGATTATCAACAGTTTGGAACGTGTTAGCAAACTTTCACCTGAAAAGTCAACATTTTTTTTCCCTATGAAATGACATATATAATCAATGGATAACTATGATATCTGATTCCCTTTGTTGTGATTTTTATATTGCTTTTGAGTTTAAATATCTGTTTAAATAACTATGATATCACGACCCAAAATGGCTAGTACTACATTCAAATGAATCCAAATCAAGGCGTTCCAAGCTCAGATTGCTCAAAGCAGCTCATTTGGGCATATGCTTATTCAGACTTGTGACCTGGCATACTAATCCCAGCTAAGAGAGTCACATTTGGTGCAAAACTTCAATAAATACTACATAGACACATTTGAAAATTTGAATAAACTCACAGTAAGACACGTTAAATGGATGATGCTCTTTTGATTTGACACAGGCTTAGAAAATATCAGTACCAAGGCGAGAAAGAGAGGGAGCGAGAGAGCGCTACTAAATTTTAATTGTCTGTTTCACTCAGTATGCATGTAAGAAAGATAAGGATGGAAACAAGATGCAAGTACAAAACACATTGAGATTATTACGTGAAAAAAAGAAAGAAACTAATACATTTCGTAGCAATTTCTATCTCCACTCTTCTCTTTCCCTAGGTGATGAAGCTTGATTGTTTGACAGAGACGAGACAATACAATATACAGGGCTATTGATACACCTAGGTAGATATAATGTTATATGGCCACACAAATCATAAAGTCTTTTTTTTTTATCATTTTTTTTTTTGGATCAAAAATCATAAAGTCTTTCGTAGATACATTAGAAACAGAAAATACGTAACTTCATTATGGCACTATGGACAAGCCTGGAATTTCCTAGTGCCCTTGATTTTTCTTGAACCAAGATGATGCTATGTAATAGATGTGATTCTAACATAAATGCATCAATAGTAAAAAACATCCAGGGTATTCAAACAAAACTATCATGTAACCCAACTTCAACTATTCCCCTTTACTCTCACCTCAATGCTTTTTTATCAAGATTTGATTTCCTCATCAGTTTTAGAAAAATCCAACTGTGTCTACGATTAGGAGAACATTTAAAATGGTAACAATAACAAAATCAGGAATACAAGGAAGTGATCAGGCAGGTACTTCTTCCTCTTCTTTTGCTTTTCTTTTAATACTTTTAGGCAGCTGAGTTCCCCAAATATCTTCATCTTGTTTCACACAAAGTTGCAACATATTGAAATGTATTAAATATTATTTTAACCAAACAACTATCTCACTTTTCCCTCCTATTGTGAAAGGAGTCAGTTTATTCTGTATTGTTTGTAAATTTGATATTGGTCAGGAATTGACCAAAAAACAAGTTAAAAAAAAAAACTGAAAAGGTGAAAAACTAAATAAAATCTGACAGCAGAAGCAGAAAATATATTTACCCTATCCAATCCCTCAGGAAGTGGATCAACAATAAAAGTAGGAATCTCATCCATCAACTGGTCTGCCCTTCCTGAATGCAATATACGGGTGAACTTCCCCATGTCTGATCCAGGCATGTCCTTCACCTTTTTATACCAGTAGTACATAATCCTGCATTGCCATTGGCTGTAAGCTGAATCAGTTGAAGTCAGGGCAACATGGAACTTTGAATTAGAGTTTGCTGACCCAATCACTTTCTCATCAAAAGATTCATCTGCCATCAAACCTCTCTTATGCTCTATGATCATAGATATCAAATTATAAGTGGCAAAGGAAAAACCAAGCACCATAGGCAGCATAAGTAGTGACTTTACACGCCCCATGTTTTTTCTCACGATCATTGTCTATTCAAATATGAATTCTCTGAATCTCCAAAAGTCAACCCAGTCCAATTCTGCTATCTGCAACTGCAATAGCTTCTGATCAAAACTTCATTCATACCATTCTATTACTTCAGAAATCATAGCTTTAATTCATAGCTATATTCAATACATACAATCCTTTACTTCTTTTCTTCAGTCATTGGAAAAATCTTCATTAACAAAAGTAGTTGAAATTTTAGTCACTATACACAACAACCAATGGAAATTAAACCAAACCCAATAAAAATCAAAACATAAAACCCCAGAAATTGAATCCCAAATGTGAAGGCAAACACAAACAGATCTGATACCGTACCTCGATTCAAGGCACCCCAATGGGGAAAGACTCAAACTTTGAATCAGAAAAGATGCAAAAGAACCAAACTTTGGAGGAGGGGAAATTTTTAACGGAAGCAAATGAAGGATGGGAGAGAAAGAGATTGTGGGGTTTTGACTTTTCAACAGGTGGTGGAAGTAGCCACTAGAAAACACGGAGGTTTGGAAATTGAAGAGTCTGGGATAATAAATAACATAAATCTGAGTGTATGTGTATGTGAATGTGTAATGTTAATAATGTGTGTTGACCCCAATAACAAAACTCAAATCAAAATTAGAGTGAGGGAGTGAAAGGGATTATCATGATGATGGTGATGGTGGGAGTGAATAGTTGTCAGCAACAAAAGGAATGAATGAATGAAAGGAGAGAGAGAGAAGAAAGGTTAGTCATTGGGATGGAGGATTGGACGCAAATCCCGGTCACAGACACATTCCAAATTGTCTGTCTCTATCTGAATATACAAAAAGCCACTTCAAAGGGATGCCCGATGCGATTGCTGTTCATAGGTGTAACTTCTGTCCTATTCTATGTTGCTTTTCTTTTTGGTGCATAATGTTCATATTCTATGACCATGTTGATGTTGCACTTTCTTTTCTTCTCTTTGTTTAGGCTAATGTACTTTTCGTAAAAATTAAAAATGAGATCCTATATGCATGGATTCTAGCTAAGATTGGAACGAGATATGGGTATATAATTTCTTAAATTATATATAATGTCTTGCTAATGAGAATCCTAAGGACATTGATTAAGGATTTCATAAAAGATAAGTTTTTCTTGTAACACTAGGTATTTTATTTTTTAAGATATTAAATATATCATTTTTCAATAAAATTTCTTCTTTTGAATTCTTAATCAATGCTCATAGTGTACTGGTTAACATTCTCCTTATATTTATTAAGGTAAAATTTAATGGCCACCTTCGAGCATCTCTAACATGGGTTGCATAAAGTTAATCAATTGTTTTTTACTTAGTTGTACTATTATAGTGAGCTTAGGTGGATAATGAATTGCTTGTAAAAATTATTTTTATAAGCAAACGACTTTTATATAAGAATCCTGGTAAAAGAAGGAGAGGGAAAAAATAGAGAATTACATTGGTTATACTCCTCTGAGAATTGAAATAACAATGAACATAGAAATTTATTAGAAAATTAAGTTTAACACTCTTTAAAATATGACATGCTCAAGTCCCATTGAAACTTTTTTTTAGATCCTTAATCAATGTCCTAAAGACACTAGTTAGCATTCTCCAAAAGATAATTATTAATAAAAAAAGTAACATATGATATATAAAAAACTTGTATATTTAAATTTTTTTAATAAATTTTTTTTTTATCTCTTGACAAATATCTATAAAATAATTATTAAAAATAATAAAACAGAAAGTTAAGATTTATCCATGTATGTCCCATGCCATGTGTCATCACCACAATCATTATTCCTTTAAAAAATAAGCTTTTATATATATATATATATATATATATATATATGATAAGTTACATCTCTCGTATTTTTTTTTTTCATCATTTAACTTTTAAAAAATAATTCAATTAAATGGATTCAAATGACTTTAGTAGTATATAGATTCAAAAGTTACTTTTAAGGTGGTGTTAGAACCTAGAAGAGTTGGTGATGTCGCTTAGTTGGGAGGCAGTCGAACCCTATACAAAAAAATCGGACATCTGTTATTGTCGAATTGGAGATCAGTTTCATAGTCGGTTCAAAAGGCTGAAGCTATAGGGATATCTCCCGATAAACTTACTGAAGAGTCAAAGGACCTGATTACCATGAGTTCTGGAAAGAAAAAAAAAAGAAAAAAAAAAAGAGATTCCTCACTTTAATAAAATAACTCTTATGATAATCGATTGATTGCATGTGCTAGTATATGAATTGATTATACATATAGGTGAAAATACGGTATTATATAAAACGACAACCACTACTAAAAAAATATAAAACAACAACCTCATTTTAATCCACTCGCCGAAAATTTCTCATTATATATGGCAACCTATAAAGGATTGATTGCGTCCAATAGAGAAATGATATTGATTCCATCCAATTTTCTATTTTTTTTATATATAGAATCCAATTTTCTAATTTCAGAATTTGATTTACGGTTTTATCCTTTTAATCTTGGTTCAATTTTTCTTTCTTTCTTTCAGAGCTCAATCTTGTTGGTTCTCTGTCTTCTTTATTTGAGAGGTAACTTTCTATCTATCTCTCTGTTTTTTTTTTTTTTCATTCTCATGAATGGCTTTTATTTTCTAAATTCGGAAAAAATATATATTTGTACTTTACAGGTTTTTTCCTGATATTTTTTTTTTTTTCTGTCTCTTCATGTTAAATTATTTAGTTTATGGGATATGGCTACCTAAGGGTGGGAATAGGCTAGGCCGAGCTAGGCCCTAATAAGCCTGTGTCTGGCCTGTGTTCCAATTATGAGGCCTGAATCTGACCTATAGAGTATAGCCTGATATAGGTCAATTTCTAAGGCCTGAGTCTAACCTACTTTAAAGCTTGCCTGACTTGAAAGCCTACTTATCAACAAGACCTTTAAATATGCGTCCATCTATAAAATAGGTCACAGCCATTCACTTGTAAATAGGCTCGTAGGTTTCTAATGACAAAGAAGTTGGCAGACATATACTAATAAATAAATCAGTAGACATTCACAAATAATAGGCAAGTAGACCACTATATGGCCAATAGGCCTTCGACTTTAAATATTATGAATAATGTAAATAATATATTATAATATTATAATATATTATATTATATTATACATGTATACATTTATGTGTGTATGTGTTAAATAGGTCGGTCTGGTAGGCCTAATAGGCTTTTTTTAAAGCCTCAGGCCTGACCTATTTAGCTATATATGCTTTTTATAAAGTCTTGACCTAGCCTTTTTACTAAATAGGCTTGGCCGAAGTAGGTCTTAAATAGGCTAGGCTGTAGGGTCTCGACGTGCGGCCTGACTTATTCCCACCCCTATGGCTACCTCATTTCTTCTAACTAAAAAATATACGTGATTATATTTGGGTGAATTGCTTTTATCAATTAATTACATCAATATTTATTTTATTGTTTGCACTCAACACAATTAAAACTACAAACCATCATTGACTGTCAGCAATATTCATGACATATTCCTTATTTACATCATAAATCATTATTGGGATGTGAAATTTCTTATATTTATTGATGAATAGTTTATTTAATACTATTATTTATGTTTACTGTCAAATTCGTTAACTGATTCATTCTTATTTAGCTATTTATCACATGAATACTTTTCGTTAATTGTCAATATTTTATATATGGTAACTTCTTTTTTTTTTTTTTTTGGTAGAGATCAATATAATCATTTTTTTTTGGTGAATCTATAATCTATAATATATACAAAGTAGAATGATTCAGGTTTCTACATATAGCAAGTTTTTACACGTGGCGATCAATCAGAGAGTCTCAAGTGAAACAGTACACGTGTCATTCTCACAGCGCATAAAATTTCGGCTCATTAATTACCTGCTACATGGATCATATTTTGATTTTTATTTTTTACGTATTACCTCTATCAACATTATTTGATATGCTGGACATATTAGCCATTAATTTAATTGGATTTTTTGGGATCAAATCACCAGTGAATCAAATCTGATTTTTTTTTTTTTAAATCTCGACTACTATAAATATATTTGAATCAAATCACAAGCAACACACTTTTTTCATTTGCCATAACCTAATTCAGTTCCCCCCCTGTTAAGATGTGTAGCGG
Source organism: Echinosophora koreensis (assembly GCA_035048595.1). NCBI lineage: Eukaryota > Viridiplantae > Streptophyta > Magnoliopsida > Fabales > Fabaceae > Echinosophora > Echinosophora koreensis. The sequence continues at coordinate 1,528,735 of JAPCYP010000019.1, read as the reverse complement.
ATCTTTTTTTTTTTTTTTTTTTTTTTACATTTGTTCTTCCGCATGGCAACAATGATTGGGAATTGTTTTTGAGAGAAGCTCAGGCTACCGAAATTCTAATAGACACTCCAACATGTGGCACTGTGGAATTAAAATATTGCAAAAAGGTGACTCAAATAACCTATTGTTATAGGAATTAACATAGAGTTTGATGCTAATCAATATTTTTTTCTCTTCGGGAATCCAACTTCATCGTAATGGGCAAAGTTGAATGTTGACCATGAATGTTGTTGGTATAATTCTTGTGTCTGTGACTATACACTCATTCATGACTCATATCTCTACTTTAGTCGAAAGTGTTACAACTTATTCTATCTTCTTTATTTATTTTATAGGTTTTTTTGTTTGTTTAGAAATTAACATTGTTCAAATTTTTTGACGTGTTTTTTAAGATTTCGTATAAAGGTTCGACCGACCGAAATTTCTGAATTGATAGATCAAACAATCCTCATTGACACAAATCGAGTTCCAATTATAAAAAAAGAAATTCAAATATTATTTAATGACTAATTAAGACCAAAATATGTCTAATTATAATGCTATTTATATCATTCAATAGGCCACTTGAATTTTTTCTTAAATTAATTAAAAAATGAATTCTTTAGGTCATAAAATCAATAGCCGAACAATTCTAATGACTAAAGAAAATAATTATAAAATCTTGCTAATATTAGCTCGATATTGAAAGAAAGAATTTCGAATTTTGAATCATTTTTGCCAAAATTTGGAACATATCTTTAATTATTTGAATCACTAAGAAAATTGTATTGTATAATAATTTCATTTCATTACTTTTTTGTAATTCATTATTTTAATACTTTCATTATTATTTTAATTATTTTTTATTATTATGTTCTCACCTAATTAATTTACCGAAGATTTTATTTTATCAAGCAACTTTGAAATTTATTTTACCAAATTAATATATAATTAATTCTATGATAGAAAAATTGAATTAATTTATACTTAGATATAATTGATTTAATAAACTATATTTAGAAGGTTTGTCTTATCAGTTTGATATGTCCTACATTATAATATAGTATAGTTTCAAAACTTAAAAATTAAATATTTTCTTTTAATTTAATGATTAGTTGATTAAATTTTACAATATTTTATATTTTATATAGAAAAATACTAACGAATGCAGATAAATATTTTTGATTTTAAAAATATAAAAAAATTACACTTTTAAACCAATATGCATAACATCCAATGCAAGGCATGTGAAAATGGACTTCTTATAAGTAAAAAGAAAAGAGAAAAATAATATGTGAGATGAGTATGTTTTCAAAAAATGGTTAAGTTGCATAGCAAAAAAAGATAACAAATAGATTTTAAGAAAGAAGAAAAAATAATAATATGATAAATAAATATATTTTCTTAAAATGGTTTGCTTGCACTGAGAAGAGTAGAATTAACTCAAATAGATTTTCAAGGAGGAATAAAAAATAATATGATAGATAAATATATTTTTTAAAGATAATTATCTTGAACGGGAAAAGAGGAGAAAAAATTAAAATATAATTTTAATATATAATAAATAAATAATATGATAAATAAATATATTTTCTAAAAATGATTAACTTGCACTAGACAAACAGAGGAAATAAATCAAATGGATTTTAAAGAGAGAAGAAGAAAAATAATATGATAAACACTTATATTTTCTTAAATGGCAAACTAACACGGGAAAAATATGAGAAATAAATCAAACAGATTTTCAAGAGAGAAGAAAAAAGTAATATAATAGATAAATATATTTTATAAAAATTATTAACTTGCACAGGATAAAGAGAAGAAATAAATCAAATGGATTTTCAAGAGAGAAAAAGAAAAATATTATGATAGAGATACATATCTTTTTTTTTTTTTTGGTACAAGAGATACATATATTTTCTAAAATATGGTTAACTTGCAAACATAAATCAAATAGATTTTCAAGAGATAAGAGAAAAATAACATGATAAATAAATATATTTTCTAAAAATGGTTAACATACACGAGAAAATAGAAATAAATCCAATATATTTATAAGAGAGAATAAAAATGATAGTATGTTTAAAATAAATTTTTGACAAATATTTGATATATATTTCCTCACAAAAAAATTTAAACCACAAAACGTAAAATCAATAATTACATATTTCAAAATGGAATCCTAAAAAATTTGTATATTCCCCGTGCATGACACGGGCCCACATACTAGTACAATATAATCAATTTAAAACACCATAGTGACACTGAAGAAATATTTTAAATATATGTATATGGTCAATATAACAATACTTACAACAAATAACAAATAATGTTAAAATCTACTAATGAAGAATGGCCATGATGCACCATTTGATACAATGAACATTTTTTTTTTTGACGACATTTGATACTATGAACTTGATAATATAAATGCTCTAAGCTATTATTTTTTATATTTGATGCTATTTCTTATATTTACATTTAATTATAATTCATTTATTACTAATTATATATTCAAAAGTCAAATTTATGCATAAAAATGTTCAAACAATTCATGATTTTGTTTCAAAATAATATTTAAAATAAAGTAAGGTCATATGAAAGATGAAATTGATTATTACATTAACTTTTTTTCATCTTTATTTGAAGAACCTGGAGTTGAAAATATCTATAAAACACATAATGTTCTACCACTTTTAATTTTTTTCCTTTTAATTATTTTTTCAAAATGAGCAATTTATTTTCGTGAATATCTTTTACCATAAATATAAAATATATACATATTTTATTTTGATATATTATTTAATATGTTTTACAATCAATTTTTATTTAAATTTTTATATGATATACATTTACAAGGAGTATAGTTTTTTGGCTAATAACCAAAAATAATTCGATCAAATAAATCATTAATCTAATGATTTTCAGATAATTATTTTTAAGCTACTAGTCTTTATTATTTATTATATATTAATTATAATTTATGCAATACTTTATATTTGATTTTAATAAAGAATAAATAGTTAATGACACGAGTTTAAATAGTGAAAAGATTATCCCCAAGGTCCATTACGATGCTTTTGAAAAAATAAATAATAAACACTATGTATGTATCATTCTCATTTCATTTATTTCTCTAAAAGTAATAGACTTCCCCATCTCTCGGATCTTTTCTAGTTTAAATGAGTAATGATATTGGGACATCAAAAGTTGACACCAACTTTTGACACCATGGTTAATTTAGTATATTGGTTGGTTAATTCACTTTTGACACTATTAGTTGATTAACCAACCAATATACTGAATTAACCATGGTGTCAAAAGTTGATGTCAACTTTTGGTGTCATAATATCATTTCTCCGTTTAAATACTAGTGTTAAGCATGTGTCGATGCACCTTTATCCATTTCTTGAGGGAAAACAGAAAACAGGCTGAATTACTTTTCTATTTTTGTCTCTAATTTTAAGATGGATGGTTAATCCTCCCCCAGTTAAAAATGCAGATGGTTTTAGAGCAATTTTTTTGTTACAAAAAGTTTAGATTAAGGAAAGACATGCCTCCTTTAAAGGCCAGTGAATACCACCAACCTCAACGATGATTTATAGTGGAATTTACATATTGTCAGGGGAGATCTACGAATCGAACCCAAGTCACAGTTAGTGTGAGCGGAATATTTGACAAGATGTGCCAACATCTGTTGGCTTTGGAGCATGTTTAATAACTTTTAATTTATAAAACAACTATTTATTAAATATATTTTTTACCAAACTTCTATCATAATTCATTTCAAAAACAAAATAATATTAATATGATCGCATAGTCTAAACACACCCGCGCTTTGGCTCTATCTCATGGATCTCATTTTATTTTATTTTATTTAATCCCGTTTGCAATCTGGTGCAGATTGGGCCTCAGCGTATTATTTCACAATTGTATTAGTTTATCTTTGTAATTGAAGCAAATCATCCACTTCGGAAATAAGAAGAAAAGTGCAGAAATTTTTTATGGTTTTCCTTCTTTATTTTGGCCCTAGGCAATGTTAGTTTTTTCTGTCACTGTAGTACGAGAGCTATATTGAGGATAGCCGGACAAAATGCAAATCGTGGAAGAAAGAACTCTAGACTTTATGCAAGTTATTTTCATAATTTAGACATTTTATTATATTGGAACTATTTAATAAAGGAAAGAACAGACCTATGATAGTGACAAGAACGACTGATTTTGATATACATTCCTGGATTGAATTTGTAGCTTTGGAATTTCACATCATACAATGAATAGCGGTTGAATATAGTGATTGGTTTCGAGTACAAGGCATGTTATGCCATGAAATATTAATGCACTAGATGCGGACATTGGAACAAAGAACCCTTCCTAATTAATTAGGTGAACTCTATTGATGAATTTCTATGAAGTATGTTGTGGATTTAATTAATTAACAAATTAATTTGGTGGAGTAATGATTTCCCTTGTTATATATAAAGGCTTTTGAGCAAGAGTTATAGCTTTCAGTTTGGTCCTAAGCCCTAGGGCCAGCCCATCTAGCCCACAATAATAGCCCAGCCCATTTAGCCCATAATTAAAGTTGTCAAATAGGCTACCCTAGCCCATTTAGCCCTAACCCATGTGGGTCAGGGCCAAAAGGCCCACATTAAAAAAAGCCCACAGGGCCAAAATGCACTAAAAAGCCCTAGGGTCAGGGCCAGCCCATGGGCCATAATTTTTAGTGATAGTCCTATTTATTTTATTTTATAAAACTTGACAAAAAGAACAACAATTATAATCACTCTAATATTATGTAATAATATCATTCAACCTATGAAATTAATTATTCAAATATGTATTAAATGCTATAGTTTTCTCTAAAAAATTGAAGAGAAAGCATTGTTTTCTCTCTTTTCATCCTTGTCTTTATATGAAATGAATTGTTAAAATAGATAACTGATATCAAATTATTGCAATAGATAATATTCCAGAAGGGAAATCATTCACTTGGATTACCTAAGTGGTTGTGCGGTTAGTGAAGGAAAAATTAAAGCATGTAATACATATTTAAATAGATAATTTCATAGGTTAAATGATATTATTACATAATGTTAGAGTGATTATAGTTGTTCTTTTTGTCAAGTTTTATAAAAAAAAAAAAAAAATAGGTCTATCAAAAAAATTATGGCCCATAGGCTGGCCCTGGCCCTTAGTGTATTTTAGGGCCTTTTGATCCTGTGGGCTTTTTTTTTTTTAATGTGGGCCTTTTAGTCCTGTGGCCCATTTGACCATGGCCGACATGGGTTAAGGCGAGCCCATTTGACAGCTCTTGCAAGAGTAGTACCCAACAAAGCATAAGATTGAAATTAGGATCTCATCAGCACGTTTCATACATTTGTGGTTAACTAAATACCTATAGAGGGACACATAGTACATGAAAGGCCAATATTTTGGAATTTCTGTTATTGGGTCACGCTTTCTCAGCCGTTGATTCCATTTCTTGTCTTCAGATTTCATATACACCCTTAGATATCAATGAGCCCACCAGCCTCTGCTTGCATTTTCTGGCCAAGAAAAGCTGCTTTGTTCCATACATGATCTTCCAAAATCTTGAGTTGAGACAAAAAAGTTGCCAATCCTTAATTTCCATATGTTATGTTGTGATTGGATTCCAACATTAATTTGTCCTCTTTTTCTAAAGGTAGGGTGATATTATTAATTATATTTTCATAAAAGTTCACAAAATAATATGAAGTGAAGAGGAGAAGCTGAATTTCTCATTGATTCTTGAGTTAAGTAACTAATCTATTTTTAACTGATTAAGTAACTAATCTATTTTTCTCTCAAAAAAAAGGTAACTAATATATTTTTAACTATCTTGAGTTAACAAAAGTTAACATAGAAGGCATATTTTTCTGCGTTGGGGACAACAAAAGAAAATTAGTCTTCAAATGATAACTTTTTATTGCATGACATCAATATCTGGTTCTAATAAATACTAACTTTAGACTGTTTTGACATTAAAAATGTTATTCAAAACCAAATTGACTTAATAATCGTTCAAATATCCAATTTATATTTTAAAAGACGAGTTTAATTAGTATATACTATCAGTGTAAAGGTTTTTTTTACACTGTCAACCAATAATAAATCGCCACGTCATTGAAAATCTTTGATTCTTATCAAAATCACTTTAAAAGTCATTTATTCCATGATTGGTGATTGGTTGACAGTGTAAAAAAATTTATACTAACAGTGCATACCAATTAAACTCTTAATAGATTTTGTATGACCAAATGGAAGTTTACTCTTATTAGAGCATCTCCATTGCTAGTTACTTATGGATTGCTTAAAGATAAGCAACGGTTGCTTATCTTTTTTAGCATTGGAGATATATCACTGGTTTCTTAAAATTAAGCAAGGTTACTTGTATAAGCAACCCAAGGATGGGTTGCTTATCTATTAAAAAACAATGTTTGTGAAAGACTGAAATAAATGAATTAATATTTTAAGATAAAATAAATTCAATAGCAAATAAAAAATTAGGTTGCTTCTCTAAAAAAAAAGAAAAATTAGGCTGCTTAAAAGTTGCTTATTGTATGTGCCATTAGAGTGAAAAATGAATGGGTTGCTTAAATATAACGTTGTACTGTGGGGTCCACAATGGGGCCCACTTAAGCAACGAAAGTGAGTTGCTTATACTTTAGCATTGGAGATGCTCTTATATACTCCCTCCGGTCCACAATATAAGAAACAAATATGTCCTTTTTTTTGTCCAAAATATAATAAACATACATCAATTTTCACACATATTAAATATTAATTTCCAATATTGCCCTTTTTAATTATCGTCATTAATTATAGGCCTTCAGAATATTAATTAAAATTAGAAGGAGTGATTTTGGAAATTTATTATTTATACGAGTATTAATTACAATTAACTCATTCCAATACATTTTCTCGATCTGTGTGTTTTAGTGTTTTATTTCTAATATTGTGGGCCGGAGGGAGTACTACTTAAAAGATTTGTACAAAATTAAAATAAATAGTTAAAGCTTGGGTTCCATTTTTGGAGTCATCTATCACTTGGTCTTTTATCTTGGCCCATGCATGAGTTAGCTCGGGTTTGGGCCGCTCGGTTAACAGATAGTCCGTTTCAAGAAGGAAATGCGCTCTCACCAAAAACAATGAGGAAATGCATAATGGTAAAATGAATAACGTAGGAAAATACTAAAGTTACTCTTTTAAAAAAGAAAATTGCTTACTCAATGAGTATGGCTCAGTTGGTTGCACATGCTGAGCTTATGGAAGAATGACCTAAGTTTGAATCCCATCTAACACATATTTGGGAAGTGACGAAGAACCTTAACTGTGATTAAGTATCAGAACGAAATGATCTAAGCTTGTGTGGAAACTCTGTGAACCCATTGGGGTGCGAAGGTCCTTATTATGGTGGGTCCCTAAAAAAAAGAAAAAGAAAAAAGAAAATTGCTTCTACGGATAATGTTGAAGAATACTATAGTACTCTCTTGTTTTATTGAAGAATATACGGGCATGAAGACAAAAGAAGTGAAAAAGGTTTTCCAATGGATTAGGAAAGGATCCGATCCAATTCCCTCTAAAATGCGTTTTCAGTGAGCAAGTTTCACTTTTGATTTTATTAAGAATAAAGACCAAAATTAGTCACGGATCAACTTTGGTTTTAAAGAATGAAAAATATTAATTTGATCTTAAAAAATATAAAATATGGATTAAAATAATTTTTGATAGAGACTAAAATATTCCTAAAAATTACCCTTAAAATGAATAATTTGACTCACATTTTAGTTTGTTAAGAACAAAATTGCTATTTTCTATTTTTTATGGACCAAAATGTGGTCGTATTTTTTGAACATGTGCACGACGTGTCTCCTCGTTTATTATTTTGACATTATCATGAAGCAAAAAAGTCGGAAGACAACAAAATAGTATCAGAGGCTGCTCCACCATGGTACATGGATTATGGGCACCATTATTGTTGTTGCAGATATGGATGCTCCAAAGACTCAGGACCCTCTGCATAGACTGACACATTGTGTCTCTTTAATATTTGGATATCCTGCTCTTGTTTGGCTTCTTTCCAATGGATCGAAAGTATGTTTGGTTTTGATTAAATTTAGGAAAATGCATTTTTTTATTCAAAATTTTTTTTTTTGACGCCATTCCAAATTTATTTAGGAATAAATAAATCTTGCGCATATGTGGTCCTTTCATTGTCTCAAATAAGATGTTATAAGTTTGGCAAATGGCAATAGCAGAAGTTAGGTATACAAAGATTTTAGAGGTTGTATATATAAAAACTAAATGACTAAATACATGTAGAAAAATAATATTGTTATTAAATATTTAATTAAGATTTATACAAAAATAATAAACTAATGTACTACACTACTACCTCTGTTTTTAAATAATTGATATTTAAGGTTTTGTATTTGGTTATTAAATAATATTAATTAATAAAGAAATTTATATTATTTAATTTATTTGTCCTTAATCCTTATTGCAAATATGTCATGTAAATATTAAAATTATTATATCATAATTACTCAAGGATACATTTATAAAAATGTAATAAATATTTATTTATTTTTAAAATAACAATCAATGTTAAGAGTGTGTTTGTTATTGCGTGTTTTGTTAAAAAATCATTTTTAACAGAATAATCAGTTTTTAAAATTTTTAGTGTATTTGTTTTTTCTTTTAAAAATAATGAAAAGAAGAAAAAACCAATAATCAAGAAAATATGAGAAGCTATTTCGAGTAGCTTCTCATTATAGGCACCTACGGTAGGAGAGAGAGAATATAAAAAATGATTTTTATGATTATAAACAAACACAAATTAGTTTTTTCTTTTTCTTAAAATCTCTAAAAAATAATCACTAACAAAATCACTTATTTTTTAGTCTTAAACAAACTGGATTTAAATAAAGCCAAAGGTTTAGTGGCTAAAGAGCATCGGTTAAGAATTTAAAAAAGTAAATTTTATGGAAAATGATGTATTTGATACATTGAGACGAGATTTACCAAGTTTTTCAATGAATAGTTATTATTTTTTGATTTCTTGAACAATACCTTTAACGTACTCGTTAACAAGACCCTGATATAAAACTAAGTTCCTTTCTAGTAATGGGAAAGAGAGGGGAAAAAAGGGGTGGGTCCGAACTAAAATTTTTCTTGTGAAAAGTGAGAAGAAAATGAGGACAAGAGCTTCTCATATGCTACACAACACACTTTTCTTTCTATGTCAATTGTATAACGCCACGTGTCCTGTAAATATATTGTTTCTTTATTTTCTTTCATGTTTCTCTCATGTTAAACAATCCTTAAAATTCACTCTCTCTCTCTCTTTTATATCTCTCTCTTTCTTTTTTTATATATATATTTTTGCTCTTTCTATTTTTATTTTTCTTTCTATCTCGTCTCTTTCAATTTTCTTACCGTGCTCGACATGTATTAGTGGTAGCTGTTAATATATCAATTGATCTGTAAATAATTATTAATTAACATATAAAAAAACTAATAATTAATGTGTATTATATAATAGCTAGTGACATTAAATTAGCATAACTTTACAAGAAAAGGTAGAACACAAAAAAAATGTCACCACATAATTAAAATACATCAATCACTAGTTATTTATACATCAATTATTAATCATTTACACGTTAATTAACATCCTTAGTCATAATTTGTTCCTTCAAAAAAAAAAAACACCTTAGTCATAACACAATGCTCACAGGTTTATATATATATATATAACACAATACACACAAATCATCAGTTAATCGCATATGAAATGTTAGTGTGTAAATAGTGGGCGAATTTCCTCCTTTATATATGTCAAGGTCTCGGCCATTAAAATTTCCGCCCAATTTTCAAATCAATTTATCTAGATTTTTCTAGTTCATCTTTAATTTTTAAGATAGGTCTAGATAGTTTAGTTTTAAATTTCTTAGATCTTTTTATTGTTATGGTAGATCTATAGTTTTTAGTTTTGATTATCTTAAATCATTCACATGTAGAGAGGAACAAAACCTTAGATCTATTAAGAAAAAAAAAATTTGATACATTCTTCTGGCGTATAGCGATATGTTCATGTGTCGATTTCTGGATTTAACTTCTCTAAAATGACAAGATAACAAAGTAATGTAATCTCAACCATTTATATGAAAATCAAAAGTTTATATTCCAACATATCCATGATTTGTTATGTATGTATACTTAATATCAATCATTAATCTTCTCATCAACGATTGATATTCTTAATTTACTCTCTAAATTAGGTGAACTATTCACTTTAGAAGAGTTGAATCCTCGATTTTTATAGTAGAAAACGTGTTACCATCAATTTACAAATTAACCAATAGATTATGAGTTAATTTTAGATGAAGCTTGTGTTTATTTTCTTCTCTTAATGAATCTTTTATTATTTTTCTTTTGAGCAGGGTCGGCTCAAGGGTAAGGCCACCAAAACCCTTGCTTTAGGCCTCACCCAAAAAGGGGTCTATGATTGAGAAGAATTGCAATTAAGATTTAAATAATTGTAATAGCTTGGAGTCTTAAGTATATTAACAAACCTCATCTAGAGAGACACATACTTTATACTTATTTGTTTGGAGTTAGTTTCAGGCATTCACATAGATTTGACCGACCCTGCTTTTGGGATGGTAAGTGTGTCAAACTTCTACTTTAAAATATTTTTTTATTCTCATGTAATTAAAAAGAATGGTCCGGTGAGAAAGATTAGCTGAACACATTGACAAGATCAAACAAATTGACTCCAAGTGACGTGACATGTATATCTTGTTCTTACAATAAGATTATTTCTCCTTTCTTTGAATATATATTGAATTATATATCTACTCTCATGAATGAGGTTTCAACTTTGATTTTTGGTGGAGGAGTGGCTGTGTGGGAAGAAAGGGAAAGAACCCTGAAGCAATGGCATGGTGTGGACTGGAGGGACGCATGTCTCATTAGATTTGGTTAGGCAACCTATGCCCTAACTCGGACTCCATAATAAATTTGGTCACATGAGGCTCTTCCGTCGCCACGCCTTTCTATCCTTCAAATTTTCAGTCTTTTATAGATTCCCTTCTTTTGCACATATCTCGCGCCACGCGCGTGTGGTCATTTTGTGTTTCTGCCATGCACACACAGATACACTTTTTTTTTTTTTTTACACATGAATTTGGACACTCATATAGATACCGCAGATTAATATAGGTATCAATGAGATGAAGATGTATTATATTTTGAGATAAAATAAATATATAATATATAATTATGGGATGTGAGTATCACTTAGGTGTCCACAAAAGCTTTACAGATAACATAACTTCACAAATAAGAGTTGTAATAACTTGTATAAGATGTGACATGATTAATTATAGAATATTGGTCCACTTGGCAGTGATACGGTTCATGCTCCGTGGAGACATGAGTCCAAATCTCGTTGTTGATGTGAGAATTTTATTGATGAATAATTTGTAAGTATTTTTTTTGTAAGCGTTTTATTTTTATATACAATTTTGTAAGTGTTCTTTGAATCATTAGACTTTTCCTCAGTGTATTATTATCGAGACCCAACTCATCTAAACTTTTATTAAAAAACTTTTGTGACGTGATGAGCAGATTGGGTTACACAATGAGTAAACTAAAAGTATAAACCAAATAAAAGTTAAAAAAAATGTATATAAAATTTATTTATAAGATGTAAAAAATGTTATATAAAATAATTTATAATAAAAAGTATTATATATGTAATTTAAATTAGCAAAGATAACAATTTAATATAATATTTAAAAGTTGAGTTTAATTTGTATATACTGCCAGTGTAAAGATTTTTACACTGACAACCAATCAGAAATCATGGAATTGATGACTTTTAAGGTGGTTAGGATAATAATCAAGCATGTATAACATATATCAATTTCTAATTAGTTGACAGTGTGAAAAAAAACTTTATATTGTCAGTGTATATCAATTAAATCCTTAAAAGTTATATTAGTTGGATAATATATTTTGAAAAATTAAGAACCAAACGTAGCAGGAACATGAGTCAAAAAAAAAAAAAACGTAGCAGGAACGTGTGGTTTAATGATATATTAAATTTCATTATAAAAGCCATTTATTTGTCAAATTCAATTCTTAATTTAAAGTCAGAAATTCATGCAACGGGTCTTCCTCTCTTGTAGGAAGGTTCACTATGTCAAGTTAAAGCCTTTGGAAACTCTCCTGACAAGCAGAGAAAGCTCAAAAGAGGGATTGGCGGGAAAGACTCCAGGAAGTGTTGCCCTTCTTTTTTCTGTCCTAGTCCCTTGGGAGCATACAAAGGGTTCCTTTCCATCGGTCGAGCCCTAAGCAAAGGTAGACTGAGCGGGTAAGGACTGACTCGATTGACTGGCATGGCCTTAAGAGTGAGAATTTCCTTCTTTTCGGATTCCTCCGTTGTTTTCTTTTCCTTCCGCACCTTTTCCTCAAAATGAGAAAGAAGATGATACACTCGAATTGTATTATTTAAGTGTTTATTGCTTGCTTAGGCAGCTACATGTCTACTATTTGTTCATACTTTAGAAATGAAGGATTCTCTCTATCCTGAGTTACTCAACCAGACTCGGACCTTACTCATATTTACTTCTCGGTACTCAAATCCGCTATTTCTCAATCGGACTCGAAGACAATGGTCTATCCATTTCAAAGTGCTAGTGCTCGAGGAATGGCAGAAGATTGCAAAGACTCAAGAATAGAAAGGGCATTGGCATCAGGGCTAAAAAGCAAGCAAGTAGGTAGGAACGCAAGCAAGAAAGGAAAGCTTCCTACTTTACCTACTTGACGAAAGGGAACGAACTTTGTTTCGTTTCCGGGTTTATGGATTGGATTCATTTAGTGTCACTCCTTCCTTTTGATTATGTCGTGACGCTTTGGTTACCATCAAACGCTTCCAAAGGCGACCCTATCGAGTTTTCGACTGTTTCATAGATTGAAGTAGCATTTCTTTCGTCGCCTTACCAAACGAAAGAAGTCTTTAAAGAGCGAGCCGAGCATTAATAAGGAAGATAAAACTCGTGTCGTAAGGCAAGTAGTTTGTTTATCTTTATCCTACAGCAGTAGAGCAAGCAAGAGGAAAATACAAGAATGGTATGTGCCTCCATTAGGAAGAGAGGGAGAATGTGACTCAGTTTTGACTGAAGTTGACTTGCTGGATCTTGGAGTTGAACGTGAACAATTGTGATAAATTACCCCCTAAGTTTTCCATTCTTATATGAGGCCTGAAAGTTTATTGGTAATAGGTCGGCACAAAGTGATTCATCATGTTAAAACATGAGGCGATCATTCGTTAGGGGCGATTTATAGATCATCAAATTCCCAAAAATGGAATGATAAGTGGGCCACCTAAGAAGCAAAAGATTCGAGAGTCCAGACTTAATATACATGCATAGATAGTGGTCTAATGACAAGGGCTGATGACGAAAGCTCAAGAAAATATCAAAAATATAATTAAGTTGGTCCAAAAACCAAATTAAAGGCTTCTTGATCTTACTGGAGGAGTCGGTCTATGTTATACAATTTTCACAAAATAGCAGCAACTAGATTATATTTATAGTGTTTATGGGATGAGGTGGGATTAATTTAACTTGATTTGAATCTGTTTTGATACTTTAACTATGCCATTCTATTAACTTGAATTTAACTTGGTTATGGCCCAATGATGTCCGGATCAAACCTATAGATATATTGTACAAATTTAAACATTACATATAGGGCTAACAATGAGTTGTGTTGAGCCGAGCTCGATTGGGTTTAAGCTTAACTCGATAAATACTTACTTAAGTGAAGCTTAGCTTAATAAAAAATGAGTTCATTTCAGTTGTCAGTTCCAAATTACGAATTCAAAAATTATAACTTATAAAAGTAAAAAATAAATAAAAAAAGTATATTATAGAATATATGTATTTTACAACAAAAAATATTAATATAAATATATTAATATATTTAGAAAGGTTACTATTCTACATTAATATTTATTATTTTATTAATGTAATAATATATTGAATTGATATGACCCAAACTCAATAAAAAAATCTGAAAATAAACTTGACTGACCTCAATTAATTTTTGAATGGTTAGAATAATGATATTTTATACTTTTCGCTCTTTTTTTAACATCACTTTTTATATTATTGATTATTTATCTCTAGTAGTTTTCAAGTAAATAAATTAGTAATAATGATTTTAAAGTATGTGTAAGAAAAATGTGAGGGAAAAACGTGAAAATTATTTGTCATATGGATAAGCACAAGGCACAAGTGCGCGTGTGTAGAATTCTGTGTGAAACCTGACAACCCCACTTTCCCATCTCCATAAATTCGTGTTCGGTTTTTTACCCTCTCCCACCATCTCTCTCTCCGTGAGACACACACACAAGCATGTCCCGTCATCGACGCCAAGCCTCCCAAGCCATTCCGCCGGAGATACTCACCGGCGACGACCTCGCCAAGCCATTTGACTTGTCCCAGCTCAGTGTCACCACTGCCAATGAAGGAAGTGCAGCAACCACAAGCACCGCCACTACCATTTCCCAACCCAACAGCCATGACACCAAGCATACCACTCCTCCTCCGGCCACCACAAAGAAGCCGCCGGCAGGAAAATAAGCCCGAACAACAGTCACTCTGCTGATGTCTGTCATCATTTTCTTCTGTTTTTCTTTTTTCGTTTTTTCTTTTGTGTTTAACTTTCTCTCATAACAGCAGAGAAGCTCAAGAGTCAAGACAAGGCCTTGTAATATGGTCATCTTCAACTATGTTACAAAAATACTTGCTTTCTTCGTTACAGCTTGGAATAATAGCTTTTATTATATAATTTGCTAGCACCCTACCTTTTTTTTAGCCTTCTATCTGCGGTTTAAGTCTCCGTTTTTTTTTATATATATATATGAAAGCAAGAGGTTCGGATCTAAAATTTATTGCAAGTTTGTTAAACCGATCCTTCGCTGCTAATCCACACTTATTTATTTTTGCATCCATTTGATATTATCTGGTTCAAGATGGCTTTCTTTCCCTTCTGGGTAGCTTATACAGTGAGATCTCCAATTAATTAATGAGAATCTGGATATATGTAAAATGCTTCATGGATTTTGATTTGTGAATCCTGAGGTTTATATCCTTCTGCCTATTTTTTTTTTTATATAAATTTTTGGGTAAAATTCCTGCCTTATATTTTTTTTTTGTACATGTTTTAACTAGTACCGCCTGATTAGTAATGGAAAAAGAAATAAACTTTCGATTTCTTTGAAGACAATACAACTAAACAAGATTACGGCTCTTGATCAATGATCATCATACATTTCTCAAGCAACTGAGAGTCTGAGACACACCATATCCCATTTCTTATATATGTCGTTGACTCCTTGTTGTACTTAATTTGGTTGTTTTGGGAATGTACGGTGTGTCCCAATGGATGCTATTCCGAGCAGGACATCAATTGATTGATATGCTGGTATGTTCACCTCCATATGCTAAGTATATTTCTTGCTATTAGAAACTCCAATTCAATACTATTATGTGTTACAATATATATTATTATAAATAAAAAATTGAATATTTAACAATGTGGAATTATTGGATTTTCATATACCTTAATTACATCATCAATTCACATGCCATAATATCGGCATTTATACATGGACAATATTAATACACACAGCACTTCTGGCACGTGACGGCATACCTAATCATTACCTTAATTACTTATGTTATCTCTTGGGTTTCTGGGATGGTGATGTTTGGGTTTGTGGCGCGTTGTTCTCCTTCAATGTTGTCTCCTTGACGGGTAACACGTGGATTTATGACCAGCCTTGGTGTCTTCCCGGTGGCATCACTTTCGATCCCAAATGTGTGTTTGGCTTTGGCGGCTTCAGTGATCGAACATCATTTAAGGGAAATTCATTTGTATGAATGTATGAGAAGAGTATGCAAATTTTTAAAAGTTCGTTTTTTTCTTTTCAAGGAGGCTACTCCCTAGTATTTGTAGTCCCATTTGGGTTGGTAAACTCCTTCCCTATAATCACGGAGGGTAGGAGCAAAGGGCATGGGCGCCCCGACCCGTTTGTTGCATGTGCATGGGGACTGTATCGTGCCTTAGCATGTTCGTAGCTAAGCGGGTATGGTATGCTCAACCGGACATAAAGGAGTCATAAATCGATCCATTTATATCTAGCTCGCTCGTCGAGTCTTTGCTTGGCCCTATTCCTGTGGTTGGGCCTCTTATTGGGCCAACATGTTGGGTTACGGTCAAGAACAACTTCTAGATCGAGTAAATTTTTAATTGGTTTTTCACCATGTGACAAAAAAAAAAAGATATTTGGTACATTAATGCTGAAAAATGATTTAAATAGAATATACTCTTTGGTGACAAGTTGTGCGGATTTCCAACAATACAACACCATAGCTATAAACATTCCCTAGGGCTGTAGCTAGTTGTAGATGCATATTCTACAGCACATGCTATTTTGTAATGTCTTTTATTGTAATTTTGAAAAAAAAAAAGAAGCTCTTTTACGTGGTTCTATCAAAGTAAGTTAAAGAATTAATTTTAGGTTTAATTATTTAGTTAGTCCCTGAATTATTGGTGAATTTTCAATTAGGTCCTTAAACTAAAAAAATTCCAATTAGGTCCTTGAATTTATATAAAATTTTCAATTGGATCCCTGAACTAAAATTTTTCTAATTAGGTCTTTGAATTTATATAAAATATTCAATTAGGCCCTAAAGTAAAAAGGTGAATATGTAAAATAAAAAATAATAAAATGATAGAAGATGAAATTTTAAAAAAAATATTGTTTGACATAATAATAAAATGATAAAAGATGAATATGAGAGAAAAAAACTCACTATTTAAAATAATAATAAT
The DNA here is from genome assembly GCA_035048595.1 of Echinosophora koreensis. Lineage (NCBI taxonomy): Eukaryota > Viridiplantae > Streptophyta > Magnoliopsida > Fabales > Fabaceae > Echinosophora > Echinosophora koreensis. The sequence goes on along the minus strand of JAPCYP010000019.1, from coordinate 1,511,779 downwards.
AAAAAAAGTAAAACTTAGTGAGAAAAACTATTGTTTAGCATAATAATTAAATAAAAATAAATAAATTTAAGAGACAAAATTTAGTTCTTGAAACAATAATTTTTCTCTCTAAGTTTTTTTTTTTATATTTTAAATAGTGAGTTTTTTTTCTCTCGTATTCATATTTTATCATTTTATTATTATGTCAATCAATATTTTTTCTTCTAAATTCCATAATATACTATTTTATTACTTTTATTTTATATAGTCGCCTTTTTACTTTAGGGACCCAATTGAAAATTTTATATAAGTGCATGGACCCAATTAGATATTTTTTTTTAGTTCAGGAACCTAATTGAAAATTCTCAAATTGTTCAAGGACCAACTCAATAATTAAACATTAATTTTAAATAAAAATATTTTTATAATACATAAATTTGCTTTTAATTTATTTAAAAAATTAAAAATAATGTCTAAATTACTTTATATGAAAATTAATTGTTTTAACACGTAACAAACAGACTTTTAAATTAGTTGCTTGCCAACATTACATCATTTATTTAGAAAATCACATCAATTGGAAGAATTGTTAACTATACAACTCTTTTATTTTATTTTTTTGCTAGAAATTAAAAATACAACTCTATATATTAATATTTTATTCCGAGAGTATGGAATTTTTTAAATGTACGACTTTTCCTATGAAGTTTCGTTCTCTCCCTCGAAACAATTTTTTATTTCCTTTTTCTCTCAGTTCCTTTCCCATCCCGAAAATTCTTAATATCCCTAATCCTTAATATACAACATAAACGAACAAAAAAAATTAAATGAATTGGTGGAACTCATCAAACACGATATTGCACATCATATTTAAAAGCAATTGCTGATGTGTTTTTTTTTTATATATAGAAATTAGCTTAGGAATTTAATATTTCTGTTTAAAAAGTTATTTGATAGATAATTTTTTCTAATTATTTGAAAGAAATAAGTGTTGAATACATTTTTAATTATTATTCTTTCTTTTTTTATTTCACACTTTTTAAATTATTACGTTAAGAACATTCAATAGCAGAACATTCATTTACTACATTGTATGTTAACTAAACTCATGATTTTATATTTCATAAGATGCCAAATATTTGATAAATAAAAAATATGAATAGATAATAATAGTGTCAAAAACCTTGTTCATTTTTCAAATGTGCTTTATTGTTTGAGTTTAATTGATATGCACTGTCAGATAATCACAAATCATGATATGAATGACTTTTAAGGTGATTTGAATAAGAATAAAATATTTTCAATGACGTGACGATTTACTATTGGTTGACTGTGTAAAAAATCTTTACACTGAACGTATATACTAATTAAACTCTTATAGAGTAGTTTATATACATCCTATTTCAATTAATCAAACAAAACATACGTTTTGGCAAATACAATGAACTCAAAGTTGACATTAAATTTTATTTATTATTAATAAATAACTTACTATCTTCTCTATCTAAAAGTTATAATGTATTTAACAATATTTTTTTAATAGAACCATTGAATGAAATCAAGCATTACTCTTTAATGTCTTTGAGAATTTTAAAAGTGCACTTTATTATATTTTTTCTGACCAACTTTATTTTATTTTTTAAGTAATTAAGAGCAATAAATATTGTTTTTAATTCTTAAAATGTATATTTAAAGCACTCTTTAAATTTTTTTTTTTTTTTTAAGTTATCAAAAAAAATTTATTAGTGAGGTTTAAATAAATCCATGCATCCAATGTTTAAAGCAAGCTATTTGACTAATAATTACTTTTAGGACAATAATTAAGAATTTAAAGTATAAATATTAATTGAAAATGTAAAGTATTAAATATATTAAAAACTGAAGAGATATTCATTATTATTATATTAATTAAGAATATTTCATAAATGATATTAATTACTCTTAATATAATCAATACTTTTGCCGTTTTGAATAATTTTAGTGTGAATCACTAGTTTGGACGTCCTTGAAATTGTATGGTGGTAACAAGTTGGTCCATCACATTAAGAAATAGATAAAAACATTCACAAATTAGACTAAAATGATTGACTTTTTTCAATTTGAAAAATATTTTTGCCTATTTCTTAACGTGAATGACCAACTTGCTAAAATCCTACAATTTCGGTGACAAAAATAGTGATTCACTCCAATATATTTTAAACCTTATCAAAATTTGGAGGTAAATTTATTGAGATACTAATTTAACTATGTATTAACAAATTATTTAATAATATATGTTTGTGGAAAAATAGAATTTCCAATCAAAGTATCACTTTCATTATATTACTCATATCTTTCTTTTTTTTATTGTTTATCCAATTCACATTATATATATATATATATATATATATTCTTACACCGTTAAAAATGAATTAAAATAAGCTTGTTGAGAAAAACTAAAAATAATAAATAATACATTTTCATTTGGTCCACAACGCTAAAATTTTTGTTAAATTTGTACACATTAATCACATTTTGTATTCAAGAATAAAGTTTCTTTAAAGTGAAATTGAGTATAAAGTGAGAAAGTTGACATATATCTACTCTTGATTAGTTAGAGTGAGTTAAGATCTTAATATACTTTAACTAATAAAAGGGTCTATCCATCTTCTTTTTTTTTTTGTGAAAGGTCTATGTTTTTAATTTTTTAATAAGAAAAAATTTATTAATTTTTTTTAAATGAGCCTAATCCTTTTTTTATTAAATGGTAATATCTGTTAAATTCGACAATAATGGGGAAGAGCTTATAAGAGATCAACTGCATCTTTGGTTCTTCACAAAAAAAAAAAAAAAAAAAAAGTTTATTTTATGTTTGTTATTTGTTTGTTTTTAATGAATATAATTTCCAAGCTCATCCAAACTGATCAAGATCCTCTACAATTTTTAAAAATTACAAAAAAAACTTAGCCTTTGAAAATTATTTGTTTTCTTAATTATAAAAAGACGAAGACAAATATGTTTAAAATGTGATGCACCTGATCGTGATTCAGTCCAGATTAGTTCAAAATAGAGCATATGAGATTAGGTTGCCGAACGATCATCCTAAATTACATTTAAGTTCAACTCATAATTAAATGTGACAAAAATAGTTTTTATATATGGGTTTCCGAAGAAACTAGCACAAGCCGTATTTAGATAAATTTGTGAATGTAATGGCCCGTTGAATAGCTATTTTAGTTTTTGGTAAAAAAAAAAAAACTATTTTGTTTTAACATACATTCAATGTTTACAACCACATACTGAATCATGTTTTTTTTTTTTTTTTTTTTGGGTTTGTCAATCAAGTATATTTACATGCATCAATTCAGTTTTTAAAAATTCACAATATATATATATATAGGGCCGACCCAACATATGTTGAGGCCTAAATCGAATGTGTTTTTTTTTTACATAAATCAAATGTTTTTAGTGAGGCCATTTTAAAATTAATAAAAATATTTTTATAAAAATAATATCATATTTAAAATTTATATTTTTAAAGCGAAATTATTATGATTGATGTAAATTGGGGGATTGGGTAGCTCAAGTGGTTTGAGCTAACACTACTAGAAATCTTCTTATTACCTACAGATTTTCCTGCGGATTTTGCTCAAAAATTCGCAGGAAACGGATTTCATGCAGATTTTTCTACGAATTTCACCTATAGGTAATACTTTCGTGGGTAATTTTTTCCTGTAAATTTTAAAATCTGTAGGAAATTTCTTTCAAATTTTCTTGCGAAAAATTTAAATCCGCAAGAAAATTCACAGGAAATGTCAAAATTTCCTACTAATTTAAATCTATAGGAAAAAACCTTATTTTTAGAAAAATTGCAGCAAAATTCGTAGGAAATTCCTGCGAAAAAAATCGGCAGGAAAATCTGCAGGTAATCCATGCATTTCTAGTAGTGTAAAGGTATAAGGAGTTGGAGGAGTAGGAGGTCCAAGGTTTAATCTTTGGCAAATGAGAAAAAATTAGCATAACAACTAACTACTGACATTTGCCGATCAAAAAAAATATATATATGATTGATGTAAATATTTGTTGTGCATGTACATGCAATCACAGTTAAGAGAGGAACACAAAATATATTATAAATAACAAAATAAATACAAACAAATATATTTTAAGTTTGAGTATTTTTTGGAGGCCTAAAATCCTTGTAAAATTAGAAATTTTTTTTGGGGGCCTAAAGCCACTGCTTTAGCAGCTTCCCCCTCGGGCCGCCCCTATATATATATATATATATATATATATATATATATATATATATATATATATATATATATATCAGTTTTTTAAAAATTACCATTATTAAGAATTACATTTAAATATATTCATATATACAATAATGTATTAAATATTCAAATGAAGCACTAAACCAAATAACTAATGCGGACGTACCCTTGTGCTTTAGGAGGTGCCTCCTTTTCAGATATGTCTTCCTTACCTTGACTTTTTTAGATTTGAATTTTGACCAACACGAAAGGGAATTATTTAATTACAAAACCTAATGTGAGCAGCTTGCACCCTTATGATTGTTCTGGAGGAGGGCTAAGGGCTTAATCTCCATTAACGTAAATTGAAGAATTCCTCCATTCCAATGCATTTTTAAAGAAAATTACAAGTTTGAGCTTCATATTAAAGTGCTTCCGAAAGCCGCATTCTTCCATTTGCTTTGAGTAAAATCTAAACAAGCCAGCAGTCGTTACAAGGAAAAATGAAAAAATAAAATAAAATAAGAAACTGGATCGTGAGCAATGCATGCAAAGGTTGCAATTGAAATTATATGTATTTAAGAAGAAAAAAAACGAAAATATTTTGCATCACTAAATGTTGGCATGGGTGGATATGCAAAATGTATCATACTTCAACAACATAGAATAGATGTGAATATCGATTTGAGAGATATATTGCATGAATACCGTACCGTGTTTTGAATATTTATGTAACGACATTAAATATTAAAAGCATTGAAAAATAGAGGAAAATTTTGATTAAATCGGATGAAAGCTACTCCAATTGAATTGATATATTTTTTTGATGTGTCAAATGAATTGAATTGATATATACTATAGCATAATCTAGTCATCCATGTTACTTTTATCGTACACTCGTAATTTCTTTCTTTCTGATTTAGACTTTCACTAAAATCCTGAAATTCATTATATGAAACTAATCACAAGGTACCTTTGTAACTAGAAGGTTCTCTTCACACTAGGTTTACTTTTTGATACTCTTGTAAAAACGTGACAGCTCTTCTAAAATAAATTTAATGTTAGCTGAATAAACAAGGATGTATTCACTATTAAAGTTATGATTGAAATTTCAATCTACTTTAGATAATCAAGGGTGGATATCCTCTTACAAGTAAACTTTGTTCTTTGGAAAATCGATCTTTGTACTTTGTAATCCATTTCGAACTTTGGAAAATCTTAATCAGTACCCTAAAGTAGCGTTTAGTTTAAGGTATATATTTTATTCTTAGGTAAATTATATTATCATGAATTTCATTTTCAGCAATATTTCTTTCTCACCCTCACATATTGGAATGAAATTTTTAACTATCATTACAAATTTTATTTCAGACATATTTTGTGTCTAGGAATGATTTTCTAGGAATGATTTTCTATTACTTGTACCAAATACGTGAAACTTTTATTCCTCAGCACACTTTCACGAGAATCATGAAACACGTTTGATACCAAACACTACCTAAGGATATTGATTAAAGAATTAAAAAGGTAAGTTTTGTGGGAAAATTGTGTATGCAATCCATGGAAAAGTAAAAATTTAGTTTTTGTATAAAATATTGACTTTTCTTGATTCGTTACAGTGTATCCTTATTAAAACACGAATTAGCAAGACTCCATTACTTTATATATAAGCTCACCTCAAGGAGTTTTATCCATAAAACGGGTCACGTTTATCGAAGAACAAAACTAACACACATTAGCATTGTCATCTGCATACACATCTCCAACTGCAAAATTAACTAGTCTGAGTTTAAGCAAAGAGGTCCACCACCACCATCTAATTAATTAAGCGTGTCTGGAACCACGTGAAGATAAGAAAGTATCGCATTGTAACGTAAAAGTTATTCATGTTAGCTTTTCCAAAATGTACGTTATAACAAATTTAACCGCATTTCCAAACACATTATAAGTCCCTCTTTGGAGTGAAAAAGCTGAAAAATTCATGCACATATAAAAGAGAGACTAGTATATTCTGGCTATACATCAAACACTCTTTAATTTTCGTGTCCAATAGGTTCTCTGGCGGAGATTAGTCACTACCAATGATAGTGGATACTTTCGTACATATGTCATGGTTAAAAAAAACAAAACACTTTAATTTTGCTCAAAACAAGACACACTGAGAAAACATATGCAATGAAAAAGGAGAAAAATAAGAAGATGGAAAACATGCAAGCAAAGTTTTCGACTTTAACTTGAAATAATTTCATTATTAATAATTAGACTTGACAGTCTAATTAACACTTCTTTCACCTTTATATATGATACGCGCGTCTGCTTTATCATAAAAATCAAAATATTGGATATCTCGATTTATCTTTCATGTCAATACACGGTGGTTATGCTAGATGTCCAACCCAATTATTATTAAAACAAACAATTCCAACTTAAATAACATTAAAGAAAGACATGCTTCAAAAAAAAAAACATTGAGCTTACTCTTTTATGGTTTTCATAGTATTTATGATATGTAGTCGGTTATATATTGCAGTGTCACAGAACTTATCAATATTGAGCTTTCAATTGAAAGAAAAACAATCAAGAAAGCTCAATATTGATAAGTTCTATGACACTGCAATATATAACCGACTACATAACATAAATACTATGAAAACCATAAAAGAGTAACTCCCGAACTTCAGCAGAGATCTTTGTCGCTAGTAATCATCAGGGCAGATTATTGGGGTGGTTCCACTGCATCACATTATTCATATCAGCAACTGGGACTTGTCCATTCATCTGGGTTGAATTAGCAGCAGCACCACCGAAAGCAGCATGCATGTTAGGTATCATTGCAATGACATTGTTGTTAAAATGGTTGGTGATATTATTACCGGTAACATTAACAATACCTGCACGATCAGCATTGAGTACAGTAGCGTAGATGCCGCCGTCATCATCATCATCGACTTCATCACCATCATCAGCAGCATTGTCAATGATGAATGGAACCCTATGAAACTCAGGCTTCTTGAAAATAGTGGCCATGACAACCACAAGCGTAGCAGCAGTAACCTTCCCTCCAACAACCCCACCAAACACCTGTCCCTGGGACCCAGCAAGGCAAATCCCGAAGGAGGAGCAAGGAGGCAGAGTTGGAGGGTTGGAAGACAGCAACGAAGGGTAACGGCCACCAATATAGGTGCCAGTGAGCGACAGCAAGTGAAATGGCCCATGGATAGGGAAAACAGGAGCACGTGACACAGGGTGGCGAAGTGTCACGTCGGAGACAGAACCGGAGCCACTGAGAACAGTGATTCCGACGCGGCGGCTACGCGCGAAGGAGAGGAGGGTCTCCACGACGTCGTTTCCAGCACTGATTTCAAAGATGACAGGTTTCAGTCCTTCCTCACTCTCATGCTTGATGACAACTGGTGGCTTGGGCTTGTTCTTGGACCCGGGTGGTCTTCCCCTGGGTCGCTTCGAGCTGGGGGTGATGAGGCCCTGCTGGGCTTGGTCAGGCATGGGCTCCCGGGGGATGATGCAGAAGACCGCGGCGGCGGCGGAGGTTGGTGGTGGTGGCCTGTTGTTGGAGAGGGAAGCTGGGTAGCTACCTAGACCACCGCCACCACCGCTGCTGCCGCCGGAGAGTGTTGCGAAGCTTCCGGGGCTGTGCCCGGAGGAATTGTCTTCGTCGGAGGATTGGGAGAGCTGGGAGCGAGAGGGTGGATGGGTGTTTTCCGCCATTGTTGGGGGATGTTACAATGGAAGAGAGTAGAGAGAGTGAGAGTGAGAGTGAGAGTGAGAGTGTGAGGTTTCTTGTTTGCATAAGGTGAATTTATAGGAGGAATTTTGAGATAAAAAAATTATTTAATTGGTGTTTATACATTGTATCTTAATATAAATATTTTTTATATTGTCAACTAATAATAAATTAATATATCATAAAAAATATTTGACTCTTTTCTCAATTACCTTAAAAGTCATGTATATCATTTTTTTTATTGGTTGATAAGGTAAAAAAACTTTATACTAAATGTGCATACTAGTTAAATTTAAAAAAACAATCTTTATATTCTCATGTCATTTTTCTTTGGATTTAATTGGTATGTATGGTAGGTATTACATTTTTTTATATTATCAACCAATTATAAATTATCACAATATTAAAATTGTTTGATTCTTATGATAAGAACCTTAAGTCACATAGAATTATTTGTGATTGATTAATGATATAACGAGTTTTACACTGATAATATATCAAAATTAAAAGGATTTTATTTACAATTACTTAATGATCAAAACATTTTTGCTTTAAAACACCAACGAATAGATAGTAAATGATTAGTTAATAAATAATTAAGATTTAGGTGTAAAAAAGTTGTGTGATAAAAATGTGATAAGATGAACATTTGACTTTAAAAAAAAGATGTCATATGATGTCTCGTTGTTTTTTTATGTTTTCTCAATTAATATATATATATATATATACATATACACACATAAAATTGTTTAAAAAATTAATTATAAAGATAAATATATATAATTGAAATTCTAGAAGATTTACCCACTCGGATTCATTCTCATTTTCACATTCCTAATTACTCCCAAATTATTATTTGTAATAAATTGTTAAAACATTGAATAAATGTTTTCATTATGGAAAGTGGTGATTACATGTACTATTTTGCTCCTTGGTATTATTTTGGTCAATGATGTATAAATTTAATTAATAATATATAATTTTATTAATTTGATGGTCAAATTATGTTTTTATGTCTAAAGTTTATGTTGGTAATTTAATTTCGTTTCTATATTTATTTTTATTTTTATGTGGTTCTTTCAACAATACAATTAGTTGATATGGCAATTGTCTCACTGATGTGCATTGTTATTTTAAGTCAAATGCCAAATACTAGTATACATATATAATCCAACATAATACTGTAAGGATGTAATAATTGAAAGTAACCCAAAAAAAAAAATCCTTTAGAAACGTCACAAACGTTTATAACTTTACAGGGATTATTTCTATGAAAAAGTATAAGAACAAAATTAAAACCAATGTAAACTATAAAGATAGAAAAACTTAATTTTAATTTATTTAATGAATTTAATTTTGGTACATTGTCACCGTAAAAATTTTGAGTTTAATTTCTATGTACTATCAGAATATAAAGGAGTTTTATACTAACATCTCATCATATTTTGACAAATTGATATTATTATTAATATTATTTCTCTAAAAACACATATCAAAATGTTAGTAAATGTCAGTGTAACTTTTTTTACACTACAGTGTATAGTACTTTAATAAAAAAAATACTATCAATCAATCATAAATTATCATACGTATGACATTTAAGGTAATTTTAATTAGAATTAAACATATTGAATGATAATATAATTTATGATTAGCTGAAAATGTAAAAAATCTTCACACTGACAATATATACTAATTAAATAATTATTTAATTAATGAATAATAATTGATTATCACATTATAATAATTAATTATTTTATCAGGCTGTTAATGAAATAATGCACCTTGATAAAAAAAAAAAAACATGCACTATTAATTAGTAGAGCTTACAAAATTTGATGTACAAATATTATATTTTTTTATTATAATACATATTCATTGTTTTGGTTCATTGCAACAATGGAAAAGTATTTTTTTATTGTAAAATACAGAGCTAAAGAGATGTTAATTTAAGACTTTTTTCTGGCAATGCTAGGAAACGCTTAAAACGTATACGTGCCATTAAGAATTTTAACCTTTAGATGAATTTAATTCTCTCAAAATGTGTGCTTGTTTTAATGAAAAGCAGATGAGTAATATCATATTCGACCGTTTAAGCAGTCGAGTTTTAATACTAGAGTTTTGTGTAAACCAATATGATATGGTTGGACCACATATACAGGGTAAATATCACCCGAGCTTTGTGTAAACCAATATGATTGAATTTGATTTATTGTAAACCATTTTACAATAACATTTTTTCCCCACTGGCCACTGCTAGTAGCCTTTAACTATTTTTTCTTCAAATAATGGCACCACATGATTCACTAATAGTAGTGAATATATTCTCATAGCATCAATATTAAATAAATAAAAAAACCACTGTATTTTCTTCAATATGGTCAACACAGCACACTAAGACAACACTAATTATGCATTATGCTTTTCCAAATTTGTTTTAAAAAAAGTGATGTTTTTACCAAAAAAATTGATGCATTTGTTGACTCACTGTGGTGATCATTGAAAGTTACAAATATGCATTGGATGTGATCTAATGGTCTATATACCACTCCTCATCCAAATCTAGAAATATCTATTATTGTTATTATTATTATTATTATTATTATTATTATTATTATTATTATTATTATTATTATATATCATTAATATTATTAATTAGGTTGTTGAAAGCTTTTATGTTTCATTTTACTGTTCTTTCAGGGCTCGTTTGATGGTCAGGATAAGAGGAACATGATAGGATAAACTATCATATTTTGTCTGAAACTATTGTTTGGTGAGCCAGTAAGATAGGATAACTCAATCCTGTCACCTATCATATCTTGTCCATTTAGTTAAAATTTTATCCTGAGGAGAGGGCTGAGTTAGAACTCAACAGGATATGATATAGTGATTTAAAGTATAATAAAATAATTTTTTATATATATAAATAATTAAATTATAATAAAATAATAATCTAAAGTATAATAAAATATAACATGGTTACCAAAAAAGGTACAATAAAATTTAAAATATTTAAAATAATAAAATAATAATAATTAATTTTAAAAATTATTTTAATTTTGTCAAAAGGCTAATTTTGTTATTTTATATTATTTTTAAAAAATAAAGTAAATTAAAAACTAAAAATGAATATTTAAAATTTTTAAAAAATAATTTAAGTTAAACAATATTCAAAAAATTATATGTAATTTTATCATAAGGATAAATTTGTCTTTTTATATAATTTAAAAACTAAAAAATTATAAAAAAAAAACTAAAATCTAATAAAATATGTAAACATTTAGAATAAAAACGAAAAAATTTAAAATTCATACTAAATTTATAATTATATTATTCAGTTGGTTATCTGGTGGACACTAACAGCTTATCCTGCTCATATCATATCTCACTCCTATCTTGCTCTCTTATGCTATCCGCACTTATCATATCCTGACCATCAATCGAGCCCTTAAATGCATACATGCATAGTCACACCACTCACATTGAATGACAAATTGTGGCCAAACGAGAAACCTTTTCTGATCAACTTTGAGCATTCATCAACGGTCAAGTAAAATGTAGAATATATGCCAAAATGCACTGCTATCAGTGACACTGCATGCAGATCATATATATGCATATTGTTGCAAAAAGTAGGGGGATATACCCCATTCGATTTAGAAAAATAGGTGATCGGGTGATATTGAGTGTTGAGATGATTATGAACGGGTTATTAAGGAAGAAGAAATTGAGGGAAATTGAGGAGGTCAACAGATAGAGCTCAAGCCTTTGAAAGAGTGTCGACATTGCTGAGTCGTTGAATTAGTAAAGACTTGGTTAGATATGTGCTTGGATCGGAGTTGGGATTGTGGGATCGGCGTACTTGTTTCGATACACATGTTAAGATTAGCTAGCGTGAGGGTGCATGCATGGCGATATTCCAATAGAGGAAAGAATTTAATTGTTATACTTATACAACATCAATATAATTTTTTTTATTTTATATTATGTTACTATCAAAATCGGATAAGCTTGATCTCATACAAAGACAAACACCTTACGATTCAAATGCCCTTGGCCCAGTTTCAGTGGTCCACTAGCACAAAAGACCCTAACCACACCGGATCAGAATCTTCTAGAAGGGGAGGCTATAAAAGGACCCGTCCAGCTCCGAAAGAAGGGGAGGATTATCCACTTTTAATACACACCCACTATAGTCTAGGGTAGTCATTCTTGTTACCTCGTACTAGGTCATATCAAGCCACTGGATCCAACTACTGTATACACACATATTAAATGGATACCTCGTTCTGCCACGCCGAAACACATTATTAATCAATAAAAAATTGACATCATAAAAAATATTTGTCTCTTATTTTAATTATCTTAAAAATCACATAATTCGTGATTTTTAATTGGTTGATAATGGATAAAATTTTTATATTATTATTGTATAGCAATCAAACTCTAGAGTTAATAGCCTTTATGAGTATAACATGATTTTTTTTATATTAGCCCAAGATCATGTATTTACGTTTATTTATTAGTTTTTGGCTATTAATAGGATGGATTCTTACAAATTGTTGATCACTTCTACGAATTCTTAAGAGTGGGCCAAGTTGGAGCATAATTGAAGTAAAATTGCTCTTTTTGGGCTTTATAATTCGGCCAATTCAGAGTTGGAGCATGAGACACCCTAGGCACAATTGTCCCCCAAAGCTGGATTATTTTTGTGCTCAAGCTTGGCACAGTAATGTCTCATGATAAACACAATTGTATCTCCCATATGTCGATGCTTACTGATCAAGTGACATAGCTGTCTATTAATTTATAGTAATCAATTTTATTAATTTAGTCTCTTCATTTGTTTTAGTCTACCTAGTTGGTGAGATAGTTAAGGCTCTCCCCAAATTTCCCCCCAGTTTTGTATATAAAAAATTATGCATTAGACCTTCAAAATAATTTTTACAAAATACATATTACACGTGTAAAGTCCACAAACTATCATATATTTTATTTTATGGAATATCATTATTAGACTTTATTGATTTTAAAAAATATATTCAAATAGCTTAACAATACAACCAGTATTACATGCAAACACTACAAACTATCATATATTTTATTTTGTAGATCGAACATTATTGTTAGACCTATTGTTTTTAAAATATTCAAATAATCGAACAATTATATCAAAATGGTCATCATTTCTAACTCAATACCTATTACAACTATGTTTCTACTTCTCAACGCATTTGCTTCAAGCTTCCTAGCTAATATCAGCTACACGCTTCTACATCTTTGCAAGATGAGCAAACCAATACAAAGGTTTTGTATATTAGATATTTACTCACTTTACATATTTAAGTGATAAGATTATGTATGAATAATAATTATAAATTTTAAATTAATTAATTATTTTGACTAGTGTTTAATGGCTCTGTCAAACATCCCCCACTGTAACCATTTGACGTAAAGTTGGCATGCATCTTAAATTTGCATACATTGAAGTGAGATATTATATTATTTAAATGTAATAAACTTCAAATACTTAAATATTACGACCTGATATACGCTGGATTGAATTGTGTATTCTAGGGTGCAACTCAATGAGTGTGGCTCACGGGATGCGAAATCCCGTAAACCTCATTGCAAAACAAATCTCCGTAAAACTGTAGCTAATTAACAGACCAAATTGTATTAATAAAACAACAAATTCATAGCCAATATTATAACAACTTCGTAACTATGGGCCTCAAATACAAGGCTTTTGGGCTTTAATTATTTGTTCTTACAAGAGGCATGCGGCGTGCCCTTCTGCCCTTAGAACACAATACACTATTATAATATGTCTAACTAAGGAGGTTTTATACTTAAGGAGAATAATGTAAATCGTTTGAAATAAATAGTTAACTCAGCAAATACTTCTATAATAAGTTATGAAGACATAAGATTTAAATATTGTTTTCACTTTTTATACGTGAGTTAAGCTTGCAGAGGTTCTTCCTCGTGAGATATAGCGTGTACGTTAGTTTGCATGTGTAAAACCGTGTGTGTGAAGTTTCCTAATTAAAATGTACCAAGTTTTCGAGTCCAATTATCTCTTGACGAAAAATAGCATTGTTTAGCCGGAAACAAATAATTTATAATTGATGATGTGACTACGTTTGAATCTTGTTACTTACCTAAATATCACTAATTATTTTTCTCTTAAATTTAGAACCAACCATGTTGACAATGTGACGGATTTGATTGAGTAAACAGCAATTCTCTAACGAGACCAATATGAACAGTGATCTTGAATTCCTCATGTTAGTTTTCAAGGTCCTCCTTTGATTAAGTGCATTTCTTTCACTCTTCTCAGAATGTGATATACATTGTGTTGACAAAATTGGTCTAAATTTGCCCCACCATCCATCAGAATTGCAATGTAATCAACAAATGTTGCCTCTGATTTCTCATCCTCTGATCACGACATTTGACTTTATTTTTTAAATAAAAACATTACATATAGGTTTCCTCTAACAAGGGATACAAATCATCACGAAATGAACAATCAAACCCTTCCCGGTGTTATCAAATGCAACCAGTAAAACTCTCAAAATGAAGGGAAGATTTTTGCCCTTATATGTATGAATTGAGGATGGTGATATCAATCTCAAACAAAAAAGAAATCGAATCATGTTGAACAAAATGGATTAGAACAAAAGTGCACAAAATGGATTTAATCACAAAATAGCCTATACTGTCTGGCGTCTGCATAAATCTAATCTGCTTAAAAAACATTGCCGTGATTACATTATATAAAACCATATACATAATCATGAAAGCTTCTTTTGGGGTACACATAGTCATCAAGTTAAACGATAAAGGCACATCTAAAGTAGAGATTATTGTTATCAACAAAAGGGGTGGTTACACAAACAAGGATTAACTAAAATCTTTCTTAAATATCACTGAGGAAATTGAGTTACCTGATGTTATTATAAGCTAAACTCTCATGTCTTGCTATAACAAAACCTTTTCCATGTTTCAGCATCAAGAGGTTATTAGAAGAATGCCCGGCTACCATAAAACACACGCGATCCATCCTTTTTCTTCTTATCATTGTCTAATTTGCCGTTGTCATGATTTTGAATCACATCACCATGATCTTCTCTTTCAGGTTTGTCAAGGTCCATTGGTAGCTTCATTTTTGCCAATGACTCAGTAAACTGTTGCATGCTCCTCATATACATGTCCACTATTTGCTGCTGCATAGCAGATTGCTCAGCCTCAAGACTAATGTTCCCTAATGGAGCTGAAAAAACTTGACCAAATTTTGCAGCTTCTATAGTCCTCTCATTTTTGGTTTCTTTTTCCTTGCATGAGAAGTTTGCTTCTTTTTCATCTCTGGCTTCACCTTTCTTGGAAGTTGGGGTATCTGGACATGCACCACAATTTTGACTACCTTCAACAGTGACTGACACATTAACAGAATTTGATGAGCCACCCCCCAAATGATTCTTTTTCTCAAATGAATCAGCTGTGTTTCTATCATCACTTAAGCTTGTGGTAGTAGAGCTTAGGAACCTAGAATTCTGAATGCTCTCATTTGGAGAAATGGACTCAACTGGTGAACTCATAGTCATTTCATAATCATCAAGTTGAGGAGATACACCAAGGTGAAGAAATGGTAGTAGCCCTCCTGATATGGACCTAGAACCAGAAGTAGAACCATGAGAAGCTAAATTGAAGTACTCAGAAACCATTTGCTGGTTCTCCTTCACCACACTGATATCAGGAAATTCAATTCTAGAATACTCAACTGGGTCCAACATAACTTCTGAGATTTTTCTATCAAGCAAACCAACTTCTGAAGATATTGACGAATTCTTTGCTGATTCAGATACCAAATTCATAGAGGAATTGACCGCGAAAGATGTGGTTAATGACAGTGTTAATTGGACAGTTCCAGCAGGAGAATGGAAAAGATCAGTGGAGGAAAGGCTGTAATCTTCAGTCACCTTTCCTTTGCCAACAACTTGTGAAATTGGGACCAAAGAAAAGCCTAAAAGCTGGTCTTCCATGTGATTTCTTACCCTACTAAACATCCAAATCTCACATTTCAGAACAGCATCCATCTGGGTAATCTTGATCCTCAAGTTTTCATTGAAAGTTGGATTTTTGCCACCTCCATTGATGATTCTGGTGGAGAGAGTCTCATCAGGGTTGTAAGTAAGAGAGAATTTAGCATATACATCCTGATTATCATATATGCATATGTTATGAATGTTCCTAGCATGGTGAACAAAGATATCAAGAATTCCTGCGAACTCAGCATCATCATCATCTACATCGGTCGTCGTGTTCAAATTTGGATTGTACCTAAAGCTTGTATTCTCATGACTCTGATTGAATGAATCCATTCTATCCTGTGTTATGGCTTGGAATCTTGTTTAATAACCAACAACAAGATCTAGGAAACAGAACAGAAACAGAGTTGGTATAGATATTTGGTTTATCAATGATCACACTATTGAGGGCATTGATCCAATAGTGTGATCATAAATGATCAAAACACAAAACTTGGTTATAGGGCAAGCTTGAAATCAGCGGAAACTTGGAAAGAGAGGAAGTATGCAAAGGATACATAAAGAGAGTTTTCTCACCTAGCAAAATGAATGGTACTTGAGCATTGGATAATAACTTGGTTCTCTAGGTGTACTGGACCATCTTGTGAGTTGAAGATGTTTCTCAGATCAATCCATGAATTCAGGCACAAGCATGAGGAGAGACAGAGGGAGAAACTTATGGTTCAATGAAGTAGAAAGGTGGTTTAAGGAGCTTGAGGTAGTAGGTGAAAAGTGAAGGATGAAGCATGAAATGAACAGAGAAGAGGATGATGTAATGTTTTTTTGTTTGCCACTTTTTTGCTGCTCTTTCTTTTGGTGCTGAGTGGGGGAAAGAGGGTTTTGCTTTGCTTGACAATGCAGCTTCCATTTCAACTTCACAACTTGCTCCATTGACACTATTGGTATTGGAGGACCCACTTGCCACAATCTTCATTTTCACTCACCCCACTCTTCAATAAATGCTCCCCAAAACTTTGAGACAACATGAATTCTTCTCTCTTTCTCTCTTCATGGCTTTAAACCAAATTGTCTTAGCAATGGTATGGTAATGGAGAAATTATGAAGAGAAGTCCATATTTATAACTTTTATAGTTTATTTTTTGGAATAAAAAGAATATACTCTCCCATGGAAATGTTGCATTATCAAGATAACAAACAAATATACTTTCCCATGAGAATCTATTTAGGTCAAAAGCTGGAAATATTGCATTATCAAGATAACAAATTCTTGGTTTTATGATTTTAGACATAGTAATTTTTTTTTAAATATATTATGCAAACCAAATATTATTATGTAAGTATATAACACCATCAATAAAAGTGATTTTACCCCACATTTTTTATGGGGGGGATTGATTCTTTTATTTTAACTGAGCAAGATGTTCTACTTTCTACATAAAGCTGTGAAACTAATCGTGCTAAATAGCTAACTTTTAAACTTCAAATGACAAGTATATATAATCAAATAATTTAAAACTTGATTGAGTTAGTAAAAAAAAAAAAAACAACTTTTGCTTTTTTTCTTTTGTTTTTTTACTGACACCTTAAGTTTAAGAATGGGAATAAAAATTAGTTCACCTGCTAAGCATTGAACTATATTAAAAGGCAATTCAATTTTTGCCATTAACATCTTTCTTAAAAGTTATAGCATTGCCCTAACCTTGAAGTGGAGTAGTCTATAAGGGTAACATCAGAAATCATAATCTTTGACTGCTAATCATCCTGTTTTTTCCTCCTCCTCGGAGGCTTTAGATAATCGCCATTCACCACATGCGTACAATACAAGGAAAGTTCAAATGCAAAAAGACACCAAGGAAGAAAGAAAGAGAGAAACAAGAAGTGGAAAAAAGAGCTTCACATCACTGTCAATTGGCAAATGGTTCACAACGCATGCATGCATTGCAAGATAAGACGTGACATATATATTTCCCCATAATTTTTTATGCGATTTCCTTCCATTTCTTAGTGGAGCACAACTGTTATCATTTTATTCATTCGTAACGGAATCTCCAATAACGCAGTCCATTATAGTTGCTTAATTTTTCTTTATATAAATTCTATCATCCCAACTCACAACTTTTTATTTTAGGGAAATGCAAACGTCGTTAAGGAATTAAAATGATAAGTTTTCATATGAAAATGATGTAATCGATATATCGAGAAGTATGATTGTTTGTTCTCTAATAAACTTTACTATTTTTTAATTTCTTAACCAGTACCCTTCTGGTTAACAAAACCCTTTATTTTATAAGTATCATTTTAAAAAAATTACATTCCAATAATGCAAGTTATGCAACTCTTAAAAGTTCACCAAATGAGTTCCACAATTTGTCATACATCTTTATTTACGTTTATTTATTTATTTTAAAAATTAAAACATTAACTCTTTATTTTCATTTAATATTAATATTCATTTTGATATTATTATTTTTGTCTCTTATTTTTATTGATGATTTTTATATATAAGAATCAGTTGCTTCCATAAACATTTGTCATTTGTCCTTAGATGCGAGAACACGGGGGAATTAAAATTCATTAGTACTATTGCAGAGATAAAATGCAAAATCTGAGATTTACTGATACGATCAAAGTTATTCAATAAATGATTAAAACAGTGTCACGGTGAACTCTGTAGCGGGTACAAGATCATAGGTTCTCAATGTATTGGAAGAGCAATTAAAAATTTCAAATAAAATATAGAAAAAATAGATCATATAGAAAATATGATAATGTTAACGAGTACCTTTAGAGCACTGGTTAAAGAACCAAGAAAAAAAAAGATCTTATTAAAAAGTGATATATTTAATGTTTTGAGAAGATAAACACTTGATTTTCCAATGAAATCTTATTATTTTTGTGTTTCTTAACTAGTGTCCTGAAGACACACGTTAGCATGGCGCTAGAAAATATTTCAAAGTAATTTTGATAAAACTACAGACATGAAAAATTGAAGTTTATTATCCTTACACTTTGTTTGGGTAAGAAGAGAAGTAGGGAGGAAAGATGTAGGGGAGAAGAGAGAATGAGTAGAAAATGAATAGATTTTTATGTTGTTTGGATTAATAGAAATATGAGAGAAGTAAAAGAGAAAGAAAAGTTGAGTTTTCTCTCCACTCATTTGGTTGGATAGAAAAGTGGAAATAAAGAAAATGAATTTTTATTGAAATGACATATTTGCCCCATAACATTTTCTTGTGAAATAATAGTAAATGAGTGATAGAGTGTGATATTAAATTCTTAATTTTTTATTATCTCTAATAATTTATCATTAAAATAGTAATTAAATTCTTAAATTTAATTTTATAAATATATTTAATATTAATAATTAGTATTATTCGTAATTCGTCCCAACCATTCTTTCCTTTCCTTCTCTTTGCTTTAGAACTTTTTTTCATCTTTGAACACGATCACCGGTGGCTGGTCTGAAAAATCACACCTAGACACTATGAGCTATGAATAGCCTTATACCAAAGTCAGTCAGTCATGTAATGTAAAGAATAAAAAAAAAAAGGAAAAAGGTAAAAAGTCATGTAAAGAATCACGTGAGAGTAAGATATACCAAGGTCAGTCTTGGAATTTCACACAAAATCCTCACTTCTCCCATTCTCTCGTCATTGATGGAGAGACTTTATTTACTGTGGGTCCCACTCCTTTTTTTTTCCTCTCTTCCTTACTTCTCTCCCTC
This sequence comes from Echinosophora koreensis, assembly GCA_035048595.1. NCBI lineage: Eukaryota > Viridiplantae > Streptophyta > Magnoliopsida > Fabales > Fabaceae > Echinosophora > Echinosophora koreensis. The sequence goes on along the minus strand of JAPCYP010000019.1, from coordinate 1,492,045 downwards.
CCCAACAAATGACTGAAAATGACCTTTTCATCCCTCTTTTCTCTCTTCCCTACTGCTCTCTACTCAAAATCTACCTAAACAAACAGAGTGTTGATTTGAGAAGATGTGTGATTTCAAAGTGGTTTCAAATTTCAAGAGAACATATGTTAAAACTTTGAGATTCGTAAGGTCCATGTAATCAATAAATTCGAGAAGAGTCTAAATAACATCATTACCTCTATAAATAAAGGAGTTTGTGATGGGGTGGAACATCTAAGAGCAGTAAATGAATCAAGCAAGGGCGATCACTGAGTATTGAGATTGTGTCTTGTGAATAAGTGTTTATATTCGACTTTGTAGGGTGATACACGTCTTAGGGACGAGGCTTTTCAAGTTTACACAGAAGTTGAAATCTTATTTCGAGATAGTGAATATTTTGTTAAAATGTTTCCTCGGACGTAGGAAGATGACATTGAGCCACATAAATCTTGTATGTTCCATTATTATTTTTGTGGTGTGTTTTTTTGTGTTCCAACTCTCTATCCCTAGTGTTCAATTTTCCCCAACTCAATGAAGCACATTTGTAGATGCAGCAATGTAGTAAAGTTAAATTTATTGACATATTCTTCAATAGAGCAGAGGTTGATATAATATTGTTATAGGTTAATTCCAACTGAAATGAGACATCCCTTTTCAACTTGGATTGAAATACATACTACTTGATCCATATCATGGGACCATTTTTCTAAACCAGCTTTCCTAAGAATGCCAAGGTATAAAAAGTAAATGATTGTGCAGTTTTCTTTGACAAGTCAAAGTTGAAACAAGAACGCACCCCAACTTTCTTCCCTTATATGCAACTAATTTTCGTTATTGAACGTAGAAACAGACATCAATATCATTTAGTGCCATGATCAGGACAAAGAACTACGTACGCCTAACTGCATTGAGAGTAAGTCAACTAATTAGAAACCTAAACTGTTCATTGCTAAAGTGAGGTAGAAATTCTATCCACCTTTACACCTAAAGAACCAATCACCTACCAAGCCATTATTCTAAAACATCTTCCCCCACGTTATAATACATTGCTTCGAAGAGTAAAGCCCATAAACACTGTACAATTTTTTTTTTTTTTTAAAGCAGAGATTAAAAAAAAAATACTTTTTTCTTCTGAGGGGAAGTTCAAGGTCTGGCTTGACTTAAATAAAAATATTGAATCATTTCCTGCCCAACCTTACCAAATGTTGTTGATGCTTTACTGCAGCTGCCATATCAGCAGCTTCCCGTTTCAATGCCCTCTTTGCTCGTCGCCCTGTTACACTTTTTCCAGCCTCTTTCTTCTTTGGCACACGAGATGAACTTGCTCCTGATTCCTGGAAGTTTGGTCGATAGGTCGGCCTTGCTTCAAGACGTCCAGCCCTAACAAAACCATTGTCTCCCCATCTCCGGTTACCGATGCGAAGACTTGAGGAGCCACCAAAGTAAACTTCATCCAGATCTTCATGCTCGTACTCATACTGATAGTAGTCTCCAATGTCATCATAGACATCTTCGTGATCCCCATGATCTTCAATCGTTAACGGTTTAAACCATGGGGCCCTAAGTAGTAGGCACAAACTTTCCTCGAACATGTAATCATGGATGCTGTTAAAGTACACTAAGGTTAAGCAACAAGAACACAAATTTTAGCTTTCAACCAAAATAAAAGACAAAACATACACACATAATTTCAGCCAATCCTTTCAATTAGGCATCTGTAGAAATGATAGACAAAAAGAAATTGTAGGGCTAAATTAATGGATAAAATATAGAAATGCTAATCCATATGAAAGCTTTGTTACCAAAAGATGTATGACTGAGTTGGACCAATACAAAAGCAGGAAATGGATGGCATTTAATTCAAATAAGTAACTGAATAATTGATATATTGTACCATGCCATTTGTCATGCTTCCATCTCGCACCATATAGCAGTGTTGAATTGAGCAGTCTTATTAGTTACTACAAATTAAGTAGTTCCATATGCTACATGAATTTGGCATTTTGTTACAAAATTAATAGTAGTTCCTTTACCAAGATTATTCTAGGAGCTGCTAAATTTGACAAACTTTACACAAGCTAAAATTAAGAAATAATACCTTCAGTGTTCACAATAGGATTATAAATTTTTTAATAGCCAGAATATCATTTCATATCTAACATTTCGGAGTCAAACCAATTTATGAATCTAGTTTAAATTAAATTGGTCTGCAATGGGTTGCAAGGAAGCCAAGCAGCCCACTGTATAATGCTCAGTGAACAGGAAAAGTATATATATACATAGAAGTACAATCTCAACCAGACAAACAAACTTCCATATTCAACACCAGATATTAATTCCAAAATACAATCACAAATATCTGATTCACCTTTTATGTTCTTAGGTGGAAGTACCACTAGAACCAAAATCATGGCTAAATCCTTTTGAATATATTGACCAACATTTTCTACTTGACTCCTAAAACTATCCTAAGAATAAATAAGAAGTCCATTAGTAGAAATACCACAGAACAATTCTTTCCCTTCACATTTAGCCATAAGTAGCATGAATTGAATTGAATTGAATTGAAAATGAAAGCTCAAGTGAGAACTGAACATCAAATATGGCAGTCATTACCTGCCATCAAGTGAACGATGGACATTGAGGAACTCAAATGGATGCTTACACTGAGGACAAGTGACTTTCTGAGTGTATGTGGCCCAGCGAAGGATGCATGTCACACTACAAAACATAAATAAGCCCATTCACAAAAAAAAGTATATAACAAGAAACTTACAGGGGAAAAAATGTTTCAGTTTTCTATAAAAAAGACAATTAGTCATTTACATCAAATAATTGAGCATCTATTGTAGCTAAAAAGACAACATCACAACTTAAGTGAAATCAACAAATGTACATCACTTATATATCAGAAGAAGAAAATATCATTCCAAATTCATCATATCAGGTGAGATGGGAATTACTCCAATGGGGCCAACTAGTTTCCACTTGTTAGAGATATGCAGCATGTAACCCTAGGTGTAAAATACTACACAATAGGACAAAATTGTCTACTGGCCTAGAATGAAATACTACCAACTCATACACCATTGCTAAACTCCAATGGAAAAAAAGCATGCTTTTGCATAAATTAAATAGAAAAGAGTTAATTTAGACAAACCAGTAAGCATGGTCGCAACCTTTTACAAGAGCCTTTTCCTGAAGCACTATCTCATCCAAGCAAATTGCACATACTCCCTCATGCTTCCCATATTCCACCCCTCCTTCACATTCACTCTGATCAACATTGAACAAGAACAACATCACCAAATTCAGAAACATGGGAATATTACACTCTCAACACAAACTACAAATCCACAACCAAAATACCTAATCCAGCAACATTCCCCACAAAATAATAACCCCACCAAAGCAACAAATATAATCAACACCTGGGTTTTGAGTGAAAGATCCTGAAGATCGTTGACGAGGAGATGTTGATCTTCGATTTCGTGCAGTGAAGACATAGCGACAGAGGGATCCATCCCAAGGGTGGAATGGAATTGCCACATTCAATTCATAGAAAGAAAATGAAGAAGAAGGTGCTTCAGAATCATTCTCAGATTCCACATAACATGGCCCAAATGAGGCCCAATTCTCTCATTTGTGTGGGTCACAGCCCATTTTATTACATACCCACTCAATCGTCATACTTCCACCTTTTTGTTTCCTTGTTCTCTTCAACATGCATGACAAAAACGATTAACTCGTAAATTGGGATAACTGTTATATCCTAACTCATGGTTGGGCCTTTTGGGCCTTTGTGAATTTAGGCTTGAACCATGCATGCGATTTAAATCTAGTTCGCCAAGAGGAGTTGATTCTATCAAGCGGCTTAATTGCAAAAAGGATGATACCCTAACCCTAAATCCTAACAACTCATATCTTGATATTTCCCTACAAATTTCGGGATTAATATGCTAATAAAATTTCTTTTCTTTTGTTTCACAGAATATATCCTTCCACCAGAAAAATGAGATATTAATGTTTCGGGATACTCAGACATTTCAGTTGGGACCCTTCCCAATAATGTTTTTCTCTATACACATCCATTGATCGAATCCAAGCATATGTATAAGGGATTCAAACCCCTTTCACTTGAATCAACACACATTGATTTAATAAAATTTGATTTTTGGGACATATGATGGTTACACAAAAAGATGTTACAAAGGGTTTAAAAAAGGTGGCCCCTGCGGCCCTGCTCCTTTATTTTTCGATCTCCTTCGAGGAGTATCTCATCGCCAACCTGAGACGGGGACTAATCTCCCGTGGGAGTTTGTTCGGCACCTCGATGGGTGGCATCTTCCCAACTGAGGTTTTTTCCATACCCAAGGCTCGAACCCGAGACCTTGGTTAAGGGGCGAGATGCCTTTAACCACTCACGCCAACCTCAGTTGGTGGCCCTGCTCCTTTTACACTCGTAATGTTTACAAGTGTTTCAATTATTTATGGCATCAAAAAGACTTCTGGAGAAAGTTAATCAATAAATTAACATGATAAATATATTGATAGCTTAATTAATAAAAGTTAAGAGCATACAGAAAGAATAACAAAATTCAATCTTCATTTTAATTTCGCTTCCTTTATGTACCAATCATACATGGGGCTTCAATAGGTGTCCCTGCACCAATCCCACCGGTTGGATTTAGACTTTAGGGAATAAAAAAGTAAAAGGAACTTTTATAGAATGATCCTAACCAAAGCACGAGATTTAATTTAAAAGTGAGTAGCACTTAAGTGTTGGTGCACATGTCCGCCAAAAGCTATTTTTGATTCTCAACAATATAAGACTTTGAGTCGATTCCCCTTCGGATATTGAAATAACAATAAATGTGATTAAAAATGTGGTAACTTATGAAACTTATCCGGCAAACTTTTTAAACTCACACAATTTGAGTGAAAAGCTACTTAGCTAGTATAAAGTAAAAGTGTGATGAAATGATACGATAGAACTCATAAAATGAGAAATTAAACAACTCTATTAAATTGCTCCATGGGAGATGCTCTTGCGGTTTTACCATTTTCAATATGTTATATTCGGCAAAAACACTCATCCTGCCCTACCATTCTACATTCCTTATTTCCTCACAAAACTCTCTGTTACATCCATATATATTTCCTACCCCACCACTTTCGCTAAGCACTAATTGTTATTGCCTTGTTCACGGTACAAAACCCATTCAGCTAGCGTACGTCTTTTGATCATTTTTTTAAGATTTCATTATGATTCTTCTTAAAAAAATTCGTATGCTATATATATGTTTATATAATAATTAAACGTGAAAGTTAGTTTGTCTCCCATTAACATTGCTCAAATCCTTTACGCCTCTCTTGTAATTCTTTCTTTTTGGTACGAAGTGGCATAGAGATGCCATGTGAACCTTGGTAATGGCATTTGACGGACATATATAGAGGACTAGCTAGTGTTTAGGTGTCAATTATATTTTGTGCAGGTTTTATTGTCCTTGCTTACCATATATGTTGTAGGCCGTGCCCAAGTACCCACATATGATAGAATCTGGCTATTTAAAGAAAACATTACATTGGAAACGGTCGACTTTTGAATTTGATGTCAAGGAATTTGGAGAAATGGACCTAATGCCCACAATCATTAGGGCTGACTGGGAAGTCTTGCTTAGGAAATCCAAGAAATTTTGTTCATAATAGAACATAACATATTCAAGGAAAATTCTCAGACACTCAGAATCTTTGCTGCCTTGTAGCGACAACGGAAAATGTTACAACTTAAAAACAAGGCCAATTCTGTAGGCACACTGAAAGTGTTTTAAAAAAAAAATTAAACGGGGATTCTAAGGAAGACCAAAGATAGTAGCAGTGAACAATAGTTAAAATCAAATGACGACCCTTTTAAATGGTGAATAATTGTTTGTTAGGTATTGGCGCACTTCACCGTATGAACATAATTTACATTACTTAGAAGTCCCAAATGGGGGTTTATAAAGTAACGTTTATTCAAATGCCAATTTCCTATGATTCCGAACACACCAAGTAGATGCTAACCAGTCAATCAGGAAAATAACGATCATACGTGTGGGCCTGTATTTTTTCTTCACTTGACAAAACACAAAGCATTGATACTTCTCACCTTTTAAATTCGTGTCATTTCGTCAATGCCATTTAATACGAATTTGTATTACTTTCAAACCCTTGTTGAATCACCCTCCATTCAGAATTGGTAATTAAGCTAACAGAATCACTTTAGAGTGATATTAATAAGGGCCTGTTTAGTTTATTTTTATTTTCCTGTTTTTCATTTACTGATTTCAAAGATAATTATAATTAAAATAATTATAAAAGTATCACATTATTTTCATTTTATTTATTATTTCTAAATATTTGTACAGGAAACATTAAAAACTTTTTATTTGTTTTCACAATTTCCAGTACAAATCTTTGAAACCAAAAAACATGATGAAAATAAGGTGACACTTTTATAATTATTTTGGTTGTAAATGTCTTTAAAATTAAGAAATAAAAGCAGGAATCTAGAAACAGACCAACCAGTATGTTAGAATCAAATCAAAAGTTATAGATAAGAGCAGTGCCCTTGCAAAATTAAAAAACCACCGGCGGTATGCAAAGTGTAGGATGTAAGAATTGCAAGGCAATGAATGAAATGGAGCTGAAATGAGAAATATGATAAGCCAATAGCAGTACTTCAATTCTCATCATCATCAGTCATTCTTAACACCGTGATTTATTAGGTCACGGACAAGCCATTAAGAATCGCAAGAATATAGCAACCATTAAATTTCCACACATTAAGTGGCTTAGGAAGGGGGAAAACAAAAAATGAAATTAGGTTAACAAAAAACAGATATCATTTTACACGAACTACATAACCAATAAATATAGTTAACTAAAGCATGGGAAAGAGAAAAGAGACCCACAAGTTCAATTGTTGAGAAACTTCTAAACAAACATGACAGCAACAAAAGTTGGTAGCATCCAGAAATAACTAAAATTTTCAAAATCCATTTAGCAACTTCATGTGAAAATTGGAACTGTGATGCAGTTTTTGATGTTTAAGAAATCTATAGAGAAATGACAGTTTAAAACATAAAAGCAACAAAATTTTGGTGCAAGGAGTATGCATGTGAAGAAGATTATCTTAGACAAAGCAATAAAGGGAAATCACACTTTTATTTCAACATGGGAAATAAGTATCAAATACATACCCATATCCATATCCATATCCAAGAACTAGCAGTAGAGTGTGTGTGTGTGTCTATATATAATATAAAGACCTGTGATTATTATTATTTTTAAAAAAAAATATATTCTCAAAACATTACAAATATTGAAGATGAGTTCATGATTGAGCACAATAAAAGCAAAGCAAAGGGAGCATGGACAATTTGCTTGTAGAACATTACTACTCAAGATATGCACAAAATTCAAGTGTACTTAGATGTGGGCAATTCAAGTGGAGTGTTCCCACCATTCTAGACACGTACCTTGTGTTACCCCTATTATTACACCAATCATGTGAAGTAGTATCCAATGATAGGTTCTAACAATTAACAAAAACACCCAATACAAAGGAAGGCCCCCAAGGATAGAAAGTTAGCAGCCAATGCATATGATCCAATCATGCATTCACATTCACATTGGAGAACAAAACAAATGCAGGTTTTGAAGGGATCACTGTTTTACATATGCTCCCAAATCCCAGTAATGAAAACAAATTGCATGCACCAAATAAGCTAAATGTCCCCCAGTTACAACATGACAAATATGCCACTAGGAAAAAAATGAATTGTTCAATTTTCCCATTCAACCCAGATATGGACTTGATAAAAACATAGCAATACATCAATGAAAAGGTGATCACTCAATGATTGCTTTTACATTGACATGATAGGCAGTGTTGGACAGCTCAACATTATGAGACAAATGAAATCTCACGCGAGAGAGAGAGAGAGAGATTAAGTATATGACACAAATGTGATTGCATTCTCAATATCAAGCAGCTAATAAACTATAAATCATGCCACATGTAATTCTACGCTTCATTAACTTCACAGGAGTAGGATTATACCAAAGACCACAAGACAAGCAGGATTAAAAAAACAAAATTCTAATGCAATCCACATGACAAAATCCACCCATGTATAAAATATTTTTAGACAACAAAAGCAGGCAGCTGGAAAAGGAAAAAGATAATAAAAAACATCCAATGAATAGAGACAATCCTTCAATTGTTTATCCAAGGTCAGAAATGGTAAGCAAGTATCTAGCCAAAAAATAAGTGACACATCTACAGCTTCATCTGGAATAAAGTATAGAAAAACCCAAGCATGCAACTCCAACATCAATTATCCTTATATAAGAAGATATGACATACCAGACAACATCTAGGAAATTAACATGCTAAAACACACTATAACAATAATAATTAAAAAAAGGAATAATATTTTAAATCATACATGGGTGTACTTGCAAACAATGGTAAATTGGTATTAATTAACATGTAATCAACAGAAAGCAAAGAATTAAGCTTTACAGATTGCTGGTTTTAGTAAAGCATCATGGAACACCAAAATGGTGCAAAAGAACCATTTATCAACCTTGATTTTGACTAAACCATTGCAAAACGAGTTTTAAATGTTAGATTAGATAAAAGATTGGGCAAAAGCCTATTTTCTGAATTCCAAACAAGAACAAAAGGAAATAAGAGGACAAGTTGTCTTCATGAATAAAGAAACATTGCAGGCTGTTTACGCATAAGAGATGTTATGACCAATAAACTAGGATGAAAAGGACAGCCATATAATGATGGTGACGTTACAACTACTTCTCATGCTTAAGTCTAAAGCAGCAACTATCAGTAAAACTCGCATTTATTTTAGTCTACACATTTTAAAACCAAGTTAAAGATACATGAGATGAGAATATAATATTATATAGCATAGAAAATATGGAAATAATACTTTTTGTCTATACAAAGGAAAATGACGTATACCAAAATACTAAGTATTAGTGTTGAATAATGTATTTGGCATAAGGACCAAACGAACAGCAGCAAAAACAATTAGCATAAAATATTCAGATTTAAAAATTCATTATTACCATATACTCTACAGTGTAGTCTCTTGTTGGAGCAATTACACTGTAGATTTCACAATAGACTATCATAAATCTAAAGCAATAGAAATAAGGGGGAGGAAAATGCAAAACAAAAGCCATTAGCTTAAAATAAAAGGCAAACAATTATTATAATCAATAGTGAATAGTGATAATTAATACTTAACACTGTGAGTCAAGTAAAACAAGATTGATCCACCTTTTGCTTTCCATGTTCAGCTAATTTGGTACATTAACTATATATATCTGTAATTAACAGTTAGATAATGAGGCTCCTTTGTCATTCAATCATCATCTCATGCAATGACAAAGGCAAATAGGGAAACAAAGAATAGAACCAATAATCAAGTTGAAAATTGCAGAAGAGAGAGTGACATATGCAATAACATACAAACCTAGAAGAAAATTATTTGACTAAAACCCCTTCTCAAATATTAGCAAAAAGAAGAGAATTTATAGCCTACAAGGTCAACCTCTCCAAGCACCATGTATTAGTATATTGCACTCGGAAGAAGGACAGTTCAATTTATTGGATTACCGTAGGTTGAACCTCCAAGTAACCCCCCACCTGAAGTTACATAAACATCAGAAGGATCCAGCATTGGGGATGAAGATGAAACCCCATTTCTCCCCGCTCCGCCGCCGCCGCCACTTCCATTTCCACCACCACCACCACCCAAATGCAACTCAGACAGATTAGGATAAACATCTCTATTTTCAAGCCCTTGATCATAAAGAAACCCTTTAAACACATGGCCACCAATCTTAACAACAGCCTGATAAGCATACTCATCTTGTCCATCCTCCACTGCAGTCACTCTAACACACTTGAACACTGCAGGTGCACGTATTTGACCAGGCAATGACTCTTTGATACTCGCATCTGCACCCAACAATTCAAAACCACAAGTCAGAACCCATCTCAAGTTCTCAACAAATTCCAACAACATGAAAGAAACAAGTCAATTTTTATAGTATATCGATGTATACATTTTGTCAAGCACTGAGTACTAAATTCATACAAAATATTAAATTTTTCATTAAAAATAACAACACGCCAATGTAATGCTAGATAGGTCCCATACCTAAAAAAACTTAAGGGTGTCACAGAATCATGAATATATGCAAATATATACTAAACAAACCTTGATGGCTAGAACTAGTGTCAAAGCTTCTAGGAGGAGTGGTGTTAGAAGTTGAAGTATGGGAAGTAGTTGTAGTGTGTGAGTTAATGAGCTTAGGTTTCTTGGCACCGGAAGTGGAAGCAGTGGAACCTCCAGCAACCGCCGTCATAAGCTGGCGTTCTCTCCGGCGTGCAGCAGGAACCCACGTACTCTTCACGTGAGTAGGGCAATCAAAACCTCTACTCTTGCAACAAGTCCTGCACCTTCTGTTAGAACAATCCTTCTTCGCTTGGTTCCCACAATCTTGACACGTTGTTGTTCCTCCACTGTTGTTTGTACCCGAAGCTGTTGCTACTCCACCACCATGTTCATCCCCGAAGTTTCCAGAACAAGTATTCGCATTATTGTTGTTCTTCAAGTAATGGCTTTGTTGTTGTTGTTCTTGCCAGAACTGAATTCCCCCGCTACGGTTCCGATTGCTGTTGATCATGTTCTCGTTGTCGAGGCAAGGAGTGGCGGCGAGGAGAGGGATGATTCCGACGCCGAGTGCAGTGGCGGGGTTGGAGCCACCACCGTTGTGGTTGAGGGAATGATGAGGGTGGTCGGAGATGAGGGTCTCGTGGTTGTGGTGGTGGTGGTGGAAGGAGGAAGCGGGTGTGACGACGAAGAGGTCGCGGAGGCCAACCATGCCGGCCATGTCGGGTGGGGCGAGGCCGTAGTTGATTGACCTAGTGGCGCCGGAGAGGATTCCGGTGGTGGATCCGGCATTGAAGCCGAGAGAAAGGTCGTCGGGGGCAGCGCGGTTGGCGGCGGAGGAAGAAGTAGCTGCCCAGTCAGCAAAAGCGCCACCAGAATCTGAAGCCAACCTCCTTGTAGTAGCCACAACTGAAGAAAGTGTTTGATGTTGTTGTTGTTGTTGTTGTTACTGTGAGTGAGTGAATATATAATAAAGGGTTAGATAGATATGATGGATCTTGTGATGGAAGGTAAATCTATCTAATGCGGGTGTTATTATTCAGGTGGGGTATCTATCTATCTCTGCTGAAAGTGTATAATATCAGAGAGAATTTGAAGGGAGAGAAAATGGAAGGTTGAGATGAGAGAGATGGTGTTGTTGCTGTATCTAGGGTGTGGTGGGGTGGACTTAGATTTTCTCTTTTTTCTTTTCTACTCTGTTGTTTCTGCTGCTGCTGCTGCTGTTTCTGCTGCTTCTGCTTCTGCAATTGTGGCTACTACTACTACTGTCACTTTGGCTTTTTCTACATAAGAAAAAAGGGTTTGTGGTTTTTTAAGAGATAGGGAACTGAGTTTTCTGGAGGAGTTCAGAAGGAAGCAGTGAATGATAAAATTTGCAATAACGACCTTTGTTTCTCTCAGTGTGTGACTGTGAATGAATGTAATTTGTTATTGTTGTTGTTGTTGCCCATCATCATCTTCTTCTTCTTGATCTTCAATCTAAACCAAACAACTTTCCTTTGTTCCTCTCTCTAATTTGGTTTCCTTCCTACAAAGTGGAACTGAAGGTAGGTTCCTTCCTAACCTTTTCTCAAGCACTTTCTTCTCTCTATCTCTCTCCAATTATCAGTGTGATAAGTATAGTATAGTATAGTAGTAAACTGAGGTGAGGGAGAGAGAAGTGAAGTGAAGGAAGCGCATAAAGAGTTTTGTTCTCTAGTTTTTGTAACTTTATGGACCCTCTAAAACTCACATGACGCCACCCATTACTTGTGGGCTAGGCGCGTGTATCTCCCTCTCCGCGCGTACTGCATTTCTCACCCCACAAAATCACTCTCTTCAATTTCTCAATCCTACGGCTTGGGGTGTTAACAGTACTAACTTTGTTAATTTCCAACCTAATTTCATTTTCCAATTGAGAGTCGTTTCCTTGGATTTCAACCATCATCACGGGTTGAAGTTAATTTAAGACAATATGTTCTTACAATAATAACAAATTCAAATTTTATATAGAATTTAGTAATTGGTATACATGATTCCTAATGTAAAGATTTTTTTTATACCGTTAATGATCATTATAAATATTTAAATTTTATCCTAATTATCTCAAGAGTCACCCATGGATAAAGATCACCTGTTCAAGAATGGTGTTTCATTATCTATCTCATTCATTTAAGTTGTATCATATCATTTAAAAATGATACACTTATAATAAATAATATAATTTATTTTTCAATTGGCACAATCTAAGTGGATGAAACAAGGAATGAGACACCATTTTGGGACAGGTGATCTTCTCCGTTGTCCACATCATGATTTGTGATTGATTGACAGTTTAAAAACTTTTATATATAATTAAATTATATAATTCAAAATGTAAAAAATTAAAAATAAAATTTTAAAAAATTATTTTTAACCTAAAAATATTGTTACATTATATAAGGGATGTTAAATAATGTCCTAAAAGACACTAATTAAAAAATAAAGAAAGAAAATTTATACAGAAAGATAACTTATGTAATATTCGGAAATTATTAAACTTAATTTTTCGATATACATTTTTCGTTTGATTATTTATTAATCAATATCTTAAGTATTATTAGTTTAAGACAAAAATTTGCATTATTTATACCTAATTGTGAATATTATATAAACTTTTTATAAATAAAAAAAATCATACATCAGACCAATTTAAAATGTCTCAAAGCATAGGATTAAAAATACTTTAGAATGTATTACTATTTACTATTATAATTCCCATTCAATGCATGTAGTCTATAGTATAAGGTGCCATCCATATCCTTTCCTTTTTTTTTCTTTTTTCTTTTTTTTTTTCCTTTTCTAGGAGGCATCTAATAAGGTATCACATGAAGCTTTGATGAATGGATGCATCACTTAAATAACATATCATTTCAGGCCACCTGGTTCTTTTTATTTTTGAGGGAGGAAAAAAAATTAACAGTGCATTTTGCCTTGATCTACATTGTAGTCGGCGGCATCAAAAAGTCAGTCTCTATAGCAGCCCATCATGTCTCCCCTCGAACCACCATGAGTTTTCACTAGAATCACCAGAAATATATAACAAGTGAGGAAGAAAAATTAATTATATTCCTTAAATGATTCATTACCAAAATATATGTTGGCCTACCTATATCTCTTAACAAGAAATCAGAAGAATTAGAGGGATCAAATGATTTTAATTTTCTACAAAATAAATGTTACTTCACAGTATAAGGCAATGTATTTTTGTTGCCTCTGGCGCCATGGCTGTGACCATCTCACTCAACCATTCTTCGAGCTTTGTTGCAGCCTTCATCGATCACATTGTGAACCACAGCCACCCCTGCTCATCAAATTACCACCACTTGTTCCCATTTCAGATTAACCGTCGGATCCATTTAAGTGACAATGGTGGCGATGGAGGTGGATGTGCCACGGTGGAGGTCTATAGTCTATGGTACTTCAGAGTTAGGATGCCACGGTGTATGAAAGTTTAAAGTTTTGTAAGGAAAGTGGGCCTTATAACTTCATAAATATGTGTCACAATTCACATGTAACAAAGCTCCCACTTTGAATTTAATTTATCCTTGTCCTAGAGAAATTTACAACATATTTTTTTTGGGACTCAAGAGGGACCATATAGAATAAAAATATTTAATAATTATACAACTTGATTTTGTTTTACATATTTTCTAATATTTAATAGTGTAAATACACTAAAAAAAATGGTTCTAAATTATTTGGGTACGAAGAGTATTTTGATATTATATGAGTAACTTATAAAAAAAAAATTAAATTTTCCTATTTTATTGATTAATTATGAATTGGTATTATTGTTCAAAATATTTATTCATAAAATTGAAATTAGTAATTAAAATATCTAATTAATTTTTACAATAAATAATATCATTAATTGGTTAGTTAAGCTTGATTTACTATATATAATAATTTGTTTTTAAAAAAAAAAGTTTAATTTTGACATTCCGTCGATTTAATTTTTTTTATAATGTCAATCAATCATAGATTATCTTTTGAGTGATTTTTAAGATAATTATGATAAGAATTAATAATTTTTAATAACATCATAATTTATAGTTGATGAGGGAGCCAATAGACAAGTTGGAATTTAATTTCTTCTTCGTGTCTTTGTGAGGAAACAGGCTGCAGCTTCAATGACTTTAGGCCGTGCCATCACATTTAAACACACTTTAGATGGCATGGCATATGACTATATTTTTTGCAAGAGACAAGTTGATAAGCTTTTGCTGAATAATTTTGCTATTATTTTTTTTTTTTGTGGGTAAACCAAGGGTATCCTTCAATCGATAGTGAGAGACAAATCCCTTTTAAGATGTAGAGATCATCGAAGTAAGTTTTGTCTCTCCCAACAAAGTCTTTTCTTATGCATAAGCCCTTCAACAATTACAAGATTGTCTTTTCATGAACTTTTATAGAAGAGATAAAATTAATATTTTTATTTAAAGTTACTAAAATGGAAGGATGGAGATTCTAATTGATAGAAATAGAACGCATCTGTTAAAATTATAGAATTCTTCAGCTCCTGTATAGAAAAAGAAAACCTTATAGGTTATGATGCAATGCACTTAGAGAGGACAAAACAATATTATGAAGTTTTCTTTCACTTGAATAATTTTTTTATAGGCAAAAATGTATTATGTGTGGTATAAGGCATACCCAACCTATGTACAACACTCAAATCTGAAGTAAACACAACTAAAACATGGCCCTCATACAATTATTTTCTCTTGAATGATAATAATGATATATTATTGTCAGTATTATTTTTCCAGTATTAGTAATGTCAAATGCTCCTACCATTCATAATCAGCCAGGTGGGAATTTTTTTTTTTTTTGCTTTCGGTTTTTCACGTGTATTCTTTCACTTGGTTAATACCGGAGGACAAACAGAAGTCATAGACAGACACGACTTATCATTAAAATTCAAATCAATGTTTCATATATCTAAGATCATTTGACTCACGTTAAAAATGTATTTGTCTTTGAAATATGAGTTTAATAAATATACAATGACCTTGTAAAAAAAAGTTTTACACAGATGTCCAATCATATTTCACCATTATACCATTTTGTTATATTCGTTCATAAAATATCTTCACAAATATCTATGTGGTGAGATATGATTGGATGATTGTGTGAAACTTTTTTACATCATCAGTACATATATATTTAAACGTGTCAAATTATATTATTTGTTGTGCCAACTTATGTAATAAGTACTCAAGGGTTATTTCCTTTTGTTTTTTCGTATTTTCTCTTATATTATGGAAGAGGAAGATATAAAAGCAAATTTATTTTATGTATAGAATTAATTCAAATTTGTTTATTATTCTTTTCTTCTCATAATAAAAAAGAAAATATCGAATGAATAAAAAGAGAGAATCAAATCCAAATCCATACAAAACTGTGAAAACATTGAAAACAACAAATAACTCAACCAAATAACTTTGAAAAAATTAAATTCACCGCTTTTTAATACATAATTTCTATCTATGTTTTATTAACCAGTGTACTAAGAGTTAGGGCACTGGTTAATATTTGTCATATTTTATTAGTTAGGTTTGCAAAATGGTTTCCTTTGAGCATCCCTTGATGTTCTTGTGGAGTTTGTCAGCTAAGGTTTTGAAATCCGAGAGCGAGTTTAGGAAACGGTATTACTCCCTCCGGTCCATAATGCAAGAAAAAATTTCCACATTTTTTGGTCCAAAATATAAGCAAATTTTAACTATTTTCTTCTCATTTAATGAAGTTATTCTCAAAATACCCTTCATTTAATACAAATTTTGTTTTCCAATAACTCTTTTTATTTTCAATAACACAAGCTTAATAAATAAGAGGAAGGGTAATTTAGGTAACAAACTTAATTTTTTATTTTCAATGACTCTTTTAAATAAGATCAACTAACTATCTTAATATGTGTATCATATTTAATTTTTTTTTTTTATAATAAAGACCGGAGGGAGTAAGTGCCTTCCACGATTCTAGCAACAATATTAAGATGAGCCGAAGGATATTTAATGCACTTTAAAGGAGAGATTGTATTGAAGAAAAGATGAACATTGATGGGGAGATTGTCCTTTTGATATCCTCGCGAGAAAGTGGAAAACACCAACGAGCATAAAAATACTTTCCACCACGTAGATTGAGGATATAGACAAGGAGGAAAATGGATAATAAGGACAGTAAGCGAGAAGGTACTCTCCGTCCCATTACCATTCCTACGCGTGTACGAGACATTTCAATGTGACTCTAACACTAAGATGCATGTTGGCAAGGACTAATTTACCCGCAAACTTTTAAGAGAAAAGAAAAGAATAAAACTTGGGAGAGAGAAAGAGATCCCAACGTGGTTACGAGAAAAAAGGGTACCCTTCCCTTTGCCTTTTGTGATAAGCTGGTCTTAAGGTCACTTCTCAGATTGATTAGCATGGGAACTTTTGGCTAATAGAAGGTGATTAAGAATTAAGAATGGGCCAACGAGGAAAAGCAATGGAAGCATTCGTAGATAGGGCACGTGAAAGAGATCAAGAAAGCAAAGATATAATGTCTCTTCATGCCCTCTTTCGGCACCTTCTTCTCTATTTGGGGGCCACGAGTTTAATTTCCTCTCCTGTCTTCACATCAGTCACTTCTCTCAAGGTTCATTCAATTCATTCCCTCTCTCTTTATTTTTCTTTCTAAAGACACATCTTGTAACTTGTAAGCGTGTGAGATTACCCTTTTTTCAAAGCATAACCCATCAAAAATCAATTAATCCTATCTCTTTTCTCTCTCACAAAGTGTGTTAATGATGCATTTGAAAAGCAAATCACCCCTCTAATTAGTAATATTTATGTTGCTCTTCTTTGCAAAGATTAGTGCACTGACACACAAAAGCAGCATCTTTGGTAGTTTGGTTGCTGCCCCCTCTGGGCTTTTGCTTCCTTTTCACTTCTCATCGGTTCTTGCCTTCTTGGCATTGCCCACCAGATCATCATACTTATGATACATCGCCTTTCATGCATACATTTTTTGGGAAAATCCTTGTAAAACTAAAAAAAATGTTCAGAAAATAAAATGATGATTTTTCTAACCTGTGTAATTTTGCATGTGTTAAGAAATCAAAAATAAAAATATCGTATTGAAAGTTGTGTATTCAATTACTTAAAAGCTTAAAAGCTACTCATTCCAATACAATATTTCTATTTTATAATTCCTTAACATATGTAAAGTTGCGCACGTTAGAAAAATCCATAAAATAAAACATACATTAATCACATCAACTATATTATATATAAAAAAGATTATGCATATGTAAATGTATATAAAATTATTTTAAAAAATTTTATACTCAAAATGATCTAAAAATGTGAATGAAAGGAGAAAACTTATTGTCTTCTTGTAAAAAAAAGATTATTTTTTGCTAATATTACTACAAGCAATATTAAAAATAAATAATATTTGTAGAGAAAATAATAAAATCTAATAACTGAAAGTTTATTGACATGATCCATCATGCATTTTAATCACGCACTTTACCTTTTTCTATATGCTCAATATTTTTTTTTATCAGTTTTTTGCTCAATATTTTTCTTTTTGTCCGGGATGGAATCCAGGGTATCCCCACAGTCGATAGTCATAGGACTAGTCCTCCGAGAATGTAAAGTATCAGTTAAAAGACAACTCCTCTACTTATAGATATAGCTATATTCCCGTCATCAGAATTCGAACCATAGACATATGGTTAAAGGGTCCAAGCTACTAGCCATTTGGACCACACCTCTAAGGGTGGCATCCCTCCCAGCTGAGGTTTTTTTCCATACCCAATACTCGAACTCGAGACCTTGGTTAAGAGACGAGAGGCCTTTAACCACTCACGTCAACCTCAGTTGGTACATCTTGTGGGTTTTTGCTCAATATATTAAATACGTTAATTAGATGCTCTAAAGTATTTATATTTAAGTATGCAGTACGCATGGATGCCATTATTTAGAGAAGCGTTTTATATATTTTTATTTTTTTTAATCAGAAAGGGAAAAAGTGCATTATTTATAACCATAAATGTATTACTTGAGTAGCTTAGCTTTAATTTCCACCGACCAAAATTCTTTTTGGTACATGCATGATCACCTCTTTGCTCCAATATCGCAGCAAATTAAAAAGGCAAAAGCATTACCACCAAAGCAGCTGTTTTTCCCTTCCTTGCATACTGACAATTAACTATGGATCACTTTCGTTTATTCTAGAACAATGTTTTTCATATTCAAAAGTACGTTCCTGATTAGCCAATGGAAGTGGCTTAGTTGGTTATGCAGATTGAGTTTGTGGAAAAGGATCTGAGTTCGAATCTTACAAAATATATTTTTTAGAGGGAAGAAAAATCTTAACTGTAGGGATATTAGCTTGTGGGGAGATTAATCTCATAACAGGTCCAAGGAATCTAAACTTGTGAGGATATCCCGTGAACTCACCTTGGAGTCAAATATCCTAATTTGGTGAGTTCCTAAAAAAAAAAAAAAAAGGTACATTCCTAATTAAATTGCCGTTTTATGTTTTTGATAGCAATTTTTTAATGAAAACGGTTGTTGTCGCTGCTTTATAATTATGATCATAAACTTATAACAACGTTTATAGTGTCATTTGATCCTTACAATTTCATTTATAATTCAATTTAATTCATATACTTTCAAAACTGCGGGATACTTTTTTATGTCTATTGGTTTAATATATTTATTTATTTATTTATTTTGGAAAGGGTTTAATATATTTAGTTGTGGCTATATTATACCTTACTATTGGAGTAAGGTTGCGGGAGTATAAGCATCTTATGCTAGGCAAATAGATTTAAGTATTTGGATGAAGCTCCTGTTTCATTTTTTAGCTTTTGATTCGATGAATCTACAAAATTAATAAAAGGATCCTTGTAATTTATCATTAAAAAAAAAGGGATCCTTGTAATTTTTAAATAATGCAAAATGCTTCCTATAATAACTCAAATTGTTTCTTATTTGAAATAAAATTTCAGTTATCAAAATAACGACCACGTTATATTAATTTTTTAAAAAAATTTAAAGAATTTTTTATTTTTTATTTTTTGAAGCAAGATTTTTTTTTATTTAATTAAGTGACAAGGACTATTTCAAAATTAATTTTATATTATTAATTAGTTAAACTCTAAGTAAAAAACTAATGAAGTGGAAGGAATATTTATCTCGTTAGAGGTGTCTGGTAAATAAACTTATCTCACTAGTTTATATATCTTTTTTTCATAAGCCAATTTATTTAGCTTATGATTAATAGTTTATAACTTATTAACTTTTCTCACATTTTACCCTTATTAATTCAATGAAATCCCTATTTTATCTTGGCTCTCATAATTAAATAAAATTTATTTAAAAAAATCATATAAATATTTCATTTCATTTATATTATTCAATAAAAATCATTCCAGCACACATGGTCGGCCCAAGGGTAAAGCTACTAAAGTCCTAGCTTTAAGACCATCAGCAAAAAAAAAAAAAACTTATTTACTCTTACTTTTTATAAAGCAAAAGGATCACATATGCTAACAAAAAGACCAAACATAAAGCATAACCTAATCCAAGTAGATTTTCACACTTAAAATAAAAAGGTTTCACTCAAAATTTAGTTTAGGTCTCACTTACTCTTGCGCTGGCCTTACTAGCACATGATAGTGTGTTCTTTCTTCAGAAGGTGGGGAGTTGGGACACTTTGATGCTAAATATGTTTTGTTATACCAGCACATATAAATATGTTTTGTTATACCATTTTATATCTATAAGCTATTTTAACCGTTAATTTTATCAAACATTTTAAATTCATTTGACTAATTTTATTTTATTTTTTGGTAAACCAATTGGCTAACTTTTAATTATTGACTATCAGCTAAAATTTACCTTATCAACTACTATAAACAAATTAAACTTATCAAATATTTTTGTAAAATATAATCGAAATTGAAAAAGAGAGACAGAAGCCACCAATTTTTTCGTTTTAAAAATTGAGATAGCGGCATCAATGATAGTGGGCTTTTGTCGAACACATATAATATTAGGGTAATTTTAAACTAAAATAATTTTTTCACATAATGCATTACCACCATTATCCACATATTAAATGACTTTTACCATTATGTGAATCATGTGATCGATAGGAATAACACCTTCTGTGATGTTCTTTTACTTTTAAAAAAACTGTAGCAGCAATCATGCAATTAGTGTTGATAATATGTTAGCAATTTCATGGTGGTAATCTGTATAAATATGGTTTAATACTCTTATCATAATTAATCATATATAAAATAATTTGTGATTTTTTTTATTACATCAAAATTTAGGTGAGTTGAGTCCTGGGGGCTCATCAGGATCAGGGCAGGCATCACGGCTCAAAGAGCGCTTACAGATGTACTTACAGGTTACTCATCAACGAGATTCTCACATCGATAATAAGATTTCAACTCACGACTTTGTGGGTTATGAGGTGAATCCTTATGAACTAGACCAACCTTCATTGACAAAATAATTTGTGATTAATTGACAATATAAAAATTTAAACTCATATAATTATGTGCAATTACTAGATGAATTTTGTTAACATCATTATATACTGATACCCCTCATGTCTGTGAATTGTTTGTCGTTTATTTTTTTAAACTTTTTTTTACTATTTTTGCAATTAATTTTGTAAAAATAAAAAATAAAAAAAACTATTTTCAAATACAATCTAATAACACACGAAAAACTATATGCTTTGTTTGGACGAGGAGAGAAGAAAAAAGTAGGGGAGAAAGAAGTAGGAGAGAAAAGGGAATGACTTGAAAATGAGTATATTTCTAGTTTGTTTGGATTAAAAGAAATATGAGAGAAGTAGAAGAGAAAAAAAGTTGAATTTTTCTCTCCACTTGTTTGGTTGGGTAGAAAAGTGAGAAGAAAGAAAATGAATTTTATTGTAAAGACATATTTGTCCCTAATAATATAATATTATAATATAAAAAAATAAAAACACAAAACACTACTGTAGCAGTATCTACCTAAGTCCTAAGGTATGGCAATTGAGGATAAAAGTGTAATATAACATGACATGATCTTGTCTTCTCTCATTCTCTCTCCATCCATGGAGAGATTTTATTTTGAGTGGGACCCACATTTTTTTTCCCTCTCTCTTCTTTACTTCTTTCTCAAACCAAACATTATAGGCTTAATTGCACTTTTGGTCCTCCTATTATTGTCTATGTGTGATTTTAGTCCCTAAAGTTTTTTTTGAGCACATTTAGTCCTCCTAGTTTTTCAATGTTACAAATTTGATCCCTCCATCCAATTTTCATTAATTTATTGATAAAAATTGCATATGTGGCAATCCAACTGGATTAAAATATATTAGATAATTAATAAATTTAATTTATTAAATAAAAAATGATTTATTAATTATTTAGGAATAATTTTTAAAAAATGTTGTACAGTCCCTCCTTCATAGTCTGCACTTGAAACCAAATTTTTCAGCCGCCACTGTCGCCGCTGGTTCTGAAACCGATTGGTACATATAACACAACTTGTATGGTGATCACGCAATTAACATGCATGCCATGATGAACACCACCATGAGGCCGAGTTGAGTCGGCTGAATTGTGACTCAATCTCACGAGTGAAGTTGGCATCTTGGTCCAACTCGGTTCCTCGCATGCGGTTGACGATGGTTCAAGGCCCATGTGCATGGTGCTCTCTCTTTCAAATACTCATAGTACCACAAGTGAAGAGGTGCAGGAGTTCATGGTTATAACTTATATGTACCAATCGGGTTTCAGAACCAACGACGGCAGTGGCGACCGAAAAAACTAGGTTTCAGGTGCAGTCGAAGAAGGGGGAACTGTACCATATTTTTTAAAAATTATTTATAAATAATTAATAAATCATTTTTTATGTAATAAATTAAATTTATTAATTATCTAATAAATTTTAATCCAGTTGGAATGTCACATATGCAATTTTTATCAATAAATTAATGAAAATTGGATGGAGGGATCAAATTTGCAACATTGAAAAACTAGGAGGACTAAATGTGCTAAAAAAAACTTTAGGGACTAAAATCACACATAAATAATAATAGGAGGACCAAAAGTACAATTAAGCCAACATTATAAAATCATCTTTTCTTCCCAACTTATTATCACTTTCTAGCTTCTCTTGAACCAAACAATGGGGTATAGAATTTTTCTTGGACGACTCAAATTCCTTCCAAAATACTGGAAAGTGGAAATTACCATCTTTCTATGACCTAGCTACTTGGTTCCTTGCAAGGTGGTAGCACTGCAAACCTAGCAGTAGATCATTAGACCCACACAACCAAAGGCCATAGCCGCACGCATAAATAGGGATGGCAATGGGTTGGGTTTGGGTAGGGTACTATAGTATCCGTCCCCATACCCGCGTTTGAAAAAATTACCCGTACCCGGACCCGTATCCTCATGGGTAGCAACTTTAGTACCCTTACCCGTACCCTCTGGGTACCTAAGTACCCGTACCCGCACCCGTTACTCACACTTTAACAGTGAAAAAGTAAAAAATAACAAAAAAAAAAGTTATAACAATTAAAAAACGATTCAAAGGTCTTTTAAATCCACTAATAAATATTACAAATCAAAATATTTAAATAAATAAAAACACCCAAAAATGAATTATGGATGCAACTAGGTTTAGAAAGTTAAGAATCTTTAGATTAATTTTGGTTTGATAATTTGTATTATTGTTAAAATTATATATATTAGTAATATAAATAAATAAATAAATAAATAATTATATATATATATATATATATATATATATATATATATATATATACATATGTGTGGGTATGGGGCGGGGTGGGTACCATAGTACCCGTACCCGCACCCATACCCATTCATTTTTTAGGGTAATTACCCATACCCGAACACTTACCCATTGTACGGATAATTACCCTATCCATTGTGAGTAATTTTTGCGGCTACCCTATGAATAGGGTACAAATTGCCATCCCTGCGCATAAAGATCTCAAGAGGAAGGTGGTTAACAGCTTCAAATTTCGGCATAAAAATTGGGTACGTCTAAAGAATACGTACATGTGGCCATGTGGTTTGTAGCACAGCTACGTCGTAGCCTAATTAATAGTATATGGAGAAGGAGTCATAAAGTTTATACATGTGATTAAAAAGGTCAGCTTCTATGATGAGGGATCAATTAAGTCCCTTACCTGAGGGAGAAAAATCAACCATTTGATATAATATTAAAATAATTGGGTGACTGAGATTGATTGTGAGTAACTTGTTCTATCGGCAAATGCAAATTTTATTTTTCTCATGTAATGGAAGATTATGCCTTTGTTTCTCTTCTGCGTTTCCTTACAAGCCATCAAGAATAGGACACGGTTTGTAGTTTGGTGTGGGGGCATGTGGCGTTGGGGGTGACAACAGTGAGTGCCTGTAGTGGCTGCTATATTATGGTAGAATGGTGGTAGCAAAGCTAGGGAAGGTTGTGGGGAAGCTGGTCAGGAGGAAGGGTAGAAATGGTTTTTAAAAAATTAAAAACAATATTTAAAATTTAAAGAAATCACCGATTCTACCTATTGTGTCCGTTTTTTTTTTTCTCCTTCATAGATGAGGGGCTTGATAAAGCCCTCACCTTAGGTGGCATCGAATAATACTAGATTACTTTTTTTTTTGACAAATAATACTAGATTACTTAGTAATATTTTTTTATAAGCAATGATACTAGTAATATGCTTGTAGGAGTTTAATTTTTCATACATTTATAGCGTATTCATTTTAACTTGAAATACAGCTGTATAATAATTACTGCTGTCAAATGAGTTGCAACCCCTAAATTAACTCGACTCAACCCGACTCACAACCGCCTTTTTTTTAAAAAACAAATCGCATGTCGAGATATTTATATGTTCAGAAATTTAATCTTTGACTTTTTGACTCTCTGAATATTAATTACAAGATAGGAGTGGGGTTAGAGAAGTAGAGTAGTAGAAAACAAATCCATCTTTCCCATAGATATTTTTTATAATTTTTTTTTTTTTTTACATTTTATGTTTTTTATTTTTATTGAATAAAGATGAGTCAACTCATATATAACCCACTAATTCGGGGTAGGTCAAGCCGGGTTGACTATTTAAGGCTAAGGTTGAGTTGACCCCCTTTTTTTCCCCAATTTGTAGTGTGCCAACCCGGATTAGCCCGTTTTGACAGCTATCAAATTAATAATAGCTTATATCTTATTGAGATCTCCCTACAGTAATCACCGGAGTTTATACCAGAGGATGCATGCTTGCAGCTTGCAATATGGAATTGGGGAAATTGTTGTTTGTTAGCTAAGTTCCTTTTTTATAGTAATTTTAGTTTTTTATTTTTTTCCAAAATAATGAATTTTTTATAAACCCGAGGTGTATTTGACAATTTTTTTCATATATATCCTTATCATAAAATTAAATTAAAATATATTGAAAACATACTAAACTTTCTGTACTTAAATTCAATCATAAATATACTACATATATCAATGATATTATAAATAAAAATAATTCGATATAAATATAAACAAATTAATATTTTCTTAATTTATATATAAAAATCTTAAATTATCATAGAAAATGAACGAAACTGCTTATTAATCCTCGAAACCAAACAAGAGAGCAACATCACACAACATGTTTAACGGGAAGACAGCTAGCGAAGCGAGCCCCGTCACGGTGGTGAGTCACATCAAACGTAAAGTCCAAAAATGTCAACAAAGGTCGCATCACCGTCCAATCCTTACGCATCGTTGACCCATAAACAGTTCTCCAGAAATTATGAGTGAATGAAATAAAGGAAAGTAGAATAAAGCAAGGATCCACTCAAATCCAGGAACCCATATCTCATGATCCTCACCTCCTCGGCATCTGTGATAAAATTCTTCATCACCCACAATGCAACAAATATATGAGTTAACCTAAGTTTTATACTATTTTTCAAAAATATAAAAGGACTTAAAATGGGAATGCCACATTTGTAATACGGATGTATGAGATGACCTGTTCTAATTAAGTAGAGCATGATTAATTGACCTAAGACCAGGTACAAAATTGCCATAAAACATTGATCCTCATGTTTATATTGCAATGACTGCTTTCTCCATATGACAAGCTTTAAAATCCACTGTAGAGGGCTTGGTGGTGCAATTAGGCAAGAGATGTTTTAATTTAAAACGTAAACTACTCGTGTGATACACGGACTCAATAATTTATTTTACATATTACATAAATATAGATGAGATAAAATAGTAAATTGTAAAAAATTTATTTAGATATAAGCATATTTAAAAACTTAGTTATAAAATATAGTAGGTTTGAACCCCAAGAGATTAGTCTAGTAGAGCATGACAGGGTTTCGTATCTGACAGGTTGCAGGTTCGAACCCCTACTAATCTCCTTGGGGTGAGATAAATATAAATCATTTTGTAAATACTCATAGACCCGAAGGTTTTCCTTGTTTTGGACTGAGACACCATCCCCTCACTCTAAAATTTTGTATATAAAAAAAATATAGTAGGCTTAAAATAATTTAATCTATAGTTAATGCAGACTATGGATTTATATGTATTAACTATATTATTTTCAAAATATTAATCAAATAGAAAATAATTATTTAAAATACTACAAATAAAAGAAATTAAAAAAGATAGACAAATAATCGAACAACTTTTAAGATTACTTACAAATAATAGCTACTTAAACATATGAGTTTAAATGATATACACTTTTAGTGTAAATTCTTTTATAATGTTAATCAATTACAATTCATGTTATAAGTGATTTTTTTTTTTTTGATGAAAAAAGGGGGCTTAAAGCTATGATATAAGTAAAATTTATGATAGTTAGGACAAGAGTCAACCATTTTTAATGATATGATAATTTATAATTACTTGACAATATAAAAAGTCCTTAGATTGACAATGTATATCTATTAAATCCTAAAAACATTATGATGATTAATATCTACCAAGTGAAGAGTTAAAATATGACCAACAATATTGTGATAATTATTCTTACTGATCAAATTCCAATTAGTGAATCTTTTTTTTAGTAATGACCTTTCCCTAAATTTATTATTATAGGCGAAATTTTATTATTGTTAATAGTAACCTTTCTATTATTTAACGAGCTTAATTCGTTTGCATTGTTAGTGTAAAAAAATTTACATCGTCAACCAATCAAAAGTCACATGATATGACTAATTTTAAAGGTAATTAAGGTCATATTAATCAAATATTTTTAATGATTTCTTAATTTTTGATTAGTTGATTGTGTAAAAAAATGGACACTCACAGTGTATGCCTAATAAATCTTTATTTTGTTTGTTATTTTAAACAATAATTTTGTTCCTAAGTTATATTCCTAAGTTGACAAACATTGAATTGAATGACCGGATTTGCAGTATTGAAATAATAGGAAACCATCTGTGTATGCATAGTATAAACTTTAGGTACCAAAATCACAGGTTACCAATAGTAGGAGGACCGAAAGTATAATCAAGCCTTTAGTTTACTATCATTTAAAGAAATGATTTTTTTTGTTTGTTCATTTCGAATTCTATTATTTTGTGTTATTATTTTATTTTCATTATAGAAAATATTTTTTTCCTAAATTTTGTCTCTTATTATTTCATAATTAGTTTAAATAATGTAGTGGGTCAAGTTTTCTTAAAATAATCATCATTACCAATTTGCATACATTCTCACATACACTGAGAGATAAGTAGTAAATAGTGATGGTAAGAACAATAGAAATGAAATCAATAATAAATAAGACATAGTTTTATTATAAGTATAGATATAGATAGATCTTTATGCTGAAGAAGAACTTCTTCCGGAAGCTTCTATTTTTTTAGTGGGAAAAAATATTTTAGAGGTTAAAAGGAATGGTGATACGTGGCATGAACAATAGTCATTATTTTGTTTTATATATACTATAGATAATATATAGGCTCATTTTTAACATGTGTTAAAATCGAGTTGTGTTTTTTTTCAAAAACAAGGGGATAAACTGTAAAGATTGAAATTTAGACTACCAAATTATTGGAATTATAATTTCGTATCAATCAACTCATCTAAAAACATAAAGGATTTAATGGATATACATTAATAGTGTAAAAAAAAATTTACACAGACATTCAATCATATCTCACTACATAGATATTTATAAAAATGTTTTGTAAATTAATATAACAAAGTGACATAATGATGAAATATGATTGATCTGTATAGAACTTTTTGATACTATTAAGTGTATATTTATTAAACTCAAACATAAATTGTTAGGTGAAAATACATAATAAATCCAGAAACCTAACTATTATAAATATATGCAAATGCCTTCCTGTTTTGTGTAAACATATTTTTAGATTAACATTAGTTACAAACTTTTTTCACACGAAATCATACCCACGTTAAAATGTGTGGCTAAAAAAAATAATCATCGTTTTACACACTATTAAAATTAAAAAGACTAGCTTAGCCATCCATTTTTATTTCTTTGTGAGATTTGTACTGTACAATACAAGTGTCGTCTTTCCAATTATATTCACGCACTTATTTATGCCGGAGCTATTTCTCTCCCCTAATTAATTCCAAAATTATATATGAATATATTTAAAATATTTTAATAAAGACATGCATTTTTTATGCTTATGTAGGTATAGTATGCTATTCTAACAAATTTGCAGATCTGGGTTTTTGTCCTGGTATACTATAGTAATCGTATCAAAGACTTGGTTCGCTGAGGGGATCAGACAATTCTCAGCACACTGGGGGCTCAGTGCTTATACATAAATTCCTTCTTCTCTTTTACGTTTTCCTATGCGAGACAGCCTATACTAAAAAGTCTATCGTTGTAGCCAATGGCAGGGATATATGCTTCTTCCTCAATACTATAATGTTATCCTGAATAATAACTTTGTTTGTTTATGTGTCATATAGTTATCAAAAATTGTTTTCTACAGCTGATGATTACGATATGACTATTTCAAATTAAAAAAAAAAAAAAACAGAGAGGGTTGGGAAATATTTGGGTATAGCACTGCCGGATACACAAAACAGAACATTAACTTCAGGCTATGTTTGCTTATAAAAATAACTTTAGGCTATGTTTGATGGATGAATTTAGAATTGCAACTTAAAAATTGATTTCAATTTTATTAAAATTAAATTAACTCAGATCATAAACTTTATATTTAAATTGCGTAAAGAATTAAGGTTTAAAATTATAATTTTGACTTTAATCCTAATACATATTATTTAGATATAAGATCTAGAATTTAAAATAAAATTAATCATTGACTTTGCCTTACAAATTTATTTAAATAGTTATAGTTATATATATTGATCTTTTATCAAGTATCCACACTCATGGCAACTATTTCATGACTTAAGTTCAGGTTTTGATATATTGTTTACTGGAAAATATTATGCTTTTTTTTTTTAAAAGGGAAAATATTATGCTTTGTAATTGTCCAATCCAGATTTGTAAGGATGATCCAAAATAAATGTATTCAAAACAAAAACCTACCGTACATTTTAAGGCTAATTGCACCTAATTAATATTTGGTTAAATTAATTTGAATGTCCTGAAATTTTTTAAATAAGTTCTTACATTTTAAAAATTTATAATTTGGGTCTTTGAACACTTAAAAATTTTATATTTGAGTTCCCAATACATTTTTTCTATAAGATTTCATTAAGTTTCAGTTTGGTAAAAACTAGCGATAGCAGATAAGTTAGTAGATAGCGAATAGCAGATAAACTAATTGATAGTGAATAGCAGATTTCAATTTGTTAAAGTATTTGGTAAAACTAGCAGGACTAGCTGATAAATGTAAAATGACATACATGGATATGTTTCCATGTTTTTTTTATATATTATTTATTTTAAAATAATTATTACTTTTAATACTTTAATTTATTTTAAATTATTTATCATTTCAAAAATAAAATATTAATTTTTAAATTTAATATAAATTTAGTTTTAATTATTTTTAATAGATAAAATGAAATAATAAAAATAAAAATATATATTAATATGATTTTTATATAAATTTATTTTTTATAGATAAAAATATATTTTCTATTTTTTTAATCTTAAATATAAATCTAAATAGTGAAATTAATTCTTATTTATATACTACGTTAAATGATTAATATTTTAATTTATTAGCTAAGGATAAGTTATGAATTTAATTAAGATAATAGGGATAAAAATGGAAGAAAAATTGATAAGTTATACGCTATAAGCTCAAACACTACTCCAAGTAGTGTATAGAAAAAATGCTATACACTAGTGAAAAACGCTATAAGCTAATTTTAAAAGCGGTTACTAAACGGTGCTACTTTTCCATCTGCTATACGCTAGCAGATTTGGCAAACCAAAAATACTCTAAGCATCCGTCAAGTAATTCATCCATTCATCTTTGTGGGTCCTTGAACTTTTTAAAAAATTCAAATAGGTCCATACACAATGTAGACAAAATCAAATAGATCCATGCACTTGTTGGAACCCTGACGAAACCCTAACTAAAAAGTGTATGAGAAACCCAATTATAAATTTTCTATGTATTCGAGGATCCAATCATAAATTTTTAAAGTATATGAAGCTATTTGAAAATTCGTAATTAATTTAGAGACCTACAAATTAATTAAACTTTAAGAAATATTTATGAATATTTTTTTATGAACCAAAGATTTTATCAAATAAGTTACCAACTAACCATAAGCACAAGATATGCAAAAAGATAAGCAGACCAAGTCCTTACACGAAAATAAGTGAACCTATAAAAGGGCAACAATAGAGCACCTAGTCACATAAAAATTAGGAGAAGTAAAGTTGTGGCAGACTGGCAGGAGAATAGCACAACATGAACCACAGTTCACCTTAATAATATTATATTATTATTGACAATGTTTAATCTCTTCTTCTCCTCTATTTTTATATATATGATTCTAGTAAAACACTCTCTCTCTCTCTCTCTCTCTCTCTCTCTCTCTCTCTCCTACAACTGTTAGGTATTGGATCTAAGTGGCAACTACTTATTTTGCCAATTTGTCTTCTATGGTACTCCTTAAATTGTGACCATGAGGCTCTCATATTCCTTTGTGATCATCATCAGAGATATTTTCCCTTTATGGGGTGTCTCTATCCCTAACAAACATGTCATCATCTGCGTTAATGATACACCACAAGGAGAAATACTATATATTTAGAAAATAATGCACCACGGGAGCATTAAGCATTTAACGTACACACTTTTAGTTCATGCGCATGTGATGCGAACCTTTTTTAACCTCCAACATCTGGTTTTTTATTTTATTTTATTTTTGACAAAAAAAAAAATTGAGTTATTTGCTTTAGTCCATCAAGCTGCTAAGGCATTATTTGAGATGCAAATGTAAAGCTTCGATATGCGAATGCAGTGGTGGAGATGCGACCTTGTATTTAAGGCTTTCGGGGAGACAACAGTTCTTTAAATCTTTGAGCTTAAGGATCGACATGTTGCTCATACTTTACAGGAATCCATGTGATCTGGACAAGGGTCGAAGCTTCTTCCTCTTCTATCACTGCTGCCAAATTTTTTGTTGATAAATAAATATTAATAATTAGTTGTTATATTAATTTTTTTTCTCCATTGCCAGGGTTTGAACCCTAGACCCAGGGACGGACCTATGAAGAATGGTTTGGGGGCAGCTGCCCATTTTTTTAATTAAATCTTATATAAATTTTTTGTTTTCCCCACTAAAAAAAATTATATTGCCGCTATTGCTTTATAACTCTACTCTAAATAACACTGAAAATGTTATCCTCATTACTTTACTAACATACTTTACATAATACCTTTTATTTTAACTTGGTTATATATATAGAGAAATATTTTCGATACTCTTGAAAATGAAAAAATATACAATTTCAAAGTATGAAAACATATAGAGAGCAATTATAATTTATAGAAGTTAAGATATCTTCAATTTTATGACTATAAAATGATATAGTTTTTGTAATCTCTAATTTATGACTTAATAATAATGATATCATTATTTTATTGCTTATGTATTTATATAATATTTTGTATTATGATAATTTTGCCCCCACTATTCAAATTTTTTGGGTCCGTCTCTGTCTGGACCTACTACTCCTTCAACTCCTGGTACCTTTAGCTTAAACCAGAATGACAAACATACCTCAAACCAATCACAGCTCTTAATCCCGCTCCTGCATGGTCATCTCATCTGTGCACCAAACCCGGCTACCTTGTTCACTATATGCGAGCTTCTCTAGTTTAAGTGTTTAACTAAGGCCAAGCTAGGTAAATTTGTTAGGCCTCTGTGGCCCAACCCATGATGAGTATTCCTGAAATTTATTCTCCTTGATGCTCATTTCAGCAATTTTATTATTATTATTCAGATAATTTTACCGACTAATTTTTTAACTTGTTAATAAATAATTAAGCATCTTTTGTTGTTGTTTATTTTTTCAAAAACAAAAAAACATGCTTTTACTTTATGATGGATAAAAATCTCCTTGCAGAAGTTGAAAATAGAGAAAAGGCCCATTTCACTATATTATATTAAAACACGTAGCTACCCAACATCACTCTAATAATGCGAGAATGACATCTAATCAAGTAATCAACTCACAACCTATAATGCAAAAAACTCGATCAAAAATCAAAATAACATACGATCTCGTGCAATACAATTTTATGGTTGAGAGAATCTAATCTCTAAACTTACAAATTTGTCAATTGAGCCACACCAACAAGGGAATTAGGTGTGCATCCTCCTGATTTTGTTGTATGAACTTCACAAATTCTTCTACCATATCCGCAAAGAGTAAGGCATCCATTGAATGTTTGATGAAATGTTTGACCTTTTTTCTTTTATCCGATGCCAATTGGTCTAGTCCATCCGAAGTAATGATGAAACAATATCTGTGTCCTTGATTCTGATATCAATTGCGTTATCAAATTGCCCCCTTTAATTCAATTGTTTTACACCGAAAACCAGGTGTATTGTATACACTTACAAAGACATACGACTAACTGTCATTATCCCTAAGTATTGCTTTCAATTCCCTGGCATGAATGCCCTGACTTTCTTGTCCATTCATATCTTCTCCTCCACGTTTCTGTGGTGCATATATTTATAAGAGTTTTGTTTTGACCATCAAATACAACTACATCTTGATGCAATATTATGGGGCAATTTTTTTTGTCCTATATTAAAATAGGAGTTGTGTTATTTGAACACAAAATTTTAGACACTGTATATAATATCATGTATGTTTATTTCTATCTCTCACTTACTTTTTAGTTTTTATCATCTTTTATATACACATATCAAGAATACCCAAAAAAAACCAAACGGTGTCTCATTCTGGATGTACAAAAATCATTTCGGTAAGATAGAAAGTCACCACCAAGTTAAAATCTAGACTTTCTGCATACGATTTGATTTTAGTTAATTTCTTAACAATAATATATAGACGGTCTAAAAAAATGAGGATAACGAAATATAGGATGAATTCAAAAACTAAATTTGTTTTCTTTATTATTACGGAGTTTTGTAATTGAAGAGGATATAACATAAAAAATATTATTGTTACAATTTTATTGATAAATTTTTGTTAAGATGATATTTTGATGTTAATAATAAAATTAAACATACCTAAAACAATTGTAAATAATTAAAGAGTTTTAATTTATATAAATTGTCGGTGTAAAGATTTTTACATTGACAACTAATAAAAAAAATATGAAATTGATGACTTTTAAAATGGTTAAAATAAAAATCAAGCATTTATATTGATATATCAATTTCTGATTGGTTAATAATATAAAAAAAAAACTTTATATTATTAATATATATCAATTAAATCATTATTAAAGATGGTGGATCAATTATTGAAATGAAATGCGAAAGTGGAGAGGGGGATTAAGCAGGACCTACTGGCAGAAACTGCGCAGCAATGGCGAGACAACACGCAACTTCCGTAAATTCAGATTCCGTAAATTTAGGTTTAATTGTTCGTTGCTATTTTTTGCGAGTAAATGCCAACGTCGTCGTCTCGCTCTCTACCTCATTCTTCTTCTTGAGCTCCGCGCCCCTGCCATGTATTACAGTTGGCCTTATTTACATATTTTTTTTTTATATGATCAAGAAGTTTAGGTCAGTTTGGTTATGGGGTTCACCAGGATCAGATTTACTGTTTAATGAGTACTTATAGAATTATTTATAAATTACCCACAAACGAGGTCCTCATTTCGATAGTTAGATTCAAACTCACGTCCTTGTGGGATTTGAGCTGAATCCTTACCAACTAGACCAACATTCGTTGGCAGAATTTTTTTTTTTACAACATACATTATAAAGATATATATTAGTTTTTCAATGAATAATTACTCTGCTTGAAATCCATAAACAATGCCCTTAGAGCATTCTTAGTGGGAGTTCCCCAGATGTTCCTTAAGAATAAAATATTACTACAATATGCCATTGTGATTTTTGAGTTCCATAAATTTAAAATGGGTTCCTTATCTAAATAATCTTAAAAGAGAGTTTCATAACATAACATTTAAATAAATTTTTTTTTTTCATTTGATAGTGTAAAGGTAAGAGAGAATATGAGATCTTGAAGAGAGATAAGTGCTAAGAAACTTAGTAATAGAAATTTCCATTAGAGTGAAAATTGAGTGAGTGTTATAAACTCACATGGATCCTCTTAAAAATTTAAAATGGGTTTCTTAAAATTTTGTCATCAGAGTTGCTCTTAGAACACTCGTTAGAAAAAATCTATTTTTATCTGCGGTGGGACTATATGAACTAATTCCATTCTTAATTATGTATTTATATCATTTATTTTCCAACATGTTATAAAATAAATCAGGATAAGAGTTAGATATCTTCCCAATTTATTGATTACACTATTTCCCATTAAAACTTACTTTTTCCAAATCTTTAAACAATATCCTTATGACACTCGTTAGCATGATATAAAAGGATATAGAAAAGTGAGAAAGAGAGGAAAAAGAATAAGAGAGTCTCTTTTGTGTTATTTATAACATTACATGAGTTTTATTTGTAAGAGAAGTCTTGTAACTTACAAATAGGGATGGATCTATAAATGTTGACTAATGGGGGGTAAGATCATATACTATAATATTTTTATAAAAAAATAAATAAAGGCATAAATGATAAAATAATAAACTATTATCCCATTAAGCCAACAATTGGAGATTGAGGAAATTATATCATTGTATACCTAATGTTCATTACGAAAAACATTAATTCCTAAGACTCTAGTGTTGATTTTGTTTTAAAATACTTATCCATTTCTAGCACACTATAAAAAATATGATGCTAATTAGTTACTTAATTAAATTCAAATAAACGTAGAATATTCTTATGGAGAGAATCGGAGAAAGAGAACGGAAAATGCATTGATTCTTGACTTCTTGCTAATTGCTATTATTATTCTCTTGGCTTCTTTTTATCAATCTCACACAATTTCACTTTCTTAGTTTATTTGCGGCTGTAGTACGAAGAGAGCAAAGCAAGAGACGAACAAGATGTGTCGTAGAATAGGGAAATAAAAAGAGACTTATGTCAATATTTGAGAAATAGAAGTGTTATATTGTAAGTTGTGTTCGAAAATAAAAAAGTGTTATATTTTAAGTTTGCATTGAAAAATAAAAAATGTTATATTTTAAGTTATATTGAGAAATAAAAAAGTGTTATGTAGACTAAGATTGTGGGCAACAATATATTTTCAGGCAAAAAATAAGTAATATAGAACTAAAAAAAAAAAAAATTGGTCTGGGCAGCAGGTGTTCCCATTTCTTCCAACGTAGATCCGTTCCTACTTACAAGCCTATTAAGGGACTAACATAACGTGACGTTTACATATGAAGTTGAAGACAATAACTTATGAGTGGAAGACTTTTACTCATGGGAGTTATAGGAGCTTCAAAGGAAGTATGAAATGGCTCAGGGAAATGGGCATCAACTAATTAATCATTCGTAACATTCTCCATTAGATGTCCAATAAGGATGTGCCTTATTAAAACATTTTTGGAAAAAACTCAATAAGAAAAATCATAGTGAAGGAAAAAGAGTACAATATCATCAATTGGCTAAACATATATCCACATGAATAAAATAATTGCATCAATTGACATGTTGTGAAAATATATTAAAAAAAAAGAAAAAACTTTGTTTCAATGCCTTTTGTTGGTGATGAACTTTATCTTACAAATAGATATCACGGCAAAAGTATTATATTAGGTCAAGTAGTATTTAGCAATATGCCTGCTATGCCTGCGTGCTTTCGGATCACTATAAGGCATTATATTTAAGACCAATATATTTTTTATATTCTTCATATCTAGCGGCCTTACAATTAGTGGAGTGCAATGGATTGTGATATCAAACTAATTAAGCATCGAAAAGTCCTTGTATCCACCACTGATGATTATTTCTCTTCAAAATTGATGTATCGTCTTTGCCAAAACCCTAGAGCAACAATTCGTGCTTGCATCTCATAATTTCGCCATTGTCATTTCTTTTTCACACAAAAACCCATTTGTGTCCAACGGGCTTTACACCTTAAAGTATACAGACTACAAGTACAAAAACTTTTTACTGGCAAGTGAGTTTATTTCTGCCTGAACGCATCATTCCATTTTAGCCAATTATTTCTCTGTCTACAATCCTCAATAGACATTTGTTGGTGATCATTATCATTTATTACATTTAGTGCTACATTATATGCAAAAACATCGTCATTGTTGACTTTATTTCGATTCTATCGTATTCCATTAATGACATAATTTATCGAGATATCCTTATTTTCACAAATTTTAGGTACCTAGATTTCTTTTTGATCTGAAAAATTAATTATATATAGGGACTTTTTAGAGTTTTTGTATCCTCATTTTGATCATGTTGCTTTTTAACTCATTTTCTTGTTAGCATTCTTATCTTTAGTACCGACATGTTTGTCGAAACTTATTAATTTATTTGCAATATTAGGTTGTCCAATGGGGATAACAATTTTGATTAAAGCATTAACAACTGATACATATGATTTAGTCACTGCTTTTGGATAAGTTAATACATTTGATAATTGGTTGACAAATGTATTCTAAAAATTGATTTTTATGTCCTTTATTGTAATTTTGTAACAAAAAAAGGCACTTCTACATTTCTATCCAAACAAGTTAAAATTTAAATTCATTTTTCAAATAATTTTTTTTTACGATGATAAACAAATACAAATTAACTTTTGTTTACTTAATAATCTCTAAAATATAACATCTTATTTTATATAAAAATCACTATTTTTTAATATAAACAGAATATATTTTAACCAAACTATGGTTTTATGCAATTGATTAACTAATTTAAATACAATGATAACAATTTTTATGTTAATTTAAAGGCTCATGAATTACAAATAAAAATTACTTTTGTTGGCTATACGTAGTAATTTTTTATCTAGTTTATCTATAATTTTATTTTTTGGTTTCAAAGAGTAAATCTAGTTTTTTTTTTTGAGCTAAATTGTACTTAAAAAGACCTTGTCTAAAATGCTAGTTTAAATTATATTTATAGGTAAATGCTAACCAGCATCGACGTAAGGACATTTTATAAGAAACCAAAGATAGAAATTATTTGTTGAAAAAATATGCTTTTAGTACATAAAAATATTGATTAACAACACCATATTTTGTTTGTTTGTTTTTTTTTTTTTAAAAAAAAAAACACCATATTTAAATACCCGTTCCACTCCAAATATAATAAGGTTGTCAATTGACCTAATCACTTTAAGCGGAACTATTTAAAAACGATTTTTTTTGTCGGATAGAGGGTGCATTTTTTTTTGGGTTACAAATAAAGGATGCATTTCTCATGATACAAAATGGAGCACAATTTAGACATGCTTATTATAAGACGATGATGAAGAAGATTCCTAAAGAACGTAATCGAAATGTATGATTGTAATGCATGTGAAGTTTTAGAAAAGCGAGTACATATCATGGACATGGATGGCAAATCTCAAAGCAAATCAAAAGCTGACCTTTTAATAACATATTCAATGCTAGAACCCAATTTGGGTTCTTATATCCCTTTTAGGGCTCTATAATATCACAAACAATTTAAGAACCTCTATTAATTTTTACTCCAATGATAAAATTCAACTTGTGTTCTTAATTTATCCTTTCTCTCATCTTTTGATTGGTTCTAAAGGAAGGAAATATTAAGAACCGTTCTTATAAAAGAACTCAATTCATTCATCTACAATGATAGTTCTATGTAAGAATCATTCTTAATTCTAAGAACTCAACGTAGGAACTTGTGTTGGAGATATTCTAAGCAACTTGCAGTGATGGTCAGGCTCACTCAGTGTTGATCATTACTCGTGATTTGCACCAATTCATATCAAATCCCACTTGAAAACAAAATACCTTTTGTTTAAAAGATAATAATTGAAAATCACATTAGAATGAGAAGTATGCATTAAATAAGCACCTCATCAACGTATATAGGATAAGAATTGATGTGATGGATTCGCGTACGTCAAAACTAATTAATTGAGACGAAACATCAAAGGGGAGAGACCGGATAGTGTATGT
This sequence comes from Echinosophora koreensis, assembly GCA_035048595.1. Taxonomy (NCBI): domain Eukaryota; kingdom Viridiplantae; phylum Streptophyta; class Magnoliopsida; order Fabales; family Fabaceae; genus Echinosophora; species Echinosophora koreensis. Next base: position 1,454,065 of record JAPCYP010000019.1, on the reverse strand, counting down.
TCCAGGCAGGCCTTGGCCCGTGGGTTCGTTTAATAATTAGGGCCTCAGTTAGCTTCGCCGGCCTGATCCAAACTGAAAAATAGTACCCCTTCTTTTTGTTTGGCAATTTTAACTAATTGTTTTTTTTTCAAAATAATGGGTATTTTATAAACTTAAGATATATTTGATCATTTTCTCTATATATACCCTTAAAATAAAATAAAATTAAAATGTCTTGAAAATACACAAAACCTTTAAAGTACATAAATAGCTGGTGAAGTATGGAGTAAATATAGTTGGAATTTATAAATAATTAATGATAAAAATAATGGTATTTTCGTATAAATATAATCACATTAATGATTTTTTAATCTATGTGTAGAAACCTTATATTACCAAAGCAAAAGAAGGGAGTACTAATTAAACCATTTTATTCGGCTTTTATGCTCCGTCGAATTTGTTTATTTATACTATTATTACATCCGTTCTTAAATATTTGCATTAGAATTATTGTTATTGTTTTGTCTTATAATTAAAAAACTATTAAATAATGTTAATTATAAATAAAAATATATTACTTAATTTTTATTAGAAGTAGTTATTTATAAATGTGGCGAGTAATAATAGATGTTATATTATAAATGCTTAATAATATTAAGGAAAAATATAAAAATTATTTATTTTTAAAAATATTAAGTAAAACAATTTTTCTAACCTGTGCAACTTTGCAAATGTCAAGAAACCAAAAGTATAAATATTGTATTGAAAGTTGTGTATTTAATTCGTTAAAAATTAAAAAATCATTCTTTCCAATACAATATTTCTATTTTATGATTCTTTAACATGTGTAAAGTTGCATAGGTTAGAAAAATCCTAATTAAAATAGGACATATTTGACATTTCAAAAGGTAAGACAATGGTTGAGAAATTTAATATAGAAAATAAATATGTGCAACTTTATACTCCTATATGTTAAGAAATCATAAAATAAAAATGTTTTATTGTAAATAGTAGCTTTTAAACTTTCAAAGAATTAAATACTCAACTTTCAATACATCATTTCAATTTTTGATTTGTTAACCCGTGTAAATACCTAGTACCTTTTATCCCTTGATTTTAGTGCCATAAAGAGAATGAGAATGCTAATTAAGACACGGATTAAGGATTTAAAACAAAGAAAAATCTAAAAAGTGCTATTAGGATATTGTTTAAGTGATCAAGAAAGGAAAATTTATATAAAAATTATGTATTTAATATTTCAAAAAGTGTAACACTTATTTTTTTAATATAAATTTTAGGTTAAAGTGATGTTTTGGTCCCTATACGTGACACTGATTTTCAATTTGGTCCCTATACGTAAAAAGTTATCAATTTGGTCCCTATACGTAACACTGATTTTCAATTTGGTCCCTATACGTAAAAAGTTATCAATTTAGTCCCTACACGTGACACTGATTTTCAATTTGGTCCCTATACGCGACACTGATTATCAATTTTGTCCCTATACGTGACACTGGTTTTCAATTTAGTCCTCACCGCTACTTGGTCCTTATATAAGAGTGACCAAATTGCAAATTATTATCACATGTAGGGATCAGATTGAAAATAATTGTCACATGTAGGGACCGATTTCAATTTTTTTTTTGTTGAATTGGTCCCTACATGTGACAATAATTTGTAATTTGGTCCTCTTATATCGGGACCAATTAGCGGTGAGGATCAAATTGAAAATCAGTGTCACGTACAGGGACCAAATTGATAACTTTTTACGTATAGGGACCAAATTCAAAAACCAGTGTCACGTATAGGGACCAAATTGATAACTTTTTACGTATAGGGACCAAATTAAAAATTAGTGTCACGTATAGGGACCAAAACATTATTTTAACCTAAATTTTATTTTTGTGAGTTCTTTAACTAATATCCTTAGGACACTCGTTAATAAGACCCATTTTTAAAATATAAACTTAGTCTTTCAATAAATTTTTTTCTTTAATCATTGTTATAGCATGATCCTATTTTTTAAAAGAATCTTACCATCTAATAAGCTAGAGAGAAGTTGCCAGTGACAAGATCATTTCATTCAGGTGCGTGCCTCTAGCTCCAGTTTCAGGGTTGTTTTTGTAGCCCCCTATACTAGGGTTCTATAGGATGATATATCATGCACGCTTGCATGCCTAAAATTTTATTGTTGATCTTTCTTGTTATCATATGAAATCACAATCAATCTATCTATCACATATGATTCAGTGTTATTAATAGTAAAATCCTAAAAACGTGTTTCGCCGAATGATTTTGAAGGATTCAAGGTCATCTAACACGTACAAATGGTAAGCTCTTTTATATTAATCTATAAACAATAAAAAGTTTTATACGTTTGATAAAGAACCTGATCAAAAAAATATGTTTGATAAAGAAAACATCACATTATGCAATTGTATACACCCACATGTTTTTTTTTTTGGTTAATTATATACCCACATGATTAAAAGGATTTTTTTTTTTATGAATAAAGGAATTAATTATTTTGGCAATTGGATTCATATCTAATAGAAATAGAATAATTTATAATTTATATTAATAAAGAAGAATGCTAACCGGTGTTCGTAGGGTATTCTTTAGGGAATCAAGAAAAAAAAAATTTTATGAAAAATTGATGTATTTAATATTTAAAAAAATAAAATAATTTTTAATCAAAACTTGTTTTTCTTGATTCTTTAAAGAATATGTTCGAAATACTCTTTAGCATGATCATCAGTAAAAATATGAAATAGTATAAAGTAGAAAGAACACATGATCAAGGTAGGCATATTGGAATTGGAGGGCAGATAACATAAGATAATTGAGGATAGATGGAAAGGGTGGCATTACCGAGGGAGAGTGCAGAGAGGCAAAAAGAAAGTGTGAAAAGTAAACGGAGAAAGAGAGAGAGACTATTCCCAATTAATTAACTACAGTCACTTCGAATCCAACAACCGTGTGGTTTAGTCGGAGGGTAAAGTAATACTCCCTCCTATCCTTATTATAAGAGATAAATGAATACTTTTTTTTGATCTAAAATATAAGAGACATGCATGTATTTTGACAAATATTAAATGCTCATTTCCAATTTTACCCTTATTTATAATAAGGTTTATATTTACGAGACAATGTAACTTTCAATACAAGTAGGTTTGTTCATTAATTATTGAAGGGTTAAATTTGTAAATTTATATGAACATTAATTACAAATAGCTTATTTTAATGCATTTTTTTGATCTATATATTTTAGGATTTTGCCTCTTATATATAGGACCAGAGGGAGTAATACACGAGAATAAACACTGGTTAAGTTAAAGTGTTGTATATAGTGGAAGCCACCTAAGTCCTAATAAGCTAGGTGGTGATATATAGGGTAGGGTGCATAGGTGGTAATAAGTGCTTTTTTTAATGTGTAATAATCCTACTACACAGAAAGGCGCACATGACGAGGTGCTTTGATTTGCCTCGAGCCCTGCAAAGGTGACCACCACTATCAATCTGGTCTGGTCTGGGTACTTCTTGTTCTAGTATGTTGCTATTCTATTGTGTTTCCCATTTTCTCACCACGCGCTTTCGTGCGGGACCCTACTTTTCAGATTCATTTCTCATGCCACACAGACAGCCGGGCGGCGCGTGTGCTGATTTTTGGCTTCTACTACAGTTCTTGTTGTCTACTCACCACTGCTCCAACTCCACGCTAGTACGTTATTTTTTAATTTTAAATTCCTTTATCAATAATTGGAACATACTACATATACTCCATCCGGTCCATAATGTAAGAAAAAATTTCTAAATTTTTTGGTTCAAAATATAAGCAAACTTCAACTACTTTCTCATCATTTAATGAAATTATTCTCAAAATACCCTTCATTTAATACAAATTTTGTTTTCCAATGACTCCTTTTATTCTCAATAACACAAGCTTAATAAATAAGAGGAAGGGTAATTTAGGTAACAAACTTAATTTTTTATTTTGAATGACTCTTTTAAATGAGATCAACTGACTATCTTAATATGTGTATCCCATTTAATTTTTACTTACAATAGAGACCGGAGGGAGTAGTTTTTTTTTTTATATACATATTAGAAAGAGAAGTGATTTTTAATACAAAAACGGCGGCAACGATTTTGATGAATAATACAGTTTAGATATATAATTAATTATATTTAGTGAATAATTTATGAATATAACAAGATGTCGTAACTTATTAACCATCTTCTGAATATAATTAACCACGATTTTGAACGTCATTAATTAAGATTTTTTGTGTATTTAAATATACATGAGTAACGACACCTTGTTATATCCATAAACAATCTATGTATTTGAACCATATTAACTATCCAAATTTTTATCAAATTTTTTCTTCTTGATTCTTTAAATAATGTCTCAAATATACTCGTTAACATTCTCCTTATAAGTTTGCCTCATGTTCTATACCGGGACAGACAGTAATGAGTTGCAACTTAGTGACAAGTTCAATTGTCAGATGAGTTCTCAAAATCTCATCCTAAGTTACCCTTAAATAAAACATGACTAATTCACAAACGAAATTGTGACATAAAGCGTGTGTTTGGATGAACGTTTGACAAACGTGATTTTGAATATAATTGATTTTGATTAAAAGTGAGTTGACAATGAAGTGATTTATGTTTGGATGCCTTCATGAAAAAAGTGATTTTATCAATTCTTGTTGTTTGGATAACTTGGATCAAAACTGATTTTGTGTATATAATTACCAAAATGGGTTTTAATATGACTTGTAACTAGATTTCATTGTCATTTTACTTATTTTATATATATATATTAAATATTAACAAGTAGGATAAATTTTTTAATAGAATTATTTTAATTTATGTGAAAGGTCTGTTTTCAGTTTTAATCTTTTTACTCTTTTTTAGATTTTGTTTAAAACCATAATCCAGAAAGATGAAACTAAGCTCTCTAATACTACTACCCATTAATACTTGACAAGCCCAAAACCCACTAGCCCAACATGATGAATCTTCACAAATTGAATAAGAAAACAATAATAAATCATAAGGGAAACAGGGGCAAACACACAAGATGCAGTGTGTGCGGCATCTGGGAATGGTTTCGGTGGGTGCGGCGGAGGACAGCTGGATTGGGGCAGTGTGCGCCACTATCATGGGCAAATCCACTTCTTCTTGCTTATGCAACTGTCATGGGCAACTCGATTGTGGTGGTGAATGGCTGTACGGGGAGAGACTCGTGGTGGTGTGCGACAGAGGATGGCGGAGCACGGTGAAGGACAGTTGTGTTGATGTTATTGATGCTCCAATGAAGGGTAAACAAGGAACTTACCTTTATATTCAGAGTAGAAATCGATTTTAATGTTAATCAAGTTTCCAGAAGCTGGCCAGAGCTGCTTCAGAATAAAAGTGATTATGGTGCCCTAGAAGTGGATTTCCTGATTTAGCCAAACACCTGGGTTTTCTTCCTGGAAGCGCGTTTGAGGAAGAGACGTGCGTTTGATGGGGGAAATAAGCTGAACCAAACATGCACAAAGTTCAGTTGACTAGTGAAGCCGAAGACAGGAGAGGCGTTTGGCCACGGTACAAGGGTGAATGTACTAAAATCTTAGTTTTAGACTTACTAGCAAAAAAAATAATTTACTCCTATTTTTTATAAAGTAAAAAGATCACACATATTAGCAAAAAATGCTCAACTCAAAGTATAACTTGATGCAAGTAGACTCTCTCAGTTAAAATGAAAATGCCTCACTCAAAATTTGTTTTTGATCTTACTTGTTCTCGGACTGGTCCTCGGTTTGAGTATATAAACTACAATCCAAACATGTAATATACCAAAAGACCATGAATAGAAAAGTGTTGGAAAAAAAGAGAAACTATGCTCTATGCATAGTATTTACCAGTGACCTATTAATAAAATACTTATAAGGGAAAATTGAATTTAAGAGTGTGTTTGGGAAAGTTGGAAAAAAAAGATTATGCTGATAATCAATTTTTATATAATCGATTATTGTGATAATCGATTATAATCAAAATCAGTTTTTGTTTGGGTCTGTTTGCTGAAAAGCAATTTTAAGATAATCTATTTCGTTTGGGTGGTACAAAAAATATCACTTTTATATAATAAATTACGAAAAAGGGTATGGAGATATTTGTATAATGTAATAATATTTGTTTAGAAATAAGTTTTGTAGGGGTAAACATGGAAGAGTGTTTTGAGAATGAAAAATAATCAAATCACAATAATCTTAAGCTAGAAAAAACTAGATGACATAAAACAGCTTTTTTTCCCCTAAAAAAAGCTTTTTTATTAATTTAAAAAACAGCTGAAATAAGGGAAAATAATCTTTCTCAAACACACTATAAATGTACACAGCTTTGGACGCATTGATAGTGCAATGAGTTGTCTATGCCCATGAATTATGGAGAAAAAAGTTACGATGTATATATATGTCACAACAACAAGGAATTTACATATATGTGCATGAGAATGAGATGAAGTTGTTTGTTGGGGAGACAGGGCATGTGGTTGGGCTGAAGTTGGGCCCATGTTAGAATGAATCAGTGGATAAATGAATGGCGTCGTGTCAAGGGAGGGTTGAATGCGTGCAATACATTAATCACGTACAGTATACAGGGGGAGAGTATGTAGAGTAGAGTGGTCCCTCACAAAAGGCTGGGCTTTGCTTGCATGGGTCAGTATATAGTCCCCTACACACCTACTGAATCTTCTGCCTACCCTCACTATTATTGCTAAAATCCACATAACCCTATTAGCCAATTGCATCACAATATATTTTTACAAATTATATGTAGAAGAGTCACTTTTTGATGGTTGACGGGCCCCTTTATGAAAGCCGAATTGATAGTCCAGCACAGCTACTTCACTTGTTTAACCTGCTCATGGAGGGAGCACTCTAACGTTTATTGATTCAAGTAGCTATAATTCTGGATTCGTGACTTCTGAATGGAAAAATGTTATAAGAGCCTTACCTTATATAGATTTATGTGGCTTAATCCAAATTAGTCGGAGTTCAATTTGATTTTCAAATACGGAGAGCCTAGATAAAAGAAAAAAAAAATTGCTCCCAGTTAGTGAATCATATGATTTGTTTTAACGAGATATATCTCCGTTATTGCACTGATCAAAGGCACGCGTGCTGTGAAAGGTTTTTGTTTTTGGTCAAAGTGGCTTGAACTTTGAAGGGACATTGGAATTGTCGGGCCTTACTTTGCTCTTTTTTGGGGAATGAAGCAGGCTTTAACCGCAGTTAACAGGTGCCAAACCGGGCCATGCAAGCCTTTTCAAGATAAATTCTAGCCCAATCAGTCTCAGATTGTAGAATGGGCCTTTATTTCATCATATTTTTAAATTTGACATACAGTGGTTGGTCTCTTTGGTTGTTATCTAATGAAATTGTTTTAAGGAATGGGCCTTTTGATCTTATAGAACTGCTAGATTTAATTAAAATTAGGTCTTAGGGCTAGGTTTTCAACTAGGTTGGGTTCCCCTCTTCAGTTTTTGGATAGGTGTAACAGTCCTTTTGATTCACTACTAGAAATCTTCTTATTAACTGTAGATTTCCTGCCGATTTTCCTACGAATTTCACCTATAGGTAATACCTTCGTGAATAATGTTTTCTTGCAAATTTTAAAATATGTAGGAAATTTCCTGCAGATTTTCTTGCGGAAAATTTAAATTCGCAGGAAATGTCAAAATTTCCTACGAATTTAAATCTATATGAAAAAAACTTATTTCTAGAAAAATTGCAGCAAAATTCACAGGAAATTCCTTCGAAAAAAATCCACAAGTAATCCATGAATTTCTAGTAGTGATTGTATTAATCATGTTGCTATGAGTTGGAGTACTCTTGATACTCCTATAATTTTTTTGGCTTATAAAAGATAATTTCACCTTATTTTTTTTACATGATCACACATTAATTCTATCATCTCACATAGATGTCATGTATTATGACTGTACATTTGTGTATAAAGCGTTACCCAATATCTAAGTTAAATACAGTACTATTATTGATCACTTTTGTTTTTCTTTGTCACCATCCACTTGATAATGTTACTTCTCAGTTCCTCAATTTGATTGTCAGCATTTCTGATAAACTGTCATTTTGTATATTTTATTGTTGGAAAATTAGGTGTCACTAGTGCAGAAAAGGGATTTCACATCTGTTTTTTTTTGCTTTTCACATCGGTTTTCAAACTGATGTTGAAAAGGCCGATGTGGTTTATTGCCACTTTTCACATCGATTTTAAAACCGATGTAAAATATTCTATTTTTGCAAGACAAATAAATTCTGTTCAGCACTTTCCACATCGGTTATTTTAAAAACCGATGTGGAAACTTAGTTTTTCACATCGGTTTTTATAATAACCGATGTGGAAAGTGAGGTTACCACATCGGTTTTTAAAAAACCGATGTGGAAACTTAGTTTTTCACATCGATTTTTAAAATAACCGATGTGGAAAGTGGGGTTACCACATCGGTTTTTTAAGAAACTGATGTGTAAAGTGGGGTTACCACATCGGTTTTTACAGAAACCGATGTGAAAGTTTTTTTTTTTTTTAAAAAAAAAAAAACCCCCTTTACAGTAGTGACATCCTTTCCCCTGTTTCAGTAGTCCAGATCAATACAGAATCTAAATATTCTCAACACAATCACTTTTGTACAACCAAAACACACTAAATTAAAAGATTACGAACAATACATATATTCAATTACATTCAGACAACAAAGATAATTAGAAACCAAAAAGCTACATTATATATTATAGATTTGTAGTATACAAGACAGTCAAAATCATTACTGAGAAATAATAGTTCCTAGTATACATTTGTAGAGAACAAAAAAGTTAACTCCACCAGCACACCAGTGTCCCAAGCATTCTGGTATTGGTCATAACGTGGTGACACTGTCATAACACGGTGCCCATTTCCCTAAATGAATTTGCATAAATCTATGTCAAGATATATAACAATGATGAAAGTAAAAAAAAAAGTGTGAATTTGAGATTGAAATCTCCACTTACAGCCAAAACTGGTGGAAGCCCTTCAAGAACATCACCAAGCCCTTCAAGAACATCACCAGTTTGTCTAAGCTTAAATATGTGAATGCTATCAAAAAAACTGAAACACAAAGGGCCAAAGAAGACAGTTAGATTGACATTAGTCAAAATGTAATAACTATCTATGTAAAAGAACAAGATAGAATACTTGAAAATATTTTAATGTATAATTATTTAATTACAAATGTGTCAATCTGTAATTACACACGTACCCCTCTTTACATTAATTTATCACACCTCTCCAAAGTCCAAACTGTGCTATACATGTTCTCTTTATATATATATATATATATATATATGTGTGTGTGTGTGTGTGTGTGTGTGTGTGTGTGTGTAATAATCTATGGTTTTACCTTTGTCTTAATGGCAGAGGAGGCAAGAGAGATTGAAGCGGACGAAGTTGAAGTTGAAGTTGATGCTGATGTGGTGGAAATAGCAGATAATCCAACATTGTAAGTCATAGATTCATTTGGTTGAAAGAGGCCATAGTTCCTTTCTGAGGTTGGTCCAGGCTTCAAATCTTCAATTCAATAGACCATATATCATAGACTGAACAAAATATCCAACAAGACTACAATGTAAATGACCAAACCAGGTTAATCTCAAACAATGCAAAAAATCAGCTTTGAAAATAACACAAGTTAATAAGGACACAATAGAGCACTTGAGAATAAGTATGTTGTTGCTTAACTAATGTAATATGACAACATGTTAAAGAGCTAATCCTACTAAAATATATCATCAGGGAGGAAGAGCTAATTTAAATAAATATGTGATACAAAATAAATCAAAAATCAAATTAAAAGAAATATTTGGACCCACACTTTCAATTCAAGCATAACACCTCAATCTATCCAGACCAAAGACATTCATGTAGTATTTAAACAAAGAAAGCTATATGCAACAATAATAGTGTGGCAGCTCAAAATCGAATTATATAGTAACAATCATGAATACCAAAAGATACATTTCAAATCAAAAGATATCAATTTAAAAGTTAAAAAGACAAGTTAAGGACCGTAAGCAACTACCTGGAGCACAAAACATCAAGCCTCATGTGGCTAAGAAAGAATAGGAAGATGGTAAGGATCTATAACACATTTCAGCCATTTCATCAAACAAGTCATATGCAAGAACTCAAACGCATTAGAAGATTACACCATCACATCATTGAGTCTTAATCCTCAGTAAACTTGATTTATACATTATTAAATTATCAATACAGTATATAATTACATCTCAGATCTCAAATTTAGATTGAAAGAAAAATTAAAAATACCTTCGAGAACAGAGGAGAAAAGAAAGAACACAATTAAACAGAATCAATTAGCACGGATCTGATTACTTAGCGACCATTCGGGCGATAAAATCCTCCTAACGGATCTTGCCATCGGATCCAACATCCACTTCCCTGATCCACTCGTCGAACTCAGCAGGCTCGAGCTTCTCGCCGATGCTGGTGAGGATGTGGCAGAGCTCGGTGACGGAGACGAAGCCGGTGGAGTCCTTGTCGAGAACCTTGAAGGTGTCGCGGAGCTGACGATCGAAGGGTTCGGGCTTCACGTGCTTCGCCATCAGATCGAACTTCGGGGAAAATCGAATGGTGCGGTTAGGTTCTCTTCCGCCACGATGGCTTTGAGTTAGCGCGGCGGTCATCGGCTGAGAGTGAGAAACTGTGGTGAAGGGAGGCGCTGGATTCAGAAAGCAAAGGGAGGCGCTGGTTTCAGAGAGCAAAGGCAGCGCGAAAAGGGTTTGAGAGACGAGTTGGGTTGTGAGAGAGACAGCAAAGAGAAGCCGCGCGGTATTACAAAATTTTAAGAATTTTTATTACCTTTTCCACATCGTTTTTAATAAACCGATGTTATAATGTTTTTTACATCGGTTATGAACAAAACCAATGTTAAAAGTTATATTATTTATTTCCTTAATTTTTTTTATTCGTTTTTCCACATCGGTTTATAATAAACCGATGTTAAAACATAAACCTTTCCACATCGGTTATAAAAAAAAACCGATGTGTTAACTTATGCATTTTTAAAATTTTATTTTTGGTTCAATTTTCAACATCGGGTTTATAAAAACCGATGTTAAAACCTTTATAACATCAGTTTATTTTAGAACCGATGTTAAAAGTTTTCAATTTAATTTCAAAAATGCCACCACCTCCTTTTTCACATCGGTTTTATGTAAACCGATGTTAAAACTCCGATGTTAAAAGCATATTTTGCACTAGTGTGTGATTTATTATTTATTTGGATATTATTGTGAATACTCACCCTATTTCCCATGATTATTGTAGAATTTGTCATCAGGGCAGTGGAGCATTTAATTGGAGAAAAAGTAACAAATCTGGAAGGCTTTTGGATAAAAAAAGATTGAGTTCTGAAGTTTCAAAGGAGCACGGCCGTGCTCAACATTAAGCACGACCGTGCTCATTAGAAGAGCCCGTGCTGACCAGCACGCCCTTGCTTGGTTGCTGGAGTTGACATCGATTAGTAAGCACGACCGTGCTCATCATTGAGCACGACCGTGCTCATCAGCAAGGCCTTGCTTACTTTCTCAGTTTTAGCACGGTTTGATGTCGTTTTAGCTGAGCACGACCGTGCTCAACATTAAGCACGACCGTGCTCGTGTCTCAGAGGCCCAAATACTTATGCTTTTACGTTGCCAATATAAGGTAGTGATTGGAGTCATTATGAACAGTTTTTGACAGCAGCTGTTTTGCAACGTTGAGAGCTGATCGCAGAGGAAGATTGAGTCTTGCAGTAAAGGACCGTCTCTCAATTGATTTGAAGACTACTTCACGTCAAAAGGGTGTTCGGGTTGTAGTTTTCTTTTTCCCTTTTATGGATTGTTATATGTCTATGATTTGTATAGTGATTAGTATGACTATGCGTAGCTAAATTCATTCCTAGGGTAATGGTGGATCTTATGTTTTGATACCTTGAATGTTTGCCTAATTTTAATTTGATTCAATGTTTCTGTTAATTGATTGGTTTAATCCTTGTGTTGAATTTATATGAGGTTTGATCATCCTTTATTAAATTAATTAATTGACTGGCGACCGTACCACAATTAGTTAACGGAACTCTAGGATTAACCGGATTTGAGGTTGTGTGGACCAAATGCAATCCCTTGTTTTCAATCAGTTATTGAATTAATAAAACTTGCCAATTCTTTATGCTTCTTTTAACTGCTTACCTTGCATGACCATTGGGGGTAACTGATTAGGAGAAAGATTATTAATATTGCATAACCATTGGGTATTAATAGCTTTAGAGTGAGTGATTGGCAATCAATAAGAAATACATAACATTGAGGAATTGGGTAACATCATAGGTAGTAACATAAGTGAAACCAGGCACCCTAGGCTTTCCATAATTGAACCTTTGCTTGCAATTCTTGTCTTTCTTGGTGTTTACCATCTTGTTTGTTTTAATTATTTACTCATAACCAATTCGATTATCTAGATAACATAAGGACTTAATTAAACTAGTACTTGTCAACAATCACTGTGGGTTCGATACGTGGAGTCCCAAATACTCCTATATTACTTTTGCGATAGGGTGCACTTGCCCTTAAGTATAGTTTTAGCGCAACAATTACCTATGCCTGTTTTTTTGTTCTTTGTTAATTGGTTCTCCAAGATACTTATTCAAAATATATTTTGTACCAATGTGGTGCTGGTCAAAGTTATAAGGCGGCTTGGGTTCCTTAAGCATGTGGTCCTGAGTTCAATCCCTAGATTTGTGTGTATGGAAACATCCTTGAGAGGGGTTGCCCGCTTAGGCGTATCACAGTACCCCGGGAGATTAGTCTCTCATCTATCGGGTGGGAGGACATTCTGGGAAACCAAAAAAAAAATATTTTGTTAAATTTTTTTTTTTTAATATTATCTTTTGGATCAGTTAAGTTCAATAAACAATGACCTTGCAAATAAAAAAAAAATGTATATTGACAAACAAAAGTCACCTAGTTTGTAAGCGATTCTATATTGTTTCAACATGAGAAAGCTAATAAATAATTGATAATATCAGAGAGTATAACTTGCTTTCATATTATACTCTCCTTCAAAACAATAATATGTATCCTTCTTAACTCTCTTTTTAATAAATTCCAGACTCATTTTCAATCTAACTATGAGTATTCAACTTTTCAGTTTCGAACATTTTCTCTGTTTTAATCTCTGCCAGTTAATATATATGTCTATAGCAAGGTAAATCAATATTAATTTTACAAATGGTCAGCTATATGTATTTTTCTGTTTTTGATACACTAGCTATATGTGATGCATATGTGTTTCCCCTTGCGACATATTCCAGTAGAAAACCTAAACGAAAACTATATTTATAGATAATTTCATTTTACACATCATCTAGTACAAACCATATGTGGTATATATGATGAGAGTCGTGCAATTAAATTGAAGTGAATATATTTACAGGAAAAAAATGTAGTGAATATAGTTAAAGTTTATGTGTGTAGACGTGCAAGTAGTGTGGACTGTGGAGATTGCATGACTCTACTCATGAAAAAATGTTTTGAATAAATTAAGCATAGTTCAAAACTTTAATCGTATAAAGGAATTAGTTATAGGATAAAATAGTATATCAACCACAAAAATATATGAGATAAGATAAGATAAATGAATCGTACATACTAAATGTAAATGAAGGGTAAAGATCATTCTTTGTTATCCTCTACGCTACGACCTCCCTTCAAATTAGATACTACTCCAAAAAGCCCAATTTTGGATCAAGCTATATATCCAATGTATTGACTGGGTAAAAATGGCTCTTGTGTGCTTGATAATCTAAGCCATAGAGAAACTGTCTCGATCGTACTAGCTAGATAAATTCGTAAAAGGCTTAATGGAGCGTCAACGGACCACATCTGTCGCGTGTGTTGATCAGTCAGAAGGGATCACAGCAGTGGGATACTGGGTTGAAGTTTCTCCATCAATGATCAAGATCGACCCAAGACAAGGTGAGGCCTAAAACTATGCAAGGTTTAAAGTGAATAAATCATGGGAATGAGTCTCATATGTGTTACTTTTTGTTAGCACGAGACTACAAATTTTTGTTTGTGGGCTATATAGGGAGCTTAGTGAGGTGGGCTGAGGGCCTAAAGCAAGGATTTGTCCGGCCTTAACTTTGGGCCGACCCTCTCGATAAAAGTGATGGTTGATCGAGATCGAGCGCTGTGACTCCCCCATCATCATGTGTGTGTGCGAATCCTTCCTCGGCGACACCCTATATGTTTGAATATGGCAATAGCAAAGTATGACAAGGAGTACTGCAAGATTTGTACACGGCCATTTACTGTTACTAGATGAACACCTGGTCGAGATGGAAGTTATAAGAAAATTGAGATAGGCCAGACATGCGTGTGCATTCTAGATCTTGAACATGGACTAGAGCACGACCATGATGCCATTCCAAATTAAGAGTGATGTTAATACACCTACGGGGGATTATTTTGCTGAATAGAACGACAACATAGGGCTAGAGGTGGGTGGTATACTGGTATAGAGATTATGAATTCTCCTAGTCTTACGGTTGATAATACTATCTTGAAGGTTCAAAGGACAACACCATATTACAAAACAAACTGGGCAGATATGTTTCTACAATAAAGGGTGGGTGCCCTTATAATATGATATGCTGGTATATATAACTGGGGAGTTATCTCAACAAAATATTAAAGATCGTTATTATGGGGTGAATGATCCCTCTGCTTTGAAGCTGTACTATTGCCTACTTGGCAAGATAAGAGAGATGAACTCACCGGAAGATGAGAGCATTAATTAAAACTCTCTTATGTGGGTGGACTTAATGCTAGACACGTTGTCATCTACTCTACCATATCATTAATCAACAATCTATTCGTTAGAGAAAAAAGCTAGCTAATTAGAGATCAATAGGCCCACACATGTTATTGTTAGGTATCTAGTTAACAATTTATAATCTTTGAAAGAAGGTAATTTATCTTGTACAGACATGTTTTTATTAGCTATCTATCTAGTATATAACCCATCCTGAGAATTAATAATATTAATCTTTTGTTTCTCAACATAGGGTCTAATATTTTTTTTTATGGATCTCCAGTAACTTTTCTGCCATGCCACTGACTTGCTACTGGTAAGTGGTAAATGGTACAAAGAATTTAGTTCACACCATCTATAAGTTTATTTATCATTATTACACAGAATTTGGGAAGACCTGCAATTTCAAGCTTCTTTTTGTACATCAAAGAAGAAATATTTAACAGCTCTTCAAACAATTAATTTTCACCACATAATTTCCACAAAATTATAAATAAGGAGGAAGAAGAACGCGAGGCTGTATAGTATATACTGATGAGGCCAGAAATAGTTACTGTATATATGATCTATATCAGCATACAAATTTGAAGTATACCTGTAACATTTATTATATGAACTATCTATTAAATATTTCTCCTGATGACTTTTCTTTTTCTTTCCATTCTAAACCTGGCACCTCTAGACCTATGAACCTGCATGGTGAAAACCTAACCTTGTATTCCGAAATGGTTTCAAGCTTAGGTGACCACACCTGATCCTTAGACTTCACAAGCTGTTCATATTGCTTTTGCAACTCAGGAGTACTGCACAGGAAGCTGCTGTTGTTGGGTCCATTTTCTTTATGATCTCCACTGATGAGCCTAATGATGAACTCTGGCGTGACCTTTATCAAGACCCTTCCATTGGAACCCTTCAAGTACTCAAAAGGGCATGCCCCAAACTTGATAGGGGACTTGTTATTAGGGCATGATCCTAGAGCAGCGATTGAAGAAGCTGAGAGAGTGTGACATGCAAAGAGATCGATAGGGATAACAAAGTAGGTTTGACCAGGCATGAGTTCATCGTCTATGGATAAAGCAGGAATGGGGTGTCCGATGAAGAATGATTCTGCATGGCATACCATCATGTCTGGGAATTCAAACATGATCTCACCAGCTATGTGTTTTCCCTTTAGGGTTCTTGTTGTGCCCTCCCAGAAGATGAGTTTCACGGATGATGATGAGTTAGTGTTGTGTTGAAAACATGGAGTCATTACTACATTTCCCATTTCAGAAAGAGAGAGAGAGAGAGAGAGAAGTGGTTGTTGGTTAGAACTAATTAGAAGAGGAAGAAGAGATTAGAAGGGTCATATATAGAGATGATGGTGAAAGGAAACTGACTTTTGGAAAAATGCATATAAATCTAATATTTGTTTTTTCGTAGAAAAAGTTTGATGGGGTCGGTGGTCTGGTCAACCAAGCCGGCTTTGAAAGTTTCGCACTCTCACTTTCTAATTCTACCTCTTGATCTCTCGTGATGTGGGGGCTCGATTAGGACACGCTCATCACTTGCAAAAACAACTCAAAAACGGAGATCCCAAGGCTTATACCCTTGACCTTGTGGCAGGTCCTTTCATCGATGAAGGTTATAATGTACTTTCCATCGAAATCGTGCAGTAATACACCACCCACATGAAGTTTATGGGCCAATTATTTTGTTATGTGACAAAATGATTGAAAAATCAAATGATCACATGACAGAATGATTGACCCACGATCTGTCATGTAGGTGATGTACTACTTTGGTGGATGATACACCTTAGACAACGCCACCTTCATTATATTGGATGAGAATTAATTATCTTTTGGGGTGATAAGAGTTTGTTTGTTTGTTTTTTTTTTTTTAATCATTATATGAATGTGTCTCACATCATCTTAGTGGATCGGTCATAATTTTTTTAACTATAATTTTAAATATTATAGCTGATTTGTCACATTCCATTGTATAAATTAAAAAATAAAAACGTCTACAAGTTTCTAAGAATATTATATCCAAACATAAAGTTTCATACCTTTCTCCTCCAATATAATATAGGAGTAGTAATTAGGAGTGAAGAGTAACTCACATGTATTTTAGTATTTAGACAATTTTTGTCCCAAACCTAAAAACAAACAGAAGTTAAAAGCGTTCTCTGCATGTGATTAAGCTGCGTTGAATGTGCTTTTAGGTATTGTACAGAGACAAAAGTTATAGGTCCCGCGTGAAAACGGAAGCATTTATTAATTCTATGAAGACTAAAAATGTTCACATCATCAATAATATTAAAGGCTCAATTTGCTCCTAAGAGAAATTATGAGTACACCTTTTGGTAAAATAAATTAACCACAAGATATCCTTCAAATATATAAACGTGAGATATGTTAGCCCGTTAGATCAATTCCAATATCCGTTTATTTACTTACGTATCTTGTTAACAATCTTGTCTAACTCGTCAGTTGTCCTACGTAACATGTGATGAATTTCCACCATCGAAAACAAATGAGAAGTAAAAAAAAAAGCTCAATTTTCAGGTATCCCATAATTAAAATTGTGCATCACTTTTCTTTGTTTTCATGATAGAAATTCGTCATAGGTCACACGGGATTACCGATGGGTCAGACAGGATGATAAACGAGATACGTAAGCAAATAAATGGACGTTGAAATTGGATAGAAGAACTAACGTATTTCGCATTTGTAAATTTGAGAGACTGAATGATCAATTAAATTTTTTTTTTCAAGATCAAAAGTGTTCCTATAATTTTTTTAGAGCGAATTGGGCATTTGTTCTTTAATTAAAGATGGAATGTGTAAAAATCAAGACGAATTCATTTGATTTTAATTGGTTGCATTTCAATAAAACTATTTTTAATTCTCTATTAGCAGTGCAATTCTGGACGAAATAACACTGAGAGTTTTCTACGAATATGAAAAACGATGTCTTCTCTTTTTAGTTAACATATAATAAAACAAAACCAAAATAATAATAATAATAATAATAACACGTCGGTTTGTAAAACGCATACAACTTTGTTTTATTTTGAATTTGTTTTACGAAAGGAAAATGCTAAATAATGTCATGTTAAAAAATTATATTAAAAGACAGGGTTTTATTAGAAAAGCCATGTAGTTAATTAATTAATATATTGAAAAGGCCTAAGGTTACTTCTCTGCCGCTGGTTTCAATTGGTTTGGCTGATTTATGTGCCAGGGAAGGGACTTTACTATTGTTCTTGATATGGCTTTTTGTTTGGTGCATGTGGGAGTATTTGATAGTTATTGATCAACCTAGATGAACTTACTCTGCTGTGTTTACAGTGCTAGGAGATCTAGGCTGAACAATAACCTTTTCCCCTTCTTTGTATATGTTACTCTTGTATACGGGTTTGAGTGCCTCTTATACTCATTTCTATACAGTTTTGCTTATCTAATATATATATATATATATATATATATATAAGTGCTGAGTTTAGTTTTTCATAAAATGTACTTTTTTTTTGTGTAAAAAAAAATTACTTTTTATTTATTTATTTCTTGACTCGTGTTTTAAGAGCAGCGAGTGATTAGTAAAACCTTATAAAAAACTTTTGGTACGATTAAGGACATGTTTGAGCTATTTTTATTTTCTATTTATATTTATAATTACGAAAATGTTATTTTATTTTTATTTTGTTTCAAATATTTGTGACAGAAATAATGAAAAAAAATTCATTATTTTTTGTACAAATTTTTCAAAACAAAGAAATTAAATGAATGTAATATTTTAATAATTATTTCTAAAAAAAAGAACATAAAAACATAAAATTGAAAATGAAGCAAAGAGGCCCTTGGTATTTCCCTTTTGGTGAAGGCATTTGTATTATTTATATATTATTATTATTGTTATCATTTTTTCATCTAATAGGTGTTAGGAAGTTTTTTTACTAAAAAAATTTGATCAATCATATAATTTTTTCATGTTCTCTTGAATTAAAAATGTTAACACGAATAATCTTGGACCAAATTCTAAGCTTAGTTATAAGTCTTAAAATTTCTTCACCAATATCTTCACCAATATGCACAAAAAGTTTTACATTCATCAGAGAAGCGGTTTACAACTAATAAAAGGATTCAAACCTAAAATCTCTACTTTTTTTCACAACTTAAAACTCAAGTAACATGTGCCATATTCTTTTGATATAGAAATTTAATCATTATCTAACGACTGAAGCACATGTACTTAATTATAAAATTAACAACCATATACTGTACCAATCAACGTCACTCGGGAGTCATAAGGTGGTCAAGGTGGTTTGGGTGGAGGTTAATGAGTGGAGTGATAAGGAGGTTGATGGTTCAAACACCACCACTAACAAAAATACAAACATGAACATACTAACATTTGTCTATAAAATAAAAAAAAACCGTCATTCTAAAATATGAATAGGACAAACAATCATCCACAAAGGCATCTAAGTTTGAATCCGTTGACTATATCTAATTGGTGATTTAAGCTTTAAAAATCTATTGATCTAATCTATTAGCCCAACTAGTTCATTTAATATCCATATATATAATTAAAGAATAACTGATATTTCAAATGAGTAGGTTCTTGTTTGGTTCTTTCCAACTAAAATTGGTTCCATATGGAAAAGTCTGTGTTAGTCACTCAAAGCGACAAGTTCCCTTCGTCATAAGGCTGATATCAATCGAACCTAAGCTGTCGGTTTATGACCAAGCTTAGGACTTTCACGTGCCAATTTGCTACTTCTCTTTCAGGTGTATCTAACTATCTAAAGTCCAATGGCAGGTTAAATCGTTTACCTTATTTATGTCTTCAATCCACATAAAAGAAACTCGTAAAAGTAAGTATCCAAAATGATGAAAAGGAAAAATATTTCATATACAAATCAAAAGTTAATCGGGCTTATATATCATATAAAATTACCTATCAGGGGAAAAAAAGTTTAAATAAGTTTTTAGTCCCCATAAAGTTTACCCATTTTGGTTTTACTCCTTGTAAACTTTTTTCTTAGGATTTCGTCCCTATAATTTTGAAAAATTTGTAAATAGTCCCTACCTTCATCTTTTTCCGTTATTTAGTACTCAGAGGTACGGAGCTAATTTCATTTTTATCCGACTTGCTATAAAATTTGTCCAGAAAATAGAAACAAAATCATACATCAGGGACCATGGTTAAAATTGTTAAATTCCTTTATTTTGTGTATGATATATAGTACTCAGCGGTACCGAGGTAATGTCTTCTTTCTGTTTGACTTGCTCCAAATTTTTGCTTGAAAATAGAAAGAAAAAAAAAAGCATACCTTAGGGTTACATGGTTAAAATTAATACATTTTTTCATCTTGGTATGATTTCTAGTACTCATGATTCAAGGACTATTACCAAATTTTTTGAAATTGTAGGGACGAAATCCTAAGAATTTTTTTTACAAGGACTAAATCCAAAATTGACGAACTTTGCAGGGACTAAAAACTTATTTAAACCAAAAAAAAATAAATCTATCTTTATTATCAAAGTTAATAGCATAAAAATTAGCCAAAATAGGTAGCTTGGTCATATACTTTTTTTTTTTTTTTACTTTTCACATCGATCCTATAATTTTTTCTTCTTCTTCAAATTGGTCTTACATGTTACGTTCTGTTTCCACGTTAGTCCTTCAATTCATCTCAATTTTGAGTTAACGTCGTCAGTTTTGACCTGACATGGCTATCACGTTAGTCTGACAAGTGGCTTTTGATCTAACTATGTAAGGTCGAAATTGATGGGAATGACTACCATGAAAACAGAATGTAAAATGTAGGACCAATTTGAAAAAAAAAACTTATAAGACCAATAAAAAAAAAACTTATATTATCAATCTACCTATTTTTCCTAAAAATTATGATTAGATTTTACGATAGTCTGACACGTGGCTTTTGATTTAACTCTGTAAGGTCGAAATTGACTGGAGTGACTACCATGGAAACAAAACTTAAAGTGTGGGACCAATTTGAAAAAGAAAAAAAACTTATAGAACCGATATAAAAAAAACTTATATGACCAATCTACCTATTTTTCCTAAAAATTATGATTAGATTTTACGTGTGTGGCTTCGTTACCTATATGGATAGTAAAAGCACACTGCCTATCCAAAGTAATTACTATACGTATGATATGGACTAATATAGTCGGGTCAGGAACTGATCAAAAAAATAGTCGGGTCAGGATCCTTTCCAGTGGTGACAATTGGTTTTACACACGTACCACATACGGTAGGTCTATAACCATGAACAAATCTCATAAACACAGGAGAGGATCCAAACTGAATATGCTCATCCTAAAGAAAACACATCCAAATGTCACAAATTAATACAATCCTCGTAGGAAATAGATTTGTGTTGGTGTAACTTATGTATTACCTTTCTACTCTTGTATTGGGTGATTACCACTTGTACTCAATCTAATCAATTCTTTGTTTAAAAAAGTGATTGTAAAAACCAAAACAATAAGTACTTCACAATATTCTAAATTTAATTAATCCAAGTGCTAATTCAGCCTTTGGAATTTCGACATGCAATTGGAGCTTAGACTTGGAATAGAATTATAATTTCGGTATTGTTAATTAGGACCCTAAAGATATCGGTTAAGGATTCCAATAATAATAGATGTTTATTGAAAAACTAACTAGAACACACTTTCAAATGATAAATGTCTTTTTTTATTCCTTAATCAGTGTCTTGTGCACTGGTTAGCAATCTTCTTTTAATTTTATATTTGGAAATCTTTTTGAGATTAGAATCATTTCCATATGACAATTCTATGAAATTACAAAATGATTAGTTTAAGTCATTTTCATTTCTTAACCAATATTCTAAGAATTACAATTCCACGCAACAAGGTATATATATTTAATACACGTTGAGGGATAATACAAGTAGTATAATACAGGGACTTGGATTCGCTCCAGCGCAGGAGCGTCCTGTCGCTCGCCCCGGGCCATCGGATCGTGGTCCCACACCTCATCGCACGCGGTCCCACCCTCCACACAGCTGCTACACCGTTGGATCTCGCAGGAGCAGCGCTGGAAGGGTGCAACAGCAGGAGCGAATCCGCTCTCATAATACAGCACCATAGTTGTTGTCAGCACCTCGAGTACCAATACTGCCATTGTCTCCATCACTGCCATCAGTAATGCCAATTCTAGAAAATTGAATTTAAAATTATAATTCTACGTTCAAATTTTTTGTACAACACATATATAGAATTATGATTCTAAACCAATCTCAATTTCATGAGCTAAATATCCTCTAATGTTAATAATGGGACTATACCATTCCACATGTGTGGAGGAGACCAAAAAATTTCCAGGTAAAGAGATCAAGTGAGGTAGCCTCATAACTATTAACTAAAGGCAGAGGGAGAATAAAAAATAACTACAGGGGAAAAATAATAAAAGTAGCTTAAATGTAAATTAATGGTTTATTCATATATATAGATCTAGACATGATTCTGGATAGAATAGTATGGTGTCATTTGATCTATATAGCTGACACACCTATACTGGGAAAAGGCTTGTTTGTTACTGCTACTATTTTGAACTAATAAACAACTAAGGTCCCATTTCGATACGAAATATGATATTTTGACACTAAAAGTTGATATCAAAATTTGACACCCTAGTTTTGAGGGGTTATTAACCGATGAAATGAAGAGATAGAAATAGTAAAGTGATAAAAAAAAATCTACTCAAAACTAGGATGTCAACTTTTGGTATCAACTTTTAGTGTCAAAATATCATATCTCTTTGAATATCATAGCTTATAGCTTATTAAAGCTTCTTTATTTATATAAGTGTTTTTATGTAAAAAAAAATGTTTGGATAAGCTTAAATAAATAACTTATCGACTTTCAAAATTTTTTTTAACTTATTTTGATAAGCCAATTTTTTTGTCTTTTTAAAAAACCTTATGTTAAAGCTTACATAGGAAGTTGTTTTGCATATTCTATAAATTTTAAAAACATTTTTTTTAGTTTGTATCCAAACACTAAATAATTTAATTTAATTAACATAAAGTTTTTCACATATATAATTTTATATAAGTACTTAAATAAAATGTTTACCCAGACTACATATGAACAATAACGAGAACTCTTCAATATTTTCATTTGATAGATCCAGTTGATTTTTCTCTCAAGGGCTCAAGGCGCTAAACGGATGCTAACTTCTACGTTCTCAATGGAACACCCGGAAAGCAACTCTTATAGAAACCTTTTTTTTTTTTTCTTTTTTCTTTTATACATTTAATTTTATAGAAAAATCTTGGAAATTTGTTGCGACTAAAAAAATATGATTGTAAGAAAAGTCTTTTATTTTTTTTTATTTTTTTTCTTGTAAAAAAAAAACAGAGACTTTTCTTACAATTATATTTTTTAGAGTTTAAACTTTGTTTTTTCTCTCATAAGGATGCAGTTCATTTATTACTGCACTCAATATCCTTTCTGATATTCTTATTATTAAGATAATTTTGAAGAATAAAATTTTTATGTGTACATATTTCATGTCCTTTTTTAGTTAACTATTTAAGAGAAGAAGACAAATTGAATGCTAAAAGCGGATAAAACGAACTTTATCGTTAATGAGAAAAATAAAATCCAAGAAAAACAAGTCAAGAGAAACCTTATTTAAAAAAAAATATATATCAAGAGAAACCAAATTGATTTTATCTTTATTTTTATTTCTCCCTGACCCTTGGATACGTAAATTGAGGTAAATTAAAATAGAAAAATGTGCATAATTTGAGATATATATACATTTTCTGTGATTACTGCAAATTATCAAATTAAAAATATATGAGCAGCTCAAGTACTTTGAGCTAAGGGTATAAGAAGTTGGAAGATTATTAGGAGGTCCAGGATTCAAACTCTAGCTAGCAAATGTGAAAAAAATTAACATAACAACTAATATTTGTCTATAAATAAAAAAAAGGGCCAATGTAATTTTCGATTAGTGTGCACCGTGCATGTTTGGTTCTATGGTGGGAATAACCAAATTCACTTTTGTAATGATCATGTAACATCCTAAAATTTTAATATAATTAATTTGATAAAAAAATATATTAGATTATTAAAATGTATAGTGCAAATAAAATATAATTAAGAAGTTTAGTGTAAAGAATTTATAGTGTAAGAATTTATTAATTTTATTTAATAAATTATAAGGAAAAAAAAAAGAGAAAAAAGAGAGTAAATAACACGGGTACAGGGGCGTTGAAAAGCCAAGTACACTTGAAAGGAATTTTGGCTTTGCCAAAATAAAGCCATCTTTAGGTTTAAAAGGAAAATAAAAAGAGAATTAAAAATAAATAAATAAATATACATATAAATAGTGTACTGGGTGTGAAGCCCATGTACACCTTATCACCTAGAATACTAAAAACCTATATGGCTATGCGCTGCTACTATATATAGGTATATATAAATTTTAGTAAATGGGAAAGAAGGGTGAATCGGGAGCGCCACATACAGTTCAGTGTTTTCGTCAATGATGTTTCTTTTCATCAGCAGTGTAACCGAAGCAGTGAAGGAAGAAGAATTTTTATAGAAGAACTTGCTTTTATCATACATAATTTTTAGAGCATTTTGGAAGTCTTCGAGAAGTGAGTAACAATACTTTTTATGAACCCTTTCCATGGTATTTTTTTTTTTTTACGTGTTACGGAGATTTTAAATTGATGATCTGGTACTTTAATTCATTGGTTGCTGTACACACTTTAGGTGGCTTCTATTTCTCTTTTCTTTGACTTTGTTTGTGAATGATCCTCCTAATGCGTATGACAGTAACAGTACCAAAAGCTAACACTTGAATTGCTCATCCCTTCCTAATTTTTGCCCTGTAACGTGATGCCTGGTTCTTCTCTTGGTGCTAAGTATCAGTTTCTAATTATATTGGAATTAAAATTCATGATCCTCTGTAACACGCCCAACCTGATGCATAATTGCCATTTGTCCACTATCCTGTTCACGTAATTGCTTTCTTGTGTCAATTCCTCTATGTTCTAGATGCATGATTACATTGGTTGTGGTGACTGATTTTGCTTATTTGGACTAATTCATTATCGTTTGATTATAGTATGCAACATATTCAATCTTAAATAAAAATAAGAAATATGATTGATAATATACTTGATGATTGTGTGTCCCTGATTCTGAATAAATAAGTGTATGTATGTTATGTGGAATTTGTTGTGGTGCCACCTAAGTTAGAGATATTGGCTTGTAACATCACCATTTAATGGGATGTCGAAATTATGATACGGGATAAGGAATCCATTTTATGAACGAGGCTCTCGGGTCACTGTTAATGGGAGGCAAGGAACCAATTTAATTACAAGGTTCTCGGGTCACCATAGGGGCAAGGAGTCAATTCTAAAATGAGGTTCCCGAGTCACCAAGGAGGCAAGGAATCAATTCTAGAACGAGGTTCTCGGGTCACCATAAAGAGGGTGGCAAGGAATCAATTCTAGAACGAGGTTCCCGAGTCACCGCAGACAAGGGGCAAGGAACCAATTTAATGAGGTTCTCGAGCCACCGAATTGCGCAAGTAACCAACACAGAGTGGGGTTTCCGAGCCACTTGAGGATTGTGTTATTGTGTGATGTGTGGTTACTTCGTGTAATTAATAAATGACATATGATTATGTTTTCCTCGAGTTGTCGTTATATGATTATTGTAATTAAATGTATTTTTAATAAACATTATTTTGGAAAGTTAGCGGATACCATGGACAGTTTTTCCGGTTACCGCGCCGGCTGAGAACATCACTATTTTCGAAATATTTTATAACTGTATTGTTGTTCACTGAGATTTTATATCTCATTAAAAAGTGTTGTTTTCAGAGCCCGAGGACATCGCTGTTGAGGACATCGAGGCTTGAAGAAGTATTTTACTGTTTTTAGCTAGCTGGTTAGTATTGTAGCATGGTTTACGAGTGCCATGCAGACATCGTTTATTATTTTTTTTAGTTTAATCTTCTCGGATTATAGTTAGACGCCCGGTTTTGAGGCTTTTGATTTTATTCGGATGTATGGATTTATAATTATTTATTACTTTGATAATTT
Source organism: Echinosophora koreensis (assembly GCA_035048595.1). NCBI lineage: Eukaryota > Viridiplantae > Streptophyta > Magnoliopsida > Fabales > Fabaceae > Echinosophora > Echinosophora koreensis. The sequence continues at coordinate 1,428,051 of JAPCYP010000019.1, read as the reverse complement.
ATTACTATTTTTTGTCAATATAAGGTTTATTCAGACTCAATTAATTTATAAAATATTTATGACGTGCATGTTTTAATTTAAATGTTTTAAAGGATTTTTACTGAAATTATTTTGGGTTACTGATGTAACGAAGGGCGTTACATTTTTGGTATCAAAGCAGTTCGATTCTAAATCGGACCGTGGTAGTGGGGCTTTTTCTAAAACAAAACTTGGGCACATAGGATGCTTGTTAGAGTTATAATTCTGCATTCTATTCTTTTGGATATTGGACTTGATCAACCCACTGTTTGATTGGTGGTATGCAGATTATGGCAGCGAACAGGCGAGGGAGAAATGATGCACTTGCAGCGACTTTGGCTAGAATGGCCAGAGTTATGCAGGAGCAGACGGAGACTCTCCGTCAAATGAGGGATAATGGGGACGTGCTTAAAATGGTATCAGAGCGGCACCTCTCCCAGTACGGTGTGGTTCGGGGACGAACCAAGCGGAAGCTGGTGGGCATGTAACACCCAGGTGCTGACGAGGGCGGGGAGTGGTCGCCGGTGTAAGAAGGCACGGACAAGGAGCGGCTCCTGGCAGGCTTCTAGGCGGAGGGACACATGAATGAACCGATTACACACCCGAATGAGAGGGATCCTGAGACTGTGTAGGTATGGGACTATACAGTTGAGGAAGGCTTATATGAATTGATTGGTACTACCTATACTAACAAGATGCATCTTCTTTTCGGGAGCCCATCACTTAAGAACTCCACAGTTAAGCGTGCTTGACTTGGAGCGATTCTGAGATGGGTGACCTCCTGGGAAGTTTTCCCTGGAAGCGTGTGAGTGAGGACAAAGCACGCTGAAAAGGCCCGTGTTGGTCTGTGGGGTCAGTCGTCAATCCAAAGAGCAGCCAGGGATGTTACAGATCAAACTTGGGTTTGACCATTTTTTAAGATGTGTTGCTCTTGGATGCATAAGCAATTTTGGATTCCAAAATCAATTCTACCAGAAGCAGTTTGGAGTAGCTTCTGCTTCTGAATTGAAAAATTACACTAAGTTTTATATCAAACTTTCTTTTAAAATAAAATCTCCCAAATATAAATCACTTCACTTTAAACTCAATTATATTGAAATCAATTCTACAAAATCAATTTTATTCAAAAAAATAACGTTTGTCAAACGATCATTCAAACACAGATCAGGACTTGCAAATTCCAGTTATTGTAGAATAGCTTGGTCTACAATAATTAATAGTCTCGTGTTTCTTGTAGTTTTGGGCATGTGACAAAATATAAAACGACAGTTGAACTTGAAACTATTATTTTATTTTGAGGGTGGCGAGTGTAGACTAGCGGAAGTGGTTGTGGCCTTTTTGTTGCAATACAAAGAAATCAAAAGCACTTTTTATTTCTTTTATGCTGATTTGGACACATGATAAATTTATATTTTCTTTGGCATCTAATCTTTGTTTTTAAATAAGAGATGGGCATATCGAAAGAAAAATAAGAAAGAAACTGGCATTGAATATTCCAGGAAAGTCAAAAAAATCGTTTTTGATGACAAAAATTGGCCCCTTGATTCCCTGCCAAAAATTTATAGTTATTTTTGTGATGGGTAGTTGCAATGTCATGACTCATGAAAACTAAAGATATAAAATAACATATGCGAATAGGAGCAGACCAAAACTTCTTAAACACTATCCCAAATATGAGGTGTTAGACATAACCATTAATATTTTGACAGAGCACATTAAAATTGTGTAACCATATAATAAATTAAAAAATTATTCTTCTCCCCCACGATTTTTTGCTGCAAAGTTCACACGGTACCCAGTTCCTAGCTGCTACCTCCTCCCACTGTCATCCTATCTCTCCACGGTGCTCTTCTACACTTGTGCTTCAAAGTCTACCAACAACCGGTGCTGTAGGTTCAATCTCTGGTAAAACTTTGAATTTACCCAAAAACATTAGGATAAAATCATGTTCATGAAGTCTTCTAGTAGTTAGAGCAAAGTCGTAGAAGCATTTTAAGCCAAGGCTTGGCATGCTAGCTAGCTCCAAGACATCCGTTGAGTACCCTAAATTTTTTTAAGTACATAGGTAAAACATCTCATCGATGTCATAAAAGTGACACACTGACACTAAAATAAAGAAATTTATGACATCCTACGAGAGCCTTACTAAATCGTTGAATATGTACCTTTTTTATATAAAAATTGTTGATGTGCTCATGTTGCCAAAAGCTTCAATTCTTGAGAAACTCTGCTATGAATTGTATCTATACATTTTTTATTATTTGCTTCCACCACGAAAGTCCCCAATATGATACATAATTGAGTTTAATTGCTATACATGTGTCAAACTCTTTTGCAGAGATATCTAATTATAAATTATCACATCAGTTAATTTATTTTGACTTTTATCCTAATTATCTTAAAAATCATTCATAATATGATTGATGATTCAATTAAAGGACTTTATCGGATAATTTTAAATATTTAGAATATTCATTCTCCCTTTTTGTGAAAACTTTTATTGGATACATGACATTTCTCTCTCCCGATTGTATTTTGATGTAGAAAAATGTTATATACCTGAGGTCTGTGTTAGATTCAATTCTAAAACCAATTGATTTTAGTGGAGTTGCCTAACAAATATATAAACCGCACCCTAAGATTTGAGACAAGTGATGTGAGACTTTCAATATTCCCACCACAGTTGCCTGCCAAATGCTAGCAACACACTCTCTAACACTCTTTCCAACATACTTTCTTCTATTGCTTAAAATTCATGTGAGTTTTATAGAGTTCAAGTGGGACCCATTTCCAAAATAGTGGGTCTTATTTGAATTTTAACCAATAGAAGATAGTGCGTTAAAAAAAAATATTATAGAGTGTGTCGGTAGCACTCCTATAATAAAAAGATATATAAATTTAGAGTTTGATTGCTATATACTGATAGTGTAAAGCCATTTTATACAGACATCCAAACATAGATTGTCAAGTTAGTAAATTTTTTTTTTACTCTTATCTTAACTATCTTAAAAGTCATCCATACCATGATTGGTGATTGGTGAATAACTTTATCAATACCATAACTTTATTATTCAAATTTCCACCACTTTCAAGTTGAGTTATTTTATCAAATGATTGATAAACAACTTTAAGAGCTTAATAATAGGTTTACCAAGGTGAACATTGAATTGCTTATTCTTTGTATAACAAGCCTAAACCCAAGAGATTCTTTTTAAAAAAAAAAATTGATAAAGAAGTTTATTAGTTGGTTAAGTTTTATCTATTGGAATTTTCTTCTATGGAGCTTATTATAGAGCTTAATAGTCAACTTGGAAACTATATCATAGATGTTTGATCAGATGGTTAATTTCGAAGTTAAATGAAATTATTGATCTTTATGAAATGGTGAAATAGCCCTTTCAAAGTAACTTTATTAATTAAATGAGAATATGTCTATAGGCCTAATTTTCACTTTTTCGATCACACGTGAATGATCAAGATGAAAACATAAAGTCGTGTGACCTTTTCAGATGATCACATGCCTATTCTTGACTCTCATAAAAAAAACTTATATTCTTGACCATTCATGTGTGATATGAATGCCTAGATTTGCTCCTCTTACTCTCATATAAAAATAGTCCTCATATATATATATGTCTCTCTCATACGTAGTGTACAGTTTACCTTTAGATAGTTTACTATCATATTTCAGGTCAAGTTGAATTTTGATAATTTTATTGTAATGTGTTTACATATTTAAGGTTTTACTTTTGCGTTCTTAATCTGTTAATCAACAATGAAGTGCTTCTTATGCTGTCAGTCTTATGTTATCAAATTACGTCGCAGTTGCCACTTGCCACTTGCTAGTTTCAACTTGCGTTGTTAACAGCTCTTTTAATGCGCCATAGTCAAAACCTAATATGTACAAAATTTAAAACAAGTCCTTGTCCAAGCCACAATATTTGCTGAAACATAAGTTAATTTATTTTCAATTACAAATACCAATGATACCCATTCTTAGAGGAGTAGTATATTGTTTCTTTTTACAATTTTTTGTTTTTTTTCTAGGGAGTGACTTGTATATGATTTATACTTGAAAATAACAGATAATTATTCAGTCAAAAGAAAGGAAAATAAAGAACCAATTAAAGATTTTACAAAAAAAAAAAAAAAAGGTTAAAGATAAGATATATAATATATCATAGAAGCATAGTTAGTACGTATGACAACATACTTATCCATTTACATAATTTTATATCTGCATATATATATATATATATATATATATATATATATATATATATATATATATATATATAGGCTTTCCACCACGATCCCATGATCAGCAATGACAATGAAACTGTTGACATATTCTCCTTTTGTTAATTAAAAGTTGAAAGTCTCAATCCTCAGGAAATAAACTTTATCACACCATCATTATCAATTTCATCATTAGTCTCAATCCACTCAGCCGTTATACATATCTTGTGGCCGTAGCTAGTTTCAGTTTCTTTGATTACATTCATGGAAAAAACAGTGTCTAATGTCTTGTGAGTTGAACGGTAAGCTTTTTGCTTGATCAGGCAAATTTGAATTTGTCCCAGCAAGCAATTTGCAGGGACAAATCTTAATCAGGCCTTCATTCAGTGTTTTCTTTTGGCTAATTGAAGGGTTGCATATACAAGTCAATTAAAAACAAATTCGTGCCGTTTTAAAGTTAAACAGTACAATGATGATGTCGTTAGATTATCAAACAGAGATCTCCGCAGCCAAATTGTGGGTTCTTAATACTTTTTACCAAAATTAAGTTATTAACTCATTACTTATTAATCATGCAACAAATTTTCTAATTTTTTTTATTATAAATAATCTAAATATTAAAGTTTAACGAAATAAATTCCGTGATATGTATATTTTTTTCAGGCACATATACCCTTACATACATTTTCTCAAAAAATACAGAAAAATAAATTAATATACTTCCATTATTTGTTAAATATTAAAGACATAAATCATTCTTATACTTCCATTAATTTTTTTGCTTAGCAAAATAATAATAATTTGATTAACTATTTTGAATGGATCCTACCCCTTATTCTGGTCATAACCCATTTTTATAGCTGTTTTTCTTCTTTTCCCCGCACATTGTAATAGCTGCTTTAATTTGAAAGGCTTTTGAAGGTTTCATTTACCATCCCATTAATTGCTGTTCTAAATCATGATTGGTGCATGAACCTCTACTTTAATTTCAAGAGGGTAAAAAAAGAGAAGACAACATTCCCTTTGTGTTTTGTTTTATCCATTGACTAATATTTAAGGTAAAATATGGCTGCCTCATCCTGGGGTCAGGGTTATTACAAAGGCACTTACAAATAACCCATCAACAATATATCATTACAAGAACCAAATCTTGGCCAATTTAATTGACACAAATCAACCTTGTCAGCTGTCCTAACTCCTAGCTATTGTTCGCATTCTCTTTGCTAACTTAATAATATGAAAGTTGTGTATGTCCATGCTTTGTGTAGTTTATGGAATTGAACTTATAATTTTTATTATCTAATATCTCACAGCTACCTAATCCACTACCAGTGGCTTGCGTGTACTGTAGCTGTATAAATTGGAATAATGATTTTCTATTTGAAGTTGAAACTTGAAGGTAAAGAAAGGTGAATCGATCCATTCATTAAAAAGAAGGATTCAACTATTACATTGCATCTATCCTGCACTTTAAATTATAATGAGGCCTGGTCATATGGCCGAAGGCAGGCAAATGAATTAAAAATAAAAACATATTATCATATGAATATGATCACTTTATGATATGTTAAACCTAAACATGAGCTGGTTAATTGCTTGCACTGATCACAAGTTTGATTGAAGGGTTCCACCTGACAGCAAGCACTAGGACCAAAACAATATCGCCAATTTATTCAACGTTTTCCGGTTCATCCTTTTTGAGATGTTTGCCAAAGTTCTCTTAATATAGATGGAATATGAAAGAACTCCTACCAGCTAAAATTTATGCATCATCTGTGAAGTGGTCATTGGTCAACATAATAATTTTAACAAATCAAGGGATGCAATCAAAAGTATTGATGCCTTCAAATGTTTAAGCAGGCATGGGATGAGAATGAGATACAAGATAGTCGGAGATTGAGCTCCTAGGAGAAGGGAGTTTCATTGTTTTAGCAATAAAAACGAAAGATTAGAAGACATGCCAAAAAAAAAAAAAATATCCATTTATTGGCTCACTTGTAAATTCTGATAAGTAGTTAACCATTTCGATCATGATATGGAAAGTGTTTTTGGCACAAAGTGCAGACTTTAAACCAGCACACGGGTGAAATACAAGTTAATCCCTTAGTGTCATATGCAACTCACATGTAAATTCTGTTATTAGTTAACCATTTGATTAACGAAAGGTTTTATTTGGCATAAGGTGAATAAGATGACAGGTTATAATTACATTTGCAGACCTTATAGTTTAATCCACACATAAGCCGAAGTTAAAGGGGTATATGGTTCAATTCCCCTTTGTAGTGGAATTCTGTAATAAAACAGCATTATAAATTTGCACATAAATGTAGAGCGAGAAGATTTACATAGAAAATAATAAAGCACTTGTTGCAAAGGTGAATCGAGCCCCGACATTTTTATCTCCAGCGTTCTTGCTTCTTGATACACCAGCCTGCAACATGGTAAGAGAAACAAGCCAAACAAGGACCATCAGTTTACTACAAAAGTTCCTTGAAGTCATATCTAACTAGCGAAATGACCTTCACATGACACGTTTTTTTAACAACTATGCTTAGATAAAAGGTTGGAAATATGATGTACCACCCAAAAGAAGGCTGCCCCAGCCCGTTAAGCTTGCTTCAGATTGTAGTTCTGAATCTTCTGATACAAAAGGATCTGCAGATTGTTCATCCATTGATCACCATAGACAGAAAAATAGAAACTAAAACCAGCTAAGATTACCTGTAGACAGTTCTAGGTGAGGGATAATAGGCAGCTCATGCTGCAACGACACTGAAACATTTACATCCCTCTGACTCTTATCAAGGGAGATACACCAACAAGTCGACTTTAGTTTAACAACAATCAGATAAAATATGATTGGCCAGGGCGCTTCAGAAAGAGTTCAAAATTGGGAAAGCAACTTCATATGAATCACCTTCAAAAATAACACACACACAAAAAAAATTCCAAGCTTTTTAAACTGTAAAAAGGGCAGCATGTGTCTCAGTCCATCTAGAGTTTACACCAGAGGTGGATATGATTATATCAGTCCAACCAACCACAGCCAATTTCTTATCATTTCTGCATATAACTGGTAAATAAAACGGATTGCAGCAATGAAATTAAACATGAGCCAGGGTGGTGACAGTGAACACTTTCTCATATGCTGAGAGCAAGGAAGAATGCTTTAACTTGCATGCTATGTTTTATAATTGCAATGTCTTCAATGCTTCCCCTTCATCAATAAAAAAGAAACCATAAATTCCATGTAAAGGTGATGTGAAATGTCAGGTTGATTTGTCTTAATAAAAAGGTAGGGTTAATTGATTAGAGAATGAATATAACAACTAAAGCAGTTTAGCTCTTTACCTGGCGGTCCCAGCAGACCGCAGTCCCAATTCATGGTAAAATACATTTACGAAAATAGTTGTCTGAAAATCATTAAAGAAGTCGATGTTCCCCTCCATCAAACCATGCTTAGAAACAAGGATGGGTTACATTTCCAAGCATCCAAGACACATAGGATTCTTCTATCCAAAAAAGTCATGAGATAGAATATCATTGTTTCATTATACATTCATAAAACATATAAATTATGTCTTATAATAACCCGGGAAATATAATTAAAAATTATATTTATGAGCATGAAGAAAACAGTACCAAGGCATTCATAATCGCATAGTTATAGAAGCCAAACATCTCCCTTTTTTTATTTGTTACCAACCAAAGCGCCAAGGCTCGCCTTACATGTTGGGGCACACCAGGCATGCACCAAGGTTGTGTTTCCTTGCCTTCGCCATGCAGAACCTGGACCAAGGAAAGGCATAGGCATAGTCCACAAGTAGACCTAACACATAACAATATACATCTGAATGAGTAAATCATTACAAGGATACAAAGTCAAGGCTTATAACCCGGGACTTATCCATAAAACATCAGCCAAATATGTAATATATATATGTGTGCGCGCGCATATGTAGTAACTATTTTTGGTAAGGTACTTTAAAAAAAAAAATAAAAAATTACATATATATAATTAATTTTACAAGAAATACAAATGAGGGAGGTGGAAGCACCCACGCTTGCCCCTCCCTAAATCCATCCCTGCTTATAATAGAATGAGGCAAATTTAGATGACACTTAAAGATAAAATGTCCAACCTCCATATTGGGAATTTAGAACAAAGGACTGTCTTCTGTTCTAACAGCTGCACTGCAACCATAAAATCCTTAGAATTTGTCATCTGGCACAAATCCCCTTTGCAGCATTTCATCGTGGAAACGGAATGCCGCTTTCAAGTTGTCTTGAGAGACATGCCCATTTATCAACGATGTGTATGTTGATCTATCAGGATTGATACCTTTGTCAATCATCTTTCGTAAAACCATCTCAGCCTCTTGCATTCTGCCTTGCCTGCAATATCCACTAAGAATTGCATTGTAAGTGATAGCATCAGGCAGTAGCCCTTGTTCTTCCATCTTATTAATCAAGACAAAAGCTCTGTCCAGGTTCTCTTCCTTTACAAAACCATTTATAAGAGTATTATATGTGATGCAATCAGGAGAAACTCCTTCCAAAATCATCTTGTTCAAGAAGTCACCTGCCTTTGACACATTGCCAGCCCGCATATAGCCCTTGATAATTGTATTGCAAGTAACCAGGGTGGGTTTCATACCCTTTTCAACCATTTCATCCCACAACCTGAATGCTTCAGAAACAAGGCCTAAACTGCAAAATCCATTTATTAAAATGTTAAATGATATGTAGCTGGGTAATATTTTCCTGCTTATCATATCATGCCACAACTCCTTAGCTTTCTTCATTTCCCTGATTTTGCAGAAGCCATCAATCAACGTATTATACATCACAACATCAGGCTTTAGGTTCCTTTGAGTCATACTCTCAAACAAGCTAAGCGCCCTAGTCATGTTTCCATCCTTACAATAGCCATGAATGAGAGTAGTGAGAGTGTAGAAATCAGGGAAAACTCCCCTTTCCACCATCTCCTTAAATAACTCATCAGCATCAACAAGCATTTTCCCCCTACACAATCCATTCAATAGAGTATTGTAGGTAACCACATCCATAACGCAACCCCGTTCTACCATTTCATTCCTCATTTTCAAAGCCTCAGACATGTTGTCTTTTCTACAATACCCATCTATAAGAATAGTATAAATCACAGTATCAGGAACCAAACCAGCACCCTTCATGTTTCTAAAATAAGCTAATGCCCTATCAAGGTATCCATTCCTGGAGAACACCCCTATCATGGAGCTGTAACTAATTACATCAGGAACAACCCCACGTCGTAACATTTCACTAAAAATATTTTCAGCCTCAGAAATCTTATCCCTCCTACAACTTTCCACTAGCAGCGGGTTAAAAGTAGCAGCATCGGGACTCAATCCCATCCCCAACATCTCATCAAAAACTTCCTTAGCTCTCTTATAGCTACCCTTCTTGCACAAACCATTGATAATAGCATTATAAGTAAAAAGGCTAGGCTTCAACCCTTTACCCAACATAGAATTAATCAATTCAAAAGCCTCTGACATTAACCCTAGACGACAATGCGCATTAATCAAAGTATTATATGTCACAGAATCAGGATAAACCCCTTTATCCTCCATGGTTGACAAGAAACCCTTAACATTATCCATTCTACCATCTTTACACAAAGCATTAACCATGATATTAAGAGTATAAGCATTCATAAGTACCCCACTAGTGACAACATCTTGATACACATTCCATGCCAAATCAACCCAACCAACTTTCACAAGTGCACCAAGAAGAGCATTACAAGCATTGATGGAAATGCAAAACCCTTTTGTTCTCAAAATTCGAAACGCTTCAGACCCTTCTCTCCATTTCCTAGCTTGAACGTAAGTCCTAATCAACAAATCGAAAACAGCAACGTTGGTGTGATGGGTATTATTGGAATTGAAATCAGAAGATGATAACGAATCGATTATCTGAATGCGAGAGACGCCGCTCTTTCTGATCATTCTGAGGAGGAGGGCCTGAGCTTCTGGAAGGTTCCTGGCGCGGAGGAAGACGTGGATCATGGCGGAGGAGGAGAGGGGTGAATGGTTGAGATTGGGACACGTGGAGGAAAGTGATTGGAGGAATGTGTGGGACAAGATGGGGTCTTGGCGGCATCGATGGAGGACTTGGAGGACGAGGGAAGATGGGTCGGGAGTGGAATGAAGAATGTGGTTGCGGAATGAAGTGAGGTTGCGTTGTTTTAAGGTGAAGAGTATTTTTTCAACCAAGAATGGGTCTGGAAGATGAGGTGGTTCGGGAAGGGAGAGAGAGGAGAAGAAGTGTGTGAGGATTCTGAGAGATTGTTGTGTCAGTTTCAGTGTCGTCGCCATTGAAATTGAAATGAAGAGCGAGTGTCCGTTGGGGATGTAGGTGGCCGATGGGAGAGTGAGATGCTGACAAATGGTTTTTTGTTTTTTTTTTTTACTGCTGACAAATGGATTTGGGTTTAAAGTTTAAACCCTTAGCCAGGACCAGGCCCAATACTAAGGTTTTATATGTAAAAATACAAATTCTAATTATAGATATATATTATTTATATTAAAATAATCATCATTTTTAATATTTTAATTTATTTTACATTATTTATCATCTCAAAAATTAAAATATTAGTTTTTTGTTTCAATTTATTTTTAATATTTTATTAAACAAAACGAAATAATAAAAGTTAAATGACATGTTGACAAGAAGCGTGAGATTGAATTAATGATTTAAAATATTAAGATTGGAATACTCTATTTCATTTAGTAAAGGATAAAGGAATAATTTAATTAAAATAGTAAGGATAATAATGGGAGAAAAATGACTTGTTTGGTAAAAGTAGTAAATAACGAATAAACTAGTTGATAACGGATCACTTATAACAAATAGTGGATAAACTAATTAGTAGTTTTTTTTTTTATAGCAAAATACTAGGTATACAAAAGCATCACTATGAGAACTGACATCTCAGTTAGGCTGGCACCCCAGAACCTACCAATCATCTGCAGCATACCAAAATTTTATTAATAAAAAAGGGAAAAAGTACAAATAAAATCAAGGGGGAACATGGACCAAAACCCTTGACAAACATTATTTAAATCTATAATTAGGTAAGCCAATCCTATTTCTATGAAAATCCTCACTGGTAAAATTAGTAGTTGAATTAGCTGATAAACTAATTTATATGCTTTTATATAAATTCTATTTATGTCCATATGTATTATTTATGTTCAAATAATTACCTCATTTAATACTGTAATTTATTTTAAACTATTTATCATCTATAAATTTAAAATTTTAATTTTAATTATTTTAATAAATAAAATGAGATAATAAAAAGTTGATATTTTTTTATATATAATCTTTTTTTTATAAAAAAGTATATTCTTCACTTTTCATCCTAAATATATTCTCCATTCTTTATCCTGATTTTTTTGTATATGTGAATGGGGGATTAAAAAAATGCTACGATTAATATTTTCTATTTTATTTAGGTGAGGATAAATGAGAATTTTCATGAAAATAGTAAGGATAAAACTGAAAGAAAAAATGATAAGTTATAAGCTCAAATCCTACTTCAATTAGCATCGGAAGAAATGCTATAAGCTACTAAAAAAAAGCCATAAACTAGTTAGAAAAACGTTCACCATACTGATAAGCTAGCAGAATGACCTTACTAAACAGACAAAAAATGATAATATAAGCTAATAAAAAATGTTATAAATTAATCAGAAAAATGTTTATGAAATAGAGTTACAAACTCATCTACTATATGCCTGAACCTTATCAAATAGACTCAAATCCAAGATGTCATCACTTTTTTTTCTATTTTTTTTATGGAAGACGTCATTAATCTTAATCTTGAATGTTATTAACATGATATAATTATTGTCAAATTTAGGATGTCATGAATATTTTTGAGGAATAGAAGGTTAGTTTCTCTTTATTTATTTTTTTAATTAAAAACGAAATATATACAATCTATAAAAGTATTTTCTTAAAAAAAAATTGACCAATGTAAAAGAAGTTGTTGTTTTTTTTGACAAAATGTAAAGGTTGATTAGAACAAGCAAGATATAACATAAGACGAAATGTTCTTGTTTGATGTTTCTCCCTATGTCTTTCCACCTTCACCAGAAGCTCCTCTCTGTGTTCCTAAGCGGAATTAGGGGGTCAAATTCTAAACACATAAAATAAGAATACGTTAATGTTGTATTCTCTTTCGGTTTTGGCGTAAAAGGGTCTCGCTTTTCTGAGAAGCTACTGAAAAATTTTGCACCTTTGCCCCTTAAAACTTGCACAGAGGTGTGGGATTCACCACAATTCCTCATACCCATGGAAGGTATTGTACTCTTCTCTCGAACTTTTGTCTTATCAGAGATTTGGGCTTTTGATTTGGTGATTATTTTTCGTCAGATTACTTCAATTTTCATGCATTGAAATTGAATGAATGGCTTGTTTGCATTATTGGGGAGGTTGTTGCAATGGTGTGTTTGGCACCAAGGTCTTCAATTTAGGGTCTTTGGGTTCTGGGAAAGTGAGTCAAACCGAAGGGTATAAATGGGGTTTGATTAATTTAGATCATAATTGAAATTTTATATCTGATGTATTCATAATACATTTTTCTCTTCCATATTTTTCTTATAAACCCCCAATTCGGAATAGCTTTTGTTTGATCTGTCAATAAACATAGACCGGTGTGTACGTTTGGATCTGCTTTCTGTGTAGGACAAGGTTTGGTTGTTATCGTTGTTTTTCTTCTTCCATTTGCATTGGTTGTTGATTAGCACAAACCATGGTTTCTTTATGAAAGACTCTATGAGATTAGAAATAATTTTTTTTTTAATATCATTTTTATTTTTAAGAGTCGAGATTAGAAAACTTTAAAGCAATAGAGAACGGGTTAACTGATCAGTGGCAAGAAATAAACTGGTTGTAGGATTATCAAAATATGGTTTGGTGGAATTTATGGCGTCAATCTATTTGTTTGATCGTTTTATTTTCTTGGCTAAATCTATTTATTTTCTTTATTTTTGAATCGCTTCATTCGCGAGTAGTATGAGGTGAAAATCTCATGTACGATTTTTTATTAGCGATAAATTGAAAAACAACCATCAATTCTAACTCCCACAAACCAGATCCTGTAAACAACCATTCCCTATGCATTGACATGCTAACCAAATCGTAGAAGTTTAAGCTACATATCTGAATGACCTTTTCTTTCAGTAATATACATTATGTAAGAGATGCCATTTACTTTTTGGCTGAAATTTGTTTCATGTGACTAAAATTCGTTACATTGGATCCAATGCACTTACAAATCAGTGATTGATCAAAGTAGTCACTGCATTGTTGTATTTACTGAGAGCACACAATTCATTAGCTACGTGTTGGTCTTATGTGAGTATGTGACAATCTTCTAACCTGTTGAAATTGTTCTTGGAGGATCTATATCATTGAAGCAGCTCCTGAATTTTGCACGCTCCTTTTAACCCTTTTTTATTTGCAAAATCGTTTTATTATAAATATTTGTCCAGACAAGTAGATTTTTTATTCAATTTTTAGAGAAAGCAGCTATGTGGCTCTTATGAACATTTCTCGTGAGGAGCTTGACTTCAATTGCCCATGCATGCATCCCTTTTCATGTTGTCATCACTGTTAGCATATAATCATATATGTGATGTCATGGTATTTCTGGATCAATTTGAGTGGCTCATTTGGCATAAGGTGTTTATTGATTTTTGTATCTTCTTACATATGGTAATTATCTTTTTTCATTCTAACACATGTGACTTCCTGTCTGTTGGTGTTTAGAATCAAGTGAATTGCAATCAGAAGAAAATAAAATCTCTATGGAGAAAAATAAGAAAAGAAGGCTGAAAACACCTGCCCAACTTACGGCCCTGGAGAAATTTTATAATGGTACGAGTATATTTTTTTTCCCCTAAGGATGTTAGTGCTGCATCTTGCTAAGTGCTAATTTCTGAGGAATTATTTTTACCTTTTTATCCAGAACACAAATATCCCACAGAAGAAATGAAATTAGAACTTGCTGAGGAGTTAGGGCTTACAGAAAAGCAAATATCCGGCTGGTTTTGCCACAGAAGGTTAAAAGATAAAAGATTGTTGAAAGATGAAGCATTTGCTAATGGACGCCAAGATCGTTCAAGTGGTGTCATTCAGGATCGTGGCAGTGGACTTGGGCAAGATTCATGTGGAAGCAGTAAACATGTTGATAATAGGTATCTGGATCCCAAAGAGGTTGAGAGCCAAGGCCTCTGCAATAATGGTTTTTCAGTTGCAGATATGACCTACGGGGATAGGAACCATTATACAGAAAATGTTAGTGGAATGGATGACACATCATCTGAGAGTAGCTCATTTTTGCAAGAACGGTTGTTTCCTCAAGGTCAGGATCCATATGATATGGAGCCTTCTAGATATCTAACACCTAACAGAGCTCTTCCGCCCCTAAATCCCAAGAGTGCAGTTAACATGAGATATAAACCATCAGGATACTTGAAAGTGAAGGGTGAGATAGAAAATGCTGCTATAACTGCCGTTAAGAAGCAATTAGGAAGACATTATCGGGAAGATGGTCCGCTGCTTGGTGTAGAATTTGATCAACTTCCTCCAGGGGCATTTGAATGCCAAAATGCTGACCCAGTTCATGGTATGTTGTACCATATTCTGTTTTCCCATTTTTCCAAGTCTCTTCAATTAGCTTTGCAAGACTAAAATGTTGTTTAGTGTTACAACATTATAAATTTGCATTTTTGTATTAAAGGAATATGTTGCACATATTGCATTATGAAAAAGTTTTATTTGGCATTATTTTTCTGTCATAGGCAGTGAATGCTTAAGGATAGGGATTGGGTGTGACTGGGCAAAATTTTCCTAGAACAAACAAATAAATGTTTTACAGCAAACCTGCATCATGGTTGTCTACTATGCATTGGGATGATTTAGATGCTTTTGAGGAATTGGACAAATGCTTTCTTAATATGAATACTATTAGGATCCAATTGCAAGGTATGGGACTTGAGCCCCACCATCGGAAGTATGGGATTCCAGTGTGGGGTTTATATGGCTTGGGGCTCTCCAACCACAACGACTAGCTTTTGTGGTGTGGTTCTCCCAAGGTTCGTATCAATTGGTATCAAAGCTTTTCATCATGTTGCTCGGTTGCAAGCGAGTAGCCTGGGTGGTGAACTGGTGCCGACATTGTAGTGTTTACCCAAAATTAGTCGATGGGCTAGTGCATGGCTAGCCTGAAGGGCGCCGAGGCCGCGGAGCAAGTTGGGATGTTAGGATTCAATTGCAAGGTATGAGACCTGAGTGCTACATCGGGATTATGGGATTCCCGTGTGAGGTTTATATGACCTTGGGCTCTCCAACCATAGCGGTTAGCTTTTGTGGTGTGATTGTCCCAAGGTTCGCATCAAATACTAATAGGGTCAGTGATAATTAATCCGATGAGGTTAGTTTTATGGTATACAATCATTAAGAATACTTATCAAAAGATTGTTGGTCACATATGGTGTCGTATGTAAAAGCCTTGTGTCACTACTTGCAAGCTAGTGTTTTTATGATTTGTTTGATGCTTTGAATATGAATGTTTTGTATCATCACCAAGTTATTTTAAAGAAGGTGACTTTTGAAGACTGTTATGATTTAGTTATTTCCTTCTACTTTTTTTATTTTATTTTTTTGCATTAGTATTTACTCGAGTTGAAAATGCCCAAAAGAATGTGTTTGTGTGTGCGTGTGTTTTATACTCCGGTGAGTTTTCTTATCCTTTTTATACTTTGGAGAGCTTATTCCTAGATATAGATGCTATATTTTAAGCTAGGAAGCCTGGATACGACACAGACATCGGGTATAGCAAAGTTCAAAATTATAGGATACGACACGGCTATGGTATAAAATTAGTATAAAATTAGCATAAAGCACAAATCTTAAATTAAGAGAGAAATGGTATTTTAAAAGTCAGCATGGGTCTTTAAAACCACAATAAAATGCTAACATCTAACTAATTATTATGATATTTTCATCTATATTAGTCTTCTTAGAATTTGGGTTTGGGCCTAACTCAACCCCAAAAGCTAGCTTGTAAGGTGAGGGTTGCCCTTTACTTATAAACACTCATCAGGCCATATCTCTATCCAATGTGGGACTCCAACACACCCCCCTCACGCCCAGGACTGGATATCTGGAGCGTGGAGTTTGCAGGACTGGACATCTGCGGGTGGCCCAACGGATCAAGGATAGGCTCTGATACCATCTTCGAATTTGGGTTTGGGCTTAACTCAACCCCAAAAGCTATCACTATCCAATGTGGGACTCCAACACACCCCCCTCACACCCAGGACTGGACATCTGGAGCGTGGGTTTTTGGGGTTGAGTTAGGCCCAAACCCAAATTCGAAGATGGTATCAGAGCCTATCCTTGATCCGTTGGGCCACCCGCAGATGTCCAGTCCTGCAAACTCCACGCTCCAGATGTCCAGTCCTGGGCGTGAGGGGGGTGTGTTGGAGTCCCACATTGGATAGTGATATGGCCTGATGAGTGCTTATAAGTAAGAGGCAACCCTCACCTTATAAGCTAGCTTTTAGGCCAAAGCCCAAAATCTTAAGAGGTCTAAAAAATTCAAAAAATGAAAGTAAAAAAGGGTAAAATACAGCTGATTATCGAAAGTGTCTGTGAAGTATCCGATATGGATGTGTCCAGGTCATTCTGGCTATTTTAAAGTGTCTGTGATTCATAGCTGGGCCTTTGCATTTTAATCTCTGTGCAGTGTGCTGTTCTGCTTGTTTAGGTCAAGAGAGATTACTTTTTGCTTGTTTTACTGGAAATATTTCATCTTAGCGGAGGTGTGAGGGTTTTATTTTCTCTTTCACTTAGCTCATGATCTTGTTTCTAACTGCATCAAGTCATTTTAAGAATAGATTGAGATTATTACCTTTCTAATCTAATGAATGTTATGGCAGAACCGTATGGTGTTGCAAATCCTGCTCTTCCAAATTCTCCAGAAATCTCTCCTGGAAAATGGCAACCCAGTCTCAGCTCTGTAAGTGGAACTTTCTAATGCATTCTTGTATGTTGATGAGCCAAGTCATCAAGCACAGTCTGTTTAAATTATATGATGCATGTTTGAAAGATCTGGCAGCTACCTGATATTTATGTTACAGCTCTCTTTTATTTGTGTATTTGCAGAGATATGATCCGTATTATACTAAATTTAGTTCCCAAGATTCACATATGGAAGGGGTTGACTTTGGCTCCTTGCATGGTGGCCCTGATCTCCAGGATAAACAGGATAAGAAAGTTCGCCGGAGTATAAAACAAAGGCAAACTTTTTACAATTATACCAATCATTTTCCTGGCAGGAACTCTTCCCTGGATTTGTATGAAGACGATACTGGAGAAGCGTCTGCTTATAATAGCACTAAGAATCATAGAATAGGCACTATGCATGGTGTTGAGGGGATGCGATCTGATTCTACTCCCAATCATAGCGATCACTATGAAGAGAGCCTTGAGGTTAAGCAGACAGACTTGCTGCAACATGGCTATGATAACATCAATCTGAAGAATGTGCAAAGGAGTGGACGTGTAAAATCTAAGCCTTCAAATTCAGTCCGTAATTCTCAAATTTCGGTGGATACTGAAGAAAGAGGGCTATCGTCAAGGATGGCGAAGGTTCATTAATATATTTGCACTTTCTCTGTGTGTTCTAAATGTAATGTAATTATCAATCCATTCTGCTTAAAATGCTTATATTGGTTGCATATGTACAGGAAGAGATGTTTAAGGGTGCCAGGAAGGTGAAAAAACAATTTCACGATGCAGATGGAGCAAGGATGCTTTCCAAAGAAATCACGGTGAGTTTTAGATTTGTAAACTTACATGTCTCTTTGGTATGTGATTATTTGATTTTATGTTGAGCTCACTCCCTTCCTTCCATGCATGTGTATATGATGTTTTGCTATGTTTTTGTGTATAGGATACAAAGCGAATTAAAGTTGATCAACTTCAACAATACCATGTGAAACAAGCACCTGTAGCTGAGATGGAACAAAGGAAAAATCAGAGGTGGCATTTTTTATCTTTTGCTTTTGCCTTTCTCATCATGTGTACATGCTTACCTAGGTCCTCTTAGAAGTTTGTGAGCTTCTGTGCATGTCTATGCTTGTTCTTTTTTTCTTTCTTTTTTTGTGCTGTTAATTTGACTGATAGTTTTCTTTGTAGATTATTTAGTAGCATTTATTTTCATGATTTAAATTTTGTTTTTAGATGAATGTTACTTGCCTCATGAAAACAGGATAAGGGTTCTTCTATAGCACATTGTTAAAAGTAGTATTGACAAAGGTTGCAGACAGAAGTGGTTGTTGGAGAACTAATTCAATCTATTTTCTTTTTAATTAATGGTATAGATTAAGCATTTATTATCTCTGTTGATTATAGTCATCGTTTCTAACAGCATCATATATGATTATGTAGATCTGCTGCAGAGATGCCATCTAGCTTTAGTGAAGACGAAACTGCTGAAACCAGTTCCTCTCTGGATTAAGTGTTGTTGACAAGTTTGTGGGGTTTCTCTAAGCTATTGGATATGTACAGTCTAAAAAGACATTCCCAGTAACATGGGAAGCACTGTTTCTAGCAGCAAGAATGGTCACATGACTGATTGGCTCCATTTGCTGTTTCTTGTGCTCCTGTTTGCTTTCTGTGAGAAAAAAAGAGCTCTCCTTGTTTTTGTTTGTTTTTTTGATGTAAAATCTCATTTTCTGCAGCTGCTTGTGGTAGGTAGGAGGTATCCAAATGCAGCTTTACATGTCATTTTGGCTTATTGGTTTAATCATGGCAGTTCCTTTAGCATCCTAAGTTGGTTCAATTTGATCCTTGCTTGGCAGAGTTAGCTAGCTACCTTATTCATGCTTTAATAATTAAGAATAATTAGTTCCATTAGTTTTGTACTTATTACCCCACATTTATGTTGGTCGAGTGATGTGACCTTCTTGAGTAGTAGGTGGGATTTTATATACAAAATTTCAACTTTGGAGAAAATTTTAGGTACAATTCTTGTGGTGGTATTTTCCTTAATGAGCAGATATACGTGTTAGGTTTTTATTAGATAATAACATTATAAGTACTTAGAATTGTGCTAAGTTTTATATTATTTTATCATGCAAGAGTTTTATAAGAGAGAATCCATTAGCTTTAAAGAATATATTTTCGCCGAGAGGTAGGAATAGAGTATGTGCTAACAGGCCAGGAGTTGAACTAAGATACATGAGAGGAGGATTTTCATCACTCTTAACTATGAGACGTATTGTGTTTTTCACATCACCAGTTTCGTTTAGGGTTTTAAATTTTGTTATCTAATTTGCGGTGCTCTTAAATTCATCAGATAATAAAGTGTGTTTTACTCTTCTTAAATGTTAGATTATTAGATAAATTTTACTGTGAAAAAAAAAACATTGTTCTGGAATTGTAGCGGAAAATATTAGTTTACCTAAATTCTTATGTTTGATTCTTTGTGAAAGGTAGCATTTTGGGAAATTTTATAGATTAATTTCTCGTGTGCGTGAGTATAGATTACTAAATTATATATTTTATTTTATTAAATTTTGGTAAAATATCCAATACCATAATATATAATATCAAAAATCGGAAGGTATTAAGCTACGAAACTTGATATTATGGAGCATTTCTTCTATAGAGAATTGTGGAATATACGACACCATACCATGAATTCAGGTTGGGAATCAAATTACACCAAAAGATAGGTAGTTACTCTTTAATAATTCTAAGGACAATAGGCAGCCACGCATAATGGAGTAAAAGAATAATCCTCCAGAATGGTTGTCTATCCCATATATGTTAAAATTGACAAATGAACTTTTAAAATGTTTGGTCGCCTTCTCAAAATAATTGTGAATTGAAAGGTTACTTTAATTTAAAGGAAATCCTTACAAAACCCCATCTTACTTGCTTGATGCCACCATGTTATGTATGTAATTTAATTAATTAAATGCTAATAACTTTTATTATAGTTTAATGATAAATATTAAAATATTCTTTATAGCATAATTTCCCTCAAAAAAGAAAGAAAGAAAGAAAAGTCAGTCATGTACTGTGTATAAATTATAATACTATAATTTTCCAAATGACATCTTTTTATTGAAAGGTAGCCCTAGGAGTAGAGCTGTCAAAATGGACCCGGCCCGATGGGCTGGCCCGTTTGGCCCGACAAAAACGATGGGCTGGGTTGATAAAATAGTAGTCAGACAAAATTTGGCCCAGCCCAGCCCGAAAATGCATTGGCCCACTTGGGCTAGCCCATCGCGGGCCGGGCCAGCCCACGGGCCGAAGATTAACAAAAAGTCAAAAAAAAAAAGATAGGACTGTAGGAGACACTGATGGTCCACCTAATATGTATGGGCACTCCAAAATGGTCGCTAAAGATGTGCCGTGTACGTATCCATTGCTGATACTAGTTAGTGGGTACACATAGGTACCAATGTTTGTAGGTACCCAATATCACTCAAGTAAAAGTCATTAGTCCGTGCTATAGACCAAATTTTGTTGCTAAGTTTTTTTATTTGCTATTAAATGAAACAAATTACTACTTTACACCTGCAAATCACGTGCTTTCTTTATATGAAATAATTTATGGAGTTTTGTTGAACCTTGTGGTTAGAAGATTATGAAAATTGTATTTATCTTATGATGTAGTTACTTTATTGTTTATGTTTGTATATTTCTATAAAATATATCCTACCATACATTTAGAAATTTTGACATACCCCGCAGCAGTACTCATACGTATATCCATGGAACTTAGTAACCCACAATACTCCGACACACGTTTAATTATACAGAGCAAGACATTTCTCTTGCTCCTAGAGCACATAATATTAAATAAGAATTGTTTGATACATCTCCTATACTTTTCGTGTTATGACTTATGGTTAAACTTAAATGTATGTTTTTTTATGACGATGGAGATTTAATATAACCATAGTACATATAGAGATTTATTATAACCAAGTCGATTTTTGGTGAATGACATGTTAAATGTTAATTCATAACTATATTAATGAAATTTTCTAGTTAAAAAAATGATTTTTAAAAATAATAAAAATAATTTTTTTAAAAAAGTTATCAGCCCATGGGCTGGCCCGTTTGGCCCGCAGCCAGCATAGGGCTGGGCTAGGAAATTAGCATCCCGACTTGATTTTGGCCCAGCCCAACCCAGCCTGAAAAGTGCTTAGCCCGAATGGGCCGGGCCAGCCCGTTTAGACAGCTCTACCTAGGAGGCACATTTTTATTTACATATTGGTGTGAACTTAAATATGCTTAGGTGTCATGATTTAATTTATTTCAAACTAACTTAATATAATAGCAAACAAAGATTTTTTTTTTTTTTGACGAGCATAGCAAACAAGGATAATATACATATATTTATATTTGTATACATTTTATTTATTTATTAGACATTATAAATTTTAGGATCTTGCAAATCACTGGTTAATGATTCGAAAAAAAAATATTGTATTGGAAAATTAAGTAATACACCTTTTAATATATTAAGGGTTTTTCTATTATGTGTAATTTTACACGTGTTAAGGATTTCAAAAGAATAAATATATATATGAACTTGTGTATTTTATATTTTCAAAACTGATAGAAAAACCCATATATTAAATATATCAATTTTTGATGCAAAATTTCCTTTTTTTTTAATTTCTTAACAAATATCCTTAGGACATTGACATTCTCCTAAATTTAATTACTTTTCTTCGGATTAAATATTTCCAATTCTAAGCATTCTCCTTTTCCCACGTGATATGAAAGTAACAATACAGTCGTCAACACTGAGGGATTTCTAGGGCCCTGCCCTTTTCATCATGTGGTCAGGGTGTTTTGGGCTTGAGCTATTATTGGTACATCCTTCCCACAGTATAAATCATGGTTATACAGACTGAACCGGCCCAGCCAGTTTGCCAAGGAAACTTGCAAATGAAGACTCCAGGTTAGTCTTTTTTATTTTATTTTATATACAAATGTTAGTATATTAGTTGTTAATTTTTTCTTATTTGTCAAGGTTTGAACCTTGGACCTCCAACACCTCCAACACCTTACCTTTAGTTCTTACCACTTGAGCTACCCCACCCCGACTCCAGGTTAGTCTGGTCAACCTGTTGGATCGTCTTTCTTAATGTTTCGATCAAACCCAGATGATAAGTTCAAACATTTGGAATTTGAACAGTGTATCTAAATGTTATTTCCATGAAGTATTCTACATCTTTTATAAAACAAAAGAGAGAAATGAAAGAATTGAGAGAGAATTTTATTGAATGAGTGAAAGCATACCCAACAAGCAACATCGTCACTTTTATAAGATGTATGCAAGAGAATAACTAGTAATTAATCACACATGCGTTTGATTAATCATTAAGTACTACAAAATCATATTGGACCTCGATTAATTTGAGTCAAGTCAATAAAACTTATTTAAAGAGGTAAAGCTCTCTCAAGTCTTAACATCTATTTTTTCCATTCATAATAATTCGAACTTGGGACGTTGCTTAAGTGGAACCAAATTCCTTATCGCTTAAACTAAAACATTTGTCATTAACTACTACGACTAATTATCATCTAACACATACATCTCTATTAAAATCATATGTTCATGTTGAATATCGTTTTTAAATTTTTTAATTTATATTATTATCCAACCGATAAGTCATTAATTTATTATCAGAACTTGTGTGACAGTATTTTATATGAAATATTTTTATATCAATCATTTTTTCACATAATAATTTTTAAATATTCCTTCTCTGTCCATGTTTTTCAGTCTAACCATTAAGACTTGCGATTGGACTATTGGTCTAGTGACCCGGTTTCTCAGAGTCCGGATCATACACATCTATAGTATAATTTGAGTGTGGGACTGGAGAACTTAGAAAGTCAAGAAAATTAGGACCACTTGAGCAAAGGGGGACCATAAATTTTCTTACTCGTGTGTGGCTAAGGCCAACTTGATCTAAAAAGTGTTGTACCACACCAATAGTGGTGTTGGTCTCAATCACTAACAAGGGTTGGAAAGACAAAGTGCCATTGGTAAGGGCATCATGGGCGTTTGTGAACTCCAACCACGGTGCACATGCATGGATTTAATTTTCAGCTAGTTTCTAATTTCTATTCAGCCAATAGTAGGTTCTTGCATGTCCCCATTGCCAGATCTTTTAATCTTTGTTACTTCACTTTATTTGACATACATCAACCTCATCATACAAGGGTGAAAGCAACCCAAAGTTTAATTGAAAAAATAATTAAAAGAGAATCAAGCCAGGGTGATGTTTATGATAAGAACCCACTCACTGCGCTTTCACTAGTCGCTGTGTGCTTCGGAGACCTTAATAGACAGTTCTATTAAATTCAATGTATTCATATCGAATAAAATATCCTATGATGGAGATTCCTTGTTAAAATATTTTGTATTTTAAAATATATGTATAATTTATTATTCTTTAAACATATTATTTTAGATTTGGAACACCAGACAACAGAAAAACAGTCAATGAAAAAATTATATATTTTGCTTGAGGCTACCAATCAAGACTAACAAAGAACAAGGCAAAGCAAATGAAAGTGACTTCTTCCTCTTCGTAGCGGTGAAAGTCATCTTATTCGTTAGAAGCCAAGCGGAAAATAGTTAGGGTAGAATTCAATGACAATGTACAACTCCCTAACTAAATATTTGTTCTAATAGTGCATTTTCCCCCAAAAATCATCTTCATGAATTATCACGAATTAATCAATTCGTTAATCATATAAAATGAGTAGATTAGATTAGATTTCTCTAAAGTGAACCTGAATGTAAACTGGAAAGTAAAATTTTATTTGTCATTAATTAGTTAAATTACATTGAGATTTGAACATAAATAAGGTAATTAAATATATATATATATATTTTTGACTTTACATTTAAACTCACCTTAACGAGTTTTATCCTATACAAAGAATGGTGCCACTCAACCAAAACATTTAAAGTATGTTTGGAAAAGCCGGAAAAAAAAGATTATGCTGATAATCTGTTTTCAAATAATCGATTATTGTGATAATCGATTATAATCAGAATCTATTTTTGTTTGGGTCTGTTTGCTGAAAAACGATTTTAAAATAATCTATTTCATTTGGATGATGTAAAAAAATCACTTTTATATAGTAAATTACGAAAAATGATATGAAATTATTTAAATAATGTCCTTTTGAATAATGTATTTTTTTAAATTTTTATTTATTTTTTGCTAATATATTTTTTACTCATTTTAATCACTTATATTTTTATTATCAACCATAAACTTTCTAGCATAATTGTATACTTTTTATTATTATCATTAATATTTTAATCATTATTTTTTTTGGACTAGTTTCAGTTTTTTTATTCGAGTAATAGATCAATCAAATTCGTCGGTATTTTTTTTAGAGCATTTTTATCCATGTGCTTGTTGAATAATATTCTTTTGGTCACTATTTTGTACGATTTGCTAAAAAGTAGTCTCGTAATTCGTGGTCGGAGCTGCAGGGATGAATAGTAACTAGATTATAATCTAAAAGAATCTAATCAAACAGTGGGTGAGAGAGATTATCATAAAACAACTGAAATTAATATAAAACAACTTTTTTAAGATTTAATTTTTTTACCCAAATACAATGATTATTTGCTAAAACGGCTTAATGGCCTAAAAATAGTTGAAATTGGTGGAAATAATCTTTCCCAAAAATGTCATAAAAAAATTCAGTAAAAAATATTGTCGATTTCGATACAATTAATGAATCAAGAAAAATTTTGAATTTGATTTTTCAGAAAATGATTTCAAACCGGGATTAACTTGTTTATGCGGTTCATCTTGAACTTAATATTATAATTATGGTAATTATTTTCTATAAGAAAATGTTGTATTCTTAACGTGATTATTATCTCAACGGGAACTTGCAATGCAATTAGGCAATAAAGTATTGGGTTTTATTGCCATCTTACAAAACAGAAAGTCATCCTGAATACGGGTGTTCATGGATTGGATTGGATTGGATTGAATAGATTTTGAGTAAAAAAGTTATCCGATCCAATGATAAAAACAACATATGGTTTGGATTTGATCGATTTGCTTCCATAAAAAATTTTGGTTCGATCTGATTCAATCAAACTCGGTTTAGATTGAATTGGATAATTCGATTTTTTTCATACTTTATTTTTTTCTTATGTCAAGTGTCCTTTCTATTTATTTAATAGTGGGCACAATAAAATCTTCATTTAAGGGAGCTAGATTAGGGTGTCTAATACCTATTTTAACCTCTCTATAATAGAACTGTTGAACCTTTATGAAAGGTAGTGACTGTTTGTTCCTGATTAACCATTATTTGATTTGATGACGAGGTGGGGAAAATTATATAATTCTTGACAAAATTTTGGGAATTTGAGAAAAAATAATTATTGATATTTTTTAACACGTCCTTTTATGCTAAATATTCTTTTATGTTAATTGTTTATATCTACTCTCACTTATCCTATTTTTTCCTGAATCAGTTACAAATGAATTGTACATTATTATTTTTCAAATTTACTTGATTAATTTCCTATTTTTCATGTTTACTCACAATCAAGTATATATATATATTATGCATCAAAACTTTTAGTAAAATACAACTTCATGACATTAATAATTATTTTAAATAATATCATACATGTCATTTTAACAAAAACATTAAAGAGAATGAGGGTCATAAAAGTATAAAAAACAATGATTAAGTATGAGTGATACTATAATTTTAAAAATAATAATATATGCATATAGTAGATTGATTTGGATTGATTGGTTTTCACTAAGGGTTCCAAAATCCGATCAAATCTAATGTAAAAAACGGTTTTTTTTTTTCGGTTTGTTCGACTCGATTTTTACGGTTTGAATTGGTTTGGATCGGTTGATGAACACTTCCTCCTGAATGGATAAGTCCAAATAAATCAAACCTTGATAAACTTCTTTGAAATTGATTTCGTAGCATGTAGCAATACTCAAATAAAAAAAAAAAATCTAAAATAAGAATTAAAATTAAATATGTTAATTAAATAAAAGATACCTGAATATTATTGTTTGGTTAAAGGAAAAGAAAATCCTGAAAGATATTAGTCCTGAAGAAAAGGAAAATGAATTCCCACTTTGGTTCTTTTATCACCGCCAGCCAACCACGATAAAGCGATTCCGGCATTTTCGGTAGTGCAATTATCTTCACAAGCACAAAAACAGCTACGAATAAACCACCCCCCCCACCCACCCTACCCCTACCCCTATTTTAATTAGTATACAATATTATTATTATAATTTTTTTTACATTGTCAATTAATCATATATTATCCATTATAAAATAATAATAATGATTCTTATCATAATTATCTTAAAAATCATATATAAAATAATTTGTAATTGTTGTTAATATTAAAAAATTTACAATAATAATAACAATGTATCAAAATTAAACCTTTATATTAATTTTTTTTAAAAAAAAAAAACCCTTATAAAAATAATTGTGTTTTGTTTTTAGCTAATAATTAATTAATAATATTAATACTCATACCATTGACGCAGTAACGACCAGAAAAGGAAACATTATCCCTTATTTTTCTTTTAAGAAAAATAAAAACTTTCTTTATCCCTCGCATTTTCCACATTCTCATCAACCAAACACAAGAATCACCGCAAAAGAGCAGTGGCAAACTCGTAAATTCGCACATCATCATGGCCATTCCTCTTTTCATCCATTCACTTTATTATTTTTCCTTTTAAAATTATTCACTTTAGCTTAGCTTGTTTCTGTGTTGAGCTCACATCACAGTTCTCAGCCATAGACACGCACTGTATTTTTTTTTTTTATGCTTTTTTATAATTCCCACATTGCTTTCTCTCTCTAAACCCCACCTTCTCTCTCTAAATTTCACTTTCTCTTTCGCTTCTGAAACTGATTTTCACAGATCAAAGTTCCCTATCTCTTCCATTTCCATTTCCCTGCACTTTCTTTCTCCGATTTTCTTCTCCGCCGCACTGTCCCGAGCTCAGAGACCTCACGATCACCGGAATCCGTGGAGTATTCACTCCTTTCCTCGATCGGTTCCTTCTTCCGTAACCTAGCAGCTTCTACTGCTTCTGATCAGCTTCGGAATTGGCTTCGGAGCACGCTATAGACTTGTGTTGCTTTGCTTCGTGAAGCTCCGGAGCATTGTTCTGGCGTGGTGAGGGGTGCACGATGGAGCTGTGAATCATGGTGGATTTGAGCACCGGTGAAGGTTTTGAGCTGGTCCAGAGTGCCAATTTGGGGTTTAGTGAGGGTTTTGAGTTGATTATTGAGCGAATTGATGAATGGAAGGGTTCGGGTATGAAAATGGGTGAATGCAAGATTGGTGTTTAGATTTGAGAACACGTTTCTGATTAGTGTTTTTTTATTTTTGTTTTTAATTGTTTGTTCCGGGTGATGTCACGGGCTGATAGAATGACTTCGGATCTTAACAGAACTGGTACCGTGGAAAGAGACATTGAGCAGGTACTTTGGTACTGTGAATTGATAGCATCTTAGATTTATTTTTGTTATGCTTTTTGTTATGCTTTGCATTTTGTTGCTAGAATACTGTTTGCTTTATGGATTGTGTATATATGTAATATACTGTGTAAACAATGTTCTTATTTGCTGTTATTGTGACTTGTGATAACTGTTGGGGGAATTATATGTGCAACCTTTTGGCTACCGTGATTTTAGTAAGAGTTTGAGATGAGGGAGGAAATATTTAATTTACTTAGTTTTGCTAAAAAAAAGCAGCATGGTGCTTTAATGCTCCTCCAATGCATGGGTCCAGAGAAGGGTTGTAACTTGTAAGTCTATAGTATGCAGCCTTACCTTGCGTTTGCAAGAGGTTGATTTCACAACTTGAGCATGTGACCTCCAGGTCGCATGGCCACAACTTTGACTGTTGCATCAAGGCTGCCCTTCGGCTTATTTTAACTAGGCATGAAAAAATTCTGCCATGTCAGTGGAAGTCTAGTAGCGGTAAGTTTGATTCATTAATTTGCTTCAACTGTCGGTAAGGAGTGCATAATCAGCTTAAATCAGTTTTTTAGGTAACTTTATCTTTTTATATATGGGTTATAAAACATTTAGCAATAAAAAGGAGGAAGGGCATGATTGCTCAATGCTATGCCAGGTTTGTCATACAAAATGTTTAATTGTTTTGTTTACAAAAGCCCTACGCTGATTGAAGTCCTTTATTGATCTTAATGACAGGCCATTACCGCTTTAAAGAAAGGGGCTTACTTGCTCAAGTATGGAAGAAGGGGAAAGCCCAAGTTTTGCCCCTTTCGGCTTTCCAATGTGAGTTTTGAGCTCCTTTTATGTGGATTTAATTAATCCTTGTTAAAGTGTGTCTCCTTTTTTTTATTTTTTTTTATAGAAAAATGTATTTGGCATTACTCTCCTATTCTATATTCTTTTCAAAATCAAGCTCAGAGCCTCCATATTTCTACTTTTTGTTCTTTTTTATTTTTATTTTTAATGAATCTGTATTTATTTTTTATTCTATAGATAACCGTAAAAACATATCTTCTAAAAGCATTAGGGAGAAAGATAGTCAGAGGCCTTGAAGTTGAATGCCAAAGAGTGTTAATAATTTGTGTAAGAGAATAGCCAAAATGCCTAATATTCGTCTATCGAATTAAATAGCGAAAAAGAGGATATTTCAAAACTGCATGCTCTAACAAAAAAATTACAAATAATACAGACAGATCTATCAATAACATAACAACAATTAGATTAGCTTGAGATTAGGTTTTCAAGAGTGTGAATATTAATATTATGAAAATTTGATATAATCATGGTGATTGTGGTGGCCTGACTACTACATGAATTTTCAATAACAGATTGAAAATGTGAAAACTTGAAAATGCTTTTACTAAATCATGGGGAGTGGGGATCCCTGACTAGTTTACTGGGAAAATTTAGTTGTGACAATAACTTTCTTAATGGAAGATTGGATATGAGTTCCTTTTTTTTAGAAAATGGGATATGACTTCCTTCATGAGACTGATTTGATCTGTTTTTTGCCAATATTAAAAAATTTGAAGTTTTCCTTTCCAAACCTTAGCCAAATATTCTTAAAGCAATCACTCTAATCCACCTAAATAAAATGTAAAATAGAAGGTAAGCACATATTGTCAATGTAATTGTTGAAACAAGGAGAGAGTTTGAGAGATGTTGCGCGAGTTGGCCGGACACATTATTTATAGCTTGTGATATGACCTTGGGAGAACCCCACAACAAAAGCTAGCCATTGTGGTTGGAGAGCCCAAGGCCATATAAACCCCACACCAAAATCTTGTACCTTGCAATTGGATCCTAACGGATCACTACACATTGCAGCCTCGGTGCCCACGCGGGCTGGCTGTGCAATGGCCCTTCGACTAGTGCTAAGCGAGCATAGCAATGCCGGCATCACCACCCGTGCTGCTCATTTGTAGCCAAACATGGTAGAAATCTTTGATACCAATTAATACAAACCTTGGGAGAACCACACCACACAAGCTAGCCTTTGTGGTTGAACATCCCAAGGCCATATAAACCCCATAGCGGAATCCCATACTTCCAATGTGGGGCTCTCACATATCTTGCAATTGGGTCCTCACAACTTGATTACTATCAACCAATGGAGTAATCCAGATGGTAATTATGAGTTAATTAGAAGGAACTTATGGCCTATTGGCCTCATAGTTGGTAGCTAACTTATAGTTTAGTCACTAGATAATTAATCAGTTAACATTATCATAGTTAATCAAGTGCTAATATTCTAACATTAATGTTAATATTCTAGTACTACCTCTCAAGCTGAAGTTACTAGGTTCTTAGCTTGTTACAGATAACCTAGTCAAACAATGGCAAACACAACCAAACCTACCCAAACAGACCCTAGAACTCCGCAACTGAACAGCATCAGATCCACACAGAAGATAAGCTGTGTGGATACACAGCCAAACAGCCCTTGGAGTTGTAGAATCGATGCACAGGGGGTGCATTAGACCAGTAAAGGGCTAGTGACCAGGATGACAGTCCATGGTATAAAGCCAAAAATACTGATACACCACACAGTATGGGGGATAGCGTTGTGGGCAAGTAGCAGAAGCATTGGGGTTGAAAAAATCAGCTGCATATACAGAACCATAATGACTATACACACACACACACACACACACACACACAGAATCCAGTACAGCTATATATACACAACCATAATGACACTTTAGATAAAAGAATATCCTATATATAAAGAACACTAAGCGATATATGACGAGAAAATCATACAGAAAAAGTCACCAAAGGTGACAGCTGCGACATATTGTAAAACTCATTAAGATAGTGAACTATATATACATCCATGTCATCCTATCAGGACAGTCCACTTTGTTAAACATCTCTCAAGTGAAAAACAACTAATAAATAATAAAACTAATAAGATGGAATTAATCAAAAGTATTGCTACAATGCTCACATAAGCATAATGTCATTAAAAAATGAAAATTAACAATTACTAACAACAAAGAAGGACATTACATAACTTGAAATTTCAAAATAGAACACTAGAACAAGTTAAACATGCAAGCATTACATGAGTAACACACTAACAAAGAAACAAACAGAAAGACTGAGAATCAGAAGTAGAAAAACATGTATACTAAGAAAAAGAGATATCAAAAAGCACCTCCTAGAACAAAGAGAGAAGTTGTGCTTTCTGGTGACAGGGAACTTGCATCCGAGCTGGAGGGAGTGGGTTGCGCTGGAGAAGTTGCTGGAGATGGTGGACTGGTGGAGCCGAAACCAAAGGCAGCGGGGAGAGAGAGAGTGTGACAGAAGGAGTAGAAATGTCAAAGAAAGGGTGAATAAGGTTAGGGATTTACTTATCTAATCCCTAAAACCCGAAAACACCCTTAAAAAACCCACCAGAATCCCCTTATCTAATACCTAAAACCCGAAAAACCCTTTTAAAAATAACCAGAACCACCATGTTCGTCATGGTAGTTGTGCCCGCAAAGTTTGAAATGGCGAAAACATTGATGCCATGGCTAGCGAATCTCATTTTTCCCAGAATCCGCTCCGCCATGGTGGCACCGCCATGGCTGCATTTCAACAGCACTGGCAATCATCTCTATCAAAGTTGCTGAAATGGTGGGACACATGCCCTCACATGCTGGCAAGGTTTAATTGAACTAAACGATGGTGGGCATCTGATGGCAAGCCAATCAGATATGGAGATCCATCTGAGAGAGGCACCAATAACAGCTTGGAAGCTACAACTGTAGCTAGGAAGCTGTGTGTCTACGGAAAATTTTACAGTGACAAGACACAAAGCACACCATTTGTGAAGATAAAACTACACATGGTAAAGCATTGTGGGGAAAGTAACCCAGATATAGATGGCACAGCTGGAGAAGTTTCCTTGATCACAAATAGTAGGGAGTAAGAACAACTATGAAAAACACCAATAGCTCAGAGAGAAGGAACTGCTGCGAGAACAAAGGCTAGAAGATCCAAGGGGAAGTGTCACTGGAACCAAGATAAAGTAGAGTAAGGGAAAATAGAAGAATAAATGATTGATTATAACCATTAACTGATTGCTGGTAGATTGAACACAGCCACCGAAACTAAAACAGAGAAGACAGCAAACAAAGGAGTTTCAGGAACTCTGCAGTGGAAAAATGAAAAGATTAGGTCTCAGAGGATGACACTACTCTGATACCATGTTGAGATTTGAAACAAAGAGAGTTTGAGAGAATTTGTGTGTGAGCTGCACACTTGCCCTGTTATTTATAACTTGTTTACAATCAATCGACGGAGTAATCAAGATGGTAATTAGGAGTTAACTAGAAGCCAACTTACGGCCTAATGATTAGTAGCTAACTTATTGCCTAATTATCAGGTATTCAACTTGATTTCATTGATCAAGTGCTAATATTGTAACATAAATGCTAATCTTCTAACATAATTGTTAATATTGCAACAGTTACCGTATTGACCATACCATATCAAACTCTGCTGTGTTTGGTGGTTATGCATGCCTTTTATAGAATCAGCTATGATTGTTTAGTTATAGCCATATCTTGCTTGTGGTTTATTTTGCAATTTAATGTTCATTAGTTGTTTTAATTACATTAAAGTTTGTTGCTAGATATTTTTCCAGTGGCCAAATGTTGAAAATATTTGATTTTTTATTGCTTTCAGGATGAATCTGTTTTGATATGGTTCTCAGGGAAAGAAGAGAAGCACCTTAAATTGAGCCATGTCTCTAGAATTATATCTGGACAACGCACGGTAGGTAAAAAAATTGACAGTGGAATCCCGATACTGTTTTGCTTCTCAGGTTTAGTCAGCGGTGTCATGCTTCTTCAGATAGTTCTGTTCTATTTGATGTTTTTATGAATAATAAAATCTGTGTTGCTTGTCTCTGTATGCACTCTTTGACCTCCATTTGCTCAAGGTCAGGATATATAAATATGACTTATTTATTTATTATCCATCTACTAGTCAAAGGCTTAGTTTCTGTTGTATTATGAATATTTTTCCAATATGTTTGTTTATGGTGACTATTGGATCTTGGTTTGCTTTAAGTTAACATTCAAGTAAGTTAATATTTATGTAAAAAGTCATTACACATGCATGAACTCAAGATTTTCAGGTGAGCATGTTCATGGGTGTGGTAAATAATTAAAATATATTCATAGTTCCTTATTGACTTTGGGCATCTAAAATGAATTCATTTCAAGTATGATTGATAAGACATGGCCCCTTCTTTTTTCAGCCTATCTTTCAAAGATATCCGCGACCTGAGAAGGAATACCAGTCATTTTCTCTTATCTACAATGATAGGTCACTGGACTTGGTATGGATTTCTTCATTCCCCTCCTTCAGGGAATTTTGGCTGCTGTTCGCCTGTTGCTTTTCTCATACAGATTTTAATGTTATTGTTATTTTGTCTATAGAAGCTTAACATAATCTGGTGATCTGATTCTTTTCTACTAGATTTGCAAGGATAAAGATGAAGCTGAGGTTTGGTTCAGTGGTTTGAAAGCATTAATTTCACGTGGCCATCATCGGAAGTGGAGAACTGAGTCAAGAAGTGATGGCGTTCCATCTGAAGCAAATAGTCCTCGAACATACACCAGAAGAAGTTCACCATTAAATTCTCCATTTGGTAGTAATGAAAGCTTGCAGAAGGTATTAATATGTTATTATGTCCCTGCCATTTTTCTACCTGTTCACTCCATTTCAGTTGAAGATGTTTATTAAGAGGATTTTGTTTGTCCTATTCAGGATAGCGGGGATCACCTTCGCCTTCGTAGCCCATATGAGAGCCCCCCTAAGAATGGTTTGGATAAAGCATTTTCTGATGTGGTTTTGTATGCTGTTCCTCCGAAGGGTTTCTTCCCTCCAGATTCTGCCAGTGGCTCAGTCCACTCTGTGTCATCCGGAGGATCAGATAGTATGCATGGTCACATGAAGACAATGGGTATGGATGCTTTTAGAGTTAGTCTATCAAGTGCTGTTAGCTCATCTAGCCAAGGTTCTGGTCATGATGATGGTGATGCTTTAGGGGATGTTTTCATATGGGGGGAAGGCACAGGTGACGGTGTTGTAGGTGGTGGGACTCATCGAGTTGGGAGTTGTTTAGGTATAAAAATTGATTCTCTCTTTCCCAAAGCCTTGGAATCTGCAGTAGTTCTTGATGTACAGAATATTGCTTGTGGTGGACGACATGCAGCCTTAGTGACCAAACAAGGTGAAATTTTCTCTTGGGGGGAGGAATCAGGAGGCAGGCTTGGGCACGGTGTTGACTCTGATGTTCTCCATCCAAAGCTTATAGAAGCTCTAAGTAATACAAATATCGAACTCGTAGCTTGTGGGGAGTATCATACATGTGCTGTGACACTTTCTGGTGATCTTTATACATGGGGTGATGGCACTTACAATTACGGTCTTCTGGGGCATGGAAATCAAGTGAGCCACTGGGTCCCAAAAAGAGTGAATGGCCCCTTGGAGGGCATACATGTTTCATCTATTTCTTGTGGTCCATGGCATACTGCCGTTGTAACCTCTGCTGGGCAATTATTTACTTTCGGTGATGGTACATTTGGTGTTCTGGGTCATGGAGACCGAAAAAGTGTTTCATTACCAAGGGAAGTAGAGTCACTCAAAGGCCTTCGCACTGTGCGGGCTGCCTGTGGGGTTTGGCATACTGCTGCAGTTGTCGAAGTCATGGTTGGAAATTCAAGTTCCAGCAATTGCTCTTCAGGTAAGCTGTTTACTTGGGGTGATGGAGACAAAGGTCGACTTGGGCATGGTGATAAGGAAGCAAAACTTGTTCCAACCTGTGTTGCAGCCCTCGTTGAACCCAATTTTTGTCAAGTTGCTTGTGGACATAGTCTGACTGTTGCACTTGCGACCTCAGGCCATGTCTATACAATGGGCAGTCCTGTATATGGCCAGTTAGGAAATCCTCAAGCCGATGGGAAGCTACCAACCCGTGTTGAAGGAAAGCTTTCAAAGAGTTTTGTGGAGGAGATAGCTTGTGGTGCTTATCATGTTGCGGTTTTAACGTCGAGGACTGAAGTTTACACTTGGGGGAAGGGTGCCAATGGTCGTTTAGGCCATGGGGATACAGATGATAGAAATACCCCAACATTAGTAGAAGCTCTGAAAGACAAACAAGTCAAAAGTATTGCTTGTGGTACTAATTTCACTGCAGCTATCTGTCTGCATAAGTGGGTATCTGGTGTTGACCAGTCTATGTGTTCTGGCTGTCGTCTTCCATTTAACTTCAAAAGAAAACGTCACAATTGTTACAATTGTGGACTTGTGTTTTGCCATTCATGTAGCAGTAAGAAGTCTCTTAAAGCTTCAATGGCACCAAACCCCAACAAACCTTATCGTGTCTGTGATAATTGTTTTAGTAAACTAAGGAAAACTATAGAAACTGATGCTTCATCTCATTCTTCTGTGAGCCGAAGAGGAAGTATCAATCATGGGCCACTTGAGTTAATTGATAAGGATGATAAATTGGAAACCAGATCTCGTAATCAACTCGCCAGATTTTCTTCAATGGAATCCTTGAAACAGGGGGAAAGCAGGTCTTCAAAGAAAAACAAGAAATTGGAATTCAACAGTAGCCGTGTCTCACCTGTTCCAAATGGGGGTTCGCAATGGGGAGCTTTGAATATTTCTAAATCTTTAAATCCTGTTTTTGGATCATCAAAGAAGTTTTTCTCAGCTTCTGTTCCTGGATCTAGAATTGTTTCCCGAGCAACATCCCCAATATCTAGACGGCCTAGTCCACCTCGTTCAACTACTCCAACTCCAACATTGGGAGGTCTTACTTCGCCAAAGATAGTTGTGGATGATGCTAAGAGGACCAATGATAGCCTTAGTCAGGAGGTTATTAAATTAAGATCACAGGTATCTTGTTTTGTGCATTGGCTGACAGTAGCCCCTTTCTTGCTGTTAATGTTTGAATATAATTTTAATAAATTGGGCTCACAAGTTGCACCCTTTTTTTGTGTATCAACTGTTCCTTTTTCATGACATTAATTATATGAATTATATCTGAAGAAAATGACCTAAGATAAGAAGGGATATGTATGCTAATTTGTACCAGCATACTTGGATGTTGGTAGCAAGATTCATATTAATTGCAAACAACTTCAATTACTTGCTGTATCGTCTGATATCTATAATTTACTTTCATAGGCTGGAAATAATTTCTTTCTCCGTCCTTTCCTCTATAAGTTTAACTACTTGGTTGTCTATTTTTAATGAGCCTGATTTTCCCCTCTTTTAGGTGGAAAGCCTCACTCGGAAAGCCCAACTTCAAGAAATTGAGTTGGAAAGAACAACTAAACAGCTAAAAGATGCAATAGCAATTGCCGGGGAGGAAACTGCAAAATGCAAAGCAGCAAAGGAAGTGATCAAGTCACTTACTGCCCAGGTTTCTACTTTGATACTTCAAAAACATTTTAACAAACTAGACTCCTATTAGAGCCAAATACTCCTAGACACACGAAACAAAGAAAGAAAAGAGCTAAAAAAAAATTAGACTTCCCTTGCATTATACTGGGTTTATACACAAGTGGTAGGTGGGAACCTTTTCTTTTTCCTTATGAAACAAATCAGCTGTTATCTCCAAGAAAAACTTAGTGTAACTGTAGCAAAAGCAATGCCTATTTAAGATTCACTGAATTAACACTAATTGACCCTAAAATGTAGAGTGCAAAGCAACGAGATGTTACAATCAGGCCCAATATTAATTCTAAACCAAATTAGTGGATTTTTTTGGGTAAATAAATTAGTATAATTGTTAATTTAAGCTTATGCATTGAAGGCTAACTGATTGTACACTTATCTGCTTCTTGCTCTGAATAGTTGAAGGACATGGCTGAGAGGCTACCTGTAGGAGCAGCTAGGAATGTCAAATCACCTTCTCTTGCTTCGTTTGGTTCTACTGCTGGTTCCAATGAAGTTAGCTATGGTTCCTTGGATCGGTTGAATATTCAAGCAACGAGCCCAGAAGCAGACTTAACTGGATCAAATAACACACTACTTTCTAATGGATCAAGCACCATCAGTAACCGAAGTGCTAGTCACAATAAACAGAGCCAGTCAGATGCAACTAATAGAAATGGGATCAGAATGAAGGATAATGATTCCCGTAATGAGACAGAATGGGTAGAACAAGATGAACCTGGTGTATATATTACGCTCACCTCCCTACCAGGAGGTGTAATAGATCTTAAGAGAGTCCGCTTCAGGTATGGACTGCACAATAGAAATTGTTTTTCTGTCAACTTACAGGAGCTAATCTGCAAAGTGTAGAATATGATATTCATGGTGTTAAGGCCTTGACAATAATTATTCCTAAGTCATGACTCCTTGACAACCTTTTATTCTAATGGCAATTTAGTCTCTTTTAGGCCCCAAGACAATGTGCTTCAGTTCTTGACTTGTAAAGATGGGTTAGTTATATTATTCTTTAGTGCGTATAAAACAATCCAGTGAAGTGAAATACTTGCTTATGTACCTTTAGCAGTCAAGCGAGCATGTGTTTCACATTATGTCTGAGGAACCAGAATCACAATTGCTTCCCAGTGCACCCCTCACTGCCTAAGGAAACACACTAATTGAATAACAGTGAGATTATAAGTTTTTACTAAAAAAAAAAAAAACAGATACTAGAAGTGGATGGTATTCTATTATGGCTAGGAGCAGTTGTGACAGGACTGTTTCTTTTCTTGATCTATTACATATTTACTTATATGGTAACTAGAGAGCTATTTCCCACCATAATGCTTTATTCTATAATTTGGTGTCTGGTAGGTAGGAAATGAATAACTTGTAGCAATTCAGATAACTATACAGTATTTCATACATTAGCCATTTCATAATGTGACTTTAACCTTTACATCGGTGAATGCAGTCGGAAGCGGTTTAGTGAGAAACATGCTGAACAATGGTGGGCTGAGAATCGTGCCAGAGTATATGAGCAATATAATGTGCGCATGGTTGACAAGTCCAGTGTTGGTGTTGGGAGTGAAGACCTGGCTCATTGACGTGACAACCTGTAAATGAGATGTTTTCCCATATTCTGGCTGGAATTACAGCAATATCGTATTGGTCAACTACATTTAGTTTCCATCTAATGTAATGGCATTGAGGGAAGCTGGCGATTGGCATAGTCGAAGAGAATAGGGATTGATTGTGGTTTTGTAATTTCTCTTTTCCTTTTTTCTTTTTGATTTCACTTTCCATTTTTTCCCTATATGTACCTTGTGTGGGGGTTGAGGGTGAGAAATGTAAATTCTTAGTAGGATGCAGGCTCTGGTTGAAAGTAGCTGCAGTGTAAATTTCATAAGCGAATGCATTTGCAAAATTTTCTTCAACACCGGTTATAAATTCCTTCAGTCATGGGAGGAGCGGCTCTAAATAGTTGATATAGATAGCCTTGGCAAATGCTTTGTTTTAATCTTTCTTGCCCCTGCAATACTACATAGCATTATCATTCTCATTTTCTCATCTAGCAATGTGAGAATTGAGTGCTATGATGTGATATTCATCTATTATACCATTTTTATTTTAATAAGTGTTTTAACAGTTTCTCAATGAGAAGCATATAAATATATATATATATATTGTGGGGGATTACTGCAGTGACTATGTTTTTTGCTTTTTATTGTTATCTTGATATTCGGTTAGTTGTAAAGCTTTTGTAGTTGCTGGCTATACTTGGTTACTCGAACACTAAGAAAAGTAACAATCAATGTTTATAAATCATCAATGATAGGAAATATTTTAGTCAACCGTGCAAAGCTTGGCGATTCAGACATGCTCTGCTGATAAATGTTTGATAAATCATTAATTAAAAGAAATATTTAAGTCGTAATTCATGCTCTGCCGGTACCCAACAGGCCAAAACAACCCACTCCGCAGGACTTCTGTGGGGTTGCTATGCTATATTTGCAGTCAATCTTTTTTCTGCCCCTGCATCTATATTTTGAATATGTGTGGATAAAATAATGCATTTTATTGGTAGTTTCTCTTTGAATTTTGTACTCTTGCTTCTCATATATGTGCTCTTATTAATGTCATCTTCACCTCTTTTAACAAAAAAGAAAACGGCATCTTTACCTTACAAGTTGGTTTGGGGCATGTGGAAGTTTGGGGTGGGATTGGGATGAGAAAAAACCTGCCCCAATTGCGTGAGAGAAAAAATTGTTCTATGGAATAAACCAGTAGTTTCAAAGGAAGAACATATAAATTTTGGTTGCTTTTGAATAACTAATCACATTATCATTATGCACTAATTACCAGTGTCTCAATCTCACATAACTTGTCACCTTGATTTAATTTGCTAAGTGCTTCTTGATGCTAGAACTTGTCTCTGATCTTTCTCAACTCTATTGTTTTGATATTGATTGGTGAAATGTAAAATGTTTCGATATGAAGATGCGTCGAATGTAAAAGAATGAAAGGAAGAAAGAAAGAAAGGCTAAAACATTATGATATGATTGCTAAAATGTAGCTTATTTTTCTTAATATATGACACTATTAAATAAAATTGGGCTAAATTACATTTTTGGTCCCCAAATTATTATTAAATGTTCAATTTGGTCCCCAAGTTTTTAAACGGTTCATTTTGGTCCCCTAATTCCTTAAACTTGTTCAAATAGGTCCTTCCGTCAAGTTGACTATCGGCGACGTCAAACCTAATGCCACATGACATTAAATGGCATTAAATTTAATATTTTAATGTTCATTTTGGTCCCCAAATTGTTTTAAAATATTCATTTTGGTCTCCAACAATCAAGTTGATTCAAATTCGCTTTATTTCCATATGTTAATCTTGTTATGAGAGAATTTGAGGATCAAACTAGAAAACTTAATTGAGATATTGCCTTTTCCCAAGAACCCATGAATAATCTTAAATCCTCTTACTCTCTTGTTGAAGAAAGAAAATATAAAATATTTTTTTTACATTTCTAAGACAATGAATGCATTATTTTTTATTTAATATTTTCTTTATTTAGTAAGAGGAGATTAGTACGAAGATTTTGTAGCATGATATAACAAAACCTTTTCCCTAATTACATAGTCATGTTTCTTCGAAAAACTTACTGGAGCTAAGAAGAGTATTGTCTTGGGACCATGTTTTGTGGTGTAGGTTTTGTTGAAGGTTGGTATTCACTGGTAAACCAAAATAAGGTAACTTGTGATAAACAGAACGTCTTATTTGGACATTGGAGAGTATCTAGTTTCCTCGCTTCTGAGTGGAGTTATCAGTCATAGGAGGTGATCATGATGGAGTTGGCACTTGAACCACGATGCTTCAATGCAAAGAAATGGGATGCATTAAAAAAAAAAAAATTTGGTGGGGAATGCTGTAATTCTTAAATAGCATAAGATTCAATTTCATATTTTCACATCGATTCACCTTTAGAGACCTACATTTCAATATTAGCAAGAAGTCGGTAGCTTTTTTTTTTCGTCTCAGCGTTCAGTTTGAAGGAGTCCCACATCGATGAGACTAGGCGAAGTAGTGTGAAAAGATGAGCTATAAAAGTAAAGTGTGTAAGATTGAACAACGTACTTACCGGGACGGGGTCAATGGGTGATCAAGAAGGCCCATGGCCTAAGGCAGGGACCTCCATTGCACTTAGGGAGGGGTCCTGCTTTAAGGTCTGCCACTTTGGCAGACCTCCGTCATAATTTGTGGTAGTGAGGGGTTGCGTTTGCGCGACCCTTTCCTAGTCCTAGTTTGAAGATTTTAAGAGGCTTACCTCCATCATGATTTGTGGTGGTGAGGGTCTACGTTCGCGCGACTCTTTCCTAATCCTAGTTTGAAGATTTTAAGAGGCTTAATACGTTAGCTTATCCTACATTAACCGTGTCTTAATGTTATTTTATTTGATAATAACATAGTTTTTTATTATTATTATTTCGTGTTCTGATACATTAGAAATGTTTGACAACTAAATTAGTTAATGTTAAGAAATAATCTTTGATTTTGTGATTTTATGGTAGTGTAATAACAAATCATAAAATGTGTTGAATTAATAATATTCTTATCTTCAAATTTATATCAAATATTTAAAATATTATTTATCATCGGTTATGGCCCTTCTAACTTTTTGTTTAGGGATGGCAACATGGTAAGGATAGGAAGTACTATCATGCTCCCCATCCCGATCCCTCCTTTTCTTACCTGTCCTCTTCCCTAATCCCCACTATGGGGAGTATATCTCTCTCACCCCTATTCCAGGTCTCCTCGCGCTGTCCCCGAGCTCTAGTTTCCTCGACATCAACATCCATCTTTCCTTCAATGAAATCTCCATAATAGATTGTATTAAACCCCTTTAAGCCTGACCAGTTGTTGCTAGCATTGTGGAAGGCATTCAATACCCTTTTCTATACTCGCTTTCGGATTTCGAAACCCTGCTCGACAAGCCATACAAGAATATAATGAGGATGCTAAAAAGGAAACATTTCTGCAAGCCTGTCATCTCTGTCACTACTTAGGAGGTTCTAGAGAAGGTGAAAAATGAAGGAATAAATGGGCTTTTAGTGGATGTAGGTCCCAATATGGGTATGGCAAGCTTTGCTGCCACGACCATGAGGTTCCAGGTTATGGCACTTGGGCCTTTTTCGAGAAATTGCAGAAGATTTTGTGAAGATTTCACTTTAAGTTTCTTTTATTAATTTAATAAAGGGCAAAACATAAAGGACAATTTCCATGCGTACTTGTGGTGATGTTTTCTAATAAGAAGAATACATGTGTAACAACTCGTCAATAAAAATATAACATGTGTAACAGATGTTGCACATGTCTTATTTTCACATAAAAACAATACCACAAACACCTAAAAAACATTACATAAGTTTTGTCCTTTAATAAAATAATATATAGATTTCAACAAAAAAAATATATATATATTATATATATATATATATATATATTAATGAAACCACTGAAATAGGTTTAAATATGTTACATACATACATACATACATACATATATATATATATATATATATATATATTAAAGGTATTTATGAAATCGAGGACCCTGTAGGCTGGGAATATGGTTCCTTCCCGGTCCATGAATTACCTTTCAATGGATTTCCTCCTCGTCCTCGTGAGGATCCAACATTTAAGTGAGAATTATCTTTCCTATTCTTATAATTACATTAATAATAGATATTCTACTTATTTTTTTTTTAATAATCTGATTATTCATTGAAACTAATTAATCTAATGGATGAAAATGTTTCAATTAATTTTCTTTTCTTTTCTTTTTTTTTTTTAAAAAAAAAGAAGTCACGTGAGAGCTCTGCCTTCCCTTAGAAGACACCACATTTGTTAATCCCTGATGTTGTTGTTGCTTGCTTTCCATGGGCGGTGGCGGTGCTGCTGAATGGAAATGCGGCGACCGTTGAAAATTGAGGTAATAGGGGGCGAAGACACTGTTGAACGGAAGAATGTCTAACTTTTATCGAAAAAGGAGATAATGTGTGATTAAATGACGCACATGTGTTTTGGCATTTGATGATTTTGCAAGATGGAAAAGTTTCGAAAGTAATTGAGAGTAGACATGGTATGATATATGGGGGACAATTAATGGCGACTTTAATGATATCATGTTATACTAAAGAATATGATATTTAAGTACTTGAATTCGAGTTGAGATAAAGAAATTTTACTGCTACATCTTCTAGATTATCATGATATCATTAAGCACCTATTGGATTTTTCAAGGAGGTTTGTATGTGAGTGAAATGAAGAAGAAAGGTGTCTAGTGACAACGACGCGACGATTCCGATGATTCTGCGGAATTCTTATCAGAGAGGGCTGAGTAGCCAGTAGGTGACAAGGGAAAAAGAGGGGAAGGTAGAAGCTCTCACGTGACTACTTTTAATTTTTTTAACTAAAATATTTTCATCTGTTAGATTAATTAGTTCGAGGGTTGTACAAGTAACACTTTCGATTGTGAAAAGGTGCAATTTTAATGATGAGGAATATTTTTGTACATCAAAATGGGGATACCATACGACGTCCTTTTGTTTTTTGGGTGTATTTTCGATAAGCGTGTATACAAAGAAGATAAAAAGAACGTGAGAGATAGAGATAAACATATACGGTGTCACATACTGTATCTAAAATTTGATGTTCAAATATCATAACTATTTAATGATCCATAGGGAGCCATCACTCATGCACTCAAGACCGTGCTTGAATTACGTTGGCTTTAAGCCTTTAATTAACTACATGAAACCATTTTAATTTTTAATAATGTGGTTTTTGGCTGATAAAAATGTTTTGTGATTGAAATATGAGTTTAATTTTGATACACTATCAATTTAAAGTTTGTAAACTGTCAATCAATCACAAATCATATTACGTATGACCTTTAATATAATTATGATAAAAGTCAAACATTTGTAATGATGTACCTAAAAGTGGTTGGTTGTAGTGGAAGTAGACTGTGCCACAAGGGAGCTTTACCTGCAAGGTCAAGGGTTCAAATCCCGGAGTGATCACTTTGGGAAGGACTTTACCTAACTATCATCCTCGATTCGAGGGTTAATCTCATAGTTTTACTTGTAGAGATACTATTCAAAGACAACAAAAAAACATTTTTAATGATGTAATAATTTATAATTGATTCGCAGTTTTCATATTTTTTTATACCCACAATATTCATGAATGTAAAATTTTCAAACATTATTGGATTAATTCAATTTGGCCCTTATTAGTATTTTTTTTATATATAAAATAAAGTTTAGATTAGGGGAGGGCACGCCCCCTTGCAAGGCCAGGAAATAGCACCAGCCTCGGGATTTACGATGGAAATTACATATTATCTATGAATAGGGGAGCCCTTATTAGTAATTTTGATCATTGTTTTCAGCCTTCCTTTTGATCTGCGATACCTTGACTGGGTTTCTAAAGATGTGAAACGGTTGGGGAGCGGCATAAGAAACTCTATTTATTCCTTTAAAAGAAACGAATGACACAAGTTCCGTTGTCGTCCAGCGGTTAGGATATCTGGCTTTCACCCAGGAGACCCGGGTTCGATTCCCGGCAACGGAAAACCGTTTTGTCAGTTCACTTTTTGCAATCTTTCGTTTTCCAGGGTGCTTACTGCTTAGTTTTCATTTTC
This sequence comes from Echinosophora koreensis, assembly GCA_035048595.1. Taxonomy (NCBI): domain Eukaryota; kingdom Viridiplantae; phylum Streptophyta; class Magnoliopsida; order Fabales; family Fabaceae; genus Echinosophora; species Echinosophora koreensis. The sequence goes on along the minus strand of JAPCYP010000019.1, from coordinate 1,383,977 downwards.
TCCAAGTCCAAGTATTCCTCTGCATTAGTTAATAGAAAATTTGGTACGTAAGTCTTGCATTTGCATACACGAAGTCACGAACTTACAAACTTTCATCATGTGCAAATTCATGAGAAATTCTTTATATAAGATGATGTGACATGTTCATGCAAATTGCAATATACATGACACATGTTAAGGGTATTTAACACAGCCACTTGATGTTGATTAGTTCACTGCCATTGACAAATGATATATGCACTTGACGATATTGAGCTAATTAAACGTATTTTTTAGTGATATTATGATTACTGATTATATTGCATTTAGAGTACATAAAAAATCCCTCTAATTGCCACAATATAAATATAAATGACCCTGCACACAATAGTAACTCTATGTTTTAAAGATCTTTTTTCTGTTTGAGTTTCTTTAGTGTATTTTGTTGAATAGCCTGATATTTTCTCTGAAGATCGATATAATTATATAATGATCCATTTAATGATATGACCCATTATGGACTTGAAAATCACCATATTTGTTCTTGTATATTGGGCTTGAACATCAGTCTAATGATGAGCGTGCCGGGTTTAGGTGAATTATAACATAAAACCTGATGAGTTTAATATCCTTTATAAATGAGGATTAGGTTCCTAGCGCTTTATTAAACTGTACACTGGTCCATGAATGTGACAATTGTTACATGAAAGGATTGAATGAAAAACCTTTTTCTTGACGTATAGACATGATCACTTTTGTGAATATGTTTTCAAAAGGTACGCGCTTAGAATCTATAATTTTGGTGTTCAAAATCCTAATCCTAGTATTAGTGTAGATCTTATGAATCTTACATTTTTTCAGTATAGAGAGTATTTTATAAAACATTGTATTATGCAATTATCACACTTGCACACTGATGCAGTGTGCACCCAATAGGCAGAAAAAAAGAAGTAACGTATGAAGCAAGAAGGAAAACATTCAAACTTTTTAATTTTAAAATAAAACTATAACCATGCTCCAAGGAAAACTCATAACTTGTAGGTTGAGACACCAGACTAAGGCAACATAAACATGAGCAGCTCTGAAACACTTCATCTGGATCTGGATTATGAAGGCCAAGTTTGTCCCATGACATCTCTAGCACATAACTGCTGCCACCAAAGTGCTAGGGAAAGCAAGCGGCAAACTTTCCTAGGCCAGCTCAAATTTTGTGATGAAAAAACTGTCTGGCAGAATATTACAAGGAAAGAAACTACGTCCATGGACCAAGCTACTGCTCGACCACAATGCTAGAATCCTGTGTATGAGACGGCCTCCATTTTCGATCGAAGATACTTCTTTCAACCACTTTTGAAGCCTTCAACTTATCATCCTGGTCACTAAGCTTCTTATCTATTAGTTCCAGCAACTCTTGCAACCCAACTCCCATGATAGCAGATGTTTTCACATGTGGACCAGACTGTCCAATCAAGCTATCTTTTTTTGCAACACCGTTCTTATTAGAGGAGTCATTTTGTTGGTCAGTCACAGTTGACGGCGAACAAAAATCATCTTCATCAACCGAAGTATCCTCATATAACCAACCATCAGAATAGTCTTCTTTATCTTCCATTGCCTCATAATCGACATTATGATTGTCAATATCCTTGATGCCTTCATTTTCTACATCAGAAATACTACCATCATCATCTTTCTCTGTTTCTGCTGATGTCTCAGACTTCACATCATCCTCTCCACTGAAGCTGTTAGTTTCCTCAGCCTCATCATCTTCATCAACATCCATGCATTCTTCTTCAATATCAATCTAAACATTTTGAGAGATTGAGTGGAAAGAGCAGCTGTTTTTGGTATATGTATATCGAAGGGCGGGTGAGTTGTAATGTTGTATTACCTTATTCCAAACTTCAATCATATTCTGAAGCTTCTCTTCTGACACCCCAATTTGTTGAAGAACTTGAAATACTGTTGAGCGATGCTCGTCGAGATTGGGAGCACTTGAATCCACCACATGCTTCAAGGAAAGATAGATTTGTCAGTTAAGTTGTCTTATGGCACATTAAAGACCAAATTCTAAGTGGATAAATCTTTAGGAAGTTTTTGTAACTATGGAAAGCCAAAAATAATCTAATGTGCATACTAATTCATTCATAGTATAAAAAGTAACAACCATAAGAACAACTGCTATGCGTGATGAACAGAAACCAGATGTAAGAAGGCTGAAAATAGGAAATAATCTTCCAGAGACATGAAGGATATCTGTAGCAAAAGAAAGCCCTGGTATGGAAAATTTCATTGCAATGATCATCTTCACATCAGCTTTTACTTTGACGCTTCCCCCTTTTTCCTCTTTTTTAGTTTTTGGTTAAGGGGTAAAAGCATGGATTTGCAAGTTTTTGAAACTGGCATAAGAATAAGAATGAAGGAGATGCAAAATCATACTAAATAACCACTTCTGATATCCAGCAACTGAAAGGAGGTACAAAATCATACCACTAGTAGGTCTGCTTCCACCACTTCTTCTAAAGTTGCATGAAACGCTTCCACTAACTTCAGAAATTAAAGAGAAAAAGGCAGAGAGGGTCAGTGTTGAAGAATAATATTGACAAGAACCGATCAAAAAACAGACTAGCTGTCATGTCAATTTGATCATGGTTTGCCATTACCTGTACAGGCAAATCAGATATAAATCCTACAGTGTCACTTAAAAGCACTTTCCTCCTGTACATCAAATTAGAACAGTGAAGCATATATGCCCAATTCTATCAACAAAATGTACAGAATAGAGAGTACAACAACAGAGATTAGAATAATTGGTAAACTACTGGTCAAATTACCCTGAAGGAAGAACAGCACTTCTTAATCTAGGGTCGACTGTCGCAAACAGTCTGCAATACATGTAACGTCATGGAGTATTAAAAGTGAAAAAGCTAACACTAAAAATTAAACATATTAGAATTAGAGAATGTAAATGCATATAGGTAATGGTGAAGGTGGTTTTACCGACAATCGCTATACAGTTCGCTGTTTGATAGCTCACTAACTAGTGTAGATTTTCCCTAATAAAAACATCCAGAATGGCATATTAGTGATGCTTCGAATTGCAATAAAAAGCAAACATTTATATACTTAGACCACTTACAGCATTTGTATACCCAACAACAGCAACGGTAGCCAAGCCTTGTCCAAATGAACCTCCATGCCGCTTACGACCAGCACGTTGCAAAGCTCGTGTACGGCGAACCTCTTCAATTTGTGATAATAGATAATTTCTCCTTTCTAAGATTCTAAGAGTGATTCGCAATTCAATGACCAAATTATGTATAATATGAAATAAAACTGAAAACTACAGAGTATTTCACAATTCAATTCAGTAGACCACATAATTCATAGACTGGACAAAATATCCAACAAGACTGCAATGTAAATGACTAGACCAGGTTAATCTCAAACAAGGCTGCATGCATTGTGGTTTTAAAGCCCCACATACTTGTAACAACATAAGCTTAAGAGCAATACATCCAATGACACCCACTTCCGACCTGTCCTCAGTTGGATTAAACTCAATCCAATGCATATTAAACTTACATAGCCTTAAACATACAATTTTTCTGAATAACAAAAATTTGTGATGACTTGATGGAATGAGAGAGCAAAAAATCAGCTTTTAAATGACACAAGTTAATAAGGAAACAATGAGTTATGCCACGAAAAACAAAAATATCACTTGAAAATAAGTAACTTGTTTCTAAAAAATTTAGTATATCATAATTATACCTTCGTCGCTGAAGCTGAAGTTCAGTTTCTCCAGCACCACTCATAAAACCTTGCCCCCCACTTCCTCCTCTCCTGAAATCGACAAGTATTAAGTTTAGATGCTGTTACTGACATTACGAGTTTACTACTACAATGGATTAGGCTAGAGGATGCACAGATACACAGAACGAAGACACACACATGCAGACATATGTGCTGTGTGCATAAGAGAAAAAAGTGTCAGGTGAGGTGATAAACACTATAATCAGTTTCAGCCATGTTCATACTTCATAACAACAATGCAGTCTGAAAAATAAATAGGTATGTCAAGTAACATTGGTGATTAAAAGTTAAAGCAATATGGTACAAGCGAAAAATCATAGATTAGATTCCCCTGGACAATTTACATAACAAAAGGCTTTCGGCATACAGATTGAACATGCAATAGCTTGTTTCACTGAAATACTATGTTTGTGGCAGGTACCCCCTGAAGGAATCACAAATAGATTCATGTAATTTCAGCAAGCGATGTCAAAAACTCAGTCTGAGTCCATATTTCCTAGAATGTAATTTACTCCATTCAGCACTTCAACTCTTGAACTAAAAAAATTTGCTTTCCAAATTCAAAAATAGCATCACACAGCAGAAAATTAGGGGGAAAAACCAACCCTCGGGCGCTAACAACTTCAGCTTCTCCAGCAGCTCCAAAGGTATAGCGTCCACCCGGACCACGAACACGAACAAGTCTACTCTTCTTATATGTTAGAGCTGCCAGTTCGGCCTACATGGATATATATATGCAAGATGAGATTGAAGAGATAGTAATAGTATCAAGTTTGAAATAGGAAAATGGAGGCATAGATTAAACCTGGAGTTTTGCTTCCTTAGTAAAGGCATGAGCATTGAATATCTCTATTATAAGGCCCACACGGTCGAGCACAGGTTTATTCCAAGCCCGCTGGCATGACAATTACACAAGAAAATATCAATTTGCCATTCCAAAAATTGTTAAACAAAGTACTAGAATACAAGAACTTGCCTCCAGATTTCGTTGCTGAATCCCAGACAGGATAGTATTAACAAAAACAGCATCCACTTCATCCTGTTATTATAGTGTCACACACTCAATCAAAATCTTAAATAACAAATCAGTTGAAAGTTTACTTAATAAAATATTGGTTTAATTAATCTTTAGGTCCTCGAATCATTTGTGAATTTTCAAATATGTCCCTATATTTTAAAAGTTTGTAATTGGACCCTAAACAGTAAAACTTTTTTATTAGGAGTTCGGGTTCAGAATAGTACAAAAACTATTTGAATTTTCTTAAAAATCATGCAACCTATCTGAATTTTTTCAAAATGTTGAAGTAACAAGTGAATAGATCTAATTATAACCTAGCGAAAAAATCTTTTAAAGTATAAAGACCTATTTGAAAATTCTCAAAAATGAGAAGACCTATAGAATAATTTAACCTAATATAATTTATGTTGCCTTTGATTGAACAGCATTTAGATGACATTTGATGTTATCCACTGTTCCAGGTCCAAAATAGGAGTCTGCAAAACACAATCCACGTCATCATACTCCAAAATCTACCAAATGCGTGGAACAGTGTGCGTGTGTGAGAGAGTGAAAGAGCGAACCTGCGCGAGGCTTGTGGCCTTTGAGGGAAGGGTTTTGAACAAGGACATGTGGTGGCAACCCTTTCTCGAAGAAATCGGTTCTGAAATACCCATCACGCTGCTCCTCCAGTGAGTTTGCCAGACACAGTGCTTCGTTCAGCTTTGCCTGCAAGTACTTGTCGGGCCGAAGACGAGGTTGAACCACCAACAGCTTCGGAGCCCCGTTGAAGAGCAGCGACCCCGTTTCGTTTGCTTCATCGTTGGAACAAAGATGCGAGGTCGTTTGAATCTGTCTGGAACAACATCGCAGGGAACTCCAAGTCCGTGACGGTGACGACACACACAACCTCCTCAACATTTCATTTCACATTCACCAAAACACGCTCACACAGCTTATGTTATGTGTTCTCCTAAACCGCGTGAATTTACTAGTATACCCTCGACATCCGAGACGATGTCGAAGGAACAACTTATTAAGCTGAACCACAAGCTTGCAGAGCTAAAACGTTCCAACCAATACTCTGAATCCCTCAAACTCTTCAGTCAAATTCACTCGTCCAACTCTCTGAGACCAGACCACTACACTCTCTCAACAGCCCTAACCGCCACTTCCCACACCCGCCATGTCACCCTCGGTAACCAGCTTCATGCCTATTCCATTCTCACTGGCCTCAACGCACACTCCCATGTCGCAAATTCTCTCCTTTCTCTCTATGCCAAAGCCCAAGACCTCGCTTCTGTTACACATGTTTTTGCGGAAATCCAATACCCAGATGTGTATTCATGGACAACACTGCTTTCTGCTTGTACTAGGCTTGGCCACGTTGATTATGCACTTCAACTCTTTGATCAAATGCCTAGAACCAACGTGGCTATTTGGAATGCCATCATCACTGGTTGCGCCAATAATGGGCATCGTCATCAACATTTTGCTATTAACTTGTTCAGGGAAATGCACAGGGTTGGTGTTAAGCCTGATAATTACACCTTTGCAAGCATGTTGAGTCTTTGCTCCTTGGAGCTTTTGGATTATGGAAGGCATGTTCATTCATTGGTTATCAAAAGCGGTTTCTTTGCTAGGACTTCTGTTATTAATTCTCTCATCACTATGTATTTTAATTGTAAATGTGTTGTGGATGCTTATGAGGTATTTGAGGAAGCGGAACCTGTATTGCATGATCATGTTACGTATAATGTGATGATAGATGGTCTTGTAACCATGGACAGAAATGAAGATGCGTTTATTGTGTTCAGAGATATGCGACGCGCTTGTCTTGTTCCTACGGAACTTACCTTTGTGAGTGTCATGAGCTCTTGTTCATGTTCAAGAGTTGGATGTCAAGCACAAGCACAAGCTGTCAAAATGGGTTTTGTTGCTTATACTTCTGTGAGCAATGCAACAATGACCATGTATTCCAGCTTTGGGGAGTTACATGAAGCTCGAAATATTTTTGAGAGGATGGAAGAAAAGGATCCTGTTTCATGGAACATAATGATCTCAACCTATGTCCAAGAGAATCGAAACAACGCAGCAATCTCGACCTATCTGAAAATGAGGAGGGCAGAAATTGAACCGGATGAATTCACTTATGGAAGTTTGCTAGCTGCCTCAGATTCTTTGCCAACTGTGGAGATGCTGCACTGCCTTCTATCTAAAAATGGGTTTATGAAAGTTGAAGTATTGAATGCATTAATATCTGCATACTGCAGACATGGAAATATAAATTGGGCCTTTCAAATCTTCTCTGATCTTCCCTATAAAAATCTGATATCTTGGAACGGTATTATATCTGGGTTCCTGTTAAATGGATGCCCCCTACAAGGGTTAGAGCAATTCTCCGCGTTGCTTAATACACGGCTCAAGCCAAATGCCTATTCCCTCAGTCTTGTTTTGAGCATTTGTTCTGGCATTTCAGCCATGAGTCATGGGAAACAGGTTCATGGTTACATACTGCGTCATGAATTTTCTTCAGAAATTTCTTTAGGTAATGCCCTGGTGACAATGTATGCCAAATGTGGGTCTTTAGATATGTCTTTGAGAGTATTTAATGCAATGGTCGAAAGAGATACAATCTCTTGGAATGCTCTAATATCTGCTTATGCACAACATGGGCAAGGCAAAGAAGCCGTGTGCTGTTTTGAGGCAATGCAAATCTCACCTGCAGTCAAACCAGACCAAGCTACATTTACTGCAGTTCTTTCAGCCTGCAGCCATGCAGGTTTGATTGATGATGGTACCCGTATTTTTTTATGATGGTGACAAGGTATGGATTTACGCCTAGTGTGGATCATTTTTCTTGCATAGTTGATCTGCTGGGGCGCAGTGGATACCTTGATGAGGCAGAAAGTGTAATTAAAGGTGGGTACTTTGGAGCACATTCCAATATGTGCTGGTCATTGTTCAGTGCCTGTGCAGCTCATGGTAATTTAAGATTAGGAAGGACAGTTGCGAGACTTCTTCTGGAAAGAGATCATAACAACCCATCAGTTTATGTACTTTTGTCTAATATCTGTGCAGCAGCAGGCCAGTGGGAAGAAGCAGCTAATCTAAGAGACATGATGAGAGAATTTGGGACAGCAAAGCAACCTGGCTGCAGTTGGATCAGAACCTAAGACTTAGAAGTTATAACAAAGCTCTGAATGATATAACAAACAAAACATCACTTCATCTTGAAGCCTCATCTAGGAAAGAGTTTACCCAAAGATGTTAATGTAAAAGAGGAAATGTTCAAGGCTAGAAATAGAGCATACTCATGAGGTAGCATTTTGTATTAATTAAAAGATATTGAAATGAGATACACGAGGCTCTATTTATGAGCTAGCTAACTAGTACTACTAAATCCCTAACAAACTATAACAAACTGATCCAACAGAATTCTTTACACTTCTAACAAGAAGCATAAGATTTAATTTGTCATCAACTCTGTTTCATTTTTTTTTCAAGACATTTGCTGTGTTTTAATTTGTTTAGGACCTTCAAGATACACTTGATACTCTGGAAGAAGAAAGCAAGAGAGTGGCACTGCATGAACCAGTAGAAGACTTGCCATGGGATTTTTGGAGTAGATTGATGGTTGACACATGGACTTGATTTTGGTGTTTGTTTCTCCTGTAGTTTTACCTATTCATAACCGATGCACTAAAAAACACTGATTAGATTGGATCTAAATTTAGTTTAGCTGGACTTGAAAAATGTTGTTTAGTAGTTAACTTATTGCTCTTTGGAGAATTTGAATCTTTTGTGGCTGTCCTATAGAACTTTTTTTTTATTTCACTAAGTTGTGTAGTTGAATGATTTGATGGATTCTCATTTTCTGGAATTTTACCACCAATTTGAATGTGTCTACAATCCTGATTTTAATTTTATTTACACTATATTCTTTTTATGTGCTTATGAATATTTTTGCTGGAACATTGAAAATATTGAGGAGTGTTATGTTATATGTTATCATTCTTCAACAAGCTGATTAGATTGGATTTAAATTTAGTTTCGCTGGACTTGGAAAATGTTGTTTAGTAGTTAACTTATTGCTTTGGTAGTGTTTTTTGGAGAATTTGAATCTTTTGTGGCTATCTATAGAACTTGGTTCTTTATTTCATTAAGTTGTGTAGATGAATGATTTAATGGATTCTCATTTTTTTTCGGATTTTATCTTTAATATGAATGTGTCTATGGTGCCTTCTATGGTGCACCACTCACCAAAGTGGTGCAGTGGTGCACCACCCACATGGCATTCCCTTGGCCAATCATGTTGCCAGCTGTATATTCTGATTTTTCAACCCTCATTATACCAATTCCTTGGTCAAATACATACTGTACATCATACCATTCATTTTCGTATTTCTTAATATCAAAATACAGTGATTAATTTTAACAAATAAAAAAAAAAAGACTCTCTACTCCATCATATGTAACCAAAAAAACTCTACTCCCTCATACCCAAGTAAAAAGGAAGGCTTCTGGTCTTTTCCAAACCTTACCAATGAAAACAGAGTACAGAGGACCAAGGGGCTTTGCCGAATGGGTGAAGGGGTAGATGGCGAACAGCGACGGAGGCAAGGGAGGACGTCACGGCGACTCAGGCGAGGCGCGGCGGCGGATGTGTGATGGCGGCTTTGCTGCTGCGCGTTGGGGGAGGTGATGGCGGTGACGTCGGTGACGTCGAGGTTGCGTGACGGTGGGTGGCTTCGGGCGAGCGGCGATGGGCGACTGAACAACGTGCGTCGGAGTGGGCTTAGACGCGGCGGCAGCGCCACCCTCTGGCGATGGAAGTGCTGGACGCGGCGGAACTCATTGTGGTGGCGGCGACGAAGAACAGGGCTCCGTAAATAATAAAATAAAACACCAACTTAAATATTATTTAATACATTAACGTATTTTGATGGAAATATACTACTGATATACCCTCATATAAATGTATTTCCAAGGTAGAATACTAAGCACATACAAGTTTGACCATAAATCAGTTTGAAAATTCATCTGACACATGCTTAAACACATGGCAAAATCATTGGTAGACACCAAAACAGCTGGGTGGTGCACCACTGCTCCACTATGGAGGGTGGTGCACCTTAGATGCCTCCTTGAATCTATTTTGAGGTTACATGGGATCACTCACTACACCTCCTTGCACTGAAGGTGTCATTTGGACCATTAATAAGAAGGTAAAGTAATATTTTTTCTATATATTATCCTTCTCATTATTTTTTATACAAAAAGGAAAGGAGTTCTTTAAAGTGTTCAAATTTTCTTGGTCATCATTAACTAGGATTGTATCTTAATTAATATGTACTTTTGAACTGATCTCGTTAGATAAGAAATGTTTCAAGGGCACAAGTGAAGTTAATAAGTTATTGAAGGATGCAGTACTTAAATATGTAAGTATAGCTCTGACTCTTAATTAATACAGTTTTCTTATGTATGTTGTTACATATATGTTGTTCTCCAATAATTTTGTTATACAATTCTTTTTTTTCTTTTCTTTTTTTTGGTATAATGTTATACAATTCTTTTATGATTTGTCTTTTGGATCTAAGGAGTTATGTTTTCTGATTTTGCTTGCTTTTACGTAGTTAATCATAAATGAAAAATCTATGTGCAGTGGCCTAAGTTCATTGTGTGAAGGGTTTATGTTAGGAGAAATAGGAAAGGGCAAAATGGGAATACCCAAGTGGCTGAGAGTAAGAGGCATGAAAGGGGAATGGAGAAACACTTGCATAGACACAATCCTAACAAATCATATTTAGACACACCCACTAAAATATTGACAACACATTAAAATATAAATAAATAATTAATAAATCTGATTTAAAAAATTTATAATTTTAATTTAATTTAATAAACACCATACTTCTCTCTCTCCTTTATTACTTCATCTTCAACCTCCTTATATCCACTTTTTCTTTCCACCCTTTCATTACCCATTACCACCGTTTTTTTTTCTTCTGATTCATCATTTGCAGAATGCAAAAACTGACGACAAGTTTCCATTTTCCTTCTTCAAACTCCGATAGTCTAACCTAACCATGTCTTGAACATGATACCATTTTTGCTTAGTTGAACTCAGCTCCTGAAAATATTGTGCCCAACCACCACCGCACCTTGCAACCACCAACAGTTTTCCAATTCTTCATTGTGAGCATCAACCACAATACAATAAACTGAATGAACCACAAAAACAGTGGTCTAATATCAATTTGAGCACACGACTCATATAGTTCCCCGATCAATTGAAATACTTTTTACCTTTTCACAGACCTAAGATTCCTCTTTTAATGTACTTTTTATTTTAATCGGTAGTAAAAAATATCAAAGAATACACAGAGAAGTTCTCTAAAGATTGAAAATTCCAAGTGGTCTTCTTCAACCCAGAGAACAAAAAATAGTTCTTCTGGGGAAATGAAAAGGTGGAAAGGGAAAATGGTGGTCGAAGATGAAGTAATAAAGGAGAGAGAGAAAGTATGGGGCTTATTAAATTAAATTAAAATTATAAATTTTTTTAATCAGATTTATTAATTAATTATTTATATTTTAATGTGTTGTCAATATTTTAATGGCTGTGTCTAAATATGATTTGTTAGGATTGTGTCCATACAAGTGTTTCTCAGGGGAATGAACCGTGTAAGGGAAAATTATGTTATAAGGTTGATGAGTAAAGACAAAAAGGTATCTAGATGAATCTTTGGTTAGTTATGGGCAGAGGCACTTTTGGCTCTATGAAGGAGCTTAGCTATGGGTAGAAGGAATCGTCATTCCTATGTATTTTCCTTTCAACAACAAATAATACAAAGCATATTTCCATTTCTCAAGCATTCTCTACCCAGTTATTTTATTGATAAAATAGGTAGATTGGTCCTATACGTTTATTTTATTTTTCATATTAGTCCTATAAGTTTTTTATTTTTCAAATTGGTCATACACGTTACGTTCTGTTTCCATATTAGTCATTTCCGTCAATTTTGACCTTACAGAGTCAGATCAAAAGCCACGTATCGGACTAAGGTGATAGCCATGTTAGATCAAAACTGACTGCGTTAGGTCAAAATTAACGGAAAGGACTAACGTGAAAACGGAACGTAACGTGTAGGACCTCCGTCAATTTTACCTTATGGAGTCAGATCAAAAGCCACGTGTCGGACAAAGGTGATAGCCACGTCAAATCAAAACTGATGGCGTTATGTCAAAATTGACGGAAAGGACTAACGTGAAAACGGAACGTAACGTATAAAACTAATTTGAAAAATAAAAAAACTTATAGGACTAATATGAAAAATAAAATAAACTTATATGACTAATTTACCTATTTTGCCTATTTTATTTGAACAACTAAAATGGCACCACTTTGGGACAACTTTCGACAATGATTAATGACGTTCAAAATTGTACTTAATGTAATTCAGTGAATGTTACCCATCTCGATGTACCCATTAACCAAGTTCAACACACTATTAACCATAATTTTGAATGTCATTAACCGTTATCACCAAGATGGGTAACTCATTAATCATCCACTGAGCTGCATTAACCACAATTTTGAACGCCGTTAACTGTTTTCATCGAGATTGATAACTCATTAACCATCCACTGAGCTGCATTAACTATCCATTGAACTGCATTAATCAAGTTTTTTGTACATCATTAACCAAGTTAACAGTTAACGAGTTACGCATCTACTACATGTGTATCCATTAACCAAGTCCTACACACCATTAACCACAATTTTGAACGTCATTAATCTTTGTCGAAAAGTTGACCAATTTTGATTGTATAAATATCATTTCTGGTCTACTCGATTCTTCATTTTGCATTTCTGGTTCCTAGCTGTTATATTTATGATCACAGGGTCTTTTTTTAATCAAAGTTTTTTTATTTAATAAATTTTCATAGTTAATTAAAATGCGGATAATGGGTATGGATATGAGTACTTAGGCTATGTTTGAGAGTTTTGGAGAGGATGGAGTGAAATGGTTAGTAATGGAGTGGTTTGGAATGAAGTGGAGTGAGGTGGTAAAAGTAGAGATGGCAAAACGGGCCAACCCGCCTCGCCATTGACCCGTCGAAAAAGGGGTGGTACGGGTTGACCCATTTTAGTTAAGTGGGCTGGACCTCTCAACCCACCCCGTTTAGCGGTGGGTTGGCGGGTTGGTCAGTAAAAAATTATCAACATTTAAAAAAAAATGAAACAAATAAATAAAGGTATTAACATATAAATATCATCTAAAATATCACAAAATATAAATAATCACTTTTCGGTAGTAGACTAACTAATATATAAATATATTAGTGAATGGAATGAACTATATACAAATATATATAGTTCTAATAGGTGAGTAAATATAAACCAACATAGTGTTTGGTTGGAGGGGTTTCGAGGGGAGGGGAGGGGAGCAAAACCCCTCCTTAAGTGAGTTTTGCCTCCCCTCCAATAATGGGGGGATTTGGAGGGGAGGGGAGGGATTTTAAAATATAACCTATGGATTGACTAAAATATCCCTACTTATGTATTTTAAAATAAATAATTATAAGGGTTTAAGAGTAAATTTGTTTTAAAATCCCTCCCCTCCCCTCCTGAACCAAACATGAAAGTGTTGCCTCCCCTCCCCTCCCTTCCCCTTCCCTCCTCCCAACCAAACACAATAGCTAGTTAAAACCCCTCCCCTCCCTTCCCCTCCCCTCCCTTTCATTAAAATCCCTCCCCTCCCCTCCTTTGAACCAAACACACCCTAAAAGTATATAAATAGAAATATATATAGAAATAATTATCGAATGTGATGGACTAACTAATGATCTTATGGGTGGGCAAACTAAAAAATATTTATAGCATAAAAATTTTTTTTCCCCAAAAAAAAAGAAAAGAAAAGCGGGTTTGGCGAGCCAACTCGCCCCGCCCCGCCACCAACCCTTTCTCTTTGTGGGTTAGGAGGGGCGGGTCAATACGGGTTGGTGGGTTGAGGTCCTCAACTCAACCCGCCAAAAATGGTGGGTTAAACGGGTTGACCCGTTGGGTTCAACCCATTTTGCCATCTCTAGGTAAAAGTATATCACTCCATTATTTGAGTGTTTTAATGAAGGAATCGAGGGACATCCCACTCCATTGTTTGGAAGTCACAATGATGATTAATGGAGTGGAGTGAATTATAAATTTTATTTTCAATACTATCCTTTTTATTTTTCATTTTCATTACAATGTTTTGTTTAGAATGATTAAAATTATAAATTTGTATTTAATAGTAAAAAAGCGAGTAGTATTCCCTCCCAAACCCCCCCAAATTGGAGGATATGAAAAATAGAGGCTTTGGATGATTTAGAGTGGTTTGGCTTCCCATCCCAACTATTCTACTCCATTGTTTAAAAAACTCCCAAACAATGAGTCAAGGGATATTTATCATTTCACTCCATTACTAACCATCTCACCGTAAGGGTATAAATATTAATGTTGTCACCCACGCGATACAGGTCTAAGTACGAGTATTTTTTTTTTTAAAAATGCAGATATGAAGACGGGTACTGTAGTGCCCTATTTGGACCATACCCATCGTCCATCCCTAATCTCATGTCGTGGAATTGTGGCGGCAACAAAAAGACCATTCACAAACCAAACCGTGGTGGTGCAACCTTGTAGCCGAAATTACATGTTTTATTTATTTTTTTATATTTTTGGTTTACTAAAATTTGGGGTGAGGGGATGGTGCCCCAGTCCAAGGCAGGGAAAAACTCTGGGCTCTACGAGCACTTACAAATGAATTTACATTTACCACACCCCAAAGAAACTGATGGGGGCTCGAACCTGCAACCCGTCAGATACGAGACCCTGTCATGCTCACCAACCCCTTGGTCGGTTTGAAATTGAGCAAAAGGGAAGGGGGCAATATTGGAATTTTGAAATTCAATCAAGGGTTGTTTTGTCCAAAAATGTCATGGAAATATATCGTAGTTATCGCGGGCTTTACGTGAAATTCAAAACCTTGAGTTTAGACTGACTCCTACGGCAGCGTTTTGGTCTTCTTCTTCTGCGTCTCCTTTCTCACGGGTACCCTTTGTTTCTGTTCGTATTTTCTTGTCGAACAAACCCTAGAATTCCCAATTTTTCCTCATCTGCTGATTATCTGTTTTAACTTCTTGTTTGGTTCTCATTTTACCCAATATTGTCTTGTCTCTGTGTTAGAATAATTCGTTTTTTGAATTTGAAAGTTGTTTTTGTTTAAATGTTAATTGGGTGCCATCAAATGAATCAGTTACCATGGGTGCATATTTGAGTGAGGGTTCTTCAAAATTGATGTTCATGAATGACATTGACATGACTAGTTTTTGCATGAATCAATCGCAGTATTTCTTATACCATATTTAAGCATTTGCCCGTTATGTGTATGTTTTAAATTGACTTTTGCTCTTGTTTCATGATGGTTTATAATTAGTGACTGTGTGCTATGGAATGATCATAACCTTTTTCTCATGTATTCAGATAAAAATCTAAAATTTGTGTTGCAGACTCCAGTTTCAAACACATTGCTCTCTGAATAAAGTGAAATAAGATAATGGCTAAATTTGTGGCTCCTGGGCACCTGATGATTAAGGATGAAAACTTGGATCTTCACCCCAAAAGTAAGCCTTATGTTATCTTCCTTATAACATCAAGTCACCAACGCTAGTGATATTTGCACATCCAAAAAAAAAAAAAAAAATTTACATCATTTTCACAGTTCACACCTTTCGGATTAAAAAGTTGAGAGAATGTGTTAGAATGTGTATTTTTCTTGTTTAATATTAAATGAAAGTGATACAAGAGTGATGGTAAAGAAGCAAATATCATCACTCTAACACCAATGTCCAACATCTAGAGTGGATTCTGTTGAATATCACCTAATTAGAAATGATAAAGACTTGATTTTTTCAAATAATGAACCAGTTTTGAAATTCATTCATTATTTACTTCATTCTTACTATAATGGTTTTGTTCTTCATTCATTTGTCCTTTTTGTACGCTTGGGATAGAGGCTGTCTTGAATGTCAAGTCAAAAAATTCTAAGACAGATGGAAAGAAAGGTAGTTCAGGGATTGTGGGTCGAAAAGCTCTGAATGATATAACAAACAAAACATCACTTCATCCTGAAGCCACATCTAAGAAAAAGAGTTTACCCAAAGAAGATGTTAATGTAAAGGAGGAAATGTTCTTGCATGATCACAAGAAGTGTGTTGAAGCACAAAATGCAGCAATGAAAATTTTCAATCTGGAGATGGTTCTTCCTCAAGATGGTAATACTACCTGAGTTTTGCTTCAGTATTATATTTATTAGTGTGTCATGTATCTCGTCATTTTTCATTTACATTGTCATTATGTTATGTTGACAAGATTCCTAACCTCATTATTTCTCCGCAGAATCCATATCTATTATCGAGCAGATAAAGGTAGTGTTATCTTTCTATGACGCCTTTATTACTTTTAGTTTTGTTTTGGTTACAAGTATCTGAGGCTGAAGTAGGCTACTGTGCTTTGATAAAAAAAAACCAGTGAATTATATACTATTTCAATTTGTTATATGCATTGAAAATAAGTGTGCTTTAGTTTGTTGGTTTAAATCTTGATTAAAGCATTTATCCACTGTATGTCGATATAAAGTAACACATGTTTATTTGATTAGACACTTTTTTTTTGGTTTTGTGGTTGTAGGTTCCTCATTCCCCTCAGTGCTACCCGGAACCAGTAGAATTGCCAATGTCTGATTTTTCTGATTGGTTGGACTATTCGAGGCAGTGGAGCTCTCCTCCAGCTTCTCCATTACCATGGGACTCTCTACCATTATCACCCCCGTTTGCATGGCAAGATGAAGCAGTAGAATTTGTTCTCAAGGAAGGAATTGATGCCTAAGTGTAACATATTGTTTCATCTATTATGTAATGTATTAGAGCAAGTCGATTCGACCATTTGGAATTACCGGGCCCTTTTTTCTCTCTCTACTAGTATCCATCGCTGCATAACACCAGTCTTTCTTATCCAGCGTGTGTTGAGCTTGTAACACGCAAGAAAAGACCCAAAAATTGAAAGCAGTTCTATGTGTACAAAATTTAACTTGGCTCATTTCCACCTATATAAATGCTCTAAAGGCACTAGAAAGCAAATTTCTTAAAATTATATTAAAAGGTGCGTTAAAAATTATACAACAGGAAAGCATAAATATTTAATAGGTTTAATTATTGAGTTAATCCTTGAATTGTTTGGGAATTTTCAAGTAGGTCCTTGAATCAAAATAATTTCTAATTAGGTCTTTGAACTTATATAAAATTTTTAATTGGGTTCCTGAATTAAAAAGTTTTTAATTGGGTTTATAAAGTAGAAAGATGACTATATAAAATAAAAAATAATAAAATGATAGATGATGAAATTTAGAAAAAAAATTACTTTTGACATAATAATAAAATGACAAAGGATGAATATGAGAGAAAAGACTCATTATTTAAAATAATAATAAAAATTAGTGAGAAAAGTCATTGTTTAGCATAATAATTAAATAAAAATAGATAAATTTGAGAGACACAATTTAGTTCTTGAAACGATAACAACAAATAATGAAATACGAAATTGTGCTAAAAAATATTAATAATGGAATATAAAATTGTGCTATAAAAATATAATTTGACAACAAAGTTATTGTTTAAAATAATAAATAAAATAAAGAAACTAGTTAAGTAAATATCACATCTTATTTTTATTGTCAATTTTATTTTGAGTTATTTAATATATTATTTTATATTTAATTGAGGTTTTTATTAAATAATAGTTTTTATTGCTATGTCTATTATTATTATTATTTTAATTTTATTTCAAATATTAAATATCTGACTTAGTTTAATCTCTTAATATTTTGTTATAAAACATGAATTTTCTAACACAATTTCATATTTCTTTATTTTGTTATTATCATTTCAAGAATTAAATTTTGTCTCTCAAATATATCTTTGTTTTTATCTAATTATTATGCTAACAATAGCTTTTATCACTAAGTTTTATTTTTTATTTTATAATAATAATAATAATAATAATAATAATAATAATAATAATAATTATTTTTATTTTTATTTTTTAAATAGCGAGTTTTTTTCTCCCATATTCATATTTTGTCATTTTATTATTATGCCAAACAGTATTTTTTTTTCTTTCTAAATTTAATCATCAATCATCTTTTATTTTATATAGTCACCTTTTTACTTTAGGGACCCAATTGAAAATTCTATATAAATTTAGGGACCCAGTTAGAAACTTTTTAGTTTAGGGACCCAATTGAAAATTTATATAAGTTTAGGGTCCTAATTAGAAACTTTTTTAGTTCAAGAATCTACTTGAAAATTCCCAGATAGTTCAGGAACAAACTCAACAATTAAACCTATTTAATATAACAAACAATTTCATTATTTGAACAATTGCTAAATTTATAGTCACATTAATATCTTTTTTTTTTTTTTTTTTTTTACACCAGTCACATTAATATCTAGATTACTTATTTTACCTTAAAATATGAGGTACATTGATATCTACTCATATTTTAATCAACATATAATATTTATTTGTAAAGGGCGTCTCATTTAATTGTTAAAGCAACGTTCCTATAATAAATATGGCAAAATTGCTCACACTAGCTGTGACTTGGGTTCGATTCCTAGATATTTCATGTTGGTAAGCAATATGTAAATTCAACTATAAATCCTCGTTGAGGTTGGTGATATTCTCTGGCCTTGCAAGGGGGCGTGTCTTCCCCCAATCTAAACTTTTTTGTAGCAAAAAAAAAAAAAAGGCAAAATTAAGATATTGAATTATTCATTGATTTTAATATAACAAACAATTTCATTATTTGAACAACTACTAAATTTATAGTCACATTAATATCTAGAATACTTATTTTACCTTAAAATATGAGGTACATTGATAACTAATATTTTAATCAAAATATAGCATTTATTTGTACAGGGTGTCTCATTTAATTGTTAGATACGTTCCTATAATAAATATGGCAAAATTAAGATATTGAATTATTCATTAAATATAAGGGAACTTTAGCAATTTAATTTAATGTGAAAATCTCAATGACATAAATGCACTCAGTTTTATTTTATTATTTATATAGATATATATAGGAGGAACCAATGGTTTTGTATATAACAGAAAGCATTTGAGCTCTGCATTTCACATTCTTGAATAATGGCCAAGCATGGTTTTCTCCTCTTCTTGTGTGTATCTTTCATACTTGCATCCACAATTTCCTTAGTGTGTGATGCTAATGATCAAAATATGAAAGTCCATATTGTGTATATGGGCTCATTTCCTAAGGAAGCATATTCTCCAACCTCTCACCATCTTAGCATGCTGCAACAAGTCATTGATGATGATGGCATTGATGCAGCAGACCACCTAATTCATAGTTACAAGAGGAGTTTCAATGGGTTTGCTGCCATGCTCACTGATCAACAAAGAGAAAAACTCACTAACATGGAAGGAGTGGTGTCTGTTTTTCCAAGCAAGACACTGAAGCTTCAAACCACAAGATCATGGGATTTCATGGGACTCCTTAATTCAATGAAAAGAAACCAAACTGCTGAGAGTGATGTTATAATTGGAGTTATAGACAGTGGAATATGGCCAGAATCTGATAGTTTCAATGATGAAGGATTTGGTCCTGTTCCAAAAAAGTGGAATGGTACTTGTGCAGGTGGCAAAAACTTCACTTGCAACAACAAAATCATTGGGGCAAGGTTTTACATAAATAAATATGGTGATACCAACTCCTCAAGAGATATCTTAGGTCATGGAAGCCATACTGCCTCAACAGCAGCTGGAAACAAAGTTGAAGGTGTGAGTTTTTATGGACTTGCACAAGGTACTGCAAGAGGAGGAGTTCCATCTGCCAGGGTTGCTGCATACAAGGTTTGTGATCCAAATGGAAGTTGTGTTGAGGCTGATATCTTAGCTGCTTTTGATGATTCCATTGCAGATGGAGTTGACATCATTAGCATCTCACTGGGAGGTTCGAAAGCCGTCAACTTCTTCAATGATTCTCTTGCCATTGGTTCTTTTCATGCCATGAAGAAAGGTATACTAACAGTGCATTCTGGAGGCAATGATGGTCCTGAATTAGGTACAACAACAAGTGTTGCGCCGTGGTTACTAAGTGTCGCGGCAAGTACCACCGATCGCCATATTGTTGACAAGGTTGTTCTTGGGAATGGAAAGACATTAGTTGGAAACTCAGTAAATACTTTCACCACAAATGGAACAAAATTCCCTATAGCTGTGCGAAATGCTGATCCAACTCATTGTATAGTAGATACGTCACCTGAAGATTGTAGCTGTTTAGATAGTGTTTTGATGAAGGGAAAGGTTGTGTTATGTTCACAAGCTTATGGACAAGTAGAGGCTTATTATATGGGTGCAAGTGCTGCAATTGTAGAAGCTGAAACTGATGTGTCTCAAGTAACCTTTTATCCTGCAGTGCCACTAGATTCCAAAGACTATGCTGTTGCTAAATCCTACAGAAATTCAGCAGAATATCCACAAGCAGAAATCCTAAAGAGTACTGAGATCTTTGATGATCATAATGCTCCTAAAGTTACCAGTTTCTCTTCGCGCGGGCCTAATTCCATAGTTGTAGAAATTTTAAAGCCAGATATAAGTGCCCCTGGAGCAGAGATCTTAGCTGCATATTCATTTGATAATTCACCCTCTATGAATAAACAAGATACAAGAAGGGTCAAATACAACATATTGTCTGGGACCTCTATGTCATGCCCCCATGTTGCTGGAATTGCTGCATATGTGAAAACATTTCACCCAGATTGGTCACCGGCTGCCATCAAATCTGCTATTATGACCACAGCAAAGCCCATGAATGGTACTTATAATCTAACTGGACACTTTGCTTATGGATCTGGGCATGTCAATCCACAAGCAGCACTTGACCCTGGACTAGTTTATGATATTTCTGAGGAAGATTATGTGCAAATGCTTTGTAACTATGGTTACTCTGGTGATGAAATTAACATGATCATTGGAGAAAACACAAGCTGCCCTAGATCTTCTGAGAGATCCTTAGTGAAAGATTTGAACTATCCTGCAATAGTGATTCAAGTTGAGCCTATGAAATCTTTCAGTGTGAAGGTTCATAGAACAGTCACAAATGTTGGTTTTGCCAACTCAACCTACAAGGCTAATTTCCTGCCAGATTCAGAAATCAAAACAGTTTCAATTGCAGTGGAGCCAGAGATTCTTTCCTTCAAATCATTGAATGAGAAACAATCCTTTGTTGTGATTATTGAAGGAGAAAAGCCAAAGGAATCTGCTTATCCCTTGTCACTGCAATGGACAGATGGCACCCACAGTGTGACCAGTCCAATTATAGTGTTGTGATGTGAATGTCCTAAAGTCTTATAGAACATGTTGATAATCTGAACTCTGAAATAAATAATGTGTTTTTCTGTTTCCCTTTGTGATGTTTGCTGCTCTCTCTCTATCACCCAATCTTTTTCATCGTTTTTATTGCTTTTAATAAGTAATACTATTCTAAACATAAAAAATGTATTACCAACAATGCCATTATTGATTTATCTTCAAATGCAGTTTTTTGATCAATGGGACAATGCCAATATCAGTTCACTATCAATAACTACATTATTTTGGGTTTAGTTTATTTTAGCTTTTGCCTAACAAAAGAGACATCCTCGATGTCTGTAAGCAAGATATAGACCCCAGACCTGTTAGACGGAGACTTCAACAATAGATTCTACCATTAATGGTTAATAATTAAATTATTATTAACAATTTTAAATTCAGAATTTAATAGTTAAAATTCAGAATAATTTAATCTCATGCAATGGAAAGAGGGATTCTCATTGTCATAGATCCAAAAGTATACGCTCTTGCTCTTTCATATGCTAATTCTACTACTAGTCCCAAAGTTGAAATACTAAGAAGCGAGGCCATTGAAGATAGTCAAGATACCCTTTGATTGCTTACTTTTCTGCTAGAGGACCAAATGCTATAGTTCCTGAAGTTATGAAGCCAGACATAAGTGCCCTAGGTGTAGAAATCTTGGCTGCCTTTTCACCTATTGCAGCACCCTCAGGAATTCTTGAAGATAAAAAGATCTGCCAAATTTAGCATACTATCTGGAACCTCAATGTCATGCCCCCATGTTGCTGGTATGTTAAGAGTTTCCATCCTGATTGGGATCCAGCAGGCAGCAGCTATCAAGTATTCTATTATGACCACTGCAAAACCAATGAATGGCACTGAAGATAAGGAATTTGCTAATGGATCAGGGCATGTCGAACGAGTACAAGCCATCAATCCTGGGCTAGTTTTTTTTATCTTTCTAAGGATGATTATGTGAAGTTGCTATGCAATATTAGATATGACAACCCAGCAGTTGGACAAATCTCCGGAACAACAGCACTTGCCCTTCATCAACTCCTCAGAGATCAATGGTGAAATATATTAATGGTTTAAATAAGTTTTTGGTCCCTACAAAGTTCATCAAATTTGGTTTTGGTCCTTGTGAAATTTTTTCTTAGGTTTTCGTCCCTGTAATCTCATAAATTTTGCAAATAGTCCCTACAGTCATCTTTTTCCGTTATCTAGTACTCATGGGTATCGAGGTAATTTTATTTTACTGTCCGACTTGCTGTAAAATTTGGCCATAAAATAGAAACAAAATTATACATTAAGGAATAAGGTTAAAATTGCTAAAATCCTTCATTTTGTATGATATCTAGTACTCAGGGGGTATCGACATCGAGGTAATTTCTCGTTCTTGTCCGACTTGCTCCATAATTTGGGTAGAAAGTAGAAATAAATCATGCATTAGGGTCATAGGGTTATAATTGACAAATTTTTTTATCTAGTATGATTTTTAGTACTCAGGGGTAACAATAGGGACTATTTACAAAACTTTCGAAAATACAGGGACGAAAACCTAAGAAATTTTTTTTACAAGGACTAAAACCAAAATTGGTGAACTTTTCAGGGACTAAAAACTTATTTAAACCTATATTAATTATCCTTCACTTGCAATCCGAGTGCAGCCAGTGCAACCATTTATGGTCAATTTTACTAGAACAGTCACAAACGTTGGCTCTACTAACGCTTCCCATAAGGTGAGTGTCTCACCAAGTTCGAACATGAACATTAAAAGTTCTATTGTGAAATTTGGATTCCATACATTCACTATTTCCACGCATTCGCATATGCATTTGAATGTGTATTAAAAAAAATTAAAAAAATAAAACAAAGTTGATCCAACGGTATATCTTGTGATTTCATGAATGTGGGAAATCCAAATCCTATGACATTTAAGTCTCTTATGGAAAATCACTCTTTCGTTATCAAGGTTTTGCTGACCCTTTCGGCTTAGATACAACATAAGATACAACATAAGTAATTGGACTGCAAGAATGCATTATATTTATGTGAAATATAATATAATTTTTTTAAAAAAAGAAATATGATTGACGCAAAGACTAAAAGAAGAAGAAATAGTCAAATTACAAATAAGTCAAATACAAAAACAAGAGAAATGACAATGTATCTCTCATCTCATGTAGTATTTTAGATATTACTTCCACCACTCTGTACACATTATTGTTCACACCCTCCATTTTAAAAAAAGCACTAAGATGCAGCAAATTCATAGGTCATATATGTTTGCCTCTTGCATATCAGCAAATATAAAGGGTTCTGTCACTTTTTTCTTGACACAGCTGCAGCAATCCCACCTGCTATCAGTCCTACAGCTCCTACAGCAGTTGCCGCAATGCCTAGGCCTATCACACCATCTACAATGGAGGAAAAGAAATGTGTCAGTGCTGTATTGCAGAATGGGAGTAAATACCTACCCCCCATTTCCATTTGCTCTTAATAAGAAAAGAAAAGCAGGAAATGTTTAGGGGAAATATCAATAATTGATGGTAACCTTTTTTGATCCGATCTTCAATTGTCTTCTTCAATGTCAGTGCTTGCCTCCAGTCAGGTGCAATCTACAGAAGAAATCATGTAATGAATATGAAATCTTAACTAAGTGATCGATGTCATCTTACTATATATATGCTGTACTGTTGTTGATGCAGTTGGTTGAAAACTTGAAATAAACAATTTGATGGTGTATCTTAAAGGATGATATTTGCCCCCGCTTGCAGTTTGTTGTTAGAATTGGAGGGGGATTTAACAAAAACACCCAAAACTCACATATAATAAATCTGCAAATTTTAGTATATGACAAGGTAAAGAGGAGTAAAAGGATGTAGATAATTCTTGAGATTCACAGAGTTTGACCCAATGCCAACAACCAACCAAGTTAGATTCTTTCTGTTGATAAATTGTTGCAATAACACGTACAAAGAATGCAAGTCAGATTCTTTTTGAAGACTACATAATGCAAGATAGAGATGGCAGTTATACATATGAAATTGAAGTTAGAAAGGATTTACAGATATAATTAGGAGTTATACTAGGAACACAAGCCCTTTTCACATACAAATCAATACACCTCAGTTTTAACATTTGAGTTGAATGGCATAAAACACAGAGTTGTGATAAAAAAATAGGGTGGGTTTGAAGGATCTGTTATTTTCCTTATATAAGCAACAGTAAGCTGAGAAAAAAGAGAGAGCATAGATATAGATACCATGAGGCATCTGTCAACAAGATCCCTACTCCTGGAATAGTCACCACTTCTATAGGATCCAACAGCTAGAAGATACAGCTTCTCCCTTTGGAGCAGGGGATCGTTTGTACCAGGTAAAGATGCTGCAATCAACACATCATCATTATCTTATTGTTTGCATGAACAAAAAGAGATAGATAGAAAGAACTTCACACTCAGCAGCAGAATATTAAGTTAATAATAGAATAGAATAGAAGGACCTTCAAGCATTGCAATGCCGCGTTGGACATCTTCAGGTCGTTTAGAGTGAACAAGAGCCCAGGACAAACGCAAGAGAGAATCTTTCATTAGGTCATCAGAGGATTGTTTCTCAGCCTCAGCAACCTCTCTTTCACATCCCTGCACCAATTGAATTCATTCAAATGAAATGAAGAGTAACCTGAGAAAGAGAAGAGAAGAGAGGTAGTAGTTACATACAGCGACGATGTCGGAGTCGCACAAGGGGAGCGAGTCCTTGCCGGAGAACAAGTTACCGATGGAGTCGACTATCATCCCTAGCTTCGCTTCCAGTTTCGCCATTCAATTTCAACCCCAATTCACCAATATTATTCCCTTTTCTTCACTCTTCAATTTCAATTATAACACCTCGCTTCCTTCCTCCTTAAGTCCTAATTATTAAAAAAAAAATTTGGGGGAAAAAAGAAAGCTAGTTGGCTGTACTATCTGTATCATTTAAATAAGTCAAATATGACCACGTAAGCCTCAGAGCTTATAACTTTTTTTTTTTTTTGACAAAGAGCTTGCTTATAAATTATATATATATATATATATTTTTATAGATTTAGTTAAAATATTATAATTATAATATCAATTTTTTAATTTTAATTTTAATTTTAAACATTTTTATTAAGGATTAAAGTAGTATAGCTTGTTAGTGTGAAATGTTTTACACCGACATCCACTAACATTATGACATGTGTGTTTTTATTCTAATAACTAAATAAAATAAATAACAATAATACTTTTTTTTTTTTTTGATGTGAACAATAATACCGATTTAGCAAGATAGTGTTGAGACACATGATATATTGATTAATTTATGAGGTAGGAATAATGAAAAGTAGAAACTTTGTTTAACAAATAATAATAAAAATGAGAGAATGAGAGAATTAAAGAAAAGCTACTAAGTTGTAAGTTATAAGATAAATAGACTTATTTCAAATTTCAAATAAGATAAAAACAACTTATTTTCATAAACTTCTTCGATAATCTTATTGTAATAAGTTAAAATAAACTTATATGAAGATTATAATTTATTTCCATAAATTTATTTCCATAAATCATTCTCATTAACTCTCATTAAGTTATTCCAAACATAAGCTAAGTCACTGACCTAGAATCTAGTTATTTCCCCTGCCTTTTACCTGCATTTCTTCCACTATTATATTTGTCTTCTCTCAAGACAAGAATTAGTACAATGTGAGACAGGTAGTGAAGGGGCATGGAAATTGCGAGATGCCTTCCACAACAGACCACCCTGCTGAAGGCGAGGTTCCCTTCTTGGCTGCTTCTTACAAGTTGAAGCTTTGAGGGCCACACCTCTACGGTTCATCTTCATGCATATAGAGCTTCCAAAAAATATATGTTTGAGCATGTAAATAGTGTGACAACGGAAAATAATTTACAAATGAGAAAATATTTCTCATTCATAGGAAACAACAATTTGGAACAGAAATTGCTTAGTTCCCTGTACATTTATCTTAATACTTACAACCCACAAACAAATCCTGTATGCTAAGCCAAAAGAAAAAATAAATAAATAAAATAAAAATAAAAATAAAAACAAAACAAAACAAAAGCACCATGCAGATGGTATTGACAAACTAATCTCTATTCACACTCACTTTCTTCGTTCATGTAAAAAGTGGCTCCCTCACACGTCGAACTAATCTCAAACCAATACTACCTCTAGCATATTCCCTACTTTGACAAGTGGACAAATCATTTGTCAGAAACCAGCAACCGTGAACACACTGTACCTTATGCACCCTGCAAGGAAGCAGTTCTATAACCATCTTCCTTAGATGCTCAAAACTAAAGAACGGCTTCAGAAATTTCCCATCATTCTATGGTTTCATTACTATCTGCAGTTGCATGGTATCATCTGATGAGCATCTCTTTCAGATTCACTGGAGGAAGGGTCCATCTTCCCCCCCATGACTACATGAAATAAGGACTCTTTGTGTCAGATAAAACCATCTAATATAGTTCTTGCCTTCTTGAGCACATACTCTCAGAAGGGGACCCATTTTCCTCATCTTGCTTGAGAAAGAAGTCACCATTTCCATTATAAAGCCGGACTGATAACGAAGGCGATGATGGTGCACTACCTGCAATTGTTTCAATATGTGCAATAATGCAATATGAAAAACAATATCAATTATGGTTATATACAGTAATCTGGCTAATCAGTAGCAGCAGAAATAAGTAGTATGATCAAATTTACCACACCTCTGAAAGAAGGGCTTCTATCAGAGTCCTTGGTCGCATGTAACAATATCGTGCCAGAGAGAACAACAATGAAACCACATATTTCTGACACTATAGTTCCACCACTTTGGCCATCCCAATCCTGAAAGCATTATTTTGAAATGTCACTAGGCTCTTATACAAGTCATAGACAACACAAACATCTTATGCATCCTATATTAAATGCCAGAATTAGTTGATAATACCTTAAACATTATTACACTGGCTAGGATTGTAAGTGTTGTGAACATGACGTAGTATATAGGAGATACAACTGCAGTGTTGAAGGTGTCAAGAGCCTGAAATAGTATAATCATGTTACCGAAGTATAGTTGATTCAAAATTACAACTAAAGAACTTTGTATACATTATATAATGCACAAAACAAATCTGAATTAGAGCATTGTTTTCTTTTTCCATCGAATAAAATTGAGACATCATTTTCAACCAGATAAAAGAAGAAGAAAATACAAACATCAAAGAATATAATGGATCACTATCACTGAGAGGTGCTTTCAATATCCCGTAATTTAGCAATATGAATGCATAAAAAAGTAACCATCTAGTGAGGCTTAAGTTTAACTAACATTTCCATGCTGCTGATATGCCATTCTTTTCCATATAACTATAAGCATCGTTAGAGTAGCCAAAACTAAACCCCAGATCAGATCACACATTACAAAAATCGAGTCAATATAAAAAGAAATTACGATTACTTGTAAGTTGTAAGGAAAAGACTTAGTGTATCCCACATAAATGCAATAGTCGCAACTCGTCTTGCATGTTTACATAACATGAATCAATGATACAGTTGACAAAAATGTATGTAGGATGAGACCAGTGTTCTAATCTTAAGAGACATTGAGTCACAAACCTTATTAAGATAATTCATTTGCATGATGACGCAAATAGCCACAACTAACATAAAAAACCACGTCTCTGGGTAGATTAACTGATTTTCTCCTTCAAAAGTTAATTTCAAAGAAGTTCCAAGGGCTTTAACACTCATCACCTGCAGAATTATAATAATTCCTTATAGATCAGTTGCCATATTATTGCAGTGCCGCTACAAACAAAGCAAACATTTTTCAGTAAATATCATCAGTTATTGGGGTGGAAATAATTCTCCACATAACTGGGGCAGGGGAAGAACATTTTAAACCATAACAGTACATATAAAAGTTAGATGGAAGCCAAAACTTTGTTTATAAATTCACCGTAATACAGGTCCCACAATCTAAAGTTAATGAATAGAGAAGACCGGATTACTTTCAACATAAAATCACGTTCGTCAGGTTCTATATGTTTTAAACAAAATAATTTTGAATAAACAAGCCTTTGAAGTTCAGTTCAATTATCAAACAGAAAACTGAGCAGGAGAGAGAACAGTTAGTTTACGTACAGAGAGGGAACCCATCAATGAACAAACGCCAGTATAAACTAGCATGTTTGTATGTCCACATCTTGGTGCAAAATGGAAGACCAGAATGAAAACCAAGACTATTACTGAGCCTACATATGCCAGAAATGCTGCATGCAGGGGAATACCTCCGTTATCAAGGAATTACAATAATAATTTGCATTCAAAAATAAAAAAGGATGGAGCATTCAAACCTGGTTGAATAGCCATATTCCATATTTCCAGAACAGATTTGATAGGTTGCTCCCCAGGAGCATGAATAACAATAATGATAGAACCAGCAATGCACATTACACAGCCCAAAATCCCAAGCTGGTGTAGCTTTTCTTTCAGAATAATTTGAGCCAAAACAGCACTAGAGGATACCATGTAAACATCATTGAAGAAGCAGCCATGTTAACAGAGTTACAAGGTAATGCTGTCTTAACTGTCACTTGAGGAAGAAAAGCAAGGGGAATACCTCACTATAATACTTAACGCGCCAAGAGGGGTAACTAGAACTGCTGGGGCAAACGCATATGCAACAAAGTTTGCAACCTCTCCAACAATCACTGAACAAGAAACCATAAAGAAACAGATTCTGCAAAAAATCAGCTAAAGAAAATCTGCCCTTGATAAATCAAAAATTGCATACTCTAATTAACCATCAATATCACTATCACTAATCACTAATTACTAATGTACTACAACTGAAAAAATTAGAAAATTTGGTAAAATAAGCATCTGAAGCATTAAATCCACATTCCAGCAAACAATGGAATAAAAGAAAAAACAAAGTTAATTCAACATAACTTAAAGGATTCATAAATTCAAATATATATTTTTAAAGAAAATCCAATTAATTTCATACAATGATGGGATCAAATCAAAACCATTGCAAGACTAAAAACATAACCAAAATAAAAAAAATAGCATTTGAAGCTTACTTGTGATCATCCCCACCCACCAGAGTGGCTCCAAGAGATAATAATACCCACCAACACCTACAACATGAAGAAGAACAAAACCATGCATAATCAAAATGAGCTCTCCCAACTATAAACTATAAATTATAAATTCTGAAGAGAGAGAGAGATCAGAGAACATTGAAATTTACCAGCCCTGACACCGGAAACAGCAGCTGCTCTTTTAAGGCCTTGCTTCTTAATGATGAAACTTGCCCCAATGAACCCACTTGATCCCAATGCTAGAATCAGACCTATTAGATTCTCCTTCGACAGACCCATGTCGCAAAATCGTAACTTTCTTCTACTTTGTTATCTTTTCTTCTTCTTCTACTTCTGCTCTTCATCGATAAGCTCCGAGACAAACCCGGATTTTCAGATCATCATCGTTGCTCATTTTCATGATTGTGGCATGGAAAGCAGGGAATGATAGGCTGTATACGAGCACTACCAAATTATTTGTGAGCCAGCACCTGTTAAAGCCCCGCTTGTTATTATTATTATTTTTTTGACCGGGGAATCTTCAGGCCGAGAGCTAGAGAGTAATCCCTCAAAATACCGAGATCCATTTAAAGAACCCGATTATCTATCAACCATGGCACACCATGTTGATAAGCCCCACTTGCTAATATTAACTTTTTTAATACTAAATCTTAAAGCAACTCATTTTTTTTGTTTCTCATAGTATCCTCCGTACGCAATTGCGAAGACTAATTCCTCGAGGTTCTGGACTGTATTGAAGGGTTGATCTTTCCCAGTCAGATTTTCTCCATACGCAAAAGTCAGGGATCGAACCCCTAACCACTTACTTAAGGGGTCCGAATTAGTTACCTCTTGGATCAATAAGATGTTGTTAAGTCCCGCTTGTTATTACTAACCATTTTTTAAGCCAAATCTTAAAGCAATTCATTTATTTTAATAGGAAGATTTTGCATAAAGAAAGTCTAACTTTGAATCAAACATGCAGCTCATTCAATCACGCATGTTGCCTTACTTTGATGCAACATTTTATTAAGTTTGCTTATTCTAGCGTTTTTTTGGGTACATTATTATAGTGTTTTCAAACACGGACCAAACCAACTAAATAAACTGGTCATATTTATCTAACAAAAATAAAAAATAAAAATAATACTGGTATGGATCAAAATTTATTTGATTCAATCATGATTCTATAATAAATTTAACCAATTAAATTAATTGAAATATAAATTTGATGATTTGTCGATTTTATTTTCAATTTTGATTCTTAAAACATTAGTTTATCCTTCATTGATCAATTTGAGTGCTAAGAAGATTATAAAAGAAAATACAATTGGTTAAAAAAAAAAAAAAAACTTATGGCATAGTGAAAATTAATGTTTAAATGAGAACTTGATGTTTATAATTTTAACACATTTAGGTTTTAGTTTTTATAATTCATTTTGTTTACTTTTTTTTTATTTGAGTTTTGATGTCTGTGCAGTACTCATATTTTTTTGTTGATTTGAATTTTGGTTTTTATACTTTTTATTCTTTGAAGTATTACTTCTTAAGATCTTATCTTTTATACAGATCATTTTTATATTATTTATTTATTAAGATATTAGTTCTTATAGAATCAAAGCTTAAAAAAAATAAGGACTAATAAAAATTTAGAATCCAGTAAAAATAAATAAACAGAAAAACCGTATTTTAAGTTAATGAATATTTTATGTGGTAGAGCTTAGAATCTTATTTAAGTTAAGAATTAATTTTGAAAAATAAAAAAAAAACTCTACAACAATCATTTTCATTTGCTTAAAAAAAAAAAAAAACAGACAACCATTTTCATTGTTTAAAGTTTTAGGATGAAAAATAAGGTGGATCAACTTCAATGGCTGCAGTGCACGGGAAGCTCCCCTGTGGAGCGGTGCAGCAAATTGAAGAGGGGTTACTACAAGTGTTGCGTTGCTATGGTTTCTTAACTGGCCAATGGCAGAGAGAAAGGAAGCATATATTGGGGATCATTCCATGGCAGCCAACTTATTACTCAGAGAAATGATATTCTAACATCAAAAGTTGATATCAATTTTTGACACTTTGATTAATTGGTGTAAATATTTAGTTAATTCAGTTTATTATATAGTTAATCACGTGTAAATAGTTGGTTAATTCATGATGACCCATCAATCATATAAAGAACTGAATTAACCAGATATTTACATGTGATTAACTAAATATTTACATGGTTATGAAAAATAAGCTTCAGATGACCCATTAACCATATAATGAATTGAATTAACCAAAAATTTGCACGTGATTAATCAAGGTATCGTTGAAGGTGTCCAAATCAGGTGTTAGAATATCATTACTCTATTACATATACTTATAGAGTAAATACCCTTTTTGGTCCCTGGATTTTTTTTCGGATCCCATTTTAGTCCCTGAAAATAAAAAACTCATCATTTAGTCCCCCAAATTTCATTTCGTGAGCCCTTTTAGTCCCTCCGTCAGTCAATGCTCGTTGACCTCCGTTAAGTGGCTGACGTGTCATGCTATCTATCTAGGTGTACCGTTAATATTTTTCAGCATGGCATTGTTTAAGAAAAGGAAACAAATATGAGCCATTTTGGTCCTCAACAAATTTTAAGTAAGCCATTTTGGTCCTTAAAATTTTAATCGTGACCCATTATGGTCCCTGATAATACAACAGACCTGGATTTTTAAGTAAGCCATTTTGATTTAGGGATTCAATGATGACATGGATATATCCCTTATCATGGAAGAACCAACTCTCTTGCCATCATAATTAATGATAGCTTCCATAATGAAAATGCCATTAAGTGTAAGATATGTTCTGCAGAATTTCCAGTTGGTAACCACTGGATGGACAGCCACAAAAAGGAAGCACAGTGGCTGTTTAGAGGTTATGCATTTGTTATTTGTGTTTTTTAGATGTGTATCTGTGTTGCTTTTTGATTACATGATACAGGTCTGTTGTGTTATCAGGGACCATAATGGGTCACGATTAAAATTTTAAGGACCAAAATGGCTTACTTAAAATTTGTTGAGGACCAAAATGGCTCATATCTGTTTCCTTTTTTTAAACAATGCCATGCTGGAAAATATTAACGGTACACCTAGATAGATAACATGACACGTCAGCCACTTAACGGAGGTCAACGAGCATTGACTGACGAAGGGACTAAAATGGCTCACGGAATGAAATTTGAGGGACTAAATAATGAGTTTTTTATTTTCAGGGACTAAAATGGGATTCGAAAAAAATTTCAGAGACCAAAAAGGGATATTCACTCTATACTTATATATACACATGCTATTTGATCAAAATATATACACATGCTCTTCCCACGTGTTTGATTTTCGGTGGTTGATGTGAATTTGTGCTTTGTTTACTTGTCTTGGAATAGCTATATGTTGGTCGTCCACACACGTGGGCCTGTCACCTGGCCCATCGTAGCCCGATGTCGGCAATGATAAAGTGCCTATTAATTTGAATCTAAAACAATAAAAACAATTTGCTGCGGTTTTTTTTTTTTTTTTTTTAAGGTCAGGTATCCTCCGGTCGGGAACCAGAAACTAATTCTTCGAGGTACTGAGATCCATCTAAGGGATTGACCTTTTCCAACGGATGTTCTTCAATATGCATGAGTCAGGAATCAAACCCCTGACCACTTGCTGCCGGGGGCTTTCATCCAAATGTTGCATGAGCAAGATTGATCTAGTGGAGCATGGGAAAGTTTCATATATAAGAGTTTGCAGGTTCGAATCCCCACTAATATTTTTTGAGTGAGGTAAATGTAAATATCTTTATAAGTGTTCATAGAGCCCAAATATTTTCTATGTCTTGGACTGAGACATCATTCCCTCGTTCTAAAATTATTATTATTTTTTAAAAAAAATGTGTTGCGTGAGCCCCTTTATGGCCTTAACAATTTCCTCAATGCTATACAACAATTTGGCATGGTTTGTAATGACGGAAAGCACTTATATTTTATAAACATGTATATGTATATCTTTTAATTAGTGCATCTAATTTTTATTTATCCGAATGATATGTTATCAAATGAAATGATCATGAAGTTATTCATAATTTGGAAAAACATATTATGTCACTTTGAGACTAAAGATATTTCTTGGGAATTGAAACAACCCATTTAAAGTTAGAGTTTTGCTAACGAATGTCCTAAGGATATTGATTAAAGAATCCACAAAAGGAAAATTTGTATTGAAAAACTAAATGTTACACTTTTCGAAATATTAAATACATCTTTTCTCATACAAATTTTACTTTCTTACTTCTTTAAATAATGTCATAAGGACACTTGTTAGCATTCTCCTTAAAGTTAAAGTTAGCATTGTCATTCTTCGAAGAAGTACAACATTTGGGACATGATCCTCTCTCGTTATCTCTCTCTGATTTTCTACTCTTTTTAAATCTCCACCCTTAAATAGTATCTCCCCTTTTAATGATTATTCAAAACCTTCTTACACCTTTATTTTTAAAAGGTCAGGATCCCACCAAAAAAAAGTATAAAAAATATTCACAGCGAAGGATCCGATACCCAACATTTGTGCTAGAATGTAACTTTCTTGATTTGAGCCATTAAAGAATGAGTTATGATATTTCTATACCCAAAATCAACACCCAACTAGTGGCGGATCCAGGACCCGGAATCAGTAGGGGCAATCTATTTTTAAAAAAATTTAATAATAATTATTGCTCATTTGATGATAATTTTTTCTTCAATATTTTTTCCATTGAAGATTGTTGTTTATTCAAAAATCTTTCCATTATATCCTTCAATTAAAAAGAGTTTAATTTCTAATAGCACTGTCAGTATATAATATTTTAACAATCACATCTAATTATTTCTTGACAAATCAAAATTATTGTTATTTCTTTCTTAGCTACTAAAATAAAAACACACATGTTATACATATCAAAATGTTATTATAGAATTTTTTACATTAATAGTATATACTGATTTAATCCATAAAAAAAAAATTTAATTAGTATATTTAATTTTATGTCTAACCAATCAATTTTGTGAAATAACACAGTTATCACAAAATACTCAAATTTGATCATATCAAAAACCTAACCTATCAATATTTGCTATTAACCATCATTAAGAGAGAGAAAGAAAAGATCAAAAAAAGACTACATGGGTGCAATTATTTCAAATATGGGGTGCAAAATAAGATACATAGGATATTCAAAACAAATTTTATAAAGCCAAGGGGTGCACTTGCCCACACTAGGGGCAACGTGCATCCGCCCGTGCACCCAACACCATATATTTATACTTTTTCTATACT
Organism: Echinosophora koreensis; assembly: GCA_035048595.1. Classification (NCBI taxonomy): domain Eukaryota; kingdom Viridiplantae; phylum Streptophyta; class Magnoliopsida; order Fabales; family Fabaceae; genus Echinosophora; species Echinosophora koreensis. The sequence goes on along the minus strand of JAPCYP010000019.1, from coordinate 1,349,285 downwards.
TATATATTATTTTTCTCATCCCCAAATGTATTTAAAAGTTTCAAATGACCCTCCGTATACGGTGTCGGGCTACGATGTCTGACTTTGGTAGTCCAAAAAACATTGCCGTTAAAGAATCATTTTCAAGTTATTCTACTCTAAACATGCATTTAAATCAAAATAGAATGTTTAGACAAGTTATTTCCACTTTTATTATTACCCACCGGATTTACACCATGCTTATATCTTCGAAATGCAAGTTTAAGTGATAGAACAAATTCCTTCCTTTTTTTTTTTTGACTGTGAACAAAATCCTTCCTTTTGTTTGAAAATAATAGGAAAAAAATAAGAGAGAAAATAGGATTTTTTTTTTTTGTTTAATAAGAGAAAAGAGAAAAAAAAATGATAGTAAAGTTCATTGAAACAATTATCCTGTTTGCAAATGGGCACCATCAACTATTAATTCTTCCAAATTACTCCTTAAACTTCAACAATTAGTGAAATAGATCCTTGTCTTAACTAAAAGCTAAATCATTAACAATGATCGAATCCAACTATTCATTTGCTTTAATCTGAACCGTTGATTGAATTCATTTATTTTTTTAAAAGGAAAGAGAAAAGAAAAAAAAACCAGACAAAGGTTCTAGTTCAACGCAATTCATTATTGTTTATGCGAGAAATCGTAATGATATGTTGTTTATAATGGGTTTCTTCAGCCTGGGGGCCTGTGATATGAAAATCTTGACAATTTTGTGAGATTGTAAATTTTGCTCTTGGCATGCTACCTGCTTGATGAAATGCATGACCATTAATTGACCTCTTGGAATTTGTCACTTTGAATGATGATGATAATTGTTGAACTTGAACCGAGATTGTTTAATCGAATTTTTTTGGATCAGAATCGTTATAGAGCCCAAGCATCACCCTTGCTATTCAGTTGGAATAAACCCGATGGTTCCCCAAAGAGAAGAAGAAACACAAGAAGAGAAGCATCAGCTTGCTCTGTTTTCCTTAAAAAATAAAATAATATATATATATATATATATATATATATATATATATATATATATATATATATATATATATATATATATTCAATCTATGGTTTAGATTAAAGCAAAAGGAATGATTAGATTAAACCATTTTTTAGGGTGTGTTTGGTTCAACGGAGGGGAGGGAGGGGAGGGGAGGGATTTTAATGGAGGAGAGGCGAGGGGAGGGGAAGGGAGGGATTTTAGTTAGACATTGTGTTTGGTTGAGAGGAGGGGAGGGAAAATAGTACTTTCATGTTTGGTTCAGGAGGGGAGGGGAGGGATTTTAAAACAACTTTACTTTTAAACCTTATAATTATTTATTTAAAAATAGAAAAGTGAGGATATTTTAGTCAATACACATGAAAAGTTTTAAAATCCCTCCCCTCCCCTCCAAATCCCCCCAATATTGGAGGGGAGCTAAAATGGACCCAGGAGGGATTTTGCTCCCCTCCCCTCCTAAAATTTGAACCAAACACAAAAGATTTAAAATATCCCCTCCCCTCCATTCCCCTCCAACCAAACGATACCTTAGTGATTTAACTTTTTGGATAACAGAAGCACCTATTTCACAAATTGCTGAAGTCTGATGATTAATATGGAAGAATCAATAGTTTAGGGTCGTCATTTGCAAACGGATTAAAATTTAGTGGGTGTGTTTACACTTCTACCTTGATTTTAACTCAAGAGTTAAAATTGTGATGTTTTATTGTTTTTGAACGACTAGAGTGTTTCAGACTTTCAGTTGACCTTGGGTAAACCACTCTCAAAACGACGTCATTTCCATCACGTAGCTGCTCTTCTCCTTCCTCTTCATGATCTCCCTCTCCGCCTCTCCAAACATTGCCTTCTCCGCCGCATCACCGTCAAATCCACCGTCGATCCCAACCTCCTCCGCCGCCGATACCACTTCGTCATCAGGGGGACCGATCACCAGCAGCGTCGCTCCTTTCATCGCGCATCCCGAAGCTGGCAACTCCAGCTCCGGCACGTACCACATCGTCATCCTCAAATCCGGCACCACGTTCGTCTCCGGCGACAGCATCGCCGCACCGTCTCGCTTCAACGATTCCTTCAGATCTCGAATCTCTCCTTCCTCCATTGAAAACCTCCCTTGCCTCTTCGGATCAGTGATCACAATCGATCTCAACGCCGGAAACTGCAACAGCATCTGCTTCATCAAGAAGTGCCTCGCCGACGCCGCGATCAAGCACGAGATCGTCCACATGATCCGCGATTTGAACACCTCGTTCGGCATCGCCGCAGGAGACGACAACGGCGTCGTTTCACCTTCCGTTTTGACTCGGTGAAACGAGGTGGCGCAGAGGACGACGCAGGTCTTGAGGTGGCTGCCGTAGTTGGCTTTCCATTTGAGGAAATCGGCGTCGACGGAACCGCCGTACGTGTGGAGCTCGAAGTGGAGGCGCGTGATGTGGCGGAAGGATCGGAGGAAGTGGGAAGGGCACCGGCACGGCGAGTGGAGGAGGCGGCGGCGGCGGCGGAGGTGGTGGAGGGGCTTGACAAATAGGAAATTGACGACGGATTTGAGAATATTTACAGGGTTGCCACTTAAGCGAATATGTGTCGGGTTGTTGTTGTGGCGAGGGGGAGGAGGGAGGAAAAGAGGGAGTGAAACGGTGTCGGTTAGGGGGATGATAGAAGCGAAACGCTTGGAAAGGGTGAGGCAGCGAACAAGGGTTTTGGCGTCTAGGATTTTGTTGAGAATAAGGTTGAGAATGTGGTCTGGTATGAGATCGAAATAGCTGTTTGGTTGTTGGTATTGTTCATGTTGTTGTGTAGAAACATAATCCATGGGATTATTGAAGGAGAAAGAATTAGAAGGGAAAGATAGAGATTATTGGTGTGCTTGTGTTTGTGCTTATGGTTGATGAGTTATATGAGTGTTTGTGTCGACTTGAGAGTTTGAACCGCGTGTGAAGGTAACTAGGAAGGTTTGAGGAAGTTTCCACGCGGACAGAATGATAAGACGCAATGAAACTTTGTTATTATTATTATTATGCTTATCCTATGCCCACCACACATTCTTTCTTTTTACCCGCCAAGAACAAGAATAATTCTTTACCGACTACATTTTTCTTTGCAACAATCATTACAAACCTTTTCAGATTTATCAGATTCACACGGGCAAATAAATCGAATGGGAGATGGAAGTAGGTAGCGACACTAAATCATGGATGATTTAGTTAGTTGATTTGGTTAAGTTAGTATTGAATTAAATAATATAATAAAGAATAATGAGATGTCAAACATAATTAGCATGTGTTTTGGTAACATGTTTGAGAATCAGTTGTATGATATCACCGTGAAATGGCATTTATGTTTTTTAGTCGTAAAAGTGTAAGCAGTTTTGTCTAAGGTGAATTCCATTCAACATGCTTTTGATTGCCTCATCCCATTTCCAAACGCATGCTTAGTTCATAATTGAACCAATTCATTCAGTTTAATTTTTAAAACATTAACACATACACAAAAGAAAATATCCAGATCGTATATTATGTACTTCCTTCGGTCCTTATTATAAGAGGCAAATGATTACTTTTTTTTGATCTAAAATATAAGAGACATGTATGTATTTTGACAAATATTAAATGCTCATTTCCAATTTTACCCTTATTTATAATAGGGTTTATATTTACGAGACAGTGCAACTTTCAATATAAGTAGGTTTGTTCATTAATTATTGAAGGGTTAAATTTGTAAATTTATATGAATATTAATTACAAATAGCTTATTTCAATGCATTTCTTTGGTTTGTGTGTTTTAGGGTTTTGCCTCTTATATATAGGACCAGAGGGAGTATCATGTAATATGAAAAGGTTTTTTCGAATAAATATTTTTATAATGATTAGTGTTTTTTTTTTTTTGACAAAATGATTAGTGTTGTTAAAATCTATAACATTTACAGCTATATAATAATTCTTCAATAAACTTATGCAGGGGGTTCCCAACGACATAAAGGACATAGCAACGGCCTGGGCTAAGTTGCACCACTCAAAATTTACACCATCCATTACACTATCCATATGGCAAATTGTGGGCCAATCAAATAGCCACATAGGTGGGTCAAATTTTCAAACCTTGACTGGTTGAAAAGTCAAATGTCCATGTATCAAAATGATTGGTTCAACACTTGCTACATGGGTGGTGTAAATTTTGGGTGGTACACCATAGAATGAACCCATAGCAACTTAGCAAGTATCATCAATATGTTTCATTGTGACATTCTAAATATATACTTGCAGCATCACTTTATGTATCTTAGACTACACTGCTTGAGATATACATTTTCTTTTGAGAAAGAAAGAAATAGCCTTTTCTTTCTTTTGTTTGTTTGCTGCTTATTGCTATCGTATCTAAACATATTCAAAATACTAAACCTTTTTGCATGTTTTCTTTATTAAAAAAAAAAAAATTTGCTGTACCGAAAAGAGCAAGGATGGATTTATAACTAACTGCAGATACAAAATATTCACACATCTCTCTGCACTGTTGCATGAAATCTTGTTATTTAAACACTTAAAATATTAACCTCCACTTACATTTATATATGATACATCCCATTTTGGGTATTCAAAAAACATTTTTGATATTCTATGTGAATTTATGCAGAGATCATATGAACACTTATTTTCTGTACATACGATATGACAACTACAGTTTTTCTTTATAGATAGGTCATAGGTATGCGTTTAGCATTTTTCTTATAGAAATATTTATTCTTTGCCTGGTACCGGTGAGTTAGTAGTTTGATGATGAATTTGATGTCCATATAACATTAGCAGATAAGATAATCAGATGCAGTAGCACCTGATATACAAGACAATTAAAGAAGGCATGCTGTAACAGTAGAGAATGTTCAGCCTCGAAAGAGTGCAAAAGGAACAGAGAATATGTTTATTTTACATAAAACCTTGAAAAGAACAGTAAAAGAAAAATAATTACAAGTATGGCTGCTGGTGAGTGGACTGGTGACTCAAATCCTGGAAGGGATAAGAGGAATATTGTTCTGTAAGTATGCACTAGCAGCAGCAACTCCACTTCCAAGCTTCACAGGGTAACCCACATCTTTGAGTATCATCTCCACACCCGCAAGACAACCCAAGAGTTGTAACTGGAAAATACATTTGAAGAATATAACTATACCAAGAGTAGCAACTCTGTAGTAATTTGGTAAATGAGAATGATTTGACATATATAATTTGAGATTACATGTTAGATTAAGGACCAAGTAGTATTTGGAAAGGAATAACAAGTACCTAAAACGTAATCCAAAAATAATGCTTTTAGTGTGCTAATATCCTGCAATATGCTGATGGATGTTTGAGAAACTAATATTACCTCATTCAAGTTGCCAAGATGTCCTATCCTGAAAACCTTTCCAGCAACTTTGTTTAATCCCAGTCCTAAGCTCAAATTGTATCTCTTCCATGCCCTTCTTACTATTTCAGAACTATCAATGTAAGGAGGAACAATAACAGCAGTCACAGTGTCACTGTACCACTCTTCCTTTTGGGTGCAATTCTTCAAACCCCATGCCTCTACTGCAAGCCTGCATTTACCAGATTGAGAACCTATCAGATTCATTGTATTAAAAATATAGCAAAATGTTCAAACTCTTTAAAACCATTGCTCAAAAGTAAAAACTTAATAATGATTTTTTATAAGGAAGTTCATAGGGAGGGATGTTGCCTTTAATAATGATTTTGGTGAAGTAGATATTAGATAATGTCTCACCTGGTTGCTGTGCCTAAACGTTTGTGCCTTAAAATAATGTTTTCAAGTCCTTCCTCAAAAATCAGATCAAGAGCTGCTCTCAGACCATACAGCAACTGAATGGAAGGAGTGTATGGCCAAAAGGTTCCCAACTTGTAGAATTTCAAGTAGTCATTCCAGTCAAAGAAAACTCTAACTGATCTTGCAGTTTTTGAAGCCTCAAGGGCTTTAGGACCTGCACAGACAATACCTATCCCAGTGGGAAGGGAAAGGGCTTTCTGGGAGCCAGTCAGAGCCACATCTACTCCCCATTCATCCATACGGAAATCAAGAGCACAAATGGAAGACACTCCATCAACAAGAAGAAGGGCTGGATGCTGGTATTCATCTGAGTGTCCAAAATACAATGTGTGAACCATTTTGTGAAAAAAAAATATATATAGAATAGACCAGAAAAACTAGTATTTAGAAATATAATGATACATTTGCAGACCTGAAGGAAAAAAAAAAAGGTTCACAGAAAGCACATTCACATGAAATATTAATAAAATGTATTTCAATTTATGAAGTCAAACATTAGTTATGGGACACGAAATTTAGCATTTTTTTAGTCTAATGCGGATTTTGCTAGTGAATATTCTGCCTAAGTTTCAGATGCATACTAAAGGTCATAAGAGTCGATTTAAGTGCTCATGATCAATGTAATAGCACACATATCAAAGTACACAGCAAAATAGGAAGTCCCATTATATAAATGTCAACTATAATATTCTACTCTGGCTGCTGCTATTCCTCCTAATATTACTAGTTCCTGTTGAATTGAAAGGTTTTAGGTAGGAAAGAAGGAAAGATAGAAATAAACTAATAAATAATAAGACTGGTATTAATTTGATACAGTGATGATGTGATTATCTAGGATACTCTAAGATATGAAAAGATATTGTCAGATATTTATCTGATTTTCTAACACTCCCTCTCAAGCTAAAGCTTACTAAGCTTTAAGCTTGTTATACGAAAACAATGCATATTCCCCCTCAAATTAAAATTTAAAATAACTCAAGAATGTTGGAGAGGCCGGAGAGAGTTGCTGGAAAGATAACTTAGCAAGATAGCTGGAATGATCATGAGCCTTACAGAAATTTCTTGGCAAGCAATCTAGCAGCAAGGTCCGAACTTCTCAAAATCGTATTTGGAAGCTTCAACAACAATATCGGAGACCCAAATTATTTCAAATTGAAATTAAGTTAGACAACTACTTCCGGGACTGAGACGAGGCCAGTGCATCTGGGACAAAGGGCTAAGGCTAGTGCATCTGGGAAAAAGACGGGCCAGTGCATCGAGGAAAAGAGCCGGGTCATAGCATCTGGGACAATGAGTTGGGCTAGTGTGAGTCATAGCCAACATAAGTCAATCATCGACGGAAATAGAAGTCACGACTAATATGTGGGAAAAAAGTCACCACCGGAATGATCGTAGGTGGGAACAAAAGTCACCACTAATATGACACATCCATGGGAAAGGAGTCACACCGGAATGATCGTCGGTAGGAAGAGAAGCCATTGGTATGATCCATTAGTGGATAAGAATTGCATGACAAACATTGAAGAAGCAAAACATAACCAAAGAGAGCCAAACACATCGAGGTGGTTGCTAAAAAGTGGTTCATAGAGGGAGGTGAGAACAGATCCAGAAAGAGGAGGGGCTGGCGAGTCACACGCTGAAAATGGCGGCCGGAACAGTGGCCGGACGCGCCGTCACGCGTCGGGAGGTGGACAGCGGTGCTGTTTGGACTGTCGGACAGATCTGACGACTGCGAGTATGGTGGTGGGTTCGACGGCTGGATACGACGTCAGACGACGACGGACAATTGCTGACAGCGGCTGATGGGACAGAAACGAGGGTCGGAATGAGGTCACGACCAATGAAGAGGCTGCAAAATTGGAGGAGAGAAAATGATTTCTTTTTTTCTTTTTCTTTTTTTTTTGTATGTCTAAGAAGATGATTAGAGTTCCTTCATACTTATCGGAACTCCGCAGCGGAATAGTGACGGGACAGTTCACGGAGGATGGTACCTCTGTCTGGCTTTGATACCATGTTGAATTGGAAGGTATTATGTAGGAAATGAGGAAAAGAGAGAAATAAACTAACAAATAATAAGACTGGTATTAATTTGATATAGTGATGATGTGATTATCTAGAATACTCTAAGATATGCTAAGATATGAAAAGATATTATCAGATTTTCTGACATTCCCAAAGGAGTCTTTTGCATTTAAAAGCAGCTTTATTCCATGATGAGGTGGATAAGCATTTTTAGGTTCAACATATGAAAGTACATCATGACATCAACATATGAAGCTATGATGTTGGAACAAGTAGACATAATAACAGGCATCTTTAGGCGACATGCTTACCAAGAATTTTTCTCACTTTGGCCAAGTTATTGGTGACTCCAGTTGCTGTCTCATTGTGAACAATGCAAATTGCCTTTATAGTGTGAGCAGTATCTGAAGCAAGTTTTGATTCCAGAATGTCAAGATTGGCACCCTGGCCCCATTCACTTTCTACAACATCAACGTTAAAGTTGAGGCGTTGTTGCTGATCAATCCAAAGCAAGCTGAATTGGCCGATCAGAAAGGATACAATACGATCCCCAGGAGATAATGTGTTTGTTAGTGCACTCTCCCATGCACCAGTACCTGAAACAAATGCAGAAAGTGTTATTTTATAAGATAACAAAATAAACAAGTTAAACCAGTTTTTCCAAAATACACACACACACAAACAAGGAACAAGAAAGATATAAATTAAAATAACACTGAGTGCAACTAGTATTCTACAATATCATCTAAGAATTCAGCAGTCAAGTTTCATTTGGTTCAAAATTTTCCAATCTAAAAAGTATATCCCAAAACTGTGGTACAATTTAACGGATAAGTTGAGCTTCAATGAAAAAGGTTGTTTGTTGATTAAGCATGTCGTAAGATGCATTATGTAAATAAGCTAACTATTCTAGTTAAATGAACACTAACACCATCTCGATGACTAAGGTAAGGCAATATAATAGACTTTACATCACCAAAACTATACCACATAATACAATGAACAATTTGGCATGTCTAAGTATACAATACCAGTTGTAGGGATAAGAAATGGGGTTCCAGTAGTAGTCTTGAAAATCTTCTTGACATCCTCAAGTAGAGTTCTTGTCATTGCTGGAATCGCTGGAGAACGGTAGTCCTCATTGTTTCGGTTCATTGCCCGAAGGACTGGCTCAGGGATGTTGACAGGCCCTGGAACAAAGAGATGGTTTCTTCCGGGTCCATAAACATAATCCATCTTCTCCTGCTTGAAATTTCAACCTCTTTGAGTTGAAGCTGTTCTTGGCTTTTCCCGTCAATGAATCACCTGTATAAATTCAATTGTAAAGCAAGGTATTAACAATTTTTGAATCGTTAGTCACTAAAACCAAAAAACTTAAGCTGCTTGAAAGTAAATCATAACTCAAACTCGTTGGAAAAATCCCATTTAATTTATATTGATATAAATATTACAAGGATGAATTAACATGACCAGAGGGGAACTTACAGAAAATGATTGATTAGTGATTACCATTGTTGCTCTATAAGAACAATTTTGCAATATCTGAAACTGAAAACCTTTGTTGAAAACTCTGTTTAGACCCTCAACTGAATTTACATTAAAAAAAACAAAGCATAATATATTGGTGGCCAGAACAATAGAAAACAGCTGCTTTGAGCTGTAAATTCCATAGCAATAACAAAACTAACGTATGACAAATTTTTCTACCAATATGAACTTGCTACTAATCTCCCGACTTAACTTTTCCACTTCCAAAACCATTTTCATTGGAAAGGGATTAAGATAAACAATGATATTGAAGAAAGTAGTTTCAGAGACAAAATTCTTAACAGAATTCGATTAATAGAACCAAACTTACAACACTAAAATACACATGCAAAGATGGCAAATATAATCTCAGCAATAATTTTTTTTTTTTAATTAAAAAATGATAGCAAATATGATATATAACATTTGAAGCATTTCAGATGAGAATTAGTGGGTTTACCCTGATGAGGGAGAATCTTCAGTGACAGTGAGGTGGAGATGGAAGGATGAGACGTGCCCGTGCCTCCTCTCCTTACTATCACATATATATATAGATATAGATAAAATTTCTCTATATATAAAACTGCAAATGAGAACCACTGGAGAGAAATTCTTAGCTAAATATCATCTCTATTCTCTCAAGCATTTCATTCAACTGATAATAACATATATTAAACACATTTTCATTGATTAATATATATTTTTAATATAGTATACAAACTTTTACTTATATTATATTAAATAATAATTTGAATATTGATAATAAACGGTATTACTTAAAAATACTCACCAATCAAATGCAAAGATGGGGCCCCGTCCCGTTATACGTGGCAGATAAGAGGACAATACTTGAAGTGCACCTTGCGGCTAAGAATGGAATACCCGCTTCTGGCTTGAATTTGCACTCAAAAGACACATATCCTATACAATTTTCTTCGTTGTCCAAATTTGTTGATTTGTTGATATTTTTTTATCTACTTCTATTTTATTTAATAACAAAATACATATTACTTATTTTCCTCCAATATTATTTTAACGTAACTTAATTTTATTTTAAATTTTATGCCTTTCATTATTTCTACTTAATCAACTAAACGCAGGTTACATCTGGGTTCAACTGTATGGACATTAAATTTGACATGCCTATAAACGAGCACTGAGAGAACAATTAACTGCCTTAGGGAAGTATGAGGTTGAGATTGCAATATTAAAGATAAAGAGATAATAGCACATGTCAACCACACTTAACTGGTACTGCTGGAGGAAAATGAGACCACACAGCAATTTGTTTTGTGCTTATATATGCCTTCCTTTTCAATATTTAGCTGTATGTCCTATCTTCCAGATCTTTTGTTTCTTCCGTCCGTTGTTTGGGGGTCATGTTCTACTCCTATAAAAGTAGTCTCAAATTCTCGTATCCTGCAATGTAATTTTTTTTTTTTTTTTACATATTTGAACACAAAATTGGACACCAAATATGGACACCGGAGATCTGATGGATGCTTTGGAGTAATGAAATACATAATGAAAGAGAACAAATAATAAACAAGTACTAAAAAATATTTTTATACGGTATTGGACACTAATTTTGTGTCTAAATAACATTACACTTTAAAAGTAATAGCATTTATCATTAACAGGTATACTTTTCAACAAAGTTTTCTATGAAGTGAATTTTATTTTTTACTTGCTAGTTAGCTATATTTTGATACAATAGTAGATGCTTTAGATACAATGTCAACTATACTCCAACCTCGGATCATTTGGAAAGAACATTATGAAACTGCACAGAGTGTTAAACAAACTTTATAATGAGGGAAGTTATTTTTTGATTTCATCCAATCATTAATAACTTGATTATTTTTAAATAATAGTAGATAAAAACAACACATAAGAAAGTCCTATTGAAACCAAGAAATATAGGCATAAATCCTCAATCACTTGCTTTTACCAGAGTAACAGTAGAGTAGTAAATGATATTGAATTTCTAGGAACAAACTTAACAAGAGACATCAGGGGTGGAAACTCTGCCTAAATCTTCCAGCTAAAGAGAGCAAAATGGAGAAAGATGAAGTCAGAAGAACAAAATAACGTATTTATGTGCAAGCAAAGGGTTTTGAGCAATACCGTAAGAAATACAAAATTATCCAGCAATTATCTGTATTCATTCAGTTCGCAAATGTAATTAAACTAACAAAAACATCAATTACATCTTAACACCAACAACTCCAAGCACGTTAATTACTGTCATAACCACAGCATAATCGAGGCCAAAACAGAAAGCCTTGAATTATCAGAATCATTCTTAATTTGATGATGGATGGTTATACCAACAGGATAAAACAAGATCAACAGTCAAAGAAATGACTAGTTATCATTTTCAGGCACTAATAAATTTAAAATATAGACACAAAATCCGAAAACCTTAAAGATGCTGGAACAATGTCTCAATTAATCACCTGGGTACAAATTACTTTATGAATGAATTAATGGAAACGCATCAAACTTTACCAAATGCAACAACAACAAAAAAAAACTGTGCAAGAAGCCAAGAATTCAACTTCATTCACTATTCATTGATGGAACTCACTTGAAAGAGCTACAAAATCTTGGAGATTATAGCTATAATTACCATAAAAATCAAATACATTTCTGTCTGCGTCAACTAACATACTTTATGGAGTGAGCAGGTAAGTCCAAGAAAATTGCAAAACTGACAATGTACACTTTCCTAAGTATGTCTGTAGCAGGTGGGTAAATTCTTTTCTTTTCAAGACTTTTGCTTTGTCAACACTATGCTTGGCTCATCTTCAAGGAAGGGTAGAAAACAAAAGGATAAAAGAAACAATGGTCAAAACTCAATTTCAACTTGTACTAGATCTTCTCATGGGCTTCAGCCACCTAGTTCAAGGATGCAAATCCCATGTGTAGGGATATTTCTCAGATCCGCCACAGGACACCAAAAAGGGATCTGCAAGATCTTATTCCCATGGGTGGAAAAAAACAATCCAGAGAATATACAATAGCTGAAGCTGTGTAAATGCAGAGTGAAAGCTAACTACCAACACTCTTGGAATCAGCAGTTCGATCCCGCATAGCTTGCTACTTTATATCGGAAGAGAAGCCTTGTTTTGAAGGAAACCCACCAGGTTGTGTCCTATAAGGTTTGTCACTTACAAAACGTTTGTCAGATGGTCCAGCCCCAAGAATGCCTAATGCATTAGGATCAGAAATCCGGATTCCATTACTCGTGGTTCTTTGAGGTGGCAGCTGACCCTGGAAATGATCAACACTTTCAGCTCGTCTTCTTCGTTTCCATGCCTCAGATTTCCCTGTATTATTAACTGGTTCAGGCATTTGGTAGGTAGTCATATTTTGGAATCCTCTTGGCCTCTCCATATGGCGAGGGAGTGGGTTTCCATTTCTACTAAATGAAACAGATACTGAACCATTGACATGAGAGGGGCCAACCCCTGCCTCATCTTGTTGCTCCTGTTTAAGTTTGGAATATATTTGATGTAGCCTCTCCCCTGAAAGATGGGAAAAGGTGGAGACATATTTCCACAGCCGCACAGTCATTCCTGTAAATCAGTAATAGAAGAAAAAATCAATGAAGTAGCTGAGAATCCCAAGAAACAAAAAACCTGTCTTCTAAGGAAATAGGAGACCAACAACAAAAAGAAAAGGATAGACCCGCACAAAGCAAGAACATTTCCAAGAAAATGAAGAAACTCACAAATATCCAGAATGGGAAAAGCACTTACTATCTTGCTTATAGGGTTCCTCTTCATGTTCCAACACAATTTGATCTATCCTTCGCCCAAGAAGTTGTAAATAATTGCGAATTTTTGAAAGCACCTAAAGGGAGGGGGGAGGGGGAGTACATAGCATATCAAATACGATATAGACATGATAAAAGGAAAGAAGCCACCACTAAATATGTACCTTTTCTTTTGGAAGGTTGGCACTAGTTGTCTGCAATCTGTGAAGACGTTTCAGGGTTTTCATTTCTCCAACCATCACATCTTGACACCACTCCATCCATTTTACCTCCTTGAACTGCTCATATACTTCCTCATTGTCTGACATTTCACCCTCCTCTTTTACTATCGGTTCAACTTTTGGGGGTTTCTGAAGTTTACCCTTTCTCATTTGGACATTAACTTTAGCAGAACCCATTTTTTTCTTCTCCTGCCCGCGCAACATTGAGATGTTGATCATGTGTTCTCTCTCTTTTTTGGAAGGCTTCCGTCCAACTCTGCTATTGGCATGTTTTACACCAAGAACAGCAAGTTCCTAAACAATAACAAAATAACGACAACATGGAAAGTGACAAGCAATAAGACTGATTGAATGGTTGATTGCAACAAAGTATGAACATCGATCAACAATTGGACGGCCAGAGAAATAAGTAAAAAACTTCAATGAGTTACAAAGTATAGTGTATTTTATTTTCTTTTTCTTTTTTTTTTGGGGGGGTAAATGTATTGATTAACACTCAAATATATATACATATACATACATATATACAAATATACATATACATATATATACATATATATATTGTCAAGTGCACATATATTGCAGAGAAATGGATATTGTAAGAATCAAGTCTAGAACAAAAAAAAGAACAATGTGGCACATTATTGCTTATCTACATTGTCTTCCTCCTGGCAACGATAAGTATAATGTCAGGTCCAAAAAAAACGATAAGAAAACCACAATGGAGCTGCTTTGAATAATGCACGCACTATTAAAAGAAAACTAGACCAGAAATCGACTATTATATTAAAAGAATTGTGCATAATATTCATGATTCCCCTATATTCTCATTCCCCTCAACCAAATTCCCATCTCTTCCCACCACTACTAGCCAGCTCCGCATTCTTTATGCTGATAGAACTGGATCAAATTACCGAAAATACTGTATTTTATTGAGAGTATTAAACTGAATTTTCCAGGTATTCGAGAGCCCAGTCTCTCCCTCACCCTTCGGGTATTTGAGAGACCCGATTCTCTCCGTTACTCCACTCTTCGCAAATCCTGAATGACCCCTCTCTCTACCTACTGATTTATAGAACTAATTGCCTAACTAACAACAGTTGCTACAGCTAACTGTTATTAACAGATTGGGGCCTACATATTTAACCCTTTATTCCCTATTCCTGCAGCTAACATATGCCTCCCCACAATTGCCATTATGACCTCCTTGCTGACATGTGTTGCTTCATTGCCTCCAATTCTCTTCTTTCTAGTATATATACCTTAGTGATTAGGGGTCTAACACGTGACTTTTAAGTACTAAAATAAGTCATGAAAAGTAATTACAAAGTCTAGATGACGAATAGAAATCATTTAAAGGAATTAGAAAGAGATTGGAAGAGAAAGGAAGGAATAGATGGTTCTTTAGTAGATTTTAAAATCATACATACAGAAGAAACGAAAGAACATGATGTTGAAATTAGAATTGAAGTAATAGCATACTTGCTCCAAAAGGGCATTAGCACGGTCTCTCAAATTAGGAGCTCGTGGCAAGAAAGTTTCATGGTGTTGAAGTTCTACTGGTGCAATTTTCTTCGTAAGGCCAAGCCTTTCATCTAATCTAATCTTTTCCCAATTACTAAATCCATGGTAATGTATTCCAAGAAGCAATCTTGCATCATCAACTGTCAACAAGTAAAATAAAATCAGCAAAAATAGAGATTAAATCGTTCATAAGAATGCAAAATACAAACTCCACGAAGGATACACCTACATTGATTCCATCCACAACCTTTCGACCAGTTTGAAGGTTTGAGATACGTTAAAACACGGAATTGCGCAATGGGATCTTCATATCGACTGATGCGCTTTGCTAAAAGTTGAAGTTCTTGGACACGGGTAAGTAGATCATTTGCCTTCACCGGGACACCAAAGAAATCCAGCAAAGGCCCCTGGATGAGATATTACATGTAAATAAGCATATAAGGAAATAATACACAAACAACCAAATCCAAGCATGCTTTAAGCGACGTTAATGTTACACCAACCTTTGGATCTAGACTTCCAACTTCAACTGCTTCAGAACAGCCATCAATTAGAGCGTTGAAGAGTTCAATCTGTGCTTCAGGTGGAGCTGCTCCAACAGCACCACCAACCTCAGCAACAATTAAGTTGATTTGACTCTCATTCCCATATTTCATAACCTTTACAGCCAAGGAAAATATACAAAAATGAAGTATATATATTAATCACACACACAAACAGCAAGCACAAGCTGATAAGATAAAACATTATCTTAGAAGAGCCAAGAGAACAAGAAAAAGAAAAGGATATTTATCAAATTGAGGGAGGTGTAAATGCCATGCCAACACAAACCCATCAAGGGAAGTACAAAAATTAACTATACCCGGGGAAACAAGAAAAGAGGAACTAAAGTCATTAGATGCTGACGAGATGTATAACCGTAAGATTACTGCCCTCAACCACAATAGAAACTAAAGAACAAATAAAAATATTCCATCTCTCAATAAACAAAGTAAACTCCCACAGACAAGGCAGACACTCATGATCAAGTTAAATCTGAGCCTATCTCAGGCGTACGTACTTCCATAGTTTGTTATACAATTCTTTAAGAAAAGAAAAACAAAAAGATTAATTGCTTAAGACTTGCCCATATGGAAACATACATTGTAATTTACATCTTAGTTAAATCATCACTACCTCCGGTCTATAATATAAGAAACAAATGGGTCCTTTTTCTCTCTCCAAAATATAAGAAACATACATCAATTTTCACACATATTAAATGATAATTTCCAATATTGCCCTTATTAATTACTGTCATTAATTATAGGCCATCAGAATATTAATTAAAATTATAAGGGGTGTTTTGGGAAATTTATATGAGTATTAATTACAATTAACTCATTCCAATACATTTCCTTGGTCTAAGTGTTTTAGAGTTATGTTTCTTATATTGTGGACCGGAGGTAGTATTAAATAAATAAACAAACTGTGACATAGGTTTGAAGATTCATTGGTACAATGGTACCTCAAGCTCATCTTAAGTAGCCCAAGTGATCAAAGCTAAAGCCAAAATTTAAGCATCACATCCAACAGGCCAAGTAGAACATGGCAATTCAATAATTCAGTTCTCTTGCCCTACCTCCAGTTTCATCATTACAATACACACTTGCGGTATTATTTAAATGCTGATCCTGCAGCACCTAGTTAGCTAATCTTTCAATGGTGGCAGGGTGAAAATAGCATGAGACTGATTGGGATGAAGATTATCAACAAACAACAAACTTATCAAGGAAATACCTTGATCCAAGCATCCAGCATGCCAAAAGCAATATATTTTTCTTATAGGGAAATAACACAAAATTTCCAAAAGTAATAGAATCTTACTGCACGAGAAAATCGGACTGCATCTCTTTTACATAAATTCCCATATGACCAATTTCTCACTTGGACAGATGCTCCCTCTATCATTGGTACTGCAGGAGCTGAATACTCTGCTTTTCGGCGTTTCTGAACTCGTTCAGGTGGTTCAGGTTCCTTCTTTTTCCTTTTATTATTATTATTATTACTCCTTTCAGATTGATTAGCCTCTTCTGCATAGCTTTTGATATTCCTTGCAGAACGTGGAGCAAGAGCTTCCTAAAAAAGAAAAAATAAAAGACAAAACAAATTTAAATAGAAAAAATCAGACAGTACATTAAAACAACCATTTACATGCACATAATTCTAAGAAACTCAACAGGCAACATTTAAGAAACATGAGATTTTTTTTAAGAATATATCAAAAAATCCATGATAAAAACCAAAATCAAACCTCTGCTTGGAATACAGCATCAGCCTTTATCATCCGACTCCAGAAACTTCCATCATCTTCATCATTACAGAAATTGGCAACCTGCAGAAAAGAAAATTAAGAATTAAGAATGAGAAACAACTCAGCCCAGGATAACCAAGTCTAAGTTTTCCCCAACCTGAGAAATAAACAAGTTATTACCACAAAAAATGCATAATTGGAAAAATCTAAACAAATTTCAATGTCCTGTTCTAGTATCTTGCCTTAAATGCACTTAATAACTCATGTCCTTGTTCTTCCTCAGCTTCCTTCTCTTCAACCTTCTCTGCTCTTTCAAGAATCTCATCTATATCCATACTTAAGAGTCGTTTCTTGCTTTCTTCATCATTTCTTTCTTCCTTAAAAAGTTCCTCTGCTCCAAAACGTAAGATCGCAGACAACTCATTCTGTCAAAGCAAACGTTTGATACAGTAATTGTGTAAAAAAAACACCAACACTGTGTAAACTAAAATGATTCAATGCAATCCATAAAATACAAATGGAAGATATCAGCTCAGTACTCAAATTTTTTTTTATAATTTACAAAGACATCATATAGGACGAGGAAGCATGACAACAAGTACACAGTTTTCACAACTGTCCTTACTTTGTCAAAATAACTTCCTCCTTTCTTGGCTTCTTTCTTCTCCAGTCTACCCTCTGCATTAAGTTTTTGAATCACCAAGTGGTCGAGAACCTATAAAACACGTTAAAATGAAAAAATATGTAAACTTATTAACTGCAAAGCAAGTCAACAAGAAATTGAATTATCTATCATGCAAATATCTATATTAAAAATGGCACCAAAATTCTTGTATAAATATAAATACAAAAGAACAGATAAAATTCCAAATAAAGGAAAAGAAATAAAACCATTGGATATCCAATGGTGCTGAACATACCATCTTCTTCTTAGCACGCTCCAAAATATCTTCCTCAACACTTTTGCTTGTCACAAATCTATATATGTTAACGACTTCCTGTTGCCCAATTCTATGAGCTCTACTCATTGCCTAAAAAGATAGACAGAAGTAATAGTAATTACCTAAAATCTTTTGTTAATTAATAATGAAATCAAATAATTGATTACCTGCAGGTCATTTTGAGGATTCCAATCTGAATCAAATATTATGACAGTGTCTGCCGTGGCAAGGTTGATGCCCAGACCTCCTGCTCGCGTTGAAAGAAGGAAGCAAAAATCATCACTACCAGGTGCATTGAAATGATCCATTGCCTGCTGTCGCAGCTCAGCCTTTGTACTTCCATCAAGCCTTTGAAATTGAAATCCTCGGAGTGACATATACTCTGCCAGTATATCCAGCATCCTAACCATCTGCATCACACCCTCGATAACTTAGTTTTATCATATACTAAATCTTGAAGAATATTACTTGTGTTTACAAATCAACAGTTAGGAGCTATTTATGATTCTCACAGTTCATGAACCTTGTAAAATTAGTCCTAATATTATTTATGTTTTCAGACTTCAGATACTAGCACTCATCTTTTCTCACTCTGCAAAACCGCTTCCCATCTTTTGAATACATTGTTCATTATTTTTATGAGCGGGTTTCTCTCCTAGTCTATTAAATGAAATTTTGCCCTGTTGCTCCTTTGGTGGGAGAAAATAAGCTAGTGAAATGTACCACTTTCATGCGGCTGTAGAGACTTTGGCTGTGGAGAATAAGACTTTTCAACCAGGGATTCTTTCACTTGGAAGTTTTATTGCGATGGTTATTTTAAATTTCTATGGTTTGAATACACGGATTCATCAAGAGGTTCTATTCCAGGGAATTGCAGTCATTGGAGAGCGATCTTCATCTCAGTCTACAAATGGTTCTATTCAAGGACTTTGGCCTTTCCTGTTTAGAATTACTGAGCTGTATTAGCAGGGTTTCCCAGTCTACAAACTCTTCAACCTTCACCTCACTAAAATCCAAATTTACTTAAAACAAAAAGAAGCACAAAAGTACATGCATAAGCCCAGCCGACAATATGTGATGTGTCTGCTGACTTGAACAATTTATAAATTTAATATTTTTTATATTAATATATTTGGTGGGTAATGTTGAAATATGTCCAACTATTAGATCTAAACCTTACATAGTCTTGGGTAAGAAACAAGAATCATTTGTCTTTATTTTTACATTATGGAAATTACTTTTATAAACAATCTTTAACCCATCTTGCAATACCAAAGCCTATCAGGTATCACATATCAACTACACGACAATGTGCTGAGACTGAAACTGAAACTAAAATCTAAGTATAGAAAGGCAAGAGGTCAAAATTTCGTCTATAGACCAGTCCACCTGGTCAAAGAAGCTTAAATGACAAGTCAGAAACTAGTTAATATAAAAACCTGAACAGTCAGACAAGGGTAGAAAACTCAACCACGGTCTCTATAACAACATATGCAGATTAACAATGTTCAACCAAATGAGTAAAAAAGCTTAACAATTACACAGTATACAACAGTTGATTTACAAGAGCTCCCTTGTACAGTGAGATATTTTGTGTGAAGGACTAGTAAAACACATATCAATAACTGGAAGGCAATTTTATCCTTGACAGCCTGTAACTTTTCAGCTAATTTCCTTTGCAACTGAACTACATATATCCTTTTCAATTATTGCAACAGAACTACAATTAGACTGTGCAGACTTCAGAGTCGACAGACCAAAGATAACCCCGAATAGAAAAAAGTGCAACCTCGAATAATAAACAAAACCACTCAGTAAGGCTATGATGTACCAATGTTAAGCTACAAGCTTCCACATATATAGTTACCAAGAAGCAAATCCAGTACACCAGTTTCAAGTTTCAACAACAAACCTGAGAGAAAATTAGAACACGATGCTTGGTTGCATGCAATCTAACAAGCAGCTTATCAAGTATGACAAGCTTGCCACTGCTAAAGACAATTCTCTCTACTTTACTGTTGTCGCCACTTCCAGAGTCCCCACCATAGCCATGGTCAGCACTTTCAAACAGGAAGGGATGGTTGCAGCACTTCTTCAATTCAACCACAATATTTAGAAGAGAAACCTGAATTTTAAAAGAAAAAGAGTACAATGGATTTAGTTATGATCTTTTAAGAGGAAAAGAATCAGGAATGTACATGCATTACGAAACTAAACCTATCAAAATTGTCAGTCCATCGGAAAACAAACAAATGAAACATTTTTTTGTTAATTCCTGCCCTCCAGTTGCACAATACAATTATTTAAAAAATAAAAAAATAAAAACTATAATAGCTTCTTGAGTTGACATGCATGTAAATCCACCTTTTATTTTAACTATTTATTTACATAATAAAATTTTGAAAAATTCCAATAATTGTAAGAAACCCCACTACTAATTCTAGCTTCCTACTTTCGAGAATAAATAGATTTTTGGTGGTGGAAAGAAACCACACATCAAAGGCTTAAGCAGGACAATTGCAAAACATAGAGATTATAGAACAAAACATTGACATTATAATAAATAAATAAAAATATAGATAAATATTTATAAGCAGGACAATTGCAAAACATAGAGATTATAGAACAAAATATGGCATTTCACTGTTCCAATCTCCTCACCATCATCTTGGAGACATATGATGCTTATAGGTTATTTAAGAACGAATGTTATAGAAGCACAAGATAGAGACACATAACCTGATTACCACGGACTCCTTTGTTCAAATCATGAAAGTTGCGTTCCAAAATCCACTTATAATACCTACATTAATTGAAGTATCAGCAGAATTTTGAAAAGTGAAGTTACAGAAATTGCTTAAAAAAATTCCTTCCCAGAACTAAAATTGCACTTACTGTTTCTGAAGAGGTGACATTTCAACCCGGAGGATACGCTCAATTTTTGGGGGTAATGATTTCTCCACATCTTTGATAACTCTTCGAAGTATGTGAGGCCTCAGTTCCATATGAAGATTCGCAAGCTTACATAAAATAATATACAGACATCAAATTACACTGAAAAGCAGAAGTCAAGGCCAAGAAAATCAAGTAAAAGGAATAAGTAAAGGTTATCGATGACAACTTATACCTCATTCTCATTGAATGAACTCAGGTTCTTATAATTTTGAACAAAATCATCCTTACACTTGAACTTCTCAGGATCAAGGAAGTGGAGCAAAGCCCTGCAAAACAGGATGCAGGGGAGGGGGAATTGTCATACAGGCAAGGAAAATTGAAGCAAACAAAATAATGGATAACATAACCTAATTAGAAATCAATAAAGTGGACATGATATAATAATAAAGGCTAAATTAGTGTTTTGGTCCCTTATCTTTATTTTAGGTTTCATTTTGGTCCCCCTTTTTTTTTTTTTTTTTTTTGGTCCCCTATCTTTACACCATTAGCCTATTTTGGTCCCTTCCGTTAGTTTTACACTAATGACGTTAGGTTTCCGCCGTCAGATACCGGAAACCACATTTCGCCAGAGACTCACCGGAATCTGGGTTTTCCTTCTCTCTCCTTCCTTCTCTCCCTCCCTTCTTCCTTCTTCCTCCCATTCTCTATCTCTCCCAAACACACTCATCATCAATTGAACATGGAGAGGCAGCACCTGCAACCTGATCCATGGCAAGGAAATGTTCAAGAATTCTTTGCATCGGGACTTGGGAGTAGCCGATCAATGGGAGGAAGAGGATTTGCACAAGCACAATGCAATTGAGAGCACTAATAAACAACACCTACAATCAATATAGGAATTAAGGGTACTAAGAGAATGGAAGGGGAAGATGAACTCAAGTTACCAAGAGAGAAGAGGGAGTGCGACAATGGCAGTCTGGGTTGGCGACGGCAATGACAGGCGGTGGCTCCTACGGCGCTGCGAGTTCTGGGTGGCTTAGTTGCGTTCGCCAAGACGGGGAGGAAGGAGAACAGTTACGCACAACAAAGGGAAGAACAAGTAAAGACCGGAAAAGAGAAAGGAATTTGTGTGTGCAAGTTTAGTGTGGGAATTCTTGTGATTAGCGTGGGTGGTTTGACGAGCAGAGGCTATCCCAACAGTTGAGTGTGATTGGCGGGGAGAGAGAATGGGAGGAAGAAGGAAGGAGGACGGGAATAAGAGAAGGAAGGAGAGAGAAAGAAAACCTAGATTCCGGCGAGTCTCCGGCGAAATGTGGCGGTTTCTGGCAACTGACGCCGTCAGTGTAAAACTAATGGAAGGGACCAAAATTGGGTAACGGTGTAAGAATAGGGGACCAAAACGGGGAGGAAAAAAAAAAAGATAAGGGACCAAAATGAAACCTAAAATAAAGATAAGGGACCAAAACACTAATTTAGCCAATAATAAACCACCAATCAAGCATGTCTCCTGAAGGAATGCAAAAAGATATTTTCCTTCGTATTTTACCAAAAAATAAATCTTCATATTTGTGAGAATGCTGAAAATGCATGCTATTTATTTACACAGTAATGAACAACCACGTAGAAGCAACTAGGAGGCGTATCACTGCAGAGATGTTAAGGTAGCCCACTACAATATCATAAGAAGAACGGTTAATCTTGCAAGCTGCTTGAAATAGCTAACACAGTCACAAATGATATACAAAAGATTCATGACTTAGTCATGCATCAAGCAGTAAATTTTCTGCATGTTAAGTTGGACAGATTGAAGGAGAATCTAATTAGAATTATGTATACAACACTTATCCACAGATAAACATTAAGAAATCTAACAAATCCACAGAAGATATAAATTTCCTTTTGACAAGTCTCACATAAAAGGAAAATGTTAATAATACCATAGCTCTTCAACACTGTTCTGTAGAGGAGTCCCAGTGATAAGCAACTTATTCTTGGTGCTGAATTCCTAGAAGGATCAGCAAAAGAATGAACCATCATTTAAAAAAGATTAACATAAATATCATAAATAGCAGCTTAACACTAAAATTAAGTACAAAGTTACATACTGAAAGTGTTGTGTACAACTGCGCCTCACTATTCTTTAGTCTATGAGCCTCATCTACCATAAGATAATTCCATTTGATCTTCGAGAGAACAACCTTATCCTTCAAAACTACTTCATAAGTAGTCAACAGGGCATTAAATTTTAAAGGTTTTCCAGCCTTTTTATCATTATAAAACTCATATTGTTGACAAACCTGCAACAAAAAAGGCAAAAACAAAAGAGAGAGAAAATAAAAAATAAAAAAATAAAGCCAAAAAAAGCTCACAGTACAAACATTGATTACAACTTATACCATCTGCATGTAGATTATCAAACACAACAGTTTGCTTCCAGCTGATTAATTAAGCTTTCAACGATTAAAAAGTAGAATAGAACAGTGGCCAATTTATCTTCTCTAAAGGTCAAATAAGATACTAATTAGAAAAGAAATCACCTAGTTCTGATCTAGCAAAGAAATGTCAGACCCAAAATTCTTAATTTTTTTCTTCACCAAGCATAACAAAGGGGACCAAAACTTGACATTGGTTGATAGCATAGCATCAATGTGATTAAATTCTAGGAAAAGACACAATGAAGCATGGAAGACTCAACAACAACAAAAAAAGGTTAAAAAGACATAAGACAAAACAAGTAAACAACGTAGAACCAGTAGGATTCAATAAGAGTTTTCTTTGGTAAAAATCCGACACTAAACTATCCTCATCCGCCTTATTAGATTTTGGGCCTAACTCAATCACAAAAGCTAGCTCATGGGATGAGGATTGCCCACTACTTATAAGCTCTTATTTGGTACTATCTCTAGTCAATGTGGGACTTGGATTTTTCCCAATACACCTGCTCACGCCCAGCACTATTGGGCTTGGTGTGTGGATAATATGGTGGGTGGCCCAACAATGGATCTAGGATAACTCTGATACCATATTAGATTTAGCGCCTAACTCAATCCCAAAAGCTAGCTCGTGGGATGAGGATTATCCACTACTTATAAGCTCTTATTTGGCACTATCTTTAGTCAATGTGGGACTTGGATTTTTCCTAATATGCCTTTCCAAATTCTTTTGTTCACCTACTTTTGTTTTTATTGTACATGTTCTTGAAACAAAGTGAAGGACCAAAGCCACCATCAGCACAAAAAGACTGGAGATATGTTGGAATAGAAGCTGTTAATTAACACTTCAAGATTAATGTAGCAAGTGACTGCATCCTGCACCCTTTTAATGTTATCTCATTTAGCATATATAACTGAAGTCTAATAAAAATACAAGTCGCTGCTATAAATTACATATCTGACAGATTTTATAACTTTATTCACATATGAACCAAAAACTCATGAAGAGATAGGTCTCACCTCTCGACTTGCACGAGTACCAACATATACAATAATATTCATATCAGGAAGCCACTTCCTGAATTCTTTGGCCCAGTTTGATAAAGTAGACAATGGTACAACTACAAGAAAAGGACCGTGGATTTGCTGGGCATTCTGTATAACAAAAAATAAATTTATTTATTACATTGCAAATGCATTTATAACCAAACAGAGAATTGATCCTATACCTGTAGAAAACCTAGCATTGATACTGACTGAACGGTTTTACCAAGACCCATTTCATCAGCTAAGATGACATTTGTATCATTTCTCCAACTGCAAAATGCAATGGACAGAGATTTAGAAAACCAGAAAATGAAAAGCATTCCTTAATACATACATACATACATATACGCATACCTATTAACAAGAAAATTCAGACCCTCAAGTTGATAATCACGGAGCGTTCCACCCTTCAACCATCCAGGCTGTTCCTCAAGTTTCCGCAAACTTGCTAATAATCAGAACCACAGAATAAAATGAGAATTTACATAAATCACCAAAAAACAAATTTACGCAGATGATATTACTCGGTACTCGATACATGAAATGATGAAAGAAAGCTATAGGAACATGCTCACCATTAAATTATAGAGGAAAAAAAATCATTTACTACTTTCTCATATTAAAGCCAAAGTAATCATAAGTTTTCAATCAATGCTATTAAAACTCAACTTAGAATCAAAGAATCGAAGTTAATAATTTATTTGCTAATATTTTGATTTCCAATTAAGACAAATCAGTTTTGCTCAAAAGTAGAAATAAAATATGAAAATAAAGTTAAATCCCCTGAGGAAATATTTTCTTTTTGTAAGAGAAAAATTTCAATAAGATAAAGAGAAGAAGAAATAATTACATCTTAAAAACGAAAGAAATTGGTGGCACATAAATCACTAACAATAAGATTTACACATGTATCTATAAGGTTTTGTCAGCTAAGTAGTTTACTTTAACGCAGTCACTTGAAATTGTGGTTTCATTTGCACATATTAAAAATTGACATTTTAATAATATACTAAAATTATATATTTTTAAGAACAAGAAGAGTATAGTTTTTTTTTTTCAAAAAAAAAAATAGAAAATAAAAAAAAGGGCAGAACGCCAGAACCAAAGCAAGGATAACATATTCTCCTAAAAGAAACAAAAAGACAAAAACATGAAAAGGGCACACCCAAAATCTAATGATTTTTTATAAAAGAACACGGCATTATAACAATTTTGATTTATACACAAAAACAAACAAACCCAAAGACCAGTCATATCTCATCCGTTTATAACAATTTCGATTTATACACAAAACAAACAAACTCAAAGACCATTCATATCCTATCCTGCTTTGGTGTTTAAGAGAAAAGAGGTGATGTCATTAAAACAATGACTACCTAGAAATAGAATCAAGTAAACAGAGACCAAGAAGTCTCTAATAGAGATGATTATCAGGTCTTGTCTTCAAAGCCAGGCTGTATGCAGTGATATAGCGCAATTACTAAAACTGTACAAAAATACTGCAGGTGTTGTGTTGTAAATTAACCAAGAAATAAGAAGATAAATTGCAGACGAATGACATCAGCATAAACAGTACTGTTCTGACAACCATGTCAAGTGTATACAGAAAACTCGAAAACATATGAGTTTATTGAAAATTGTTATAAACCAAGCATGAACAGAAGAGAGAAAGTAGAGAGTAAAGACAGAGAGATCTAGAGTATCTTTCACTGAATTAGTATCTTGATTTTTGAATGACTAGATACAATGAATGTGCTATTTATAGAAGGTAGCTGTGTAACTACCTCTAACAGAATCTGACTCAACAGCAGGGTAGTTAATCCCGGATAGCAGCGCGGAGCGGCGGACCCAAAAAACGATATAGCGGTATAGCGCATAGCGGGATGACCGCTATTTTAGGCATTTTTGTACAGGTTAGATAGTTATATAATTTTATACTATATACATATACATGTACAAAATATTATTAGTTAATAAAAGTATACATATTTATATAATAGTTATTTTATTATTAATGTTTTACTATTTATTTTATACTTAATAGTGATTATTAAAAGGAAAAAATTAATTAATTACATATAAATATAATTCAAGTATAGATAATCAATTTATTATTAATGTTTTACTATATTTTATATTTAATTGTTATTATGAAAAGAGAAGAAATCATACAAAATGAATATGTTACGTCGTGGTTTGAGCACTGGACCTATATATATTTAGTAAAATGGGGGATATATTTAATATATTAATATAAACCCAAAAACAAAGCCCAAAGTTGTTTGAGCATTGGACCTGACCCGCAACAGCATAACCAAGCTAGGGTTGTCATTTGCAATTTTCCAAACAATTGTAAAAATAGAAAAAACGGCGCAATAGAGTCCAGCACATAAGAAGGAAGGAGACGCAGAACAGAAGAAGGAAGAAGGAGATGCAGGCAAGCACATATCAGAAAGGGTCGCACAAGTGAGAGAAAACAGTCTTACAGGCAGCTAGGTCACAAACCCGACCCATGAAGCCCTAGCAGACCTGTAGCGCTGCAACAGACCGCGAATCCGCGATTTCCAGCCGTAATAGCGGCCGCTACCCAAAAACGCTCCGCCCCGCCGCCGAGGTAACGGCCGCCCCAGCCCCGCACCACCGCTATTGCGCGCTATTCACTACCCTACTCAACAGTGAGCTGAGATCAGCTGTAGCCTATCTACAGTAAGCTTAGCCTACTCTAACACACCCCTTTTTAAACGCAAGGTGGGTTTACACCAAGGCCATTACTACTAACACTGCTAACATACCCCCTTTGAAAACTAAGGTGGGTTTACGAGAGCTAGATGATCTAGTACTAGATTACTTTTCAATTCTTCAAATCTTGTCTGCGAGAGTGGTTTGGTGAGATGGTCAGCCACTTGACCAATTCCAGGTAGATGACGGACAGTGAGTGACTTGTTTAGGACCTTTTCTCTTACAAAGAAAATATCCAGCTCCATATGTTTTGTCCTTGAGTGTAGGACAGGATTATGAGATAGTGAAAGAGTGCTCAAGTTATCACAATACACCACTGGTATTTGAGACTTGATGTGTAGCTCCTTCAACAGTGACTGAATCCAAAGAACTTCAGCTGTAGTTGCTACCAACCCTCTGTACTCTGCTTCTGTACTAGATCTTGCTACCAAAGGTTGCTTGCGAGACCACCAAGATACAAGATTTGGGCCAAAATATATGCAGGAACCTGATGTTGACCTTCGATCATCCAAATCTGTTGCCCAATCAGCATCAGTGAATGCTTGAATAGAGAAGGGTGCAGCAGGATTTGTAGGTTTTAGGACTAGGCCATGAGTTATAGTACTTCTTAGGTACCTAAGGATATGTTTCACTGCCTTCCAATGATCCTCTAGAGGTTGGGAAAGGTATTGACAGACCTTGCTTACACTGTAACAAATTTCTGGCCGAGTGATAGTGCCATATTGTAATGCCCCTACAATAGACCTGTACAATGTGGGATCATTCATGTAATTGGCTCCAAATTTAGTCAACTTGCTGTTGCTAACCATAGGAGTAGGTGACCCTTTTGCATTGCTCATGTTGGCTTTGGCAGTTAAGTCCCTGATGTACTTGGACTGAGACAAAAGAATAACTTTACTGTTAGCCAAGTGCTTCACTTCAACTCCTAAAAAGTAGTCAAGTGTTCCAAGTTGCTTGAGAGCAAAGGTGGAGCTGAGTTTTTGAATGATAGCTGAGATGTGACTAGGAGATGAGCCAGTGACTATAATGTCATCAACATAGACTAAAATGTAAGTGCAGTGGCCAGAATGTGTATATGAATAAAAAGGGGTGGGTCACACCTACTAGTTTGAAACCCAAACTGTACAAGAGCTTTGGTCAGTCTTTCAAACCATGCTCTTGGGGCCTGTTTAAGCTCATAGATGGCACGGTTCAGCCTGCAAACTTGAGAGGAATTAGAGCTTTTGAACCCAATAGGTTGCTCCATGTATACTTCTTCAGATAATAGTCCATTTAGAAACACATTATTAACATCTAGCTGCTGTATGGACCAGCTGTAGGTGACTGCTAGTGTCAAAACCACTCTAACTGTTACAGGTTTGACCACGGGAGAGAATGTCTCTGAGTAGTGTCTCCCTAATTGCTGATGAAATCCTTTCGCAACTAGCCTAGCCTTGTACTTGTTTATAGTGCCATCCGGGTTCTCTTTGACCCTAAACACCCACTTACAACCAATGGCCTTTTTGTTGGGTGGAAGGTCAACTAATGTCCAAGTATTATTGTTCATTAATGCATTGTATTCCTGCTGCATTGCCTCATGCCAATGGGGAATAGTCAAGGCTTCAATAGGAGAATGAGGTTCTGCATGTGTTGGTAATAAAGTGAGAGCGGGCAGCAAACTAGCTTTAGACCTAGTCACCATGGGGTGGGCATTAAGAGGGGCAGGTGCTGATGTAGAAGATGCACCAGACAGATGAGAGGAACCACTAGGTGTTAACCACAATGAAGAGAAGACAATGAATAAGGGTTTGTATGATGAGAGGAGTGACAAGACATAGAAGGAGAAACTTGATTAACAGGTGTAACAAGAAGGGAGACTGAGGAGAAAGTGTGCCTTGACCTGATGGAGGTGGTGAGACTTGATGAATAGGAGTAGCAGATATAGGAGACTGATTTGCAACATTTGGACTTGAGGGAGACATAGGAGCAGGGCTAGGAATGGGTGGAACAATTATGAGTGGAGTGTTTCTAGGAATAGTGGGTGTTACTGAACCTGTGTTTTGAGAACCTCTTTTGCAAAGGGAAAGGCATGTTCATTAAATTGTACATCCTTAGAAATGTACATGCGGCCATCTTTGGCTAGACATTTGTAGCCCTTATGAGAAGTAGAATACCCAAGAAAGGTGCACTCACTAGTTCTAAATTTAAGCTTATTCTTATTATCGGGTCTGAGGCAAGGATAGCATGCACAACCAAAAACCTTTAACATAGAGTAGTCAGGATCAGATTTGTAGAGAGTGAAATAAGGTGTTTGATTGGAAAGAACTGGTGTAGGGAGATGATTAATGAGGAAGGTTGCTGTACAGAAGGCATGGTCCTAATAAGACATAGGAAGAGAAGCTTGAGCTAGTAAAGCTAGGCCAATTTCCACTATGTGACGATGTTTACGCTCAATAGATCCATTTTGATGATGGGTGTGGGAGCAAATGACTCTATGTTAGACACCCAAATCAGCTAAGAACTTAGTAAAGGGCCTGAATTCCCCACCCCAGTCAGACTGAACAGCTTTAATACGTGTGCCAAATTGTACTTTAACAAGCTCAAAAAACTGTTTGAAGGTGTTTAGGGCGTCAGATTTTTGTTTTAACGGAAATATCCAAGTGTATTTTAAACAAGCATCCATGATTGAAAAGTAGTATTGATATCCCATAGAGGATTTAACTGGTGCTGGACCCCACAAATCAAGAAAGAGTAAATCTCAGGGATGAGTGAGTAGGAAGCCTACGAGACTTTGCAAAATAAAAGCAGTACAAAAGTCCAAAAGTATTTTTATTAATATGGGAGATATTACATTTTTGGAGTATAGTTTTCATTGCCACATCATTGGCATGTCCTAGTCTACAGTGCCAAACATAATGGGATAGGGGCACTTTATTTACATCACCTAAAGTAGAATTAGAAGAAATACATTTTGTCAAGGGAGTAGGGTAAGAAACACTCAGACAAGTAGGAAAACTTGACAGACCAGAAGCACTTGGTTGAGCTCTTGAGGCCATGGAGAACTGATGAAAGACATAAAAACCCGCAGAACTCACAGAACCTTCTAGGAGAACCTTATGATCATCCTGTGATTTGACAAAACAAAGATGAGGAAGGAACTCAAAATAGACATTGTTATCCATTGAAAAACGACTAACACTCAACAGATTTTTTGTTGTAGTTGGAACATAGAGAATGTAAGGGAGAATTATTGTGCGAGTGTGATCAAAAGGTGACCTAACACATGCAGTTCCTATTGAGAGTATAGATAAGCCAAGACCATTACCCATGTAAATCTGATCAATGCCACTTGATGCAACAGGTTGAGCCAAGTTGTTTAGATCTGCAATGACATGATGTGTTGCCCCACTGTCAATAAACCAGGCATTTGAATCTGAACCAGAACTAGAGGCCATCATAGCCATAGGGTTTTGCTGCTGCTGATAGTAGCTGTATTGGCCATTAGAATGAGGCATATGTGCATTATTGGATTGCCATGGGAGAGGCAACAGAGGCTGTTGCTGAATAGGAAGTTGAGGCATGGGAGGAGGCATGGAATTTTGAGCTGATTGTCCTGAGGCATAGTGATAATTTGCATGAGGAGCAGGTTGATGATACTTGATTGTTAGAAGACTGGCCACGGTACTGGCCTCTACCATAAGGACCAAAAGAATTAGCACTAGGTGGTGGTGGTGGTGCATAATTTTCATTGAACCTATAGTAACAATCAAGTGCATTATGATTGTTACGACCACAAATCTGACTCTCTGCTCCATTGCCAAACCTTCCATAGCCATATATGCCACCTCTACCACGACCACGACGACCACCGCGTCCACCTCGAAAACCATTGCCAAAATTGGAAGAGGAATTATACTGTTGAACGCCTCCATTATTCAGAAAAGAGGATGAATCTTGCTGAAAATTAGAGGTCGAGGCAGAATTCACCTGGTTGGTACTATTCAAAGAAGGAATGGATTGTGGCGTGGAATTAGGGTTAGGATTGGGACTGATTTGAGCCAGATCGGCTGAGAACACCTCTGTAACAGCAATTTTGGACTTCAGCCTTTCTAACCAAGACTCATGTGACAACAATAAAGATTCGATTTCAGCAATTGAGTAAGGCTCAATTTGACTCTCAATCGTAGGAAAGAGTATATGATACTCATCGGGTAAACCTTCCAAAATCGCATCCATATGCTCCTGACGAGTAATCGGATTACCAATAGAGATCAAGGCATCCACCAGTGCCTTGATTCGCAGCAAGTATTCTCCAATGGTGCGATCACCTTTGACAATGTGACGAAGCTCGGCACGAAGCTGTGTGCTACGAGCCTTCATCTACGAGTTGAAATAATTGTGTAATTCATCCCATAATTCCCACGCATGCGTGCAACCGACAACACGCGCATGAATCGTATCAGAAATCGAGTTCAGGAGCCAAATGAATAGGTGCTGATCTTGAGCTTCCCAAGCTTGGTACTCTGGATTCACCCGATCGTTCGCTCGATCATCATCAGTAAGGTACCGCACTGGAACCCTAGGACACGCCACATATTTTTCGAGTCGTTGGCTCGAATCACAGCCTCAACAATTTGTTGCTAGTGGAGAAAATTCTTTTTCAATTAACTTCGTCGTAAGAACAGTGTTTAGGTTTGGTGGCGGCGACGGCGGCGAAGGAGGAGGTGGCGGTGGATCGCCATCAATGTTGAATGCGGAAGCCATGGCCGAAACTCAAGCTCTAGATACCATGTTATAAACCAACCATGAACAAAAAAGAGAAAGTAGAGAGAAAAGAGAGAGAGATCTAGAGTATCTTTTACTGAATCAGTATCTTGATTCTTGAATGACTAGATACAATGAATGTGCTATTTATAGAAGGTAGCTGCATAACTACCTCTAACAGGATCTGACTCAGCAGTGAGCTGAGATCAGCTGGAGCCTATCTACAGTAAGCTTAGCTTATTCTAACAAAAATAAAGTAGAACAGAAGGCACATAAACATGTACATTAAATTAGCATTCCACTTCTACCTCTCAATAGCATTGCCATACAACAAGCTTACATAGTACCTAATAGATACCAACCTTTACTCTTCTTACGCTGGGAATCGACTGTCTTTCCTTGAACTGACATTGCAGCCTCGCGAGCCTGTTCAAATATGACAGAACAAAAAGTTTACTAAAAGGAAATATTCCAATTATCAAATATGAAGTTTCCCTGTGCATTAGTGTGCATGCATTGCACACCACTGATAAACAAAAATACAACAACCAAGCCTTATCCTGGTGGTTTAAAGGTGAAACCACAGGACTACACAGGAGGTTACTCATCCAAGTACTACTCTCACCCAAGCATGTTTAACAGTAGTATTTTAATGGGATTGGAAGTAGAAATAAATGAGACAAAACACAAATTGGATGGTGACATTAAAAGAAAAATCCAAAACTATGAGAATTGTAAAAATCCCCTATTGAGGGGTTAAAGGAAAAAGAAACTGTTAATCAGATGGAATAGAGGAAACATCATGTACTGATCCCAACTAATCGTCCATGGTGCCAAAGTTTCACTATCAATTGCTATGTAGCAAACTACCTGTTTGTCAGTTAAAAGGGTGTGCCAAGTGTTCAATACAAGGAATAATGGTCACTCCAACATAACCAGCATATAAATGTTGGATATTATCCGACATATATAAATGTTGGATCCGGTTGTATAGTTATCAAGAACCTATCCTGTATTTCTGAAGTCTACAATTTTGGACAAGGCAAGTCTGAGATACAGAGGAACTCAGCTCAGTGAAGGTTGACATGGCTTAATATACAGACTGTGACACAAACAGAACAGAAAATCAAAAAGACAAATCTGAAATCCAAGTTATGTAGAACTATCAGGAATTATTCAATCTTCTGTCATAGAAAAAATTACTCCAAAAGCGTCTAATTACTTAGTTAGTTGTATCCCTCCAATATAGTATCCTAAATTTTTCAAAATCATAATGTCCTCATATCCATGTCGTATCATACCCATATCCAGAAACAAATTTGTGCTTCCTAGGTTCAATGCTAGTCTCAATCTCCTTGTAGCCATGATATCTTAATTTGCACATGCTAAAATACAAGCAATATAGTTGGATAATAACTTCCAAGAACGACTACGGAATACAATATAGTGAAACAATAAATTTCCCGAAACAAACTTTATGTTAGATTCCATCATAAAACCAAATTGGCATTAAGAGGAGTTGTCAAACAGGTATTTAAACCGCACCCCGGGATTTAAGGTAGGCGATGTGGGACTTCCAACACCCCTCCTCCACAGGAGCCTGCCAGAATAGGCGATAGACGGGAAGATTGTCATAACAGACGACAAACAACGAATATAGGCTCTGGCTCTGATACAATGTTAGAATCCATCATAAAACTAATTGACATTAAGTGGAGTTATCCAACAGGTATTTAAACCGCACCCCGGGATTTGGGGTAGGCGATGTGGGACTCCCAACACATTATAATGACAAAATTGAGAGAGGGGGGGGGTTGCAAAAGAGGGAGCTACCTTATACTCATCAATAGCATGTTGAGCAAAAGTGATATCGATGTCCTTTTCCCTGGTACAACATACAAACAAACTTAAGAGCGACCATTTAAATAGAACAAATAAAACTACATAGACATCTAATAACTGCGAAAAGTAACATAAAACTAACAGAATGGGGACCTAAAATTCTAAAACACAGTGCATCAAAATGCATGGAGATCAACCCATCCACCTTTCGTATATGAAGGCACTGGATGCACATAAACAACAACATCAAAGCCTTTTTCCCACCAAGTGGGGTCGGCCACATGATTCAAACAGCACCAATGTGTTCTATCAAAAACCAAATCCTCCGATAGGTTATTTAGGTCTAAATCCTCTCTGATGGTTTCCCCTAGAGTTTTTCTTGGTGTACCTCTCCCTCTAATTTTGAGACCATCCTTCATCTGATCAACTCTCCTAACTGGATACACACATAAATAATTTAATAAATCATCTAAATTTCTAAAGTATTGTACCAAGTTGCTTCAGCATAAGATAGCCCTTGCCACTTCACCAAGTATTCTGGAATAACAGTGCCAGAAATATCTTTGCTGATCCTATCTGCAATTATTCTTTCCACCTGATAATACAAATAACAACCCAAATTAGGAAAATATCAGAGGTAACAAGAAAAAGGAAAGATCAAAATGACAAATTCACAAAATGCAAGAAAACAAACCTGACTGTTTTGCTTTATAATATCTAAATCCATTTCCTTACTCACATCATTGACCTCAATCTGCATATAGAACCCACAAATGATTAAAAAAGTGGACACAAATAATAAATATTAAGTGCGTACTTGGATTAGGTTGTTTGTGTTCAGAAAGGCTTAATAGCAAGATGGTCACGAGAGAGTTTTTACCTGAAAAGCTATTTTCATGTAAAAATTAAGCATAATTAACCGTGCTAAAATATAACTAAAAAGATTTCTTTCATTATAAAGAAAAATTATGATAGCACAAAAGTGATACATAACATAATTGGGGAAACCAACGAGAAAACTAACAAAAAAAAAAAAAAAAAGATTGTGTGTTTCAACTAGTAATGAGACATCAATGTAGAAACTTTTTCCTTCACAGCGCAGCTACAAAAAGTAATAGATGAAATAAAATAAGTAAAAAAAAAAGGGAGAGTAAATGCCTCAGAGAGTGAGGTGACTGGCCAACGGCCCATCCCTATGTATTTTATTTTGACCATTCTCTAAAGGTTAGGCAATCTGTTTCTTATAAGCAAACTTACAATTGGAAATAACTATAAACTATTTCCACCAAATAAAATTCTGCGAGAGTTTCTGAAGTATTTCTAGTCTACAGATAAATTTTAAATGAACCAGAATGTCAAAATCAATATCTTCAAATAGCAGAACACAAATATATACCTCCTCTCTTGTGATAGTCTTCCGGTGCCTGATGTCCTCCATTATCTTCTTTGTATAATTCAAAACCTTCTTAAAACCACTGAGCTGCAATCTCACAAAGACAGTATATAGTACACTTCAGCCAAAAAGAAAAGAGAAAAACCACAACAAATATATAAAATTAAGATGACCAAAACAATAAGTGGGATTATTACCAAAAAAATAAATAGAGATAGACAACAGTAACAGCATAACAATCATTAATGCATATAAACAATAAAAATGAATATCATACGTTTTGCAGCTCAGCAAAAGACTTCCACTGGCAATGCAAATGTGACTGGCCTTTCCATTTTATCAAGAATTCCATCTCATTCCAATCAACTTCAGAATCAAACAAGTGACTAATTAAAACTGGCTCTGTTGATCTATTATTCCTTTGAGCATCTTCAGCCATGCCTTTCGGCTGATGCCAAAGCACCTTTTCGATGGAGTCACCATCATCCTCTTCAATTTCTTCCTGAAGCATTTTTTAAAAAAAAATCACATCATTAGAGAAATTAAACGCATGCATTAAGAAAATAGGTGGTACCAGAGTAACTTAACTAAGTAACATGCCACATTCCTACCAGCAAGACATTCTCATATAAACAAAGATGGTAACATCTCAGCTCAGTAACCAAAAACCCTTTTGCACTAACCAATCAGAGTACATTACTGATCCTTTTAAAGATATAATAAACTATACACTAAATTTTAAACAAGGGCACCTGCACCTCAAAGAAAGACGTAATATATATAATCCTTCTAGGAAGGTAGAGTGGGGGAATCTCAAATCTCAATCATGAAAGCCATAACCACTGAAGTTGTCCTCTTTAGCGTAAGCTCTGTGAATGCATCAACAAACCTCATGACTGAGATCTCTCCACCCGGACGACATATATAAAGAATAAAAAGAATCTCTTTTACTGACTACATACAAACACAAATGGTCTTTCACCAAGCAAGTGTCCATATACCATATCCTAAGACAAAACATTCCAATTCATGACCCCTTCTTCAAGCAAGTCATGACATACCCACTCATTCTCTCACACACAGAGGCAATACACATGGGATAAAAGTCATTAATTCCTTACCTATATCCATAAAAACTCAGTCTTCTGTACTGTATACCGATTTACAACAAGCCATCAGTAGATTTGTTCCCCGGCTCTTAGTAAATTACCCCATAAATTTTATAATCACATCGTAGTTGTTGCACAATATTTTCATGCTAAATACACCCATTCATTTCGCAATGATGAAAAGGAAAAAAATTTACCAAAATAGTATATAACTCAATAATCATCTGTTTATCAATGTATTTACATTTTCTATTTTTTCCATCGCATTGAAACCAACGTTATTAAACTCGGACCGATTGGACCGGAAACCAGACCCATGGCCTGTCCGGTCAACATATCAGATCGGATATGCAAACGAATCGGACCTGACATCATCGAACCGTGGTTAACCGAACCACTGACTCGACTGGAAGTTGAACCGTCCCTCACACTGCCCATGGTCTCACCCACTCACACATGCGCACGCTGCCCAAGGAATCGTCCACATGCGCGCCTGCTGCTAGTCCAATTGAACCGTCCCTCACGCTGCCCAAGGTGGAATCATCCACTCACGCGCCTGCTGCTCATCCAACTCATGCGGAATTCAGAAAATAGCCAAAAAACCAAGTGTGATTTGGTCCTACCTTGTCAATAGAGGGCTTGTTGTTCTGCCGCTGGACCATATGAGCTACTTGGTAAAGGTTTGATAAATATTTTATATATACACAATTTATATATACACAACTTCATTATAAAATTTACAATATCGGTTCAAACGGTTCAACCAATGACTCACTGGTTCGACTAGTGACCCATCGACCTAGTGTCCTGACCGAGTCGAAGGCCGATCTGGGTTAATAACACTGATTGAAACTGAAAACAGAAGGACAGAAAATACTTTTTTCAGATTTCAAGTATATTCAATCAGATATTCCAATTCCTAATCCCCAAATAAGATCCATTAGTCAAGATTAATTGTTCTTATTTCTCACAATAACAAAGTGGTCTCACCCTATACATACATATATGTAGTGCCTAAGTCCAACAATTTTTAAAAATTGGTGTCCCCGCCGTGTACGTATCATGTTGCATGTCCGTGTAAGCGTCTGTGCTACAGAGCTTCTTTCTAATAAAATCCTTTTTCTATAAATATATATATATATATATATAAAATCATCCTTTTCAAAGAAACCAATAGCTTCCTCATACTATACTACCAAATATTTTGAAAAAAAATGTCATGTCACCATTCATTTGGCATGCAATCTAACACAGCCTATTGGATATCATGCTATCCAATAGTGAAATGATGATTTTGAGTCTTTCTTGCATATGTTAGAGTCCACAATTAGCATTTACAGAATTTTCGTACATAAATAATCCCCAAAACATTAACACAAAAATACAGACACCTAAAGAGATAGGGACCATAATCAAATGTGTAAAACAAAAGGTGTACCTTTTGGGATTTTTTCTTCCTCCCTTCTTCACCTTCTTCACTTTCTTCACTTTCAGCATATGATACCTTCCTAACTGTCCTACTAGAAGTGCGAACATCACTGTTGCGCATAGAAAAACTTGTGGCTGCAGAAGAGCGGCCATTATTCTTGCGGACATGGACACCTCTCTTTTTTATGCTTTTGAAATCCCCATCACTATCACTGTCAGAATCCTCTGCTGATGACTCATCGTCTTCAAAAGTTGATTTAACTCTTCTTTGTCGACCAGATGCAGCATATGTTTTGCGATCTCTAGTAGATTTTACGCTCTGTCCAACTTTACCTCGTTGCCTTCCTTTAGGTTTTTTGGCATAGTAAGAATCATCATCATCGGAGACATCTACATTTTCATCACTATCATCATCTTCATCCGAGCCTTCACCTTCCCAATCTTTATCCTGGAACAACAGTTCAACCATTTAATAGTCACTTGGTCAGGAACACACACCAAGAAACCAACATATATTAGCTTCAAAACTAACAGTAAAGCAACAATGGACCTCTGAAGAGCATATGCAACCCCTTTCCCCGGCCAATAGGAATTAGGATATTGCAAACAATTACTTTAAAAAAAAAAACATTATTGCAAATGATACAGAACTTGGTGATCAAAATAAATACAAATCAACAACCTTGCTTGCTGCATGAACACTTGGCACAGGCTCAAAGTCTACATCATTGGGATCATCTTCTGCGAGGTAATAAGCAGAAAAAAATTGAATGAATAAAAAATGCATCACAAGAGTACATCACTAATCATTACTAGGCAGTAAGAGCTACACATTAGTTAATATTAAGAGTAGTGTTTCATGCAAAAGAAACAATTTTTAAATCTTCATATAAATACAATGTTTAACACACCATCTGCTTCATCCTCCTCTTCATAATCAGCATCACCGTCATCATCATTGTCATCATCGTCATCATCATCCTCAGCATCATCTGAAATCCTAGATTTCCTATGTGCATTTCTATTGACGATAGTAGACACCCGCTGAGGCCACGAATTGGATCCAGTGGGATTCTGAATCCCCTGGTAATGCAATGAGTCACACTGCTCTTCCCCATCCTGCTCATAGTATTCATCAGACAACATCTCTTCAGCAGGAACATCAGAATGGCCTAATGGACCTTTTCCTGCTTCCCTTTGTTCATCGTCATCTTCTGTGTCTAATCTTTCCCCTCTTCCATCCAATGAATTATCTTCAGAACCATCTTCATTTCTATAGTCTGATCCACTTTTTGGTTCCTGCCCAGATTCATAACCATTCTGAGGGCGCAGAGGCTGGCAGTCCTTCCAAAATGTCGAACCCCACCTTCCGGTCATTGCTGTTTTACTACCAGTAGTCTGTAAGTTTGATTCTCTCGTAGCAACTCCATCATCAGCTGTTGCTTTGTTTTGCAGTCTACTGACACCATCTGGTTCACCATCACTCTGATACTGTGCCTCCATGTTCATATCAAATTCTTTCTGATTAGAAGTTGCATCAGCACATTCATTACCTACCGATCTATGTACTCTATTATCATTCTGTCCTTGGCCTTTATCTTCCATGACACTATGTGAGAATGTATCATTTTGAAAGCTCCTAAAGAAAGCCATCCTGTACTGTATGACTAACTAACAATTTTCTTTACTTCAATCTCCTCACTGTGTAAGAGTGATTGATCATAATTTTAAAAACTTCGATTATGTGCCACTTGCTGCTTTTGTTATCTTATATCTCCACAAAACCTGAACAAAAGGGTGTAAATGGTCAGTAGAATCCTGAATTATGCTCAGCTCGAGTAATTAATAACACAATGATATTATGAACACATCACTGATGAACAGTGCGAGTTAAATTCATAACAAAATAGAAAGCCCATATTCCAACTCTCCAATAAGTTAAAAAAGGGCACAGATAAAAGCATAGGACCAATTTACACTGGACACAATATTTTCAAGAATATATACTTACAAAACCACCAAGCATGCTCAGCCTTAATATTCAAATTACTGGGTTCAACAACCAGTAACACCATTGAGGTTAAATTCCATTACGAAATACGAACTACCAGTTAATGAGTGAGTTAAAATTCCTTTGTTATTTATTTCCACAAATTTTCTGCAGCCAAGTGATTAGCCAGTGCAAATTAAATCCAAACATCGGGCTTCAGGTTGACTTCAAGCAGAACTTGGACCTGGTAACGTAAATTCAGTTTTAAACTTGAAGTTATAGGTTAAAAACAGTTCTATCCACGTCAAACCAAGTTCAGGAATGAACTCCATTGATCAAAGAGTGTAAGTACTGCTTCAAATAAGTGTCTAACGGTCAAATTTGAATTATAGTAAAACCTATAGTTTGCAAAACTCGAATTCAAACACCTTGCAATGCACAAAACCATCAACACCGAAATGAAAACAAGTTAATCTCCTAAAATCAAGGACAAAACTGAATTGAAAAGGAGAAGCAACGGATCAACAAGCAAATTCAATGAAGCTCACCACTAAAACCCCAAAGAACAAAATCCGACCTAAATCTGCAATCAAACCCTAATTCCGAAACCGAATCACTACGAAATGAGCGAATCAACGCGAGCAAGGAGACACGGCGATGATGGAAGAGCTAACGGCTTTCACCTTTCAAACAATAGCAGAGTTCCGCCAATTTGGTTCGAATAGAAGGAAGCGCAACGACGAGCGACGGTGCGCGAGTTAATAATCGTGCGCACCTTCTCCTCCGACAAGGACACGCCGGAAACTGAATCACCGGCGGCGAATATCGAAGGCAGAAATAAAGGATACGAAAATCGGTTGCCGTTAAAGGTAGAGGTATCGAGCGAGATTCGAAATGATGAAGCGGCGGCGGTGGTGAAGGATTTGACTCGCCGGGTGAGACGGCGGCGGAGGTAACGCCCGATTGAGTAAAACGACGAGGGATTTGGATTAATCGACGACGACGATGTGAAGATGGAGGGGGAGAGAAAAAATGTATTTTCCCTTATTTTATTTTTTTAGAGAGAGACGGATAGAGAAAATTGATATTAATACTGGGAGGAAAATTTTTTAGTAGGTTTTTGATTTTATAATTTGGAGAAACGTTTTTCTTTTTCTTTTTTTTGAAAGCATAACGTTTTTTAGAACTTTCTTTATACTCCTTTTATAATTTGCATAACCCCATTCGATTCGCTTGTGAGTATAACCAAC
The DNA here is from genome assembly GCA_035048595.1 of Echinosophora koreensis. NCBI lineage: Eukaryota > Viridiplantae > Streptophyta > Magnoliopsida > Fabales > Fabaceae > Echinosophora > Echinosophora koreensis. The sequence continues at coordinate 1,308,283 of JAPCYP010000019.1, read as the reverse complement.
GAGATTGGTCCATGTGGCGATGAGATTGAATGATGATCGAATCGAACGGTGTGGTAGTTATCAGCATCTTATTTTGTTTTTTAGTTTTTTTATTTATGAAATTTAAAACCAACTATTGTTTTATAAAATAAATTTTTTTAACAATTTGGTTACACATTTAATATAAATATTATACATTGACCTGAATTGAATAAATATTGATAAAATAAAAAATATATAATTAATATCCATTATTAGTCTAAAGATTTTTAGTATTGTCATCAATTCACAATATTAAAAATATTTTAATTTTTTTGGTATTAAAAATATTTGAATTTTATCATAATTATTTTAAAAATTATATATAAATGGATTGTAATTGATTGATAGTATAACCTATTTTAAAAGTATAAAAATTAAAAAATATATATATTTATGTAAAATAATAAGAGTTTATTCTATATGTATATATGTACTGACATTTTTATACAGACATCTAATAGTATTTTTTATTTTTTTTGGTACAAAAAAGTTTAGGTGAGTTCGGTCCCGGAGGCTCATTAGGGTCATGACAGACCACACGGCTTAAAGAACGCTTACAGATATCCTCACATCTGTGATGGGATTCGAACTCATGACCTTATGGGTTATGAATTATATCCTTACTAATCCGACCAACCTTCATTGGCAGTATACACATCAATACTAGTGTTATTTCTTTCTATTAATTATTATTAAAATAAAAATATACATACCAAAATGTTTTTTTTTTTTGACTGAATACATATCAAAATATTAAAAAATGTCAGTGTAATACAATACATACTACTTTAATGATAAATATAAACAAATATCTGCTGAAATATCAAAGTTGCAAAACATCATCAAAGTGCAGGTGTAAAGTAAACCATGGATACATGACGCATCAATCCAAAAGAAAGGAAAGGACCGCGCTACCCAAAAGAAACGAGAAAGGAACGGACTGCTGTGTTCCTCTCTTCCTTGTATTCAACTAGTATGCTTTGTTTAGTTATTAGATAAAAAAAAAAAAGGGTGAAAAAAAATATAAGAAGAGAGAAAAAGATGAGAATCGATGTAATTTTTTGTTCATGTTCGACTTGCTCTAAAATTTGGCTATAAAATAGAAAGAAATCATATATTAGAGTCACAAGTTTCAAATTGACAAATCCCTTCATCTGGAAGTTTCCTATCCCTATACAACTTGCTCTGAAGTTTGGCTAGAATATATAATTTTTTTGTTTAAATAAGTTTTTTGTCCCTGCAAAGTTCACAGATTTTGGTTTTAGTCCTTGTAAATTTTGTCTTAGGATTTCATCCCAGTATTTTCAAAAATTTTGGAAATGGTCCCTGCTGACGTGGCATTCCGTTTGCCACGTCAGCAGTTAACGGGGAGAGATGAAGGAAGGGACTATTTCCAAATTTTTTGAAAGTATAGGGACGAAATCCCAGGGAAAAATTTTCTAGGGACTAAAACCAAAATTGCTGTATTTTGCAGGGACCAAAAACTTATTTAAACCTAGATTTGATGTATTATTTGGTGTAAGAGAAATAGGAAAGAAATAGAGGAGAAAGAAACGTATTATCTCCCTCTCTTTTTTTGGTTGGATAGAAAGTGAGAAGAGAGAAATGTAGTTGTTTTTAAAAGACAATAATACTCTTAACTAAAAAAAATTACAAATATTTTAATTTCATTAATAAAATTAATTTAAAAAATCGAATAATTTAAATTAATTTAATTGATTTAAGTTATTTTAACTAATAAAATTTATTAGTTTAATATAATTACTTTATTAAATTCAATTTAATTAAACTATTAATCTAATTCAATTAAATAATTGAATGAAACATATAATCTTAATTTATAATTTAATTTATTATTTTTAATAAGGGTAGATGAGTAATTTAACTTATCAATCTCTCTTCTTCTTCATTTTCTTCTTATCTTTAGAGAGAATAAAATTTTGGATGGTTCTCACCCAATTTCTTCTCTCTTCTCTATTTCTCTTCCTTACCAAACAAGAGAAAATCATCTTTTTTTCTCATTTTCTCTCATATCATTTTCTTTCTTCTTATTTTTTCCTATATCAAACACAGTAAGGTCTAGGCGTGGTAAGAATGTTTGGTTTAAGGGCCCAAGGTAGTGTTTGTTACAGGTTTTTAAAAAACATTCGCGGAAATATTGGTATGGGAATAGAAGTTTCACGTGTATGGTACAAGTTTTAAAAATTTATTCCCAGACATAAAAGATTACTGGGAATAAAGTTAGTGAGTGATAGTTATAAACTTGAGAAAACTCTATTCTCATATATGAAGGCAGGAAAACTCTTTGCCCACAAATATAATTTATCTCAAAATAAAACATTTCAATTAACAAGCATCACCTAAAAGACTTAATTCCATGGTTGTTGCTTCCGGTAATAGTCTCACTGGTTGAAAGAATAACAAAAATTATTATTAGTGGATGATAAATGCAGCATTAAAAAAAAAAAACAAACAAACAAACTACCATAAGTGGAGCATAGATGGAACAAAAATAAACTGAAGGATTAAATTATCAAGTTAATTCTTAAAAGATGCAGCGTTAATTATGTTAATTCCTTGTATTGAGGTCTTTCTTTTTTTTTTTCTTTATAAGTTTAGCGATGGCCTTAATCACGGTCGAGGAGGGCGGCCGCCTAAGGCCCCATTTTTTTGGGACACCAGATAGTAGGTAAAATATTATATAGTATTTATAGATATTAAATAATTTTTTTACCAACAAAAAAAAAATTCCGAAAAATTAATAATTGAGTGATAAAATTAATAATTATCTAAAACATGATAATTCTTATGATCTTGATGAAAAATTCTATTTGAAGAACTAAACGTTATCAACAAAAGGTTTTAAGAGTTAAATAAAAATCAAGCTTTATAATATTGAGTTCTTTAAAGACATTTAATTGTTTTTCTAATGCATGAAAAACTTATAGAATAATATTAACTATTCTTGTTACTGCTGCATCAGCTAAAAGAAGTTTTTTTAAATTGAAATTGTTAAAAATCTTATTTGCGATTTATTATGTCGCAAGGTAGATTGAACAATCTTGCTTTGATTTCTCTCTAAAATTACTTTTTAAAGAAACTTGATTATGAATGGATTATTAATGATTTTAAAGCAAAAAACACAAACAGAACAATCTTCAAATGATTATAAGGGCACCGTTTCCTGAATTCGCCCAGGACACCAAAAATCTTAGGATCAACCCTGTTGATATATATATATATATATATATTATATATATATATATATATATATATATATATATATATATATATATTATTCAAATTAATTTATTTTTATTTATATGAACTAATTTAAATGATGGAATGCATTTACGCCATTTTACGGTAGTAATTCTAAGAGTAATCTCAATTGTTCAGAAACTAATATGAAGAATATTATATATCTTTTAGTAATATTTTAAAATCAGACTTAACTAGTTGATCGAACCACTTAAATTGTAAAAAGTTAAGCACAAAATATATATATATATATATATATATATATATATATATATAAATTAATTTTGATACACTATCAACGTTGTTACATTTGTTGATATCCAAATTTTATGGGTGCAACAACATTGTTAATAAAAAATAAATCATCTTATCTGTAACTTTGAAAAAGCGTTTGGTAGAGGAAATTTTTTTTTTTTTTTTTTTCAGGATCCTAATCTGGGAATCCTAAATTTTCATGTTTGATATTTTTTTTGAAAAACACATTCCCATGAAACTAGGATACCCAAGTTAGGTTTTTTGCGGATTAGATTGGAACGATTTCGAGTCATCCGATCCAATGATGAAAAGAACGTGCGATTTGGATTGGATCGGTTTGCTTCCTTAAAAATCCGACTCAATCAAATCCAATCAAATGCGGTTTGGGTTGGATTGGATTGGATAATTCGGACTCTGTCATACTTTATTTATTCTTATGTCAAGTGTCCATTCTACTTATCTAATAGTGGACAAAAGATAATCTTCAGTAAAGAGAGAACTAGTTTAGTGTGTCCAATACCTATTTTAACACCTCTCAATAGTATAACAGTTGAACCTTTATAAAAGGCAATAACTATTTGTTCCTTATTAACCATTATTTGATTTGATGACGAGTAAGGAAAATTTTATAGAATTCCTGGCAAAATTTTGGGAGTTTGAGAAAAAATAATTATTGATATTTTTTAACATGTTCTTTTATGTTAAATATTCTTTTATGTTATTTTTCTATATCTGCTCTCATCTATCCTATTTTTTTTCTTTAAATCAGCTACAGATGAATTGTACCTAATTATTTTCAAATTTACTTAATTGATTTCTTATTTTTTATGCTTACTCAATCAAGTATATATATGTCGTGCATCAAGCATCAAAACGTTTAACAAAATATAAATTCAAGACATTAATATTTATTCTAAATAATCTCATATATGTCATTTCAACAAAAATATTAAAGATAATGAGGGTCATAAAAGTATGAAAAACAATGTTTAACTACGAGTAATACTATAATTTCAAAAATAATAGTATATGTATATAATAAATCGGTCTGGATTAGTTTTCACTAGGAGATCCAAAATCCAATTCAATCCAATAAAAAAAAGGTTTTTTGATTTTCGTTTTTTTAATTTCCAGTTCGGTTTTTGTGATTTGATCGGTTGATGAACACCCATATACCCAAGTGTTTTTTTTTTGCTGCATTTCCCCTAAACTCATTCCTATGGGAAGGTGTGGAAATCCTAGTTTCACATGAATACGAGAAATTTTTTGTTATTTAAAAATATTTAAAAAGATTACTATACTATTGTTTCTCATGGACAATATTAATTTAGTATTATTTATTATATATAATTGTTAAATAATTTTGTTTTTTTATTGTAATATTTGTATTATTATAGCCATTTTTCTTAATTTATTAAAATATGATTACTAATTTAGAATAAAAAAAATTATAAAATAGTAATTATATTATAATTAAAACAAAATATTTAATTATAATAAATAATAATTATACATTTTAATTAATATTAGTATTTAATATAATTAGTATTAGTAACTAATATATAATATTATTGATTATGGATTATTAAAACATAATTAATATTAGTAATTAATATAATACATCATAATTATGAATCATAAAAAATATAATTAATATTATAAAATTTAAAGTTCACTAAACCTTCTTTTAAATTATTCAACGTTTAAAATTTTTATAATACTTTTCATTTTTTTCATTTTCCATTTTCAATTTTCAATTAATACATATTTAGGGTACTTTTAAAAATAATGTTAACATTCTTAGTAAAGACACTCTTAAATCAAACAAGTGAATCAAGATTTCTAAGTAACATTCCTAAGAATGTTTAATGCCTACTAAACATATTTTTAACATTTTCAAGAACCATCTTCGCAAGAAGGAAAAAAAAAAATCTGCCTACCAAGCTCCTCCTTAAGGTTGTTACGATAATGGTCAAACATTATAATGATGAGATAATTTATGATTAATTAACAATACAAAAAATCATTACACTGATATCGTATAGCAATTAAATCCAATTGTAAATTAGTGGTTTTTTCATTAGAAAATTATTTAATTCAACAGCTCAATTATATGTTTCACTTATGAGAAATGCTCGAAACACATCTTTATCACAGTATCTTCAACATACTTGATACCACGTGGTGTATTTTATGTGGGACCTGTTAAATTATGTGGGCCTACTCTATATTCAATGGATCATATATGAAATCCATCCAATGATAGAGAGTGCCTTTGTAGGAATGTAATTCAAATTAGTTAGTGTTTGTTAAAGTGTGATTAGTTTGTTGTAATTAAAGAGATTAGTTAAAAGCTATTAAAAAAGTTAGTTAGTGTATGTGTAAGTCTATAAATAGACATAGTGTGTAATGTGAATTAGCACAAGTGATGAAATGAAAGTGTGTACAATTGTAATTGTGTGAAGTTGAGTGAATAATAGAATTTTTTTATTGTATTTCTTTCTCATCTTTCTCAACATTTTCTATTCTTTCTATGTGTGTGCTCCGTGAGTGAGTATGAGTGCTTGTGTTCCAACACCTTTAAGGAAGTATAATAAGGGTGTGTTACTGGCATCATTGCCCCTACTAATTTCACCATTTAACCCGTTGAACCTGCTCATTGGGCATGATAATGTTTTGGGCTGGACCCAAAGATCGAATATGTGTCTTTTGTTGAATATTGTATGGCTCATTCCATGTATCACAATAAACCTATTTTTTTTTTTATCAAGTCCAGCCCAACGATAGGAGAATGCATTGGACCGTTTAACAATTCTAGGTATCCGTATCAATAACAGATATGACCACAAATCGTCCAACCAATTGATGTCTGACTTGATTTTTCACCATCCACACAGCTGCATCTACGAGATAAATCATTATTTTAATATTTTTCATTTTTCATTTTACATAACTGCGTGTGTGTATGTGGCATAAAGGATTTGCCAAAAACAAAAGCATGGAGCATAATAATAAAGTTAATAACTCGCTCCCTGTCTGTCCCATCTTCCTTCACATTCTCCATTCTCACCGATAGTAATTTGTCACTTAACAAAATAAAATCATAACTCATTAACACTTATGCACATTTCTAGCCTTAGATTGGTAGAAGATACCGAGACATCATTTTTTTGGAACAACAAATTTGTATCCGTCAATTTAAGTCACTTATTGTTAGGATTCGTGGAGTGGTAAGTTAGCACTGGAAGAAATTTTTTTTTATGGGCTAAGTGAAGAATTATATAAGTGAGTATAACATCACATCATAACTCAAAATCTTAAGGTAACAAATCAATACTAGATAGGTATTCTCCACTTATATAATCGAGCTATGTTAGTTGTACAACTTTTGTGGATACCTAAGTGATAGCCATACTTACAATTGCATACTATACATCTACTCTATCTCAAAATATAATATATCTCCATCCCACCCACACTCACATCAACATACGGTATCTATACTGATGTCCAAATCCAGGTGTATAAAAAACAAAAGTGTATATAATCTTTAACTTGTCAACTTCATTTCAATGTGAGTTGTGGGCTGAGTTTCAACGAACAAGGAAACAAACATGGATTGAGTGTGGAAATCGGAGAACTTAAAGGTGGGTTGTTGGCGATGACGCAGGCGAGTTTTGTTGGTTAGCGGTTTGATTTGTCAGGTTATGACGGTGGCTAGCGGAGATGAGCGACAACGGCTAAGCATGATGGTCGTGCGACAGCAAGGTAGTAGCGACGGCGGGGCTGTGGGGTTCTTCACTTGGGTCTCTTTACATTTATTATTAGTTGGAGGATCATATTGCAAATTTCAAAAACTGGCTCCTTTTTAGATTTTTGAACGGGATAGAAAATTCATAGTAAACAAGAATTCAAAGAAATCAAATAAGAATATATTCACAATTCATTATTTAAAATAGTTGACATTATATTATTATTTCCTCATTTTATACTTTTGTTTAATTCAAGGGAGTTTAATCTTTTGAACGTGATGCACATAGAATCATCCAATAAACTCAAACCAAAGAGTTCAAAACCTTAATCACAATCCCATTGTATTATACAAATTCCCTCTATAGTATTAACATTAAATTCCCCCTTGCCAATGCATCACTCTCCAACTATAGTGACTTTTCCACTGTGGCCTACAACACATGCTAGTAGTCTCTTGCTCCCAGTCCCACCCTATTGAGCTAAGTGTTACTAAAGAGTAAACAAAACAAAAAAAAATCTTAAAAAACTCAAATGACAAACTAGTTAGGAAAATTGACACCTTTTCAACCAACCGACAACATCAACACATGCAAAGCAAGCATATGTATAAACTCAACTTTTTCTTTATTTGTTCCTTTTTTTGCTCTCTTTCTTAGTTCACTGCATTTGAAATGTACTTGGTTGCTTTGCTTGTTCAAGCATTTCAACCACTTCCCTCATGGTTGGTCGCTCCACGCTTTGTTCCTGAACACATAACATGGCCACAAAGAACACTTGCATTGCTTCATCTAGAGGAATGTGATGTAGTCTCCCATCAAGAATCTTCACCACTCTCTCTTTGATCCAATTAGTTTGCAGCTTGGTCCATTGAACAATGTCTAGGCCTTCTTCACCAAAATCCCCCACTGGCCTTCTCCCCGTTAACAGTTCTAGCAGCACCACTCCAAAGCTATAAACATCACTTTTCTCATCAACTTTCAATGTGTATGCATATTCTGCAACATAAATCAAAATCAGTTTTTTAAGCTCTCAAGTTAAGCTAGCCATGACAGTATAACAAACTTTGTATTTGAGAGACAAAAAAAAAAACGGTAAGCAAGTACTCTTTGAGGTTGAGCACTTGCCAATGAATTAAAAAATATTAAATAAAATATAAAGCATTCAATACAATACAAACTTAAGAAGATTTTTTTTCCATCAAATACTTCTTATTTTTAATTTCTTAATAAGTGTACATGGTAGTAATAAATTCATATAACAATAAGAAAAAAGAGGTGGGAAGACTGGGTCACTGTCAGTTTATACAGTAAAACAATAGAAAAGCTTCATTTTAATTTTGGAAGTAACAAATTAAATTTGTAAAAAGATAAGGTGGTAGTGTCTTGTGACTGTATATTGTTCAAGTTTCTTTTTTTCTTTTTCTTTTTATTTTTTTATGGGGGTTTGAGAAAGTAAATCTTAGATCCCAATCTGGAGCCTTAATATGCTTTTGGTTTGGTTAATGTGCATTTGTTGGCTGTTATAGATATGATAATGGGTATTGGTGAAAAAAAAAAAACAAAGGATGGTTGTGATTTATTCTGGTTTGAATCTGAGTTTATGGTTTCAACTTTCAAGGCATGCAAAAGCAACATCCCAGTTAGCGTGAGGAAAAGCAAAAGAATTTTCCTTTGTGTTAGTGGAGCCTTTGTCCACCTCAGTCTAGGAATTCACGTACATGCAGAACACTGTGGTCCTAGAAAATAGTAAGTATAAGCTACATTGGTAAAGGAGAAAAGAAAGGGAATACTTTGTGCTTAGAAAAATGAAAAATGAAAAAAGTAAAGTATATTCCTCCCATTCCTATTGACTTTATGAATATTTGATATTAGATACTCAGATAAGATGTGAAATAATAATCATCTCTATTGATGCATGTTAAGATTTTTACTCATTTCAGTCAAATCAGCAATCTAAACATTGATGTCTTGAAGTTAGTTCAAAACCAATTAGATTGAAACAGAAGCTATATATAATTCTACTTGAATAGCAATATAATTTTTCAGACCAACTGATTTGTGTATTTTTGAATATTAAAAGTATGTACCTGGAGCTATATAGCCATAAGAACCAGCAATGGAAGACATGCACTCTGATGTCCCAGTATCTTGCAAGAACTTGGCAAGCCCAAAATCAGCAACATGAGCCTCAAAGTCAGAGTTCAATAATATGTTGTTTGACTTGACATCTCTATGGATTATCAGAGGGGAACAATCATGGTGCAAATAACAAAGCCCTTTTGCAGCTTCTGTGGCTATTTTCAGCCTAGTATCCCACTTGAGAAACTCACCCCTTTTCCCATGCAAGGCTTCACCCAAGCTTCCATTTGGCATGTACTCATAAACAAGTAAATTGGTCTCTCTATTTGAACAAAATGCTAGCAACCTTACAATGTACCTGTGCCTGATTCTACCCAGTGTCTTTATTTCTGCAGAGAGGCCATTATCATGAGAACAACCTCTGTTGATTCCCAACAGCTTCTTCACAGCTACTTGCTCTCCATTTGGCATGGTTCCTCCATATACAACCCCAGCTCCTCCTCTTCCTATGACATTGCTTTCCTTTATGCACCCTAAGATGTCTTCACTTCCATATTCCAGCTTCTGGAATGCTGTGAGTTTCCATGAATTGGAGTTCCTCCTTGCCTTCCAGCTCTTGATAATGGCTAATGTTGCAAAAACCAATGAACAACCTAACAGTGCCAATGCAAAAAGAAGCTTATATTTGCCAGGAACTCCAGGTTTTGCACTGCTTTTGTCCCGAGACTCCAATACTGCAGTTGAAGAATTGTTGCATGGATTCAAGTCATATCCACAGAGCTGAGGATTACCCTCAAAGGATGTTGAATTAAAGACTGAGAATTGTCCCACCTCAGGTACTGAACCAGAGAAGTTATTGTGAGAGAAATCTGCTGAAGTTAATCCCTTCATGGCCCCAAGTTCCTTGGGAAGACTTTGGCTTAGGTGGTTCCATGAGACATTAAGATAGTTTAGTATGTGAATTTGAGAAACCTGAGTTGGGATAGGGCCTGAGAGTTGGTTATGGCTCAAATCCAAATAGGTGAGCAAGATACAGTTACCTATCTCAGGAGGAATGCTGCCTGAAAAGTTGTTAATACTCAAATCCAACTTGAGAATATTTTTCAACCTCCCTATATCTGCAGGGATTTTTCCTGAGAATCTATTTCCATGAAGCATCATGGTTTGCAACCGGGAAAAGTTTCCAATTGAGGTTGGTAGAGACCCAGATAAGCGGTTATTTGATAGATTCAACTGTTCAAGTTTAGAAGGTGAAGTGCTTGTTGCTTGTGGAAGCCAGCCACTAAGATAATTGTTCTGTAGTTCCAGAAGGGATAGCTCAGGCAAATAAGGAAATCCTTTTGGTATTGATCCAGTCAAATAGTTCTGTCCCAGACGAACTCTTTGGAGTGTGTAGCATTGACCAAGATCAGCAGGCAAAGATCCAAACAGGAAATTATTGAGCAGGATCAAAATCTTCAGCCTCTTTCCAAGGCATAGAGATTTTGGCACTAATCCAGTGAGCTTATTTGTTGAAAGATCAAGCTCAGTCAATTTACCATTCTGGCCAAGCTTTGAAGGAATTGTTCCAGTGAAGTTGTTCTGCCAAAGCTTCAACACTTCCAACTTAGGTAGCTCAGCAATGAAGTGTGGAATTTCACCATGCAACCTGTTGATGAATAGGTTCAAAAGGGTAAGCTCATGGAGGCCTGAGAACTCATTTGGGATGTCTCCTGTTAGCTCATTGTTTGATAGATCAAGAGATTTCAAGCTACTCAGGTTGCCTAGTTGGGGAGGGATTGAACCATTCAGCTGATTAGTTTGCAAGAATAGTGTGTCTAACTTGTAGAGATTGCCTAACTCAGCTGGAATTGGACCTTTCAAGCCACAGTTAGCAAGGTCAAGATGAACCAAATTGATCAGCTTACCAAAATGAGGTGGGATCCCACCATCAAATTGATTGTAATATCCCAAAAAAAGATGTGTCAGGTTAGTGAGATTTCCAAGCTCCGTTGGTACAAAACCTCTCAAATCATTTCCTGCAAGAGACAGATAGTTGAGCTGCACCATGTTACCATAGCTTGGAGGGATTACCCCAGAGAAGTAATTCCCGCCAAAATTCAAGTACTTGAGCTTAGGGAGCTCAGTGACACCAAGAGGGGGGGAGCAATTGAACATGTTGTCATAAGCATCTACCACTTCAAGCTCCTTCAATTGGGAGAATCTCCAACTCAAACTTCCACTGAACATGTTGTTGGATATGTTGAGGAATCTCAGCACTTCTAGCTTGTGAATACCAGCTGGGAACTCACCAGAAAAGCCGTTCCCGGCAACCGAAAGACTGACAAGTTTTCTGAGTCCTGTGATGGCAGGTGAAAGTGAGCCAGAAACATTCAAGTTGGATATATCTAGTGACACCACAGACATGTTCTTATGGTCACACTGAATGCCATCCCAAGTGCAAAGGGCCATGTAGTTGGACATGTTCCACCTCTTCAAAGAAGAAGAGTTGTTGGCTTCAAAGTCTTGTTTAAGAGAAACCAAGATAGAAGCTTGCCTTCTCAAAGACATAGGGAGTGAAGAAACAGAAGCAGCATGCCAAGTGAGGCAAAAAAGGAAGAGGCTAAAGAGCACAAAGGTGAAAACAGGAGTAGCCATTTTTTGGGGTAAGTGGTTTATAGGAGTAGGATTCTAGAGGTACCAAATATACTACTACTAGGAGAGTGAAAGTGAGGTTGGAATATCATAGAGTTATACTGAATATGCAGTAGTAGTAGATGCAGAGAAGGGTGAGAAGAGTTCTGTAATGAAATGGAAGGTGGAGAGGTAACATTGTACAGCATCCTATGTCCTCTCTTCTTTCTCTTTATGTTTTCCCTCTCTTCTTTTCCCCCACATTCACGCACACACATACACACACACTACTTTGGTGTCATCTTTAGCTTTTAAAAAGCAAAAGCAAAAGCAGTATATGGATAGAAATGCATAACCACAGACCGTTTCATAACCCTGTTGTTAACAATTTTTTGGTATTCTGTCGGTTTTTGAGGTTAGTACCAACAATGTCCTAAGCTTTTTTTGATTCATAAACCGAGTCCAATAGGACAGCTGAATCAGATTTGGAATCTTAAAAGCAGTTATAGGATATAATCTTAAACCATATTATAGGTTCCAATCATGGGAAAGAATAAAATGATGACAATAATAAGCAAGATGAATGTACCTCTATTATTTTAAAAAAAAATTGGTTTCTAAAATGAGGAGGAGGTGGGGGAAAGTATGTAGTAGCAGTGTAGCACCACATATATATATATGACTAACCTTAGGCATGAATGGAGAAAGATATTTCGCATAACTGTAACCAGAATTGAGGGGGGTATTTTTTAATACCTCATTCATTCATGTCTTTTGGCAAATGATTCCTCATCATAATCGCTCGGTCTGCCAATTCATGAACAGAAAATGTGCATGGTGTCCAGAAAACAGTGCAATGACTACATGGTAAAATGATTGTAGAGAATCTGGGTCCCTAAATTCAGATTATCAAATGAGAAAATTATTATGAGATTGTTAATTCATGTTGATTAAAGAAGCAAATTTTCAGATTAACATGTACAAAGTTTAACACATCATTCATATATATATATATATATATAAAGGTTGCTTACAACTTGGTTATTCAACCAGAAGATGAAGTAAAAAAGCTACCTTTATCTATTAGATCAAGGTCCTTTTCCATAAAGAAAAATGATATTTACACGTTATTTTCTATATCAGGTTTATACTTTATCCATACCGTACTTATTTGAGAAGTAAAAAGTTGTGAAAAAATATGTTAAAATAAGCATTTTCATTGTTTTATACTATTATCCCAAAAAAATGACATAAGAATGATATATAATATACAAATATCATCATTTTTTACAAATTAATCATGTCATCAATCGTTGAAAAATTATAAAAAAACAAGAAGGGGAAATTAAATTTAAAAATGGGGTTGATCCAATCCCACTAAACTCTAATTATAATAGGGCTTAGCCTCTCAATTTGAGATGCACTCATCACTATACCAATCAACATACTCCTCTTTATTTGATAATTTGATATGCACTCATCACCATACCAATCAACATATCATCTTGATCACTAAAATAATACATGAAAATTATAATATGAAGATAAAAAAAATATTATACATGAGTTGAGAGTGGCAGCCAACTCAGACTAGGAATAGATGTAATGAAAGAGACAATCTTTATGATTGAATAATGAGGATATAAGGATGAAATCAACCTAGGTCAGCTCATAAACTACCACGGTTTAATTTCTTTTTAGGTGGATACCTTTGGTCCCCTGGACCCTTTTATTTCTTTGTTGTTACCTTAGTTTCATTTCAAAGAATAAAGTACAAGTGCTCTAGGAGGAGCCATCACACATTCACACCCTCTTTTAAACCTCACTTTACACCCCATAACGTGAAAAAGAAAAAGCAAATTCCATTGATTCTTCTTTTGAGAGCGTGTTGGGATCCATCATTTTAGTCTCTCCCATATCTCTCTCCGAAATGTGGACCATTTTGAATCTTTCTTTCTTTCTTTTTACCTTAGTTTTTTTTTTAATATTAAAAAAAAAATGTACCAACTGAAATTGGTCAATGGCTTTAAGCCAATCTTGGCATGGTCTATGCTTCAATTCATGGCATGACAGTTGGGGCCGGGAAGACTGATTGCGAAACATGCTGGCCCCATTCTGGAAATTCCTTGTTTTGTTTTGGGTAGTGGGGTTAGGACTTAGGACCCATTTCTAGCATTAAGCCACTAAAAATAAGTACTTTTGGTACACATTCTGTTTCAGATGAAGATATGAAATATTATGGATGTGTCCAAACTTTGATTCCAAGTGGCTAATGTTCGTCAATATAAATTTCAAAGTGGCCTGTGCAATAAGATAAAACATTATATAAGGATCAATGAAGAGCACGTATCTCTAAATTTAAAATCACATTATAGAGCCTCTCTTTACCCATCTCGTGTTTATATATATGATGTCTCCCACTGAGCAAGAGCTCGTGGAACTGGCACTATGGCAGCTGAAACCAAATTATAGCAGCGATAGAGGTGCAGGGAAACATATTCGTCCTATCCAAGATTCCACGTTTATATGGGCCTTCTCGTTGTATAGATAGGAATCATATCAACTTAGATAACTTTTGAATTGAATTAGTGTGATCCATTTTATATATGTAGGTGTCCATATACAGTAACAATCTGCATATGTTAAATTTCTACGTAACTGGGAGCAAACTAAAGCTTTATCGAATTGAATATTGTATGAGGGGAAGGAAATAGAGGGTTTATAACAACTTTTACAATCTTACCCTTATTTAAAAAATTAATATAAGTAATATTATTTAAATATTAATACACCTTTCAAAAAAAATGTATTAATGCAAATCAGTAAAGACTGGTAGAGTAAGTTAGTAATTCAATAATCCCCCCCCCAAAACCCCTCAAAAAAAAAAAAAAAAAACCCCAAATTGGGGTAAACCAAAAAACTGGGTTGTGGAGGCGTTTGGGGGGTTTTCTAAAATCCTCAAAACCTTCCCTTCCAAATTTTTAAACTCACAAACAAGGGAGAGATTTTCACAAACCTTCTATTTCCCTTACTTCCCCTCCAAAACCAAACTCATAAACAAAGCCTTAGGGTCTGTTTGGGAGTTTGGAAGGGAAGGAAAGTGAGGGGATTAAAGGGGAAGGAAAGGGGAGGGAGGGAAGGGGAATGAGAGTATTATCTCTTCCCTTATTTGTGAGTGCATATTGTACGAGGGAAAGTAAATGGAGAGTTTATAGCATAGTTTTACAATTTTACCTTTATTTTAGAAAATTAACATAAGTAATATTTGTTAAATAATATTAATGCACCTTTAAAAAAAAAAGTAATACTAATGCAAAAAAAATTATTCATTTTCCTCTAAAAATTGGGGTAAAACCCCCAAAAAATTGAGGTGAGGAGGGGTTTGGGGGGTTTTCTATCCTAAAAAACTTCCCCTCCAAACTTTTACACTCACAAACAAGGGAGAGGTTCTCATAAACCTTCTCTTTCCATTACTTCCCCTCCTAAACAAGACTCGCAAACAGACCCTTACTGTCCAAGAGATTCTAGCTCAAGTGCTAATTAAGCAAAATTTAGTTAAATACCTGAAGTTTCTACGATGTTAGGACTTGGGGAAATATCATGTCAATAAGATTAGATATTAGACTAGAATATCCTACTCACAATTCACTATCAAAGGCACTTGGGGCCTCCCCTTATATAAACTCACACTAAGGAATATTTTAAGTATGTTCATTTTTTATGTTTATAGTACTCTTATCTCAATTTTCACTCTATGATTAACTTAAGCAAAGAGTTTATTTGTAGATAACTGAAGTCCCAACTCCTCCGTGACTTCTGTAAAGCCCTCTTACATGATTAGACTATCCTTAGACTACTCACTCAAGTATGGAATATAAATAAATCAATAAACAATTTGTTGATTCACTGACGGGTAATTTATGTTGAAAAGTAGCCAAGTAGTCAGGAGGGCTCCTCAAACTACACACCTCTTATTTGCAGATGATAGCCTCCTCTTTGCAAGAGCAAACCTTAAAGAAGTTGAATCCATCACTCATGTTCTCAACACTTATCAGTTGGCTTCGGGTCAATTGGTGAATCTAGATAAGTCTGAGGTGTCATATAGTCGAAATGTGCCCCAAATGAGCAAAATATTATCTGTAATAAGATGAAAACAAAGACTGTGACTACCCTCTCAAGATACCTTGACCTTCCTGTAGTGTTTGGAAGATAAAAAAAAAGGATGCCTTTGCGTTTGTTAGGGACAAAGTATGTAAGAAGCTAAAGGGTTGGAAGGAGAAATGTCTTTCAAAAGTAGGCAAGGAGACTCTCATCAAATCAGTAGCTCAAGATATCCCGAACTATATTATGAGTTGCTACAAGATCCCTGATAGATGCTGCCATGAGATTGAGAATTTGATTGCAAAATTATGGTGGGGCATTGTTGAAATCAGCAGGAAAGTCCATTGGCTTAGCTGGGAAAGAATGGGCAGAGCCAATAATAAGGGGGGGAATGGGGTTTAGAGGCTTCTTTGAATTCAACAAAGCTCTTTTAGGCAAGCAGTGCTGAAGGCTTGTCAATGATGAAGATTCCCTAATGGCCAGAGTTTTCAAAGGAAGGTATTACCCAATGAACTCTTTCTTGGAGGCACAAAAGGGTTTTCAACCTAGCTATGTGATAAACATTTGGTTCATCTAGTTTAACGACTAGAAAGACCTCAATTTTGATACCAATTGCACGAGTTCATTCTCGTTTTAGCCCAAATTTGGCTTTAATTGTTCACAAGCAACATTTTGAGTCATAGTAATATTTTTTAGTAATTTCTGCTATTTTCTAGTCAAATAAAACATTTAATGTTATTTTATATTTTTAGGTTAAAAATGAAGCTCTGGGAAACTTAGAATAAATGAAGAAAACAAGCAAAATGAATTTTGCAAGGTCTCGCCCCGTGAGCCAGACACATGATTCTGAAGACTTTTCAGCCTCGCCCTGCGAGACACGCCTCGCCCCACGAGGATTCAAACTCAGAATGGAGCCAAATTTAATTGCTCGCTCCGCGAGCGACCGCAGAACCAGACTTCTATATAAAGCTTGTTGTGTTGCGAATTGAGGGATCCAATCCTAGTTTTTTGTGAGCTGTGTCTCGTTTAGGTTTACATACTCTTTTACAGTTTATTTCATGTTTACTTTTGGATTGAGAATGTTGAAGCATACTATGAGGAACTAATCCTCTTTTCTGAGGAAGCGATGAAGCCGCTCATGACGGCATAGTGAAATTGTGATGTTTTCTACTCCCTAATTCTCGATTCTGTTTCTTAATTTTGTTTTGTATGTGTTGATCATATGAGCTCGTAATTAACTAGTCAAGCGTGATGAGTCCAACCGGAGATTCACGCTTTAGGACTTAAATTAAGAACACAAATTGAATATTGATAGAGATATAATAGGAGATTTGTGCAATCATTATAGGGAACCAAGAACTTAATGAATCTTGCATGTTTGTCATCATAGAGATATAGTTGATTGGCATGTTATGTATTTTCTCTTGTGCTTCACCGAGACATTAGGATAATTTTGGGTTCCTGATTGACATGTAATTGAACCTAGGGATAGAAAATAATCACTTTTGATCTATGTTTGATTGGGTTGGTAGATTCGTGACCTTAGATCTTCCCCATTCATAATTCACAAATTCTTGATATTAACTCTTGCTTGATTCTTGATAATTGGTTACAACTTGATTTCTCAACAAACTCTCTCTCTTTTGACTTGGTCAATCCTAACTGTTTCTCTTAAATATTGATTACAATTGGCCACCAATCCCTGCGTTCGATCCCGGTAATTACTTACCGTGTTTTATTACTTGCTTCGATCAGATACACTTACCGGAGCCCATCACTATGCCTGGAGAAGTATGTTGTAAGCCAAAGAGGTTCTAGATTTGGAGGCAAGGTGGATGATTGGGGATGGAAAGAAGGTGAGGATTTGGAAAGATAAGTGGCTGCCTGAACAAGCAAATTTCAAGATCTGGAGCCCTATCAAAAATTTCCAACAAGATGCAACAGTCTCTGAACTCATTGATGAAGATACAAAGCAATGGAGAAGGGATGTTATCTTCAGCAGTTTCAACCATGATGAAGCAATCCCGATCCTCAATATTCCCTTATCTATGCGGCTGCCAGAAGACTCTTTAACTTGGCATTGGGAGCATGATGGGAACTACTCTGTCAGATCTGCTTACCACCTGCTCAGTGAGGAGAAGATCAGAAATGTGTCCGAAGCCTCTGATATGAGAGACCAAGGTCTGCGGAAAAGTAATCTGGAAAGCCCCAGATACAAACAGCATCAAGAACTTTATTTGGAGACTTGCAAGAAACATTCTCCCTACAAGACATAATCTGGGAAAGAAGGGAATGAAGATTGACATGAGATGTCCTATCTGTCAAGTGAAGGAGGAGACCCAAGATCATATTTTCCGGCATTGCATTCCAATCTGTGTGCTTTGGTTTACCACTCGGCTGGGCATCCATGTCCAGGACCAAACCAGCCTCAATTCTTGGCTTCCCCAATGGCTTAAAAGCCTGGAACCTCTAGCAATTGATCAATTGGTCTGCACTACTCTTTGGAGGATATGGAAGGTAAGGAAACGGGTTGTGCTCAACAAAGCTGTTTTTGATCCAATTGCAGTAGCTGCTTCTGTCACAGATTTTGTAGCAGAATACAATGTTGCCAACACTCTAGTTCACAAAGAAGCAATCACAAAGGAAAAGGAAACATGGGTGGCCCTTGAATTTAATACCTTGAAACTGAATGTGGATGCTGGCTGTGAAGGAAAGGTGCTCTATGCAGCAACTAAAAGGGAAGGAATTCGGGTGGCTCCTCTGTTAGCTCAAGCACTAGGACTGAGATGGTGTATCCAATGGGCTTTGAATGAAAGTTTTGAAAAATTAATTGTGGAAACTGATGCAGAAGCAGTGGTCAAATGTCTGGAAGATAAGTCTAGGGTAGTTCACATTGCACACATGATTCAAGACTGTAAGGAAGTCCTCTGTCATTTACCAAATACTACTGTCACTTGTATTAGAAGGGAGAGAAATATGGCTGCTCATGCACTTGTAGGAGTAGCTAAAACTATAGGATCTAGGACTTGGATTGGCAATGTCCCTGACCAAGTGTATCATGTTATCTGTAATGACTTCGTTTTAAGTTAATGAAAGTCTATTTTTCTATAAAAAAAAAATATGTTGAATTTTTTTTTTTAAGGTTGGGTCCATAATTAAGAAATTATTAATGATGATGGACTAGGATTTATTTTGAGCGAAATGCAAATTAAACACGGCTCTGTTTGACAAAAATAGCCGATAAGCTAATTTTTAGCTGATTGCTGAAAAGCTGGCTGATTGAATTTGAAGTGTTTGGTAAAATTAGCGGTTGAAGTAGCTTATAAATATAAAATGACATAAAATGGCATATTTATGATAAACATGGTAAAGTGAGAATTTAATTCAATGAATGGGGGTAAAACGAGAGAAAAAACAATAAGCTATAAGCTACTAGCCATAAGCTAAATAAATTAGCTTATGAACAAACACTATAAGCTAATGAGATAAGCTTGTTTACCAAACATCTCTACTTCAGTCAAACAAGCTTATAAGCTAGTCAAATAAGCTATAAGCTAGCTTGTTGGACTTGCCAAATAGAGTCACAATACACTTTTGTTTTTTTGTGTATAAATAATACACTTTTTTTTTTCAATCATCTTTTAACACTCTTTATTTTGAGTAAGTTTTATATGAGACTCATTAAATTAGATGGATCCACTCTTTATTTAATGGGTTTCACGTAAACGTTATTGGGAATAAAAAATATATTAAAGAAGGTATTGAAATAAAAAAATACAAGGGAGCTACTTTTAACACTACAAATAACTCCCATACACCACAAAAATTTAATTTTTTTAATATTCCTAAAATACCCCCAATTATTTTAAACACACATAAACCTATTTCAGAAATACACCACTCCAAACTCCCCTCTTCTCCCACTCACCCCCACCCATTCAATAATTCATAGGTTATTTTTCTTCTATTTTATGCTTTCATGTTGAATGCATTGAAGCCACAATTGCTCTTTCTTCCTCTCTTTTTTTTTTCATTCGAATTATATGCCTCCGCATTGATCAGTATGTGTGATTCTTTTCCGCATAAAATACCGGAAGTAAATTTCCGGTATTATGTGTTTCGTATAATACCGGATGTGAACTTCGGGTATTGTGCTTCTATTTTTTTTTACATACCGGATGTTAATTTCCTGTACTCTGTTTTACTGGAACTGTATAACTGATATGCGTTTATACTATTGGTATTATAGAGAAAGGTTCCAGATGTTAAAATCCGGTATTATAGCTGCAAGGGTTCACCACGTTCCCACCTTTCTGTGGGAAAAACTTCCTTTGGTGGTTTGACAGTTGATACAGTATGGATTACTATATGCACCAAGTACTTTGTAATATGCTTCTGTAGCTTCAGGATCCAAACCCTTTGAACCAAACCATGCCATGGAATGTTTTTTCGAGCAACTTCAGATTATCCCAAACAGTACAAGATTTCAGGATAAGGGTTTTATCTTTTCCTTTCTCAGCCCAAGACGTGCTGCCTGAATCTTCCTAATGCCGCACAATCCCAACAACTTAGTTCATGCATATCATTCCCTTCAGTAAGGGTAAAAATGCAGATGGATCCCAAGAACAATGGAAGCTCATCGAATTTTCTCATTTCGTCCCACGACGTACACTTATATGGTGGAAATGAGAATCGGAAAAAGGGAGAGGAGAAACCAACGCATATGGAACTAGGAAAAATGGAGGAAGAAGAAGAAGGGAGAATATGAGATGGTGAGCCGGAAGTAACATGCATATAGAAGGGAACCGATGCAATTATGGGTATTTTTGGGATATTGACACTTTTTTTAAAATTTTTTGTGATGTATTAGAGTTATGCAGCTCCCAAAATATAATGTTAACATTTCTCTTATATATTTGAAGGTCGTGCAAGTGTGCAATCATCGCCTTGGCTGCCAGGCCTTTTGTGTCCTGGGTCCAAATTTGCGAGATTTGTTTTTAGGCCTAGTCGGTGATGAGCTAGCCCAATGACAAATAGGCAGAAAATGCCGAAGAGGCCGAACATTACAAGGATGCATTTGTTCGGGGGGTTTGTTGGTTTTGTTTCTAATTTCCTATTTTTATTTTTTACTTTCAAAAGTAAATATAAAATTATCATATTATTTTTATTTTGTTTCTTATTTTTAAAAATTTGTATATGAAATACTGAAAACAATTTTTTCCTGTTTTCACTGTTTCATGTAAAAATCTTTGGAAACCAGAAACAAAATGAAAAAATGTGACAATATTGTAATTATTTTTGAAAACAGGAAATAAAAATAAGAAATTGAAAACAAAGCAATTAGGCCCCAAGGGTATTTTTATGAATTTGAACATAAAAATGGAACATTTCTACGTTTGATTCAAGATTCAAAAACTTCCAAAAAAGCTCCTCTAAAATAAGTTTGCCTTTAAAGTGGGCAAGTAAGGGCATGTTTACCTTTGTTTTAATAAAATGAGTTAAGATCTCTATGTACTTTATTGAATCAAGGGTGAAAACACCCTTACTTACTCACTTTAGAGAGAAATTCATTTTAGAGGAGTCTTATCCAAAAATATCATAATTGTGTATTCCAATAAAAGTGATATAGTTATATTCTCTTCCACTTTCATTCATATGAAAGGGATAATACATGTCGTTTTATAAAGAATTCAATCGATATGTATTGTTAGTGTAAAGATTTCTTATACATTTAATCAATTCTAAAAAGTCGCATCATTAAAAGTACCAAAACAAATGGTTCATAGTGGGTAACAAAAGTTCAACCCTTATCATAACTACATTAAAAATCACACAAGACTATTTATGATTGGTTTATAGCATTAAAATATTTATAATGACATATTATCAAAATTAAACCCAAATGCAAAATACTCACCCATTGGTTCAACTCATATTGTTTATTCAGTTATCTTTCTATTTTTATGAACAAAAGGAGCAAAACTCCAAACAAAAAACTATGGAACCAAAAAAATCAAATAGGGTAATGAAGCTCTAGATAAACCATCATACACTAGAGGACTAATTTTCTATTACATGCCAAAATTATCTATTCGACCAAAAAAGATCTTTCTTTTTCTATTATATTTAGAAACTAATTTTAAGTGATTTTTTTAATATAAATAATAAGATTCCGTTACATTTATAGTCAAAATTATCACTGGATATAAAATTATTGAAGATGTTTACCAAAAAACAAATATTTATTGAAGTTTTACAAATACGTAAAGAGAACCAAATCAAAAGTTCTCCCTGAATTGTGTAGTGATTTCATTGTTATTTTAATTTTAAGTGGTAAAGTGTACGTGACACTTCACATTAACAACAGCTATGAAAGAAACAGACAAGGAAAAAAAACGTAAAGCATCTAGATTTAAATTATGTTTCATGCACTCATCTTTTATTTGGCTGAAATACAGTTTTGATCCTTTATCTTTTGGTAAAAATGCATTTTGATCATTTATCTTTTAAAAGATTCATTTAGTCATTTATCTTTCAAACTTTACTCAAAATTGTCATTCCGTCAGATCTGTTACTAACGTACATTAATGTTAGTCGGAGATCTGTCATCCTCCACTCTGACTAGCCAGAATCTGACCATTTCGCCGGAACATTTGCGCAAGGAAACGACGATGACCCATTTCTCGAGAAACCTAACAAAAAAGAAAAACGTAATTTAGGGATTTGAGAACTAAAGCAAATCCATATTCTCTGATAGTGAATATCAAATCCAAATCATGCAAGGCCATAACGTCATGGGGGTGGCCAAGATAGTGCTTGAGGTCGCTGATGTCGCTTGGACCACCGTGGAATGTAGAAACCATCTCTGCTAGCACAATCCTCCCATCACCGTCGACAATAAAAAAAGATATGTTTTTTTTTCTTCTTAATTGGGTAGGAACAATTTCGTCAGGGAAGTTAAGGTTTTTGGGGGAAAATTGAGTACTTCTTGTTCCTCGATGATTGATTGGATGCAAAACAGATTGATTTCATCAAAGAAGCTAGTTTCCATGTGTGTGTGTGGGGTGGGGTGGGGTGGGGGGGGGTTATTTTTTGAATTGGGTGCTGCTCGTTCCTAAATTGACCCTTGGATATTGACCCTCTTCTGGTTTTTTTTGTTGACATTTGAGATACATTATCGATCTACTGACATTTTGATAAATGTCGATTCTCAAGAACCCAGTTGGTGGGTATGGGTTACAGATGAGCCAATTAATGTTGCGGAATGGAGTGCAATTGATGATGAGAGTTACCTGGTCATCGATGAGGAATTGTTTACCAATATTTCGGCGAGTCAGGGTGGAGGGCGGCGGATCTCCGGCTAACATTAACAGACGTTGGTAGCAGGTTTAACATAATGACCATTTCGAGTAATGTCTGAAAGATAAATGACCAAAATGAATCTTTTAAAAGATAAAGGATTAAAAAAATATTTTTGCCTCTTTTATTTTTAGGGCAGAATTAGTAAACTTCAAAGTTTTTTCTTTACATAATTAACAATTTAGGGAAATTTTTCAAAACTCATCACATTTATTAAGAATTCTTCGTTTGCATTTTTCTCTTCTTAGTTAATTATTTGTACATGTATATCACTTTATATTTATAATCTTATATAATATTAACCATTTAATGAAAATTAAATTTATCTCATTTTCTACGTACTCTTACCTATGCAAATGTAAACTCTGTCACTCAAGGAAATTTAGAGTTTAAATTTTTTTAAGACGTTAATTTTGATATATTGTTAGTATCAATTTTTGTTCATAATTAAGAAATCACAAATCATCTTATTAATGATTTTTAATATAGTCATTATAAATATTAAATAATTTTAATGATATAATAATTTATGATTGATTAAGCGTGTAAAAAAACATATAACACAATAATTAAATCATTTCTTTATTTACTTGATATGGTACCGTTTTGCATAGCACATGGTGGTAAAACCTATGGTCGATCAAAATTAATAAATATTTTAATAATAATGAATTGTTCACATCAATCTTTTTTTTATTTCTAATGAATTATAAATTATTAAGTATCATGTGTACGACTTTTGATATAATTATTATGATAGCCAAAGGACAATATATGATTTTTTTTATATATCAAAATGTCAATATATGATTAACTGATATGATAAACAACACTGATTATTCTTATATAAATAAATCTTTCTATGAATTTTAATTTTGATATATGTCACGTATTATATTTATAAAATATCAATTTATCTTTTTTTTTAATATTTTTATTTTTTTGTCAAGTGAAAAGGAGGACTTATAGGAAAATTTATAGGATCAGTAAACAAATTATGAGAATTTCTCTTAAACCCAAGATAAATCATGGCTTTTGAAACCGAAGACATGGACATACATAGTTCAGTGATGGCATGTTGTTATATTTTTATCGAGACACTCAAGTTTTATTTTTGCACGATAGTCCCTATTAAGTTAACATGATTCTCAAAACAACACATAATAAGAATTAATAAAACGAATGAAAAGGTACTGGGAAAAAGACAAATCAAAATATCTCGCGAGCATTGCAGAGTAGCTGTGACTGTGAGAGAAGAGTTGCACACATACACACAAATATCTTAAACCCTAATCCCACAAATTATAGGGTTTGGTTTCACCCAATTTGATTCCCCACACACACACACACACACAAAATGATAACCACGATCCTCCGGAAAACTCCTTCAATACTCTCAAGGCGCGTTCTCACCGCCTTCACTGCCATTTCTGCCCAACCCTTACTCCACCGCCTCACTTCCCCCGCCGCCGAAACCTCCGCCGCCGACTCCGGTCTATTCGAGTTCAAGGAGGCGCGTGCCTTTCACTCGAAATCAGTGCCCTTGAATTTCCACGCTTCTCTGGTTTCTCGAGCGGAATATGCCGTTGACGATTACCAATCCGAAGGGAATAACAGCGATGAAGGCCTCGACATCGCAAAACTCGGGATTTCTCTGGATATTGTCTCTGCTTTGGCTAGGAAAGGCATCACCAAGCTCTTCCCTATTCAGGTAGCTTTTGTTGATCTTCCTTCTATTTTTCCATTTTCGTTGATCGAAAGTATTATCTGTGAGTAAGAAACAATAGTGTGTAATTTAGAATTTTAGTAACTTTAAGCTGTTGTTAATTTTAGTTGATCCAAAATATGATCTGGGAATAATTAACGATTGTGTATAATTTCGAAATTTAGTAACTTTAAGCTATTGTGATTTTTTTTTTTTTAATTTTTAATCTGTGATTGGATAAATTGTAGAGGGCTGTGCTGGAACCTGCTATGCAAGGTCGTGATATGATTGGTCGAGCTAGAACTGGAACCGGGAAAACTCTTGCCTTTGGGATACCCATCATGGATAAGATCATTCAGTTTAATGCTAAGCATGGGTTGGTATTTTGTTATTTTAAATGACACTATTTCTTGTCTTAATTTTTCTTAAATGTGCTTCTTGTTTCTCTGTTTCAATTGAAGTTGGATTAGGTAATTGGTTTGTTGTTGCTAGAAGATATTGACATGTGTCTTTAACTAGGGAATTTTTTTTTTTTGCTTGATATTGTAGACGAGGAAGGGATCCTTTGGCGTTGGTTTTGGCTCCAACCAGAGAGCTGGCGCGGCAGGTTGAAAAGGAATTCTATGAGTCGGCACCTAACTTGGATACAATTTGTGTTTATGGGGGTACACCCATCTCTCAACAAATGAGGCAGCTTGATTATGGTGTTGATATTGCAGTAGGCACGCCTGGTCGAATTATTGACCTTCTCAACAGAGGCGCTCTAAATTTGAAGGATGTTCAGTTTGTTGTCATTGATGAAGCTGATCAGATGCTTCAAGTGGGCTTTCAGGAAGACGTGGAGAAAATCTTAGAGAAGCTGTCCCCAAATCGTCAGACTCTTATGTTCTCTGCAACAATGCCATCCTGGATAAAGCAGATTACGCGCAATTACCTGAAAGATCCCTTAACCATTGATCTTGTGAGTATGAAATTCTGTTTTAAGTTAAGCATTATGGCTATTGTATAGTTGAAATTCCCTTTAGTTTATTGGAGTTTTCCTAGCTTGATATCTCTTCCTCTGGAAATTAAAGTGCACTGGTTAGATGTAGTAGATGAAGTTGTAGGGCACATAGACCATGATCACTATTTTAACTTTCTGACATTTATTTCTTGATATATAAATGTACATATAATGGTATATATATGTGGGTTTCAATTGTACCAAAATAAATGTTTTTGAGATAGTAAGCAGACGTTTTTGAGATCAACTTGCTCAGTTATTATTGTTTATTGGTTATTATTTAACTGAGAACTTTTTGTTGAAATAGGTTGGAGATTCCGATCAGAAGTTGGCAGATGGAATATCGTTGTTCTCAATTGCAACTGATTTGTATGTTAAAGCTGGAATTCTTGGACAACTAATAACGGTATGCTTTCTGATACCGTCATTTCCCGACTTGTGTGTAGTATTGGTTATGATTAATGATTGTTGTTATAATTGCTATTTCATTAGAAGTAGCT
Organism: Echinosophora koreensis; assembly: GCA_035048595.1. Lineage (NCBI taxonomy): Eukaryota > Viridiplantae > Streptophyta > Magnoliopsida > Fabales > Fabaceae > Echinosophora > Echinosophora koreensis. The sequence goes on along the minus strand of JAPCYP010000019.1, from coordinate 1,281,634 downwards.
ATTTTAAAATCTATTATATCATTTTCTTAATTTTTGCTTTTTTATAAAAAGCAAAAACTAGTTAAGGAACTTCATTAGTTGTTATTAGACTTACTTTTGTTGTCTTTCCTAAATATATATCCTTTGGTAGGAACATGCGAAAGGAGGAAAGTGTATTGTTTTTACTCAAACCAAACGTGATGCCGATCGATTATCATATACAATGGCAAAAAGTCTTAAATGTGAGGCCTTGCATGGAGATATATCACAAGCTCAAAGGGAAAGAACTCTTGCTGGCTTCAGAAATGGCCATTTTAATGTTTTGGTGGCAACTGATGTTGCTTCACGTGGGCTTGATATACCAAATGTTGATCTTGTGAGTTGTGTTTTACTATTTTTTTTAATTAGTTATATTGTTATCTAGCCTAATTTATTCGGTGTTTATTGATAGTTAATTCAAGTTCCAGAAAAGCTCTTATTTTCTACATGATGTTTCTCATTGTTTTTAGCTTTCTTCTTCATGTATCTTAGATACTTATTAACTATGTATGGGCAAGGTGTGCACGTGATGACTGGATTATTCTGATTGATTACTGCTTAGAATGTTTTGTTATTTTATGAACTGGATTCTCTACATTTCCCACTTGCATTCATTATCTTAATTTTAGAAGTTTGCTTTACAGAACAAATAAAGGATCCTCAAAAAATCCACTGCACTCCTTCTGCCCTATGATAATATTATTAGGTTTTTGTTGCCATATTGGTAACATGAAATATCCAAACACCCATCCTTCATTCTTCGGGTACTTTTTAAAGCTTGAATGTGGAAATTTTTGTAACAGATGCTCACCCCTTGCTTCTCGGCAATGCAGCAATGTTGTGTTTTAAAATGTGAAAATTAGTATCTGACATAGGCAATGCTGCTGTTATTTTGTTATTCAATTTTTTATATGTGAAGTTTTAACTTGGTTTCTTCATGTAGATAATACATTATGATCTTCCCAATTCTTCAGAGATATTTGTTCATCGATCAGGACGAACAGGTCGTGCTGGTAAGAAAGGAACTGCTATACTTGTTTATACAGAAGATCAATCCAGAGCTGTGAGGACTATTGAGCGTGATGTAGGCTGTAGATTTACAGAGGTGATCTCCTTGCTTCATTTCAATTCCTTCTGTATGTTTTTTACTTGAAGTTGTACCTTGTTTATTATTAATTTTCTGGTCATTTGAAATTGAGGTTACACAAAAAGGGTAGCATTTCTCCCTGCCTTAAATCTCAACTTGCCAGCTCCCAGTGTCATTTGAAACCGTGTGGAGCAATTGATGCTGAACAATCAGGGTTCCCAGAGTTAGTGAATGTGCCTAAAAGTTTATTATTAGTTGTGACCAAGGTTTTCCACTAACATCATGTACCAAGTACAGATAAAATGAAGTTGCTGAAAATCCTACTTGTGTCTAGTACTCTTTTATATCTACACAGCCAGTGAACTGCTATCCTTAAGTTGTTGTTTTGATACTGTGATGGTTGCCTTTCCCTCTCCATATGCTGATTACATTATAGGTCGGTATCTTTTTTATATGTATAATGATAACTGATTGCTTTTTATTCCAATGTTCATGTTTATCAGCTACCAAAGATTGCTGTTGAGCGTGGATCAGTGGACACGTTTGGTGGCATGGGTGGCAGGCGATTTGGTTCTTTTGGAGGTACAAGAGATCGTCAATATGGTGCTACAGGCTTTGGCCGTGGTCCTGGATCTGGCCATTCTGGGGGCTACAGTAGCCCTGGATCTGGCCGCTCTAGCTATGGAAATTCTGGTGAGAAGTTTGGTGGGTCAGATCGTTTCGGTGGCCCTGGTTTGAGTCAATCAGGAGGGGGATTTTCTGGTAAATCATCTGGTGAAATGAATAGGTATGGTGGACCAAACTCTGGTCGTTATGGCTCCTCCAGTGAATTTGGTTCAGGTCAATCAGGAAGCAGATCTGGGGGTTTTGGGGGATTTGGTAGTTCAGATCATTCTGGTGGTTTTGGAGATTTTGGCCAGAACAATAGGGGAAGATCATTCTAACTTCATAAATATCGTAGGTGCACCATATTCCTTTTCCTTTTCTTCATGGTTTAATTCTTGCAGAATTTGGTTTACTGCATTCCATCTTAAACCTACAGACTTACAAGCATCTATGCATAAGAATCATAAGCTGTGACTGTCTTTGGCTCAACCTCAACTCTAGTGTATTTCGCTCCATCTACTAAAAAGAAGAAAGGGAAGGAAAGGGAGGGCTTTATTCTATCATGTCAGGCATTTGTTTGGCTCATTATATTCTAAGCAGTTTGCTACATCATGATCTTAAAATGCATATCAATATGCATGGGCAGTTTTGAAGAGGTAGCTTTATGAAGGAGTGGTGATTCAATTTATTTTATGTATTTATGTTCCTTAAAGTAGTTAATGGGCAGAAAAAATTCTATAGAAATCTATAGAAAGCTGCAGGGTGCTCTGCTGTTTTATATTATATTAAAATTTTAATATGCAAAAAAATTATCATCTAACTGCTATGTAATATTTTCTCTGTATTTTTTTTTTCGCCCCCTTCACCACGGGTTACTTCTGGAGTTTGATAAAATAATTAACAGAATCATGTTGATTAAATCCTAGTTTTCCTAATGATTGTATTTTGCCTAGACAAAGTTGCTAGATTGTTTTGAATCGTATGAAATGATTTTTATTTAAGAAAAAAATCAATTGGTTCCGGGGATGCGGAGAGCATTTGTTATGCATGCTATGAGAAACTTGAGTGGAGCTTTACTTGCACGAAGTTATAATGACACAATTTTATGTATGCTCATTTGGACAAAGAAAGCTGTATTTGAAATTGAGACGCAAGAATATCTATATTGGAGTAATGCCTTAGATACCTATTATTATACCCTATGTTTTGAAGGGAAGGGGGGAAAAGGGGAGGTTTATTTTTTTATTTTTATATTAAGAAATTTATAAAATGTTTATGAAAATGAATAAATGGTTATTGAAAGGATATTTAATTATATATAATTATTTTTCATTTTATTCCTATATTTATTTATTTTTAAATATAGATAGTATATGGATTAAAAAAAAAGAACAAGTCAGTTCTCCCTTTTCCTTCAAAACCCCAATATTCAAAAATAAATTCAGTGACGTGGTTGGCTAGTTATTAACGATATAAAGTGGGCATGTTAATGTGTTTCAATTAGTTGTAAAAGAGTGAGTACTTCAATAATTAATTACACGTCTTGTCAAAAAAATAAATAAATATATTAATTACATGCATAATCAATTATTGTAATCAATTTTGTATTTAAATGCTTGAAAAGTAATTTTAAGATGATACAGTTCATTTATATTGTGTAAAAACTGTTTTTTTATATAGTAAATTACAAAAATAATATAAATTATATACATAATTTAATAATATTTATTTGATTGTTAATTTTACAGAAATCAGAGAAAAGAGTTTATTAATTTTAAAATAATATAACAACTTAAGTTTGAAGCTTTTCTAAAAATATTTTTTTCTTATAAAAACATTTTTTACCATTTAATCAGACTTACCAAACACATCATATTAAACCTAAAATGCATTCTTTTTCAAAATAAAAGCTATTTCTTTAGATTATAAAATTCAGATAAAGATACACTAGACACTAGGATCACGATAATAATAATTGATGACACAATTAAGACAGTTCTACTGTGTCAACACCACTATAAAATATAAACTACCATGTGCTAATAATAATATTTTGCTATATAGCTTCAGTTACAGCATCGTGTAATTTACTTCTGTAATTAATCACAGAGAATTTTCTCTACATCAATGGTCAGCTGCCGCATATTTCCTTGTGATGCTCTTTCATGAAAAAATTCCAAGCTAACCACGCTGCCCCAACAGCAGGCTCCACCTGTTTTACAATAAACCAAAAATGTTAAAAATTGATTCTTCCTTATATTATCTCTTATGCTGATGCTCCTTGCTACTATTATTATTTTGGGTACAACAAGATCCTTCATATTTAAAGCTACAAATTGATGCTTAGTTAGAGTTTTTAAGGATGCATTCCAAAGAAGTCTCTCTTATCATTTGAAAATGTCAATTACTTTTTAGACATTCATAAACTTCTGCAGTTATATTACATACACTTGGCTGACCAATGTGCAAACCATAGCAGTAGATTTTATAATATTTTTTAACAAACAGTATTGTGATGGTTCTTTTCATGCAACTTTCCGGAACCCACTTATTTCCCAAGCATGATTTCCAAGGTTCTTCCATAATCGTTTTTCTTTTGTACCCAAAATTTGGAAGAAAAAAAAAAAAAATTTAGTTTTCCTTTCCTTCAAGTGACGAGGGTATAAAAAACAAGGGAAAAAAATTAAAAATCATTGACCTCTTTTGTAACTTATAATCAGAATGGTACATCATATCTCATCTAAATCACAAGGAAATGAAACCTAATCTTTACGAAATTACTTTCAAATATGGTTATCAACTTCAAATCAAGGTAATAGCACTCTAGAAACATAAATGGCTAGCTACTAAAATAAATGACAAAAAAATATGCATACCTTAGGTCTAATAGGAAGCACTCCAGGAAAGTACTTGGAAAGGCAGTTGATTACTTCTTTACCTATATCCCATCTCCTATTTGCTTCCAGAACACCACCAACCATGACAAGGGGAAAAGCATCCTTTCCATCTGCCAAAATTACAGACTACCAGTCATGCATGCATGGATACCTTAATGTCATAACACACAGAGAAAAGACCTAGAGTCCATCTTAATGATACAAATTTTCATGCCATCGAATCTTTTATATTTTAGAAGAACCTTTTTGAGGCCAAAGCAATTACTCCAAATTTTATTCATACTTTCAATACAAGATAACTTTGCAGTGCTTTTCTCAAATGAAATCAAATTGTTATCTCACACCAGTTACATTACAAGCTTTATAATAATCTTGCATATATTACTTCATTACTAGACTACACGACTTTATTTTTATTTATTTATATCTATGATGAGTATAAATGCCATTAACTCAAAATAATATCAAATTAACACGTCACCTTGACCACATAATCCAAGTCTCTCAACAACAGCTTTGACACTGGAAGCCAGCTCTTGTGCAGATTCTAGCAAAATCTTATTTGCAACTTCATCCCCAGCCTCTGCACAGGACACTACAACTGGAACCAGTGCAGCAATGCGGGCCCAAGAGGGATCTGCATAGGTCCACCTGATTTTCAATGAGACAAATAAAAGATTGTGACCCTATATCCTGCTCAATTGTCTAGACATTATTTTTTTCTCACTTTTATATTCATGTGTGATGTGTCTATCAGGATCCCAGAAACTGGTAAGACTTCGTTGATAAAGATTTTTAAACACATTCCCACAAAGAGGGTTTTGGGGAGCGAGGGGTTGGAGCAATGTTTTAAAAACCGGTTGAACCGGAGAACCGAAAAGGAGAGTGGTTCAAGGTCCAACCGATTCAACCGGTTGAACCGGTGGTTGAACCGGTATATACACACACACACACACACACACACACACACATATAAATAGAACAAATAACAAGTATAATTTCAATCCAAGTTCTAATTTTCATATTAAGTCCAAATTATTTAATACTTAAACAAGCACAAATTGGAGTACGTCATTCAATTTATGATGCTCTAGCCTTTTTTTTAAAAAATTTTTGAATTTTTTTTAATGAACCGGCCGGTTTTCCGGTTTTAGCAAGGTTCAACCGGTTTTTTGTGATTTTTAGCGGTTGAACCTCTTTTCCGGTTCCGTGGTTCGACCAGGACCGGAGAGGGGTCCAGTCGACGGTCCAACCGGTCCGGTTGGACCGGTTTTTTAAAACACTGGGTTGGAGGGAGAGGGAGGACTAATAAACATTCATACAACCCATTATAAATTTCATCAACAGAATACAATATTCAATAAACAAACACAATCAAATAGTTTTTTAGAGTTTCAAATCCATTCAAAAGGACATAAAACAAACAGGATGCATCGCATTGCAATATCAATCAGAAAATACTAAAAGCTGAACATAGCACAAAAAAAGTAATGAAATCAAATCACATCGAGAAAATTACTTTCACCTTAAGATTTCTTGTTTTTGAAAAATATAAACTCAAAACTTATTTGCATTTATTGTATAGATAGGCAAGCTACTAACACATTGTCACATAGCAAACTTTTTTTATTCATAGAACATATTTCATTTTTTTTCCTCCACAAATTGCACAAAAATGACTCAAAATTGTAAGATTTCAAATAACAGTTATCTACTTCACAAATATATATGAAATAAACAATTATATAACTAGCATATATACCCTATTAATTCTTCTGCAGAAGAAAGACCAAGTGTTTGTAAAATACTACTCGTAAGCATTGTACATGGACCACGACCATCATGTGCTTTTATTACTGCAGTTAATGCCATTGCAGCTATTCCATATCCGCTGCAAATAAAAAGCAAAACTTTCAACCAAACAGTATATGAAATAAAGGTAGAGATCAAAAGAATGACCTATATGGCTTTCCAAGCATTATGAGTGATGCCAAGCTCTCAAGAAAAGTAAGGTCAGATCAGTTTAAAAACTTAAAGCCTTTTCCAGTAAATCGAATTCTTGGTCTGCCTAACAAATATTGCTTCACCAAAAGCTTGAATTCATGGCTTAAAAAGTATTAGAGAGAGAGAGATTATGAAAGGCAAGAAATAGTTATAATGGATTACTACCTGCCCCAGTCACCTAATACAGGTCCTGCACCGGCAGCCCTTGCTTCTTTGCCATCTTCTGTAAATCCATATGCAATTGTCCCTGTGCCAGCAATTAATACACATCCATGAAGTTTACCCATTGTCCCACTTGCCAGAGCAGCCACAGCATCATTCCGAACATACAGCCTTACGTGGCTTGGGAATATATCCCTGATTACATCAAGCCACAATAAACTTTAATCAATAGACTCGGTCAAACTTTAGTCTCTAAATTAGCATAGAAACTAATGTGGAAATTAAATGACACAACATATTCGAAGAACTGAACCAGCAAAATGCAAAGTTACAATTTAACTAAAATTTCAATTCTTTACAGATAAGTTACCTAATTCTATTGTGGTCCTTACTTCGATTATCTACACATACTGCTTTTCAGCAAACTCAAAAAGTGAAGAAATCCAGTATCATTCAATTTATATAAAATTGAAATAATGGAGTAAGACAACAAAACAGGAAAACTAGAAGCAGCAGAGGTTACATTATCACTCTCCTTTATAAATATTGAGTGCTGCAAAAAGCTATTACTCATGACAGCATAAACTCTGTTTATTGTCTATATTTTCGTATTTAGGAAGAATCCCCACCCACCAATTACTAGTGTATAGACTAGGCTTAGCTAAGTATAGCAGTAGCATCTTGTAATGGACTGCATAACTGATATGTGCTGAGTCAGCACAATCAGTTATGACAGCCAGAGTGTAACTGCACCAACTGTCACCAGCTGTAAACAGTTGGAGCAGTAGCCTATATATATCTCAGTGTAACAACAGTGATCAATAAGATGAATATTACAATTCTGAAATTCAATTTTCTCTCTTCTATTATGGTATCATGAGCCTATTTTTCTGGGCCTAGTTTCTGTTCTTCGTCTTCCCCCTCCCGTTTCTGCTCTTCATGGCTGAAACCGTGAATCCTTTCAACACTCCGGTGTCTTCTCCGGCGCCGGCGAACCTCACTCCTTCCCTGTCAATCAAACTTGATGATCAGAATTATCTGCTATGGAAGCAGCAAGTAGAAGCCGTAATCATCTCTCACAAATTGCATCGCTATGTGGTGAATCCCACGATTCCACCGCGTTACACCTCTGAAGCGAATCAAACCTTAGAAATTGAATCTGACGCATATCAGCTATGGATTGTTCAAGACCAAATGCTTTTCACCTGGCTTCTCAGCTCTCTTTCTCCCTCGATTTTGCCGCGATTCATTGGATGCAAGCATTCTTGGCAAGTCTGGGAGAAGATTCACAAACAGTTCCACGCTCATCTTCGAACGAAGGTTCGACAATTTCGATCGGAACTCAAAAATACAAAGAAAGGAACTCGCTCTATTTCCGAGTATCTTCTTCGGATTCGCGCCCTAATCGAGTCGCTCCAAGCTCTCGGTGATCCCGTTACTGATCAAGACCATATTGATACGGTTCTTGAAGGACTTCCAGAAGAATACAATAGTTTCGTGATGATGATTTACGCTAGGGCTGAGCAAACCTCAATCGATGACATTGAGGCCCTCTTACTGATGCAAGATGCTCAATTCGATAAGTATAGGCAAGAGTTGCCTTCGCCCTCAGTTACAGTGAATGTGGCACAGACTTCGGGTACAAATGATTCATCCGCTCCCTCGGGTTTTCACCAGAATCGTGACGGGTTTCCTGACGGAAATCGTGGTAGAGGAGGACGCGGCCGTGGCCGCGGTGGTCGTGGCCGTGGACGCGGTGGCCCCAGACCAACCTGTCAGTTATGTGACAAGTACGGTCACGATGTTTTCAGCTGCTGGCATCGCTTTGACCAGAACTTTGTTCAACCGCAAAGATTTCCCCCTCAGTCTAATTCCAATCAGTTTCAGTTACAAAACCCTAATTTTCAGAACTCAGGTTTCCCACAGCAGAGTTATGTGCAATCTCCTCAGAATTTTGGGCAAAATTATCAGAGTCATCTTACACGCCAGCAATCTCACGCTCAGCCTAGTGCCAATATGATGATGCAGCAGCCTCATTTTGTTCCTAATACACAAGAACCATTACAGAGGCAGTTTGACAGTCAAACTTGGTTCCCTGATTCAGGAGCATCACACCATATCACAGCAGATTCTAACAATCTGAGCCATAGCACTCCCTTTGGAGGACAAGACCAGGTTCTCATGGGGAATGGTCAAGGTCTCTCCATCAACTCAATAGGTTCTTCTACTTTTTCTTCCCCCACTCAACCCCATATTGTCTTTTCTCTAAATAATCTCCTTTTAGTGCCTCATATTACCAAGAATCTGGTTTCAGTTTCTAAATTTGCTAGAGACAACAATGTATACTTTGAATTTCACCCCTTCTCTTGCTATGTTAAATCACAGGGCTCTAATCGTGTCCTCTTGCAAGGGTCTCTTGGTGGTGATGGTCTCTACAGCTTTGAGAACATCAGCATCCACAAAGCTCCTTTGTCCTCTTGTCTTCAACACACTCTGTGTAACTCTGCTTCTACTAATTCAGAAGCTAAGTCTTCTTCTACTGTATCTAGTACTTTTGCTACTTGGCATCATAGGTTAGGACATGCCCACAATAATGCTGTAAAGGCAGTCCTCAAACTTTGTAACATTCCTACTTTGAATAAAACAATTGATTTTTGCAATGCTTGTTGCATGGGTAAAGCTCATAGGTTGTATGCACCACCTTCTACTACTGTGCATCCTATTGCCTTTGAACTCATTCACAGTGATTTATGGGGTCCAGCCCCTTTCACCTCTCATAGTGGCTATACCTACTATATTACCTTTGTGGATGCTCACACAAGGTTCACTTGGATCTATTTCTTAAAACAAAAGTCAGATGCTTTACAAGCATTCAAACAATTTTCCAAGTTAATTGCAACTCAGTTTTCAGCTTCAATTAAGGCTGTCCAATCTGACTGGGGAGGGGAATTTCGTCCCTTCTCCAAGTATCTTTCTGATTTAGGAATTATCCATCGCTTAACTTGTCCCCACACCTCCCACCAGAATGGAACAGTTGAACGCAAACACAGACAAATAGTTGAAATGGGCCTCACCTTACTCTCTCATGCTTCCCTTCCCTTAAAATTTTGGGATCATAGCTTCACCCAAGCTGTGTACTTAGTTAACAGACTACCAACAGCAGCTCTAACCACTCATTCCTCTCCTTTCCATGCCCTGTTTGGGTCTATACCTGACTACACTACCCTTAAAGTTTTTGGTTGTGCCTGTTTTCCCTTCCTTAGACCTTACAATCAACACAAACTTCAGTTCAGGTCCTCTGAATGCATTTACCTTGGCCTCTCTCCACAGCACAAAGGCCACAAATGCCTTGCTCCAAATGGTAGGATATACATCTCCAAGGATGTCTTGTTCAATGAAACAACCTTTCCTTATCCCAAGTTGTTCCCTGCTGCCAACCCTTCTATTTCTCAACCTTCTGCCACAACCTTTCCTGCCTCCATTCCTATTCCAAACTCCTCTCCTTTGCTTGCCACCCCTCTGAACCAGTACTCTCCACCTCCATCACCTACTCAGTCTACACCTGTGTTCCCTACCTCCTCATCTTCTGATACTTCACAGTCCCCTGCTGTTGGTACTGATCTGTCCCCCTCTCCTGTTCCAGCATCTCCTTTGCAGTCATCACCTTTCTCCCTCTCTTCCTCCTCACCCACTCCACCCACCCCTCCTCCCACTAACACTCACTCTATGCTCACTCGGTCCAAAACTGGGAGTCTTCCCCCTAGTGTCTATCTTAGTCATGTTGAACCTTCCACTGTTAAAGAGGCCTTGGCCAGTCCCTCTTGGCTGGCTGCCATGAAAGAAGAGCACAATGCTCTCCTCAAAAATCAAACTTGGTCTCTTGTTCCCCTACCCTCCTATAGGAAGGCTATTGGCTGTAAGTGGGTGTTTAGGGTTAAGGAAAACCCTGATGGAACCATCAACAAGTACAAAGCAAGACTTGTGGCTAAGGGGTTCCACCAAGAAGAAGGGTTTGATTTCCATGAGACTTTCTCACCTGTTGTGAAACCTGTGACTATCAGGATTATCCTAACTTTGGCTCTCACCTACAAATGGGCAATTCGTCAGATTGATGTGAATAATGCCTTTCTAAATGGCATTCTAAGTGAAGAAGTTTATATGGTGCAACCACCAGGCTTTGAGCACAAGGACAAGACCTTAGTATGCAAGCTGCACAAGGCCTTATATGGCCTCAAACAGGCCCCCCGAGCCTGGTATGAGAGGTTGGCTGCAGCTCTGGTACAGTATGGGTTCACAATCAGCAGATGTGACCCATCTCTCTTCATCTATTCCAAAGGAAAAGTCACTCTCTATGCTTTGGTCTATGTGGATGACATAATCATCACTGGATCCTCAGCCATTCATGTTCAGAACCTCATTCATCAGCTAAATGTTGAGTTTGCTCTCAAGGAGCTTGGTAACCTTGACTACTTCCTAGGAGTTGAGGTAAAACACTTGCCTACTGGTGCATTACTTCTCACTCAAACTAAATACATCAGGGACCTTCTCTCCAAAGCCCATATGACTGATGCTAAGGGCATTTCTTCTCCCATGATCAGCAATAGCAAACTGTCCAGATTTGGCACTGATTCAGTCTCTGATCCACACATGTATAGGTCAGTGGTTGGGGCTCTGCAATATGCTACACTCACTAGGCCAGATATTGCCTACAGTGTTAATAAGGTGTGCCAATTCATGGCAGCACCACTGGACTCTCATTGGCAGGCAGTTAAGAGAATCCTAAGGTATCTTAAGGGCTCCATGGACTATGGCTTGTTGCTTAGACCTGCTCTACCCTCCACACCCTTCTCTCTCCATGCTTATTGTGATGCGGATTGGGCTAGTGACCCTGATGACAGAAGATCCACCTCGGGTTCTTGCATCTTTTTTGGACCAAATTTGGTTTCCTGGTGCTCCAAAAAGCAGCCTCTTGTGGCCAGGTCCAGCACAGAGGCTGAGTACAGAAGCATGGCAAACTGCACGGCTGAGACCCTGTGGATCCAATCCCTACTTACTGAACTTAAGGTTCCCTTTACTGCACCTAAACTGTTCTGTGACAACCAGAGTGCAGTTTCCTTGGCTCACAATCCTATTCTTCATGCCCGCACCAAGCATATGGAGTTAGACATTCATTTTGTCAGGGAAAAGGTGCTGTCCAAAGCACTCTCAGTTGTGCATGTTCCTGGTGAAGATCAGTTGGCAGACTCACTCACCAAGCCTCTCTCTTCTTCCAAGTTTACTGATTTGAGGACCAAACTCAACGTGGTTCCCTCCCAGCAACCACCTTGAGTTTGAGGGGAGACTACTAGTGTATAGACTAGGCTTAGCTAAGTATAGCAGTAGCATCTTGTAATGGACTGCATAACTGATATGTGCTGAGTCAGCACAATCAGTTATGACAGCCAGAGTGTAACTGCACCAACTGTCACCAGCTGTAAACAGTTGGAGCAGTAGCCTATATATATCTCAGTGTAACAACAGTGATCAATAAGATGAATATTACAATTCTGAAATTCAATTTTCTCTCTTCTATTACCAATGAATATAGAGAGAAAATACTATGATAAAAAACTTAGACTCAGGTTACAAGTCAGAATTAGAAATAACATTGAACCCACCAATTCTCTATAACAGAAAAGTAGGGCCCTATCGAAAGAGGTATTTCCTCTCCTTCCATAAATTTTAAGAAGTCAATAACAGATAATCTATCTCATGAAGACAGAGAGAAATACATTACACACAAAAATAAATAAAATGAATAAATTTCTTCAGTTTCTTCTAACATCTAAAGAGTAAAAATATCAAAAATATACTTTTTTGTTATCCAAAAAGTGAGCAAACATGCAAGATATACTTATATATAGCAACCTAAGCCAACTGAGAATTCTTTGTTGATCTGTTGGATGGTTAACACCAGAAACAGCCAAACAAACAGCTCGGACTGAAGATCGTTTTGAACCACACTTTGAAAGGGCATCTGCCATAACTTGCTCTAATGTTTCCCTTGCAGCGATTTCTGTAGAAGAAATGATTAATTGTAACAACTAAGAGCATGACTATCCTGGTAATGAGATCTTCATTCTATTTTCATAGATATAATTCTCTAAAACTGTGGATGCCATCAGATTGTGTCTGTTGTTTAGGCAAGAATGAAGAATATCCCTTACAAAAAACAAGCCAACGGCGATGCTACAGGTGTACTTGGCAAGAAAGCATAAGTTACTAGCAATTGTTTTCTGGGGAGAGGAAGATGGTTAAAATAAGAAATTCATTAATTTGAAATAAGAGAGAAAGTACAAAGTGGAGATTAAAAAAAACATCTAAAGACAAAAAGCACTATTTGTCAGATCTTCTTTAGAATGCCCAACAGATAATCCTACCATAAAGTCAATGAAGAGACAGCATGTAATCTTTAAAGAGATTAACAACTCAAACCAAAGAAGGTACCGGTACCACTTCCTCCACTACAAAAAATGTTTTTGTTCACCAAATTACCTAACCATAACCAACATCCTCCTAAGGTATGCAAAGTACAATGTACATCCAAACCAAGTGGTTTCTATTATTCTCCCCATCGTCCCAAACCCACAAAGGAAAGGAATTGAAGAAAGTATGCAGCGAACCTAACAAAGGGTCAATGTAGACCCACAACAAACATTGCTAAATAAGAAGCTAAGAAAAACCCCCCAACAAACCCATAAACAAAATCAAATTTTGAAATCAACCTATAATGCAAAATCAAACAAGGGATGTACAGAACACAGAAAACAAAGGCAATTAATTACCTCCAACACTATTGTGATTGGAGCAACCAGCAACAGCCCTTGCAAGGATGGGAAGAGAATTGAGCTGGGAATGAGAAAAGGGAATGATGGGCATGCAAATGCAGACAGTGGAGGTTGCTCCACCGTCCAAGCCCAACAAGACACCATTTTCACCATCATCTGATACAGGCATGTCATCCTCAAAATCCCAAATTTCACCATTCCTGTACCTCTTCATCTCTGCGTCCTTCTTCTCCTCCGGCGTCATCAGCCACTATTTGAAAATTTGAAGAGAGAGAAAGACAAAAAGATCAAAGTTGAAAGGCAGAGAAAGGACAAGGAGAATGGGAACAAGAAGATTGTATTTTTAATGAAGGACTGACGCGACTGAATGACGAGTATCCGATTCAGATCAGGGTCAGGGACTCGGGGCTAAATAGTAATTTTTTGGGTAAACTGCCCATTAACTCCAATCCATGGGCTCGTGATCATGGAGTTTTGTTAATTTTAGAAAAAAATCCCTGAGAAAAACACTGGTTAGTTTTAGTTACTGTCATGTAACAAATTAGTCCCTCGTAATTTTAAATTAGGGATACATTAGTCTCTTTGTTTAATCTTGTTAGACAACATCTATTATCTTTGTGGATTAGAGTTCCACAGTTGCTAATTTTGGACTGAGATTGGAGTGGTGTCGATTAGCTAGGTCTCATCTTGGACATTTAAGTAACGTTTTTGGTTGCTTAAAGGGCTAATTTCTTTTTAGTGTGTGTATTTAAAATGGTGTTGTTTTTTGTATTTTGAACATTTAAGTAAATGTTTAATAACCAATTTACTCAGTGGAAACTGTAAATATCACATAACAGTACACCTAAGCAAGCAAGAAAACAAAACACGTCATCGACTTAACGGACCCAAACTAACGGGGGGTTGACAGAGGGACTAACATGTCCCTAGGTTAAAATTGTGAAGGACTAATTTTGTACTTTAGTTTTGTCAGGGACTAAAACAGACCCTGGTGTTTTTCTTAGGGACCAAAATAGGCTTTTTTTTTCTTAATTTTATTGGCAAAATAAGTTCATTGAATATGTTTCTTTATTTGATATGTTTTATTTTTTGGTATTATAGTAATGTTTCGTTATCAAGTTAGTCCTAACACGGACGCCGTCAAGAAGGAATTGACGAAAATGATTAATATGGAAAACGACACATAACATATAAGACCAAAATAAAATAAAATAAAATGTATGTTCCCTTTTATTGCTCCTTATTTTGGTCATGTTATGTTCGTTTTCCACGTTAGTCCTAAAATTGATGCCCGTCATATACAGATTGACGGAGTGTCAACGCAACATGACATATAAACCTATTTGAAAAAAAAAACTTATAGGATCAATGTGAAAAGATAAAAATATATGGGACGAATCAACCTATTTTGCCTATTTTATTAGGTGATCCTTTATCATGCACAGTGATTGGATTCTATATTGTGAACCAATAACAAATTATTCTACATGTACCTTGTAAGGTAGTTATATGAGTCAAATATTTTTAATGATATACATAAACTCCTAGTCATATCTTGCAAATCGGAAGCGTTTAATTGGTTGGGTTTTTCTGGGTTTTTCCTCCTCATCAGTGACTGAAGGGAAACATTGATGGTTCAGTTAAGAGGGATGTAGGAAAAGGTGACATTTTTCGTGATGACTCTAGGCGTTGGGTTGGTGGCTTTGTGAGGAATTTAGGCTCAATTAGTGTGCTCATGGCAGAGCTATGGGGAGTTTTAATAGCTCTTCAGTTAGCTTGAGAGTTGAATATACCCAAGTTTTCTGAGATTATAGTGGATCTTGTGGAGAAGGGGTGTAATAACAATTATCCTTATGCTCCCATGGTTTTGGCTATCAAGGAGGTGGTGACTAGATATTGATGGTGCGTATTACGCATCTGTTGCATGAGGGCAACAGGGTAGCAAACTTCTTAGCTAACCTGAGTCATTCTATGGATTTGGGATTTCATTTCCTTCATTCACTATATGGATGATGGATCTTGTTAGCTAAGAGCAGTTCTTCCATGAAGACCAGAGCAAACCAATTAACACAATGCCCAGAAAGTAGAACTAGGACCACAACCAGCACAAAGGCAGGAGGCAAAACAGCCTAACCTGGAAAGCTTTGGGACAATCACAGTTACACTGTATCAATATATTTTCTGTGTAAACTTTGCACAACAGAGGAATAGGACAACTTGATTTACATGTCTGTCAAGTAGAGCACCCCATGGAAAGAGCTTAGGCCTGTTTAGTTCACTTCCTGTTTCTTTTTTCCATTTCCTGATGTTAAGAATAATTACAATAAAATTAATTATAAAATTGTTACTTTATTTTTATTCTATTTCCTGTTTTCAAATGTTTGTATAGGAAACTCTGAAAACAATTTTTTGTTTATTTTCATTGTTTCCTATACAAATTTTTTAAAACAAGAAATAAAATAAAAACAAAGTAATAATTTTGTAATTATTCTTGTTGTAGTTATTATTGAAATCGGGAAATGAAAACAAAAAATAAGAAATAAACCAAACAAGCCCTTAACTTTCCTTTGAACATTTTCCAGCAATATGGACCATTCTGTGTTGGGGAGGGCTAACCATTATAACAAACATGACAGGCTACCTTTCTTATAAGGATCCTTTCGCGTTACTAGCATGTTACTAGATGGATACGCAAAAGCAAAATCAATTATATAAATAATGGTGAGTTTTTTTGTAGTTGTTTTTTCGTCAGTTTCTCTCATAACAAGACCCTCATATTAATAAGTAAACACGACTGAATCCTAATCTTGAAATAATTGCACATTAGAAAATGGTGTATAGATATCTTGAGGAAACAGTTCTATTTATAAGTACCATTAACCAGCACAACTTATTATTGTCAACAAAGAGAAAAAGGTAACACTTCAACATTTCATTGAGTTTCGATCTATGGGGAAGAAGAGGAGGAGGAAAAAGAAGATAACCACCACATCCCTCTTTCAACCTGAGTAAAATGGTTGTAAAGGGCCAAGAGGGGGTTGATTCAGCTGGTAAGGATCAAAACATCCCACTAGTAATGCTTAGGTATGATTCTTGAAGCCAGTAATACCCCCTGGTAGAGTGGCAAAGCCCTTACCTCCCCTTATCCTAAACTTCAGTGTACCAAAAAGAAAAGTTGTATAAGAATCACGAAGAAATAATGTACAGATTATAGAACTGTTTATACATGTACATATTGGTTACTCGAGACCAGGCTCTAAGGAAGTTTGAAAAAGGAAAGATAGAAAAGTAAGGACCAAACGCCATGCAACAATACACTAGAGAAACTTGGTTCATGCTGGATTTTAAGCATTCCTTCGTGACCTTATATACTTTTTTTCGCCGTGACGGAGGAAACAAAAGTTGCTGAATCTGTTTTTTAGCTACAGATACAGATGTGGCCTGCAAATGCAAAGAGAAAAGTTCCATTAGTTCGGAAAGGTACCATAACAGACATTTTTCTTTAACTAAATTTATATCCACACTACACAAAAATGCTTATAAAAAGGGCCAAGTCTATGGTGTGCAATAGCCTATATAGCTGGCTTATGTTAACCATTAGATAAAAATGCATTAAATGAATGGTGGTGGACTGTCAAGGCTTCTTTCATGCATGGCCAATTACACTGACCCTAAAGCGTTCCCTTCTCTTCCAACTATACGTTCATCACCTTCCCCCTGTTCCCCTCCTCTCCTTCAAGACAATGTACCTTTATTGCATTCGATGCAGTGGTGACCCTAGACATACTTGCACTTGCACTTGTACCCTAGACACAAAAATGCTTATAAAAAGGGCCAAGTCTATGGTGTGCAATAGCCTATATAGCTGGCTTATGTTAACCATTAGATAAAAATGCATTAAATGAATGGTGGTGGACTGTCAAGGCTTCTTTCATGCATGGCCAATTACACAGACCCTAAAGTGTTCCCTTCTCTTCCAACTATACGTTCATCACCTCCCCCCCTGTTCCCCTCCTCCTCTCCTTCAAGACAATGTACCTTTATTGCATTCGATGCAGTGGTGACCCTAGACATACTTGCACTTGCACTTGTACCTTTCCTTTGCATTTTCATTCTACGGGTTGGTTTATTTTTATTCCTTCAGAAATCAAGACTTGCAATCCTAACTAAACTGCTAACTGAGAAACCTGCTTCCTAAATACTACCAAAAATGTATTTCTGGATAATCTTGTTCGAACTCTCTTCCTGTAACACGACAAATTAGTTTTACAGACCCTCAAATGCTGTGCAATTTTAAAATAGGATTTGGCCCTCATATGGTCATCAATCGGATTGGTTCACATCTTCTAGCTGCAAATGTCTCCCAGCTGAAGAAGGCAGTAGGAAAAGCTCCTTGGGAGGATGTATCTCTGATTCATTTTCAGTTCCAAATTTCAACCTTGAAGAGAAGGTTGAATTTCAAGAGGGGTGGTATTGTTAGTATAGAAGAGTAGTTCGTTAGTTAGAGAGGATATAAGTTAGAGGAGATAAGGTTGGAGACATCCATTCAAAGAATTAGAGTTTGTATGAAAGAGGAAGCCCCCCAAGATGAGAATTCTTTCTCCTATTCTCAGTCATTCAATAAAATTGTTCATTTCTTTTGCTTGTTTCTATCAATTCCTAAGTTTTCATTCGTGGGTTCCTAACAAAAAAGATGTTCAGATGGGAGGATCCATGATAGAATCAACCTGAAATAATGTAAATTCCATTGAAGCCCGAGATGCTTACCAGGACTTTGAATGGAAAACGATGAGTTTTTACTTCTGCTCCTGAAAAAACTCTAACATCCATGCCTAGGCTGTCAACCCCAATCAAGCAAGCTCCCTGTAACCCCAGTAATAATAGTGAATTAAACAATCAGAATAAACACATAAGAACCAGAAAAAATTTTAATCTTGAATTGTTACAATTTAAGTTCCTTGGAGAAGAATTCCACTTAAACGAGTTATAACTTCATAACTGCCATTAGTGTCATTGTCCTTTTTTAAAAGAAAATTCCTTCTCTATGTATTACCAGCTTCTCAAACCTTTGCATACACTATACGGGCATACACTTCTTGTAACCGAGTTATTGATGCAGAACAGAAACACAAAATAGACGATCTAGAATCAACCTTGTAGAAACTCCAGGATTTACCATGAGTTCTAGAATACAGGGAAAGTCCATGAAATAATATTGATAATTGAAAATAGATGCAGTGTCTTGGTCCATATATTTAGGCATATAACAGTATTCTAGAACTTCCCTTACCCATATAGTTTCCTAATGGAACTTTTGGTCTATCATAACAAACTTAAGATTACTAAAAATATTAAAAATCCTTAAAGATTATTCATTTCTCAGGGAAATTACACAAAAATAATGGATAATATCCTTTTAAGCACTGTGTGTTAATTTAAAAGCAAAATACAATAACCACAAAACAAAATTCTCAGAGATCAAGAGTATGTTTGGGAAAGATTATTTTCTCTGGTTTCAACTGTTTTTTAGCTTAAAAGCTGTTTCATAGATAATCTATTATGTTTGGCATTTTGCTTAAATTTATAAAAAAGCTTTTTTTAGGGAAAAAAAGCTGTTTTATGCCATCTAGTTTTTTCTAGCTTAAGATTATTGTGATTTGATTATTTTTCATTCTCAAAACTCTCTTCCCTGTTTACCCCTATAAAACTACCTTCTAAACAAATATTATTAAATTATACAAATAACTCCATACCCTTTTTCGTAATTTATTATATAAAAATGATTTTTTTTGCATCATCCAAACGAAATAGATTATCTTAAAATCGCTTTTCAGCAAACAGTCCCAAACAAAAACAGATTCTGATTATAATCGATTATCACAATAATCGATTATACAAAAATTGATTATCAGCATAATCTTTTTTTTCCAGCTTTCCCAAACACACTCCAAATGTTGAAAAATTGGATTACCTCAACATCAAGACCTTTCTTTTTGCATAGAGCTTTAAGAGCATCATCACAATCATACTTGAAGTCTTCCAGAATTGCGGAAGTAGAGTATGCAAGAATATCAGGTTCAGCATCTTGAAACTCTAGCAAATTGATTTCAGGCTGCAAATTTTTCGAACAGGCAGAACATGCATAACTTGTAATTTAGGATAGCTCTGTACAAACTTAATGTTCTCTAAATAAAGCTTTAAATTACAGAGAAAATATTATTCAGCAATGACAAACACACACATAACCAATTCTGTGATACATGCCTGACATCCATACACGGAGTATAGCTTGATTTTCATGATCTCCAACCGATAGAGTGTCAAACCAGTGTATCCTTGATCACTAATCCTATTTGAGAAAACGTCTTCACCGTCTAAAGATTCAATGAAAATTGTTAAAAGAAAATTTAATTATGAAAAATTTAATTAAAATGTCATACGTTACATAGAAAGAGAAGGCCATGCCTCTGCAAGTCAAATAACATGCAATATGCTCACAAGACTGCAATAATAAGCCTAGAAGCATTGCTGGTATATTGCAATATGCAACACTAGAGTAGATTGGCATCCTAGACAAAAAAACAGTGAGCAAGAATAGCTGAAACCCAAGCAATTAGCACCAAAGTTTCAATTTTCGATAAAATAAACACAACGTTAGTCAATAAAACTAGATCCTTCTACAACAAAATTCAAGGAGGAGTACAAATTGCAAGAAAGTATGAAGCATTTTGTCCTCTTTAACATGCTTCTTCAAAAACATCCCATATCAAGAAAAAAATTTATATAGAATGCACATAAAAGGTAACCTATAAATTAATAAACTATTTATTTGCATAAAAATAGAAATAAAAAGTAACATGTAAAAGATAAAACTGGATTAGTATAATTGTATCCTTAACTCAAATTTCCCAGAAAAGAAACATTACATTCCCCTTCAATAAAAATCTAAGTTCGTTCTTCAAAATTTACTTTTATGCATTTATAAAAATTTCCATAGTGTTGCTCCTTTAAAAAGAATGATTTTACACTAAATTTGTGAAAAAAGAAATTTGTAGATCCTAGATATCAATATTGAAAATGCCAGATACCTTTCCACTCTGAGCTGTTTCCATCACCATCTTCGGTGTGATATATCATTCTCAGATGTGACACTTCATCAGCAAAAGCAGGTCTAAGGTACCCCAGAATAGAAACACCATTTGAAGGATGGTTCATTCGTTTATCACAGTCCATGTTGACAGCCTAGAAGAAAATTGACAGAGAATCAATATTGTTTCTTCCAGGGCTTGTGAATTTGCAAGTTATCGGTTCTCATTATGATAGGTAAAAAACACCTTTGTTAAGCACTTTGAAAAATAAATAGGATGAACCGGGCTAGAAGTATCTGGCAGTTCCCAATTCACTGGAATATTAGACTCTTCTGATTCCAGATCCTGTTTGGAGAAGAATAGACTTGTGATTTGAACTCCTAAGATGCATTAAAGAAACAATTTTATAACTAAAACAACTAACTACATTCTATAAATTAAGAATTTGAAAATGCTAACCTCAACGTAATCATCATCTAATGGGAATTCATCAGTGTTGCCACCATTGAAAATGTCATATTCATCACCAGTCCTTCTATTATCATATATTGGGATGTCCATTCCAATCAAAGCACTCTGAAGAAAGACAAACCATGAATATCAAATACACAATTTCAATGACAAACATAAGGATGGAACACAAAAATACCATGAGAAAACCACTTCAATTTACCATCCTAATTACAATCAGAGTCCTTTTAGCTAGCCATTGCAGAAAAACAGAGACCAACTGCTTAAAAGCAATACATACTTTAAGATGACTAAGTAATCTCTGGATATGTACTAACATTTCATATAATTTGAAATTGAGTATCTCTTCTATTATTATGGCTCATTATTTTGAGCGAAGACATGAAATCTAACTGGAATTCCAAATTACAGTAGTCGAAAAATAAAGAAAAGAAGGCATCAACAGAAAAGCTACGCACAAGTAATTAGAAGTCTAGGCCTTACAACCAGAAATATTATACATAAAGCTTGACAGAAAGACAGTAAGAGACATTACAGGATTCCAGGCAAATATCATTTGGATTTTGAAGTTTCTTAAAATGTTTACTGCTCGCAACTTCCATCAATTTCCAACATAAAAGTAAATATTGTCAGATGAGGAAGTCAAAGAAGTACAAGAAACAAGGATAACGAATCCTCTTTAGAGAAAAGAAAAAAAATACAAAAAGAACAAAAAGAAAGCACAACAGCTAAGCAAAGCTGGCCACAAAATTCTTACCACAGGATTATTTGCCCCACGATCTTGCAAAATGTTTGCATCATCAAAGATTTCAAAATATATATCTAAAGGAAAAAAAAGAAACAAAAATAATAGGTTAAAATTCTCAATGTTTAATATCAAATCATGAATTCGTTAAAGTAAATGATAACTCACATTTCACAAACAAAGTTGTGACCAATATTATATAAACGAAATATGTACTAAAAAAAGACGACAAACCTCCATAATCATCAATGAGATATTGAAACTCGGCCCATGAAATCTGTTCATGTGGTTCACAGTGTACCGTTCCAGGAAATACTAGCACAGCGTTTTTATTAGCCTAATACCAACAAACAGGGCACGGTGATACTAAGTATACAGATATTACCTAAATATGTCCAGCAAATAGAAACATCAGATTATGCTTACAGGGTTTGTAATCCTAGACATTGCAAATGAACTGGTTCCAGATACACAAAATCAGAGGGACAAACCTCAACAGTTGTTCTTGCTATCTCAGCAGAAGAGAGTCTAGTTGGCCGCATATCATCGGAAATCTTCAGATCTTCAAGAGGATGATAACCTTGTTTACTCGTGTAACTAGATGAATCAGGTACGGAATCTGAATAGTCTGCAGCAACACAAACCTTTGAAAGGCACAGATCATGCCCCATGGATAGCCAAAGGAAGTGTGATGATCCAAAAAAAGGACTTTTGTATCTAAATATAACCAAAACTATTTTCAGTAAATGGAGCAAATTAAATCTTCCAATAAGAATAATTACCTAGACTAGATTCGACAAGTGACAACAATAAACTGATATAATTAAAAGCAGCCATAACACTTTTGTGAACTTTTAACCAACACAGTAAATGGAATATCCGGTTGCAGAATCAGGAGAAATAAAAGGCTCAATGAAAATATTGTAGTGATATAGTTTATAGTTATACTCAATTTAAAAATTATAGCATTCATATTTCAAGGGTTTTATGTGGTTCCTCATCAAATGGAATTCCATAAAGTTAGAATGAATGTTTGGTTACCAGAAGTCAAATCTTGAAACAAACTAAAAATCCTAGCATCCAGGAAGCATGTGTTAGGTTATAAAAATAATTCTTTGACTCAGCTTAACAGTTTAAGATTTCAGGCCAAGTGGATTGACAGTGTGCACATATATTAAGGGTTAAACTTGCCTAGCTCTAAATAATAAAAAAATAAAAAAAATAAAAAAAAACCACTGGGTAAATAGTCATTATTCATGTAAGGACCTGGTGCTGGCAAGATCATGCACCCTTCGGCAATCAATAGGAGATTTGATTGAGTTGCATGTGATTCCATATGATGTTGAGTAACATATCCCTTCTGCAAGACACAGATTGTAGAACAAATATGAAAACACCATCCAACAGAGAGAACACGGGTACCGGTACGTGATTTGAAATCTCAGTTTATAAATCATAGACCATCTCATGTGCAGGGACATGTCTAAAATTACATCAAAACAAAAACCCATGCGGAAAAGAAAACCTCAAAGTTGTGAAAGAATTGACAACTATCTACGTTATGTACACTTGACTATAGATTTTATCAATAAAAATCTAGTCCCCATCAGAATTTTATCTAAGGATTGATTTCCTAAAATCTGCATTTAGCCCCAATTGAGTTTTGCGCTTATTCCCAATCTGAAGACTGAAGGCATAATAGAATCAATTTCTTTCTTCTGCCACTGAACTCTACAGTCATAGTATTGTAAGGGAAACGAACGAGTCTGCATTCTCCTCAGTTGAACCTTCCACAGAAGCAAAACTCAATTGAGTGAGCCTGATAACATAGTTATTTGGGACTTGAGACTTTCTCACCTAATTTGTACTACAGCGTAATTTGGTGAAAACACAAAACGAGTTTCATGGCATTTTCGTTAATTCCAATCCACACCATAACCCACCAAAGGAGCTTCAACCCAAAAGACAAAAGTCCTGGCAGCGCAACACAACTAGTATGTGTTCATGCACGATGATTTCGAGTAAATCTCATAAACGATCCAAAACAAAATCTCAAATTTTGCACAATTCAAGCCCCCAAAAAAATAATAATTAATGCAAATACGAAAAATCAAAAAACGGTTTTCGTTTTGAGAAATTCATCAGTGAAAACAAAATGAAGTTATGAACACTCCTTGGATGAGAAAGTTCCGAATTGAATAGAAATAACAAGAAAAGATGGAAGATTACCAGAGGGAAGTGAAGAAGCAGCAGCAGCAGCAGCAACAACAATAGCCATTGGAGTCAGAAGAGAAATGGAAATGGAAATGGAAATGGAAATGGAAATGGAATGAGGGTTTGAAGAAGGTGTCTGTCGCTATCTAACTATCACTATTATGTGACAGTGCTGAAGTGAGAGTAGTCATCATGATACTGTGTCGTTTTGTGCGGAAAGTGCAGTCTGAGGAACTGCAACCTTAAACTGAAAAACGTGAGCGAGCTTCTGCTTCTGCTTCTGAGTTGTTTCTTGTTTGCGGCTTTACCTACTTCTAATTCTCACCTGCCTCCAATATGCCATTTTTTTGCTCCAGGAAAAAGCTCCTTCGTCGTGAGTTTCTGTGTAAATAATTAACTGTAGTAAATAACTATTACTTATTTAATTTAAAATGTACTTACATTTTACTTTATTAATTAATTAACAATAAGTGAGTTTAATTTTGATATATGTGTAAAGTTTTTCATACTCTCGACTAATTACAAATTAGTTATCACGTGTGTAACTTTTACAATAATTATAAGAAGTAAATAATTTTAATGATGTAATAATATATGATTGATTGACCGTGTTAGTAATCTTTAGAGTATCTTTAGTAAGAGTTCCTTAGGGGATCCTTAAGAATAAAATATTATTACAATATGCCACGTGAGATTTTTAGTTCCCTAAATTTAATATGAGTTCCTTATATAAGGAATCTTAAAAAGAGTTCTATAGCATTTAAATCAATTTTTTTTTTTTTTACATTTAAGAGTGTAAATGTGGAAGAGAGAATATGAGATCTTGAAGTGAGAGAATAAGTTAAGGAACTTGATAATAGAAATCACCGTTGAAGTGAAAATTAAAGTGAGTGTCATGAATTTGAATTGAGATGTACGGACCCACTTAAAAACATAAAATAACCTTAAAATTTTACTATTAGAGATGCTCTTATACTGACAATGCAGTTTTATATATATTTGTGATGCTATTTTCCCATATAAAAATACATGTATAACACATTATAAAAAAAAAAATTACATATATAACAATTCATCAATATACATATAATATGTACAATGATTATTACACATATCGTATTTTTATTGGAAAATAATATCATAGCATAAGTATGCATAGAACTACTCTGCACCTAAGTTTTTTCTTCAATTAAATTCAGTATAAATTATAAATAAAATATAAACATACTCTTATTTATTTAACCACTTAAACTTATCTTAAATAAAATGAGCATTACGTCGTCATCATCATTATTACTTCTACGTGTTAATTAAATTAGATTAAATTTTGAAATAATGTGTCCCTTTAACTTATGGAGACTCTAGTCATTTTCTTTTCTTAAGGGAGGAAAAAGGATAAGAAAAAGGGAAAGGGAAAAAAAGATAGAGCCCACTATGAAGATTTTAACATACACACTCATAATTCATGTCATGCAACTTAACCAACTTAGTTAACTTGAAAGGATAAATACTCAAATCGGTTAGATATATCTCTCTACTTTTTCTGTACATGGATATTTAGGTAATGAATTTTGTTATAATACATAAGTTTAAATTTAAATCTTACGAGAGAACGATTAGAATAAAAAATATTTGAATTACTAAATGAATATATAATTCGAATTTAATAGAATAATTTTTAATAATTATATTAATATTTTAAAAAAGGAATAAGTTATTAATAATAAACATTATAAACTTACCTATTTGTTTCAAAAGCAATTTACCAAATTGCCCTTAGAACATTATTCACTGTACCAAATTGCCCATAAGGCAATTTACCAAATTACTCATAATGCAATCCTAGTATGGGGACCTATAATAATAAGGTTTTTTTTTTTTTTTTTAAATTCACATCTTAAAGATTGTCCAAGTGAATTTAAGACAGGTAAGAGTTTTTAGCACTCTGGGATATGTTGATAATTTAAACATTATTTCAAAGTTGCCCAGTTGTCCATTTCTATACTCGTAGAAAGTTAAAAACTAAACTATACAATGACTCAGTATTTTTTTGAGAGTGGTGTTATTTGTACAACAAATCAAATGCCAACACCCTACTTTTAGACTTGACTCGTCTATTTATTCATTATTTCTCTTTCATCTCTCACCATTTTGTTCTTCTAAACCCATAATCTCAAACGGTATTGCTCATACGGTGTTTATCTCAGTTATTCAAAAAGCATTCCCCTTTTTTTTTCAAAAAATAATTCAAAACATTACAAATTAAGAAATTGTGGATGGTTCGAGTTGTACATTTATAAAGATTAAGATAAACTTTACAAATAAAGAATTGGTGAATCTTCCCCAAATCTAAATTTTATTTTATAAAAAAAAAGAAGGAATTAGTGAACAATGTATCCAAAATTCTATTCAATGCAAACAATGTATGTACTATTAAAGGGGAAGATAGCTGGCTGGTTCCACCAAGTGTTTCCTTGTCAGATATTGAGCTTTTAACAACATTTCCGACCTTGCTAACCGTCCCTTACACTATGATTTTACCCATTTCCATGGTATGCTTTGTTTCATTTTGGTGCTGAGGTACATGACATCTTAACCTATGGCTGAAGTTAATTGTTTCTCTGTGTGCTTCAGGTGTCAAAGATGGTGGATAAGGACAATAAATGCATCTATTTGTTGAGCATTAGTTCTTAATTTACTTGGCTCTTTGGTGGGCCTTGTGGATCAATAATTGCAATCTCTGCACCTCTATGAACTTGAGGTTATACACTTATGGATGCACCCCAAGATTTTATGCTTCTATGAGATATACCAGGCAATGGCCACTGCTAATCTCCTAGAAATAAGGACATTGGATCCTTCTAAATCTTTTTTCCATCTCTATTGCATTTCCTGTAGTGTTGACTGCTCTTACTCTTGTAATCCGAGGTAAGTGTTTCAACACGTTTAAGTCTCGATTTACCATTGTAGTCTGTTTTCAAGGAAACCACGTGCCTCATCAGTATCAACTTCTTCAACAACAATTCAAGGCTTCCAACATTACCACCCTTTTTAGTGGCAAAAGCAACTTCAACATTCACAGCACCTTAACAATTTCCTGTTCAGCAGCAGATCCCAAATGTTATATCTTTATCTATTTTGCATATGCTGATAGATTACCCAGCTCTAAATTTCCATTTGCACTGGCAATAGCTTGACATTCCCAGCACTTCTTGGGTAAATTTATTCCCATCATTTGCAGAGTCAGGTTATCTTTTCTTGTGCTTTTACCAATTAGGAAACTAAATTAAATCTGTATCAAGCACAATTCAATCTCATGCTCTATCATGTTAATTCTTCAGAAAATCCACCTATCCTTCTGCCTCTCTCTGTATACTGGATTATGTCACATTTCTAATATCCACTACAATTTAACCCTGTTGCCCCACTTTGAAGAAGGCGTTATGGTGCACCCTACGGTGATCCTGTTTGTACCAATCGATGATTTGATAGGAAAATCAAATGAATTTTTTTTTATATATATGAAAATCAAATCAATGGTAATAACTATTAACTGATAGGCAAAATAGTTAAATTGGTCATATACGTTTATTTTATTTTTCACATTGATCCTATAAGTTTTTTATTTTTTAAATTGGTCCTACACGTTACGTTCTATTTTCATATTAGTCATTTCTGTCAATTTTGACATAACGCCATCAGTTTTGATCTGACGTGGCTATCACCTTAGTCCGACACGTGGCATCAAAACTGACGGTGTTAGGTCAAAATTGACAGAAAAGACTAATGTGAAAACGGAACATAATGTGTAGGACCAATTTGAAAAATAAAAAACTTATAGGACCAATATAAAAAATAAAATAAACGTACAGGACCAATTTACCTATTTTGCCTAACTAATAAGACTATTACAGAAAACTTGAGTAAGCATCAGGTTACAATAAAAAGGTGTTATGTATTTAGAAGTTCCTGATATTATTTATGCTGTAAGTTTTCATGTATTGCATATTTGCACTATGAAGTTTTGGTACCCTCCCATAATGTTTGCCATTGCAGGAACCAACAAACACTGAGGTTGGCCTTTGTGGTTTGAAGTGGTATCTTGTTATATCATTTCATAAAATAGTGGAAGGTATGTTTCCCTTATTACGAGTACTTGATGGAGTTTTGACCATTGTTGTTGATATTGAAGGAGGAATGGGTCTTAAATGGCGATGGCGTGGGAAGACTCCATTTATAGACAACTTCAATTTCTTTGTTATTAGTTGCAGCCAAGGGAGTGTTAAACTATTAGCAACAGTGTGCACAGGACTTGATGCTTGCTGCGTTGCCCCTGATACTGTGACATTTGCCCCAAAAAATCTTTTAGAGAAGAAAACCCAGAAAATGCCATATACAAATAGACAAAGAAGGGGGTTTTTTACCAAACTGACCTACTTTTAGAAACTATTTACCAAAATAACCTAGTTTTGAAACTATTTACCAAACTAACCTAGTTTTAATTAAAATAATATATATTTTTTAAAATAAAAAAAATAAAAAATAAAAAAAACTGGCAGGCGCCATGTGGTACTTCCCGGTGCAGTGGCGCCACTGCCACATGCGCCACCAATGGCGCTGTTGGCAGTGGCGCCACTCCACCAGGAGGTGCCACGTGGCGCCTGCCCCCCAACCCCCCTAATCAGACATTTAACCCTTCAGGGAACGGGTTCCCCCCCCAGCTCCATTCCTTCACGTCCCCTGCCCTATAAATACCCCTCCCCAGTTCTCTATTCTCACACACACACATTCACTTGTTATATTTCCTCTAACTTGTTTATTTTCTAACACTCTTTTAATTTTTTGCACAAAGTTTAGGTAAATGTTACATTATTTCTGATATCATTATTTTAGTTTTTTTAATTATATAATCATTTGTCAATATTCTGTTACTGTTTACTTTTTACACTCTTCTTTATCACTTATTATTCCGGAAGTGTTGACTTTTACTTTTATAATATCATATATTTGTATCATTTAACATGATATTTATTTGTGTTTTTTATTTCACCCCTTCTACCGTCTCCCCCTTCCACCAACACATATCTGTTAATTCCTTTTACACTCTGTTATAATAAATGTTAAATTTAATTAATTGGTTTATATTCATTTACTAACATTCCGCTACTTTTTTTTAACGTTGATCATTGTCATTTATTTTTATGCTAATGTTGAAGTTAATTCTTATAATATATTTTTTGACAGATCTGGTAATTTGTTTATCTATTTTTTTATTATGTCCTTTTTTTTTAATTCAGAATGTACCTTTTTTTTGTTTATTATATTTATTTTGTTTTGTTTTCGCACTTATTATTTAAGTTGTTGTTATTTATATTTTTTATTTATGTTATGGTTGTTATTTACTGCACACGTGAGAAGCGGGTAAGTGTCGGCATGATATTTTGACTCCTTTACTAACCACATGAATGTCTTCATGTGCTTAGTAAAAGAATCTAAACATCCTAATAACGTACATCACAACAGGTTGAGAATTGTCACCCCCATCTTCGCCTGGGAGTCAACCGTAGTGCAAAATTGAATCCTGTGTGGCATTAGCCCCTTGCCTTCAGGCACCACATCCTTCATTACCTGTAAACATATTTCACAGGTAATGTAGGACGTGGTGCCTGATGGTAAGGGGCTAAAGCCACACAGGATCCAATTTTGCACTGCGGTTGGCTCCCAGGCGAAGATGGGGGTCACAGTTCTCAACCTGCTGTGATGTACGTTATTAGGATGTTTTGTGCAGTTGCTACTGGCCAGTAGCCGAGCAAACAGATGTTTTGATGTATATAAAATATAAAATTTCTATTAAACCCGGTAATATACTACCTTATTACCTTGTTGTATGCACAATTCATTATAAGGCAGTATATTATAATGATGTTTGGTAGTTGCTATTTTTATTTAATTTATAAAAATTATTTGTTGACATATAGGTTATCAGTGTTGATATTATTTATCTTTTTATTTATTATTTTTTATTGTATTATGGTTATGTTAATTTTAGTATTGTTTTTATAGATCTTAGTGATATATTTGGTTTGTTTTTAGTTGTTATTCTTGTTATTTATTAGGATTACTTGTTAATTTTTTATTATGTTAATTATTAGTGTGGTTATTGAAATAAATTTTGTTGTTGTTGTTGTTATTATTAATTTGATTATATTTTTTTTGTTATTATTGTTATTATTGTTTTAACTATTATTAATATTATTGTTGTTATTTGTTATTATTATTATTATTATTATTATTATTATTATTATTGTTGTTGTTGTTGTTGTTGTACTCATGGTTTACGTGTGTATGTTTTTTTTTTTTAAGGTGATATGGCACAATCAATCAATCCTGGCCCTATTAACGATGAATTGTTACACATGCAAAAGACACATGTGTCTCAACATGTGTGGAACAATGAGGAGGATCGAATTCTGAATATTAGAAAGGCCTTCCAATTTACGGATGGAGGTGAAAACATTCCCCCACCCATCAGAGATATTCTTGACATGACAGGCTTTCTCGGCCCTGCTCAGTTATCACTGTTTCACTTAGACCACGCACTGGTAAGTGCATTGGTTGAACGATGGAGGCCGGAGACCCACACATTCCACATGGCATTTGGCGAATGCACTATCACTCTGCAGGATATTGCTGTTCTTTCGGGTCTTCGCATCGACGGACAGCCTGTTGTTGGTCGAACCTATAATAATTGGCCACAGTATGTTGGTCAAATGCTTGGGTTGGTCCCAAATGCGGCAGCCTTTCATGGCGGTCGTTTGAGACTGTCATGGCTGACTGCACATTTTGGAGATCTCAGCCAACACGATTTGTCTGATCCAATAGTGGTTGCCCGTTGTACACGAGCATATATTTTGAGGTTACTCGGTGGCGTGTTGGTCCCAGACCGTTCTGGTGCATTAGTCTCATTAAGATATCTAACGATGTTAGAGGATTTTAATGTTACTGCACAACTAAGTTGGGGTGCAGCGGTATTGGGTTATTTGTATCGTGAGCTATGTAATGCCACTGACTACTACAACAAAGATATTGGAGGGTTTACTGCATTGGTTCAGATGTGGGCATGGGTGCGGTTTCCAAAGGTGGCACCCGTACTGAGAAACGAGAATAGACCACCAGGGACACCATATGGAACCAGGTGAGATTGATTTTTAAATTGACTTCTAACATTTCGTTAGCTTTGGTATTATTATCTTATAACCTAAATTTGACTATAAGGTGGCAGCGTGGGCGGAATTTTGCCAGACACTATCGCGAGCTGCCTCATTATCGAGATGTTTTTGATACAATGGAACCATGCGATGTAAGGGTGCTGATGTAATACATCATCGATTTTATTAATTCTTAACAAGTTCTCTTTTATGATAGTTGTTGATTGTTTGTAGATTGTGTGGGAGCCATACAGCGAGTTACTGTTGGCAAGTTTGCCGTATATATGCATTGAAGGCATGCATATCTGGTTGGCTGTTGTGCCCTTGATATGCTATAATATTGGAGAGTTTCATCAACCTGATCGAACGATGAGACAGTTTGGGCTGGCCCAACATGTTCCAAAAGCACCATCCCAGCCGAAATGGGTCCACAAGTTAACGCTTAGGGGCAAAAGTGGTCAAGATTGGGTCGAAACGATGCGACCATTGATTGACATATGGAACAGTAGGGTGGGATGGGTTCAGCCAGGCGTACCACAACAGGGGGAAACGAACAGTCAATCAGAGTATATGAGATGGTACTTGCCACGCACTCGTCGGTGGATGAGTAGAAAAAATGCACAGCATGGCATTTTGGTAAGGATATTTTTAACGGTGTGTTTTAATTTTATACATTGTTAAGTTATCATTATCTTGACTAATATCCGATTAATTTAATGCTGCATAGGTTGATGGGCTTGAACGGGTAAATTATCTAGTCATGTCAGAGGGGAGCCAAGAAATGAGGCTTGAAGAGATAAGGAGTGAGACCGAGTTTATGATGATGGCACTAGGGTCCCAGGATCGTGTCATAAGGCCTATCAGCGGAGCTCCACTTGATATGCAACATCAGGTGCAACCAGAGGTACCAATGAGCTTGTGTAATCGGTCAAGCAGGGAAACTGGTGGTCTAGACCGAAACAGAGTGCCTGTGGAATCACAACCATTTTATCTACCACAGTTCCCAGAGCGAGATCCGGGGACATTCTACGTTTCCTCCGCCATTTCCATATACTCCATATGAGCCTCCGCGGACTTATTTCTTTCCAGACCTTCCGACTCCTTCTGGATCGACCGTCCCAAGCATGCAACCACAATATCCACAAACCGATGTCAGTATGCATGCAGGTCCATCTTACACAGGAACAGGTCCAACAATCCATGAAGGTACTTCTTATTCACCAGCGGGCTCGAGTATGCCTCCACAATCCTCCCAGACGTATTATACGCCGGATCCATACACGCAAGCTGGCTACACTCCTGCTGCACCTGAACGATGGATTACGCAGCTCCAAAACACCCCCATGCGCTCTCCTGAATATGGTCAACCCGGCATTGATTTGAATCTCGATTTTGAGGATGTCATGGACTTTGGTGACGACGCGGGAGATGACGATGCACAACAAGAGATTAGGCGAAACCCACATCGTCAGGCAAGAGACCGAGGTTATCAGTGCATCTTGTCACCCGCGCAGCCACACCAAAACCCACACCGACACCAATGATGTAATGATAATTGTTGTATATATAACATTTGCATTTCATAACATTAATATCTTATTTGTTCGCTTAATAGTAACTGGATGCTTACGTAGTTAATTATTATTATTGAATCATGCAGCGTTTACAAAACTATTAAGTAGGATGTAGCTAAATCAACATTTAACATTATCCAACATAAGGCAGTATATTACCGGGTTTAATAGAAATTTTATATTTTATATACATCAAAACATCTGTTTTCTCGGCTACTGGCCAGTAGCAACTGCACAAAACATCCTAATAACGTACATCACAGCAGGTTGAGAACTGTGACCCCCATCTTCGCCTGGGAGCCAACCGCAGTGCAAAATTGGATCCTGTGTGGCTTTAGCCCCTTACCATCAGGCACCACGTCCTATATTACCTGTGAAATATGTTTACAGGTAATGAAGGATGTGGTGCCTGAAGGCAAGGGGCTAATGCCACACAGGATTCAATTTTGCACTGCGGTTGACTCCCAGGCGAAGATGGGGGTGACAATTCTCAACCTGTTGTGATGTACGTTATTAGGATGTTTAGATTCTTTTACTAAGCACATGAAGACATTCATGTGGTTAGTAAAGGAGTCAAAATATCATGCCGACACTTACCCGCTTCTCACGTGTGCAGTAAATAACAACCATAACATAAATAAAAAATATAAATAACAACAACTTAAATAATAAGTGCGAAAACAAAACAAAATAAATATAATAAACAAAAAAAAGGTACATTCTGAATTAAAAAAAAAGGACATAATAAAAAAATACAGATAAACAAATTACCAGATCTGTCAAAAAATATATTATAAGAATTAACTTCAACATTAGCATAAAAATAAATGACAATGATCAACGTTAAAAAAAAGTAGCGGAATGTTAGTAAATGAATATAAACCAATTAATTAAATTTAACATTTATTATAACAGAGTGTAAAAGGAATTAACAGATATGTGTTGGTGGAAGGGGGAGACGGTAGAAGGGGTGAAATAAAAAACACAAATAAATATCATGTTAAATGATACAAATATATGATATTATAAAAGTAAAAGTCAACACTTCCAGAATAATAAGTGATAAAGAAGAGTGTAAAAAGTAAACAGTAACAGAATATTGACAAATGATTATATAATTAAAAAAACTAAAATAATGATATCAGAAATAATGTAACATTTACCTAAACTTTGTGCAAAAAATTAAAAGAGTGTTAGAAAATAAACAAGTTAGAGGAAATATAACAAGTGAATGTGTGTGTGTGTGAGAATAGAGAACTGGGGAGGGGTATTTATAGGGCAGGGGACGTGAAGGAATGGAGCTGGGGGGGGGGAACCCGTTCCCTGAAGGGTTAAATGTCTGATTAGGGGGGTTGGGGGGCAGGCGCCACGTGGCACCTCCTGGTGGAGTGGCGCCACGTGGCACCTGCCAGTTTTTTTTTTTTTTTTTTTTTAAAAATATATATTATTTTAATTAAAACTAGGTTAGTTTGGTAAATAGTTTCAAACTAGGTTATTTTGGTAAATAGTTTCTAAAAGTAGGTCAGTTTGGTAAAAACCCCCAAAGAAGGAGCATTGAACAAATTTTCTTCAAAGAAAAAAAAAAGATTTTCTTTCTTTGATTTCTTTTCTGCGGAATAATTTTGCATTATTGTTTCACTTACCCTAAATCAATGTCTATGATTTCTTTCTACAAAGCAATCAAACGGATTATTAATGTATGCAATCTCGAATGCTTAGAATGAGGATGAATGCATGATCAATCAAGTAAGCATTCCTTAGTAAAGCCTTACTTTATAATAACATTTCTCAAAAGAGAAATTGGAAATATATGAAAATAGGTCAAGAAGCAAAGATAATAATTGTACAAGACAACCAAAATCACATTTTTTTGGGGGAGCATAATCATATTATTGTACAAATAGGTAACTTGTTTTAACCTACATTTTATTTATAGCAGCAATGTTATTGTATATCTGAAATTGTGAAAACATTAATTAAAGTTTGTACCTCATTAATTACAAATCCAACAATATTAACCAACTTGTCAATCATTCACATAGAGTGTTAGACGTCATTAACCATGATTTGTACACTTATTAATCAAGTTGTTAGGTGTTTGAATATCCAAATAACATTGCTAATATTTATAGAAGAATGGATGTTATCCGACAAAAATAAAATGTAAAATTATTTTTAAAATGATTTTATTTTAATAAATAAAAATATTACACCATAATTATATAAAAATACTGCTATTTTATTGTTTGCACCATATTTCATTTCCCCCCATAATATCATCTTATTCGATAGGTGAGAGCATAATTTCTCATATATCGTCTAACGCCTAAGTGGAGACTATAATATTGTATCTGTTATGAAATTAACCAAAACAAGAGCAAGATATTATAAACTAAGAAGAATAGAGAAGAGAGTAATAGAGAAGAGATGAGAGAATGAGAGAGTCTTTGTATCATACTCTTCATGGTGCAAACTTTACAATGGTACATGGGTCCTATTTATAGGACATAAGTCTTGTAACCTATAAGACTATTAAAAACATAAGCATAATGAGTCATTTACATATGAATTTGAGAGTTGTAACTTATGAGTAAAACCCATTTACTCATGGGAGTTATAGGAGCATCCTAAGGAATATGAAATGGTTTGAGGAGATGGACATCCACTAAATATATATTCATAACACTCCCCCTTGGATGTCCATTAAGGATATGCCTCGTTAAAACCTTACCAGGAAAAAACCCAGTGGGAAAAAAAATCCTAGTGAAGGAAAAAGAGTACAATATCCTTTACATGGGAACTGTCTCATTAAAAACCTTATCAAGGAAAACCATGTAGGACAAAACCTTGAATAAGGGAAAAAAGAGTACAGTTTTCTCCCCCTGTTAGAAGCATCACTTAAAAATATGAATTCCAACATTTTGAGTATCTCCCCCTGAAGCAATTTGAACCAATATTCTTCTCTTTGACACCTTTGACACATCCTCCTTGACCTTTGCATGACAATAGTTTCTTCAATTGGAATCACAAGATTCTTGGATCAGATCAGGGGCGGAGGGAGGGGGAGGCCTATGGTGGCCATGGCCTCCCCCAAGTTTTTGAAAAAATATATATTTGTTTAGTGAGGTGATACAACGATCTTGCAGAGGGAGAGACGGGATGACACAACTTGGGGAAGTGTGATGCGATGGCGGTGTGAGACATCAGAGAAGGGAAAATAGTGTGTCTAATTACTAATTGTACAACTGCAGCAAGTCAACAGCTCAATATTTTATTGTTTCCTTGTACCTCCCCTTTTTTTTATTTGATTAATCTTTACATTGCTTTCACCGTGTAAGTTGTATTTGCTTTTGCTAATGTGAAGTGATGTTTTATTTATTTTTTATTTTTTATTTTTATGTTCGCCCCTTTTTATGTTTTTGTCTTTTCTTTAATTATTTCTATTTTATTAATTTATTTTTCAATTATTTTACTCTTTTGTTTAAAAAAATGCTTTTAAAAAATTTATTTTTTAGGGTTATTGATTGAGTAATAATGATGTTTAAAAACAAAATGATTGACTTATTTTTCAAAAGGGATGAGAGAATAAATGATGAAATACAACATAGTACATCAATTTTAAATTCATCGAGTAATATTGAAAATGTTCTTAAGCAACCTATTGAGTCATCTCCTTCTAAAGTTATAAAAATTTTAAAAAAAATTAATATTGATACTTTGATAAGTGATCCCGAAAAACGTCAATAAATTTGGGATTATCCTATCAATCGTCAAGATAAAATTCGTAGAACATATATAAAGTTTAAACCATATCAATTTATTATGGATGTGTATCCACTTTCTTGGCCCCTCTTATAATTTATTCCTGGCTCCGCCCCTGGATCAGATGAATCATAACTTCAACCAGAAACATTAACAACTTCATTTGGAACGGAGACTTTTGCAAGATCAATCGGCAATAAGCTTGATGGAAAAAATATCATATCAAGCCTGTAATATTTAGGAATATGTGGACGTGCTTCTTTAACAATAATATATGATCTTCAAGACCAATATATCCGTCATCTTTTCACATCGAGCTATCGAACTATAGTAGTGTACTCATTAGATACAACTTATCATGAGTCTCTTAAGAACTAGCTAGTTCTTTATAACTTGTTAGACAAAATTCACATTTCTAAATGCTCGATTTACAGGCCGAGACTAAACTTCATTATTCAAAAGTATTTCATGTTAAGAAATTTCTTTATATATTCTATAATTCTGGAACAACTTCAGGTCATTCCATAATGTTCAAATCATCTCATAGTAACTATATTAAACACAATTACAAATTTCTTCACATAGATATCTAAGAAAATAAAAGTCTTGAAATAAATTTATCTATCATTGCATGAAAATCATCATGCATATAAACTATAAATCCAAATATATAGCTATATTTAATCCTTCCGGGATTTTCCATGAAGATATTACTCTCGAATCAACCATAAGATGTAATAATAACTATTTACATGAATATATTTTATATTATGTAAATTTTGGACTTCAAGTCCATTCAAAACTTCTAAGACTTAAACTATTGTTCAAAATCCTCAAATTGCGCAATTTGAAAGAGTACATCTTTCAATATTTTAAATTATACATTTCAAATATTTTAAATCCTTCAGGGATATGCTCTATGCATCTTGAATCCTTCAAGGATTTGCTTCCAGCACCTTGAATCCTTCAAGGAGTTTCATATAATTGTCATCATCAAGTGATCCATACAAATAGGTTAACACAATATCTAGTTGATGTAAATTGAGTCCTTCACGTGCTACCAAATTAATTAAGTATTGAAAAGTACTTGCATCCACCACAAATGCACATGTCTCTTCAAAATCAATGTTAGGTTTTTGTAAAAACCCTAAAGAAACAAGTCATGCTTTGTTTCTCACAATTTCATCATTCTCATTTCAATTTCGTACAAAAACTCATTTGTATTGATCAACTCGATTTACAACTTCAGGTGTACAGACTACAGGTCCAAAAACTTTTCGCTTGACAAGCGAGTTTAATTCCATTGCAGTTGCATCTTTCTATTTCGGCCGAATATTTCTTTGTCTATAATCCTTAATAGACTTTGGTTTGTGATCCTCTTTATCATTTATTTCATTTAGCGCTACATTATATGCAAAAGCATCGTCAACGTTGACTTCATTTCCGGTTCCATCGTATTCCATTCCTGACATAATTTATTGAGATCTCTTTATTTTTCACAAATTTCAAGTACCTGAGTTTCTTCTGGAACTGAAAATATAATTATGTCTTATGACTCTTCTGGAGTTTTCAAATCCTCAATTTGACCATCTTACTCTTTAGCTCCTTTTCTTCTTTGAGGATTTTTATCATTGGAACCGACGTCTGCCACGCTTCATGCGTGCTTGAGACTCATTTACAATATTACATTGTCTAACAGGGACATCAATTTTAATTGGAGCATTAACAGTTGGTATAGTCAATGAATTATCTTTTGAACTTCCAGTTCATATTGTTTCGTACGAGAATCAAGATTAAAAATGAAAATTCATTTCAACTAATATCCTTTTCCAACTGTTTATCCCCTCCCCCTAATATTGGGAAAATTGATTCATCAAAATGACAAACGGCAAACTAAGCCATAAATAATTCCCATATATTCCCAACCTTATTTGAGGACTCAACTTAGTGAATTGTGGTGGAGCAATTGGAACATATATAGCACATTCAAAATTCTAAGAAGGGGAAATATTAGGTTCCTAACAAGAAACCTATTGTAAAGGGGAGGACTTATGATAACTTGTTTGCTGATGCGAATCAATGTCTAGCATATAAGATTGCATGTCCCCATGTATAAATCGGAAGTTTTGATCTCATAAGTATTGGTCTTGCAACCCTTTTGTGTAAGAGCATATGCTACAGGATGTTCACTATCATTTACAATAAACATACAATGCTCATTAAAGACTTGAGATGACTTCACCAACATTATCAAGGCATATTTTCTTAATTTGATAATCGAGAAAATGAGCTCTTAGTCGAATAAGCAATCTCGCAAACTCCTGGTTACGAGTTGACAAACATGTGACCATCTAGCTGATGCATCAATTAAAGTCATAAAATATCTAAATGGTCCACATGATTGGTGTATTGGTCCACTGATATCATCTTGTATATGTTCTTAAAAATATGAGAGATTCACTCTCAATTTTTGTTGGTGATGCCTGATTATCAATTTCCCTTTGGAACAAGTAGTACAAATTGGATTGAAGAATCTCCCAGCTCTTCAATGAGTGTCCACATGATTTTTCAAATTATCAACTTCTCTTGGGAACAAGTGGTACATATTGGATTGAAGAATCTTCAAGATTTCCAATGGATGTCCACATGATTTTTCAAACATTTTCGCATCAATAGACCCGGGATGGCCCAACCGGTCATGCCAAACAACAAACTTATTATGATTTGTAAACTTCTAGTTTACAATGGTATAATGAACTTTGGTTTATATATGTGCATTGCAAACTTCTAGTTTACAACTAACACATCTTTCAATCACAATCAAATCCATTTGAGTTGATAATGCATAAACATAATTTATAAAATTTTGTTATCCAAAGAAAACAATATAATAGATATTCTAGAGACTTGATTTACCTTTAAAAATAAAGGAAATAAAGAGAGATAAAGACTAGGAAAAGAAGTCTAGAACCAAACTAAGTATAATTTTCTCCTGAGAGCTCATGTCCCTGTATAAGACTCCAAACATCAATAATGATAGCAGTTACACATCGCAATATAATACACCATTATGTAGAATGGTTATAAAATAAATGCAATAGTTACAAAAGAATAAAGTATGCTAAAAGTTAT
Source organism: Echinosophora koreensis (assembly GCA_035048595.1). Lineage (NCBI taxonomy): Eukaryota > Viridiplantae > Streptophyta > Magnoliopsida > Fabales > Fabaceae > Echinosophora > Echinosophora koreensis. The sequence goes on along the minus strand of JAPCYP010000019.1, from coordinate 1,241,839 downwards.
AACCAATAAAACCTTATTAATAACAATAATTAGATTAAGAAAACTTCATAATAAAAAGAAAATAAAAAATCACTTTTGAAATAATTAATATATCACTAGACCATAGCTCACCTTTAGGATAAGGGACAAAAATTCATCTTATTTTACTCAAACTTACTTGTCACTTTTAGCAATGTCTTGCTATATAACAGGTATGTCATTTCATACACATGCTACAATAATAAGGTAACATGAAAAGAAAAGATAAGAAGAAATGTGGACAAATTAAATAATAACACAAGAAGGTGTATTTCTTCGGGAAGTAACCATATACCACTAATTCTTCTCATTCATTCGTATAAGAAGAAATTAGGACAAATAAAATAATAACACAAGGATGTGTACTTCTTCAGGAAGTAACCATATCACTAATTCTTCTCATTCCTTCTTTATGAAAAATGATGTCCTTTAGGGAGAGAAGTTACACCTCCCCATAATGTGTATGACCATTATTAGAAATAGTAAAAGTTATAACAAAAAATCATACTAATAGCACTTTATGACCCTTAATGCCCAATGAATAGAGTCATCCATCACATGCAATACATGCATGTTTACAGCACTTCACCTTGGATGACTATACATCATGAAATAGTTAGAAAGGGAGAAACTCCAAGCATCATGACGTTTAAGTAGGATAATGATAATTTTTACCACATCAATGACCATAACCTCAACTTTTGTCGTACCAAAAAGTATAATACGAAAGCATTCACTTCTGGGAATGAAGTTTAATTCATTGGGTGACCTTTCAAATTTTTATCATTAATTCACTTTTGTACTCAGTCACAATAATGCATAAACGTAATTCAAAATATTCTTGAAAATATTTTCTCACTTTTGCTACTTCGGGAGCATATTTGAGAGTCATAACAATAGATAATATTTTTTTCTCTCTAAATTTCCTTCAGGGATTGTTGCACAATAATTTCTTCCAGAAATTATAACGAGTAACAAAATTAATGTCAATAAAGATAAGATATGATAAATAGAAGAAAGATAAGATAAGAACAAAAATCAAGACAAAGAAAATATACACACAAAAGGTTTAGTTCTTCAGGAACTAACCATGGTATCATTATTCTTATAAATGATTACTATGAAAAATCATTATTTTGTGCAATCCTACAGGGATGCTTGAATATCAAATTCTTCCAGAATTTATCATAAGTGACAAGATAATGTGGCTAAATTCACAAGAAAATTTCTATCGATGAAACACTACTATACTTTCATACTAAAAGTAACATGAAAAACAAAAGTATAAGAGAAGGATATAATCACCTAAGAAGAGTGAGAAGAAACAAACATTTTTGATACAATCTCGAAATCGATTCAGTCATTGCTCCTATGGTAGAGTCTCGTGCTGATAACGTGTTATGAAATTAACCAAAATAAGTGCAAGATATTATAAACTAAGAAGAATAGAGAAGAGAGTAATAGAGAAGAGATGAGAGAATGAGAGAGTCTTTGTATCATACTCTTCATGGTGCAAACTTTACAATGGTACATGGGTCCTATTTATAGGACATAAGTCTTGCAACCTATAAGACTATTAAAAGCATAAGCATAATGAGTCATTTACATATGAATTTGAGAGTTGTAACTTATGAGTAAAACCCATTTACTCATGGGAGTTATAGGAGTATCCTAAGGAATATGAAATGGTTTGAGGAGATGGACATCCACTAAATATATATTCATAATAGTATCTTTTTTATATATAAATCCAGGACTACATGCTTAAAGAATCCAAGATCCTCTTGCTGAGATCAACACACATTGGTTCATTATTCTTTCATTTATTAGCTATATTACAGTTTATTATAATATTCTCTCCTCGCCTATCATCATAGTAAAATAAATTTATTTGCTCAAAAAAAATAGTAAAATAAATTTAATAGTTTTATTTACATAATTGAAAATTATGGTTATCTTTCTATCCGTAATAATAGCTTTTCATTCATAAAAAAATATGAAAATTATGGCAATAATGTTTTTAAGTTTTTTTTAATTATAAAAATTGACATATTCCATTAATCATATTAAATTTAAAATTCAATTTATATATATATATATGAAATGAAATTTGAAGCTTGAATTTCAGGAGTATGGAAATTGGAAACCCTGATTTAGAAACTTCAGACTTCAGAGTTCAGACAGAGTAAAGAGCATGATTTACATTTACATGTATGTATGATATACATATATATATGGCTTCGGATTCATTCAAACATAGGGGTTACGATTGAAGTAAAGCAAATGGGGTTTAGGGTTTAATGGGGTCACTTTCACTGAACCGCCACTCACTCGTTGAAGCTGCTCATTCCTCAAAGTCTTAAACTTTGTTTCGGATATGGCTGTATCATCGGATCAGCCATTCAAATCCGACTCCACAAACCCCTGCTGTGACCAGGTACCACTTTCTTTCTCTTTGATTTCTCACTTTTTTTAAGAAATTTGAAAAATGATTTCACTCATTATTTCCCTCTTACAATTACAATGTAAGCAGTGGAAGAAGAAGATTTCGAAGCTGCAAGAGTCCCGGAATGCTCTTCGACAAGCCGTGAAGCTTCTAGAACTCAAAATCAACGAATTTCAGGCTCAAAATCTCAACCTCAAGAAAAGTAACCGCCTTTCTGTTTCTTTTCTTTTCTATTCTTTTATTATTTTTAATATTTTTTTGGGTCATATTTGAAGTGCATTTTTGGTTGGTTGAGTTGAATGGGAGAGAGATAGAATATACTTGCTTCAATTCAATGTAATAATATTGTAATGTAAATGCATTTTCTGCAGCATATGAGGAAGAACGATTACGGGCCAAAATAGAAACGGAGGAAAAACTGAAAGAATATAATGCTAGAGTGTCTTTAGAGAATGAAGTCTGTAGTTTGAAGTCTGAGATTGCTATAATTCAGCAGAAACATGATGATGATGCTCGGGGTGGAAATGAGAGCATTGAAGGTTTTCAAGCCTGTATAGCGGATAAGGACAAGGAAATCAGTGTGTTGAAGGAGCTTTTGGAGGCAGAGAAGAGAAGGGCTGATTCTGAGAGGAAGAATGCTGAGAAGGAGAGAAAGAAAGCCGCCGAAGCTGGGAAGTTACTAGAAGTGGAGAAGAATAAGAGTGTTGAAAAAAAGGCACAGATTGCCAGAATTGAAGCAGAGAAGACAAAGGAGTATAGGACTCAGCTTGGTAGGTTGGAGAAAGAAGTTAATGAGGCGAAAACGAAGTTGGCGTCCGAAATGTCTGCGTTTAAAGAGGCAAACAAAAGGTTTCAAGCTGAAAAGCAGAAGATGTTAGCAGATAAAAGAAATGTCGAGTTGGGGATGGCAAAAACTAATGAAAGGTTGGAGGTTGAAAAACAGAAGGCAACACAGGAAAAAAGACGTGCAGATGCAGAGGTGGTTAAAGCAGAGGCGCAGAAGGCACTTGCAGAAGATAACTGGAAGAAATTCTTGGAAGAGAAAAGTCGTGCAGATCAGATGTCTCGAAAGTTAGAAGAGGATAAGCAGACAATTGAGGGTTTGAAGCAGAAGATATCTGAACTCTCATCCATGAGAGAACCCATTGAATTAGCTGGAGTATCCACGGACAACGGTTTGAAAGCTGAAAGTACTAAAATGAAGCTTCTGAAAAACCAACTGAAGCTGGAAAAGCTACGAGCAAAGAATGCCAAGCAAAAATTTAAGTTAGAAGCCAGTCGTCAGAGCATTTTACGACACGAATTAGGTCGTCTAAAGGTTGATCTCACTCAACTTATACATCGCCTTGATCTGTTGGATGCATCATTTTCAGCTGTTACTGGAAGAATGCATGACCAAACAAAGGTTGGTTTCACTGATGAAATATTTGCAGACATATATAAAGTTCACATGTTGTTTGCCAGTTTGTACCTCCTCTCCATCTCAAACACATGTTCACGCACACAAAACCCACAAAAGAGCTAGTGTTGAATTTTATACTTGAAATAACACATTGTGGTCTTATCTTTTGAAGCCAGTGGTCGGCTTATTCACATATGCAGACACGTGTGGGACTAGTTATCTATGTTATGGATTTTTGGTTGTGAACTTACGAACTTAAATAGTTATTGTTTGAATCTTTGGGTTTTTAATCATTTTTGCCGTAGCACCAACAGATTATTTAGCCTTGAGAAAAAGAAACATTCAGGATTTTCTGAAAGTAATAAATAATTGTTTTGGTGGTTATATATTAAACCGGTTTAAATAAATTGGACATTTACAATCCAATCTGGTTTGGATTATGGTGCATCTGGTTAAACAAGTTTTTTTTGCACACCCCTAATTGTTTAGTTGCTATAGATACTTGGCTTTTTTTTATTTATTTTTATTTTTTTAAAATTGTGTTGATTCACTGGTTCTGGACATTTTTTGTGGAAGAGAGGATATAGTAATGAATTTTGTCTTTGGTCAGTGCTCATTTAATTAGGAAGGAGTTTTTTTGTTAGTTTCTTTTGTTAATTCTGTTCTTATTTTATCTTATTTTTATGTATGCAGAATTCGAATGTCATGAGACAAGTCTGCAATTCAGATCTGTCTCAGATGCTTAGCCAATTTGAAAATGAGCTTCTGAAGCCCTGCACAATGATAGATGGATGTGATCCCTTGTGGAAAAACATGCAGCATATTCTTTCTCTATCTGGGGGTAATTACTCTGAATCCATCACAGGTATTGATTCTAAATTCGGGCCTCTTGTTAGAGGATCTAACAGAACAAAGTTACCGAGTTCTGCAATAAATTCCGGTTCAGAATCTTTTTCTGATGGACAGTTGATGGGCTCACAGGAAACAACTGCATTCCCAGCTCCTGCATCAGCGAAATTGGATAAGGATATTTCTAAAGTAAGACAAAGCATGTGCAACCCATCTGACAGATCTGTTACTGAACACCATAGGAAGAGGAAAAGTATACATGATGTTGCAAATTTGTCTTCTGAGGATCTGCCTGATTTGCAATGTTTGTTGTATGAAAGAGTAGACAAAGGCTTAGAAGGAGGAAGCAAGATGCTTCAAAATCCGAATAATATACAGGAAAAGAATGACAGGGCCCACAAAAAGAGAAAGAAATCTCACAGGGAAAAGGTGGACATGGTACCTCAGGTTAACAGGGATGAAGGAAAGGGCAGGGAAGAGAACAAAGCTGAAGCCGATGAGGATGCAAATGTCTGTAGACCCACTTCCTGCCCTGCCCCATATAATTTGGAAACCACTCGAGCATGTGGGGATAGTATATGTGATGCTACAAAAAAAATTGATTCTATGATTTGTTTTGACAAAGTGACTGATGGAAGTTATATGAAGTTGTTAGAATTAGAAAATGCTGCCAATGAGGAATGCTATAGAAGAGCAATTGATTCCCCCTTGTCACCATCTCTTCCTGAATTTGAGTTTCAGGAAACATTTGACGTGGATAATTTGAAGAATCCCTTTCTAGAGGAAGCACTCCAAGAAGACATGTTGAGTCCAAGAACAAACTTGTTTCCTCCACCTAGCTTTGATGTAATTAATGTTGAAATCAATTCCAACGAACAGAAATTTGATGCTTCTGGAATTTCTTCTAATTCAAAGAATAAGCCTACACAGGCTAGTAAAACTGAGGTTGTAAAATTGTCACATATGCACACTCCAGAAAATTCTAGGGCTGCATGCCTGGTGGACGGTGGAAGTGGACCTTTACACAATCGACTTCCTAAATTGTGTGTTGTATTTTCAAATATTGAGGACAGTAGTACCGTAACTAGGATAATTTTTGCCACAAAAGCTTGTATAGCTCGGTGCAAATTGGCTACACGAACAGGCTGGGAAGTTGGTAGCATTCTGACTGCACTTCGAAAGGAAGAAAAGCTCTTACAGAAGTAAGTGACTCCTTCTGTTTGTGATAATAGACAATAGGGTCCATGTTTTTGAACACCCTTTGTAGTTTCTGCTTTAACACTCTGCTTTTCTTTCTGTATCTAGCAAATCAGTTCATTATTATAATATGAAACCATAGACAAATGGAGGTAATAATGTTATTTATTAATTTATTTTCTTCTAATTTCTTTCAGGGAGAAGGCTTCTGTTTTGTTAACACTTATGCTATTCAACTTCATGGCTGCTACAATGACATTTGGAAAACTCTGGGATGGGAATTTTTTCCTCTGCTTGAATTCTTATGCTGAACATATTCGCACAGGTTTGTTCATCTGTTTTGTAATCAAATTCCATTTCTGTACATTGAAAAATACATATTTTTATATCATGTTATGTGTGCTTCATTTAACATGGATTTCATGTTCATTTGGTGCACCATTGCATTGAATTTAACAACTTTTCCTCTTTGGGCAGTTATGTCTGATGCAGAGACAAGAATCCTATTTTTAGAAAATCATTCTTTGCGAGAGCTGCTTGGCCTCATAGAAGATTTTCTTATAGAAGGAAAAATTATAGTAAACAATACAGTACCTGCCGAAAATTTGTCAGATTGTGATTTGAGAACTAATGATGTTCTGGATTGTGCAAATAAATTTTCCTCTGATGTTGCTTCAAGTGAACAATTGGTAGCAGGGAGTATTATATTAGCATCAATATGTGCTGCAACTAATCATGTTGGGTTCATTTTTGAGGCTTCATATGATATTCTTAGATTGTGCAAATGGGATTCTTCAATGGTGCTGACTATTCTTCATATTTTTGCTTATCTGGGTGGAGAGAAGTTTTTTGCCTTAGACAATTTTCGTTTAATGATGACTGTTTTGAAATCTCTAGTTATGTTCCTTGAGGGTGAGAACCTGTCAGTAGCTACTGCTTCTTGTCTTCCTTCAATAGATCAGCTGCATACCGGATTTTGTATGAATGTTAAATGCCCATTCCAGGAAGGTGCTGAATCAATTGATATAGTTGCACGCTTGCTCTTAGAAGAGATAAAAAGCTGTTGTCTTCAAGGGATAGAACGAGTTGATTCGTCAGATTCTAGATTCATATCAGACAATTATAAAGCTGGACAGTGGTCTTGTCCCGAAGCAGTTCATTGTGCCATTAACAAAAATTGTGATGTGCCCTACTTTTTGAAAAAGTGCACAATTTCTGCTACTCAACCATGTGTTCTTAATAATGTCTCCTTTTGTCACCTTAGTGACGTCCTGTCGTTGGTGGAGCTGGTTGCAAACAAAATGGTATTATTCTCATATTTTGAAGTTATTATTGACCTTGTTCTATGAATTCTTTTTGTCATGCTTTAATTTTAAAAGGTGATCCCCTTCCCATAAAAAAATGAGATTATCATTCTTAAGAATTGATGTTATATTAAAAATCTGCAATACGAAATTGGGCATGATTTAAATTGTTCACAAAAGTGATGCCACTCATAGTTTTGGCTATCATTTGCTGGAATAAGTGACTTGTTGCCAAGGCCTTAGTCTTGATATGCTTGAAAATTTATGCTGTTTTGTACTTTTGTGAGGAGGATTCTTGATCCTCCCCTCTCTTTGTAATTTGTTCACTTCAGCTTAATTAATTTATTCTCCTAGTTGTGGAATATGCTGTTTTCATACTTGTTGAATAACTTATAGCTTCATTTTGTTGATGCTTTAATACTCAAACCTGATTGCATGGTTTCCTCTCCTAATGCAGAGCTGGCACTGGACTGGCATCAAACTTGTTCCTCAGCTTCTGAAAATGCTTGACTCGTGTGTAGAGGAGAACTTTGTTATTGCCATCATTGTTATTCTAGGTCAACTTGGGAGGTAAATAGTCCTTGCTTTGATATTGATACTGTTATGACTAATGTTGCATGCACACTTTCATACATACATAAATGACGTGTGTATGTATAGAGGATATGTCAATAGATGTATGCTTATTATTGATTATTGGACAATCCATGCTCAAATCACTTAAAGCTCAGATGACCATTTAGTCAAGTCAAGTCACATGACTTGGTATCTGAATCTTGACCGGGCATACTAAGATCCAATAATCAAGATTTTCTCCTCGCATCTCATAATAGTTTAATAATTGCACTTCTAACGTGATACATTTCATAACTTGATATTTGTTTGTCCTGTGAAATCCCAATTTTGTTAAAACCGGACTAGAGAGCAAACTCGAAAGGTCTTTGGTGTCAAAAAGTGATGAGGGCACATGAAGCATGAAGAGGCTGTCCACATTCTATCCTACCTCATTTTCTCTATTTAAGAAATTATCTACTTTTTATCAAGTCAAACTTGATGAGTGTAAAATATTGAAATGGAATCCATCTTCACGTGACCCAAAACACAGCAGCATCTCTGCATGAAACATTGCGGAATCCTATTGATAGTATCTTTCTTTAAGAAACATGACCAGCTATTCTTTTGTGGGTCATATGTAATCCAGTTCTGTTAGTTGAGCTTGATTTAGATTTATGTCAACCTATTCTGCTTGTTTTGTTGCATCTATCATCAGAAGCTTTGTATGTGAAGAGGTTCATTTTTCATGTTAATTCTTACAGCTGTTCTTGTGCGATCACATACAGGCACATGTCAACATTGAAATATTATTTGACCTCATTTAACAAAGAAGTATGCTTTCACGTTCTAACAGTATGGTCAATGTTAAAATTTCAGGATCGGAGTTGTTGCCGGTGGATACGGGGATCGAGGAGTTGAGAACTTGAGATGTAATTTGATCACTTATTTATGCAGCACCTCTTCTATGAAACGCCTTTCTCTTCAAACTGCTATTGCAACTGCTCTTTTTGGTCTCCTTCCTCTCGATCTTGAAACCCTTTCTCATACTAATATCAGTCTTCCAGCATATTCTAAGTCTGTTTCTGACGATGTTGAAGCTTTTAGGAAGTGGTTTTCTGGGCTGGGTAAAGATCAACAGAAATTGCTGTCTGGCATTTTAAGCCGCGCTGATGTATATAACAAGTAAAAGTTTCATCATTACTTTCAGATAAATTTAAATAGGGTTCTTGCAGTGACTGCACTCGTAAAAAAGTTTTGTAGATTGACAGATTTTAGGAAGTTGGATGGAATTGGACCCATTCAATTTGGTTGAGAACCTTCCAACTCGGCTTATATGCTGTTGTTGCACTTCTGAGAATTGTACATAATGTTTTGACCCATTCTTGTTTTGAATAATGTTGTCTCCATATATATCTGAACTTTGGTTCTATTCTTATATTTAATGGGCAAAACTCAGGTATTATTCTACAAGTACTTGTAGTGCTATTTTCTAACTAGAATAAAACATGTATAATAATTATTACTCGTTATATTTTCACTGAATTGTGATACGTACCTTTCTCTCATTAGAAAATAACACCATAATAAAATGACATAATATAGGCCAAAACTACGGCATTTATAAATACGAGTATAATTGTCCAAAAATTGTTAATTTTAGTTATTAATTAATAGAGTCCATTTATCAAATTAGGAGCAAATACGAAGTCATTAGATTTATAGAACCCATATTACGTTATCTTTCTAGTATCCCTGGTTGATCAAGTTAAAGTTTTTATAAATTTAAACTTAAAAGACGACTTTTTATAAATAAAGAAAGACAGAAAAACCCCAAAGCATTACCATGTTTATTAGCAAATATAACTAAATCCGTTCGCAATCATCTCCAAACTATTAATAAATAAATTTGTGTTTTTCAAGAGTATTCATAACATTAACAGCAGACGTGCCACTCAGATGGGGGCAGCATAAAACCACCTCCCAAAGATTACAAACGAGAGATCTGAAGTGGTATAGAAGCCTCCTCTCCCATCACTGGCTGGAACAAATCTAGCTCCCCATAACGCTCCAGGACTCGCATCCTGCAATCCTCAGCAGCCATGGTTCCAGTAGAGAATGCACCATGCACAGACCCCGGATACAGCACACTTGTTGCTTCCCCTGCAAAGAACAAGTTATCTACTGGAACCCGTAGTCTCTCGTACAAATCATGTGGTTTCCCCACTGTATCATAGCTATAGGAACCTAGTGAATTAATATCTGTCCCCCACCGAGACACGAGATACTGAATCTGCATTATTGAATATTGAAATAAGTTAAATCAATAATGCATTCAACCTCATAGCAATTATCAAAGAATACATGTAAGGCACCCTAAATAGATTCAATTAAGGACTCTGTCGTCTACAACATGTTATTTAGGATTGAAGCATTTACTCTCTTGCATAGTTAAAAAGTGAAATAAATAAATAACTAAAAAGAGTGTAGTTACCGGTGAAGAAGCATCTGGAAGGATCTTCTTGAGCTGCATGAAAGCAAAGTTAGCAGCTGCTTCATCAGACATTTTCTCAATGTCTTTGGCCAGCTGCCCAGCAGGCATGTATACAAGGACAGGATGACCTGCAGCCTTGTGGAGATTAAGAAAGTAGCTGCATCCATAAGATGTCTCTGCAACCACTCCCAAGAACTCAACCTTCGGCCAAAATACATTTTCAAAGTGTAAAATTATTTTATTCTCAATCCCGACCCCAAGATCAGCAATAGCATCTTCTTTCCAGTCAGGGAGCTTTGGCTCAAATTCTATGCTCTTTGCTTTCAACACCCCGAGAGGGACAGCAACAATAGCAGCATCAGCAACAAATGTTTTCCCATTTTCCACCGTCACCTTCACTCCATTATATCTCCTAACTATTTTTTTAACCCTGAAATTATGTATTAAAAATGCCAGAAAATTTAGTGAAGCAACATAAAATGACGTAGACTTCCAAAACAAAACTTCAAACTAGTATCTACCTATGACTCAGGCGAATGTCAATACCCTTAGCAAGGGTATTTATAACAGGGAGGTAGCCTCTGACCATAAGACCATGACCACCAGGAAGCAGTTCTTCCTATAAGAAAATATACAGAGAAAGGTAGGTTATACAAGGAAAAAATAATTTAAAAACAAAAATGTCAACACATGTTGTAATTAAATAGTTGCTAGCAACGTACTGTAATTAGGGTCACCAAATGAAGCCATTCAACAATCTACTATTACATTCTTTACATCTAATTTCCTTTATCAAAGCCATGTCAAACCACGTACCATTTTCATTTAACATTAAAACTCAAACCCTATAGCTCATAAAGCTGACTTTATCACTTGACAATAGTCTGCTTCAATGGTGTGTATAGAAAGGGGGCTGAGAAGGATAAAGAGCTGAAGTGAAAACAATAAAATAAAAAGCCAGTTCTAGATTCTTCAGCTCACCACGTATGAACAATTTTTGTTATTCAAATATCAATGAGAAAAACTTTAAACGGGTGATACTGATAAAAAAACCCAAACATATTGAACTTGGTCTCTTCAAATTACCTGATCCCAACTTTTCAGTGATATGGTATCAGAATCTGCAGCAAACCAACCCTCCATTCTACATAAATACCACTGAAGCACCTTGTGGGCAACCCCCTCCAACCTGCACCCGATAGTAGATATCAAATTGAGCTTCAAGAAAAGGAATAATAGTGATCAAAAGAATTAGTTTTGTGCCAGTAGTGACCTGAATTCTGGCTTTCTTTCAAAAACAATGGAAAGTGCGCGGAGTATGGACATGTCTTCACTGAATTCCTGCCGTATGTTATCTGTCTGCATGCATTAAGGCAAGGTCAATTGTTAGAAGGGATTTTCATAATAACAATTAGTAGAATCAAACATTAGAAGTGATCAATAAGAAAAGTATATAAATATTAAATGACTAACCTCCTGCAAAACCATCTCAAATATTTTACCAACTTCTGTTACCAATTCTTGGGAAACTTGATTCCCGTCCATGTCAAAGAGTGCATAGCTGCAAGAAGTTGATCAATTTCAATAAGAAAGAACTTGTATCCAATAATTTATGCCATTTAAGATGATCAGAGAATAAACTGAAGCATACACTTCAGTCGACAAATAAACGAAATGACCATGAATTATGCAAGTGTAGCAGAAGTAGCTAACTAACAACATATAACATCAAAAAGTGATGCGCTTACCTTTCCAAATCATGATCATAGAGGACAGAGTTATCCTCACTGGTACGGTAAAGTGGTAGTCCCAGCCTCCCAATCAATGGAGCCAGTGGATTCTCCTTGCAAACTCCATGCAACCTGAATTAGTGTTATACTTTTAATACTCCAAAAAAATAGAGAACTGTGCATACTCATCAACATGAAAAAATCATTGGACCAAAGGAGTGTCAACTTTACCATGAAGCACCCAGGTCAACAGGAAAGCCAAATGAGTAATCAGTGTGAATTCGACCACCAAGTCTATCCCGTGATTCTAAGAGAACAACCTGATTTAAAAATAAAAAACTTTAGTATAACTCTGAAAATGCAAACAAATGAATTAGCAACTACAAAAGTATGTATGCCCATGGGGAAAAAGTGGAAATATATGCTTGCTTGTCTGTGTATTATTTTTATATTTCCATAAAGGTGTGGTTTGATTTGACTAAGTACAGAACTAGACCAATTATAAACTAGATGTAAAGTAGTACCCTGTATCACCTACGATTGCTTCCCAAGAACTACTAAAAGCTCCTATACAGACAGTCTTACCTACACATAACCTATGAAATGGGCCAAAACATGATAATTAGAATCATGGAATGAATCCAACTAACAACATTTACAGTGAAATATATTGCAATTAATATAATACTTGGGAAGCAGAATGAAGCCAAAATTTAATTATTGAAACTCTTCCATTAGTAGATATAACCTACAATTCATGCAGCTAATCACAGCCACGGATCATTGCACTGATGTAAGTAGCCACAAGCCATACTCAGGCAATACATCGCTATTTTATATTAGAATGGGCTGCAAGTCAAACAAACTATGAAATATAATTTAGCGATAGCAGATAAGTATATTATTTGCTTGAATACCTGAAATGAGGCATCATGAAGAGCACGAGCAGCAGTAATCCCGGCCATGCCACCACCAATGACAATAACAGATGGTGACCTCTCCTGCTGCCTGGAAACATTGGCATAGCAAAGAGCTACAAGCAAAGGAGGGGGAAAATCAAAGTCAATAGCAGCAGATATACAAAGACCTAAAACTTTTGAAAAAGACATTCTTAAATACACAAGCACTACTTAACTACAGAACAGCCCAACTTTCTGCTTTTACAATTTAGCGGATGGCCCAGGAAGTTAATTCCATTTTCAAATCATACCCTCACTTTTTAGCAATTTAAAAGATCAAAAAAATTAATTTTAAGTATGTTAGATTGAAATCAGTCAAAATATAGGTCATCGTCACTTCTAGATTCTAAGGTCTATTCGTGAGTTTGGAGGGGAATAAGGGGGAAGGGTTTGAGGAGGAGGCGAGGAGGAAAGGGATTGGGAACGAAAAATAATCCTCCAAAATCCGTCAAATGTTCATTTTTTTAGTTCTTTCAAATTGGGGGATTTTGATTCTTTTGTTAAAAAAATTAGGGAATGATTTTGGAGGGTTATCCTCCTTTCTCCCTAACTTCATCCTCAAACCCTCCACTTCCTTTCCCTCCAAACTCGCAAACACACCTCAAGGGATTGAAATCCTATTATCCGAAAACGGTATGCATTAGATCTACTCCGAACTACGCATGCTACGCATGCACGTGTTAACATTAGACAATACTTTCGAAACACTAAAAACAAAAGTAAAAATTGTAGACTTTCCATACATCTGTTGATGATTATTGATTAGTAAACTGTATCGAACTAGTGAAATGTTGCTAGCTTATCAATTATTAATTTGTAATTCGATAACCAATACAATAATTTACTCATCGTTGAAGTGCAGTAGAAACATTTTCAGAACAAAAACTTCTTTTTCATTCCTACTATCAAAATGGGTTTTTTAAAATATAATAATATTACTTTTATAAGATAATATTAGCAAACAAAACTTTTTATTGGCCAGAACAAACAATACCTCATGCACCGACATTTACAAAATTGAAATGAATATAAACTGAAGTTGTAAAAAAGTACAAAATAAAACAGCGTGAATGCAAACAAACCTCTGCGTAATTGGGGATTACTCTTAGACCTTGACTCCATACTGTGAAAACAATCTTTGATTACGATTGAGATTACAGCTAATATCGATTAATAACGGTTTGCTCTCGAAATTGAAGGAAGATGAACGTAATTGAGGTGAAAAATCGAGGATAAAAATTAACAAAAAATTGCCGGAGTGATTTGAATTCAAATTCGATAATAAACGCAGCTTCCCCAACCAGCTCATGCAGCTAATTTTCCAAAAGCTCAACCACTTTCACCTCTCCGTAACCGATCCGATCGCCAACTGACGAAGTGGAAAATCGCTCGTCCGTGGAGATTCGCTGAGTCGCGATCTCGAAACCGGTGACGGTGAGTTTGATCGAATGATCGGTGTTTGGTAACCCGGAAAATTCCCGAGAAAGGAAAGAAAAAGCGTGGTAGAGAGAGAAAAAGCAATGGGGTTAAACGTTAATTATTGAATTTTGATGAGGAAATCAGAAGTCAGAAGTTGCGGTTATTTATAAAGAGTATTTATTTTGGATACCTGCCAGCCCAGCGGACAAGGATGGAAACGCGCTGACTCGCGTGGGGATAACGCTCGCGCGAAGGAAGCCACGCGTTGTATTTTTATTTTATTTTATTTTACTTCAGATATCCTCCGTTGCAGCTGCTCTACGTAGTCTAATCTATCAACCAGAATAAGAATCATAAAGAATTTTAACAATGTTGCATCTTTAACACTTTATTTGGTTGTAGGAGGAGAAAAAAAAGGAAAGAAAGTGAGAGGAAAGAAATGAAAAAGAAAGAAAAAAAATGGAAAATGAGAGGATTATTTAGTTGTTTGGTTGAAGAGAAAATGAGAGGAAAGAAAACCAAAATTTTTCTTTTCTCTTGTTTGATTGAAGAAAAAATGAGAGAAAAGAAAAAATATATGTGTTAAATGACCAAAATACCATTACTAAAGATAAGTTATAACAAATTTTATTATAATGCTTATGACCATCTTTTTATGTGGGCTGGCTATCATACACTGTACCACCGCTTTGGGAAGACAAGCGGCGTTCAAAAGAAAAGTACCATCCGACTAAAGACATGGCAGCACAGCATCTCTTTAACAACGTATGGCACTATTCATTTTATTATATATATATATATACTACACGGCTAAAATCCAAGAAAGTATTAACTGAATATTAACAATGATTTTTTTTTTCACTTTAAAAAAAATAACAATGATTTTCTACAGCTAAAAAGGGTAAGGAGGAGGAGGAGGAGGAGGAGATCTTTAAGAAGAAGAACAATAGGGGAGGAGGAGGACGGATTGTTTCCCTTCAGATCTGATGCTGGTTGATGGAAACACAAAAGCAGGTTGTACATCCGTTGCAACTTGCAAATGAGCAGAGAAATGTTGTCATGGATAGAAGCTGAGCCATCAGGGATAGTTTCGTCTTTCCGCACGAAATGGATGCTTTTCTCTCCAGATTTCACTCCAATCTGGACGGAAAAATTTTTGGTGTGGGACCCACTTGAAGTTTTCCTTCCCTTCCTTTTCATCTCTAAACCAAACGGGGGAATCCATGGTTTTCCTTCCCTTTTCCTTCCCCTTATGTTCTTTCCCACCCTTTTCTGCTAAACCAAACGATGCGTAAAGTTTGGATTTGAACTTGAGTCCACTGATTATTGTATGCGCCTGTTTTCATAATTTGGATTGAGCAATGCTTTAAAAAAATATTTATAATTATAATTGATACTTGCATAATTAAACTAAATTGAATTTAAAAAATTCAAGATTAAATAATTAATTTTTAAAATATTATACAAAATGAGCATTTAAGAATGAAAATGGTAGAAGCTTAATCGATTTAACTATTCTTAATCGATTTAACTATTCTTGAGAGAGTTTAGTATAATTTAATATATAAATAAATGTGATTATTTTTTTTAGAAATCCTTGTCCTTAAAAATTAAATTTAAATAAGTTAATGATCACCGGATTTGGTAGTAATATTTATTGAATTGAAATACATCATAAGAAAAAAAAGAGCTACATAAAAATTAGTAAATGATATGCAAATTAGATAGTAATAATTATTACTTAATAATTTGAAAATACATTAAAAAAATTGAAATTGAAAAATTGGTTAATGTAGATGACACCGTATGGTTCACTGAGGAGGATAAAGGACTAAAGGTCTTAAAGAATGACTCACATTCAAGAATGAATACTATAATTTAATATACATGTGTTGACTAGTAGTGAACAATTAAAATTAGTAGACAATTAATAGTAAAAAAAATCCATAAATTAGAATTAAACAATTAGGATGCAATCTTAAAATTAGTATTAATAATTAGAAGATTTTGTTCTAAAAATAAAAGGAATTAAATGGAAAAAATAAGAGAAATCGGTAATTATGAAATTAATTAATGGAAATATAGTAATTATTATAATTACAATAAATAAAGTGTAGGCAAATTTTTCACTTCTTTGAGTTGCAGTCTTGTCTTGTGGAAGGTGGTCTTCCAACAACTGTTTACTATTTTCACACGCATTTTAGCTTCAAATTCGGAATCACATACAAATCATCTGACACTTAATTAAAAGTAAGAAAAGAAAATTGGTTGAATAAACTGTATAATATAAGACACGTATTGCATTTACTTGTGGAAGGTGGTCTTCCAACTATATTTTACTATTTTCACACGTATTTTAGCTTCAAATTCGAAATCGCATACAAATCACATGACACTTAAAAGTAAGAAAAGAAAATTGGTGGAATAAATTGTATAATATAAGACACATATTGCATTTACTTGTTGTAACGTCTCTTGATATTACATTAAAATAGCTAATTATATAAAATAATTATCCATTCATAGCATTAGAAATTAAGATAAATTAAAACTTCATCTTTATTACATAAAAACTCTTACAATTAATTAAAAAAAATTAATAACAGTTTGAGCCTTGAAAACATGGGCAACTAAAGACATCCAAAAATAAAATAAAACAACACTAATACCAAGATCTTCAAAACTCCAAAATTGTCTCTAGTCATTACGTCATCTCTAACACCACATGTGAGCTCTGAAAGGCAACATCGCTAATGAGATTTATAATCCCAGTAAGCAAACACGGTTCTAAAAGGTTTTCGAAAAGATGATGCTTCTAGCCGGCGCGGTAATGAGTCATGAGGTATCTCAACCAAATGTACCCATTACATAAGATACTCATACATCAATACAAACATTAATTACAAACATGCATCATAATAATCCATTATATTATCCAGACATCATGATATGGTCATTTACGATGAATCCAAACATGTCATCAAGCTCCATGCATCAATGACAATGATATATCTCATGCAAAAACCACACATATGCATTCCAAATCATATATAACATACACATATTAATTTCAAACCACCACACAAGTCTTAAAACACGTAATCATACAAATCTGACAACCAATAGCCCATCAATTATCATTTATTATAAAACCCCCCAATTCAATTTAGCTTTCTTGAATCCTAATATAGAAAACCCCAATTTTTCCTAATTCAATCTCCCAAAATAATATTATTAATTTTAAGAACCCAAGACCTCTTTTCAAGATACCATGAAGGTGTGAGAAAGATAGTGTTTTACTTATCTCTTGAAGACCTCTAGAGTTGTGCCCCAAGAAAATCCCCACCCCAAGCCTAGCGATCCCTTCATCTATCCCAAGGTCACTTAATCTCCCTCTTCTCCCATTCTTTTTTCTCTTTGGATGTTTCTACCTCAAAAACCCTTCAATCCTACTCTCCTAAACTCTCACTATGTTTCTAAACTGATTTAGGGGTTCTAAAATAGTGTTCTAGGGTATTAGGAACCTATTTATAGATACCCAAAAGCTCAAAACGCACCAAAAGCACATAACGGTGTTTTCTGTCTGCACAGCTAGCGCTCAGCGCTGGCGTCAGTCATTTTTTATTTTCTTACTTTATTTTTTATTTTCAGTATGTTACACTTGTTGTTCTAGATCACATACCTAGGTCAAGGTAAAGATAGGTCAAGCTAACGAACCGGTTGAGCAGAGACCCAAATTGATGATCACCCGAGAATATAGTCCTATTTAGAGTTGCCCCTTATCCTTACAAAAAAAAAAAAAATTGTCATGAAATGCATCTTACTCCATGGTCCCCACTCTTACTCTATGGTACGCTCTCATATATACCCTGTATAGGAAGTATTCCCAAGCCTTTTTAAGTATTCTCTTACCTGTCCTTGTTTCCATTACCACACCCAGTGCTGTAGTAAAAAAAATTGTACACATATCACATATGGTGGCTTTGGATATTGGAAGTCTTTACATGCATCTAATGACCCCAAATAAATCAATATATGGATCCAACAGTCCACATTCTTGTTTTTGAAAGACTGCAAAAAAACTTGGCCGGAAAGGATTCAGCCGAGTTAACTTGGAGTATATTTACAAACGTATAGCCATCTCATGAAGAAAAGCAAGCACTCCTTAGTGGACGAACATAACACATGTGAATCGACAATAATATCACATTTACTTTAACACTTATCTTTTTAGGCAATTACATTTAAAATCATGGTTAATGATGTGTTGAATTTGGTTAGTGAGTAAATCGAGATAGGTAACTCGTTAACTATCCACTGGGCTACATTAACCAATTTTTTTTTACATCATCAATTAAGTTGTCAGTTAATGAATTATACTATTTACTAATGTGTACTTACTAATCAAATTCAACACGTTATTGATTATGATTTTGAACATCATTAATCATCATCGTTTGTTGTCCTATTTTTCAACGTCATGAATATTTGATGAACAAATAAGTTTCCCCATTGAAAAAATTGTTGAAATAGATAATGGCATCGCATTTACAACAATTTTGTAAAAAATAAAAAAATTAAAAGTTGATATAGCTGCTAAAAAGAAGTGTATAACACGCGAGGATTGTGCCATCAAGAATTGAGGTGGAAATAGTTAGTCTGAGGCTGACATGAAGATACGGAAGTCAGTATCGACTCTGGAGCCTGGAGGAAGCTAATCAATGAAAGTCAAGGTTGCGTCACCGACCATGTGGCGAAGTCATGGTTGCGTTGCGTCGCCGACCATGTGGCGGGTGGATGCAAAAAGATTTTTGAAAAAACATAAAAATATCAATAGTTAAAACATTGGACTAATTATTATTAGCGTAAAAATCTTTTATATTATTATTTATTAAAAAATATATATGATTCTTATATTAATTATTATTATTTTTGTTGATAAAATATAAATATCAAAATAAAAACGATAAACACAGAACAATCTTCCTTGTGTTTTCGAATGCGGCCTTGAAACGCTGCAATCTCTAAACAGAGACGTGCAATGCAGTGCGATCAACCATCTTAACGTTGTCATCAAAATTCAGTCAAAATTCCTCAAAGTAAAATAGTATTATCATCATAGACAATGAACACAATTACCCTCTTATTTGGACTTTTGGATTGGTACACTATTTTTGTTAGAGCAAGTCTTCTATGTGGATGTAGTTAATATAGCAATTTAAAAAGACAACAAAGATTTTACTAAAATTATTCTAAAGTCATCTTCAGATTTTGACAGGTTTTGCTTGTTGGGCATATATTCATGCAAGATTTATTATTTTTATTAATATCTAACTGGTATTTTTTGCTACATGATTTTTTTCAAAGAAAAATAAAACTTTTATCTTTATTTTTCATTCTACAAACATTTTAATTTGTTTCTCAAAATACTTTTTTTTTTATTGTTTATAAGAGAAATTGGTGAAAATCAAAGGCTCATTTGTTTTGTTTCTACTTTCTAGTTTCCAATTAATTATTACAAAAATAACATATCGTTTTCATTATGTTTTTTTCTTAAAAATGTGTACAACAAATATTTGGAAATAGAAAACAAAATGTCTTTTGCAGTTGTTAATAAAAAGAAGGAAACAAAGCAAACAAAACTCACAAAAAAAATTTAAAACCAAGTTCTTAACAAAAAAAACTTTAGTTCTTTTAACATGGTTTTGAGAAACCCAAAAGTGATTAGCTATAGTGAGGGTAGATTGTATTACCGGACGAACTTTATATTTAAGGTCAGATATTCGAATACTAGAGTCGTTACTAATTAATCCTCAAGCTCATCCTATTAGTGAAATCAATCATTCTATTAACCCGAGGTTACATAAGTAACGGTAATTGAATCTAACAGTTTATTTTTCTTAAACCTCAGTCATTGATTGTATTTTATTAAAAAGGGCAGGAGAGAGAGAGAGCTCAAGCTCTCTTTCTGTTTCGTGTGTTTCTTCTTTTGGTATTGCATTCAATGTTGGAAATCGCCAAAATATATGGTATTACATTCAACGCTATTATTATTTTAAACAAATTATACTTAATAACTTCAATTTAACAAATTCACTCAATATGTAAAGAGGATAAACAAAAACAAAAAAAAAAGGAATGGATGAAATCGGAATCACGGAAAATAGAAAGAAAAATACAAAACACAATGAGAGCTCGAGCTTTTTCTCTATTTTTTTTTTTTGTTTTGCGTTATTTAAAAAAGATAATCAAACCTTGAAATTTAAGAAAAATTAGTAGTTGGATTTGATTAGCGTTACTGATCTAACTTTAGGTCAACAAAATGACTTCACTGATAGTTAAAGTGTGAGAATTAATTAAGAATAATTGATAATTGAGGGTGTCTATTTATAGATGTATCGAAAGTTAGAGAGTATGTATGTAGTTTTCCAAATAATATAAAGAAGATTTGAACACTTCCATAAACAAGCCCTAATGCACTTTAACTTAGGGGTGTTTGCGCTTCAGTTTGGATCGGTTTTGAGGCAAAAAGTCATCTGATCCAAAGATAAAAAAAGCATGCGCTTCGGTTCGGTTTGGATGACTTCCTTAGAAAAATCCGATTTGATTCGATTAAATGCGGTTTGGATCGGTTCGGTTGATTCGGTTTGTACCGACACATCATTACAAATTTATATTACATCAAATAATTAAGATTACAAGCTAAATTGAATAAAATCTTAAACATGTATATAGTTGTTTATATATTCATGTAATAATTTCATAAAATATGTACAAAATAAATAAATATCAATCATCAACTAGTTCCATAACGTCTTTTTTTAATGTTTGGAACTTAGAAATAGCAAAAAATAATAATGTTAAATCAAACTAGTAAGTATTAATAGGAAAAAAACAACAAATAAAAAAGTCAATATTGCAAAAAATAGAATAAATATATATTAGATTTTATATATATGGTCTGGTTTGGATTGATTCAATTTAAGAAAATGAATCAAAAATTCGATCCGATCGGTTTTCACAAAACAAGATCCAATAGACATCGATTTTGTTCGGTTTTTGATTTTTTGGATCGGTTTTCGGTTTTCTTTTGGATCGGTTTTGATATAACACCCAGTTTAACTAGGTCATGAAGCATTTCTTCAGCATCCTAGACGCCTTCATAAAATACAAATGGACCCAAGGGTACAAAGTAGCTCTATATTATTTAAAAAAAGAAAAAGAAAAAACACACAAAAGGCTTCACAGGAGGGTAGAAAACCCAAATAAACTAAACGAGAACTTCATCCCATTGGGCTTGTCTCGCCCGTCGCAGAAGACAGCAACATTAATAATGGCATTCCAAGAGATTACTTCATATTTGCAAGGTGTCAATATATTATTAGTTATCAACGTGGATGGAACAATAAATAAGACATTATTTTGGGACAGATGATTGTTACTTCCTAAGATTTGACAGCAATCCTTTTCCAACATGCAACCTCTGGGTTTGGGGAAAGTGAGACAGCGGAAGAGACTAGTCCATATGTTGGATGGATTGGCTTGAATCAACTAGACATGTATCTTTAATTTTCTGGTTAGATTTTAACATCTGGGGTCCCATATATGCTTCCCTCTATCGTCATTTCAAGAGTCTTTGTTTGTGCTTCACACAATTTGATTTGCTTTCTAAAAAAATATCATGATTTCATCAGGAAGGTGACACTGTTTGAACAAAAAAAATAAGGGTCTAATCATGGAAAAAAGATGATCAGGACAGATGTGAAATATGGAATCAAATTGTGATAATTGAAAGGGAAAATATATGATGGTAGGATTTGATAGCATTCTGCACTTCAAGTACAAGCAGGGCTCCCACACCCTATGACAAAGGAAAGAAAATATGGGAATTACTGTTTTAAAATAACCATAAACCATTTTTTCCGAATTAAGATTAGGATTAGATCTCGGAACAAGATCCACTCCCATGAATTTTGCTGGTATTCACCTTGGCTCCATTAATTATTTTATTTTTTTATGAGAAAGAAAGGAATACAGTTATGCAGGTTAGGGTGGGATTCGAAATGGGTTGTGTTTCACATAAGCTATTTGTGATGTGTACAAATATGTCTCCTTAATTTTTATCGAAAACTGACTGATTTGAGCCTTAAAAACAAACCACATTTTCGTATACTATTTTATAAAATTAGCTTTGTATCTTGAAGTATTTCTCTTAAAGAAAGAACTATACTATATAGTACGAAAAAGATATATACCAGATCTCTTAAATGGATAGGAAACTGCTGCTTGAAAGATAAATTTCCGAGATTATTCTCGGTTTCCTTACAAAAAGAGGAACCAATAGCCAATATGGGGTTTTAGGATGGTATTCAATGGTATTGGAATCTAAGTTGGAGAAGATATCTTTTCCCATGGGAGATTCAACAGTTAGAGGATAGAATATGGTGGCAGCTGGACAGCAAAGGCTTCTACACAGTTAAGTCATTTTCAAATGCTGTTTGGGACCAATGCCGAATTACAAACAATGTGAGAGGAGTTTGGAAATAAACTGAATACAAAAACCAGATTGAGAAGATTGAATATGGTTCAATTGAATGACACTGTTTGGTTGTGAGAAGAAAAGAAGAAGAGAGAAAAAGGTGAGAAAGAGTATGAGAAGAGAGAAAATGGTGAGAAATAGAATAGATTTTATGTGTTGTTTGATGTAAGAGAAATAGGAGAGAAATAGAGGAGAAATAGGTGTTCTCTCTCTCTTTCCTTTGTTTGGTTGGATAGAAAATAAGAAGAGAGAAAAGTAATTCTTTTTTAAAATGACAAAAATATCCTTAACTAAAAAATCAATATAAAAATATTTAAATTTAATTGATTTAAGTTATTTTAACTAATCAAATACTTTAAGTTAATTTAACTGATTTAAGTTATTTTAAATAAAATTTATTAGTTTAATATAATTATTTTATTTATTTCAATTTAATTTAATTAAATAAATGATTAATTTATTTAAATTTATTTAAGTTTATTAAATAATTGAATGAGAATCAAAAAAGAAGGATACAAAAGTTATTTTACATAAAACACTCCCTCCCTCTTCCATTTTCTTCTCACTTGGGGGAGAAAAAAATTTGAGGTGGGTCCCACCAATTTTCTTCTCTCTTCCCTATTTCTCTCCTCCACCAAACAAGATAAAAGTATATTTTTTCCTCCTTTTCTCTCTTCTTGTTTTCTCTCTTACCATTTTCTACTCTAACAAACAAAGCCTAGGTGTCCCTTTTGTGAAAATGAGGAGGAGACAATAATGCATCTTTTTCTGCACTGCATTCACATACCTGGAAAGTATGGATGAAGTGTTTGGATTGGTGGAACATCAAACTTCCAATTCTGCAAACACCTAGTCAATGGTTCGATTGCTGGTTAGGGGTAGTTGAAGGTGGCTTCCAAAGAAAATTATGGATTTCCCTATTTTATGTGGTGATTTGGTCCATTTGGAACCAAAGGAATAGGGTGATTTTTGAAGATGCGAAAACTGATTGGGATAATTTTGCTTGCTTAATTAAATTAAGACTAGGATTTTGGCTTAAAGGTTGGAGTCCAAACTGCCCATATAACCCCGGTGAGATTGCCTATAAAATAGATTGTGTTAAACTCTCTGGAAGGAAAAGAAGGAAGGTAGGCCTATCCTAGCTTGGAGTCCACCACCACCAAGTAGAATTAAATGGAATGTGGATGGATCCTCAAAAGGCAAACCAGGTCCAGCAGGTATATGGGGAATACCTAGAGATGATCAAGGAATAACAAGAGCTTTGTTTGCAGCATCTGTGGGGGTAATAAGAGATTCTAATGAAGCAGAATTTTTGGCCATAGCTTTTGCCCTTGAGCTATCTTTACAACAAGAGTGGATTAAGCAAATGGAGATTATAGTCAAAAAATGCTCTAGCTTGGATTCATAAAAAAGAAGAATGCCCATGGAAGCTTAGATTCTATTCTAATAAAATAACAAATATCCTCTTCATCTTAAAGAATATCAGTTTTGTACATGTTACTAGAGAGGCAAATAGCTATGCAGATGGTCTTGCTAAGGAAGGGTCTCTGATGGAAGGAACTTGGATAATGTGGACATGATGAAGAGGGTTTGACCTTGTTAGATGAGTTATAACAGAATTTAGAGTCTGAGGAGGAGTCAGTTTTGGGGAAAACCGATGTTTAAGGTCTGGTTGTGTGCAGTATAAGTTAAGATGGCTGATAAGAATTGGTTAAAAGGGGGTTTGGGCGAGTAGTTTCAATCGTATGGCAGCAGCTGGGCCTATCTAGTTTGTAGTGAGTTTGTTGGCAGATAAGTTATCTTGTTAGGAGTAGTGCATAATGGTTTTCTTATTGTAATTGTGATTATATGATGTGTTCTATTATGAGAATACAAAAGGGAGTGTTTATATAGAAACACTTGATAGCTCTAAACTAATTCTCTAACTAATGAAACTAACTTCCTAACCAATTTTGTTTATACATGGTTTACACATTTAACACGTGTATATTAATCCAATATGTTCTGTTTTTCTTAGTTTAATCACAGGTTAAGATGGTTCCTTTACAACTTGCCTTGAAGCTTCCCTTGCCAAAGAAGACATTCAGATGAGGTCCTGTATATGGGTGAATGGAAACAAAGAATTGATCCTGTTTTTATGCTTTGACGACTCGAAAAGGAGGATAGTTGCTGCTGTTAATGGTCTATACTGTCACGAAATATGAAGCTGATATAGGGGTGTTGGGATTTAATTTTCCTGGTTTTACTGTAATTTTTACTTGCTGTTTTAATCTTCAAAAACCAATGAGGATGGTGGCTTTCATTTGTAATGGGGGGAGTGGTTCTTTAGAGGCTTACCCCTATGTTTGTTTTTAAGGGAGTTAGTACATGTACTGATTGATGCATTGGCAAAAGAGGGTGCTGAAATGGAAGGCATAAAGATTATGTGGACATGAAGATGCTGCTAATGAAAACTGATATGAGAGTTGCAATCTTGAAGGTGCATGTCAGTCAAAGGTTGATACTGAAGTTCCTATGCAGGATTTTGTAAGCCTGAATGCTTACTTGGTGGAGTTGGAAGGAAAAGATATACATTTGCTGCTCCTGTGAGTGCCGTTAAGTGAAAGGGGTGGAAGACCTGGAAGGGTGTGCTTTGTAGAAGAGATAAAGGATGTTCTTTTTTATGTTTGATGTTTTTCCAGAATGGGAGGGGTATTTGTACTCAAAATGGATTATGTACTTTGTTTTTAGTCTAGCTTTCTAGCAAATCATAGTGTGTGCTCTCTTCAACCCTTCCTAAAAGGTGGGTAGAGTTTACTCACTATGATGCTGTAGCTGGCATTTATCAATAAAATCTCTAATTATCGAATATAAAAAACCAGATCAATACAAATTGATGAATTGATATGTGTGATTGCATTTCATTCCACAAATATTAAGTAAAAGAAAGATAAAATAGGTAGACTGGTCCTATACATTTTTTTTTATTTTTAATATTAATCTTATGAGTTTTTTATTTTTCAAATTGGTCCTATATGTTACATTCTGTTTCCACGTTAGTACTTTCTGTCAATTTTGACCTTACAGACTCAGATCAAATGCCACATGGCGGACTCAGGTGATAGCCACGTCAGATCAAAATTAACGGCGTTAGGTCAAAATTGACGGAAATGACTAATGTAAAAACAGAACGTAACATGTAGGACAAAGTTGAAAAATAAAAAACTTATAGGACCAATATAAAAAATAAAATAAACATATAGTACCAATTTACTTATTATACTTATAAAACACTTAAAGAAAACTTCTTAAATGAAATTAAGTGCAGAGACAACAGAAATCTGAGAATCTCAAGTTTTAACTTCATATATAGAATGGAGTTAGGATGATGATGAAGAAGATGATGATGATAACTGTTATTTTGAGAAGTTCAGACAGAATAACAAATTAGCACATTACTCCCTCCGCTCAATAATATAAGCAAAATTTTCCAAATTTTTTATTCTAAAATATAAGTAAATTTTAACTATTTTCATCTTATTTAATGAAGTTATTCTCAAATACCATTTATTTAATACAAATTTTATTTTTCAATAGCTTATTTTATTCTCAACAATACAAGCTTAATAAATAAGAGAAAGGATAATTTAGATAACAAACTTAATTTTTTATTTTCAATAATTTTTTTAAATAAGATCAATTAACTATCTTAATATATGTGTTTTATTTAATTTTTGTTTATAAGAGTGTCTTACTTTTCCAGATCTACAAATAATACAAAATGATCTACCTGTGGGTCCTAGTTGCTGGGAACAAACCTGGCCCATAATAAATGACTTGTCTAGTACAATTTGTCAAAGTTGGACAACAAACTTTAAATTGGATATAAATAATTCCATGACCAACAAACTACACAAAATTGGAGTTTATCTTGGTCTTTTTAGGATTGATCCCACCAGCCAAACCTTCCAATTGAGTTCGTTCCGGTACTGCTATTCAGTTAAATGTGGATGAACCTGGAAAGTAGCAAGAGTGAATGAAAGAAGGAAGACAACACAGTGAAGGCAACTAGAGCAAAGGGAACTATAGATAACAAAAAAAGTATTGCTTAGGTATTTTCTGTACATCATTACAATGGTAAATTTTCAGAAGGGATCAAAATTGCAACAATAAGTCATGGACTGATAGCAACTCTGAACATAGTATGATAGTACCAGTAGTGCAAAATCCGAACAATTTGCAACTAGCCACTGTTTTACGTAGCTGCCATAATCATGTGTATCATTCACATTATATGCCAGGGCAGAATGTTATCTTATTACAATGAATTTGTGTTGGTTCAGTATAAAGGTTTTTTTTTTTTTTTTAAAGCAAGAAAGGCATCTAAAAGCATCATAGTGTGTTTGGGAAAGCTGAAAAAAGAAAGGTTATATTGATAATCAATTTTTGTATAATCGATTATTGTGATAATCAATTATAATCAGAATTTGTTTTTGTTTGGGTCTCTTTGCTGAAAAGCGATTTTAAGATAATCTATTTCATTTGAGTGATACAAAAAAAATCACTTTTATATAATAAATGACGAAAAAGGGTATGGAGTTATTTGTTTATGTTAATATTAATGATATTTGATGCCTTTTTTAAACATTAAAACTTGTTAAAGTATTTATTTTTATATCTTGTCATCATTTTTTTAATAAAAATTTGAATAAAATTTGTAACATTTTTTTATGATTATGAAATTATGTGAATATATTATTTTTTAGAATAATTAAATATAAATAACATATAATGAAAGGCAGCAAAGTATATATATTTTTTCCTAATATTAAATTTAGAAGGAATGATAAAATGAAAGGCAGCAACCTTCGGCATTAGTTGGCACCGCTAGTGCCTAATGGCATTCACTTCCGGCAAGGATTTAGTGTCTTTGGTGACTTTAGGCAAAAATGAGATGAGAGAGATAGGAAAAAATGAAGGGAAGAGATGATAGAGAAAATAAAAGATGAGAGAGATAGCGAGAAAGATACCAAAGATACAAAATCCAAAAGCATCAAATCCATTTTCATTCACTTCAGCTAAAAAATGAAAGGCACGAAGCTATATTATAATCCAGGCACCACTAATGGCATGGAAAGAGAAAATATGTACAGGGAGGGAGAGAAGGGGCATTCAGCCATCAGAGTAGAGAAAAAGCTTTTTTTTCTCCCTCCAACAGTCCTAATATCTAGATGGATGAAAACAGCTTATTTTTGTGGAAAAAAGCTTTTTAAGAAATTAAGCTCTAAATCCAAACATAGCTGACTTTTATAAAACAGCTGAAAAGTGGAATAATCCATCTTTCCCAAACAAGCACTAAAGTTCAGTATCAAGGATTGATAGAGGGTTTAATTGATATGTTATCCCTATTTTGTTGTAAGCCAAAGAAACGACTTAAGAGTATTAAGTGGCTTACCCATTTTGGCACTCACAGCATCATCAATATTAGCTGCTCCACTCATGGGTCCACTGCTACTGCTGGGTGTAATCATTGTTTGACTATGTTGTGCTGCCTGATAATAACCATATCTATTTACATTCATTGGCTACAAGATAAAACCAACATGGTAGGTAACAAGGAAAATTGATTTCAAGGGTAAATTATGAGAACTTATCAAGAAGGCATGAGGAGTGAGGACTTTATCAAGAAAAGAAATGAAATCAACTTGCATATTTGCATAAAGTGGCACTTTGCATATTATGAAATCAAATGAAATAAAGGTTCACTTGAAAGAAACCAATTACCTGAGTGGCACTTTGCATAAGATGATAGCCCATGTAACGTGCATATTGCTCTGCAAGGCATTGGTTTTGCATCTGATTTTGGTAATTTAAGGCACCTAATACTGGATTTTGGCACATTACATTCTGGTTTGGTGTCTGAGGCAATAACATGGACTGATCAAGTGGTACTCTTGGTAATTGCATTGGATTATGAATAGACGGCAAAGAAGGTGCAGCCATTCCCATACTCATTTGTGACATATAGTGCTGAATTCCTGGAAACATCATTGGTGACATGCTAGCCCCCATCCACATTACCTAGCAGCAAGAACAAAGTTTATTACTTGTTTCAAGTGTGAAAGAAACAATTGTCATATGTAAGAGAGTGTATGACACTTGTACCTGAAGCTGTAACTGAAGTGATTTCAAGTATTCAATTGCCTCTTGTAACATTGATGCTTTGTCTGTCTGCACATATATACAGCCCATAGTTTAACACCACCATGATTGAATGTTATGAAACTAGAAAAGTGTGTGCTGATCCCTTCCCTTTAATTATTAACTAAATCTCTCTTTCATCAATTTTACCACTTTTAACACTAGCAATCAGTGACTATATCTGACTCTGAATGCATGCATCTCCACAGAAAATGTCAAGACAGTAACAACTAACAAGTCAACATGCATTTGCATTATGATAGTGAACCTTGTTACTGTTAGGTACCAGTTGCTGCAATGCCTTCATCTTCTCATTGATCCTATCTCTTCGTCTCTGCATTAGTAAAAACAATGGTGGTAAGAGTAAAGTTCACAGAAGTTTCAAGTTTATCATAAAAAAAATACCATGCCCCCACCCTTTCTGATAGATTATGCACTTCAGCTGCACGGTTCTTTCTGTAAGACCCTGCCCTCTGAGATGCCTTGTTGCTAACAGCTGATTTATGTTCTGTGGCCTATTACACATTCAGACACAACTGTATCAGGCCAAAAGAAAAATGAAAACAACAAGAACAACAACAACAAAGCAATTAAGCATTTAGTCATGAAGGTAAATGGGAAGAGGGAGGGCTTAACCTCACTTTGTTCCTCTGATTCTTCTGCATCTGTCCCTTTTCTCTTTTGGCCATGATTTCCTGTTGATAGGGAACAAGTTTTTCCAAGACTGCTGCCTGAGCCACCAGAAGATGAAGTCACATTTGGTTCAACCATCTCTGATTTTCCTTTTTCACTCCAAGGGATTGTTCTCTGGATACATTCTCTGGCAGCTTCAGTCTCAGCAGATAAAGTGGTAGCCCAAACACCATTGCTTGATACCATACTCACATCTTGTTCCTGAGGTATGTGATTGCTGCCACAGTGACTTGAACCAACTGTCATCACTGAGCATTCTCTGGCATCAGCTTGTGACATATTAGCAGTAACTTTCTTTCTAACCTGTGCATTAGCAGATACTGAAGAAACATTAGGGGGTTCTGAAAAGTGAGAAAATTTTGGGACCTTTCTTGATCCAACTAAGTCATTGAATTTTTTAGATGAATCAGGAACATGAAATCTTGGAGCAGGCATAGGATTTCCTGGGAATTCCTGGACACAGGAAGGTGTCATATTAGGTGATTGTGAACTTAAAGTTGCATGGGGGGCACTAGAGGCAACAAATTTGGCAAAATTTCCCTCCTCCAATTGCTTGATTGGCTTACAAGATTCAACTTCACAAGGTGCCATTTCAGATAAAAAGTTTGTACAAAATTCTAGTTCCAATGGATCCTCAAGTGGGTATTGGATCCATGAGACTGTCTCATGTTCTTGACTCAAGTTACTTGAGTTCCCATATGGTGCACTGGTCCTTAATGTTGATGGATCATTTTTCTGAACCTGTCTCATGTCAGATGAACTCCCAACTGGTTTCCTTTGTGTTTGGCTGTTGAAAACTACTTGCCCATTTTGCCATAGGAGCTCTACAAGTTCTTGGTCTGGCCTGAATAATTGACCACTTAGATTAAAATTATCATCATAGCAAAGTCAATTGGAACAGTATCTTGCTTTGACAGATATAGATAATACACACCCTATGGGTTTCTTTTGATTGGTGACACATGAATCACTCTCAAAATTCCAACCAGGAATACTGTTGATCATGGCTAACCAAACAAGTTATCTGTTTTAAGAAGGCAAAAGAGAAGTTTAGACCTTGAACAAACTTTACAAGCTAGCAGAATAAAATAATCTCTATAGTCCAGCTAATTGAGTAATCACATAAATTTTTAAAGTGAAAGAAAATAATTTATAAAAAAAAAGCCTTTGGGTTATATATGGAACTTGACATGCAGCAGAAACGGTAGAAAACCAATGAAATGGTTTCACAAGCTGATTTTGCCATTCTGAATTGTGTATATAAATAAAGCACTGAAAGTTCAGTCTCCAACAGACCCAAACAGGAAATATAATTCAACTACAGTAACAGTTGAAATTATATGCACATTAACAAACAGGGTAAGAACAACAACAAACATTTATGAAGTACCAAAATTAAAAAATATATATATAACACCAAACATTAAACCCAACAAAGTTGGAAAATTTTGAGACAGTCAGCTTACAGAAAGCTTTATTAATACTAGAAATCTTGAAGGCTCTCTCTCACACACACATACAGAAAGCTTTATTATTAGCTAGCTAGATGCTAGAAACTGAAACTCCTCCTTCCCTCTTTCTCTCTAAACATGAGCAAGTTTGAAAAGAGAGAGTGGAGCATAGTTTTTAACAGCAAGAAGGACAGTGACATGATCACCAAAGGGAGAAGAGAATACAATGGTGGTTCATGGTTGTGCTTGTCAACAGCGAGAAAAACATGGCTGCACATGTGGCAACTGATGAATGAATAGGGGACCAGCTGGCGGCTATTAAAATGGTCTGCAAATATTTAGTTTAGTTTTTGTGGCTGTTTATTTATTTAGAAACGAAAGGAAATCTAATTCTCCATGCACATGGTGGGTGCTATCTGATAATTCATCGCGGGTGATAAGGATACAAATATGTTGTTTCAATAAACGGTGTCTCAGTATCCCAATCAATAAAAAATTAAGAATGTATATAAGTGTTAATGAATTAAGATTTTATTTTATTAAATAGAAAATTATAATTAATGGGAAACATAGAATGTAACAGAAAAGTGAGACAGGATATCTCCATCCGATAAAACTTCCCAGTGATAAGCTGTATTAATTGGGGACTGGAAGGGGACAACATTGTCAGGAAAAAAAAATTTGTTGCGAAACTAATGTCTAATAGAGATCACGTGTTTTTGTCAAAAAAAAAAAAAAAATAGAGATCACATGTGTCACTGTATCACCTATTCAGATGAAGTCATGTTATTTAAAAAATATTTAATTATTGAGTTGGTACATAAACTATTTGAGAATTTTCAAATAGGTCCCTGAAATAAAAAAGTTTCTAATTAGATCCTTGAACTTAAATAAAATTTTCAATTGGGTCCCTAAACTAAAAAGTTTCTAATTGGGTCTTTCGACTTATATAAAATTTTCATTTGGATCCCTAAACTAAAAAGATGACTATATAAATAAAAAGTAATATAATGATAGATGACGAACTTTAGAAAAAAATTATTGTTTGACATAATAATAAAATGACAAAAGATGAATATGAGAGAAAAAACTCACTATTTAAAATAATAATAATAATAATAAAATGAAAAATAAAGCTTAGTGAGAAAAATTATTGTTTAACATAATAATTAAATAAAAATAGATAAATTTTAGAGACAAAAATTAATTCTTGAAATGATAATAACAAATAATGAAATATGAAATTGTGCTAAAAAATCCATGTTTTATAACAAAATATTAAGATATTAAAATGATAAACCTCATAAAAAAATATAAATAAAATAAAATAAACCTCAGTTAACAACAAAGTTATTATTTGAAATAATAAATAAAATAAAGAATATGTAACCAAAAAATAAAATAGAATAAAGAATCTAGTTAATTAAATATCACATCTTGGTTTGATTGTCAATTTTATTTTGAGTTATTTAATTTATTTTATTATTTATTATGTTATTTTATATTTTAATTGAGGTTTGTCTTAAATTATTTTAATATTTCTTAAATAATATTTTTGTTGTTATGCCTATTTTTATTATTTTAATGTTATTTCAAATATTAAATATTTGATTCAGTTTAATATCTTAATATTTTGTTATAAAACATGAATTTTCTAATACAATTTCATATTTCATTATTTTGTTATTATCATTTCAAGAACTAAAATTTGTCTCTCAAATTTATTTATTTTTATTTAATTATTATGCTAAACAATAGTTTTTCTCACTAAGTTTTATTTATTATTATTATTATTATTATTATTTTAAATAGTGAGTTTTTTCTCTCATATTTATCTTTTGTCATTTTATTATTATGTCAAACAATAACATTTTTTTTTTAAATTTCATCATTTATCGTTTTATTATTTTTTATTTCATATATTCACATTTTTTACTTTAGGGACCTAATTGAAAATTAAGTTCAGGGACCCAATTAGAATTTTTTTAGTTCAGGGACCCAGTTGAAAATTTTATATAAGTTTGGGTGTGACACTCTTCTACCCCGTATGTTATAAGGCACTTAAATATAAAACAATTAAAAAGAAAAACATGCATTTAACTGAATTAAATAAAACAGTTGTCCATGGGTAGAAAAGTCCCACATGAACTCGTTTACAACGCGGAAAATAAAAATAAGTTTAATCAAATAAAAACATCATCAAATAAATAACCCAACCCCGATGTCACAATTCAGAGCTGATATAACCGTTCCGGAAATAAATCCTCGGAATATAACTGGAAACAAACTATCTAAACTTAAACAACCCTACTATGAGTGGCGGCTCCTCAGAGTCACTCCTCTCCGGGCTGCTCATCATCCTCTGCAAATGCCAATCAGGTCAAACACAAACAATAACAGGGAGTAAGATTCATGTAATCATGTAAACGGCAGGGGAATAGTACGCAAGGTAAACATACATATAAGCATACATCAACATCCAACAATATCATAACAACCAAGTATGCTATGCTATGCAATGCATCAACTACTCCGCTACTCCAACTATGCATGTGGATCCAAACTAACTCAGGATGAACGACTTTGGAGTTACATATCCGTATTGGCCATAAAAGCACCAACACCGGCAGTTCACCAAACCTTGGGTGAACCCATGGATAGCCAACGCATCAAACCGTGGATGCCTCATCACGGGGGGCCTCGGTCATCAAACCTTGGGTGACCTACCGTGGATGGCCAGATCACCGTACTCTCGGGCGATCTCCCCTTTGTCGAACCTCCCCCATCAACTACTCCAATGCTTTATGCAAATGGCACAACAACAAACAATCTCAACCACCTCCTTGCTCGGGCCATGAAGCTCCCAAGACTTTCAACATCAAACTCAATGTAACCTTAGACCAAAATCGTGGGGTCAAGGCTCCCTTGGCCAATAAGCACCAAGGTTCAACTCAACGTGCTTGGGTCTATAAGCACCCAAGACTTCAACTTATCAACGTGCGGTAACCCAACGGATACCGACTTAACATTTGATTATCTAATTATCTTATATAATTAATAACCAGGTTGTCTAATCTTTATCTTTGATTAGTTATCTCAACTTATCATCATAGGGGAATGGGGTTTAAAACCCCTTAAGTCCTTTAATTTCATTACTGTCCAGGGGGTTTAGCACGGTCGTGCTTAGACCCTAGCACGGTCGTGCTTGGACACGTGAGGGCTTGCTGCCCTTTTAAGTGAAGCATGGTCGTGCTTCACACTCAGTACGGTCGTGCTCAGCAGCACGATCATGCTATTTGACCTGCTTGGCCGTGCTGAGCAGCGCGGCCATTTTCCGGAATTTAAATGGGAGCACGGTCGTGCTCCCTGTTCAGCACGGTCGTGCTCAACGCACGACTGCACTGTTCTGGGCAGGGACAGAAGCCAAGTTCTACCAAATATTTAGGATTTTTATGCGACTAATCTATCACGTTTTCAACCTAATTTATCAATTCAACAGTTATCAACATACTAATCATCACAGCCACAACATCAATCAACCAACATCATATTAATAACAATCATCAATATATCATCATACTCATTAAACAACCAACATGAACATAAAATACATATAACATTACAATCAACCCAAAATAGCATGTTATTGACAGAAACAGTAATCAACATATAACCATACAACATACGATGACACCGGGGTCATGGGGACCCCGTTACCTTACACTACCCACTGCCTAATGAGTACAATCCCACTTCTCCCCATACCTGGATTGAAGGTAGCTCTACTGACGGTCTCCAACAACGAACTGATCCCGAATCCTCAAGCAGCTCACTCCGGTACTAAGCCTTGGTTGAACAGAACACAAATAATCAGTATCTCTCATTAAAATGAAAGGAAACTGACAAAGGAAGAGGGACCATTACCTTAACACCAACCCAAACGCGCTAAGCTTCCCAACTAGCTTCCAAAACTCCACTATGGCAATGGAAGAAGAGGAAATAAGGAAAAAGATCTCTTTGACCGAAACTAGTGACGGCTGCCAAAACAGAAATAGGGTTTTACGTCACCCTCGGGTTCTGCTCACGTTTATAACGTCCGGACCTGAGCACGGTCGTGCTTAGCATTGAGCACGGTCGTGCTCCACTTAGCGTCTTCGAGACGCGGTCCACGCATTGAGCACGGGCGTGCTCACTATCAAGCACGGTCGTGCTCAACTTAAAATCAGAAACACGCTTCTGACTTTAAGCACGGGCTTGCTGGCTGATGAGCACGAGCGTGCTCGTGTACCAGAAAGGGACTTTTAGGCTAAAATCCCACTTAGCCCTTAACCCACATCATTAAAATAATAAAACCAGCTTTATAAAACATTTTATAAAAAATAGGGTGTTACATTGGGGACCTAATTAGAAATTTTTTTAGTTTAGGGACCTAATTGAAAATTCTCAAATAGTTCAGGAATTAACTCAATAATTAAACCTTTAAAAATATATATATTTATAATTAAATATAAGATATATTTATAATTAAATATAAGATTAATTTTTTAAATGACATAATTTAATTGGGTGAGACAGGAAATTAGATATCATTTTAAGACAAATGATCTCTATCCATTCATATTAGGAGTAATGTTTTTTAAATATTAAAATAGAGATTCTTTTTTATAACAAAAAGTTTAGATTAAGGGAAGGCACGCCCCGTGTAACACCAGAGAATACCACCAACCTCAGCGATCATTTATAGTGAAATTTACATATTACCTGTCAACAAAGAAGATCTAGAAATCGAATCCAAGTTACACTTAGTGTGAGCAGAAGGCTTGATCAGATATACCAACCCCCGTTGGCATTAAAATAGAGATATTACATTTACATGGTGTAATTTTTAATAGTTTTAAAATATATGTATATAAATTATATGTATAGTTTTATTTTACAGATAGATTTAAACAACACTAGAACGACAATAGAACTATGGCTAAAAACTAGCGGATAACGGATAAACTAGCGGAATCTATTTGAAGCGTTTGATAAAACTAGCAGTTAAACTAATTGATGATTGTAAATTGACATTAGAGGATGTTTATATTTAAAAAATATAAATTATATAAATTATTTATTTTAAAATAATTATCACTTTCAATGCTTTAATTTATTTTAAACCATTTATCATTTCAAAAATTAAAATACTAATTTTTAAGTTTAATATTATTTTATTTTTAATAAATGAAATGGGATCATAAAAATAAATAATATATTGATATAATTTTTATATAATTTTTTTTTTATAGATAAAAATATGTTTTTTATTTTTGCTTTTTCTTAAATATAAATCTAAATAGTGAAATTAATTCTTATTTATATACTTTGTTAAATAAATTAATTTCAATTTATTTTTTTTTATATGAAAATTTATAGTAGGGATAAAATGGAAAAAAACAAATGATAAGTTATAAACTCAAATGCTACTTCAAAAAATGTATGAACAAAACGTTATAAGTTAATGAAAAAAACGTTATAAGCTAGTTTTTAAAACTATCACCAAATAGATCCTATATTTGTTTTAATTTTTTTGGGAGGCAAGTAATTACTGTTGGACTCTAGCTTGTACATGGGCACACATAATGTGTTTGATAACCCACCTGATGTGTTATGAGTGCGCAACGATTTAGCAGCAACCCATCAAGCCCACACAAAATATGTTATAGGCGCAAGATTATGCCTTGAAATAAAAAAAAAAAAAGTGTTGTAATTTTTGGCCTACGATCATCAAGCACTTGATCCAACAATATGATTTTAAGATAGGGATCTAAATCTTTATTTCCTTGTATCCATACCTGAAACTGGCATCAGACACAAACAGTGTGAATTCTTGAGGTCCCAACTGAGAAGGCAAGGCAACAATCCTAAAATCAAATGGATGGGAACTGCTGTATTCACACAGTGCAACAATCACCAACTTATGTTTGAAAATGTCGTTGACAATTTAAATACCAACATTCAATGTTATTTGGCTTTGTGTGGATAGGATTGTTGACATGGGGCCCGGTAAAAGATACTCCCTCTGGTCCTATATATAAGAGGCAAAATCCTAAAACACACAGACCAAGGAAATACATTGAAATAAGCTATTTGTAATTAATGTTCATATAAATTTACAAATTTAACCCTTCAATAATTAATGAACAAACCTACTTGTATTGAAAGTTGCACTGTCTCGTAAATATAAACCCTATTATAAATAAGGGTAAAATTGGAAATGAGCATTTAATATTTGTCAAAATACATGCATGTCTCTTATATTTTGGACCAAAAAAAAGTAGTCATTTGCCTCTTATAATAAGGACCGGAGGGAGTATATTAGAAAAATGGAAACAACACCAATGTATTAAAAAATATTCTAGTACTAGTATAATATAGTATTAGTATCAGTATCACCCCAAGGTCGAGTTCCATTTCCAAGTCTTGTGACCTTCAGGCCAGAATCAGTCTTTGCTCAGTATAGGTCAGTTGTGGTTTGAGGAGGAACTCACGTTCCACAAAGATATGAATTATGTTGGAATGTCAGTAAATTACAAAAGTTTTGGGGTATGAAATGGGAAACATATAATTAATTTCAAAATAATCAAACAAAATTTTTAAAGAATTTAATTTTGATATGCAAACTGAAATTATTCTATTTATATGTGACTTTTAAGATAATTATAATAAGAGTCAAATATTATTTAATAATTTTGGTAATTTATGATTAGTTAAGGGTGTAAAAAACTTATGCTGATAATTTTTTGGTCCTTGACCAGGTGTATACACTGCCGGAAGCGGGGACTATAAATTTTTCGCTCCATACGCAAGAGCTGAAGATTCGAACCTCAGCCACTTGGTCAAGAGGCAGAAGTCCACTATCACTTGTGCCGACCTCCGTTGGTACTTATGCTGATAATTTATATCAATTAAATCCTTACTTCAACAGTTTTAAAACCTCCAGGCAAAAACATTTTTTTTTATAATTAAACGTGATTTTATTTCTAAAGAGTTGAATGGGAAAAAAATATAATAAGTTTCAAATAATCAAACAAATTTCTTAAGTAAATTTAAAACTTTCAACTTATCTAATTTTTTTCATAAAATGTTTTTTTATAAGTAAATTAATTTTATCAAACATATCAAATTAAAATCCAACAATTTTTTTATCCTAAAATTAAGATTTTTCCGTAAGTACGCTCTTCCCAAACGAGCTCTAATTTTATGGTTTCTAAATAATGGAAAACTGCCTTCTCCTCAATTTTATTGGTCTGTTTTATATCACATGATCTATGCAGAAGGTGAAAAATTGTATTCTATCTTCAGATTTTCTTTCTGTACTACTTATAAGTTATAACCCAATTAAATGGAAGACGATGATGTTCCTGAAAAGGTTTTTGTGGACGAATTTGGTCTTGCTTCGAAAGTCTGAAAGATGATGAAGCTACTGAGAAAGAAACATTTTCTATTCAATGCATTGAGAGAAGGCTAAATTTCATAGATTTATTAAAGAAGACTTGCGCAGGCTCAATTCCAAAGTGAAAAGACTGAAGAAAAGCCAGAAAACCTTTAGAATTATATGGTGTGTTAGAAACTAAGCACAGAAAGATGAAAAAATGTTTATCATATATATATCATATCGTAACATGTTGAAGGTCTAAATTAAAGAACTTCATGATACCATTCATGAATTCAGAAAATAGATTCATCAAATTGTGCTTGCATAACTGGATGAACACATTGTTTTAAAAGCTAAGTAGGAGCTTTAATTTATATTTAATTTCATAAGATAACCCCAAATAATTCTTTAATTAATGTCGTTTTGACTCTTTCTCTCATGATATATATGGATCTTTGCAAGCAA
Source organism: Echinosophora koreensis (assembly GCA_035048595.1). Classification (NCBI taxonomy): domain Eukaryota; kingdom Viridiplantae; phylum Streptophyta; class Magnoliopsida; order Fabales; family Fabaceae; genus Echinosophora; species Echinosophora koreensis. The sequence continues at coordinate 1,202,721 of JAPCYP010000019.1, read as the reverse complement.
TATATAGCTTTTGGTGTAAATTAAACTGAGGAGCGATCCATAAAACTTTCGATCAAAAAGGCATATATATGATACAACAGTCGCAAGATTGATCATACCTTAATCCGACATTTTTTATGTAACATTGCCATGCAAAGTGTAAGAGGGTATCGCCCTTCCTCCTTTTTGATAGGATAGTCCTTAGTGGTTGAAGGGCTGGATGGGAATTGGGGATCACTGGGGTTTGCCCTCGTTTGGGAATAAGATGGCTAAGCAATTGTCATGACTCATTATATTATATGTATATTATATTTGAGAAATCTTCTTCTTTTCTTGATCTACATTTTATAAGTTTATGTTAACAAATAAAATTGTGAGTCACCCTAGAGTACTGCGTAAGTTCTTGAGTCTTGAATAGACATTGTCTATTGCAGACACTCCATTTAGATTACATGATATATATAAGGTTGAGTGCCATATTAAAGGAAACACTTATTTGAATATATTTATACATATATCAACGAATGGAACATTGTAGGTGTAGTATCTAACCATGGTTTTGAACTGCATTTACATTGTATGTATTATAATTGTGGACAATTACAAATAAATAAAAAATGACTTTGATCATAATTCAGCATAGATCACCAAAATTGTTGTAATTATGATTGATAGAACGTCTGCAATTTAAAATCATAATATCGACCTATGAATTCCTTGTAATAAGTTCTCTAAAACTTGATTCTGCGAGATTGGTACAAAAGAAAGAAAATTGGATGATACACATTACTAAGTGAGTGTTTTGTTTTCACGTTTGCAAGGAAATAGATCATATACAGGTTGATTAAAGGAAACCAATTATAATATAAGGTCATGTTTGCTTTGCACCTCATTACAAGTTATGATTGTTACCACTACCAGCGGGATAAAATTATAAGAACGAGATCCAAGAAAGAGTGGAGAGAGAGAGATAGAGAGGAATTAAGCCTTACTAATAAAACTACTTATATATAGTAAATATATGTCATTACAGATAGTGCAAGGAAAAAAAAGAGTAGTACCTTTTTTTCTAATCTTAATTTCGAGTCAAAACAAATGTAAGCAAGTACTGTAGAAGCTTACACAGATTACTACATAAATAACCCATCTCTTATTCTGCAAGTGCAGCTTGCATGCCATTGATGCCTATATATAACTCATATCATATATGGTGCCAAATCAATTACGCTGCTGGCGCTATATCAATGTCGTCGTCATCATCATCATCGTCATCATTTTCGATGCGAGCGCTGCATAATTCAGTTGCAGCACAGTCATTGCCCATGGCAAACATGGGAAGACCAGATTCCATGCACCTAAAGACCGCCATTGCAGAACAGATGACAGAAATATACTACAAAGTACAAGCTGCCTTGGTTGTAAACTACCTTCGTTGACTGATGAAGAAATGAGTCTTCAGCCGACATTTATATACACTGAAAATAGTAATTTTGAAAAAATAAAAAGAAAAGAAAAGGATATATATAATGGCGCACTTCAATATAGAATATGCTACCTACACGTACACATTTATATATACTCCATTCAAAGGTTTTAAATTACGACCGCAGTCACGGTTATGGTTAAGTTGTATTTATTGTCACATTATGAATAATTGTAGGGAATACGGATGATATGGCTGCAATTGTAGCTGTGATGTGGTTGCAGAGACTATCAAAACCACAACATGTCAATTGAGGTTGCGAATCTCATTTTAAAACCATGTATAATTATGCATTTATACAATTTTTATGCATAAATTATAGCTAGTCTTACCTCATTTTCTATATACTAATACTTTGATTCTGCCATGTATGCAGTATGAGAGTTGTGAGGGATAGTAACGTGCAATAGCATTTTTCTTCAATAATATTCCAGATTGTCTGAAAGGTAAGTTTACTTTTTCTGTGGTCTCTTTCTCTACTACCAATGAGACACTTTTGAACTTGATTTTTGAATTGTAACCTTCTTTATGAGTGCACAGGAAGCAATATGGCTGATCTGGTGGTGCTTCTCTCCATACAAATTTCCCTAGGGACCATAACTTTAGCAAAACTCATGGCTTCTTGTTGCAGACAGCATTCAACATGTGGAGTTAAGAGTTTGCACACACGCTTGAGCTTTGTGGTCACATGCTCATGGATGACATGGATATACTAAACATTTCACAAAAAAGGTTCATGTAATATGTAAACACCAAAGGGTAAATACCTTTCCGCGATAGGTTTTGGCCAATTGTGGTCATGACTAGAGAAAAAAGGGCATATTATTTTTTCTAATGCTGTGCACCTACAGTATACATCACCTTGTATCTGTGTGGTTGGGTGCATATATTCTTTTGTATAGTTCAAGTTTCACCATAATAACCTAATCGTATCTTTCTGGTTGTATATATGGATTTAAAAGCATATAATTTCTTATTTAGAATGAAGTTTTTTTTCACCTTTTTGACTGGGTATCTCAAAGACAAAGATGAGAGACTAACATTCAAACTGAAGGTGACTCTGATTCAGGTAAAGTTAGTCAAAGGAACAGTCCATTGCCAATGTGACCAATCACTTTGGGGTATTTAAAATGTAGTTTTTACTATACATTCAGTTTGAGTATGGAACTAATTAATTTTGATGCATTATTAAAGTAAAAATTTTTATAATGTCAACCAATTACATTACCCCATATATGACTTTTAACGTAGTTATTATAAAAGTGAAACATATTTTAATGATGTAACAATATGCGTTTTCAGTGTAAAAACTTTTACATTTACATTGGGTTGTAATTAAAACATATATATATATATATGTGTGTGTGTGTGTGCGCGCGCGCGCGCACGCATGTATATTTTTTCGATCTACTTCGAGGATTATCCCACCGTCAACCTGAGACGGGGACTAATCTCCCGCAGGAATTTGTTCGGCACCTCAATGGGTGGCATCTCTCCCAGCTATGTGTGTGTGTATATGATATCATATCACATGGACTAATTAAATACATATATCATTAAGGATTTAATTGGTATCCACTGATAGTGTAAAGATTTTTTACACTGTCAACCAATCACAAACTGTCATTTCATTAAAAATCCTTGACTCTTATCTTAATTACCTTAAAAGTCATTCATACGCTAATTTCTGATTGGTTGACAGTGTAAAAAGTTTTACACTGACATTGTATACCAATTAAACTCTTTAATTAATATTGACCCAACCCCCCTCACTCTAATGGTCTTAATTATCAGGATGCTCGTCATTGACTAGGTAGATCACATATAATCATATATCATATGGTAATCAGCCACAACAAACCAAACATGCATTAATTATAAAATTCTTAATATTTTATCTTTTTAGAATTATCCAAGTGCATATCTTTCGCTCAATAATTTGTTAAACTCATAAAAAAGAGAGAAAGAAAGAACTTGGTTTCGATACTTTGAGTTAAAAAATAAAGAAAATTTGCTTGTTTATTGTTGTATTGTTGGCTATTTGAGGTGGGTAGTGCAATTTGTTTTGCAAATTACAAAAATGGTTGAAAAGATTTTACCTAATTGGGGTAAGTCGTACATGGTATATATGACTACTTCAAAGTCGTATATGCTGTATACAACTTCACTTTTTGACTTTTATTATAAAATAATAGAAGTCGTACTTGGTATATACGACTTCTGGTATGTACGACTTCTGTGTTAAAAGTAGTTTCAGAAAACACAGGAGTCGTACATACCAATTACGACTTCTATTATTTTATAATAAAAGCCAAAAAGTGAAGTCGTACACGGCATATACGACTTTGAAGTCGTATATGCCATGTACAACTTACCTCAATCAGGTAAAATCTTTTCAACTTACACCATTTTGGTATTTTGCATAACAAATTACACTACTCAGGTTCAAAGAACCGATTTTGTAAGTTCAAAATACATCTTATCATAATTAATATGTGAAACTCTCTACCTTCTACATTTAGAGCTTGTTTGGGAAATATTTGGGAAATATGTAATATTTCCCTTTCATCTTTTTTTTTTTTGGTAATAAGTTGTTTTATGAATAATTTGTTATGTTTGGGTGTAAGGAGCTTTTTAAAAAAAAAAAAAGCTTTTTTAACCCAAATAAGTTGCTTTGCAGCCATCATCTTTGGAGGACAATTTGCTGAAAAAAAATTGGATTATTTCTCTCCAAGGACGGCCTTTTCCCATATTATTCACTGTTTCATCAAATATTATAAACAAATAACTTCATATCCTTTTTCGTAATTTATTATATAAAAATAATTTTTTTTTGTATTATTCAAACGAAATAGATTATCTTAAAATCGCTTTTCAGCAAACATACCGAAACAAAAACAAATTCTGATTATAATCATTTTTCCGCTTTCCCTTCACTTGGCCTAAATTAAGTGCTGAATCGGTTTCACATAAATGAGATATTGCAAAATGCAAGATCTTTTTTGGTACCAGGCGCAGCTCATAAGAGTCACTATACTAGAAAATTGCCAATTACGGATGGAATGAGGACTTCGTTGCAAATTAAAAATTCCATCTTAAATTCTGTCCTAAATAATGGTATTTTCCTTTAAACTTTTTAGGTCGTTGCTTCCTAGAAAATTGTCAATTACGGATGGAATGAGGACTTCGTTGCAAATTAAAAATTCCATCCTAAATAATGGTATTTTCCTTTTTGGTACATGTATTACATAATTTATTTTCTGCTTTTAAGAGCAACTTACTCACAGACTCACAGTCTCACAGACCCGAGACCTTACTCTTAGAAAAATATCTCGTTTCTTAATTTGGTTCCTATAACTCCAGTTTCCTCAATTGAAGCCCTGAATTTTTTAATTTGTTTTACTTCGGCCTTTCAACACCTCTACAGTGTGTTGGATTTTACTCTTTTTAGAATCCGGGGTGCATGAAGGCCCAATGAAGCAAATTTAAATATTTAAGGATTTTCCCATCCCACAAAAAAAAAAAATATATTATTAAGGATTCAACTGGGAAAATTAAAAATTGACTGACCAGATTGGGAACTACAAGATCTTATAGGGCCGAGAGACTATACTGATCCAGAGATTTATCCTTTTTATATGTTTGATTTTACACTGGGAGAATACCAAACTATGCCTTGTAAGTGCCTTCACAAGCTTGTAATAGTTATCAATGAAGTTGAGAAAAGTATTATCCTTTTAAAATCCATAAATTAAGGTTCTCAACTTTGTTTTGATTAGCAATCAGAAACCTCAACTTCATAAAAAATATTTTAATAATATTTATTAGTTAGTTATATGCGTAGTTTTGTTCGTATCATAAATTATTGATATTTGTGTCTTTACAAACATTTTTTTACATTAGGGGTGTCCTCCTATCGATAATTGAGGATTAATTCCTTTTGAGACGTAAAGATTATTGAGATAAATTTTGTCTCTCCCAACAAAATCTTTTTCATACATATAACAAGAATCAAAACCCTGTCAACATGCTTAAGGAACCCAACTATCTATCAATTGATTAACAGATATTTTTAAAAAAGTTGAGTCCTGTCGGTTCTTTACAACATTTTAATTGATTAAATTTTATTTTTCTTAAAGTTGAGGTCTTTAATTCGTTAAAAATATAAGTTTAATTCCTTAATTGATTTATCATACAAAGTTTGGGTCGTTAGACAATTATTCAGGTCAATGAAGTCTCCTTGCCCACTCAATAATTCAACATAAAATTTGAAGATCACAACATAGGGAAAAAAATGGAGCCAGTGTTATTAAAATCGGCTCGGACCGGCCGGTCCGACCGAAAACCAGACATATGGGCCGGTACGGTTAGGGTGTTGAACCGTACAAACCATCGAACAGGTCAGAAACCGGTTCGGCCAGTCGAGTTGGGCGGAACTCGGTGAAACCATGGGTAGCTATGAACCAGGTGCATGTCCCTGCTGCATTTTGTTGGAAATTCGTAAATGGGAACAAAAAAAAGCACCTGGTGGGGAATCGATCCCAGGTGCTCCTTGCTGCAAGCATGATACTCACACCACTAGGCCACACTGGTTAGCTGTAATATATGTGACAAATATATTATATATACATAACATTATTATAAATCTTACAAATTTAATATATACCGATTCATTTGGTTCAACCAGTGACTCACTGGTTCGACCAGTAACCCATTAACCCAGTACCCCAACCGAGTCGATGACCGGTCCGGTTTTAATAATACTGAATAGAGCGAAAGCCTCAATTGTATTCCAATCAAAACCATATGTCAGAAATATTTTCTTTCCCTTGTTACTTCCTTCAGGCTTTCCCAATTTCCATCATAAGTTAGAAATAGGGATTTAAAAACAAACCATTTACATAAGAATAATCTATTCATACTTCTTTCCTTTGAGCTTTCCCTTGGGGATTCTGCTAAGCAAACCAGTATCCAGCTTCCGATAGTGATTTTGCATCTGATCAAGGACCTTGTAGACAAAGTTGTCAACTTCATCCTCGTACCTTTCATAGAGAACTGGGAGTGTGTGTGCAGCAACAAAACCTTGGGACATAATAGAAGTTTTAGCAATCAAGTATGACATAAAAAAAATCAACCAGAAGTAAAAGCATTATTGTTGAACAGAACTACCAAGGTATCCATTTGATTTTTTGGGAAGAAATAGATCCCACAAAACACTATATATGAGCATTGACTAATATATTGTTTCCAAATAAGATTCAATTCTTAAGATGGCATATTATCAGAAAACACTAACAAAAGTGCATGTTGTGTGCGTGTATTATGTTTGCTATACTACAATGTAGTGGCAAAGATACAGTTAATATGTTGTTTTAAACATCCTCTGTATCCATGATACACGCAAAATGCTGGCCTTACCATCCAACAAATGTTGGTGTTATACGACTTCCATTCCATAATTTCAACTATTCGCGTTTTTGGGAGAAAACATTTGATAGTGTTAGTTGAATTTGAAGTATATTTTTCAAACTTTGTCCAGCTTGATTAATTATTTAAAGCAAACATCCTTGACAACACATTCAATTATAATTGATCTATCAACAGATGAAAAGAAGGCAGGTCTCTCACCAATATACATGACAGTCAAAAAATTGCACCAGCTCCCAATCACAGCACCAGCCCACAAGCTTAATACAACCTGGGAATGTTTTAACCATTGATTAAAAATTCCATAGAAGAAATTACATTTACTTTTTCTTTGCTGCAGCATATTAAAATAAATATAATTTAAGGTATATAATGGTTAAAGACAAGCTACAATTGATGTCAAAGTATAAAATGCACCATTATGCTTGTGCATTCAAGCTACTCAATACAACCATCCACATTGTTAATTTGTTATATAATACTCCAAATCAAACCAAACAACAAATCCATTTATTGACCCATGAAACTTACAATCCTTATTTCCCCAATTCATTGTATACCATCCCTCCTATTACTGTCAGTTCTCCCCCATCCAACCATGAAACTCTACATTCTTTGCATACTAGTGTTCACATCTCTAGCAACAACAAAGTGACATAATCAGGCATAACAACATAATATATAATTATTGATTGGTTATAGCCATATCAGACAACTTAACACCAAATAACTTTTACAAGCTACTGCCACACAAGATTTAGTTGACTTGACAAGTTTCCACAAACTCAATAACTTTATCTCTCTGCATTGCACCACTTTAGTATAGAGGCTACCATACCAGAAATTCAACAGAAAAACCAGCAGTTGCCATGACTGATTACTGATATCAATCACATGTCACAATTGAAAGATTTTGTGTTGTAGCAAACAGAAAAAGGAGTAAAAACAAGCAATGAAGCAAATACTGGTGTCAAAAACTGAATAATGGTTTAACCTGAAAACTATGTTTTAAGTATGAATCTAGATCACAGATAACAATATCAAAGTAAACAAACATACAAGAAGAAATTGCTTCAGGTTTCCTCCACATGCAACATCTTGAAGAAACCTCAAACCACGGTTAACCTCAGCACCAACCACAGTAGCAATATTCACAAAGAAATCTTCTGGGAGAACAAAACGAGGAACTTTAGATGGCCTCCTGTCACCACAGAGAACAAAACTTACTTAAAGCAGTGAAGTTCTATAAATTCATTTACATAAAGTCAGGTAACAACTAACAAAAGAAGAGATCTTAAGATGCTTGGGTAACCTGTTAACCAAGCCAGATGCATTTGTCCAAAGAAACTGTGCGAGCATGCCAAGAACAAGAGCAAAGCATAAAAGAGTTAGGAAATTATAATTAAGCCATTCAAAAAGCACCCATACAACTGTTGCAGCAGTTAAAACGCTAGCAGAGATCTTCTTGTTCCTCCATAGCAAGACATCAGCAGCTACGTCATTCAAAGGGACAAAAAGTTACAGAAGTGAGGCCAACAATGATAGATTTTACAGGAAATTGACTAGAACTACCATACATTTTCCACCCCCTAAAAGATGGTGCACAGGTTTCTGGCGTCCAAACAATCTATTTAATTGGGAGCTCACAGAGCTTGACTTCTCTTCCTCAAAGAATGACACAGATTTTTGCTTGTCAGCAATAGTTTCCACAAGGTTGTTAAAAAGTTTTTCGGCTGTGGTTTTATCAGACATTGTTCCTTTGCTACAAAGAACAAAAAAAGATCAGAAGACATTGTATGATATAGCCATTACGCCTAACACCATTGTATCATCAATCATCATTTACAGGATAACAAACACACATAAAGTGAATGTAAGAGATTCGATTTTATTTCTGAACCATAACATAAAGGGGGATCCTATTGCTAGATTCAAGTTAGACATTCATAAAGCCCACACCGACGACACCAAGCCCATACGAACATGTTTACAACTGGGAACCTGGATATCCATACAAACATTTCATCCTTATCTATCCTCAACCAGTTGGTTGAGGTAGGCCCATATGATTTATGACTAAAACAACACACACAACAATGGCTGGTCTTCATGAAAAGAAAGGCAAGGGGGGAGGGTGGGGAAAAAACTGGGTCTACCCATGATTCCTGCACTTGAATGGACATTGCAGAAGCTTGAATTAACATGCTCAATCAACATTATAGATTCACTTTCATGACACTAATTTGTTATTATTATATGCCTTGTCATTTTCAAAGCACAAAACCATAAAGGAACTCCAAAACAGCAATCTCAACTGCTTTTCATTGGAAAAAAGGAGAGAAGGGAAACCCTCCTCAACCGTGAAAAAATATTTAGGCAGGTCACAATCACATAACCCACCCATGTCCTTAAAGACGTATAGAAGCCAGAAAAAACCAAAAAGCGCAAGGAAAGAAAGAAAAAATTAAATATGATCTTTAGCTTAAAAGAAAAGTGGATAAACCAGAATCACTGATAGAAACAGAAAAATAAATAATTTGAAAAAAAAATATAACAAAATAATTGGGAAAGCAGCAAAAACAAAAGGGGTAGCACAAGTTTCTCTTTTTCTTTTTCTTTTTTCCCCCCCGAATACAGAAGCAGGAGCAAAAAGCAAAATTGACATATGATGAGATAGATGAATAAACAAAGAAATTAAAAGTTGATTGCCCTCCCTCAAACACCTGCAAATACTATTTCATGTACAGCGAATTCAACAACTCAACTTTGACTAGACTAGACAAACAGAGATCAACTAAAAGAAGTTCCAAGCAATTAGAAGCATCAATTAAATGATTAATTTGTAGCTATTAAAAAAAAAACAGAGAGAGAGAAAGAGGAATAGGAAATGATAAAGGAGAGGTGAATGGTTTTTCATGCACAAACCAGAGCAAGCAGAAGGAAGCTGAAGCAAACTAGCAGAGAGAGAGAGAGAGAGAGAGAGAGAGGATAAAAACGGGGGATAATGAATAAAAAATAATAGCGCAACCACCCTTTGTCCCTTTCCTTTTTTTTTTTGGCTTTCCAGATCCTCGTAAACAAAATCCACGTGATGCTCTTACTACGAAATTGTTAAGCAAATTTAATTTAATTATTACAAAAATAGTTGAAACAACAAAAGACATTGATTAAATTTTTTAAAAAAATTCCACAGCCGGGAGTCGAACCCGGATATTCAACATTAGCATTTACCAATGTGCTACTGCGGATCTTATGTTAGCTTTACACAAAATATAATGTAAATATAATTAAAATAACATGACACCAGCAAGTTTTTTTCTACATACGTAGACTATATTTGGATTAACCGCAAAATATAAACATTTTAATTTTAATAATTAATCATATATATACACGTAATTGACCATGATTATAATTTATTATAATAGAATTAGTTTAGATATTATTCTAGACTAGATCGGGAACCCCTCATGACCTAACTCGTCCAGTCAGCAGAAAAACACCAAGAGACATCGACTAATCTAATTAATAAGAATGATTCCTCCAACAACCTAAGAGATACTTGCCCTAAATTCCTTATGACACCAGGTGTCCTTATATCTATAAATCCTACCTATAAATGTCACAGCTAACATATGGGTATGAGTAATGTTAGAAACACACTCTTTAATACATGTGCTCACACTCTATATTATTATATGAATTTTATGTGGGATCTACTAAACCACATAATCTGATTCTCTGTTCAGTGTGTCCCATACGAAAACAATCCAAATAATAGAGATTATATTGCAACATTAGCTGCATGCCCCAAGCTTGAATTGACAAGTTACAGTTTGCCTTCGAGTATGCTCTGTTTGGTCAAAACTAACGAATAACGGATAAGCTAGCGGATAGCGGATAATGGATAAGCTAGCGGATAACGGATAGCGAATAAGCTAGCGGATCAGATTTAAAGTGTTTGGTAAAACTAGCAGCTGGACTAGCTAATCAATGTAAAATTACATAAAAGGACATGTTTGCATTTTTTTTAATATAAATTATATATATATATATATATTATTTATTTTAAAATAATTATCAATTTTAACACTTTGATTTATTTTAAATTATTTATCATTTAAAGTATTAAAATATTAATTTTTAATTTTAATATTTATTTAGTTTTAGTTACTTTTTATAAATAATATGGAATAATAAAAATAATATTGATTTCTATTAATATTTTATTTTGTTAGTGAAGGATAAGTAATGAATTTAATTAAGATAGTAAGGATAAAAATGGAATAAAAAGTTATACGCTATAAGCTCAAACGCTACTTCAAGTAGCGTCTAGAAAAAACGCTATACACTAGTAAAAAACATTATATGCTAATTTTAAAAATGGTTGTCAAATGGGACTAATTTTCCATCCGCTATTCATTAAATGCTAAACATTAGTATTTTTGGCAAACCAAACAGTGTCCTAGTGTCTTCTCGCAGCATACTTGTAGATCTAACATCGCTAGCCCCTCTATTGAAATCGAAGGGTCCTTTTCATCATATTGCATGCCCATGTCCTCCCATTGACCCGTTGATTGTTTAACGATGTAATCAAAACACTAGAATCTAACTCAACCACCGCATGCATATTTAACTTTTTACACTATCAATTAATCATAAATTATCATATCATTGAAAATATTTGACTTTTATTATAAATATCTTAAAGTTAAAAATTACATATAAGATAATTTGTTATTGGTTGATAATGTAAAAAACTTTATACTAAAGGTGTATCAAAATTAAATTATTAATTTGTATAAATAATTTCATATTAAAATTACTTTTCAACAAATGTATCTAAATATAAAATTGTTTTTATTATAATAAATAATAATAATAATAAATAATGATGGTGATAAATTAACTTTTATTTGCCCTTCCTTTCTAGAAACAAATTTCCGCAGCCAGAATTCGAACCTGGAAATTCAATTCAATATATAATTTTCCGATGTTGCCTGCTGGTCGATTTAATGAATGAATTCAAAGGCTGGATGTTTTTTAGGGAATGGGTGTTTAGTTGCAGTTCAAACTTGAGAGAAGACTTACGGCTAGCCATATCCCTTTCGAACTGTTTTATAAGACTTGAAGTGCTTTGGGCCTGTGGCCCTTATCGCTCCCAAAAAAAAAAAAAAAAAAAAGACTTGAAGAAACAACAAAAAATAAAATTCGAAAAAATTTCAGCAGCCGGGATTCGAACCCGGAAATTCAACATCAGAATTTACCAATGTGCTACTTAGAGCTGTCAAAGTGAGCCAACCCGGCTCACCCGGGTTGGCTCACCACGGGTTGAGTGAAAAGTGGTCGAGCCGGGTTGGCTCACTTTTTCAGTGAGCCAAGAAATAGCCAACCCGGCTCGACCCACCACGGGTTGGTGGGTTACACGGGTTGGCTCACTTAGAATTAAGAAATTTTTTTTTAAAAAAAAAGCAAAAAAAAAAAACAGAATTCAACAGGAGCAATTTAATAGGAGCAATAAGGGGGCCAAGGAGAATAGTGGAAGTAGCGACAGTGCGCTACTGCGGATCTTATGACAAATCGTCACAAAAATATATTATTTAATGTACTTCAGATGAGATGACACCAGCCAGTTAATTTTAAATAATAAATCTTTTGATAAATTTTAAGTCAAGCCAGGCATGAGGAAAATGAGAATACGTGGTCCGACGTGGCACCAATCAAAGCCTCAATTACCTTATCCAACATCAAAAATCTGATCCAGTATGTCCAATCATGCACTTCCAAATCCACATCCTCATTGGCACTGAACAACACCCCAACATCTAAAACCAATTAATTCCAAGTCCACAAGTTGCTTCCCATAGTTCTAATTCACAGAACTAGCTAGGACAAAAAAAGTGAGAGAGATTGAGCATCACAATCACAATGGCTTCTACCCAATGTTTATTGCACCACCATGCACTCTCTACTCCTGCTAGATCCTCATCACAGCGCCTAGTGGTAAACACCAAGCCAAATCAGCTTGTTTGCAGGGCCCAGAAGCAGCTAGCCCAAGATGATGATGGTGGCAGCCTTGTCTCTCGCAGGTTGGCTCTCACTGTGCTCATTGGTGCTGCTGCTGTTGCCTCTAAGGTCTCACCTGCAGATGCAGCCTATGGGGAAGCTGGTATTTAATTTGCTATATATATATATAAAACCTAAGTTATGGCACATCATTTTTATTATATTAATTAAATAACTTTACACCTAGTTAACTAATACAAATTTTTTGTGAGCAGCATAATAGTATAATACATGCTTTTAATTAATAAGATATTTGGAAAAAAAATGACGTGCATGTAAAAGAATTGATAAGGCCACCAAAATTGATGATAAGAGGTCATAGTCTTAGCCTTTGAAATGAAATACTCATTTACATGATATGCTTTAGGAATCCATATTATCCTCGATGCCATGGAAATTCATATCCAGCACCCAAATGACTGCAATCGCTTTGCTTTGAACTGAAGTTCTATTTTGTAGTTAATGAAAGTGTATAATTTACTTTTGACTTCTGTGAATTGCCCATTCTTTCTTGGTACAGTTTTAAAATGAATCATAGGATACAAATCCAAAGGTGGGAGTTTGCATAGGTCTAGATGGTGGGGTCGATAACTAAATCAAATAAAAAACTTGGGCTTTTCAAGGGAAGCCCCATGAGTTGGTTTTATTGACCTTTGGCTTGAGCTAGGTATAAGCTAGCTCAAACCTTGTGCAGAAGTTATCATTGAAAGAATGGAATTGGCAATGATTAGACTCTTAACCACTTGTTATGAAGTCTCTAATACCATGTCAAGGACTCAACCATCAACTTATTTTAAAAGTTGAAGTTGTTAGGTGGAGGCCCAGAAATGAATTTGATTGATCTCTAACAAATAACAATGGAGATGAAATGGTTTATTTGGGCAATAATTAGAATTTGTTAGTTTTAAAACGATAAAAGTTGATCAATTTTTATTATTTTGCTTGCAGCCAATGTGTTTGGAAAGCCAAAGCAAAACACAGATTTCTTGCCATACAATGGTGATGGATTCAAACTACTGATTCCTGCAAAGTGGAACCCGAGCAAAGAGGTTGAGTACGTTGGACAGGTTCTTAGATATGAGGATAACTTCGATACAACCAGCAATGTCGTTGTCACGGTCACTCCGACTGATAAGAAGTCCATTAAGGACTATGGTTCACCTGCGGAATTCCTGTCTAAGGTAAACATGTTCTAAACTAGTACTTTTTCCTTGTTTTCTAATTAACAAGGAAGATTTATATCCCAATTTATGTAGAGTTTCTCTGTTTGAAGTCCTCATCATTCAAAAATAATAACAATACCTATGAATTTTCGTCTTTGCAGGTGGATTATTTACTAGGGAAACAGGCCTTCTTTGGTGAAACTCAAGCTGAGGTAAGTTGATTAACAAATAATCAAGAACATACCATATATCCTTGCATATCCTAACCGAGTCTGGCCTTTAATTGGTCAGGGCGGTTTCGATCCGAATGCTGTAGCCACAGCAAACATCTTAGAGAGTTCAGAACCTGTGATCGGTGGGAAAGAGTACTACTTTTTGTCTGTGTTGACAAGGACTGCTGATGGAGATGAAGGTGGGAAGCATCAACTCATTAGAGCAACTGTAAATGATGGGAAACTGTACATTTGCAAGGCTCAAGCTGGAGACAAGAGATGGTTTAAGGGAGCTAGAAAATTTGTAGAGAGCACAGCAAGTTCTTTCAGTGTTGCTTAGTAGAGGGTTATGTTATGCTGTATGTAAATCAACTTTCCAAGTGCTATGTATGTTTTTGAGTCTCTCTTTTTGTTCATAATTTGGGGGAGTTAAATGGAGTATCTGGATACTTAACTTTGATGATGTTATGGACTTTGTAAAGAATAGCCCCCACCCCCTTTTCTTTGTCCGATTAAGCATTTTAAGTTGCCTTCATTAAGCTGCAATAAACCATTTATAAGCACTATGTTTGATAGGGGGTTCAAGGGTATGTGTTTGTAAACAGAAAGAGGCACGAAAAATAAGTGTTGGACTATCACGAATATGGGAATGATCCCCTACATTCAATTATTGACACATTTATGCAATTATTTATTAGTACATCATTGGATCAATTATTAAAAGAGTTTTAGAAAGCTTAGAGTTAATCCAAGGATGTATGAATGTGTGAATGCATTAAAAATTGATTTTAGAGAATCCGAATCCCACATATATCTTTTATCTTTTTAAATGAAGCAGCATGTAATTACAAAAATCTCTAAAGGCATGTTGCAATTTGAAATAATGAAAAACTACCCTGACAGCTAATTAAGTAGGAAAAAAAAAAAACAAGAAGCTGAGTAGCAGAAAACAATTAAGGGTGTGTTTGATTTTCCGTTGTGAACGAATTGAATACATACTAACTCACTTAACATGAAGAGAATTCCAGCATGTACTGGACAAACAGCAATTGATAATTGGAATGATGGTAGTTAATTATTGGAAAGAATTTTGACATCTGATCACTCTAGTACTTTAACTTTTTCCCTACAAAAATCTCATCCGATCTTCCCACTATGGTTTGTACCAACTTAACCTTTGCACGAATGAGGTAAAACCTAACCGCTCATCAATTAGTAAAACCATTCCAAACATTTGCAACTGCATATTTGCATTTTATTAGGAGATTTGTTAACGTGTGTTTTTAATGGGCACGTTAAGGAATAAAAATAATTTTTACCAAAGTGTCTTGAGGCATGGAGTGCTATACGCAAATAGCCCTTTTAGAACTTTAAATCTTTGTTTTATCT
Organism: Echinosophora koreensis; assembly: GCA_035048595.1. NCBI lineage: Eukaryota > Viridiplantae > Streptophyta > Magnoliopsida > Fabales > Fabaceae > Echinosophora > Echinosophora koreensis. The sequence goes on along the minus strand of JAPCYP010000019.1, from coordinate 1,187,002 downwards.
AAAATAGGTTTTTAAGTAACATGACTCATACTTTAAAATGTTGATGATTCTCCTTCTCTATGTAGAATATTTAAACGTGTCTTAATTATTCTACTCACATTTATGCATTGTTTAAATGAATGAAGAATATAAAATTTTAGACAATGAACAAAGTTTCGTGTGAAAAGAAAATTCAGAAGGCAAATACGTGAAGTGAAGGTTTAAGAAGCAAGGAAGGTATATACCAAGCCGATACAAAATGTGTGCAAGGGCGGTGATTGTCATTTCACGAGAGCGGCGAGGAAGGTGCTGAAAGGTAAAAGAGAAAAGACGAGAAAAACTTGAAAAAGTAAAAGAAAAGAGAAATGCAGTAGATTAATAAATAAATAGTAATTTATGAATGTATGATAAGAGTGTAAATTTGATTCCCCGTTACTGTAGATTTTTTCACATAATCGACAAAACACAATTATCTTATGCATTTGAATGTAGTTATTATAAGAATGAAACTTTATTATTATGTTAGGATTCAAGTATGATGTGAGGGGATTTGATTATTGTTGTGTATATAAAAAATATTTTGTTGAGAGAGCTAAAATTTATTTTGATAATCTCTATAGTTTGAAAGTAATTAGTCTCTGCCTATCGGTTGGAAATAACTTAATATACAAAAGAATAATATTATGATATGATATGATGATTCATAATTGATTGATAGCCTAAAAATACATTTATAGGCTCTAGCCACCATGTATATTAATTAAATTCTTTATAAAAATGATTTGTAATAAAAAAAAATTTGATATGTTATATATCCAGGCATAGACAGGCAGAGCGTATGGGACTTTGAGCGTGTGGTTTTTGGTAACTGAAGAAAAAAGAAGAAGCAAAGGGTGTGAAGGAAGAAGCACAACAAAATCAAGAACAAGAAGAAGAAGAAGAGAAGAAGGAATCGGAACTCACGATCGCGCCTCAAACTCTGGTTACGATCGTTCCTCTGCTTCTTCGGTAAGTCGGTGGATCATCACCATCTTCTTCTCAACTTATTGGATCTGCGACTTCCGATGCCGATTCTTCTCTTTACATCATTCCCTTAATTTTCATGATTTACCTCTTTTTTGTTTCCTCCGAAAATGCATATTTTCTTTTTTATTTTCTTTTTATTTTATTTTTCAATTTGTTAGTTCAGCTTATCAGGATGATGATTTTTTTATTTATTTTTATTTAATTTCAGATAGCCTCTGCTAGGCATCGGGTAATTCTCTTGATTCGATAGATGAAAATAAAATTGGTAGAAACACTGTGCTTTCAAGCAACACAGCTTGGGGTTATTGCATTCTTTATTTTTAATTTTTTTTTTTTTTTGGATTGTCTTCATTTCTTGTTTCAATTTGAGGAATTGGTTTGCTGTTTTAGCTTCTGTTTCAGGACGCAGTTTTGTAGCACTTAATTCTGTTGTTGTTGCTGTTTCTGTTTCTATGTCCATTCTCTATGCAGGCATTTATTCCTTGCGGTTTTTCAGAGGCATTTTCTTAGTTATATGCTCTTGTTGTTTTCTCGCCGCTGAAAATTATATATGGGCTGAGGTGCACTTTCATGGGAGGTGTGGAGGATGAAGAACCAGCCTTTAAACGCATGAAATTGTCCTCTAAAGGATTACTTGGCTTGTCGAACGGTTCTTCTTCGAAAGAGCCTGTTGGAGGCTCGTCCAGTGACTTGATGGCTCGACCCCTGTCAACCGAAGGGGACGAACAAGTTGTCGGTTCGAGAGGGGTTATAAAAAGGGAGGAATTTGTCAGGATAATTGCAAAGGCATTATATTCTCTTGGTTACAATAAGAGTGGAGCACATCTAGAGGAGGAGTCCGGAATACCTTTACACTCATCTGGGGTGAATCTGTTTATGCAGCAAATACTTGATGGGAATTGGGATGACAGTGTTGCCACATTGCATAAAATTGGTCTAACAGATGAAAGCATTGTTAGATCAGCCTCATTTCTAATATTGGAGCAGAAGTTTTTTGAACTTCTAGATGTGGAAAAGGTAATGGAAGCATTGAAGACCTTGAGGACTGAGATTGCTCCACTTTGCATTAATAGTAGTAGAATTCATGAACTTTCTTCCTGCTTAGTGTCTCCATCTCCTAGGCGAGATACTGTAAGGGTGAGGTCTCGGTCTAAGCTTCTGGAGGAATTGCAGAAACTGCTTCCCCCAACAGTAATGATCCCTGAAAAGAGGTTGGAACATCTAGTTGAGCAAGCCCTTATTTTGCAACGAGAGGCTTGCCCGTTTCACAATTCATTGGATAAGGAGATGTCATTGTATACTGATCATCATTGTGGAAAAGATCAGATACCTTCTAGAACTTTACAGGTTAGAAAATGATATGTCTAATGTATGTTGTGAGTTTTATGTGGCATCTTCTTATCTGACTTATAGATGTTCGTTCAGATCTTTATTGTTGGCTTTTAGAACATTATATGGTTTTTCTCACTGTTATCATGCTTGTCTTTTTTTGTGAGATTTGGTGATCTTTCTTCGTTGTGTAGTTATGTTAGTACAGGATTCTGTGACATCTTTTTAATGGATGTGATTACTGTTGAGGCCTTGAGGCCATGTGGAAATTTGTCATTTGTCTTTGCATAAAAGAAATGCTAACAATGAAAAAGATTTGACCAATTAACTATATGTTAGTGATATCCGGTAATAATAGGTTCTGGAAAGACTAAGTATACACATGCTAGTTGGTGTTTTGAGTTGACAAAATTAGTAGCAATAAACCAATACAACTAGACAATATCTACTCTTGGATGTGCAAGTGTTTGGTTCTCTCATGAAACTTTGAGTTGGAATTGTCACATGTCGATTGTATCTATTCTGCTTTTCCAAATTTCAATTCTTGAAGCAACTTTTGAGCCAAAATAAGGTCACATGTTGCTACTTGACCTAGCAACAATATCCTGCTTCTTACACTTCCTAAATTTTCTCCATTTCTCCAATAAGAATACAAAAACCTTAAAAGTAGAATGTCTTTTTAATGGAAAACCCATCCCCAAATCTGTAATGCTTATTACATGAGTGTGCCCTTCATCTTCATATAGAAAGTCCATGGCCACTGCTCACCCAGGATTTGGACCTGAGTACTCCCTTGATGAGAGTAGTTCCTTCTGTTCTCCCTAAAAAAAGAGAGAAGTATATTTCAATATATATAAGGCATCAAATCAGACAGCCTTAGCAGCCCACCCATAACCTGCTTTGCTCGACTTCCTTCGGAGAAGAGGAGGGGAATTTCGAAGAATGGAAATTCAAGTCCTAAAGGTAGTTTGACTTGCCCAATGAATGTCACACATGGCTTATAGAAACTGACCACATGTACATCAAAAGAGACATCTGGTCGAACTACTATTTCTATGGGTATTGTGTGTTTCACTATATAAATCTACGTTCAATAATACTATTCACAAATCACAATTCCTATTTGTATGATGCCTTCACCATCACTTAGTAGTTAGTACTTATTCAAGTGCACTTTCTTGAAAAAAATGAGATTCATGTACCATTAATTGGATTCAAGTGCATGCAGGGTTTAATCTTTATAATCTGATTTCTTTCAGAAGCCAACCCCAAAACCCAGGGAGGAGAAAAGAGAAAAATTAAATTTGTCTTCTGGTTCAGGCCTTTTGATATTTATTTACAATGACGATCCTGCGTTTACTTTCTATAGCATGATTGGAATCCTTATTCTGATGTTATTTTCTTTTTCGACTTATGTTCCAACAGATATTAGATGCACATGATGATGAAGTCTGGTTTGTACAATTTTCACATAATGGGAAATATTTAGCTTCAGCATCAAATGATCGATCTGCAATCATTTGGGAGGTAATATTTCCTATCAAAAACTTTTTTAAACATCAATATATGGGACATTATACGGGGTTCCTTGTTTTGTTGATGTATTTTTGAAATATATGTGTACAAAGAAGATAAAAAGTAAGTGAGAGAAGAGATAATTGTATACAATATCAAATATGATGTTCAAACAACAGGACTTTATTACATATTGATCTGACCATTTTCATTTTGTCATTTCTGTTCCCTTGCTTTCATGTTTTTTTATTTTCTTCTCAATTGTGTTTCCATTGTTTTTGTTTTGATGTTATTCTCAATTCTCATATTGAAAATGCAAATCTCAGTTTGTAATTTTTTTTATTCATATCACATACACATACCTTACTGCTCAATGTACAAAAATTGCATGCTACATGCATACTTTTATAAAATATGTCTAATTCTATCAAATTAAGTTTCAGATTTAATTTTGGGCCTTTTTTTAAAGGTTGGCATGAATGGCGAACTGTCTGTAAAGCATAGATTATCTGGTCACCAGAAACCTGTTTCTTCTGTTTCTTGGAGTCCCAATGACCAAGAGCTCCTGACATGTGGAGTGGAGGAAGCTATCAGGCGTTGGGATGTCTCCACTGGTAAGTGCCTGCAAATTTATGAAAGAGCTGGTGCTGGCCTAGTCTCTTGTGCTTGGTTTCCAAGTGGGAAATATATACTTTCTGGCTTAAATGACAAGAGCATTTGCATGTGGGAATTAGATGGGAAAGAAGTAGAGTCTTGGAAAGGACAAAAAACGCTTAAAATTTCTGATTTGGAAATAACGGGTGATGGGGAAGAGATTTTAAGTATTTGTAAAGACAATGCAGTACTGCTGTTAAACAGAGAAACAAAGGATGAGAGATTTATTGAAGAGTATCAGACAATAACCTCATTTTCTTTATCGAAGGATAACAAATACTTGTTGGTTAACCTTTTGAACCAAGAAATACATCTATGGAACATTGAAGGTGATCCTAAGCTTGTTGGCAAGTACGAAGGTCATAGACGCACCCGGTTTATTATCAGGTCTTGCTTTGGTGGACTTAAGCAATCTTTTATTGCTAGTGGAAGTGAGGATTCACAGGTATGAATCTTTAATCATTGATCAGAATGGGAAAAAAATACTTTTGAAGTATAATTGTTAATAATTTGCAAATTGAAATTCTTTTGCTGCTTGTATGTTTCTGCGTTATGCCATCAAAGAGATAAATTTGGTCATCAGATTGTTTGATTATAAGAGATTTGATGCAGGGTACAAAGGACCATTAAAACATTGGCATATGAGGCCCATGAAATGGTGCTGTTGTTTGATTGATATATTGGACCTCGTTATAATATCAGTGGAATGAATTCAACTACAATTTTTAACATGTTCAGGTTGATAGGCTTTTATTCTAGTTTATGTGGATAAGACTAGGTAGGAGCATCTTGGTACCTTACAAATCTGTTTGATATGCCCTGTAGTTAGGTCAATTTGTGTTCTATTTTTTCTAGTGGCCAAAGAAAATCCATATACTAGTTTCTAGTTGTGGTGTTTGGTAGATTCCTGTGAGCAGTCTAGATACATGATCTACCTTGCTTAGTAGCTATGAAGCTCCTTTCATTTGGATGTGATACCGTTCCATAGAGCATGCAGGGTGCCTTCCCCTGTACTGTTATTGCTACAATTTAACCAACTTTTTATGGTAGGTCCTATTGCACAAACGTGGACAATTATTAAAATTAAAAGTGCGATCGTTTTCCATCTTTGTAGGTTTACATATGGCACAGAAGCTCTGGGGAGCTAATTGAGGCATTGGCTGGTCATTCAGGAGCAGTTAATTGTGTGAGTTGGAATCCAGCTAACCCCCACATGTTAGCCTCAGCCAGTGATGACCGGACAATTCGGATATGGGGCCTAAATTGTCTGAAAGTAAAATACCAAAATTCACACAGCAATGGCATCCATTACTGCAATGGGGGAACTTAGATCAAGCCAACCTTATCTTTAATTGATTTCTCTTTCTTTTTTCTATTTTGTTGTTATCATTGCAATTGTGTAAATACCTTCACTTTCACCACAAGTAGACATTCATATCAATCATGCATGTGACTTCTCATAAATCTCATAATAAATCCATCTTTATTAAGCGTCTTTTTTGGTCGGGGTGAGGGCCGAGGGGCATGGCAATTTTTGTTGTTTTGGTTAAATTTGCAAAATTTTATTTTTGGGGCCTGCATCCTGGCCATTGAACGCACAAAATTAAATAAGTAACGACTAACAACTTTTAATCTTAATGCCTGATCAAGATTTATTATTATAATAACATTTTTAAAATGCGTAATTCGATTCTTCTGTTATGTGTAATGTCGCCCTAGCTTATATTTATTAAAATATGAAAGTTTGGCTTCACTCCGGAAATTGAAGGTATTGTGGGATCGAATCCGCAATCTTACTAACACTAAATATTCCTGAGCTCTATCACTTGAGCTTTACTAGTGAGACACTCGGTGTATCTATTTCAAATTTTAATTAGATATATCTTTTGGAAAGTTATCATTTTATATGTCAAATAAATACATTATGTTATTATATAATTAGTAAATTATGTAATATAATTTTAATTATATCTATAAGTAGTTAATAAATAGGTTGACGGACACCTACTTGAGTACTTGTGTTATGTACTTGTTAGATAGGGATACTGGGAAGAAAGGTTAGGTTAGAAGTTTTAACAAAACCGTGTCTAAAAATTTGAGTGTTGGACAATTTGTTTTTTGAAGAGTCTAGTTTAATGTAAATCATCAATCTTTATTTCATTTTTAGCTTTTTGAGTCATTAAATTATTTTTTTACTAGTATAAAATTATTTACTAAAGCTTTAGGTAATTTTAGTATTTCAGTCTTAATGGATAATATGGTTAATTTGTTCAATTTTGTAACACAGTTGATAGATTTGCGAAATTTAATTTTTGAAGTCTTATTTCAACGACAGTAACAATAAAAACACACATAAATCAAAACCTCTTTTTTGGCAACATTATTGATTTTTCATGCAAATACTCACTAACGTATGCATTTTGTTTATACATGTAAATATGTATTCTAATAACTTTACCTTAGCAGGTATCTGCACGTACGGATATTACAATAATAAATAGATAGAAAAAATACACGTTTATTTTACCCACGGGTCCCGTTGCAAATATTATCTACGAGTATAGGTAAAATTTACATTTGTATCCTTAAGGGTGGCAATAGATCTCAATCATTAAAATAGTTTCTTTTATGACATTTTGAGATTAATGTCCCACCTAAAGGATATAAAGGTACCTCGATAAAAGATTTTAAAAATTCATCAAATATATTGTGGTGATAAATTTTATTTTCTTGTTTTGAATATAAAATTTATCTATACATTTTATTGAATTTAGGAGTTAGTTAATGATGTTATTAAATACTGTCAAATGTATTACCTTAAGAGTAACCAATAACACTACCGCCTACACCAAAAAAGATAAGATAACACTACAGTCAAAAGTGGTTGGTTGCAGTGGAAGTGGATTGTGCCTCAAGACGAACTTTACCTACAAGGTTAGAGGTTCAAATCCAGAAGTCATCACTTTAAGAAGGATTTTACCTAACCATCATCTTCGGACTGAGTGTTAATCTCACAGTTTTGTTGGTGGGAATACTCGGTAAAAGACATAAAAATTTATATATCATCGAATATTATCTGTTTAAATTAAAATCTACTAAAAAATATCAAATTCAAAACACATAGAACTTTCCATTAGCTTGCATTAGTTTTAGTTTATCTCTAAAATTCTACAATATCAATAAAAAATTATTTGTACATGGGCTAAGTCTATTTATAATTTTAAGAAAACCCTAAATAAGATTTGCTGACCTTGGAATTGTCTGCCCATGTCCAATATCATACCGACCCCTTGTATGATAAAAAGAAAGATGCACTTTGCAGGTTTTTAAACTCTAAAGGGAAAACATAAACATAAATAGATGAAAGGACAGAAAAGGACATGCCTTGTATTGTACCTCTTTGTATATCATACATACATTATGATGACGATGATTATAATTTTCTTTTTTTACGAGAAAATGTTAACGATGATTATAATTTATTTATAGATTTATAGATTTATACATGAGCAAAGCATAAGGGGGAATATGCTGAGAGGAATGGCATGAAGAACCGAAATGAAATAACCCCTGTTATTCTGTCAAAAAAAGAAAAGAAAAAAGGAAAAGAAATAACCCCGCAAACTCATACTCAACAAACCATAATAGCTATAGCAGCAGCAGCAGAAGCAGAAGTAGCAGCCGCCTCTGTTGTCGTCATATCTTCTTTTCAGATTCGGATTCGGATTCAGATTTAGTTTCTGTCATCGAATCAACAACAAACAATGACGAGGAAAAGGGGAAAGAGTAGAGGAGGCGCGCTTCATCGTCAAAACCCCAAAGTTGATGAAGTCACCAGAATTCGTATTTCTAAGATTCTAGAAGATTTTCGAGCTTCCAAAGATGACGGTGCATTCCTCCCACCCACCCCTTTTACATTCTATCCCCCTTTCTACTGTTTTATCTTTTGATGCACAAAAATATGATATGGGGTGTTTTTCTTTTCAATTGGGTGTTTCATTTGCATTATGGGTATTTGTTATTGTTGTTAAAGTTTGAATCTTTTTAGCTAGTTCTTAACACCCTCAAAATCTTTTTTCCAAGGGTGATTGATTGCATAAAGTAGTATGAATGGCTATTCATGAAATCTGTTTTTTTTTTTAAATGCAGTGTACAAATTTGATGATAATTTGTCCAATCAAGAGCGTGCATGGGTGCATCAACTTGCCCAAAAAATGGGGTTTAAATCTAAAAGTTCTGGGTGAGTGCTAAGGGTAGCACACATAAAAATTTCCCTTTTAATTCTGTAAGAATTATGGTCTCAGTTCTTAAATGGAATTGCTGCCAGTGGGGTTTTGCATATTGTGTTATTGTTATTATTGAACCTACGTTTTGTGTAGGCTTGGGAAGGAAAGGAAGGTGTCTGTTCGAAAAATCAAAAAGAAGGTTGAAACCAATAAAGGGTTTGAGAGTCTTCCTCATTTCACATTTTCTGAAGACACAAAGCAGGTATTAGCTGATCTATTTGCCCATTATCCACCTGATGATGGAAACTCGTGGGGGGCGATTGGAGAAAATACTGACACTACTGAGAAAAGAAAACAAAAGAGAGATGATATTTTCAGTAGGCCCTATTTGACCAAAGCTGAAATTGCTAAGAAATTGGAAACCCTTGCTTCTAGAATGATAACAGTTGCCAACTTGAGACAGGTTCCCCCCTTTCCTTTCAACTTTAAAGACCTTGTATATGAATTTTGTTGGTTGCATGCTGTAATGTTATGACTCTTTATGTAGCAGTTGCATAAGAATAGTGTCATTTTGAATCATTTTATTTGATTTTCTTTCATGCAGATCACTGAAGAGAGATCTAAGCTTCCAATTGCATCCTTCAAGGATGTCATTGCATCAACTGTTGAATCTAACCAGGTTAATCTACTAATCTGCTTTGTAAAATTGCCTTTGGAGATGCATCTGCTTGATATCTTGGTTTCAGATTGCACCATAATTATTAATTAAGCTCATCTCACATAACATTCACATGTTAAATATATCAAACATAATTTAGCAAGATGTTAGTTTTCTCAAACATGACATGACAATTAAATTGAATTTGAAGATTAGATTTTTGCATGTCTTTTGTTCTTAATATTCCTTTCATGTACTTCAAAGCAGGTAGTTCTCATATCTGGTGAGACTGGTTGTGGAAAGACTACACAGGTTAGCGATTCTTTGCTTTGTCTTTATTATGGTACGACTACATCTACATATAATTTGTCAGCAATTCTTTCAACATCATCTTTTTTAGTCATGTGTTAACATTCTGTGGTTGGTCCATTTAGGGTGTATGATTGTGATATGAATTTGCCCCCTTCTTTCTTTTTAATCGTTGTATCGTACACCCTCTTTTTTATCCCTATTTATAAATAAAAAAAAAAACTGGCTTGATATCTGGTAATTGAGGACACGCTAATAATTGCTTGTTGTCTTTTGATTCTGGGTCTCTCCCATGAGTACTTTTATCACTGTTTATGGACCAAGATCTTTAAATAAACTTTCTATTCTATGTGAAACATTTCCTTTCTCTTTTTTAGTGTTATGTGTAACTTAATATTGAATGTGATTCAGGTTCCACAATTTATTTTGGATCATAAGTGGGGCAAGGGTGAGGTGTGTAAAATAGTTTGCACTCAGCCTCGGCGTATCTCTGCAACTTCAGGTGTGTAACCCTTTCAAACTTTTATTTTCTCAATGTTCCTGTCTGTCTTAATTGAAATTTGTTTTCTTCCACTGTTTCTATGTCTAGTTTCGGAGAGAATATCCAGTGAGAGGGGAGAGACTATTGGAGAAAATGTTGGATATAAGGTAATTTTATTTTATGTATTTTTGGTAGTAGAGGTACTGTGGTCTTTTGTTTAGATTTATAGAAATATTTGTTTGAACAATGTTATCATAAATTGTTATCATAACCTGATTAGTGTTTTGCGTTCATGTGATACACACTCACACTGAACTCAATTTTTCATTGATACTGAGGAAGAACTGTATATGATGCCATTAGTACCTAAGTATGGTTTTTCCCCATGTCAGTGGTTCAATGAATCTGCAAATATCTTTTCTCTTCCCCATATCATTTTCTGTGTTCATTATTCAAATGTCTTTCTGAGCATTACCTTCCTTCTTAGGGTCCATTTGCTTTGTTGTTCAGTTTCCTGTTTTCATTATAATTACAAAAATGTCACATTGTCTTCATTCTATTTCTAGTTTTCAACTTTTCATATATTTGTAAAGGAAAGAGTGAAAGCAACATTTTTGCAATCAGGAAACAAAATGAAAATAAGATTGCATTTTTGTAATTATTAATGAAAACAAGAAATGAGTATAATTTTGTGGAAACAAAACACACAAGCCCTTAGCTTTTCTAGTAGTTTACATCTCATGCATATAATTTCATGGCTTATATTTTAAACAAACAATCCAGATACGGTTAGAAAGCAGAGGTGGAAGGCAATCATCAATTGTTCTATGTACTACTGGAGTTCTATTAAGGGTGTTGGTTTCTAGAGGTTCTCATTGGACAAAGATGAGGTCCGCAAAGGATGACATTTCTGGCATCACTCACATAATTATGGTACTTCTTTTAAATTTTTTTAATCTTCAGCTATTGCACAAACATATGGTACTGAATTTTGGATAAATACTTTACGAGTTCACCTTCTTGCTTCTTCTATACCATATTTTTAAATTTTAAGTTAGTTATTAGGTAGGAATGGTAAATTATCAGATACATTTGTTAATTAAAAATTGAACTGGCTAGGAAAATGTGTTAAAATCTTAGAAATTATTTCTGAAATTGTTGTTGAATTAGATTTGCAGAGCTGCCTCATCATTTTATAGCAATTTGGTTCGAACTTTGAACCAATTCTTTTTTTGGTTTCCAAATGAAGTGACTATGTTACTGTACCAGAGCCTGCCAGTGTCACTGTCACCATGATTTCCATTATATGTCTGACGGTGAAAGTATCACATGTTGATATTATTTAATTAAGTCTGAAATGCCAGAAAAGTTATGAATGGCTTAATGATTGATAGTGCTAGGAATTTTGTGCGTGAAAAATCATAAAGGAGTTACATAAATAGTGAATATACTATATGGACCAGAAGCGTCATTCAGTCTTGGAATCGTTGGTTTTCAGATGATCTCTTGAGCAATGAGTATCCACAAAAAGGCTATGATGATAGTTGTGATACTTTGGGGGGGATGTAATTTGAAATTTTCATATTATTCTCTTGAAGTGCTTATTTTGAGAACTGAACCAAATTCAAATGTCTCGTATATTCTTAGAGAATCTTGGCATATGCGAAGCATATACTGTGCATCCTTGCCTTAACAAGTATGTATTGCAAAATGAGGTGACTTTCATTTCTTGTTCAGGATGAAATTCATGAAAGGGACCGATACTCAGACTTCATGTTGGCAATCATCAGGTATATCATTGAGAGGAACTTATTGGCCTTTCTAGTGTGGTACATTTAAATACAAATGCATAATCTCCTATATTGCATAAGTGGGAGTAAAATTGGGCCGTAGGTTAAGCACTTAAGCCGCTAAGCTTGGCTGAGATATTTTGCACCTAATAGCTAAGCTTTTGGGTAGAGTTGGTCTTGATCCTTGACAAGCACAAGATTTTATTTTATTTTTTGTGGCCGCAAAGTTGTGACAATAGATTTCCTGTTATATCTAATACTCCATTATGCCCTCCCAAAGAAAAAAGAATTATATATAAGACTACTCACCTAAGAGATTTGTCTGGGTTTTTGACTAATATCTCTGATTTTTGGCAACTTATATGCAGAGACATGCTCCCTTATTATCCTCACCTACGTCTGGTCAGTTCAAAGTTATTACATTTATATTTTTTTCTTCATTTCTCTGTCAGCTTGTCAAGTGCTTATTTAATTTATATGCCTATTATTTCCCATCTTCGACCAATATTCTTAACATTCATCTTTTTTTGGTTGCTCTAATATTATAGATACTAATGAGTGCTACCATTGATGCTGGGAGATTTTCTCAATATTTTGGTGGCTGCCCAATTATCCAAGTTCCGGGGTTCACTTATCCGGTATCTATACTGTAGTAGATTGTGCATTAACTAATATTTTATCACATGTTACTACAATGTCCACCTGTTCTTTCTTCAGGTCAAAACTTTCTATTTGGAGGATGTACTTTCTATTGTAAAATCCAGAAATGATAATCATCTTGACAACACCACGTTTGGTATTCCAATGAATAATCACGAGCTAAGTGAAGAAGAGAGGCTTTCTATTGATGAAGCTATTAATTTGGCTTGGTCTAATGATGAGTGGGACCTGCTGTTAGAGTTGGTTTCTTCCGAAGGAACCGCAAAACTCTTTAATTACCAGCATTCATTAACTGGCGTTACTCCGTTAATGGTGTTTGCTGGAAAAGGTAGAGTGGGTGATATGTGTATGCTCTTATCTTTTGGGGCAGATTGCCATTTAAAAGCCAAAGATGGAAGGACTGCTCTGGAGATTGCCAAAAGCGAAAACCAGCTAGAAGCTGCTGAAATACTGAAGAAGCACATGGATAATGATTTTTCCAACTCCATGGACGAGAAGAAGATACTTACTGATTATCTTTCAACAATCAATCCTGAACTTGTTGATGTGGTTTTGGTAGAGCAGCTGATAAGAAAAATATGTTTTGATTCAGAAGATGGAGGTATCCTTGTTTTTCTTCCAGGTTGGGATGATATAAATAGAACACGTGAGAGATTGCTTTCATCCTCTTTTTTCAAGAATACCTCCAAGTTTATGGTCCTATCTCTGCATTCAATGGTTCCAGCCATGGAGCAGAAGAAGGTTTTTAGGCGCCCACCTCATGGTTACCGCAAAATTGTTCTCGCAACTAACATTGCTGAAACGGCTATCACCATTGATGATATAGTGTATGTCATAGACACAGGACGGATGAAAGAAAAAAGTTATGATCCTTATAATAATGTGTCAACTCTTCAATCATCTTGGGTTTCAAAAGCAAGTGCTAAACAGCGAGAGGGACGTGCTGGCCGCTGTCAACCTGGAATCTGCTATCATCTATATTCAAAGACTCGAGCAGCTTCCTTGCCAGATTTTCAGATTCCGGAAATTAGGAGAATGCCTATTGAGGAGCTTTGTCTGCAGGTATTCTTCCCTTTCTTGTGATTCAGAATCTAGGTGCTTATTATACTCCATGATTAAAATGTCAATTCTAAAAATGTGAAAATGACAAATTTTAGTAACCTTTTTATGTTACATCACAGAATTCATGCTAATTCCACCAGTCCCACTAGTTCCTGTTTCTTTGAAGATCTCTTTGTTTTATAAGGATACTCATTTGAAAGTAACAAACTTGCTAGATTCAGTGTAATACGTAAATTCAAACTAATTGTTGCTAAACTCCTTGGCTCTAAATGCCATTGATAATTGGTTTCGCAAAAGGAGACAACTCTCATGTTAGGTTTTGGGAAGAGCAAATAGGGAATGGCCATATAGTATAGTGAGATGTATGAAGGTATTTGGTGCCTATAGTTGAAAAAAAATATGCTTCAAGGTTTAAGAACAATTCACCTTTTGTGTATCCTATATGGGACTTTTTTTTAGCCAGCTCTCACCAAAGGGTTTGTTCCGAGTATCATTAGGCAGATAATGAATTTTGCTTTCTCGATTTGCCTTTCTCTCTTTTTTTTTTTTGTTCCTTTTATGAGGATCTTTATCCTAAACTGAATTCCCTTAGTTGTTATTTCTGTTTCTTAATACATTTTCTTGTTCTATCCAATAAAAAATAGCAAGGTGTTAATGAATTGATTCTATATAAAACAAGACTATAATTTTCCCCTCATGTGTTAATTTTGAGTCTCCTTTATTTATTTATTGATTGATTGATTGATTTGCTTGTTTGTTTGATTGTTTTTGGTGGTAGGTAAAGTTGCTTGATCCATCCTGCAAAATAGAAGAGTTTCTTAGAAAGACACTAGATCCTCCAGTTTTTGAGTCCATACATAATGCTATTGTAGTTCTTCAAGATATTGGGGCATTGTCACATGATGAAAAACTCACCCAGCTAGGGGAGAAGCTTGGTTCTCTTCCTGTTCACCCATTAACCAGCAGGATGCTTTTTTTTGCTATATTGATGAACTGCCTTGATCCAGCTATAACTCTAGCATGCGCATCTGATTATAGGGATCCATTTACACTTCCCATGTTACCTGAAGAAAAAAAGAGAGCTGCAGCTGCCAAATCTGAGCTTGCTTCTTTATATGGGGGTTCTGGTGATCAGTTTGCTGTAATTGCTGCATTTGAGTGCTGGAGTAATGCTAAGAAAATGGGTGCAGAAGCACGGTTTTGTTCTCAGTATTTTGTGTCTTCAAGCACCATGCATATGATATCTGGCATGCGCAAGCAACTCCAAACAGAACTCATTCGAAATGGGTTTATTCCTGAAGATGTTTCAAGTTACAGTGTGAATGCATTTGACCCTGGTGTACTCCATGCCGTTTTGGTAGCAGGTTTGTATCCAATGGTTGGGAGATTTTTACCTAATAAAAGTGGAAAAAGGGTTATGATTGAAACTGCAAGTGGTGATAAAGTTCGCTTGCACAGTCATTCCACAAATTTTAAGTTGTCATTCAAGAAAAATTTAGATCGCACTTTAATTGTTTTTGACGAGATTACTCGTGGTGATGGGGGTATGAACATAAGGAACTGTGCAGTTGTTGGACCACTTCCTCTTTTACTGCTTTCAACGGAGATTGCTGTCGCTCCTGCAGAAGATAATGATGGGGATGAGGATGAGGATGAGGATGATGATGATGAAGGGAGTGAAGGTGAAGGAGAAGATGAAGATGGTGAAGATGAGGATGGAGTTGGAAGTGAAGATAAGATGGAGCTTGATAGTAAGTCCAGTGGACACTGTGAAGATAAGTTAATGTCTTCTCCTGACAATATGGTCAGAATAATCATGGACCGCTGGATTTATTTTGGTTCGACAGCAATTGATGTTGCGCAGCTATACTGCTTGAGAGAGCGATTATCAGCAGCAATATTACACAAAGTAACTAACCCAATTTTTCTTTGCAGTTTTCACTTATGTGATAAGACTTAAATCCATGTCATGCCTTCTCTTATTCTTATAATCTTCCTGACACATTAGTTCATATTTTCAGGTGACACATCCAAGGAATATTCCTCCCCCCATCCTAGGGGCCTCAATGCATGCTTTAGCTTGCATTCTGTCTTGTGATGGGTGCGCCGGCATGCCAGTAATGGGAGATGGTGTGGACTCACTGACGACTATGGTAAATGCAACGAACTTAGGCAAGCTGGCAACAGGGACAAGGCGGATGGGTAAGAAGCTAAAAGGATCATTTTCAGAGCTTACAAGTCATGACAGATATCAGAGCTGTGGTCCTTTTAAAGCTAGCATACCTGCATCCCAGAGCATAGCAAGTACAAGTAGGATCAATCCCAAACCACGGCACCCTTTTACATGATACCGGTTCGGATGGGAGTTAAAGATGTTTTTTTAATTATATTTGTATGTTTAGTTAGATCAGTATTGACAGGGAACGTTTGCTAGGAAGTTTCCTACATTAACCTCCATTCAGCTTGCTTATCAAAAAAAAAAAAAAAAACTTCCATTCAGCTTATATAGAATACAAATCTTAACAGTGAAAACTTCAGTTAGATGACAGCCCTTTCGGTCATCGAGCAAACGATCTTACGCTTCTCAATTCCCCTTTCCATCTATTGTTGCTTGTTTGGTTAAGTGATTATGTTGGTCCTCATGGCCCATGGCTTCTTTTTAGTAACACGTCGTGTGTGCTTTGCTCGTAAATTACAACCAATTTAATCTGAATTTGCTCAAGTTTCAAAATGTAACGATCAAGCCAACAAAATTGTATCTCAATTGACACTTATCAAAGTCTTCGCAGATGTGAAATTTGATTAATCCACTTATCTCCCTTCCTTACCCAGGAGTTTGCATCACTAATGTAAGGCAACGGAAATTGAAAAATTCAAGTCGGTCCATCAAACAACTTGTTTGCATCACCAATGATGAATAATTTTTTTACATGCTTGACTTGGTTCACCGGTTCCCTCGGTTGTATAACAGGGTGTACTAGCCATTCTCCACATTCACAACACAAAATCTTTGTACATACTGGCCATCCTTAACGCTTGTTTTACAGAAGTTCTTCTGGGATATGAACATTTAACATGGAAAAAAGAATGTAGAACAAAATAATGAACCAAATATTACAATATCAGAATTAAAAGGAAGAAATTTTATACAGGCATAGATTCTGTCTTTGAACAGACCATTATATATCATTCAATGCCAATTTCCAGCTCAAATATCTAGTGCATCAAAGGTAAACATGAGATCTAGAAGTAGCCTTCTGTATGTTATCGAAGGTTACACAAGTTTTCTGGAAAAAAACTGCTTTGCATTGCAGCTCAGCCCTTATAGACAAACTTCATATACTTTTCACAGAGAAACTTATGAAACATGTCAGTTTTTCAACACCTGACCTTGTTAACGTATCCATAGAACAAAAGCAAACAAAAAAATGACAGTCAAAAGCATGCCTGCATATTTGATCCATTGATCAACACGGTTACGTCTCTCAATTAGCCTCAAAACAGAGTTCGATATTCCAACTGTATTGAGGACATCCCATGCTTTCCTATGCGCACTCTGCACCGAGTCAAATAAAATGGTATATCAGTGACAATACCAAACACTACATCGATGCATAACTAATTATCATTAGTGTTAACATTCTTAGAAATGAAAACTTGAAAAGCAACCTCAATGCTAAAGGCCTCCAATAGAAATGAACATAAAAAACTACAGTTTATCTTTCAATCAAAAAATTGGAAACTACAACTGAAAACATCAAAACCAACTAAGCTTAATGCAAACACATAATGACATAACACCCAAAATTTAAAAATAAAAACAAAAGACATTTGTGCAGTTCTTAAGAACACGCTTTCTTAGTATCGAGTAAAATGCATGTTACACGTGGAACTTTCTTTATTGAGATTTCATGATTACCCCTTAATTAGAATGAGAGTATAATAAATAGTATGGTAAGAATTATTTTTAGTTAAAAGGAAAAGGAGAAAGCCAGAGTCAAATGTTTAAGCAGTCAATATTTTGTAACACACCAAAATACAATTAAAAAGAAAAACTCAGGAGACAGAAAGCAGAGATAACACCAGCTGCATTACATTTTTTTTAACCATATAAATTTGCTGGTAAAGAAACCATTTTTTCACCCTTAAAAAAGTAAACATAATATATAATCCACCATTCACAACTGACGAGAAATGACATTATAGCTAAACATAAACAATAGCATCAAAGAGTTTGTAGTCCTAGCTATTAGGCGATTAACCATGTACATCATGTGTTGATGTTTGAAGGCATAGAAGAGAAGATACCTTCAAGCGTTCCCTTTGGCCATGTATTGTTGAAAGGATGGCCTCCCCAATTGCGTTAGCATTTTCCAGCTCACGCGAAGAACTCCGAACCGACTGCATTGCTTGTGCCTCCTCATCGAAAATTCTCAAAACATGACTGGAATCCCCATTCTGGCACATGGAATTAACGAAGTTGTTATTATGTAGCAAAGGAAGAAACAAAATGAGTCACTAAACCAGAACACAACAGCCATTACATACAGCACGTTGCAGAAGTTCCGCTCTCTCTTTAGCTTCTGTCATGCGTTTCTGATTCCTTAAGTTATATTTATCCAAACTTTCTCTCAACGATTGTGCCTCTTCAGCTATCTGTTCCACTTTTCTGCAAGAAAAGCATAACACCACCACCTCAAGAAGATCCTACCCAACTATAATACATGAATGATGCAAACAGCAACTGCATTATGCATTAACTTTCAAAAAGATAACACACTGCAGGTTTCAATTTGAATACCACAAATTACATCACAGATCATATATTATATGATTATGATTATACCTCACATTCCAACGTTTCAAAACCCTAGCATTTCTTCAGTAGCACCAAGAACTGGTAATTATTGTAAACAATACGTAGTAAACTGTATTCAATCCTACGAAAATGATAGTTGCACACCGTTTTCACATCGGCGATCAACACCTACCTGGTGAATAGCGTTTATGTATAATTCAATTACCAGTGTTGGTAATCGATTGAAAACGGTGGCGTGTGAATAGCATAACTGTTATAAGATCTTCCAGAAAGAGAATTTTAGGTTCAAATTTAGAGTGTGTGCATTGTTCAATACTTGAATTGAAATGCAGAGAGGAAAAACGATGAGAAGGAGAAATAAGGCGGGAACGAACCTTTTCCAGAGATCACGTTGAGATTTAGCAGCGATGGAACGGCAGAGTGGATCCATGCGGAGGCAGAGGGATTGGATCTGAGCGATGTCGTTGTTGATAACGACGGAGTCGGAAGAAGAGTACTCACCGCGCTCCAAACGTTCCAGGCCATCGCGTGTTCGAAGCAGTAACTTCTTCGCGCTTTGGTAAATCTCCGATAGAGTTCCTCCGCCTCCTTCCATGGTGGCGCCGGTAATTCTCGGAGCTCCGATCCCCAGACAAAGCTTTTGCGTCACGGAAGAGAGACACACACTATCTCTCGATTTCAAACACGGAGCACGGGTTGTTGGATCTTTGGGTAATTTAGTTCGACTCCAAGTTGGGGGAAATGGCAAATTCGGTTGGATTTATTTCTTCAAACTTTTTTTTCCAGAGTGAATTACTAATTTTGCGCATGAAACTATAGGACGATTGCAAGTTGGTCACTCAACGTTACAAAATAGATAAAAACATCTTTTAAATTAAAAAATAATAATCAATCATATTATTTCAATTTGATAATATTTTTTAATTTGAGGATCATAATATAATAAATGATTTTTTTTAATTTCGGGAATGTTTTTGTCTATTTTGTAATATGAGTTACTAACTAACTTGTTACCATCCTATAATTTAAAAAACCAAAATGGCGATTCAAATTTTTTTTTTTTCATTTTGTTTTCTAGCTCATTTTTTAATTAAGTTGAAGGATTTAACCGGTATGCAATATTAATGTATTTATATTGTCAACCAATTCTAATTTGTTATATCATTAAAATTAATTGATTCTTATTATTCTTTGGTAGATAATTGATAGTTGGGTTTCTTAAGCATAATGTCATATATTTGACTCTTGTCATGTGTATGGAAAATATTTTATTTGGGAGATAAAATTCATTCAATGATTTCTATATCTCGAAAGGGATTAAACTCTAGCTATCTATCAAAAGATACCTTTGATGCACCTAAAAAAAAAAAGTCCCAAAGAATAATTTGTGGTTGACTAACAATGTAACACACTTATTATTATACTATATCAAAATCCTTTAACGTGTTTGCTTCAAAATAGTGTTGTAGTGCACTTTTTTTTTTTAAACCCTATCATAATTGGGCCTTGGATTCTTTGATGGGTCCACGGAGTATTACTATAAGTTTAGATCATTTGGACTCATGCGGCGCACTTCATCTTTAATACTGCAAAAGCAAACCTCATGAGCACAAAGTGGTAAATAATAAAAACATGTTTTAATGTAATAAAAGGGGTAATTACCTCCTATTCACTATATAATATCAATTAAATATACGAATCAGTATGAAAAGAAAATTTACAAACTTGGAGAGGAGCATAGCATCCGCAGGCCTCCTTCCAACGCCTCTGACCGAATCTCTCACTAGGTATTCAACTTGTCAATTGAGTTACAATTTTGTTGACAAAATTACTCAATTGTATGTATGATTTAATTATATTTAAATGTCTGATTTCAGTGTGTTTAGAATATGATCGATTGGCAAAATCTTGTATATTAGAAGAAAGGACACTCTTTTTCAGTGTAAGGACCTATTATTCTTTATTTATTTTTTTTGGTCACGAGGACCAAATTTTCTGACGTTGGTTGAATAGAAGAAGCGGGTGATGAGGTTTTGGGCTCAGTTGATAGAGATCCACCCAACATGCTCAAAAAGACTATTTCGAAGCCCAAGTGACTATCAAAGTTTTAGAAAGTCTTGCATACATACATTTGGCTGTTTTAACCAAAAAGGGAAAAACATAAACTTGTCTACTTAACAAGTAAAAGAGCTAAGAACTAAGAAGGCATAAAAATTACTTATTTTTTCCCCCCAAAAAAATTAAGCTCACGAGGACAAACACGTCACTTAAAATAAATAAATAAAGGGTATGGCTAATTAGTGCCATAAGAGCATATAGTCGTATCTATAGAAAATTATATATTGAAAAAATATATAAACATATCATTTCATTTATATCATTTAATAAAAATATTTCAAAATAAAACTATGAAATCAATAATCTATTTATAAATATTTGATTGGAATTAAAAAAGAAATTTATATAAATATCATATATAAATATGTCATTTCATGTTTGGGTTATAAGGTGGACTTGGTGGTTGGGGTGGAGTGATAAGGAGGGAGAGTGTTCAAACTCATCCCATTAACAAAACACTAACATTAACACTAACATTTGCCTTAAAAAAAAATGTCATTTCATGTCATTTTATATTTATAAGCTAGTTCAAACACTAATTTTATCAAGCGCTTCAAATTCAACCAGCTAGCTTTTCACCTATCAACTATAAGCTGTCAGCTAAAAATTAGTTTATCAGCTATAAACTCGCTTATCAACCATAAGCTAACTTATCAGCTATTTTAACCAAATAGAGCCTAAGTATAATATTTTCACTTCAAAACCATTAGTTATGTATATTATTTTAAAACATTGATAAAATTATACATGGTTAATTATGAATTTTGATAAGTCATTTTATCTAGTGTTTTGTGGCTCTTCCAAAACTTTTAGTCAAGATCCGTCACAATTGATATGGTTCATATTCTAAGGTGAGAAAAATGAATTTTGATTGTATACAAGATTAAAAATTAATTTATAGTCATACATGACCACTTAAGAAAATCAAGTACATTTATCTTATAATCTTAATAATTTAAATAAAGTTTAACAATCTCACGTTTTCAAAACACGGAGGATAGGTCCTGCTGTTTAGTTTGCCCTCCTCACGTCCCCTAAAATAGGTCCTTGAAATAAAAGTTAACCAAGCTGGATTGAAAGCGATGGTAGCTAGA
Organism: Echinosophora koreensis; assembly: GCA_035048595.1. Lineage (NCBI taxonomy): Eukaryota > Viridiplantae > Streptophyta > Magnoliopsida > Fabales > Fabaceae > Echinosophora > Echinosophora koreensis. Next base: position 1,165,282 of record JAPCYP010000019.1, on the reverse strand, counting down.
AATCTATACGATGCATAATGTCAACAAGGAAAAAAAAAGTTATGTACCCACTTTCCATGCTAACGTTCACACGCAATGCAAGAGAGACGAGAAGATAAAGTGACTTTCTCCGGTGATCATCTACTTAATCTTGTGTATTTAAATATTAACATCATATTTTTATACTTTCATATATTTATTATATATCTTTTTCTCTCCCTCTACGCATTATTTCAATATTACAAAACATATCCAATATATGGTATTAGATATGGTATTAGTACCAACTACCAATCAAGGTTGATCCAAGTTGCAATGGACTCAGGTCTCTTAAGCAAGTGATCAGTGATTCGATTCCTGACTTGCGTATGGAAAAAATCTAGTTGGGATGAGACATCCCACCTTGAGTGCCTTCAAATCCTTCGAAAGGATATTAGTCTCGGTGTACGACCGTCGACCGGGGATACTCCTTGCGAAAGCGGATAAAAAAATATATGGTATTGCTTTTTAAAAATATCATCCAAACAATTTTGCATATTAAAATTAATTATCCTAATAAAGATATTTTTTTTATATAAATCAAGCACAAACAAATATGCTCGCAGATTTCATATGAAAAGAAAGGAGCACAAGAAAAAAAAATTAGAAAATAAGATGATTGTTAATTTAGTTGTTTGATATGGAAGAAAATGTAAAGAAAAAAATTAAAATTTTTCTCTTCTCTTATTTGATTGCATTGAAATTCAGAGAAAAACAAAATAAAGCGAGTGTCTTTCAGAGATGTTTATGTCTTTAAGTATCTTTTGATACTCTTCCTCCGATTTTCTTCCTGAAGCGAGTGTACTTTTTCTATCTTTCCATTTCTCTTTTTTCTTTCTTTCCATTTTCACTCAAACCAAACATTGAGATGAAAATCTAGGCTAGAAAATTTAAATGAAATTAATTTTAATTTAGCAACTATGCAAAGTTTTAGATTTTTATCGTATAGTAACACTAATGATTAATTGGAAAGTTGACAATTATAAGTAGAAACTTTAAAGGATTTAATTGGGATGGACCGTAAGTTTAGATATTTTTTACACTATCAATTATTCATAAATTATCATATCATTCAAAATATGTGGCTCTAACATAACTACCTTAAAATTCACACAAAAAATGATTTGTTGTTGGTTGACGGTATAAAAAGTTTACACTAACAATGTATCAAAGTTAAACTAATAAACACCATAACTTTGATATATTACCGGTTTAAGTAAGTTTTTTTTATAATCAACCACAAACACCCTAACTTCTAAGGTAGTTTTAAAAAAAGTCAAATATTTTTTATGATATAATAATTTATAATTAAAAAATTTATACAGTAATAATGCATATCGATTAAATCTAAAATTATATTTAAATTTTGTATATTGTCTTTCAATAATACTCCCGCCAGTAGTTTGATGAGGAAGTTGAAAAGTGGTTACTTGCTAGGTCATGGTAGGGTCGATATAATTAATTGCACGTGGAAATGAAACCATTAAAAAACACAATACGCAAATAATACTTTTCAGATTTAAGATTTAAAATTCCATTTGACTCACATAACAAGGAAAGCCTATGTTAGATAACATTAACACCCAAAAGTGGCACATACATCAATTATCAACATATAATCGTTTAACAAAATTTCAAAGAATATTATCTTCGTCTCACTTTCACAATGGAATAAGGCCAAACACCCAATATTCTATTGGTTCCTTTCATTCTAATTGTTTACATCAAACTCGTTTGGAAAAGAAAACCATAACACGATAGAATACTAAAGAACAAATTGGTGATGATGAAACATAGACCTTGTTCTTGCATGCTCTTTTTAGGGTTTACGTGCATGGAAGTGGGACATCCTTGAGATTAATCAAAGGGCTGGTCAAAATATTACTATATGAGGGAATCCACGTGGATGGTGATCTATGAAAGTCCATATGTATTTTGCCGTGGACGGTGATTTATACATATCAGATCCGGATGAAGATTTGCTGTTTCATTTTGATATACGATATTTTATCTTAATTAATAATATCTTGATATATAAATTAAAATTTCATGTAATGTTAAAAAAGATAAAGTATGTGACAATATACTCCCTCTGGTCCTATATATAAGAGGCAAAACCCTAAAACACACAGACCAAGGAAATGCATTGAAATAAGCTATTTGTAATTAATATTCATATAAATTTACAAATTTAACCCTTCAATAATTAATGAACAAACCTACTTGTATTGAAAGTTGCACTGTCTCGTAAATATAAACCATATTATAAATAAGGGTAAAATTGGAAATGAGCATTTAATATTTGTCAAAATACATGCATGTCTCTTATATTTTGGACAAAAAAAAAGTAATCATTTGCCTCTTATAATAAGAACCGAAGGAAGAATTATTGATCATAATAAAATATAATATAATAAAATAAGACAGCAAATCCACGTTCACGAGATCCCATATCATATGGTAACCTTTCAAGAAATTCTAGTGTTGAGGTTCTTTTACTTTGGTGTTTGAATTTTGAGAGAAGTGTAGTGTTGAACACGGCAGGAACAAGACAGATCGATGGGTCCAAAAGTAGGCACCGTCTATTATTGACGTTAATTGAATTATTGATTGGCAAACGGCACAAAGGGATGCTTTTTTTGTTTTTCCCCCCAAATATTTACAACCTAAACTTATCTATTACTACTTCTCTTTCAGCGCAGTCATTTTTTTTTTTTTTGACAATTTAGCGCAGTCATTTGAAAATATTGCATGTGGTTTTTTCATCCGAATATCCATGCGTGACAAATACAAATACACAATGCTTTTTTTTTTTTGCTCCAAATAAATACTTTTGCGAAGGGGGATTATAGATTTAACTCGTGAAATATACATAGAAATATGAAGAGAGAGAGAGAGAGAGAGAGAGAGAGAGAGTATATGCATATACTATATACAAAAATCTTGGTTTCTTTTCTCGATTATGTCTAATGAACAAAACTAAAAAGCAATGTCATATATATCAAGAATAATTCTTGTTAATCTGAATTTTCACTATGTGTGTAAATATGAGGATACATGCTGCAGATTGATCCATATAATTAAATCTTTTTTTTTTTAATAATAAAACTTTATACACTACAATATTAGTAGACAGAACAGTAGAAATTTATGCACTACAAAATTAACTTGTGTTTACTTAATTTTTTTTCCCTTTTATATAATTAACTACCTGCTTCTTTTTTCTATAAACCAAAAATTTATCGATAAAGAATAAAAAGGATACTCCAAACCTTATATATATAATTTAGATACGGAGATCAACATACCTCATAACACTACTTTATAAGGTCCAAATGATTAATACACCAATATGAAAATAACAAATGAACACCCTTAAACTTAGAAGAAAATCGAGACCATAAATGTACCTTAATCAAATCCAACATATAAATCAAATCATTAAGTACCTGCTTCTTCAAATTTTAATTAAGTCATGTTTCAAGTCCAAAGCTTTATATAAATGAGCGTGAAAAGGAACAATTGATGTTGAAATGCAAGTATTTTCAAACCTATTAAAGATCACCTATAAAAACTGTAGAGACACTTTCTTGTTTTGACCCGATACTCTAGTGTTTTTTCAAAGACCACATTTCATTCTCTTTGTATATTACGATCTGTGTCAAATGAAATTAATGTTCATCAATTCGACCAAAAAAAAAAACTAATTTTTGTCTTCGAAAAGCTGGTAAAGAGAAATTAAGAATATAAGGAAAATATCCATCTGAAATTTCTTAAGAAAGTCACTGGCCTTAGACTTTTGGAAACATTCTATGGTTGCTGCTGCATTCATATTGGAGGCAAGACTAGTCTTATTTATATTTATGTGTGTGCGCTCTTGTACTAATCTTTGATAACTTGCTGCTGCAGCACATCATATATGAAACTAAGTGAAGCTCAGAAAATGAGAATTTCTCAGAGAAACGGTGTAAGGCAGTACAACAAATCCGAGCTTCCACGCCTGCGGTGGACACCTGAACTCCATCAACACTTTGTTCAAGCTGTTGAAAGTCTAGGTGGAAAACACAGTAAGTTTTCCTTCTTGTTCATATTCTTATAATTCTAGCAAGGGTCAGCAAATTAATCACCGACAAAATCAGTAAACAAACCACAATTAAGACCGTATTTCATCGAAAAAAATTTAAGGCCGTGATGTTTGTTTGATGGTTTCAAATTTAAATTTCATCCATCGATCCTTATTATAGCCCTTTGCTTTGGTGCTCATTGATTTAGTTTCTTGTATACATGTGTGAGCAATTCCATTACTAAGATTTATTTGATTTTGGTTGTTTTTATTTTAATTCTCACTGTATCATCAAGCCAGGAGAAGCAAAAACAATTGTGTTTGCAATATTTTACTATGGCATATATAGAGCAGACAATTTTTGCAAATTAAAGAATCAAAACATAGCTGAAAAGTTTATGTTGCTTCGGCTCTTTCCTCTCTCTTGCGTATGTTCGCGCGAGAGAGAGAGACAGACATAGAATAAGAGGGGAAGGAAAAATTCTTTGCTATATATACTTCAACTATAAATAAAAATTTAGCAAAGTGGTTTATTTTGCAGAGGCGACTCCAAAGCAGATTTTGCAGCAGATGCGAGTGAAAGAACTGAGGATCGCTCACATCAAAAGCCATCTTCAGGTATCATCTCGATGGGGTCCAATCCAATAAGTACATATAGTAGCTAATTTAGCATCAATTTTTTTTCCTCTTCAGTTTCTTTTCTTTTAAAAGTAAAATCGTGCTTGAGGGGTTCTAATTAATGACACCAAGATTAATTTGAACAACTTTTCTAAGAGTAATGATATTTGGACACAAAAATGGTGTCCACTGTCCAACACCGTATAAAAGTACTCATTCCCACTTATTTATTATTTTTTTTTCTCTCATCATATATTTCATCACTCCCATGACATTGATAAGCTCTACGATGTCTATACAAAGTGTCCAAATTGTGTGTCTAAATATCTTTACTCCTTTCGTAATATGTTATATTGTTCCTTGGATCTAGATTGATTCTCCTCCCCAAGTCCTTATGAACACATGTCTGATGTCTCTTTTAATCAATCGATATTCAAATGAGACAATAAATACCCTAGACCTAATACATTGGGACTTGGTAGTTACTTCAATTATTGCTGAAAACAAAACAAAAAGTTCATAGAGCCTTGGCAAGACCGTAGTTGGTGGAAAACATGATAAGTCACTCCACTACTATAGCCATATATATAACTAGTATGCTGTGGATAAATATATGCTTGCGTTAATTACAAATTCACCATGTCTTCAAAACATATATATTTATTGTTTTACTGTTTTTTTTTTAATTCGTACCTTCAAAATATATATATAGTATTATCCTTTTCTTAAATATGTTTTATGCATGTGACAATACATGTATATAAATATATAATCACGTAAAAAAGCACCATATATATAAATAATAATACGAACCGTGCACAACTATCTTGCTTAGGTGCATATGCATATGCTCTACAAAAAGGGGAGCTTTTAAGAAATGGAATTACTTGCCTTTCTGCCCCATCTCTCTTCCTTAGCTAGCTACTAGCTAGAATCTACGGTTGCATTGTATATCAATCTGAGCAGCCAAATGTGCCGTAATTCTATACAGCTGTCGATTTCCCAATATATCTTTCTTGCCAATAAACGCACAACGTGATCCAATTTAAGTCATACTTGGCTAGCTATAGACATATCTATAACAATCAAGGTTTTAAATCGCGGTCGCGGTTGGAGTTGGGTTGCGGATATTGCGGAAAAATGCGGCCGATGCGGCTGCGATTATGCGATTATGGTCGCGATGCCGTTTTGGCAGTTGCCAAAACCAACACATCGCGGTCCAGATTTCGGTTTCGGACCCAGATTTGAAACTTTGATAACAATCAAAGGCCACAAAATTCCAAAGCTCAGCCATTATTTGGCTGGCAATTTATATGTGCGTGCATTACTTATTTTATCTTCTATTAATTTTTTCAACAACTATAATTAATTTTTGTTAAGGTCTTTCCTAGATCTAAGAGAAATTTTGGGTTTGTTAGATGTACAGAAACATGAAGGAACATGGCATCATCGCACCAAGGGAACAGTTGCTGGAAGGAAATACACAAGTTAGCGATCTCAAAATCTGTTCCATTTGTTCACCTGAAAGGTAATTAGCGGGCAACCCAAATCGATAATATGTTGTTTGAAATATACATGAATTTATTGAATACCATATTTCAAATATTTTCACTTTATTAATCAATTATTTTATCACATTTTCATATATTTTCGTATTCTTTTTTTTATACCCCTCAGTTCGATGGGAACTACTTTAAGAGTATCAAAACATGAAAGCAAGATTCTCAAGCAAGAACTTCATCTGTTGAACAATGATAAAGGGCTTTCGCAAACCAGTGAAGAAACTGATTATGATCTAAACCAGGTATTGTTTTCAACTATAATTGATATCACTTGCTATCTCCCAAAATTTTTAAGCAAATTCAAATATCTCAAGTTTTTTTAAAGGCATCAAACAATGTTTTCTCGAAACCTGTATATGTTCATGTCTAGATAATTAAATAAATCAGATGGCCTCAGGTAGTTAAAATCTCTGCGCAAATATACATGCTAAATGTTAAAGAGAAGCAGCAACAACAAGGCCAATATCACTTCTTAACTTAATATCTTGAGGTAATGTTTAATATCATACATATTTTCATATTTTCAAAAAAAAAAAAAAGATGAGATGAGAATAAAAGTTCTTATATATGTTTGTTATAAGGAATAAAAAAATTAATTATTCTTACACATAAAACATGGCCGAAAGTCAAATTAACGAAGAAAAGTTGAAATTTTCATTCCTATATAGAAGTGCAGGAAAGAAATATTTCTAATAATGATATTTTCAAAAATGAAATTTACCTAAAAATATAATATGTTATGAACCAAAAGCCATCTAAAAAGTTAAGTTCGTAAGCCCAAGAAACACTCACTTTACCCATTTCTAAACAATCTCAAAATTGAAATTTACAGTTAAATAATCCCAACACCATGCATAGCACATAATTTTCAATTAAAAGCTCGGTGCAAGACAAAATTTTAAAAAATTGGTTTATCCAAGGTTTTTAGCTATAGGGCAGGTGCAGATTTGAAAGAAAAAAGTCTTAAGCCCATTTTAGATGGATAAAAATCTTTTTGTCCCAATTTCATGTTCCACTTCCTGTCCCATAACTAAAAAATGAGAAATGTAACTGTTTTTTTTTTAAAAAAATTTTAAAAACATAATAATATATACTTGTTATATTTTAATTGGATGAGACATGAGGTAGCATAGAAAACATGGACAGAAGATTTATATCCCTTTTAGATATCATCACTTTACCCATTTCTAAACAATCTCAAAATTGAAATTTACATTTAAATAATCCCAAAATTTTCAATTAAAAGCTCGGTTCAAAACAAAATTTTAAAAAATTGGTTTATCCAAGGTTTTTAGCTATAGGGCAGGTGGAGATTTGAAAGAAAAAAAATAGTCTTAAGCCCATTTTAGATGGATAAAATTCTTGTTGTCCCAATTTCATGTTCCACTTCCTGTCCCATAACTAAAAAATGAGAATTGTAACTGTCTTTTTTAAAAAATAATTTAAAAATAATAATAATGTATACTTGTTATATTTTAATTGGATGAGACATGAAGTAGCACAGAAAACATGAACAGAAGATTTGTATCCCTTTTAGATATCATAACTTACGAGTTTATTAGAGCTTATATATTTACTGGTTTAAGTGCTTTTACGTGGAAAAAATAGTGTTTGAGTAAGCTTAAATAACTAAATAAGTAACTTATTAATCTCAAAAAGGGCGAGTTCTACCGTGGACAAGTTTAATAGGTGGTCCACGGTGAACAAGTTTTATTTTTAATCATGACCATTTGATTACAAAGGTTCACAGGATCTAATAATACACTTTCCACACCTGATTTTTTTCCTCCTTTCCTCCCCTCTCCCATTCCTCCGCCCATCCCTCTCCCCTACAACCTGCACCAGAGTTGTTCACGGTGGTGTTGTTCTCGGAGCTGACTCGCGAACTAGCACAAGTACCCTCTTTTACTAATTCAGAAACTGGCGCCGGAGAACATTGCTTGGATCTCGACGGTGATACGAGATAATAACGTTCGATTTAAACTCGAGGAAGGAGCACCGGAAAGTGTAGTTGTGAAGGAGCTTCCACCGGAATTGTCGGAGAACGTCATGATCGACTGTGTGACGGTGGCTGGCGGAGGCTCGAGGCGCATCTGAGAGTTGGCGAGGTGGAGGACCAAATGCTCCCTCTGGTTCCGTGCGTTGTCGTTTTGGAACCAGAAGAATAACCGTAGCGGTTCCACCATCATGAGTAGATGCTTTGGGAGGTCCCCGACGATGTGAAGGGCTTTCGGAGGTAATGGTGGTCCGTGAGGAGGTTGTGTACTGGTATAATGTTGTAGACTGAGTTGATCGGCGGCGCGTGATTGACATGCCGCCGCTCGTCGTGACGGGGAGCTGTCTTAACTGTGGGGTGGAGGAGGATCTTCACCCTGGAATACCAGAAAAGGGGGTTGGGGCTGGGGTGGAGAAGGATGAAAATGATTTGATGTGGATAGTTTAGATTGACATTTGTAGACCCACGGAATCTAATGGCTATGAAAACTTGTTCACCATGGACCACCTATTAAACTTGTCCCACGGTAGAACTCGCCACTCAAAGAGCTATTTTTAGCTTATTTGATGAAAGTCAAATTTTTCAGCTTCTTAGGAAAGCTTTTGGTGAAAGCTATTTTTAGCATGATCGGAAAGTTGTTTTGCACATTTACAGAACAATGATATTTTCATCATAATTTGAAATTCAATGGAAACCAAATCATTCATCCCTCACCTTTAACGCTTTCGAATTTATTTTAAAAGTGTTTATTCAAGTATGTATTTGAATACTAAATAACTTAATTTAAAAAGAACTTATGACATAAAAGTTTTTCGTATAAGGTCTTTTTATATGAACACTTAAATAAGTTGCTTATCCAAACATGATCTTAATTTATCCACTGAATAATTGGGGAAAAACAAAGAAGCCAAATATGAAGACAAAGTAGAATGGGAGACTAATATATTTGCCTTTTTTGAGATGCTTTTCTTCAGTTTATTTCGATGTAAATATTTCACATTCAAAAATATGTTTTGTAAAAGTTGCATGATCTAATTACATTCTATCTATATTTATTATGTCAACAAAAGATTACATTCTATACTTATGATTAAAAAAGATTTATGAGATTCAATATTGTTAAACTTTTATATTGCTATTTAAACAAAAGGAACAAAGCTAATGCTCATGTTTCATCCTTTTAATTTTAAGATATAGAATAATTTTTATTCTGCTACCTTGCAGGAGCCCGAGTCAAGTGCACGTTTGCTTAGTGATGTTGTGTCGAATAAAGAACATTGTAGGATAATTAAATTTCCAGATCTCTCACTCTCTTTTAGCACGCCTCTAATTTCGATGATGCATAATGAAAGTGGTCAAGAGAAAATGCGCTTTGCGTCATCTACAGCAGCTGATAATCATTATTCTGTTGATCCTAGTTCTATACCATCTTTTGGAAACAATTATGTAAACTTAGACCTAACCATCTGAATATTTATATATATTTTTTTATTAAAATACACTCAATACTTATTATATTTAACTTTTTAGGCAAAGACTTTTGATAATTAATTATTATTTTTTTGTATTCGTTATACTGTTAGCCATAATAAAGTGTTTAAATTTTGCTGAGTACATAATAACTGTTTAGTACTATATGTTATAACTTGCAGCCAAGTGTGTTTCAAGTAAGGTTTCAACCTTACAAGCTTGTGTGTTTACATTGTATAAAGTTCAAGTCCCATGTTACATAAAACAGGAGGTGCGTCCTTAAATTTAAATATGCCTTTTCAGCAAATACTTTATAATATATAATTTTTTTCTTTTTTTTTTTCTTTTCCGGAACTGTATAATATAGTTAGACTAAGTAGCCGCAGAAAAAAATTCCTTTAAAATGAAATTATCTTTAACGTAGATAAGTAAGGATAATTTTTTCATTTAATCCAAAATGTATCATAACTTTAATGATATATATATATATATATATATAAGTAAGAATTGTAGTCCCCTCCATGTGAACAAACCTTGTCAAGAATATAATATTCTTCAAGACAAACAAGATGTTTTGGTGTGAGATTAATCTTGATCGACTTTAACCGCAAAGTGCTTCCGACTTCGTGGCGATTGTAGTTTGTAAGTGCATTAAATACTCCAGTAGATTGGAGAAGTAGCTAACTTGATATAGAAGTATTCCATTTTTCTAGATGGTATTTGTACAAGAGTTGCCATTAGTCTGGAAGATTAGAAAGGATAATCACCAGATCATCGTTTCTGGTTTCACTTGTCTCTAGCTAATTATACAAGGTAAACAAGTCACAACACTATAATAATTTAAAAACTAATCCTGATTGAAAATGATTGCTTAAATCTGGTATATAAACACCATAAGTCATTTCTTTATCATAGTATCAGGATTAAGTTTTTTAATCCAAAGATAAACGTGGAAGTACGTCTTACTTCTCCTAAATCATAACTGTGCTTGGGATTAAGAGACCAAGTGTGTACTTGTTCGGATCTTTATTATCCATAAAGCATACTGCACACCCTACTTCCACAGTAACATTGCATTTCGTCTGCCAGTGTATGAAATTAATAAATTGCATTTAACAAAATATAAATTAATTAAATTGAACAAATAAATGTACATGAATTGGAATATAAACAGGCAGAACTAACATATTTATACAATATCAGTTCGGATCCCACAATGGAATCCAAGCGAGTTAAGTTGTTTCAGTTCTATTACATCTTGAAGTGCCCGTCATCTAAGTTTGTTTTAGCCCAGAGGGAGAGAATGCAAATGCAAGGCGAGCAGGATATCAACAGTGTAGCCTATACTTCATTTTCCTCAGAATGTTCACTAAGCAAAAAAAATTTACTGCCTCTTCGCCAACGTCTTCCTCAACCCTTTGATAATCTTTGAAAACCAAACCAAGTTCATAATTGACAGCGCCAACGGCACGACAATAACCAACATTTGCCCAAAGGTGTGCATCTGCTGAACCTGTTGAATAATTGAACAATGATATGTGATCCCACACAAGAATATAGCATTTATCACAAACATGTTCAAAGAATTGACTTGACATTTCTCTAGTGACAGATGGTAATCCTAACAAATGTTTTATCGTAAGAGAAGAAAATCTTGACTACCGAATCAAACATGCGTGATCAAGATCAAAGCATAAAGTTATGTGACCTTCCACTAAATTTCTAATTGATGGGCCTCTAATCCAGGCATTCCATGAAAAGAAAAGAGAATGTAAGAAGGGCAAGGGAATTATTACGAGTGAAGGGAAGAAAGGGGAAAGGTGGAAAATAACAAAGTGGACAGCTTGCAAGAGGGGATTGGGGAAAGAAATTAGGAGAATGATGAGGGAAATGATGGGGGAAATGATATAAGGTTCGGTTGGAATGTGAGGAAGAGAACATTTTGGAATTTGAGTGGGAAGGCCTTGGCCTCTGGTGATCAATCCACTATCTTTTTCTCTCTTTGGGTTATTTTTTGTTTTCCTTTGGTCTGTGTTGCTGTTTTTCTGCATTTTTTTAGGGTTACCTCTTTGTAAGGAGCTGAGCTTCACTTTTCATAGTTCAATATTATTCAGTATTTCAGTTCCTAACACTAATCCTAAAAATCCATGAAAGATCTGATGGCCACAATTCACTCCCCTGACTTCTCACTACAAACAAATCCTATTATATGTTGCTGTATTTTCATCAGTCTTTTGGGCTAAATATTTCATGACTTAGTAGCTGAATGATGGATCCACTGAGACAACATTTGGCTCGGCAAACAAGGTTAAAAAATCTAACTTCATCTGAATAAAGTTCTACCGATTAGCCTTATTATGTACTGGTAGTGGTATGTACATGAGTTAATGGACACAATAACCACACTACACTGATTTTTGCACCCAACAACCCACCTCCCCACACAAGAAGGTCAAATTACTTAGTTCATTATATAAATAGATGTTCAGGAAGTAATATTGTAGACAATATGTAGCCATATTACGAGGCCATAAATTCAATGTCAAGATCTGGTTGCAACAAAGCACCACACACCAGAAAATTCTTAAATTCAGTGTGTCATTATTACCTGATCAAAGTGCAAGTAGACATGGTAAAACATGTAAACGAACAAAAGTATTCTGGCAACCTGCAGATGGGACATTTCGGTGAGCTTGTCCAAGAAGGAAAAATGGGAATTTTACATACTCAACATGATATGAAATTCACAATGATTCCACAAATAACATGATAAGTAAGAGTGACAAAAATATATTTTATACTGGGGGGACTTCACCTACCAGCCAAGCGATGAATATCACAACCCCGTTGACAAGATAAGCTTTGGACCTTTTCATTCCAGCTACGTCAAGATACCTTCACAAAAACAATGTGCGCATTAAAAAATAAAAACAATACACGACATATCAGAGATCAAATATAAGTGCAAGATTACCATCTCAAATTGATCCCCGGAGTTGTTGTCTCAGAGATCAGGACCATGTATGTGTACAGCTGCCCCTCCCCACTCAACATTGAATAGGCTACTGCTACTAAAGAAAATAGATGATGAATCACCTGAATCAATGTTAATATGAAGTCACGTTAAATCCCAACCCACAACCAAAAGAGGGAGAAAAAGGAAACCAAACTCTGGCCATAATCATCTCCAGCTGAGTTCCTATCAAGTGAAATATCTTAAATTTGAATAAGAGAGTCCAGCTTGACAAGACAGGTTGGTAAGCTATGTAAGTCAAAGGATATGATCCTTACATACTCATATCCACCAAGAGAAGGAAAAAACCACAATATCATCCCAAGGTCAGCAATGAAGTAACCAACTGAAACCTGTCAAAAGTAAAATTCAAACATTAAAAAAAAAAGACAGAATGACCAGTTAAAAAGAAAAACAAAAGTGTTGCAGATCATCATATGAGCTATAAACATTAAAATAAGAATTTTTAATTACTTTTTTTTTCCATTGGATGTATTGGGAAAATGAAAGCAATAACAAGTTCAAATTTGATTTAAATCATTACTAAGAACATATCGAAAGAAACATAAACGAAAATTTTAGAGGATATGGACACTAAGAAAATGAGAAGAGTGACGTTGCTAATATATTCATTTTTTATTTTTTTGTCTTTGACCAAAGTATCCCCACAAGCATTGCTATGAACAAGTCTCTGGACTGGGGGTGGCAGTTAATACATTCTGTCAACATTATGAGTTCACATGCTCTGAAAATGTGTATGTGTGCATGCTCGACATCAGCTGTTGCCTTTGTTATTCACTAATTACTTAATTAGTGTTTCCACCATATCCTTGTATAAAATTCATTTTCAGTAGTTCTCCGTGATAAGTAAACTCGTAAGATTGAAGCATCATTATTTGACCACAAAATCATGCATAAGATAAAAATAGTAATTCCTTGCACAAAGCGACACCAGTCTAAATCAATCAATCCAGGACCCAGACATTAAGCCAATTGCATTAATCACATTTTCAAGATCAACATATGGTTCACGTTATAACAGAAAGCTTGAGCCATTTATGTATTTTACCCATTAAACAGATTACAGTAATCAGCACGCATACAGGTCTGACAAGCCTTTGCTGCATGCTTTAAAGTTAAAAATTGAACAATGTGGGAGAATGTACATATGGGTTACCCTGATTTTCTTTAATTGTTCAGCAAAACTTTAAGCTAAAAGAGAAAATTTGAAGATCAAGCAGCATGTTACATGTGGCTGAAGGAAATAGTCTTCCATCATCAGTAATTCGCAGATTAAGTAGTGTGTTTGGATACTGGAAAATTATATAAAAAAAATGTCTTATGTGTTCTTCATTAGAAACATTCCGAGTACCTTAAATCTCAATGCTGGATTCTGTAATCACATGATGCACTTCGAAAGACTATCCTCTACTGCATACATATTACATCATCTCCTTGCTTATCATACATATGTATTTACTCATCAAAGGTTTTCTTAAAATATAATTTTGCTTTTACCCTGGCACCCTAAGCTGTCCTCTAATCCGCCTTGCTTTCATGACAAGGCATGGACATCCTCACAATTTAGCTTCCAGTATGTCTAGTGATTCACAGTCAATTTTAAAACATCTCTATCATAAAAATGTCAAGAAATAAAATGCCCGCCAAAAATCTCAAAAAATAGACTTGGCACAGAGCCAACGACAGATAAACAAATGAACTCTATCTCCTCATTCTACAGGTTAGGTGAACTTGGATTTACTGACTTCCAAAGTGACATAATTATATGTGATTATTGCTTATCATAATTGAAAGTCACTTTTAGAGATAAATCGCAAAGATGGTAAGAAAAGGCAAACAAATTGAAAATGTCTAGATCATTCTTACCCCCAGAGCAAACGTAGACATGGACGAGCTTCGAACTGTAATAAGTTCAGCCGACTGGTCATCAGAATATAGATTTGAGCAAAACACCAAGTACAACGACATAGCTGTTATGAAAATGGCATGAATAGTTGACATAGAACTGCACATAGAATAAAAAAAATTATAAAAATATTATATCATCAGAAATTAAAGAAGAGATTTTCTACTAAATGAAAACATCCAAGTCACCGGTTATTCCACTCAATACGTTGGATTTTAGTGAGGCTGGAATAGGTCTTAAAGTAAACAGTGCTAAAAAGCTGAGTAAGATCATAGACCTGGAAAACGGGGAACATTTAGAGATAAATAAAAGACCAAAAATTATAAGTTACGGTAACTTTGAAATCTCTTAAGAGACATACTTTAGAAAATAGTATGATAACATACCATCTTGCAAGCAAAAAAGCCCCCAATAATGGAAGTATATGGAATTAGAGGGTCTGCTAACAAATATTCCTTCACAAACAAATTAGCCTGGTTCTGGTAAGATTTGAATTTCATAATTTCTTTAGAAGCCAACATTGCAACAGTATCCCTGGGATGAGAAGTCTCTTGAAGATTGTATGTGCTTTCCACCTTTTCTACAGTCACCTATTATATGAACAAATACAGGTTTGAAGACAAGATGTTATTATAAATTAAAAGCCAAAGATGAATCTCCAACATGGTTTGCCTTTAAAAGTGATTCATGAGTTAAGAATAACAATAACTATCACAAACATTACATGAATAAGGGAAAGAGACCTAGCAAATAAAGTATATGTCTATTGTGTGCCAAAGAGGCAAAGACACATTAATTAATTACAACTTTCTTGGAACAAAGCAAGAATATCCATAGAAGGAAAGAAGAAATGCAAGGAACTTGGAGGTTAAGGCATCCTTACATCAAAGGACAAAGAAGACCACGACCAAAAGAATTGATAATAATATAACAAAGTGTGCTAATCTCCTCATTGAAAGCAACCTTAACAGAAATCAACTCTAAAAGGGTAAGAATTTCCCACAGAAAATCCAAGTGTTATGCACCTATCAAAGACACCAAGAAATCTATTGGCATACAAAACACATAGCCATAACTCCTTTTCCTCCTCGCTCTATCCAAAACCTCTGAAGTTAATCAACAAGACAAGAAATGCTTCATGCCCTGTGTACAAAATACAAACCCAAGTTTCACCCAAAACTCCAAAAAGTGCATTCCAATTTCCAAATGTAGCTGCCCCCCAATATACAGAACAAGTGACAACAAGATCACTGATCCTAATCCTCCATCCAAACCAACAGAAGCGAAATGTAATTATTAATATCAGCAGGCAATGAATTATTCATCCAGAGAGGCTAGAAAAATGAAATAATAATATGCCTCTGACATGAACATTGGTAATAATACGGTTTATTTATTAAAATGCAGTCCTCGCCAGTTACCACTTACCACTATAAATATCTATTGCGAAATAGAGAAACAAGTTACTACTCTGAATCAATATTTAGTAACTACTATAGTTAATGCAAAAACGCCTAAACAGATTATTTTAAAAAATGAAAATAAAAATAAAAAAATTACTAGTAACTGTATCACCCTTCCTCCTTCCCCACATAACAAAAAAAGTCAGAAAAAAAAATTTCTCTTGCAGTGAACAATCGGGGCAAAAAACATTTGAGAATTGAAATTAACCAAAATGTAATTCAGAGAGGATTTACGTAACAAATGGTTCTAATTTCAACATCAAACCACCACCCTCGCCACTCCACAGTTCAGGTAATCTCTTAATCAACCACCAAAATGCACCAACTTATGCACTACGCCACATAGAATCATTGGGGCAAGTTCATCGAAAATTGCTCCCTTATTTTTTCATCAAACTTCATATTAAAAAACATACTCACAAAACATTGAGAGAGAAAAAAAAAGTTCTGATTTTGCCAGAAGGAACAGAATTTCGTACCAAATCGGACTGATTTGGGGAGTTACTGAAACGAAACCAGGGAGGAAGTGGTGATTGAAGAAATGATGGGGAAATCGAAAATCTGAAAACCCTAATACGATGGATGGATTAGATTTGGGGAAGAAGATGACAGATATAGAGAGAAGCAAAGCAAGAAATGTGGTTGGCACCCGCGTCTTTTTCCTTTTTCTCCACAAACTAATACTGAATTGATTATTGTATATTTTTTTTAATTTAATATTTTAGAAAAATAATGATACTCGATATTCAATCATTTTCATCAATCATTTCAATTATTACATGTCAATGGTTCCATTTTAGTTTTAAATTCCATTTATTGCGTTAGCTTTGATCCAAAATTTTCATTTTATCAATAAATAAATCATTCTAGACAAAAAGTGATAGTAATAATTCATAATTTAAAATATATTCTAATAATAATTGTTTTTATTATAATTTAAAAATAATGAAAAACATATTATAAGAAGTGTTCGTTCACTAACATGTGATTGGTCTGAGTGGTAACGAGCTCGTCCCCTTAAGCAAGTGATTAAGGATTCGATCACTGGCTCTTGTGTATAGAGAATATCTGGTTGGGAGAGGTCAGCCCTTAAATATAGTTCAGTACCTTGAGCGATTAGTCTCTGTAATTATGCACAGAGTATACCCTGGGAAACCGAAAAAATAACGCACGACCAACTACACTAGTAATTATCTATTGGCAAATGCTATTAAGTTCTTAAAAAAAAAAAATTAAAAGCAATGAAGTTGTATCTAAAAGTATATGTATTTAAATTGAATAAAAATATAAATTTCCAACTTGTATCTAAGAAATTAAAATCTTCTACCAAAAAAAAAAATAACTCTTAATTTAACACCTGATACATCATTGAAAAATATTGTAAAAAGGTTTTTACAGGAACTGATCAAATTTAAACTCTGTTTGAGCAACTTCAATGGGAGTTTCTTAGCTACATTGCATGGGTTGCTTAACAATAAAATGTTATTTTGATGTGTCAAATATGATTTTGGGTTGCTTAAAATTCGACAGAATTGCTTGTATAAGCAATCATTCCTTATTGGTTGTTTAAAATTTGTGTGGGTACATGTAGGAAAGAGAATATGAGATATTGAAGATAGAGAAAAAATATTAGTGAATTTGTGAGTTAAACAACTTGTAGATAGGAAATCTCATTTAAGTGAAAATTGATTGGATTGCTTAAAATACTGAAAATTGAAGTGACATGTATGGTGGCGTCTAGCATGAAGTTTGTAAAGAAGTCCCACACCCGTGTAGGAGGAAATTAACCTGAGATAGCCGGTTATCCAGGTAATGAAATTCTTTTATTTGCTATTATGGGTTATCAGCAGCAGCCAAAAAAAAAAAAAAAGGAAGGGATAAGGGCTTGGTTGAAAACGTGAAAGCTGATATCCTTAGCACAAAAGTGGATTGATAAGCCCTGACGATTGTGTTCGAAGTTCGAACAGAGATGTATTTAGATATTAGATTTTTAGAATACCCTTTGTTATCCTCTCCGTTATACAAATAAGCACCCCCCCTGCTGCACTTGTTTACAACAATAAAGAACGAGATCTCCCTCACTCTTCTTCACTTCCAACCATAAAAAAAAAAAAAAAAGCCATTCCTCAAGTTCGTTCTTAAGTTTCAAACCCAGGTGCAGGCACCAAAGATTTATATGAAAGGTGGTCGAATATTGCAGTTCTCTTTTGAAATTGGCAAGAGCTTATAAAAAGGTTAAAATTGCTAAAACAAATTAATTTCAGCAAGATTTTACCACCCCTGCAGATACGATGTTTTGTTTTTCATCTTTCTCATACTTTCTTATAGTTTTCTTGCATTTTATCCCCGTTCAAACACCCATGGGAAACTCTCAAATGGCTTTAGAATCAACTAGGGACAAAACTTGTCAAATGCTTCTTGTTGATGTTCTATTATCAGACTACCTTATCTCGAAACAAAGGCCATCACCTGAATCTAGTGGCGTTCGTGGCTGCAAGCGGAGCTCGAACTAGAGTGCGACATGGTGGTGGCGTGGCTTTGCAGTGGTGGTCGGATCTAGTTCGTTGGAGCGGTGGAGGCTATGCAGGGGGCGGGCGTCGCTAGGCGGTGTCGGGGATATTGCTGGACGTCGTTAATCCAAATCACGCACACAGACAGAGAGAGAAGGGGTCCTCGAACTTGAAACAGTGATGGCGATGGGAACTCCCCAAATCTGATGTTTTGTTTGAAAGGTAGAGATGAGGGTCAACAAAATCATATGAGACTTCTACAACCCGTATCCGGTCCTTTTTTGTTTTTTGGACAACCAAATCTATACCATCTATTATTTTATTATTAAATCCAACGGCTCCAACAAGTGAAACACGGGTGTGGGACTTCTTTACAAACTTCATGCTAGATGCAACCGACATGTATAGACCAACTTAAAGGTTTAAACTTTCAAATTTATTTCTTTTGTCATAATACATTTTTAAAATAAGTCTTGTGAATATTTAAAGCATTCATTTACAATAAAAACAAAAATGAGAATCACTATAAGTTACCGTTGCTGAAAATGAAATATGCGTGACCAGAATCTAAACTAGAGTTTTGTTGCATAGGGCAACTATATGGCAAGAGATGTTACGCAAATACGACGGGGGTTGAGTAAAAAATACTCATCAAAAGAAAGTTGTTGCTGAAAAGGGGAATCTGTTGGTGGTGGAGAAATGCGAGAGTGCAGTGGCAAGGAGTTTCGTGCTTCCAAGATGACAATACGTTGGGCTCAAGTAATCACAGCTTCATTTTCACGTGAATTACAAAAGGTAATGCTTCTTATGGTAGGCCCACACAACAATATAACAATAAATTACCCTCATTTCTTTGCTTTTTATTTTCTGCCCATAGTAGCATTGAACTAAGTTTTATAAACTTTAGCTGACAAATTTGACTATAATGAAAAGCGAGTTGTTTAGACTGTGTAATTAAAAAAATACGTTTTAATAGGTATTAGTCAGCAGTAAGGAATGCCATTTTATGTATACTTAATTTTGGTTTTTATTTTTTAAAATAAAATATACAGCCAGATATGCCCCTCATGGTAAGGATGAATATTGAATTGGCAGCGTTACTCTCGATTATAGAATCCAACACATCATGTGAATGATTCTAGGATGTTTGGTTCCACGCCCATGCTGTTAGAATAAAGTCCCTAATGTCATTTTTGTAATAAAAAAAAAAAAATTTGCCCCAAACGTGGAAGTTACTTCGTAGCTTCTCCAAAATCATGGCATAGTTTAGAAGGACATGCCACCAAACACATTGGAAATCCATTTGTGCTATCAAAATATACATACCAGAATACCAATATTTGAAAATCACTTGTATGTGATGTCATCTACTTAATTTATGGGATATTCATGCTATATATATAATGCTATAAATCAATGTTTGAAGAGTAATATTACCTACACACACTTATACCAACATTACCTTCACATCTACATATTTTTCATTATCCGATCAGAGTTGATCTTGTATTATTTTCTACACACCTACACTTGAAGTTGTACTACATTCAGCATTAATCTGGCTCAAAAGCCTCTCTCCCACCAAAAGCAGAACACCAGTCTTAAAAAATGAAAGCATATCATACTTGGAGACTGAAAGTCAAACTTCACAAATCACAATGAAATGACGTAGAAAATTTGGAAATTTGAAACAACCTGCAAAATCAATCCTACATAGATGCCTGAAAAAGATCATGGCCAACACTGCAAAGCTGTAACTACTCTTCATTGTGAAAAGATCATATAAGGGGGGGTGATCATAGAATGTAAACACAACTTAGAGCCAGTTGAAAAGATCAAAACATACTATGTGGTTCCCCTGCATGCCCCAATAGCCTTAGGCTTAGGAGCATCCTGTTGAAGATTAACTAAAGCATAACCAGGGAAAATATCTGACCTTGATCTACATACATCAAATGGAGGAACATTTTCCTGAGATTTGGCCACAATATTCTTCTAAAAAACCTCAAGACCAACCCCACCTTCAGTTAACCTTGAATCTCAAGGGGTTCTGCATTACTTTACTCATCTTTGGAAGAATGCATGGCAAGGATCGAAGATGTCTTCAAAGGATCAAATCCCATTTCCTTAGCTGCCTAGACAGGTACAAAATTTTTGAATGCCTGGATCTTTAGACAATAGGTTGCTGGGAGAGAGATGGAAGGTTGAGGCACTCCAAGATTGTTCCTCGAATAATTTATGTTTGGAACCAACTCAAATTTACATTAGATAATGAAAAACACTTCAGTCAGAAATAATGCTCGAATTTCATATTGCTTTTTGGAAATATGTAAACAAATTGGAGACTAGCCCATTAGTCAGTCTGCTGTGTTTTCAATCAACACAAGTTTAGTATCAAGTCCAAATAAAGGGCACCAGTGCACTAGCATCCAAGTCACTAGTACTCTAGTAGTACATAACCAACATTAATAGTAGTAACTTCACAATGTGTTATTATAAAAATAACCTCTAACTTTACCAACATTAATATTTTAACTTAACAATGAAATGCACAACAAGGTCTCCAACCAAGATAGAAAAGTTGGAAGTTAGAAGAATGTCCTGCAAAAACCTTAAAAGACTAGAGTAGATCCCGATGATCAATCGAACCTTGATATACATCCAGTAGGAGAGGCACAGCTTCAAGAAACCCGGTCACATATTTCTTCAAAAAATCTTCCTCGCTAAAGCAGATAAAGGACCCTAAGCTTAAATCATCCTTGACCAGACCTTTTGATTTCAAGATCTTAATTATCCTGCATCTGGGCACAATCCTCTTCTCCAACTTGTAGCCTATGGCCAAAGGGTAGTTAGCAATCTCATCTGATCGCCAACCCATATCCTTGACCAGGAAATCCATCACTTTCGCAAACCTCTCCACTGTAAATGACACAAAAAACGGATATTTTCTAAATGCTGAAAGAGAGGTTTCACGAGACCAACCCCACTTCTGGTAAGCCTCTAACCTCGATTCCCACTTTGCTCTGTCTACATATACAAGCACATGGACAGCATTGACAAAAGATATTTTCAAAGGATCAAACCCCAACTCCTTAGCTAACTTGACACCTTCCACAAATTTCAAATGTTTCATATATGTAGTGCCCGGGTACTGCATCACCAGGTGAGAGATGGAAGCTTGAGGCACGCTATATTTTTTCAAAACATTAATGTTTGGGATCAAGTTGTTCACCACATTACAAAATATAAAAGAATACCCCCCACGTTTCAAAGCTCTAACTGCTTCACCATCATTGCGAACAACACTCTTAAGCACCTTATAACGAGGGATAAGGCACTTATTCAAGCTCCTTGTTAAGAACATGTGGTTTCTAAGCACCATTATTGGGAGTTCAGTGGTTGAAACCCCAATGGAGTGGAAGAACTTGAATTTGGGCAAAAGGGTCGCGTCTGCATCAGCAAGAAGCAACGAGGGTCGTGTCGATATGAATTTCACAATCTGGGTTACGGAGAATCCGTAGTTCTTGAGAAGAGCTAAGACCGCGTTTGGTTTATCTGGGGTTTTCAATTGAACGAGTTTGGAAACTCGTGTTGCGGTTTCGGGAGGGAACCCACATGAGGTGATGAGGTAAGAGACAGTAAAGTTGTCATCTTTGGACGTGAATGAATTGAAGAAAAGGAAAGCTTTGTGTCGCAGAAGACACAATTGGAGTCTGGGGTTGATGCGATTTGGGATTGGGGAGGAAACATCAGTTAACCTTGAAATGAGAAAACTGTGAATCATTTTCAGTATTCAAATTTGGACTCACCGATTTTGTAGCAGAACTCATCAGTTTCTGCCATTGTCCACAACCACAAGCATGGTTCACTGCTGCACAATTTGAAAACAGCTGCATTCAAGAATTGGAGTGTCAGAGAGCGGGGTTTACATAACAATGTTTGTTTTTTTTTTTTTTTTTTTTCTCTCTTTAAATTTTAAAATAATTAGGGAGGGAGATTTTTGAGTGCTCGAAAGTCGAAAGTGAGATTTAGTGCATGTGTGGAGGGATGTTTGATAAAAGTGATTTTAAATGGAATTGATTTTGTTAGAATTTGGTTTAAAGTGAAGTGATTTATGTATGGATGTTCTTGCTTCAAAAGCAAGTTTGATGTAAAACATAGTGTAATTTTTTCAATTCAATGCAAAAGTTATTTTTTGTAGCTTCTAGTCAGAATCATTTCTAAAGGCTGAATCAATTTTACCAGACAATTACCAAACACATCATTTTTACTAAAACCACATTTGACAGGAGACATAGTCAATTCTAGACATTTTTACTGGTTTCATACTAATTGATTTTGTCCTTTGTAAAAATGATGTGTTTGTTTACTGATAGGTAAAATTAATTTTGCTTTCAGAAGTAATTCTGATTAGAAGCTACAGAAGTAGCTTTTGAGTTGAATTGAAAAATTTACACTAAATTTTACATTAAACTCGCTTTCAAAATAAAAACATTCAAACATAAATCACTTCACTTCAATTCAATTGTAACCGAATTAATTTTACAAAATCAATTACATTCAAAATCACTTTTGTCAAACGCACACGTATGTTGACCTCACATATTCTTTCCATGTCCTAAAATGGTTTGTAAATCCCATTGTACGATTTTTTATTTATTTTTTTTGTTTTTTTATAGACTTAATTGCGTTTTTCTACTATTGATTATGTGTGATTTTAGTTTATATATATATATATATTTTGGTTCCCTAGGGTATCCTCCGCACGCAACTGTGGAGACTAATCCCTCAAGCCGGGCAGGACCACAAGGGCGGCAAAGCTCTCCCTCAAGAATTTTAACACTACTGCATTTCCAGGGTCAGGATTCGAACTCAAGACCTTTGGTTAAGCTGGAAGAAACCTGTATCATCTCATCCAAGCGCTCTTGGGTTATTTCCTATAGTTTTTGTTTTGCACATTTAATCCCTCTATTGTTTCAATATCGCAAATTCAGTCTTTCTGTCCAATGTTTGCCAACGTTTTATGCACTTAGAATAATTGTTCTTTATATTAATCATTGAAAAATTTGACAGACATTGAATAGAAGAATCGAATTTGCTACACTGAAAAATATGGGAACTCAATGTTAACAAAAAAAATAAAAAAATATAGGAACTAAAATTACACATGATCAATAATAAGAGGATAAAAAATGCACTTAATCATTTTTTATATTTTTTTCTATCAAATGGAGACACCAACTCATCACTAAATTTTGTTTTAAGAAAAAATAAAGAATAATAATTGTCACGTGTGAAAACAGAGGAAACAGTTATGTAATCGATTACATACTTCTAAAATATAAATAAATGCTATTATAAGTACAATGAATAAACTCAATCTCAAATAATAGGCGAACCTCATTTAGGTTCAACATAGTGTGCCAAAAAAAGTGAAAGTAATCAATTAATAAAAATAGCAATGTAATGCTAAGTCATCATATCATTTACCAGTTTGTGTCTTACTTGCTGCTGCAGCTGCAATTGATTCTCCATCCTATTTAATTGTTATCAGCATAACAACACATTAAAATATATGGCAAAAAATCACCATTTGCGTAACAAACCTATGAACCAATCAACTAACCATTCTCAAGAGTATCTTTTAGGTTTCTTGCTAGTATTTAGCAATCCTTGGCTCAATAACAGCAACATCTATTCCATGAGTCAGGGACTAGATTGTAAGGGGAAAGAATTATCAAAATAAAGCAAAAATATATATAGTCAGACCTTTCTCTTCTTTCACACGTTATCATACAAAAAACACATAATCCATTGCTTTATGACCGCCTCTAAATATCTGCCAAAAATTTTGTGGTAGTATTCCCAAAGAACCCTTTTGAAGGATGCCTGCTCCCCATTTGCTTGTTTTTGAGGCCTCAAGGATGCATTCACTGGCTGAATAGAAGACAAAAATATTGCAGCAATTCCAAATTTAACATGTGCTGAGCTGACATAAAATCCGTAAAGCTCAGCAACAGCAAAGAGAAGGGCAAGTAGAACAATTGGTAACCCTGAGTATTGCAAGTAAACATGAATCTTGTACCATCCATCACTCTTTAGATGTTTTTAGTATCTGGCTGCCAATATAAAGGGGAGAACATGCAGGTTAGGGGTGGCAAAATAATCCATTTATCCACCATCCATCCAATCCATCCAAAGGTAAATCCATCCAATCCGTCCATTACAAAAAATAAATAAATAATGGATTGGATCAAATTGGATCATTTTATTTTTAGGATGGTTAGTGATCTATCCACTAATTTTTTAAATCCACTGGATCAGAAAATTTAGATTTGGAAATACGCCGATGAATCCGACTAACATTCCCCCATCGCACCTTATGAATGCCTGTTAT
This sequence comes from Echinosophora koreensis, assembly GCA_035048595.1. Classification (NCBI taxonomy): domain Eukaryota; kingdom Viridiplantae; phylum Streptophyta; class Magnoliopsida; order Fabales; family Fabaceae; genus Echinosophora; species Echinosophora koreensis. The sequence continues at coordinate 1,140,245 of JAPCYP010000019.1, read as the reverse complement.
CCGAGGAAGCACCCCCCCTCATTTGTTAATATATCCACGCACCAGTTAGTATGTTGTAGTTGTTGCCTCATGTAGTATCGTCTTTGTGATTGTTGAAGAGCTACAACATGTACATGTACCCCATCGTTAGAATTACTTTATATACTCCACCTGGACTTTTTAACTTGACACGTAGCTATACTACCACAACATGGTTTAACGTTCACAACCGTTTGGATCTGAACTAAGATGTCCTTGAATTTGAAGATCGTGCATTTATAATTTTGGGGACTGCTACATAACCCATAACAAAAACAGGGGTTTTAGAACAGTTTTTCATGGGCCAATAATTCACCTTCGCTTCATTATCTCTTCCTTTTTATTAAATAGTAGTCAAAGTTTTTGTTATTGTAATTTAGTCATGTAACTACTACTTCCATCCCAACCTCTTTTTCATCTTCTCCTTCATTTCAGTGTCTCACAATTCTCACATAGGATAGAGCATAAAATGAAATAAAGATCATAGAAACCTTTAATTAATAGAACACAACCACACTAAAATAGAGGATTGGTTTGTCAATTATCATAAGATTTTTTTCAACAAGAAATGAAAAAGAAGGGGGATTGTGGGATTTGTTTTAAAAAAAAAACAAACAAACTTATCCTGATTTATTAAAATTAAAATTAAATTAATAAGAATTTTTAATTTTAAATAGAAAAAATATTTAATTAGTTAAGGACTCTTCTTGAAATAAGTGAAAGTTTTTATGTTTAAATAAAAAAATGTTTGATCTAAATTCATTAAATGGAAGATCATTCATCTATTGGTTCAAAAATAAATGTTCCAAAACCCATTAAATTAACATGGGTATGATAAAATTTGCCTATAATTTTTATCATCAGAGACATTTGAAACCCAGCATAAAACTGAAAGTGCTTTTGCTTGTTTAAATTTTTTTTTAAATACACCAATTTTAAAATGTTTATGAAAAATAATTTGCCCTTCAATAAGGAGAGAGTGAGAGAGGGAGAAAGGAATGTTTTAAAAATTACAAAATTTATTTGATTTTTAAAATAATTTTTTGTAAATTTATGAGAGTGATATTAATTTAAAATAATTATAAAAGTTATTTAATTTTTAAAATCTTTTTTATAGATGGATTGGATATCCATCCATGAAAAAATTATTAATGGATGGATCGGATGAATATTATTAAATGAATCATGGATGGATTGGATTTTTTCTAATGAATTTTTTATGGATCATGATGGATTAATGGATTATTTTTAATCCATCCATTATAATCCAAACAAAAATTTATCTAATCCATCCATTTGCCACCCCTAATGCAGGTGGGATCAAGAATCTGACTCAAGAATTGACTCAAGCGGTTGTGAACTGCTTCTAACTTGTCAATAGAATCTGAGCTTATAGATAAGATACTCCCTTTCATCACCTGCAATAATTATTAAATAAACGCAATACACCATATCCATAAAGTGTTTAAAACTAAATGGATTTATCATTACTTATTCCTCATTAGTCATTAACTTGTAGAACATCATACTAGAATAACTTTATTAACTTCTAGTGCTAACACAACTAAAGGAAATTTGATTTGATGGAGATATTACTATGGTTATTGGTCCCCTTCTCTAACGAGCAGCAGGTGCCTTCTACTCAGACATTGTTCTAATTTGTATTACAATTATTATTAAAAATATGCTTGAACAAATTTTCCCATGATAAATAAAAGATTATCAAGACAAGATTCACCGTTATTACCCTCGGCCAGTCGGCCTGCAAAACAAAAGCACTCTTCTTTCAATGTGTTCTGCACTTTCAAAATAAACAAGTAAAAAAAACAGACAACAAAACTGGAAATGACATGTAAGTGTTCATAGCTACTTGATTGTGAAATTAGCATGCCATAAATCAATGACTCAAAAACAGCCATTTTCCTGCCAAAAAAGTGCAACTCAAATCTTTGCATATCACACCATGTTGAGTTCTAACCCAGCCCTTCCCTCATGATAATTTTAACTAGATAGATAGGATACGCTAAGTGACAGGATTGACTTCTCATATCCTGTTGACTCACCAAACAATAGTTTCAGACAAAACATGATAGATTATCATACCATGTCTCTCTTATTTTGACCACCAAACAAGCCCTTGATGGACAGGATAGGATATGAGCGGATATGATAAGAGAGCGGGATATAAGTAAGATAGGATATGAGCACGATAAACTATTATCCTATCCGATGTTTGATGTCCACCAGATAACCAACTGGATAACATTATAATTTTTGTATGAATTTTAAAATTTTCGTTTTTATTCTAAACGTTTTCATATTTTATTAGATTTTAGTTTTTTTTTATTTTCATTTTTTTAATTTATATAAAAAGACAAAACTACATATTAAATTAATTTTTTTCATAATTTTTTATTTTTTTAAAACAATTTTTTTATAATTTTAAATATTCATTTTTAGTTTTTACTTTACATATAGGTAAATTATTATAATAATATTTTATATTTTTCAATTTTTTAAAATAATATAAAATAAACAAATTAGCCTTGTGACAAAATATAAATAATTTTTAAAATTAATTATTAATATTTTTATTATTTTAAATATTTATATTTTATTATACCTTATTTTGGTAACCATGTTATATTTTATTATACTTAAATTATTATTTTATTATACTTATATATAAAATATTTTTATATTTTATTATACCTTAAATCACCCAATCCTATTATGTTGAGTTCTAACCCAGCCCTACCCTCAAAATAGAATTTTAACGAGATGGACAGGATATGATAAGTGATATGATTGATTTATCCTCCTACAAGTGCTTCCTGTATATGGAATTCTCTCATTAAAGCTCTTGATCACATTAAGCATGGTTTCAAATATAGAATTGGTAGAGGGGAGGTGTCCATTTGGTATGATCGTTGGCTGGATCAAGTAGGAAAACTAAGATAAGATTCTATCTATCAGTCTTATAAACACATAAAACACAGACAATTTTTAATGTGTATTGTGTATTCAGAATAAATAAATAAACCAGGACCGTTGAATTATAGATCAAATATGAATGCAGTGTAGTGTAAGTTTAATGATAATGCTTATCAGTATACAATAGAAGTAGGTTCTGGAAGTCATAAAGAACCATAAACATAGAAAACTGGAAGTCAACTTGAAAAGTAGTATAGTATGCTATAAAAGCAGAAAAGACAGAACATTCAACCTAAAAGGCAGAAACCACCAAAGATTAACTAAAGCACAACCAAGGAAACTATCTGACCTTGATCTACATACGTCAAGCAATGGAACATTTTCCTGAAATTGGCCACAACATTCTTACCTCGAGACCGACTCCACCTTCGGTATACCTTGAATCTCGAGCGGTTCCGCATTACTTTACTCATCATTGGAAGCACTTGCATGGCTACTGGCAAGGACTGACGATGTCTTCAAATTTCAAAGGATCAAAGCTCATTTCCTTAGTCACCTTAACAGGTACAAAAAATTTTGAATGCTTGAATCATGAGACAATGTGTTGGTAGGAAGAGATGAAAGGATAGGCACTCCAAGATTGTTCCTCCAAAAAATTATGTTTGGAACAATTTACATTACATGATGAAAATCACTTCAGTCAGAAAGCTCGAATTTCATATTGCTTTTTGGAAATATGTAAAAAAATATTGGAGACTAGTCCATTAGTCAGTCTCAATCTTTCACAGAGAATTTTCCGCTGAGTCTTCCATCAAAGAAAAGTTTAATATCAAGTCCAAATAAGGGGCACCAGTACACTAGTATCCAAGTCACTAGTACTAGTAGTACACAACCAAAATTAAAGAAGTTACCGAACTTCCATTGGATTACAACAAAATAAAGGATGAAATTTAAAGTAACTCTTATAAAGTTACTCTTGGAGTAACGTGATCCCCACTATATATATATATATATGAACAACTTCACATTCGCAGCTATACAACAACAAATCCAACACAAATGACAGTCTCATTATAATTAATAATAAAGATGAAATTAGCGTGATACACATTATCCATAAAGTGTTTAGTCATGACAGTAAGAACTAAGAAGGTAAAGTGACAATTTTAAGTAGCAGGGACCATATTGGTAAGGTAAACTGGTAGAACATAGTAGGTGCACTTTATTAACTGCTAAAAAAACTAAAGGAAAATTGATTTGATGGAAATATACTATGGTTATTGGTCCCCTCCGCATGCTCTAACGAGCAGCAGGGGCATTCTACTCAGAAATTGTTCTCATTTGTAGAATAATTATTATTAAAAATATGCTTGAACAAATTTTCCCACGATAAATAAAAAAAAAAAAATCAGTGATCAAGACAAAAGTCACCAGTATTACCCTCGGCCTAAAAAACAAAAGCACTCTTCTTTCAATGTGTTCTGCAGAATCTGCACTATCAAAATAAACAAATAAACAAAGACAATAAAACTGAAAATGACATGCAAGTATTCATAGCTACTTGATTGTGGAACTAGCATGCTATAAATCACTGACTAAAAAATAGCCACTCTCCGGCCTAAAAAGTGCAACAGCAAATCAAATCTTTGCACCAAAAGTTAAAGCATAGAAAACTGGAAGTTTAACTTAACAATGAAATGCACTACAAGGTCCTGCAAAAACCTTAAAAGACTAGAGTAGATCCCGATGATCGGTCGAACCTTGATATACATCCAGTAGGAGAGGCACGGCTTCCAGAAAGTTGGTCACATATTTCTTCAAAAAATCTTTCTCGCTTGGGCAGGTAAAGGAAGCTAAGCTTAAATCATCCTTGACCAGACCTTTTGATTTCAAGATTTTAATTATCCTGCATCTGGGCACAATCCTCTTCTCCAAGTTGTAGGTTACAGCCATAGGGAAGTTAGCAATATCTTCTGATCGCCAACCCATATCCTTGACCAGGAAATTCATCATTTTTGCAAACTTCTCCACTGTAAATAACACAAAAAACGGACATTTTCTAAATGCTGAAAGAGAGGTTTCGCGAGACCAGCCCCACTTCTGGTAAGCCTCTAACCTCGATTCCCACTTTGCTGTGTCAATATCTACAAGCACATGGACAGCATTGATAAAAGATATTTTCAAAGGATCAAACCCCAACTCCTTAGCTAACTTTACACCTTCCACAAATCTCAAATGTTTCATATACGCTGTGCCGGGTTGAAACATTACCAGGCTAGAGATGGAAGATTGAGGCACACCATATTTTTTCAAAACATTAATGTTTGGGATCAAGTTGTTCACCACATCACAAAATAAAAAAGAAACCGCCCCACGTTTCAAAGCTCTAACAGCTTCTCCATCAGTGCGAACAACACTCTTAAGCACCTTATAACGAGGGATAAGGCACTCATTCAAACTCCTTGTTAAGAGTGTGGGGTTTCTAAGCACCATTATTGGGAGTTCAGTGGTTGAAACCCCAATGGAGTGAAAGAAATTGAGTTTGGGCAAAAGGGTCGCGTGTGCATCAGCAAGAAGCAACGAGGGTCGTTTGGAAATGAATTTCGCAATCTGGGTTTGGGAGAATCCGTAGTTCTTGAGAAGAGCTAAGACCGCGTTTGGCTTATCTGGGGTTTTCAATTGAACGTGTTTGGAAAGTCGTGTTGCGGTTTCGGGAGGGAACCCACATGAGGTGATGAGGTAAGAGACAGTAAAGTTGTCATCTTTGTGTTGATGTCGTTTTGATTCCGACGTGAACGAATTGAAGAAAAGGGAAGCGTTGTGTCGCACAATACACAATTGGAATTGGGGGTTGATGCTATGACGGATTGGGGAGGAAGCAGTTAACCTAGAAATGAGAAAATAGTGAATCATTTTCAAATTTCAATTTGGACTCGCCGATTTTGCAGCAGAACTCAGCTTCAGAAACGACGCTGGCGAAGCCTTTGATCCTGCATTGTTCTGCTTCTGCGATGCAGAAAAGGCCTATGAAGTTGATAAGAAGCACATGAATGGTTGGGGAAGAAGCAGAGCAGACAAGGTGTATAAGTATTTGCATTTGCACAAGCTGAGAAGCTCGGTGGGGTGTGTTTGTGAATCAACTACTTTCATTATTCAAGAGTGGTAGAAGTGGTTCTGAGGTTGTTGGACGTGGGTCGTCAAAGAAGGGATTTTGCCAACTGGGAGAGGGTGGCATGTAGACAAGTAATTAAATGATCAATATAAATTTAACTCAAGTAATATTATTAAATATATTATTTGTAATACAAACTTACCTTTTTTATTTCTCAACTAGTACCCTATAGGAAGTGGTTGTGATCAAGGTTCTAGCAACATTAAGTTACAAAAATCTTTATTAACATTTATTATCTGGTTAAACTAAGGTTTTGGTTCCTATAAGTATCGTGAATGCTTCATTTAGTCCTTATACTTAAAAATTTGGAAATAAGTCCTTACATGTGTGAACGTTATCAAATTCGCTCCCTACATGTGCAAATGTTAGCAAATTCGTCCAGCGGTCAGCGAATTGGTCCTTATACGTGACATAAATTTTTTATTTGGTCCCTAAACCTAAAAAAAATAAATTAAATCAAGTAATATTATTAAATATATTGTTTCTAATACAAACTTACTTTTTTTATCCCTTAACTAATGCCTAGGAGTGGTTGTGATCAAAATTCTAGCAACATCAAGCATATGTTGACCCGCATAATATTCTATAAGTAATGTATGAATATTTGAAAAAAGAATCTACCCTTTTGATATAGTTTAATACTTTTTAATCGGTTGTTGATTTCTTTTGTTAGACCTTATTTCAATATCTTCAATTATGAAAATAAATCAAGACAATTAATATCAGAATACTCACCAGAACTTACAAACTTTTCAAGATTAATAATACACTATTTTTACAATTCATCCCCATCCAAAGTTTAAATTTTCGGAATTCAAATAAAAAACCAAAAATGATTTCATACCATGAAAGTTACCCAAGTTGACTCTCAATAGAAGAAATAAATTGATATCAATTGCGAAAAGAACTTTTGGTTGGGTTCGAGCTCCTTGCCATATGGCAAGGACAAAATTATTATCAATTGCACGTATACGGACCGGTTTATTTTTTTTTCCAGGTTTAGGGACCAAATAAAAAATTTGTGCCACGTATAAGGACCAATCTGCTAACGACAAGGACGAATTTGCTAACGTTTTCACATTTAGGGACCAAATTTACTAACATTTACACATGTAAGGACTCATCATTTCCAATTTTTTTAAATATATGGACTAAATGAAGAATCTATGTCACGTATATGGACTCATCAGTTGCTTATAGAAACAACTTTTACAAGTGATTCATGTCCACTTAAACTCACATCAATTATGCAACTATGTAAGGAATGATTTCTTAACTCCATACAATCTTTAAACAAATCACATTGGATACGCTCTAAGTAAGGGTGCATTTGTGCTTAATTTAATATAAAATACATTAAAATTTTAATTTACTAATAATTTAAATATATATACACTCTTGCTTACTCTAACTTATGAGCTCATTTTAGCATGTTGCTACATTTCTCTTTCAGAAATCATATTAATCTCATTTGAGTAGAGTGTATATGGACTTGGGTCCGCAGACTGTCCGTTTAACCCACAGTCCGTGCGGGCCTGGACCAGGTAAAAAAGAGTCCATTTAAACGCGGGCTATTTTGGTCCAGTCTATTTAACCCGCGGGTTTAACGGACTTGGTCCGAGGATTTGCGGACCCGTCTGCGGACCAAACATTAAAAAAATATAAGATCTGCCCAACCCATTTTTCTTATAGGGCCCAATTTGGATAGCCCATTTTCCCTAAAAAAATTATGCCTAAATCAACTAAGTCACTTACCTAACTCTAGTTCAGAAACAAGTTTTCACTCAACCCCCCAAGCAGCCGCACAGCACATTGGGATCCACTCATACCATCTTGAAACCGTGAACAACAGCAGCTCCCGATGGCGAAAACCTGGCGACGACGAAAGGTGTGACGGTTGATCCTAAAACCCCAACGAACTCTCAGGCAAGAGCGTCTCGTCATTGTCATCCAGCGACGGAGCACCACCGTCGCACCACCACCTTCCTGAACCGGGCTTGGCAGGCGCAAGGGTTCTGATCGAAAACGGATTGAATCACCGAGGCTTGCACGGTTTGATCAAGGCTTGCATGTGTTTGAGTCTCTCTAGGAAAAAGAACCTTGGAAATGTCGAAAATGGCGACAGGGTTCTAATAAAAAAGGTTTGAGTCACCGAGTTGTGGTGGTTTGATCAAAATGATGAAGTTGCAAGGTCATACTATGTGGTGGATGTTGTAAATGATGAAAATGGTCGAGTAATGGCGGGGGTGGAGTTGGAAGGATGGTGAGGTTGTGTGGTGGTGGTGGGGTGAAGAAAGAGAGGAGGAAGAAGGGGAAGTTGAGGTTATGATACTAAGTGATGGATCCATGGAACCCCTCAAGCTATGTTTACTGAAAGAAAAAAAATGATGATGAGTCCGTGGGTAGTCCGTTTAGCCCGTGGACTATGCGGACTGGACGCGGACTCTGTTTTCTAAAGTCCATTTATCATGAGGGCTTTTCGGTCCGATCCGTTTCAGTGCGAACCGGACTTAAACGGACCGGACGGGCCCGTATACCTAACTCTACATTTGAGATTTATGTTGCCAATGTCATTATACTCAATTTTTGAGGTAGGTATATATATATATATATAAACTTTAAGTGGTCTATATAAATTTTAAGAGTCTTAGGGATGTATTGATTTGGGTTTTTAAAAGATTTTTTTATGGTAAAAAAGTCTTGTGTTATTCAATCTAAGACTTTTTTACAAGTAACAAAAAGTCTTATGCAATTCAAAAACTTCCCAAGTTCGATGGATTATTTTCCAAGGTTGGTTTTGTGAGACTTTGTATGACGTTTTAATAACAAAAAGTTTCATCTTAACATATGAGATTTCTAAGGAATTTCAATCCTTATTTCTCTTCACTTTCTCCCCTCCCTCTCTCTCCTCCCTCCCTCAATCTCCCATTTCTTCCCTTCTCTCTCCCCCCTCCCCTCATGGTTGTTATTCAACCAAATATAAATTACCAAACAACTATACTTTTAAAATGCTATTTTTAACTTTAACTTTAAATAGCTTTTAAGCCCCCAAAAAATTGGGTCAAACGTTATCTAAGTATATAGTAGAATTGGTTTGCAAGTACACATTTAGCTATGACACATTAAATTTATATACTCTTAATGGCAAACATATCAATTTCAATAAGTAATAAAAGTATAGAATGCAGTATTTGTGACCTTGATATATTTCCAGAAGGACAGGCATACACATATTCCTTATATTTGATCATAAATTACTTCAAAAATCCCTTGTTACTTACCATGAAGACGTGAATCATTCTTGACCAGACTCTGTCAAAAGTTTAAACAACTATGAATCTAGGAATAATTCTCTACTTCAAGCAGCAGTATGAAACTACTGGAACTCAAAACAATCTCATCAGAAGGCCAAACCATACACATCAGGTAGCTCATTGATTTCATTGCCACACCCAGACTAACTACCAGGAGATCATTCATTGAATCTCAACATCTGAAAAAGACCATGCCCCAAATTTCAAAACTGTAACAACTCTTCATTATGAAATTAATTCTTGAGGATCCTATAACAGGGGATGATCGTAGAATGTAAACACAAGTTAAAGCAAGTTGGAAAGATAAAAACATAATATGCGGTTCCCCTGCATGACCCAACAGCCTTAGGAGGATCCTGTTGAAGACATTTTACAATACAAGTAGGAAAAATAACATAAAATCTGTTGTGCTAAAACTACACTTAAAGGCAAGTGCACCCTATCGCAAAAGTAATATTGGAGTATTTGAGACTCCAAGATCGAACCCGCAGAGATTGTTGACAAACACTAGATTACTTACTTCCTTATGTTATTTAGACAATCGAATTGATTGAAAACAACGGAATAAAAATAGCAAGATTGTGAAAGCCAAGAAAAGCAAAGAATTGCAAGCAAAGGTTCAATTATGGAAAGCCCAGGGTGCCTGGTTTCATTTATGTCACTACCTATGATGTTACCCAATTCCTCAATGATATGTATTTCTTATTGATTGCCAATCACTCACTCTAAAGCTATTAATACCCAATGGTCATGCAATATTAATATTCTTTCTCCTAATCAGTTACCCTCAATGGTCATGCAAAGTAAGCAGTTAAAAGAAGCATAAAGAATTGGCAAGTTTTGTTAATTCAATAACTGAATGAAAACAAGGGATTGCGTTTGGTCCATGCAACCCCAGATCCAGTTAATCCTAGAGTTCCGTTAACTAATTGTGGTACGGTCGCCAGTCAATTAATTAACTTATTAAAGGATGATCAAACCTCATAAAAATTCAAACACAAGGATTAAACCAATCAATTTAACGAAATACTAAATCATATTAAAATTAGGCAAACATCAAAGGTATCAAAACATAAGATTCACCATTACCCTAGGAATGAAATTAGCTACGCATAGTCATACTCATCACTATACAAATCACAAACATGTAACAATCCATACAAGAGAAATAGAAAACTAAAACCCGAACACCCTTTTGATGCAAAGCAGTCTTCGAATCAACAGGGAGACAGTCCTTCGCTTGACGGCTCTATTCTTCTCTCTACGATCAGCTCTCAACGATGCAAAACGGCTGCTGTCAAAAGCTCTCCTTTGAATGATCCCAATCACTCCCTTTTATTAGCAACGTAAAAACCTAAGCAATTGGGCCTCTAGGACGCGAGCACGGTCGTGCTTAATGTTGAGCACGGTCATGCTCAACTAAAATGACGTCAAACCATGCTAAAATTGAGAAAGCCGGCAAGGCCTTGCTGATGAGCACGGTCGTGCTCAATAATGAGCACGACCGGGCTTAGTAAACGACGTCAACTCCAGCAATCAAGCAAGGGCGTGCTGATCAGCACGGGCTCTTCTAATGAGCACGGTCGTGCTTAATATTGACCACGATCGTGCTCCTTTGAAATCTTCAGAACTCAACCTTTTTATACAAAAACCTGCCAGATTTGTTGCTTTTTCTCCAAGTTAAATGCTCCATTGCCATGATGACAAATTCTACAATAATCGTGGGAAATAGGGTGAGTATTCACAATAATATCCAAATAAATAACAAATCACACCTAATTTCCCAACAATAAAGTATACAAAATGACAGTTTATCAAAATCCTATCAGTCTTATAAACACACAATTTTTAATGTGTTTTGGATATACAGAATAAATAAATAAACAAGGACGGTTGATTTAAAGACCAAATGTCAATGTAGTGTAGTGTATGTTAAATGATAGTGCTATTCAGCTTACAACAGAAGGAGATTATTGAACTCCATTTGGTTAAACAAGAGGTTGTTCTCTGGTGTCAGGAGGAACCTCAAGAAAGGTTGCATATATTTTGAGAGATGTTGTGAGAAGTAGAACTCTGGCATTTCAAAGTCCAAGGCGGTAAGAGCATGGAACTATGCAAGGAAGAAAAAGACGGAAAGGATGAGTTTGTGTAATATTAAAGAGATAAAGGATCAAAATGAATTTTTAAAAGATAAAAGACCAAACTAAATTTTGACTAAAAAATAAAGGAACAAAAAGTGTATTTTAGCCATTTTAAAATAAATCAGTCAGGGAGATTTTTGAATGCTCGAAAGTGAGATTTTGGAAATAATGTATTTCAATTGAGATACGAGACCTCACATGCAAAGGTGTGCTAACAAAAAGTATTATTAGTTGAGCAGAACGATATCTAAACTTTATAATAGAGAGATTTGATAGGCTAAAACAATCAATGAGCTTTTGTGATAGTAGTCACTAAGGGTCAGAAGTCGAACATGTGTTATATGGAGCCACCCCGTGAAGCATCGTGCCATGTTGTATAAAAAACAAATAATAAAAAATATAAATAATCATCAATGACTATTTTTCTTTTTCATCATCGATAATAATATAATATCCAGATTGATCTCAATGTTGATGTGGCTAACATATGGAAACTAACAGCAATGACCAATTCCAACTTTTTGAACTTGTAGAATCAAAACCTAAGGAAAGAAATGTATAGGGACCAAAACCTGAGGATAAACTCGCAGCATTACTCTAAGTGGGTGTTTGGGAAAGCTGATAATATAATCAGAATTTATTTTTGTTTGGGTATATTTACTGAAAATCAATTTTAAAATAATCTATTTCGATCGGATGATGCAAAAAAATCATTTTTACATAGTAAATTACGAAAAAGGTATAAAATTATTTGTTTATAATATTTGGTGGAGAGCCATTGGGGTCATTACGAAAAAGACTTTCTTTGATTAAAGCATAATTAAAAAATCCATCTAAAAATAAAAGCATTTTATAAAAACAGTCTTATCTACCAGCTTTTGATAAAATAGCTTTTCTACAAAAATGTTTAATCTAGAAACCCAAACATATCAGATTTCTTACAAAATAGCTTTTTTTTTCCCAAAAAATAAAATTTGAAACTCTAATAATCGAGCTTTCCCAAACATGTTCTAAACAGAATCCAATGCATCATGTGGATGGAATCCATCTGTCTATCAAAATATACAAATTAGGATGCTAAAATTTGAAAATCACTTGTAAGTGATATCATTTACTTAATTTATGGGATCTTCATGCTATAAGTGTCATCTATAGCCCCTATGCAATCCTTAAAGTATGGCCAATACCGAGCATCATCCTTAATAAATTCTGGAGCATCTCTAAATTGATGATCAATAGGTTTAATAACTTCAGTTCCTAATTTTGTAATAGATTTCAATACACGATGAAACTATCTCCATATTATTTTTCCATAATGTTGAAATCTCTCTCCATATTGTTCCTAATTTGAGAAGAAAGATACGTGAGTGAGGAGTAGAACAACGCATGTACATTGAGAAGAAGAAAAAAGGATGTAAATTAAAATATTAATAGGACCATTTTTGTCCCAATACTTCATTAAAGTTGAGCGCATCCTTCCTACACTCGTTTGTCTCTCATATGTCGCAGGTACTTATTTTTAGAAGCTAGCATTCCTTGCTTCTTAAAAAAGCACATTTCGGGCCTTTTTTCACCTGGTTTTACTTTTTTTTAAAAGCCAATCCAAACACTTGTGTTTTTTTATGAAAGCACTTTAAAAAAAAAAAATAATAAGCGCTTAAAAAATATATATATATATATATATATATATATATATATCCAAACGGGCTCTTAATTTACGGGATCTTCATGCTATATAATGCGATAAATCAATGTTTGAAAAGTAATACTACCTACACACACTTATACCAACATTACCTTCACATCTACATATTTTCATTATCCAATTATAATTGATCTTATATTATTTTCTACACACCTACACTTGAAGTTGTACTACATTCAGCATTAACCTGGCTCAAAAGCCTGTATCCCACCAAAAGCATATCAAACTTGAAGGCTGGCCTTGATATACTTCCAGAAGGACAGGTACACACATAAATATTCCTTGTATTTGATCACAAATTACTTCAAAAATCCCTTCTTACTTACCATGAAGGAACTTATACGTGAATCATTCTTGACCAGACTCTGTCAAAAGTTTAAACAACTATGAATCTAGGAATAGCAATCTATTCAGAAGGCCAAACCACACACACCAGGTAGCTCACTGATTTCATTGCCACACCCAGACTAACTACCAGGAGATCATTCATTGAATCTCAACATCTGAAAAAGACCATGGCCCACATTTCAAAGCTATAACTACTACACTTATTTGTGATTATTAATACTTGAGGATCCTATAACGGGGGATGATCATAGAATGTAAACATAACTTTAGAGCAAGTTGAAAGATAAAAACATAATATGTGGTTCCCCAGCATGCCTCAACAGCCTTAGCAGCATCACAAGTAGGAAAAATAAGATAAAATTCTATCAGTCTTATAAACACATAAAACACAGACAAATTTTAATGCGTTTTGTGTATTCAAATAAATAAATAAATAAACCAGGACGGTTGATTTATAGATCAAATATGAATGTAGTGTAGTGTAAGTTAAATGATAATGCTTATCAGTATACATTATACAACAGAAATAGAATCTGGAAGTCATAAAGAACTATAAACAAAGAAAACTGGAAGTCAAGTTGAAAAGTAATATAGTATGCTATAAAAGCAGAAAAAACAGAACATTCAACCTAAAAGGCAGAAACCACCATAGATTAACTAAAGCACAACCAGGGAAACTATCTGACCTTGATCTACATACGTCAAGCAGTGGAACATTTTCCTGAAATTTGGCCACAACAGTCTTACCTCAAGACCAACCCCACCTTCGTCTAACCTTGAATCTCGAGCGGTTCCACATTACTTTAGACATCATTGCAAGCACTTGCATGGCAAGGACCAAAGATGTCTTCAAAGGATCAAATCTCATTTCCTTAGTCACCTTAACAGGTACAAAAAAATTTGAATGCTTGAATCTTGAGACAATAGGTTGTTGATAGGAGAGAGATGAAAGGTTGAGACACTCCAAGATTTCCTCAAAAAAATTATGTTTGAAAATGAACCAGCTCAAATTTACATTTACATGATGAAAATCACAATATCTTTACCATGTGTTATTATAAAAACAGATAGATAGAGAGAGACAGAGAGAGAAGGATTGAGAAAAAATATATTTATCAAAATAATAGGCAAGAACAACTTCACATTCACTATACAACAACAAATCCAATACAAATGACAGTCTCATTATAATTAATAATAAAGATTAAATTAGTGTGATACACATTATCCATAAAGTAGCAGGGAGCCAGGGACCATATGGTAAGGTAAACTTGTATAACATCATACCAGAAGTGCTTTATTAACTGCTAACACAACTAAAGGAAATTTGATTGATGGAAATATACTATGGTTATTGGTCCCCTCCGCATGAAGGGGCATTCTACTCAGACATTGTTCTAATTTGTACCACAATCATTATTAAAAATATGCTTGAACAAATTTTCCTCATGATAAATAAAAATATATAAAATAAAAAAAAGCAGTGATCAAGACAAAATTTAACAGTATAACCCTCGGCATACAAAACAAAAGCACTCTTCTTTCAATGTGTTCTGCACTATCAAAATAAACAAATAAACAAAAACAATGAAACTGGAAATGACATGTAAGTGTTCATAGCTACTTGATTGTGAAATTAGCATGCCATAAATCAATGACTCAAAAACAGCCATTCTGCTGCCAAAAAAGTGCAACTCAAATCTTTGCACCAAAAGCTAAAGCATAGAAAACTATTAGTTTAACACTTCAACTTAACGATGAAATGGACAAAAAGGTCTCCAACCGAGATAGAAAAATTAGAAGTTAGAAGAATGTCCTGCAAAAACCTTAAAAGACTAGATTAGATCCCGATGATCAATCGAACCTTTATATACATCCATTAGGAGAGGCACAGCTTCCAGAAACTTGGTCACATATTTCTTCAAAAAATCTTCCTCGGGTATGACGGTAAAGGAAGCTAAGCTTAAATCATCCTTGACCAGACCTTTTGATTTCAAGATTTTAATTATCCTGCATCTGGGCACAATCCTCTTCTCCAAGTTGTAAGCTAGAGCCATAGGGAAGTTAGCAATATCTTCTGATCGCCAACCCATATCGTTGACCAGGAAATTCATCACTTTCGCAAACCTCTCCACTGTAAATGACACAAAAAACGGATATTTTCTAAATGCTGAAAGAGAGGTTTCGCGGGACCAACCCCACTTCTGGTAAGCCTCTAACCTCGATTCCCACTTTGCTCCGTAGATATTTACAAGCACATTAACAGCATTGATAAAAGATATTTTCGAAGGATCAAACCCAAACTCTTTAGCTAACTCGACACCTTCCACAAATTTCAAATGTTTCATATACGCTGTGCTGGGGTGAAACATCACCAGGTTAGAGATGGAAGCTTGAGGTACACTACATTTTTTCAAGACATTAATGTTTGGAATCAAGTTGTTCATCACATCAGAAACTATAAAAGAATACGCCCCACATTTCAAAGCTGTAACAGCTTCTCCATCATTGCGAACAACACTCTTGAGTAAGTTATAACGAGGGATAAGGCACTTACTCAAGCTCCTTGTTAAGAGCGTGTAGTTTCTAAGCACCATTTTTGGGAGCTCAGTGGTTGAAACCCCAATGGAGTGGAAGAACTTGAGTTTAGGCAAAAGGGTCGCGTCTGCATCAGCAAGAAGCAACAAGGGTCGTTTCGATATGAATTTCACAATCTGAGTTTCGGAGAATCCGTAGTTCTTGAGAAGAGCTAAGACCGCGTTTGGTTTATCTGGTGATTTAAATTGAACGTGTTTGGAAACTTGTGTTGCGGTTTCGGGAGATAAGCCACATGAGGTGATGAGGTAAGAGACTGTAAAATTGTCATCTTTGTGTTGTGATTGGGACGTGAATGAATTGAAGAAAAGGAAAGCGTTGTGTCGCCCAATACTCAATTGGAATCGGGGGTTGATGCGATGTGGAATTGGGGAGGAAAGGGTTAACCTTGAAATGAGAAAACAGTGAATCATTTTCAGTATTCAAATTGACTCACCGATTTTGCAGCAGAACTCATCAGCTTCAGCTATCAGCCATTCTCCACAAACATGGCTCACCGCTGCGGAATTTGAAAACAGCTGCATTCAAGAATTGGAGCGTAAGAGCAGGGTTTAGAAGTTAGATATAATAAGAAGAAGGTACGTGTTTTTTTTTTTTTTTTAATAGACTATCCTCGGGCCGGGAGTCATTTCATTGGCACGACCCTTTCATTTTTTTTTTTTTTTGAATAAGGTGGTGTTTGAAAGAGCTTATTTAAGTTCATTTTGACTTATCTGATGACATAAGCTTTTATGCAGTGTGTTTGACAGAGCTTATAAAAGTAACTTACGACATCCCATAAGGAGTTTTTGACTTATTTTCATAAGTCACTGAAACAAGCTTATGGAATTTTAACAAGTGCTTATGACCCCTCCGTGTTTTCCCCCTTCGAATCCTCTCCTGCCCCTTTCTTCATAAGCTCTTATGGCATAAGCTCTCATGCGATAAGGTCTTATGTGATAAGCTCTTAATTAAGTTGTTTACCCAAACGCGATCTAAATAAACTACTCCTTTACCAAGCGTTTATTTCAAGGTTTAGAATTACACAGGAATCACATACCCTGGAATGTCATTGGTCGATATTTTGTAAAACATATTTGGTTAACAATAATAATTCTTGATAATCTTTCTTGAATTTGTGGGAATATTTTGAAGGTTTGTTTGATTGATTCATAATGTATATTCCTATAAATAAATGTTGTAATTACTAAAATACCCCTGTTGTATAAAACATTATTAAAAATTTAAATATTAATTTTTTAATGTAATTGATAAAAATGAAATGAAAAATATAAAAACAAAAATAAAAAAGTATATTTGATAAAAATAATATTTACCCATGAAATTTTTAATTAAAATAATTATCAAAGTAATTATCATAAAATATAGTGGTAGGTTGGTACATACCAAATCCATCTTATGATTTTTATTCTTTATATTTCTTTTTACCAAATGCATATATTAAATCATCACCAAATTTTGTTTAAAAAATAAATAAATAATAATTTTCATATGTGAAAAAACAAGGAAAACAGTTATATCCACAACTTTTTTTCTTTTTCTTTTTTTGGTTTCCCTGGGAAACCTCCACGTACAACTGCGAAGACTAATCCCTCGAGGTACTAGACGGCATTTAAGGACTGACCTCTCCCAACCAAGTTTTCTCCATACGCAAGAGTCAGGGATCGAACCCATGATCACTTGCTTAAGGGGCCCAAGTTCGTTACTACTTGGACAAACCACATGTTGATAGTTATGTCCATAACTAATTACATACTTCTAAAATACAAACGCTATTAGAAGTACAATGAATAAACTCAATCTAAGGCCAAACTCATTTAGGTTCAGCATATTATGCCTAAAAAGTGAAAGTAATCAATTAATAAAAATAGCATCGTAATCATATCATTTATCCGTTTGTGTCTTAGCTGCCACAGCTGCAATTAATTTTTCATTCTGTTTAATTGTTATCAGACAAAAAAATCAACACTTGCATAACCAATGCCCAGTGGAGACCATGGACATTATCCGCACCATATCTGTCTCCCAAATGCTTCATGCCACTAAAAAGTGCTGCAATGCCTACAACAATGACAGATCTGCCAAAAATTATGTGGAAGTATTCCCAAAGAATCCTTTTGAGGGATGCCTGCTCCCCATTGGCTTGTTTTTGAGGCCTCAAGGATGCATTCACTGGCTGAATAGAAGACAAAAATATTGCAGCAATTCCAAATTTAACATGTGCTGAGCTGACATAAAATCCGTAAAGCTCAGCAACAGCAAAGAGAAGGGCAAGTAGAACAATTGGTAACCCTGAGTATTGCAAGTAAACATGAATCTTGTACCATCCATCACTCTAGATGTTTTAAGTATCTGGCTGCCAATATAAAGGGAAGAACATGCAGGTGGGATCAAGAATCTGACTCAAGAATTGCCTCAAGTGCTTGGTTGTGAACTGCTTCCAACTTGTCAATAGAATCTGAGCTTATAGATAAGATACTCCCTTTCATCACCTGCAATAAAGAGAAGAACATGATGATTGGTTTTGAAAGCAAAATTTTGTGAAATGATTAAATAATTACAAAGATATAAAATAATAAATAATCACAAAAAAATTGAATTGGCAGCATTACTCTCAATTACAAAATCGAATTCATCATGTGGATGAAATCCATTTGTGCTATCAAAATATACAGACCAGAATGCTAAAATTTGAAAATCACTTGTAAGTGATGTCATTTACTTAATTTATGGGATCTTCATGCTATATATAATGCTATAAATCAATGTTTGAAAAGTAATACGACCTTCACACACTTATACCAACATTACCTTCACATCTACATATTTTTCATTATCCGATTATAATTGATCTTATATTATTTAGAAACACACCTAAGCTAGAAGTTGTACTACATTCAGCATTAATCTAGCTCAAAAGCCTCTCTCCCACCAAAAGCAGAACGCCAGTCTTCAAAAATGAAAGCATATCAAACTTGGAGAATGAGAAAGTCAAACTTTGCAATGAAATTATGTATAAAAATTGAAAAATTGAAACAACAACCTGCAAATTTCTACATGGGCGACCATTAGATCTGTATGACCTTGATATACTTCCAGAAGGGCAGGCACACACATATTCCTGATATTTGATCATAAATTACTTCAAAAATCCCTTCTTACTTACCATGAAGGAACTTATACACGAATCAATCTTGACCAGTCTCTGTCAAAAGTTTAAACATAGAAAGCAATCTCTTCTTCAGAAGGCCAAACCATACACACCAGGTAGCAGTATAAAACTACTGGGACTCAAAGCAATCTCTTCAGAAGGCCAAACCATACACACCAGGTAGCTCATTGATTTATTTGCCACACCCGGATGTACCAGGAGATCATTCATTAAATCTCATCTGAAAAAGACCATGGCCCACATTTCAAAGCTGTAACTAGTCTTCATTATGAAATTCTTGAGGATCCTATAACAGGGGATGATCGTAGAATGTAAACACAACTTAGAGCAAGTTGGAAAGATAAAAACATAATACGCGGTTCCCCTGCATGCCCCAACAGCATTAGGAGCATCCTGTTGAAGACATTTTGCAATACCAGTAGGAAAAATAACATAAAATCCTATCAATCTGATAAACACAGAATCAATTTTTAAAGTATTTTGGGTATACAGCATAAATAAATAAACCAGGACGGTTGATTTAAAGATCAAATGTGAATGTAGTGTCGTGTAAGTTAAATGATAGTGCTTATCAGCATACAACAGAAGTAGAACAGACAATGACACCAACCTTAGCAAAGAAAATGGAGAATCATAAACAAAGCAAACTGGAAGTCCACTCTAAAAGTAGTATAGGATACTTGTATATGGGTGTTGACTTTTGAGTACCTCTAATACTCTAGTTAATACAATTTGCTTGTCACAAAAAAAAAAAAAAAACTCTAAAAGTAGCATAGTATGCTAAAGAAGGAGAAAAGGCAGAATCATTGAACCTGAAAGGCTCAAACCACCAAAGATTAACTAAGCACGGCCACAGAAACTATCTGACCTTGATCTACATCAAATAGAGGGAAATTTTCCTGAAATTTGGCCACAACATTCTTCTAAAAAACCTCAAGACCAACCCCACCTTCAGTAAACCTTGAATCTCAAGTGGTTCCACATTACTTTACTTATCATTGCAAGCACTTGCATGGTAAAGACCAGAGATGTCTTCAAGGGATCAAATCCCATTTCCTCAGCCAGCTTAACAGGTACAAAAAAAATAATTTGAATGCTGATATCTTGAGACAATAGGTTGCTAGGACTAGGAGAGAGATGCAAGGTTGAGGCACACCAAGATTGTTCCTCAAAACATTTATGTTTGGAACCAAAACAAATTGGCATTACATAATGAAAATCATTTCAGTCAGAATGCTCGGATTTCATACTGTTTTTTGGAAATATGTAAAAAAAATTGGAGACTGGTCCATTAGTCAGTCTTTCACAGAGTTTTCTGCTGTGTCTTCCATCAACGGAAGTTTAGTATCAAGTCCAAAAATAAGGGGCACCAGTACACTACTTTCCAAGTCACTGGTGCATAACCAAAATTAATAGTAACTTCACCAAGTGAGATATATATATATATATATATATATATATATATTTTTTTTTTATCAAAATAATAGGCAAGAACAACTTCACATTCGCTATACAACAACAAATCCAATACAAACAACAGTCTCATTATAACTGATAATAAGTATTAAATAAACGCAATACACCATATCCATAAAGTGTTTAAAACTAGATGGATTTATCATTACTTATTCCTCATTAGTTATAACAGTAAGAACTAAGAAGGAACAGTGTCAATTTTAAGTAGCAGGGACCATATGGTAAGGTTAACTTGTAGAACATCATACTAGAAGTGCTTTATTAACTGCTAGTGCTAACACAACTAAAGGAAATTTTATTTGATGGAGATATACTGTGGTTATTGGTCCCCTTCTCTAACGAGCAGCAGGTGCCTTCTACTCAGACATTGTTCTAATTTGTAGCACAATTACTATTAAAAATATGCTTGAACAAATATTCCCCCGAAAAATAAAAAAATCAGTGATCAAGACAAAATTCACCAGTATTACCCTCGGCCAGTTGGCCTACAAAACAAAAGCACTCTTCTTTCAATGTGTTCTGCACTATCAAAATAAACAAATAAACCGAAAATGACATGCAAGTATTGATAGCTACTTGATTGTGGAATTAGCATGCCATAAATCAATGACTCAAACATAGCCATCTCCTGCAAAAAAAGTGCAACTCAAATCTTTGCAACAAAAGTTAAAGCATAGAAACTTAACAATGAAATGCACTACAAGGTCCTGCAAAAACCTTAAAAGACTAGAGTAGATCCCGAGGGTCAATCGAACCTTTATATACATCCAGTAGGAGAGGCACAACTTCCAGAAAGTTGGTTACATATTTCATCAAAAAATCTTTCTCGGTTAAGCAGATAAAGGAAGCTAAGCTTAAATCATTCTTGACCAGACCTTTTGACTTCAACATTTTAATTATCCTGCATCTGGGCACAATCCTCTTCTCCAAGTTGTAGGCTATAGCCACAGGGAAGTTAGCAATATCCTCTGATCGCCAACCCATATCCTTGACCAGGAAATTCATCACCTTTGCAAACCTCTCCACTGTAAATGACAAAAAAGTCGGATATTTTCTAAATGCTAAAAGAGAGGTTTCGCGAGACCAACCCCACTTCTGGTAAGCCTCTAACCTCGATTCCCACTTTGCTCTGTCCACATGTAGAAGCACATGGACAGCATTGATAAAAGATAGTTTCAAAGGATCAAACCCCATTTCCTTAGCTAACTTGACACCTTCCACAAATTTTAAATGTTTCATATGCGCTGTGCCTGGGTGAAACATCACCAGGTTAGAGATGGAAGATTGAGGCACACCAGATTTTTTCAAAACATCAATGTTTGGAATCAAGTTGTTCACAACATCACAAAATAAAAATGAATAAGCCCAGCGTTTCAAAGCTGTAACAGCTTCTCCATCATTGCGAACAACACTCTTGAGCACCTTGTAACGAGGGATAAGGCACTCATTCAAGCTCCTTGTTAAGAGTGTGGGGTTTCTAAGCACCATTTTTTGGGAGTTCAGTGGTTGAAACCCCAATGGAGTGAAAGAACTTGAGTTTGGGCAAAAGGGTCGCGTGTGCATCAGCAAGAAGCAACGAGGGTCGTTTGGAAATGAATTTCACAATCTGGGTTTCGGAGAATCCGTAGTTCTTGAGAAGAGCTAAGACCGCGTTTGGCTTATCTGGGGTTTTCAATTGAACGTGTTTGGAAAGTCGTGTTGCGGTTTCGGGAGGGAACCCACATGAGGTGATGAGGTAAGAGACAGTAAAGTTGTCATCTTTGGACGTGAATGAATTGAAGAAAAGGAAAGCGTTGTGTCGTAGAAGACTCAATTGGAGTTGGGGGTTGATGTGGTGTGGGACTGGGGATGAAGCAGTTAACCTTGAAATGAGAATATTGTGAATCATTTTCAACTTTTCAATTTGGACTCACCAATTTTGCCGAAGAACTCCGCTTCAGCTTTCAGCCATTCTCCACAAACATGGTTCCCTGCTGCACATTTTGAAATGGTTACTCTTTTTTTCTTCTTCTTCCAAAATGTTCTATTATAGCATGTTTGACCCATGCATTAGGTTATTCCTTTGGAAGTGAGGTTACCGTGATGACTTTAAATTATTTAAAAAATTTCTTATGAATTTTAATATAAAAATAAATATTGAGATTAAATTAATTGAAATATACTTCATTATATTTTTTAATTTGAGATCAAGAACTAATTTGTGGAAAGAAATTAACTCACCTTTGTTTTTTAATTTGTTGGCAACTTCTCATTAGCATACCTTTTTTTTTTAACTAAAAAGGATATTCATTCATTCAAATTGGTAAAATACATCGAAAACAACACAATTCAACATCGCTAAAAACCAAAAAGGATGAATCTGCGAACAAACTCATAGCACCCAGGTTAATAACATAACACAGCAAAATGCCTACAAATGTGACAAATCAAAGTGATCGGAATACATATGCCTCTGGATCTGTAACGTTGACGCCCAAGTCTTGATTGAATCTGTAATAGATCGAAGCTGATCTGCCAATCTGAACCAAACGAACAGCGCAACAAAACGGGAGACGACGAACAAAACATCACAGACGAAAGAAAAACCAGATCTATGTGGAACAACAACTTATTTAGATAAAATGAGAGAAAAAACAATGTAGAGTGGTGATTTCAGGCCAACAGATGGCCCAAAACCATCCATTCCCGGTGGATGAGGAAGAAAGAAAAGAGGAGTAGAGGGAAGGTTGAGAGAGAGTCGACTCTAGGTTTTTTTTTCCTCGTTAGCATACTTGTTTTGCATGAAATATTTAAAAATAATATGGATGGCCAAATTATAGTATATCTAGTAGTTGAATGTTAATGGTTGAGGAGTATATAAGAGACAAAATTAATTGCCAAATGTTTTTGGATAAATCTTTTGACCCCATGTTTTTCAATTTTTTAAACCTTGTGTGTTGATATGGTATTCCATAATTTGCTTATAGCCCCAAGTAACAAAAGTGCTTATAACAAATATGAGGTAGATAAAAAATGTTGACCTGCTAAAAGAATTTTTTCTAGTTAATTACTAAATTGGTTGTCTTTTTGTACAATGATCAGTGTATCAAATAGCCAAAATATTTTCCAATTTGAAATAAGATTAAGAATTAAATTTAAAATATAACTCACATAAAAGTCCTATGCAGTAATTTTTATTATATTAAATTTTAGAAACAACATATCTATAGTATAATGGTCCGTGCAGTATAAAAAAAAACGTTATCTTAAAAAATTTATATTAACGTGTGCCTTGCAAATCTATCTATACCCAACATGAAAAGAGAAACCTGAAACAAATTTAAAGAATGAGAGAAGGAAGAAAAGAAAAAAGACCAAAACATAGACTTTCAATGTGTAATGGGTCATATATGAAAGAGTTATGCAAGGTTGCCCGCATAAATAGATCATAAAGATGTGAGCATTTTTTTTTAAGAGAAAGATGTGAGTATTTAACTATTTATAGATTAGGTGATATTTTCGACATATTTTTAAGTCATTTTTTATTTAATTTAAATTTGAAATCGTATCAATTGTATAACATTTAATATGAATGATATGATATATGATGATGATAGTATAATCTGATAAATGTCAAAATTTGAAATGATATTTATAAATTGCTGAAATTTAAATTTAGGTGAAAAAGAATTTAAAATAAAATTACTTTAGATAATAAAGAAATGAATTTCATTTTGATATGTGACATTATTAACATTGGCATAACATTATTTTATATAATAATAATAATAATAATAATAAACTCTAGGTACGGGTAATTATTTTAAATGTCATATCTAGATATCCCCTAATTTTTCATGTTCCAAAATCGGTTCTCATATTATTTTTTTCTAATGTATTGAATGAAAAAGAAAGAAAAAAATATATGAACAACTACTAAAGTGTAAAGACAGGATATTGATATTCAAAGAAAAAGTTGCAAAATCAATATATACATAAAATAAAATAAAATAAAATAAAAATGATGGTCATCGTATTCCACTACCTCTAGTTGCGGAATTTGTTTAGAAGTCCGAAAGAAAGGAAATAATGATAAGAATGGCGAAATTAGAAGTAGCAGTGATAATAGCAATGAAAGGGCACCCTGGCAGTGGGAAAAGCACGTTGGCTCAATCCATAGCTTCTGCTCTTCGAATCCCTCTCATAGACAAAGACGACATCAAAGACTCCATCATACCCCTCCAGCTAACCTCACCCCCTTCACTCCTCAACGACCTCTCCTACGACGCCATCTGGCAGGTCGCATCCACCCAACTCCGCCTCGGCCTCAGCGTCCTCCTCGACTCTCCGCTCTCCCGCCGCCCCCACCCCCACCTCGACCGCCTCCTCCTCCTCGCCGCATCGTCATCCGCCCCCCTCGTCGTCATCGAGTGCAGGCCCGCCGACCACGCGGAGTGGCGCCGGAGACTGGAGCGTCGCGGTGGAGACGGACACAAGCCTGCCACGTGGCGGGACCTTGAGAAGCTTCTGGAAGAGTATGGGGGATGTACGGAGTACGATTTGGGTGATGTGCCGAAGATGGTGGTCGATACAACCGCGCCTGTTCCACTGGAGCAGATGTGTTCCGCTGCCTTGGACTTCATCTTTGCTCACGCTGCTCCCACCCCAAACTCCAACCAGATTTAGCCACGTGTTTCTGTGAGTCTCTGACCGTAAACAATAGTTACAAATTTGTATCGTTTATAATACCTTTTTTATTTTTTTGGTGTGAAATATATATAATACCTTGTTAATAACTGTTATTTTTCTATCCACCGTTGTTTACAATATATTTCCTTTTCCAACGTTCAGATTTGTAATTTATTGCAGCTGGAATGGTTTTTACTTTTCTTTTCTTTTTACCAATATTTTCCATGAATTTTTATTTTTATGATTTATGATCTTGGACATTTTATCTCAGAAGGTGTTTGTAAACATTGAAAATCAGTTTAACCTAATAATAACATAGAACTAGTTACATTAGCCCACATAAAAATGAGCCAGTTCAAATTAAAACTAATTTTAATACAACTATAGTACCATCAAGGAGATACTATAAAAGAGAATGAAATTGTCTCTATAATACAAAGTGTGAAGATCGACATGGCGATAATGAACAATGAGGGCACAAATAGCATAAAGATCATGTCATTTGAAATTTTTTGAACATTACGATCTTTCCAAATGAAACAAACAAGCGGCAACAAGAGCAATCCTAGTAATAACATAAGGAAGGACTCTACTCCACCATCTATCGACAAGCTCCTGGATAATGATGCTCTAGGTCAAATAACTAGGGAGAGATTCTCAGGATTGCCATAGGTTAAGTCTATCAACCAATGCATCGATCAAACTTGAATGTCCAAAGTTGTTTGTTAAGATGTTTGTGTTTGAGTTTTGATAGCTTCTTAACATGGACACTGGTGTTTTTCGATGAATTGGTCGACGATGGGACCATGGAAGTTGGTGGTGGCTAGAGGTGTACAATCATCATAATAAGAGATTGTGATGTTGAGGGAGTGGCCATGTATCTTGAAGTTGTTGGGAGGGAGATGAGGCTCTATAGTCATAGTTACTTTCGTGAGAGTATAACTTAACCAACATTACTGCAAGTTAAGTCAATTATTAGCCCTGTCACAATGAGGCCCAATGTAATTTTAAGATAGGCTAAAATATACTTTTGGTCCCTTATCTTATTTTTAGGTTCTGTTTTGGTCCCTCATCTTTAAAAAGTTCTATTTTGGTCTCTCAACTATTTGACGTTATACAAAAACACCATTTCCGTCAGTTTTGCACTGACGGCGTTAGGTATCAGCATCAGTCATCGGAAACCGCCGTCACCGGAACCGCCGCCGCCACAGCCAGAATCTGGGTTTTAGAGAGAGAAAACCTCATTTTCTCTTTCTCTCTCTTCTTCCTTGTCTTCCTCCCTTCCTTCTCCCCCCTTCTTTCTTCCCCCCTCTCCTCACTAAATTCATTTGTATTCTGTGCCATCCATCTTCAGATCCATCACAACAAACAAAACTCCTTTTTCTTATCCATATCCTTTCTTCTTCCTTCCTTTCAGCGAAACGATAAATAAATAAAAAGCTATAGAAAGGGATAGATAGAAGGAAAGAAAAAGTGGAAAAGAGAGAGATAGAGGTAGGTGATTATTACTCATTGTGAGAATGAGTACTGGTTGGAGAAGAGCGTTTTGCACAAGGGACCCAGAATCTACCCTATCTGATAACAAGCAACATCAACAACACAGTAGCCCCAACCCAAGAAGTTGTGCCAGATTGGGTTTCTTTTCTGGGGTAGCAGCAACCCTTCCACTCCACGCTTATCCAGTCCAAGCTTGCGTTGCCGAACCATTAATGCAGAAACAAATGAAAGCCCGAGAGTTCAAAGCAAAAACAATACCCCAAGATCAACAACTACCTCAAGGGATGTCCATGAGATGTCGTTGCCGTAGCCATGGACCATGAAGAAGGAAGGGGGGAAGAAGGAAGGGAGGAAGAGAAGGAAGAAGAAAGAGAAAGAGAAAATGGGGTTTTCTCTCTCTAAAACCCAGATTCTGATGGCGGCGACGACGGTTTACGGTGACTGATAACGGAAAGGGTGTTTTTGTATAATGTCAAATAGTTGAGGGACCAAAATAGAACTTTTTAAAGATAAGGGACCAAAACAGAACATAAAAATAAGATAAGGGACCAAAAGTGTATTTTAGCCTTTAAGATAAAAATGAAGTTAAATGTCACTTAATCAAACCCTAAGGTGGTTTATATAATTTCCCTTAAAACACTGATATGAATTATTGTTTAAAAAAACAACCAGTGACAATGGCAGGGGGGGTGAGCAAGATATAAAAAAGGAGAGAGATGAGTGGAAATAAAAAATAAACGAGGGAAATGATAAAAGGAAGTTCAATATCGTGAGAAAAAGGGGAGTTAGGAACAAATAATGGTAAAAAGGTAATAAAAAGGAAAAGTTGGATCAGTAAAAAAAAAAAACCAATTTATAAATAATTTTCTAAAAAAAAAAGTTTTATTTCAAGATTAATTTAGATAAAAAAAAAATCAGTTTTAAAAAGTTTAAATACTTGTACCAAATACTTTATATTTTAAATTTAGCCCATTACACTTGACAAATTTTTTTTTTTTTTTTTCCGGTTACACACTTGGCATTTTATTTAAGGGTGGGGCAATTCACACTTTCAAATGCATACTCACATTTTTTTCCTTTAATCATTCATTATTTTATAAAGTAAAATTTATAGAATGAAAAATCAAAATAATGATCGATTGAGAAAGAATGTAAATAGACAATTTGAACTGTGAATAAGATCACCCATTGTCAAAAAAAAAAGATCACCCATTGTCTAAAGTCTAAACAGTGTTGCTACATGACACGGTTTCACGAATTCATTTTTGGGGTGATAAGTCATATACGTTGTGCTTTTCCGACGAACATTACTAGAAAAAAGCTAATGTGAAAGAACGCCAAGAATCAGATACAGCTAAATCCCTCTCCTTTTTATGATAAAATAAAAAATAAAAATATGCGGCTAAATCTGAACAACAATAAGGCTAACAAGGAATACGATGTGGTTCTGGATAATGTCTCCACTATTGACAAAATTCAATAAAAGCAAATCATTGATGAACTGTATATATTTATTAAATATTAAAAAATAAATACATTTTTACTTATTCATTTTAATAGTAAACTTATTTTAAAGAAATAATTTTCGTAACAATTATCAAACAATTTATTTTATAAGTTTAATTAGTATATACAGTTTTTTTTTTGGACAAGAAGTATATACAGTTAATACTTAATATAAACGATTCTTATCCTAATATTTAGTAATATTTTGATAAATCAATATTTGTTGTCATCTTTTAATTATTAAAATGTTGATAATTAATCAATATAGTAGTAACTTTACTAACGTGACAGTGGTATATCTGGTCAGGCCTTCCGCTCATACTAGTTGTGACTTGGGTTCGATTTTTAGATCTTCTCTATTGATAGGCAATATGCAAATTCTACTATAAATCATCCCTAATATTGTTGGTATTCTTTAACTTTGTAAGTGGGTGTGCCTTCCCTCAATCTAAACTTTTTAAAATATATATATATATATATATATATATATATATATAGTAGTAACTTTCACTGGTATATTCTTTAAAACAAAACTTTCACTGATATATATTATATTATATTTTCAGTTTGCTTTCGCTTTCGAGAGCCAGATTCTCTCGGTTACCAACCATCATTAGCCAAGCATTCCGCTCTTTTTTTTTTTAAAGAGAAAAAGTTAGGTAGCTTTTGATATCTGGAATATTTTATATATTTTATTCTTATATAAATTGTATTTTTTGGAATATGATTCTTGGGAATAAAGTTTTCCAATTTTTATGTCTGTAAATAAATTTTTAAAACATGTAACAATCATGAGAAAATTTTATTCCCATGCCAATATTCCCGGGAATAATTTTTTAAAATTTGTACCAAACGCTATCTTAGATGTAGTTCCAATGGTGTTGTTGGTGCTGTTCTCCAATCACAATGCACCATGTGGATTCTTTTTCAAAAAATAATTAAAAGATAATGGATAATATGAATTAAATATTCTACGTGGTATGTTGTGATTGGAGAGCAGTAACAACAACACCATTAGAACTGCATCTAAGTTTTCTCCTTTTTTTAATTTAGTATCTTGGATTTCAATTTTTTCAACTTATTGCCAATTATCAACCGATCCAAATCGGAAAAAACGATCCGAAAAATCGAAAATCGAAAAAATAAAACAACCATTTTTTATTAGATTGAATCAGATTTTGGATCCTCTAATGAATTCTAATCAAATTCAATCCAAAATGATCTATTATATACATATACTATTATTTTTAAAATTATAGTATTACGTATACTTAAATATTGTTTTTAATACTTTTATGTCAATCATTCTCTTTAATATTTTTGTTGGAATGATATATACGAGACTATTTAGAATAAATATTAATGTCTTGAAGTTATATTTTGCTAAAAGTTCTGATGCATAACATATATAAACTTGATTGAGTAAACATTAAAAATAGGAAATTAATTAAGTAAGTTTATAAAATAATTAGCTACAATTTATTTATAGCCTATTCAAGGAAAAAAATCATGATAAGTGAGAGTAGATATAGAGAATTAACATAAATGAACGTATTTAAAATATCGATAATTATTTTTTCTCAAACTCCCAAATTAAAATGAAGATTATCTTTTGTCGGCTATTAAATGAGTAGAAAGGACATTTGACATAAGAAAAAAAATAAAGTATGACATAAACCGAATTATCAAATCCAATCCAAACCGCATTTGATTGGATTAGATCGAATCAGATTTTTTTTTTAAGGAAGCAAACCAATCCAATCCAATCTGCGACCACCCCTTGCAGATCTGGTCAAGCCTTCCGCTCATACTAGCTGTGACTTGAGTTCGATTCCTAGATCTCTCCTGTTGATAGGTAATATGTAAATTTCACTTTAAATCATTGCTGATATTATCTGGCCTTGCAAGGGGCATATCTTTCCCCCAATCTAAACTTTTCATCACCAATTTTTTTTATTTATTTAAACTTGAGTCTATTTTAAAACAAATAAATAAAAATCTATTCAATTTTAAAAAAATATCTTATAAATTATTATTTAACTAATTGAGATTTTTTATATTATTAATTAAATTACTCTTATATAATTTATACTCAATTTAAAAATAATCTCTAAACATGTTCTTATCCCCTAATCTTTCGGTGTTGTTGGTCAACTTTTTGTCTTTCTCCAAGTCTTCGGTTCTTTGGTGCAAAGTGCTCAGAACCCCTTGAGCATTCTTCATCTGAAACCGTTCAAAAAGCCATTTACTAAACTATCCATCTTCTTCACTTGTTCTGATTTTGCAGCCATTTGAAGCTTCCTGGGTCAGTTGTTCATGCCTTTCTTTTCCTTCTTATGTATTTCCCTCATAAGCTAAGTGTTAAAATCTCAATCTTTTTGGTTCATACTACTCAATATATTTGATGGGTCATCAGATGAACCAGCATAATGTAAATAATCTCAATTTTTGTTTCTGAGTATCTTACTTTTGTTGCTTGACTTGCAAGTGATTCTAGTGTTGGGATGAGGAAACAGTGCCCTTCTGTATTTTTGCTTATTTGAGCTTCCATTAGCTATAGAATATGTTGTTTTTACTTCTTAATTATGATGGGTGCTTAAAGGGGTCAAATTTTTTGTTTTGCTTCTAAATAAAGTCAAACAAGCATATGACTCAATTGGAGCCTGGTATATTTGGGGTCATGGATAGTGCCAATGAAGCATCTTCATCCTTGAGCTTTGTATCATCCCACTTATCAAATGGTTCTAGCGATCACAACATATGTTCCTCCACCAGCTATGAGCATGGGGCAAATACTGAAATTTTGAGTCTGAGTAAGCTCAGTGGAAGCCTTGAGAAGTTATTGATTGATGGTGAATATGATTATAGTGATGCTGAGATTCTTGTTGAAGGCATCCCTGTGGGTGTTCATAGGTGTATATTGGCTTCACGCAGTCAGTTTTTTCATGAGCTTTTTAAGAAAGGAAATGAGGATTCGGTGAAGGAAGGAAAGCGAAGGTATCTCATGTCAGAATTGGTGCCTTATGGGGTGGTTGGATATGAAGCTTTCCAAGTTTTCTTGCATTATTTGTATACTGGAAAGCTAAAGGCTTCACCACCCGAAGTGACAACATGTGTTGATGAAACATGTATCCATGATGCATGCCGCCCTGCTATCAATTATGCTTTGGAACTGATTTATGCTTCTGTCACTTTTCAGATGAAAGAGCTCGTTTTACTTTTTCAGGTATATTGTGCTTCCATAGTGTCATTTCTGGTTCTTTTTTTATTTATTTATTTACTCATTTTTGTGTATAAAAGGGTAAATATGGCAAATCTAGAGCAATGAAGTGAAGGTCTACAAAATCATATCCAGTTAATAACACAAAGCACACCCTAATTGAAAATTTCCCTTACAGAGATTGGAACTTTGTATTGTATTAAAGATTAGACCTTGTATTTTATGCAATGACATGATGGGGTGAAAAACAATACTTGTTTTTGATATTTTTTCTAGTTGTTTCCTTTCTTAGTAGGCTTCCCCATCCGTCTAAGTAAAATAGTACCAGATAAAGTGTTCCCAAATTTTAGCAAAGACTAACAGCAGAAGACCATTTTTTTTTCTTTCTTTCTGCATGTTTTGTACATTGTTTCAAGATTTACATGTGAGTATTTTGGAATGTGTTTCATCACTTTATCTGTGTTCCAATAGAATCAAATTTGACATGGCTATATGCTTTGCTTCAGTGTTAAAATATAGATCTAATGTTAATATATATCTCTTCATTGATGCAGAGGCGTCTCCTAAATTTTGTTGAGAAGGCTCTTGTGGAAGATGTCATTCCTATTCTTATGGCTGCCTTCCACTGCCAATTAAGCCAGCTCCTCTCTCAGTGCATTCAGAGAGTTGCAAGGTCTGACCTTGACAGCGTATCTTTGGAAAAAGAGCTTCCCCATGAAGTTATGACCGAAATCAAATCACTCCAAGTCCAATCTCATCCAGAATCCACACCCGATGCAATGGAAGTGGAACCTTTCAATGGTAAGAGTATCAGGAAAATTCATAAAGCATTGGACTCTGATGATGTTGAGCTGCTGAAGCTTCTTTTGAATGAGTCTAGTGTCACTCTAGATGATGCTTGTGCTTTGCACTATGCCTGTGCCTACAGTGATTCTAAGTTGATTCAAGAGGTTCTTACTCTAGGCTTGGCTGATATTAACCATAGAAATGCTCGAGGATATTCAGTTCTTCATGTGGCTGCAAGAAGAAAGGATCCATCCATTTTGGTAGCACTACTGAATAAGGGGGCCTGTGCATCAGATACCACTTCTGATGGACAAACTGCTCTTGCAATTTGTCAGAGGTTGACAAGGTGCAAGGATTATCATGAGAAAACAGTGCAGGGGAAGGAATCTAACAAAGACAGGCTCTGTGTTGATGTCCTTGAGAGAGAGATGAGAAGAAGTTCTATGTCTGTGAATATGTCTGTTTCATCACAGTTAACTGCTGATGATCTGCACATGAGACTGGATTACCTTGAAGATAGAGGTAAAGCTTTTACCTATCAAAGTCACTTTCTTTCAATAAATACGGGGTTTGGACCTTTTAGTATCATCATTTACTTTAGAAATATGCATGCCTCATAAAAACAATGATATCGTTTAATCCATATAGTCGACCTCACTTGGTCTAGAGTTATTTTTTGTATTGACATGGATACAGCATTCTCTATATGTGGCAGTTGCATTTGCTAGGCTGTTGTTTCCTGCTGAGGCTAGGGTAGCCATGGAGAATGCTGAGGCAGATTCAACATCACTGTATGCAAATTCATCAGCTTTGAAGGGATCAAGTGGCAATCTGAAAGAAGTAGATCTAAATGAAACTCCCTCTGTTCGAACCAAAAAACTCCAGTTAAGATTGCATGCCCTTCTTAAAACAGGTATGTTCAAGAAATTTTTTCAGATGGTTTTCTTATTTTGGTGCATCATTGGGGAAAAAGGATATGACTTGCTCTATTATCATCAAATCAGACTTGCATTTACTCTGCCTTGGTTGGCATCCAATAACATACCAGAATTGTGTAAATCTCGGATTTAGGTGATGCCATCCTTTGGCACAGAAGAAGAGCAGAGAATCAAAAGTGATTTTTGTAACCCACTGCCATCCAAATAACTTCATCCCTTTTTTGTAGTTTAATGTATAAAAATGTTTTTTTTATTTTTTTACACAAACCAAATGAAATATATTATCTTAAAATTACTTTTCAACGAAAACTTCCAAATATAAAGTTGATTCTATTATAATTGATTATAATCATATAATTGATTATTGAAATAATTAATTTTTCACAATTATTTGAAATACACACTAAGAATCATAAGATTTTATGACTGTCATGGCCTATAGGAAAAATGAAAATCTATAAAAAAAAAAATAAAAAAAAATCATATTACAAGATACGTATCAGACAGTAAAGCCTGAGCCAAGGAATGATCCCCTTGCTGGCTTCCTCAGAATGTTTTCTTTGTCATGCTTTCCATGCTTTCCTTACAGCTGGACATATTTTTGTACATATGCAACCAAAAAAATTATTTGCCGTGTTGAGGGGCGTTTAGTCTTTTTTCTTTCTTTCTTTCTGTTTTCATTTTCAATTGATTTGTTTTCATTCATAAATATAAAATGTCACTATTTGTTTCCTGGTTTCAAGCATTTTGTGAAGAAAATTGTGAAAACAATAAAGTTTCATTTTCAATTGATATGTTTTCACCCATCATTACAGAAATGTCACATTATTTTAACTTTACTTTCTGTTTTTTAACTTTTGTGAAGAAAATGGTGAAAATAAATTTCTATTTTCTTGACAGAAGTTAAAAAAATAAGAAACAAAAGTGAAAACAAGATATCTATTTTGTAACATAAAGAGAAACCATATTAACTAAAAATGAAAACAAAGAACAAACCCCAACAGCACAGAAATTTCATTTCTTGTTGAAAATTATATCAGAACCCAACATTTAATAAAATCATAAAATGCAGGAAAGAAACTGCTTGTCACTTGTAGCACTCTGTAACTTAACAAATGGAAATGAATTTGGTGCAAGTTGCATTGTACAGGAAAATAAACACGGTGATTTCATTTCATGCTGTTGCTAATTCTCCTTGAGTATACTTTTTGAATTGGCCACAGTTGAGAATGGTAGGCGCTTCTTTCCCCATTGCTCTGAGGTGCTTGATAGGTTTCTGGAAGACGATATGCTTGATGTTTTCTTCCTAGAGAAAGGCACAGAAGAAGAGCGGAAAACCAAGAAAGCACGCTTCTTGGAACTTAAAGATGATGTGCAGAAGGCATTTCACAAGGATATGGCAGAAAACCACCACCATTCAGGTGGTTTTTCATCCTCATTGTCATCCTCGTCATCCTCATCTCGTAGGGAAGGTCTAGGCCACAGAGTGAGAAAAAAGTGAAGTCCATGCCCTTCTACAGTGGATGCTTAAGTTTTGGCTTTGAACTAGTTTACAAGGATAGCAACTGTATTATATTTTGCCAATAAGATGCTATGTTTGTCAGGTCATGGGTTTTTAATTTACAAATGAACATGGGAGATTTTTACTGGCTTGGTGTACTTGCTTACAATTGTTGGACCAAATGAAAAAGAAAGGAAGATGTACTTCCTTCAAAACAGGAGAATCATGTAATATGTGGCTAATGAACCATTAAGTTTCCACAGTTTAATTTGATTCCTATTATCCCATGTTGGGCTTGATAATGCAAATTATTGTTCAAAGTATTCATGAAATCAACACAAGATTTGTTTCATTTGCAAGGAGCCACCCATGTCTCTTAGACGAATGGGTTGCTCTTCAATATGGGTAACTAAAGATATGTAAACAATTCTAACTGAAAAGAAGTATACAGTTATAGCTATAAGGCAAAAATGTACATGACTCAAACATCATGATGCTAAAATACATTTTTCCTATCTATGATCTAAAAAACTTATTGATCATGGGCAGTTGGGCACATTATATTATTCATGGCCTAACCACTTTTGTTAACTTTTGAGGGCCTATAAGTGCTATTCCATAGGCAGCAGGTAGTGATAAGAGCTTCTTTGCTTTTCCCACATAAGCCCTTTTTGTGAAGTTATTATAATCATTGGCTTCAATACCATCTAATATCTGCCTATACAACAGCAGTGATGCCCATACAGGCCATCTGCTAGCTGCATTGAGCTCTGAAACTCCCTTCTCTGCCTTATCGAAAAACATCCTTGCCCTCTGTATTTGTTCCTTCATGAAACTCCGCCATTTGTCGGTAACCCTACCACTGAAAATGTCATCATCTGAAAGGCCAGCTTGTGCCAGTTCTTCTTGTGGGAGATATACTCTTCCTCTTCTAGCACTATAATGATCAGAAAAATAGAGATATTTTAGTTTTTTATCTTCACACACACACACTTCAATTTGATCTTATATTTGGATACATGTGAGGCGGTATATGTATAAATGTGTATGAATAGCATTATTTCTTGAATTATATCCACCATTGAAATTAAATGATACATCCTAGGCCTATTTGATTGTATAAAACTAGGTTTTTTTTTTTTTTTTTAATGTAGTTAATATTATTCATTTCTTGGAATGTTGTTGAGTATCAAAAATATTCAAAGTTTGAGAGATACCCTTAAATTACATGGTGATAAGTGTCACTTTGCTATTGATTTTGGTTAACTATATATATGTATATGGCATTGATGTGTTGAAAGAACCTTACTCTTCTCCAACGTCTCTGAGTATGTTGGTAAGTTGATTTGCAATGC
Organism: Echinosophora koreensis; assembly: GCA_035048595.1. Classification (NCBI taxonomy): domain Eukaryota; kingdom Viridiplantae; phylum Streptophyta; class Magnoliopsida; order Fabales; family Fabaceae; genus Echinosophora; species Echinosophora koreensis. Next base: position 1,103,899 of record JAPCYP010000019.1, on the reverse strand, counting down.
CTAATGCCAATGCAGCATTATAAATGCTCTCTGTTGAAGCCTTTGATTCTGGTGCTATCCCCATTACTGGAACACTCATAAGACCTACTGTCCCAGCAACATAGTAGCAGTAAAGGTAGAGCTCGTCAAAATTATTGTATCTTGACTTTCTCAGGTCCATCCTCATCCCTTGTATCATGTCCTTGAAAGGCTATTCAAAGAGACAATTCAACATATATGGTGTCAGTTTTAGCAAATGGACAATTCAATAGGGCTCTATTTATATATTTAGATTTTTCTAACATGTACAACCTTCCACATATTAAGGAAACAAAAAATAGAAATGTTGTATCGGAAAGAGAGTAACCTTTAAAGTTTCAAGGAATTGAATACACAACTCATAACACAACATTTCTATTTTTGATTTATTAATATGTGCAAGTTTGCATAGGATAGAAAAATCGTATATATGTCTATTTGTTAACAATTGGTCACACTGTTCCATCTCATATTCTGTATGCTTACCATACACATACCCCATATGTGAAGTGGTGTATTTTGTAGGGGCATGCAACTAACATTTTTCTTTTGCATGTTATGAGAAATAATGAGAAGCTTATTTGATTTTTGGGCATGTGGTGTATACCTGTATATCAACCGGGTACTTAGAGACAGTGTCTGAGAGGGCAGCATCATACATATCATAAGGGCGACCTTCAAAGACATCAGTTAGTCGTTGCTCCCACCTGTCCAAGGCAGTAGCTGTGATGTATGAAGCGTTTGGGCCATCCACTAGCTCATCAGTTCTCCTGCACCACACTGCAATCCAGTGCACACTCATTTGTCAATTTCAAAAAATAAACCATAATTCTCATTGGAGAAGCTGAAGGTGCAGTAAAAGGCCATTTTCTGGGTTAGAGAAACATACCATAAATAGCCCAAATGGCTTTTCTGCGCTCTTGGGTCATCAATTGTGTGCCTATAATTTGCAGTTCAAGAAGATATAAGTCAAGTCAATAACATCACATACCACTAAGCATTAAAATCCATAGAATTATGCATAGTAAGCCATCGAGCATCGATGTTTCCCAATTAAATTAAATTTTTAATATAAGTGGTGTGATATATGCTTATGTATAGCTGATATGATATTCATGTAGAAATGAAGAATCATTTTTTTATAATAATGTTGAACAAGGAAGTAGAGGCATTATTTAAATATAAATATCATGCAATAGGCAAGAGGTAAGTAAAAAGAATTCCCTTTATCATCTAAAAAGAATGATTGAATATTCCTCTCAAAATCAACAGTATTAGGGGGTTACTAATTATACTAGTTAGTAGTTACCATAAATCAACAGATAATGTTTCTTATATGGTAAGTGGAGGGGAATAATGAATGAGAGAAAACCAAAACAAGAATAGAGCAAGTACCCAGATAAAATGTCTTAGCATACTCAGCACAAACTTCACCACACCGATCATAAGCCACATTCAATAGATCCCCATTGGTGAAATCAGCATCTTCAATGGGTTTGTTGTCCAAATCCAGAGCTATCTTTTCACCCATGTCCCTCTCTTTAACCAGAGCTGCTTGCTTCAGCACCACTTCATACACCTTCTCCTCTGAGGACCTTGTTGGGTTTGCTACTACTGCACTTGGAAAAGCAACAGCCCCAGTAGCAAAGCTGATTCCAGAGCACATTCTGGACCTCCTTTGGGTTCTTTCACTGATACAACTTCTGCATGCAACACCCATCAAGGAGTTGGTGTCATCTTTGGGTCCACAACTCACCCAAAGAAGAACACTAGACATCTTAAGAGCAGGGGAGTTTTCTCTGTTTTTGGTGTAGTTTGGAATGAAGGTTATAGAAGTGAAGTGGGCACAACACAATAAAAAAGAGATGAGCGAGTAGCTTTGAGAATATGCTTGGTTTAGCTTTAAGAAAATTGTGATTGGAAGTCTTCTTTATGCTCAGCTCTATACATAGCACACACATGTAAAAATGTGTGGACAATGGTCTAGTAATCTTCAACATGATCAACTTGTTTGTTTTTATTTCAAGTCTCTCTCTCTCTGTCAATTTTTTGGTGGAATTTTTATTTTGTTTTTCTTTATTTTAAATTGACCCATGAAAGAATAATGGTGGTGGTAAGTGTGTAAAGATTTCTTATATTCTCAGTGTAATAATTTTTTACAATATCAATCAATCATAAATTATTGCATTATTAAAAATATCTGACTCTTATAAAAATTTTGACTTTTACATAAAGTACTTTAAAAGTCATGGATAAAATGATGAACAATTAGTTGATAATTTTAAAAACTTTATAACGAGAATGTATCAAAATTAAACTTGTAATTAATTTCATTTCATTTTTTACACATTTGTACTATAATTCTATCATCTCATTAGCATATGAGGTGATGTGGACCTTAAGTTTTAGGAAATGGATTCCCCGTTGTTGTTGTATGATGCAATTATCATCTCAGCCATATGTTTTGTAATGTATTTTAATACATATTTGAACTTGAGCCATCAAATTTAAATCCAATGGCCGAAAACGCTTACCGCATGCAATTTGTTGACATTTATTCCCCACAAAAGGGCTACCCTCCATCTTTATGTGGTCGAATCTTTTTGTTTTGCTTGCGTAGTTGTTGTTTATGGCTTCCTGTCTAATGTCTTCAATGATGTTTTGGTAAGCATTACTTTTATGGCTTACGTACGTTTAGTCAGAGTCATAAATATTAACGTTCCTATCCATCACACATTGAAATGAGTTGATTCGTAGTGTTGTTTTATGTAGACGCGGATTCAATTGTTGGTTGGAATAAATTTTTTTTTCATAAACTTGAAAAGGCAAAAAAAAAAAACATTGCGTTTTATAATAATATAAATATAAAAAAAAATGATTACTTTTTCTATTACTTAGGTCTTAGCAGTTAGCACCCCCACAAAAAGTTTAAATATTAAGAATCAAAAGGAGAATGATGCATTCAACATTATAATAATTACAAAACCAAATCATATCATATCATAACATATAATAATTTCAACTTTAATCTATATCACTTATAGTCACGTATGTGAGTTTATATATAATTTACAACTCATTCAAATTTTAACCATGTTAAGATCGAAATGGTATATCATATAGTGAAATAAATTCACAAAAACATATAACAATTTAAAATAATATTCATTAAAGGGTGGTAAATAAATCGTGAGACATGGGGCACAAAGATATCTCAATCACATGATATTTGAGGTTCCTGTTTCTCCAACGGAACGATGGGGTGATTAGACACCAACCACCTCTATATGAGAAAATACGACGGCTAATAAGTCAAATTTTGATGCTTTCTCTTGGCAGAAATTGAGGCAAACCTAAGGGCTAAGGCAGAGTGTGTGGCTGTGTATTGCATGCTGTTCTTTCCTACCACAACCTTTATGCCAATTCAGATGCATTGACTTTTCTACAAGAAATATGGAATTGGAAGTTCTCATGGCTACTTTTCGATCATCTTTTAATAACTTAAAGTAAAACTAAGCATAAAATGTTAATTAACATATTGAGTTTGCAAAAACGGAAATCCAAAGATAGCCTAAAACATTTGAATTTACAAGCAAATATAAAAAATAAAATAAATTTTGAACTTGCTTGTATTTTACATAAAAAAAAAAACCATTGTTTATATTTTAGAATTTGTATAAACCTCCCGTAAAAAAAAATATACAAACCTAATTCTTTAGTTGAGGGAGGACATGGATCTGTTAAAGGTGATTCTTAGAAAAATTAAGATAGATAATTTTTACCGCATTCAACTTGCCATGATTATTTCACGAATATTTCTTTAAATTCATCAAAAGCCCTAAGCCTCTACTTCACTTTATTATTTTTCTACTTTCTTTTTAGGTTTTGCTTTACCGTGTCAATTATTTATGCATATCTTGAATATTAGTCCATAGATGGCTTCGATGACGAAAAGGTTCCACTAATCAGAAGAGTAGAGTAAGATCCAAAACCCAACCCTGCTGCTAGGTAGATAAACACACAAGTTGGCACTTAATATAGGTGTCGTCAGATGCATCTAAATTCCTGGAGGTGGTTTCGTTTTCTTTAATTTCATTGTGTTATTAATTCATTTAGCATTTATGAGACATGGAATTTAGCGTAGTTGAATATATTTTGAACTGTCACGTCTCCAAAGTGAGGTGATACTCTTTTTGTTATTACTCTCCTTCTTTGTCAAAGCCTTGAAGGGATATGCTTTCAAGCACTTTCCAGATCCTAATAGGCCCTTTCCCCACCCTAAATTCTAGGATGAAAATGCATGCAGGCAACTAGGCGATCAAGGAATAAATAACCACACGGGATAAATACCCAGCTATCTCAAAATGATATACAATTCCCTATCTCATTCACTCATATTGTGTCACTTAAAAAATTAATCACATATTTAATAATAAATATATTATTTTTAAACGACATGGCACAATATGAGTAAGTGAGATAAGAAATGAGATTTCATTTTGAGACAAGTGATCTCTTATACATTTAAGATAAAAAAAAATAGAGAATATGTTTGTATATAAAAAATAAAATTTATATAAAAAATATATCAACATGTCATTTATTTATATTATCATATTTTATTTAATGAAGATAATTAAGAATTATATTAAAATTTAGGGGAAAAAAATATTTTAACTTATGCGATGATAAATAATTTAAAATAAATTAAAAGTAATAATTTTAAAAAAATAAATAATATCTATAAATAGAGTTTATATAAAAAAATATATAAACATGTCATTTTATATTTATCAGTTAGCTCAACCGATAATGTTATCAAAAACTCCAGATCCAATTAGTTATCTTATATACTATCAACTACAAGTTGCATGATCATTTGCTACCCGGCTAACTTAATCACTATAAGCCATTTTCTTTGCATTAATTTGGATAGGAAGATGAATTGTGGACAACGATTAAAGGTTTAAATAAGTTTTTGGTCCTTACAAAGTTCACCAATTTTTTTCTGTCCTTGTAAAAAAAATTAAAAGGATTTCGTTCATGTAATCTCAAAAAAATTGTAAATAGTCGCTACCGTCATCTTTTTCCGTTATCTAGTATTCAGGGGTACCGAAATAATCATTTCAATTTATTGTCCGACTAGCTATAAAATTTGCCAAAAAAAAACAAAAAACAAAATCATACATTAGAGATCATATGGTTAATTGATAGGGGGAAAAAATCATATATTAAGTTCACATGGTTAAAATTGACAATTTTTTCCATCTGGTATGATTTCTAGTATTCATGGGTAACAGTAGGGGTTATTTACAATTTTTTTGAAGTTGTAGGGACGAAATCCTAAGAATTTTTTTTACAGGGATTAAAACCAAAATTAGTGAAATTTACATGGACTAAAAACTTATTTAAACAAAAACTGAAAAAAATGTGGTACCTACCGGAAAATTTTCTTCACAAAAAGTAGAAAGGAAAGGTTTTTACCAAAAAAAAAAAAAAAAAAATAGGAAAGGAGGAGAAACAAAAAGGATGTTGGACCACCTAAAATTTTTCTTCCCTGCCAATTATATGACACCATGTGTCCCAATTTTCTTTCATAGTTATCTTGTATCAAATAATTCTTAAAATTCACTTTTTCTCGTCATTTTCTTTTTTATTTTCTCTCTTTCATATTCTTTCTATTAAAACAAAAAAGTATCAACAGGAAAAATTAATTTTCAATTTATAAACGTATTTTGATTTGGATCCAAAAATTGAGTTATAAAATGTCTATATGCACGTGCTTAGTTCTTGAGTTTGGATGTTGGCCTTGAACTTTCTTGATTCGTAGATATTGATGTTGGAGTTAAAATTGATCAAGGGTAAGAATACCCTTACTGGCACCTAAATCAAGAGGTAATAATATGATATTTATGTCATTTTTTTTTTGTATTTTCATTTTAGTCAAACTAAATCTGATGCAGGTCTCCTGCCATGGACGCTTCACGCTTGCATCCCCCTGCGCATTGGTACATTGCTTAGTAAAAGCCTTTGTCGCTTAATTGCAACTTCATTTTTGTTTTCAATCCTGATTGTTCAGTTGCCTACTTATTGATATATAAAGAGTGAAAATCTTGATTAGTTGAGCCTCAAGTCCACCAGTTTATCAATTCTACATCTATGCACACATAGGCCATAGCGTTGTGGCTCTAATTAATAAAAGATAATAACTTGAGAGCTCAACTCTTTGCTTTTTGCTGATTTTAGGGGTTCGCCTTACCCGCTGTGTGCCTGTGTCCCTATTATGGGCTAGTTGTTTCTTTTGTTGTGTTTTTGGGATTTGACATTCATACTTCCCACTTTGATATTCTCACCTCTCATTTACAAAAGATTTTATGTTTTACCGATTTTACCCCTACTCACTTATGACTTCCCAAGTATTATGCATTAACCAGACTCTTTACTGAAATCGTCAAGTATTATAAGTAGTACTAAGTTCAATTATGACGATTTATGGATGCTTTGAAACAAATGATTGATTATCAACTCTTTATATAAAAGTTGGACACCTTAAACAAGTAGTCAGATGTTCGAATCCTGGCTCTTGTGTATGGAGAAAACCTTGTATGCCCAACAGGTTCCCCAACAGAGATTAGTTATTGCTAACGATGGTGGATACTTCATACCTATAACATGGTTACCAAAAAAAAATTGGGAAGAGGAAATTAACTAGTTTTCTCGTGTGAGAATTTAAACCGTATAAATAGCTTACCCATATAAATTTTATCGGAATGATGTTTATATTTAAAATTAGACTATTAGGTCTTTTAATTCTTAGCAAATTCTCAAATTATAAACAATTTTTAAAACTTATTTACTTTTTACATTGCATCCATCATTATTATACCTCATGCATCGCACGGTCACCACACTAGTTTAACTATAGTTACTTCGAGCTAATCTTTTCTAGTGTGCACTTCTCAATTCTCATCTATCTCATCCACTTTTTATTGGTACGTACATAACTTCCATTCTCGCCGACCTAAATAGAGGAATAATTAAATTAAATTCATGTTTCTCAAGCAATCAAATGGAATAAAATTTTATGGAAATATTTTATGTAAGTAAGTCAATGAGAGTCGATCTCCTATAAAAACACTCCTTTCAATGTAGTAAGTTGTGTTACGTAATTAATCAAACCCCCTATTTACAGTACAATTTAAACAAGTCAACGATCCACATTATTTATCCCAAGAGACGGATATTTCTACATTATCAGGTCTCAGGCTACTGATCTCTTTAAGCCCTTGTCCTGGGACTACCTCACATCAACCATCATTATTGAATTGTTCATCATGTAGGATGCAACTTGTTTATTTCTAGTCAATTTAAGAAAACAGGTCAATTTCTCGTACCTAATCAAGATTTTGTCGTGTTTGATTACTTCATAAACATTCTTTTAATTTAATCATGCATGTTATGATTGATGTCCGAATCTATATCCCCATCAATCTCACAACAACTAGTCACTGTAGAAGCATATGATTGATTGTTATTGGTTACTTTCAAGTTACAAGTTAACATAAAATAAACTCCCTGCCAACTTAGTTACACGCTCACGGGCAACGAGTGACTGGAAATAATATTTTTTATAAGTAATATTAATTTATTTATTGTGTCTATATCTCTTCTATTGGAATTGTCCATTCACGGCTAGTTCCATGGGTAACGAATTGAATGATATGGTGCACATATACTATTAAAGAGAATATTAACAAGTGTCTTAAGATATTGATTAAAAAATTAAATAAATTTTTTTTTTAGGAAGTGATACATTAAAAGTTTTGAGAAGTTTTATTATTTATTAGTTTTCCAATAACTTTTTATATTTGATTTCTAAACCAATAAAAAATTATGCATATACTAAAGAAAAAATACAACACTAACAGAAAATGTTTTCTCACCAAATGGAATCAGTTAATCAAAATGATGATATTGTGTTTTATTATAATTTATAAAACACCCTACTTACAAGAAATTAACATGTAACATAAAAATATTACAAGAAGTGAAAAAGATACACATATATACTTTGCATATGATATATGATTAACCAAACCACTGAGAACACATGATTAACAAGTGAATCAATTCTGATTAAGGTAATCCCAAGAGAAGGGCCTAAAGACTTGAGAAGCCTGAGACTCAATAAAGTCCAATTGGCCCTTGAGAAGGTGCATGTACACCACCCAGTCACCGTTTCCAACAGAACTAGGCATTGGCATGACATAGCCAGCATCACCACCCCACGGGAAATGATACGACGCAAACACAGGCTTCCCCCACCCAAAATCAACCTTTGACTCTGGGAACCTTTGTCCTGAAGAAACCACAAAAGCAGGTCCCTCTTCAGTGGTGCTGCCACAATAAACCCTGGCCAACCCTGGGATGGGACGTTGTGCTTCCACCCAATCAATGAGCCCCAAGAAATGCTCCTCCGTCACCGCCGCCTCCAAAAACTCGTGAACCTTTGTTGGAAATCATAGTAAAGACAAGAAAAATAAGAGAAATAAATAATAAAAGAAATAAATTTTCCTCCAACATACTCCCTCCGGTCTTTATTGTAAGCAAAAATTAAATAAAACACACATATTAAGGTGGTTAGTTGATCTCATTTAAAAGAACCATTGGGAATAAAAATTTAAGTTTGTTACCTAAATTATCCTTCCTCTTATTTTTTAAACTTGTGTTGTTGAGAATAAAAGAAGTCATTAGAAAACAAAATTTGTATTAAATGAACGGTATTTTGAGAATAACTTTATTAAATAGAATTGAAGTACTTAAAATTTGCTTATATTTTAGACCAAAAAATTTGAAAATTTTTGCTTATATTGTGAACGGAGAGAAAATATACTCTATTGGATGGATTTTATGTGAAACGAGTTGTATTAATAATTGTGTTATTAGCATTTACTTAAAACGATAAAGAATAACTAATTAATAACCAACTTGTTAACCGATTAAACCAATCTAACTAACACTAACTAAACATTAATTATGCTCTAACTATGGTAATCACCTGCTCTGCCACCCAGCTCAATGGCTTGTGTACGAGCTCCGCCGCTGGTTTCCCACCATAGGGAATGGAAAGGACGTTGCCGAAATAGGAACCCATGATCGCTTCCTTGATTGTTGTCATCGTTGCTGAGCCTCTTTCTTCCATCAACCACAACACCCATTTTAGCGACAACCCTTTTGTGATCACCATCAACAATGGCAGATGAACAAGCAGTTGCAGCAACCATTTTCCATAAGAATGCAGAGAATGACTCCAACTTTGTGTGTTTTACACCGTTTGAGCTAGCTAGTGCCTGCATGCGGTTGAGTTGTTCAACCTCGACGTAGTAGATGCGACTAATGAGTGGGTCGGATATAGGTTCGGGTTCGGGTTCGGGTGGAGAAGGAAGGTGAGAGATGGGGACATACATGTCTTGGAGAGAAGGGTGAATGGAAGGTGGGCGTCGAGGGCTGAGAATGGAGCGTCGGAAACAGGGATGTGGTGAGGTTGTGGGCTTCGTAGGCTGATGGGCTATCTCGGCCCATGACACAAGGAACATGTTTGCAGAGTACGCATCCGCAATGCGATGATCAAAAGTGCATGCCACTACTAACCCGCCACATTTGAGCGTAGTTGCCTGCACAAGTGCACGTTTAATTACAGTAATTAATTCAACAACTTAATTACCATTTATTAATTAATCGCTAACATCTTATATATGGGTCATATTATTGCTCCTGAATCAATTGCTTATTTTGTCTCTATAATCGACTCATCACTTTACTATTGTGCAAATAAAATAAAAACAATTATGATTAATTAATAAAATTTTTGAATAGTTAACAATTAAATGGAGAATGAAGTTAATCTATATCGATATCTATTTACTATTGTGCAATACGATTCATCAATAAATGTATTTTGAATTTGTTAGATGCAGATATTTCATACCATAAAGTTTTAAATGAAAAATGTCATCAATGATTAGTCATATAAACCAATAAGACTAAGTTATCCAATGAGTGTTACTTGGTTAGTTGTGCATGCTGAGTTTGTGAGGGAGGACCTAGATTCGAATCCTGCAGAACATATTTTTTGGGTGAAAAAAACCTTATAAGTGTTGACTAAAGCACTCCAAACGTTGAGATTAGTCTCATTAATGGGGTCCAAAGGATCAATAGCTTGTGGGGATACACTGTGGACCCATTGGGGGACTAAATGTCCTAATTATGGCAGGTTCGAAATATTTGAAGAAAAAAAAAAACCAATAAGATGAAGTGTTTTTTTTCCCTTTTTTTTTGTGTATCAAGGGTGTCCCCTTAAACCGAGACCTAAAAACTCATCCTTTTGGGGTAGGGAGATCATCGAAGTAATTACAACATCGGTCACAACTGTGTTTTACGTGTGACACTAGGGGTCGAACCCTAGTCAGCATTCTTAAGGAGACTAATTATCTATCCATTATGTTGAGTCTTATTGATTCGGCTCTAATTAAGAGCAGGCTAAACCTTTTTTTTTAAAAAGAAAAAGAAAAGAAAAGAAAGAAAAGCCTAAACCTGGCTTGTTTTAATTTAGTTATAAGTCTAGATTTTCTGCATATCACTCTATTACTCTCTTTAAGTAGTTTAAATGGTTTTTTTCTGATTAAATTTTCCAATATATAATATGTGCTTATTTCATTATTTGACATAAGAAATGCTTTTAACGACTTTTCAAATCAGTATTTGAACTAATAAAAGGTTTTTGATAAAATGGTAACGATGGGCCATTCATTTTCATAATCATGATAAATAAAATTATGTTGCTGAATGCCTTTTTTTTATGGGAAATAGCCCATCAGCTTCATATTTAAGGCTATAAAAAAGGGGCCATTCATCTTCGCTCAATAGAGTTTTTTCTTTTTTGATGTAGAAAAGGGTTCTGTTGCCAAAAATAGCTGATAAAACTAGCTGATAACTGATAAGCTAATTTTTAGTTGAATAGTTGATAGCTAAAAAGTTAGCTGTCACTTGAATTTGAAGTGTTCGATGAATATATTAGCGGTTGAGCTAGCTTATAAATATAAAATTACATAAAAGGACATATTTATGATAGATACGGTAAAGTAAGAATTTCATTAAATGAATGGAGGTAAAAACAAGATAAAAGACACTAAGCTATAAGCTACTAGCCATAAGCTAAATAAATTAGCTTATGAAAAAATCTATCAAGCTAATGAGGATAGGCTTGTTTACAAACACCTCTAATTCAGTCAAACAAGCTTTATAAGCTCGTCAAATAAGCCTATAACCTAACTTATTAGACATGCCAAACAGAGCCAAGAACAATAGCTGCAAGAATTTTGGTTGTGATAGGGTCCTTTCATTTTGGTGTGTGGAAAGCTACAGTGAAAGCTCTCCATAATGACGAGAAAAAAATTCTCTCTTTTTTTTTCTTCTCTAAGTGTATCAAAGTTGGTATCATTTTTATTTCTGGATATATCAAAATAATATTGTTATTTTAAAAGAGTCTATTAAATCTTGAGATATTCACATTATTAGTATATTGTGGTGAAATAATACTTAAAGACAATATAATTCACACATGTCCTCGGACTAAATATTTGTGGTTTTTCATCCTTTTCTTTATTTAATTTCATTTTTTTAAACCATTATTTTTCTGACAAGCTAACGCTCCGGTCGACAATGGTGGTTAGGGCCCTTTTCAAAATGATAACTCTAGAATTTGAATTATTGACCTCACAGGTAAAATTCACCTGGGGGAACACTTCACATCATAATGACCAGCCACTTTTGAGTAATCACATGATACTTATATGGCAAATGATAATTGTTGTCCTAAAATAGGTGGAGGTAAAACATGTAAGTATTGAAAAGTGGTTATTTAACATATTAAGAAAAACATACCATTTCTTGCTTTCTTAATCATTATCCTTATTATCGCCATTTAAAAAATAATAAATATATCAAATATGCTTGGATTATTTGTTTTAGATTTTGATGAAATTGAATTCGAAAGGACTGATATCGAAAGAAGATGCTTTTAAAAGGATCGAGGTTAAATAATTGATTTATTTTGGTAATGATATTTTAGAAGTGATTTTAGGATAATTGATTTCGTTTGAATGATAAACGTAAAATAACTTTTGAGGTATAAATATAATAAAGTTTGTAAGTCTCACACTTATATTCAATTTTATTCACTGGAAAATGAGAATTATTGATTATCTTAAAATCAATTATACCTTAAAGGATCCAACACTTACCACTAGGCCAAAAGCTATAACTGTTAGTAAGGATGCAACTTTATTTCCTTAATCACAGTTCAGGTAGTTAGTCCACAGCCAGTTACATTCTCCCGAATCAAATAGTGGTGTTGACCCCGTGAAGGCCAACAATCACCCCGGCACCAGCCAAAGAGATTCGAACCTATGACATGGCTCAGATACCAATTGAAAGGATCAAATACTTATCATTAGGCTAAAAGTTATAACCGTCAGTAAGGACACAACTTTATTTCCCCAATCACAGGTACGACAGTTAGTTCACGACCAGATAGATTCTCTCGAGTAGGCGAGTGAAAGGGTGCATGGTGCTCACCCCATGAAGGCCAGCACTACCTATAGTCAATTTTATTGGACACATTTTTTGAAACAAACAGGTCTAGTCAAAAGTCAATTACGGTCTGACACTCTAAGCCAAACAAAGGTAATTAATTTGTAATAGTTTTGTCAAAAAAGGTATTTATTTATAGCACCTGGACAGCAAGCACGCCATGCTTCTTCCTTGGAACAAGCTTCCCTTCAACGGTGTCATCTGGGTTGTACAAGTTGAGGCACTGTAGCTCAACGTCAGCCACAGCTTCAACAAAATCCACCCCACGATTGTTGCAAAGCACCTCAGGTTCGCCCATGGAGTTGGTCACCACTTCACCAGCAAAGGCATAATAGGAAACTAGAGCCTGAGCTAAGGCATTTTTCAGAGACCCCATCATGGTGAGGCTTGAGGTGTACGTTGGCAAGGGCTTCTTGTAGCAAAAGAAGACGCCGACGTCCACCGGCGGGAGAAGGAGGTCGAGGTTAGACAGTGGCAGCCAATGCTCTTGCATTGGCAGCACTGCCGCCACCACCTCCTTCTTGGTTACATTCACGGTGAATTCTGATCCTTTCCTAACACCCATTTCAGGTATATAATAGGATATATGTGAATTAATGCCAATTGATGAGGCTGTGATACCAGTACTTGATTGGCTTAATAATCAATGATCATTAACTTTTAAGGGTATTTATAGGGAGTGGCAAAGAGAGAGATCCATGAATTTGCAAACTGGGTGGTTGTTAGGGGAATTGATGGTATTTCATATTTTAAAGAGTGACTACTTCCCAATCAATTTTTGTTTTTTGTTTTCTTCTGGTTCTTTAATCATTATACTTAGGGTATTGGTACATGAATCTCATTATTATTATAGAAAAAGATCATGTAAATTAATCAGTGTTCCTAAAGACATTAGTTAAAGAATACAAAAAAACAAAAATTTATTTAAGAGAGTAAGTTTATCACTCTTTAAAATATAAAATATATCAAGTTTCAATGACAAATTTCCTCCTTTAGATTCTTAACCAATATCTTTAAGGCACCGGTTGTTGTTGTTATAATAATAATAATCCGTAAAAAAACAACAATAATGATATAGAAAAACATGAAGTTATTTAGGTGACAACTCGAACTTGTTTCTTTCTTCAATATTTTGTTCATATACTGAAAGACATATCACAACTGCAGGCATATGACTTTTTCTTTTGGGGGGGGGGGGAACCTACTGCAGGCATATGGCTAAGCTAAACCCAGGCTAAGCTAAACCCAAATGTAACTAATAATTTTGGGTAACTAACATCTTTGCATATATAAAAATAAGGTAATTTGGAGTTGCTTAGAGATATTTTTATTAAATCATTTAATTAAACTATTTTAAGGAGGTTTATCGAAAAAATTAATAAAAAATCAACTCCATAATAATTAATTAGTTATTTAATTAAAATATATATTTTTTGAACTAATTTAAATAGGCAACATCACCTTTCCCACCATGATGTAGAAAAATTAATATAAAATGATTTATATCATAATTGATTTAATCATTTAATTAGTTAAAAAATTTACTAATGTATAATCTTATAAAAAAAAGTTGACAGAAAATTTAATTTAAAATCTATTCTACTTAATTGAAATAATTTACTAACTTAAATAGGTATTGATAATTTAGGGTTTAATTATAACACTCTTTTTCAAAGAAAGTCCGTAAAAGAAAAAGGTCTTGCTGTATGGCCTTTACTTTTTCTTGGTACACTTCCCATATCTTTACTTTTTCTTGGTACACTTCCCATATGGTTTTTACTCATTACTGGTTAGAAAGTTAGGGAGTGGAACTGGAAATTGTCCCAAAACTGACTCTTGTCTTTCATTTGGCACATGTATGTGACCAGTGATGGTTCCAAAAGCTGAACGCTACTATGTGTTTGGATTTGCAAAATTGAGTTTTAACTAATTGGGATTTGCAAATTTAGTTAAACACTCAGGGTTGTCATCAATGTATTACCTTGAGAAAGAATGGTTCTTTTTTTTTTCTTTTTTTTTGATAATGGTCTTTAAATCAGTCGGTAGAGGTGAAGGAGGTGAAGCTTTGTAGTGCAGGGTCTGATCATTTCTGGAATCATCTTTCTTGTTATGCTGAGGCTAATTAGTTGTTTGGAAAAGTTGCATGGAAAGTTCAAGGTTGGCTTTTATAGTGGTAGGATGATCAAACGAATCGATGCAAAAATAATTTTCCTTCCGTGCCGTATAAATGATGCAAAAATAATTTTTGCTATAGTCATCTGTGTAGTACTTTTTATGCTCACTTAATCCTTTAAAAAAATTGCTTCTTGGTGAAAATTAGGCAATGGAGTAGGATAAGTGGTTGACTTACTATGATTGGGTGCTGCAGGTGTCATTGGTTTTTTGGATTCTGGTTTCTCTTGGTTGCGGTGTGTGGGTTAGGACCGTTAGGTACACTTCAACCACCGGGTAGTCTTAAGCTAGTGGTTGAACATATTTACCTTGTTCCCTACTTTGATAGTTTTTGTTGCATTTGTAATATGGTACCTTTGTACTCTTTTATATAAAATCAGTTGCTTATCAAAAAATACACTGCATATGTGTTTTTTTTTTTCTTCCAGGTCTTTGTTAGTTGTGACATCTTACCGGTTTCTATTTAATATAGTATATTGTTTAAGTGTATCTTTCACGTTCAAGACATTGTAGAAGCCTGTCAAAAAGATGATGTCTTTGATGTTTTGGGTGGGGCAGTCTCTCAAGTGTTTTATTTGTTCCTTCTTAGTTGGTAACCCTGTTAATTATAGGATTAAATATGTTTCTAGTCCCTCAAATTTGAGTAATGTTCGGTTTTAGTTCCCCCTTTGAAAAACGTATACTTTTTTAGTCATTTAATTCTAAAATTTGTCAATTTTGGTCCTTAAATGTACGTTTTTAATCCCCAAACGTATGTTTTAGAATTACCTAAAGGTGTTTTTTAGTCCCGTTTGGGGACCAAAACTGACACATGTTAGAATTTGGGGACTAAAAGTATGTTTTCCAAATGAGAGGCTAAAACCGAACATTACCATATTTGAGGGACTAAAAACATATTTAACCTTAATTATATCAATGTGTTGTGTATGGTTTAATATTTTTTAAAGATATTCAAATAAATTTTTGATATTTTAAATTTATTATGAGGTTTTCATAATTACAAAGAAAAAAAATGTAATTTAGTCATTGTCATTAGATTATCGAATAATAACAGTAGACTAGATTCAAAATTTAAATTTACAAGGTCTAAAGAAATTTTTTCAAAAACTTTATAAATTTAGTTCTAAATTTGTTTGGTTTAATTGTTATAAAATTTTACAATCCTTGGGTATTTTTTATTAGGTTCATAAATCTAACTTATCATTAATAGTGATTTAACAGTAACAACCCATGAAGGGCGATTTCTCAGTAGGAGAGAAAATGTTGAGACACATCTTGTGTCTTTTCTATTCAAGCCTCCAAGTGGATGATGTTTGGTCCTTTGATGTCAATACGCATGGTCCACTTAGCACATGGCTAACGACAATCTCCACTTACTAGTATTTTGTTTGTGACTTCTCTGTGGCTGTGAGTCCTCAATTTCGGGGCTGCATCGAGATATATCATATATGGAACATGGTTACGGTCGACCACCAAACATATGGTTCAACGGTGAGGGAAGTTTTTGTTTGCAAGAGGTCTAACTTCATCCATGACCCAGAGAGAGCCTCAAATATATAGCTTCCACTTAGAGATTCACTTCACTTCACTTCCATTATTGCTTTTCTCTTCTCATTTGTATCACAGATTCACAGAAATACATATAAAAAAATACAAAAGGATAATCCAAATCTTATATCAACTACTCAAGTACTCACCTAGTCACCTTTTTTAAATAAATAAAAAACATGTTGCTATGCTACAATTGGTATTTTGAGAGGAATATCCACCAACAAATTTTAATCACATCATGAGTAGAATAACAGAATCATCACAGAATTAAAAAGAATCCAAGATCCATTGAAGAAGGAAGATTAATGAAAACTGGTAATTATTTTCTTTATTTTTCTCTATTGAGAATGAGTTGAATCCAATAGAGAAACGAACGAGAAGACATTTTTTTAGATTATTATAGAGGTGAAAAATTGGAATTGAAGTTTTTTTTCCCACTTTTATTGATTAGTAGTTTGACTCGATTTTTTCTATCTATATGTGTGAGAGAGATATTCTTGAGGGAGAGTTTTACAACCCTTATGGTCTTACCCGACTCGAGGGCTTATATCCACAATTAATGAGGAAATTTTTTAGTTTTAAATGACAATGGTAGTGGGTAGTGGAGGATGGGGGTGACAGAAGGGTTTTACTATTGATGGTGAGGGTAGAAGTTAAATTTTTGAAATGATTTTTAAAAAAAAATATGGTGGCTTCTATGGTGAGGGACTAACTAAGTCCCTCACCTGTGAGGGAGGCATATAAGTCATTGGATATATTATTTAAATAATGAGTGGTTGTGATTGATTATTGGTTACCTATTCTACCAGTCATGTTACTTTTATGTTTTTGCCCCAACATTTTCCTAATTTTTTTCTACATTAATGGACGATTTTGCCCTTAAACATCACTTTCCAAAACCCTATTGTTGTGCTCCCTGATTCTCCCATCTACTCCTTCTGTTCTTCACTCCATTAAACCTATGAGTTCAACTATTCACAATGAGGAAAAGAGCAGTAGAAGGATCCATTAAGTTGGCATTGAGGCACTCCTACGTTTTTAAGATCGAGAAGGGACCTTCATTTTGGGGCTTCTGAACTGAGGTAGTGGCCTCGCAGGCGAATGTTCCGGCCGCGAAATATAGTGGTTCGTGCTCTTTACAGCTTCTGCAAGAAGGTCCTAACAATAATAGAAGACCTTGAATTTTATTTTATGTTTTGTGTTAGGCACAATTAGATTGAGTTGAGAGATGGTGGAGTAGAATATTCATTGCCTGGAAAAGCTTGGATCTATCAATTTTTTTTTAAACAAAAAATATTGCATCATTCTGGGTCTAAAATTTTTCCCGGGGTGAGGCCATGGTCCTGTGTCATCATCCCTACTTAAAGAACCTTCAGAAAAATTCTTAGATGTTTACTGTTGAGAAAAAGTATTAATAGTTTTAGGGGATAAATCCAAGGTAAACTTTTATCAGTTTGCTTTCATAGCAAACTATTTGATGTTATTGGCACCATTAGAGCTTGACGAGGAAAGGAGTATGAAGGTTGGAGAGAGAATGGACTTGGAGAAAGGAGGTGAGAGAGAGAAATGGGTTTTATTTATTTTTTAATAAATTTTTTAAAGTTTGATGTGTTGTCAACTCATATTGGTTAAAAGTACTAGGAAAGAGACCAAGGACTATAATGCAAAATCAATATTTACAAAATAAGCTACTAACTTTTTAAAGGGCTTCTAATAACCCCGTGTCACCTAGTGAAGCTGTACCATCAGGTCAAAGCAACTCCCTCATGTGTGAGGGATTTAAACACTCCCTCATGTTAGACGTAGCCAAAAAATATAGTAAAATTACCTGAAAAGTGAAAAGTGATGGTTCATGGTGAACCACCTATTTAGGTGCTTCACCTTAGAAGACACCTCTAAATCGTTCACTTATTTTATTGATATGTCTAATGAGTGTAACAGATGATCCAT
This sequence comes from Echinosophora koreensis, assembly GCA_035048595.1. Lineage (NCBI taxonomy): Eukaryota > Viridiplantae > Streptophyta > Magnoliopsida > Fabales > Fabaceae > Echinosophora > Echinosophora koreensis. The sequence goes on along the minus strand of JAPCYP010000019.1, from coordinate 1,085,557 downwards.
CAATGAATCATATATTCAGTGGTCCACCTTAGAAATCACAGTACTTGAAATGTCATATGATAAGAAATATATAAAAGACGAGATTATTATGAAGAGTTTAATTGTTATACATTGACAGTGTATATTTTTTACACTGTCAATGTAACATCCTAAAATTTTAATATAGTATTTTTAATAAAAAGATTATGTTATTATAAAGTTCAGTGTAGAAAATTGATGAATAATATGTCGTATCGATAACGTTTTTTTTTTTAAAAATTATTGTTATTGTTTTTAAAAAATCATTTTTAACTAGAAAATTCCATTACCATTCATATAGTTATAAATTAATATTTAACATGTCATTCATCAAAAATCACCATTCTTATTTCTTTGAAGCTTAAAGGGGAGACATTTTAGCTTGCTTTTAACATGTCATTCACCAAAAATCACCCTAATAAAAAGTATATCTATGTTTTTTCCCCCTCAATCAACTGATTAATTATAATTTCATCTTTCAGTCAAATAAAAATTTATAATTTCATCGTGGTGTTCATTTATTCCCCCTGTTTTCCTTCTATTACGCTGACCATTTCTTCATAATAATAATAATAATAATAAATTCATTTGAGTTTATAAGATTTTCCAGAGAGAATTAATCTCCGAGAAGAAAATGAAACAAAGCTTGAGCATCTGCCCCTCTCCCATCGATCCCATGTTATGACAGAAAAAATGTTGTTTACGTTCCCTCTGGTCATTCAAAAAAAGGCCAAAAGGCAAAAGCCTTTTCAGTATTTTTTTTTGTTTTTGCATTTTATAAATATATGTTTTTTACTTCTTATTTTTTAAGGATTTTTTGACTTTTTGTTAACCTTTTTTTACCTGTCAAATAATTCTTCGGGCCACGGACTGGCCCGACCCGCCATGGGCCGATACAATTTCAGGGCATGTCGGGTCGAGCCAAATTTTGTTTGGACTACTATTTTACCAACCCAGCCCGTCGTTTGTGTCGGGCCAAACGGGTCAGCCTTGGGCCAAACTGGCCAGTCTATCGGATCAGATCCATTTTGACAGCTCTAATAATGGGAGATGAGAAGGATTTCTTTTTTAAAATAAATAAAAATAGAAACGCGTAACCCAGTTTTAAGAGGGTTTAACGCCGCATTATAGAGAGAAAGAGGTTACTGTACGGTGCATTTTGCATTTGCAATGGGAAGTGTGGAACAACACAGATCAAAGGAACTCAGTGAAGAGAACAAAGATTTTTTCTGAAGCACTGACTTTTTTATCATAAATAATTTTTAGAGCTCTTTGAAGATCTTCAAGAAGTAAGTAAACACCATTTTCTTAAACTTTCATGGTATAAATTTTAACAGGTTTGAGTATGAAATTAATGGGTGATTATTTGGGGTTATATTCTTAAAATTAAATTGATGTTTTATTGGTGATATAATTATTATTATTATTTGGTATGCCTTTTGTGATTTGTGATGCGTTAGTGTTGTTTTGATATGAAATTGAAGAATAATAATGCATGTGACATGATGTCATATGTTGAAGTTATTTTGGAATGACTGTTTGGTGATATGCGTGACGGCAAATGACATAACTTGTAGCAATGACTGATTAGCCTCATGGGAGGCAATGGCAAAGGGCCCCCTCAAGGAGAAGGCAATAATGATTATTGCAAGGGTACGCATAGCTCCTTCGTAAAGATGGCAAAGGGCCTAACTCGTAGCGATGGCAGATTGGCCTAATGCGAGGCGAAGGCAAAGGGCCTCCTACATGGAGAAGGCAATGTTGGACGTTGCAAGGTTGTGAATACTTCCGTCGTAGATATGGCAAAGGGCCTAACTCGTAGCGATGACAGATTGGCCTAATGTAAGGCAATGGCAAGGGGACTCCTACAAAGAGAAGGCAATGAGATGTCATTGCACTCGTATGTTTATTTGTTGATATTAGTTTACTTACGTTATTATTTGAGATACTTTGAAATTATATTATTTTGAAAGTTGTGGATTTCCATGGTTGTTTTTCTGGTTTCCGCGCCGGCTGAAAGCAACATCCTTTTGAAAACATTTTAAAAAATATGTGTTTGCTTACTGGGATTATAAATATCATTAGTGATGTTGTCTTTCAGAGTTTACAGGTGATGACATAGATGGTGCAGCAGCTTGAGAAAGTCTTGAAGTTATTAGTTCTAGTTTATTTTTATTTCTCTCTTTTGGGCTTATTAGACGCCCGTCTTTTGAGGCAAAAATAACTGTAAAGGAGTTATGTGATATTAATAATTAATATTTATGAGTCTTTATTTTATTTGGATATAATGATTTATTTGACACTATTACTTTATTTAATTATTTTGAATATATGAGATACTTTCAGACTTAAATTTATTGTGAAAAATTTTATGACTCAATTATTTAATTTAAATGTTTTAAAGGTTTTTATAGAAAATTCGTTTGGGCTACTAATGTAACGAAGGGCGTTACAGTCAACCAATCACAAATTAGGATATAGATGACTTTTAAGGTTGTTAGGATGAGACTCAAAAAAATTAACTGATGTGGGCTCTACCAATGGAGTCAGCAACATAAGACCAAGACCCTTCACGTATCTCAATAATCCTATCTTCCCATTTTACAGCCACAGGAGTTTCACCTCCTCTTCTCCAAAACCCTCCTCCTACCCTGTATTTCAAACATTTGCCTGTAACTGTAAGTAAGCACAAAATGGTATCACAGTACTGACTCTACCAACTATGTCTCAACTGCAAGGTAGAGTTCTAGAAATTCACCTAATTCTAACTACAAAACACACTCTCCCTGCATGATCAAGAACTGTGCGAGACAGCCATCGCCCTTCTTGTGGACGATAACTATTCATCTTCAGAATCACATCAGATATCATCGCCCCAGAATCATCCGTGACTCGATCCGGTACACATTTCAACAAGTAAGGTGCTTGAACTGGTAGGGTTATTGACATAACAACATTCACCTGTTGACTAACTTTGTAAAAGGGTTTTATACTGTCAATGTATACCAATTAAATTCTATTACTATTATGAAACACGTGAGGCAGCACCTTGTAAAATGCCAAGAGGACGGACATATTTTGCTCCCTTTTTGTTGGGTTCCTGGCAAGTTTAGATTTTACAGGGTTTGTTATTTTGTATCCTTGAGTCCTTACTATCTTGATTTGTTATTGGTGAATCCTTATGTAAAGCTAATATTGTCCTAAGAAGTGGAGCGATATTTCATTTACATTTGGCGTTTATCCTTTGATTTGTTTTTGTATATGGGTTGGAGTACCCCTTATACTCCTGAACAATATATCTTTTGCTTATTAAAAAAAAGAAATTATGAGCTTATATCTAATATATTATAGCTTTATTTTCTCTCTTTTTTTTGGTTGATGAATTTTGAGTATTGGTATACTATATCAAGAGGTGTCAAAATAGGAAACCCAACTCATTTTGGCACGACCCAAATCAGGCCATAAGCTATATCGGGCCAGGTTAAAAAAAACCCAAATTCAACTCAGCCTCTAAAAAACTTAGCCCTATGTGGGTTGTGGGGATTGTTCGAGCTGACTCGACAAATATTTTTTTGGTTAATAATTCAACCAATATTCAAGCACAAAAGCAGAAAATGTGATTGTCAAGTTAATTTTTGTGTACCCAACAGATTTAGTAATTGTTAAATTTGGTTTGCAATTGTTCAGGTAGAGACCCTGGATATGCAATAAAAATGGAGCAATGCTAGCATTACACTTTTAAACACACTCATCTTAACATATTCTCTGTTATTGAGTGGATTTCATGTGGGACCATATGTTTTGTTGGCTCTCACATGAAATCCATCCAATAATAAAGAGTGTGTTGAGGAGGAATGTGACACCTTAGACTATTATAGCTTCAAATAAAGATAACACCCTGTCCAAGCAAGACATACAGATCCTGGACAGTGTTAGATGTCTACACTTGAAGGGTGAGTCAATAAGTTTTTTTTTTCATGCATATGAATATGGGGATTGAATCCAAGATCACATATTTAATGGACTCAAGTCTCTTCCACTTGGATCAACATACATTAATATATTTATATTTAATTACGTATTACTAACACAAACATTATATTTTAAGATAAATGATATATTTAAACATATTATGTTTGTATCTTATCTTGGGCTCATTATATTTATATCTATTTTTTTTAATCACATTATATTTTTATCTATTAACTGTTAATCATCAACATCTAAATATGAGTCATTCTCGACAAACACTACCCATGGATTAGTGGCAAGGATTGCTCCCCCGAATGGAGGGGATTTTGCAGTTTTAGTAAATGCATCAAATTGATAATAAAAGTTTTTTTAAATTATATTATTTTGGTAAAAAATTCAATATATGACACCAACTTATATTATTATTATTATTATTATTATTATTAGTGGGAAGGCAGACACAACCTGTTTGTCTGCATTTTTTTATGCAATTATGCGATTCTATGCAGTTGCTTATTAATATCATTAATATTTATTTTATGCAGTTGCATATTGTACTAACCATCTAATGGTGGATCGAGGAGTCAAGACTATAAGGAGGAAAAATTCGTATACACCAAAACCTTCTATTGTCATTATAAACTTTTAAGAAAGAGTCATACTAATCATTGCCTTACTACACTAATTAACAAAATAATAAACTAAATAAATAAATAATTTTTATTAGAAAATAAAGTTTATCACTTCTCAAAATATCAAACACATCAATTTTCAAAAAAGAAAAAAAAAGCTCTATTCTTGTTTTTTTTTTTTTTTAATGCTCATATTCTTGATTTTTTTTAACTAATATGTTAAGGAGACTAGTTTGCATTTTGCTTTAGACTACTCCAAAACATCCAAATTAAAGCCTCTATTATTTTTACCCTCCAATTTGTGAGGTTTGGGAGGGAACACTTCCCTCTTTTTTACTATTAAATACAAATTTATAATTTTAACACTTTTAAATAAAACATTATTATGAACAATGAAAATAAATAGGTAGTATTGCAAATAAAATTTGAAATTCATTTCACTACATTACTTACCATTGTGACTTCCAAACAATGGAGTGATATATCCCTTCATTCCTTCTCAAACAATGAAATGATATATTTTTACCACTCTACTCCACTTGAAACCACTCCATTACTAACCATTTTACTGCCATCCCTCCAAAACTCCCTAGTGTTTAAGAAAAACCGTGTCATACCTTTCACTCGCTAGAAATTGTATCTTTTGACCCTTGCAAAACCCTTAAATATTTGCATAGGTAAGGACGTAAGGTAAAGGATAATATACCTGGATTTGCCATATTTAATAAGTGATGACTTAGCAAAAGAGGAAGATTATATTCATATATTCAAATCGGACGTTATGTTAATTAATTAAGTAATTAAAACAGAAATGAATAACGTTGATTTTATATTTTAATTATAATATTATATTTTTACGCATTGTCTATTAATTTCCCTCGCACCGAGTCAGTTCAAAATTCAAAATCGACTCAGTACACTGGCAGTAGCAAGCACAGCACCTCCTCACGAATCACCCTCTTTCTCTCGATTTTCAATTGAATTTTTTGAAGGAAAGAATTAAAGAAAGAAAGGAAAAGGAAAGAAAATTGGAGTGGGTGAATTGCATGATATGTTGTGGTGGGTGAAACGGGGATTAGGGTTGGTGTTTAGGTTCGTGTTACGGTTCTTGTTCCGATCGTTGAGCAGAATCATGAGCTGCTTCTTCAATTGCTTCAGGATCAGAGACCATCGTCACCTCCCAACTGCTAAACTCATTTCCAACCCTTCTCCTTCCACTGTATTCTAATTTTCTAAACTCTCCAAATTCTCATTTCAAATTTTATGCATAATAATCTAATTCATTTTTATTTCTTTATAATGATGATTTTGTTCTCTCTATATACTAGGAGGTTCTCATATCACAAAATCGCTTCTCCACTTTATTTCAACCCCAAGGTCTTTCTCTCTCACTTTTCAGTTTCCCCTTTTGTTTTTGAATTTTTTTTTTTTAACTCATTTTGTGTTTTAACTTTTGAAAAGAGACAAAAGATTCTGCAGGCAAAGGCAATGTTGGTGTGGGATTTCAGGAAGATGATCAGGGGCTTAAGGATGAGGTATGTTCACTATTACTGGAGCTGTTGCAGACCATTTTCTTGCATGTTTATCTTTTTCAATTTTAGCTTTTTAAGTTGCTACTCAATCCTGTTATAGATCTTTTTGAGCAATAAAAATGTTCAATTTTGCGTTTCTCTGACTTGTTCTTGGACAGCTTTCAATTGTATATTTTATAAACCTTGATGCAAAACATACTAAAAACATTTTGCTTGATTGTTTATATGGGTTGTTTTTATTTATGTCAATATATAAACTCTTTCTGCAGGCTAAGTTTCTTAAAGCTTGTGGAACCCTAGCAGGGACCCCTGCTGAAATTCAGAAAGTATCTAATGCGTCACCTTCTGGTCAAGATTCCGAGCCTTCAAAGTTTCATTCTTGGCTTCCCAGCACATCTCTGGAGAAACTTCAGCTTGATGTTCAACCATTTGAACCTCCATCTCCCATAGAACTTTGCCAAGAATCGGGAGATACCACAGATTCTTTTGAGGGCACACCAACCAGGTTTTTCAAGTCTTTGAATTGAATTTTTTTGAATGCTGATATTGAATTTGAACAATTAGTTCATTTTAATAGTAGGTGCATCTTCCATTCCTTGCTTTCAATTTTCATAGCCACTTACTTTTAATAGGTTGAACACCTGGTTCAGAGCAACTGCATCTTTTCATTACTAAGGAATCAGAGACAATGTTTTCCTCTTTAAAAGGGTGGCCCTTAAAATGGTCCTCCAGTCCTCTCTGTTTCATTTATTAGATTCATTTTTTTATGGACTTGTAGTATTGCATTTTAACTGAATGGTATGGATGTACTTGAGTTGCAACCTGTCTGTATCTGAAAATTTCATAGAACCAAATCAGATGTTAATTTATTTCTTTTGCAGCTGTATCTCCAATGCAGAAGATACTAAGCATGAATCTCTCGACTATATGGAAGGAAGTAGGACAGGGATCCTTCGTAGTGAGAATATGACTGAAAAGAATGCAGGCTCAATTTCACCTTGGCCAGCTACAGGTACTCAGAAGAAGAACAAATCTGTACGTTTTGAATGTGAAACTGACTCATCATCCTGTGGAAACTCGTCTGATGATTGGCATATGAAGAAAAGCAAGTCACCAAGTAACCAACGTGCATATAAACCATCGTCATATCCTACCCCATTGAAGTTATTTGATGAGATGCAAACACCGGGAACTGTTTATCCTGCATCATTAGAAGCATTACCTAATGGCAAGCCTCGAGTGCGATCCCAGTTTGTCTTTCCAGTTTACAACCCAGGTGAGAATGTCTTCCGGTGCAATATGCTTGAGGAGAAAGATTTTAGCCCTGAACCAGATCAAGGTGAGCTGAGTGATTCTATTGAGCAAGTTCAAAATGCAACTCCTACCCCCGAAAAAAGGTTAAAGAAAATTTCAAATGAGAACAAATCCAAGGTGGAAGCAAGCTTATCTTATTGTTTGAAGCCTGCATCAATCATGCAGGAGGAGGAAAATAAGACAATGGAGACTGCTTATAGTCAGACCCCGTATTTTCGCAAACCTCTTGCTGATAGGCCTATTATTGGGGTGGTTGCTTCTCCCTGGAATATAGATGATGATTCTCATATCTCTCCTCCGAAGTGGTGGGATGGCAACGGCATACCGAATTCAACCACTAAGTACAAAGAAGTATGACTTGTAATCATTATGTGCTGTATGAAAGAGTTTTAAATCCAGATACTTCAACTGATTGGTGCTGATTTTTTCCAGGATCAGAAAGTGAACTGGCATGCTACACCGTTTGAAGAGAGGTTGGAGAAGGCATTGTCTGAGGGCACTTTTATCTCTCAAAGGTATCCCTAATTAACAATTTTTTGTACTAAAAAGGACTCCCAAAAAAGAAAATAAAAGAAAAGAAGAACGAGGTCTGGAAACAGTTTTTCGTGAACCCTGAAAAAAGTTAACACCTCAGTTAGCTTATGTTATGCTTTCCTCAAATATTCTGCGCAGATTGTTAACAGTGATTCATTTTTATTGACCACAGAAAGTTCAACTCTAGTTTAGCACGTTGTGAGGAAATGATTACAAATTTGTTGAAGAGGAATTATTCTAAATCCTCTTAACCAATCATTCTAATAATCCTTCTAATTAGTATTGAATGTTTTTCACATTGGATGCATCTACATTTTCATTCGATGGTTTCTTCACTTGATATTAAGAAGACTATTAAGAAGATCTTCTATGAAGATAAAACAAAACTCATTTGAAGAGTACCCACGTGCTAGGCACGTCTGGATGCCACTGATCTATTGTCTGTTTTTATTAATTAGTTATTTCAATTTGTCGAGGAATTTATCGTTTTCAGCGTTTGACATAGCTATGCTTTTCTCTCTTCAGCTGTTTATTCTCAATAATTTATGTATATTAATGTCCTAATTTGTTATTTGGTTCACAGGAAGGTTGTTTCTGGAAAACCAGTGGAATTCGATGAGATAGAAGAAAGTGATACGGCACTATATCAGCTGCAATCATCGAATCATCCACAGTCCGTGGGGTCATTGTGACATCTTTAGTTGTTTTCCATCCCATTGTGCTGTGTCTTATAAAGGAAATAATTCAAATTTATGGAAATTAAATCCGAATACACATAATTCAATATGCTGATTGGTTCGCATCAGCAGTTGGTTATACAAATTTTATGGTAACATAGAGCTATCATAGTGTGTGCCATAATATAGTTTTGTCCCTGCTTAAGTGCATATGGATAAATTTCATTTACCTGAAGTGACATAGTCGAACGGTTTGAGTAAGCACTGTTGGAACTTGGAAGCTTACTTTCCAGTCAGCTTACTTTCAAACAACCTGAGATTCGATAGTTGTGGATAAAAAAAGTCCCATTGAGTATTTGATGAAATCTTGAAATTTTTAAGAAATTAATTTCAAAGGCGACGAGAAGCATTGACAAGACGAGAACCATTGACAAGTCTTTGAGTAGTTCTTTTATTGTTTGGCCCATTTTGATAAAGAGAAGACCACCATTCATTCATTGGTCATCTTTTCACATGCACAGACTACCTTTTTTTCTTATATCATCAAGATGATGAGGAAGGGTTCTTTTTTTCTTATAAAACTATAAATTTCAACTATAATCGAAGTATAGTTTTTTTTTTTTTTTGGCTTATCCAGAAGGCGATTCATATATTTGTAAGAATCTAAAAACAAGTAGGAAGTCTACTCCTATTTTATCAACAAACTGTTGTGGATTTTTATAAGTGATGTTGAGTAATCGATGAAAATTGGCCCCATTTTTCAAGAAGCAAAATTAGAGTTTATTGTTATTATCAAATTTGATTGCCATTTATTCCCTATTTTTTCTTTTTGCACAAACTATCAAATTTTCAATGGTTTTAAAAGTCCAGTAGTTACGTTTTCCAAATGTCTTCATACCAATTTTACGCCAGTTAGTCCTTAATGGTAATCATCGTTGATTTTATTTTATTTGGGATTATTTGGGAAAAATGCTAGTTGCATATGCCCATAGTTCACATCTCACACATGACACATGTGGTCCCTCTTGTTACAGTGCCGTTTCTAATGATCCATTAACTCCTACGTATAGTGATTAAATAAAAAATTTGTGTCATATATAAGGACCAAATTAATACTTTATCCTAAATTACTAAAATTATATTTTACAAATAAAATTCAAAATAATAGTTTAATGTATTTTTATAGACTCGCGTAAGTCACGGGGATTCATTTTAGTTCTTTTTTTTTTTTTTTTTTGGTATATCCTAGTATTGAGTCGTCTTCACAGTATCGAGTGATTGATGTGAAAAGATTCTTTTGTTTTCTCACATGGTGTCCACAGACTCCACGCAACAACCACTCTTTTGTTTGTTTGTTGATTGTTCAACACTTATTGACTATTATGTGAGGCATAAAAGAAACACTAACCGACCAAGAGATAACACCTGAAAAATTGCTTTCTTCCATCTATATCTTAGCTAAAGGATTTTTCAAGAGAAACCATGGTGGTGAAGGTGTATGGTCCTCACTCTGCTTCTTCAAAACGGGTGCTGGTTTGTCTGATTGAGAAGGAAATTGAATTTGAGGTTGTCCCTGTTGATCTCCTTAAGGGGGAACATAAGGATCATGAATTCCTCAAACTGCAGGTTCAACTTTCCTATTTTCATTTCATTTTTGTTAAATATGCCTGGATTATTCAAGGTCATAATTTGATTTATATCTATCTTCTAATTCATATTCTTTGTTCATAATCTGCAGCCCTTTGGAACTGTTCCTGTTGCTCAAGATGGAGACTATACCGTATATGGTGTGGAACATTATTTTTTTCTATTCATGTTTTCTTGTCGGAGAATGCTAACTAGTGCCCTTATGTCATTGGTGTCCTTATGGCATTGGTTAAGAAATCAAAACAAGAAAGTTTGCATGAGAATAATGGTGTATTCAATATATTGAAAAATGTTACACTTAATTTTTCGATATAAACTTTCATTTTATGATTTCCTTAACGACACTTATTAGCAAGACCTTTTTTGTTTTCTAATTCCTTAATTTAGTGTTTTCATCTTTTTCTGCAGAATCTCGGGCAATAATGAGGTACTATGCTGAAAAATACAGATCTCAAGGGGTGGAGTTGCTAGGAAAGACAATAGAAGAGAGGGGTCTTGTGGAACAATGGCTCGAAGTTGAAGCACAAAACTTTCACTCACCAGCTTACAACTTGACTATTCATATTTTGTTTGCTCCAATATTTGGAGTCACTCCGGATCCCAAGGTGATTGAAGAGAGTGAAGTAAAGCTGGTGAAGGTGTTGGACATCTATGAGGAGAGGTTGTCAAAGAGCAAGTATTTGGCTGGAGATTTCTTCAGCCTTGCTGATATTAGCCACATTCCATTTATTGATTATATTGTGAATGATATGGGGAAAGCATACTTGATAAAGGAGAGGGAAAATGTTAGTGCTTGGTGGGATGATATAAGCAGTAGACCCTCATGGAAGAAGGTTATTCATCTATACAGACCTCCAATGAATCTATTTGCAAAAGGAACTTAAGGGAATCAGCAATTGTTAGTAAAGAATAAAATCTTTCAAGTGTTGAATTTGTTGCTCCTCTCCTTTCATTTTCAGTTATCTTGTATTTTGGTATTCCTTAACTTGTGTTCATGCTCTTTGCTCACGTGTTGTTACATCTTGAAGTTTTATTGAGTGGATCATGTTATTTCCAAATGTGTGAGACAATAACTAGCTATGTTTAGCATCCAATATTAGTCCAAGATGAAAGCCCACTTTCCCAGATTTAATTTCTGCTCTCTTTGCTAATTATGTGAAACTGTAAAAGTATCATTCGTATTAATAGTTTAATACAGGATAAAATTCGAAAATACTTCATTATATAAAGGATAATTAAATATTTAAGTAATATCCCCTCTTACCTCAATTGTAATATTATATAGAACTAGAAAGTGTACCTAAAATCTCTACAAATCCCTCACAATATCTTTAATTTTTCTCTCACCATAGGAGAAGCTATTGTTGCATATCAATTTTTGGTCCGTTCCTATGTGTAGAGCTGTCAGTTTGGCCCCAAGCCCTAGGACTAGCCCATCTAGCCCACAATAATAGCCCAGCCCATTTAGCCCATAACTATGAGCTGTCAAATGGGCCATCCTAGCCCATTTAGCCCTAGCCCATGTGGGTCAGGGCCAAAAGGGTCACGGGGCCAAAAAGCCCACATTAGAAAAAGCTCATAGGGCCAAAAAGCACTCAAAAGCCCTATGGGCCAGGGCCAGCCCATGGGCCATAATTATTTTATAGTCCTACTTTTTAAAAAAAAAAAAAAAACTTGACAAAAAGAACAACAATTATAATTATTCTAACATTATGTAATAATATCATTTAACCTATGAAATTAACTATTCAAATATGTATTACATGCTATAGTTTTCTCTAAAAAATTGAAGAGAAACCATTGTTTTCTCTCTTTTCATCCTTTGTCTTTATATGAAATGAATTGTTAAAGTAGATAACTGATATATCAAATTATTGCAATAGATAATATTCCAGCTAAGAACCATTCACTTGGATTACCTAAGTGGTTGTGCGGTTTGTGAAGGAAAAATAATAGCAGGTAATACATATTTAAATAGATAATTTCATAGGTTAAATGGTATTATTACACAATGTTAGAGTGATTATAGTTGTTCTTCCTTTTTCCTTTTGTCAAGTTTTATAATAAAAAAATAGGTCTATCAAAAAAATTATGACCCATGGGCTGGCCTTGGCCCTTAGGGCATTTTAGGACTTTTTGGCTCTATGGGCTTTTTCTTAATGTGGGCCTTTTGGCCCTGGCCCACATGGGTTAGGGCTAGCCCATTTGACGGCTATACCTATGTGATTCTTTTTTACAGTAGTTTCTTGATCAAAAAGAAGTTTAAAAATGAATGGTTGAACAACAGCTACAACATGCAGAAATCAGATAAACAACAGCAGAAAACGACTAGTGGAAGATACGAAAACATGATTAAAAACAAAGGTTGGAGAAAATAACGGAAATAATTATCAAGATCAGGAAACTAATTTTTAATGTGAAATAAAGTAGTATGCACTATCAATGTAAAAACGGTCATTCACTAATATTTTGACTTGTGTTATTTTATTTTAATAACTAAGCGAGAGAAATAACAACGATATTGATTTGTCAAGATATTGTTGGATGTCTGTGTAATAATCATTTACGATGACCGTACATAGAAATTAAACTCTTTTATTTCTTAATAAAAATTAATTTCTTACGCAATCATCTCAACTCGGCTCAGCCCATTGGTAGCAGGACTCGCATGTGTGAACGCTAATATGCGTCCCCAAAATAAAAGTGGGGTGTGCTGCTGCTTTGGACTACAATCAGAAATCTCTATATACAAACTTCTTTAAAGGAGTCATACGCAAACAAAGATATTACGTTTTCGGAGTGGAACTAAGCTCAGGTCTCTTAAATAAGGACTCAGGTTCAAATTTTGTGGAAGAAAAAAAAAGTGATTGGGAGAAGAGATCCATTAAAGATATTCAAGTTTTTCAGTAAAGATTAGTCATTAGCGAAATCGGTGGATATTTCACACTTATATCATTGTAACAAAAATGGTAACAAAAAAAGTGGCACTTGATACAAAGGAAAAACACAACATTCAACAATTCCCTCCATCAGAAACCACCAAATATTGGTAAGAATTCCTTATCCAATAATATAATAGTCAGATAACACTTTAATTAATTACCTATACATCCATTTCAGTTATGCATAAGAGAGATAAGAATATTCCGCCAATCTTTCACATAGACACGGTATCCATATGAATATTTATATAAAAAGGTATCCATATGAATATTATATTTAGCGGGGGAAAAACATTTTCCTATGGCTAAATGTCTAATGCCTATTGGCCCTATTTATAAAGCTAAAAAAAAAAAAAAAAAAGACCAAGAGTTTCTCCAAGTAACTTCCTGTGATTCGTGTGAGCCTTTTTATTTGAGTTTTTAATTTTTGTAAAATATTTTTAATGACATGACAATATATAATTTATTAATAGTATAATAAATATTTACAACAAAAGTGTATTATAATATAATTTCCTAGAGTATCTACTCACCAAATAAGTGATAGATTAATTTCGAGATATTATCACATATCTAATTAGGTAATCTAAACAATGATTATAGTAGATATTGTTTTTTTTCTCACCCGGTATCCATAGACTCCACGCAACAACCACTATTCTATTTGTTTGTTCAAGACTTAGGTGGCGTTTGGTTCATGTGATGTTTTATTACAAGAAAAACTACATTCCCGGGATCTCATTCCTAGGAATGTTTCTTTCATACGTCCACCACACTTAGGAATAGGGTTTTTCCACTCTTATTCACTAATTTTATTCTTGACCATCTTTTATTCTATGCTCACATTCACGGGAATATTAAAATAAAACTTGTAACAAATATTACCTTGTTAGACTATTTTTACATGTAGAAGCACTATAAGAAGTACTAACCAACCATGAGCGTTGATCACACCTGAATAAGGTCTTCTTCCACTTCTAGTCTTCTATCTTAGTTAAAGTTTTTTTTTTTTTTTTTTTTAAATAATAAGGTTAAAAAAAAGAGAAACCATGGTGGTGAAGGTGCATGGTCCTCACCATGCTTCTACAAAACGGGTGCTGGTTTGTCTAATTGAGAAGGAAATTGAATTTGAGGTTGTCCCTATTGACATCCTTAAGGGGGAACATCCTGAATACCTCAAATTACAGGTTCAACTCTTCTGTTTCAATTTCACTTTTGTTGAACCCGCCTAGATTATTTCATTTCTGTATCTTCTAATTCATGCATGTTCTTTGTTCATAATCTGCAGCCCTTTGGAGCTGTTCCTGTCGTTAAAGATGGAGACTATGCCTTATATGGTTACACATTCGGCTCTTTGTTCTGATTTTATGTTCAGAAAAGCAATGTTATACACACAGTATGTTCCTATAGTTTTTACCATTTAATTGTGCTCAATTATTTTTATTTTACAATTAGATTCTGCTAATTAATTTAGTGTTTTCATCTTTTTCTGCAGAATCTCGGGCAATAATGAGCTACTATGCTGAAAAATACAAGTCCAAAGGTTGCTGATATTAGCCACCTTCCATATATGGATTATATTGTGAACAATATGGGGAAAACGTACTTGATAAAGGAGAGGGAGAATGTTAGTGCTTGGTGGGATGATATAAGCAGTAGACCATCATGGAAGAAGCTTATTCAGCTCTACAGAGCTTCAATCTAGTTGCTAAAAGAACTTTAGGGAATCAGCAAATTAATATCATCTTTGAACATGTTAATAAAGAATAAATGTTTTATTACCAAATCCCAAGTGAAGTGAGGGATTATGGAAGAGTGATGGGTTATTTTCAAGTGTTGAATTTGTTGCTTCTCTCCTTTCATTTTTAGTTATGCTGAATTTAGGCATTCCTATCTTGTGTTCATGCTCTTTGCTTACATGTTGCTCTCTTTTTCTCTGAATCAATAAAGACATATACATCTTGAAGTCCTATCAAGTGGATCATGTTATTTCCAAATGTGTGAGACAATAACTAGCTATGTTTAGCATCCAATATTAGTGGTTGGTGGGGTTATATAAGCAGCAGGCCATCTAGGAAGAAGGATCACAAACACTACAAGATATTTTTTTAGCTTGTTTTAATAAGATCGTCAGAAAAGCTTATGAAAATAAGATATTTTTAGCTTATTTAAAAAAAATTATTGAATAAACATTTAATTAAGCTTATTCAATTCATTTGCTTTGAGCTGTTTAATCCACATGGAGAGAGACATTTTCCTTTTCCCTAGTTTGTGATGCACTGTAATTTTGCACCTCGAAGAGTTTCGTATTTAATGAGTCATCTGACTTCATATGATATGATTCATTCATGCACATATAACATACCCTTTTTTTTTTTTAGGAAAAATGGTGCATATTGACGTGCATTAATATATATTTATGTATACTATTGAATGCAATTGATTTTTTTTTTTTGGATGAGCTTTTCAAAAAAGTTGACATTAATATATATTTATGTATACTATTTAATGCATATTGACATGCATTAATATATATTTATGTATACTATTGAATGTATACTATTGCACATATAACATTTAATGTATACTATTTAATGCATACTATTGCACATA
This sequence comes from Echinosophora koreensis, assembly GCA_035048595.1. NCBI lineage: Eukaryota > Viridiplantae > Streptophyta > Magnoliopsida > Fabales > Fabaceae > Echinosophora > Echinosophora koreensis. The sequence continues at coordinate 1,069,676 of JAPCYP010000019.1, read as the reverse complement.
TAACATACCTAGATAGTGATAAAGGATTTTAGCAAATTGCATTAGGTTCAGATCATATATTATATATAAGGGTCTTGCATGAATTAAGAAAATGTAAGATTTTATTGGAAAATTTGAAACTACACTTCTTAATTCTATATCTTTTTTTTTTCCCATAAAAGTTGCCTTTTCAGAAACTAATTAACTTATATGGTCTTTTTTTTATTCGTTAACACGGTTTAGGCCACGAGAAGATAGATTATTAATTTATTGTGAGCAAAAAGGTACCATGAGCCTAATCTAAATAAAGGCTGGTGTGAGTTGGGCTTCTGCCCCTTATCCGTTGTGACCACTCACTAGGCCTGGGCATATTATGAAATCCAATAATAACGTCAGCCTATTGCTTATGATGGGCCATGAGTTAGAGCAAAGACCAAACTACATGACTCATGAAGTCACGAAGACAAGATTGGCACATTCCTTTATTTCGACCAGGATGCTATTTTTCCATTATCAAATTTCTACGCTAAACTAGAAGAAAATATATCTAATGAAATTTTTTATGTAACGAGTACTTGAATAAAAAAAAAACATTGGATTAATTTTTTATATAACCAGGATGCTATTACTATGCTTTGCTTTTATGCTTCTACTATGGTCCAACGAGTGACTTTCATTACATATTGTCAAGTCAATTTGGGTGACGTTTAGCACTCTTTCCATGCATGTATTCCAGAACAATAGACTCAAGAAAACGTGGCAGAGGTAGGCAAATTCGGGAAAGCAAGAAGATATGGTCCAATAGGAGAAAGCAAGATACAATATTTCTAATACAAGAGTCTACCCCGTGTATGGTTGTAGAATTCTCTAATTACCTTTCAAAAAAACTATGTTCTTCAAGATCATATCCTGCCATATCATGTTTTCTCAGAACAGGAAAGAATACAAATCTGCAAATTCGCATGCCATCTCTATTAGCAAGTTCAACACTAAGAGTAATTTAAATGAAGTTGCTTAATTAATATGCTCTTAAATTAAGGATATGTTCTTGTTAGGTTGCACCATTGGAGGAAGCTAACGTGGATATTACATGTAATGACAGCTGCTTATAAAAGTAACTAGCATTTATATAAGAACCACCAATAAAAATACGAGAGAGAAAAAAATAGTGTTAAATAAATATTAATATATAATGAAGATAAAGAGTTAATATTTTAAATTGAAATAAAAATAAATCTAAATAAAGATGTTGGTAACTTGTGGGACCCATTTGGTGAACTTTAAAAGTTGCACCATTGAAGTGTAAAATTGCTTGAAGTATAGTATAAAGTAAAAAGTGGAAGAGGTGGCATAATATGACCAATAAACAAAGGTGGAACTGGAAATTTTATGTGATGAGAGCCACAACCAAATATACATAACATGAAATAACAATAAAAAATTAAATAACATAAGAACAAATTATATGAAATTAATTTCATATATAATTATCAATTTAACATAATATAAATTACTCAAAAGCATCTCTTAGTCGTTTCTAATGTTCTGCACACATTACAGCACACTACAAACGGTAGGTTTGGATAGTTTCTAGCTCGTTTTTGGACCTTTGTTTCTTAGTTTCTGATCTGAAATTGGCAGTTGGTTTGAAATTGGGCCTTTGGGGAGTTGGGCGGCTTAGACAGGTGTTTTAGGGGGAAAAATATAGGTATATAAAATAAAAATTTGAAAACTTGGGGAGGAGCCACAACAATCATAGACTTCCTCTTCCTCCGCCGATATCCATAAAAAGAGGAGTTAAACAATTTCAATGAATTGTAATATTGAAAATGCTCTAATTTAGGATGAATAAGTTGAATATTTGTTTCAATTTTCACAATTAGGTGGCGTTTAGTTTGTTTTATTTCTAAATAAACTACATTATCATAAATCTCATTATTTATACTATTTCTTTCTCACATATGAGAATGCAATTTTTAACTTTGATTCATTAATTTTATTTTCAAACATCTTTTATGATCGATATTGGTTTTTTTGTTCATTGTTCCAAATATGAGAAAATTTTATTATCAAATACTATGTTTCCAACTTCCGAGACTTTCCTCGGAATATTATTAATGTTATTTCTCGAACAGTTTTAATTACATGTTTTTCTAATTTTCTAATTTAATTATGTATAATGTTCGAATTTATCTAGTTGTTCCATGTACGACGGTGAGATCCTTTTTTGTCACTTTCACATGGTTGCTTTTTTTCTCCATTCGGGTAGTTCACTAGTTTGTACTTTGTACCTACACGCTGTACTTTCAAGGACAGAATTGGAAAAAATGAAAAAGTATAATGCTAGCGGCAAATCAATTGCATTAAGCTCATCAAACAAAACAAAAAAAAAAAATTTGAAAATCTCACCCAAAAAAATCAATTGCATTCAATAGTATACATAAATATATATATTAATGCATGTCCAAATTAGCTAATTTCAATTGTAAATTTTTTAATAATCTCAATTTTCAAAAATGGATTTAGGTTAAAGTAATGTTTTGGTCCCTATACGTGACATCGATTTTCAATTTGGTCCCTATACGTAAAAAGTTATCAATTTGGTCCCTATACGTGACACTGGTTTTCAATTTGGTCCCTATACGTAAAAAGTTATCAATTTGGTCCCTATACGTGACACTGGTTTTCAATTTGGTCCTCACCGCTAATTGGTCCCGATATAAGAGGACCAAATTAGAAATTATTGTCACATGTAGGGACCAATTCAACAAAAAAAAAATTGAAATCGGTCCCTACATGTGACAATTATTTTCAATTTGATCCCTACATGTGATAATAATTTGCAATTTGGTCACTCTTATATAAGGACCAAGTAGCGGTGAGGATCAAATTGAAAACCAGTGTCACGTATAGGGACCAAATTGAAAATCAGTGTCACGTGTAGGGACTAAATTGATAACTTTTTACGTATAGAGACCAAATTGAAAATCAGTGTCACGTATATGGACCAAATTGATAACTTTTTACGTATAGGGACCAAATTGAAAATCAGTGTCACGTATAGGGACCAAAACATTACTTTAACCATGGATTTATATATAAAATAAAAAAAATAAATTAAAAATATAAAATTCTGAGTCTAATGTATCATGTATGTGTTATACAAAGATTTAATATTAATTGGTATACACCGTTAATGTAAATTTTTTTTACACAATCAATCATTCAGAAATTGTCACATAAGTTAAAATGTTTGACTCTTATCCTAATTACCTTAAAAATCACTCATACCATGATTTTTGATTGGTTGACAGTGTAAAAAAATTTACACTAAAAGTGCATATAAATTAAACCCTAATATTTTTTTTTTTATATAGGCAAATGTTAATGTTAGTATTTGTTAGTGGGTGGGGATTGAACCCACAACCTTCTTATCACTCCACTCCTTAACTCTCCCACCCTAACTACCTTGACCACCTTATAACTCCCAATTAAACCCTAATATATATTCAAAAGTTTATAATTATGTTACTTTTTTTTGTCTGTTTCTTTATAATATTTAGGTGTACTTGACTTTAGGTTTACATATTTAATTCAGTACTTAAATATAAATTGCGTAAATAGTGCAAAAGAAAGTTCACTCTAAGCTTTTTATTTGTTAATTAACTTTTTATGATATAAAGATATTTTATAATTATTTTTAATTTTGTTAATAATTTTCTAACTCAGTATTGAATATTTTGATAACTTTTATTTAAAATTTTAACTAAAACATAGATATATATATATATATATAGTTCATAATAATTACACTATTTTTCTCAAAATTTTATATTTAGTTTAAAAGTTAATAATTAATTTTATTATTAAATATGGAGTAAATGCAAACTTTAATCCATAAAAGATTTGAATTTCAACATTAGGGTGGAAATAAATCATAAAGTTTTGACGGACTTCTTGTCGGTTTATTAATTACATACTAATATAGTATATTTATTTTTATCGATTATTAATTTTGTTAAAGATGGTATCTAGTGAAAACAAAAATTATGTTTCTTAACATATTGACTTTATATATACACATTTAAACAGGTTTTGACTGTAAAAGACTACACTTTTATATTTTTATAAGCAATTAAGGTTAAGCCCCGTTAACCAAAACGTGGTTGGTCCAAGTGATAATTAAGGGACTTGGACACCTTAAACAAGTGGTCAGGAGTTCGAATCCTGACTCTTGTGTATAGAGAAAACCTAGTTGGGAGGGAAGAACCCACCTTGTGTGCCCAACAAGTTTCCCGACGGAGATTAATCATTGCTAACAGTAGTGGATACTTCGTACTTATATCATGGTTACCAAAAAAGGTTAAGCCCGTTAAAGAAGCCCAGTAATATGTTAGACTCAAATCAACACTATACAAAATGAGAAATGTTAGCAATACATTCTCTATTACTCCTCTTACAAAAGAGTAATGTTATTTGTACACCTGAATTATAAATACCTGGGCGACACCTGGTTAATGGTATACAAATTCTTGGTTAATTCAGTTTAATATATGGTTAGCGATGAATTGTGGACCCTTGTACCCATTAACCAAGTCCAACACATCATTAAACACGATTATGAACCGTTTAACCACCCATGCATCCTACGTTTTAGTGCATATTGTTTTTTGTATACATTCAAACTTGGTTAACAATGTTCTCAATCGTGATTCACGGTGTCTTGAACTTGGTTAATGGGTATAAGAGATTACAATTCGTCGCTAACTTCCATTGAATTGAATTTACCAAGAATTTATATACCATTAACCATGTGTTGCCCAGGTATCCATAATTCAGGTGTACAAATAACATTACTCCTTACAAAATAGGCTACCCCATTCAACACTTAAAAAAAATGTTGATTCGTTATTCCTTGATGGTTTATCCACTCATCCACCCAACTTCCTCCATTGGGCCATCTCAATCCGTATAATTAATTTTTTAATTGTCAACAAAATGAGTCATGTGGTTAGTCTATCACTGGTATTTTTTTTGTGGTGAGATGAGAGTGATTATTGAACTTTGTTGTGAATCTCAGTAACTTCCTATGAGCTAGTAGTGTTTTGCAATATTATATTTGATGCCCTTTAAACAAAGAGAGAGATTTTTTTTTTTTTGGAACCCACCATATATAATTAGGGCATTTGGCTCCCCAGTGGGTTCACGGTCACTACAAAAAAGCTGTGTTCAGCGACCACCACATTTGGTCGCTAAATGTGGAAATTCGGTCGCTAAACCATTTAGCAACCGATTTAGCGACCACCGGACGTGGTAGCAGATTGCCTAGTCGCTAAACCGTTTAGTGGTCCCTAAATCGGTCGCTATATGGTTTAGCGACCGATTTAGCGACCAAATTTTTATATTTAGCCACCGAATTCCACATTTAGCGACCGATTTAGTGTGGTCGCTAAATGACTGGTCGCTAAAATGACTTTTTTTTTTGTAGTGGGTTGGATCGGAGTATCCCCACAAACTTAAATCCTTTGGACCCGTTATGAGATCAATCTCCGTTCGGGTGCTTAGTCACAGTTAAGGTTTTTCCACCCCTCCCCAAAGATGTGTTATGTGGGATTCGAATTCAGGTCCTCCTCCACAAACTCAGCTTTGCGCAACCAATTGAGTCACACCTATTGGGTAAAAAAGAGAGAGATTGACATATAATGTCAACATATAATTAATATCTAGGTATAATGACAATATAAATCATAAGAGAATTTTGCAAATAAGAATAACTTAGAATATAATTTCAGAAAAAGAAAGAAAGAAAATAGAGTTTACATTTATAGAAGCTTACATTTAAAACTAACATCATCCGAGTCACTCTGGTTAATAGAGTTTTAAGCTGTATTTGGTTCAAAGGAGTGGATGGGAGGGATGTTAATGGAGGGGGAGAGAGATTTTAACTAGCTACTGTGTTTGGTTGGGAGGAGGGGAGGGGAGGGGAGGGAAACAACACTTTCATGTTTGGTTCAGGAGGGGAGGGGAGAGATTTTAAAACAAATTTACTCTTAAACCCTTATAATTATTTATTTTAAAATACATAAGTGGGGATATTTTAGTCAACACATAGGTTATGTTTTAAAATCCCTCCCCTCCCCTCCAAATCCCCCCATTATTGGAGGGGAGGCAAAACTCACTTAAGGAGGGGAGCAAAGGAGGGATTTTGCTCCCCTCCCCTCCAAAAATTGAACCAAACATAAAAGTTTTTAAAAAATCCCTCCCCTCCCCTCTCCTCCCCTCCAAACCCCTCCAACCAAACACTATATTAGTGTCTTCTCACTGTCACTTAGGAATTAGTGAGGACCAAAACAATTACTTAAACAGTTTTTCTATTGTGTGCCCGTGGACATTAATTTAGAAATATAAAAAATTTAGTATTTTAATTAAAAAAAAAATTGATGTATTTATTTTTTTGTAACGTAATTTATTTAGTTTAATAATAAAAATTTACTTTTATTGAATTTTAAACTTATGCCAATGAACATACATGCGGTAGAAAAATCATATTATTTTGGAAGAATTAATTGGTTCAGGAAAAATATGAAAACAATTTATCATCCTCCATTGCAGATTGCTAAGTTGTGGTCTTGTGGATTGAATTTGATACACATTATGACAAAATAGTCTTTAAGAGAAGCAGAAATCATATTTGAAGTGTAAATTTTTAGTTTTGAATATATAGGAGGGACAGTAAATTTGGTGGACCATAATTCCAGGCATGAATCTTTCTATTGAAGTTAGCTTTCGAAAATTTTCTACAAAAATATGATATATTTTGAAATCCTTGTAGACTTTTCCCTTAATTGCAAATATCTGTTCCATTTCGTCCATTATGTACATAATAGTCAAAGTTGTCCCCACACTGTGGTAGACTTTCCTTTGGCGTGGCACTGAATTTTATTTTATTTTTGAACAAAGCGTGGCACTGAAATCTAACAAGGGTTCTAAAATTCTTGTCATTGGCTTTTCACCTTCCATGATTATTTAACCTTTGGTGGCTTCGTGAGGACCCCTTAAAAAATCTAGATGTGTCATTAGGTCACAAACATGCAATCTTTTGAGAGAGTTCCGCTAAATATATAAATGAGTATTGCTAATCGGTGCCCTAAGTGTATTAGTTAAAGAATCTAAAGATAGAAAAAATTTGTTGAAAAATATAACTTTTGAATTTTTAAAGTATTGATTACATTATTTTCAATATAAATTTTCTATTTCTGATTCATTAATCAGTATCTTAAGAGCATTTATTAGCATTTATCTATATAAATATATGATTGACTTGACTTCAGCAGCCATTATTATTTGACAAGAAAAAGTCACTAAAAATAATATAAATATATAGAAAGGAAGAAAACTATTTATATACACACAACACACGTTATAACAAGCTTCCCAAGTATAAGATTGCATTATAGTAAGTTAAAGAGATATGGAGGAGGCCAGGTTACACAGCTGTGATGAGAAGAAAGAAGATGAAGTTGTGCTTCCTGGGTTTAGATTCCATCCAACAGATGAAGAGCTTGTTGGGTTTTATCTGCGGCGAAAGGTGGAGAAGAAGCCTCTTCGAATTGAACTCATCAAACAGATTGACATCTACAAATACGATCCCTGGGATCTTCCAAGTACTTAACATCTGTTCTTCCTCTTAATAAATATATATATATTTACTGTTTATGGATATTGCTTCTGCAGATAAATTTCATTTGTTTGCTTACGACTCATCAGAATCCAAAAACTAAGGACTTGCTAGAGTGTTTTACAAAGATCATAAATTGATGTAATTGAGTCAAAAGATAAGATGTAGCAACTAGTATAAAGAAAAAGCACATACGTGCTACCAAGTCTTAGTTATTATATTTAGAACAAAAAAGATTGATTAGATGGTTTAATTGCGATTTTAAATTTTTACAAAGTTTTCAAGTGAAGATCTAGAAACTCAAATCAAACTTCAATAATGTATTTATTCAATGAATATAATATATGGTATATGTGCATGATATATATACATACATGCACCTCATGTTACAATTATAGGCTTAGCTAGGTGCAACTGCAACTACACCATTTTGATAATTTTCTTTATATATTATGAATAATTAATTGATGATTTGGTTCTGATCTCAAGCCCTTTTTTTTCCCATGTGGTTATGTAATGTATGAAGAAGTGAGTTCAGTGGGGGAGAAGGAATGGTATTTCTTCTGCATAAGAGGGAGAAAGTACAGGAACAGCATAAGGCCTAACAGGGTGACAGGGTCTGGATTCTGGAAAGCCACAGGGATTGACAAGCCTATATACTGTGTTAAAGAACCCCGGGATGAATGCATTGGCCTCAAGAAATCCTTGGTCTACTACCGTGGAAGTGCTGGGAAAGGCACCAAAACTGATTGGATGATGCACGAGTTTCGCCTCCCACCCAATGGAAAAACTAGCAATAATCCACAAGTTAATGCAAAAACCAATGATGTTCAAGAAGCTGTAAGTCAATTATCAATTATTATTACTACACGTGTTACTTATTGTTTAGATGTTTTCTCATTCAGAGGAATGCTAGCAACACATTCTTTCCAACATATTCCTTTTTATTCTATTGATTGAAATTCATATAGATACTATAAAATTCAAGTGAGATCTACATTAATTAATGGATTCATTACCAAAATAACGAGACTCACATGAATTTCAAGAATGTCTTGGAAAAAAAGTGTATATTGCTAATCTTATAGGTTAGTGTCTAGAATTTCTTTTTATGGTGTTTGAAAATAGATGAGAAGTATATTAAATGAGAAAGTAAACCCATCTAGAAGACTAGAACCGTATTTATAAGACAAATCTAGAGAGAATATATCGAATGATCAAAATGTACAGATGTGTTGAGATTCTGGTCACAAACGTTCGTATTCAAGATGACCATAAATATACTGTTGTATATATTATTCTAAAGTCATAAGCACGTTTTTAGACCCCATTAAAGGAGAAAATTATTATAAAAAAATTAAGACACACATACCAATTTATTTACTAGATGGTTACACATTAGTTCAACTCTCTTTTTTTTTTTTAAGCAAAAGTATATTAAAACGAACACAAAGGATGTCCAAACCCATTTACAAAGATTTAAAAAATGAACTTACGTAGAAATGATAATGTCCTTGACACGAAACAGAATTCAATGTACAAAGATTGTCAACTAAAAAACAAAACCCCAACAGAAACCTCTATCAAGCATAAGACCCTAGTGTAAAAATTCTGAAGATCACCAAAAAAAACTATATCAGAACCCATGAATTCATTCCAAGGACATATTAAATCAGTCCGAACAATCAGCAAAAATGTCATCAAAGTCACCAACTCAACCTTTTGTAATTACAATTATAAGGCCTCATTGAGGTTAATTTGTGGCACAGCTCAGTTTGGAAGAACCTTTCCTTCTAATAAATATTTTGGAGAATGTTAATGAATGCTTTTAGGACATTGGTTAAGGAATCAAAAAGAGCAAGTTTATACTAGAAATTTGTGTATTTATTATTTTGAAAAATGTTAAACTTAGATTCTCAATATACAAACTTTCATTGTATGATTACCTTAACCAATGTTCTTAGTACATTCGTTAGCACAAGACCCAAATATTTTTACCAAAAACATATATTATTAATTATAATTAATTGATAATTGAAAAAATTGACTTGGGTGTCTCGAAAACTTCTAGGACATATGGCATATTAGCACCCGAAGAGATTCAGACAATTCGGCCGCACACAAGGACAGAATATGGGCGTGTTGCATGTTTATACAGGAAATTAAGTTTACAGTATTTGCCTTTCAGCCAAAAAAGTAGAACAGTTATGCATGCTAGGAGTGTCCTATTTTTTTTTAATGAAAAATGTTAAAACAAAGAGTGAATTAAGTTAAAATTCTTAAACTATCATTTGTTGTATGTAAGTACAATTAATTAAAATAATATTTTATAACATATTGTTTGGTTCCACAGTACATTCTATGAGTGCATTCGGAAGATCTTACATAAAGCTCATCAAAATAACTTATATACGATAATAAACTTGAACAAATAGTTCACTAATAGCTTATGATCTTTATTCTATAAGCTTTTTTTTAGTATATTTACATAAGCTTGTCAGATAAACTTATGAAAATAAATCGTTTTTTATTTATTTAAAAAATAGCCTATTGCATAAACACTTAATTAAGCTGTAGATCCAAATTCACTCTGTGTTTATTTTAGTTTTAGGTTTGATGACACTGATTCTTAGGTCGTTAATCAGTCAGACTAGTGATTTAAGAAAAAAGGAAGATAAAAAAGAACTTAGATAAGTTTGATTGATAAATTTTTTAATTTTTTATACTATCATTTAATATTATATTATTAAAAAGAAAGAATGCTAATGAATGCTCTTAGGACATTGTTTAAGGAATCAAGAAAGGAAAACTTGTATAGAAAAATGATGTATTTAACATTTTGAAAAATGTTCCACTTAATTTCCTAATACAAATTTTTTGTTGTGGGTTCCTTAACCAATATCCTTGAACACTTAGCAAGACACATTAAAAAAAAAAAAAAGTTTGAATGTAACTGCCACTACTTCAAAAGCATTAGCCCATCATTTGATGACAGTCCAACAGATTTCACACTTACAAAGTCACAAGATATTGATCACATTGGCTGCTTCCTTTCTTTTCCGCTCAATTTCACGGTACCAAACATTGCATTTGGCCACATAACTTTCATGAAGAAAATTCAGCCAATAATCCACATAACAATAAATCGCAACTTATTGAACATATACTTGACGGTCTTATGGTTCTCATCTCAATGTAACATAAATTGCATTTATTTCATCTTTGGTCCCATTGGCATTCATTTATTATACGGACCAAGTCAAGTCTGTTGTAGTAATGAACATTCTGGAAGTCTGGAACCCTTTATTTTCCTTGCATGACCTTGTCCCTTTTATTATAACCATATAATTAAAATGTCTTACTAACCAATACTCCCTCCGGTCTCTATTATAAGCAAAAATTAATGGGACACATATTAAGATAGTTAGTTGATCTCATTTAAAAGGGTCATTGGGAATAAAAAATTAAGTTTGTTACCTAAATTACCCTTCCTCTTATTTATTAAGCTTGTGTTATTGAGAATAAAATGAGTCATTGGAAAACAAAATTTGTATTAAATGAAGGGTATTTTGAGAATAACTTCATTAAATGAGAAGAAAGTAGTTAAAATTTGCTTATATTTTGGACCAAAAAATTTGGAAATTTTTGCTTACATTGTGGACCGGAGGGAGTACTCTAAGGAATCGAGGAAATGAAAAAATTTATTAAAAAACAAAAAATTCAAGTTTTTTTTTTTACAAAAAATTCAAGTTTAATTTTTAAAGTATTAACTTTATCATTTTCCTATATATGAAAACTTATCATTTTGATTCCTTAACTTTAGGGTATTGTTTAGCATTTCCCATGATTAAATTTAGGGTCATGCTAACGGTCACTCGTTAATGAACCCATAAAAAACAAGTTTGCGTTAAAAAACTAAGTAATTTACTTCTTTAAATGATAAATACACCAATTCCTAAAGGAAGCTTACTTTTTTTTATTCCATAACCAGTGTCTTTAACATTTTCCTTAATATTTTTTTTTTGTTAATTTAAAGTGTCTTTAAATAATAAATACACCAATTCCAAATGGAAGCTTGTTTTTTTTTAGTCCTTAACGAGTGCCCTTAGCATTTTTTTTAATATTTTATTTTTTAATTTAAAGTGTCTTTATCTGTGTATGTGGTTTGCAGGAAGTGTGGACACTATGCCGAATATTCAAACGTATCCCATCTTACAAGAAGTACACACCAACACCAACTTTGAAAGACTCAGCACCACCCTCCAAACCAAACCCAATTACTGATTCTTCATGTTCTAAAACAACATGCAGCTTGGAATCTGAAAAGGGCAAGCCATATAATTTGACTTTCAAAGACTCAGTAGTCATTCAACAAAATGAAAGGAAACAGGTTGACGAAAGGAACCACGTGTTTCTAGGCCAGTTAGGCAATGTAGCTCAGGTTCCAACAACGTTGTCTTACCCAAGTTTTTGGAATCAGAGTGTGGATGATGTATTTGCAAATGAGAACTGGGATGATCTCAGATCTGTGGTGCAGTTTGCTATGGATCCATCCAGGGATTTTGATTGCAAAGAATTAAATAGATTTTAAGGACATTTTGCTACTTGAACTACCCATAACAGTAACATTTCTCCCGCCCTATGTCTTTTCTTGGGTTGAACTGAGAAAGTTGGACATAATATATATATTGTATGAACAGGTTGCAGTTTTCACATTATTCTCTCATACATTTTGTAACTTTTGTTGAATATACACATATATTAATTAAATTGTAGGATTTTACCAGTTTAATTTACTACTTTCTGTTTTAGATCCAAATCTTGAATTGTATCTTACTATACAGTTATCCTTTTACATTGTTTAGTCAATTGTTACATACGTTTACCTTTCTCTTTATTGAGTTTAATAATCTTTGTAAATTCAGAAAAGGATGCAATACGACAACTCAAGACAGCAATATAATAAAAGTTGAATACAAGTACACAATGAACATTTTTTAAATGAACTTTAAAATATAGGAACGAGGACTGTTACCACACACTCTCTAACACTCTCTTTTAATACACTCCTCTCTCATATTGGTGCAATATATTTAGTACACAAATTAATATTATGGTTTTACTGTAGATAGTGAATTAGTGATCCTATAAAACCCATTCACAGACAAGGGTCAACATTTGCCAACTTTCTGATGAATTCGGATCAAATGTATTGAAATGGGATGAACACTTTTACAAGCGGTCTAATCAATTCATGTCAACACTTTCCCAACACAAAATAGCAACTTAGAAAAAAATTATTAGTTATAATAATAAAGTGTGTTATAATCACAACTGGATGTTGCAGTCGTGCGATGCATGGACATATTATATCTTTACACTACTTTGTTTGGAAAGTTTTTTTAAAATGTTTAAAATGTAAATTTAATTTGTTCGGTATATGAAATGAGAAATTATTGAATGGGTGTTTTTGAACTTCTAAATATGTAGGATTTGTTTATATTTATATTTTTAAATTTAAAATATTTGCATACTTTATGTATGAATTATATTTGAAGTAGGAAATATTGAAATAAATTTAGTTATATATGAAATCAGTTATTCTGGCTTAAAAACATTTGATACAAATATAAATTAAAATGTAAAGCTGCTTGTTGAAGTCGCCTTAAAAGAGAAAAAGGACTAAAATGAGTAACATATAAAATGAAACAACCACTAAATATATTGGAATAACCAAGTTCATGTTTGTCGTGAATTTCTAAATTAATCTAGTTAAGTGTGGTCCGTGACTGCGCTATGGTTGCACAAATGATTTTTTTTCCTTTTTGATTTCGAATATATTTTTTTCTAAATATTTATATTCTCCTAAAAATTGGTTTATCACCCCTATCCTTTATTTCTTAAAAAAAAAAAACCAATCCTCTTATTTTTTTAATTTACGTCAGTTTATTAAATTTTAAGCTAATTATCTGGGAGTAACTTTTAAAATAATAAAATAGTACCAAATATTTTAGTAATATATTATTATTGTACACTGTTATAACAGTAATATCGAGAAATTTGATCATTGGATTGCACACTTTTCAATTTTAAATTAGTTCATTGAATCACTATATTGTCAGAGTTATGCATTATATGTTGTATTAATTGTCATCATATGTGACAATTACCTATAATTTAATTCAAATTAAGAAGCCAAAAATCATACTTGTAGCACCATTTGCTTACATACAAATTGTAACCTATTCATGCTTCACATATAAATGCCAATTAAGGCAACCATTTCGAACTAAATGTGTATTAATGCAATAGAAAGGCCAAATTGATGTCAGCTCCTATAACAAAAGATTTGTCCCGTGGATTATGCATGTATAATAAACAACACCTAAACAATGGGAAATAAAATAAAATAATAACCGTAGTGAGATCAGGGTCATAAATAGAAGATAGAGTAAGAGACATTCCTTAGAGCACGATGTAAGAAAGATGAGACAGAGAACATACAAGAAGTGAAAGAGTCAATAAAAAGTAATTAGCATTTTAATAAAACATTAATTGATATTAAAAAAAATCAATAAAAAGAAAATTCATTAACCCAAGTGATTTTACAAAATTACCCCAACTATCACCTTACTTTTCATTAACCCAAGTGATTTTACATATATGCCCCAGTCACCACCTTCCTTTAACCATCACCTTACTTTTCATTTACCCAAGTGATTTTACATATATGCCCCAGTCACCATCTTCCTTTTAATAACAAAGACACAGTGAATACACTTGCATACCTTTTCCTACTTTATAAATAAATTTACTTTAGAAAAAACTTTATTCCTTCTAATAATTACTCAATTAGTCAACAATTATGACTGTACATCCCATGGGACACAAGAAAGCTCAGCATAGTTAAACTCCTTTTGTTTTTTTTGGGGTAACGTTACATATCACATAAAGTTTACAGGCCAGCACGTTGTATACTTCGTATTACATCAGAGAAAAGTACTCAGTTTCAGGCATTCAGGGCAGGTTATAACACAAGGTTGATAGGCAACTGATAAAATGTAATCAATAAGGTTTACAAACTCATCAAACAAAATGGTATAATTACATTCCCTACGAGTGAAAATTTCTATAATGTTGTATACGAGTGGATAACATCAAGGCTGATGGAAAGAGTTTGGTCCTTGTTCATGGTGATGATTGGTACCTGGCTGGCTAACCACAGGAATATCCAAGCTGCTTCCATCAGTTTCAGGTGCTACTTCCCTTACATCAGCTACCCTTGCTTCTGTTGCCTGAATATCACTCCATTCATTGTCTCCGACAGGCCGAATATTCACCTGATCGGTCGCCATGTGAACTACACTCTCTGCCGGGACGGGGATTGCTCTAGAAACACTTAGGCATGCTTTATCCACATTCTCTTCTGTCGGGTCGACATGCTTTGTATCTGAGCATGACTCTGTCTTCTCAAAAACTTGACTTGTATCAATGTGTTGCCTGTCAAAGTTGATATACACATTTCATAGCTGATATACACATTCAACATCAATGAACTCCAAAAAGACAAATAAACCATCCCATGTTTCCTTTCATGTTGGGATAGGTGAGAAGCGTAAAGCAAATTATTCAAACATAATTAATGAAAGTTCATGCAAGGGCTAAAGAAAATAAGATGCTTAACCTTTGAAGTTGTGCTTTTAGTACGTTTACATATGCAAGAAGCTCCTGCTTCTCTTTTATTGCTGCTGATTCTCTCTGTGCAGCTTCCTTTATCCTAGCTTCAGCATTTGCATCCGCAACCCTAACCTTTTCTTCTGCCCTTACTACTGCTGCTTCTAAGATCACGTCGTGCTCTCTAGCTTTAGCCAGCTCAGAACGCCACATATTTGCCTCCTGAATAGCAGCATCTCTCTGCTTGATTAACTGCTCTCTTTCTTTGCTTAAGCCCATAATCTTTTCATCAGATTCTTTTAGCTACAAGGAAAAAAAATATTGAACAATCAAGACAATTTCATGGCTGGTAACACCCATAGTAATAGCAAGGCTTACCCCCACCCCCACCAAAAAAAAAAGGAAATATATAAACAATGTTGAAATGAACCAGTATAATGGCGCACCTTCTGTGCAGACACCTCCTGCTGCTTCTCAGACTCTTTTTTCAAACGCTCAATTTCTGCACAAACAATTCTCCGTTGCTCATCTATAGTATAAGCAGCAGATGCTGCTGCCTCAGCAGCTTCAGCAGTCTCAGAGAGCTTATCTGCTATATCTTTTATAGTTGAATCACGTGCACGAAGGTCTCGAGCCAAATTCTGTAGCTCCTCATCCTTAACTCTAAGTGTTTCCTGTAGAGAGTAGAACTTCAGAACCGAATCCAATGTAATAAAGAACCACAAAGGCCCAAGAAGAGAATTTGCATACGGATAATGCTTGTCAAATTGAAAAAACTTCATTTCTCTATTTATATCAACCATCCCCATTTCTTTGAAATATTTGTCACTAGATTTTCCACTTTAATACATGCTAAGAGAGAGGAGGGATTTCCTGTGATACTTTTTCTCTTTTTCTAAGCAAGTGAACATATATCAGAAGTCTGTAAAGACGAGTGATCCAAGCAAACAGTGATATGAAGGGCAGACCTCTCCCAAACCTAAAAGCAAAGGAAAAACAACATGCATTTACAAACAATACAATTAACAAGGAAAGACATAATTCTAATGTTTAACATATGACATAAAAAGCAGCCTTATCATAATTCGACAACAGCATTCCAACACATCATGTATCTTGCCACAGCCATTATTTAATGAATTATACATAAAATATGATGATAGACCCCCTATGCTGGATCACATAGGAAAGGTGAGAGGATGGGGTGCAATTTGTAACAACCTACTAATGTGGTAGGTTAGTTAGAATGAGAATATAAGAAGAGGGTTATATATACGTGGAGGGAGGAGAGAGGGGTAAGCAATTATTCAGTAAAGGTTTGGGCCATTTGGCAGGGGAGGATGCAGACCCTCTAAATCTGGAGGTGTTTCTGTCTTCTCTTTCTAGTTTTTCAGCTTAATCCCTATTGTAAGGAACTAAACGCTCCTATCATGAGTATGACCATTCAAATCACACAATAAAAATTAAGATTTCTTTTCTAAAATTTTTGTAGCCTGTAATTATCCAATTAAATTGTGTTTTTCTATTATGATAGTATAATCATGATTTCACTTATTGGGACTGAGACAAACAAGATAGATAATAAATAAGAAAGTTATAGTTAAATATTAATGTTTAAGTGTGAACTGTGAAGACCTAGCTACTACCATGTAGAATAAGATAATACTGCTCCTTTTCTTCATTAAGATTTTATTTATTATTAGTTTTAACTATTATGAAATGAACATGTATCCTTCCCTGTCTATTAAACTCCCAATCAGTGATGAATACAAGAGATTAAGAGTTAATTCCAGAATGCAGGGAGTAACTGGACGGATTCAAAAAGACAGGATATAAGTCCAAATGCATCAATCAAATCTTTAAAAATTAACACATCAAGAAGCTACAGAAAAACTTGTCCAAACCACACAAAAAAATATAGCAAAAATAGGATAAACCAAAGAGTGTAGCTCGTGCCTGACTTTTAGAAGAAATTGCACAATAAGCAAAATAAGATTGAAATCAAGGAATACCATCAAGAGTACAGTAAAAAAGAAAGGAACTAACTACAATTCTGCTGTACCTTCACAAATGCTAAATTATGCATAGGAGCACAAAGAAAGATAGAATAAACCAGGACTAGCCTGTACCTTCATGATTGTTAAATCATCCATAGGACCATCAGTAGTCTTATTTGGCATCATTCCCAAAGCATTTCGCAAGGAAATCTGCATTGCTGCTTCAATTTCTTTAGAGCATTCCGAGGCCGTTGAATTGGCTGCAGCAACAACAGTTGCAACAGTTCCTAATTTTGTAGAACCATTCCCACTTAAGGAATTCACAGCTTCTTTATGGGCTTTCAGTACCAACTGAGTTGCACTGATTGTCAGATGTTAAAATAATTAGACAAGGAAATAATTAAAAACAATCAGACAAGAAAATCTGCAACAGGAACAGTCCTCTAATCATACAAATTGATCCATTATGGCAGAAAGCAAGAACAGGAGAATAAAAAAACAATAGTAAGAGGAATATAAAAATAAAAGCTGAACTATGAAAGGAAAGGAGGAGATGAAAGTGTGTGATTCTAGAACTTACTGTAAAGTTGACACCCATGCTCTAGCTGCACCAGGAGTCTCCGCACATAGGAAGTAATCCTTTTTTTGAGGTGTCCCGATATCTAAAGGAGATAGTTAAGAGGTAACAAATAGAGTGATTTTCATTCATTTGTTAGCAATTGTTGATTGATCTGTAAGTGTAGAAAGTGATAAAAATGACCAAAAGGATACAAATGCAGCAACCATCATACTTTGGCAGTCCACTGAAAGAAACAGAAATAAAGAAACACTATGTCAAAGAGTAAAAAAAATAAAGTTAATCCAGCAGATTTACATAAATAAAAACTGGACATTAGTGAAAAATAAACATCATTCTTACTGGAAATTCACAGGAGAAACAGTGATCGTGCTGTTTGCATCAAATATAATTGTTCCCTTAACAGTTGGCTCGTTTCTTCTTGTCCTAAATCAAGAAAAACAACATAGAAGATTAGTAGCCAAAGTGTTTCCCAAACACAAAAAAGAAACAATTTGTATATACTATATACACCTACTTGTATTCCATTCTCCCCGTTGTTGGGTCCAAGATTACCCAACGCTCGTTCCATTTTCTCAGCTGTAAACACCAAAACGATTTGCATGAGGTAACTAACAACTAACAAGACAAAGAGAAAAAGCATGGCACATTCTAAGAGCATCAATCAAGGCACGCTCATAAAGAAAAAATAAAATTGACTGTTAAAGGGATCATAAAACCCAGAACAGATTGGAATTGTGCGATGATCACAATCAGCTATATATAATAAAAATTGGAACTTGGAGAAAATTGGAAAAAAGAAGAAAGACCCAGTAAAGGGGTGCTACTAATTAAACAATATAACATGATTCTGAAGTGAAAATTGAAAGTGATACCCAATTGATCATCAAACATAGAAACAGTAAATATATAGAAATAAAAGGAAAAGGTGAGGTGATACAGTTTCAGATCTCTTAAGAAGTGGCCCCTGCAACAAGTTTCTACCAGAACCGGAAGCTAGCTGGCGCTTGATCTTCTCCAAGCTATTCTCTGTGTTTTCGGCAGCTCTCTGTATCATTGCAATTCAGCTACCTCAGTATATTAATAACAATGATTTCAGAGAGAGAGAGAGTGAAGAGGTATGATGAGTTACCGGAGAAGCACCATTGGAAGAAGCCATGGGCGTAGATCAAGACTTCTTGGAAGCTGAAATACAAGGGCTTTTCCTTTTTGATGATATTTTCTCCAGAATTCCCTTTTTCCTTTGTTATTTTTACTTTTATTCTCGTTGGATGGGGAAGATTTCTACTTACTTTTTTCTTCTTCTAGTTTTCTTCGTCTAATTGGATGGGAAAAGACGGGTTGGTGGACGGTGGTAAGTTCTCTCGAACAGCAGTTGCTGTTACAGCTGCTTGAGGGGGTAATGCCGTTTTGGGGCGGAGACGAGTTCCACTAGGTTAAGTGTTTTTTTTTTTTTTTTTTGGTTAAAGTAATGTTTTGGTCCCTATACGTGATACTGATTTTCAATTTGGTCCCTATACGTAAAAATTTATCAATTTGGTCCCTATACGTGACACTGGTTTTCAATTTGGTCCCTATACGTAAAAAGTTATCAATTTGGTCCCTATACGTGACACTGGTTTTTAATTTGGTCCTCACCGCTAATTGGTCCCGATATAAGAGGACCAAATTACAAATTATTGTTACATGTAGGGACCAATTCAACCAAAAAAAATTGAAATCGGTCCTTACATGTGACAATTATTTTCAATTTGATCCCTACATGTGATAATAATTTACAATTTGGTCACTCTTATATAGGGACCAATTAGTGGTGAGGACCAAATTGAAAACCAGTGTCACGTATAGGGACCAAATTGAAAATCAGTGTCACGTATAGGGACCAAATTGATAACTTTTTACGTATAGGGACCAAATTGAAAATCAGTGTCACGTATAGGGACCAAATTGATAACTTTTTACGTATAGGGACCAAATTGAAAATCAGTATCACGTATAGGGACCAAAACATTACTTTAACCTTTTTTTTTCCCCTTCTTCACACGCATGACGCACCAATTTACCCTCTTGATTAATCACTTTTTAGACATGAGTGTGTTTGAAAAAGCTGAGAAAAAAAGATTATGCTGATAATTAATTTTCATATAATCGATTATCATAATAATCGATTATAATCAGAATCTGTTTTTGTTTGGGTCTGTTTGTTGAAAAACGATTTTAAGATAATCTATTTCGTTTGGATGATACAAAAAAATTATGTTTATATGGTAAATTACGAAAAAGGATACGAAGTTATTTATTTATATTAATAATATTTATGCTTTTTTAATATTAAAACTTAATAAATATTATTTTTTTAACAAGAAAATAGTATAAATAATTAATGAATATTAATTAAATAAATAATCAAATATGTTATTTAAGTATGTTACACCAACCTGAGTGAGTTCCTGACGCTATTAGATGTTCCATATGTTATCAAAATATAAAAAAGGCCGTGAAGATACAAAAGGCCGTGAAGTTGCTGGGAGTGTGGGGGCAAGATTGGAAAAATAAGTGTAGTGGGAAAATAATCATAATCAAGAATCAGCAACAGTCCTACAAATGTGATGAATGAAAACAATTGATTTTTCATTAAAAAAAGTTGTTTTAAAAATACAAGCTAAATGCCAGATATAATGGATTAATCATGAAATAACTTTTAAGGTGAAAAACAGCTGAAACTCAATAATTTCATCTTTCCCAAACATGCTCATAAAGATTGGATTGATAAGAGTAAAAAAAAAAATATTATAAAAATGAGTTTTATTTATCCCAACAAAAATATTTGCATCCACTAGGTTAAAATTTGTTAAATATATATAGATATATAGACTTTTTTATTGTGTGATTCCAACTAGTTAATCGTTTATCATAAGTTCAGCCTAATTTATTTATGAAATATATTAACATGGCCTAACATGATCTAACATAAATTTCGCTTTTAGTTCTTATGGCTACTTCGACTTTGTTAAGAGATGATGTAGCAAACGAAATGTCACATTATCAATGGCATTGATAAATCAATCAACGGTGTGACAAGTTGGCATTGAAATATTTGAATGATGTCGGCTTAGTAGTTTACGTGACTATCTTCCCCACCCAAAATCCATAACTTCTTTTTGCACTAAACTATAGTTGTGTTTGGCATTATCATTACCAAAACCCAAAACCCCTCGTGAAATAGTCTTAATAAATGGAATCATCAGGGTCACAATTACCCTCAAAGTCGAAAATCACCTGCTTTTCAAAATCCAAACTTCCAGTCGTCTACTATCCCCTAAACTCCAAATCATTTGCGATCAAAACATGACTGTTGGTGTCAATGGTGGAAAGCTTATAAATAATAGCTACATTTTCTCCATTTTCTAAAGAGGAAAGGGAAATCGATAAGCTCAGAAACATAGGAACGGTAATTGGTGCCACCACTATGGTTATGTGCTTGTCATCCTTGTGGAGCAAGGCAAGCAATGAGTCCATCATGGGGTTTCTAAACTCGGATGTCTCAATTTGTAAGCGGGTTTGCAGGTTTCATGATTCGAATCTTATGGTCTCCCTTTTGGAAGTGGAAGTGACGACATTTCGTTTGTCATGGAGGACACCACTATGGAGGACGTAGATCAAGTTGAGTGTTTTTGTTGTTTGAGATTGTCCTTGATGACTCTAAAATAAGATGAAATGGCAGAGTTGGAATTGGTAGAAGGTTGATTGCCACCATCATTGCTATTGGAGGTGGAGAAGAGGTGGTGAATGAGGGAAGGGTTTTTCGGTGTGAAGGAGGTGTTGGATTTGGTTGTGGTCCCATGATGAAAAATGAGGGCGATGACAACAGATTGAGAAGGAAAGGAGTTTTTTAAGAGGGGGAGGGAGAGCACTGACATGTGTCAATATTTTTTAGACGTGACATTCTATTTGTTGCATCATCACATGACAAAAATAAATGAAAGTAGGGATCAAAAACAATTTGTTAAAACTTTGAAGGATCAAAATTGAACAAAAAATGTTATAGGAGTTATTACCAAAAGTTATTATATTTATGGGGATTAAAAGGTGAGAATAATGAATTTTGACTATTGGACCTTGTTTGAATAGTGGAGATTAAAAGATAAATGCATGTGATTTTTTTTAAGTGGTCATGATAAGTAACTTTTAACATTGATCATCAATGTATGGTTGTTGCTGTTATACACTATTTTGTAGTTTATAAAAATGGGGGACTAACTTATTAATTATTTTTTCTTTCAGTGACCACAAGTGTCTTCGTGATATTTTTCAGGCACCAAAATCAGTCTTTACTCTAAAACTTTTGTATATTTTGTTTTTGTTTTTTTTTAAAAAAAAAAATTGACGAGTAATATTTGTCAATGTATTGACTCAAGGTGGGACAAAAGCTACTACAAATCATAAATTTCTTTTCTTTATAAAAGAAGCTGCATCGAAACACTAAAATAAATATGCATCCCAAAGTCACTTTTAGACATTATGAGATATTTTTGGTTATAGAAGGGGCAAAAGCCCAACAAGAAAAAAACTACATAATAATCCTATAGGGTACGGAAGCCCCCTGAAATATTACCAAGGATAAGAAAAACTAAATCTACAAGCGGATGAGCAACTTCCTTATAACCATAATCTTATGTCAGGCTCCAATCTGTCAGCTAGTCAGTGCAACTATTACCTTCTCGTAAAGTGTGACTAAAAGAAAGGTTCCACTGCCTAGAGATCAACTCTCCTTTGTCATTCGGGCGAGAATTATTTTTCTTATTGAATGCAAATATGGCAAAGGTAAAATATTCGAAATATGCACATGAGAGATTGATTTTTGTATGGGCATGTATATAATACTGCTAATGAGTATTTGATTGGTTGTGTGTACGATGCTTATTAAAGATTTTTTTTTCTCGTATAAATTATAGAAACACTCTTTGGAACATAAGGAGAACAACAATTTAAGGATAACACCACTTTTTTTTCCCTCTGATTTCCCTTATGGGTAAGGGCCGACGAAGGCAACGACAGGTGGTTGGGTGATAGGAGGCGATGGTGGTCAACTACAGTAATTGACAACAACGACTAACGACGAGAATTGATAGAGATGCAAGAGACTACATATAGGAGAATAAGGAAATAAAAAATAAAATAAGATATGGACGAAATGAAGAAATGTTGCATTAAAAAAATTGATATCCCATATATTATTCAAATATCATAATTATTGTATGGGAAAACTATAGACCTAATAAAACAAGGCTCATTATAGATGGGGTATATAGATAGTAAATAGTTGACTCATGTTGTTAGAAACTTGATTTTTATCGTGTGTATGAAAAATGATTTGGGTGAGATGAAACTGACTTTGATGACGTCCACACTTGAAAGTGAGAGAATTATGTTATGTTTGAGAGTTTTGAAGGCGATGGAGTGGAGTGATTAAGAATGGAGTGATTAGTAATGGAGTGGGGTGAAAAGGTAAATATATGTCACTTCATTGTTTGGAAGTTCAATGAGGGAATAAAGGAAAACCCCAAACCCCCAATCCGGAGGGTTTGAAAATGAGAGGATTTAGGTGGCATGAAGTGGTTTAGGTAACCATCATAAATCATTCCACTCCATTAATGAAGGAACTCCTAAACAATTAGTTAATATCTTTTTACCACTTCCCTTCAATACTAGCCAATCCACTCCATCCATCCAAACATAAGCTATGTTTGTGAGCTTTGAAGGAGATGAAGTGAAGTAGTTAGCAATGGAGTGGTTAGCAATGAAGTGAGGTGGGGAGATAAAAATACAACATTCCATCGTTTGGAAGTTTAGTGAGAGAATGAAGGGAGATCTAACCCCCAAATTGGAGGGTATGAAAATTAAAGGGTTTGAGTAAGATGGAGTGACTTTAGTTACAATCATTAACCATCTCACTCCATCAATGAACAAACTTAAAAAACAATGGTTATTCTTTTTTTTTTAACCACCTTATTGTGTTACTAATCTCTCCACCTCTCCATCCATATGTTTAAGAGTTTTGGAGGAGATGGAACATAACTATCTCACTCCATCAATGAACAAACTTTCAAAACATTGGTTATCCTTTTTTTTTTTTTACCACCTTATTATGTTACTAATCTCTCCATCTCTCCATTCATATGTTTGAGAGTTTTGGAGGAGATGGACATAATGATTAGTAATGTAGTGAGGTAAAAATATTCCACTTTACTATTTAGAAGTTTAATGAATGAATGAATGAAGATCTCATATCCTAAACCCCAAATTGAAGGGTATGAACTTAAGGGATTTGAGTGAGATAAAATGGTTTGGATTATTCCTTAACCATCACATACAATTAACGAAGAAACTCGCGAATAATGTCCCTTTCTTTCTGCTCCTTAACTCTATTCCTAATTAGTAGATCCATCCCTCCAATCATAGGTAAGTCTCTTTCGGACAAGAGTTATGATATTTTGACATCAAAATTTGACACCATGAGGGATACCCTAGTTTTGAGTAGATTGTGAATCAATGAAATAAAGATAGAGAAAAGTAAAGTGATAAATAACCTACTCAAAACTAATGTGTGCTCTAATGATATCAAATTTTAGTGTAAAAATATTACAACAGCTCTTCTTCGGACAACCTCGTTGGGAGAAAAAAAAACTATACGCTCGCGGAAATTTGGTTTGAAAAATACTTGGGTGCATTTGAATATTTTGGCAAAACGCTCGGGTAAAAGTGAATTTTGAACATTGTTTACTCCAACACTATTCTTCATCTTCCAGTTCGCTAATATTTTGACTTTGATTTGAAAGAATCAAAATATATTGTTACGAGTTTCCTTGAGTAAGGTGTTGGATTGAAGGTGTTCTTTGCATTCTTAACTCAAGCGGACCTTGTTTGTAATCGTTGTTGGTTCCCCAGCATTCTGATTTTTCAGAAACCCTAAACCCTACTGAAAGAGAAACATTGAGTTCGAGTTGCAGTGACAGTAACAGCAGCACTGAATCCTTATTCAATGGCTGGGATTTTGAAGCAGCCAGGTGCATTTGCAATCACTCCTCACAAAGTGTCACTCTGCATTCTCCTCAAGATTTACGCTCCGCCTGCACAAATCTCTGTCCCTTTCCCTTTCTCCTCCGTCGCTCACCACAACCGCCTCGGCTTGTTCTTGTTAGCCCTCACCAAGGTAAATCCCTTTCCCCTCAACACTTTTTTTTTCCCTTTCAATTTGATTCTCTTTGCGTGTAATTTAGTATGCATTGTCTCTTTGATTATGCAGTCATGTGATGATATATTTGAGCCAAAATTGGATGAACTCATCCATCAATTGAGAATGATGACACAAAATTGGATGGCATCTTGGATTATTGATCAGTTGATGAGTAGGCTATCAGCTTTGTCATCACCCGATGATTTGTTCAATTTTTTTATTGATACACGAGGTGACTTCAATTACTACCATTCAACTTCTTTAATTACATGTGACATAGCTGGTTATTGTTTATTCAGTAGATTGAATTATCAGATAACAGATTCATTGATATCAAGATGTCGTTATTCAGGAATACTTGGGGCTCCTGATTCAGGCGCTGTCGAAGATGACCAGGTTATTTTGGACTTGAACTGTAACCTTGGGATATTTCTTCGGCGCTGTGTACATGCTTTCAATTTGCTATCATTTGAGGTATGAGTACATGCTTTCAATTTGCTATCATTTGAGGTATGATCGTTATCTATGGTAATTAAAAAAAAAAAAAAGTGGGAGAAGGTGCAAGACTAAGCCTAAGTTGTTTTCATTGATGCTTCTTAGCAAGGTTGTGTTCCTTACCCACTTTGCTTTTGAATGAGCTTACATTGATATCATCTAGTGGGAACTCAGCACCTGATGTCCTTTGTTTTCACGATGAGCAAGTTGCTATTAGGAGTCTAATATCTAATTTTGAGTCTCCGGTGCAAATAGTTTTTTCTTTCTTTCTTTCTTGGAGTTGGAACTTATGCTCAAAGACCATTTTCTTAGTGAGTGTTCCCATGAAATCCCTCGTTTCATCTCTGTATGCTTAGTTCTGTTTGCAAAATTTGATTTCTTCTTTAGAATGAAATCTTATCCTCCTTGTAACCTTTATTTTGAATGTGTAGGGTGTATGCCATCTCTTGACAAACATAGGGATATATTGTAAAGAAGAATTCTCAAATTGTCCTCCTTATGAAGAAGCTAGTTTAGATGATTCTAGTAGTAATCTTGAGACATATTCAGAATATGAGAACATGGACCTGGAGAACTTTGTCTATGAAAAGGTTTCAGAAGAGATTGAAGCAAGAAAGGAGGCTAGTGAAAGAGTTCCGTTCCATCTTCATGTGCCAAACACACTTTTGAGTTTAGTTGATGGTATAACCATATGACTCCATTGGGCCACTTTTTTTTTTCTTTTTTCTTTTTAAATTTTTTTTAAAAGTCCTGAGAGCACTTGAAAGATATAAAAGACCAGGATTTTTCCATTTAACTAATCCCATTTTTCTGTCTTGGCACTTATTTATCCCCAAGATCACTTTTGGGTTTCACAATTTGTGCCTTTTCTTTTAGACTCACTGTTTGACAATGATGTAACTGCACTGATAATGATGGATTCACATGAACAGATATTGATGTACCTGCTGATTCCGTATCCAAACAGAGTGAGAAAGTTAGAGTAACTAGTCCTTATGGAGACCCTCCAAGTAACGTGCTACAAGATCTTGATCCCAGTGGTGCGGTATTTCTGCGTACGACTTGGCAGGTACAAGGGTACTTACAAGAGCAAGCTGATAGCATTGAAAAGTATGCATCTTGTAGACCTGGAACTTCTCTGAATCTATTTTGCATGAACTTTTGTGATAGTGCAGTGCATATATATTAACTTTCAGGTTTTATTCATGTTGCAGGAATGGCAGTGCTGTCTCTTTGAATGGGTTTGAAATTATTCTACGGCAGCTACAAAAGTTGGCTCCTGAACTACATCGGGTAAGTTTACTGGGTTATTCTTAAATTTTAATATTGTTCATTCTGCAATTTTTTCTATTAAGTTTGCTTTGATTTTGAGTTACACTTCCATCCAGGTTCACTTTTTGAGCTACTTAAATGGTCTTTCTCACAATGATTATATTGCGGCTTTGGAGAATCTTCATTGCTATTTTGATTACAGGTAATTGAACATTTTTGAACTGTTGGTTCTTTATCTAGTCTCTCTGGTGGCGTTGGACAATGTTTGGGTTGTCAATTTTTCATTTGATGACTAACTACATGTAAAGCAAGTGGAAAGAAGCCACAATTAATGTACCTCGTGCCTATCTTGTAGCAGATCACACCTTCATACAGGTACTGGTGTAAGGTTTTCATCATCTGTCCTGCCTAGTTGCAGGAGAAATGGGTCCAATTTTACTATATCTGGAAGAAAATCACCTTATCTCCATTGTTGCAACTCCTGAGTCAAACCACTGTGAAACATGATCAAGATTCTCAAACTATTAATGATGTTTTCAAGATGCATTCCAAGTCAAAGGCCTGTTAATTATCTATGCCATTGCTAGAAACTACTCAAGTCATTTCATTGTGTTTGGGAACATTATTTATGATGCTTAAATTTTTTAGTCTGTTTAATAGCAGCTGAGAATGTTAAGTTTACCCCTTGGGTAAATTAAACAGCATTTTTCATAATTTTCATGACAATTATTGTATGTACCTTTTATCCATTTTTTTTTCCTATGTGCCACCTCATCCTCAATGGACTTCCACTGCTGCCTCTATCACCACAATTGACTCAGCCTCAGCAAAAACTGTTTACACTATCCTGGTGCCAGTTTTCAAAGGGCAAAGTTCATCACCTCCCTGCCTACATTCACTTTTCTATAGCCTTTCATGAAAATTTTCATTTTATTGTGTGAATTCAGTTCTGAATTCTTAATACTGGACATCCTCTGCTGAATTTACAGTCAGAATATGGCCCCCAGGCTTGCCTAGTCACACCTCAATGTTGACACCAAGTCTATATGACTTATGATTCCTAGTAATCTACTGAAAACACATGAATATGGAGGAAGCCATTGAGTTTTTCCATCATAGTGGCTAAAGGAACAATGCAATTGCAAATAAAGTATCTAAATTCATGAATTGTTGTCAAGTAACAAACCTGTTACTAAAAGAATGCTATTTTAACTGGTCTTCCACATGGTTGCTAGGGCTGCTTCATCTTATGAATACTGCATATAAGTGCTAAGATTTAGACTGCTATGCTTGAATCACAAATTTATTGATGTTGATTGTCAAAATATAGAATCTCTCTACACATGCCCTGCAAAAAAAAGGTGGGGGGGGGGGGGGGGGTCTTGTTGAAACCATACTTCTCATGCACACATTCGCCCAACTCTTGGAGTGAATTAATAGCCAAAACAGGATAGGGCATGATCTTTTACAACTGAATTTATCTGTTATTTGTTGGACAAAAGTGCAGGGACCGAAGGATTTGATTATGTTCCTCCAGTTGGTAGTAATGCCTTTGGAAGATATGAAATTGCTTTGTTATGTTTGGGGATGATGCATTTCCACTTTGGGCATCCAAAGCTGGCTTTAGAGGTAAGCTTTATAAACATTTTAATTCATGCTTCAATTTCTACCTTTCCTAGTCCTCAGCCAGTTATTAAGCCAATATATTGTTCTACTATGTTTTGTTTTTTTTTTTCTTTTTTTGTGCAATACTTATTTTGCACGATCATGTTTAGGTTTTGACGGAAGCAGTTCGTGTTTCTCAGCAGGTAATCATATAAAAATAAGGTTTGCTTATTCAATAAAATTACCAACTTGTAGCATTCACCAATTAACATAAAACTGAAGCTGACAGTAAATAGTGCCTTACAGTATAGTTTCTACTATCTATGGGTGCATAACAAAACAAATGTTGGTAGCAAATGTCACCTTTTAAACATAAATGTATCTTCCCCATATATTAATATGTTGTACTGTGAAGAATGACATTTTTTGTTTGTGCAGCAAAGTAATGATACCTGTCTTGCATACACTTTAGCAGCTATCTCAAACTTGCTATTTGAAAATGGTATCTCAAGTACAAGTGGGATACTAGGATCATCATACTCACCTTTTACAAGTATAGGTATTTCACTCTCTGTTCAACAACAATTGTTTGTTCTCTTGAGAGGTTCTTTGAAGAGAGCAGAGAATTTTAAGTCAAAACGGTTGGTGGCTTCCAATCATCTGGCAATGGCGAAATTTGATTTAACGGTAATGAGCTTTTCTGACTACATCATTTTCTTTGAGCTGTTAGTACTTTTTTTTACGAAATTGTACAAATAGCAGTCTTTGAATTTGACCCCTAAATGATAATGTAAAATCTTTGTTGTGACTTTAGTCTCAAATAATTGATCCTCAAGTATATTGGCTTGCTTGTACTTGGTACAGGACTATAAGAAAGATGCTAAATCTTAGTCTTGTTAGTGATTACTGAAACTTGCTATTTTACTATATCTGATGCTATTTTACATCACAGTAGTATCTTCATTGCAGCATGTTCAAAGGCCCTTGCTATCATTTGGTCCAAAAACTTCGATGAAGCTCAGTACATGTCCCGTTAATGTTTGCAAGGTATTAGAAATCTTAGTGATTATTCTTTGTGAGAGTTTCAGGAGAATTAGATTCTTAATGCATTTTCTTGTTGTCTGACCGGCAGGAACTCAGATTGAGTTCTCATCTGATTAGTGATTTCAGCTCCGAGAGTTCTGCAATGACAATCGATGGTGCTTTTAGTACCATGTGGCTTAGGAATTTACAAAAGCCAATGGGTTCTCTAGTTTTGTGTCAGGATAATGGATCTGGCAACAGTTCCAATGTTTCTCAGTTCTGTGCACAACCAACCTCAATTCCTGGATCTGTGCTGCAAGTATTGGGTTCATCTTATATTCTTCGAGCAACTGCATGGGAGTTATATGGCAGGTAAAGTTGTAGGTATGATTATATGAATTAAGTTCATGTTAATTAGTATTATATCCTTTTTAAGGTAATAGGTTCATCTTATGTAATTCATGCAACTGTTTGTTGTTTTATTTATTTATTTATTTATTTTTTAATCTTTTCATCACTCCAGAGTGATGAAAGATATAGTTCTAGTTGCATATTATGCTTATTTTCATATTTATGTAATATCTTAAAAGCTTGCTGGTATTCATAATCTGATTTATTTTGTTTCAAATTGTTATTGTTATTAGCGCTCCACTGTCTCGCATAAATGCATT
The DNA here is from genome assembly GCA_035048595.1 of Echinosophora koreensis. NCBI lineage: Eukaryota > Viridiplantae > Streptophyta > Magnoliopsida > Fabales > Fabaceae > Echinosophora > Echinosophora koreensis. The sequence goes on along the minus strand of JAPCYP010000019.1, from coordinate 1,039,468 downwards.
GCTGCATGCAACTTGCTTTGCTGATGCATCAAGGTAGCTTCTGTGCTAAACATATTACAGAGATCACATTTCAAGTTGCTAATTCTGTATCACGTTTATTTATTTATTTTAAAAAAACACAACTGCACCACCACCATTCTGTTAAGTTTCTTTCTTGCATTGACTTGTTCTTGGATACCTCAGCTCGTCTGATGCAGCATTAGCGTATGTAAAGCTCATTCAACATTTAGCAGTCTTTAAAGGAAACAGAGGTTAGATTTTTTTATTTTTTATGCATAAAATTGTATAGATCCCACAGTTTTTTACATTTATTATATATTTCCAACATTGCATTTGTTTTATTTTTTATTTTGTAATATATTGTATATCACCAGATTAAAACTTGGTTGAATTTTTATGATGTGGATAGTGTATCACCAGGGTACCTTTTCATGAATAATAATATAATAAAATTCAATTTAATGTTAATTATTTGTTGTGCAAAATTGATTAATATGGGGTTGCCTTTTTCTTTCTTCATCATGGATGTTGATGGAGGGTAAAAAGTCCCCTCCGTCACATAATCAAGTTTCTTTTCTTGCTTTTTGTCCCCTTATTGTTCCTGTGTTTTCCTTTTCTCTTTTCCTAGATGCCTTTTCTGCCCTTAAAATAGCAGAAGAGAAGTTTCTATCTGTCTCAAAATCACAAATCTTACTGCTAAAGTTGCAGCTACTTCATGAGCATGCTTTACATCGGTAAGTAGCCTAGTTCAATAGTTGCATTCAGAATTTTAAATTATGTCAGCAGCTGAGATTTCAGCACTGTTAATAACTTGATTGAGCATCATTGTGTAGTGGACGTTTAAAGCTAGCCCAGAAACTATGCGATGAACTTGGTGTTTTGGCATCACCAGTAACTGGTGTAGATATGGAGCTAAAGACAGAAGCAAGCCTTCGCCGTGCTCGAACATTGCTTGCAGCAAATCAATTCCGAGAGGTTTTTTATCCTCTATGTTCTAATAATAATTAACTATATACATAACATTAATCATATACTATTTCACATGCTCTAACTCTATTTCATTTTCATAAAATGATTTGTTTTCAGGCAGCTGATGTGGCACACTCCCTATTCTGCATGTGCTACAAATACAACCTGCAGGTTGAGAATGCCTCGGTTCTTCTTTTACTTGCTGAGATTCACAAGGTGTGTGATCATATTGTGTTAAACACTTGGTGGTTCATGTAGTCTGGATCAATTATTAGTATTATTATTATTATTATTTTTTTAAAAGTCTGGATCATCGTATTTTTTTTGTTTCTTTTTCAGCTAACTTATTTATTTACAAGTTGCTGATGAGTTACAATTTACTGCCAAGTGATATCCCTCTCCAATTCATCTGACTTTCTACCTACGCAAAAAATGTCAATTGATTGCCATTCAGTAGCATTACATTACATGCTAAGCAACCTCTAAAGATGAAAATGAAATGAAGAGGGAAAAATTGGGGGAAAAAGAGAAAAGATCCCAAGAAATTTTAGGGATATGGATTCCCTTGCAGTAGTTTTTCAACTGCAGGGAAATCCTAACCTTTGAATTTTTTTTTATACATATAAATATATTAAAACAAAAAACTTGTCTTAATTTCCGGCACCGTCAGATCGACAACTGCGTCAACTTCGGGAAAATGCCAACTGCACCAAATCCAAGTCCAAATTTTAGTAAGCAAAGGTCTGATGTAAATAATGTCACTTGCGCTTGTTTGTAAGTGCTCAGCAGCATTACTGTTTTATTCAAGGGGAAATATTTGTCAAGAGTCACATCTAATTATGCATATTTTTATTTCTTTCCGATTTATACTGTGTAACAACAACAATGCCTTTTCCCACTAGGTGGGGCAGCTACATGGATCAGACAACTTCATTGTCATAAACTATGTCATCAGCAAGGCTATTTAAATCTAAGTCCCTTTTAATAGTTTCACCTGTACTTTTTCTTGGTTTCCCTCTACCTATTGTACGATCATCCTCTTGATCTATTCTTCTTACTGGGGCTTCTAACGGTCTTCTCATATGGCCAAACCACCTAAGACGAGATTCTATCATATTTTCCTTAATAGGTGCTACCCATACTTTCTCTCTAATGCATTATTTTCTAATCCAGTCTTCTCTTGTATGTCCAATTATTTAACGCAACATCCTCATCTATGCAACAGTGAGCTAATGCCCTGTTAGTTTTTTATCGCCGAACATTTAGTACCATAAGCATTCATAATCCTGATTTATACTGTATGATGATCATTTCTTTTTTTGGCATGATCTATGGACACATCCTAAATTACTAGCTGTATATTATACTGCTCTAAACTGCCACCTTTTCTATTGTTGTGTGTGTTCTCGACTGTTTGTTTACTATAAAGCCTTCATTTATTTGTTTTTATCAGAAATCTGGCAATGCGGTTCTAGGTCTTCCATATGCATTAGCAAGCCTCTCATTCTGTCAATCATTTAACTTAGATCTTCTAAAAGCCTCAGCTACTCTTACTCTAGCTGAGCTGTGGCTCTCTCTTGGATCAAGCCATGCAACAAGGGCTCTGAGCCTTATCCATGGAGCTTTCCCAATGATTCTTGGTCATGGTGGTTTGGAGCTCCGCTCACGGGCCTATATTGTCGAAGCAAAATGCTATCTATCTGATCCAAACTTCAACGGTATGTCACTGTACATTATGTATGTTAGACTATGCAATTCAAGATTGTTGCTGTGAACATAAATGTTTTTACATATGGATTTTGCAAACATTTTATACAAAATAACTGAATGCCTCATTTTAAATAAATCTTCTTTTGCTGATATAAATTTCTTTTCCAGTCTTTGAAAATTACGAGATTGTGATAGATTCATTAAAACAAGCATCTGATGAACTGCAGCTTTTGGAGGTAAGCAAACTTTCTGCTTTTTAATCTTGTATGTATTTTCCCACTGGTTGGTATTATCTTTGTTTCACGCCAAACTTCACTGGGATAAATGCGGTGTAACTGATAAGCACAACTTGCAAGTGATGCTAACTTTTTATGTAAATGGAACCTGAAGTTATTCTTATTTTGATAAGAGTGACTGTAACAATGAAACGGTAGTGCAAGTGAAAAGTGACGGATACATCCTATTTGGGCATACAGACAATAGATTAACGTTTTTTCTGATTGATTTTTATGTGTCTTATAATTGCTTCTTACAATTGCTGAACATCCTTCTTTTTATTAAATGGTGCTATTATGCCTGCATAAATATGTTTTTGTGCTAGTTCTAGTTCATTATTGTGATTATGAAGTTACATCTTTGGTGCACAGTTTCATGAGCTGGTGGCTGAAGCTTTTTATCTGATGGCCATGGTATATGACAAACTGGGGCAATTAGAGGAAAGGGAAGAAGCTGCAGCTTCATTTCAGAAACATATCTTGGCTCTCAACAACCCTCAAGATGAGGATGATCCTCTTCTTAGCACTTTTTGAATGTACTGAATATTTAATACTTAATTTTGTTTTATGGAAAACTTACCAAATTAAATACGAAACGGACCTTGATACACTATTTTAGGTAGGAGAATGTTAATATTGGCATTCAAATTTTGTATTTACACTTTATTAATTAATCATTAATCAACCGAATTTAACTAATTTTCCTAGTAAATACTTTTAATTATGTATTAAAATAAAGTGTTAAACCCTTTTTATGTTTTAAAAATATTAAATGCATGTATTGTTTTATTAAACATCTTTCAGCCGTGTATTAAGAAAACAATTTTATTTTGTTTTAACCATAGATAATTGATTTGGAAATTCTATAAATTATTATAACAAGTAAGCAACACAGACACATACTCCATTAAAGATCAATATATCATTATTTTTTGATTATTATAAGTTTTTCGCTGAAAACAAAAGGGAAGGATAAGTGGATAACCAAGTCAAATCGTCACTATTTCTTACAAGTTGCAACATTGGTCCGTAGGAAATAGCACTAAACGAATTTTATGATCCATTTGGAGCACCATCTTAAATTCTTTATAATCCTCTGATACTTAATAAATAATATTAAATAAAATGAATATTTTTAATATTATAAATATATAAAAAAAGTATCTAATACTTCAATTATTTGATAATGAAAAAAGAGAATTTTATAAAAGGAAATAAATTTGAAAAAGATAGAAAAATGTGATTAAGTAATACTTGTATTGATTATGATAAGGATAGAGCAAGTAGTCCAGTATTGATTGGTTTAAGAGATTCATGCTTACTGTACAAGGTAAGTTGAGTTGAGAGGAGCCCCAGGGTCCAAGTCGCTCTCTACTTGTCTCTCGCGACTCTATCTTCTTCCTTCGTCCTCATCTCCATCTCAATCTCAATCTCATGGCTATCCCAAACGCAATATATTGCTGGCATTCCCAGCTTCACTTCCCAATAATATCCAATCATATCTGGCCACGCGTCACCACTACACAAGCACCCCTGCTGCATAAGAACACTACCCGCACTCCTGTTTCCATAACCGCCACCAACAGCAATAACCACACTGAATCCATCATCATGGGTACCGGTAATAACAACCAAACCGATAATACTAACGGACCGCTTACCGGCTTTAAACTGGTCGGGTTCAACAATTTCGTCCGAACCAACCCCAAATCCGACCGGTTCAAGGTGAACCGGTTCCACCACGTCGAGTTCTGGTGCACCGACGCCACCAACGCCGCTCGCCGCTTCTCTTGGGGCCTCGGAATGCCGATTGTCGCCAAATCCGACCTCTCCACCGGAAACCAAACCCACGCCTCCTACCTCCTCCGCTCCGGCGACCTCAGTTTCCTCTTCTCCGCCCCTTACTCCCCTTCCATCTCCGCCGCTGCCAAATCCACCGCCGCAATCCCTACATTCGATGCCTCCGCCTGCCTCTCCTTCGCCGCCGCTCACGGTCTCGCCGTCCGATCCATCGCCGTCGAAGTCGACGACGCCGAAACTGCATTCCACACCAGCGTCAAACACGGGGCAAAACCCTCCTCTCACCCAACCCTCATCGACAACCGGGTCGGGCTCGCGGAGGTCCATCTCTACGGCGACGTCGTTTTGCGATACATCAGCTACACCAACCCGAACCACATTTCTGACCCGAACCCGGGTTTCTGGTTCCTCCCCGGGTTCGAACCCGTCGAGGAGCAATCCTCGTATCCTAAGCTCGACTTCGGGATCCGGCGGCTGGACCACGCGGTGGGGAACGTGCCGGAGCTTTCTCCGGCGGTGGAGTACGTGAAAGGTTTCAGCGGGTTTCCACGAGTTCGCGGAGTTCACGGCGGAGGACGTGGGGACGAGCGAGAGCGGGCTGAACTCGGTGGTGCTAGCGAACAACGAGGAGACGGTGTTGTTGCCGTTGAACGAACCGGTTTACGGGACGAAGAGGAAGAGCCAGATAGAGACGTATCTGGAGCACAATGAAGGTGCTGGAGTGCAGCATTTGGCTCTGATGAGCGAAGACATATTCAGAACGCTGAGGGAGATGAGGCAGAGGAGTGGGGTCGGTGGGTTCGAGTTCATGCCTTCTCCGCCGCCTACCTATTATGCAAAGTTGAAGAAGCGTGCTGGGGATGTTTTGACGGATGAGCAGATTAAGGAGTGTGAAGAGCTTGGTATTTTGGTTGATAGAGATGATCAGGGCACTCTCCTTCAGATTTTCACTAAGCCTCTTGGTGATAGGTAATCATTCATTCATTTCATTCACCCTTATGTTTTGGTTTTGATTTTGATTTGTATCTCCTTATGTGTGCGGGAGAGAGATAAAAGCATATTTGGATAGGCCCCATGAATAAATTTGAGCAACATACTTTTTACCATGTTCCCAAGCTTTCAACCCATCAAGTGATGCGGCCACAACATCTCGAATGTGGCAGCCGTCGCTGCAATTGCATCGGACCATAATTATGGATCGCATCGACTGCAATATGGCCTTTGGGTTCTGGCCATAGTGATTGCAAAACAATCTGTAACGTGATCGCAACGACGGTTTGAAACCTTGTATATTCCCTTCATTTCATGTGGAACGACCTAACAGATAATGGACAGATAGGTCCCATATGAAAATAGAGAATATGTGTTAAAAGAGTATCTTGCTAATATTTCTCCTTACTTTACATAAAAATAAGTCTCAATAACATGAATAACATGACATGAATAACAAGAGAGAAAAAAAGAAGACAAACTTTTTTTTCCTGTTATACTTGATAACAATTACTTATTGTGTTGAATGGATGGCAGGCCTACCATATTTATAGAGATAATTCAGAGAATTGGATGCATGGTGAAGGATGAGCAAGGGAAGGTGTACCAAAAAGGTGGATGTGGGGGTTTTGGGAAAGGCAACTTCTCTGAGCTTTTCAAATCCATTGAAGAATATGAAAAGACTTTGGAAACTAGAAGGCTTGCTTAATCACCCAATGCAATGCCCCTCTTCCTCTCACTTACCAATTTCATCAAGTCAAGTCACAACAAATCAGCATACTTGTTTACAATTTCATACTGGACTCATAGCCTAAACTAATATACTTTGCTCATCAACACATAAAGTTATATCAGTAGTGGACTCCTTTGTTTGTGGATATACAAACACTTTCCCTCTCAACCCAAAGGGAAATTGGAAGATTCCTCTTACTCTCTTAAATCTACCAAGGTTGAATCTATTTGCCACTAGTTATTATCAAATTACACAATAAAAAAGCTCTGGAGTTTCATTCCTCTAATCTCTACTGGTCTTCTCATGCTTTTTTGACTGGTTGGAGTACCTCAATCTCTGTTGAACACCAATTGCAACATCTCTGCCTTTTACTATCATTTGAGTCTGCTCACTTTTAAAATTTTATTGCATTTTCCTCTCTCTAGATTGGCTCATTGAATAGGTCCCTGTCTGATTGAGAGAGAAACTCCTCAAATTTTATTTAGATTCAACTATGGCATCACAACGATCTTAAAATTCCTATTTATACGGTGACTTGGGTAACTAAATAGAATCCAACTGACTCGTTATTTTGATAACAACTAACTAACTACCAATTAACACTCAATTACATGTAACAATTTATCACATAGGATGTTTATTTTCTGTGTATCCTACAAGAAGTCAAAGAAACGTTGCTAGATAAGTTTCTGGTGTGCGCCATAAGCAACTCATCTCGAATATGTGTTTTCCACAACATCAAATCCCGCGAATCAAATAATAGACTATTGATAATAGGTTGGTTTCATTCGTAAAAAAATTGGTACTAGGGCGTTTTACGAAATCATCGTGGAATCAAAAGATGATTAATCAGAACTCAAACATTGGTAAAAGAAAGGGATGATTTGATTATGAAGGCAACAGCTCACCGAAAAGTTTAGGCAAAAGCAGGTATAAGGTGTTGCTAATGGGACGATGGTGACAGTTCTTAGTTCTATAAAAGCTAACGTAGTTATCGAATTCCTAAAGTAGAGTTAGTTCTATAAAAGCTAACGTAATTATTGAATTCCTAAAGTAGAGTTATTGGTTTCTAATTAACTTTCATATAAAAATGTAAATGTTGTCTAAAAGGGAAAAGAAATTTCCGTTGCCGGGAATCGAACCCGGGTCTCCTGGGTGAAAGCCAGATATCCTAACCGCTGGACGACAACGGATTGTTGTTCAAGTTGTGGAATATATATTTATTTATAGGTTCGTATTACTGTTGAATCAGTTAGTTTGCAGTCGTAGTATTTTGTTGAATACTTTACCTGTTACCTTATCTTCACAAAATTGCTACAAGTTCTTCCAAAGCATGTATTTACCGAGGAAATTACTAAAAACGTGCGTTAAGATTATTTTTGAAAGATGACTCACCACTTATTTCACATATCCAGTGTACGAGACTCTCACCTTGGTGAGAACTGAGGAGGGTTGATGTGGACAACCTTATCCTAGCAAGAGGAAATATTATTTTCAGAATTTGAACATATGAGGTTGTGACCAAGATAACAACTTTACCATTGTGCCAAGTCTTACTCAACCCACTGATATTTCAACAAATACGAGAAATATAATCATGTATCTCTATTGAAAGAATGTGATCTTGATTAAATGATAGACAAAATATTAGACTACATTACACATAATCCAGGTATTGCTAATTAATAACACAATGCTAGCTTGTTTGATTCTAATTCATGATAAGAGTCCAATATCTTTTAACGATGTGATAATTTTGATTGACTGACATTATAAAACATGTTGTGTGGACTTTGTCCTCTTTTCTAATGAGTTTAACTTTCTCAGATGATTTTTTCAAAGAAACTGTATATCCAAATTTTTAAAAATAAAATTTGGATAAAGCACTATAAAATATGAGTTTAATTTTGATAGATTATCAGTGTATAATATTTTACATTATCAACCAATTACAAATCATCTATATGTGTTTTTAAAGTAGTTATAATAAGAGTCAAACATAGCGACGATTTATGTTTGAATAACATTAAAAATCTTTACACTGATAAGACATACTAATTAAATTCATAAAATATTTGTTTCGAAATAAATAAATAAATAAATTCATAAAATATTATATTCATATATAATGAAGCATACAGTTTTTTTTTTGATACATATATAAGAGGATTAAAGCCAAACTAAACTAGAACATAGCGAGGGAAAATAACGCAAGATCATGCATAAGGAGATCTTCACAACCCAGGGGTGGTGAATTCTATTATATACTCCCTCCGATCTCTATTATAAGCAAAAATTAAATAAAAACTCATATTAAGGTGATTAGTCAATCTCATTGAATCTTGTACAAAATTAGGTTTGTTACCTAAATTACCCTATATCTAAAACTTCAATCTTCATTAAATGAGTCTTTGGAATTTGTATTAAATGAAGGGTATTTTGGGAATAATGTCATTAAATGAGTCATTGAAAAACAAAATTTGCTTATATATTAGACCAAAAACTTTGAGGCTTTTTTGCTTATAATAGAAATCGGAGGGAGTACTCTGTGAAAAACTAGCTCGAACTAATTATTACAAATTTTGATTTTTAATATTAAAAATGTTTTTAGTGTTTCTTGTAATAAATTTTAAAAACAAGAAACAAAAGAAAAATAAAATGACAATTTTACAATTGTTTCTAAAAACAAAAATAATAAAGCAAACAACTCCCAATTTTCCATCGTTAGACGTTCTTTTAGAATTAATTAGCATCATAATTTCAAAGGTCAATTACATGTAATTAAAAATAACTAGCTTAAACTCTTCTTAATTCTTAATTGAGACCCAAACTATTGTTAATTTATGAGAGATAACACAAGTATAACAATACAGCAACACAACACAATCAAATGTCACCACCATTACCACCATCACCACCAGTTGCCGCCACCACTATCACTATAATCCATTCAAGAGAATTAAATTTATAATTATAATTTTGTGCTCTAACATCTAAATATTGTATTTAAATAGAATATATCGGGTTAAATAAGAAAGTTTACGAAATACACTTGTTTCTATTTAGCACTGAAAGGGCACCGGAAAGGAGAAAAGAACATGTGTGCACAAGTCACGAGTGGCAGTGCATGAAAGTGACAACCATACATACTTTGAACCAAACCAAGAAATACACGTAACACAAACTTGTAGTAAATGGGGCAATCAAACACTCACCATTGCATGGCAACACCACAACCACACTCACTAGCTATATTTACTTACATATTAATTCTAGAAATTAGCCAAACACTAGACACATCCTTTTGCTTTGCCTTCTCCATCCATAGCAACAAAACCGTGACTCCCGAAATTAACTTTCAAAAAACATGTTCCTCTTGTCACTTCCTGTGACTGGTTAATGCCGTATTCTAATAGATAAGCACATTTATTTAGAGCTTTCTCATTACCCTTTGGTGTTTCATGCACGTACCCTGCCCAAATTGTGTTGGCATTTGTTTCCGTAATATAAATTAGGTAAATGTAGTTTTCGTGACATGGCCCCTTCACCGCATATCTATGTATATATATGTGTAACATATATCCTTTCAAAAAATATAACATAACCATATTTCATTTTCTAAACTTTGTCTTCAACTTCTCCCTTTTTCTTCTTCTTTTTTCCTCCTCTTCCATGTGTTCTTCTATGGCCTCATATGAGAACAATGATATGGGGTTAGTAGAAATGGATTTGGAGGTGTTTGAAATTGATGGAGCTCTCCTTAGTGAATTGCTAGAAGAAGATGAAGAGGTCAAGGGTGGCAATGAAGAAGGTAATGTAGAATGCATAGTAGAATCTGTAGAAGAAGGCAAGGTTAATATTCCTAACATGATGGATAGGGAGCAAGAGAAGGAGCAGCAGAATTGTTTGGAGCAGTATGAGTACTGCCATTCTATTCATGATTTTGAGTGGCTGAATTTGATGATGGACACTATGGAACCAATGAATCCACAAATGATGTGATAATGAATTGGTTTTCAGATGATATTGTTGGGATGGTAGATTTTGGTTATACCAATGGAGAATGTTACTCCCAATATTGTGATGGGCTTGTCTCGAATGAGGAGAGTTATGGTAGCTTATGGGAGGGTTATGATATTTAGATGCATATTAAAGTTTGTTGGCAAAAATAATAATAATTAGATATTGAACTTTGGAAAATGCTTAGTGCACCGCAGTAACCTGGCCGAATCAGTTTCATATCTCTCAGATCAGTGGAGATATGTAGAGATTCTTATGAGACCAAATGCAAACAGGTAACAAACTTGTATAAAAAATAGCTGAAGGGTGAAAGAATCTTTCTGGTTTATAACATAAATAAAAAAGCAAATTTACGGGTCCAGGATATCTATACACTTCTGGCCAAGTCATTAGAAGGCAGAAGTAGGGGGACAGGAAAAATAATGATTTTCAAGAGTCGGTTTCCAATTTATTAGCTGCGCGTCTAAAGTCATTTATATTATCGTTATCTTTCTCCATCTCTTTAATTTTATAATTTACTAGATGCTCAGAAGATTAGTTTGAAAGTACGTAGTAGCAAAAGAGAAGGACAAGAAAAAGGTGATGGGAAAAAGGAAATGTATGAAACCGTTTTGATTCTATCGTTTAATATAAGATAAATCATATCATCCCAACCTGATGTTTAGCAAAAGAAAGTAGAATCCTTGTCTTCCTTGAAGTACTTGAATCCTCCACAAAGAAAATGTCATGAAATGGGTCTTGCGGTCTTGCAAATTAGATGCATTTTCCATTAGAGATTATATTCTATACTTAATATAGACCTGTGTGTCAAGAACCGACTCTGCCAAAGGTGAAGACTATAATATGTTTTTATATCTAACACACTCTTGACATACACACCCCTTGATACAAAACCCGAAGTTACAATTGAATTAACTCTTCAGAAAATTAGTCGTCCATCACGATTGTAACATGGAAATATAACAGTCATACTCATGCTTTCTTCTCAACTCATACATATTTTCGAATTATGTGAGCTCTGCAAACTGTCATAAGCCATAAAATTGCTGCCTTCAGTGGTAATCCTGAAGTACCATAAATGGAGGCTAACCATCTCACAAATGTGTCAGCCATCTTTAGACCCGACAGCAAATTTTGCAATGAAAAATCCAATTGTATCGAGGGGTGATGATGGATCAAACCTCTGAACAAGGTCTTCCTCACCAGGTCGTAACCACTCCCTGAAAGGAAAAAATAAATAATTATCATGATGGAAAGATATAATGATGTGGCACCAGAGAATGGAATAGGAACGAATGTATATCCTCAAAGGGAGAGGGATATGCAAACAGTATTACAGATCAGAGGGAGAGGGACATGCACAATCAAGAACAAATGGATGAAAGTACTTACTCTACATATCCATCAGGAAATTCACAGCGACCAACTAGTCCAGGTCCTCCAATTCTTGGGTTCTGTAATAAATAAAACAGACAACCAGAATAACAGAACCAAGTTAATGTGAACAAATAATGCATTACAGATAATACTCAGTACTTTTCTCTGTTATAAGGCTACTAAAGAAAAAAACAAAGACATGTTTTTTTTAGTAGTTGGGAGAGGGGTAATAGAGAAAAAAAAATCTTTATAGATTTGTGGTGTTTTGCTTGAGATCCCGTCCTTTTTCCAATATCAAGAAGCATCACCCTTCACTTAATTACATATGTATCGGTCCAATTTTGAAAAGTAATTATTCAGCCTTAGGCTTTAGAAACCTAATCAATTGAAAGAACAAAATAGGAAATTGAGAAAGCAAAGAGTTAGCCTCAAACCTGTGGTGCCAATGACAGATACTTGTATTTGTCCAAAGCATATCGAACTAATGCTTCATTCTCACCAGGATTAATCGTACAACTATCAAATGCAAAAGACAATAGCGTCAACAGTGCAGTTTTACAAAAACATGACACATAACATAAGGAAAGAAAAAAAAAAAACTTCTGAAAGACTCCCTTAATATATAACTATGAGCAAAACAAACTTCACGATCAGTCAAAAACAAATCTTTATTAACAGTGTGAATCTTGATGATACTGCACCAACTACTTTACTGGAACAGATTCCAAACAAGAAGCTTAGAGACTAAAGAATAAAAAAATACTTCAGATCATTACAAAATAATACAAATAACAGTATTAGATTTACACAGCAAATAAAAATCACTAACAATGTCTCTGTAACCAAATATGCTTAGGAAGGATTATTTATAATCAAATGCAAAAGCCAGACATATAAATGTTCCGACCTACTGAGAAAGAAACTCAATCAACCAGGAACTAATGCAATTGCAGATTTTGAGAGTATCAAATGAAGAAAGCAGAAGTTAACATTCTCTTATATACATCATATCATATGTACCAAGAAACTAGAAACAAAAAGGTATGAGGCTGTGAATCTAATAAAAATGCTGGAAAGCTACATAATCAATTGTGATAGAAAAGTAGCAACAATAAGGTTACACATGCATAATCTGATCAACATAAAGTGCATACTTACGTGGAATAGACAATTACTCCGCCTGGTCGAGCTAATTGAACAGCCTGGTCAAACATCTTTCTCTGGTAATTTGCATGGTGTCTTAAAGATTCAATTGTTTCCTGCCTCAAACAAGGTATTGCACGGTTACTTCTCTTTTTAAAAAAATAACAAATAACAACTAAAGTGACCACTCAGACAGATGGCAACCACACATTACACTGGCCAATCTATAATTCATGTGGATTGATTGGCCAAATTCACAAATTACTCTTTCTGGGCAACTACAGTGAATAGAAGATTTTTTCCCCCAATCACATATTGAAATAACCATTACTTCTACATGATCCTCTAGAAAATTTCAGGTATATGTCAAGATATACAAGCATTCAAAAAGGTTTTAGCAGTAGACAACAATCTACGCTATAAATTCAGCAAAGAAAAATGAGGAGGACCCAACTCCTACTTGAAGGTAAGGAGGTCCGTATTTCCTATCCATATTTCCATCAGTGCATGTAATTTGGTCTGTGTGTGTAAATACAAGTAAGTGTAGGATTTTAATCGACAGGGCCACTTCTACCTCTCCAGCAAATAGTCGAGGCCTTAAACCAAGGGCAGAACAGGGAGCATCAAGAAGAACTCTATCAAAACTATCAGGAGAAAAACCTTTTGAACTTTCGACCCTAGCACCCACGCACTGATTTCTTCCAGGTCCATTTCGCATTCTTCGCATGTTCTTCCGGATGTCAGCTTTGCTAACATAAGCTTTGGTGTTTGCCTTCTCATCTTTACCTATTGTTAAAAGTATTTACTAATGGATTTGTAAATCGTTGATGGGGAAATATCATTCATGTCTATAACAAATATAAAACAGGAAAAAAACACAAGAACATAGCAAATAAGAAATCAACCAATGGAAATCCAATAAATCTAATTAAAAAATGTGAAGTCTAATTCTGATATCTCAGCAAGTATAATATTTATTCAGTTTCCAGACCATATTTTAACACAAGAAAGAAAAAGGTAGTCTTGTGATGTCATGATGGCGAGGCTATATGTCACCTTCAAAAAACCAACAACTAACAGAAGTGCCAGTAAAATAACTGTGAATAAATACAAGCAGCATGCAACTTAGAGAGATATGATGACAGTTCTCTTTTCAGCTGATGCTTGTGCTTCTTTGTATTAGTTATCTCTGCCAACTCTTCTTTTATATAAAAAATATTGAACAAAAAAAATTTGATATTCACATTTAGCAAGGAAGGGAAAAGAAAAGAGTTCTAGGGGAAGCACAAAGCAGAGCAAGTTAATACTGTAAGTGAAAAACAAAATGGTGGGTTTGTGATTCAATGTATACTTCCTGGATACTTAGTATGGCACTGAATGAAATCTTGATGTTCATTTTCCATTAAAATGAAGGGGAAAAATATAAAATTATATGCATTCTTTGAGCTTTAGTTTTTGACTAGTCAATAGTTCACGACATTCAAGCGTACCTAAAGTTCCTAAGGCATTAAGTGTTTCATCTTTATCCTTTTCAGTACACAATAAAGTGTGCAGACAGCAAAGATTGAAGAGAAATACTAACGAGACCAGACCCCTTTAATACTTCTTCCATGTGTATACATGCACAGCAAGTAGCCAAAGAAAGGAATATGACTTACCCACCATTTTCCTCCATAGTCTCAGTTTTTAAGCTTTCTGTGACAATGGATGACATCGTTTCTACTCCCAAATTTGGTGAAACAGACACTTCATTTGTCACACCATTGTTGGCATTACTACAGCATGGACCAGTAGAAGTATCAATTTCACGTCTTCGACAAACAGATTTAAGAGCATCTAATTTAAATGTCTTTATGCAACTCAAGCCCATTTCAGCTGCCAATTTCTGAATATCCAGCACCTAGACAGCCACCAAAACATGGCATGTTAAGAAACCATCAATTTATCACAGAAGTCTACATGATTAAAACCATTAATTGATCGCAATCATAAGAAACAAAAATAATACTCTATCAAAAATAGGGTACAGAAAGTTGCCAACCAATGAAACCACCAAGATGGAGGTTTTTAGGAAAAGAAAACAGAACAATATGTTAATGCAAGTAGAATTACAATTCCGGGACATCCAGTCACCATAAATATCTCAAGTTCAAGCTCACACAAGGAAATAGAAACGGCAAGCATTTTACTAGGGTTCAGAATTTCCACCTTGTTATGAGATCTATCAGTTGCAATGATCTCTCCTTCATCCTTCATAAGGATTGCGATTGCAGTTGTTTTACCTCCAGGTGCAGCACACATATCTAGTATCCGCTCACCCATTTGTGGATCTGAATGTCACAAAATGAATCCATATAAAGAAAATCATCAAGACAAAGTGAAAAATTACAGGGATGAGGGGAACGTAAGAACAGAACACAGAGAAAAAAAAGTAATGGTGCAAAGTAAAACAGTTGCACTATCATTCAGCTTTAGCAATCATGCCACAAAAAAGTTAAATCAGTCAGTAGCAAATCGGATCATGTCAGCAAGACCTAACTCCCAAACTCCTTCAGTGTGCATTTAGATAAGCTTAAAAAAAGTAATTTTAAGATAACAAAAACAGTACTTTTTTCTATTTTCTAGTTTTTTTTTCAGAAGCAGTTCATCTTAGCTTCTCAGAAAATGCATAAAAACTGATTATTTTTAGATTCTGCGTATTTTAAGAATCTTATCCAGACATTACAAGTATTTGAGAAGTGCTTTTCAATTTTAAAAAAAAACACTTCTCCTGCCAAAAAAGCACAAACAAACACACCCATAACTGTTTAAGTAAAGGAATTGTTGAAAAGAAAAGGAAGAAGGTGTAAATATAGGCCAATCTATGTTTACCTTTTTAAACTAAAAATAGGATTATAAATAAATATTTTTGAAATGGTCTTGGCGACTATAGGCTTAATATGAAATAAACACTTGATGAAGGGTAGTTTCTTTTCTCGATAAAAGAAGAATTCATTGAGGAACAAGGGAATTACAAAAGAGGAGGTTAAGCAGTCCTCCTATAAAAACTAGAAAAGAAAATGAAAAACTAAGGATACAAACGGAAAGTATATTGGCTCAAAAGATCTCCCTAATCCATTTGCAAATCTGACATAGAACCCCCTCCCTCTCCCCAAACATAAGACCGTGTGCTGAGAAAAATCAGAGATGAGACTGCAACGTATGTACCTAAAGCATGTGCAGCAACAATGCTTGGCAGGTTTTGAAGAAATATTTCTCCCTCCAGCACATCTGGAAAACCAAAAGGAATAGATAAAGCAGCAATACACATTCATTCAAAACCATAAACAAAGACATTTTACAAAACTAATGAATTACAGGAGGTGAACCCAGAGTGGAGCCCTCTATAAGCAGAGAAAAAATAAAACAGAGACAAAGACCAAAACAAGAAATAAATGACTAGAGGCTGAGAGATAAAGTCCATAATATCTTACTCAGATCAGCAACATGATTAACTGACAATCATGCAATTGAAGAGGGAAACAACAAAGAAGGTATATATATATATATATTAAAAAGAAATAAAGAAAAACGAATATATTACAAGAACATCAATTGCATGTGAAACTGCTATAGTATTCAAAAGTCAAAATTGCTTTAACACAAAAAAAAAAAAAAATACAATATGTGATCATGTGATGTGACAAAAAGAGAAAAATAATCAATATTGCTAAAAACAACAACATGATATCTCATATATAAAAGAGATGAAATTTACTATGAAAAGAATGAAGTTCGTATACTCTATTCTTCATATGCACACCAACTCCTTCAGAAACTCGGAACATTCCAGCCCTTGACAACATTGCTGTTCCTTGGCCAATATAAAGCCCATTTCGTTCAAAATAATATGGATCTGTAAAACAAAGAAAATAAGATATCCTATCAACTATAGTCCAAAAAGTTTGCTTCAATGGAAGCAACTATCCTAAAAACAGGCCATTTAAAACATCTTTTACATGATTTCTAAAGAGAAAAATATAGTTATGTTTTACTATTTAAAACGTAGTTTATGCTAATTAATAAAAATAAAAAAGGATACCATTACTATCTATCTTTGAAAATACAATTTCATCTCCCTAACAGCCACATCCGCACCGTATCAATAGTTATGTTGTTTCAGCTTATGGAACTATTGTATTAGAGGACCAAGTTTAAGTTATCTGTACACCTAAAATTTTCACATCATTAACCAGCTTGTCAACCATCTACTTGGACATTATTAACCAAAATTTGTACATCTTTGAGTGTCAAGTGTAAAAACAACATTTTTGTTTCAAAGAGAAGTATCTCCATAATCCAGACATAAAAACACTTTCTACCTGTCAGTGATCCTTGGAGAACAGTACCACGTGTTATACCAATACCCCATCCCCCATCAGTACCCTGCTGCTCCACGGCAACGGATACTGCAACTGTATCTCCTTTCTCAACATGAGCACTGCAAGCCACTACACCAGGAACATATGCCTAAAATGAAAACTAACATTAGGAACCAAATAAAGACTATCAATTCAACCCCCTTTAGTCAGCTCAGTTAGTTAAGTCACGAGGCATTGAATTGTGTGTGTACAGTTCAAACCCCACAATGAGCTCCACCCCTTTCCCATTCCCCTCTCCCCCTCCCTGCATCTAATGTCTAAGCCTCCCCTTGGACCCAAAAAAAATAAAAATAAAAAAATAAAAAAGACTATCAAGTATCAATTCAGCATAAACGTTAACACCCTGGGTGTGTATGGGAGGATGGGGTGGGATGGTTAGTAATGGAGTGAAATGGTAAAGATTCATTAACTCATTGTTTGGGAACTTTTTATTCAATGGAGTGGAATGGTTGGGGATGGGAAGTCAATCCATCCAAAGCCTTTATTTGTCATACCCTCCAATTTGGGGGCTTTGGGAGGGAACACTTCCCTCTTTTTTACTTTTAAATACAAATTCATAATTTTAACCCTTTTAAACAAAACAAAAGTATTCGTTAAAATTCTCAAATGGAGTGGCAGCGGTATACTTTTACCACTTCACTCCAATAAACCATTCCACTCCATAGTCTCCAAAACTCTCAAAGATAGCCTAAGATAGAAAACCCCATTCCCCACCCCAACTGTTTGCAGACTACAGAAACCATGCTGAAAAGTGAAAAGTGAAAACTTTATAAACAAATGATAACCTGAGCACCCCGAAGAACAGCCTCAGCACACTTCCTACTAACAATAACCTCTTTAGGAGGTCCATCACCGTAATCAATGGTGTGTGGCCCAGAACCCCAAACAAATAGCACATAATCAAGGCCAGGAATCTGACATTTAGAAACAGGAGCACCATCATCATCATGGAAACGCTCCTTCAAAGGATTAGCCTCAGATTGAGATTGTCCCAATGCCACGTCCCCATTCTCACTGATTTGTGTGAGAAGCTTCTCGAGAACGGCATCGGTTGAAGACCTCAGTATATTTACGCGAATACAGGAGTAGCGAGAAGGACGCCTGCGAAATTCGAAATCGAGAATGAATCAGATATTAGGGATTGCAATGAATGTAATTGGAAATGGAAAGAAACAAGAGAGTAGTGAGTGAGTGAGTGAGTGAGTGAGTGAGTGGTGTTACGTTAAAGCGGTGGAGATGCGGGAAAAACGGTCGGCGCCATAGGCTTTGGTGAAGTAGTCTTGCAGCTGAGGGTTCCACTTAAGACTGGGATTGTACGAATATCGCTGCGATGAATCTGAATCTGAATGTGAAGGTTGTTGCGTCATGATTTGTGGCTGAAACAGAGAGTGAGTGGCGGCAAGGTTGCGAGTTTGGAGGAGCAGGTCCCTCCCTTTCTTCATTCAAACAAACACACCCTAAACTCCCGGCCCAACCTCAATCACCATTTTATTTTTCATTTCCCATTTTTCATATTTACTCACAACATAAATAAAAGGATAAATTACATTTTTGGTCCTCAAATTATTTTTCAACATTCAATTTGATCCCCAGGTTTTTAAAATTCATTTTAGTCCCCAAGTTCCTAAAACTTATTCAAACAAGTCCTTCTGTCATATTGACTAACGGACATGGACATTGACAGCGTCTGGTCCGCAGGAATTGTGAACCAAATTGAACATTGAAAAACAACTTGAGGACCAAATTGAACATTGACAAATAATTTGGGGACCATTATTTTTTGGGGTCAACGTCCATGTCCATTAGTCAACTTGACGGAAGGACTCGATTGAATAAGTTTTAGGAACTTAGGGACCAAAATGAACATTTTAAAAACTTGGGGACCAAATTGAACATTGAAAAACAATTTGGGGACCAAAAGTGTAATTTAGCCTAAATAAAATAAAAAAATCAACATATGGTTTGTTCGAGTTTTAACGGGTTTGAACAAAAAAATCAACATCTTGCATATGGAGAAAATCTAGTTGGAAAAGGGAAACCTTCAATGTCGTTTAGTTATTCGAGTGATTAGTCTCCATAATTACACATTGGATACCGTAGAAAAAAATAATAATGAAACTAGCGCTTGTTGGATCATGTGGCAAGGAATTTGTTGTGAATGAAAAAAATAAGTATTGAAATCTTCACGGCTTAACTAGAAATAGTCGGAGTTCAATGTGATTTTCGAATACCGAATATTTCATACCAAAAAAAAAATTGAAAAAAGAAATAAATGACTTTATGGTGCATATTTTTTTTTAATCAAATTTTATGATGCATATGGTATATCTAGGGGTGGGTATATGGACTCGGGTCCCCGGACAGTCCGTTTAACCCCCAGTCCGCACGGACTTGGACATCCAAAAATATGAGTCCATTTAAATGCGGGCTTTTTGGATCTGGTCCGTTTAACCCGCGGGTTAAACGGACTCGGTCCGCAGATTCGCGGACCCGTCCACGGACAGTTGCAGTTTTTTTTTTAAAAAAAAAAACTTTGTTTCTGTGAGGGATTTTCAGTGTTAGAAATAATTTGTTTGTGAGTTTTGGCTTTTTGGGAAAATGAAAAAGATGTGTATAACGGTTAAACCGAATCTATTACTCCTGAGTTGTGCTATTATAAACGCTGGTAGTGAACCAGGGTACTAAACTTCACTTACAAATAATCGGTGATATATAAATATGTTAGGTGTTCCCTACTTTTTGGTCAAATCTGGACTAATATTGCAAAAATGGAGGTTGACGTGGTTGCTTATAAGATGTTGCATGATAAATATAGAACTTGCTAAATCAAAGGGAAAGACTAAAGTTGTTATTGATGACTGATGTCAACATGTAGCTTTCATTTCAAACTTGTAATATTGTTGTTTTTGTTCCTTATTTTGCATTTCAATTTCGTTGGTATTCTGTATCAAACTTGTGGTTTGTGATCCTTGTTAGTTACATTTTAATGGTCTCCGTTGTTGATGTGACTTCGTCTAAGGTTATACCAAAGTGTTTGGTTTGGTATAATATCTTTGATTAACATGAATTTGGTTTGGCATGTATTTTGGATTTAATGTTTATTTGGTTTGTTTTTCTACATAAGACATTATTTGTTTTTTATGCTTGATATGTAAAAAAAAAAAAAAAAAGTGTAGAGTCCGCGGACAGTCCGTTTAGTCCGCGGACTATGCGGACCAGACGCGGACTCTGTTTTCCAAAGTTCATTTATCATGCGGACTATTAAGTCCGGTCCGTTTAAGTGCAGACTTATGCGGATCGGACTTAAACGGACTGGACCGGTCCGCATACCCAGCTCTAGGTATATCAGTGAGCACCAGATGACCTCCAATCATAATTAATTTTACAAATATTAAAATTATTTGCTCAAGAGCCTATATAATTTTCTTGGACATATTGTTTTTTTTAATGCAATATTAGTCTTAGGCTGAGAATTAAGTTATGGTTAGAGAATATAAATTAGTTTAGCGAAAAATTAGTTAAATTAACTTGATGATTTAGGAGGTTGGTTATTAATTAATTACTGCCTTTAGTTTTGTATAAATCATATATTGGCTTCTACACACCTTTATTATAATTCATTTTTAGTCCTGGTCAAAGTAGTCCTTAAATATTTTCTATGTATGCAAGTTGTGTAAGTCTCTTCTTGTTTTTCCATAGTTATAGAGTTGCCTTTTATAATATATATATATATATATATATATATAGGATAGGATGAAGGTATATTGGATCTTTGGCCCATGCACAAGAGCCCAAATACAGTTCACAACCCTGGGCTAGAGGCTAGAGGCTAGAGGCTAGAGGCTAGAGGCTAGAGCAATGAAAGAGCATGTAAGTAAATCCGAAACTCAAGTATTATGCTCCACTCACATTTTCTCAATTTTATCTCTTACCCTTCTCAAAATAAAAAAAAAATGATATAATTGAGCATTAAATTGATGTTTTCTATAGGCAAATATAAGTGTTAATGTTAATATTTTGTTATTAGGTGGGGCTTGAACCCTCAACCTTCTTTCACTTCATTCCGTAACTCCCTCATCCCAACCACCAAGTCAACCTTTATAACCCCTTAATTAATGTTTTATTTAAAAAAGTTTGTGTTTAAAATTTTCATCAAACACAGGTAGAAAAGAAATTGTAAAAGTAGAAAAGAAAAGCCTTAGAATAGCCAACCAAGGGTTGATCAAGTGGTAAGCATATCAACCCTGTAATGAGGATAACGTAAGTTGAATCCTGGTGGCAGGCACTCAAGTTGGGAGGTTGCGAAAATTAAGGGTTAATTATTTGTTCTAAGTAGAGCTATCAAAATAAGCCCGACCCGATGGGCTGGTCCGAATAGCCCGACATTAAGCATAGGCTGCGTTGATAAAATGCATGACCGAAATAATTTTAGCCCAACCCATCCCAGCCCAAAAATTCACTGGCCTAATGTGGGCTGGGCTGCGAACTTTGAAAATAAAATAAAAAATTAAATTGAACTGAAGCATTACATTTTTATACTCCACATTCTTACTATTTAGAAAAACAATACATTATTGTTTATAAGATGGTAATTCCACCCTCAAGTGTTTTGAATAATATATTTTTACTGGTTAAATTTGTCAAAAAACTTAAGTAGATAACATTTTAAAAAATATGTTGTCTTACTCTTTAAAATAATAAAAGATGTATCGTCCAACATACATTTCTCGGGGAGTTTTATCTTGATACTAAACAAATAATAAAACCTTCCTCCTAGGGCTCTTGGATGAAAACGCGTAAGTTAACACTCAACATACACTTTTCTATCTGTGTAGCTTAAATGTATGCCTTTCATGTTATGGTTGAACTTAAATGTATGCCTTTTTATGACGATGGAGATTTATCATAACCAATTAATCATAGTACATATTCCTCAATTCCTCATCCTCACGAAGGTTTATTATAGGAGATTTTTGGTGAATAACATGTTAAATGTTAATTCATAACCATATGAATGGTAATGGAATTTTATAGTTAAAGAAATGACTTTTAAAAACAAAAACAATAATTTTAAAAAAAAAGTTATCGACCCATGGGCCAGCCCGCAGGCCGCATAGGGCTGGGCTAGGAAATTAACATCCCAACTTGATTTTGGCTCAGCCCGATCCAGCCTGAAAGTGTCTTGGTCAGAATGGGCAGAGCCAGCCCATTTTGACAGCTCTAGTTCTAAGCAATCGGCCATGATTAGTCTCATAGCGGGTCCAAATGGTCGAAGCTTGTAGAGATAGCTCAGGATGTCGTATTGTCGTTGGGAGCCAAAGGCCCTAATCATGGTGGTTCACAAAAAAAACAAGCCTTAGGTGACGTTTGGTTCATGGAAAGTTTCATGTATAGGTAAATTACATTCTTGAGAGTCTCATTCTTAGAAATATTTCTTTTTTCTTCTTAATACATGGGAATAGAGTTTTTAACTTTCATTTACTAATTTTATTCTTGAACATCTTTTATGTTTAAGAATAATTTTTAAAACTTGTATTAAATATGTGAAACTTTTATTCCTATTCTCACACTTTCAAAAATATTTAAAAAACTGATACCAAACGCTATTTTGTCTTTCCACTTTTAAGTCTAAAACTTCAACGAATATATAGGAGAGAGTTTAATGGAGAAGCCCAATAGCCCATTATCCATTACGCCGCTCTAATATTAGGAAACTGTAATGAAGTCATACTCAGTAATCCAAAGATGCATATTTATTAGGTACGTTTATATAATTTTGATGTAAATTAACATTTATTTTGTATTTGGTTAAATTTATATATAATAAAAAAGTAATTTCTTACCTTCTTTCTCCTCTTTTATATAAGCTATTTTAGAATCTAGAAAATATAATTCCTCAAAAAAAGTTGAATTTCAATTTTTTTTTTTTAATAAGTTTAATGGAGAAGCCCAATAGCCCATTACCCATAACGCCGCTCTAATATTAGGAAACTTTAATGAAGTCATACTCAGTAGTCCAAAGATGCATATTTATTAGGTACGTTTATATAATTTTGATGTAAATTATCCTTTATTTTGTATTGGGTTAAATTTATAAATAAATAAAAAGTAATTTCTCTTCTTTCTCCTCTTTTATATAAGCTTTTTTAGAATCTAGAAAATATAATTCCTCAAAAAAAGTTGAATTTCAATTATTTTTTAAACTTCAATCAAACAAATTTGTAAATGTTATCTGTGATTTTTCTATTAAAAACTCCTTTTTCTTTTTGAAAAAAAGATGAAATCAATGGACCCTTTCTATAACACACACACATATATATATATATATATATATATATATATATATATATATATATATATATATCTCCTAGAGAACATGAATATGTGGGTGTGTATATACTTTTCAACTACCAATGTATGTATGCTTGCTTAGCTCAAAAAAAAATGTGTGTATGCTTACAAAATATTACCCGTCCCCGCTTATTTTGACTAATTGAATTATATATTGACGAGTCCTTAATGGTCATCTCAGTTCCTTCCTCGAACCACGGACGGCTGGACCTTTGACCTTAAACGTTGTTACATGCTTCTGCCTTGCCTTGGACGTTATTTGGAACAGAAATGAGTTTGGCTCTTAGAAATTTGATATGATACGATACATTTTTAGCTCAGTTCAATTCATATTTTGGGTTGTCCTGTTCACTTTTTAATATTCTTTTAATATTCTTTATAACCAGGTATACATAATATGACGTTTTAATTTCTTCTTTTTACCTTAACAAAGCTTATTTCATTTTAATGTCGATAATATTTGCAATATAAGTCGGAATTTTATGAAAAATATGAGGACTAACAAAAGATGTGTAAACATTATAGTAAGAGTATGAAAAGCTATATTAATTTGTCTTCTTTTAAACTTTACGGAAAAAGTTTTGAAATCTACTATAGAGTAGCCCTCTGCACTCCTAAATGATGGTCCCATCTTAAAATCCAGCTTGAAGATAACACTTACCAATCGAAGCTCAGCAACCATGCGGATTAATTGAAGAAGATCTATTGCTTCTCCTTCATGAACCAGCAGCACATGGTGATAGCCATATGGTTTTAAGCCATCATAAACTGCCCTTGATCATTACGTAAGCATATACCAATCCCTGTTGTGTTAATTAAGCTCATTAAAAATATGCAGCATCCACATTGCACTTAAACACATTTGGAGGTGGTTTACACCACTTAATCTATGAGTTCTCATGTGGTAAGCTGTCAGACTACACACTTTGCTGGTTTAGGCATTAAGCCACTTGTTCAAGATTGATGAAGCTCTCATTAAGACTTGCGTGCTACGTAACTCTCCTCCTTTTCCTCCCATAATCTAATGTTTCTTCTTACACCCACAACAACATAGCCCATCCCCTGTTTTAACTTAATAATTAATAATTCTTTATGTAACATTTTTTTTTTAGGAACCCATCGTAATTAGGGTCTTTGGCTTCCCAGTTGGTTCACGGAGTATCCTATAAGCTTAGATCCTTTGGACCCGTTATGTGACTAATATCCGCTCGGATGCTTAGTCACAATTAAGGTTCTTCGCCCCTCCCCAAAGAGGCATATTCTGCGGGATTCGAACACAAGTCCTTCCCCACAAACTTAGTCTGCTCAACCGAGCTACATCCATTGGGTATTCATTGTGTAACATATAATATACATATCTTAATATTATTGTTTTAATATATATATATATATAGTAAAATATACCTTAATTTTAGTCTTGTATTTTTTAAAATAAATAATTTAATTATGCAAAACATATTAATTTATATATTATGTCATTATATCGAAATTGATCTTATTTTATCCCGAAAATTATCAAGTCATAATAGGTCGATTAAGGTCCAAGCAAATCTCTTTACCATAATATCATGCCAAGCTCGAACCAATCTAAACTCATCACAATCCACCACCGCACCAACACCCCCGCTGCTAAACAGAAATATTAAAGCTGATCATGTTTCGTCAGCTGATCTGGTCATGTGCCGTATATGGGAGTTAATTGACTCTAGAGTCTCTTCTTATTGGACAAATCAATTAGAAAACGATTGAAAGCAATGGAATCAAATATTGATACAATTGAAAGGAAAGATGACATAGGTTTGGTAGCAAAGTTTGGATGTATGAAGATTTGAATATATAGGATCGTGCCGTATATGGGAGAGAAATATAGCTTGTGTAATAACATTTCTTCAATTCAAATTTAAGCCTAACAATAATGTATATGACTTCTTTCAACAAAAAAAAATGTTTATGACTGATGACTGGACTTAGATGATAGCATACACTCTTAGATTATGAAAATTGACATTATAGGGACAGGACAAGAAAATGACTTCTAATAAATATGAGTCATCATAGTACTGTGTCATCATAGTACTGTTCAAACGAGATAAAAGATAGAAAAGGAAAACAATAAAATTGTTTGAAGTTTGAACATTTATTTCCAACATTTTTAAAATAATTTATTATCTTTTATGGTATATATTGTACGTATGAAAAGAGAGACGTGACACATGGCAAGGCGATTTTCAAAGTCAAAACAAAACATAGCGTGCCTTGACAAAGCAGAGGTGAAATTGGTTTCATGTTGTGGCGTATCTATGATTCTCATCCAAATGCATGCGCAGGGCATATAGTTCGTGACGATAATTTATCGTTCGAGCTTGGACATTTGAAGTCCGTTTTACTTACTTCAAAGAAACTGCAATGGAGAGTATTACTCCCACTGGTCCACAATATGAGAAACAAAACTCTAAAATACAAAAATCAAGGAAATGTATTAGAATTGGTTAATTATAATTAATACTCATATGAATTTTTTTTTCAAAAACATCCCTTCTAATTTTAATTAATATTTGATAGCCTATAATTAATGATAATAATTAATAAGGGCAACGTTAAAAATTAATATTTAATATATGTGAAAATTGATGCATATTTCTTATATTTTAGATTAAAAATAAGATTCATTTATATCTGATATTGTGGATCGGTGGGAGTAATACTCAACCGCGTTGATATGTACATAGTATATATTTACTTAATTTCTGGCATACGGCCTAACGTGCTTGCGTGTTGGGAATGTCACAACACACATTAGCTCCGGTTTTGTGTCAAAACAAAACTCTTCCGGTGGCAAATAGACTATTGACCATTTTTATTCGTGTAATACTATTTTTTATTTTATTTTTTTGTAATTTTCATAAACCTTCTAACATAATCAGTGTGCATTATACCCTTATACCAGTTGCGCGCCTGAACATAATGTCTCTGATCGACATTACTTAATGACATTCGAGGGGTGCATGGGACGCATAGAAGAAGCCAAGAAGGATTAAAAAAAATAAGAGTCGTATTATGAGACTTACAAAAGAATTAACATAATGAAAGTTTTTTTTTGTAGGATATGTCAAGACTTGTAATAACAAGTTGATAATTGGTGCATGAATATGTTAAGCAGTTTGACCCTCCAACCCACGATTCACGAGTCATGCTAAGTGCTCGCTAGAATCAATGGAAGTTTTGCTACTTGATTAGTCATGCCTCAAAAAGCCGAACCATATTCATTCCTCCAAAAACTTGGAAGTAGTACCCCCCTAATGAGTCAATTATTTCGGTTTTCGAAGGTATCACGTGTAGGAAAAATTACAGGGTAAGATCCAAGAAGCAATAGCACAAAAGAATGAAGTGCATGTTTGGTTTTACGGTGTAAAATATCGAAATTGTGTTTACTTTTGCCAAACGCAATTTTAATATAGATGAGGACTTTTAATCAAAGAGTTTACCATTTTCAAAGTCTTATATATCTTATTCGTCGGATAATTAATCCAATAATTTAAGTGAGAGTTGTATGTTATAATTATAGTAAATAAAGACTTACGTTATTAAGGAATAAAAAAATTTGTTATTTATTAAATATAAACAAATAATATCTAAATATTTTAGGATAAAACATAATAACAGCTTGCTATTGTCATATATTAAGTTTGTTTCACATCTCCCCGAGTATATAGTTTTTTTTTCCTAACATACCTCCTCTCTTCCAAAAGGAAAAGAGGTTAATTTGATTGAGTTATGTTATTTGAATATCAAATTTTGGACATCATACATAATATTGTACGTGTTTATTTCATCTTTCGCTTTTTTTTTTTTTATATCTTTTTGTATACCAATAAAATACACCATAATATTATAAATTATATGATATAAATACTTAAAATATAATATCAGTATAATATTTTTTTTTCAAATTATATAATATATTTATTTTAAGGTTTGGAGGATAATGGCCTATGTCTATTTTCTTGGGTTGACAATATCTTTTATCATCTTGTGTCTGTAATTTCCTATTAATTTACGTTTTGCATTGGTCTATTGGGGTTTGGTATGTGTAAAACTCATATTGATCCAAAAAGTGGTCATTATGCTTTTTTATATAGGCTTTCCTTTTTTCTTGTTCTCTCATATGTATACGAGTTAGAGTATCTCTAGTAGTACTCTTAATCAATATATTATTTTGCTTATCAAAAAATAATGTAATATATTTATTTTAATTTTATATATGAATAATAATAATATCTAACTATATCCACGTAAAACAGTGTCATTATAAAATGTGAATAAATAATTAGAAACACTAGGCCTCGGCAATTCTGGGCATGTATGTTTGCATCAAAGTTCAAAACCCTGCTCATTTTTCCATGATCTCGAAGTTCTTTCACACACACTATTTGTTTGCCTAGTGATTGAGATTTCTTGCCGTCATAGTTTGAATATAATGGACAAAGAGATCAGGGGAGGAAACCATTTGTATATTAGAATGCCAATGCCCAATATCACGTATTCACATGCTACTTTCCAACATGGTCCAACGAAAGGGCTTCCTCGTGGTGCAGCCACTATATTTTTTGATGAAGATGCAGCCACTGTATATTAAAAGATAAATATATCACACCAGAATTTTTGTCCCTTTAATTTATTATATACGTCTTAGTCACTAATTTAATACAATAAATAGAATATTTAAGTCAAGACTTATATATATATATATATATATATATATATACACGGTTTTTCTAACCTATGCCAATATTGCATAGGATAAGAGTCATTAATTACACCCCATAAACCCAATGTTAATTAATTATGTCAAGCTTATTAATTATGATTCATTTGAAAAAAATCATATATCTCTCTCCTATTTATTTGTTTAGATTCACCTTCCTATATCAATATTTCTTCCCACTAAAAATTAATTACCCAATATTCTTTTCCCACAAAAAAATAATAACCATTTTTGGTTTTGATTGAAAATCATTTTTATTTATTTTATAACTACAATTTTTTTTTATTTTTGATAAACCTACACATTTTTACCAACTATTATAATTACACTAATTAGCTCGATATAATTACAAATTTAAATCCTGTTGTGTTGGCTTTCCCCTAGTACTTAGAAAATTATAAAATAAAAAAAATGATTTTCAATTAAAATTCAACAAAATCAAATTTGAATAACAATAGAAAAAGAAGCACAAAGTGGAATATGAAAACACAAAATAGTTAAATATCCAGAAATCGCTGTCTCTCACAAACATACTTCAATAAAACAAATTCTCAAAATTTTAATCTAAAACTTTAGACAAAAAACAGGATTTAAACTTTGTTGCGGTTGGATAATATTTTTTGGTGGGAAGAGAATATTGGGTAATTAATTTTTAGTGGGAAGAAATATTGATATAAGAAGGTGAATCTAAACAAATAAATTTGAGAGAGATATATGATTTTTTTCAAATGAATCATAATTAATAAGCTTGACATAATTAATTAATATTGGGTTTATGAGGGGGTAATTAATGACTCTTATCCTATGCAATATTGCATAGGTTAAAAAAACCGATATATATATATATATATAATATATATATATTGTGATCGAGTTTAATCACACTTATAAGTGGGAAAAGATGTATCATATCTCAAAAAAGAACGACCAAATTCAATTCAATATACCCTCTAAACTAATCAATTATGCCTAGTCGCTACCCAAATACTATTAAGTATCTTTCGGAGACCAACACAAAATATACTGCACCTTAAAAAAATATATTATGCCTTTTTCAAAGCAGATTTGAAGCTTTCCTCTATTGCAGTACGATGGGATACGACCATTAACAAAAGGATCAGCGAAAGATACCTTAATTTTTAAGTGCAGAAATGTTAAATGAACAACCAAATTTGACAACTCTATCAGAACAATATATATACCCATGGCACACTTATAATATTTGGTTAATATTTCATTTCATTTGGACAATTGGTCATATACGCATGTACGTTGTCCAGGTATGGATTGTCGAATTTGATTGTTCATTTAACATTTCTCTTTTAAATAAAACTCTTGTAAGTGGGACAACAAAAAATACCCATCGAAGAAATAAAAAAGTCACAAGATCTATTATTGAAGTATTTTGCTATAATCTTTCATAAAATCCTCCTGCTATTAAGTAAATGAATATTAAATTAAAATGATATATTTAATGTCAGTGAAATATAAAATTTATTTAATATTTTTTTTATTAAATAAGTAATAAAATCAATAAAAGATCAAGTAAAAGGATTTAAAAATATTCCAGAGAAGTATATTAAGAGGACAAAACTCAAATCTATTGACCATTAAGATCCATCATATTTGGTAAATAGTCGAGTTCTTTAAACATGCCGTAATGGATTTGATTAATTCATGTTTTGTGTATGAAAATGTTTTGTTGGGAGAGACAATTTTTGTATTTGATATCGTTTCTCTATCTCTCACTTATCTTTTATCATCTTTATATATATTTACATTTAAAAAATATATTAGAAAAACAAATAAATATAGTATGATATGTTTTGATGTTAAAGAAACAATTTCCTTTTTCTATCTATATAGCAATTGTTTTACAAATTTATTAATAAAAAAATATTAACTTAAAATCCTTTTATGTAAAAGACGAAAAGTAACAAATGAAAACTTATATTAACCTCTATCAAAATTTGATTTAACTACATTCAACACCTTTATTATCTCAAAAGTCACACCACCTCCCTTTTGAGTGAGGTCGATAAGTGGAATAATAACATAAATTTTAAGAATGATAGATGTAAATTTTGAAACAAGAGAGATATATTTAATGTTATTATAAAAAATCAATATAATTTTTTAAAATAAAAAATAAGATAGAAAGAAAATAAAGAAGAGATAAAAAGAATTTAGTTTCGCTTAGTTGAATGTTTAAGTTGAAAAAGGAAAGAAATATATTATATAAGAAATTAGCTTTTATTCTACTAATTTAATTTTAAATAAAACATTTTCCTTTCATTTGAATGACAGTATTAATATAAATAAGTTTTAGAGTAAGTATAAGACTCAAATTCATTCAAATATAGCCACTCAAATAGCATCCCAACCCAATGAAAACAAGGTCTTCCTAACGAGTACCCTAAGTGTATTGGTCAAAAACTCAATAAATTACGGAAAGTTTGTATTGAGAATATAAGTTAAATACTTGTTAATGTAATAAATAAAACAGTTTCCCATACAAACTTATCTCTTTTGATTCCTTAACTGATGTCCTAAGAAACTAATTAACATTTTCTTAAAAAAAAAAAGAAGAAACAGTGAATCAAAACAAAACTTTCCTATTGCAACAACTTCAATCTTCGGCGCTATTTCTTTGTGGTGGTGAATAGAATTCGGCCACAATTAACATCAATGAAATTAGGGTTTTAAACAGATGATGGAGGAAGAACAACTGCCAAGAAGAAACGACACTGTTTCAGATTGAGTGACAAAGAATAAATGACTAATGTTTCAACAATTTTGGACCCTCAAATTTTGTGTTTTAAACAAATCCCGTCGTGTAAATAGATAACAATACACTTAGGCAACTTAATAGGTCGCTTCAACATCTTAACGGAAGCCCCGAGACAGAAAGTGACAAAGAGACTAACTTATACCACCTCCGGACCTAATTATAAGCAAAAAAAACTAAATTCACACATATTAAGAAAGTTAGTTAAGTTAGTTTGATTATCTTGATTTGTGTAAAAAAGAGAGTTAATTGTCTAGGGAATATGCAATGCTCCAGGAAAAATAAATGGAGAATTGGTTTGATTGGTTAATTTTCTTGATTTTTGCAATACTAACATTTAATAGTGTTGACTTAATTGATTTTTGCTTATATTTAAGTCCAAATAATGTAGCTACTTTGTTGCTTATATTTAGGTCCGGAGGTAGTACAATGTTTATAATTACGAGGACTAATTGATCAATTATTTTTTTCTTGGGGACTAAAAATATGCCCTAAGTTTTTTTTAAGGATGACGTTTACTCGTGTAATCATTTTCCACTTTCCAGTAGGGGTGAGTAAAAACCCATCCCAACCCATAGTATTCGGGTCGGGTCAGACCTGCAGAAGAGAATGAACGAACCCGTGTCCCATTCGGTGACTCGACATTGGGTTAGGGACGGGTCCAGGTTGACCTTCGGGTTACCCAACCCATCCCAATATAATAAAAATATTCTTTTACCTTTATCTCTCCTATCTTATGTTTAACGCATAGTCACCAAAAAAGAGCTGAAGAAGTCTAAATCATTCTTTTACTTTTACTCTCTCATCTCAGTGTATGAGAAACTTAAGGGGAAATGGGAAGATTATTTTGTTTTTCACCGTTCATTTACCCGTTGTTTCAATATATGGTGACCCCTTCAATGTTCCAATGTAATTTATTTTTGGTTTCACTGTAACAACTTTTTAGTTTGACAGTTTCTCTCTCTCTCTTTTTTTTTTTATGTTCTTATATGTTATAGATTGCTTTATTGCGAACTACGAATATAATAGAATAAGGTGCACATGGGGTTGGAAGATAGACCATTGAAAACAAAATATATTTGGAGAATAAATTGTTTTATTGTGAATTGTGATAATATTTTTTTCAACTCACAAAAAATTTACTTTACAAAGGAGTTATTTAATTTCGGGTCAACCCGGTCCCGTCCCATTTCAGCCCGATCTTAAACCAATCTGTATATGATCAGGTTTCTTCAGGTCTAGAGATGGGTTCAAGTTCAAAAAATTGACTTCATCAAAATTTAGGACCGGGTTAGGAACACGCATTACCCGTCCTGCACTCACCCCAACTTTCCGGGTGTAAACATGGTGCTTCCTTGAATTTTTTTATTTTTTTGTCAACAATTGCTTTTCATTATTTGAGTCACGAAGGTGGATTTGTCCGTCTCAATCTTTCCATTCAGAACAGTAAGGAAGACCCGCCCTAAAACTCTGACCAGCGACTAGAGAGTTATACAAAATGATTTTGCTTTTTTGGTCTTAAAGTAACAAAGTCTTTTCGACTTTTTGTAGTTGCAGGAACCAAGCTTGCTAAGAGTAAAAATCTGAGACAGTTGTAAACCCATGATCAAGGAAACTGAGAGGAAAATCCCCTGTAAGAACAAGTCCAGGTATTATTAATATTCATTCATTGATACTGGGCATTAAAAATGTTTGTCAATTCTCTCGAAACTTTATATTATATAACTGATATAACTGATGAGATTAAATATTAAAACTTTATTGTGAATGTGAATCAAACCGCGTTTTTGGGCTGTGCCCTTTGACATTTTGTTTCCAAGTCTGTCTCATTCCTTGTTACTAATAAAGTCACCCAACTCAAAGCTCACAATCACTTTCTTCCTTCTCTGCCATTTTTTTTTTCATCCAGAAATAATTTCCCATCTTCCAAACGCAAGTTTTAGCCTCAAAAGCTTTCATTTTTTTATTTCCCAATTTTTTTGTTCTATTTGTTAAGCTCAGGAATTCAGATAAAGTTTTGCACTTTCTGGGTTTTGTCTCCCTAAAGTTCTGTAAGGTGCTTGATGTTAGGATTCTCATTGGGTCAAAGAAAGAAGACATCATTACTATGGTTTTGAAGGTTTCTCTCATTCTGGTTCTCCTTGTACTAATATGCTCTCTGCTGTGGAAGCAATTTCTGGGAATCAGAATCACAATCACAATAGTCTCAATAAGAATGGATCTTCTCTTGCTGCCATAAAGTTTCCTGATCATCCAAGTTACAGTGATGTGTCTTCTTCTGGGGAGACTGGGTGCAGCTTCTCAAATTCACAAGAATTTGAACATTCTGGGGCTACCATGACATCAGGTGAAGATGAAGAGGGTGAAGCTTTTCTAGCAGCAAAACCACACAAGCAACCGGTGAAACTCCATTTGAAACACCGGTCAGTGAGCAAAGATTGTGAGCCTAAAAAGTCTGTGATTGATTTCACAGCAAGGGACTTGACCAGAATTCAGAGCCTTCATAGAAGGGTCACAGAAAAGAAGAACCAAAACACCATTTCAAGGTTGCAAAAATCTCAGGAGCAACCAAAGCAGCTCTACAAGCCAGTGGTTGCTCCGGCGGCTTCGCCTGCGAGTGAAGGCTATTCGAGTCAGCTTGTGGCAACCTTGGAATCTGGGGTCAGTCTTGGCTCTGGGGAATACTTCATAGATGTGTTTATAGGTACACCTCCAAAGCATTTTTCTCTGATACTTGATACTGGTAGTGACCTTAATTGGATTCAATGTGTTCCTTGTTTAGCTTGTTTTGAGCAAAGTGGACCATATTATGATCCTAAAGATTCTGATTCTTTTAAGAATATAAGCTGCCATGATCCAAGGTGCCAATTGGTTTCGTCGCCGGATCCACCTAATAAGCCTTGCAAGGCTGAGAATCAGAGTTGTCCCTACTTCTACTGGTATGGAGATAGTTCCAATACAACAGGTGATTTTGCACTTGAGACTTTTACAGTTAATCTTACAACACCTAATGGGAAGTCAGAACTCAAGCGTGTAGAGAATTTGATGTTTGGTTGTGGTCATTGGAATAGAGGCCTATTTCATGGGGCTGCAGGGTTGCTTGGATTGGGGAGAGGGCCATTGTCATTTGCTTCTCAGCTGCAATCACTTTATGGTCATTCATTTTCCTATTGTCTTGTTGATAGAAATAGCAACACAAGTGTCAGCAGCAAACTTATATTAGGTGAGGACAAGAAGCTGCTCAGCCACCCCAATTTGAATTTCACTACTTTTGTTGGTGGGAAAGAGAATTCAGTTGATACATTTTACTATGTACAGATAAAATCTGTCATGGTTGGTGGTGAGGTACTAGAGATACCTGAGGAGACTTGGCATTTGTCAGCAGAAGGTGCTGGGGGTACAATCATTGATTCTGGTACCACTCTAACTTATTTTGCTGAACCTGCTTATGAGATTATTAAGGAGGCATTTATGAAGAAAATTAAGGGCTATCAACTTGTTGAAGGCTTTCCTCCTCTAAAGCCATGTTATAATGTGTCTGGGATTGAAAAGATAGAGCTGCCTGACTTTGGGATCTTATTTGCTGATGGAGCACTGTGGGATTTCCCAGTAGAGAATTACTTTATCCAGATTGAGCCAGATGATGTTGTTTGTTTGGCTATTCTAGGGACTCCTAGGTCTGCCCTTTCAATAATTGGGAACTATCAGCAGCAGAATTTTCATATTCTTTATGATATGAAGAAATCCAGACTTGGATTTGCACCAGTAAAGTGTGCTGATGTTTAACATTTTGTTAGGGTTGAAAGGTGTATAGGAGAATTGTAAACATGGCTATTTAGGATGGTATATTTTCAGGCTTTCCCTTGGATGGAAAGTAATATATACAGAAAAGGAAAGAAATAAAGAAAAAAAATCAGGTTATGTGTTTTTAGGTGATTGTATTACTAGGCTTCTAGTATTTAGAGAGCCCAGGTCACAACAGGACAAACATTTCATTGTAATTTGTACACATTTAACTGCATCAATTTTGAGTTTGTTGTCTCTTTTAATTTTAATGATATGTTCTTTCAATTGTACATTAGTGTGTCATTCTTTTATTGCAAGAGATATTAAAGAAATAAATATTATATTATATATAGACTTAAATAAAATTATTTTTAAATAATTTTTTTGTCTATTTTTTTTTTAGAAAATACAATCTTAATTTAACGTATAATGAAATTTAAAGTTTGGAAGTATTGAGAGTAAAATAAATTTAAAAGAGAATGTATTGGGAGCTGAAAATTTAAAGAGTATTTATTAGCAACAAAAGAAGCTATTAATGAGAGAGACTAAAATTTAGAAATGATATGTATCTATTTAATTAAGGGTTTTTCTAACCTGTGCAATTTACATGTTAAGAATCTTAAAAAGGTAAAGTTACATAGGAATTTGTGTATTTTATACTTTCATAATTGAAATGCTTAGTTTTCCAATAAATAATTGCTTTGTTGGGTTTCTTAACCTGTGCAAAGTTGTACATAATAGAAAAACTTTTTAATTAAATAACTTCTGTTATGGTAGATTGAAGGAGAAAAACCATTTTAAATATCATAATAGATGATATCTCGACAATCATCGTGGACCTTAGTTTTTTTTTGTTTCCCGGGGTGTCTTTAGTGTGCAACTCCAGAGACTAATCCCTCGAGGTACTGGACGACATTAAAGAGTTGACCTCTCCCAATATTAGATTTTGGGCCTAACTCAATCCCAAAAGCTAGCTCATAGGATGATGATTGCCCACTACTTATAAGTTCTTATTAGACACTATATTTAGTTAATGCGGGATTTTTTTCTCCCCCCAATACACCCAGTCACGCCCAACACTATTGGGCTTGGTGCATTGATAACATGGTGGGTGACCCAACAATGGATCTAGGATAACTCTGATACCATATTAGATTTTGGGCATAACTCAATCCTAAAAGCTAGCTCATAGGATTAGAATTGTCTACTACTTATAAGTTCTTATTAGACACTATCTCTAGTTAATGTGGGATTTGGTTTTTTTTTTTCCCAATACCCAACCAGGTTTTCTCCATATACAAAAGTCAGGGATCGAACCCCCGACCATTTGTTCAATGGAACTACTCCATAAATAAACAAAAAACTTGGCTTGCATAATTGGCAATGGCAAGCATTATATCTCGAGTCTAAATTCTTAATCAAAGGGGCAATTACCGTTTATGATTTGTTGTAACATTTGTTACTATTTTACTTTCCTATCTTTAATATTTGTGTATTTTTTAATCTTTTAAATTCCTCCTATTTTGATTGAATAAATTATCAAATGGCTTACTGTTATTTTTCAAATGTCACGACAAATATATTATTCAATGGGACATAATTAGGCATACAACAAACCTTTTTAATTTTTAACATAAATAAAGAACAAGGACATGTCAACATAACACACACAAAAAAATATTAATAAAAATTGTATGCCAACGTAGAATTGATCAACTCTATTGGCAATTTGGTAGGTGTCTCTCAGTCCCTGTCTAAAGCATCAGGTTCAAATTTTTTTTCAAGTGGTCAAGTGAAAGAGAGAAATAAGCATAATGGCTATTAAAAAATGTTTTGCTAACGAGTGTCGAGGCATTGATTAATAAACTCATAAAAAGAAAATTTATATTGAAAAACTAAATATATCACTTTTTAAAATATTAAATACACAATTTTCTTATTTAAATTTTCTTTTCTTAATTCCTTAAACAATGTTCTAAGGGTACTCATTATCATTCTTCAATAAAAAAAAAATCGTAACTTTTGAGTATAAGGTCCATTAATAAACAAAGAGTTTTTTTATCATGTGTAATTTTGCACAGGTTAAGAAACCCAAAAACAGAAGTTATTTATTGGAAAACTAAGTATTTCAGTTTTCAAAGTATAAAATACATAAGCTCTTATGTAAATTTACTCTTTTAAAATTTTTAATCTGTGTAAAATTGTACAGGTTAAAAAAACCATGAACAAAAAGACTCTTGATTGACTGAACTGCTTGTGCTGTGTTGTTATGCTCGTGTTTGCCCCTCAATGTGCATCAATTAAATGTACCCTTAAAATGATATAATTAAAACCCCTTTATGTGTCGGTATGGGGAATGTGGTGGGTGGTGGCAATTTGTGTTCGGTTCTAAGGGCAATTTGTGGTGGCAATAAGAAAGTAGAAAACACAAAAAGCGCACACACACGTCACAGAGTAGGTATCAAGGTGGCTTCTAGCATGGAGTTATTTTTTTATGGGTATACTGATGAAGACAATATTGCAATTCATGTTGGTCATCTGATATAATATTATTTTAATGGAGGGTCCAGATTTAACTCTTCAAAAAGAAAAATCAACCGGTTAACTGAAGGGATTCTTATCTCAGAAATTGTAATTTAGCCCCTTGTTTATTGCCTACGGGTCCCTGTCTTCATCTCACAAGATTGCTCCCCTGAGATGTGGCCATATCGTCTTCTCTCCGGATCCCTCAAGACCAGTAGCAGCGGATTCGTCGATGCAAATGGTTAAGGTTAATGTTAGTTCTTTGACAGTGCACCACGGTTCACAATGTTCTTTGTCTCCAGGTCCCTTGTACGAGATCTACAAGAAGAAGAAACCGTCATTGTTCACCTTCACATGTCACGTGCCTCTAGCCAAGAATCTCGAAGGCCCCAAAACACAACAACAACCAATTACCAATATGCATATAAACTCACCCTTATGTTTCGCTATCTTCTCTCTATAATTACAATCTCTAAGATTGAGACTTGATCAATCAATTAATCTCAGTTGGAATAGAATGGATATACATACTTGATAACATTTTTATATTTATTATTTATTTATATAAATAATAATAATAATCCTCTCTATTTTTAATTTCTTTTTTAATTTTCTTTTTTTAATTTTATTTTTTTGATCTTTCTATACCCTCTTTCTTCTCTCTTGCTTGCTGCTGCCTCACCACTCCACAGTCCACACCCTTCTCTTCACTTTGCCAAAGCTCCAATCTTTCCTTGTTAATCCATCTTCTTTCTTGTTTTCTCGATCTGGGGTTTTTTTTTTTTTTTTTTTTTGAATTTTGAATCGTTTTTCGATTCTGGGTTTCTCTCTATAATGTAAAATACTTAGTTTGTTGTTTTGGTGAGACTCTGCGCGTACTAAGGAAGACGTGAATGGAAGCAACTTTTGTTTTTTTTTAAAAGGACTGACCCTTCACTGCAAATACCGAAAATTAGGTGACATATTAATTTACCGGACACATGCGACAAAACCGGCTAGTGTAGGTAGAAATTTGTAAAATATTGTCTACATCAATATACCCATAAATGAGTAACTCTATGCTAGAAGCCACCCACAGAGTAACTAGTAATTAACTAGGGAAAAAAGTAAAAAACTGTTATAGCACCCATAATTGAAGCATCAAGTGGGGCAATTACTGCCTTTCTGGAGCGCACTACTGATAATAAGGGTCAAGTTGGCATAAACGAGACATTTATTCATTATTACTTGTCAAGATATATTTTTTCTTTTCAAGATGAATATTGATTAGATTGATAGGTGGAACCGTGAGTAAGACACTGATATCCAAATTATGTCAATTACTATTTCCTTAATTAACAATGACATTATCCAAGACATCATCTTTATAGATCCCTTTGTTCTAGTTGCCTTCTTCGTTCATTCTTGCTACTACTTTCCAGGTTTATCCCATTTAACTGAATACCAGTACCCGGAACTTACTCAATTGGATGGTTTGGCTGGTGGGGTCAATCCTAAAAGGTCCAAGATAAACTCCAATTTTGTGTAGTTTGTTGGTCATGGAATTTATATCCAAATTAAAATTTGTTGTCTAACTTTGACCAATTGTCGTTGACAGGTCATTTATTATGGGCCAGGTTTGTTCTCAGCTCCTAGGTCAGGTTGATCATTTTGTATTGTTTGTAGATCTGAGAAAGTTAAGATAATATGCTAATTTGGTATTCTATCTGAACTTCCCAAAATAACAGTTATTACTTACTAATAGGCTATGAAGTAAAAGCTTGAGATTCTCACATTTCTGTTGTTCTCTTCACTTGATTCATGTGATAAGTTTTCTTTACTCTGATGAGGAATGGCATACCAAACAGTTAATAATTTATATTGTATAATTTATGGAAAAAAAAGTTCTCATAAACAGATTATTGTAAGCTCGCTCATTTCATAAAATATGCCCATATATTATGGAATAGCTATTAAAATTAAGCTGGTGCTTAGAGAGAAAATGAAATATATGTGTATTCAAGAGTAAAAGGAATATGATATAATCTGCTCTGTTATCCAAAAGAATTAATCCCCACCCATGGAAAGACAGAGGACTAAATCAAGATAAGATACATGCTGCATGCATAACAAAATTGTCTGAAGCCTTATTTACTAGAACAACCCGGTAGGAATCAAAACTAAAAATTCTAGAATGCACATAGAAATCACTTGTTTATCAGCTCAGAAACACACACAATGCATGTACTAATAATTTTATTTTATTTTAACTTCTCGCTGTTTATTAATTAAAGATGAAAAAAGGATGAATGTGATGGCATTGTTAAAGAAATTTATATTTCACTCAGTTGTTATTGGGCCTAATTTACTAGACGACCTTGAATTGGGCCGAATCAAGGATGGGCCGAGACTTGATCCGTTAGGGTTTTACATTTTGGTTCCTTCTTATCGTTGGTTTATAGACAATAGCAATGTCTGGGTGAAGACAATCGGGAATTCATTCTGTTTCTGCTCCGCCGTTCGAAATGGTTACGTTCAAGGTAATTCTCTTCTCTTCTCTTCTTTTATTATAGTTTTTGTTTTGAGAGTTAGTTTGTGAATTTGTATTGTGGTGAAAGCAGTTTCACCAGTACCAAGTGGTAGGGAGGGGTCTTCCCACAGAAAGCGATGATCACCCGAAGATCTACCGGATGAAGCTGTGGGCCACCAATGAGGTCCGCGCCAAATCCAAATTCTGGTAACATTCTTTCTCTATATACAATGCATCAGTATCACTTGCAATTCTATTTAATCCAATTCAACATCTATTGTATTGTATTGTTGGATGCAGGTATTTCTTGAGAAAGTTAAAGAAGGTCAAGAAAAGCAATGGCCAAGTGCTAGCCATCAATGAGGTATGCATTTATCTCAATTTGCATACTACATTCCTATTCATATAAGCTGATTAATAGCTGTAAAATGAATCACTTTGAGCATTAGCTACATTTTTGCTTAGAAGCATTCCCTAGATTCTATATACCTTTTTTTATGTTACAGAGTATAACTTCTTATCCTGCTCATCCAGGGGCCAAAATAGATTTATTAGGTTATTATATAAACATTTGAAGAAGAAAAAAAAAAGATTAAAGTAGGATACACTATTAGTATAAAAAAGTTTTATTCTGACATCCACTAACATTTTGACATGTGTGCTTTTATTTTAATAACTAAGAGAGTAATGATAATGATACTGATTTGTCAAGATATTATTAGATGTATGTGTAAAAATACTTTACACTGACAGTGCATAGAAATTAAACTAAAAAAATAATGGGATGCACAGTCCAACATTTTTAGTAGTTGAAGATTATGATTAATGACTGGCATTTTTCACATTTTCTTTGGGGTATGCAATTTTTCTACTTATATAGGTATTAGGGAATGTATCAGGTTTGGACATTGGTTGAATCATGGTTTGAAAGAATACTTGGAGAAATATTTATCTCTTTTGTTAGCTTCACTTGTATTCTAGGTTCCAATTACAATGTCACATTTCATAATGGGGCATTTTTTTTTCCTTTTCGGATTGCAGATTTTTGAGAAAAATCCTACCCAGATTAAGAATTATGGAATTTGGCTGCGATATCAGAGTCGAACTGGTTATCACAACATGTATAAGGAATACCGAGATACTACTCTAAATGGTGCTGTTGAACAAATGTACACTGAAATGGCATCGCGTCATAGGGTCAGGTCTCCATGCATCCAGATCATTAAGACTGCCACCATTCCAGCTAAGCTGTGCAAAAGGGATTGCACCAAGCAGTTCCACAACTCTAAAATCAAGTTCCCCTTGGTGTTCAAGAAGGTTAGGCCCCCAACTAGGAAGCTAAAGACAACATACAAAGCATCCAGGCCCAACCTGTTTATGTGATTCAGTTAATTGCATTTCCTTGCTTGTCATATTGCTGCTGCTTGATTCATTAGTAAACATAGAAAGAGCTCAGAGAAAGGTTATCGTGTAATAACAAACAGACCAAGTGACCACAGACATAGTTTGCATTCTTTCAAGCTTTGAATATTTTGTTTCCGGAAGTTCATGCCTTATTTTATTTTATTTTGGGTGGACTACTTATTTTGGCCATTCTCATGTCTTCATCCATGTTTGGTTTTGAATTCAATTATTACTTGTTTCGAATATGGTATTATCGTTTGTGTCATATGATATCCTCTCTTTGATAACTGAAACTTTCAGACTAAGCCACAAAGGGCATGGCAAACAAACTTGATTTGGTATCTTATTGGATACGTAGTTGAGGGGAGTTATCAAACATTTATCTAATGTTAGTATATTCATATATGTTTAAATTTTATTAAAAATAACCAACGGCCAACATGTATATTATACCTTAAAAAGATGGACACCATAGCATTGGCTAATATGTACAAAGCAGTGTTGTAAATTGTGTAAATCAGTTCGATTTATTTATTTGGTTGTCGTTCATTGCTCGTCTGACTAATATTTCGTTAGAACTATTTTCTAAAGGAATATTGTATTATCCTGGCAATCAATTCTGAATGTAGAATATGGTGAAACAAGAAATCAGATTTATATCTGCAGTAAGTCAGTAGTAACTCAAGTAAAGAATTCTATGCTAGCGTGGATTTGCTCAAGCTTGATCTTACTAAGTTTACCAATTTTTTTGAACAATATGGCAGAACCAATTTCAAAAGCAGAATCTTGAATTCTGGTTATAAACCTTGAATTGTAGACCACCAGAAATACTATATGGAATTGGATCAATAATTCAATATTGATGATCTTCCCATTGATTGCTATGTGTAAGACTGTGTTTATAATGGAAAAGCATTTTCAAAATTAAAAGGATTCTATTACCCCAAAATCCCCCTTTAGCTACTATGAACATGCAAAGAAGATGAAATTATACATACTCATGATAAATTCAGAGATACATGAGAAAGTTTTGTTTGGGGATGCTAGAGATGAACAAGTATTATCTCCTAAAGATAACTTTAAACCAAAATCTTTCACTTGCTAACCAAAAGAGAAAAGACAGACACTATAGCACCAAAAAGGGAGAAAATAAGTCATAAGCTAAGAAATTCTAACAAGTGTCATTAAATATATCTATATCATGGAAAAAGCTGTACATAGCCGGTTAATATAGCAATTCCTAGTATTATAAAAGGTGGAAGAATCACAAATGCTCCTATAGTTGCAAAGAATACCGAATCATTCCTTTGAGAAACTTCGTTTAGGTAAGCTTGTCTCTTGATATTTCTCTTTTGTGAAATGGTTAAGAACTTTGCACTCACTTTCTTTAAGTTTTTACCAAGGGGAAGGCTGAAATCACCATTTCTATCTCCAACCAGTTGTGCAAGCTGCTCACGGATAGTCAGTTTGAAAGAGCTGCCATCACTTTCATAACCTAGAAGCCAGAAATGTTCCCATAGTTGTTATCCTTTTCTCAAAACTAAGGAAAGAATAAGAGCCAAACCTAAGCAAAAGCTTATAAAGAGAGGTGGCTATAAAATTTCTATTCAATTTATGAAGAATTTGTTTCATCTCATAAACCATTGATACAGACATGCATATCAAAAGTGGTACATCAACATAGAGATAAAGGCACGGGAGAGTTCCAGAAGTTAGACAATGTTAGGTGGGGAGAAACAAGCATATTATATTATCATATAAAAAATATGGGCTTCCATTTTCACTCAAATTTTGAACTTTTATGCTAGCTATTTCCTACCATACTCCTACTAAACACATTACCATGAATGAACCCCAAATATTATTATGGAGTTTGGTCTATGCTTAATAGTATTACATGATTGGAAAATTGTTTTTTTTTTACTCAATTGCATACCACGCAGTTATAACAGGAAGGGTAAAGTATAAGCGGCATCAAAGTCCAGCTCCTACATTCATATTTTTATTTTGTGGCAGCAAGTAGCCACTTTGCACCTTATGGTTTCAAAGGTTATCCTTGCTCTTCAATTTTTCCTTTATGATTTTTATCAATAAATTCAGAACATGTACCTTCTTCAGGCATGTGTATACCTTCAGCATATTTCATTTAAACTATAACGAGTTGCCAACAAAACAGAGAAGGAATATTAGACAGGGGTAAAGTGGCATTACAAAGCCAGAGGGCAATTAAATTTTTTTTCCCTCTACACATCATTGATTTAAAGAGATGGAGATGTAAACTTGCATACCATTGATGGGTGAACTTGTAGATGTAAGTTGCTCCAAAAGATCAAGCTGTGCACGAGATGAAGATAAAGATCCTAACAATAAAAGTCCTCAAAGCATTTCAGTGATTTCCCCTAATATAACATGAACAAGAACATCTAATATTGTTCAAAATAACAAGAAGCTCATATTGTAATAGTCACAAGTATTTTATAGAAGCTTAAACTACTATGGTAAAACATAAAAGAAAACATTGGAAGCATGATGAAGAAAAGAAGCTATTTTATGCAATCATGCTTATCCCTTAAAACCCATGTTTGAATTCAATACAAAAAAAACAAAGAGTGGGTTAGGAGTGGTTAGTAGCATACCAGCAGAAGAATCCTCCTCAGTAAGTCCAGTGTCAGTATCTTGTGATTGAGCACATGTTCTGGTAAAAGAAGAAGGATGGTGGAATTTGAGGAGGTTATTATTATGTTTCCTGCTGAGAAAGGAAGGGTTTAGGTGAAGAGAAGCAGTGATGATATTGACAGCCATGGAGTTTTGCTTCATTAGAACTCAGTAGCAGTGAGTTTTGGAATTGTGAATGGCATTCATCTTGGTCTGAGGTTTCACTTTTCATGCCAGCAGCTCACCGCCACAAATATTATTTATGGTTTTAAATGGAGGAATCTAGTACCATATTATAGGAGCTAACTTGAACGTGTGTCCAAAAAATCAACTCTTCTAAAAACTACTACTAGCCTTCTTTTCCTGAACTAGATTTTAACTAAGTTTTTCGGTTACACGACTCAATTAAGTATGCAAAAATAATTTTTATACGAAGGCATGTAACTTAAAGAGGA
Source organism: Echinosophora koreensis (assembly GCA_035048595.1). Taxonomy (NCBI): domain Eukaryota; kingdom Viridiplantae; phylum Streptophyta; class Magnoliopsida; order Fabales; family Fabaceae; genus Echinosophora; species Echinosophora koreensis. Next base: position 994,794 of record JAPCYP010000019.1, on the reverse strand, counting down.
AAAAAAAAAGCTAGAATGAAACCCGAAAATGATTTTTTTTTTTTATAAAGGAAATAGAGTTTTAATAAAATTTTATCATTCATGTATTGATATATTATTAAAAAAATGGACTTCTTAAATTATGAATGTGATAGTTAAATTTAGGTTTAATCATTCAGTTGGTTCACCAATTATTTGTGAATTTTAAAGTAGGTCATTGAATTTATATAAAACTTGCGATTGGGTCATTATCTGTTAAATTGGAGAGAATATTACTAATTTGACACTCACATCAGCCACATGTTATATCATTGTCCAGGTAACATAAACCCTCATTCACTATTCGGGGGAGGGGTATGTAACTTTGAAGTAGAGAATGAGAAAGGAAGGAGTTGTTGGTTCATATGGGGGAGAAGCAACCGCGGGTTACGTTTTCGTCTTTTCGTTCAACATTTTAGTCTCTTGCAACCTAAATACTAATTTGGGGGAAAAAAATTCAGGTCCCAAATCAGCTAGCATAACTGTTTCTTCATTGAATCCTACTCCAGAGACCCAATTGAATTTTTTTATAAGTTCAAGGATCCAATTAATTTTTTTTAAGTTCAGTGACTCAATCAGAATAGAACTATTTAAAAAAATTCAAATAGTTCAGTGACCAATTGAATAATTAAATCTTAAATTTAATTAATAATTTGTTAATACATTAATTAAATGTTATTATAATCTATACTACATTATTACTAATATCATGGTAATTCTCCTCATGAAAAAAACGTATATTGACATCTATCAAACGTTAGTAAATACTCCCTCCGGTCCTTATTATAAGAGGCAAATGACTACTTTTTTTGGGTCCAAAATATAAGAGACATGCATGTATTTTGACAAATATTAAATGCTCATTTCCAATTTTACCCTTATTTATAATATGGTTTATATTTACGAGACAATGCAACTTTCAATACAAGTAGGTTTGTTCATTAATTATTGAAGGGTTAAATTTGTAAATTTATACGAATATTAATTACAAATAGCTTATTTCAATACATTTTCTTGATCTGTGTGTTTTAGGGTTTTGCCTCTTATATATAGGAACAGAGGGAGTATTTTATTAGAAAAGTAATGGTTTATTGGAAAACAAACAATCATATAACTCAATACATTAATTACAACATTTTCTTATGAAAATTTGCCATTTTAATCTCTTACTAGTAAGTCTTAAACCATAAGAACACTTCTTATTAGCATTTTTCATATAAGTTCACAAAAACTTATGTTGGTCATCACTCATCAATTTTGTATTTAGGGTTTTTCTAACCTGTGCAATCTTGCACAGGTTTAGGTTCATTTAATGCATACTTTTCATTAAATTTATTTGCCTAGTTAATGAATTTTTTTTGAAAAATGATTTTCTTTCTCTCCTTATTTATTATTCTATTTATTATATATACTCATTTTCTGTCTCTCTCAATGCATATTCTCTTTCCACAATTTATTATCATCAGATACAAGGGTTTTTTTTTTTTTTTTAGCGATACATACTGCAAATAAAAACGATTCATTTATAGGAAGAAAATAATGAATCGTTGGCGCATTCTCTTTCCCTTTCTTTTTTGATTAGTAGCCATATATACTGTTTTTTTATTTTACTAACGCTCCTGTCTCTTATTCAATTGGAAAATAATGTTGGCATATTATCCTATTGAAGGTTCTAAAGCTGAAACCATCTCTTACGCAATTGGAAAATATGTACCATTTTTATTTCAACACAATATTACATCGCTACTCATCTTTTAAAAAAAAAAAGTTGTATTGATAATAATAAATAGAGGAAAGAGGATGTGCATTGAGAAGAGGGACATTATACAGAAAAATGAATTTATATAATAAATAGGGAAGAGAGAGGAAATCTTTTTTCAAAAAAGATCATTAACTAGGTAGAAAAATTTAATGAAAAATATGCATTTAATGAACCATTCATATTATACTCATTAAATTTATTTGCCTAGTTAATGAATTTTTTTTGAAAAATGATTTTCTTTATCTCCTTATTTATTATTCTATTTATTATATATACTTTTCATTAACAGGGCGGCGTTAGGCGCATTGAAAACTGAGTAACTGACCGTTCCGTCAGTTACATTCCATCGTGACGTGAGGCATCTAAATCTGAATTCTGAGATTAATATGAATGGTTGAAGTCCCTTTTTTTGATTCTCTTAGAAAACTAAAGGGCCATACCATCTCTTGTCGAATAAGATGCCGGATGCCAAGTTGCCAACCATCCCCAGCAAGCTTCCACGTTAGAAAGTTAGCAGCAACTTTACTTAAAAGGGCCACTCGGTTTTGATCCGCATCATCACCATGCAATACTAAGAAACCAACAATAAGGCTTGTGTTGTGTTGTGTTCCTTGATGGCAAAACGCAGTGCCCATGATATCACAAACCAGGTTGTTCCACCCGAAGCTCACCCCTATGCCTTTCATGTCTCTGGCCCTCGCAATTTGACTACCCTTAATTGGAGAGACCTTATCAGTTCTAGTTGGTCAGTACCCATTTCAATTCTCACTGAATCTCACATGAATCTAGTTTTTGAAACATGGGTTTGGTGATTTCTTGACCACACTTTGTCAATGTTTGATCTTTGATGTGAAAAGTTTTCTACTTGTTATTGGGGTGTTGAAAGAGAGCATATATTAGTAGTGTGCGTGATTTCTTATGTAAAGTTTCTCTTTTTTCTGGTGGGGTGCAGCATATATATGAGTATAAAATTGCAAACTTTATTAAATGGGTTTGTAGAATCTTTCAATGTACGTTTCTGATTGAAGGAACCAACATGAAATGAAAAAAGATAGCAAAATTTATCAATTGGGTTTTATCTATCATAATAAATTAGAGATGGGTTGCTTGGATATGAAAGATCTAACTAAATGCTATAAATAGAATTCTGGGTCTTTCCAAAACTGCAGAGGACAATGATACGTGTCTTGTTATAATTGCCTTTTATATGATCATATTTTTGTTGCTGTCAATCGGGGACTGCCAGCCATTATAATTTCGGAGTTATAATTTTGGTAATTCTTGATTAGTTGTATATCTTTCTTGGAATCTCCAACCTGATATTCAAAATTTCCTAGTTACTTTAATTATTAGGCATTTGTAATGGAATTGTGAAGACCCTAATTTCCCTAATTTCCAGCATTTCCTTAACTATCATCAGTGATATTAATATGATTATTTTCTACTAGGATTTGGCTACGATAAAGATTTGACTAGTTGACTTTGAATTATAAATTAGTTTAACTAGCGGCACCTGGGTTTGTGAGAGCCATCATACAGAGAAAGAAGTCTAACCATATTCATATTACGGATTTCTATTGCTTGTATTGCTTTGCTGTGGATGCCTTTTGTTTTTAAAAAATCTGTTTCAAGTCATTTTTAATTTAGATTTATATCATGGATATTTTATTGTATGAATTTGGTTGTAGGCATGTGAACCTGAGGGTAGCATTAACTATAGCAAGAGCCCTTTACTATGCATTTGCCATCCCACAATTTTGGTGATGTTTACGTTCTCTTATTCTATATGTGCACATTGTTGATAATTATTTTGTTGTATACAGGAAGGATGCAAATTATAAACGAACAGTCATTGCCTGCTTTATACAGGCAGTTTACCTGCTTGAACTTGATAGACAGGAGAAGAGAACACAAGAAACTGCTCTAGCTCCGAATTGGTGGATTCCCTTCAAGTACAAGCTCACAAAAACATTGGTAGACGAAAGAGATGGATCCATTTTTGGTGCAATACTTGAATGGGATCGATCTGCAGCAATGGCCGATTTAGTACTAATTAGGCCTAGTGGTGCCCCCAGAGCTGTTTTAGCACTCAGAGGAACATTACTCAAAAGCCTTACAATGCGAAGAGATATTGAAGATGACCTCCGTTTTCTTGCTTGGGAAAGCTTGAAGGGATCAGTTAGGTTCAAAGTAGCTTTGGAGGTACTTAAATCGGTTTGCAATACATATGGAAGCAGTAATGTGTGTATTGCAGGGCATTCTTTGGGTGCTGGTTTTGCTCTTCAAGTGGGAAAGGTACTAGCAAAAGAAGGGATTTACGTGGAGGCGCATTTGTTTAATCCACCTTCTGTTTCAGTAGCCACGAGTCTCAGATATATTGGAGAAAAGGCGGAATTTGTCTGGAATAGACTTAAATCTATGCTTCCTTCAAGTAGTGAAGCTCAAGTCAACAATGATGGAGACAAGACTTCGAGTGAAGGATCAAAGAGTTGGATGCCTAGGTTATCTGGTTCTGGTTTGAAGGATGCTGCTGGTCTTGGGGTGGCAAAATGGGTTCCTCATCTGTATGTTAACAACAGTGACTATATCTGTTGCTCTTATACTTATCCTGATGACACAGGAAGGGAGAAGATTGGTGGCAATGAGAATATGGGTTCTATAAATAGGCAAATTGCAGCAAAGTTGTTTGTTGTCTCCAAGGAGAAACAGAGATTTTTGGAGGCGCATGGCCTGGAACAATGGTGGTCAAGTGATGCAGAACTTCAGCAGGTTATTCATAATAGCAAACTTATAAGCAGGCAGCTTAGATCTCTATACACTGCTAATCCTTCGCAAGTAACACAGGGACAGCCATAACAAGGGATACAATGCGTAATGACTCATTTTCAATCTCAATAACTTGTTAGCTTATACTTCTTTTAGAACAAATTTTATCATTTTACCTGAGGATATATGAAGTCATATTTCTTCAGTTGCACTGCTAGTGTCTTCAACACAGATATAAATAATGTCATCAACTTCCTAACAATTTAACATCTTAGGGGGTTTCTGATTTTGCTTGTTTCGGAGGTAACCTCCATCTTCAATTCTGCATTTGTTTTGATATATACCGTTCAAAATTTTGAGCCAAGGTCGGATCATGTTAAACTTGTACTGATCTGTTCCATGAACACTCACATGTAGAAACCAGAACAATGGACTAAATTGCTTCCATTTAAATGCACATTTAATAAAATACATTATAAATGTGTTGTGTGTGTGTACATGTCACTCATGTAAAGGAAATGATGCTTGTGTACTCAAATTAATTCATTCAAATGCAATTTCAGTTAATCTCATTTAAGTGCACAAATATAAGCTTTACCACAGCTGATGTATCTTTTAACATATCTCTCCACTTTTGCTACATATCTCTGATCTCTCCATCTTCATACCATGCCACTTTACCACAGCTCCTCCATCAGCACATTTCTCCCTCTTATTTCTCCAACCAATGCACATATTATGAATCATATACAAAAGATTCCGGGTTTGTGCCTATGGAATAGGAAATTTTCATGATTAGTTGTACCCACAGATTTAACATAGGTGGTTGTCTTCCAAACTCCTTGGTGCACTAATATCTTGTTCAGGTTGGGACAGCAAATTCGGCTCAAAACCCTTTCCTCTTGTATCATTTTCTTTGATAGAAATACCTTTTTTTGTTTTTTTTAATAACCCGTACAAGACATTTAATCTTTTGCTATAATAACTAGTCTTGCACAAATGACCTTATATTACAAATATCCTTCAAGTTAACTCAACCTTAAAAAGGATAGATATAGCGGCTAAAAATTGTAGCCTTAAGTATGGTCCTCTTAAAAGGTGTTACAAGGATGATCTCGACAGTCCACTAGGGAGACTCCCTAATAATATCAAATTCAGTGAGTTTTAAGTCCCCCAAGCAAAAACCTGCAGTTCATTAGAGGCGATCATTTGATTCATTACATGTGAGCACTCTTTAATACAAGTGCCTTGATATTTGCATACTTCTTTTAAATAAAATTTATAGCATTTTAATCCTAGCTGAGATTATTGAAGATCATCTGGATTAGAAAAACGAAATGTACAAAAGAAACTGGAGCTAATATTAGATAAAGGTAACTTGTGAGTTTTCACTAAGCTCTGGCAGCATGTGAATATACTTATTCTTTAAAGCAATGAAATGTATTTGGCTGGATGATTAGAAGGGTGCAACGGATTGGGAACATGTGGAGGCGAATTTCCTATTCCATATAAAGAATTTTAAATGAATAAAATGAAGTAACTTGAGGAAGAAAATATTTAGTTATTGATGCTGCAACCAAAAAGGTGAGAAACACTGTTCAGGATTCAAAAAGGTTCAACTATATGGTTCATGTTCCAAAAAAAGGCATCTATTTAAGCTGTTAATAACAAAAGATGAATCAACAAGAAAAAAAAAAAAATACTGGATAAATGAGCAGTGTTATTTGCACACTTACTTTACATCTGCCTACGGTGGCATCATTTGGCATTTTTTCGGGGTCCATCATTTGACTTTAAACTTGACGCACTTAAGCACTTATTATAGGATCTGGACCCTCTCCTTTTATTCTCTCATTTTTCTTCTCATGTTAGAGAGAGAGAAAGAGAAAGATACAAAATCAAGTTTTAATGGAACCTACACATAAAAACAACTTTGATTTTGTGTCATTGTCTCTTTAACATGGGAGGAAAAATGAGAGGATCCAAATCTCTTCTTATATAGCTTAGAATTTTTTAACTTTACACACTAAGTGGGGACAGGCTAAGATAAATTCCCACTTCCTTTATCATTTATGAATTCATTGTATACCCATTGACAAATACCAAAAGATTTGTACATCTGGCATGGAAAGTATAGTAGTCAATTTATGAATTTTCTTTTGGACATGGAAATTTGTATAAAACACAATAATGCTACTCATTACATAGACCAACTCACTCACATAAAATTTTCACCATTTAATTACAGTTGAGTTGGAGTCATTTTCTATGCACATATATTCATTCTATCAGATATACAGATGTGACAGAAAAAGATATGCGTAATAAACATTTTCGTATTAAATAATATAGCATGAATTGCTATATGTTTGCTAGCATCAAGGGAGCAGGGGAGAAGAAAAGGATATGAAAATATAAAGGAGGTAGAAGGACTTTGTGGGCACGCTATTCATAATTCAAGTATTTGTCTGCTTGCTGCCTCTTTGGGAATACTCACGAGTCTAAATCAATGTTTTATACAGAAAACAAATATCAAACTATTAAACTAAGAATGTGACACCTTAAAGCAGTCCTTGATCCTCTTTGCATCACTCCAAGATGAAGTTTGGGATAGATAGCAGTATACTTTGCAAGTAATTAACCTGCTACTGATAAAATTGATGAGACTCAAATTTAATGTAGATTGTTATATGAAGTAATATAGAAGATCTGTTTTATTTTGTAAACATGAATATATATGTTAATGAATACACTCTCCATTAAGTGAAAACTTCGGATATGGCTGAATGAAGAATAAAAATGATGATTGTGGGAAGTCTTGCTTTATCTATATATGGTTGTGAAATTTCATCTTCAAAACATAATTTGGAATAAGAGAAGTGAGAGTCATCAGAATAATTGTAAGTAGAACTTTTTTTCTAGAAAATTGGAGCACATTGGTTAATAGTTTAAATCAAGCATGGTGACATGCTTTAAAGCATGCCTTCTGAATCCAATCTAACCAACTAGAATAACGAATGAATATTTAAGCCTTCGGAATATCAATCCATGGAAATAAACTCACAAAAGGACCAGCTATGTATATACTAAAGATTACACATAGGAAAATACATTTAATTTCCTGCTATACATTGTACAAGGTATGAAAAAGGAAAGTAAATCAAGACACAAAAACTCATATTCGAAGCCTTTCGATATATCTTCCATGAACGAGATACTTTCATAGCAGTCCAGACAACTCATAGTCATATATGCTGACCTCTTGCTCAATCTGTGCATAGCAATTGAAGAAGGGATATAGTTCATCACCACAAAATAGTGATTCAAGATTCTGATATGCCCACAAATGATCTAGAGGTAGGCTTGCCACCGAGTCTTCAAAGACTGTATCTTCCAAACAAAACTGGTTGCATACTTGATTAAATTCATTGTCCATCAGTGCAGTATAGCATGACTCATGAGATGAACTGGTTGTTGCTTCAGTGGAAACTGAAACTTCAACACTAGTTTCAGGGTGATCCCTTAGAACCTCAGCTTCTATAAGAGTGGAATTCTCAACCATCTTTGGTTCCAAAGGAGTTGGAGATGAAGTGGTTGTTGAGCTTCTCTTCCCAGTTAGCTCTTGAACTAACTCTTTGAAACTTGAGCTGTCAGTGATGTAGACCTTTGGTCTCAAAACCTTAATCAAGGTGTTGAATTCTTGTTTCTCATTTTTGGTTATTTTCAGTGATGCTTGATTTAATTTCTTTCCCATGATGATGATTTCAATGTGTATACAACTGGCACTTTGTAATCAACTCCCACCTCTCGGAGGATACAAGGTGCTATGTATAAATATTCATTTGTAGAGGAAATATATATGAAGGACATGGAAACAGAAGAAGCAACAGGACATAAAACATTAGATACTGATAAGACTAATTCATTTTTTTTAATATTCATTTAGTAGAAATCCATACCAACCTGCCCACTTCTCCATATTTTAAACTCTCTCTCTCCCCCTGTCATTTTTAAAGTACACCATGAACCATCAATGGGAGAAATGCTGAATTTTGTATTTACATGGAGATGTGGATATTAGTCTATTCAATAAGATGGTTTTCAGGAATAAAAATGATTTATAATAATGGGAGATATAGCGTATGTAGTAGAAGGGCATTGAGGGCACGCAGCTTACTATTCAAGTGACATAAAATAAGGCAAATATTTATTAATTATTACTGCTTGATCTTCTGCCTCTGGTACAATATGTTCAGTGGCAGAATTAGACACAAGGAGATTGATTAGGACCGCGTTTGGGTAAACAACTTAATTAAGAGCTTATCACATAAGACTTTATCGTATGAGAGCTTATGCCATATGAGCTTATGAAGAAAGGGGCAGGAGAGGAATCGAAGGGAGAAAACACGGAGGGGTCATAAGCACTTGTTAAAATTCCATAAGCTTGTTCCAGTGACTTATGAAAATAAGTCAAAAACTCTTTATGGGATGACATAAGTTACTTTTATAAGCTCTGCCAAACACACTGCATAAGAACTTATGTCATCAGATAAGTCAAAAGAAGCTTAAATAAGCTCTTCCAAACGCCACCTAGATATAAAATGCGGTTACTGTCTTATTCTTAACACTCTTCTTTCTCAGTTTCTCTAATGCTTTTTTTCGCCAGACACTAACTAATTCAAAGAATTATCTGAAATATTATTGGAATCTGATATATTTAGGTATTGATATCCATATCTGAACTCAAAAAGACATTTTACTAAACATATATGGATAGTTTGCAAAAGTTCTTTTGTTTGTTCATTTCTTTACAATTATTTTATTTATGCTATAAACTTAGTGAACAAGTAACTCTAACTCTTGAAGAGACAATGCCTAGCTTAATCACTTAATTTAATAACATTAAATGTGTAAGATTGTGATTCAATGTTAAAATATTCTTTTCATTTTTGGTACAATATGTTAAAAATACTCTAATCTCTAAAAAGATACATTTATAAATGTATATTAAACAAATGTCTAAGAAATGACATAGTATACTATACCTATCCAATAACTTTTGCTTCAGTGCACCCTCTTCTGTGTCATCCTCCTATAAAATATGGTGGAAATGATTGTTTGTTACGCATACATCAGTTTGAAAAGGCAGAAGCATTCTTTATATCACCTTGCCGTATGAATGCTCGCGCACACCGTGTCACTATCATGCTCATATCAGACAAAATCTATATTTTTGGCATTGGCTGTCGATGGTGCAACTGAAAGGCACCACTAACTGCCTTAAATGAAATTGAAATTGTTGAAAGCGCATCTTGCTCAGGATTCAACAGTTCAAGCAAACTTGTAAGCACCGAGGGTTAGTAACTCAATATGCTTAGTCTTTAGACCCCATTAAAAATCATAGTTTCGGACCAACATGCGTTCATGTTATGTCGTTCCTTACCAGCTTTTCCACAACAGCTATGTTTCCACACTAGACAAAACCTTCAGTATACCCTGAAAATTTGTGCTGCCAGACTCTGTTCTGCTCAATCCCAATTCTTAACTTGCATATAGTTGGGGATGTTTGTCAAACTCCATTAGTTGAGGGTTCACTTATTGAATAATAGCAACATAAGTGATCTATTGGTGCACCACTAGTTTTAACCGTTAGATTTATAGATAAAATAAGTGTATGGTCAGGATTATAGCTAAATAATGGGTTGATGAATAATTAGACTAATATAATTTACCTCAACCATAAAGATATTTGCAGACAATAACGCTGTAAAGAACACGATGAAACAATCGATTAGATGTCCATTAATCTTGAGTATACTACAGCACTTGTTTCTGTCTTCCAACAAAAAAAGCTATATTTCTCTACATTGAATATAACAATTAATCGGCAAATTCGAGATTAGCCAACAACAGTAATTCCACAAAAAATAAAATAAGAAATAAAAACCTGATAAATCATTCAAAATATGTTTACCTCAAGCTGGCTAGCAGAACTAGCAGGCCTCTTCCATGTGTTTCCGCAACTAAAATCTTACAAGTTTCAAGAAGCAATCTGGGAAGTCGCTGATGGTTTTTTTTTTTTTTTTTGACTACAAATTATTTACTGGATCAAGACTTAGCCGAAGCCTGAATCTTTTCAATCAATGATGAACCCAGTTGAAGCATAAGAGGATAAATAGGACTAAACTCCTTATCTCCTCTGCTCCTCACATTTACAGCATAATCATCAAGTGTTGCTTTGATGCCCTTCCATATTTGGTCCTCCCCTTGAGAATCCAGCCACAGTGAATACTGTAGTGGTGTTAGTTTGTTTCTTTGCAGTGGTGACTGCAATTCTTCAGGACCACGCGTATAGAGATGATGGAATATGACGTTTGGTGGCAGATCTTGAAGAAGAGGAGATGATGCAAACTGGGATGTTTCAAGGAAAATAAGTGGACGAAATGCTCTAAGTGCTCGATATGGTGCACCAAGTTGCTCGACAGGGAACAAATTTTGGCCCACGGCTAACTCCAATTCAGCCATATCCCTAGCCATCCTCAACTTGCCTGATTCTGAAAGTGGTCTGACAAGAGAAGCATGTCGGATGAAGAATACTAGAACACGTGAAGCCATACTCTGGACAAGCCTGGTGCATATGTTCTCCGTCCCCGGGGCTGTGGTATTTCTGGAAGGCAACAACCTAGATAGAAACTCACTGCGGAAGTGAAGAATACACTTCTGGAGCTCCTCCATGTAAGGTGATGCATTGTTGTCCATAGCAGCATCCATCCCAAGCACTCCAAAATTCTGATCATGTATTTGCAATATGCAAGACTCAAGGCGATCAAGCATTGCCTGGAATAAAGATGTTACCGAGTCACAGGCAACACCATATATTGCACCTAATGAAGCAGACAACACATCTGCAGCAATACTGGGCATTCCTTTAATCATAGTTGATATTCGGGTATGAACATCTTGCAGGTGCTGACACAAGGTAAAGTTCTTGAGCTGTGCTGGTGTGGCAGGACCACTTACTTGACGTGATTCAGGGCCAGTGGATATCTGCCATAACAATGAAAATTAACAAATAGATTTTAGAAACTATGCTTCTATAATAGCCCTTCCTTCTCATGAATAATATGACTTTTGGTTGCAACCAAAAAGGAAAAAAAAAAAACCCTTTGGGTTGGGTTTCTAAAGATTGCAGAACTCATACACAAGAAAGAAAATAATATGCCTTTAGGTTCCAGAGAAAAAATACAACAGCATCACTTTTTAGGTGACAAAAAGGGGGAAAGAAAAGAAAAGAAAAAGATCATGACTCTTCCCCTCAAGAACAAAAGTGGCTGAAACATTGCATGCTCAAGAGCCATGAAGTGGGCATCGCTTAAAATTGACCTTCAGCTAAAATGTGGACAAAGCACTGAATCAACCACTACCTTCTGCTTAAACTGAACACATCTTTAGATAGAAATATTGAATCACAACAAGACTAAGGGCAAAGAGGCCTAGCTGACTCACTAGACCACTTGATCAACTGAAGTCAGATATCACATCACCCAAATGAAAACCACAACACCCTTCAAGTAGAGCATTCCTCAATGAAAGAACACAGCCGTTATCCATTGATGTATTAACAATAACATGATTAAATTTAAGTCAAGTCAACATAATTTTCCTTCTTCCGTGCATCCCTTCTTCCCTTGCACTTAAATCCTTTTACCCAAAAAAAAAAAAAAAAGCTGTAACAGTTAACATAATAGCCTTCCTGGAAAGCCATGAGCTAGAGTTCAATTCCTTCCTCGGCAAAAATCTTAAAAGATTTTTTTAAAATATTATAAAGTACAAACTGCATACAACACACTAAATACAACATTATTTTTTTTGTTTACCTGGTATTCAGTTCGTTCTGCAAGAAGAAGCAAAACCTTGCCAATTTCACGCAAAACAAGAAGAGTTAAACGTGCATCCATCTGAACAGCTTCTATCTCTTCCTGAATGCGTGATATAATTTTTGATATTTGTTCCTTGGAAGGAACACTTCCACGACTGGACATTGGAAATACAGAATTCACTAGATCTGAAAGGCGACTCAAGCAGTGAGCCAAAAATGCAGTCTGGAATATTTCAACAGCTGAAATTATCTGCTCTTTTCCAGCTGAATTAATAGCTGGTAACACTCCTTTGACATCTGTGTCACGTGAAATTCTTTCAAGGAGATTCTCTATCATTGAGTAAAGCTTTGGATAACCCATTGTAAAAATCTCTTTAACAAAACTTGATGCCGTAAAAGCAGACTTCATATGGCTTGCAAAAGCCTTTGCAATGGCCTCCCAGACTCGATCTGTTAGCATGGGATCACCTTCCTATGCAGTAGCAGTGAATTTTAGAAAATGATAACAAAAATTCCAATTAAAAAATAAGAAAGTGCTAGCCTAATAGAGCCAAAATAAGTACAGTCAACATTCCTCATAAGATCAAAGTGCAAAAGGTTCAAGCTACATGGATGATATAGAGAAGTGCTTTGGGTGTTACATGTGATCAAAAGGTGTTTCACAAGCTAGAAAGGGTTTTCACACCCTATTCAGGGTAGCGCCTGCATCGCATGTTTGCGTTGCGCCCCTTAGCCACTTTGCGCCAGTGCACCACAACAGCCTGACTGCACCACTATCACGCGCTATTGGCTAAATAACTTGCACAAAAAAAAAATGCATTTTAAGAATGTAAAAATAAAATATAAAATTGCTACTAGTTAACTACAAAGAATTAAGAAAAGAAATGGTTAAAAAGAAAAAGAATTAGAATAAAAAAGAAAGACAAGATAAAATTGCAATTAGGTAAATGGGGTAATATCCGAAATTACCTATATGAAAGGAACGGAAGGTGATTGCTCTCCCATCCCTCAAACTAACTCGGGAATTCTTATTCTTAGCTTCAGTCAGGACCGGACAGCGTCGTATTACCCACACTGTCAGGTTTTTGTGAGGCTCACCTCAACTATAATCACCCAAAACCGAACAGCGTCGTATTACCCACATTGTCCTGTTTTTGTGAGGCTCACCACAACTTTAATCACCCAAAATTACCCAATTTCTTAACTACTATGAATTATCATTCTTCCTCTACTTTGGAGACCAAATACAACCCAAAACATGAAAAGAAATTTGAAAAACACATAAACAAGGGGAAAAAATGGATATCCGATTATATGTAGGTAATGCAGAGGAGAAAGTATTATGTACCCTCAAACCAATTCAATATGTCGGTTACATGGATCAAACAAAGTCACTGTCCTATCAAAAACCAAATCTTCTAATGGGCCATATAGGTCTACATCCTTTCTGCAAGTTTTAGGTCTAAAACATGAAGCTTCTTTGGTCTTAAGGCTGTACAATATAAATTTCCTTTTAGGTTTGATTGATACCTTTCAATCACAAATAACGCCTAAAACATTCCTCCATTTCTTCCATTCAGGAAGAGAAGCACAAAAAAGCACAGTTCCTATACACTAAACATCAGGTCTGAAAAACTGTAAATACAGTGACTTCATTGTGCTAACATTTTATGCAATTCCAAACTACACTTCAATCACCCCAATACGTATCCTTTAACACAATGAAATTTATAAATTTTATGTAAGTCAGCTGGTATTTGTCAGAAGCACCCAGTTTAAGTAATCACAATATTATTTTCCATGTAAACTTGGCCAGTCAAAGAACAAAAACATCCTTCATTTCAGTCATCCATTTCAGCACATATATAAAAGGTATCAATCCAAGTAACACATAAATTTCTCAATGCCTATTCCATAACAAATAGCCAAAAGATGTAAACAAAAAAATCACACTACGATTAGAAAATCACAAAATTTGAATCACCCTTTACCTGAATGACCTCATCAAGCAGCAAAACATGAGTAAAGGGATCGCGTTTCTTGGACAGCACCCTCTGCAAATGCCACACGGCAACAGCAATGGAATGCAACTGATCCATAGAATTCCCCAACCTCTGCCACAAAGCTTCTCTGGCCTTAGCCCCTCCTCCAATCTGGGGCGTTCCACTACCCCTAATTCCACCAGGACCAAACCCACTTCCACCTGATCCCGAAATTGCCTTCATATCCAACGCTACACTCACACTCTTCGCACCCAAACCCTTATACTTATTGATCACTTGCTCCACAGTGCCCTTCAATTCACCAAGATTGTAGAAAACCTGCAACCCTGTTCCAACCTCTGCTTGATTCAATCCTTCCATTCCTCTTTCCAGAACCTTCATCGCCTCGTTCCTCAACCGATCCCCTGTTTCCCTCACCCAATTGAGCTCCTCGTCGACGACATCGATGCCGGCAAGGTCGTATTCCTCGCACAGGGTCAAGATCTCGGAGTAGAGCTGCGCGGCTTTGGCGAGATCGAGCTTTTCGGGCTCGGCGGCGGAGGTGAGATCGCGGAGCTTTTTGGAGAGGCGGAGGAGGCGGATGGAGTGGTTGAGGAGCTCGGTGGTGCGGTGGAGGTTGGAGAGGGTGGTAGTGTTGGTGGAGATTTGGCGGAGGGGAGTGGAGAGCTCGGATCGGAGGCGGCGGACGGAGGATTGGAGGGAGGAGAGAGAGGATCGGAGGGTGGAGAGGGCGTGGTCTGCGTGGTGGAGGGAGGAGAGCTGGGAGAGGAGTTCGTGGTGGCGGGAGAGGACCTCGGACCGGAGCTGATTCTCGAGGAGGCGGATGGCGTGGTGGAGCTTCTCAGCGGTGGAGGCGGGAGAGCCGGAGGAGAGGGCGGCGGAGGAGAAGGAGGTGGAGGAGAAGGAAGGGGAGAGGAAGGCGGAGAAGATGGGATCGGAGGCGAAGGAGTCGAGTGCCGAAGTGGCGGTTGCGGAGGAGGGAAGAGGGAATGGAGGGGATGTGGGAGTGGATGCGGCGGCGGTGGCTGTGGCGGAGGAAGGGGTTTTGAAAGTAGAGAGGCGTTGAAGAGGGGAAGCGGTGGAGGAGAGGGGTGTCCTTTGGAGTGGCGCTGGTGAGGCCATTCTTGGTGTCGTCTACTCACTACTGCCCTGCGTTTTGTTTTAATCTCAATTCCCTTGTGTGTTTAGATTCGATTCTACCATGCACCTTCTCATGCTGTTGATGACTCTTACAAAATCATTTTGTCGGATTAGAGAAATATTGATGGAGAACAAAATTTTAATGTATCAATGATATTGTTCCTAAGTTGTCATAGTAATGCTTGGGTGTATAATTTGCCAACAATGGATGAAATTGCGCTTTGATAGTTGATGATTTTGATAGTTCTGATTGCGGCCAATATATGATGGTAATTTTCAAAGAGTCCATGAGACTCGTGTATTATTACCTATATGTAATATCCATTGCTATTTTCTTTTGGAGAACGTGGTTGGCAAGAAAATATTCTATTGACCTTGAATGGTTCCTTCGTTATACAATGTCCAAGAGTTCAGATTTCACTTAAAAGGTTCCTTGCATTTAGGTTAACGAATAGATCTTTTGAGGGACAATTTTGTTGAACAATAAAAGGTTATCCCAACAATTTATTGATATATACTTAATGGTTGAAGCTAAAAGATTGTCTTACATTAGAAGAAATCAGTGTATTATTAGAGGTTATTTTTTAAAAGGCATTGAAGAAGCTCTTAATCGATGAGATATAGAAGGTTCCCCTATTGGAAAACGTGTTAAAGCAAGATGCTATGGCAGTTTGTAAATAGTTTGGATATCCAGATTTGTTTTTAAGTTTCATATCTAATCCAAATTGGGATGAGGTCCATTAGTTTGTTTTTTAGAGAATGCTTAGTTCGTCGGATCGTCCTGATATTTCATGTAGAGTGTTTCAGATGAAATTGGATCAATTAAAGTTGGATTTTAAAAAAGGTGAATCTTTTGGGAAAGTTATTGCAAGTATGGGTGCTGAATAACTCATGCTATTATTTTAACTTTTCATTTTTTGTGCAGTAATTTAATTATTGTGGTTCTCTACTTATAATTTGTTGTGACTTTGTTCAGGAATGTACACTACTAAATTTCAAAAGAGGGTTTTACAACATGCACATATACTATTGTGGATAGAGGACAAAGAAAATTTACATTTTGTTGAAAGCACGTGTATCTATATTATAATGAGTATATGATATATTTATACAAAGAGCATGTTTGGGAAACACACTTTCAGCTTTTTTTTTTATGGCTTTAGCTGTTTTGTAAATAATCATTATGTTTGGCTATCAGATTATTTTTTCTAAAAAGCTTTTCTAACATGTTTTTAACAATCTCAAATGTTGGACTGTTTGCTTATTTGATTCAGATTATTTCTTATCTCACTATTTTCTTCTAGTCTTGCCCCAACATATATCGATGAACTTTTTTTCCTCTCGTACAGTACTTCCTTCACCTAACCTCCACCATGGCCAAATTCTTCACTTTTTTTCATCTCACTCACCCTTACCTTTCTATTCTCCTCCTCAGCCACTACTGAAGCCACCAGTTAAGTTGTTGACCCGTTCTCATAGATCTCCCCAACTTCTTTGGGTTTCCAAGAAGAGAGGCTCAATCATCTTCACTTCTACTTCCATGATGCCCAAACCCCACCATGCTCATAATTACCAATCCCCGAAAGGGCAAGTCCAAAATCCCTTTACCCTTTGGAACCGTGGTGATGATAGAGGACCCTCTTAGGGTCTCAAAATCCCTCTACCCTTTAATCCTTTATGTATTTTAGGGTCTCAAATTTTTATGTATTTTAGGTTGTAAAACAATGCTATATTTTTATTTTTATTTAGAATTTATCTCTCAAATTCTCTTTTTTATAAGTAGATAAATTTTTTATGACAACATATAAAAAATATAATGTTAAAAGAAAAACAAATATTTTCATATCCTTTCTTGTAATTTACTATGTAAAAGTGATTATTTTTACACCACCCAAAAGAAATATATTACCTTAAAATCGCTTTTCAGCAAACATACCCAAACAAAAACAGATTCTGGTTATAATCAATTATTACAATAATCAATTATTTGAAAACAAATTATCAGCATAATCTTTTTTTTTTTCCAGCTTTCCCAAACACACTCATATACCTTAACCTGAAATAATAGTATGCAAAATTTTCTACATTATAATATGTGAAATAAATTTTATTTGTGAAAGTAATAATAATTATTATAATAATGAAAATAAAGACAGCAAATTAAAGTAATAAGTATAATGTCGATATTGTTATAATAAATTTTTAATTTTATATTATTAAGAAAAAAATTAAATTGTACATGCTATTAGTTTAAAGTTTTTTATCTTGTTTTGAAATTATATAGCGATGCAATGTTAAAAAATATTCATTATGTTTCTACAGTATCATAGCAAAATTAATGTACGCATAATGTTGCCTTTATATTTTTTTTATAATAACGTAAAATTATTTTTTGGGTAAAATTATTAATATTATCAATATTATAAAATTTAAAAGAAATTTATTTAGTAGAAATTTTACCCGTGCATTTGCACGGTTGCTAAAAACAAGTTTAGACATAACCTAGATCATATAACATATCATCTACAATGTCCTTCATTGACTTCAATTCCTTTGTGACTACAATGTCCACGCGACTCATCTAGCATAGTCTAGCACACGATTGAGAGTGTGTGAGAGGCATCATAAAAAGAAGGTAGAGGGGAGGGGTTGCTGAGAAACTAGGGTTAGGAGGGAGCTAGCTGAGAGGAAAGAGCATCAAGATGGAGGCAAACACGACGGCAAGCAAATATCTTTTACATTCAAGATATTGCATGCAAACACAAAGAAACTGCTCCCCACCCCTATTTCCGCACACACTTCTTGGTTCTGCATGGCTTCCACCCATTGTTGCCCTTCCATTTTCTTCTTTGTTATGATTTTTTATGATTAATGCTATATGGTACCAAGCTTTTCATACGAACTTGCCCTTCCATTTTCTTCTTTGCTATGGTTTTTTCTTCCTTCAATTACCTTTAAGTCTTTTGAAGAAACAATAAATGCATTTTTTTTTATAGGAATTGACGTTTGTTACGAAACGAATTTGTGCGGATGAATGACGTGTAGATGCTTTCTTTTTTGAGAAATACTAAAGGTTACGGGACGAAATTTGACGATTGGTTTATTTTCTTTGTGCTTTTGGTTTTAAATCAATTGATTCTTCTATCAATAACAATGTCTTTATTTCTCTTTCTCTTTATAACACTTTGGTAACTTTCGTATTGAGATTGTTTTGTATCATTTTGATTAATTGTTTCTTTTTTGAGATGTTTTCAACCATTAGTTTTATAACATTTTAAATAATATTTATTAGTCGAGAATGTAATACATTTCAATTTCTGTAGGCTATCTGCAACATCTTTCGCAGCTATAAGTCACCAACACCACCGAAGACCACAGAGACTACCACCAAAGACCACTGAGACTCATTTCATTGAACTCTCCCCTGACGCACGGGAAAGTTACGAGGAGATTTTAGAGGAAGCAAATGTGACCTTGAATCTTTACAACAGTGATAACAACAGTGACAACAAGAATGAGATGCTCGAACGCTTGACATCTTTAATTTTTTGCCTCCACAAAATCTGCATTGCTTTTGTGTTGTTGGTTCCGAACTTCAGGTTGGAGGTATTTTTGCCTTTTATATGTAGATATAAGCTAGTAATACATTTGTTGATGTTGTATAGCAGAAATTACTGTTCTAGTAAACTATCTGAGCAGATGTTTCACATCACCCTGATCTGCTTCAAAAGTTAGAGTAACAAAAAAAAAATTATTGGGATTGCCCGATTTTCCTATCAATTCCTGCTTCCGGTGTCTTGATCACAGGTCACATATTCTATCACTGTTATACTAGGATATGTTTCGTTGACCCCACACCAATCTCCTGTCCAATCTGTCGGCATTCATTGTAAAGACATCAAGCGTTCGCAAGACATGACGATCCACCTGCAAGTAGAGCTGTCAATTTGGCCCAGCCCACCCCATCTGGCCCTAACCCACGTGGGCCAAGGCCAAAACAGCCCACAAGGCCAAAAAGCCCACACTTAAAAAGGTCCACAGGGCCAAAAAGCCCCAAAAGCCCTGTGGGCTAGGGCCAGCCCGTGGGCCTTAATTTTTTTAAAAACTTGCTAAAACATGTTAATTAGTGTTTGCATTTTGAAACATTTGAGATTTTTTTTCCAGTTATCTTAGTATTTTTAGATACGAGATGAGTTTCAAAAACAATATCATCATCTACACTCGCGATATTAATCATAGACTCCACAATAAAATGTTATAGTTTTTTTTTTTTAAATAATAAAATGTTGTAGTTCCTATGTTTTAAAACAAACAATATAATAAAGTGATTATCATGCACCAACCAAAGGAAACTATTTTGTCGGGAAAAAAAAAAACCAAAGGAAACTATTTTCAACGGTCCACTGACTGAAGATGACAAAAAGGACCATTTTAATGACGGAAAGTACCATTTTGTGTAACGTTAGAAAGATAAAGGATCAAAATGATTATTTTAAAAGATAAATTACCAAACGAATTTTGACCAAAAGATAAATGATCAAAAGTATATTTTAGCCTTGTATATATCAAATCATTTATATCATTTCCCTTAATACTTGACACGTCATACTATGTTTGCTAGGTTTTTATAAAGAATATATAATTAAAACTTTTTCTAAAAATATTTTTCATAATATTTACATATTTTGTTATATATAGTCAAACTATTAAGTAATTATTTTATCAAAAAAATCATCTTTTGAATTTCTATATTTATAAGTACATGTGATTTTTTTCACTGGACGTGTCATTTTAGTGAATCCAAAAAGATCAATATGATTGATATATCATAATTTTAAAGGAAAAAAGATTGATGTTTATAATTAAATAATTATAATAAAAAAATTTGAATATTAATGACTTATATGATAAATCTATATAAGTTTTGTGGAGTGGTTACTTGATTCTTGAAGGATATTTTTTATTGGTAGATAAATTTAATTATTGTTGCTAGGTAAATAATTAAATTCAAATTGGTATCATAATGCTATTATGGAATAAAAATTTATGAATAAATAGAAAAATAATGAATACAATAATTTTTTCTCGGAAAGGAAAACTCAGGTTGACAAGACCGAACAACAGTACTTTTCAATAAATAAAGTGAAAAACTGAAAATGCTAAAAAACATTAAAATGAATATGTTCCTGAGCACAGATGCACATACAGCTTAAAGAATATGTATATATCGCTCCCCTCCTTTTACACTGTTACTTCGTCCCACCGTACATACAGCATAAAGAGCTCAACATATCATTTGTCAAATCTGATTTTCATACAGTGGGCTAACCCACAAAAGCCTCAGCCCCAGCCCCCCCAAAAATTTAAATTGATGGGTTGGGGCTAAATACAACCCACATAGAAGTGGGCCATAAAATTAGTGGGTTAGGTAGGGGGTTATGTGGGGTGGGCTGTGGGCTTTAGCCCATATTGACAACTCTACCTGCAAGGCTGACACCTACTAACTAGATTTTTTTATCAAACAACTTCTCACAGATAAACGTACTCCCTCAGGACTCAATTATAAGAAAAAAGTAAATATATTTTATGGACTCGATATAAGAAAAATCCAAATAATTCAACTCTATTTAATGCTAGTGTTTCAAAAATCAAGAAAATTAATCAATCCAAGCAATTCTACTTTTAATTTTTCAAGAGTATTGCACACTCCGGAGTTATTAAAGGGTAGATTAGTAATTGTAGCATTTTTTTTACATAAATCAAGACAATTAAACTAAATTAACTAACTTCATTAATAGGTGTGAAGTCAGTTATTTTTGCTTATAATTGAGTCTGAAGGGAGTACAGGTGTAAAATCGGTCGTCTATTCACGTTTTCATGACGTTTTGGCATCGATAAGAGGCCCTTGAGAAATGCTGGTATCATTACTTTGTTACATTATTCAAGAATGACTCATACGCTTAAGCACATGTCATAAAGTGATTTCAGTAAGAAGTGAGACCAGCAGTTCTTCTCATTAATTTGCAGTCTCCACTTCAAATTTTAGATCTAACTGCTGCATATAGAGTACTCCCTCCGATCTCTATTATAAGCAAAATTTGAATAAAATACGCATATTAAGGTGGTTAGTTAATCTCATTTAAATCAATTGATTCATCTATCAATAATAGTGTCTTTATTTCTCTTTCTCTTTATAACACTTTGGTAACTTTCGTACTGAGATTGTTTCGTACCATTTTGATTAATTATTTCTTTTTTGAGATGTTTTCAACCATTAGTTTTACAACATTTTAAATAATATTTATTAATCTAGAATGTAATACACTAGTGTCATTACCTGTGTGACGCACGAGTGACATTTGCTGCTCATGAATAGATATAAAATTTTACAATATTTGATTAGATAAAAATTTAATCAGCTAAAAATATTATAGAAATGTATGATTGGATTATAGAAATAAAACCAATTGAAAAATTCTTGAAAAAAATTCAATTGACCATAACCAATAACTATATAATTTTTAAAATAAATCAATTAAGTGAAGAAAGTATGTATAACTATAAGTAAAGAACTTATTATTAAATATATCACCTTGTATGTTTTCATGTAAGATATGTAATTCATTGTTAAAAGCTCATTTGGATTAGATTAGGAAATTATTACAAAAAATTATAATAATTTGATGTGTTAGAAATTGCACTATAAGCAACATCAGGCTAATGTATTCAATCATCTCTCTATAAAATACACTATAAATATTAACTTATACTTGTTTGGGAAATTAATTTTGCAAATATTTTTCTTTGTAAAAGGAGAAAGGGATTACTAAAATTAACATAAATGTAATTTATTACAAAAGCTCATTTGAATTAAATTAGAAAATGAATATAATATTATAATAATTTGGTTAAAATAATATTTTAGTTTCTATACTTGACACGAATTTTCGATTTGGTCCATATACATAAATAATTATTAAATTGGTCCCTATACGTAAAAAATTATTAAAATGGTCCATATACGTACAAAAAATATCCGTTTGGTCCCTGCCATTCAACATGTTAAGGTCTGATTTAATAATTTTTTCCTTCATGTAGAGACCAAACAGGTAATGTATAGGGACAAAATTTGTACGTATAGGAACCATTTTAATAATTTTGTATGCATAGGGACAAAATCGAGAATTCATGACAAGTATAGGGATCAAAATATTACTTTAATCTAATAATTTAATGTGTTAAAAACGAGAATTCGTGACAAGTTTAGGGATCAAACAACTTCTCACAGATAAACGTACTCCCTCTGGACTCAATTAAAAGAAAAAGTACCTATATTTTTTGGACTAAAATATAAGCAAAATCCAACTAATTCAACTCTATTTAATGCTAGTATTTCAAAAATTAAGAAAATTAACCAATCCAAGCAATTTTACTTTTAATTTTCCAACAGAACACACTCCCGATGTAATTAAAGGGTAGATTAGTAATTGTAACTCATTTTTTTTCATAAATCAAGACAATTAAATTAAATTTACTAACTTCCTTAATAAGCGTAAAGTTAGTTATTTTTACTTATAATTGAGTCTGGAGGGAGTACATGTGTAAAATCGGTAGTCTATTCACGTTTTCATGATGTGTTGGCGAACAAGGTGACATTTTTGTAATTATTTCTGAAAATAGGAATTGAAAACAGTAAACTAGAAACAAAGCATGCCCTTATATTTTGTGCAACTGCTTCACATTTGTCACAAGCATTTTACACTTAACAGATTGGTGGTCCTAATGGTGTCTCCACTTAATTATGCATTTGTAGACATTTGTATTGGTCATGGATTATTTTATTCTCATCATCTAATCGTGAAAGGTTAATTTTGTATTGTTCTTGACTCTAGGCACTTAGGTTTTTTGTTACATGACCTATATCTAAACCACTGCTTATGAATGTTCATTGATTGCATGTCCTTAGTAGCATAATATATGTATATGAAGTTAAGACGTTTACCTTTCTCTTTCTTGCAGTGCTCTCATGATAGCGTTTTATCTCTTCAAACTAGCAACTGGCGGCATCCATCTCTTTTAAAAACAGTTGTACTTTTATCTTTTTTATTTATCTTTTGAGTAAATATCTACATTTAATCTAAACCATTAATTACTATAATAATATATCCAACGGTTATTTTAAATGCTTCATCCATATACCATATGTCTATATACTTCATGCTAGACATTTCCGAAAAATGGTTACACCAATACTTCTTTCATGTCGTGTGCTGATATATATTAGTATACTAATATTTCTTTAGCTTACACCAAATTCATTTATAGCAACATTACAGTACATGAAGGAAAATAGTACATTATGTCATTATTAACAATATATATTTAAAAGCTCCATTTCAAAAACTATGTTGTTTTATTTTTTATGGGGAACTCTCAATTTAATTTTTTAAAAATATTATTTCAATATTATTCAATTATTCTCATAACTCAACGATAATTTATATTTATATTTATTTATAGTATAACTTTAATTTATCTCTTCTATCTTTATAGAAATTATAGATAAAAAATGATGCGTGAGGTTGAACATTTTACATAAAAATTGATAAGCTATGATATATAGGGATGAATATTCTACATAAAAGCAACAATGAAAATTTAAACTTAGGAGGAAATTTCAGTTGCTTCACGGGAATCAGTATTTTTCGTAAAATATCATTTTCATATAAATTTTTGAGTTATGTCTCCAATCAATATAAAATATTTTTATATTTCATTATGCAGATTT
The DNA here is from genome assembly GCA_035048595.1 of Echinosophora koreensis. Classification (NCBI taxonomy): domain Eukaryota; kingdom Viridiplantae; phylum Streptophyta; class Magnoliopsida; order Fabales; family Fabaceae; genus Echinosophora; species Echinosophora koreensis. The sequence goes on along the minus strand of JAPCYP010000019.1, from coordinate 970,438 downwards.
TTTGTTGTGTTTCAGTTTATCACTACATTAAATTAAAATTCTATATATTTTAATATTATTTCTAAAAAACTACATATTTTAATAGTATCACTACATTAAAATTCCTAAAAAAAAAACTCTATTAATATGGCTTTTAAACCACATTCCTACGCTATATATTTTTCGTGCAATACATTCGTACTCCAACATATAACCTGTATATCGCACGAACGAAAAACACTATCAAGGTATAAGTTCATAAAATTCTTAATCTTATTTGTTAAAAATTTTAAATTTCAAATATTTTATACAAATATGCCAACATATGCCCCGTGCATTGCAGAGGTTCTTGTACTAGTTTAAAACCAAATATAAGCACCCATGTCTTGTTTTATGGTTATCATTAAGTTCTTCAACTTACATCTATATAATTTATATTTATATGTTAAATATTTTCGGAGGTTATTGTAAAAAAAGGTTATTAAAAAAGTGTCACATCCTCATAATGTTTTTTCCAAAACTTATTTCTTTCCTCTTTCAGAAACTTTTTTCTTTTACATATATTTCTTCGGGAAAATTTTCACGGCAATTGGGCATATAATGGGCTTACAGTCCTAAAACCAGAACCCGACCCGAGTATAGTTCGATATCCTAAAACCCACAAAAATTCAAAAACCCATACCCATAACGCACCTCATTCTACGTCTTTCAATTCTCAAATTTGTCTCACTGGTGCGCTTTCTGAAATCATCGATTTCACAATGCATTTTCCTTCATTTCCCCAACAACTAAACATGACTCCTCACCATTTTGCATTGTGAAGATGCACACAACTAGGGTTAAGGGGGACCTAGTGCTAGGAGGGAAGAGCTGAGCTGATCAAGAATTCAAGATGGAGACGGAGGCGGCAAACAAGTATCATTGCTATTTGGTATGCGAACTTATTTTCTTTCGTAATCTTGGGTAATAATCATTACTCTTTAAAGAAACAACAATAAATGATGTTTGATATAATTTGACTTCCTAATATAAATCAATTGATTATCAGAAAATGCTTCTCAGTGCGAAACTGATTTTTGCACAATTCGACGAATGACGTGGTTTTCATTTACACCATTGATTCTTGATTCTTGATTCTGTTTATTAATTCAATTTGTTTATTCTGTCTTAGTTTTTGAACATTTAAAATCATATTTATTAGTAACCAATCCCCACGACGCCGAGGTCCACGGCGGAGAAAGAATACCACGACTCAATTCTTTGGCTCTTGGCTGACACGCGAGAAATCTGCAACGAGCATTTACAGGAAGCAAGGTTCACATGGAATATATACAACAGGAACAACAACAATGACACCTTCCAACACTTGACGTCGTTATTTCTCCAACTCGGCAGAATCTGTGTTTCTTCTGGGTTGTTTATTGCGGAGATCACGGGCGAAGGTATTTATTTTTGCATTTCATATAAGCTAGTATAGCAGAAGAAATTACTAATGTTCTAATGAACTTGTTGTATATGCAGACCGGATCTGGTTCAAAAGCTAGTCCTAGAAAACCAAGAAAATGGTTTTAATTGCTCGATTTGTCATTCACCTTTTGTTTCCGTCTTTATCACAACATGTGGGCACATCTTCTGTTCCCGCTGCATTAGGGTGTGTTTTGCTAAGCCGACATCGATCGCTTGCGCTGTGTGTCGGCATGCCTTGTTTGCAGATGATGTTTTCACCACAAATCCACTTGCAATGCCACATGCCCCTACTAAGCTGGAATTTCTAGTCCAAGAACTCCTAGAAAATGAAATTAGTGGTCTCAAATCCGTAGTGTATTCTCGTTTTAATGATGTACTCGAGCTCATAGAAGACTCTCTGATGGATATGGAAATCGTTACTTTCTTACATAAACCAGAAATGGAACATTCACTTAAGCAAATCGTCATCTCCTAATTTCAACAACATTTGACATCGACGGTTTTTTCTAATTAATCTGGAGTGTTCCATACAGATTATAAATCTGAGTGCTTCGAGAGTGTATGTAATGGATGCCTGCAGACATTCAGTGGAAAGAAGGGCGATCAGTTGTGACACCCTTCTACCCCGCATGTTATAAGACATTTAATATAAAAACGAATAAAATAAAATCAACATGCATTTACTGAATAAAATAAAACATTTGTCCATGGGTAGAAAAGTCCAACATGAACCAGTTTACAACGCGGAAAATAAACCAAGTTTAAAAACTAATAAACAAATAAAACAATAACAACGTCCCAACCTGATGTCACAACAGAGCTGGTATAATCGTTCCGTACATCATGGAAAAACAACTGAAACTAACTGTCTAACAGAAAGAAGGCCCTAACTATGAGTGGTGGCTCCTCAGAGTCACTCCTCTCCGGGCTGCTCGTCATCCTCTGCAAAATGCTGATCAGGCCAAACACAAACAAATAACGGGGAGTAAGATTCATGTCAACATATACAGCGTGGAGATAGGGAATAAGGTAAACAAACAGCATGGCAATAACTAGCATACAACATCATAACGATATCACAACATCCAACAATATCATATCGATCAAGTATGTTATGCGGTGCAATGCATCAACTACTCCACTACTCCAACTATGCATGTGGATCCAACTAACTCAGGATGAACGACTTTGGAGTTACATATCCGTATTGGCCATAGAAGCACCAACATCGGCAGTTCACCAAACCTTGGGTGAACCCCATGGATAGCCAACGCATCAAACCATGGATGCCTCATCAAGGGAGGCAACGGTCACCAAACTGTCGGGTGACCTATCGTGGATGGCCATATCACCGTACTCTCGGACGATCTCCCCTATGTCGAACCTCCCCCATCAACAACTCCAATGCTCTATGCAAATGGCACAACAACAAACAATCTCAACAACCTCCTTGCTCGGGTCATGAAGCTCCCAAGACTTCAACACCAACATTAACGTAACCTTAGACCCGAACCGCGGGGTCAAGGCTCTCTTGGCCAATAAGCACCAAGGTTCAACTCAATATGCTTGGGTCAATCAGCACCCAAGACTTCAACGACAACAACTCCTTAGACCCAAACCGTGAGGTCAAGGCCCCCTTGGCCAATAAGCACCAAGGTACAACTTATCATCGTGCAGTAACCCAAGGGATACCAACTTATTATTTTATTATCTTAATCATCTTTAACTATATTAGATCATCATTAACCAAGTTGTCTAATCTTTATCTTTGATTGGCTATATCAACTTATCATCATTGGGGAAATGGGGTTTGAAACCCCTTAAGTCATTTAATTCTGTTTCTGTCCAGGGGGTGAGCACGGTCGTGCTTAACACGTGAAGGGCGTGCTGCTACTTAAGTGAAGCACAGTTGTGCTTCCTATTGGGCATGGTCGTGCTCAGTAGCACGGTCGTGCTCTTTGTCCTGCACGGCCGTGCTTATTGCGCGGCCATTTTCCATAATTCAAACTGGGAGCACGGTCGTGCTCCCTATTCAGCACGGTCGTGCTCAATGCACGACAGTACTGTTCTGGGTAGAAACTGGTACCGAATTCATAGCCAAAATCTTAGGTTCTTAATCCATTAATCTTAAGGTCAGTTAACAACATGTTTTAAGGGTCAAAACTCATCATCACAACAGTCATAAGTCAATCATCCAATCAAAGCATACCAACAAGGATAATCATGGCATCAACTTTATAAACAACCCTAATTAGTAATGATACATATACCAAGAACATTTTATCACAACCAATCAAACTAACATGTAAATCATACAATCACATATAACCAACCGGGGTCATGGGAACCCCTTTACCTTATACTACCCCTACTGCCTAATGAGTACAATACTCTTCTCCCCATACCTGGATTGAAGGTAGCTCCAACAACGTCCTAAACAGCGAACTGGTCCCGAATCCTCAAGCGGCTTACTCCGGTATTAAGCCTTGGTTGATCAGAAACACAAACAATCAGTATCTCTCATTAAAACGAAAGGAAACTGACAAGGGAAAAGTGACCATTACCTCTAAACCAACACAGACGCACTAAGCTTCCTAAACAGCTTCCAAAACTCCACTATTGCAATGGATAAAGAGGAAATAGGGAAGAAGGCTGCTCTGGCCGCACTAGGTGACGGCTGACTTCAGAAAATAAGGTTAAAACATAACCCTCGATTTCTGTGCCATCTATATAAAGGCTGCACCTGAGCACGGTTGTGCTCACCCTGGAGCACGGTCGTGCTGGACTAAGCGTCATCGAGACGCGATCCGTGCATTAAGCACGGGCGTGCACATGTACCGGAAAGGGACTTTTAAGCCAAAATCTCACTTAGCCCTTAACCAACAATTCTAACTTAATAAAACCAGCTTTATAAAAATACTTACAAACAACGGGGTGTTACATCAGTCACGTCAGCTACACTGGATAGAAAGAGAATGTTAGTCATCAGATTGATTTCTTAGAACACACTGGAAGAGATGATGCTAACATTTGGTGATAACAACGAGTGACTTGATCCAACCGTGTCTGAATTAAGGTTACTCTTGCAGGAGTAACAGGTATTGTTCTTGACTGGTTAATTTTGTATTGTTCTTGACTAGAGGCACTTAGGTTTTATATAGATGACCTATATCTAAACTACTGCTTACGAATGTTCATTGATTGCATGTCCTTAATAGCATAATATATGTATATGGAGTTAAGGCGTTTGCCTTTCTCTTTCTTGCAATGCTCTCATGACTGCGTTTTATCTCCTTCAAACGAGCAACTGGTGGAGGTTTCTTCTTGCTAGTCTTTCTCTTTATGATACTGATCTTATGCTTTTTATGCATTCTTTGTTTTTTGCCTAATTGAAGCCCTGACCATCAAAATCCTGCTTATGTTACTGGTTTGTTTTTTACGGAAAGCTTGTGATTCTATTCTACACAACAAGCTATTTGATAAAAATCATCTTATGTTCTTTTTGTTATTGATTTGTTGGATGTTGTATGTGATAATGCTATGCCTTTCTCTTTTTATCCACTAGCTTTAGTGCTAGTCTATGATGCGCAACTGTCATGATTACTGATCTCGTACTCATAGCAAATTTTTCTACAACAAACATGATAAACAATCTTGTTGCTAGAAATTGCAAGCTTTAACGAATATATAAAATATAATTGTACAGTCAGGTACATAAAAGGTAATAAACTTATTGCATAATCACCAGGAGCATTCCATGGGGATTTAGTTGAAGTAGCACCTTCACATTAAGGGATGCCCACTTCCTTTCCCTTTGTCTTCGTGATAACAACAGCAAACAAAGGACCATCTTTCATCCAGGCCCTCATGTTACAGGGCCATGAGAGTTAAATCCGTGCAATGAGGAGACTTTAGGGCCTGTTTACCTTCCAGATCCATTTTCATTTTTCATTTTCTAAAATTTACGTTGATTTTAAATTGCTAATAAGAAGATGGAGGCTGCTACAGTAAACAATTGTGACAAAGAGAAGATTGAGGCTAGCTTGGGAGAATGCATGTCCGGAAATAATGAAAACAATATTTTGACATTTTCAACATTTCTGGAAATACTAGATTTGTTTTCAAAAAATGAAAAAGAAAATGGTGAAAGAAATACTAAAATTAATATAGATTTTAGAAAATGAAAACTGAAAATGTTTTTACAAAGTAAACAGGCCCTTAGAATTCCCTTAGTCAAAAAAAAAAAGGCTCGTAGAATTCCAATCACCGATTGGCAGAATCAAGGGATGAAAATATTTGAACACAATGATTTAGAGGAATATTAATGCAAATAACAGTAAAATGGAGGAAATGCCCTGAATTTGAGCGGATTAGAATGATGCTGATTAATTAATTATAATAAATTCTCAATATGTTGAAATAAAAACCTGGGAAGCTGAGAAAGGTAGGAATTAGGGGAAAATTAGGAATTAGGAATCGAGAAGCTTCCTAATTGATTCAAATTTAAATTGATATAGAATTATTGCTTCTGATTTCACAACATTTTTTAATTGACACGAATATTATCTACATCAATTCCATAAACAGCTCGATGAAATTGAATCAACGGTGAATCTTTTGATGAAATCAGGGAATGAGATGAAAATTGACAATAAATTTGATTGCCTGGAAGGATATTCCCTATTCTAGACTTGCGAAATAGCTCATTCCTTTTTTGTTATTTCTGAATAGGGGTGGGAATAGGTCAGACCAGGCTTTGCTTAAATAGGTCTAGCTTGTTTAAATAATTGACAGCCTAAGCCTGGCCTGGCCTAGCCTATCAGCCTTTTTAAAAGCCTATTTCACATTAAGGCCAAGTAGGTCGTTTAGCCTATCTCTAAATAAGCAAATAAGCCATTAAATAAGTCAAGTTTTCTCTATGGCCTATTTAAAATTGGGCCATTAAAAAAAATTGGCCTGCTAAAAAAAATAAAATAAAATACTTAAAATTGATCAAAATAGATTTCTAAGGGCCTTTTACACTCTATAATATTTATAACTCTCCTTTTACATTGGTGAACCTATTTTCACCCGTGTGGGACTTTTTATCTAGCAGCGAACTCTCTCTGCTTCTGCTTCTGGTTTTTTAATCCAAGTTTCTCGGTAAAAAAAATCACCAAAACCTCTATCTGCATCAAATACAAATACCTTGTGCTTTTGTTGCGGGCCACAATAGCTTGTCTTTCTGCCACTGTTGTATTGTATGATATATATATATATGCTTATATGTTTTATACTAGGGGAAGTGATAACGTCGTACCATTAACATCTTTTACCCTCTAATAACTAAAGAAAAGTAGCTCCTTATTCTTGGAGCGGCGGCAATGGTCCGTGAGAAGAAAATGGGAGTACAGGAATTTATTCTTATTCATTTTATTTTTATAAATAAATATTCTTAATATAATTTATAGTTTTATTTTTATTGAAAATATCATATATTATATTATATATATATATAATCAGGTCATTATATAAATATATAATCAAGCCGGCCTGACAGGCCAAAAAGGCTTTTTTATAGGCCTGGGCCTGACTTTTTTTTAACAAAAAAGACATTTTAAAAAGCCTGAACCTGACCTTTTTACTAAACAGGCCAGGCCAAGCCTTAAGTAGGTCAGGCCATAGGCCCCTGTCGGGCAGCCTGACCTATTCCCACCCCTTATTTTTGAACTTGCTGCAGCATTGATCCCTTCATTATTTGTGATTGAGATTCAAAATTTAATTAATAATTGTTGCTTACGTATCAAGATTGAACTCGCTTAGGTTTTTGTTATATGACCTATTTAAACTACTGCTTATGAATGTTCATTGATTGCATGTCCTTAGTAGCATAATATATGGATCTGGAGTTAAGATGTTTGCCTTTCTCTATCTTGCAGTGCTCTCATGACTGCGTTTTATCTCTTCAAACTAGCAATTGGTGGCCGTTTTTCCTGCTAAAGCTGAGTGATGATAAAATGGTATTATCATATATGTTTTCTTACTATTACTATAATACAGATATGTAAGGTGATCTGCATGCCTTTCTTAGATGCTTGAGATATATCACTTTGACCCCACTATTTTAGTTTTGTACGTACCAATTCTAACTATGACCAATTCTATAAATAACCTGTAACACCCCGATTTTACTGTTTCTTAATAGTGATAAATATATAATTATTTATATTTTATCTGAGACTTAGAAAAAAATAATTTTGGATAAACCAAAGTCATATTTAGACTCTACTTGATAGTAAAAGTTTATAGTTAAATTTTGGGTTGAAAATTCAGACGGAACTCAGTCCGTGTTTTCACTGACAGTAAGATTTTACTGATCAGAAAACCTAATTTTGACTCGAGAATGAAAGGGTTAGAATTTTTATCCCATTTCCAACGATAGTGGTTATTTTGAAAATTTTCAAAATAAATAAATTATTATGCTTTGTTCGGGCGCAAAACCTAAATCGGGTAATCGACAGAGTCAGGAACGGAGCTGCAGAGATAAGCAAGGTGGATGAGGATGATGAGTCATCTTGCCACCTAAGGCAGCGAGTCACAGGGGTGAGTCATCGAACATTTATGGTGCATTTATGACGATTCCTAAATATCTAGATATTTTATGTGCGAAAAGACCAAAATGTCCCTAGTTTTCTATCAATTCTCAAGTGTGCCATAAGTTTCTTGTGGTCACAATTTAACCACATCTCTTTCAACCATGACCACTCATTTGTCATGATTACTTTAGGTGTGAAATGTCCAAAATGTCCTTGGACTTTAAAAGAATTACAAGTTTGTCCCTATGTAATTTTATCATTTTGTCCCCCAGGCAATTTGATGGACAAAAATACCCCTCACTCCCCCTCATGTGCGCTTCTCACTCTTCAAAAATGAAACACTTTGACATATTTTGCTCCTAATTCACTTCATCTTCTTCATTTGTTCTTCATTTCTCAAGTACACCATAACCAAATTTTGTGAAGAACTTGCTTCGTTTCTTTCAAATTCTCAACATCCAAGAGGTATACCTTACTCTCCTTAGTCAATAAACATCATGTTCTTCCTTGATTTTCTTGTTTCAAGCCATGATTATCATGTTTTCAATTCTTAGATCTAGAACTTCAAAAATCTCTAGAAAATTGTAGGAAAATCCATTTGACTTGAAACTATGAACTCACTATGATCTCTATATTCACGATCCAAGAGCATGAATCAATAGAAACTTTCTTTCCTATTCTTTCATAGTGGGCCGAATCTAAGTCTTGAAGAGACTAGATGAGTTTGTTTCAATTTCTATCATTTAACACTTGATCTAGTCTATTCAATACTTCTAATTGCTAGATCTAAAAAATTGAAATCAAAATCAATCCCTGGCTATTTTTCCATTTATGGCTGAATTCAAGCTCTAGAGGGGTTGAATGGATTTGTTTCAATTTTGAGGTTCCTAACCTCATTTGCCAACCTTAGCCGAAATCACACTCATGATGAGTTAGATGATTTGGTTTTGATTTTTGAGTTACGATCATAGATCTGGCCTTCCTAGTACTCAAGGATCATTAATCCAAGAGTGTGTAAATTTTTAACATCTCTAGCCTAGAAAACCTATGGAGGCCGAATCATAGTCTTAGGATCTAGAGTGTTTTGGTTGTTTATTTTTATTAATTGTGTGATGTTTGTTGTGAAGGATAAACCTTGTTGGTTTGTTCTGAGTTTCGCGGAGGAAAGCCGGAATCGGATCAGAAAGTATGCCGAGAAAGAATTTAGAAACTACAAGAGGTAAGGGGAGTTTACCTGAGGAGTTTTATATAGCCATATGCTATCTTAGTGTGTCTGTAATTTATCTGTTTTAGTTTCTGTGGTTTTAAATTATTTACTATTTAATTTGTTATGTTTTGATATGATTTATTTAATTGTGTGGTTATGATTGTGTTTTAAAGTTTTTAACTATGATGCATGCTATAATTGTGATGTATGCTATAATGTGTTATATTGAATTTATCTGTTGTTTGAGTGATGGATTGAGAAACCTGACAGTGGTCAGTGTTCAAATTAATTTGAAGATAAAATCTTGATAAGCTTATATATTTAATCAAAGTGATTAAATTGTGGAAAGTTGAATAAAAGTGGAAAAATATTAGTTTAATAATATTTTCGGTGAAAGATGAGTAAATGAGTGACAGTAAGGGCAGAACTGTGAAAAAATTCACAGACATTAGTTTTTCCAAAATAAATTCAATAATAATATAAGATGTTATTTAAAGTAATTGAGCTACTAAAATAGTGCAATATTAACGTCGGAATAATTATTTACAACAGAAAAGTCATTTTGAGTTATAAAAGGATTTTTACGGCAAAATTTTGAGAAAAACGATTTTATTTTTGTTACGGAATCTATTTAGGAAGGACTTTTTAAGAAGTTGATGTTTTTCATGAGAAAAAATTTTCAAGAATAAAGTAATTTGAGAAAAAGGAATTTCTCTACGATTTAATGATTTTGTAAATGATTTTTAAATGGAAAAGATTTTCTGTAAAGGAGTTTTTACTCAACAAAAATAATTCCGTTAAACTTGGATAAGTTTTTGGAGGTTTGGTTTTGTATTTGTTGTTTCACTGAGCGAAATATTTTAAAGAAGAAAGGTAAACCTAGTAACCGAGACGTCGGAATTCTAGTGTTCTATTAACATGTGGATCATGGATCCATGTTATCAGACTGGTGGGTCCTGTGTTGAGTTTTAAAATTTAAAAGACCTAATATTAAAACTAAGCATGATCGTGGACCTTTGAGCCTCGACAAGGAAAGAATGAACAACAAAGAAAAGGTGACGTGAACAAAAGTTTTATATGCATCGTGGGCAGACGTGCCTTGTTGGCCAGTGTGCCATATGTTATTGACCATTGTGTCCTATGTGCTGGCCAATGTGTCTTATGTTATTTGGCCAAATTTGCCATCAAGCTACAATCCACGAAGGTGGATTGACAAGTTGAGGAAGTCAAGACTAAAGTCGGTCAATTAGGGACATCCGGGTTCGTGAGCCACAAAGGCTGAGACCTCGCGACCTCTAGTCGTGGACGTAACGATGCAAAACGTAGATGTACTCAATCAGGGACCACTCAATATTATTTTAGGTGCTTGAGTGTGATACCTTGAACAATTGGAGCCCAGACCTAAATTAAAAGGCCGACCTCATGAGATAATTGTGGTAAAGGGTATTGCAGCCTAATCATGCTCAACGAAGGGAAGTTAGGACCTCCGGAGGATAAATATCAAAGTTAGATGATGATGTTGAAGTGTCATGTGCATTTTTTAAAACATTGCGATGACTGTCGGGTATGAATCCCAATGTTTGAAGTATTATGATTAAATCTGATGATTTATGTATTGTACATATATGTGGATATGCTGTTGTTGTGTGTCGCGCATGTGATTATCTTATCAAAACTCATATATTAGTATCTCACCCTTGTACATGTATCTTTTTTTTTTTTTTTTCGTGCTGTTGTTCTGTGGGATGTAAATACCGATGTTGCAGAGGAGTTTCTTGTTTCACTTGAGGATATTAGTCCTGACCACTGAAGCAACCGTGAGTTTTAAGAATGACCTCTAGGGTCTTCTTAGTAGATGTCGGTTAGAGTGACCAGCTCAACTAGGACATTAGGTTGGTTTATAACCTTTTTGAGGATAATCGTTATGTCTGGCTTTGGAGAGTCATTCTTTTGAAGAAAGAATTTTTCTGTTTTAAATGATGTATAATTATATCTTATGTTATGTGTGGATTTCTGAAGGAAATCAATTCGTACGTTGTGATGAGTATTTTCGTATAAGAAGTTGTTATATATTAATGTTAGTGTGTTGAAATTTTATTTATCGTCCGAGAAAAGAAAAGAAAATATATGACCGTTTTCGTTTTCGAACATAGTTATGCATTTAAAATTTTTCCCGAAAGTAACCAGCTTTCATTTTTTTTTATATTTTCCGCAACGAGTTAACCATGTAGCACCCAAAGGGGTGTTGCATAGCCTTTCTTTTGTTTACCGTTGAAGTGATTTTTAATAGATCAAACAGCTTATATTATAGGTTTACTGGTGCACCTCATTTTTATGGTGTGCAGTGCACAATAAAATCAGCCTCAATTTTCACCCAAAACAAAATGCATCTTCCAGTGCCTTCGTTTCCATATCTCTCTTTCATAGGAGTATTTCACTTCTACGTTCTCCCTCTTCTTCCGTGTAACTGGTTTTTTTCCTTCTTTATTATTATTTACCTTTTACTCCCTCTGGTTCATATTATAAGAAAAAAAATCTCAAATCTTTTAGTTCAATATATAAGCAAATTTTGTTTTCCAGTGACTCATTTAATGACATTATTCCTAAAATAGCCTTCATTTAATACAAATTTTGTTTTTCAATGACTCCTTCTATTCCCAACAATGCAAGTAACTTCTCATTACCATAAAGGGTAATTTAAGTAAAAACCTAATTTTTTAACCAAATTAAATGAGATTAACTAACCACCTTAATATGTGTGTTATATTAATTTTTTGTTTATAATAGGGACTGGAGGGAGTATGATTTTGTCCTTCATTTCCGCATCCAATTATCGATTAAGGAAATTAAATATAAATCAACATATGAATTTTGATCTCAGTTTCGTTGCTGAGAGAGTTCAATTGAGAGAGAGAGCAACTATCTATACCTATTTGTTTTTTGATTTTGAATTGTTTCTATTCTTTTTTGAAGGAATTTTGCTTCTAATGTTGATTAGGTCTCGCCTATGGAAACAATATATTAGGATCTAGTGCAACGTAGTTTTTATTTTATTTTATTTTATTTTGTGGAGAGGGAGAAAGAAGGGGCAGAGAATAACGGGAGAGTAAATATTTTAAAAGATGTAAAAGTAATTTAATTTCAAAAATATTTTGTGGATAAATGAAAGAGATATTATTTTGAAATAGTTATAAAAATTATTAATTATTTTTAAAAAAAATATGGATGAGTTGGATATCCATCCGTAAAAAAAATTGTTAATAGATGGATTGGATGGTTTTTATTAGGTAGATCATGGATGGACTGATTTTTTTTTTAATTTAATGGATTACAATGGATTGTTTTTAATCATCCATTACAATTCAAATAAAAATATATCTAATCCATCCATTTGCCACCCTTAGTTGTGTGATGCATACTATACTATTTTTTTAATCTTTTATTATAAGTTATTTATCAATCTATGTTATTTAAAAATTAACTCTTAAAATAATGCAAATTTATCGGCAAAGTCCAACATAGTTGGTAAATAACTAAGTTACCATATGTATAAAAATGACTTTTTGCCCGAATGGTTTAAATTCTATTCAACATAGATGCTTTAAAAGTCCAGTTCAAAGTTCCATTCTCTAGAGCTTGGCTAAATTACACTTTTGGTCCCCAGGTATCATAATTGTGCGATTTTGGTCCCTGAGGTTTCAATTGTGACAATTGGGTCTTTCATGTATCACAATTATGCAATTTTAGTCCCCCAGGTTCCAATTGCACCAATTGGGTCCCTCAGGTATTATGATTGTGCACTTTTGGTTCCCATATATCATAATTATGCAATTTTAAATGTCAGTAGCCTACGTGGCACACGTGGAACTGATTTGACACTTAATGAGGTCGGCTTAACAACTTACATGACATTCCTATGTAGCATTATTGACACCTCACATACTTTAATTGACACATAGGAATGTCATGTAAGTTATCAAGCTGATCTCACTAAGTGCAAAATCAGTCCCACTTGTGTCACGTAAGCTATTGAAATTTAAAACTGAATAATTATGATATCTGAGGAACCAAAATTACACAATCGTAATACTTGAGGAACCCAATTGGCGCAATTGGAATCTAGGAGACTAAAATTGCACAATCGCGATACCTGAAGGATCCTATTGTCGCAATTGAAACCTGAGGGACCAAAATCATACAATCGTGATACTTATGGTACCAAAAGTGCAATTAAGCTTAAAGCTTCAATTGGGAACTTTGAAAATAATTGCCCTGGGACGGCAAATTTCTCAATTTGCGGTGAACATAATATGAACCAAACAGAGGTTGACTTTGTTGAGACACGTGAATCTCACTCCAATAATCCGTACATCTCAAAAAGAATTTGTTTCGGTTTCTTATTGTCTAAAATCTTTACACTTAATTGGAAATATTGGATAATTAAAAATATTTGTCCTAAAAAAATTATATAAAAATAAGTAATTAAACTTAGAATATACATTTAAAAATGATACATGACGAAAAGAGATGTTTCGGAGAATACTTTTTTGAGAATGAGTAACTAAAGAATTGAAGAAGAAAAATATGGAAAGGATAGAGGTAGGGTAGGCATAATAGAAAGAGTCCTGAGCATATCAATGAGATGTTGGTCGGGTGGAAGAAACTTGTCCTTATCCTTAAAAGAAGGATAACAAAAAAAAAATAAAAGAGAGATGTGGGCATCACATGAAATTTCATTTATCTTTTATGATACTAATAAAAATTCAAGAATTAAATTACAGATATTATTAATATGTAAGGAAGAAAATAAAAAACAAAAGTATCTTTGAGTATTCAAATATGATTTGAGTTTAATTTCAATATATTATTAATTTAAAGTTTTTATATTGTCAATTAGTTATATATTATATATGATATGATTCTTTAGCTAATAATTCTAGGGTTTAATTTTCATGCATTATTAGTGTAGAGAATTTTTACACTATCATCCAATAATATATTAACAAATCGATATTGTTGTTATTTATTTCTCTTAATTATTAAAGTAAAAATACAAATGTTAACTTATCAGTGGATGTTAGTGTAAAACTCTTTATATACTAGTAGTATATACTACTTTAATCCATAATTTTAAGAGTTAAATATTATTTAATGATACCACAATATATAATTAACTAGTAATATAACTTTTTCACACTTACGATACTCCACATTTATATCCATAAGATTTTTATCAATAAAAAATAAAAATAAAATAAAAGATATCAAAGGAATGTTGATCTAGTGAAAGCAACTAGCCCCATAAGGTGAAGAATATGGGGAATCCGGATTCGAATCCTAGTAGAGTCACTCCATTGGGAGGCTGAGAACCAAGGGGTAAAATCTTGTTCAATCAGTCGAACCATATATTAGTCCCATAGTGGGCCTGAAGGGCCTAAGTCGTAGGATACTTCAGTGAACCCACTAGTTCCAAAGGACTAATTAGGTTAGGTTCCAGAATTTTTTTTAATAATAATAATAATAAAAGATTAGCCCACACTCAAAATCTTACTATTTTAAAAAAGTTTAAAAAGGTAGGGAAAAGTTACCCTTCCACGTTGTCATCATCTCTGTTAAAATTTAGACCAACGGCTATGGTTTTGATTTGGTCAGCAAAGTTTAGTTGGCACATTTAATTTTCTATATGTTTTATACTTTTATTAATTTGCATCTTTATTGAGTAGTCTATTAATTATTAACTTCTATGACCAATTCTTATGCTGAACTCTGCGAGCTTGTTAAATCGCCATTTAAAATGTAAAATTAGATATTAAATTAATCAATTTCCATTAACCCTTTTTCTTTATAAGAGTGGTAGTTCCAATTTCCTGCATAGCAATTTTGTTGAGGAACATGACAGAGCACAATAAAGAGAGAAAGATATATTGAGAAGACCAAAATTAGGAATTGATAGAATGAGAAGTGATTTACAACAAACAAAATTCATCTTATATATTATATCAAACCAACTAATTCTAACAAACTTGCAGCTACCTCTAATAATCTTTAACTATCTCTAATAAATTTTCCCCAAAGTGATAATTTTTTCATTTTACTAGAAACCAGTCAAACCACTCCAAGATATTTGTTCACCAAACAATTATCGTAAAAAACAAAAAGTTGCACTAAGAGGCAAATGCTAAGGAACTAAAGTGGTGCCTCAAATCCATTATTTCTGCTTAGTTAGGTAGTTATTCCAAACTAAAAATATGAAAACATATCAAATTAGAACATCATTTATCGGATGGCGATCCTCTGTCCCACTTTCCTATTACATTCTTTATCCCCCATCAATTATAATTTGCCACTTAATAAAATAAAATCTTAACTCATTAACACTTATGCACGTTCTCATGCGAGAAACCTTCAAAATTACAAAAACAGAACAGCAGCAGAGGATTTATGGGCTAAGCTTTGTTAAGCAAAAGATGAAATTAATCTATTCATTTAACTATATATTACAACAATAAAAGCAGAAAAGATGTCATTACAATTCATAGCTTTGAGTTGTGTCATTGATGAGTAACCCATCATCATCATCATTCATCAACAACCCCAAAAGCAGAAGAAGGAACTATGACTAGTTAACTGATGAAAAATGAAAGAATCAAATAGTAAAAGGTAGTGGGTGAGGGTCAGATATGTTCATCAGAAGTGGCAGCCACAGCAAAGGTAGAAGAAACAGAGGGTGGAGCCAAGCACTACAAGCTCTACTACAGAGAGTATCTTGAAAACGACGGTGTCCATGATGGTGGTTTGAAGATGCAGTGGCTTCCTCCATGGCCACAAGTACTCCTTCCTCATCACCTTCTTCAACCACCACCTGCTCTTCTTTCCCATCATCACACACACTCTCTTTTTCTCTTTCTTTCTCTGGTTTGGTACTCTTTGTATATATGGACACAACACAGAGAAAGGGTTTATATATTAATGGGAAGGATGCTTTGGATGCTTGAAAGACAAGGGAGGGATGTGTTTGCTGTATGTTTGGCACTGGCTGGCCCACTTTAACCGTAGAAAAATACCACTTTATTTATGTTCCCTGCCTTTCCCATGTTTCTTCTCTTTGTTAATCATAAATAACTACACTAATCTTAACTTTACATTCAGTGACCTTGTCAATATAAATAATTATTGCCTTTGTAAATTTTGTACCTGACCTGATTCATTTACACATAAAACCTCTCAATACCATATATTTTGTGTCAGTTAAATTTCGTTCTAAAGATGCATTCATTTTAACAAGAAAACGTACTTGTGAAGTTAAGTTAGTCTGGTTTGAAAAATTCAATAAATTAGCTTAAAATTTATCAGACTAATTTATAAACTTGTTTGATAAGTTTTTTCTTTTTTTTCTTCTGTCAAAACTAATCAAATTTTTTCTATTTTTATCCTTATTATTTTAACAAAATTCTAACTTTACCTGTGCCCTATCTCATAAAATAAAATTATATTAAAAATCATATAAATATGTTACTTGATTAATATTATTTAATAAAAACATTAAAAATGAAATTAAAATTAAAAAGTAATATTCCAATTATAAAATTTTAATTAGAATTTATAAAAAACTTATATAAAAATCATATAAACATGTCCTTTCATGTCATCTTATATTTATAAGCTAGTTAAAGAGTAATTTTACCAAACACTTCAAATTCAATCAATTAGCTTTTCAATTATTAACTATCGGCTATAAGCTTTCAAGTAAAAAGATGAGTTAACTTATAAACTATTTTTGCTAAACATAACATGTAAATCACTCAAATCAAACAATAATTAATGTGTTTAGGATCATTAAGTATTGAAAATTATTTAATTTGATTTCAATTGAATTGAATTGATTTGAGTTAGAAATTAATATCTGATTTTAATAATTTCAATAGACAGTTTTACACTTACTTATTTACTTATTCTACATATTCTAAATAACTATAAGAAAAATAAAAAAAATAGAATAAAATACATTTCACCCATTTTAAAATGTTCCAAATATTAAAACTAATTTGCAAATTAATTCTGGTATTAATTGTCCATAAAATGAAGCTCTTATTTTTTTTTATAAAATTTGTAAAAGTAAAATCTACCTTATTACAAATACAATATCAAATTAATTCCAAGTATAATACTCCAAATGGCACTGAACTCATCAATTTGTAATGTTTAAAACATGGTTTGTTTTAGATTTTGATAAAATTGATTTTGAAGGAATTGATTCTAAAAAAGATTGGGTTTCAAAAAATTGATTTGTGTTTGATAATGATATTCAAAAGTGAGTTTAGAAGAATTGGTTTTGTTTGTATGATAAAGTAAAATCACTTTTGAGATGTATATATAAATAATATTGTGGTCTTACACCAAAAATCAATTATACTCAACAAAAAATTAGAAATTCTTACTTCTCTTAAAATCAATTTAACCCAACCCATAATTAATTTTATTGAATACTAAATTTAAAACAAACACTTTTAAAATCATAAAATCACTTTTTTTTTATAAAAAGTTTAGGTGAGTTGGGTCCCAGGGGTTCACCAGGGTCAGGGCAGACCCCACGGCTCAAGGAACGCTTACAGAGGTACTTACAGATTACCCACCAACGAGGTCCTCACATCGGTGGTGGGATTCGAAATAACGACCTTTTGGATTATGAGCCGTATTCTTACCAACTGGACCAACCTTTGTTAGCATAAAAATCACTTTTTATTGAAAGCAAATGTGATTTTAAGCTATCCAAAATCTAAATCAAAGAAGCATTAAATTGTCCACCTGGTTTCCCGCAACGCTGTCGTGCAAGATGATAAGACCTGGCCTTAATTTTCTTTTTCATGGTCTTTAATCAAGTCTTCATAATGTCGGGGGTGAGAAAATGGCACTGCAATTCTGATACAGCCCGATCCATCCTTAGTAGTATATCGTCAATAAATAAAAGCATAAGTGGGCTTTCTTGTGTGAAGGTAATATAGAAGATAAAAGGAAAAGTTCTGTTTAATCTTACCAAAAAAAAAGTCTTGTAAATTTTTTTTTTTTTTAAGCAAGCTAGGTATGCAAAAATATCACTATAAGATCTAACATTCCAACTAGGTTGGCACTTTAGATCCTATCATTTATTTGCACCACAATAGACTTGTATTAGTTTGACATCAAAATATTTTATTTATATATGATATAATTATTTTAATTTAGCCAACTGGGATTGGCACATCTGGTCAAGTCTTCTGCTCATACTAGCTGTGACTTGAGTTTGATTCCTAGATTTCCCCTATTGCCTGTTGGTAGGTGATATATAAATTCCACTATAAATTCTCGCTGAGGTTGGTGGTATTCCCTGGCATTGCAAGAGGACGTGCCCTCCCCCAATCTAAACTTTTGTATATAAAAAAAGTTATTTTAATTTAATTTGTAATACATTATTACGTTGATTCGGACAAAAAAAAAAGGATTGATTTTCTGTTCATCGTTGGTGTAATTTTCATACAGCTGCTCTTGAATTTCCAGTTTCACCAGGTTCTTGCCATGACAGCCATGTCGTCACTATCTGCTTTGGGTACCATCTCAACAAGTCACTATTTGCTTTTGGTACCACACTCACACACACTGGGCACAAAGCACTGATTTTCGTTTCATCGTTTGTGTAATTTTCATATAGTTGCTCTTCAATATCCACCCGATTCCTGCCATGTCGTCACTAATTGTTTTTGCCACCAATTCAAGTTTGGACAAATACTTGTAGGTTTGGGTAGAAGTATTAGGAAAAGACGAAATATTTCCATCAAAAAAGAAAAGAAAAAGACGAAATAAAATATTTTATTTTCAATTTAGTGTGTTTTATCAATAAAACAGATTTGACATAAAATTAAAAAGTGAAATAATTTTGCTAAAAAGAGATAGAACAACAATAAAATAAAAAAAATAGAACATCTAATTCAATTTTATTTTATCCGCACGTCGAACATTATCATAGTGTGTGTAGCAAGTCTCAAACAACGATTCAAAATATACATAAAACATAAATAAAAGAAAGAAAGAAAGAAGAGTTATCCACGTTTATTGGTTGTATTTACTAACATCCATTGATCTAAAATAGAGGCGAAATATGAAGAGATTATACTAACAAGGTCAATCATAGTTAATAGATAACAATTCCTTAAACATGTTGTTCGTGGTTCAATTTTTATTGTGTATATGAAAAGATTTTATTTAAAAAAAAAAGAAAGATAAAAACTACTTTGATAATACTATACGTTTTAGTTAGTTGGTAATTATTTAGTCCACTTCAACTAACTATGTCACTAACTTAACAGTTATGCTAACGGGATATCTAAATAACTACCAACTAACTTAATCGTGTAATATTAATTAAAATACTGTAAAAATATTATACTCAAAATACATCACAATTAAATTATTAGGATCTAATTATAATGCAATTGCTCATCTTCACCATAAGCATCTTTTAATTAATATTAAATAAATTAACAAATGTAAGTAATCAAGCGGCAAGCTTGTAGCCCAGTTCATCCATGCAGACAAATGTCTTAATCTTTGCTCCAAGCCTCAAGCTTCTCCAACTCGGGATGATATATCCTGGTCTCTTCCCCCCCCCGGGTTTCGTGAAAATAAACTCAGACAGCTCAGTTGTTGATCAGGGCAGGAATTCTGCTTGTGGAGGAGTTTTAAGAGACCATAATGGCATGTTCATCACTGCTTTTGCTGCGAAGCTGGGAAAAAACACGGTTATGAAAGCTGAATTGTGGGGTATCTTCTATGGTCTTAGGCTTGCTTGGGAGAGAGGCTTCAGAAACGTCATTGTTGAATCTGACTCACTATCTGCTATTAACCTGCTCTCGAATGGTTTTGAGAGTTCTCACCCATGCAGCTCCTTATGTCGTAGGATTAACTACTTCTCCGGCCAGGAAGGTTCTGTGAAGTTCCAGCACACTTTTAGAGAAGCTAACCAAGTGGCAGACAATTTGGCAAATTTTGGTTTAAACTCTCTTAGAGATTTTTATGTCTTTGAGGTTCCTCCTCCTTTTTTGTCTCTCTGTTTAATTGCTGATCTTTCTGCTGTCGCCTTTAGGCGTGGCATGTAGTTTTTCTGTTCTTCTTTTTCCTGGGCTTAGTCCCTTGCAATTCACCAAAAAAAAAGCGGCCTCATTTCAGTAATTGGTTGTATTTATCATTTTATTCTATTATATGCGTATTTTTTTTTAACTTCGTGTATAACCTTCATTTCTATATTAAAAGGAGCAAATAAAATTATAAATAATTTAATTTTGATATATTTTTTTGTGTAAAGTTTTTTTATATTGTCTATCAATTCATTCCATGACAACTTTTAAGATAGTTACTATACAAGTCAAACATTTGTAATGATATAATAATATATGATTGGTTGTATACCGTAAAAAAAAGTTCATCAAATAATACTAATAAGGTTTTTTTAAATTAATTAATACTAATAAATTAATTAATACTAATAATGTTAGAATGAGGAAAATTAATAAATTATGCCTTAAAAAAAACAAATTTGAAGAATATCCAAAAATGTCTTTTTCATAAGGAAAATCTTTAAAAAAATATCTACATGAAATATCCACGTAAGAAAATCTATAAAATATATATACATTGTTTAATGCAGCAAACAATGCAAAATATCTTACACAAGCATTGAATTATATATTATTATATCATTAATAAAATATAAATTTTAAAATAATTATTGTAAGAACTAAATATTTTAAAGAAGACAGTATCCAATTTAGTGTTTCATAGTGTAAAAGTACATAATTAAGTGAGTGATAGTGTAATTTTTTTTTTCCACATCCATTATCTTTTATTCATTAGTTCACTTTGTTCGTTTTTGAGATGACATTAGTGTTATTTTATATATGAAACAACATCATGTGAGATACACATTATATGCTGCAACATCCTTTCTACCTTTGTCTTTAACTTTACATTACAGATACCAAATTGGTTTTTCGTGTGTTTCAGCATTTTTCTCATTGTAGTGTTTTGAAAAGACAAGTTGGTATTGGTTCATCTGTTCCATTTCACTTTGGTGTGATCACTCCAAAAGGGATCAATCAAGTGGTCCCTATCGTTAAGAGATAAATTATAATATCATATGAACCTTTTTATGGAAAGCCGGTTTCACATAAGGAGCTAGCTAGATATATGACACTTGGATAATTTATGGAGACGACAACAGTAATAATGAGAGCAATATTATCTTTACATCTTTTATGTTATAAATTCGACAAATTAGTTAGTAAATAAGAAGGGCATTTCTACATCTGCACGAATTTAAATTATATACTGTTTTTTTATATATAAAAAAAATGATACAATTCTATTGGAGAGAAAAAGATACACAAATTTTAAAATGTAATAAACCCTATATCCAATTATGGGTGATCCATGTATGTTAAAAGTTGTATTTATATATCTCTAATATGATGATAATATATTACAACAGAGATTCATTTCCCAAATGCACCTAAATAAATCATGTAGCTCTCATAAATTCCTCATTTTATCATGATATAAAATTTCTAGATCTCATTCTAAACTCATCTTTAACTTGATCAAAGTTAGTCCAATCGAACTATTTTATAATACTCATGAAGATACAATAGAAAATTGCACGACTATCTTATAAAAAGAAAGGTTAATAAAATAGTTCGAGTTCGGAGAAAGCACCTCTTAGGAACCCAAAGCCTTGACGTGTTCGCGATAGTGCCAAATGGCTAGCTTTCATATTCCGATATCTTTATTTCTTTATTTATTATTATTATTATTTTTGGAACCCACTATAATGAGCTCTTTAGGCCGAGTGGATCCATCAGAGTATCCCCACAGCTTAGGCTCTTCGGACTTGCTATGGGACTAATCTCTGGTTCGGCTGATTGAGCATGACTTTACTCCTTGGTTCTCAGCCTCCTAATGAGGCTGACTTCACAATAATTCAAACTCTGGTTCCTCGAATTCTCCTCCTTATGGGGGCTAGTTGCTTCCACTAGATCAACACCTCATTGATTCGGTTATCTTTATTTATAATTTTTATATATGATCAACCCCCAACTTATTGCGCAAGCTGGACCTCATTCATTTTAAAGCCTATACTGTTCATGTTATATAAAGAGGGGAAAGAGAGGTATATATTCCCTTCAAAGTTTCCCCACCAAGCTTTATCCCTATATAGTCCATAGCATGATGAAAGAAACCTATGGCTAAACCTATGATTTGAGATTCCCCTGATACGGGAATGGTAGCAACTTCTAATTTTATCCGTTGATCTTGTTTCGAGATTAAGGATTCTTCTTTCAGAATTATATTGCTTGCGGGTCTTCTTGGCTAATGTCTTCAAGACGTGCAATGAAGGGGGAAAAAAAGTATCATTAAAGAAATATTAATTTAGTTTCCCATATTGTATTATTTAGTTTAAAAGTATTATCATAATGTTGTTGGTATCTATCATTAAAGTATTATCATATTTTATGTGCTTATTTAAGTATTATCGATTTATTTCATTCTTTTGAAGATTTATTACTACGTAAATACTAAATTATTTTATTGACTGGATTTCCATTTAAAAGTGAGGTAGATTAAGATACCTCTATAAATAGCAACTTTTTGTTTTTTTTTTCTTTTCATTTTTTTTGAGAAAAATGAACAAATCAAGCTTTCAATTATTTAGTTAATATAGGGATTTTCTTCATATATTTGGAGATGCTTTTTTTGACCTACTAATCCGTTGCAAAATTAGTTTTTCTAGCTCTTTTTTAAAGTTCAACTTCTTGGTTGCTTTGGTTCTCTACTGTGGTTTTAAAATGGTTATTGCAACTAATAAAAGCAATGACAACATAATAGAATGATAGATCACATATTTTATTTGCCAACTCTCATTTCATTTTATTCTCACTGCAGAGACATGGAGGCTGATGAGAATATATTGAAGAGAAATAGCATGCAAAGATATTTTGTAAGGTAATTGTCTAGATTGTTGTCTGGATTGTTACATCATGTTTGTAATTGGTTTTATGCGAAGATATTTGCAGCAAGACTTGCGTGTTATTTTATTACTACTATGTTCATGTCTATGTAGTCAAAACTGTTATGTTCCTTTTATTTCTTTCTCTACTAGATATATGTGCATTTATTTGTGTTTGTGTGACTCTGTTTATGCAGGATTTCCAAGGTTAAGTTAAATGATCGATTATTCTGAGAAGATTGAAACCTTTGTTTCCAAATTGGTTGACCTGGCAGTGTTTTATTTGTTAACAGACTATGTTGTATTTTCAAGGCTATGTTGAATGATTATTCAGAGAAGATTAAAGTTGGTCCGTTTGCA
Source organism: Echinosophora koreensis (assembly GCA_035048595.1). Lineage (NCBI taxonomy): Eukaryota > Viridiplantae > Streptophyta > Magnoliopsida > Fabales > Fabaceae > Echinosophora > Echinosophora koreensis. The sequence continues at coordinate 946,818 of JAPCYP010000019.1, read as the reverse complement.
TGCACCATCTAAAGTAAACGGTCTAAAAAATGAGACAATTTCATTAACAAAGAGATGCAATCTGTTTATTTGAAATTTTTATTTATATTTGTTTCTTACAGTACGAGCACATCAGTGCAGTTATTTATAAGGAATAGACCTATGATTCTATGTGGGAGAGAATTTATTACTAGCTACAACTTTCAAAAATTGGTTGGTAGCACCTTTTCTACTAATATTTGAAAATTTATAAATCTATAAATCTATAAATTATATATATCTTTTGTCAAAAAAAAATTATATATATCTAGCCCCATTTGCAGGAAAGTTTTACGCCCTGGAGATTGAATATATATCTATGAATACTTTCTGATGTAGTCTTAAATCTGGAGATTGAATATTTATATATGATTATGAACAAGAATTTTGGCAAGTAATTATTTATATTTATCAATTTATATTTTCATGTTACAATAGATAAAGGGTGGTGGGGTAACCAAATATTTATAAAAATGTGAAGAAAATATGTTGTGTATCATTACTAAGATCATTGACAAATTTCTATTATTAAAGGGGTGAAAACTTGGGTGGTGCTACTATGTGCAGCTTTAGAAATGAGACATATTTTAAAAAAAATAAAAAAATGACATGTTTTAAAAAATATATATATGATAGATGAAGACAGAGAACCAGTGAAGAAAATATGATAGATAAAGGATGGTGAGGGGAACCAAATATTTTATAAAAATATGAACAAAATATATTGTGTATGATTACAAAGATCATTGACAAGTTTCCATTATTAAAAGGGGGAAACTTGGGTGGTGCTACTATATGCAACTTTATAAATGAGACATGTTTTAAATAAATAAAAAAGAAATGACATGTTTTTAGAAACGGTTTTTCTAACCTATGCAATATTGCATAGGATAAGACTTATTAATTAGCCGCAATCAACCCATTGTTAATTAATTATGTCAAGCTCATTAATTATAATTTTTTTAAAATTCAATCATCTCTCTCCTATTTATTTGTTTGGATTCACTTTCCTATATTAATATCTCTTCCAACCAAAAATTAATTACCCAATATCTCTTCCCACCATAAATTAATAATCATTTTTGGATTTTGACTGAAAATCATTTTTATTTTTATTTATTTTATAACTACAAATTTTTTTTTTTTATAAACCTACATATTTTGATCAGTTATTAAACTACACTAATTATAATTACAGTGACCAAAAAAATAATTAAAAAATAATTACACTAATTAGCTTGATATAATTACAAATTTAAATCATGCTATGTTTTCTTCCCCCTAGGATTTAGAAAATTATAAAATAAAAACAAGATTTCAATCAAAATTCAAAAAATATTAAATTTGAATAAGAATAGAAAAAGAAGTACAAAGTGGAATATGAAAACACAAAATAGTTAAATATCAAGAAAACACAAAATAGTTAATTTTTGGTGGAAAGAGACATTGGTAATTAATTTTTTGTGGGAAGAGATATTGATATAGAAAGGTGAATCCACACAGATAAATAGGAGAGAGATGATTGATTTTTTTTTTTCAAAAAATCATAATTAATGAGCTTGACATAATTAATTAACATTAATTTAATTACGTCTAATTAATAAGTCTTATCCTATGCAATATTGCATAGGTTAGAAAAACCGTTTTAGAAAATATATGATAGATGAAGGGGGACCAAATGTTTATAAAAATATGAAGAAAATATATTGTGTGATTACTAAGATCATTGAAAGTTACTTTTATTAAAGGGGTCGAAATAGCTATGATTATTTGTCTATCACTATAACCTTTACCTACGGATGACATACTTTTACATACAGTTGCATCCGTTTGTCACTATAGGTTATATCTACAATTTTCGATGGCGTAGGTAAAAGTCATTAACTTGTAGCTATGCCTTCCAACTATGGGTAAAGGATAAATATTAGTAAAAAAAAAAAAGTTTTACCTACGATCATTATTCATTAATGGTTGTTAGATTAAATATATTGTATTTCATTATCTTCAATTTAATTTTTATAATAATTATCTTATACAAGAAGTAAAATTTGTATATAAATTTTTATTTAGTTTTGCCCACAAATTTGTCAATAGAGCAAGTTACTTTTAGTATGCCTAAAAAAAGTTACTTTTAATATGATATTCACAAGTAAAAATGAAAAAAACAATTACATGTATATAAAATTCAAATGTGGTTAAGAACCACTTAAGAGATCTAGAATGTCAACATATTTACAATTGGAGTATTCTCACATCTTCATCTTCTTGTCTTTAAAACTTTGTTCCTGAAATTCTCGATGAAATAATTTCAAAAACATTCATACTCTAACATCCAACTTCAGCATGCATAAACAATTCGTTGTCCTGCTTCAGAAACAGTTTCGGATATTCCTGGAAAATAACTGCCATGAACAGAATAATATTAGCGGCTAATTAAATGGATTAAATATTAATCCCAAGAGCACTTGGATGAGATGACACGGGTCTCTTCCAGCTTAACCAGTGGTCTCAAGTTCGAATCCTGACCCTGGGAATGCAACAGCGTTAAAACTCTTGAGGGAGAGCTTTGCAGCCCTTGTGGTCCTACTCGGCTCGAAAGATTAGTCTCCGCAGTTGCGCGCGGGAATACCTTGGGAAACCAAAAAATGGAATACATATAAAGAATGCTCAACCTAATTATCATAAGTCATAATAGAGTAGATCATCAGAATAAGCAACAATGTAGAATTTAAAGATATTTAAGTGGTCTAAAAAAGAAGAAGATATTAGTAGGAAAAGTTGATTCTCACATGTCTTGGTCAAGTTCATTTTCTAGTGCAACTTTAGCAATACATAAAAAAAAAAAGCCTCCTCAACATTGTAACCTTCTTTTGCAGAGGTCTCATAGTATGATATGTGCCCATAGGAAGCACACCATTCCTTAACTTTCTTCTCTGTAACCTGTAACCTGCAGCTCAAAACCCTTGGGATTGCATGCGAGTCATTGGTAAATGGAGGCACCTAATGATGCAGCAAAAGAGACCAAAAGACACAACTAAACTCACTACCGACCCACTCACCAATCACACACAATCACTATTTATATTTATTAAAAAAAATAAAATAAAATTGTGAAAGCATATTTACCAAAATGACCTCCTTTTCGGAGGGAAAAATTACACCAACTACTTTTATTATATATAAAGATAAAGATATTTATATATAAAGATAAAGATATAAAGATAAATATAAAGATAAAGATAAATAAAAATGTTGAAAATGAGCCAATCTGTTTGGAATTGTAGGTCATGCCCTACAAAAAAGGGTCTAATTTTTATATGCATCAAGTTTGCTAGGCCCATAGTCAAAAAAAAAAAATGTTTAAGAGGCCCACTTACCTTTACAAAAATGGTGTCCACTTGACTTACCTTTACTCGGCCAACCTTGAATCCGCTTTAATATATGCGATAACCCTAGTACACATTGAGCTGGGTATGCGGACCAGTCCGATCCATTTAAGTCCTGTCCATATAAGTCCGCACTTAAATAGACCGGATTTAATAGTCCGCATGATAAATAGACTCTGGAAAACAGAGTCCGTGTTCGGTCCGCAGAGTCCGCGGACTAAACGGACTGTCCGCGGACTTTGCCCTTTTTTTTTGTTTTTAACATATCAAGCATCAAAAACAAATAATGCCTTATGTAGAAAAACAAACCAATAATTTCAATAAATAGATATCACTAAAAATGACAAATTGAAACAAAATAAAGATTTAAAAATTGCAAACTGATTTAAAAATACCTCCAGAACGGGAAACAATCAAATCCCATCTAATCTCCATTTCAATTAAAGGAAGTAGCGAAGCAACTAGGCAAGAAAGAGAATAAAAGCATTGGCATATTTGCACACAAGCCACAATGATTAAGATAATCCTAATTCCTAGATGCAATTCTACTGTCAAAACATCTAAACATGAAACCATTGTCTCCAATTACAACGATATATAAAGGTCTAACATTTAACTCAGCAGAACAAACTAAAGTTGCAAGTTCAACAATTAAAACAACATAAAGCTGAAATTGCGGTCATCAAACTTTACAAAAAAGAATGCAACAAATACATTTGGTCCAACAATAGCTAAAATTTTATTTTTAAAAAAAATTGCAACTGTCCGTCGACGGGTTCGCGAATCCGCGGATGGGTCCACGAATCCGCCAACTGAGTCCGTTTAACCCGCGGATTAAACGGACCGGACCCCAAAAAACCCACATTTAAATGGACTCATATTTTTTGGTATTCAAGTCCACGCGGACTGCAGGTTAAACGGAGTGTCCACGGACCCGAGTCCATATACCCACCTCTAAGTACACACAACCCTTGTCACGTTTGCGCCGCGAGTGTTCATCATCGTGAGGGAGAGATGGTGGGTTGTTCTAGAGTGCTGCAAGGAGAGTCAGTGGAAGTGTTTAGGGAAGGGATTGAATTGGTTTTGAACGATTGGCGGCCATTTCGAATCGTCATAGAGAACGAGTTGGCTGGCTGTAAAACTCGCTTCAAAGCTAATCGACTCGTCACCTACGTGCATTCTCGGTTCATTAAATCCACAGGTATATAAATAACTTAATTCCTGTTTTTCATTTGGATCTTATTTTATTCTGATTTATTCATTGTTTCTTCCCAGAGCCGGTTGATCTCGTTGACCTACAAAACATCCTCGAAGTTGAATTTCTTTGTTCCTTCTATATGCTAGTTGAGGATGTCACAGTTAAAGAGGTCTGTATTTTCTTTGTCTTTTTTAGAGATTTGTTTATGGTTTCAAATTATTGCTTAAGTAATCATTTGTTCCTAAACTCTGCTAATATCTTTTATTAGTGGAATAGAATTTGAGCTTCGTGCTAGTGACTTGTTGCCCATGCATGTGTCTGCGTGTTCGGAATGTTCACTCGTTCTTATTTTTTATATCTCTGTTGTTCGTGATTATATATGTAGGTAGCTGAAAAGATAATGGATGTGTACGATGATTGCTTACAAGGTAATTTTAGGTCTGTCGAGACTCTCAGGGAAGCCCAACGTGCTCGTCCTCCTGCAACACTGGTAAATTACGGACAAGAAGTTCGCTATCTTCATATTTGATTAACCCTACTACACACAACCCACTGTCATCATCGTCTGATAGGTGTTTCTTCTCTGTGAAAACACTTGAGAACCAATCATCATGATATACTCTTACTTACCACCCCTTTTGTGGAAAGATACTTATATTTATATATATAATGAATGAATTTTAAGATTAATCCGTTGCGGTGATATATAGGGAGAGATGGAGGGTTGTTTGCTGCAAGGAGAGTCAGTGGGAGTGTTAAGGGAAGGGATTGGTTTGGTTTTGAACAATTGGCGGCCATTTAAAATCGCTGTGGAGAACAAGTGGGCTGGCCATCACTCTTCCATCAAAGCTTGTCAACTCGTCACCGACGCGCATTCTTGGTTCATTCGATGCACAGGTATATAAATTACTTAATTCCTGTCTTTTATTTGGATCTTATCTTATACTTATTTATTCATTGTTTCTTCCCAGAGCCGCCTGATGTTGTTGACCTACAAGCCTTCCTCGAAGGTGAACTGGTTTCTTCCTTCTGTATACCAGTTGAGGATTGCAATGTTAGAAAGGTGTGTATTTTCTTTTTCTTTTTAAAAAAATTATTTATGGTTTCAAATTATTGCTTTAGCAATCGTTTGTTCCTGAGCTTAGCTAATACCTTTCATAATAAATATATGTGAATTAGTCTAATCGAATTTGAGCTTCTTTCTAGTGACATGTTGCCGATGCATGTGTCTGTGTGTTCGGAATGTTCACTTGTTCTTATTTTTCATATCTATGTTGTTGGTGATTATATATGTAGGTAGCCGACAACATAATGGCTGTGTACAAAGATTGCTTACAAGGTAATTTTGGGACTGTCGAGATTCTCAGGGAAGCCAGTAAAGCCCAGCCTGCTCATCCTCCTGCAACCCAGGTAAATTAAGGACAATAAGTTCGCTGTCTTCCTATTTGATTAGAGTGTGGACTCCTTTGATTTCGTTCCTAGGAGGGAGGAGCTTTTCATCTAATTATGTTTTGAGTAGTGGCCCAAATCGGTCTTTGAAATTTTTTGTGAACCCATTTTAGTCCCTTAAAAAAAATAATAACCGGTTAGTCCCCCCCAAATTTATGAACTTGGGACATGTTTCCTTCGTCTGTTTATGTCCATAAACCATCGCTAAGTTGCTTACATGGCACGTTAAGCCGCGTAGCGGTTCGTTATTGTATTTTGCGCGTGTATTTCTTCTTAAAAAAAAAAGGCCCAAAACATGGTTGTTTTTAGCCAAAACCAATACTTTGGTTATCTTCTTCAATACCTTGCCATGAGATGATGAAACATGACTCTGAATGGCGCATCACTCCAGTTTGTCTTAATATGCCCCAATGAAATATACCAAGTATTGTTGCTCCGACAGTTTTCTTACTTTAGATGTCTAGAACTTGAAAACTTCTATAAAGTCATCCACATGCCTTATTTTTGTTTTTTTTTCTTTCAAGTCTTTCAACTCTGGATGAGGATTTTCAACATTTCTCCATTCAAACCTTGCAACCAGGGCTCTTCAAAATTTTTCCCAAGTCAAAGGTACCTCAACTTCTCTTAATAAATTGAATCAATGGGCGGTTGGCCCTTCCATCATTTGCAGTGATAAAAAAGATAGGTCAGGCAGCTTATAAAATGGACTTACCACTTACCAGCTCATGTCGGGGTGCTTCTCGTTTTTCATGTGACAGTTATGTAACTTAATGTGTCATGAGCCAACTTAACGCAGGTATATGGACAGGAACGGATGGAGGGACTAACATGTCCCACGTTTAAATTCGGGGACTAACTGGTAAATTTTTTAGGGACTAAATGTGGGTCCCCACAAAATTTCAGTGATTAATTTGTATGATAAAATCACAAAAGTTTTATATTTATATATATCTTATTATAGATATTAAATAGAGTTTTATTTATGAATATATATTAAAAAATAAACACAGCAGTTGTATATTCCATCCCTTTATCAAATTGAACTTCAATCAATACATTAGTTCTTACTCCTAATTCTTTCTTTTAGCTTAGTTTCATGTACGCCTGTTTACCCTTCCTTTCTAGATAAATTCTTTTATATATATATATATATATATATATATTATCAATGTCAAGTAGGTAACGGTTTAAGCAAATATGTAGTTTTTGAAAATTGAATACAGTTTTTGAAACTCGCCATCCTACATCAATTTTGTATAATTGTACCAAGTAGCGGAATTTTCCTTTGAATTGATTCTTTAGTGTCATGGTTTATGAAATGATACTGTGAATGGGACTTGACATACCCACACTATTCCGTTGTAACTTGTAATCCTTCAATTAATTTCGTTGGAGTAGGTTTGCTTCTCTCTTTTAATGCTTTTTTTTTTTTGTTTCACATTGCAGGTTTCGTAAAAAGCTCTGCTACACTTTGTGGATCATTCTACTCTTTATATTATGTCGGTCTCTTTGTTAACAGAGTCTATTTAACAATTATGCCTGTGATTATTGTGAGTTCAACCTTTAAATGATTTCGACTTTTTTTTAATCTTTTTTGGATGGTTATAAATGGAATTTAGTTTGTGGGACTCTACTTTGGTGTCTATGTCTATGTTAATACTATAAAGCACATACTCAGTGGTAACAATGAGAAACTTGTAAGGTCAATACCCAAATTGCAATTCAAAGATTGGAGAGTGATGTGCTCTTTTGGGGCGCCTGATTAATGAAGGGGTTTCCTTGCAGTAACAACAGTAGTACCTCAAATAATTGGCCAAATCCAACCAAGTTGAATTTCTATGCACAACCAAGTTGAATTTCTACGCACTGTCTGTGTAAAAAATTTTATACTGACAATCAATCAGAAATCATAAATTTGATAATTTTTAAGGTGGTTAAGATAAGAATGATTTGTAATGATATATGTATTTTTAATTTTTTGATTGCATAACAGTTTAAAAAAAATGTTATACTATCAGTATATACTAATTAAATCCCGATTATATTCTCATAGCAAAAGGATTCTTCGTCCTTGTTACTCCCTAAGAACCGGTTTTCTTTTTACCGAATGCTTCACAGTAATTGTGCACTTGGCATTTCCTTTCAGCGTCCTAGTGAAAACTAATGATATCCTCATTATAGGTCATGGTTAATAAATACTTAAAATAAAACAGTACATTAAATAGCTAAAATTCCAATTAAATCTCAAAGAAGTTATTAGAAGGAGAAATGCTCACATTTAAAAACAAAGAGCCTAAACTGTAAAGGCAAAATAGCCGGGAAATGATCACATTTAAAGAACATAGAGAATAAACTGTAAAGGCAAAATAGCCTTTAGGGTATGTTTGGATGGGCGTTTGGAGAGGGTAAAATATTTTAAGAAGGTAATTATAATTAAAATACTTCAATAAAAAATTCTTTGTGTATTATACTAGGGTATGGACCTGTGCCATGTACGGGGAATATACACTTTTTTAGGATTAAATGTTTAATTCTTTTTTTGACTCAATAAATCCTCAATGAGATTGGTATTCCATGGGCTTGTAAGGGGGTGTGCCTTCCCCCGATCTAAACTTTTTGTGACCAAAAAAAAAAAAAAAGAGTTCAATTGAGAGAGAGCGCAACTATCTATACCTATTTGTTTTTATATTTTGAATTTTTTTCTATTTTTTTTTTTGAAGGAATTCTGTTTCTAATGTTGATTAGGTCTCACCTATTGAATATTTGGATCTGGTGCAACGTAGTTTTTCGTTTTTTGATTTTGTGGAGAGAGAGGGAGAAAGAGGAGAGAGGGGGGAGAGAATAGCGGGAGAAAGATGTAAAAATAATTTAATTTTAAAAATATTTTTGTGGATAAATGAAAGAGATATTATTTTGAAATAGTTATAAAATTTATTTAATTTTTAAAAATATTTCTTATGGATGGATTGAATATCCATCCTTAAAAAAATTGTTAATAGATGGATTAAATGGTTTTTATTAAGTGGATCATGGATGGGTTGGATTTTTTTATATTATTTAATGGATTATAATTGATTAATAGATTGTTTTTAATCCATTCATTACAATCCGAATAAAAATTTATCCAATCTATCTATTTGCCACCCTTGGCTGTGATGCATACTATACTATTTTTTTTTAATCTTTTATTATAAGTTATTTATCAATCTATGTTATTTAAAATATAACTCTTAAAATAATGCAAATTTATCAGCAAAGTCCAGCGTAGTTGGTAAATAACTAAGTTACCAAATGTATAAAAATGACTTTTTGTTTGAATGGTTTAAATTCTATTCAACGTAGATGCTTTAAAAGTCCGGTTCAAAGTTCCGTTCTCTAGAAGTTTCAATTGGGAGCTTTGAAAATAATTGCCTTGGGATGGCAAATTTCTCAATTTGCGGTGAACATAACATGAACCAAACAGAGGCTTTGTTGAGATACGTGAATCTCACTCCAATAATCCGTACATCTTAAAAGAATTTGTTTCGGTCTATTATTGTCTAAAATCTTTTACACTTAATTGGAAATATTGGATAATTAAAAATATTGTCCTAAGAAATTATATAAAAATAAGTAAATAAACTTAGAATATACATTTAAAAATGATACATGACGAAAAGAGATGTTTCGGAGATTACTTTTTTGAGAGTGAGCAATTGAAGAATTGAAGAAGAAAAATATGGAAAGGATAGAGGAAGGCATAATAAATAGAAAGAGACCTTAGCATATCAATGAGATGTCGATCGAGTGGAAGAAACTTGTCCTCATAAGGAGAAGAAAAAAAAAAGACGTGGGCGCCACATGAAGTTTCATTTATCTTTTACGATACTAATATAAATTCGAGAATTAAATTACAAATATTATTAATATGTAAGGAAGAAAATAAAAAACAAAAGCATCTCTGAGTATTCAAACATGATTTGAGTTTAATTTCAATATATTATTAATTTAAAGGTTTTATATTGTCAATTAGTTATATATTATATATGATATTTTTTTTTTGTCCTTGACCAGGAGTATATATATGATATGATTCTTTAGCTAATAATTTTAGAGTTTAATATTCATGCATTATTAGTGTATAAAATTTTTACACTAACATCTAATAATATATTAACAAATCGATATTATTGTTATTTATTTCTCTTAATTATTAAAATAAAAATACACATGTTAACTTATTAGTGAATGATAGTATAAAACTTTTTATACTGATATATTTGCTACTTTAATTCATAATTTTAAAAGTTAAATATTATTTAATAATACCACAATATATAATTAACTAGTAATATTTTTTTTTTCACAGACGATACTCCACATTTATATCCATAAGATTTTTATCAATAATAAAATAATAAAAAAAAGATATCAATGAGTTGTTGGTCAAGTGGAAACAACTAGCCCCCATAAGGTGGAGAACTTGGGGAACCCGGGTTCGAATCCTTGTAAAGTCACCCTCATTGGAAGGTTAAGAACCAAGGGGTAAATCCTACTCAATCAGTCGAACCAGAGATTAGTCTCATAACAGACCCGAAGGGCCTAAGCCGTGGGGATAATCTTGTGGACCCACTCGGTCCAAAGAGCTAATTTGGATAGATTCTCCACACACAAAAAAAAAAGGTAATAATAATACATCAGCCCACACTCAAAGTCTTACTATTTTTAAAAAAAGTTTAAAAAGGTAGAGAAAAGTTACCCTTTCCACACTGTCATCATCTCTACTAAAATTTAGACCAACGGCTATGGTTTTGATTTGGTCAGCAAAGTTTGGTTGGCACATTTAATTTTCTATATGTTTTATAAACTTTTATTAATTTGCATCTTTATTGAGTAGTCTATTAATTATTAACTTCTATGACCAATTCTTATGTGAACTCTGCGAGCTTGTTAAATCGCCATTTAAAATGTAAAATTAGATATTAAATTAATCAATTTCCATTAACCCTTTTTCTTTATAAAAGTGGTAGTTCCAATTTCCTGCATAGCAATTTTGTTGAGGAACATGACAGAGCACAATAAAGAGAGAAAGATAAATTGAGAAGACCAAAATTAGGAATTGATAGAATGAGAAGTGATTTACAACAAACAAAATTCATCTTATATATTATATCAAACTAACTAATTCTAACTAACTTGCAACTACCTCTAACAATCTTTAACTATCTCTAATAAATTTTCCCCAAAGTGATAATTTTTTCATTTTACTAGAAACCAGTCAACCCACTCCAAGATATTTGTTCACCAAACAGTTATCGTAAAAAACAAAAAGTTGCACTAAGAGGCAAATGCTAAGGAAATAAAGTGGTGCCACAAATCCATTATTTCAGCTTAGTTAGTTAGTTATTCCAAACTAAAAATATGAAAATATATCAAATTAGAACATCATTCATCATATGGAGATCCTCTGTCTCACTTTCTTCTCACATTCTTTGTCCCCCACCAATTACAATTTGTCACTTAATAAAATAAAATTTTAACTCATTAACACTTATGCACATTCTCAGTTTTTAATTGGTTGGGAATATCGAGACACTATTTTTTGGGACAGCAGATCTGTATCTTATTAATCATCTCATGTCTCCCAATCTCATGCGAGAAACCTTCAAAATTACAAAAACAGAACAGCAGCAGAGGATTTATGGACTAAGCTTTGTTAAGCAAAAGATGAAATTAATCTATCTAGATAGCTATATATTATCATAACAGCAGAAAAGATGTCAATACAATTCATAGCTTTGAGTTGTGTCATTGATGAGTAACCCATCATCATCATCATTCATCAACAACCCCAAAAGCAGAAGAAGGAACTATGACTAGTTAACTGATGAAAAATGAAAGAATCAAATAGTAAAAGGTGGTGGGTGAGGGTTCAGATATGTTCATCAGAAGTGGCAGCCACAGCAAAGGTAGAAGAAACAGAGGGTGGAGCCAAGCACTACAAGCTCTACTACAGAGAGTATCTTGAAAACGACGGTGTCCATGATGGTGGTTTGAAGATGCAGTGGCTTCCTCCATGGCCACAAGTACTCCTTCCTCATCACCTTCTTCAACCACCACCTGCTCTTCTTTCCCATCATCACACACACTCTCTTTTTCTCTTTCTTTCTCTGGTTTGGTACTCTTTGTATATATGGACACAACACAGAGAAAGGGTTTATATATTAATGGGAAGGATGCTTTGGATGCTTGAAAGACAAGGGAGGGATGTGTTTGCTGTATGTTTGGCACTGGCTGACCCACTTTAACCGTAGAAAAACGTTACTTTCTTTATGGACCCCCCTCCTTTCCCATGTTTCTTCTCTTTGTTAATCATAAATAATTACACTAATCTTACTTTACATTAAGTGAATTTGGCAAAATTACTCTTTTAGTTCCTTAAGTTATTTGTTTGGTTTAAATTGGTCCTTTAAGTTTTTTTTTTGACAAATTAGATCCTTAAGTTAGGTCCGGATGACAAATTGGTCCCTTAAGTTTTTTTTGTGACAAACTAGACCCTTAAATTTGGTTCAGGTGACAAATTGGTCCCTTAAATTAATTAATTAATTAATTAATAATTTTATTTATTAATTAGGTTCGGGTGACAATATGGGAGAGAAGATTAATAAAGAAAACTTTTATTTATTAATTAATTTTTAAAATTATTATTTTAAAAGTCATATTTTGACACCCGAACCTAACTTAAGGGTTTAGTTTGTCACAAAATAAACTTAAGGGACCAATTTGTCACCAGAATCAAACTTAAGGGTCTAGTTTGTCACCCAAAAAAAAAAAAACTTAAAAGACCAATTTGTCACCCGAACCTAACTTAAGGATCCAGTTTGTCAAAAAAAACTTAAGGACCAATTTAAACAAAACAAATAACTTAAAAGACTAAAATAGTAATTTTGCCTAATAAATATATAGAAAATAAAACGGAAAGTTCTGTTTAATCTTACCGAAAAAAGAGACTTGTATTACTTTGATATAATTATTTTAATTTAACATATAATACATGATGTATAATATATAATTACGTTGATTCAGACAAAAAAAAACATTGATCTTCGATTCATCGTTGGTGTAATTTTCTTACAGCTGCTCTTCAGGGTCATGTATAGGATTTTTGGAGCCTTGGCGAAACGATACTTAATATTATATCGATTTTCATATTATTTTTTAAAATTTTTTAATTACAAAATTATTTATCAAAGTTTTATAATTAAAGAATTCTAATATTTCACTCTCAATAGATAAAATGGTTAATTCATTTAATTTATTTTCATCAAATGTAAATTGCACTACTTCTGATTTATTTTCGATCTCAATAATACATGCACATGCACTATATGCAGAATTAGGCTTGTTATTTAATTATTACTTGCCAAAGCAATTATCGTTAATATATACATAGTAGGGGGAAAAAAAAGGAGGAGGAGGCCTTGCCTTTACACGGCCGTGCTGCTCTTGAATTTCCAGTTTCCACCAGGCTCCTGCCATGTCGTCACTATCTGCTTTTGGTACCATTTCAGGTCACTATTTGCTTTTGGTACCACACTCACACACACTGGGCACAGAGCACTGATTTTTGTTTCATCGTTTGTGTAATTTACTAATTTTCATGTAATTGCTCTTCAATTTCCACCCGATCGATTCCTGCCATGTCGTCACTAATTATTGCCACCAATTCAAAGTTTGGATAAATACCTGTAGGTTGGGTAGAAGAATTAGAAAAAGACGAAATAAAATATATAAATTTTATTTTCAATTTAGTGTATTTTATCAATAAAACAGATATGACATAATTTTTTTTAAAAAAAAAAGTGAAATAATTTTTCTAAAAAGAGAACCAAAAAAAATAAAATAAAAAAATAGAACATCTAATTCAATTTTATTTTATCCGCACATTCTGAAAAACACGGACCCTATTACTTCTATTACTCCGAGCCCTAATCTATGCAAAGAGGAGTATTTGTAAACGACTTTTGTACATGATTTTATGCATCATGTATATATGTGATTGACTTTCTGTGTGAATGAAAACACAGAGCTCACAACCAGTAAATCAGTGTATACTAATATTACTATCATGCACTGTATATCTTAATGGAATGGTATATATGTATTTTAATAGGATTAAGTGATTAACTATTAAGACATCTTTCTAATGCACAAGTCACTTTGTTTTTCATATAATTGGTTGTATATTGTAAAAATTATTTATATTAATAGTGCATTATAATTCATTTTTCATTAAACTTTTATTGTTTATTGAACAGTCATTTATAACGCATCGGTCATTTCAACAGAAAGGAAATTATAATTAATAATTGATAATAATAGATTCATTAAAAAAGTTCATCAATTTTTTTGGTAACTTAAAGTTTAGATTGGAGGAAGGCACGTCCCCTTATAAGGGCAGGGAATACCACAAACATCAGTGATGATTTATATTGAAATTAAGTTCATCAAATAATACTAATAATGTTAGAATGAATAAAATTATGCCTTTTTAAAAAAAAAACGAAGAATATCCAAAAATGTCTTTTTCATACGGAAAATCTTTAAAAAAATATCTATATGAAATATCCACGTAAGAAAATCTATAAAAGATATCTACATTTTTTTTTTATGAAAATATCTACATTGTTTAATGCAGTAAACAATGCAAAATATCTTACACAAGGTATTGAATTATTTATATCATTAAAAAAATAATTTTTTAAATAATTAATGTAAGAACTAATGTTTTGAAAAAAAAAAAGGAGAGTATCTAATTAAGTGTTTGATAGTGTAAAAGTACATAATTAAGTGAGTGATAATGTAATTTTTTTTTACACAACCATTATCTTTTATTCGTTAGTTTTACTAGTTACTATGTTTTGAGATGACATTAGTGTTATTATTTTATATAAAACAACATCATGTGACATACACATTATGTGTTGCAACATGCTTTCCACCTTTGTCTTTAACTTAACATTACAGATACCAGGTTGGTTTTTCGTGTGTTTCAGCATTTTTCTCATTGTAGTGTTTTGAAAAGACAAGTTGATATTGGTTCATCTGTTCCCTAATTTCACTTTGGTGTGATCACTCCAAAAGGGATCAATCAAGTGGTCCCTGTAGTGAGCATGTCCACTAGTGATTGCTCCAACAAGACAGCTCAATTTGCAATTGCATAACGGCTACTTAGTTTACCAGTAAATATATTAATATCGTTAAGAGATAAATTATAATATCATATGAACCTTTTTATGGAAAGCCGGTTTCACATAAGGAGCTAGCTAGATATAGGACACTTGGATTATTTATGGAGACGAAGACAATAATAATGAGAGTAATATTATCTTTACATTGTTATGTTATAAATTCGACAAATTAGTTTGTAAATAAGAAGGACATTTATACATTTATACTTTTTTTTTTTTAAAATAATACAATTCTCCTGTGAAAAAAAATGATACAATTCTATTGGAGAGAAAAAGATACAATTTTTTTAAAATATAATAAACCCTATATCCAATTATGGGTGATCCATGCATGTTAATAGTTGTATTATATATCTTTAATATGATGATCATATATTACTAGAGCGATTCATTTCCCAAATGCACCGAAATCATGTAGCTCTCATAAATTCCTCATTTTATCATGATATAAAATTTCTAGATCTCATTCTAAACCCATCTTTAACTTGATCAAAGTTAGTCCAATCGAACTATTTTATAATACTCATGAAGATACAATAGAAATTTGCAAGACTATATTATAAAAAGAAAGGTTAATAAAATAGTTCGAGTTCGGAGAAAGCACCTCTTAGGAACCCAAACAAAGCCTTGCTGTGTTCGCGAAAGTGCCAAATGGCTAGCTTTCATATTCCGTTATCTTTATTTCTAATTTTTATATGATCAACCACCCAACTTATTGCGCAAGCTGGACCTCATTCATTTTAGAGCCATATTGTTCATGTTATTATATAAATTAAATAAAAAGAGGGGGAGGTATATATTCCCTTCAAAGTTCCCACACCAAGCTTTATCCCTATATAGTCCATAGCATATGAAAGAAACCTATGGCTAAACCTATGATTTGAGATTCCCCTGATACGGGAATGGTAGCAACTTCTAATTTTAATTATCCGTTGATCTTGTTTTGTGATTAAGGATTCTTCTTTCAGAATTATATGCATTTTCGTTGGTTATTTTCATAATATTAATGATACAGTTCATAATGTCTTTGACGATACAGAAGAATTTAGAATCTCTATCATAAAATATATGTTCAATTGCTTTGGAAGGGTAAAGTAGGAAGTATAAGCGGAATGATGAGATTTTGGTAGGTATGAGAATAATACGATGAAAAAAATAAAACATATATAACAGAAAAAAGTAGAATGGGTACTTTGTTAAGAATAAAAATCTTTATACAATCTTTCTTTTGAGAACTTTGATGAATATATATTACTTAATACATATATTTGACCAATTAAAGTTTACATTAGGTAATGAATTCAGATAAAAACAATATTGGAATTAATTAGTATGCATTGTTAGTGTAAAAAAATTGTACATTGTCAATAATTCATAAATTATCATATCATTAAAAATATCTAACACTATTCATAATTATCTAAAAAATCATATATTGAATCATTTTTATTCATTTACTATATTGGTTAATAATGTATAAAATTTTACACTGACAATAAACTCAAGAATATATCAGTAGTTATTTGTTTAAATAGGAACACTTTGATTGTGTCATGTAGGATGAGCAACTAAGCACCGCAGCACTAGTAAGGTAATTTCCTCTTTCGTTATTCATCAATAGACATGGACTTCAGTTACGCGACGGGCTGGGCCTCTGGAATAAAGGCTGATTGATATGGGCCGAGTATTTCCAGGATTTAAAGATCATAGCAATACAAAGAACAAAAATATACAAGATAGAGGACATGATGAATATTGATTATTTTAATTTATGGATTTAATTGATATACACATCAAATGTAAATGTTTTTTTTTTATATTGTCATCCAACCATAATTTGTCAGCTTATTAAAAATGTTTGTGTCTGTTATTAAATATCCTAAAAAATCACGCATAAGATAATTTATGTATGGTTGATTAATAATATAAGAAACTTTACCATGATAGACAGATAGAGTACTAAAAATAAACTTTTCAATCTATTGAGTAAGTTATGACCCAAAACAATGTTAAGTTTTGAGTAAGTTATACTACCTATGAATTAAAATAAATAAAGCATTTCTTTTCTGAATTATTAGTTGGAATCGGAATCACTCAATGTCTATAACAAACTAACGAATAAGTGTCACAAAATGACACAAACATTACTCTGTCTGTTTTTGCCAACTCTCCCTCAAATATAGCCTACGTTTTTTGTCAACTTGCTCAGGACAGCATGTGTTGATGAAATCACTTGGAACTAATAATAGGTTCAATCAGTGACTATTTTCTAGTTCGTAAGGACGCTTTTTCTTTTATTGTGTGTAAAAGGTTTGAAGCCACTTATGTCAAGAGATAAAG
This sequence comes from Echinosophora koreensis, assembly GCA_035048595.1. Taxonomy (NCBI): domain Eukaryota; kingdom Viridiplantae; phylum Streptophyta; class Magnoliopsida; order Fabales; family Fabaceae; genus Echinosophora; species Echinosophora koreensis. The sequence continues at coordinate 929,197 of JAPCYP010000019.1, read as the reverse complement.
ATTGCTTGATGGCGGTTCCTTCTTGGTGCGATGATGGCTCACTTCCACAAACTTTCGCATCATATGTAAGGACACCATTTGATTTTAAAACAATTTTTTTCAACATCATAGGCTGACAGTGAATGCCTGGCAATTGTGACAAATTTTAATAATAATATGGTTTAAAACCAAACATTTCATCGGAACTATGTTAATTATTTTGAAAAGCAGATAAGAAAATATTCCATAGTACGTTTATTGACATTTGTCTAATGAAAAGTAGGAACATATCTTCATCATGCAGGAAGCAAGTGGAGTTCCTTTAAATTGAATATTGGGCTGGAGGAATAAAGAAGGTAAATAGAGAAACCTGTAATGCTAATATATAAGTGTAGTTAATTAGTGAAGCTGTAACTACAGAGTAACTTAACGCTGACAAGTGTGATCAAGCTTAGATTAAGTTGGATCTATCAACTCCTTTCTAGTTTCTTGTACACGAAACTTGTATTTTGTTTTCTGGTGAGCACATTTTTTTTTTCCAATATGTGCAATTAATACTTAGATGATTTTAGTCTGAAAGTGATTATTAGGTAACAATCCTTTTTTAAAGTGGTGATTTTGAAATTTAAATATCTGATATTATTACATGTAAAATTTAGTTAAAGTCGTAATCCACTTCTATTACAATTGATTTCATACAATGATTTAAGTTTAAAGTTTATTTTTGATCCACTATTAACATAAATTTTTTATATTGTCAACCAATCATAAATCATCTTATGTGTGACTTCTAAGGTAGTTATGATAAGAGTTAATCATTTTTAATGATTTGACAATTTATGATTGATTCACGGTGTAAAGCACAAACCAATTAAATTCCTAAGTATATTATATATATGATAATTAAGTTCATGTTATTCATCATCAATACTAATTTTAAAATGTTCAAATTGACTTCTCAATTATCAAACGTTAAGCAATTTTGTCATTTCCGTCAAGTTAGAATGTCAAGTTTGACTCTCGTCGAAAAACATTGTCGGAATCTGGAAAAACTTCGTCAATTTGGTCCCTCATTTGATTTAAAATATTCAATTTGGTCCATTTTTCTTCTTCTAGATTTCGGTTATAGTTTCCGACGAGAGTCAAACTTAACCGTCAAACTTAACGAAAAATGACAAAATTGCTTAATATTTGATAATTGAGGAAACAATTTGAATGTTTTTAAAATATTGTGACCCAATTAAATATTTTAAAACAAAGGACCAAAATAATAATTTTGAAAAAAAAATTCCGAAATAGCAATTGCAAGCGGCACGATCGCATTGGGAAGCGGAAAGCTTGGGAAAAGGCGAACAGTTCAGTATTCAACAATCCTTCCCTCCCAAATCTTCGAATCACACCAAATGACATGTAAGAATAATACTACCTCCGGTCCTTATTATAAGAGGCAAATGACTACTTTTTCTTGGTCCAAAATATAAGAGACATGCATATATTTTGACAAATATTAAATGCTCATTTCCAATTTTATCCTTATTTATAATAGGGTTTATATTTACGAGAAAGTATAACTTTCAATACAAATAGGTTTGTTCATTAATTATTGAAGGGTTAAATTTGTAAATTTATATGAATATTAATTACAAATAGCTTATTTCAATGCATTTCCTTGATCTGTGTGTTTTAGGGTTTTGCCTCTTATATATAGGACCAGAGGGAGTATATTTTTCGCATCACTTATTATCTTGGATCTCATTTTTTATATTATCTTTCCATAGATGAAATAAAATAGAATGAAATAAAATCTGATGAAATGTTAATTTCATTTTATCTAATATCTCGTTTTTTTTCTTTTGTCCTAATTCTTAGAATCACCTTAATATACACCCCATTGGCCCATTCCACTCATTTCCATCATAAAATATTCAAATAATTGGATGATACATCACTTTACTCTGAGTAATGATATTCGGACACAAAAATGGTTTCCAACATCGTATAAAAATATTCTCCAACACTTATATATTGTTTTCTTCTTTCTCATCATATATTTCATCACTCTCAAAACATCCTATCAACTATACGGTTTTCGTACATAGTGTCAAAAATTTATGTCCAAATATCATTATTGCTTTACTTTTATACAATTTTCAGTCACCATTTATAATGTATTCCATTTCCACCTTCTATGTTGAAGAGCTAAAAGTTTGGTAAGGTGCACCACCCACAAAGTGGTGTAGTGGTGCACCACCCATGTGGCAAAACTTTGTCCATTTAATTTGCCATGTGGGTTGGTCAAATTTTCAAAAAGTAGGGCTGGACTTTTCAAACTTTTTGTATAGTCAAAGTGTATATTAAAGGTATTATGCAGTATACTACATGAACTTTTTGTATTTGAATGTTTATTGTATTTTTATTTTACATAGGAAATATTTTTTTGCCTATTTTGTTCTGAATGCCACCACCACCAACTCGTCGGCGATGCCACCCTTCTCCGGCGACCGCCGCCGTCACCTCCGCCTCCACCTCCACCTCACCTCACCACCCTCACCCTCATCCCCACACCACCATCAACATTGCTTTTGCAACCATCCCCTGCAAGTCTGCAACCATCACAACTACAAATCCAAAATCCAAACAAACATAGATCTGCAACCTGAGGTCGGCGCCTTCGATGGCGGAACCAGACGACGCCTTTGATGGCGAAACCGGTTGGCGAATGGCGGCTCTTACACATAAAACTCAGATCTGCAATAGTTAGTTGGTTGACTACAAAAATTGCTTGGAGATTACAGTGAAACATGTTGAACCCTTTCATGTATTCCACCGCTGGCGACAGATCCGCCACGTTCCCCACCGCGTGGTCCAACCGCCGGATCTCGAAGTCGAGTTTCGCATACGAGGATTTCCCCTCAACCAGTTCGAATTTGGGTAGGAACCATAACCCCGTGCGTGACGCTGGTGTGGAAGCCTGGAAGGCGGTTTTGGCATCGTCGACCTCGCCGGTGATGGATCAGACGACGAGGCCATGGGCGGCGGCGAAGGAGAGGCGGTCGGTGGCGAAAGTAGGGTTTGTGGCGGTGGATTAGGCAGCGACGGATATGGAGGCAGGTTTTAATGGCTGTATTTAACTTTTTTTTTTTAATAAACTTTAATGGTTGTATTTTGAGAGCTTCATATACGAAAATAATTCATAAAATACAACAAACTTTGACCAGTGGAAAAATGATAAATGAGTTTGAAAAGTCAAACTAACCCACTTGACAAAATAATTGGATCCCAAAGTGCCACCTGAGTGGTGCACCACTACACCATTTTGGTGGGTGGTGCACCATAACCTTCACCTCAATTTGATACATGGTGATACATGCACCATGTAATTGTGCATTCATCATTATTCTATTAATATAGTAACAGGACAACACAATTACACAACACACACAGAGGTGTAGCCAATATCTCTCTCGTCACTTCTGAAGAATGTGTGGCCCACCATTCCTTGCCATGTGGTTCTCTCGCCTTGTACTTCTCCTTCTCATTCTCTCCTTTCAACATGTCTTCCTACTCCTAACTCTTCCAAACCAAAAACGCTTTCTCTCAAATACCCTTAATATTTTGCAACTCGAATACCATAATTTTCTCACTTCTCTGCTTCTGCATATATACACACCTCATTATCAAATAAGCAATTAGCCATGTTCATGAATTCCCTGGCTTCCTTGATATTCAAGAAATGTTGTACTATATAGGAATAGGAGTATTCCTTCATCTAAGATATTCATTCATATTGAGTTGAGTTTTATTGTGTTGCATACAAAGAAACATTGTTTGAAAATATGGCTGGGAATGAATGGATTAATGGGTACCTGGAGGCCATATTATCCACTGGGGCTCCCACCATTGATGAGCAAAAGGCAGTGACACCAAGAGAAAGTGGCCATTTCAATCCAACACAGTATTTTGTGGAAGAGGTGGTGAGCAGTGTTGATGAGTCTGACCTGTACCGTACTTGGATCAAGGTGGTTGCCACTCGCAATACAAGGGAGCGCAGCTCGAGGCTAGAGAACATGTGCTGGCGCATTTGGCATCTTGCCCGCAAGAAGAAGCAGGTTCTTCTTTAATTTTTCATGATTGAACTTGAATTTATTGGATATCCCACGTCACCTGCCTCAAATCCTGGGGTACGGTTTAAATACCCGTTGACTAGCTCCACTTAACACCAATTGGTTTTAAGATGGAATCAAACGGAATCTATGCCAATTGCCAACCTTAAATCACGTGTATAATGAATCATGATAGATGCATGCCTAGGCAAAATAATTAGTGTTTTTGTGATTTGGATGAATTTTTGTTTTCAATTGGGGTGTTTGAAGAGTAATATGGGAAAAGTACTGTTAAAATTTCAATCTTGTAAGTTGACATAATACAACTTTCTCATTTAAAAAGGAGAAAGTTTGACTAAATGTCATTAAATGAAGAGTGTTAGGCTATTGGTCAGATACAAACTACATTGATGCAGTCAATTTAGCCCAGGCACCATAGAAATGTCCTATACATAATCCATATCTGTATAATTTCCGCTAGCTGATTATAGTTGGTTCACTGGCTTTATGTCTACCTATTTATTGTCTATGAAGTATTATCCAATATAAAAACTCTACAGATATCTCCAGTAATTTGAATTGGAAGTAGAAATGTTGGTCATATGAGTATGTATAAACTGCCCTGTTGTTTGGAAATGCATTTTAATTTACTCCCTCCGGTCTCTATTATAAGCAAAAATCAAATAAAACACACATATTAAGGTGGTTAGTTGATCTCATTTAAAAGAGTCATTGGGAATGAAAAATTAAATTTATTACCTAAATTATCCTTCCTCTTATTTATTAAGCTTGTGTTGTTGAGAATAAAAGGAGTTATTGAAAAACAAAATTTGTATTAAATGAAGGGTATTTTGATAATAACTTCATTAAATATGATGGAAGTAGTTAAAATTTACTTATATTTTGGACCAAAAAATTTGGGAAATTTTGCTTATTTTGTGGACCGAAGGGAGTATTTATCTTAGCTGTTCCACATTTTCCAATACTTAGCCATGCTTTCTTATTTATTCGTTTTGTTTTGTTTGATTTAATTGAAGATGGGGAACAGGGGAAGGCTATTTAAGTTTAACTTGTCTTTTATGACAGTTTAAATTGTTCTAGACATGGAACATAATCTTGAGTTAGTGTATGCAAGACTAATGGGCCAAACTTGTGTGTTCTGTGTAGTTGGAAGTGGAGGAACTCCAGAGGCTGGCGAACCGAAGATGGGAGAGAGAACAAGGACGGAGGGATGCAACAGAGGACATGTCTGAAGACTTGTCAGAAGGAGAAAGGGGGGATGGTGTTGGGGAGATGATACAAAGTGAGACACCAAGGAAAAAACTTCATAGACAGATTTCCAACTTGGAAGTATGGTCTGAAGACAAAAAGGAAAAGAAGCTTTATATTATCCTCGTAAGGTATATAGTTCACATCCACATAATCATTTTAAATTGACATTTATGCTAGTAAATGTAAGGGAAACCTCATTTTGTCAGTACTACTCCTGTTGTGGAATGCTTCAGGTAACAAACTATACAAACATGCATAAATGTAATGCTTCACTACAACCTTGTCCTTTTACAGTTTGCATGGATTGGTTCGTGGAGAAAACATGGAACTCGGCCGAGATTCTGATACTGGTGGACAGGTATTTGACATATTTCCATGAATAAGTTGTATTCCTCCCACTTAATTGGTTTTTGATGATTTAAGCAATGTATTTCCAGATTAAATATGTGGTAGAACTTGCTCGTGCACTTGCAAAAATGCCTGGAGTGTATAGAGTAGATCTGTTCACACGCCAAATCTCATCTTCTGAAATTGATTGGAGCTATGGAGAACCTACAGAAATGCTAACTGCAGGCTTAGATGATGATGATGATAACAGTGGAGAGAGTAGGGGTGCATATATAATAAGAATACCCTTTGGTCCACGTGATAAATATGTCCCGAAGGAACTCCTTTGGCCCTATATTCAAGAATTTGTAGATGGAGCTTTAGCTCACATTCTCAATATGTCAAAGGTTTTGGGTGAACAAGTTGGTGGGGGCCAACCTGTGTGGCCATATGTAATTCATGGACATTATGCTGATGCTGGAGATAGTGCTGCTCTTCTTTCTGGTGCTTTAAATGTGCCAATGGTGTTGACAGGTCATTCACTTGGAAGAAACAAGCTTGAACAACTTCTTAAGCAAGGGCGCCAATCAAAGGAGGATATCAATTCAACATACAAGATAATGAGAAGGATTGAAGCAGAAGAGCTTTCCCTAGATGCTGCAGAACTTGTTATCACTAGTACAAAACAAGAAATTGATGAGCAATGGGGACTTTATGATGGGTTTGATGTCAAGCTTGAGAAAGTTCTGCGTGCTCGTGACAGGCGTGGCGTCAATTGTCATGGTCGATACATGCCAAGGATGGCGGTAAGAATGCAGTTGGTGTCACCCTTCAATTTTGGACAAGACTGAATGTTGAAATTTAAGTTACAATATTTTTAGCTCTTCAACCATATTGGTGAAACTTCTTTGAAAAAGGAAACTACTATAAGTACCAACTTCTCACTGGATGGATATAGTAGTTACACAGTTACTTTCTTTGATGTTTTCATATGCACATTTGCATGATTTACAGTGACTGTTTTTGTTGAGTGTCTTATGAAGTACTAGTGGTTTCAACTTTCTACAGGTTATCCCACCTGGTATGGACTTCAGCAATGTTGTGATACAAGAAGATGGTCCTGAAGTTGATGGGGAACTCACACAACTTACTAGTGGTGCTGATGGGGCTACACCCAAAGCATTACCTGCAATCTTGTCAGAAGTGAGTTGATGTATGTGCTATTACACCTTAGTTACTCTATTGACTTGCAACTAATAACTTTGTGCAGTTGATGCGTTTCTTCACAAATCCTCACAAGCCTGTGATCTTGGCCTTATCAAGGCCTGATCCAAAAAAGAATATAACCACTTTGTTAAAAGCTTTTGGAGAATGCCGCCCCTTAAGAGAACTAGCTAATCTTGTAAGTTGACATAATACAACTTCCCACTTGGTGGAAACCATGGTTGAGCACTTGTAAAAGGACTAATATGTTTTCAAACAGACGCTCATAATGGGAAACAGGGATGACATAGAAGAGATGTCTTCTGGGAATGCTAGTGTGCTCACAACAGTTCTGAAATTGATTGATAAATATGACCTATATGGGCAAGTAGCATACCCTAAACATCACAAGCAATCTGATGTTCCTGAGATATATCGATTTGCTGCAAAAACAAAGGTAAAATCAAGTTTACTATATATAAAACTAATATCTTATGTTTTAACACTAAAGGGCAGCTAACTAGCTTGAAATTTCTCTCAGGGAGTTTTCATAAATCCAGCCTTGGTGGAACCTTTTGGTCTTACTTTAATTGAGGTAGGTTTTAACTTTTAACTAACTAGCCACTTTGGTGATATTATTTTAATGTCAAAGTGATTATTATTTCTCTATATATGTTTAAACTCATGCAGGCAGCTGGACATGGGCTTCCAATGGTGGCCACTAAAAATGGGGGACCTGTGGACATTCATCGGGTAATCAAAGATTTTTACAAACACACAGACACATATCCCAGTTAGTTACATGGTGCATGCTGGGAAGCTCCTATAGCGCGAACTATTTTCACATATGGCATTGGAAAAGATAAAATTTACATTTAACTGCAACAATCTTTAGTTGTTTAGGTTGTAGATTTAAAATTTCCTTTTTCCTGTTATGTATACTATTTTTTTTGTATCCAGCCTCATATTATGTTTCCCTGTGATATGTTAGGCCCTCAACAATGGTTTGCTTGTGGATCCTCATGATGAGCAAGCAATTGCTGATGCATTGCTTAAGTTGTTGTCAGAGAAAAACCTATGGCATGAGTGCAGAAAAAATGGTTGGAAGAACATACACCTTTTCTCATGGCCTGAACACTGTCGTACTTATCTGACTCGGGTGGCAGCCTGCCGGATAAGGCATCCGCAATGGCAAACTAATACTCCAGAAGATGATATAGCTGTTGAGTCTTTCAATGATTCACTTAAGGATGTGCAGGACATATCCCTTAGGCTCTCTATTGATGGCGACTTGGCTGCAGCAAGTGCTGGTCCTGAGATGCAAGACCAAGTGAAAAGGGTCCTAAGCAAGATGAAGAATTCAGATTCCAGTCAAAATCAGGATGGTGGAGATAAGATAAGGAAGCCAGATTCTGGTTCAAGTGATGGGGATATGCTGCTTGACAATGTAACCACCAAATACCCTTTATTGAGGAGAAGACGTAGGTTGATTGTTATAGCACTTGATTCCTATGACAATAATGGAGCTCCTGAGAAGAAGATGATTGAGCTAGTGCAAAGTATAATTAAAGCTGTTCAACTAGACCCTCAAACTGCAAGAGTTTCAGGATTTGCACTATCAACTGCTATGTCAATGCAAGAAACAAGAGATTTCCTTACATCTGGCAATATTCCAGTAAATGAGTTTGATGCTTTAATTTGCAGTAGTGGGAGTGAAGTTTATTACCCTGGTATTAATACAGAAGATGGAAAGCTTTTGCCTGATCCAGATTATCAGGTACACATTGACTATCGTTGGGGATGTGAAGGTCTTAAAAAAACTATTTGGAAACTCATGAATACATCTGAAGGTGAAGAAACTTCTAGAAAGACTTCTAGCCCCATTGAGGAAGATCTGAAATCAAGCAATGCTCATTGCATCTCATACAAAATAAAGGATCTTAGTAAGGTATATGAAATTTTACTATTGTGTTTGCATAATGGCAGTAGCTAAGGTACATTTGAGAATGGGAAACAAAGTGAAAACAATACATTTCCATTATTATTAGTAAAAAGATAACCACTGAATATAAAGATGAAAATAAACAAACCAAATGCCACCCTGGAGATTAATTGAAATGGTCCTGTTAATTGTCTATTTCAGGCAAAGAAAGTTGATGACTTGAGACAGAAGCTTAGGATGCGAGGTCTACGCTGTCATCCTATGTATTGCAGGGGTTCATCTAGAATGCATGTTATTCCACTGCTTGCATCTAGAGCGCAGGCGCTCAGGTAACATTTCATAATAAAGTGTAAAGGGCATTCTGTAAGAACAAGATGGATATAGGTAGGTGTTGTGTTCAACCCTACAGTTCCACAACTTGTGTTGAATAAGCCAATAAAAAACATACTCACAATCATTTTACGTTAAATAATAGTCTAACTCTTTGTGCCACATAACTACTTTATATACATTCTTTCATTCATATGGGGCCACATCTCATAGTCTCTTTAAAGTATAATTTAAAAATGAGAGTATGAGATGTGGCACAATAATAAAGAGTGTCAAAAAAAATGTGTAAAATAGTTTATTACTAGCATTTTTTTAGCTTGGTATGGTGCATAATTGCACTTGTTTCATAATTTCACAATATTCAATAATTGACTATTTATTACTTATATTAGGTATCTCTTTGTCCGTTGGAGATTGAATGTCGCAAACATGTATGTCATCCTTGGAGAAACAGGGGACACTGATTATGAGGAAATGATTTCCGGAACTCACAAGACCATAATCATGAAGGGAGTGGTGTCTAAGGGTTCAGAAGACTTGCTTAGAGGTCCAGGAAGCTATCAAAGAGATGATGTTGTCCCAAATGAGAGTCCTCTTGTCGTGTACATTAGTGAAACAACTGAGGACAAGATTGCTAATGCTTTGAAGCAGCTATCCAAATCTGGAGGAATGTGAGGTGCTACACTGCTAAGTACAATTTTTTATTTTCTTTTCATTTTTTTGAAAACAAGTAATGCATTAAATACCTTTATAGAGTACAAAATAGAAACTGAATGTAATTCTCTATTACCATTAAGCATAGAATCTGGCCAAAATATAACTAGACTCTGGTTTCCTTTGTTACAAAATACACTTGTTTGGATTCACGTTTGCATTTGGAATGACACTTCAATAAATAAAATAAAAAAAAGTGGATCCGAGGTGAAAGGAAGGTGTTGTTAGAAATTTTATGGTGTATTTGGATATGCTATCATTATGATGCATTTCTCCTCCAGCTATCATTCCGGTATGCACGGTATCATTCTGGTATGCTCATATTTATTGGCAAGAGTTTCCAATGGTCCATGCCCATATTACTGGTTAAATAAGAAATATGTGATCAACAAAAAGCATGACTTAGGGGTTAGGACTTAGGACAACTAACAATATCAAAAAGTTTGATTGTATGGATCCTTTATGATAGGGAATCTGGTAGCATGAGAGGAATTAAGATCTGCAAAGCTTGATTAAGGGTTTTATTAATATTAATGGGTATAAGCAAGAAGAAAAGAGATTGAGATTAGAGCTGAAAGTGGAAGTATGTTTGGAACTTATATATCATGTGTTCAGGAAAATTTATGTTCTAGATTACAATCCAACTTTATGTGCTGATATGATTAGAGATTAGATTATTCACATTTTTAGGGATTTGAAAAGGCCTGAAAACAGATATCTTTTGACAAGGTTTGGTATGATATGAAGGGAGCATAAGATTTCAGAAAGCATCACACTGAAGCTACAGAAAACAAAAAAGAAGACAAAAGAAAATATTAGTAACTTTGAAATATCGATGTTGCTTTGCTTTGGAATTAATTTTATAATGTATGTCCTTTATAGTATTTTCTCACATGATCTGCTAAGTTTGAATTTTGTTATATTATATGCTAAAATTCATTTAAGATCCAGTTTTGATTACTTAGGATTTCAATTTCCAATATCATTGCAAAAAATTCCATTTTTATTTTACCAAATTTTAAAATGAAAAAACAGAAATACAGACAAAGAGGGAGTATGTGAAAGAAATGATAAATGCATTTACTATAAGAATATGCATATATATATATATATAGTGAAGAGAAGGTAAATATATTGGTTACAAACCAAAGCGCTTATCTTATTAGGATCGCTGGCAAGATTCTTCATGGCATCCCTCATAGAAGCCAGATCAACCAGCGCTGGAACTCCAGTAGCATCCTTGTTAGCAAAAGCAAAATGACTTGGAACAAAAATTCCAGATTTTCAAATGAAGGATTGATTCATGGGAGTGGAAAAAACCTGCAGTAGAACACGAGCAGGCATGAAAGGAATTTCAGTTTGCTTTAGAGATGTCTTCTCCCAATCAATAATCTTTTCAACATCATTCTTAGTCACTTCAAAGTTGTCACAATTACGTATGGCAGATTCTAGAAGTATCCTTATGGAGTATGGTAGCCTATCTTGAATATGCCAAATAAACAATGTAGTTACAATTTATCATAAGATATGTATTAGTATATTTATATTTTTCTCATATAAGATTAAAGCTCAGTACTCATTAGGGAGTTCTTACCAATTCTGGGATCATTCAAAGCAGGCAAGCTATAGAACTTTCCAAATTCGCCACCACCAGGCTTGGAGAGAGTAGTCGATATTCCCTAGAACACATCTTCAGAAGCTAGAGTGGTTGAAAGGATACAATTAAACTTTTGTTTCATACTCCAGTGACTGGGATAGTTAAGAAAGGGATACATTTTCTGGGACAGTAAAATTCAATAGATCAATAGAAGGAAAAATCTTCAATACTCAACCCATATCTCTTCAGTTCTCCTTCAACACAAATGAATACGCTCATTCCCTTTTCATATGGAATGTGAAATGTTAATTTTATTTTGAGGAATGATATGGTACCATCTTTGTTTTTAGGGTACAATACTCAAGCAAATTCTTAGTACCATACATTTTATGTTTCCATAAAACTTCCCTTTTATGTTTTGGTAGGCTTGAATTTGCTCTATTCTTAGTACCATACATTTTAGGGTTTATTATAAAATAATAGAAGTCGTATATGGTATATAATAGGCACAATCAAATAGAAGTCGTACATGGTATATATGACTTCTATTATTTTATAATAATCCCTAAAAAGTGAAGTCGTACATGTCGTATATGACATGTGCGACTTACCCCTATCTAGTAAATACTTTTCAAGTTGCACCATTTTAATAATTTATGAAGCAAATTACACTAATGGGGTCAAAAAGCCAAAAAAGATGAACATACTTATGCTTTAGTTCATACTGCTGTTAAAGAATGTCAACATTGCATTATCATTATCATGATCACCTCCTTCTATTTTTTGTCACAAAAGTCACTACTATTGGCCACACTGTACTCTCTGTGCACCACCAGGCATATCATCATCCTCCTCATACGCGCTTCTTGTTGAGCTTGCTACAGCCTCCTCCTTAACTCTTCCTCCATGTTAACATCATGAAAGGTAGTCTCATCAAGTGGTTAGGAGTTCGACTTCCGACTTTTGTATATAGAGAAAACTTAGTTGGAAGTGGGTAATCTTTAAATGCGGTCTAAATTCCATGTCGAAGATTAATCACTATTTATGATGATAGATAATTTGTATTAATGACATTGTTAAAAAAACACTTGTGTTTCTTCCTCTACTAGCGGCCTTTTCTGGCCCCCAAAATCCGATTTTGGATTTTCTAAATCTGAATTTCTCCAAAGTTCATATATTTAGACAAATTTTAAAGGTGCTTTTGTCTTTCCCGCATTCAACAAATCTGGTTTTAAACATTGTCTTAATAAAATTGTCTTAGTGTAGAAGAATTGAGGAATTTTCAAATGTAGTGAATCTGGATCCCCGATGCCCACAAGTCTTTGCTCGAGAGCTAGCTCAAGAGATTACAAGGAGTATCTATGAAAGAAATAGAAAAAAGTGAAGAGTGCTCTGCATTAGCTAACAAATCAACAACTGAATTTGCATTTCTACTTACTACTGAAATAGTGGTTTGCCAACATGGGGCTCTAAGGAGAGATAAAGCCTATGTAAGTAGAGGTTTAATATAAAGGATAAGAGTGTAACCTTTAGTGATCATCTCGAACACAACAAGAGAATCAACTTCAAATATAACTTTACATTAATTGATCTAGCTGTTTTTAATCCATACAACAATCCCTTCAATTCGGCTAAAAGGGCATTACATGGACTTAGTTTGCAGAGATAGCCCTTGATGAAATTCCCAGATTTGTCTCCGATTACCCTTCCTCAAGAGGAGCTTCTTCCTTGTTGCAAGTAGGAGCCGTCCGAGTTGCATTTGAGCCACCCTGCATCAGGTCTCTTCCAAAATAAATTTTGAGGCATAGACTGTGAATTTGACATTTGGCTTTATTTTGTAATCTTTACAAGTAATATATATTCATTGGTTAATTTTACATTATTACCCTTTTGATGATAATAGAATTTTGATTAATTGTGAATTATATTCTAATTAATCATATATTATCTTTTGTAAAAGATTTAATTAGTATGTATTGATAGTGTAAAAAATTTGTATATTGTTAACCAATCATAAATTGTTATTATATAAAAGGATGATTTACGGTTGATTAATAAGAAAAATTATTTAACAATGCAGCAAAATTAAATATATTTGAAAACGGGAAGAATCTTACAAATAACTTCTTGCCAAAACACAGATAAAAGAACCCTCAGGCCACACAAAATGATATTCGTATAATCTAATCAATGGATAATAACCAAATTAGAGTCACTTATATCTTTCCCTTGTTTATTTATAAAAAAAAAATTACATTCCCATTGCGTCAGCATTTCAAAATCGCAAGGACAAAATTCAAAGAGCCTACGGTCCTCCTCCTCCCTGTATTCAGCGGAGGACGAATGCGGATCCTCTCCAGCTCTAGTTCCCTCCAGCGCCTCTCCTTCCAAAATCCCAGCCGCTAGATTAATCTAACGGCTGGGATATTAATAAAAAAAATTAATAAAAAAAACATTAAACCCACCCCAAAATCTCGTTCCCACTCCAATGAGCTCCAGTTACACTCTCTTGTAGCTCGTGAAGCAAATGGAATGCCGGCTGTATCAAATGTTTGCTGATCAAACTGGAACAAAAGTTAAAGTCCTATCATATTGAGAATTTTGCTACAAGGATGAAAACTAATTTTGCTACACCAATCATTCTGAATCTTTTTGGCCCCAAATGATTAACACTTGCCTGATTTATTTACCCCTTCTTTACAAACAGAAGAACGTTTCCTACCTGCTATTATCATCTACTATCAAACATATTTACTTTATGAATCAATTTTTCACATATCTATTCATTCAAGAATAGCACCCAGAAGCATCTCATTTGTTCGAGGAAGGGGGCCATTGAAGATTCCATCAAAAATCTGCAAAGTACCTAGTAAATAAACATGTGCGGTGTCAGCAATGGCCTCTGCGGGCGATGAAGACGACGACGTGGTGAACGAAAGAGGTCTACGATGGCGAGGAATTGGAAGAGTACAACCTAGGGGAAGAAGGACGAAGGGAACCGGAACAGGAAAAGAGAATTGGGGCAGGGATGAAAAGTTTTTTTTTATATTAATATCCCAACCGTTAGATTAATCTAACAGCTGAGATTTTGGCAGGAGAGGCGCAGGAGAGAACTGGCGCCGGAGAGGATCCGCATCCAGCGGAGGACCGGTCCACGTTGAATGGAGGCTGTTGATCTAATATTAAAATGCTTCAACGGTTGAGATTAAAAACTGGCAACCAGTAGATCAGGTGGCACAATGAACTGAGAACCGGCAAATCAAGTTGAAGGCTTTCTCACCCCATTTTCGACCCTGCTTCATCATCTTCCTGCGAAACCCAAACCCACGGTGCATATCGCTCTATCAATCACAAACGATAACTGCCTCTACCAACTCTCCTACGGCGACGGTTCCTACACCGTCAGCAACACCTCCGGTAAAAGCATTGCCATCTGTTGCAGTCACAATAACCAATGTTTGCTTCGACTTGGTGGTGGCTCCTTGTCTTTTCCGGCTCAGCTCAACACGACATCTTTTTCGTACTGCCTCGGGGACGCGTGGAAACAGGTTCGTAGCGGAGATGGGCAACAATGGCAGCTTCAGCGCAGTTTGGATGGCGCTGCAACGGTAACTGCATCTGACTTCCGAGCATAGAGGCTGTTCATTGGGCAACATTGAAAAGTGACATTGGGTAATACTCTTGGAGGTCTCAGCAGACAAGGTACAGATTCATTGGGCGCCAAGTTGATTGTCGTATATGCCATAGCACACAACTGAAGAGGTGGTATGGATGAAGCTTCTAGTTTCAAACGTGCTTACCACATGCAGAAGACATGGTGGAGATGGAGGAGGTGAGGACCACGTAGTCGCGGCTTGTAGGTTGTTGAGGGTGCCTTGGATTGCCGGGTAGACCAGATCCTTGTGGGGGTAGAAGACGCCGGAGAAGCCCTGTACAGCAGGGAGATGGCGGCGGCGTCAAGGAGGTTGGCTTCGAAGAGAAGGAGGCGTGAGGGGATGTCACGTGATAATGCTTCACGGTGATGGTGATAGAGGGTCAGTCTGCACAGTTCTCGCATCCTGATATTTTTTTGTCGTATCTGCTCACACGAAACCGGTTATAACAGGTGATTCCGTGCGGAGGACATTAATGTAGGAGGGCTGCAGACGCATCCTAACGCATCAATTGAGAGTTTTTCGACCCTTTTTCTGTTTTTTTTTTTTTTGTTAATTCGTATAAGCCATGGTCTTGCCTAAATTGCAGGGGCATCACATTTTTGCTCTAGGAATTAGGAAAATGTTTCTTAATAGGATTTAGGTTCCTAACTACTTAGGATTTAAAATATTTAGGCTTAATTATATTTTTGTCCCCTATTATTGATCATGTGTGATTTTGGTCCATATAGTTTTTCATTGAGTGATATATTTGAACACAAAAAAACTGTCCAACATCATATAAAAGCAAATCATCCCCACTTATTTATTGTTTTCTTATCTCTAATCATGTATTTCATCACTCCCAAGACACTCATAAGCTCTACGGTGTCTTTACAAGGTGTCCAAATTGTGTGTCTAAATATATTTACTTTTTTTTATTTGTGCATATTTGATCTCCGTATTTTTTCAATGTTATAAATTCGATCATTCCATCCAATTTCTGTCAATTTTTTTTCAATGATCAATATAGAGGAACCACTTCTCTAAACGCATAGAACCTCTTATCGAGGTTCTCTCTCCTCTTCCTCTCCAATTCAAAACTATTCAATGGTTATACGCTTAGAGTGGTGGTTCCTTTTTATTAATCATTGAAAAATTGACGAACATCGGATGAAATGACCAATTTGAAACAATGAAAAAATATGGAGACCAAACGTGCCAAAAAAACTTTAGGGAACAAATCACACATGACTAACAGTAAGATGATCAAAAGTGAAATTAAGCCAAATATTTATCATTTTAAATGATAAACTTTGTTTTATTTTATCTATTATAAGTTATATGTACATTTTATTTTTCTTTCTTTTAATATCCCGATTGAGTATAATGAAATAACGTTGATAGACTAAAGGATAATTAATCAAAGTACTTAATTATTATAAATTGTCAATGTAAAGAATTTTTATGATATTAACTAATTATGAATTGATACATAAAAAAAAATGGATACTTCATGCCTATAACATGATTATCAAAAATTAACTTTAATCAAATATAATAATTATATTCTAAAAACTTTAGAATATTTAATACTTTGCTTTATTATTATATATATAAAAAATCCTCAAATGACGTATTTAAAAATGCTGGTAGCAATTTTTTGCGTCTAACCCTTCAATTTTGGGAATGTCCAAAACCAAACCAAAGGCCAATTGAAATAAGCAGGTACAGAGGATGATGCCATGTTTTAAAATTTGCATTAAGACTGTTCCTATTCACACAGGTTAGACAGTACTGAAAGTGGATATCAGAGGATGCTAGATTTGGGGGCTTGGCTCCCCTTGCTGGATTAAGGTTGACCCCAACACCCCCCCTTCTCTCTCTTTCATTCCCTTTACTTTTCTTTGCTTATTCTTATTCTCATTCATTACATTTTTCTTTTGTTCAGCAATAAACCCCACCCATCTTCATTACATTTAATTCATACATGCTTTCCCTTTACTCTCTCTCTTTCTGGTTTTTTCTCCATTGCAAACCAAGCTTCCTTTCTAGCCTGTTCTTCTGCTCCTTCTCCTCAACCATAATCAATACCCACCAACCATTTTGCCACCTTTTCTTCTCTCTTCTCTAAAATCGTCCATTCTCACACACTCTCTCTCTGCATTTTATTTTATTTCCCATCAAAATAAGATTTTTGTCTGGCATTGCCTCTTCCATTTTATTTTATTTTTAAATATCTTATCCCGTGAAATCCTTGTTTTCTTTTTTTGGCCCACTTGTGTGCCACTTCATCTTTTTCAGCATCTGGATTTTGTTGTAGGGTTTGTGTGTTGCTGCACCTATCTAATGCACATTGAGTCTCTCTCTTTCGGTATCAAAGAGAAGCGTGAAACCCGTTGCTTCTTTTGCCAGAAGATCTAGGAAGCTAGTCACCTTAGATGACCACAAAGGTAAATAAATGCTTTTTTTATAATTCACATTTCACTTTATCTTTTCGTTTACTTGGATCATAAGTGATGCTTTCTTCTTTTGATTGCAATTGTATTGCTGTGATAATCGATGGGTCATTTTACTTTCCCAATAAATTGTGAATCTACTCAGTGTTCCTTTTCGATTGTTAAATGTATGTTTTTGGTTTAAAAAAGCTGAATTCCCGAAATTTGCCTTAACTGAATCCCATAAGCTTCTCCGGCTAATAATTGGATTTTTTTTTTTTTTAGTGTATGCATGCCAGTTAAACCTGAGAATCAAAGATCTTTAGTCTGGAAAGATCTTAAATCATGATAAAGCTGCAACTAGTGATTAGTTGACTAGCTGATTTTTGTTTTTGTTTATGGGATTTTTGCAAGAACTGAAATGTTGGCTGTATATGTGTTCAGATGTCTGTTTTGAAATCCTTGTGCAAAGGGAGTACTTAAATAGATTCTTGCACTTAGGTGGGAATGTCTTAACTCTACCAACTGAAGAACTTGGGGTGCAAAATTGATTGACTTGTAGCAACTGATTATGTCATCCGAAAGTTCTTTGAATGCGGAGTTGTCAAAAAAGACTTCATTTTTTGGTTTGAAACGATGGGTTTTGATTGGCGTAGGTGTTGGTGCATTTATAGTTCTGATTCTTTGTATATTATCGATATGGGCGATGTTTCGGAGAAAGTGTAGGGCTAGGAGATCTCTGGACAAGTACTCTCTGTCCCAAATACCGAATGTCTCAAAAGATATCGATGTTGACAAGGTTGGGGTGCAGAGTTCTCATGTCCAACAAGAAAATGTGTTTGTTCCTATAAATGATAAGGCGTATGATAGAGATTCAGATAATGTATCAGTTCATTTGGGCAGAAGCAAATCTGGTGATCCTGATAATATCAGTCAATGCAGCTCAATTTATCATCATGAGAGAGGATTCAGTTCAATGTCAGGGGAAGAAGGAAGCTCTGGGAATGTTAAGAAGCAGTCTGCATTGTCACATGGAGGACTGGTGACCGCTTCTCCTTTAATTGGCCTGCCTGAATTTTCTCATCTTGGGTGGGGCCACTGGTTTACACTTAGAGATCTGCAACTAGCAACCAATCGTTTCTCAGCAGAGAACATTCTTGGTGAGGGTGGATATGGGGTTGTTTACAGGGGCAAACTGATCAATGGAACCGAGGTGGCAGTCAAGAAACTTCTTAACAACTTGTAAGGATACTTTATTTGGTGCCCCTCTTTAATTTTTCTTGTTGCGCTGGTTGACATTAGTCCTAAACAATGGCTTTTTTAAAAAAATAATAATAATCTTGTAATGTAACTGTATTCTGTATTGAGTTGGTAGGGGACAAGCAGAGAAAGAATTCAGGGTTGAAGTGGAGGCTATAGGCCATGTTAGACATAAAAATCTTGTTCGCCTGCTTGGTTATTGCGTAGAAGGAGTTAATAGGTAAACTTTTAACCCTTATTTTTTTGACAAAATTATTCATTTAATGTTATAATCATGCTGTAACAAGTGCACACTATCTGTTTCAATAATAGTGCAAGCTTTGGTTTTATGATAATCATATTCTTTATGGTCCAAAATTGAACTGAAGCAATTATCGTTGTTATGTTTATTTTCTGTCATAATGAACGTACTTTCCAATTGATATCCAGGCTGCTGGTGTATGAATATGTGAACAATGGTAACTTAGAACAATGGTTACATGGAGCCATGCACCAACAAGGGATACTTACCTGGGAAGCCCGCATGAAAGTTATACTTGGCACAGCCAAAGCGTAAGTTCTGCTTGCAACTTAAAAATATGGGCCATGGTAATCATTTGTATTCTCTGGTCCCAAGTTAATTGGTATGGTCATCGTAAATCCCTCATCTCTGGATTCCCTGCATGGTTATGATTGTAAAACTGTTTCATGTTACTTTAATTAATATTATTACTATTAGTCTTCTGTACTTGTTAAAATATATCATAAATTTTATTGACAGTTTATCTATGTTTATTGATTTATGGACAACACAACAAAGCAATCTCTTCACCAATTGGACCACCAACCAAACTCCCTACTCTTAATGAGCACGGGACATAATCTTAATATTGTCTCTAGTTTTAAGATTTACTTCTTAATCAGTTATCAAAATTACTTTTATGGCAGTTCAACATAGGACCTAATCCAACTCATTAACTCCCTATTTTACTTTGACTGGCGGCAGGCTTGCTTACTTACATGAAGCAATTGAACCAAAAGTTATTCACCGGGATATAAAGTCTAGCAACATATTGATTGATGATGAGTTTAATGCAAAGGTTTCTGATTTTGGTTTGGCCAAGCTTCTGGATTCAGGAGAAAGTCACATAACCACTAGAGTAATGGGGACATTTGGGTATGTACAGAAAATTTCATTATATTTTACCATGTAAGGGATTGTATACTTGAAAACTTACTTCTATTGTGGATTTCAGTTATGTGGCACCAGAATATGCTAATAGTGGTTTGTTGAATGAGAAGAGTGATATTTACAGCTTTGGTGTCCTCCTTCTGGAAGCAGTTACTGGAAGGGACCCTGTAGACTATGCACGTCCTGCTAATGAGGTGCCAAGACCTTATGAAATCTGCCAGCTTGCCACTCCTATCTTCGCCTTTCATTAGAAGTGATCCCTGTCCATCACATGGCTTATGAGATTTTGTATATCCTCATGACAGGTTAATCTTGTTGAATGGCTCAAGATGATGGTGGGGGCAAGGAGGGCTGAGGAAGTTGTGGACTCAAGCCTTGAAGTTAAACCATCATTGCGTGCTTTAAAGCGTGCTCTTCTGATTGCTCTAAAGTGCATTGATCCTGATGCGGAAAAGAGGCCCAAAATGAGTCAGGTTGTGAGGATGCTTGAAGCTGACGAATATACATTACGAGAGGTTCCCTTCAATATCTTGCTTCTCCTAAATTACTTCTGTTGTTTACTTTAGGACTATCGACTCTTGAGTCTTTTATTGCGTTTTTTTTTTTGCTACTTCTTGAATCTTGACCTTGTGTGTATTCTTATCAGTATTTTCCTGCATGCATATGTTGGCTGAACATACCACCACCTAGAACGAATGAAACATTAGATGAAAACTCTCGGAAAAAACAAATTATTTGATTTTCTTCAGCACTCTCTATGCACCATTCAGTATAGCTCAAAGACAAGCAGAAAAGATTAACCTCCTGCTTTTATTATTGGGAATATACATAGCTTTCTGTTGCATATTATTCTAGTGGATAACATGAAGAACTGGGTCCTCTTTCAGTATGCATGCTTTTTTGTGCTTTTGTCCTAAATATTGATATCAAAACAGTGAAAACTTAAGCTCAACAACTGATTGGTATAATCACTTTCAGGATAGGAGGAATAGAAGGAGCCGCACTGCCAGCATGGAAATTGAATCTGTGAAGGAATATGATCCATCTGATGCTGAAAAGGTGGGACATTCTGAAAGCTACGTGCCGGAGAAAACTCAAGGATAGCCTGCATGCATGTACAATTTGCTGTTGTACCCATTCCAGTAACCAATCTATCTCCAAGTTTGTTGTGTCTTTAAGAAAATTTTTGCTGCATCTGAGAAGAGAATCAGATCATAGATAAGTCCGTTTGGATAAAAGCATTTTTTTATTCAACGTGGCCATTTAATATATGATACACAAACTTTGCAAAGAGTTTGGATAGTGTTGGTGTGTTGTACAGATGTCTGCGGGGCCTATATCTTCAATCTGGACAGTGGAGATAGTAAAATACTAATATTTGGTTTCATTTTCCTGTAAGTTTATCCTATGTCTAATCCGTCAAACTATTTTTTAATTTTTTTCATTCTTGCACTATTTATTAATTAATGTGTTAAGTTTTACCTCAACCACCTAAAAGTGATTGTAGTTTTACCTCATCAGATTCCAACAAATTACCATGACTTCCGCAAATAAAAGATCACAGTGTAAAAGTGATTGTAGCCACTGTTAGTGATATCGAACTCTCCTATTAAGAAAAACCCAAGTCCGATATTGACTAGAGATAGTCTCTAATGAGAGCTTATAAGTAGAGGGCAATCCTCATTTTATGAGCTAGCTTTTGGGATTGAGTTAGGCCCAAAATCGAATATGGTATCAGAGCTATCCTAGATCCATAATTGGGTCACCCACCATGTTATTTACGCACCAAGCCCAATAGTGCTGGGCGTGAGGGGGTGTATTAAGAAAAACACAAATCCCATATTGACTAGAGATAGTATCTAATGAGAGCTTATAAGTAGAGGGCAATCCTTATCTTATGAGCTAGCTTTTGGGATTGAGTTAGGCCTAAAATCTAATATCCTACATCCTTCAACACTGAAGTTGGCGAAACAAGTTAACTCGACCCAATGCTCTCTCTATTCAAGACATCATGGAAATATCCCCTCATTTTTATATGCATAATAATAATCCACATTAGAGAAATATCCCAAACATATAACCATAGTTACTAGCTTGGCTAGTTACCTTTAGGCTTAACTGTACTTTGGTCCCTTTATTTTAGTGTTTGGGCGATTTTGGTTCCCTAATTTTTTTTTCGCTCAATTTTAGTCCACTCATTTTTAAAATGTGTAATTTTGGTTCATTTGTATGTTAACATTCAATAGTTAATGGTGTATCTAACGTGACTTATGATATTCTAACCTGACTTGTGTTTTCTAACAAGTGGTGTCGTAAATGAATGCAGATTGGAAATGTTAATTATTGAATGTCAACTTAATGAATAGATCAAAATTGTACATTTTTAAAATGCGTGGACTAAAATTGAGCGGAAAAAAAATCTGGGGAGCCAAAATCGCCCAAACACTAAAATAGGGATCATAAGTACAATTAAGTCTTAACTTTATATATCATGTACTGAATTACCATTTTGTGTATTACATACCAAATTCAGTTGAAAGAATTCTTTTTATTATTTTTTTTAGAGAAACTTTAAAGAAAATCTTATAATAACATAAAATGACGAATTGCATATCCAAATCAACCGCATATATATACCTACATCAGGTGAAGGTTATGGTGCACCACCTACCAAAATATGCAGTGATACACCACCCAAGTGACAAAATCTGGACCATCCAGATTGTCACTTGGATTTTTGATTTTTTTTCATCCCTTATAAAGGAGCAAGGCTACCATAAAGCACTAAATTAGGTGGTACATGGATGTATCCCCATTTTTAAACCAAATAATTTATTATTATAGATAAAATAATTACCTTTTATATTTTTTTTATTTTCAAATTACATTTCAATCCTTCCCCTTCAATACTCACTTCCTTACTTTACACTTTTGCTAACTTGGAGCTAATTTCTAAAATTTTATCTTTCTCTCTATAAATTATAAATGGACAATGTGCACCTGTTTTAAAGCAGTCAGTATATTATCCAAATCCTTAATGACCACATTATAATGAATAGGTTATGATATTTAAACATCAAGTTTTAAACATCATATATGATATTATATGTGTATATCTCTATCTCGCACTTACTTTTTCATCTTTTTTATATACACGTATCCAAAAAATGTATCAAAAAATCTAAAGAGACACCGAATGTTGTCCCATATTTTTTGTTGAAATATAATTTCTGATAATGAATTTCATTGGAAACATATTCTTTGTGTGACTTGAACCACTCAAAAACCGGTTACCAGCCACTCATAAATCATTTGTCTTCGAACCAGATTCTCACCAAATCTGGTCTTTTCAATATCATTAGCATGACGACCTCGAAATTGTGGGGGAACGAATTGGTGGGGGATTAGAATGGGTTGGGATTGATTTAATATTTTAATTAATTAAATTTAAATAAACATTTATTTAATTTAATTTAGTTAAAATAAATTTACTAAGTAATTTAATCAAAAAAAATTAACTAAGTAATTTAATTAGTTAATTAGCTAATTAAATTAATTTTGATAGGAAATAAATTCATACAATATTATTTTTTTAGTAGTTTTTATTTTAAGGGCATTTAAAATTAATTTTGAAAGGAAACAAAATTCATACAATAGAAATTGTACAATAGTTTTTATTTTAAGGGCATTTTTGTCTTTTCAAATATAATATCATTTTTTTCTTCTCACTTTTTTTTATCTAACTAAACAAATGGAGAGAGAATTCAAACTCCTTTCTCTTTTTATTTTTTTTGTCGCAATACTTCTTTCTTTTCTATTTATCTTATATAAGCTATACCAGACAATACATATAACTAACTAACTATCTTTCTTACTTATTTCTCTCTTTCCATTTTATTTCTTACCTCACCTCTTTCTCTTTTCGCAATTTCTCTATTAAACCAAACAAAGTGGTACTCCCTCCTAAATTATCCTTCCTCTTATTTATTAAACTTATGTTGTTGAGAATAAAAGGAGTCATTAAAAAATTAAATTTGTATTAAATGAAGGGTATTTTGAGAATAACTTCATTAAATAGGATGGAAGTAGTTGAAATTTACTTATATTTTGGACCAAAAAATTTGAGATTTTTTGCTTATATTATAGACCGAAGTAGTAGATCTGAAAATAATAGTAGTTGAATTTGACACTACTATAATTTTCCTTATACATCTATCCCAAGCAACCACAATTCCTGACTCAAATATTGTGGTGAGAAAAGCATGTATGCCGGCAGAGCAACCAATAAAGGAGGCACTCAATGATTCGTTGGTGAGATTAATTAAGACGGTTTTGGACGGTAAACTAACTGTGTTCGTTAGTTCCGCTGATTGTGGTAACCCAAATTATATAGGCAGCAATCATGATTCATTGGTCTGGACTTCTGTTCTGCGAGCTAAATAAGTTTTGTGGTCATCATCGGACAAAAATATAGTGTTTCGACGATCATTTCTGATTTTCTACGAAAATTCTGTTTCCCGAAATGTAATACCGACTATCTGAGGGCAGGGTCAAAATTTATAAAAGAGAATCAAATATTATTTTTTGTTTTGTTTTAGAGGGCTAAATATCAAATATATATATATATATATATAATCTTTAATTTTTGAAAAATGTTTAACAAATTTGAACATATTTATCAGTGTTTTGAGCCTTACAGCCGCGGCCCCGTCAACCGCACGCTTAGTAGCTCCACCCGTTTTGACTTACTTTGTGAATATGTGATCATGCCATCCTCATTAATGACATCTGCGTCAAATTTCAAATCAATCAAACTACTCTCAACAATTTAATATCTACATAGGGATGGAATGAGTAGATCATGGTAAGGTACTATAGGATCCGTCCTCGTACTCGTATTTAAAAAAATTACTCATATCTGAACCCGTATTAATATGGGTAGCAACTTTAATATTCTTACTCGTATCTTTTGGGTATCTAAGTATCCGGACCTACACACGTTACCTGCAATTTAAATATGGAAAAAACAATAAATAACAAAAAAAAACATTATAACAATTAAAAACGATTCAAATGTCTCTTAAACCTGCCCATAAAACATTACTAATCAAAATATTTAAATAAATAAAAACATCCAAAAAGAAATTGTAAATGCAACAAAGTTTGAAAAATTAAGAATTTTTAGATTAATTTTGATTTTAAAATTTATATTATAGTTAAAATTTTATATATTAATAATATAAATATATATATATATATATATATATATACACACACATGTGAGGGTGTGGGGCGAGGTGGGTACCATAGTACCCGCATCCATATCCATTCAAATTTGCGGGTAATTACCCTTACCTGGACCATTACCCATTGTGAGGGCAATTACCCTATCCATCGTGGTAATTTTTGTGGGTACTCAATGAGTAGAGTATAAATTGTCATCCCTATATCTACAACTTAATTATTATCATAACATAGTATTCCAAAAAGTGTCTTGTTAACCAGTGTCCTAAGAGTATTGGTTAGGGATTCCAAACAGGGACAGAGCCAGACTTCCATGATTGGGAGGGCCAAGTATAAATATTAATGTTCATCCAATAAATATTTATACATCAAATTTGAAGCAAAATATTCATAATTATATGTTTTAAGATGTTAATTACATTAGTAATATATCAAAACAAAGACTTCTACATCTCACGAAAATTATCTATGATTGAATTTATACTAAACTTTTTATTATACACTAAACTTTTCATATATATATATATGTCATTTATTTATAATAAAAAACTCAGGGAGGGCCAATGCCCTCCCCACCCATAACATACATCCGTCCTTGATTCCAAAAATAGAAAAATCATATTGGAAATTATAGTTTTTAAATTTTCAAAGTACTAAATACATCATTTTTCAAGACAAATTTTCTATTTTTGAATCATTAACCAATGTCCTGAGGGTACTGGTTAACATTTTCCATCAAAAAATATAAAGATGTCTGATACTTAATTACTACTTTGTATAAAGGACTTAAAATACTTCTTATATTAGTACACGGATAGTAAAAATAGTTTCATTTTGAAGTATAGTAATTATAATTATGCATTACCACTTTATTAAAATAATATGACTTTATTCACCGAAAAAAATTAATGACTTTTAATATGAGAGTAAAACTTGAGTGATAATTAATATAAAAAAGTTTATATTGATGATGTATTAAAATTAAGTCTTAATAAAAATTATTCGGCGGTTTATTAAATGTTCAGATACAGTATTGAGTTGAGTTCCTAAACCTTTTGTTTTTCCTGTGTGCTTGATCGAAGGGGCTTAAGCCCAAACTATGTTAGGACAAGAACAAAGAAAATAAACACCTCCATCATCAAAAAGTAGGACGGACACAACTTGAAATCATGAGTAAAGGTATCAGAAGCAGCAAGAGATGGAAAGGCACAAAGAAGAAAGAGTAATATGGAAGAGTATCAAATAATGTGTATTCAATCGTATATGGAACTGATACAGTGAGCTCAATATATAGGATGAGCCTTAGCTAACAATCCACAACAGAATGTAACTACTAACTGTCATAACTGTGCATTGGGCTAACTGACATAACTGTCAGTTAGCTTCTATTCCCTTTACACCCCCCTGCAAACTCATGGGTGTGGAATCAAACACTCTGAGTTTGGCACGACAGTTTTCAAATATGCTGTGTGTCACAGGCTTTGTGAGGACATCAGCAGTTTGTTCCAAGGAGGGAATATGTGAAACCAGCAGTTCCTTGTTCTGAATCTTTTCTCTTACAAAATATAGGTCTAGTTCAAAGTGTTTTGTCCTCGAGTGTAATATGGGATTTGCAGCTAGCAGCACTGCACTCAGGTTATCACAGTATACTTGAGGAGGCTGAGTTGGTGAGTAATGGAGCTCAGATAGCAGGGACTTCAGCCAAATTAATTCTGCAGTGACAGCAGCTAAGCTCCTGTATTCAGCCTCAGTACTGGATCTTGACACTACATGTTGCTTCTTTGAGGACCAAGACACTGGATTAGATCCTAGGAATACACAGTAGCCAGTTGTTGATTTCCTGTCATCCGGATCAGAACCCCAATCAGCATCACAAAAGGCTGTTAGATTGAGGTTTGATGACCTAGTGAGAGTGATGCCATATGTGGAAGTGCCACTTAGATATCTTAGGATCCTTTTCACAGCTTGCCAGTGAGAGTCTTTAGGATCATGCATGAACTGACAGACTTTGTTTACAGCAAAAGAGATATTTGGTCTTGTGACTGTAATGTATTGAAGTGCACCTACTATTGATCTATACAAGCTGGCATCTTCAGCTGCAGGGCTGTCAAGGGCAGAGAGTTTGAGTCCAGTCACCATAGGGGTCTTCATGGCTTTGGCATCATGCATGTTAGCCTTGTGTAGTAGATCAGTAATATATTTAGTTTGTGTTAGACAAACTGAGTTAGCAGACCTGTGTGCTTGGATTCCAAGGAAGTAATTGAGACCACCTAAATCCTTAAGAGGGAATTTGTAGTTTAGTGTGGCAACTAAGTCAGCAATAGTGGCAGCTGAATTGCTTGTAATCAATATGTCATCTACATAGACCAATATTAGCACAGTGATAGCCCCTGAGACTTTGACAAATAGGGAATTGTCACACTTTGATGAGGTGAAACCAAGTTCAAGTAGGAAACTGTGAAGTTTGTGAAACCAGGCTCGGGGTGCCTGTTTTAGGCCATAGAGAGCCTTGTTGAGCTTGCATACCAAGCTTCCATCACCTTGGACAAATCCTTGAGGTTGTACCATGAACACCTCTTCATCTAGATCACCATTCAAAAAGGCATTGTTTATATCAATTTGGCGAATTGGCCAATTGTTTGTCAGTGCCAAAGTAAGTATCACTCTCATTGTAGTTGGTTTCACCACTGGACTAAAGGTTTCAAAGAAGTCAAATCCATGCTGCTGGTGGAATCCCTTGGCAACTAACCTTGCCTTGTACTTTTCTATAGAGCCATCAGCCTTCCTTTTTATTCTGAACACCCATTTACAGCCTATGGGATTTCTGTTGGGAGGCAAGGATGTGAGAGTCCAAGTGTTAGTCTTGATGAGTGCATCAAATTCCTGTTGCATAGCCTGCTTCCAGTGGGGGCTTGACAGTGCTGTTTTAACTGATTTTGGTTCAGTCACAGTCAGGTCTGTTCCTGATTTTGTTGAGCTGGCCAAATACACTTTTGGTTTAGTGATTCCAGCTTTCTTTCTGGTGATCATTGGATGTGAGTTGATTGCAGTTTCTGATGCAGTAAATTCTGGTACTGTGGTGGTGATAGTTGAATCAGTAGCAGGTGGTGGTTCTGAAATGGTGAGTGAAGGACCTGCAGGTGATTGTGACTCATTTTGGTGGTCAAAATCACATTGTAGAGGAGAAAATCTGTTATTGCAAGGAATGGCAGGTAGTGAAACTAAGAGAGGAATGGATGGTGTATGAGATGCAGAACTAGTATACTGAGATGCATGATTTTGGTTCAAGAAGTTTGGATTCATTTTGAAAGGAAACTGGTTTTCATCAAACACAACATGTCTTGCAACATATGTTTTTCCAGTTGAAGCTAAACATAGATATCCTTTATGCTTATGACTGTATCCTAGAAAAGTGCATTCCTCAGACCTGAATTGTATTTTATGTTTGTTGTAAGGTCTGGTATAAGGGAAACATAGGCAGCCAAACACCTTTAAGAACTTGTAATCTGGCTTTTGATTAAACAGAAGTTCTAATGGACTTTTGTTGGCTAGATTAGGTGTGGGCAGATAGTTAATTAAGTGGACAGCAGTGTTGAATGCTTCTCCCCAAAAGTGAAGAGGTAAGGAAGCATGAGCTAACAAGGAGAGACCCATTTCAGTGATGTGTCTGTGCTTTCTCTCAGCTGAGCCATTTTGCTCATGAGTATAGGGACAACTAAACCTTTGTTGGATACCATTGGCATTAAGAAATTTAGAGAAGGCCACATACTCCTTTCCATTGTCTGACTGGATTGATTTTATTGAGAAACCTATTTGTTTCTCAATGAGGGTTTTAAAGTGCATAAAAGATTGCAAGGCTTGAGACTTGTTTTGCAAGAGATATATGCAAGTGAATTTGCTATAGGCATCAATGAAGTGAATGTAATATCTATTGCCATTTGAAGAAGGCAAAGGGGCAGGACCCCATATGTCTGTGTAGATTAATTGCAAAGGTGTATCATAAACAGTTGTGGAATCATGAAAAGGTAACTTGTGAGATTTACCAAGGCTACAAGCTTTACAAACAGCAGGAATTTTATTGATATCAGGAACAAGATTACAACTTTGGAGTACAAGTTTGACTATTTTGGGGGAGGGGTGTCCTAACCTAGCATGCCAATTGGTCATGTCACTAGCTGAAACAGAAGAATTACAAGTAGTGGCTAGATTACACAGCTTATTGCAGAGTTTATTCACAGAGTGTGTGTTTGAATTAGGGATGTGGATGCTGTCAAAAGCATAAAGTCCATGTCTTAGCTTCCCTTCAAGAATGATTTGATTAGTTGCCTGGCATTTCACATAGCACACATCAGGGTGAAATTCGAAAAATACTTTGTTATCTCTAGCAAATTGAGATACACTTAACAGATTTTTGGAAACATGAGAAGCATGCATCAAGTTATTCAGGAATAAGGGTTTAATAGACTTTTGAGAAAAGAAGAATGAGTTACCAATATGTTCTATTGGAGTGGAGTTGCCATCTGCCATTTTGATTCTTGTATCACCACCATAGACTGTTTTGTGCATCAGATTTGAATCATTAGGAGTAAGGTGATTTGTTGCACCCGAATCTGGGTACCAAGCAGGATCATACAGAGTTTCAGGCACTGCCAGCATACAAGAACTGTCTCCATTTGCATTTTCAGCCAACATGGCTCTTCCTTGGTTGTTACCACTGGAATCTTGGTTATTCTTTTCATACTTGTACCAACAGTTGGAGGCAAGATGGCCATATTTGTCACATATTTGACATTGAGGTTTATTGAAGGATTGTCTTCCTCCACCTCTTGAGGAATTTCTACCTCTACCTCTATGATTGCCTCTGTAATTTGAAGACCTACCTCGATTTGAATTGTAATTGGGAGCTCTATTGTTGGACTCTCTTCCATAATTCTGGTTTTGAACCAGATTAGCTTGTAATTGCTGCATTGCAAAGGCATCAGCAGAATTCGATTTTTGCCTTTCTACTCTTTCTTCCACTGTCAGTAGCAGTGCTTCTATTTCTGAGATGGAGTAAGCATCAGTTCTTGAAATGATTGAAGTAACTATAGAGTCATACTCTGAAGATAAGCCATCAAGAATCACTTGCACATGTTCCTCATCATCAATTGGTGACCCCACTGCAGTTAAGGTGTCAACCACCTTCTTGATAGCTAACAGAAATTCATTCATACTGCTTGTCTTCTTGATGTTCCTTAGTTGAGTTTTCAGCTAACTCACTCTTGCTCGTGTCTGTGTAGCAAAATGAACTTGCAATTTCTTCCATATCTGGTATGCATATTCAGAACCTACCATTCTTGTGTGGAGGTTTTGAGACATCGATGCAAGGAGCCAGGTGAAGACATACGAATCTTGCTGTTCCCAAGTCTCATATTCTGGATTCACTTTCCCAAGAACTCAATCTTCATCATTCAAGAACCTTTGTGGCATGCCTCCTGAATCTGCTTCTGAGATAAACTTTTGGAGTTTATGGGCTTTGATGGTGCCCATAGCCTGCATTTTCCAGGTTAAGAAGTTGTCATCATCCAACTTCACTGAGATTGGAATCATGGACACAGAGCTAGGAAGCAAAGAAGAAGGTTGAGCGGAAGCCATTTCAGGATCTTGAGCTCTGATACCATAAAGGTATCAGAAGCAGCAAGAGATGGAAAGGCACAAAGAAGAAAGAGTAATATGGAAGAGTATCAAATAATGTGTATTCAATCGTATATGGAACTGATACAGTGAGCTCAATATATAGGATGAGCCTTAGCTAACAATCCATAACAGAATGTAACTACTAACTGTCATAACTGTGCATTGGGCTAACTGACACTTCTATTCCCTTTACAATGAGAACTGGCGGATCTTATGCAACTCACGTTCTCATTTTTTAAATATAACTTTTTTTTACAAGATTTTTTAAATATAACTTGATATACGAAAAAAAATGTATTTAAATGTTTCTATATTTTAAAAAAGTTTAATTTTTATACACTAACAGTATAAATAAATTTTATGCTGACATTCAATAGTTTCTAACGCATTATAAGAAAATTATCAACTTGGACAGTTGTATGGCTAGTTGGATTATATATCATTCATCACAGTAAGGTAGCCAGTAATGGATTGTGAAAATAACTGGTAAACATCAATCAAATTAATAATTGTTTAATAATGAACATGAAAAGGTGACCGAATATGCAAACGTCACAACAATCAACAGTCACCTTAACTACTTTATTTACTTATATTTATACCTTCCCTAAACTCGTCGCTTACTACATTAATTAATTTAACCTCATTTTATAGTATTGGTAACCTATACTTGATTTATTCCATGCATCCCAAATATTTATACATCATTTCAGTGGTTTCAATCACCAATCACCAATTATATGACTTGTTAGATTTTGGACCTAATTTAACTTTACAAAATCGGTTTGTAAGATGAGGGGTGTCCATTCTTTATAAACTCTTTTCAGACCTTATTTCTAGTCTATGTGGGACTTGAATATTTATACGCCTAGATGTCCAACACTATTGGGTTTGGTGCGTGAATAATAATGGTGGGTGGCACATTAACGAATTTACGATAGACTCTGATAACATCTTAAAAATTAATTAGAAATTTGAATCCCATGTAGAGTCAAGATGAAACCTACTCATAAATTATCAACATCAAATCTTTTCAATTTCATGTCATAAGAGTTATTATTTGAATCAAAGCCAACATTTTGTTACTCGTTCACATCAATCCAAGTAATTGCTCTAGATTCACTTTCTCAGTCACCTTACAATACCCCCTCTAATTTAAAATAAGTGTTGTTTAAAGTAATATAAAAAACTAAGAAAGTTATGAAATAGTTTTAATTTCAATAAAATTTAATTATATTTATCCTTTTTTTTGTGCACCAAAGGTATTCTCCAGCCAATAGACAGAGACTAATCCCTTTCGAGATGTAAAGATCACCGAAGTGAATTTTTCCTCTCTCAACAAAATCTTTTTCATACACACGACATGAGTATAACCTAATTACATTTAACTAAATTTTCTTCTATCAATCTTTGGCAGCCACATCAAATTTTAATCAAAATGAAGAAACTAAAAAAATTAATTAAAGCGATAATACATGGGAAAAAATTTACTCTTACGAAAAATATGTCGCGAGCATCTTGATGACACTCACTTGTCCAATATTTTTTTGGAGAATATTAATGCCTATAAAGCATTTGCAAATATAATTTATTTTTATTTGAAACCGCGACTAACTTCAGTTATTATATTGTTAATAGCAGTTGGTTAAAAACAATGCATTTCTAAGTGAGTTTGCTAGACTCGCATGTAAAGAGAGAGTGGGAAGGGTGGCTACATTACAGTTTGTTTCATCTTTGATTTGATTTGATGTGAATATTGTGATAGTATGAGCATATATGTCATATGATAAGGCACGGGTGAAGGGAAAGGGAAGCAGATGCGTGCCACAAACTTCGGGCAGCAAGGAAAGGAAAAAAGGAAGGAAGGTGACGTGAAAACCCACTCAGCAACACATGTAATGTAAGTAAGTACATAGCCATCGACATAGGCGTGACCAGGAACAGGATAGATTCTCGTGCATTACCGGAGTAGAAGAATATCTAATCAGTTTAAATAACGTACTTTTAAGGTTAATCATATTATACATTATTTTATACTATCAATAAATAATAAATTGTCGTATCACTGGAAATCTTTGATTCTTATCTAAATCACCTTAAAAGTAATTCATATCATGATCTGTGATTGATTGATAATATAAAAATATTTACACTAACAATATATGTCAATTAAACTCATTTTTGAAATAGTTGCTATGCAAATTAAATATCTCAAATAATGTAAAAATTATGATTGAATGTCTTAATACTTTATTTTTTCTGGTGAACCCGGGTATCCTCCGATCGATAGCGAAAGGTTAATCCCTCGAGGTTCTGAGATCCATTTAAGGGGTGGACCTTTCCCAACAGATGTTTTTCCATACGCACGAGCCAGGAATCGAACCCCTGACCACATACTTAAGGAGCCCAATTATCTATGAATTGTGTCGTACCATGTTAGTTCTTAACACTTTATTTAATATCATCAAATATGTGCTGTTTTTCCAAATAGCATTTTTTTTTATATATAAATTTGAGATGTTAAAAAATGATTGAAGTATAGAGAAACGAATCATGGTAAAGTTTTGTTTTGTTTTGTTTTGTTTTTTTCTCCGGAAGCTGAACTTTCAACATTACTTTCCAAACATTTTTTGCACTTGTAATTATTAAATTTATATTAATAAGAGATCACACATAATTCCACAATATAATAAACAAAACCAAAAAATACACAAATCAAGGAAATGTATGGAATGAGTTAGTTGTAATTAATACTCATATAAATTTCAAAAAACACCACTTCTAATTTTATACTCCCTCCGGTCCTTATTATAAGAGGTAAATGACTACTATTTTTGGTCCAAAATATAAGAGACATGCATGTATTTTGACAAATATTAAATGCTCATTTCCAATTTTACCCTTATTTATAATAGAGTTTATATTTACGAGACAGTGCAACTTTCAATACAAATAAGTTTGTTCATTAATTATTGAAGGGTTAAATTTGTAAATTTATATGAATATTAATTACAAATAGCTTATTTCAATGCATTTCTTTGGTCTGTGTGTTTTAGGGTTTTGCCTCTTATATATAGGACCAGAGGGAGTACTACATTCTGATGACCCATAATTAATGACAGTAGTTAATAAGAGCAATATTATAAATTAGCATTTAATATGTGTTAAAATTGATGTATGTTTCTTATATTTTCAAAAAAAAAAAGATTCATTTGTTTCTTATATTGTGGATTGAATGTAATATTTTATACAATAATATTTCATCTCTCTTACAATAATTTAATAGATGATAGCGATTAATTAATAAAATTTAAATAAAATAGATTATTTTAAAGTTGTTTTCAGTTATCCAAACATGAAATTGAATTTATTGCAATATCAATTATGTAAAATCATGATATATATAATCAATTATAAATAATATGGGAGTTTTTAAGTGAGTCCATGAGTGTTTATGACACTCAATTTTCACTTCAATGGGAGATTTAATTATTAAGTTCCTTAACTTATCTCTGATCAACATCCCATATTCTCTCTCTCATCTTTACACAATCAAATGCAAAAAAATATTATTTAAATGTTATGAAACTCTCTTTTAAGGTTCCTTAAAGAATCAATTTTAAATTTATGGAACCAAAAATCACATGTGGTATATTTTAATAATATTTTATTCTTAAGGAACCCATAAGGAACTCCGAGTATCCACAATGGTAGAACCATATTTTGGTTCTTATCTATTATTTTGTGGGTCCAAAGATACCACATGTGATATAAGAATAAGAACTCAACCTTCATTTCACTCTAATGGAAGAACTCATTTTGAGTTCTTAGAGGGGTCCAATAAGCATTATTTACTCACTTTCTCAATAAAAAAATTGTTTGGTTAGAACGGTTCTTATAAAAGAACCATTGAAGTAGAAGAATCGTTCTATAACCTGGTTGTCATGTAATCCATCTACATTGAAGATTCTTATAAGAACCAATTCTTATGTTTAAGAACCATCTTAAGAGTAACCATTGAAGTTGATCTAAAGATATTCTTATAGACTAGGTTTTGCCTAAATAGGCCCAAGTCTATTTTATAACACGTTAGTCTAAATTTGTCTTGTTACTTTTGTCATAAATTATTTTTCCTCGGCCAAACTTATTTAAGAAAACATAAAAGTCTATTCTAACCCAAAAACTTGTTTAGATGCCTACATATTTATATAAAGACTTTTGTAAAGGCTAAAAAACTTAAATTTTTTTTAATTTTAAAACATGTATAATCTTTTAAAAAATTATTATATTTTTCATACAATAACTATATATTTGTGCTAATATATAACTATTTTGGATTAAAGTAATATATATCGTTAGTGTAAAAAAATTTCCATTAATATCCATTAACACTTTGACATGTGTGCTTTTATCTTAATAACCAAGAGAGAGAAATAAGTTAACAACAATATTGATTTGTCAAGATATTATTGGATGTATGTGCAAAAAACATTTACACTGACAGTGCATACAAATTAAACTCAAACATTTTTTGGTATGAGGTTCTCATTATTCTGATATCACGTTGGACTCTGACTAATCCGAGTCGAGGCGGGAAGACCCATTATATGGAGAACAAAACTCCATCAACCCCTATTTTTTCCGTACACAAAATTTGAACATGAGACCTTATTTAATGGAGAATCAAACTCTTTGTCATTTGGACCAATAAGTGTGTTCACTAATATGTATAATTATCAAATTATATATATAAATACGATAAATTCTTAAATACATACATATAATATAAATATTTAAAGGAATAGGCGAGTCAGGTATAAGCCTAATAAGCTTTTTCAACGGCTCAAATATTAACCTACATAGTTTAATTGATCTTTAGAAGTCTAAATAAGTTAGGCCTGTATTAATTAGTCAAACATAAACTAGGTCGTAATTTCCTTCTACTCTTTGTAATTAGTTAATATTATATAAATATGAAATAATATAGGTATAAATATATGTATATATCATTACTCGTCTTAATTTCCTCCTACCCCTCGCACATGCTATCCCCTTCGGTCAAATGCCCGTGCCCAATTATTTGACACGTGTAAGCTTATTCCTCCCAAATTTACAAAAACAAATTCCGTGTAGTTGGAATTTTTGACTCACCTCGCTCCCCCTTCTTAACAACGTGACTACGACAATCCACAACACTCTCCTCCTCTCTCATACAAAATATCTTTTACAATATGATAATGTATATATATGCATATATTGAATCTCTCTCTTCCTCCCTCCCTCCAAATGTTAGAGCACAAGAAAAAGAGTAATGATAGGTGAATATTTGGGTTTGACACCTAAAGTTGACATCTTGATTAATCATATGTAAATTTTTGGTTAATTCAGTTCATTATATGGTTCATGGGTTATATGAAGCTTATTTTCCATAATCATATAAATATTTGATTAATCACATAGAAATATCTAGTTAATTCAGTTTTTTATATGATTAATAGGTCATCATGAATTAACCAAATATTTACACGTGATTAACCATATAATGAACTGAATTAACCAAATATTTGTATCGATTAACCAAGGTGTCAACTTTGGGTGTACAACTATCATTACTCCAACAAAAATTATCAAGGACCTATACTCTATAGTCTATATTGTGTCATGTTGATATACTTGTTCATATAATATGGAGCCTAGGATCTATTTTAATTTTTTTGTTCAATTAGGATCTATTTATTTTGTTTTTTAATATTCTATTTCATTAATAATTATAAAAATATCACTTTATTTTTAATCTGTTTTTTGTTTTTAAATATTTGTACCTGAAATTAAACATTGAAAACAATTTTTAACAACACTGTGTATAAAATTTTGAAAATACATAATGAAGATAATATGATATTGTTTTGTAATTATTTATGAAAACAAAATAAAAATATAAAATTGAAGGCATATCAAACATGTCCTTAATTATTACAAATTTTGCAATTTTAATGTGAAGTTTTTTTTTATAAGCATTTTTAATGTGAAGTTGCAACTGAAAATTTAAACAAAATTAAAATAAACTTAAACTTCCCACATATATTGAACCCCCTTCATATTCTCTTTATGAGATGTCTATGTTATCAACGACACTATCATGCTACGATCGATCCTACCAATAACCATTTATGTGGAGCTCAAATGACCACAAATATGCAAATTTGAGGTCAAGATCTCAAATTCACTTTTATTCTTAAAGCATTACAAAGCAAGCTAACCTTATTAAACAAAATATAATTGTAAGGACCTTAATTAATAACATCAATTACCAATTAAAAAAGAAAAGAAATCATCGATCTTCGCATGCATATATTACCCAATTTGCTATTTTTCTTTCTTTTCGATTGGATATTTCAAAATGATCAAATATATTAATATAGACGATGAGTACAATTATAATTATATATGAGAATTGTCGTTATCAGCTAAATAGGTAGTAAGTCTTTCAACCAATTGACTAATATAATCCTTGAACCAATTAGGTTTGAGGATATCTGATGTGAAACTAATAGATCAACAAGTCAGCAGATATCACAATTTTCCTTTAATTTTCCGAAAGAAAAAAGATTTTTTTTAACTCTCCATTAATAAAAAATAATAATTCAGAGACACACACTGTGATGACACTGCCATAAGATAGAGAGACACTGCTTAATTACCTCCAAACACTAAAGGATGAGTGTAAAGTAGAAAGAATAAAAGCAAGAAGAAAAACAAAGTTCTAAACCGAAAGCTCCCTTTCCCATAAGAAGCAACCTTCAATTTAAGTCTTAGCTGAAATTTCATTCTCAAAGCTACCTTCGTTATTTTCTGGTCCTTAATTTCTCTTCTTCTTCCTTCTTCTCTTCTTCTCTTCGATCCATGGCGAATGATAAGGATCCATTCTATTACAACCACCATGAACTTAACCAGTCAAGCTTTCCATTCTTTAGGGACAACAACTCAACACTACCCTCCCCACAAAACTTTCAAGGGTTTGTTGATCCTTCTAATTACGCCAGTTTCACTGATTGCTTACATGGTTCCATGGACTATAACACCCTCTCAAGAGCCTTTGACTTGTCTTGTTCATCATCTGAAGTGATCTCTTCCTCCATTGATGACAATCCCAAGAAACATAGTGCAGGAGACTCAATAAGGGTCGGTGGGAACCAATCAACACCCAATTCCTCAGTGTCATCCTCATCTAATGAAGCAGATGCAGTAACAGAAGAAGACTCAGCCAAATGCAAGAAAGATAAGGAGCCAAAGGGGTGTGAAGATAATCGAGATGAAAAGTCTAAGAAAGAGTAGGTTTTCCTGTTCTTCGTCTTCTGTTTATGATAGATTCATTAAATTGAGGGTAAGAAGATTTTTCCTCAATTGATGAGTGAATCTAACTATCTCATTAATTTATGTTATTTTCTTGAGTTGAATTTTCTTTGAATTACAAATGCAATTGTAAATTGTAATATACCTATCATTTTGTGTCTTTTCAACTATTTATAAGTTTAACTGTCTCTTATGAAATGAATTATTTGGTCAATCTTGTTGTCCATACTATATATCTTTTATCATGCAGTGCTTTGAATGTTATATAGGTTTTGTTTTGTGCTATGATTAAAATGGTTGAACATCGATCATATATAGGCATACCCTATAACCCTAATATATATTCCTTATTATTAGTTTGGTGAGCTTTATCTGCTAGAACTTATATATTCAGTGAATTTGACTGATGAATGTTTTGGAGTTCGTTTTAGGAACAAGTCCAAAAAGGAGAAAAAGCCAAGAGAGCCACGCTTTGCCTTCTTGACTAAAAGTGAGATCGATCACCTTGAAGATGGATACAGATGGAGAAAATATGGACAGAAAGCAGTCAAGAATAGTCCATACCCAAGGTTAATTAATTGTTTTCCAACTACGAAATAATTTCTTATCTACTTGGAACCTTCACCCTTCAAAGAAAAACATTGTATCACCCCAAAAAATGATGAAGGCTTGTGGAATTTGGGTGCCAAAATCATCAACATATTGACATACAAATTAAGTTTATTATTTTATTTAATTTGTTTTGTCATCTTCGAATATGTAATGATTAATATCTTTGTTGTCAATCTACCAAAATATCTTTGTTGTCAATTTGTCATATAAGGTTTTGTAACGGTTTATTTCTAATTAAATACTTATTGAGGCCTTGTTTTTGTTCTCATCTCTCCAACCATTAAATTGGAGATATGATCATCTTACATGTATATATAATCAACAATATATAAATCAATTGCACATTATTTTACAGTATAGCATAAAATATAAATCTAACATGAATCTTATTTATAATAATGCAGGAGTTATTACAGATGCACCAGCCAGAAGTGCACTGTGAAGAAAAGGGTGGAGAGGTCATTCCAAGACCCAACCACTGTGATCACAACCTATGAAGGGCAGCATAACCATCACTGTCCGGCGACGCTCCGGGGAAATGCTGCGGCCAGCATTTTGTGTTCACCTAATTCCCTTTATGGCTCCACATCTATAGGGCCAAGCTTGCCCCAAGATTTCCTTGCCCAGTTGCTTCCAAGTTATAATAGCCAAAGTAATCATCATCATCATCAAAATCCCATGTTCCACCAAAACCTTGCCCATGTTCCCCAGCAGCCACAACAACAACAACCACCTCAGCAGCAACTCCAATTCCCTAATGACTATGGATTGTTGCAAGACCTACTACCCTCATTCCCAGGCAAACAAGAGCCATGAACTTACAAAAGAAAATGTACTTATCCCATTTCTATTAGTATATTGTGGTGCTTGCAGTGTATCCACATATTCGGATTCCCTAAAGTCATTTTTTGACGCATTCATGCGATAATGAATCGTAGGATCAATCTTAAGCTTTCTCAAACACTTTCACTGATTGATCTGATGGTACATTAAAAAATGAATGCATGAATGCGTCAATAATAATTGAATGCATGGAATCCATTTTCTGTATCCACATGTTATATATATCTTTATATCTTTATGTAGCAGTAAATAGTAGCTGCCCTTTACTTCTAGATTTGTATGGAAGACAGGTACGTGGCAGTGAGTATCTCAGAGCATTAAATGAGTACTTTAGAATTGAGTAATACTAGCTGTACCATCACTTGAAGATATAAAGTAATGCGTGTGAATAATATATTACTCTTTAAAATTACTGCAGATGATATGTGTGTGTGTCTATGCAGAAAAGGATAGTTTTTCAGTGTACTACATATGATATGATCTTTTTCAGTGAAAGGAATTGATAGGATTTGATGGTTTCTTGGATCACTAACTCAGTTAAGAGGAGGTGCAGAAGTATATATGCAAAGGTTTCAGTGGCAGCATGGCAGCATCAACTAAAATAGCAGCGAGTATAATTAATATATATCACTTAGACACTTTGTATAACTATCTTCTGTCTTCCCTTTTTCCTTCCTTCACTTTTCTGTTGTACCAAACGAAGTGTAAAAGTCTGCAGTTATGATATTAGAAATTGTGGGTGGATTATTATTGAAGAACCTACATGTACATGAAAGGTGCGGTTTGAAGGGGAACTATATATATATATATATATATATATATATATATATATATATATATATATATATATTTCGGCGTTTCAATTTTAGTGAAAGTGTTTGCGTGTGTAACTATACTTTGTTTAAATTTGTGGATACATACCTAACTTTCAAGATTGACGTGATCATCCTAAGCTACTATTATCATTCTTCTGTGTTTTTTCATGAACCAAATCAACAGAAGAATCTATATATGGCTCTAGATGTTTCATAAATGCAAGCTGAAATTAGCAATAATTCTTTTCCAATTAAATCATTTATATATCAAGATCTGCCAATTACAACTAAAGTTGCTTTATTGTTAGAAATTTAGTACTTTTTTAAAAAATTAACACTGATATCAGAACACTCCCTCGTGCTCTTTATTAAATCCATAGGCATCATTTTAATTTTTGTACTTATTCTTCTAAAATGAATTAAGTATATATAAAGTGTAAAAGTAAGGATCTCGACTGGTTAAAGTACATTGAGCTCTTAATTTTAGCTCTTTCATTCACATTTTATACTCAAGCTTACTTTAAAGGAGATTTTTCATTAATTTTTACAAGATAAACACTACTATTATTAATACTGTTTATATTTTTATTAAAATATAAATATATTATCACTCTATTAATGTTCTTTCATTTTATCAGGTAGAGATATCTTAAGAGATAAAATAAAATAAACAAAAAAATAATGCTTTCTTAATTTTTTAAAAATAATAATTAAATTGAACCTAAATAATTAGCATGATATTTAGTCTGAAAAGACTGCTCACAAAATATAGGACCCGGATCCACTGCATTTTGGGAATCTCTAAATTTTCCTACAGTTATGGAAATTCTATCAAGAGATAATTAAAATCAGACTTTGTTGGGTAGAGAAAAGATAAAAATACCCTTAAAATTTGTCTAAATATAAAAACTTTAGGGAAATCCAGATTTAGAGAATCCAAATTTTAAAGTATAATTAATATATAAAAAAAAAAAAAAAAAACACGACTAGGGGTAATCCACGCGTGTTTTTCTAAAAAAAAAATTTAAATTTACATGCTGGTCAAAACTTCTGGTGCATTTAAAAAATTGTAGGCAATTGACCAAGACTGCGATTTAGAAAATAGCATCATTAGCACGCACTTTCTTTTTCCCTTTAGTCAAAGGTAAGTTTTTTAAGGACAAAATTTATTCTATAGTTTTTTCAGCCTTAAAATTGTTGAGATAATTATGCATGATTTTATGATGACTTTTTTTTAACACCTTTTTTTTTGACGACTTTGATAGACGTATATTTCATATTGTGCTATTTCATTCACCCAACCAAAAGTGGTTGTTCGTGGTAAAAATTGACTATATATAATTCCAAACGAATTGCCTATAAAATTAGAAATTTGAATCATAGAATTATCACTTTAAGAAAGATATTGATTATAATCCCAAACAAACTTTATCTATAACATTAGAAATTTGAATCATAGAATCATCGCTTTAAAAAAGTTCTCCAACCAAGAGCTTGGTCTCACAATTATGTCTGTGACTTGTGGATTACCTGGTCAAATACATCGAATAATTTATGCTATTGTAGTTTTCTTAAAAATAAGTTGCATTTATAATTTTCCTTTTTTTTTTTTAAATGGGAAAAGCACATATTCTTGATTTATATGGCTCAGTGATTATTTTCGTGCTCATATTGACTATAATCTTCTTTTTTTTTTGGTGTGCTCATATATTGACTATAATCTTTATTATC
This sequence comes from Echinosophora koreensis, assembly GCA_035048595.1. Taxonomy (NCBI): domain Eukaryota; kingdom Viridiplantae; phylum Streptophyta; class Magnoliopsida; order Fabales; family Fabaceae; genus Echinosophora; species Echinosophora koreensis. Next base: position 886,955 of record JAPCYP010000019.1, on the reverse strand, counting down.
GTATGCTTAATATCAATGGTCCAATTCCTATTTTGTCTTATTTTTGTTAACGAGGTAGTAACTAAAATGTATGCAAAAGAACTTGATGTCACTTCAATTATTTTTTGTGTCTTTCTCTTCAAATTCTTCAGGCCTACAAGCTATGTAGTTGATGATTGCCACGATGATGATGATAATAATGACAATAATAATAGTAGTAGTAATAATTACTAGATATGATAAATATAATCAAGATCAGTTTCTTGGGGGGAAAAATTCAAACTAAGATAAAAAAAAAATGTTGTACCGAAAAGAAGCCAAAATTTATGGCTGTAAATATAATTTAACCTTCTGATATTCTTTCGTGTATGTTAATGTTGAACCAAAAAAACTCAATATCCTCACATGTTAACTAATCAATAGTTCCCCAATCTCAAGCTGCTTGTTACTATAAATACAAACATGAGACCTTCTTTTGTTCAAAAAGCCACCCTTTTCTATTGTCTGCTCCTTCTCAAAGTATAACCTAAACCTTCCATAGCCACATCAAAGTTAAACCAAAGACTTTCTTGGTGGCAAACCCAACAATGAGCACCGCCGATTAAGAACAAAAAAGCAATCATAACTCATTCAAAAATGGCCCCACAAAACACAGCTGAAAGGAAAAGTAAATGAAAACATTATTTAACTTCTTTTTCACCGAAAAGACCATTTTTTCTCTCGTCTTTAACGAATAAGAAAAAACATAATGCTGTATATTAGTGGCGTCTCGTTGTTTTAACTTTTAAGGAGTATTTGATGCAAGAATCTTAATATGTATATTTAGCTTTTACTTAATTTTGTTAATTCTCATAATGTTTTAATTGTGTATGAAGAAAATCTGGTTGTGAGGGGGAACCCACCTTATATATCTAACAGGTTCCCCAATGGAGATTGATCATTGCTAACGATGGTGGATACTTTGTACCTATGTCATGATTACAAAAAATAATTATATGATTAGTACATAGAGGGTGCATTTGTACGAATATTTTTAAATTTTAAAAAGTATAGAATAAATAAAATAAAAAATAAATATTTTCAAAAAATATTTGAAAGACATTTTTTAATTTATTTGTCGCCAAAAAGACAAAATTTCCTTGCCTCAGACAAATAAGGAAAAACAATTAAATAATGTTTTATATTATAGTGGAGTCTCGTTATTTAAGGGAGCATTTGATGCAAGAGTCATAATATTTATTTTTAGCAATTAATTTGTTAATTCTCGTAATGCTTTGAATTTTTTTTATCATTATTAGTATATAATTATCTCGTAAATTTTCATGAGTATTTTAAAATTTTAAAAAATTGAATAAATAAAATAAAAGAAATTTTTTTAAAGAAAAATATAAATGATATGTACATAATTAATTCAAGTAGAATCTAAAAAGTATTTTTTTAAAGGAACAAAAATGTGTAAATTGAAAAAGATAAAATGTTGGCAAAGTAGGTAAATTGGACCTATACGTTTATTTTTTATTTTTCATAATGGTCCTATAAGTTTTTTATTTTTCAAATTGGCCCCACATGATCTGTTTCGTTTTCATGTTAGTCCTTTCCGTCAATTTCTACCTTATGGAGTCAAATCAAAAGCCACGTGTCGGACTAAGGTGATACCCACGTCAGATCAAAACTGACGGCATTAGGTCAAAATTGACGGAAAGGACAAACGTGGAAGCAGAAGGTAACATATAGAACAAATTTGAAAAATAAAAAACTTATATGACTAATATAAAAAATAAAATAAATTAAAATTAAGAATTAAAAATTGCTTAATCTAGGTGATGTCACCGAGGAAAGTGAGGTTGTAAAGAATGCCTTACGTTTAAAAATAGATACTCTAATTTTAATATACAGTGATTGATTAATAGTAAAAAAAATTGAAAATCAGATTAGACAAGTACACAATATTAAAAATAATATTAATAATTAATTAGAAATATTTATCCTTAAAAACAATTAAATGGATAAAATAAGCAAGAAGATTGGAAATCCATTTAAAAAATGACATGTGATGCATTGTGAATGAGAAATGACATGGAGAATTTCACCATCAAGAAGAATGAATCAAAACTCTAATTTAATATGGATTTATATGGCACACAAGGTTAATGTAAGGATTTTTTTTTTCTATTGTCAAATAATCATAAATTTTTATATCATTAAAAATGATTGACTCTTATTTTAACTATCTTAAAAATCACATACAAAATTATTTGTGGTTGATTGACAGTGTAAAAAACTTTACACTGACAATATATTAAAATTAAACACATTTAATACATGGAGATTGATTTAAAAGAACTTATAAATGCTAAAGTATTTTTGTTATTGTAAAAAAAATGCTAAAGTATTTTCAAAATATAAAATGTTTAAGAAAAATACTAGATAGTTAGAATTTTTTAAAATTTGGTTAGAATGATTTGGCATAATTTAGCCTTTGGATGAATGTAAATTATCATTGAAAAACTAAATATACTAGTTAAATGTTAAATTCATTAATTTTCAAAGAAAACTTTCTTTTATTAATTCCTTAATCAGTATTCTAAGGGCAATTGGTAACATTCACCTTTTTTTTATGAAAATAAATTATATCATTCACCTTACTTTATATTTAAAACACTTATTTATTTATTTATTTATTTATTAATTTTGTATATAGAGTATGATGAAAATAAATTATATCGTACGTAAATAAGAAAGGAGTGAGTAATTTTATCTTGTGAAATTATTAACTAATGCATACAAAATTAAAAAGAATTCCATATAATTACTCAACTATAAATTATCCGTATACTAAAAAAACTCTAAATTATAGGTCATAGCATCAAAACTTCACTTCTTTTTTAATTAGTTTACCTCTCCTTATCCCCTGATCCAATGTGACCTCAATTCTTTTTGTTTAACTATATTGGCAGTCGAAAAAAAAGAGAGTAAATACCCAGTTTGGTCCATGAAATTGTGAAGTAGTATCAACTTGGTCTTTAAAATTATTGAAATTCCAAAAACGTCCCTGGATAATAAGTTAGTATCAATTGGTCCTTCATTTTACTCACTTAATATCAATTAAGTCATTGACAATACAAACTTAATATCAATTTAGTCCATATGATTTTTAACGGAGGGATTAAGTTGATCACCGTTTTACAATTTCAGGGACTAGTTTGAAATTTAGATAATTTCAGGGACCAGATTAATATTACTTCATAATTTCAGTGATCAAATTGGGTGTTTACTGGAAAAAAATTCTCATACCATATTCGATCAATCATACTGTGCCACTTATTTAAAAATAAATTAAAAGTTTGGCAAAAGTGAACATTTTCTCACTATTGTAATATGATATTTACTCCCTCCGTTCCTTTTCTATGGTAATTTAAGATTTTTACACACAGATTAAGAAAGCATTAATTTATTTACATTTGTACCAAATTACCCTTATTTATAGTATCATTGATATGTGTAGTGTATTTATGACTGAATTTAAGTAGGGAAGGTTTAGTGTGTTTTCAATGTATTTCAATTTAATTTTATGATAACGGTATATATGGAAGAAAATTGTCAAATATATATTGGGTTTATAAAAGATCAATTGTTTTAGAACAAAAATAAAAAGCTAAAATTACCATAAAAAAGGAATAGAGGGAGTATAATTTATGGAATTTTTAATTGAATTTAAACCTAATTATGTTCAATACTGTGTTGTATTGATAAAAGAAAATAAAATAAAAGAAATGGATTGTATATATATTTTTTTTTATCAGAGAAATGGATTGTAATATAATTGGTAAACAAGATGTCGTGGGTTCATCATTATCCTTCTTTATCGACAAATGAAAACCAATTATGAGGAGCAATGGAGCCTGAAATTGTTGACATAGGTGTCCTTTGTCCATGATCACCAATACGACGCTTACTTATTTTTGTTCTTTTGGTAGAAACGACGCCAATCTATTACTCCCTCCATTCCTTATCTATGATAATTTTAATTTTTTGTTTTTGTTCCAAAATAATGGATCTTTTATAAACCCAAGGTATATTTGACAATTTTTTTTCTCCATATATACCCTTATCATAGAATTAAATTGAAATACATTGAAAATACACTAAATCTTCTCTACTTAAATTCAGTCATAAATACCTACACATATCAATGATCAATGGAGAATCTTGTACGGTTCCAATGCCACCATTGGGTTGGAATTATTGGCTCTGACTGTGTTTTCAAGGTACATTAAGAGTAAGTGGAGTGTAGAGTAAATATGGTTAGAATTTGTAAATAATTAATGATACTATAAATAAGAGTAATTTGGTACAAATGTAAACAAATTAATGCTTTCTTAATCTGTGTGTAGAAATCTTAAATTACCATAAAAAAGGAACGGAGGGAGTAATTTTTTTGGTATGTTACAATTCGTTATTATATATTCCGCTTTTCCTCTTTTAAATTACTGGCTCACTAAGTTTTTTGCGCGTAAATTTGTGTGCAAATACCTCACATATTATAACCGTGATTAAGTATAGATGGTTAACGCACTTATATTTAAGGACGAATCGTTCGTGCTTTGCCCGGCTTTGATCCTTGGATATACAACAACTCTTGGTCAGGCTTTACTAACTGCGCGGCCGACTCGAAGATTAGTCCCATAGCGGATCCTAAAGATCTCAGCCGTGAGGATAGTTCGAGGACTCACTCGATCCTAATGATTAATTAGGATGAGTACCAAACCAAAAAAATACCTCATATTATAATGTACACCATTAATATTAATTAAAAAATAAATTATGACAATTAAATATTTACAAACTCTGAAAAGATTTTTTTTTCTTCGTAATTAAGTAAAATCGCCCATTGCACTTTGGTTGCCAATTATATATATTTTGTCAACCATGGCAGGTGGATTGTTAGGTTTGTACAGTATGAGGAATCTTATGAACAAGGACGTCGCCACTGAAAAAAATTAATATAAATAAATAGGAATAGCATTCGTTCCACACTCTCACTAACAAAACAAAGTAATAAAGAGGTACGTAATTTAGCATCGGATTTAATTTTGATTTTATAATAACGTTCAAGTTTGCCAGCAACTTGCACAAATTACCTTGCAACACCTGAATACTATCAAGCTGGCAATTCCCCAACATCATGAAACAGAATAGCAAATTTAAAATTAAATGAAACAAAACAAATTATCGAAGACATATATATATTAAGGTTTTTGTAACAAATATATATATATATATATATATATATATATATATATATATATATAGGTTTTATATGTACTTGGTCTGCATTTAGGAGTTTTTAGTCACGGCCATAACTCGGCAAAATAGCATGATTAGGATCACATGCCATGATGTTTAATCTGTTGTTAAAAGAGATTGATGTATAATGAAAACAATATGTGGATAAGACAGATTTAGGTTTAGATGATTTCCCATAAGTAGCGTATTTGGGTACGTGTCCTGTATCTGATCATGTTTGGCAAATGACTTTTCTGCATACACTTGTAGTCAATAATAAATAATACAGCTCACCTACTCTACCGATCCAGTAGTACAGTGCAATAATGGTACCTCCAAAGTTCAAACATATTGAGTATTGACAATGATCATACATAGGGCACTAGTATTCCAGGCACGAAATAACTCGTTTTCAATAATGCTTGCATTGGTAACTTTGGGTTTTGCAGACGATTCAAACATGACTCGGGTATAATTTTATAGATATATTAATTTTTATTTTTCAATGATAATAAAATATTTTTAAAATAATAATAATAAAATATGTGTAATAATTTATTAGTGAAAATATAACATATGTCACTATTGTTACATATATTTTATTGTCATTTTTTGACAAAATATTCTATTATCATTGAAAAACAACATCTAATGTACTTATAAAATTGTATATAAGTTTTGTCCTTCAAATATCTCATCTTTTTCTTTGTACCCAAAATTAAAAGCTTACAACTTAGTTTAAAAAAAACTACCATCTAAGAGAAGCAAGAAAGAAAACCTTCTCCAGTCATAAAAAAAGATGAAAAGAAAAATAAAGAGAGTCTTCTTCTTCTTCAACGGAAAGGGAAAAAAAATGAGATTAACTCTCATAATATTATAAAAAAAAAAATATGACAGTAATAATAATACAATTGATATGCTATCTCATGAATATTTCAAAATAATTACAAATAAAGTACTAGTATAAATTTAGTCTCTCTATTAATCTAGAACATCACAAGAACTTAATTAATCTCCTAAATCAAATGTTTTATTTTAGAAAATTTCAATAGTTAAACTCTTTATCAGTGGATCTACTAACATGTACTTTATTGTTGTATATTCAAATTGAGTTTGAAATTTTAGAACTTTCTCGCTAACAAGCATATATTTTATTTCAAAATACTTTCGAGCACATAATTTTCCTGTTGTTTTGAGAGAAATGCACAACACGGTATAATCGTAATTATTCCTTCCGAATTTGGCCTTATGTCTAGCCTATATGTACCCACTAGGCCCAAAGCACGGAAGCCCAACATGAAAAGGCAATTTTCTAAGATCCGACCAATCTGATATCATCTTCGCTCGGCCCCGAGTAAGTAACATGAAATCACTAAGCTTACAACACAACACCCTAGCTGTTCGTGAATGCCCGAGCTGCGTAGACCCGAGTTGACCAAAGGACCCGATCTATACCTAAAACCTGAGCAGTCACAATACCAAACACATGAGCTCATATGAACATTCCAGATGGCGCGTGGCAACACTGGAGAAGTATGCAACGTGTGACATCCTCACGCGTCTGGTTTCTACGCTAACAGTCAGGGCCCCACACCTTGCGCAACGCCTTCACGTGCCAAGGAGGGTATAAAAGCATTGCCTCAGCCACAAATTAAGGAGTTTCATCATCACTATTATTATTCACTCAAGGCTAGATCTAGGCTCTAGCATAGGACTCTTTTAATACCACACTTGTATTTTTCCACTTGATCGGAACAATATATATATAATCAGTTGCCTAAATAAGTAAATGTGCTTTCTACAATATGAAAGGCAGAAATTATTTCTTTCTTCAATCACATGACTTGACAAATAGCCTCAATAGTTGTAGTGTATATTTAACACTCTCCAATTAAACAGCTCCTCCTATCATCATAGACAAAATCATAAATAGATTTCTCTATCATCTAAACAAACTGTACAAAAAGAATCAGATTAGTTAGGTACTTACCAAATGAGTGTTGGTCTAGTAGAAACAACTAGCCCCTATAAGAGGGAGAACCTGGGGAACTCGACTTCGAATCCTTGTGGAGTCATCCTTATTGGGAGACTGGGAACCAAGGGGTAAAACCCTGCTTAATCAGTCGAACCAGAGATTAGTATCATAGCGGACCCGAAGGATCTAAGCCGTGGAGATACTCTGGTGAACCTACTCGGCCCAAAAGGCTAATTAGGGTGGGTTTCGAACAAAAAAAAATAGTCAATGACTTATAGATGATCGAGCGACTATGAAATAAATGATTTCTTATGCATAGTCAAAACAAGCCTTCAAATAGTTTTCTTGTTCATCATGATCTCACCCAGGGTCTCAAATCATAGTAATTAATATAAGAAGAGTTATATTATTTGAATACAAATTTTGGACACCATATATGACACCGTATATATTTATGTCTATCTCTCACTTACTTTTTATCTTCTTTGTATACACGTTTCTCGAAAATATACTAAAAAAACAAAAGAGACACCTTATGATGTCCCCATTTTGGGTACAAAAATCATTCCTTATATAAGAATGCAATGTACATAATCCCATTCCACCAAATTCTAATATCGATAGGGTATTTAAATCATGTTCGACATAAGCCCAAGCAAGAACTTCATCAATAACATATTGACAGGGTACAAAAATCACCAATGCAATTAGAACTTATAATCAAATATTTCAATTATGTATGTATTAAAAAAAAAATTCAATTATGTAAGTATACATATGAATCTGAAGAGAGAAATTAAATTATATAAGCTCAATAATATTTTACCTAATTGTAGTGACCACAACCACACAAAATAATAGAAAGAGGTAAAGGTTGAGGCATATGTTTTTTTAGCACAAAAAATGGGACACTATACGATGCTGCTTTGTTTTTTTTGTTTTATGTATTATTTAAATGCGTGTATATAAGAAGACAAAAAATAAATGAGAGATAAAAATAAATATATACTGTATCATATACGATATCCAACTTTTGTGTTGAAAATAACATAGCGGAAGGTTTATTACACAGTCCGAGGTGTCGAGAACTTTGCGGAGCACAGAGAGAGAGAGAGATGATAGTGAACTGTGTTAGAGGCATAGCCATAGCCATGGCTGTTCCCCACAGCCACAGGCCTTCTTTGAGGCCCATTTGCTGCTGTGCTCCTTCAACAATCAACACCGAACAGCTACGTTCTCAACTTGATCAACTTCATGCAGAGGCACACACCACCACAGCCAAGGGTAATCCCCCCCTCTCTCTTCCCCTCACATTAGTTGCTATATCTTCATAATTCACATAATTAACTGACAAAACACCACTTTCTGTTTTTGCTCAATTTGATTGTGAGCAAGTTTCTATGCCTGACTCAACCAATCTTTTCTAGAAAATACCCATTTAGCAAGTAAGCCCAGTGAATTGTGTGACACGAAATTTAGGGGATTATTTTTTATTTTATTTTTTAAAATTTCATATTGCAATTCTTACCTAAAAACTGATGTGCAATCCAAGGGGTTCATAAGGATTTGTTTTTTATGGCTACTAGGTTGCTGTAAACCTGTACTCATTTCGTGGGTCATAGTGGGTTCCTCTAAAAATAATGGGTGAGAAAAGCATTTTCCTGAAGTAGTGATGTGATCATTTTCACATGCAAATGCAGGGGTCTAAGAAACAAAAGTATCAACCGATTAGGAGATATTTTAACAGGATCCTGCTAACCAGTGTCATAAGGGCATTAGTTATGAAAGCGAAAAATAGAAACTTTTTATTAAAATGAATAAATTATAAGGGCATTGGTTAAGAAAGCGAAAAATAGAAACTTTTTATTAAAATGAATAAGTTATAAGGGCATTGGTTAAGAAAGCGAAAAATAGAAACTTTTTATTAAAATGAATAAGTTTTAAGCTTTCAAAATATTGAATATACAACTTTCAACACAAAATTTCTATCTTTGATATCTTAACCAATGCCCTTAGAGTACTGATTAGCATTTGCCATTATTTTAATAGTCATATTCCAACTTCATATTTGCAAAGAGCAATCCAAATCCTTTTATCTGCCCCCATGACATTTAATATATCCAACTAGTCCTTATCATCTAAAATAAGTGCCATTGGAATGAACCTGTTAGTTGCTTTTTAAATAAAAGGACTCTTTCCCTGCCAATTTATATCCCAATAGAACTCCTTACCAGTATGCCTCTCAAGATTATATGGTTAGAATGACCCGTATCAAACTAGCCTTAATCTGTTTGTCACTTTCTATGTGAGTTTGAATTTATATTGATTCATCAGGAGAAAAAAATAATGGAAAGCAAATATTTAATGGATTCTACTTCCTAGGCATCAACTTCTCATTGTGGATTTTACTATATACCCCTGCTGACCTTTTCATCATAGAATTACAATGATATAAAGATGCATCGTTTCCTCTAGCTATCGGTCGGACCCAAAACTGGAGTTCAACAATTAGCCAAATTCTCAGAAACCTAACAACATTATATAGTTTATGACAATGTACTCTAAATTTTCTTTCAAAGTCGTACTCTCACTTATTATTAGGAACAATATAAGTTTGGCTGCTAATTGTGCAATGCTCAAATGGTGCACCGGTTCTTGTTCAATGGGGTGATGAATACTAGTTACAAAAATTCCATGATAAAGTTGACACTTTTTCTTCGTGAATCTAACTTTAATATTTTCTTCATATATTTGACTTTCGCTAGAAACCTACCTAGTGGAAAAGGGCTTGATTGTTGTTAATGTTGTGGACCTTTGCTAGAGTGTGAGAATATCCAAAACGAGGACAAAATAAAGTCACTGAAAATATGTAAAAACTTCTGTGTGGTGGTTGTTGCAGCAAATAATGCTAGATCAAGGCTTCTGCGATTGTCAGAGGCAGCAGAGAAGCTTCAAAAACAAGCAGCTATAAGCATTCAGAAGGGGGAGGAAAATGATGCAAGGGATTTGCTTTATCAGAGGAAGAAGGTCTTACAGGCTTTGGAGAAGTCTAAAAGCCGCATTGAATTGCTTGATGAGCTTTCCATAAAGCTAAGTGAGGTAAATGAATTCATCAGTACTATCAGAGCATCATGTTCACAGTTATGCCTTTCATTGTCATTATGATGATGACATCTTCATAAACCAATACGTTGAGGGAGAACTGCCATGTTAGCTACATTATGAATTGTCCATTTCATCAGTGTTTTCAATTCTTAACCCGATACATGTCCAATATGTCTGAAGAAGACTTTGTTTCTAGTGTATGTGAAAAAGTTTTGACTTGTTTACCAGTGCAGGCATGAGTTCCTGCAGAAGGGACTGTATACCCCTCTGATGCTATTGTTTTCTCCTGTCTGCATTTGTCAGTTCCCTGTCTTTGCTTCGTCGAGGAGGATTTCCATCCTCATCACGTTTATAAAAGTTTTTTCTCTCCGTGTAACCTCTTCTTCTTTTATATAAAAAGTATTAGTTCTGAAAAATAAAACAAGTTACAATTTGTTAAAGAAAACATAGTTGATGGATGAGGTGGCATTAACTTCAATATTGTGAAAGACCAACCTGCTTTTTAATTTACCTGTCACAAATTATTTGAAAGACATCAAATTTTCTTGGTTCTTCAGGTCCTAAAAATGGAGACTTCTATAAACAAACACAATAAAATGTTTGTTATACTTTAGACTTTGTATTATTATGGTTTGTACTATTGCATTTATTTATTAGTACAAATAGCATAAAAATCTACACGACTTGCATTAAATAATTGTATTACAATAGAAACCTATTGTGATTTCAGGCAATATCTTTGAAAGAAAATCAGCTAATTGGAAATGTCACTATGAACATCGAAGACACAACAGAAGATGCTTCAAGTCCAGTTCGAATCATTGCTCCAAAGGAGGAAGTTCAAAAAGATTTTACCAAGGATGACTCGGATCCCAATACGATGAAATTCAGTGATATTCAAGATGTGCAACTTTCAGTGGAAAGTCAAGGGAATCCACTGGATGAAGAAGAGACAGAGAATCTTCCAGGATCCCTTTGCAACGGCAGTTGGAATGAAGACAATATAGCCAGCAGCTTGTCAGAAATATCCTCTTATGAGGATTTCATGGAACATATAGATAAAAAACTCAGTGAAATTGAAGCTGAACTAGTTACTGTTTTGAATGTCTCAACCTTGGTACTGAATAGTGAAGAGAGACCAAAGAATTCCAGGTTGCAACAAACAATGGAACTTCTCCAGAGCATCCATGACATTAGACAGAGGTACAACAATTCAATCTATCAAAGCCTGCTTTGAAGATTTAGATATAAAAATCATTTTTGATTAGGAGCTTTCTAGTGGTTTTAATTACTGTTAAGAATATTCATATAAAGCAAAAAAAAAAAAAGTAATGAAAGACTTCAAAATTTCTAAATTCACAGAATCAGAAGTACCAAGGAGGCAAATCTGAGGATTTGATCATTTTTGTTTTGTTCAGCTCATCTTCTGCTGTCAGGTGAGAACTGACTAACTTCATTCGTAAGAAAGATCTGTCACAATATCCTTGTAGCCTTTAATTCCTTCATGGGGGAACAGGAAAGACACATTTAGGATGCTTATTTATTATTAGTTTTTGGTACAATTTTTTTCTATTTTAAAAAGATTTGGTGCAGTCACAGACCTATGCCATGAGCGAGCACTGCCTGCTCTGTGACCCCATCTCCTTTCCAGCCAAGAGCGAAACAGTATGGCCCTCTTGAATACATGTCCTTTCCCTGATAGTCACAACTTGCTTCCATTGTGCCACCCCATGCATTAGTTACTATTACAATGAAAAGAGGTTTGATGTATTGATTCACCACTAGTCCTTACAACCTTCAATTACCTGTTTGGTCAAATTACAGGAGCAGCAGAATGGGACAAATTGCCTAAGGACTAACTACTAAGGATAGCTTACTGAAGTTGCTTGTGCCTATGACTTGCATTGCAAGGTTTTCTGACCTTATGTACCAGATTTAACGTAGGAGTCGGAAGACCCCCTGAGAAGGCCCTTTCTGTGTAAGGTAATGGGACATCCTTATAATTAGCCTGTGGCTTGAGGTTTTACTATTGTCATGAGGAATTAGTATATTAAATCATAGATCTACTTCATATCAGGCAGGCTAAAAGGTGTGGCTTCTGGAGTTAGTAAATATGGATTCAAGATTCACATATTTTATATATTTGCTCCATGCAATACCAGAAGGTCCAATCCCATGTTTTGAGTTTACACAATCAATGTAGATTTCATATGAAGATTTGGCATTCTTCCTACCTATCGTATTGGGAGCTTCTGCAAGCATGAATGAAATTCTATTGGCGGACTCTAGTAAATTGTGTTAACACTAGCCGAAAACTGTTTAGATACTCGCAACTCATTCTTAATCACTGACTGACGAAACCATTTGTTCGGGTATTATTGCTACTATGTTTGCTGTTGAATTTCTAATTCCATTATGGTAATGTATGCTATAATCCAAAATTTGCTTGCCTGATTGTTAAAGGTGGAATTGATGCCTATACTTTTTTGGGAACCCTAACGGTACCTAGTAGAGATGTAAATGAGGAACTCAATTATAAATTAGACCCACTTATAAAGTTTTAAAGTTCAAGGACCTAATAGAATTAAAATTTCCTCAAAAAGTTCAGGGACCAACATAATAATTAACTATACTGATACATATTAGCAAAACTTGATTTTGATGTTTCATATTAGTTACATGTACAACCTTTATTGTGAATAGGAGAAAATTGTAGTCAGTGGAAAATTTAAATTTAAATTGTAATGGACGACCAATGTTGGAAGTGTCACGTTATTATTTGCCCCTAGCATATACCTGAATTTCATAGCTACCATTCAAAATTCCTGTTGGCCCCAGCTACTTGAAACACCAACCCCTTGTATACGACAGGTCAAAGTAGATGAAAATTTTGAAAAACATGGAAACTTATAGTAAACTAGGAGCCATGTTCAACTACAGGGGACCCTATAGAGGGAAAGGTAAGCAGCTACATCTGCTATTCCTGGGTCATATTTCAAGGCTTGCTCTAATATGATGGTTCATTAAAGACTTAAAGGGCAAGCATGGGTTACTCGTGGAAATTTGAAATTCATAATAAACAATGCCCTTCCTATTTCTTTTATTTTTTAAAAGTTGCCTAAAATGGTTCCTTTAACCACAAAATCATTAATTAATATCAGAAAAGAAAAATGGGCGTTGCAGATTATTGTGTTCATATAACCATGTCAACAAATTATTTCTCAAACAAAGAAAAGATGTCAAGATCAATAGAGAAATCATTTCTCAGATCGAGCTCCGAATAATTAATGTCACATTTTAGCATAACTTATAAGAGTGATCGGCTTCACCTAATAACAAAGACAAAGCTGATAACATATTGTACCATACAAAAGCACTACCAATATATCCATAGACTGAAACAAAAAGCACTACAAATAATATCTACAGACTGAACAACTTTGACATCAAGCGATGAATATGAGCACCAGTTGCTTGCCTAACCGCTGTAGTTTGAGGAATATCCTTATGAGGCACCGTTTTTCGTACTTGCGCGTGGGTTTCTGCTTCATGCTGAAACATCCTCACTAGCTCTTGAAGCTCCATTTTTCTCACTGCAACATTTTCTTCAATGATGGGTTTTTTCAGCCCAAGATAAAGCAGTCCAATTCCAATTAGCACCGCTCCTAACACGGCGAGAATGGCAGAGAATAGAACAAACGCATAAGGAGCTCCTGAAGCTCCAGGTATTCCATCCACATTTATGCCAAATAGTCCAGTGATGATGGAAAGAACAAGGCCACAACCCCCAAATACTCCTAAGTTATGGGTAACTGTGAGACTTCTGTCCTAAAATAAGTAGCAAGAGTGTGAGGCAATGCGGAGACCAACAAATTTGAAAGTTAGTATGTTAACAATCTCTTTGGGTAGTCCATTTCTAATGATGGAATGAAAATAATTGAAATTCACTATGAAATATTGGGATTTATACAACATATTGTAGAAATCAGTACGAACAATGCAAAGAGTGTATAACAGTCAAATTTCCAAACAGGAAAAAAAAGAAGAGAATAATTAAATTTTGTTTTAATTTTTTTTACAAAAAAATCGGTTTAATTTGTTATAACAGCTCCTTTGTTATCCAATATCAGTTGCTTTTCTCTTCTCCCTGGAATTCAACGTAAGACCTCCACCCAATTTCCATCCCACTCTTTCCTATGAGCTCTCTTTCTTTTTCTTTTGTAGCTATGCTATGTTTTCAGAGTCTATGCAAGGTGATGAAATGATATCACATCCGCACAACAGTATGCTCGTGTATGTATCTACCACATCATGTTTATATGATTCAATCACAACCAGAAGGCATATATAGGTGATTGGTAATATATAGAATATAGTTCAATAGTATTGCAAAAGAACCTGCAACCATGCGCGGACTGTGCTCTGCATGACATCTTGGATTGTGAATAAGCGACCTCGAACTGCTTCTTGCTCCTCGATCATTTCTCTAGTACTCTTTATTACTCCTTCAAGCAAGGCTCTTGTAGCATTTCCCCTCAATTGTTGAAGAAGTTCAAAAACAATTTCCTCTCGTGCATGGAGTGACCATTTCACTCTTATAACCTGCTAGGTCATACAAAAAAAATGCAGATACATGTATAAAATTTCAATGTACACAAGTTATGACAATTTAAAATGACTACAGAAGTTCAATCAATGAAGCTGTGTGATGTTGAGTCTCTCTAATTTATTGAACAAGGTGTAAAGCTTTAAAACAAAACAATTATTTTCTCATACATGATAGTAATTCCTTGCTTCAAAAGAAAGAAAAGATACTGTAAAGACATCAACATGGAGAGGGACCTAATTTATGGCAGAAATTATAGTCAAGCATTAGGGGAAATTACACTGACTTCTCCCGAGGTTTAGCTTAATTACACTTAGCACCCTTCTTGTTTTTGAAATTACACTAACCTCCCCTAAGGTTTATGTTATCATTACACTTATCTCCGTTGGAGGGGTGATAATTGAAATTACACTAACCTCCCCAAGGAAGGTGGGTGTAGCTTTTGAAACAAGAGGCGTGTTGAGTGTAATTAAGCCAAACCTTAAGGGAGGTGACTGAACTTTCGACCAAGCATTATGAAGTAATAGATAATCTAGTCTTAAAACATTAAACAATACTAATGATTCACTGCAAAGACAACAATAATATATTATTATTATTATTTTATTATTATGCTAAGAATTGTTCAGAGGTCATACTTCTAGCATACATGTGGATTGAACCCTCCTATGTTTAGCTATTAATAAAATCAGCATCACATAAGAATCACATTTGAAGCAGTTGACATCTTCATCCTATAGCTCAGTGGTTCTAATGCTTTCTAAATTGTATGTTGGTTACATCTAATATCTATTATTTCCCGGTTTATTCAAAACCTTTCTTCTTCTTCTTTTCATCCTTTTTCTGACAAACTAATGGAGGAAAAAGGCTCCAGTTGCTCTTATCCAACTGATTAAAATCATTTTCTGTCTACTCACAGAAGGGAGAGAAAACACAGGAGGGGTGGGGGACGGTAGAATAATTTCTTCTTATATTTCCGCATAATCAGCAACAATACATTTTGCAAAACAGTATTAAAACAGATTCTCTACCAATACAGTATTACTCAATCTGCACAATTACCTGGGTTGATAATCTTCTAATTTCCTGGTTCAATATTATAGTGAACAGAAGCAGATCCTCATGGTTCCTCCTATCAAGAAGGAAAATAACATTGTGTATACAAGTTATAAACCAAAAAAGATAAAATGACCACCTAAGTTAAACTTGTTTTATATATAATGGTCCAAAGCACATGCAATTACCTATTCATAAACATCAGTTCAACTTCGTCTGCAGCCCCAAATATGTGTTTGCGAAACAACCTATGATATCAAATGCATTAGCAATAATGATGACAATGCATTTTTAAATAATGATCCCCAATAAGTATGAATTTAGATCACAATATAAAGTAAAAAAATAAATAAAGATCGGAAACTTCTATAATTATCATCAAGAAAATTGACTAACATAGCCTACGAAAATATCAGCATCAGATTTTAAGAATTAAAAATTAATCAGTTCAAGAAGCAAATCCAACCTAAATATATCAAATTGAAATAACCAAAACAGGTTCAGAACTTAGCACAGGAGCTAAAGCCAAATAAAAAGTATTGTCTGAAAGCACACCCTTTGCTTAATAGTTTAGTTATCCATAGTTCAGGTCCATATTTATATCTACACCAGCTTCAATCAATATTATATCTATCTTTTGTATGAAGGTTGTATACAAAATTGCGGGGAAAAAACAAAAATAAAGTACTAATTAAAAGGCAAAGAGTAGTCATACAAATCAACAGCAAAAACAATGAAAAATTTTAAGTTGGTAACAACATGTAGATAATACTAACCTATCATCCCATCGCGCAAGACGGCAAGCAAGGTGTGCTACAACCTCGTGAATGCTGAGTGGTATGTTTTTACCTCCACCAGCCAGCATTTCCTGCATGAATTGAAAAACTGAACATTTAAGCAAATCTTAGTTGAAGACTACTTTCAAATAATAAAAGAATAATGGATTGGCAAAATAACCTTCTCATTAATGAGGGGGGAAAGAGACTAACAAACCTGAACTTCTAAAATACCTAACACGTTGATGTTTGATGCAGAACCCTTAACATGTAAAACCGTGACCAAAAAGTTTTGTGCCTGCCATGCTCGTAATACAATGGGAATGTCATCTTCCTCAACCCATGGATCACCAGCAGACTGCCCTAGAAGTTCAAATAGTAGTCCACCAGCAACTCGAACCGGAACCTGACAAAACAAACATTAAAAGCTTATTTTAGAAATTTGAAAGCCTTTGCGTCTGCACATTGATTTTACTGAAAGAAGCATATAAATCAATAAGATATAAGGCAGGACGGCAGGTTCGCAGGGCACAAGCAACCACAAGATGTTTCTGAACTCTAAAAGACACCCATTTGCAAGATGGTAATAGAATTTGGATTTTTAAATAAAAAATTAGAAAATATCACTGTCAAATATAACCAGTTTATTTACCTCGTATAGAAGGTGTCTCATTCGCTCACTTATTAATCTACTTTCATCTTTCAACGCGATGCTAATAGCAGGATGTAACCAGTGAGAACTACCTAACCATGTAGTAACAAATGGATGACCTGCATCCAAATGGCACCACCAAGTTGGACCCACCGGTCGTTCCCAGTAAGGAGTTGCTACATCTGCAACAGGAACATCACTTTCATCATCTGTGAAATCACGCAGCTGTGACGCCCAGCCAGCATCACTATGCACTGCCTGGACAAGTTCAGTAATTCTAGCCCAACCAATTGGCCTCCAGTAACTTCTTGGAAGACCCTCTTTGCCAGGGATATATGGTGACTGATAATCCTTGCCACATTGATGGTCATCTAAATCATCAAGATCCCCAACTCCAGGTTCACCAGGAAAAGGTGATTCATGGAAGCTGTTTCTACTAGGCTTTCCTATGGTTTTATCTTGAAAGCCATTCTTCTTCCTCGCATCTCTAGCCGCCGGTGCTGATCTGCGGATGAACTCGAAAGCACAAATAAGCCCATCAGTCCAAAGTTCCCCACCCTGCAAGCCATTATCCTTGGAAGAATAACGGATTTTCTGATTCCCCTGATTCTTCATTTCATTGCTCAGCGAAGGTGAATGATTATTCTCATTCACAGCTTGCGCATCGCACTCAAGTAGAGGAACTAGAGCCTCAAATACCATTGATTGGGAGATTTAAGCACTAAACAACCATAATCACTGCATCATCACAAGAAATACTGACCAATATAAAATTGAGCATAATGATTCAATATAATACACAGCAAAAATCTAAGATCAATAGGAATCACAATTCCCAAGGTTGCCACAATAAACTGAACTTGTTCCACAACAGACACACAATATAGCATAATCTACAAATAGCGATTTAAGAATAATTTCAATTTCGATTTCAATGACGTGTAAACACTAACAGCAATGAGGATATGAAAACGAAGGTGATAGAACAGCAGGAATTTCAATTTTGAATGTAGCTTAAAAATTTTGTGGAAAATTTAGTGAGAGATTACATAAATGCATACCAGAGAAGAAGATTCAGTTTCTGTGAGGAATGGATTCGAGAATGAGAAGGAACCGAAAGGCATTTATTTATGTGAAGAGAAGAAGACAAGGAGAACCGCAGCTAAGGTCTCATCCCATACTCATGCATATTATGCGCGAGTTTAGTTGAGTTAGTCCTCCATTATTTGAATTCCACTTATTAAATATTCCATTAACTAAATTAACAAATTTAAGCTTCAATTCAGGTTCAATTATATAAATAAGTTAGGTTAAGCTAAAATTATATGAACTTTACGGGAACCCTTTGTTTGGTTAGGGTGAATAAAGAGATTTTTTTTTTCCCTCGTTTGATTGAAAAGAGAAAGCGACCCATCTACCAACAGTCCCCACATTTAACACGAACATAATTTTCTATCCAAAAAAAAAAAAATACTCATCTTCCTTATTTTTCATCTTCTTTCCACTTTTCTCGTATCAATCCACCCTTAAAATCTATTTTTTTTCCCCCACTTTCTTTCTACCTACATTTTTTCTTTCTATCGTCTCTCTTTCCAATCTCTTCCTCCAACCAAAAAAAAAAAACAAAAACAAAAACAAAAACAAAAGTTACAGATCCAATTTTTCAAAAGTAAGCTTATGGTTGAGTGAAATTTTATATATTAGTGTTAATTAATCACAAATTATCTTATATATGTGATTTTTAAGGTAGTTGTGATCATTTTTAAGGATGCAACAATTGATAATTGGTTGACTATATAAAAATTTTTACACTTAGATTGCATACCAATTAAATATATGCAACTAAATCCATAACTTATATGTATATATTATTCAATTTTGGGAGGACCTGAGTTCGAATTTTGCAGATCTTTGGGGAGGGATGAAGAACCTTAACTGTGATTAAGCACCCGAACAAAGATTAGTCTCATAACGGGTCAAAAAAATCTAAGCTTGCGGATACTTTGTGGACCTATAACTAGTGAGTCAAGGGTGCTAATTATGGTGGGTTCCTTAAATAAATAAATAAAAAAAACTATATTGCTGCCATTTATTTGAGGCTTCAAAGAAAGCTAAGGGGACAGTGCCCTCTTCTCATATTATTGATGAAGCGGGCCTTATAATTAATGTCATTGATATTCTTGACTGTTGTTGAACTACGCTGGTTATGAAACCTGGTGGCCTTTGCTCTATAACTCACAGATTTGCACTTCCCCAAGATTTTATGGTACATCCTTCAACACACTGCTTATAAACATAATGAATCTTCATCAATGAGATTTTACCTTCTCAGCATAATGGTGCATGTAACTTGAGCTTTATTCCACATGCAAGTGTTACTATTTGTCCAAGGAAGAATGAGTTTCTTATTTAAAGTTTTACTATTTACCATTAGAACAAGAGCAATACAATTCTTCTGCCTAACAGAATTCTTCTCATATTATCAACATATATATATTAAATTCACCAGAGGGGGATCTCTATAACTAATAAGTATGTGCATCATTATACAGATGATGTAGGTGGCTAGGATTGGGAGGTAAAGTGTAATAAATTATATGGCATGAGATATCTGTTGAGGAAGGCAATTGACATGAGGCAAAGTTAGTCGGAATTAGGCAGATAGTAATGCAAAAAACTACAATTTGTAGTGAGGTTGGTATTACTTAACTCCATCCTAAAAGACAATCATTCTTTTGGGGATCCTATAAAATTTATTGTCATAAAGCAACTATTTAAGCTTGCATGTAGAAGAAGATAGTGATCATTTGCTAGAGGCAATAATCCCAAAGTGCCTTCCTGTGCCAGCCTATGTTTGGTGAAATGGATCCAAAGCAAGAACAACATGACAAGGGGAACACAAATAGGTGTGGCATTGATGTTACTCAAATTTCTCCCAAAGTCCCAAAAGCAGTTTCACCAGTTTCTTCTGCAGCAGAAGGGGAAGCCTTAAGGCGACCTCGCGGCCGGCCAGCTGGATCTAAAAACAAGCCAAAGCCACCAATAATAGTGACAAGGGACAGTGCAAATGCACTCAAGGCTCATGCCATGGAAGTGAGTTCTGGCTGTGATGTGAATGAAAGTTTGTTAAACTTTGCAAGGAGGAAGCAACGTGGCCTTTGCATACTTAGTGGAACTGGGTGTGTAACAAATGTAACATTGCGCCAACCAGCCTCATCTGGTGCCATTGTGACCCTTCATGGTCGATTCGAGATTCTCTCGTTGCTGGGGTCAATCCTTCCACCACCAGCACCACCAGGGATCACAGGACTCACAATTTACTTAGCAGGTGCTCAAGGCCAAGTTGTTGGAGGTGTTGTTGTTGGTGCTTTGATTGCTTCAGGCCCTGTTGTCATCATGGCAGCATCATTCATGCATGCTACTTTCGATCGCCTGCCATTGGAAGATGATGAACTTGCTGCTGCAATGCACAATCATCAGCATTACCGCAACCATCATCTTGATATCTCAGATTTATATGCTATGCCACACAACCTGCTCACCAATGGTGCAATAGCCCCTGAGATATACTCTTGGGCACCAGGCCGGAACTTGTCTAAAACCTGAAAACTTGGCATGCTATTTGTCACTAGTTGTCTTGTCTCACATCCACACAATACACCTATTATGTCTCACAGGTTCTTGTACACGCAGGGATCTTTGAAGGTTGAAGTTGGTAAACAAAAGGATATGTTTATTCTGCTGTATTAACAATTTGTTAAACAAATTATATCAATGAAGGCTATGATTTTAAATAATTAAGGTCTACTTTTGAGAGTTCAATATCATATATGTAGTTAGTTGTATTTAGTGTTAGAACCTCAAAGCAAAACATGCATGCAGCATAGGAGCTGAGATTCCTTCACTAGGCCAGGCCTGTCCAGGTGTTCCACATGCCAGTGCAATGAGTAAAAAATAAAACATTAATAATGAGTTTTAGCAGACATCACATGTTTTCTAATTAAAGTACCAAGAGTTCTAGAACATTTCAGAAAGACATAATATAACACTAACAAGATGATAATTAAAAGGAATTATTTCTTTCAATCATCACTAGGACAGGGTCCGATTGTAATTTGTATTGGCTGTTCAGATCCCGGTATAACAATTTGTAGATTTTGCAAAACAAAAAAACGAAGGAAAGAAATTCTGCTTGAAACTCTTTTATTATAAACAAATATATATATATATATATATATATATATATATATATATATATATATATATATCCCAGTAAAATTGGATGCTGTTATTGAATCACAAGCTAATTGAACATTTGGTTGGATTGTGTGTGATTTTCATCTGTTGTAGAGTCATTTTTACAATATGCAAACTGAAATTTTAAGTTTCATGTGTTTCATAATTTCAGAGGTAATCATTCTCTTGAAATGCAAAACTGGAGTCATTCAGTAGAGAGTAAATCTCTTGACTTTTAGGATGTAGCCTCCCCCCAGCCAGAAACTCATGAACTTCTCCATATACTTCAATTGAACTGCATCCTGGTTCTTTCTCTGCCAAGCTTTCCTTCATCAAAACCCTGTGCTCCATTGCCTCTTCAAATTGTTTGGATGCAGCCTGAACATTAGACATGAGTACATAACCACTGGCATCACTTGGATTTAACTCACATACTCTTTGTGCAGCCCTTTTTGCCATCTCTACATTCCCATGCTTCCTACTAGATGAGAGCAGAGATCCCCATATAATAGCATCTGGCTTTATAGGCATGCCCTTTATTAGTTCTTCTGCCTCTTCTAGAAGTGCAGCTTGACCTAGCACTTCAACCATGCAAGTGTAGTGTTTTATTGATGGTTCAATCTCATACTTATTCATCATTAGTGCAAAATAGTCCCTTGCTTTATCAATTGCTCCCAAATGTTTACAAGAAGTTAAAACACCAATGAAACTTACACTGTCTGGCTTTTGATTTGAAGACTCAAGCTTAGAGAAGTACTCAATTGCTTCTCTTTCATGACCATTCATGGCTAGCCCTATTATGATGGAGTTCCAACATGATAATCCTCTAATGGGGGATGCCTCAAACACTTGAATAGCATTTTCAATAGATCCACACTTGCAGTACATGTCAATTATTCCTGTAACAACAATGACATTCAACTCAAAATCATTCTTTTTTATATAATCATGAACCCATTCCCCAAGTTGAAGTGCTCCTAAGTGAGCACAAGCATTTAACAAGCTCACCATTGTAAATTCACTTGGCTCAAACCCTTCTTCTTGCATCTTGCGAAAGAGCTCTAATGCCTCAATTAGCTTCCCATTTCTAACATAACCACTAATCATAGAATTCCAAGTAACTGCAGTTCTTGTAGGCATGTCATCAAACAAGCTCCTAGACTCATCAATTTCCCCACATTTAGCAAGTCCCATAATCATTGAGTTGCAAGCTACCACATCAAGTTCCACATGCCCATCCAACACTCTTCTAGCTTCACTCAATAGTCCACTATTAGCATACATGTACATGATAGTATTACAAATAAACTGATCCTTTTCAAGGCCCAATTTTACAACCCTCCCATGAAGCTGAGCTCCATAGAGGCCAGCACCCAATTGAGCATAAGCTTTGAAAACTGAAGGGTAAGTCAAATGTTGGGGTTGAACTTCAGAATACAACATATCAACAAAAAGTGATATTGCAAACTGTGGAGTTGAGCTCCTAGAGAAGCCTCTGATGATGGTGTTCCAAGAATAGAGATTTGGAATTGGCATTCTAGTGAAGACCAAGTAAGCATAGTTAATGTCACCAGATGGAGAAGCACAGAAGGTGAGGACACGGCTAGCAGCAATGGTGTCAAGAGCAAGGCCAGTTTTGATGATGTGGGCATGGAGTTTTTTGAGGTCTTTCATTGTGGAGCAGTGTTTTTGGAGCATGGTGAGGCATGGATGGTCAGAGATGAACATGGATATGGAGGGTGATGATGATGCAGAAAGTGCACAACAAAGAGTTGCCATTGTCTGTGGTCCTTGGCAAGAACAAGACATAGTTAGAAAACAGTGAAGCAGATGAGGAACCTACTACAAGAGTCACGGATTGACTTTATCATTATACACAACAAGATGAGTGGACTCCACACTCCCACCTTGTGCTGGATGATGTCTTACTCATCATAGCTATTTTTTATTTTTTATTTTTGTGTTTCATCAATATATCCTCACAGGAAATGTTACAAAACTAACTTTTTGGACATTATCATGGTTAGGAGACCCTCCTAACAATTACATTCTACATGGTTTGAACTTTGATCTTATCTCCAACTATATAGTCATGTATAATTCTATAAATAGGAAGATTTCTATATTTTTATTTTTCTAATTAATATATTGATGTAGTTTCAGTTCTTATATGACAAAACTTTGCAGGTAAACAGCACTGCAGGTGCAAGGGGGAAAATGGTGTAGTATGAACCTTTTTGCCTTTCTCATGATAGAAAATCGAACTAAGAAACTATAATTAAAACCAACATCTTGAACAGGATTGAAACTGTTCTCCATGTTCAAAGCCATAATCAGCTTCTTTAAATTAAAAGATTGATGAGTATTAATAATTCCATTATGGTACTATGATAGTATGATATATTCAAGATAAAAGCTTTGACATTACTAACATGAAATTTACCTTCAGACATTGAAATAGAACAACTCTATGAAGCGATAAATTTGTCATTTTTGAATTAATTGGTAGAGTTTATGCATTGTGAAAATCAATTCAAAGCAACCATTTTGAAAATTCTTTAACCAAACTACAAGCATAGCATGTATATTGTTTAGTAGTCAGTAGAGTCTATTTTAGTAATAGGATGACTGTGATTTTTTATTTTTTTTGGAGTAAAAAAAATGAGATTATCCATTGCGCACTGCTATATTATTTTTGCCAATAAGATTCACACGTGACCATCTGAAATTGATTGCCAATGTGGGTGTGTGGGACAATAAGCACATAAAAATAAAAAATTGTCACGTCGCACAAATTTTATCTGTATAGGTTGTAACGGAGGATTTAAATGATATACACTACTAGTTTTAAATAATAAAAAAATTATAATATCAACTAATTATTATAAATTTATACATTATTAAAAATGTTTGGCTCTTATTTTCTCTGCCTTATAAGTCACTCATACCATGATTTTTCTAATTGGTTGATAGTATAAAAATTTACACTGAAAGACCCGAAAAAAATTACAATGATAATACATAATAATTAAATTCGTTAATGAATACAAAGTCACATCAAAATAATGTATCAGTAACATTACTTAGGGATCAGACTAAATTATTCTTTTGGGTGAATCAGGGTATCCTCCAGCTGTGAGCCAGAGACTAATCTCTCGAGCTACTGAGATCCTATTTTTTAGACTAAATTATTCTAATTGAACAAATATTGTAATCGAACTTAAAGTGGCAAAAGATTCAAATTATTATACTAATTTAAATATATAAAGAATCATTGTATTATTCGAGCTAGAGTGTTGCAGCTTAAAATATTTACTGGTTTCAAAATTTTTTTCCTGAAAAAAAAAAACTTCTATGGTCAATTGCTTAGGTCAAAATGTTAAAGTTTACATCTTTTATTACTATGATCGCATTGTAATGAACTGTGATCCTGATTTAAGGGTTAGTCTTATATCTATGTCAAAGGAATACCTGATCAAATCTTAAAAAAGAAAAAGAAAACATGCCTTCCGTCCACTTACACAAATGTTATTAAGATTCATATATAGACTTCTTAGATATTAGTGGCTACTTGCCACAGATGCATATTCTTTTTGGTGGGTGAGTGGGGGAGGCGAGAACATTTGTTCCTAGTTTTTAAAGATAGAGAAACACAAATTTCTCAATGGAATTCCAGGGTTTTGTGAATTGTGATAGGTGTGGATGATTTGTTATCAAGAGCATCACCTCCAATAATTGTAGTTTTAACTCCAAGTTTACTAACTGCATAGTTTATGAGGACTTTAGGAGCAACGTTCAAGAAGAAAAAAAAGAGAGAGAATGGGCCCCTGATTATATTATATCCCCGGGTATCTTTCAAATCCAATTGGTCCAAAGTGAAGATTAGGATAGAGGCATAGAATTTTCGAAGGTTACCTTTGGGCCACTGGTCTGAACTTTCACTAAAATCGATCTAGTTTCTAACCAGATGCTGAGGGTGAAAGGGTCCACCCACATGAGCGGCTATAATTTCTCAAAAATCATATTATAAGGGCAAACAAAAGCTAAACATAAGTGACCAATAAGGCATCACAGAGTTTATAGATAGCTAGGTCCTTTAAGCATATTGAATAATAGAGTCTGATTCCTGAATGTGTATATGAAAAAGACTTTGTTAAAAGATATTATAACAGCTTCGATGATCTTCCTTTGTACTCACAAAAAGAAAGGAGAAAAAAAGGCTAAGCATAAATGTGTTCTATTAGTTTTAAAATTAAAAAATATTTACAAGTGCAAACTCGAGCAAGTATGAGGCCACTTAGAGTGTGTTTAGGCAAACAACTTAAGTAAGCGTTTATTTAATTACTCTTTTTCAAATAAGCTAAAAACAATTTATTTTCACAAGTTTCTCTAACAAATTTTCTAAAATAAGCTAAAAAGAACTTATACAAAGATCATAAACTATTTTCGTAAATTATTAGCACAAGTTTATTTTTATAAGCTTAAATAAGTTTTCTATAAGCTCTGTCAAACGCTTAGTTACTAAATGTAACAAATATCTTGTTAGATTTTTTCTTTTTAGTTTAAGTTAAACCTTTATTATAATTAAAGATAACATTTTTAGATTAGATACGAAAAAGGTGGCAGATAATCACATTCACTAAAGGAGTGTGAAATTGCAAATAATCTTGACAAGTTCTTCTTCTAGGTTTGACATGAATTACATGAAGTAAGTTGTAGTGGGAATTTTAGTGACTTTGCCACAATTTAGTTCACTTCAAGGAAGTTTGACTTATCTGCCGATGGACAATTAGTGACATGAGACATGAATTGGGCTGCAACATTTCCTTACAACAAACATGGAATCAGTTAAAGTGGAAATTTTGAAAAAGATGATAGTACAATCAAATAGCAGTAATAAGTGATGACACTTTTTTGCTCCTCCACGTATAAGTCACACTCAATTAACAGCCCAACCATATCAGACCTTGATTGAAAACATTAAATAACTCAAACTAAAAAGAAAATTCTGTTTTTTGTTTTTCATTATGTATAAACGTTGTTAAAAATTTAAGTACAAGCGACCTTTCTAGTATAAATGGAATAGGCAAAGTAAGGACTATATTAATTAAAAAAAACTTATGGACCTAATGCCTTCAGAATTTATCTTAAAATATAGTGTCAAGTCAATTTTTTTTTTTTATAGACAAATATTAGTAGTTAGTTCCTATGTTAATTTTTCTCCTTTGTCAAAGTTTAAACATTGGACCCCATCAAGTCCGTTCATGTAATTCTTTACTTTGTTCATTAGATATAGATTTTTATGATGTGGTGTTAAGAAGATTGAGAACGTGTCTTTATGCAAATAAGCTACTTGCAATTTGAATTTGGACATAATTGAAGACAAGTAGAGCCATATACTTGATTGTACCTGGTCCAGGTAATGTTGTTGGTAAAACATCAAGCACAATGCCGAGTAATAACATATAGAAAGACATTTTATATTTATGAGTTTCATATGCTGCCAAGAATAAAGGGGGAAGAAGAAAAGAAAAGAAAAGGAAAGGAAGAGAAGAGAAGAAGAAGAATTAGTCCTATATAACAGTAAACAGAGAAGAATAGAAAAGAAAAAGGCTAAATGCACACATCAGCACCATCATTACAATCATCACTAACCAGCCCACACACCAAACCTATATTCCAAACAATTCTTCCTTTACTTTGTTTTCAACCTTCTTCCCCCACCCTTTCCCTCCTTTTTGCTCCTTCTATTGCTTGCACCCTCCAACACTCTCCTACACCCCATCTTTCCTTTCTCAAATCTTTTCCATTGTCTCTCACCACCTCACATAGTCTTCCAATATATATATATATTTATTTGCATGATTAGCTTACAATACAAAACACCTTCCTTTCTTTCTCTAGATCATTCACCAATCTCTGGTTCATGATATCTTCTTCTCCTTTATCATTCATTGAGTCAAAGGAAGAACTACTATAACTGAGGAACCACATTGAATAAGAAGTGAAAGAGAGGAAGAGTAAGTGCCAAAGAGGAAGAAGATTAAAGATGGAAAGGAGTGCAAAGTACTATATAATATTTCTCCTACTCTGTCAATTCTTCTGTTCAGGTAATTTCCTTTCTCTATACTTTGGTCTATGGTTCTTCTTCCTTTTATTTTGTTTGGTTTAGGTCCTTCAGTTCTATTCTGATAAGGGTAGCTCAGTTGCTTTTGCTTTAAGATATTGTTCCTTAATTCTCACTATCTTTGTTTCCCATTTTTTCTTCTGTTTCGAATTGCTTCCCTTTGTATACTTTTTCTTTTGCATAGATTCTCTGCTTTTCTCTTTAACTAATAGATATTTTTTGGAACCCTTGAATATGTTTTGAATTCTGAAACCTCAAAATGTTTTTCCATCTCTGAAGTTTGTCATTTCAAATGCTTTATTCTCTTTTTCTTTTTTTAAATTCAGCTAGTATGGATATACATGTTGGATCAATTGAGTGCAAATACTTTTTTTTTTTTTCAAATTGATTTGTCCATATTGGGTTCTTTATGTTGGAATATAGTTTACTGATTGAGCATCTTTTTTTCTGTCCATGAATTTTTTTTTTTCAATGGATAATAATTGTCCCAGATCAAAATGTTGTCTCTTCTCTTGTTTGGTTAATTATTTTAACTTGTCCTGCTTGGCTGATTAACCGGTTCCTTCAAGCAATTATAGAGCCATACGATATAAACATTTAACAAGTCTTTTTTTCTCATCCTTTTGGGGTTTCACATAGAACAGTTTAGTCCAACTTTCTCCACTTCCACCGTTTCTTGAAAAGATACATGGGCCCAACGCTTTGACTCATTTATGGGGTTTCTGTACATAGGATACCCTACCTGTCTATAGTTGGCCATCTAGATGCACTATGTCAAGCTGTTGGCGTTTGAATTGAAACAATGTGGGAGGAGGTCTCAGGGGCCTAATAATGAGTTTGAATGAAATTTTCTCCAAAATTTTAGGTTTGATGTCAAGTTGAATAGGAAAATGCAAATTATACATCAATTTTTGAGATACTACAATTCTCACATTTAATTGGGTGCCAGAATTAAAGTGTAAGTGTGCAGAAAATGAGGTGATTTTATTTATAATCATATGAAAAAAAACTACGTATTACATATTTGGAATCATGATGGAATAAGGTTGAATCACGTTTTGAACATGAAAGCTACTCACAATAACTTCTTGTCAAAGCACATCCAGTTGTTAGAGAAAGCGTTTCCAAACACACTAGAAGATGTGAGGTGATGTATTATATATATATATATATATATATATATATATATATATATATATATCATTGTTGGGTTGAATGATATAGGCACAATATGAATCCAGCTATATACTTTTTTGGCCACTCTAGAAGAAAAGGCTTAAATTTGATATCAAATCCATATTTGATTTCTATCTTCACATGCCTTAGATAGAGAACAGGACAAAGTAAAGCTTACTTCAATTGTCATTTCAAATACAGGTTCAAGTAGGACAGAGAAGGAAGCAACTAGACATGTGAATGTACAAAGACATGAAAGGAAACAAGTAGAATTCACAGCCCCAATTTCTACCACCCAAAAGGATATTACCACTCCCATTACTACAATTCCAAACTTAGTTCCTACCATTCCCACCATTACAACACCACCATTCCTGAATCCTAATTCCAACCCAGACACAGTCTCTCCAGCCTCCACATTGCCTGTCACAACTCCAACCACAGTGAATTCTCCCATGTCTACAGGTGTAAGCTGGTGTATTGCAAGCCCATCTGCCTCAAACACTGTTTTACAAGTTGCATTGGACTATGCTTGTGGGTATGGTGGTGCAGATTGTTCAGCAATTCAATTTGGTGGAAGCTGTTACAACCCAAATTCTATCCGTGACCATGCTTCTTATGCCTTCAATAAGTACTATCAAAAGAATCCTGTTCCAAATAGCTGCAATTTTGGTGGAACTGCTGTCATCACTAACACTAACCCAAGTAAGGCTTTTGCTGTTATAACTTATAACCCAAGTACGTCTATGGTTGGTATAGGGTATCCCTGTGGAGGATTCTTGGGTTTCATTTTGAACTGACTAACAAAAAATAAACTTTTACCAAATCTTTGAATGGACTTTGTGAGTGGCTTGTGGATATAGGAGCTACAAAAAGTGCACCTGAGTGATGCAAAAGTCAAACTTTTTTTTCTTTTTTCTACTTTGTTGGAAGCCGCGTCTCTAAAGTTTCCTTTATCTTACTGACTATTGTCACCAGTACCTAGAAGTATTTCTATTCATCACAAAATTTTCATAGATAACCTATGTGAATATATATGAATGAATAGAGAAAATTAATATTTAACTTAGGCCACTTGAATTCAAAATGTAATGTCATATTCATAAAATACTCTCTCTAATAGTTATATTATATGAATTAGATTGTTTTAGTGGACATGGTATTACACTACTTATATCTTCTCTAATAGTCTTCTCTACTTGTATTTTATTTTTCGTTGCTCAGACCTTTTATTAATGTATTTACCTGTTTGCAGGCACTGGGACATGTCAATATCCATCTACTAGGTGACTTTCTTTACCCATATATCTGCTTTCATATGTTTTCTTGTCACAATTGGAACAGAAAAGGTCACATTAATTTGGTGTGATTTTTGCAGTACTAGTTCATCAGTATTGAACACAACAAACTCAAGTGGTGCAAATGTTTTTGGTTCAGTGCCAGTACCCACAGACCCCTCTCCTTCTGCTGCAGCTGACACGTTAAATAGCTTTGCAGATATTTGTGTCATTCTTTGGGCAATAGCATTTTTGGAAAAGAATTATCTCTAAAATGGATGAGACTTTGTTCCTCTCACAAAATCAATTTTGCACCTTTTACGGGATTTTTGGGTGACTGAAAAACATATAGAAGGAGACCATCAACTGGACATACATGGCAGTATATCATGGACATTTGTAGAGATGTACATACGTTTTTCCTCCTTTGTGTTCATTTTTTTTTTTTGTATTGTTAGACCTTAGAACAATAATATATCTAAGAAAGTTGCCTTCATCTCTTAAATTATATACCTAGGATAAAATTTAATGTCAAGGCCAGATTTTTTATTTTTTGGATGTCAGTGCCAGGTTTAATCTTAACCAATGTATCGGATCACACAAAACAAAAAGTTTTTTCCCCATCCAACTAGGTAGGTAGTTTGTTAATCATGTTGGTTAGTGAGTTAGCAATTAGCAAGTGTTAGTGCTCTACATTCACTATAAATAAGAGCACCAATTGTACTATTTCATCATCTTTTTAAATTAATCAATTACAGTGTTACCTCATGAGTATCGATATGCTCTTTACCTCTCCTATCAATTTGATCTTCATCCTCTGATTTATGAATTTGTAACATGGTATCAGAAAAATATCTTGCTTCCACAAATAACATAGATGAAGATCATTGTGATTCAGATTCAAACTACGAGGAAGAACATGCTTCTGATTCAAAGGAAGAAGAACATGAGGAGAATGGCCACTACGAGATGATGAAATAGTACAATTGATGCTTTTATTTATAGTGAACATAGAGCACTAACTGTTAGCAACTAATTGCTAACTCACTAAACAACTAGATTAACAAACTAACTACTTATATCTCCATTACAACCCGAATGAAATCAATTCGATTACATCCAGATTGGTTCAAATCGGAACAATCCCTTGCTTCCATAGTGTCTGAGATGAATTAAGTCTCATAAGAACAATGGTTCGATTCGATTGCGATTCATCGGTTCCAAATTTTATTAACCTAAGACTCAAATTGCCTAATATTTGGATTCTAATATTTGAATCCGATTCAATAAATCGATTCAAATTGCCCAAATGGATTCGGTTTGATTCGGATTGATTGAATTCGCAAGACAAATTGCATCCACTTGCCACCAACCCTATGATATACCTGGGATTTATTAGCAAAATAGTCTGAAAATGATCAAGTGGCCAGTATATAAAAAAGCATAATAGAATTTTCTTCGTATAAGTTGCCTGTATAAATTAAAAACTGTTGTGAAATTTTGCAATATCAATTGCACAAAATTAGTATATATAGCGTGATTTAAATGTAAGATTAATTCCTATATCACAGAGCACCACTGGATATTTATGCATAGCGATATGCCGTTGTGTTTCAAATTTTGTAGAATTAGTTCACATGCCATGTCCTGATGAGTGATGATATCCCATAGGTACCCCACTACTGTTTTGTACCCATAATAATAATGATTGCAATTGATTTACTGGATCACTGCTGCATCTTCAACTTCATGGATGAGGACAAACAATTGCATTCCCTCCTCCAACTACTCATACTCAAGCAACAACCTTGTTTACCCTATTAAGTAATAATAACCTGCAACAAGCAACACACGAAAATGCAATGGGACCCTTTATCTGTATCTCTATAGTCTCATGTTTGGTGTGTTTTTGCCGTTGCGCCATCCAATACCAATAGGCAAAATATTTGAGGCTTTGAAAAATGGATTGGGATGGGATGGGCTTCCTGATGCTGAACTGGGCTGCTTGTTTTTCGCTGAACTGAATCATCATTGTGCCTTGTTTTTGCCGCTCATGTATATTTTCCATCAATGATAGCCACACAAACAAAATATACATTCTTCCATCGAATGTGACTGAGACAGAAAAATTTTGAAAAATATATATATCAGAAAATACCAATATTTAATTTGTTTTTGTTTTTGTTTTTATTTTTAATTGACATATTTTTATCAATCGTGTTTATAAAAATGATTTCTTTATTTAATTTCTTATTTTAAACTTGTATAAAGAAAATTAAAAAAATTCAATTCCTTCCGGAGGAAATCCTTGCTTTCCTGCACAGAAGTGATTAGCTCGTGAAGGTGCTTCATATTTCAAGAGCAGTAAACAATTGTGTTGATAGTTTAGCCCAAAAAGGTCATTCTGGATCCTTTTCTTTATCTGTTGTAGATAAGCCTCGACCTCTGTTAGGGATTCTGATACATGAGGACAATAGAGGATCATTCCCCTATCTTCTGTTTCTGTTTAGTTTAACCATTTTGGTATGAAAAAAAAAAACATTAAAATATTTAAGATCAAAAAATAAAAACAAGATAATATTTTAATAAATATTAATAAAAACATGTCAATTAAAAAAAAGAATAAAAATCAAACACCAAAAACTGTTGTCGGAGTGATTTGGTATTATAATTGATCCGTGGATAAATTAGTGACCACTTTGTATTATTAAACAACTATCCTTAAATTTTGATAAATTCCAACTGAATTTTATAAAAAAATTCGTGTGCAGCATCATTAAAAAAATATGGGTAATGCTCTAAAGTTAGTTTAAACGTAAAATGAACGAATAAAGATACATTTACTTTTATTTAATTAATTTAATTAATGTGGGTGGAGATGTTATCAAATATATATTCTAATAACGGTGAGTATACCTTTACTCCTCCTGGCGCCCCACCCTTCATACCCAACTCTCTCCCTCCAGACTTCTGATGCCTATTTCAGATTGTATCACTGTAAAACGGTTAAGGTAAGTGGGGAGTGTTGTTGTTATGCTTATGCTTCCCCTTCCCAAATTTATTACAGGGTGGAAAACAGAATAATGAAGAAGAAAATGTAAGCAAACAAGTTAATGCTATTGAAGAATGAACAAATGAATGTTTCTAATTATTGATCTTAATTAAAAGAAGAGAACCCAGAAGATGAGGAGGTTGCTGGTGTCCTTATCGCATCGCACTTGGACCAACTTTTGTGGATTCTTTGGGTTTGGGTGATCTCTGGTTTTTTTTTTTTTTTTTTTTTTTTAAAGTAAACAACACCCTATCCATCAATTTATGGAGCAAAAATACAATTCAATCATGCAAAATATACATTGCTCATTCCAAGTCAATTTTATCACTTTCACTAGGAAAACCAGAATCAACATCGCCCAATACACGCATCCCCCAACATATTACAATTACAGCAAGAACCAGGCTTTTTGATTAAACTGATGTCATTTTAGAAACTATTTATCAGTTTGGAGTCCTTTTGAAACAAATTATCGATGGGGGGTCCTTTTTGACACGGTGACATTTTTTTAGCTGATAGGGGGAGGTGCCACTCTGGCTGGCGCCTCCCATTTTTTTTTTTTTTTTAAAGTCAGTGGCGCCTCCCTATTTAAAAAAAAATGGTGCCTCCTATTTAAAAAAACAAAAAAAAACAAACAAACAAACGTGAGGTTGATGAAAGTTGCCTTTTTTAAAAAACACTTGAAGCAAAAAAATGACAGCATGCAAAAACAAAATTGAAGAACCTCAAAAAAAAAAGTGCCTCACCAAAATAATGAATTTTCACCCCTTGTGTTACAGGCGCAAGTCAGGTTCCCACCACTGATGAATCCCATGAGCTTCTTTAAAATCATGTGAAGGGCTAACTTTAACTGTTAGAGAAGCTGAAGGAATGAGGTTAAGGGGTTCAGATTCCTTCCCAAATGCACTCATTACCAGGCAAGGATAACATTCAGTAAAGGAGAAAGGGAATGGGACCTTCATAGGGTTTGGGAAGCAGACATCGTCTACTCTTAAGGGTGCTGGTTAAGGATCTAAAACAAGAAATTTTGTATTGGGATTTGGTATATTTTATACTTTAAAGAGTGTTAAACTTAGTTTTCTAATAAATTTTTGGTTTAAATAAGTTTTTGGTCCCTGCAAAATACATCAATTTTGGTTTTAGTCCCTGGAAAATTTTTCCTTAGGATTTCGTCCCTGAACTTTCAAAAATTTTGGAAATGGTCCCTCCGTCATCTCTTGCCGTTAACTGCTGACGTGGCAAACGGAATGCCACGTCAGCAGGGACCATTTCCAAAAAAAATTGAAAGTACAGGGACGAAATCCTAAGGAAAAATTTACAGGGACTAAAACCAAAATTTTAAAAATTTATAGGGACTAAAACCAAAATTTATGAACTTTACAGGGACCAAAAACTTATTTAAACAAAAAAAATTATATTTTCTGGCCAAACTTCAGAGCAAGTCAGACATGGATAAGATTACAATAAACTACCTCAGTACCCACGAGTACTATAAATTATATCCGAAGAATAAATTTGATAATTTTATCCTTTTATCCCTAATGTATGATTTTTTTCTATTTGTTAGCCAAATCTCAGAGCAATTGGATAGGAATAAGAAATTATTTCGATACCTCCGAGTACTAGAAATCATATCAAATGAAGAGATTTGTCAATTTGAAACATATGACACTAATATATGATTTCTTTCTATATTCTAGCCAATTTTACCAAGGTTAAAATTGCTAAATTCCTTAATCTGGTATGATTTTTAGTACTCAAAAGTATTGAGGTAATTTTATTTTCCTGTCCGACTTGCTATGAAATTTGGCAAGAAAATAGAAACAAAATCATACATTATGGACCACATGATTAAAATTGCTAAATTCCTTCATTTTGTATGATATCCAATACTCAGGGATATCGATGTAATTTCTTGTTCATGTCCGACTTACTCCCGAATTTGGCTTCAAAATTGAAAGAAATCATACATTAGGGCCACAAATAAATTTTTGGTCTCAGCAAAGATTTTGGTCCCTGTAAATTTTTAAAATTTTGGTTTTAGTCCCTGTAAATTTTTCCTTAGGATTTCGTCCCTGTACTTTCAATTTTTTTTGGAAATGGTCCCTGTACTTTCAATTTTTTTTGGAAATGGTCCCTGCTGACGTGGCATTCCGTTTGCCACGTCAGCAGTTAACGGCAAGAGATGACGGAGGGACCATTTCCAAAATTTTTGAAAGTATAGGGACGAAATCCTAAGGAAAAATTTTGCAGAGACTAAAACCAAAATTGATGTATTTTACAGGGACCAAAAACTTATTTAAACCTAAATTTTTACTTATTTTTGTTTTCTTAATCAATGCCCTTAGGGTACCGGTTAGCATGACCCTTACAAGAATAACATTTATATTTTTTTTATAAAAAAGAATATAATAAACATCTATTGAAAACTTATTTTTAATAATGGGGTACCCAAATAAAATTGGAAGGTAAAAAGATTAACTTGTAAATAACAGAATTATATCACATTACCTGCTGAAAAGGTCTGGGGTTGTTAGAGAGGCCCATTTATGAAAATCCAACGATCATCATCCAATCACCATATGGAGGAGCAACTTACACCCCATTCCGTGGGGTGCATAGAAGTCGGAGCCAAGTTATAATGCTAGCAACACACTCTCTAACATATTCTTTTCAATACACTCATTTCTATTAGTTAAAATTCATGTTGCTCACACTATTTTGAAAGTGGATCTCATTAATTCATACGGGTCCCACTTGAATTTTGTAGGACCCACATGAATTTCAACCAATAGAAAAGTGTGTTAAAAAAATGTGGTAAAGAGTGTTGCTAACACTCCTTTTGGATCATTTCCATCACTTTTCTTTCCATTCTGATTCCATCCTCTATATCTTTATCTTCTTTCCTCTTCTTCTTTTTTTTTTTAACCATTTCCTCTCCATCTCTTTTCTCTCTCTCCCATCCTCTCTTTATTGAAATGTGCTTAAGGATGAGGTGGTGGGTTTGTATCCACCCAAGACTTTCTCCATGAGACAATCCAAAACTGCTCTTAATTTTTCATGTTGTATTTATTTCATGAGTATAATTTATCGTTCTTAAATTCATCGTCTTCAACTCTTTATTGTTCTCTACATCATATTCCTTTTTAATTGTGATGCTACATTAATTTCAGATGAACATGCACATCGAGAATGATGCATGATCTTAATACTACCCATGATCTTTAATATAAGAAACAAAATCCTAAAACACACAGATCAAGCAAATGCATTGAAATGAGCTAATTGTAATTAATATTCATATGAATTTCCAAAAATACCCCTTCTAATTAATGAACAAACTCATTTGTATGGAAAATTGATATATCTCGTAAATATAAATCTTATTATAAATGAGGGTAATATTGAAAATTAGCATTTAATATGTATGAAAATTGATAAATGTTTCTTGTATTTTCGACAAAAAAAAAAGTACTCATTTATTTCTTGGATTTTTCTAACCCGTGCAACTTTGCATTTAAGGATTAATAAAATATAAATATTGTATTGAAAAAAGTATCTTTTAAGTTTTTAAGAAATTGAATACATAACTTTCAATATAACATTCCTATTTTTGATTTCTTAACATATGCAAAGTTGCACAGGTTAGAAAAATCGTTGTTTCTTATATTAAGAACCGGAGGTAGTATTATCCGTGTCAATCTTTCACACCGAATGAAATACTGCAACATAATAAAGTTTTTATTTTCTAAATAAAGTAAGACGGATAAATTTGTCTTTTTTCGGGATGTCATAATTTTTCTTTGGTTTGGACTTTGGAGTATATAAGTTCCTTGAAATTAGTTTTTCAAATGTCATACGTTAATACGAAATAAAAAATATAACCATAGTTTAATACAAAATTTAACTATAAAACTTACATAGTAATTCTTTTTAATGGGTTGCAAGATGGGGATCCATGGAGAAAATTGGATAAAGGAATGAAAAGGTCCGCCCATTGATTTTCTTTACTCTTAATAACACTATAAAGAAATCCTTAATTGCAATCTTTTTTTTTAAAAAACAAGAATTCCTTGCAACTCGCGTGGCAGAAGAGCAGTAGTATATCTTCGATATAATATCATAAATTCGTAGATATAAATACATGATTGAGACTTGAGGATATATATAGATATAGGAGTCTTTTTATAAATATTAAATAATAAATACTTTAAATTTTTAAGATAATAAATGTTTATATTTTATAAATAACTTTTATTTTTAATTCCATAACATATATCCTTCCACCAACTGTGGTTGGCGTAAGTGGTTAAAGCCCTCTCGCCCCTTAATCAAGGTCTCAGGTTCGAACCATGGGTATGGAAAAAAACCTCAGCTGAGAGGGATACCACCCATCGAGGTGCCAAACAAACTCCCGCGGGAGATTAGTCCCCGTCGGTTGGTGGTGGGATACTCCTCGAAGTAGATCGAAAAAAAAATATATATCCTTCCAAAACCAAAAAAGCAACTATGACACGGATGAAAATCAGTTATCTCAAAATAGTATATTATTTCCTATTTTACCTCATTATATTGAGTTCATATCATTTAAAAAAGGATATATTTATAATAAATAATATGATTAATTTTTCAAATGACACAATCTAATTAGGTGAGACAGAAAATGATACACCATTTTGACACAGATAATCTTATTCCTCTGACACATTCCAAAATCCAAAGAATACCAAATAGATGCCAGATCCAGTTGGAAACATAATCAGGAAACATGGTCAGGGGAAATAATATCATTCAATTCTCTCTGCTATCCCTCAACGACAACTAGCATATATAGAACACTTGACTATTAAACAGACAATTTAATTACTTGTTTGACTAACTAGCTACTAACAGAAAACATTCAATAAATGAGACAAGGACAAAGATATCCCTTTGCCCTATGTATTTCTTTCTAAGAAAAAAGCTAACAAAAACTTCAATGCATGGATAAGTTAGATTACATCAGATATGGTGATAAGCTCTATTAATATCTTCATTATGTGCAACACAAACAACTACAGATGTTCCCTTAACTAACTTGTAGTATACTAGTACTATATCTCAAGTAAGAAGAGGAAGTCACACATAATTGATGGACGTTCTCCACTAACCACAAGGATACATGGACTCTATATTTCATCTTCGATACCATTGTTGTTGTTTTTTTTTTTTTGGTTACAACCATTGTTGTTGTTTTTTTCCTTTATCTTTTTAGCAGTCATGTAATTTAAAAATTTTTTTTTTGATAAAATATAGATTTGATCCATTTTCTTATTTTTTTTATTTGATTCTTTATCTTTAAAAAGTTTCGTTTTAGTTCTTTAAATCTCAAATTTTATCCTTTTTGTCATTTCCATTTGTAACATCATTAATCTTATCTAAGGGTGGCAAAAGGATCCGCGGACCCATTATCCATCCAGTCCATCCATGACAAAATCCATCCAATCCATCAAATAATTTAAAGAAAACTAAATGGATTGGATTGGATTGGATAGTTTTTAATAATGAATGGTTAATGATCCATCCAATAAAAAAGTTAATCCATTGGATCAAACAAAGAAAAAGAAATGGATCATTTTTTATCCATTAAAAAAAAACTTAAATATCTCTCTGTCATATCTCATTCCACTTTTTAGTACGATTTTTTTCCCTAATTTTTTTCTATTTGTTTAATTAATTATTTTATATTTTACTCTCCCTCGCTTACCACACACACTTTTTCGTACGATTTTTTCCTAATTTTTTTTCTATTTATTTAATTAATTATTTTATATTTTACTCTCCCTACCTCCCCACACACACTCACCCACTCACTCACTCACTCACTCACTCACTCACTCTGACACAATGGAAAAGTGAACGCGAACCGCTATAACTCGTCTTCGCTGCAATGCGTCTTCGCTGCAATTGGTTTTTTCCCAAATTATTTATTTATTTATTTAATTCATTATTTTATAGTTTATAGTTTATATGATTATTTTATTCTTACAAAACCTGTAAAAGACGCAAGATCATAACTAAAGCATGTTTGAGTAACAAAGACATGAATTAGAACGTCAACTTTTGGATTAGGATCATGGTATATTTATTGGTATCATTTATTCATTATTGGTTTATTGTAAAAACATAGTAGCTATTTTAACTTTATGTAAAATATTTAGAGAAAGAAAATAAAAGAGAGAGAAAATATTTAATTTATAAAAATTGTCAAAATAAAATTTTAATGTATAATATATTTTTAAATGGATGGATCGGATATCCATCCATATAAAAATGATTAATGGATGGGTTGAATGGTTTTTTTTATCAAATGGATCATGGATGGATTGGATTTTTTAAATATAATTTTAATGGATCGAAATGGATTGATGGATTATTTTTATCCGATCCATTATAATCCGAATCAAAATCCATCCGGTCCATCCATTTGCCACCCCTAATCTTATCTATGTGACAGTTAACATAATGATCTAGATAGTTAAGTTGGCATGTCCTCGAATCCACCATATTGAGATAGAGTTTATGGAATGACATTGAAACAAAAAAAATATAATAAAAGACTAGAAGATACTTTAACCCTTCTTTTTCAAGAGCCTTCTAAAAAAAAAAAAAAAAAAAGTTCTTCCTCTCGAAGCATTGTAGACAGTCATGAATGAAGTAAAAAATTATTCTTTAGTGAGAGTGGTCAATTCCAACCTCAATCCATTCGAACCTTAATCCATGTCCGATTTCCATTATTAAAACCATTTGAAAAATCAATTCTTTGTTGAACTTATCGCCTATTTCCACCATTGCAAAAGACCATTCAAAGTTGAATATGTGACCTGTTTCTTCCATGCTGCCCCATATTTGTGCAGAACACCTTCTGCAACATTATTGTTTTCTCTGCTGCAACATATATGGTGATTAACTCCTATATACTATTACGATTAGGAAGAAAATTTTCTAATAATTATATTTTCTAAAATTCAAATTTTATTTCTTTCTGTATGAACATGACTTGTTCATCACTATATCTAACTTTTTTTTGTTATTTCAGTTTTAAATTGAAGACTTGCAAAAATCTCTAATGTAAGCCAGTTTTTTTATTAGGGCAAACAGGGACGAGCAGGTTAAACCTCTCCATCTGGGGACAGCATTGGAGCTAGCAATGACAGGAAACTTTTTTTTTCCAAAATAGTTTTTCGAACAAATTTACGTTTTTAAAAAAAAAAAAAAAAGGCTTAATTGTACTTTTCGTCCCTCAACTTTTTTAATTGTGCGATTTTAGTCCCTCAAAAATTTTAATTGCACATTTCATCCCTCAACTATTTCAATTGTTTGATTTTGGTCACTCAAAATTTTAATTGCATATTTAGTCCTCTAATTTGTAAAATTGTGCAAAATCAGTTATTACTACACGTTAACTGGTCAGTGGTCATGGATGGAAAGATTGATTTTGAGCAATTGAAAAAGTTAATGGATGAAATGTGCAATTAAAATTTTTGAGGGACTAAAATCGCAGAATTAAAAAGGTTGAGAGATTAAAAGTGCAATCAAGCCAAAAAAAAAACTTTATATTCCAAAAAAAAAACGTCAGGGACACACTCATAGGCTTTTAAGTTGTAGTGGAACAAATATTTGTGGCTGTGACAAAGATTTTGCTAGATATTAGTCATTAGAGTGCAAGTACATGCTTGACTGTGACTGTAGTATGGCCCATGGGCACAACATCGTCCTTTTAAAAAAAATGGTTAAATATGTTTTTATTCTCTCATCTTAAATTCGGGTGATATTCGATTTTAGTCTTTTGTTTGGAAAACATACATTTTAGTACCCAAATTTTAAAACATATCAGTCATGATCCTCAAATGTACGTTTTAGAATTACCCAAATGTACGTTTAGTCCCGTTTGGGAACCATGACTGACACGTTTTAGAATTTGAGAAGTAGAAAATATGTTTTCCAAAAAGGGGACTAAAATCGAATATCGTCCAAATTTGAAAGATTTAAACATATTTAACCCTAAAAAAGTTACAATATTGTATTGATATTTTGAATTTTAATTTAATTATACTTGACCATTTTTTCTAAAGATTACATCAATCTTTAGAATATATAAAATATAAGTATAATAAAAACATAAACCTAGAGGATCAGTGTAATGATAACAAAAAGTTGGAGAGGTAAGTACAATAATAATATAAACATTAAACGTAACTTTTAAATTAATAAGAAATGTATTGAATGTAATTAAATTAAAACTCATAATTCTTCTATTAGATTTTTTTTTTTCGGTTACAAACTTGTTAAAAAAGAATTAACTATAACTTTTCTATTAGATTTGTTAACATATCATGTAATGTATTAAATATCAAATATAATTATTAATACAATAAAATTTATTAGATAAAAAATTAACAAAATTTGTTAAATAAAGTTTCAATGCAAAATTTGAAAATATTGTAAAAATAATTATATTAACAAGAATTTCAAAATTCAACTTTTAAGAAAGTGCCACTAAGTGCAGCAAATAATGTTATTTATCATTATTTTCGTTTGGACTGAATAGAAGATGCATTGCTATGATTTGGGAACTGACATCCGATATCGTTAAATGATATAATCATTTTTTAGTTGGATGGGGGTTAAAATCGACCTATACTAGCCAAAACCAAACAGTTTAAATTTGAAAAAAATAAATGAATTTGATAATAAATTTATATAAAGAAAATCACATACACAAAAAGTTTATCCAATTCTTATACGCAATTAGGGATGGCAATGGACAGGGGCTAGGTAGGATATTATAATACCCGTCTCTATCCCCGTGTTTGAAAAAGTTACCCGTATCTGGACCCTACCCATATGGGTAACAACTTTAGTACACTTAGCCGTACCATTTGGATATCTAAGTACCTGTACCCGGATCCATTACCTGCACTTTAACTGTAAAAAAACAATAAATAATAAAAGAAACATTATAGCAATTAAAAAAATATTCAAAAGCCTTCTAAATCTACTCATAAAGAATTACAAATCAAAATATTTAAATAAATAAAAAATCCAAAAAGGAATTATAGATGCAACTAGCTAGTTTTAAAAAGTTGAGAATCTTTAAGTTAATTTTGGTTTTAAAATTTTTATTATAATTAAAATTATATGTATTAGTAATATAAATATATATATATATATATATATATATATGTATACATATGTGCAGGTGTGGGGCGGATACCATAGTACTCATACTCGCACCCATACCCGTACTCTTGCCCATTGTACGGGTAATTACCCTACCCATCGTCGATAATTTTTGTGGATACCCAATGAATATGTTACAAATTGTCATCCCTATAGGCAATTGCATGTTTGATATATCATCGGGGAATTCTAAAATTGAGTTTGAAGAAAATCCCTTTTTTTAACATATTGTATTTTTTAAACATTTGTTAGATATAACCAAAGGGTTTGAATACTAAACCTTGATTGAAAAAGAAATGAAAGGATAATGCTAATCATTGCTTAATTATTTAAAAAAAAAAGTAAATTTGTATTTGAAAATAATATATTTAAAGTATTAATTGAAGACTCATATTCTTAGTTTCTTAACAAAATTAAAAGAATAGTCTTATTTTTTCACTTTATACTCAATCTCACTTAAAAAAGCCTTGTAAAAATTTATGTTTCCTTGATTCATTAATCATTATTTTTAGGATCTTGTTAACCAATATCCTAATTAATAAGAAATCAAAAATAAAAAAATAAATCGAAAAGTAAAACTTTTAATATATTGAGTACTCACTCCGGTCCAATATATAAACAAAAAAGTCTCAAGGTTTTTGGTCCAATATATAAGTAAATTTTGTTTTCTAATGACTCATTTAATTACATTATTCCCAAAATACTCTTTATTTAATACAAAATCCAATAACTCGTTTAATGAAGATTGAAGTTTTATATGAAGGGTAATTTAGGTAACAAACATAATTTTTTAAAAGATTCAATGAGACTAATCACCTTAATATGTGTGTTTTTTTTTTTAATTTTTGCTTATAATAGAGACCGGAGGGAGTACATTATTTCTCAATATAAACTCTGATAAATGTTAACGAGTGGACTAAACATATTGTTTAAGAAATCTGAAAAAACAAGTTTATACGAAAAATGATGTAATTAAAACATTGGGAGTGAATAATGAATATACTTAGTTTTTTAATATATACTTTATTTTTTGGTTTCCTTAAATAATTTCGATCTTAAGACACTTGTTAGTAAGAATATAAACTTTAATTTTTATACATTTGCTTTATTTTTATGACCCATGTTAAGAAAATCATTTACATATAAACCATGTCACTCATTAATTGCTTGAAGCGATAAAATTAATGTGTTTACCTACGTATCAATATCTGCTATACTTATGAATCATTATCACACCATTGTTTTTGCGCACAACATTTTATGTCTCACTTTTTTTATTTATTCCTGTCTCCACACCATTTCTGACTTTTATAAAACACAACACTCTTGAGTCTTGACAGATAAGAAAACATAACACTCATATTAAACGAGGAAAAAAAAAATACCAAATTGAATTATATATACTCTCTCCGGCCTTTATTGTAAACAAAAAAGTCTCAAAATTTTTGGTCCAATATATAAGCAAATTTTATTTTCCAATAACTCATTTAATAATATTATTCCCAAAATACCCTTCATTTAATATAAATT
The DNA here is from genome assembly GCA_035048595.1 of Echinosophora koreensis. Classification (NCBI taxonomy): domain Eukaryota; kingdom Viridiplantae; phylum Streptophyta; class Magnoliopsida; order Fabales; family Fabaceae; genus Echinosophora; species Echinosophora koreensis. Next base: position 842,900 of record JAPCYP010000019.1, on the reverse strand, counting down.
CCAATGATTCATTTAATGAAGATTGAAATTTTAGATGAAGGGTAATTTAGGTAACAAACCTATTTTTTAGAAGATTCAATGAGATTAACTAACCACATTAATATATATATAATACTCGAATTTAATGAGAATGACACTCGTTAGCACGAAAAATTGATGTATTTAATATTTGAAAAAGTGAAATACTTACTTTTCCAATGAAAACTTTTTTTTTTCCTTAAAGGTACTCGTTAGCATGACCCCAGATTTAATTGCAATTGAAGTGTTATTTTAAATATTTTTTATATTATCAATTAATTATAAATAATTATATTATTAAAATTATTTTATTCTTACAATAATTAGTTCAAAAATCACACAGATAGGACAAAAACTTTAACAGCATCAAAATTAAGCTCATATATAATCACGTGCAAAGAATTTATTTGAGTATACTCTTACCTAAAATAAACATTACTTGAGTGACTCGGGCCACTTAAACAAGTGGTCAGGGATTTGTTCCGTGACTCTTGTGTATGGAGAAAATCAGATTGAGAGAGGTCAGCTTTTCAACATTATTCACTAGCTCGAGGGATTAGTCTATGCTTTTGATACTGTTTAACGTTTACTGATCTTCATAGATAAATTTTTGCATGAGTTTATACATTTCCAAATTAGAAAGATGCAATCTCAAATAAATTCTTCCTAATATTCAATTTAACTAAATATCAATAAAGTGAATAACAAACTTGTAATCATCCATAATCATGCAACCTCACATTTCTTTTTAGATCCAGAAATGTAAGCAACTACTTTCTTTTTCGTTTTTTTTTTCTTTCCCCCGAGTAGACACTTGTTTGATCAAATATAAGTTGAGCATTCATTTAAGAAGTTGAGAGTGTACAAAAGGAAATATGCTTGGCAGTGTCATTTTCTTAATATCACAATCATAAATAAATGTCATTCATATCCACCAAGAACAAACAAAATCACAAATAGGGGCAACCAAAAAAAGTAAGTGTACAAAGCAAAGATGCATGTAATTCCAAAAGATGAATAGTAACACCAACACATTCCATATCATCAATAGCATTTTCTCCTCTTATCTTCTTGAACAATCCCTTCATTCCCTGCTAGCATCATGTACTTATCCCTCCTTGTAAGGTTGGTGCACTCAAATCCCAAAGCATCACCTAACAGCCTCTGTATATAGTTTGCCACTTCACAGCTTGACCATCCTCCAACACATGTAAGCTCTTTAGGAACCTTTCCAAGGATCTCAATGTTATAACTAGGCCTTGGATTCATAAAAAAGAAAACTGGATCCAAACATTTAAGACCACTTGCTGTGGTCCCATAGAACATGCTCACATGAGCATTCATAGCCACAGGCACAATCTCTTGAGCCAATTCAGCAAACAAAGAGCTGAACCTTAACAGATATGGCTCCCTACAAGTTGTTCCTTCAGGGCATACCACCAAATCACCTTCCCTAAGTAGCCTTTGCATGGTTTCTCCATCTTGTTTTCTGTCCCTAGTTAGTCTCACTGTTCTAATAGGGGCTATGAACTCTGACACCTTGCTTACACTGTATGTGACTGCAGTCAAGGGCTTTGCCAAACATGTGCTAAGGAAAACAGGATCCAAGAGAGTCCTGTGGCTGCAAACATAGAGGACCCCTTTGTTTATCTCTGATCTTTGAGAGATACAGCCTTTCACATTCAACCTTATACCACTCCAAACTCCTAATGTCATTGCCCATTTGTAAGGAAGGAAAATACCAAGAAGGATTCTATAAATGGCCAAAAGGATTCCAAGTGGAAGCCACATGAACATATAGAGAGTTGCTGAAGGAGTAGGCAAGAATGCTAGTCTCCCATCATGAAATATTAAGGGCTTTGGGTATTTGTCCCTTGGCATTACTGAGCTTGTACTGCTCTTGCCCTCTTCATTGGTCACCACATAACCTTCCTGTCATTATCATGTGGCTGGAATTAGAGACACAATACATAATTGATGATTGAATTAAAACATGTCAATAAAATTATAATCTAATCTAAATGCAATTAAAATTTATGCACTATATATATGTGGTACTAACAAAAATTAACATATCAAAAGGTGAAAAAAAAAATACTAACTAAACATATTAAAACAGGCCATTATAATACTATTTTGTTTAAAGGGTCTGAAATTTGTTTGGCCTGTAATCAAGGGTCTTTGGTCCTTAGTGGGCTGCAGAAACAGAAAAATATAAGGTCATGACTAACTGACTAATGTGCAAGGTTACTGAAGTCAAGAATGCTGACACAACAGTCAAACAAACAGTGCCAGAGGGGGCTTAGGAAATTGATAATAGTTATTTAATCATATTACCTTGCAAAGTGAGATGGAAAGGTGATCATGGACACTTGAGTTTCCAATCCCAATATCAGGCTTTCTATCTCCAAAATATTCCTTGAGGGCTCTATGCTTCACAAGTAAGCCAGAACCAGAGAGCAAACCAGTGAAGTAGCAACCAACAGTATGCAACTCTGTACCTATAACAGCACTGACACTCAAATACTCCTTCAGAAACCCTTCTACCATAACTCTAGGCACACTTGTGAACACAACTTTAGACCCTGCTGAAGCCAGAACCTCATAAGCCTGAAGGTTAAGATTCTCCAAATAAAACTTAGGCAAAACTGCCCTTGAAGTACTTTCCATGTCCTTTATTTTTAACCCACAAAAAGTGATGAAGGTCATGACTCTAAGCTTTTGCTCATAGTCTAAAATCCAAAGTACAGGACAAGACAAAAGCAAGAGGAGTGCCCTTAAAATGCTACCACCTTCAAAGGCAACTAGCATGAAATAAGGGAAGAAAGAGTGGGACCTCAATAGGACTGCATGGATGTCACAAATAAGTGTTTGTGACACCCTACCCTCCAAATCACATTTGGTAATACTAGGGAAAGAAGAAACTTGGTGTGGTGTTTTGGATGACAAATAGCCAAAATGGAAACCATAACTTTTCATTTTCCTTGCTGCTCTATAACATGAGTTAGCAAGCAGCTGGTAAAAGACCAAGTCCACAAGCCTTAGGAGCACCATTGTGAACACCATGCTAGCTAGTTCCTTCAGAAGGGTGAGAGAGAAAAAGGAAGTAAATAAGAGAAGGGTGGTGGTGGTGCCTATTTGTGGTGAAGAAGAAGTGTGCAGAGAATATTTATAGTCATTAAAAGGATTCTGCAGAAGAAGGTTGACTGTATTCTGTAGTATTTGGTTAACCACACTGCTGGCATTAACTTCACCTTTCACATTTAGATTTTCCTTTCTGGCATTGGCCTTTGTATTTTTTTTCTTTCATGTAATAGTGTCCTCTACATGTATAATAGTCTTTGCTTGGCTACTGACATATATACAGTAGGTAGGTTAAAATGTTGGTGAACACCTTTGAGAGTCTTTGCTATATTTTTGAATAGTTGGCCCCAAACACACAATGTACTACCACTTCTTAATATCATTGCAATGGTTTGTGTTCCTTTGAAGCCTTTCATCAATTCTATTATAGTATTTTTTTAGAGTTATGATATTAAAATTGTATTGTGAAATATTTTATCAGCTATTAATTTTTTAAATATTTAATTTATTAGTTATTGTTTATTTTAAACATCTATTGAAAGATTTATTATAGCTCTTGTAATAATGTACTAATAGAAATTTTGGTCAAACCATTTTGCATCTCAAACTTTACATTGCCAATGGCAAGTTAGATCACCCACACCATCGGATCAATTGACTTTCAAAAATCCACTTTTAGTCATCCTATGTCAAATTGTTCTTCCCAATATCATTTGTCGTTGACTATTTCTATGTAGTACTAATTGTAATATTAACAGATTGACTTTTTGTTGTATTGTGTTGCCTTTGCATTCAAGGCTTGATACTTTAACTGGGACAGTTTACGCGTTTGATTTAGTTGCTTAATTAATCTGCTGTCTGTTGATTAATTAGAAATAAATTGATATAATCAGCAAATAAATCAATATTGATTGTTGGATGGAGATAAATTGGGCACTTGTGAAAGTATTACCCTTATGTTTAATGTAACTTATTTTGCATTTATTGTTGGGGACAGATCTATACCCTGCCCCTTAGGATACCTATGGTCTCTTCCTCATTGTTTTTTGAAAAATTTGTATTTTATACATAATATTTTTGTAAAATGGAAGTTTTTTAATTATATATATTTAGCTTCCTCGTTGATAATATTATTTCTTTTTTTGTTACCATGACTACATGGTCTCTATCTATGCCTTGAATATCGAGGATTGTGCTTGAGAAGTAAGAAGCACACCTATATTATACCAAAATAATTTGAGACTTTATCCTTTTTGACATTTTCTACAGGCCATGCAAAGTAGGTAAAGGCAGAGGAAACTTATTCAAAATTAAATGGCATGACTTTGGTACAAAACATTCGAAAATATGATGTGGAACTTGTTTGTTTTTCTGTTGTGTTTGTTCGTGTGACGGTTAGGACACCCAATTCATGTCATCCTCATTTAGAAGTTTGGTGAACCCTTAATCATTTGATATGGCTGTTCAATATGCACATAGTTTGCATGGAAACATTAACAAGGTTCACGAATCTATGGCTTCTCATTTTTTGTTTCCCCTTCTTAAGTTTCTTTCGTGGATAAATGAAAATGAAGATCTCGTTGAAGTTGCCCAAGTTGCTGGGTTGTCTTGGACATTTAATATATCTATACTATATTTCCGCAGGTGGGTTCAGCTGGATTAGGCCACTACTACTACGCATGTCACCTAAATTCGACATCATCGCTTTCCCATGGAGTAAAATATGTAACATATTTTAGTACCCAAAAGAAATACGTACCAATTAAGTAAAGTTACGTCAGTCGTCATCCGGTTTCAGGCGGAAGAAATAATAATAATAATAATATTTGTTTTTATATTTTATTTATTATTATTTTTTATTTTACACCGTCAATCAATCGAAAGTCATTATATAAATGACTTTAAAGGTAAATGATAAAATTCAAATATTTTTAATGATTTGTCAATTTTTGATTAATTGATAGTATAAAAAAATCTTTACACTAATAATACGTACCAATTAAATCCTTATTATCATTATTATTAGGATTTAAATGTTATTCACCGTCACTAAAAAAAAATTATACTATCAACCAATCATATTGTTAGTTATTAAAAATGTTTAACTCTTATAATTCACCGTCACTAAAAAAAAATTTATACTATCAACCAATCATATTGTTAGTCATTAAAAATGTTTAACTCTTATAATAATCACCTTAAAAGTCATTCATGTAATAGTATATGATTGGTTTGACAGCATAAAAAGTTATATAGGTAATAAGGTTTATCCTCGTTTGGCCACCAATTGTTTGTGATCTATATCTTGTCCCCAACCCGTATGTTTTTCACTAATAAACCAAGCTTTCGACATGTGCTTGTTACCTATACAATTTAGAGCATTCGCTCCACCTCTTAGAACGCCTCACCCTTTGTGCAAGAGCCTTAATAACCTCTATTAATGTCATCTTAGAGATGCACTCCTTACCAATTTGAGGGATATCTTGCCTTCTTTACAAATAAAAAAAATAAGAAAAATGTAACATTTTCAAAGTGCAAATTGTACAACTTGAAGCTCTATAATACTCAAGGGATTCAGGAACAAAGGCTCGAGGATAGATTAAAGGCAAATACTCATGGGTGATTTGTGGTTAACTATGTAGAAATTGTTTCATGTGATTTGTTTTGGGTGGTTGATTTCTATGGTGCTCGAACTGTATAACACCATTCAGCATTGATGCATTGCTTTGGATGGTGCTCAGGGAGCTAATAGGAGGTTTCTGTTTCTTTGTTCTGTTTTTATGGTTTTATCTAGGAGTAGAAGTCTGTAATCCTAATACGTGTTTGGTAAACAGCAGTATTATATTTACAGTTTGTTTGGAGCTATTGGTTTTCTTCTTGTATATGGGTTAGAGTACTCTATCTTTATTAATATACATTTTGCTTATAATTAAAAAAAAAAAAGTCCTTGTCACCATGTTGAATGTGCTTGATGATGTGTATGCTGTGGCCATTAAAGGTTCATGAACTAGATGGCTAGCCATGTAGACGAACTGGGGCCAAATTTGGCAGAGCAACTCCTTCCTGAATGGATAGAATCTTCCACTAGTAAATGGCCACAATGTGGTCTCATGCATTAATACCAGAACATCGTTATTTCACTTCGAGTATTGTGGGGTGGGTAGACAAATTAAATAAACTAAATTTTTTGGGATAAAAAATAATAATTAATAAATCAATTTTAACCATTTTTTTTTTACCAAAAATCAATTTTAACCTAGAAGTATAAATTACTTTTAAGGTGCATGATCCATACCATAGGAAGGTGCCTAATAGAATCCACCTATGCTTGGGGGCTGAAGGCAAATAAGCTGTTCTTTGGAGCAGTTGCGCTGGCCAACATGTTGACTCCACATTGCAAAGCTTTGGCACATGAGGCACCATTGATAAAGTTCACTGCCAGGGTACATTAGTTTTGCCACTGTTAGAAACAACCTTACTTTTATAAATGCATGTCCTTATCTTCGAAAGCTCGTGCACCATGTGCTTTAATTAAGATATTGACCAGAAGAGTTCCAACTAGAATATAAGTTAACCGTTGCATAAATGAAAATATTGTAATAAATGCATCAACATACAATAAAAGATAAGATTAAAAATGAATATAATTATTTGTTAAAAAAAATGAATATAATTATAAAGTGAGAGACCACATTCATATATGAAGAGAGGAGAGAAAACACTACTTCAAATAACTTCACTCTTATTAAACTATTTAGAGTTTCAGTAACAATACTATAAAATAAAAAAACAATGGCAAGGAACTAATAACATCTGTTCAAACATTCAGCATTTTTTCCGTTACATGACAACACTAACAGACACGTTAGTTGCCTGTTTCCCTTCTATACAACTTTTCCCCTCATAATCTCCCCACTAAGAATATTAGGCATGTCTGCAATGGGCCATTACAGCCACAACAAATCCCAGTCGGAGTCATCCTGCACAATCTGGCATGCATGCTGCTATAGAAACTCAATCCAGCAGTACACTCCATCTTATTCTTTTCCGCTGGTTAAATGACAATTGCTTCTCTACACATTAACAAACTACTCTATGCTCATTTGCCTTTGATCATTATTATGAACTATTAACATATTGAGACTCCTTACAACAACCTTTTCTTCCCCCTTCTTTGATGAATCAACTTTTGTACACCTTAAGATTAGCTATGCAGTAGTTAACTTAGCAATCCTAGAACCCATTTATTATGGTTAGCAACAAGATATCTAACAAACAGTCAATCTTCCTCAAGCTTTTCATTCAACTTGCCCTTCGGGCTCTCCAAGGAACCGCCTGAGTAAGAACCATCCAGTTGGCGTATGCATATATTCATATTGCTTGAGAGGAAATGTTCCTGGATGGTATGCAGAGAGAAATAGTCAGACAAGCCCACCAAGAGAAATATAAAACAAAAGAATTAATTGATCAATGAATGAAACTTTCGAACAAATTGAAAAACTAACAACTTAGCAATGTCGTATTGCAATTGAAAAATTAAACCAACATCTCAATGTCATATCAAATTGCCCTATCCTCAAAGCCATCTCAAAATCTTTTCAATTCGCTTATAATTTGAGTTCTGCACGTGAAAAGACTGTATGCTCAGGTATGACAATCATATGAACATGTACATATGATTTGAGTTTTCAGGCAGGTATGGGTCCAATTAATTACTTCAACATAAATAAGAAAATTGTACAGATTCTGATCATGTGCATAGGAGCCTGATAGGATGTCCAACAAAACAAATGGACTGACTAATCATTTTTTTCAAAACCTCATTTACTTGCCGAGCACAAAAACATCGATCTATTCTCCAAGTAAAAGTAAACCCTTTATTTCAAGTTCAATGTACAAGTATCTACGGGGAAGCACAGCTTTCAGCTGGCTACCTGCCATGGAAAAATAAATTGAGCTTGACCTTTGTTCAATTCAAATTGGATCATTTATACCCATATTTGACCTAACTCCAACATGCCATCCTAATCACTGCATCTAAAAGTTCAAGGCAAGAATGTATAATAAATCAAATCCGATTTCATCACCACTTTCCATTTTTAAAATTTGAAAGACCTCTAAAGCCAGGAATTATGTGTCCAACCAGCACTCTTGAAATTATAACTAGTTGTAAACAAAATGTACCTGGTCACCAATCTCTTGGCTCTCTGAATGAAAGAGAATTGGCCGGCACCGCTTATCCTCATTCATTAGGCTTGAATTCTGAAAATGTGTCACGAGGGCACCCTTTCCCTGGATACGTGCATATGCTAGTGAAGCAACTTTTTCACTATTAAACTTCTCCCACTTCTTCCCATTAAATGCCTGCATAAATATTCATTACAGGACTTGTTAAAGTGGACTTCAGATCAGCACAAGTTTAGTTACCAGCACATTACCGGAAAGTACCAATGAAAATCCTTTTCACCTATTAATATTTATTTTTGAAAAAAAGGAAAAGAATCAGAAATCAGAATAATAACACAGACTGTTGTCCTCAAGATACAATGTCACACTAAGGAGACCCTTACATCACAAACTAAGTTTTGAATACAGTAGAAGAAATATATGACCTCAGACATGTTATAGAAATCAAACCTTATAGAAGGGGATGATATGTGAAGGAGACAGCAAATTGATGAATGCATAACCCACGTTGCACTTGTTCTGCAAGCAAAAACAAACCTTACTAAGTAAGCCATCCTGGAGAATCACAGGTGATTCTCTTCACCAAGCAGATGCGTATGATGTATATACCTTAAAGTCAATTGGCAAATAGAGGAAGTCACAACTACCCTTGTGATTCTCATCAATTGCAGCAAGCAGCATCTTTGAAGTGTACCTTAATCACAATAGGTAGAAAAACGTTAAGAAACTCACCACTTACCATTACCACCCTAGTCAACTTGCTATTATAGTGATAACTTCGCCAGGAAAAAAAAAAATATGCCATTGCTCTGTCACTTTGTTTTTAGTTGTTTCTTTTTGTTTTGTGAGGATGTCTTATCCTCTTCTTGTATTCTTCTGCCTTCTCATCTAATAATTTCCTTTTATTATTAAAAAAAAAAAAAAAAACCTTCACCAGGAAACTTGTTCAGCTCTTACTTGTTAGGAATGTTTTTAATCATTAATGTTGTCCTTATGTCTTCCCCGCTCATAATTTTGTCCAGATCAAGCTGGTACTGCTTGCTATCAATTTGGTTCCCACTATTGTCAGGTCGCTTACTTTGACTGCGTTCAGCTGATCCCTCAGAGTTTGTTGTTCCTGGTGCAGAATATGAACCATTACCAGGGAATAAGGAACCAGGCCTAGGCAGTGGCATCATTCTGAAATTAGGTGAACTAATTTCAGTTGTATTTCCTGAGAGGCCAACACCAACTCCTATAGATGCACGAGCACCCATGTTCACAGAAAAACTCCCTTCACTGCAATTCAGTCTCCCAAATGCAACCGAACTCTCAAGAGAAGTTTCGGGTGACCCTGGAAAGTAGCTAAAATGCCTATCAAAAGGAAAGCCAGATGGAGCAGATCCTACATGGTGATGCGGGTGAGAATCAAGAAACGAATTGTGCCGATTAGTATATGGGAAACCCTGCCTTTGTCCACTGGAAGTAAATGGAAGCCCCCCGGAAGTTGAAGACCAGGTAGATGTGTTAGAATGCTCTGAGTAAGGAGTTGGACTTCCCCACAGAAATTGAGGACCAGACAGTGTTCCAACACTTGATGAACTTGAATTTGATTCATCAAAAATAGATACAGGCCTAGGACGAGAATTTACTTTATGCTCAGGAAAGGACACAGAATGCTGAAAACCCGCTCCTTGTGTTGATCTAGAGCTTGCAAATATCTGATTTGCATTGTAAGCCCTTCCAATGTCCTTTCCAATTGGTGCAATCTTTGGAGAGATTGACACGTGCGGGGAAAGAATTGCTGCCAATCCAGGTAAATGGTTGGTATTCATAGGACTGGCATAACTCAAACCGGGAGATTTGCTAAAAGAACTTAATGGATTATGTTCAATTGGACTCCCAAATCGTGCCCAGTTACCTGAAAATTACCAACTAGTATAGCTTGTAACTGAAGATGCCTTTCTAAAATGATACAACTAGAACTGTGCAATAGAAACAAGACTGGATTAAGAGATAAGATATTTTACCAGGAGGAGAATTGGCAATAGGTGAACCCACTTGATGTCTAAAAGTCCGACCTTCATCTTGCTCCAGCTCTTGACCCAGTTGTTGCATCAAGCTAAAAGTTGAAAACGTATGGCCAATTTTTTATCGTTTCGATTATGTAGATATTACATTGATAATTAGATAAGGATAACACAACATTAGTCCAATACGAAACATATCAAAGAAAAAATAATGATAAAAAGAGAAAGAGGAGTGCTAGCAACACACTCTTTCCAACACACTCTTTTATCAGTTGAAATTCATGTGGGTCCCACTATTTTGGAAGTGGGTGCCATTAATTCATGTGGGTCCTACTTGAATTTAACGGGACCCATATGAATTTCAACCAATAGAAAGGAGTGTGTTGGAAAGAGTGCGTCGGAGAGAGTGTTGCTAGCATTTCTCAATGAGACAATGAGAAACAAAATGTACAAGAAACCAAAGCTTCAAATCTACAAGATTGAAAAGAGAAAAAGTATCTGGTAAAGAATTACATATATTGTACATAATCACAAAAAAGGAGGAAGCAAAGACATGTAACTGCCTACCTGAAGTTCCTTAGAAAGCTGGAAAAATAAGAATAAAAATAATGGAAGTATGGCTTATAGGATTTACGATTTTACTTTCATTATGTATTTTGACTTTGGTGCAGATCTAAACTGCTTTACACCTTTTGAGCAACTTGACATGGCAGAACATACCATCAGACTACAAGCCCTCATCAACCTAATCATGCTCATAAAGCTTCATATCATTTGAAAACTTCAAGTGTTGTACCACCATTACTTAACATTGACATTCCATATAATTTTTTACTATACAAGAAACAATCAACTGGTAAAAGATTAAAAGAAATGCTCACTGTCGCAAGGTGTACATGCTGAAACATACCATCAGACTACTAGCCCTCATCACAGTAATCATGCTCATAAAACTTCATATCAATTGAAACTGAAGTGTCCCAGTACCATTACTTAACATTAACATTCCATATAATTTTTTAATATATAGGAAACAATCAACCGGTAAAAGAAATGCTCACTGATTTCCAGATCATTTAAAATTCGCAAGCAAGCCAATAAAATGGAAGTAATAGGATTATCATTTTCTAAGTGGCTACTTGCAGTATTTGCAGAAATAAAAGTCTGAATATTATTCATTAATCAGCATTTTCATAGTTTACTGACAGGAAAACTTTTTATAACATAACTAACAAAGATACAGTCCAACTGACCTTTGACGTGCTCCCCCGGGGCGGCTGGGTTCAAGTTTGATGCGTTTCCCGGCAATGTCACTTCGATTTAATGCTTTAAGAGCGGCCTCTGCTGCTCTAATATCATAAAATTCAATAAATTTATGGTGCCTCTTATGAGGCGTTTCCCTGATCTGCAATTTTAAGACCAAAAATTACAACTACTCCAGGCAATAGGTACAGATTAAGCGGAGATCAAAGAAAAAGCCATTGAGAAGAACAGTTAGGACATACATAATTAAAGTTTTACCTCTTTGACCTCCCCATAAGCCCCAAATATTTGACGAACGTCATCATTTGATACTGATGGATCCAAATTGAACACTACAAGGGTTCCTTGGTTAATATCCTTTTCTGAGGGGTTATCCTGAAACCACAAGAAGAAAAGATGAACAATGCAAAGACAATATCAATTATAATAACTAGTCAAACCTTAAGTACAGCTATATAAATCAAACCTTAGGAATTGAAAAATGAATATCAAGTTTTCTTCGTCTCAAGGGCTTGTTTTGTAAAGCACGCATTGCAGTGCGAGCAGCTCGAATATCATAGTAAGATATCATCACAAAGCCTCTATGCTTGCATGCAGTGTACAATGTTCTGATATCTCCATATTGCTATCAAAAGAGAATCAACATTAACAACAGTGAAATAAAGGGAGAAAAACAAGATGAGCTGTACACAAAAATGTATAAATCATACAAGCACACTATATAAGCTCCAACTAGAATTTTCTCCCACAAACTCTCCTAGATACATGCTCAAAAAGTCACCAAATTACAAAAGGGTGAATTAAGGCTCTCATATAAACTTCAATAAGACATTCTATAGATTATAATTATAAATGAATCAATAAATTACTTTCAGATGAAGTGTGTCACAACCACCCACCACAAATGAAAAGGTCAGGGCCAACACTCAATATAGAAATTAAATGCCCTTAAGAATCACTATTTTGCTTTAGTATATTCCAAAGGCTTTATTCAAAATGGCAATCCATAGAAGAAACAAGAAAGGAAGTAAAAAACAAAAAACAAACCATCACATTTCAACAAATTGAAAACCTGATTTCACAAAAGGAAATTTATAAAACTGCACAAAAGAAAAGGAGAAAACATCCTCCATAGCAGAGAACCTGAATCGAAACATTGAACTTAACAGCTTCAAAAATGAATAAAGCTATCCAATCTCTGCCATATTAGACACGGACACTCTTTTAAACTATATGCAGAACACAAAAGAGTCCACACAGCCCTATCCCACAAAATATGAAAAGGGAAAAGGAAAAAAAAAACACCCCTAAAATTGCACGCATTCCTTTCCACCCAGATACAATAGAGAACAGCATCAACCTCACACGGCCACAAAGTTTGGTTCCCTTATTCTCTCCAAATTTTTTGAAATGTGTCTTAAGCATAATCATATATATTTATAAAATCTGTGTCTTTCCGGCAGTTTTTTCCCGCCCGTACTGCTCTCCTTTCAAAAAAAAAACTGTTTGCTTTTTCTCCCTATTTCTTTTCCCTTTACATTTTGCCATTTTCCCGAGTTTTGTATATAACGTGTGCGGATGGTTTACGCTCTCCAAACTATCTCTCTATCATCAAACTTCCTCTTCAACTTTTCTCTGACAATATTTCTCTGCATTATACCCACAGGCGTGCAATCTTTCTCTCTCAAATTTTCTCATTTACACACCAATGTGACAATTTCTAAACCTATTATCTCTTCATATTTTTCTTTTTTCTTTCAGGAAAGCTTTTTGTTATTATATTTATTTACACACCAATATGATTTCTGATTATTATTATTTTTTGTTTTCCGAATCCCTGTAAGGACTATGTTGCTTTTGATATTCATTTTTCTTGATAGGGGTTTTATTTTTGGTGAAGTAGTTTGATTTCAGGGTGAAATTAATGAGCCTGATTTTCAGGGTGAAATCTTCAGTTCAAACTTCAAATGGCTCCCTATTTTTGTAGAAGAAAAAAAGGTTTTGCATCTTCAACGAGCAAGGCAAAGCGGATATATGCATCTATCACCCGTTCAAAGCAAAATGGGTACTTTCCAATCCAACAAGCTTTACAATAAGGTGGGTAATTCTCTGTTCACTCTTTGCTGTAGCATTTCTTGTGTTGGAGCTTTTTAATATTATATTATCCTTTACCTTTCAGGAGAAAAAAAAATTTGTAAGGTGTGTAATTGTTAAACAAATGTTTCTATTTTTAGGCACGCAAGGTGTTTGAGAAATGGGCAAAACAAATTTTTTTTCTTTATTATTTCTTTTCACGAGTTTATTTTCATTTTATTTACTTCATTATTTTTTTTTTAAATGTTTAGGATTTGTAACATGGCAAGCAAGTGATAATTCATGGGCAATGTTTCAAATTACAAACTGGTATGGTTGATTTATCTTTTTGATAATGTTTTTTATACTTGATTTTTTGGTTGTCATATTGAATTTGTTGTGATGAGAGAAAACAAGAGACATTGGCATAACCCGTGTGTTTCAACTACACGACGGAGATTCTATTATATAGGCAATGAACAAATCAAAATACAATCAGTGTCATAATTACAAGATATTCTCAATATCAAATACAATCAGTGTCATAATTACAAGATATTCTCAATATCTGATTATCCTAATGTATCCTAATTACCAAATATTCCTATGATCAGAATATATTATTTACATAAATATCAACACTCCCCCTCAAGCTGGAGCATATAAATCATATGTACCAAGCTTGTTACATATATAATTTATTCGAGGACCTCTCAAAGACTTAGTAAAGACATCTGCCAGTTGATCATTTGAATTGACAAAGTTAGTGGTGATGTCCCCAGATAAGATCTTTTCTCTGATGAAGTGGCAATCTATCTCAATGTGCTTTGTCCTCTCATGAAATACTGGATTTGAGGCAATGTGTAGTGCAGCTTGGTTATCACAAATGAGTGTCATTTGGGTAACATCCCCAAATCGCAGTTCTTGAAGTAACTGTTTGAGCCAGATGAGTTCACAAGTAGCTGATGCCATGGCTCGATACTCAGCTTCAGCACTTGACCTTGCAACAACATTTTGTTTCTTGCTCTTCCAAGATATTAGATTATTCCCAATGAGTACACAAAATCCAGAAGTGGATCTTCTATCAGTTGGAGAGCCTGCCCAATCAGCATCTGAATATCCAACGATATGAGTGTGACCCTTATCCTCATAGATGAGCCCTTTACCTGGGGCCCCTTTGATATATTTGAGAATACGGATCAAAGCATCCCAATGACCTTCGCAAGGTGAATTTAGGAACTGACTTACCACACTTACTGCAAAAGAAATATCTGGACGAGTGACTGTGAGGTAGTTCAGTTTCCCAACCAGTCTTCTATACTTTCCCGTATCTGAAAGTGGCTCCCCCTGATTTGGTAGAAGTTTAGTATTTGGATCCATAGGAGTATCAACTGGTTTTGCATTAAGCAGTCCTATTTCTTCAAGAATGTCCATTGCATACTTTCTCTGAGAAATAACAATGCCATCCTTTGATTGTGCCACCTCTATGCCCAAGAAGTATCGGAGTTTTCCAAGATCTTTTGTCTGGAAATGGTGACAAAGATGTTGTTTTACCTGTGATATGCCATGGTGGTCATTCCCTGTAATGACAATGTCGTCGACATATACAATCAAGTAGACACATCCTCGAGCTGAATGACGATAGAAAACTGAGTGATCTGCTTCACTCCGTTTCATCCCAAACTCCTGAACAACAGTGCTAAATCTGCCAAACCAAGCTCGAGGTGATTGCTTGAGGCCATACAAAGACTTGCGGAGACGACAAACAAGACCAGAAGACTCCCCCTGAGCAACAAATCCCGGAGGTTGCTCCATATATACCTCTTCAGTGAGATCACCATGGAGAAAAGCATTTTTGATATCCAGCTGATACAGAGGCCAATGCCGAATAGCAGCCATGGATAGAAACAAACGGACAGATGCCATTTTAGCAACTGGTGAGAAGGTGTCTCCATAATCCAAGCCAAAAATCTGAGTATAGCCTTTCGCCACCAAGCGGGCTTTAAGACGATCAATCTGGCCATCCGGACCCACTTTAACAGTAAATATCCACCTGCAACCTACAACAGACTTTCCAGACGGAAGAGGAACAAGGTCCCAAGTACCACTGCTCTGAAGTGCACTCATTTCATCAACCATAGCTTGTCTCCACCCAAAATGAGATAAGGCGTCACCTACAGTCTTAGGAATAGACACAGAAGACAAAGAAGAAAGGCAAGCAAAATGTGGTGTAGAAAGGCGGTGAAAACTTAAAGTAACATAGTGAGGAGAAGGATTACGGGTGGAGCGTATACCTTTTCGGAGGGCTATGGGAAGTTCTGGATCAGGAGGCAAGGCCGGAGCAGGCGGAGGAGCTGGCGTCGGAGGTGAGTCAGCAATGGCAGTACCAGTATCATCCGGGGGAACATGCTCAACTTGTGGAGGTGGTGGATGGCGACGCTGATATACCTGTAAGGGACGAGTATGAGCAACCGGGGCAGGAACTGGGATAGTAGGGGAGATAGGGACTGTGGGTGGATTATATGAGACAGGGACTGGAGGAAGAGGAAAGACATCCGTGACAGACTCGAGGGATGTAGGTGGCCCGAAATAAGGAACCGACTCGAAGAAAGTGACATCAGCCGAAACAAGATAACGGCGTAGAGTGGGAGAATAACACCGGTAACCCTTTTGTGACCGAGGATAACCTAGGAAGACACACTTTAGTGAACGAGCAGAGAGCTTGTCAATACCTGGTTGTAGGTTATGAACAAAGCATGTAGACCCAAAGACACGAGGTGTTAATGGATGGAGGGACTGATGAGGAAACAAAACAGAGTGAGGTACTTGGTTATCAAGGACGGAGGAAGGCATCCTATTAATGAGATAGCACGCAGTGAGAACAGCATCACCCCAAAAACGGAATGGAATATTGCCATGTAGTAAGAGGGTGCGAGTTGTTTCAATAAGATGTCTATTTTTGCGTTCAGCAACCCCATTTTGTTGAGGGGTGTAAGCACAAGAAGTTTGATGAAGAATACCCTGAGAGGCCATGAATGATTGAAATGGTTGAGATAGGTATTCTCTAGCATTATCACTACGTAGAGTACCAATAGGAATGCCAAATTGATTTTTAATTTCATAATAAAATTGTTGAAATATAGAAAATAACTCCGACCGATTTTCCATTAAAAATAACCAAGTACAACGCGAGAAATCATCAATAAAAGTAACAAAATATTTCGACCCTAACGTGGACACAGTCCGACTAGGACCCCAAACATCAGAATGAACTAAAGAAAAAGGAGCCTTAGCGCGATTAACAATACGACTAGGAAATGAACTACGGGTATGTTTCCCTAGTTGACACGACTCACAAGACAAAGAAGTAAGCTTAGAGAGGCTCGGCACCAGTTGTTGGAGTTTAGCAAGGTTGGGATGTCCCAATTGAGCATGAGTGAGAAGAGGGGAATCCTTGACAGCACAAACCCGAGAAGGGGGTGACAACTGGTACAAGCCATTGAACTCACATCCGGCGCCAATCATCCGTCCCGAACTCCGGTCCTGTAGGAAAACAGAATCTTTAGTGAACGAAACGGTACAATCAAGGGAGCGGGTCAAGCGACTAATAGAAAGCAAATTAAATGGGGAGCCCGGGACATAAAGCACATTATGAACCGAGAGGGAAGGAAATGGATGGACAGTGCCAACCCCCTGGGATTGTGTTTTAGAACCATTAGCCAAAGTAACTGTGGGTAAATAACCAGACACAGAAAGGGTGGAAAAAAGAGATTTATTACCAGAGATATGATCGGTGGCACCAGAATCCAGAACCCAAGGACCTAGGGACGACTGAGAGAGACAAGCAAAGGAATTACCAGTGTGTGCAACAGAGGCAGTGGACCCAGTGCCTTGACGTTCTTCAAACCATTTGAGAAACTCGGCATAGGTAACAGGCGATGCAGTAGGCTGTGGAGATGGCTCAGATGGGGCTGGTGAATCAACCTGGGCAACATTAGCAGAGCGAGGTGGACGACCATGTAAAGTCCAACATTTATCAATAGTGTGGCCTAAGCGGTGACAGTGATCGCATTTCGGGCGTTTACCCCGACCACGACCACGACCACTACCCTGAGACACAAGAGCAGAAGCATCAATTGCAGCAGGAGGTAACTCATGGCTAGGAGCACCAGGGAGCATAGAGGTAGC
Organism: Echinosophora koreensis; assembly: GCA_035048595.1. NCBI lineage: Eukaryota > Viridiplantae > Streptophyta > Magnoliopsida > Fabales > Fabaceae > Echinosophora > Echinosophora koreensis. The sequence goes on along the minus strand of JAPCYP010000019.1, from coordinate 825,078 downwards.
TGATGTCTTGGACGGGACGCGAAGCAAAGCAGACCAAGCCGTGTTCAGAGTTGGGACATTAGGAGAACCCAAAATCTGATCACGGGTGGTGGAGTACTCTGGAGGCAAACCGTATAGGGCCAACAACATGAAGAAGCTACTACGCTGCTCAAGTTCCTTGGCTGGAGTGTCGGCCGGTGGCAAAAGTTCATTGAAGTCATGTAAAGCACCATGAACCTTTCCTAAATAAGCAGAAATAGGACCATCAATCTGGCGAGGAGCAATGATATTCATGAGATTCTGGCAGACACCATAGAGGCGTTGTGTATCATTGGTGTAAAGAACCTTGGCTTGCTCCCACACTGACTCGCAAGTGAGATGGGCACGAAAAATCTGCTTCAAAGAAGAGTGAATAGTGGACTTGATAATGCTACACAACTGAGCATCAATCTTATTCCACCGTGGGCGGTCAGCTGCAGCAATGTCAGTAGCCTTCTTGGTCAGGTGTTCAACATATTCTTGTCCATTCAGCCAGAGTTTGATATCAGAGGCCCATGTGTCATAGTTGCTTCCATCCAATTTGTCAGTGCAAAGAGGGGCACTCACATAATTGGTGAAAATAGGTGGGTCAGCCTTGGAGGAGTCCTTAGGAGTATCTGAGGGTCCAGAAGCAGCCATTGATCAATAAACAAAGTAGAAAACTGAAACCACAAAGTACCTCGGAGCAACGGCTTAATGGAGGGGTGCACCACGAGTCTGAAAGTGAAAAAGAAGACCAGATCCAAGTAGAGCAGGCCGGGGCGAGTACGGCGCACTAAAAGGAGGCCGGAAAGACCGCCGGAATCTCCCTCACGCGCGGCTGGAAGTGTGGCGCGTGTGACGGAGCGCCAGAGAGGGGAACGGCGCGTGGAGGCGCGTCCAGTGGCGGTTGGCGGCGAGACTTGGATGGCTGGGTAGATCGGCGGCCGGCGATTCTAACCGTGTGATCGTCGGCCGGAAAGGTGGTCGGACGGCGGCGGCGGACGGCGGACAGCGACGGCGTACGGCGGGCGGCGGCGAGCTGACGTCGGACTGACAGAAAACAGTGATGGAACCAATCACAGCAACGTGGGTGACTGGTTGGATGCCGGAAGGAGGACACGGCAATGAAGAAAGGTGCAAAACCGGAAAGAGAACACGGTTTGGCAGAAAAAAAAAAAAAATTTCACTGATGAACAACAGTAGGTCCACCAGGTAAGAAAGAATTAGGGTTTTTGTCTCTTGTTAGGCTCTAGATACCATGTTGTGATGAGAGAAAACAAGAGACATTGGCATAACCCGTGTGTTTCAACTACACGACGGAGATTCTATTATATAGGCAATGAACAAATCAAAATACAATCAGTGTCATAATTACAAGATATTCTCAATATCAAATACAATCAGTGTCATAATTACAAGATATTCTCAATATCTGATTATCCTAATGTATCCTAATTACCAAATATTCCTATGATCAGAATATATTATTTACATAAATATCAACAGAATTATTTCATGTAATGTAATGATGATGTTACATATAAGAAAGTTCAATTGAGCTTTGAAGAAACTAAATTAACGACTTCTAATTAGAATGTTTAGGAATTGGCTCTAAAGTGTTGAAAACAAAAGCTTCCATAACACTTGGTAAATTCTTCTCTATTCTTTGCTGATAATTCCAAATCTGTGTTGTTTGTGGCATTTCATGAATTGCATGTTTCAAATAACAGTGCTTGAGTGACAATACCTATTAATTCCTTTCATTAAGTTTTATTTGTTGAGCCGAAAGTGTTAATATTCATTTTTAAACTCAGAACAACATCAAATGGATTACATTAATTTAGGGACTTCAGTTTTTCTACAAAAGAAGTTACCTCAAAGAGTATATTTTAATTTTGGTGGCTTATAGGATTTTAATTAGGATTACTTGCTTTACATTCAGCATCGAAGTACTTATTTAGGATTTATCCCCGTTATGCATACTATTTCCTCCATAAGTCTCACTTGTGAAATTGCATTTTCTTGGCTTGGCTCTCAGGATTGTTATTCCATACACTTTTATTTGTACCAACATCTTACCTTCCGCAGTTCACATTAAGTGAGGGACCTAAAATCTCAAGTTGGCATACTTTTTCCATGGAATCATATGTCATCATCATATCATGATACTATGGAATCTAATGTATATTCTTGTGTTTAGCAAGGTCTCCTTTTGAAGCAATTTTCTGTGGCCTCTTAAGGGTTGGCCTTCCCTTGCAACTGAGTTTCTATATGCAATTCCTTTAACATATGAAGTTCGGAATGATCCAATCTGGATCTCATGTCTGTAGTAAATCAAGCAAAGATATACTAATTGATTTATAAAATGTGGATTGTATTGTGCATTTTCAAAATTTCTTTCTTATTGTGGTTCATAATATTCACTCAAGCTTCTTTGATAATGTCAATCTTGATAAAACTTCTTATTCTGACCCCAACAATGGTCATATGAAGTTTTCATATAGCATAGATGTTGGTCTCCCACATGTGAAACAATATCAACCACCAAGGACTTGATTCCATGATTCAGTATTTGCCAAATGCCAATTAAGTCACAGTTTTATGTACTTTGATATTATCTTCTAATACATTTACTTCATTGACTTTTTATTTATTATTTGTGCTGTTTTATATTTTTACTTCAGTTTTCATATTGCATAGATGTTGTTTTGTAGTTTTTATGAGTTGAGGCGGTGCTCACTTGGCTATACTAATGTAAATTTGTAAGTAGGTCTGTTCGTTATCTAGAGTTCAAGCTCCTTGATTGCTGATGAGATAGACAATGGTGTGGAATGTGGATGGCAATGGCGGGGTTGTTGAACTTAATACCCTTCTTCAGGCTTTGACACACTCCCATCTAACTACTCTAATTCAATGGTACATGGCAGTCCATCAGGCTTTCAAAGCTTTGATAATAAGGAGCATTCCAACCTCAAACCATTTTTTTCTTTTTCTTTTTCAAAAGTTGTTGTCAAAGTTATCTATATAGAAGACACCGTTTCTTTAAGTTTGATCCTAAGTTGCTTCAGGATTCAAATTTCCAAAATGAGTTATTTGAGCTAAAAAAAAAATTATATTATTTTTTCTCATATGCTGTTTTATTATGGTATTATATATACTTATTTTAAATTTTAAATATTAATAGCATATATCTACTAAAATTATATGTATAAATAATATTTAGAATAACAATTTAGTTTTTTTTTTTTTTACTCACCCGTGCAACGCACGGGGATTCAACTAGTTGAAAAAGTAAGAAAGCGTCAATTGTTTAAGAACCTTAAAAGTTTTTACCTTCTCATTTATTAAATATTAAGCTTAACAACAATATTGAAAAATATTGACTCATTCCAACTTTCAAGAACCAAACAAATTCAACCAAAGTTTTGACAAAGAAACTTAAAGGTTAGGCACAAACTTGTCCATTAGTGGGTAAACCGACGGAGAAAGAATGTAACTCTATTGAAGCATTGGCTTGATACAGTTCTCATTAGTGATCATATTTCAATGACAAACTAAATATATAACTAAAAGAACAAAAGCATGATCACCAAACACATCAATGATATTGAGTTTAATGATAGCTAGCTATAACTCTATTGAAGCATCAGGTTAAAGTTAAATACCTCAAATAGTGATCTTAATTCAGAGTCCTCCACATTACTGTTGATGTTCCTCACAAATAATGTCCTTGATGGATGCTCTCCATAAGGATGCTCCCCAGCCACTGCTCCCATGCCATTTGGGATTGCAAAATGACCAATAGCATTTGAAGGGACTCCATCAGATAAGCTTATCTTTGATATACCAATACTAAGGCTCTCTTGGGGTTCAAAGTCCATTTCAAACCCGCCTCCACTGCCAAAAAGATCGTTTTCATCCAGATCTTCCAGTTGGCTGGGCAACCTACTCAAGTCAAAATCATCCATAATCCCAGCTAATAGCTCGTCTTCATCATCAGGAAGGATGTTTCTCATTGCATTGGTTGCGATATCTTCAAGTGGATCTTGCCCCTCATCCTCTTTGTGAAATTTGTTTAATGGTGGCAAGTTATCATCAGCAGATTGACCATAATGCTCCGAATCAGTAAAATTTACTGCATATTGAGAACAAAAAAGGAAATCAAAAGGTCTCAATAATCATTTTGAGTGTTTTCGATCTCAGATATCAGTCACAGCATCTCAAGCTTACGTTTTTTATGTGGAAGAACAGGAAGCGAACTAGAAAACAAGCTAGCGTCACTTGAAGCATGAAATGCATCAGCCTGACATGGTATTCCCCATACGCTGCTTCCCACTTTTTTGGCAGCATTAAGTGCGAAAATCTCGGACGGGCCTATAAGAAAAGCTTAAAAATTGAATTTCTTTTTTTAAATATGTATGTCCATGCAAGACTGTATATATTACACATGCAGTAAGAGGAAACACCTGTAGCACCATGAGCTGGCATAGAATCACCGGAGTGTTCGTCCATCAAATCACTTTCTAACTACATAGTTGTAATGAAAGACAACAAAGAGTAAGACTTCTCCATATCAATTACTCAAATACACTATAAAACTACTGCTAAGTGTGAAAGAAATGCTTTACAAACCATAACATATAAAACAGATAATCAATCACATTTTAGCCTCCCCAAAAACAGAAAAAGGTTAAAAAAAAAAAAGTCACAAGCAATCATTTGAATACCTTATGGAGCAAAGCTTACAACTTCTATAGCCACAACAATGTGTTGATCAATACCACTTTTATAATTATTAGCCCATGCATTTGACAACTGAGTGAGGCTGCATACAGAATCAAGTTAAGGTCCAAACCTAGATGACCCAGTAAAAATTTAATCAACTTGGGCCAACCCCAGAAGGAAAATTTCACAGAATCACAGTTACTGACAGTTTATCCATAACAACCACCAAACCCTAGGTCTAACATTACAGTTCCTAGTTATTGTCCAAAAAAGTGAAGACCCACATGCTAGATAAACCGATCATGAGTAGCATAAGTGCATAACAAAGATTTGAAAGAAAAAAACCAAAATTTGAATTACCCCGAATATTTGGTAAGCAACTAAGCATTAAAAAATAAATAGCGAAAGTAGAAGGGAAAAAAAAACAGAGAGGAAGAAGAACAGTACCTTAAAAACTAATGGAGGAAAGTGATTGTGGGAACAATTGTGATGATCAGGGAGATATTGGAATGGTAAGGGAGAGTTTCGTATAAGCAGAGATGTTTCTTTCTTTCACTCTTGTACTTCCTCTTCCTTCTGTGCTGCCCAGGAAGCAGAGTAAGAGTGACACGGATTTTCCCGGAAAATCAGGGACATCGACAGAAAAGAAAAGAAAATAGAGGAAAATGATTGGAGGGAACAAGTTCAAGTAGAGAAAAATTGTTGCGAGTTTTTAAAAAAATTGAAAAACAAAATTTATGATCTTTTATTTATTTATATTTTCCTGTGTCTCTAAAGTCTAAACTCGAATTGTGTTTGTGTCATACTAAAATTTTATCTGGTCTGTTGACACGCATTCTCGTGTCCAAGGTTTTTTTTTTTTTTTTTTATGAGTGAGAATATGTTAGGCCACTCGTTGGGATTTATGATCTAACTTATTTAATGCCTACACTTTTCATAAAAAGATTGGCTAAAATACATTTTTAGTCCCTCAAGTTTTTCACTTTGGTGAAATTAGTCCCTTTACTTTTTTTTGACAAATTTGGTCCTCTTAATTTCTCAACACTGCAATAATCATCCTTCTGGCATGTTCCCATCCAAATTCTAACAATGTCAATGCCATGTGGCACTTATATAATAAAATAACTATTTAATAATAAATTTATTTTTTAAATGAAAATTAGAAATTCAATTCAATAAAATATTGTTTGTGTTCCTGGAATTGCTCAACAAATAAATGGTGAATAACATGGGTTTGAACTTTGGTCATTCACCTGTGCGCGTGAACAGAGAAGAAGAGCGGAGGCTGACGGCACGGCGGCGGCACAAGAGGAGCTCGCCGCTGAGGCTGAGATGCAGGTCCGGATCTAGCTAATGCGGAAGAGATGCTGGCGGCAGGAGCGGCGGCGACTCGCGGCTGATGGCGCCGCGAGACAGAGTCGCCATTCTGGAATGATGGTGGCGTCGTAGTGATCTGAGGCGGCGTGCGGTGGTCACGAAGGGACAGGGACAAGAAGGTGGTTTGTGGCGGAGACACTTCAGTGGTCACAAAGGAGGCGGCGGGACGACGACTGGGGTGTGTTGTTCGGGGCTAGATGCGGCGGAGCTAGGAGCTCATGGTGGTGAGGCGGCGTCGCCGCGGCGGGGGCACTTACGAAGAGCAGGGGCGACGGCTCCTTTTTCTTTTTGGTTCTAGGACTCTTCTCTGTAATAGTTATTATGCTTTGAGTATTTCTATGGCTTCAGAGACATTTTGAAATTTCGCTCCTTCTCCTCCTTGCTGTTGTTATCCTGAAAATCTCTAGTGGTTTTTTACTGAGAAGATTTTCTCTCCCTCTATTTCGATGTTGTTCCGAGCATATTCACTCGCTGTTCATAACACTCTCAAGAGACATTTTGAAGAAATTTTATCTTTTTCCTCAAAAAAAAAACCTGTGGATAAAGACCCACTAGTTGTTATGAAGGAGAAATTTGGGGAATTGATGCAAGGACCTCACGAGTCCAATCAATGAACATTTTCAGCAACATGAAAGATGGCGAAAACGAAGATTATCGGGAGGAAGATGAAAATTTTTTTGAATTGAATTTCCAATTTTCATTTAAAAGATACTTTTATTATTAAATAATTATTTTATTATTAAATGGTAATGCACCATTAGATTTTGGATGGAAACATGACAGAAGGATGATTATTGCAATGTTGAAAAACTAGGAGGACTAAATTTGCCAGAAAAAAAGTAGAGAGACTAATTTCACCAAAGTAAAAAACTTGAGGAACTAAAAATGCATTTTAGCCAAAAAGATTAGATCAAAATTATTTAAAAGTCTATATTACTAAAGAGGTCAGGCTATAAGCCTGTAGATCGGCATACTTAAAACACACACACATATATAAAATAATAATAATAATTTAACATATTATAATACTATAATATATTATTTATAATATTTTAAAGTAAAAGCTTATTGGCATGTTTAAATGTAAAACCTACTTGTCTATTTATTTTTGAAAACCTAGTGCCATATTTATCAGTATAGGCCATCGACCTCTTTATCATTAGAGGCTTACAAACCTATTAACAAGTGAAGGCCTATGACCTATTTATAGTGGAGGCATAATTAAAGACCTTGTTGAAAAATAGGCCTTTAAATAGGTTTTCAAGCCACTCCGGGCTTTGAAGTAGGTCAGGCACAAGTTGGCCTATATCAGGCTAATAGGCTAGGCTAAGGCATTGAGATTGGAATGCAGGTCATGCCTATTCATGTTAGGGTCCAGCTCGGCCAAGCATATTATCACCCTAATCATAAATTTAATTACACTCTTGTCCCTCTATTATTGGTCATGTGTGATTTTGATCCCTATATTATTTTAGCATATTTGATCCCTATTTTTTCAATATTTGCAAATTCGGTCTTTTATATAATGTTCGTCAACTTATGCAATAATCAGCAGAGAGAAACCATTGCTCTAAGCGTATAAAATCTCTAGTTGAGTTTCTCCCTTCTCTTTCTCTCTACTTTAACACGATTCAATCGTTTCTCTTTGCCATTTATAGATTCCGCTCCTAATGATTCATATCTATTAATTATTGAAAAATGATGGGCATTAGATAAATAGGCCGAATTTGCAACGTTAAAAAAAATGGTTCAAATATGATCCAAAAAACTATAGGGACCAAAATTGCATATGGACAATAGTAATGAGATCAAAAGTGCAATTAAGCCAAAACAATAAAGGATTTAATTGTAATAGAATTTAATTATTTAATTATTTTTAAACAAAAAAATTAAGGATCCGTGCCAATATATATTCAACCAAAACCACAATGAGAAAGGATAGAATACTTGACTAGATATGTCAACCCTTTCTGGTTGTAATGGAATTTAATCTTGATACATTATTATTATAAAAATATTTATTCGGCTACTCAATCATGAGTCATCATATGCATGAATTTTTATAAAGTTATGATAAGAGTCAGATATTTTTTATGATATAACAATTTATAATTTGTGAACAGTGTAAAAATGTCTACACCGATAATATATATCAATTAAATCTATTGTAATATACTCTCAGTATAAGATTTTTTTTTTTATGTTGACAATCAATCATGCATTGCCATGTCCTAATTAAAAAACGTACGACTCTTATAACAACTATTTTAAAAACCACTCATAAGATTATTTCTTATGTTTAAAAAACGAGTTTAATTTTCATACAATATCAGTGTAACATTTTTTTATGCTATCAAATAATCAAAGATCATCATACATGTAAATTTTAAGATAATTATGATGAGAATCGAATATCTTTATTAATATAAAAATTTATAATTGACTAACAGTGTCAAAATATTATAACGATAATCCATAACAATAAAATCCTTTAAAGATTTGGTATAATAAAATTGGTAGTTCATATTACTGATAAAAATAGTACTATTTTTTATAAGAACTTAACTATCTCTTGATTTTTAATATTCACTTTCTTATATCCAAAATTAATTTTCGAAAATAAACAAATATTTTTTAAATACAACTCACTTTTTTAATTAAGAAGGAAAGTTTTAATTTGAGAAACATAGTCATATTGTTTAAATTTGAAAATTTTATTATTTAAGTTTCTATTTTTTATGTTTTCTGGTCAAATTATCATTTATTCTTATATATATGCATACTCTTGAAAAGAAAACTGGTGTTTACATCATACATATATTATTTAATTGTGTCAAACTGAATAAAATATTGCATAATAACATTTATTTGAATATTAAATAGTGGTTAAATTTTAATGAGATATTTTAACATATTTGTAAATGGTTTTATGTCAGAGGCGTTTGTTTAAACTTAAAAGGATAATTATATAATTGTGTAAAAAAAAAAAAGGTATTATTTTTGTAAAGCTCTAAATAATGCAGAAAATATTTTGTATTCAGTTTAAATTATTAAAAAAAATCGCTAAGGGCAATACTTATTATCATAATTTTTATAGGGATATTTCTGTCCAGAAATTTATAATGGCTTCTCTGGATTTTGATTACCAATTTACCATATGATATTCTCCCATCTAATGTATGTATTTTTTTATTATAAGTTACTCATCACAGTTTATTGAAATATTCTAAAATTTGATTTCAAAAAATTTAATATATTTTAAAAGAGTATTTAAAAAAAAAAATTGCAAGATAAAATCCTAAATAGACGAGACGTATATTGCGGCAACACAGCGTATCTTGGATCAAAGATGCGAATCTATCAAATGAAATGGTCCTAATGGTCTAATGCATCATGTTTGCAAAAAAAAAAAAATTTAAAAGGCACCATACTTCACATAGCTAGAGCGCCTCACTTTGCGTAGCAAAAGGAGGGAAAAAAAAAGGGTTATTTATATATAACCGTGTTGAATAATTCAATAAATACAGGTTAAAACAGGTTGCTTGTTTTTTTTTAAACCAAAGTAAATTTTTTTTTTTCGCATGCAAGGTGAAAAGCTTTACACCCTGTCAAAAAAAAAAGTGAATAACTTTACACATTTTAGTAATTTCATTAATGATTAATGAGATAGTTTTTACATGTTTTGTCGTTATTTACAGTAAACAAAAAAAAAAAAAAAACACTGAGTTTGAAGGCGCTTGTATTACAAGTTTAACCTTTAATTTACACGAAAAAAATTATTATCATGCTCTCTGAATTGAGCACCTAAACTCTAAGTAGAAACAAAATTTGAAATGGATCATTGGCCCAACCCAAGTAATTGTCCCTTTAAATATAGGTCTTCTTGAGTGTGTTTGGATTAGTGGAATCCACAATTTCCAGATAGCGCAGTTTAAAACCAAAAAACATACAGTTGGCTACTCATTTTGCATCCTGGTTAACATAAGAATTGCCTGGGTCAAATAAATAATGATGAAATTTAATTTGTTTATGTATGTCTAAGTTATTGTAACTAAATTTTTATGTTATGCTAAATAATAAGAAGTCCCTTATATTTAAAAATGCCTCATCAAATTTTTTTGTATGGCTATGTCCTTTTTTTCTTTGGTACATTGAGTGAAAAACACCAAATAGAAAAGGAAAAAAAAATAAAACCAAAGCCTCAAATAAACTATGCCCCGTGAGTCTTGGTTTGGGCTAAGGTGTATTGGTGTACCACCGACTACACCACCCATATGGCAAGTTTTAGGCCAATGAAATTGTCACATGGATTGATCAAAATTTCAAACCCAAAAAGTCAAATGGCCACATATACAAAGGATTGGCGGAATTCTTAATATGTGGATGGTACATTATAATCTTAACTGAGAGTCTTATATGAGTTATGTGAGTATTATAATAAATCTTATTGAGTCTCATATCTCTTTTTGTTTTTACGAGAGTCTCATATATATTATTAAAGCCTTGGAAAATAAAAATATTAGATCCTTAACAGACGTTTTTGAAGAAAGAATGACATCACCGACTCACTACCATCAACGCTATTTTCTCATGTAGGATCACCAACCCATCTTTATTTCATATAATTAGGTTGCCACGTGCAATTACAAACATCACAGATTTAGAAGTCTCTCCTAAGACGAAACTATGAAATGAAATATTACTCAGCAACCGAATTCACACTCAACATTTCCTGATGCGGTATTTCAAGTGGATGCTACTAAGGGAAGGCCTTGGTCCTTACTCTTTACAGTCTCCCTACTTTATTTTGCCAGCAATACTAGCAGAGATGAATTGAATTGAAGCTACTTATACAATTGTGGTTAATTTCCTTATAAATGTGAGTTTTTGAATGTCATAAAATACAGTCACATTAATTGTTCCAAAAATAACTTTCTCACAGACAGCATCCACAAGAAATTTGGAGTGTAAATTTTGTTAATGGTATTTTATTAATAGGTGTTTGAATAAATGGTATTTTATGAATATTAGTGTAAATTGTTGTTGGTGAGGCTATTCAGTCCAAAATCCAAATGGAGAAAGAGCAACGACAGTATGTGTCTCGTCCTGTCGGTATGGTAGGTGCAACCGACAACCGGTGGGTCCCACATCTCCGATGTTTCACGTGGCAACTGCCAGTACCGTATATTCTCGCTGCCCCAACATGGAGGCTAAGAATATCTCTTTCTCCCTTCTCATATATTTATCTGTATTTTGTATCTTTTCTGTACACTACGCTCCATGTGTATTTATTTGCAAGGAGGGGCAAATGTGTAAAATGGATCCGTACAGTACACCCCAAGTATTTTGGTGGCAGCTTCATGGTTGTCAGCTATGTCATTGTCAACCTCAACCGTTGTTGACAAAAATTGGGTCTCTTTTGTCTTGGACAATAGTGTACTACTTGAAAGGACTCTAATAAAATACGATAACATCTTATTCAATCATAATATGTTATATATATTTTTTTTTTTTTTTTTTGTCACGTGAGGTTTTGAACTGACAAGGTCCAGGAGAGAAGTAAAATAAGAATAATCATAAGTTCATAACAGGGAAAGTAATTTATGCGTTATTATTGGGCCACTGTATGTAAATAGTTCGGGTACGTCCATATATGAATAGTTTGGAAGAATTTTTGTGTCAGTAGCTTGATTAGAATATAAAATAGTTATATTCTTTTTCCAATCCATTTAAATAGTTATATTTATTGTATTTAATATGTTTAATTATATTTTTCTTCTCATTCTGTTTTTTTTTTCGGGTACTCTATTTTTCTTCTCATGCTATCACTTCATTAGAGAGAAACTAAGGATATTATATGCTGTGGCTGCTGGGATTTGTTCAAAAAAACTTTCCCATGCATGTAAGAATTTATTATATATACTAGGTGTAATGTTAAACTAAAGAAAAAAGGAAGGGATTTTTCATATGGATCGTTAAGATGAAAAAGCTTATATATGAGTTTTTAATATAATTTGTAAATGGAATTGATCTGTGAAGACCTAAAAGTGGTTGATATATGGTTGTGAAACTAAACTATGTCTCTAGATAAACTTTATTTGTAAGGCCAGAAGTTCGAATTCGGGAACCTTTACCTAACCACAACCTTCGATCCGAGGGTTGGTGACACAACTTTGTTTGAAAGGATACCCGATTAGGGACCAAACAAATTGATCGATATATGAAAATTTCGCCCTCATTTTCAACTTCATGCCAAACATGTTATTAAAAAACAAATAAATAGTTAAATGACATTATTATATTTGTGGCTCAAAACTAATCCATCTATGGAAAACAAAATAATGGTTTATAAATTAAAAGCTTAATTTATTAAAATTCAAATTTAATTATACAAAAATATTAATCTCACTTATTAATCGTAGCATATGAAGCCATCGCTCCAATATTTAGGTTCTAACAGTCATCTCAGTTGGAGGCTCGTGCGACCCAATTTTCACAAGTTGTGTTTTCCTTTGTCTTCCAGAGTATTCTTTCTCTTTTGATAGTATTTTTTTTCATACACATGGATTCAGGCATCCAACTCGAAGATCATATGCTTAAAGAACTCAAGCTCATTCCATTTGGACTAACATACATTAATTTTCTATTATTAGTAAAACGGGGTAACTAGCTAACCCATCCGCAATGGACTGAAGATAAATGGGTCAGACAGGGTTGACTCTCATTTCAAATGGGTTAGCAAAAATATTCGCACCATATAGCACATTAGTTTGCTATTTTTCCCCCTTCCCCCTTTTTGTATTACTTCTTCATAATAACCTATGGGCTTATAGGCCCGCGTTTAAACTAGCGTAAATTGTTGATCAAACGTGTTGGCCCATATACTGTTATCCTTCTAATTATTAAATATGTTGTAAATGTGACGTGTTGAAACTGTGTCAACACAGGAATTTCCTTCTAAAGATGATCGATGAGAATGATGAATCTACCAACTAGCATGAGCTGGCACCATTGACCTTAGTTGTAAGTTGCAGCATATACGAGAAGTGTATATTTTTCTGTATGTAATTTTTTGTTTTTTATTTTATAAAGTTTAAGATCTAAATAGTTGACAAACTTATTCGTGGCCTGTAATATATTATAAGCAATACTTAGTTTCTTATTGCTATATTTTTGCTGTTGTTACGTCACATATCCTCCAACAATTGAAGCTTGAATTGGTATTATTTTCTTTTATTTTTGCAAGCCAATGTTGGCATTAATTTAAAATAGAGTTGAGTGAGAAGAAGACACGAGGAGAGGGAGGGGTTGATAAAATGTCCATGTTGGAGGTTATGGACAACCTTTCATGCAACCAAACACAGGTTAGTTGATTCTTTCTGATGTTTTCTTTGTTATATATGTCCTGGTATTTCTTTCCCTTTTTTTATTTTTGATAAAACCAATATACTAATAGTCTAATACACCTGGTTCCCTCTCTAGTTTGTAGTCTCCGACTTCAAACAAAGTTTCACATTTTATATATGACTATTTAGTTACATTTTGAATAATGATTTGTGTTCAACTTAATGTTATAAACAATTAATGTCAAGTCATTTCTTTAAATTGCCAAAAACCAATTAAGAAGTGTAGGTAAACTATCCCTGCCTGAAAGGCCGAGAGTAAGGCTCTACATGACTAAATGAGGGGTATGAACGAAGAGCTATAGCTTACAAGTATTTCACTTTCCCGATTTGCTATAGATATAATTATGTTATACCTGTTTGAGTGGTCTTACACTGGATAACGATATAACCTGAATAATGATTATAACTTATAGTGAGGGGACAACCTTCATCCTATGAATAAGCTTTTGGGTTGAGTCAAGTTAAAACCCAAATTCTAAAAATATCCTAAACTTTTTTCTTTGGGGTAATACCCAAAACATCATAACACGCTAAGGTTTGGAAAACTATCAAAATGTTCAAATTATTTATAGGGTTAAATATGTTTTTAATTCCTCATTTTTTTAACAAAAAATCAATTTTAGTCCCCTATTTTGAAAATATGCTTTTGTAGTCCCTTTTTTTTTAAAATATGTCAAAATGGTCTATATACCATACATTTTTAGCCCCTTATTTTTTACACCCACACATTTTTAATCCCTAATTTTTTACAAAAATTGGTTTTAGTCCCCCCGTTTTTCAACCAGAAGTGTAGCGTAGAAACCATTTATGACACATTTTAAAAAATAGGGGACTAAAAAAGTATATTTTCTAAACGGGTGTCTAAAACTGAATTTTTGTAAAAAGTGAGGATTAAAAACATTTTTAACCTCTATTTATATATGTTCTAAAGAACCGTGCATAAAAAAAAAACTAAGAATTACCAAAAAAAAAAAAAAGACTATCTAATTAACGAATTTATGAAACCTTGCTGGTTCATGAGGCAAAGATAGCGTGAACGTGAAACACGCGTTGCACGTACTATGTTGCGTAAGCATGTGTGTTGAGTAGAAAATAGTGTTCCCATCGCATGCTGCTTCCCGCTTTATTCGTAAAAAGTTACTGCAAATTAAAGTTGATGGAATCAGTAATGTATTCCACTACTAAATGCTACATCACATCAAATAACCTGTATTGAATATTTTATCTGTAACTATTAATGCTAACATTATGTTACTCGACGTAGAATTTATAGTTTTAGACAACTACATATATATGAATGGAAAAAGAAAGGAAAGAATCTGTTAATGAAATAATCAAGAAGTAGTACGGAAGTAACACGGTACCCTTATGGATTTGCCTTGTTTTGAAGTATTCCATACACTAACCATTTCTTTATAAAAAAAAGGAAGAATAATTAACGTATGAACATGGGATTTAAGTTAACTATCAGACATTATTGGTGGAAAAGTTTGCACAGTTAAACAATAATCTATTATCATATTGTTAAAAAAATTGACTTTAAATTGACAAATGCATCAAAATTAAAATCTTAAACATATGTATTTGTTTAACAGTGGTGATTAGTTGATTGTTATTATTATACAAGGCAATGGGTTTTATTGGACGATAGATACATGTTTAAATCATATATTTTCATTTCAAATATTTCATTTTCAATATGAAGTCATTTTTACTATTTGATGGTTGGACGTCGTTTAGAAAATTGAATAGCTATTAATTATAGTTTATATAGAAATATAGTGGAATTAAAATATCGCAGGGTAATTGTGAATCAATTTAAAGCATAAGTTAGTTTTTGGCTTCCATAGTTAATTGGTCCCGTAAAAAAATACAAACTATATATATTCTTTCTAAATTATATTAATCATGTATGTATGTTAATGTACATTTCTATATATGTTGAAGAGAGCTTTGATTAGAATAAGGAAGAATAATCAGAACTAATTTGATTTATATTGACCTCACTTGGAAGTTACGTATAAATTTTTAATTTGACCGAGCGAATTATCTTTCCTTGTTTATCCAAATGCAGAAGAGGTATTTTAACTTTTTAAAATACGATTCACTTTGTTGAGTCATGTTATTGGTAAAGTCCAGGTGTTTGGTAATCTGGTATTGCTGTGCAACGAGAGCAATTGTACAATAGTTTGAACTTTGAAATACTGTGTGAGTATGACTGTATGAGAATAATGTGGGCTTGTCATGCAAGCAAGCTATAATGCGGGTGCAGGTTAGGTTCGGGGCGGAGCTAATATTTTAAAAAGGTATGATATTTTGGGAGGCTAAATTCAAAATTTTTTGTTTTTAAAATGGTGTATACATAAAATTTGACACTTTAAAAATTTGTGAGGAGGTCTAAGAGCATCCACATCCCAGTACCCTACGTTGGAGTTCTTAAATGGATCCCACTATTACACATCACCTATTTTTATTTTTTATAACTTAATCACCTCATCTCTCCAACCCAACAACTTCTAAAAAGTTCTTAAATGGACCCCACCAATAACCCTACATCCTTATATTTCATATGTTTTAATTAAAAAAAAAAACAAAAGTTGAGCGGAAAAGCACAAAGCACCCGGGTGCTTGCACAAGCACCAGCACCCTACAATTTTGAGGTGCTATTTAAGCACCCGATGCATCGCCAAAAAAATGTAAGAATCGGTGCTTAACATTTTAAGCACCCTTGAATGAGCACCGATAAAGATGCTCTTAGAGCATCCACACCCCAGCACCCCATTTTGGGGTTCTAAAATGGGTCCTACCATTACACATCACTTATTTTTACTTTTAATAACTTAAGCACCTCATCTCTCCACCCCAGCAACTCTTAAAAAGTTCTTAAATAGACCCCACCAGTGACCCCACATCCTTACAATAACAAAATTATATTATTTTTTAAAATGGACTCCACCAGTAACTCCTAATATAAAAATTATTTTTTTTATTAAATAAAAAATAGGAAATTAAAATTAATTTTTTTTAATCAAAATTAGAACATATGAAGAAATTTAAAATTACAAAACTACAAACGATGATATTGTGGGTTTGGTATAGGTGGATGATTTTGAAAATTTGGAGTACTGAGCTGTTGATAGTTTTGCATGAAATTTAATAAGGAATTGATATTGGCTTGGTCAAGATCCATTGTGTGAGATGAAAGTTTGAGCAAAAATAAGAAGGATAAATTTTGAGAAACTATGAGAATATGACTTAGAAAATTTAGATAGGTTTGGTTTGTGTAAAAAAATGGAAATTCATCACATATTTATACATGGTAATTGGTACATTAAAAAATAAAAATAAGACCAAATGGTCATAATTTTAGCCGTCGGGAAAAACGACTACTTCCTCCCCCTAGAGTTTCAATTATTTTGAATTAAAAAAAAAGTCACGGATCACCACACCACAAGCACTCGTGCTTGTGGAAGATCCGTGTTTGTTAAGCACTCCTTGAAGCACTCGCTGCATCACTAAGAAATTGTCAAGCAACGGTGCTAAAAGTTAAGCACCTCACATTTTTGGAGCGATGCCGATGGCCTTAGTTACCGTTATTTTTAAGGAGGCTTAAAATTGAGCCACTATATATCATAATATCAAGCAACATTCTGCTGATGAAAGTACTGATATGGACGTGTACTCTGTAGTTTGTACAGCCATCGATCTTATCAAATCCAACATCATTTAATGTTATTAACATGAGAAATGATAAGTTGACAACCCAAACCAACAACTGACAATCGTATAAATACCACTAAGGATAGAGAAAAGACAAAACAGTAATACAATGATATAAAACATCATAATAATTAGTTTATACAAGGTTGTCCCAGTATAGTTGTCTATACTTGATTGTTGGAATATCATTGTTTTATTAATATTTATGGATCGATAGTTTGAATGTATTATCATTATAAATGTTTTCTACATTATAATTTTATTTTATTTTGTTATCATGACATAGGTGTGAAGTATCCACCGGCTTGTCGATGACTAATCTTTGTCGTGGAACCTGGCAGGACACCTTTGGTGGGGTCTCCCCTCCTAACCACGCTTTTTTTTCCATCCACAAGGCTTGAACTGGAGACCCTGCTTAAGGGATCCGAATCCAATTCCACTCGGACCAATGTGATGTTGGTTTCTATATTATAATTTGATCATACATTTTTACCTTTTTATCTATCGGATGAACGAGCCTAGTAGCAAATGAGCATGTAATACCTTGACAGATGCATTGAGGAGTAGGGGTGTTCATCTGATCGGATTTATCTCTTGAAATCGGTAATTGAAATCAAATTAATTAAATTATTTTTGATTGGTTTGATTAATCGATTCATTTCACTTCGAATTCGAACCAAACTCATTATAATCAATCTAGTTCTCAGATTATTTATCTTTTTTTTTTAGCTCGAATCAACTCGATGTCAATTTTGTTAACTTTTAAATTTACACATTTTAGATTTTAATATTTAAAACTCTCTTCCAGTTTTGTCTTTACATGTCTCCTATTCATTTTGAACTTCGGTTAAACTTATTTAGTGTTATCAAATGTCTTTGGTCACGTTTACTGTCCAACTTCATTGTCATATTTTAGATAAAAGGATTAAGATATGTAAAGCTATAAGCCTATAACTACAGAATACGATACATATTAATTAAAAGTAATATCAACAATTAAAGTTAATTTAATTATCATATAAAGTCATCGTAGAATAATGAACTTTTTTTTACCCCGTAGTAATATAAAATTCAAAATTTTATATCAAAAAGATAATATGTGAGGATAAAAACTTGAAAATATATAATAATATAATTTTCTACTTTAATCTGAAGAGCCGAATGAAACGAATACAAATCAAACCAAACCAATTAAAAATGTCCGATTCAAATTTCATTTTAACCCGTTAGATCATAATAAATATCTTTAAATTGAGTGAGTTATTTTTCATTGAAATGAGAAAAAAAAATAGTTACAATTGAATATTTTTCGGTATATAAAAAGTTTAAATTAGGAAAAGACTCACATTTTATAAGATTAGGAGAGACCACCAAGCTCAATGAAAGATTTATAGTAAAATTGAGGCAATATATATATATATCAAGCAACTACTGAGCAAAAATAAGGAAGATGAATTTGTCCATTTGCATTCTTGGCCTTGGAATTCTTTATTATTAACCTCAGTGTTTTGTGTCTTCCTGTTCTCATATTTCAATTTTTTTCCTACTTTATTTCTAAGTTTTATAATTTTCAGTTCATTTGATGCAAAGGACACTTGAGTCACTCAAAAACCTTGAAGAGAATGGCCATCCAAAAGAGTTTTGATTTCCTGCATTTAATAATAGCCTTATCATGAGATACAATACCACAAATTCTTATAACAATATAAATGGCGTAAATAGAGTTGTATTATTTGAACACATATCAAAATCAGATGATGTCGTACATTCTGCGAGGACTACAATATCACATACAAGTTGTCGAAAACCTATATCAAAATATCATTTCTCATATAAATGATTCACAATTGAGTAACCAATCTTTTTTATTGTTATATCAAGCCCACCTGTTGTACCTTATTGAGTAACCATTTTTTTTATTGTTATTTCAAGCCCACTTGTTGTACCTTATTTTAATGACTAGTTAATCTTATATTTTTATCGGTATTGAAATTTATAATGTAAAAAAACTAAAAATAATGAAAAATATTGGACTGGTGTCATTATTTATTTATTTTATTGTATATAACTTACTTTTGAGGGGTTTATAATTTTTTATTTATCTCTAAAATAATATAAAAGTTTCGAAGGAGTCTATAAATATTATTTTCTTGTATATAAAATGCTGCATTTAAGTATATATATTTTTAATTTTTATCCATATTCGTTTATGTAATTTAAAAGATCTTAAATATTTTTAAAATTTTGTCTTGAAACTAAAATTAGAAATTAAGATTCTTAAAAATAGTGGATGCCATTTTGAAAAATAATTAAAGTCAGCCATACACAAAAGTAATAAATTAATTCTTTCATAAAAAAAGTAATAAATTAATTCTTAGGAAAAAAATCAATAAATTAACAAAATATTATTATTCGGCAAACTATTTTTGAAAATAATATTTCTCATAATAATTTTATAAAATATCCGGTAAAAAAAAAAACTTTATAAAATATGAGCTGCATTTCTGAGTTGAACGAAGTTAAGTTGTCGTCGTCACGTGGGTCCTATAACCTATCAAAACATGCCACGTGTCCGGCACACGCCCTGTCACGATTGACACTTGTGATGGAGGGGACACACAGGTAATACTTCTAGAACAGTATGTATCTGCCTTCTTCGTCACTTGTCTTTCCCGAACTGAATTACGAAAACACCCTCGATACTTTCCTAATTAGCACATACGCCACTTTAGTATAAGATTCCCATATCCATATCCATATCCATATCCGGTATTCGTATTCGTATCCGTATCTTATACGTTTTGGATAAGAAGAAACGCAATACAACGCAACACAATCACAAGCTAGATCTAGTCCTCAAAAAGCTCTCAAAATTTCTCACCTATATATCTTCCTTATCTCTGTGTCGGTGTACTCTTTTCTTCTTCTTCTTCTTCTCCTTCATTTCGTTTACCTCATTCAGCTGCAACCTTTATACTCGTTGGTTGGAACTGGGTATTCTTCAGAACTCTCAGATCTTTGTGGGGTTTGAAAAAATGAGAGATTTTTTGTTGCAAGGTTGGAGCTTTTTCGGTTTATGATTGTGGGTGGTGGCTTCTTCTGGAACAGTTTGGTGTTGTTGGAATTGGAATTTGGAAGAGAGGTGCATGTGGGGTTTCATTTGGATTCATCTTCTATGTTTTTTCTTGAAGAGAAGAATATCCTCAGATTGTGGGCTTGTGATCCGGAGCAGGGGTAGGTGGGGCAAGTGTGGCTGAAAATTTTTTCTGGGAAAATTGAGACCTTTGTGTTTGATCTTCACTCAATAACAAGTTTCTGGAGACTTTGTAGGTGTTGCCACAGAATGCAGCAGCAAGATCATAGAAAAAAGGTGGATTTGTTGTTCTATTTCCAACCCTATTTAAAATTATGTAATTGCTTCAGAAAAATCATTGCTTTTTCATATTGTTAATTTTTATTTTTTATTTTTGTGTGATTGAATGATGAAGGTGCCCGTTTTGTAACTAGCTGAATTAACAGAATGATAAAGTGTTGTTTGTTTTGGTGTGTAGTGTACTGAGAATTTTCAATTCTCTGAAGTTAAGTATTGTCCTGATATTTAGTTCAATCACATGATATAATTTTTCTTTGCCCCACGTTTCTGTCACTCAAGGAGGATAACGGTATGGTTGACAAAATCTTCTTTTTCACCGTTTCTTTTGGGGGGTTCTAGTCTTGGAAATCATCGTTGATGCAATTTACATGCTTTGTCTAACTGCTTAGATGGCATTCCTTTGAGGGTTGTTCTTTTCACCCCAATCTACCCTTTTGGTTTTCAATTTTCTACGTCTTCTGATGTGTGCTTTGCACTCATTAGGTGCTTTTTGTTGACTCTCCAAAATCATTTTGTACGTTGCTGGTGAGTTCAAAAAGGAAATTAGAAGAATATCAATTTGCTTCAATATAAATTTCATTGAGTAGAATGAGAAGAAAAGGTGAATTGGAGAAGAGATAAGTCTTTTGGTCTTGAATTGTGGATTAGTTTGTCAGAAGAATTGTGATATTATTAAATGGTATTAGATGCTAAATTGTCTCTTTCTCGTAGTTAAGGTTCCACCAGGGCTGGGGAGTGAGGCGTTTCATAAGGATAATTTGTCCTTTTATGTTTATTATTTCTGTTTGCTTGTGTTATTCCAATCTATGCAGGCATGATTTTTGACCGTGAAAATGATCATGTTCCTGCAAATACAATCTACACTCTTTCTTGGAGTCTCTGATTCTTTAATACCGTGGTAGTTCCATAATGTCAATTCTAACAAACATACAAACTTGTATTATTATGTCTATTAAGTTCATTGATGTGCTCTTAGATATTTTCACTATAATTTAATTTCCCTTTGTAAGACAGCAGAGAAAATTTACTTTTTAACTTTAACTTCCATCTATCTATAATGAAATTTTGTTTTCCTTTTGTTGCTTTAGCTTGATTCATTAAGGTTCTCAAACAATCAAATATGGCTTGCCTGATTTTGCTAATTGTACTAACTATAATATCTTTGCTACAGAGTTCAGCAGAGATGGAATTTTTCTCCGAATATGGTGATGCCAACCGGTACAAAATTCAAGAAGTCATTGGGAAAGGAAGTTATGGTGTTGTTTGTTCAGCCATTGACACTCATACTGGTGAAAAAGTAGCAATAAAAAAGATCCATGATATCTTTGAGCATATATCTGATGCTGCACGTATTCTCCGTGAGATAAAGTTGCTTAGACTTCTACGTCATCCTGATATTGTTGAAATTAAACACATTATGCTGCCTCCTTCTAGGAGGGACTTTAAGGATATTTACGTTGTTTTTGAGCTCATGGAGTCTGATCTGCATCAAGTCATTAAAGCCAATGATGACTTGACCAAAGAGCACTATCAGTTTTTTCTTTACCAGTTACTTCGAGCATTGAAGTATATTCACACTGGTAATGTTTGATACATAATAGCTACTTGTTCGTGAATATCTTATTTAAATGCACATTGTGTTGCTAATGGCTATACCTTGTGTTTGTCACTTTCATAAGTCATAATTGAAACTGCATCATTCTCAGCATTTCGCTCTTTGAAGATGTCAGGATCGGGCATGTTATCATTTCTAATTGTCGCTGTTGTCGACTTTTTTCAACTTCGCTCCTGGACATACTTAAATTTGCATACTGCCTTATTTTCAAAATGTCTCACTCATTCATTTGTCCTTGTATTTTATTTTGCCTGTTTATCAACATGAGTTTGATGGCATTGATGTCGATATTGCTCATCTAATACTTACCTATTCAATGCAGCAAATGTCTATCATCGAGACTTAAAGCCAAAGAATATATTGGCCAATGCAAACTGTAAACTTAAAATCTGTGATTTTGGGTTGGCTAGAGTTGCTTTCAGTGACACACCAACAACTGTATTTTGGACGGTATTCCATTCCAACATTATCTCTGTTTGTTTGCTATCTACCTTTTTCCAGCTTTGCTAGATATTATGTTTTAGTTTCTCATATCAAAAGCTTTGGGAAAGTGGAGGCTGATGTTTTCTTGCTTAATGCATATCTATAGGACTATGTTGCTACTAGGTGGTATAGAGCACCGGAGCTGTGTGGATCATTTTACTCAAAGGTATGGCATTTTCAAGATTCTTTTGGACATCATTTAAAGTGGGAGAGAACCTGAATATGCATGGTCTCGTCAGCTTTGCATATAGAAATTGCATATCAACCCATGATAAATGCTTTCTGTAATCTTCTCCCATCAATAGCTAAACACAAGGCCTATGACCAATCTGTTATTTATTATCATTCGACTAGTTTTATATCTGCTTCTATTAGTTTCATATCTGTTGATGAACTAACACTAAGGTATTGACTGCAGTATACACCAGCAATTGATATTTGGAGTATAGGCTGCATCTTTGCTGAAGTATTAATAGGAAAGCCACTTTTTCCTGGAAAAAATGTTGTCCACCAGTTAGATCTGATGACAGATCTGCTTGGAACTCCCTCACTGGATACTATATCCCGGGTAAATTTTTTCCCCTTTATGGAGGGAAAACTGTTTGTATTGCTTAATTCCACTAACACCATGGTTTTGTTGTTGACAATCTTTGTGTTGGATGCAGGTACGCAATGATAAGGCAAGGAGATACCTAACTAGTATGAGGAAAAAGCAGCCTGTCCCATTTGCACAAAAATTTCCTAATGCTGATCCTTTAGCGCTACGACTACTAGAAAGGTTACTTGCCTTTGATCCAAAGGACCGGCCTACTGCTGAAGAGGTTTGTTATATGGTGCTCTAATGCTCATGTGTGTGTTGAAATTTATTTTAGTCGGATAATTAACTGCTTCTTTAGCTTATGCTTTTCCTTTGGACAATAGAAGGTATAATGAATCATAGAACAAGTTTGATATAGAATAAGTGACTCCTTGCTTAAGAATTTTAAAGTTTTTGGTTTTTTCAGGCGTTAGCTGATCCTTATTTCAAAGGACTCTCAAAAGTTGAGAGGGAACCATCATGCCAGCCTATTACAAAAATGGAGTTTGAATTTGAAAGACGAAGAGTCACAAAGGAAGAAATTCGAGAGTTGATTTTCCGTGAGATTCTAGAGTACCATCCCCAACTACTGAAAGACTACATAAATGGAACAGAGAGAACTAATTTTCTTTACCCAAGGTTTTTATTTCTTGGTCTATTTTCCACTGTTTGTCCTTTTTTCCTTTTATTACATTTTCCACTATATTATTCTCTCACCCTTCATTGGTGCATATTCGTTACAGTGCTGTTGATCAATTCAAAAAGCAGTTTGCTCATCTTGAAGAAAATGGTGGTAAAAATGGTCCAGTTATGCCACTTGAAAGAAAACATGTATCACTTCCCAGGTAACTGATTACTGTAGTATCTCATTGAGTTTCATTCACTTGTCATTTGTTGCCATCATATATTGTTGACAAAAGGTTATTTTCATTGTATCATACTTAAGATAGGATTGACTATTCTATGATAAATGTCAGTTAAATACGCCTATCTGAGATCACAGTTATTAATAGCGGTTCGCGGCCCATAGTGACCGACCCCAAAAACGTTAAATATCGGGATGGGAGCTATATTGAAGATTATAGATACAAGATAAATAAATTATACCATACACACAAATGCTCAAAAAAATAAAATAAAAAATACCCAAAATTAAAGACATTAATAATTAATAGTCAAAAGCCATAGTTTAAATATAATTCAATCTAAGCAACAATTAACAAGTCAATATCAACAAAAGTCGAGGAGCATAAAGGGGAAAAGAAGCAGTTGAGCCTGATGGCGTTTCATGAAGGTGGTGGTTGAGGTTGAGTCGTTGATGCCATGGCTCGGAAAAGCATGAGAACATAAGAATAAAGTCTTATAAAAAGATGGAATTAAGAGGAAAAAGAAACAAGTTACAGAACAGGGGAGCCTTTTGAGTGGGGACTGGGGAGCACGGAAAGGGGCCACAGATCTGTGAAGGAGCTTTGACTGCCAGAATGTCATTGGGCTTGCAAGAAAATGGCCATGCTTGGCTGGAAAGGGAATGGGCAGCCTGAATGAGAAGGCTCCTTTCACTTTCGAGTGGGGAATGAGGAGGACAACAGAAGGGGGCACAAACGATTGAAGATGGGCTTCTTAACGTGTTTAGGGTTAAAAAGAGGAAATGACTACAATATCCTGAAAAAATAGTGGGAAACTAAAAAATGGGGGTTAACTGAGGATTCTACCCCTGCATAACGTAACGGATGCGATGTCAGCTACAACATGCTGCTCCAGCAAAACACAACACGATGTGCAGGGTGTTGCGGGCAGGCGGTGCGATTGATAGCCATGTATGAGATGCTTTAAAGTTTAAATTATGCATATGCCAAAAGAAACTGGTACAGAGCAGCTGACTCTGGTTTTGCAAAGTTAGTTCTAATTTAATCTATTGAATGTTGTTACATAGCAGAATAGTGTCATAGTAGTATTTATGCTCTGTAGTCAATGCAACTATTGTACATAGATGCCACTGGGGATTTTTCTAAGATAGACTTACATAAATTGTCAACTGCAGTGTGGATGAGTAGTGACATCTAAGAGTTGCAGATACTATTTTCTTCAGATTTCTTAATATTTGTTTAAGAAGCTAGGGTTTATATTGTGGTAAATTAGTGTCCGCGAAGCTCTTTTCGAACCATCCTATTTAGTTGCTCTTCTATGTCTTAACATGGTGTGGGAAGCGGGTTTCGTTTGGGCATAACGATGTCGTCCAGCATCCAGAGGTCCAAGGAGGGGGAGTCCCACTGATAATCAATCAATTGAGGCTGTGGCTGGTCATTATGGTCCAAACCCAGGGACGATTCCAGGGTGGAGATTTGGTGCTTCAGGTCAAAATCAGCTGCTCCCTGTCCCTGGGGGATCCGGTCAAGATTTGGGGGTGGCCCAGTGGGGGTGAGGGGGTGAGGAGGCGGGGCTTCTTAGGAGTGGGTTGGTTGAGGTCGAGGTCGGGGAAGTTGCGCATGGCCTTGTCTCTGTGGATGCTCTTGGCGGCGGCGGCGGCATCGTAAGTGTGGGCGGCTTCTATGGCAGTGTTGAAGGTGCCCAGCCACGCTCATACTCCCTTGTGTGGGTCCGTGAAGCTCTTTTCTATAGAAACGAAGGAATGTTGGAATGTTGGAATATTATTCCTTGAATGAATGTGTACAGAAAGTTACAATATATAGACAAAGGTAATTTAAATCTAATCCCTAAAATTAAGGAATCAAATCTGTCCTAATAATGAATAAAATAAAAAACTAATCTGTCTAATTAAAACTGATAGAATCTGCCATAAATACAAGATATGATATGATATTATAACACTCCCCCTCAAGCTGGTGAATGGATATCTATCATTCCCAGCTTGCAAGTAAGACCATGAAACCGCTCTGTGGGAAGTCCCTTGGTGAAGACATCTGCTAATTGGAACTCTGAGGGCACGTACTCCGTAGCTATAAGACCATCATCCAATTTTTCCTTGATAAAGTGTCTATCTATCTCTATGTGTTTAGTCTTATCATGCTGGATTGGGTTGTGAGCAATACTAATGGCAGACTTGTTGTCACAAAGTAATCTCATAGGAGCTTCATACTTTATTCTGAGATCATCCAGAATGATTCTCATCCATAATGATTCACATATCCGTTGGGCCATAGCTCGAAATTCTGCTTCGGCACTAGATCTTGCAACGTCATTTTGCTTCTTACTTCTCCAAGTCACTAAATTTCCTCCCAAAAACATGCAGTACCCTGAGGTGGATCGCCTGTCTACAATTGACCCTGCATAATCTGCATCTGTATAGGTCTCTATGGACAAGCTTTCCCCTTTCTTGAATAATAATCCTCTTCCTGGGCTTGACTTCAAGTACTGGAGGACTCTATTCACTGCTTGCATATGTCTCTCACGTGGATCATGCATGAACTGGCTAACCACACTGACAGCATAGGCTATATCCGGTCTAGTGTGGGATAAATATATCAATTTCCCTACTAGTCTTTGATATTGTGCCTTGTCCACCCTTGGGCTTTCCTCATTGTTTCCAATCCTGTGATTCTGTTCAATAGGTGCCCCTGTGGTTTTGCAACCCAGCTTACCTGTCTCTTTAAGGAGATCCAGGACATATTTCCTTTGGGAAATAAAGATGCCTTGTTTGGAGTAGGCAACCTCTATCCCAAGGAAGTACTTCAACTTTCCCAAGTCTTTCATTTCGAACTGTGCAGCTAGTTTATCTCTCAGAACCCGTTTCTCAACCTCATCATCACCGGCAATGATCATGCCATCCACATAAACCAACAGAAGTGTGAGCTTGCCATCCTGAGAATGTTTAACAAAGAGGGTATGATCTCCTTGGCTCTGTCTATAACCTAAGGACACCATAGCATTGGTGAACCTTCCGAACCAAGCCCGAGGAGACTGCTTGAGCCCATATAAGGCCCTTTTCAATTTGCACACCTTGTTCCCTCCACCAGTAGAGTCATACCCTGGTGGAATATCCATATATACTTTCTCTTCCAAGTGCCCATGTAGAAAGGCATTTTTAACATCAAATTGGTGCAAGTCCCAACCAAAGTGTGCTGCCAAGGAGAGAATGATCCTGACTGTGTTCATCTTTGCTACCGGGGCAAACGTTTCCTCATAATCAATCCCATGTCTGAGTGTACCCTTTTGCAACCAGCCTTGCTTTGTACCGGTCAAGAGTACCATCAGACCGATATTTCACTGTGTAAATCCATGTGCACCCTACTATCCTTTTGTCCTTGGGCTTCTCAACAATTTCCCAGATCTCATTCTTGTTCAAAGCACTCATCTCTTCATGCATGGCTTGAACCCAATTCTTATCCATTAAGGCCTCTTGTACTGAAGTGGGGACTCTGGTAGAATCAATTGCTGAAATAAAACTCTGATGCTGTACTGATAGGTTTTTAGTGGACACAAACTGAGATATAGGGTATTTTGCACAATTTCTTCTGGCTTTTCTTAAGGCTATTGGCAAGTCATCAAGATTAGGTTCACAAATATCATGTAAAGGATTCAAAGGCTCAGAATCAGGAATGCTTACCTCTGGTTCGGGCGGCTGAAGCTGCTGTTGGACCAGGTTGGGTTTTTTTCGATAATACACCTGTTTGTATCGATCAATAGGAACCGATTCTTTAGGTGTCTCTGAAGTACCAGAAGATGATGCCACATCCTTCACCAAAGGAGTCAGAAGAGGAATAAAAGATGACTCAGGAGACTCAACACAAGTAAAAGATGACTCAGGAGACTCAGCTTCTGGATCACTCTCCCCCTGAAGCTGAGGACGAATGTGAGAAGACTCGGATTCATGAAAAGTGACATCCATGGAGACATAGACACGACGACTTTGAGGATGATAACATTTATACCCCTTTTGTCTGGTGCATAACCTATGAAGATACATTTGATAGCCCTGGGATCCAACTTACTACGATGTTGACTATGGACATGAACAAAGGCAACACAACCAAAGACACGACACGGGAGATTCTTCATGGTAGGAACGGAGGGAAAGAAGGAAGTCATTAGTTGCACAGGACTAAGACCATCTAGGACACGGGAGGGCAATCTGTTCATCAAGTATGCGGCAGTTAAGACAGCTTCCCCCCAATAAGACTTAGGGACAGACATTTGAAATAGAAGTGCTCTTGCAATTTCTAGGAGATGACGGTTCTTTCTTTCTGCAACCCCATTTTGTTGAGGGGTATCAACACATGTGAACTCATGTAACACACCATGTTCTTTATGGAATTTTGTGAAATGTTGATTCACATATTCCTTGCCATTATCAGATCGTAACCTTTTTATAGACTTTCCAAACTGGGTTTGAACCATGCGATAGAAATTCAAGAACAATGGAAACACTTCTGTTTTATTTTTCATAAGAAATATCCACGTGACCCTAGTACAATCGTCAATAAAAGAAACAAACCATTTTGCACCAGATATATTAGAATTAGAGGAAGGTCCCCACACATCAGAATGAATAAGATCAAATGGTTCACTACTTTTATTATTACTTGGAGAAAAAGTTGTGCGATGGTGTTTCGCAAACTGACAAACATCACAAAGAAAAGACTCAACAGACTCTTTTTTAAATAATTGTGGAAATAAAGACTTAAGAATACTGAAAGGAGGATGACCGAGGCGTTTGTGGTGAAGCCAGATCTGAGATGCAGCGGAATCTGAACTTGTCTGATGTCTGGATGTGGACACCATCTGACTGGTACTACCAGGAGTCCGATGAAGGACATATAACCCTCCCTATTCCTTAGCAACCCCAATCGTCCTCGCCGTGGTAAGATCCTGAAACACACAATGAGAGGGAAAGAAGGTCACTGTACAATTTAAATCTCTGGTAAGCTTATGAATAGAAATAAGGTTATTTGACAAATGAGGGACATGAAGCACATTATGCAAAGGAAGGGAAGGTTGAAGTGAAATTGTACCACATCCTGAAACAGGGACATGGGATCCACTAGCAACCGTTATGTGATGCTTACCAGATAATTTAGAGTAAGTGGAAAAATATGAGGGATAAGGGGTCATATGATCAGTAGCACCAGAGTCAATAATCCAGAGATCCTCAGATACAGTACTAGAAACATTAAAGGATAATGAATTTAAATTCTTACCAGTCATGGATAGAGAACAAGTGCCAGAAGGCTTACTCATAGAATCCAACAGAGTGCGCAAACGATCCATCTCTGCTTTTACTAAGCGCCGGAATTGCCTCCCCGGATGGTGGTGCAGATACCTCTGTATCCTCAAGAACCAAGTCAGACACTGTTTGATTAACTTGCCTTTGTTGACCGCCTTTAAAACCCCCAGAACGTCCAAGAACCTTGTCCCTGCCATGGAGTTTGAAACAAGTGTCCTTAGTGTGACCGGACTTCTTACAATAAGCACACCAACGCTCATAGTAGACGACTTCCAAGAAGAGGATCCGGGCTTTTCAGATAACAACCCACCAATAGGACCTTTGCTGGTGGCCAAAGCAGAACCATCACTTGAATTATCATTATTCAACATGACAGCCCTACGACTCTCTTCCTCCCTAACTGTGTAGAATACCTCGGAGAGAGAAGGAAGTTTGTCCTTACCTAAAATCTGGACTCGGATAGGACCATACTCGGAGTTCAAACCAGAGAGAAACTTAAACACCCGTCCACGCTCAATAAATCTGGTTAAAGTGGCAGAATCGTCAGTGCATTTCATCTTTAAATCCTGGTTTTGGTCCAACTCAATCCATAAACCATTCAGAGTACCATAATAATCAGTGACGGGAAGAGATCCTTGCTTAGTGTTAAAAATTGTGTTTTCCAATTCATAACAGGCAGCAATATCTTGTTTCATAGAAAAACTCCGACTACAACTATCCCAAATTTCACGTGCAGTTGCAAAAAACATACAATTCTTACTGATGTCTGGGATCATAGAGTTCCAAAGCCAAGTCATAATCAAAGAATCTTCATCATCCCATATATCGAACTGTGGATCGTCTGCCTTCGGAGGATCCCCGACAACCCTTGAGAGTGGTGCGAATGACCTGGGCCCATTGGAGATAGTTCTTACCGTTGAGGTGATAAGAAAGGTGTAAAACCGAGAGATCATTTGGATTCAGTGCAGCAACGGCCTGAGGCGGAGGCGGCGTGACGACGGTGGAGGTTTGGGTGTCTTCTGAAGTCATGCTGTTTGGGCCTGAAACTGGTCAGAAAAGGACGGGGAGGAGCTGGCGATCGGAACGGTGGCCGTCGTACGGTGAACGGCGGTCTGGAGGGCGGCGCGTGGCACTCACGCGCAGGCAGAGCAGTGGCGCGTGGGGGCGGCGGTTCTGGGTGGGTCTCTGTGGGGTGGCCGGAAATAGGCCGACGAGCAGTCCGACGAGGGTGGTGAGACCAAAAGAGGCGGCGGCGGGTGGTGTTTGGCTGTTTTACTATTCAGGCAGCAATAAGGCTGCAAAGGAGACAGCAATCAGGCTGCTCGGAACCGAAAAAAAAAACAAAGGCAAGCCCTAGGAACGACCTAGGCTGCTGATACCATATAGAAACGAAGGAATGTTTGAATGTTTGAATATTATTCCTTGAATGAATGTGTACAGAAAGTTACAATATATAGACAAAGGTAATTTAAATCTAATCCCCAAAATTAAGGAATCAAATCTGTCCTAATAATGAACAAAATAAAAAACTAATCTGTCTAATTAAAACTGATAGAATCAGCCATAAATACAAGATATGATATGATATTATAACTTTTCGAAGTTATTTCCCAACCATCCTATTTAGCTGCTCTTCTATATCTTAGCATGGTGTGGGATGAAATCACAAGTAGAGAAGGCAAAAATAATATCACATACTTCAAGCTGCATTTACTTCCATGTGTTACCTCTGTTTTCAATCATAATGAACATGATTAGATTATATCATGCCTATTTTTCTTTCAAATTATTGACAGGTCAACGATTGTACATTCGAATATGGTACCTCCAAAACAGCAATCAAATATTGCTTCCTGCAAAAACCGGCAAACAGCTGATGAATATAACAACAATTCCAGAGACACGGAGAATCCTGTGCCAAGGTCTATACAGGGTATGCAAAGAATTCCACTGGGTATGTAATCATTATCATCATGGTCTGTTAAACTTATGGGCATTAAATCTGTAATTAATACACTTAACATTTTTATTTTCAGCAAAACCTGGTAAAGTTGTTGGGCCAGTTGTTCCATACGAGTACGCGAGTGTTGTCAAGGATTCTTATGATCCAAGGACATTTATAAGAGGTTCTGTTCTTCCATCTCAACCTATACCCCCTACATATTATTATCAAAGATCTAGCTCTGGGAATCAAGAAAGGCCAGCAACAGAAGCTGATAAGGGTGTGTCTTTACAAGCAAAACACGGTCAGCAATGTGGAGTCAATGCCAAAATAGCACCAGATATAGCTATTAATATTGATTCAGACCCCTTTTTCATGACAAGGGCAGGAGTGAACAAGATAGAACAGGATGATCGGATAGCCATTGACACAAACTTGCTGCAGTCAAAGGCTCAATATGGTGGGATTGGTGCAGCTGCTGGTGCCACTGCTCATAGAAAGGTTGGACCTGTTCAGTATGGTATGACAAGGATGTTCTAGAAGAAGGTTGTGTTGTGAATATTTTGACCAGGGTGGAGCAATCCCTATAGAGAAAAGGTTGCTTTGTGTGGAGGTGTAGTCTCTGGTGGTATGTGTAAAATGGCATGAGTTAGTGCTTCCCCCCAGAAAGAGCCAGCATTCTCTGGTCAAATGCTATTAACTTTGGTTACAAGTAGAAGAAACTGTACAAGTGGCTTGGAATTCAATCCACACCATCCTTTCCCCCTTTTCTCTTGCTCTCTAATGCCTTGACATTGAGTTAGAGATGGTTCATCATTTGCACTAGGTTGCAAACTTGAGCTACAATTGACAAAATAAGAACTATAGTCTGTCAATAATGTCATTTACACATAAAAAGTTTGTTACTTATCTCATAACTAACTTTCATTCCTCATTTCCTCTTATCTATTCCTCTTCCTTTCTATTTTTATTGGTCAACATCAATGGTACATAATTCCATATATGACTTGCACGTTTTGTGCAACTAGCATTACATTCATAGTTAATACATTACGGCAAATCTAATCTTTAATCATGGCATAAAAAATCTTGAACTGACAACTTATCTTTCTGTTAGAAATTTTGAATTTCATAGCTGATGAAGGCAATCATATTCAGTTCAAGATTAAAATTGGTGTTTCAAGTTGACAAAAGATAAAGTAGTGTTTCGAGTCACCAAAATATAGTCTTCTCATCATAGCTGATGAAGGCTACATGTATTAAAATTTTGTTCCTTTTGAAGGATCCTCTGACTTCTATTAACTATTTTTCACTTGTAAATATAAAGTCAGATTGATAACATGCACTGAAGTGAAAATGCTGGTTATGTGTAGGTGTAGGTAAGAGTTCTATTGTTTAAATGATTGTTATTTTATTTTTTTGTATTCCAAACAGAAAATAAGGTTGAAAATGTGTAACATTATTTATACAAATAGATTCCGTACATACATTCCTCACAAGTATTCCATAAAATTCCCACAGCTACGCACAACAATAATTTATCCTTTAAAAAATAAAAAAAATAGGTTTGTATGCTTATATATAATATCTTATATTTTAAAAATAAAATAAAATGAAGTGGAACTTGATGATTTGAGTGGAATCAAACATCAAATGATAGTTGTACCCAAAATAAAAAATAAAATAACATCAAATGATAGCGTGAGGGCATTTGAACACGACATCATTTGTATGTGATAAGATGAAATTTTGAAAAGGGGAATTGCTGGCAAGTATGAAACGAAAATTTGTACACTGAACTTGGTGATTTCTTTCCGATACTCATACATATTTCAGTTTCATATTGTAAAGTGTGTCCCTAAATATCCTTCTAGAAATTTGGCTGGTTAGTTAGTTGATGTGGCAACTAACATGGTAGCTAAAGGTCTTCAGAAAGATTAAAATATTCATACGGATTGGTGACTCATTATACTATTAGGGATTAATATATAAGTATCTATATAAACACCTCATATAATAGGGAAAGGATTATGTAATTCATTCCAATAGTAATTCTATCATGGGGGTTATAAGGTTGGTT
Source organism: Echinosophora koreensis (assembly GCA_035048595.1). Lineage (NCBI taxonomy): Eukaryota > Viridiplantae > Streptophyta > Magnoliopsida > Fabales > Fabaceae > Echinosophora > Echinosophora koreensis. The sequence continues at coordinate 791,599 of JAPCYP010000019.1, read as the reverse complement.
TCGTGATTGAGGTTGAGGAGTTAAGGAGTGGAGTGATAAGGAGGTTGAGGGTTCAAACCCCACCCACAAACAAAATACTGACAATATTAATAATAACATCTGCCTATTAAAAAAACTAGTAATTCTATCTTGTGTTAAAATCATAGGATGGTTTTGAGAGGAAAATAGTGCATAAAAATAGAAATAGCAATCTTGAGTTCTTGGAGGCATTATGTCGAAAACATGGAAGGCAATAATATGAAGCAGGGTCGAGGGAATTGAGCTTTTGTACCTCTCATCATTATAGTGGAATTACTATTCTCTCCCATAAACATAGGACACATCGGTTGAACCATGTAAATCCCAGTGTTCATATCTTTTTCTTACTGTTTTTTCTTTATTTCTGATTGGGTTCTACTATTGCACTGTTGTGTGCATTTTTCTTGGTTGCTCCTGTACATTTCGTTTTTCAATTTTTCTTATTGCCTTGTTCTGGTTTCTTGGTGACCCTAGCTCCCAACACATATATATCTTGATTTTAAAATTGCCATAATAGAATGAAATGTTTTATTACCATGTCAGTTGGTAAAAAGTGGATAGATACCAACCTTTCCTAAAATGGTGTCTCATTCTGTCTCATCCATTTAAATTGTGGCATGTCATTTAAAAAAGATACATTTATAATAAATAATATAATTAATTTCCAATTGACACAATTTTTAATGCTTGGTGATGTATAACAATACTCATTTGAAAATGTGAGTGCAATTGTGCAAACACACATATGCCCACTCTCATCATAAATCATGATGGAGCCACATTGGCCTGCCCGTGGAGGAAGTTACTGACTACTGAGGGGGTCATTGTGGAAAGTGTGATGCAAAGAGGCTTGTTACTAACCTATATATCAAAGAACCTGGTGGATGCTCATGCCACCTTAATTTAAGAAGCTAGTATTGAAACACATGGTTGAGTTAATGAAATTGAATCTGGTCTCTGATTTTTTGGCATTTAATTACTGCATATGCAAGCACCATAGCTGCAAACAACTGCAGACAGAGGGGCTCACAAATTTAAGTTTCGAGTCAGTTCATGTGCTCTTCATTAAGTTAAACAGATTTAGATTTCCTCATTCCTCCCTCCACGGGAGCAACTGTGATTTATTCCTCACCTACTGCATACATACATGCATTTAGTTTTCTTTTATATTTATACAAGAAAAAAAATAAAAAAGGAATTGCTGATGATATTGTTGCTGTAAGTTTTGCTCAAGTGATTGATTTCTTGTTTCATCATTTAATTTCCCCAAGATACCAGACAAATCCTCCATTTTCTTGTTTGAACCTTATTTGTGGTGCCAACCGTAGTTCATTTATACAAAGAATGTTCTTTGATTAAAGATGATTAATTAATGTTGTTCGATCTTCCATATATATTCGTTGAAAAGCTAATATTCTTTGGCAAACAAGTTGAAGATCATCATTACATTGTGGTGAAACATGTTAAATATGAGTAATATAACCCTCAATTAAACATGGTAAACATTTATTATTTCTTTTACTAATTAATTTATATTCATTACCAATATAAAGATTTGTTATATTGTAATCAATAAAAAATTATTACATCATTAAAAATATTTAATTCTTATAATAATTATTTTAAAAATCACATGTGGGATGATTTGTGATTGGTTAATGGTATAAAATAATTTACAGTAACAATATATAAAATTAAATCCAATTTTTACCTCCTCATGACCATCAATGTAGTGGGGGGAAATAGAAACATGTGATTATGCATCAATCGAGGCCTACCACGTGAGAGACTTTCATTTCCTGTGCCAAAAGATGGTTTTGTGCATCTTTGCATGTCCAAACAAAAACAAGGATCAATGGATAAACGGAAAAACAAGGCATGCTCTAAAATGTGAACAGAAGCACACTGTGGATCCACACCATTGCAAATAGATTAGATGCAGATGTTGAATCATATAGCTCTCTCTCATCAATTATAAATATGGCAAGGCCCTAGTAGGTAACTATTTGATCCAATTCCGTACAAGAAATGGGGGTACGGATCCCCATTACCCCAAGAACAAAGAAAATGAAAGAAAAATGAATGATGGAAAAAAAATTGGGTGGCATTAGTGTTAAATAAAAGAGGTGTGTAGTGTGTGAATGTGACAAGAACAAAGGGATCCGAGTGGGACTGAGCACATGGAGTCCCATATGCCCAACACAACCAAATCTCTCATACAATCCCAATGACCCAATCCGCCGACTGGTTTCCTTCTTGGAAACACCACCACCTCCCCTCTCTGATTCTCCACCACACTCTCTCAGGGCCACCATCACTAAATAGGGGGGGGAGTCATCACTAAAGCTGCTCACCAATCACTAGGAAATAACAAACATCAATCATCTTTTCAGTGTAACAAATTCTCATACACCACTTACCATATGTATTTTATTTTTATTTTTTAAATTCTCGTGATACTGTTTTCTTAAATTGGTTCTTCATTATATATGAATTAATTTTATTTTTAAAAAAAACTATAACAAAGTATTTTTAAAATATCAATGCCGGGCTATGAGTGTATACTATGTAAAGAGAAGCAAGATCGGCCAAAGAATAAGGCCAGGCAAATTCTCGCTTTAGGCCTTCAATCCATGTTATTCAGCCTCTATATAGTCTGTTAATAAAAATTACTCCCTCCGATTCATATTATAAGCAAAAATTTAATGGAACACACATATTAAGGTGGTTAGTTAATCTCATTTAAAAGATTCATTGAGAATAAAAAATTAAGTTTGTTACCTAAATTGCCCCTGTTCTTATTTATTAAGCTTATGTTGTTGAGAATAAAAGGAGTCACTGGAAAATAAAATTTGTATTAAATGAAAGATATTTTGAGAATAACTTCATTAAATAGGATGAAAATAGTTGAAATTTGCTTATATTTTAATTTTTGCTTATATTGTGGACCGAATGGAGTATTTGATGTCTAACAAAAATTATACATATAAGACCCCTTCCATAATTTGTTCATTTTAAGACCTCACCTTACCTTGTGCCGATTCTGAAGAGAAGTAATTCATTTTTTGGTGAAATAGAAAAGTAATTCTTTATTTGGTGAAAATATGATTTAATTTTAGATGGTTACACTTCTCAATAACAATTCTGCTATTCTCACATATTTCATAAACATTGGTGTATATATTGATCACCATTATCTATTTTTTTTCCTCCTGAAAATTAATGATTCACTTTTTCATTGTATATTCCCATATTCTGTGAAATTTCCATCAGTGCAATGTAAAAAGACCGTCAAGTAAGGCATTTCCCTTTCAGACCTCATAAACATTGATCATCATCATCAATTTTTTTCTTTTTTTATTCACCATTAATGGTTCACTTTTTGTTTGTGTATTCTATATGAAATTTCTCATCAATGCAATATAAAAAGGACTCTAAATTAAGGCAATCGATACCTTTCAAGTATTATTATTGATTGATACAATCAACCATGTAAAAAATTACATTCCATAATTAAGGGTCTGTTTATTTTATTTTAGTTTACTGTTTTTATTTCTTGTTTTCAATGATAAATACAAAAATGTCATCTTATTTCATTATGTTTCATATTTTCAAAAATTGTACAGGAAACAATGAAAATAAACATTTTCTTGTTTTCATCGTTTCCTGTACAAATATTTGAAAACAGGAAATTTGATGAAAATAAAATGATAGTTTTATAATTATTTCTGAAAACAGAAAAATAGAAATAAAGTAAACATGCCCAAATTTTATTTTGTTTTATTTCATTTTCATTTATAGTCATGTGAATAAGATTTTGTACAAAAAACCACTTATAAATATGAACTAAACTTCTTTATCCATAAAACCATCTTGTCTTAAATTAGTTGAGCAAAACGACGAGAGGTATTTTATTTTTATTTTTTAAAATCTTAAATATAGTTTCATGAGTACTTTCAATACTATTTTTCAATGATAAAAATACATATGAAACAATTGTTATACACATATTTTTCTATTAGAAAACAACATAAAAAAATACCCATGAAATAAAGTATAAGTTGTGTCCTTCCTTGTATTCCCAACTTGTTAATATGATTTAGGTATAGCATTACATGATTAATTAGGCCTAAAAGGATTAGGGGGGTATTTTGTGGGGCTCAAGGGTGGGGTCACTGGAAAGTAGACACGGGGCATTCATGCGAAGAGTGGTGATGCAGATCATATGATATTAGCATATGAATGAAAGAGAAGAGTGGAGAGGCACATGGGTGGGTGTTAGGTTCAAGGAATTCATGTGAGCACATGTGCTTTCTCTCCTTTGTTGTGTGTCTTGTGGGACCATTTTTATGCTCACATCTCCTCACCCCTTAACGGGGTTACATTTTCAGTCACATTTTCTTAACTTTATACTTTCACTTTTACCTCTGCGTATCCGACGATGCTACCTGCGCGTCTGCTTCTTTATCTCAACCCAAACCCTACATATATAACTACGTAGTTCGAGTCTTACTAGCTAAGAATACTTTCAAGTTTCAACCGAATGGAACAGGTAATTATATCTACCTTAGACATCTTAATTAGAGGCTTGAGCAAGATGCTTGTGTTTATATATATGAAATGAAATGACTATAAATATCTCATGTGTGCTAAGATGCCTCTTGTGTTCAGTTGATCATGGGTTAGGATAAGTTGGTTTGGGTTGGATGACCAAAACACAAACAAAGCAATATTGTTCTATATTAACTTTCTATGAAAAAAAAAGTTTATATAGTATTAAAGTGATTGGATTAATTTAAATGTTGAAAAAGAAAGATCCAATATACACTCTGATTGAGATTAAAAAATTTAGACAACTAGAATTAATCCAATTATCCAATTAAATTGGTATATTTTATGAATTCTTAGGCTCATTAGGTGGAACAAAATTATGTTGATCCAAAAAATGGTATCTTAGTGTCCCTCCTATTCAAAAAATTTAAATTAAACTTATTTATTAAATAAATCGGACCGGTGGTCAAATATAAGCATAGGAAGTAAGCCTCCAATGAGCTGGCTAACCTATCCTCATTCCTCAATTCCTCACCCTACACAAAAACTTTACAGCGCAATGAGATTGAGAAGGTAAAAATATTAGGAGAGAATGGAGGACGCTCTTGTTGTGGAGCGTGAATGTCACACCATTATATTACTCCAATCCAAAACCAGTGGGGCCTGCTTCGTTGGCATTGACATTTCTAGAGCTCAACAATAATTTAACATCTTCCATCCTTTCTCCCTCACTTCCATCTTCATCTTCTTCTTCACACACACACACTCTTCTCTCTTTGTTTTGTTTCTTTCACCATTATTATATATGGAAGAAGAAAACACAGAATCGGAAACACAAAGAATTAGCAGCATACCCGCATTTCTGAGTAGTAAACCTGCAGGGCAAGACTCTCCCATGGTCGCTCATGGTGTTCACAAGTCTTTGCATGTTCTCCGCCGAAGCCGCCGTCTGTGGCGGAGAGACGGGACAAGGGAACTACAGAAGATGAAGCAAGTGATGACTGTGAAGAAAGAGGAGAATAATAATGGTGCAGGTGGTTGTGTTGTCAAAGAAGAAGGAGAAGAAGAAGAAGATGATAGAGAAGAGATAGAGAGGAAGATTCATGCATTGCAGAGGATTGTGCCTGGTGGAGAGTCATTGGGTGTGGACAAGCTTTTTGATGAAACTGCTGGCTATATAATGGCTTTGCAGTGTCAAGTCAAAGCCTTGAGAACTCTTGCTGGCTTCTTTGACAAGCTGGAGAAGGAGAAAACCAAGTTTGGAGGTTGATACATAATGAATGATGCTTCATCAACATGAACATCATCGAACCATAGGTTGGTTAATTAGGTTCTTAATTTGGTTTCACCATAGACCCATTAGTTAGATTTTTTATTTTATTTTCCTTTTTTTGGTTTTTTATTTTTGTTGTACTTTTGGCTGGGATCAAGGAAAATATTTCCCATGTTCTTAGATTTTTTATTTTTTATTTTTTAAAGTTCTTATTATGTTTTAATTTATCTATGTATCTTGATAGTTGATATTCTTAGTCCGCATAAAAGAGGGGTTTGGTTAAGTATTACACAACAAGTAGTTATGATTTATGAATTTTTAGTAATCTGTGTCTGGACTCTGGAGTGAAGCTAGAATGCATGTGGGAGTTCATGGCATTATGATGTGCTCCCAATTGCAGATGTATGTGGACTGTAGCTTGTAACGGAGTTTTCATCTTGGTCCAGTGGGCCATGCTATTGGGTCCAAAAATCTGGATGATATAAGACATTGTCAAAAGCAACATGGCACATACACATGTTGTCATTGTTTGCTTTCTCTCTTTATTTTGTTGTGAAAATTTTTGCTTTGGGGATTTTGGAGGAATAGGGTTGTTTGACTTTTTTGGCCGTTAGCCATTACTACCACATTAACTTACAACTAGAAAATTAGAATGCTGTATAAGAAAAAGAGAGCATCTAACTTGACGGGTTCATAAAGTTCACGTGGCTTCTTTTCGCATCCGAGATCGATCTGCCATAAATTCAGGATAAACCCAAGTTTGCAAAATCATTATACAGACGTAGAACTATATCAGAGATTCATGACTCTTAACTCTTACCTCGTCTCTGTGTGTGTGTCAAAGATGAAGCATAACTTTTCATCAAAAAATAAAAATAAAGATAGATGAAGCATAACTTACAAATAACGGGAAGAGTAGTCGTTAATTTTACAAGTTGATCAGATTAACTTTGAAGTCACTTTTTTGTACTTCAAATGGTAAACAAAGTCCATAATTGAAAAAATAACCTAGCTAACCGTCGCCTCTTCTTAAGTGATCATACTAAGGTTTTTTTTCCCCCCATGGGAATCCCTCGAGTTTCTCCATATAAATGTCTTCCTCTAAATCTCCATATAATTTTTTTTTTTAACATCAAGTTGCTCAATCTCAAAGTCTATGTTTGCGGCTAAACTGAGAATTGCTTTAATAGATATTATCTTCATTATTGGTGGGAAGATTTCTTCAAAATATGTCTTTGACAACGATTCGAGTATTATACCTTAGTCTTAAGCTGTCCTCGATTTTGAACCTATACACCCATTTATTTGTAAAGGCTTGCCGTCCTTTTAGCAATTCCACTAGCTAGATCATATATGTGATTATCATGCAAGGATTGCATCTCCTCTTGCATGGCTTTAATCCACACTTCTTTATCATTGTCATTCTAGCTTGTTCATAACTTTGAGGTTTTCCTTCATATGTAAGTGTCACGTACTTATTTGAGGAATATCTTGTTGAGGGACATCTATTTCTAGTGGAAACGTTTTGTTCAACAACTTCTGGCTTAACTACATTATTTGTTTTTATTAATTGTTTTACTGATGACTCATTGTGTTCGGACCCACTATCAGCTTCATTCTGAGTGGCTTTATTTTAAAATTAAAAAAACTCGATTTCTTTTGAATAAGATTTGAAATTTGAGTTTTGTAAATGAAAAAAAAAAAAAAGACTCTAGGATAGTTTTACTCTCTTAAATACATGTTTTTGACTCAAGTCATCAAATTAATGAGAAACAAAAATAATTTTCAAATACATGACCCTCACAAAAAAAAAAAAAAAAAAAATCAGACCTGCAATCAAATATGAGAGGATCCATGAGCGACAGTGTGATATGACTCCAATTTTTATTTATTTATTTATAAGCATGACATGACTCCAATTTGAAGTGCCTCACTGTTACTATACTTGGGCAACCTTTCAAAAATAGTAAAGTTATGTCTCACACCAATGGCCACTCAATCCCATTGACCAAAAGTCACGACCAAAGCAAAGGCTTCACCAAGTGTATGAAGGGTTACCATACATGTTATATAAATCCGATAAACTAGAAAAATTAAGAGGTACTCATGTGGTTTAACGGACTAAACTAAAAATCATACATAAATTTGTACATTTAAAATGATTAAGTAATTTATTCGTAATTATAATAGTAATCATGATGCTTCTGACCTTGAATTCATGGAGAACATAGATGATATAATTTGGACTTTCAACGAGTCGGGTTTGAGCACCTTTTTAAAAGCCTGAATCATTCCTGAGCTTTTTTGGCCCTACCCGATAAAATCTGAACCCGTATTAGGCTAGCTCGACGCGAGGCCGGATAGCCCGTTTTGTCACCTCTAGACAGTTCTGCCAAAAAATAAAAGAAAAGAAAACCAAATGAGGTCTTTGAGCACAAAATGATCACCATATCCTACAAGTTCCTCCTGCTAGGTAACCGGCTAGACACATTATTCTGGGCTCATGAGAATGAGCCATCTATTCAGTGAAAAACGACTCTCAAAATTTGTGGAAATCAAAGATTTAGATGAATTTTATTGCTATTCTTAAAGGGTCTAAAACGAATTATTAGTTGGAATTAAGATATTTTTTTAATTTCATGAATTCTCTTATTTTTTAATTTCATGAATTCTCTTATTTTAGTTCCACTTGAAAACAATTCAACATGTATGAAAGTTTGTGGAAGAAGATATGGAAGCTAAATATTCTATACCAAGAATGAAGGCTTCATTCACAGAGCATCTCGAGATATCCTTGTCACATGAAGTAAGCTAATTCAAAAATGAGTTACAACAAGAGAAGGATGCTGTTTCGATATGATGCTAACACAGAATCAATTTTCCTTTAAAAAAAAAATTAACAGAATCAATTTGACATATATTTTGGGCAATGTTATTAAAACCGAACCGATGATCGACTCGGTCAAGGCACTGGGTTAATGGGTTGCTGGTTCAACCCGGGGTCACTGGTTGACTCGGTTTGAACCGATATATATATATATCAATCAGACACATTGGTCTAGTGGTGCAACTCCTTGCTTGCTATAATCTCCACTAGTGTTCGAGTCCTGCGAGCAACATTTTGAGCGATTTTTGCTTGGAAATATTCACTTCTGCGTGCTGATGTCAGCTTCCCGATGTGAGGACCTCGTTGGCGGGTAATCTATAAGTACCTTTGTAAGCGCTCTTTGAGCCGTGAGACTCACCCTGACCCTGGTGAGCCCTCGGGACTCAACTCACCTAAACTTTTTTTTTTTTAAAAAAAAAAAAAACCTCTATGAATGGCTGTCATTCCTTAAGAATGAAATTGAACTTGAATTGTTATGTTGTGGAAAAGTATATGGAAGGAATGAATAGATGAGTGACAAGAAAAATCAGGTACTCTTCATCAAGTGCTTGTTGTTGGGACAAAACACTAGAAAATAGCTTTTTGATCAATAATAAAAAGACCAAGCATATAGGTGTTTGCTTCTCCTCAAAATCCAACAAAGTAGATTGGGCCCATTGTTGACATGTATAAAATTAATGTTGACATAGTAATATTCTCAGTTGAACATGTTTATGGTATTTGGAGTAAATTTTTTTTTTTTTTGTGTGACTAATATACAGAATTAATAGTTGCAAAAGCAAAAAAAAATAAAAATAATAATAATTCTAGGTTTAGTGGATGCTCTACGAGGAGAAATTTCAACAATTAAAGAAGGATTGATGTTTGCGTGGAAACTTCGATTCATGAATATTTAACTTAAAGGAAATGCAAACTAGGCTTATGATGCCATTGACGGAAGTGATTGAGATCAATCTTTTAGTTGTTTCATTCTTAGTGATATTCGTACAATTGCTTCAAGCTTTGGCATATGATGGACTAATAGCCGAGTTATCTGATTGACTTTTGGATATCGGGACAGGTTAGAGGAGGTCGGTCCATTAGACCAAACTCGTGGGATTGGTCCAAAAGAGATGACAATAAAAATAGAAGATTAACATCCAAAAAGTGATAATTTTATTGCAAAGTTTTTATAATTTAAATTGATGGATATATGGGTACAAAAATAGAATGAAAATTGTATCAAGTATCAACTATCAAGACCTATCCGTTGTAATCTAGTGTATGATGCACAGCGATTTGAAGAGTTTCCAAATCCGAACATGAAGCGGTTATACATTGATTGAAATGGCATACCCGATACCCGATAGACATTGAGATCACAAACAAGAGAAGAGCATTTCGAATCTGAACCGTTGGTTTTCCCTTTCTCTATTTTGCCTTTTCTGAAAAAGCGAAAAGATATTTTCACACATTTTCCGGGCACACAAACAAACCCTAATCCACACGAATCTTAATAGCCTCCAAAATACATAGGTCCGTTCCTTTCTCTCTCTCCCGGAAAATCCTCTCCCCTTTTTCCTGCAAAAATCTCCTTAACTCTTCACCTCACACTTTCACTCAATCTATCTCATTCTTGATTCCGCGGAAATTATCTCCACAATCACTGTATATTTTTGATAAATAAATAATTCACTTGAATTATTCACGTACTTCTCTGTTTTTTTTTTAAAATTAATTTTCTCGGCGATCAAACAGCGCGGTTCCTTTTCGATTTCATCTGTCTCACTTGGTTAATTTACGACTTTGCAGAATTAACAATGGCGGAAGACACCGTTGCCAACGGTGAGGAATCTACGGTGAAGATCGAGGCGTTGGAACGCGAGAGAGACGAATTAGCAACTGAGAACTCGGAGAGGAAGGAGGAAATCAAGAAGCTGAGGGTCGAGATCGAGGGACTGAGGAGCGACGGTCTTGGATTGAGGGACAAGATGGAAGAGATGGAGAGAGAGGTGGAGCGATCTCGGGACGCCGATAAGGCGGTGGAGGCAATTGCTGCCAGGGCGGCGGAGCTTGAGACGGAGGTGGCCAGGCTCCAGCACGATTCGATATCGGAGATGAGCGCCGCGGAGGAGGCTAGGGCAGAGGCTGCTGAATTGAGAAAGGTTTTGGAAGAGAAGGAGTCTAGGGTTAGTAATCTGGAGAGGGAATTCGAAGGGTTGAAGAAGCTGAAGGCGGAGAATGAGGCGAAGGTGAGGGATTTGGAGAGGAAGATTGGGGTTTTGGAAACGAAGGAAGTTGAGGAGAGGAATAAGAGGATTAGGGTTGAGGAGGAGATGAGGGAGAAGATTGATCAGAAGGAGAGGGAAATTTTAGGGTTGAGGAAGAAAATTGATGAGTTGGAAGAGGTTGGTGCTGGGAAGAAATCTGAGCTGGAGGGATGGATTAAGGAGAAGTTGAATTTGCAGGAGGCACTCAGAGAATCTGAGGAGAGAGCTAGGGATTTGGAATCAAACGTTGCTCGATTGCGAGAGGAGGCTGGGGACGCTGAGAAGGTGATCAGATCACTGAATGAGAGAGCAGTCGAGGTGGTCAATGGTGGTGTAAATGGTGGTATACACGGGGAAGGGAAGGGGTTGAAGGGATTGAAGTTGCAGTGGCCAATGGTGGCAGCTGGGTCTACAGGAGCTGTGGTTGCAGCTGCTGTTGTAATCTATGTATGCTATGGAAAACGTAGGTGAATTTCTGTGACCAGAGGAAGGAGGGGAATTTTGAATGGGAAGTTGTAGAGGTTAGTTTTTTTTTTTACCAGGTTTTTTTGGTAGTCCCAACTATGCTTTCATTTTGTTGGTCATAAAATAATACTTCTCTGGCTATTGTTTTTGGAGCCTATGAATTTTGATTCATGTCAAAGTTGGCATACTTGTTTGGTTGTTAGTTGCTTATTGTGAGGATTAAAACCATTTTGTGTGTTGGAGCAATGCTCTGGTTAACTGCAGTTATTAGGTGTTTGTTGTACTGATTACAAGTCTTATTATAGTTGCTCTTGAAGTTTGGATAAGATTCATAAGAATGTAATTTTAGTTTATATCATTTAGAATGTAATAGTCATTTGTCAAAGTAAATCACGACCAGACGATTTTTATCGAGGAAGCCAAAGAACACAATATTTATGGTAGTTAAGTTTAAGACACTATGTTTATATCTATACCACGATCATATGAAGATAGTATATAACCCCTTCCAAAAGCCAGTAAGCCAGTAAAATAAAAAATTATCCCATTCTTGACTAGGAAGAGGATTGAAAACGAATATGCTGGAGTTTTTGCCTCAACCAATAGGGTGGTCTTCCATCTAAATTTAGCAGCTGAGTGATGAAGTACTTCGATTTTGTACACCAATATTTAAGGGCTTGTTTGCGAGTTCGGGAGACGAATCGAGGAAAAGGCTTTGAGGAGGAAGAGAGGAGAAATGGAGGATAATTTCCCACCTTGCATGGGGTTTATTTTCTAAGAAAAGAATCAAAACCCTCCAAAACCCTTCAATTTGGGGGAATTAAAAAAATGAACTAGATGATGGTTTTGAGAGGTTTTGGAGGGCTATCCTCCCTTGCTCATCCCTTTCCTTCTCACTATTTTCTCAAACCCTTCCCCTTTCAACTCTCTAAAAGACCCTAAGTGATTTTGATGAATGGCACTATGACAGTGCATTTAGCAACTGTGTATTAGCTATGGCTATGTCAGAATTTTTAACAGTCTGATTTTTTTTTTTTACATATAATTCGTTTTTTTTAAAAATATATTTATAAATTCCGTAGTTTAGCCTCTACAAATAAAGTAATGTTTTTCTTTGGTATTCTCAGTAAAAATCTTCTAGTTCTGTCTTTGATTGCGATCAACTTTACTTTGATAATTACATTCTTTACAATACAAATACAAATTATAAGTATAATATAATCAATTTTGAGTACATTTAAGTTCTATGTATTATTTAATTTGCTTGCTACCATTAAGTTAAAATCGCAAATTATTATGTCAATTACTGCAATCTTTTTCTTTTTTTAAATTGACTCCCGTATGCTAATTAGCATTTTGCTTTTATCCATATTAGACCAATTTTCTTGTCAAAAAACAATTCAAAACAAGGCTTCTAAAATATAGCAGGTCGGCCTATATTATGGCCAAAAAGCCTATTTGTCTCTATAAGCCACAAAAATGAAAAAATAAATAAAAAATAAATGAAACTTAGTATATATAATGTGGTGATTTTAAAATATTTTTTGATAGTAACTCCTAGTTCAAGGAAGTTTCAATATCGACTAAAATGTACTATACTTCTTTTTGTTTCTGAATTGAAACAAAGTAACCACTCTGGAACCAATCAGTAAAGCAAACTAGACCATGTAAAAAACATGGCTCTTAACATGAGGATCAGGGTATACATACAGAACAAATTTTGTCTCCTTTAAAAGGTACCGGTACCATCACGGCCAATGATTGTGCAATGCCTCAAGGCCTAAGCTCAAGGTACTACCTTCTAAGATGCTCTGCCCTATAATATTGAAAAATCAAATTATAAAACGACTCACAAGTTAGAAAACGCCCCCAAAGCTAAGTTACAAGAGCTTAGTTTAACCTTATTTAATACAAACTATCAAAATAGGCAGCCAACTGACTGGCTTACTGAACTTTTATCTGCTTAACCCACAAAATACGATTGACCACATGTAGGATGTACAAAACTCTGTTCAGACAATCCCTTCTTGACTCACTAAAGGGGAAAATATCTGAAAAATCATCTGGTTCAGATGACCCTATTAGTTTTATCACAAGTTTTCTTAAGATATTAAGGCTTTTGACTCCCAAGGAGCTTCCATGATCATATGATCATTATCTCTTGAAATGAACTGTTATTGGTAACACCAATATCCCATATTTATAGGTTGCTGCAAAATAGTACATAAGGACTGTTGAATTTATTTGAGGTCACTATGGAACCTCTGAAAGGGTGAACACTGAACAGAACCTAAGTCTTGGCCAAAGGAGAAACTACTCAACAAGAGGTCCAGCTGTGAACATTCCTAGCATCACGTGCGTCATACTTCTTCAGTCCACAGCATAAGCTGATGACCAGTGTTAACCGAATTGACATAAAAGGCATGCTAAATTCATTATCAGTAAGAATGATAACATCCCTAGCAATTTACGCCAATTTGTTTAGAAGAGATACTTTTTTTTTTTTGGTTACGAAGAGATACTTTAATTAATAATATGTGGATAATTGATATGCAGATGGAGACCGGTTTCTGTTCAACACTAACATAATAAGGCTGCTTACCCTAAGTTTTTATTTGCATGACAGCCTATCATTTTCCTTGCTAGGTCCAAATAGATGATCAATCAGTAACTAACTAATATTTTTGCAGCTAGGGGAATAAAAATTTTCTAAACCAATGTTATTTCCATTTCCAGCCTTGTTTTGTTCCAATAACACTTTCTGAGCGCAAAGTAAAATGTCTATGAAATTATCATAAAGCGTGAACTACCCACTGGATTTTCAGTGCTTCCAAGTACTTCACTCTCTTCTTGCACAGTGGCACTATTGCTTTCAGCATCAGGAACATTTGACAATGGTCGAAAGGACTCCTTAACACTTTGATAGGATGAATCTATCCTATTTGTTACAACTAAAGACAAAACATTATTATCCTCTTCAGAAACTGTCATCATGTCCTTAATAGTTTCAACCACTTAAGTTTCTCTTAAGCCCCCATTTCTTGACACTGAAGAAAGTTCATTATTATTGTCCTCTGAAGGAGGCAATTCTGTTTCCTCAAGTTGGCCCTTCACCCCATGATTACTCACAAGTGGAGAAAGCCTATCAACCTCTTCAGTTTCAGGATCAGATAGAAAATCTTTCTCCAATTCTACAGTATCTAAGGTAGTGTATTGTCAACTTGAGCAGCTTTTGTTGCATCATTGAAAGGATTAGATGAAGACTCAATAAGCTCAAGAGAGTCAACAACAACTGATTCAGAAACTTCTTGCGTCTCTTCCACTTTGCCTGAATCAAGAAGTTCCCTTTTTCCTCACATTGTGTTGCCTGTTCATCTGTGATGGAAATATAACCATCTTGTGTTTCACTGAGAGAACTTGAATTAGCATAAGATGGCAAGTTATCTTCACTTAAAGATTCTTGTTTCTGGTTTTCTTGTAATGTTGAATTGAAAGAATCCTTCTATCTTGATATGACTTGCAGAAACAGCGGCCCCTGAACATAAGAGACATGTATGTATGTGTAGATGGGGTGATGGATATTAGGGTGAAAACAAAACACAAGGAGTGATGAAAGGAATCGATCAATCACCTTGGAGTTGAACATTTGGCAAAGAATGGTGGTTGGATGTAGCAGTCAAAAGTCAAAGTTGTGTTTTTTTTTTTTTTTGCTTTCCTTCTTTTTCTTGAAGCTGAAGAAGGCATGGTTACTGTTTGTTAGAAAGAGAATATGATAAATGAATGAATGGTAGATAAAGAAGTGAGATAATTGTTATGCTTTTTCTCTCTTTTTGCTTTCTATATATCAAGTGCTATGAAATTGAATCTCCCATGGAGGGAACTCAAGTGATATTTTCTTTACAAGATTTGTTTGGCTTTCTGGATGGAGAGAGAATTGGATCAGCATAAGCCCAAGAAGCGTAACCCGTATCAATATATAGATGGAGACTTCAAAGATATCACACTGAAGGGCCCAATCTGCAAGCACCGAACCACAAAAGCCCTAATTCTCCCCAATAAACCCTAATCTTCCACACTCCACCCACTGTCTTCTTATCCTCTTGTCCTTAAATCCTATGAACTATCATGTAACCCTTGCCCTAATACAGATTTTCCATCTCTCCAGAGTTTTTAGAAATATTTGTAATTAGTAATATTAATTTTCTATTATGCTTTTTTTTTTTCCAAATTATTACCTTCTAAAAAATAATGTTATAAACTTTATAATTTTTCATATAACTTTTTTTTCTTTAATAGAAATTAAATGTTAACAAAGCACCAAAAAAAAATAAAAAAATAAATGTTAACAAATAAAACAATTACAATTTATAATATGCTGAAATGTAGGGGTGTGCGTGGGATGGGTTAGGACGGGTTTGGCTTGTCTCTCACCCGGCCCTAAATAGTGACCGGGCCACTTATGTGAACCCGAACCCGTCCCTAGACCCGAAGGAACCTGATGATGTGCGGGTTTGATTAAGATCGGGCCAATGTGGGATCGGACCGGGTTGGCCCGAAGTGATTTCATCACTCTAATTCTGAGATATGCTTCTCATTTTACCAAAAAGAATAGAGGTGAAAGAAAAGAAGAAAAACAATTAACTCTGAAATATTAAATGTCAAATTCCTAAAACATCGTCTGCTTTTCAATATTGCAGAATTCTGTAGTGTGTCAATCTTCTAAAAATACAAAAATCTCTAGCAAGAGAAAAGTGGAATGTGGTAACAGAATATAAGAGATCTTCTCAAATAGATAAAATTAATCATGGCAACAAATGAAGTATAGATAAATTGAATCTCCAAATTTATTATATATTTGTCAGATAATCTTTACTTTCCTCATGTAATGGAAATCCATCATGATCTGAGGGAAACCTAGATGAACTTGCCGACATAATTACATTAATATATAGCCATACTACACTTCCATATCGCCATTCTTAATGTTTGTAGAGATGTTTGAGTGCCTATAACATGAACAATGATTTCATAGAGAAATATGGGGACAGCCTTATGATTGATTCATTCGTTATCAAATATTGTACAATCATTTTACTTATTCAATTCTTGCTCTAAGCCTGAGAAAGAGAATGCAAAACAAAATTGAGAATACAGATAATCTCAGAATTCTCTATTGTACATATGTTGTTGTTGTTGTTGTTGTTGTTGTTGTTGTTATAATCTCAGAACTCAGCAAAAGGTTCAAACTTAGAAATCAGCAAACAAACTTGGTACAATAATGCTTCAATTCCTATAAATAATGAATATAAAATACCAAACAGACTTGGATGCAAACTGAACACAAACTGTTATACAATCTCAGAACTCAGCAAAAGGTTCAAACTAAGAAATCAGCAAACAAACTTGGTACAATAATGCTTCAATTCCTGTAAATACTGAATATAAAATACCAAACAGACTTGGATGCAAATTGAACACAAAAATATTGAACCAAATCAGAGAAATATTAAACGCAAAAACCATCTTTTCATCACGATGAAACCAAGAATAAAAGAGACAACAGAAAATAGAAATTACAAGAGGGGAATGGAAGGGAAATAGAGAGAAGCTTACTGTTTAGGGTTCCTGTTTTTTGTTGAATCGGAAGACAATGTGAACAGATGGCAATGGAAGGAGGAGGAGCAACGACCGAGGGAGGAGCAGCAACGATCGAGGGAGGAGGCGAGGAGCAGCCGATTCACTGATTCCTTTTTCTCTCTGAGCTAAAGGGACGACGTTGAGAGAGCAGCGACGACGTCCTTCTTGAGATGTGCAGCGAACCAACGAAGGCGTCCAACGTCCTTGAGGTGCAGCGAGCCAGCGACAGCGACCTTCTTGAGGTTGAGGTGCAACGAGCCAGTCCTTGAGGAGGTGCAGCGACGGCATGAAAATTGAAGGGTGAAAGTGATTCAGTGCGGCCGTGTGTGTGACGAGGGAATAAGGCACATAAGGGAGGTGATTTTAATATTAGGGCCGGACCGGGTAACCCGAGGGTTGACCCTAACCCGTCCCTAACCCGGTGCTGGGTCATAATTTAGGACACCGGTTCGTCCATTTCTTAATTCGGGCCGGGCCAGACCTTGTCCAAAACTATTCGGGCCGGGCCGGACCGGGTTGTGCACACCTCTACTTAAATGCACAAGATATTCGCTAGTTTTTCATAATCTATACTTTAGTTTTGATTAAAAAAAATCTCTTAAAAAAAAGTCTTTTAAAAATGGTTAAATCTCTTAGCAGTTAAAAATTTAAATTTTATAATCAATTATAAAAATATTTTTTTATTTATTTAAATACATTAATTTTTTTTTATTTGAAATTTCTAGATTCTACTTGAATTAATTATGTACATATAATATATATATATATGTTATTTTATATTGTTTGTAAATTTTAAAATACTTGCACAACAATGTACTAAATAATTGTCAGTTAATAATGAAGTATTCATAATTGCACAAAATGTAAAAAGTAAAGAATCTAGATATGTAAAAATGGATTCCGACCATGAATTAACTCGATTCACTAGTGGGTTGGATAAAAGTTGGTTAATTTTGGTCGGGTTAGCTTATAGGTTGTCACTTTATCCCTATTATGACTATTATCAATTCCACTTTCCATGACCCAGTACTAGTCCAAATGGGCAAGCGTTGACGCACAACCATCCATCATGCATCCAGCCTCCATCGCAGATGTTGAGACATATAAGAACTTTGTTTTCCCTCTCGCATTGCATCAGTGACAACTCTGGTAGGGTTTCTGGACGCCAGGGTTGTGACAAACCACAAAATTTATTGAAGATTAATAGTAAGATTGTGGCTTGTCTAACAATGAGAATTCTTGTTTTCAAACTTTATAAGTTGTCATCAACAGAAAGTCGACCAACTAAGTTAATACAGTTTAATAAAAATTTCTTGAATTCCTAATATGATATTAATTTATGTGTAAGAATAATGAATATCACTGGTTACATATTTCCTCTTAGCTTTCAAAGTCTTCGGATGTAGAAATTTTCCAATTGTTCTTAGCTTTTTTTCTCCATGCAAGAGTTTAATTTTTATGCACCGTCAGTGTAAAGATTTTTATACTGACAACCAATCAGAAATCATGAAATTGATGACATTTAAGGTGGTTAGGATAATAATCAAGGATTTTTAATGATACGTTCATATCTGATTGGTTAACAGTATAAAAGAACTTTACACTATTAGTGTATATCAATTAAAAGACTTTCCTCTTAGCTTTCAAAGTCTTCGGATGTAGAAATTTTCCAATTGTTCTTAGCTTTTTTTTCTCCATCCAATTGCTCTTTCCTAGATGCTGCTACGCATAATATATAATGTGAAATATAATTTTGACTTAATGGGTCTAATGACAAGTAAATTCCATTTCTAATAATTGCTTTGTTTTCCCCACTTTCGGTTCTACCTTTTGAACATGACATAAGTTTGGTCTTTTAATAAGAATAGAAGCTAGAGGGTGGGTTCATTTATTATTATTAATTAATTGTATAGAACGTCCTAATTAAAGTAAGATGGTGTTTAACATGGTTAGTTTTCCACACGGTAATAACGGCTTTCCTTTTTCATAATCATGGCCAGACAAAAGTTTTGATTACTTTAGCAGAAGATTATAACGTGAAAGACCAGATAACACACTTTATTATCTTTCCACGGTTTGATCTTGAAACAGCTGGGAAGTGGGATGAGCTCCAATGTCTCACTAGCCACTGAAATGAAATTGTTTAATACATGAATAATGAAAAACTAGTTAAAGCCCGAGTATATCGGAATCCAATTATGCCAGAATTCCAATACTACTATTTTGCAGCGAGTCCCTATACATGCAGGGAGAAGGAAATATAAGGTGAGGGGTTAGGATCCCTTGCTTACCCTAAATTTTGATGAAGTCAATTTTCTGAACTCGAACCTGTCTCTAGACTCGAAAGAACCAGATGATATGCGGGTTGGTTTAAGATTGGACCGAAATGGGATGGGATTGAGTTGACCCGAAATTAAATAAATCATTTGTAAACTAAATTTTTTGTGAGGGAGAAAAAATATTATCACAAATCACAGTTCACAAAAAAGCAATTTATTCTCCAAATATATTTTGTCTTCAATGGTTTATCTTCCAACATCACGTGTACTTTATTCTATTATATTCATAGTTCACAATAAAATAACATATAAGATATAATAAGAACATACAAAAAATGGAAGAGAGTCCGTGAAACTAAAAAGTTGTTGCAATGAAACCAAAAATTAATAACATTAGAACATTGAAGGGGTTACCGTGTAATGAAACAACGGGTAACTGAACGGTGAAAAATAAAATATTCTTCTTCTTTTCACTTAAGTTTCTCATACATTGAGATGAGAGAGTAAAAGTTAAAGAATGGTTTAGACTTCTTTTGTTCTTTATCAGTGACTGTGTTAAACATAAGCTAGGAGGGGTAAAGGTAAAAGAAAATTCTTATTATATTGAACGGGTTGGGTAACCTGAAGGTCAATTCGGACTCATCCCTAACTCGGTGTTGGGTCACTAAACGGGATACTTATTTGTCCCTTCTCTTCTACAAGTTGGGATCTGAGATCTGACCTGACCCGAACACTATGGGTTAGAACGAGTTCTAAGCCCAGTCAGGTTTTGCTCTCCCCAAAATACAATGTCATATAAGTGACATTATACGTAAATAATAATATATTTAACTTAACGATTGTTCTACTAGCTAGTTGTGCTTCCGATAGTAATTATTCGTATTTGAACTAAAGAGAAATCATTCGATTCTCCAAACAAAATGCACTAAAAAAATGAGAGAAATATGTCTTGAAGTCCGAGAACGAGAAGTTGAGCTTTCTTATATCGCATATATGCATATTCTTTAGATAACAATTTAAAAGGTGAATGTAGGTTCTCCATAAAAAATAAATTTTTTTTTTTTCCTTCTTCTGAAATACGCACTCCGCAGTTAAGGAAAAACTTATCTTTTTATTTATTTTTTTTAATAGGCAAATATTAATAATTAGTATGTTATGTTAGTGAGGGAGTTGAACCACCAACTGAGGTTAGCGTGAGTGGTTAAAGGCCTCTCGCCCCTTAACCAAGGTCTCGGATTCGAGCCTTGGATATGAAAAAAACCTCAGTTGTGAGGGATGCCACCGATCGAGGTGACAAACAAACTCTCGCGGGAGATTAGTCCCTTATTCAGGTTGGCGGTGGGATACTCCTCGAAGTAGATCGAAAAAGTGAGAGAGTTGAACCTATGACCTCCTTATCACTTCAAATCCTATGTCTCTACTCCCTTCCCCAAACCACCCTGACCAATGACCACCTCATAATTAAAAGATGCGACTAAGGCTCTGTTTGACAAAAATAGCTGATAGCTGATAAGCTAATTTTTAGCTGATAGCTGATAGTTGAAAAGCTAGTTGATTGAATTAGAAATGTTTGGTAAAATTAGCGGTTGAACTAGCTTATAAATGTAAAATGAAATAAAGGGACATATTTATTATAGACATGGTAAAGTGGGAATTGCATTAAATAAAGGGTAAAATCGAGAAAAAAGTTAATAAGCCATAAGTTATGAGCCATAAGCTAAATAAATTAGCTTATGAAGATAAGTTATAAGTTAATGAGATAAACTTGTTTACCAAACACCTCAATTTCAGTCAACAAGCTTATAAGCTTATTGGACTTGCCAAAAATAGCCTAAGTATTATTAGTGGAAATTATATCTAAAACTTGTAAACTCAAAATATATGTTTCCTGTGCAGTTTGACATTACTTTTTTAAAAACAAAACCTTTATTTATAAACTGTTTTGAATACAAAGTATAGAGCCCGTTTGTTTAAGATTAAAAAATAAATGATTTTTTTACAAAATAATTAGTAATTAATTTTAGAGATTTTTAAAAAAAAGTTTAAGTAGATTTGTGTTTGTTTACAATCATAAAAATCATTTTTTTAAAAGTAGTTATTGATAAAAAAAAAATCTAAAAGTTAATGAAAGTTGTTTTTCATTATAACCCAAAAAATGATTTTTTTTTACTCTCTTGATTATTTTTAAAAACAAAAACAAATACATTAAAAATGTTAAAAAAATAATTTATGATTAAAAAAATAATTTTTTTTTAACAAAATAAGTGATAACAGACTCATCATCTGTACCTACACCACAACTAATCGAATTTACATCTCATGCATTATTTTTATACATCGATATAAGACGTTGTGATAAACTCTAATGAAACGTTTATTCATTTATTTAATATTAATTCATCTATCCTAAAAACTAAATAATATTTACAAAACTCTATCTTAAATAATCTTACAATGCTCATAGGAAAATTCTAGCCTAAACTAACGTGGTGCATTTGAGTTTGTCAGATGAGGCTAATAAATTATAAATTATCATTAATATATGATGGCAAATTGTTAAGTAAGATTAAGGATGATAATTTTGCCTGTATTCATGGATATCTATAGATAAAATCTATAATAGGCACCAAATGGGTAGCTTAACGAGCATACGTAAGTAAAGTAAGTGGATATTTTCATATATTCACTTGTTAATGAGGTTGGGTGCAATGGCGGACCTTCTTAGGAGCCGCGCTATCCTTGGCTCCCCCTAATTTTTTCTCCCAATTTTCTTATATAAAAAAATATATGTATAGTACTTTTAAAATAATTTGTATAATATATATTTCATGCAAAGTCTACAAACTAACATATATTTTATTTTGTGAAACATTATTATTAGACTCTATTGTCATAAAAATATTCAAATAGCTAAACAATACACCATTTGTTACATGCAAAACTTATAGACTATCATATAATTTATTTTGTGGAGCATTATTGTTAGACATGTTGATTTAAAAATATTCAAATAGATGATAAATTCTATCGTAACGGTCATTATTTCCAATTCAATATCATTAGGACTCACTATAATCATGTTTCTCCTCCTCGGTGCATATGCTTTAAGCCCCCTAATCTTGCATGCATATGCATCATTGCAAGATGAGAAAACACTAGGATTTCACATATTAGATATTACTCATTTTTCATATTTGAGTGATAAAATTATATATTATTAATCATGAATTTTAAGTATAATCTATATAACATTCTATTGCTGATCCGCATATTTACTGTAGATCTACAGTAAATATGCGGATCGGTTTTTTTTTTTATTACAATGATATTTAATTTCTTCATCATACCATTAAAAAAAAAGAAAAGACATATCATCTCTATCATAAATGCTTCATTTTGCTTTATGGTACTTTTTTTTCAAATGAAAAACAACGTTTGAGTGTTAGATACAATTATCAATTTGTTTTCTTTTTTATTTTTTATTCTAAAATGGTCGTTTATTTGCTAAAGTTATATCAATGTGATTCCTCTCTTTTTTTTTTTCCTTTTTTTTTTCCTGAAATAGTCCCTAATTTTGCAAAAGTTATATCAACGTGGTCCTCCCTGTATCACAATTTAAATGGAAAAGACCACATTGAATCTAAAATAAATATAAGGGACCAAAACATAAGAAAAAATAAAAGACATATCATCTCTATCATAAATGCTTCATCTTGCTTTATGGTACTTTTTTTTAAATGAAAAACAACGTTTTAGTGTTGGATACAGTGGGTTATGTTATACAATTTGGATATCAATATGTTTTCTCTTTTATTTTTTATTCTAAAATGGTCGTTTATTTGTTAAAGTTATATCAATGTGGTTCCTCTTTTATTTAATTTTTTTTTTCTGAAATAGTCCATCATTTTGCAAAAGTTAAATCAACGTCGTTCTCTTTGTATCACAATTTAAATGGAAAAGACCACATTGAATCTAAAATAAAGATAAGGGACCAAAACATAAGAAAAAATAAAAGAAGAACCAGATTGAAAACTAAAATGAAAACATGTGATCAAAAATATAATTTAGCCTTTATTTTTGTTTTTGATATTTAATGTTTCTGAATTGTTTGCTCTATACATTTTAATTACTAAAAGATTTCTTTTGCTTTTATTATTGATACAGCCTTTTTTTTTTATTCTTGGCTAAATTATACTTTTGGTATCTTATCTCTATTTTAGGTTTTAATTTGATCTCTCTTTTATTTTTTGTTCCAAAATGGTTCCTTATTTTACAAAATTATATCAATGTGGTCCCTCTTTTTTTTCCACCTGAAATGGTCCCTCAATTTGCAAAATTTAAATCAATGTGATCCTTTTTCTATTGAATTTGTCCTTTTTTTAATTTTTTTGTTCCGAAGTGATTCCTCATTTTACTTAAAATATAATTTTTCTAATTTTTGTTTGCTAATTTTTTTTTAAAATATATATTTTTTCTGATTTTTTTTGCTACTCTTTTTTTTCTAATACTTTTTAAAAAAAAATATTTTTTAATATAATTAAAAAAAATTGATTCTTTTTTTTTCTACTACTTTTTTTGCTTAAAATATATTTTTTCCTAATTTTTTTTGCTAATAATTTTTTTTAAAAAAAATATTTTTTTAGTATCTTTTTTTCTAAATCAATTTTTTTAAAGAAGGTTTTTTTGGCTAACACATTTTTTTAAAAATATATTTTTTTCTAATTTTTTTTAAATATATATATATTTTTCCATTTTTTTTCTAATTTTTTTTTGCTACTCCTTTTTTTTTCTACTACTTTTTTTTTGCTTAAGATAATTTTTTTTCTATTTTTTTTTTGGCTAATACTATTTTTTATAAAAAATATCTTTTTTCTACTCCTTTTTAAATATTTTTTTCCTAATTTTTTTTGCTAAAACTTTTTTTTCCTACATCCTTGCCTTTGTTTTTTCTATTTTAAATAATAAATCTATATCTATATTAATTAATAAGGGGAAATGCTGATTTTAATGTAGCACAATTTTTTTTTTTTTACAATGACATTTAATGTCTTCATCATACCCTAAAAAAAAAAGACATATCATCTCTATCATAAATGTTTCATCTTGCTTTATGGTACTTTTTTTTAAATGAAAAACAACATTTGAGTGTTTGATACAGTGGGTTATGTTGTACAATTTGGATTTCAATTTGTTTTATTTTTTATTTTTTATTCTAAAATGGTCGTTTATTTTAATGTGGTTCCTCTTTTATTTATTTTTTCTGAAATAGTCCCTCATTTTGCAAAATTTATATCAACGCGGTCCTCTTTGTATCACAATTTAAATGGAAAAGACCACATTGAATCTAAAATAAATATAAGGGACCAAAACATAAGAAAAAATAAAAGACATATCATCTCTATCATAAATGCTTCATCTTGCTCTATGGTACTTTTTTTTAAATGAAAAACAACGTTTGAGTGTTTGATATAGTGGGTTATGTTGTACAATTCTATATCTATATAACTTTCTATTGGTGATCCTCATTTTTACCGTAGATCTACAGTAAATTTCATTGGTTTCCATACCGTCTCTCAAATTCAAGTGTTTCCATATTAATGTGTTTGAGTGTTTCCAAATTCAAGTGTTTCCATATTACACCGTCCCAGATTTCTTGTATTCGAGTGTGTTAGGGGAAGCATCTTCTTGCGGTTTTCCCCACGGTTTTTAGTTTCTTTGTTTGTGCTTTGGGGTTTGATCCCCTCCTTTTCACCAAAAAAATATATTAATGTATAAGGCATATATATGTGAACAATAAATTTCATTGGTTTCCATACCGTCTCTCAAATTCAAGTGTTTCCAAATTAATGTATAAGGCATATATATGTGAATACAGAATATCTTCTTTCCTCTTTTAATATTATATATAATTCATGGATTGATGAATATGATAAAGCATTACCATTTAGATTGTGTTTGGACTGTAATGCATGCAAATAGTTTATTTTATATACATCATTTAAACTAGATTTCTTTATATCTATTTCCAATTTTCCATATAATTTATTATAATAATTGTTAGATATCATTTCGATATATACAATTTGCATAAAATCTATCTTAATAAATGAATTTTATAATTTAATTATATTTTTTAATTTATATTTTCAGTATACAAATTAATCAAATCATACCCGTGCACTATTTTGACCATTAGCCAATGACTCCCCCAAAGTTTTTATTCAAGATCCGCTACTGGTTGAGTGGGTATAGAGTTAATATCTTAGAAGAAAGAAAAAAGTAATTGACGGTAAATTATAATCAAGTCACACAATATGTTTCCATAAGCTTTCTTGTGAAGCACTAGCCTTATTCAACAAAGTTGGGGTAGGTATAAAGTGTCAAACAAATTTTCCATAGCCTATCTATATAAATAATTGGTTTGCTACCACGAAGGGATGCAAATCCTTTCAACATTATAGTTCCCTTTGGCAAACTAAAGATGTTAACCATGATTAACTTAGCTTCAAAAATTTCAGCTGTTCTGATATTGTTGCTACATGCAACCGCATTTCAAAGAAGCGTGGGTGTGGGCAGTGGAAACAAGGTGTCTCGTTGCAATGAAAAAGATCAGGTGCCACTGTTAATTTTCAAACAAGGCATAGTAGATCCTTCCAATCTCCTCTCCACATGGTCTCATGAACAAAATTGCTGTGCATGGACAGGAGTTGAGTGTGGCAACCATGGCAGAGTTACAAAGCTTGATCTTCACTTTCATTCTAAAAACAACCCAAAAGCATTGCAAGGTGATATCAACTTATCTTTGTTTGAGCTTGAATTTCTGAACTACTTGGACTTGAGCTTCAATGACTTTGAACGTATAATTATACTAAACAATGATACACATAAAAACCAGTCACTAGTCACACAGCATAGTTTCTCTAAGCTTCAATACCTTGACTTATCCTATAATAATGAGGGTCTTCAAATTGATAATCTTTATTGGCTTTCTCTGCTTTCATCCTTGCAATATCTGGACCTCTCAAACATTGATCTTCATATGGAAGTGAATTGGCTTCAGTCAATAGCTTCCCTTCCTTCATTGTCAGGATTAATCTTGAGTAACTGCCAATTGACCTCCATAAGTCCATTTCTTAAGAATGTAAAAAATTTCAGCTCACTTGTGTCTCTTGAGCTTTTCAACAACTATTTTCAGTCTCAGTTACCTAATTGGTTGTTCAATCTTAGCACTGACCTCTCTGTTCTTGACCTTAGCCACAACAATTTCAGTGGTCAGATACCAAATTGGTCAAGTTATCGAAGTCTAAACTGGTTGTCTTTGCAAAGCAACAAACTCAACGGATCAATTCCATATTGGTTGGGCCAACTTGAACATTTGAAACATCTTGATCTTTCGAATAACTTGCTTCATGGTTCTATTCCTTTGACTCTGGGAAATCTTTCTTTCTTAGACACTTTTTTGGATATTAGCTTCAACAGCTTGAGTGGCAAGGTTTCAAAAATCATTGGTGAGCCATTTGGGTTTCTTGGCCTATCCCACAATTCATTGAGTGGAGACTTATCAAAATTGTTGTTGAAATCTAAATACATAAATATGGCCTTTAATAATTTTAAAGGAGGGCTTCCACATATTTCAGGGAAGGTCCGCTTTTTGGATTTGGCTCACAACTCTTTTTCAGGATCTCTTTCTCCTTTATTGTGTCATAGTACGGTGAATGCAATGAACAACATAAATGAATTAACATATTTGGATGCATCATATAATCTTTTAACTGGAGAAATTCCTGATTGTTGGATGAATTGGAGCATCGTGTTTGCTATCTTCTTGGCAAGTAATAGGCTAACAGGTGAACTTCCTCCCTCATTGGGTTCATCGGTTACTCTCCAGGCACTACATTTGCAGAACAATAGTTTGTTTGGAAATATAACTTCGTTGTTGCAAAATTGCCTAAAGTTGAGATTCCTGGATCTAGAAAAGAACAATTTTTCTGGAAGTATAATCAACAATAGTATGGTCCAAAGTTTGCAGGTGATTAAATTGAGATCCAACCAATTCAATGGATACATTCCAACACAGCTATGCCAACTCTCTTCTCTGATTATCTTGGATCTTGCTGATAACAAACTATCCGGACCGATCCCTCGGTGCCTATACAATATTACATCCATGGTTTCAGGCCTTGCAGATAATGCTACAATTAGAGACACTATTAGTACAACCGGTGCTGGTGGAGAGAGCATATATTTTTTTTCGGTAAAGAGAGAGAGCATATATTTCTATGAAATTACATTGATCACAAAAGGTCGACAACTAGAGTACTTGAATGTGGTGCTACTGCGAACCGTTGACTTTTCGACCAACAATTTATATGGAGAAATTCCTTCTGAATTGTTTAGTCTAGTTCAACTGCAGACCTTAAACTTGTCTCATAATCATTTGACGGGAAAGATCCCAAAAAAGATTGGAGACATGAAATATCTAGAATCACTTGATATCTCCAACAATAAACTTTCAGGGGAGATTCCCCAAAGCATCTCTTATCTGTCCTTTCTAAGTTATATGAACATATCATACAACAATTTCACTGGACAAATCCCATTAGGGACTCAGCTTCAAAGTTTTGATGCATGGAGTTATACAGGTAATCCTATGCTTTGTGGACCACCTCTTCCAAAAAACTGCACCAAGGGGTCAAAGGTCAATGGAGGAAATAAAGATGAGTCTATGACAGAATCATTGTATCTTGGGATGGGAGTTGGATTTGCTGTAGGTTTTTGGGGAGTTTGTGGTTCACTCTTTCTTAATAGGGCATGGAGGCACACTTATTTTCGCTTCCTTTATCATATGGCAGACAAACTTTATGTTTTTGTCATCTTGAAGTTCAACAGATTCCGTCAAATAGGAGCAAATTGAATAAGAGGTGAGTTAAGGCATTATTTCATACCATTTTTTGTACATCGGCTTGAATTGACAGATAAAATTTAGTTGTTTGTTTTCAAATTTTAATGAAGAAAATTCTCTTGCTTTTGAACATAGATAGGTACCACAGAAGGAGAGATTCTTAGATGTTTCTTTAACAAGAGAAATATATTGTTTTATATTGTTGAATGTGTACTACAACTTATAGGTTATCTTTGTGTGTGTGTGTTTTTTTTTAACTACCTTTTTAATAGCGTAGCTGAGGTGATACACCTTCAAAATATAATACAAAGTCAGTGGTTTCTCTTTGTAGAGCAGCTAATAATTTCTCCTCCAGAACATCAAGGATCGCCAAGAGTCGGATTGATGGGGAATAAGGTACTCCGATGGATTACGTGCCAATAGGAGCTGAAGGATTGATGAGGAATGGCTTGGGTGAAGTGGTTGTATATGTGTTTGTTACATATTTGTGTCTACGTTGATAAGTGTTTGTATTTGTGTATTTTGTTTCTAAATGTTGTGACTTATGATAAAATAGTATGGAATGTTTGAATTCATATAGTCGACCCTACTTTATTTTTTTCTTATATCTCTATAATTTACATTGTTTAATCACTGACAATCTGACCTCAAATTCTAAGCATTTATACCTTGATTATACTGTGTACTCTTCATTCATATAATTATTTTGCACGTTCAGAAATCAAATTCCAGACAGTACGAACGTAAACAAATCAGGTGTAGTTCCGTCGTGGGATGAAGGGCATTTTTAGAAAAGAAAAATGAAAAATTTCACACCAGGCATGTGTAGCAAAATTGGGCCAACTTGACCAGAGCACGACTGGTCTGTCAGGTTAATCGAAGTGGACCAAACATACCTCTTTTTTATGGCTGGTATTTGAGGGGCCTTATTTGGCCTAAAATACAGGTTGGTCTGGTAAGGTCATCGGATCGAATCCAAATTGACAACTCTACTTGAATGGATTTCTTTGAGTTTCTTTTCCATCGTTGAAGTCCCATACTACAAGAAATTTATTATATACACACTCATACTTTTAGTAATAACCGTTAAAATAATAGGTATGAGTATCGTATACTTTTAGATATCTAATTTGTTACTATTTATATTAGGGGGCAAATTTGAATTCATGGGTATAGATTCGTAACTATATGTTTTAGTGATAAATTTGAAAATCGTGAGTATAAATAACATATACGTAGAAATGTATGATTATGTTACTATAGATATACAGATTTTGACTGTATAGAACCGGACCGTACTTGAACACCTCAGGTTGGGTCAGAACCTAACCTAGAATGTAACATCCCAAAAATTGACTACTAGTTAATTTGATAGGAATTAAATTATTAGAATTATTATATTTCAATTTTGAAGTGCTTAAAATCTCGTAAGTGGCTCAAAAAAAAAAAGTTAAATAGATAGTTTGAGTGTTTTAGGCCCAATTTCGCATAATAGACTTCCTATGACTTGATACCTAACTTCAGATGGATATTTCGTAACCAAGGAGAACTTGTTTGAATTCAAGGTCTTCATAAGAAATGTAGCTCTGTCTCTTAGTTTTCCATAGACACCAAATTCGTCCAAATTGGATTCTTCTAGCTCAAGTTATGACCAAATTCGCACACACTATTCATGTTCCAGCGCCAGAACCGTTTTTCTAACTTCTATCCCCGTTTTGACTCTCTAAACGTCCGTTTCAGATTTTGTGGTCTTCACAAAAGTTGTAGACAATTCTTTTATCTTTTCAAAGATATAAAATTTATAATTTTTGGATATCTATAACTTAAGATATGTGCGAAATACAGCACCATATGCAGAGTAAGCGGGCTTAGCGCGTTTTTACACGTTTTGGGCTATTGGGGGCTCTATAAATAAAATCTTAACTCTCTTAGGGTGTGTTTTTTAACCCTAATTACACCTAGAAACTCAGAAATGTCTAAGAAGAGAAGAAATTCAGGGATTAAGAAGGGAGAGTTGTGGAAGAGGGAGTCTAGGAAGAGGAAGATGAGGATAACTCTTGGCAAACATTATGATTCGCCGTAGGAAACACTTAGAGCTATTTGGAGGTCTTCAAGAGGTGAGTAAAAACAACATTTTCTCACCCTTCCATGGTGCAAACGATTTGGGAAACTGAGTTTTTAATTTAATTTATGATTTTTGGAGAGTTTTGAATGCAAGAATCAATAGTTGATCAAATCCTATTTTCTAAATTGGGGGTTTTGTATAAAAACAAAATTTATAATAAATTAAGTGATTATTACTATGAATTATGTGATTATATATGAAATTGGTATGAGTTTATGGTTGATTGTTATGTCTTTATATGTTATATGATGTTATAGTATTGTTGTGATATGCTTTGTTATATTATATGATGTTATAGTGTTGCCGTAACATACTCTGTTATGTTACATGATGTTATCGTGTTGTCCATCTTCCTGCACATTGGCATTGTAAAATCTATTAAGGGTAGGTTTCAATAAAAAATTCCTTTCTGACCAAAATAGTGTTTAGTTAGGTTAAAAAATTACCACCACAATTGTCTCTTGCTGAGATAGATTGTCATTAACAGTAGAGTTTCCTTCCTTAGTACGAAGCTACGCACATTAATTTGGTAACATGAACAACACTTAATTTTTTACAAAAAGATATTTCAATTCTAATATTCTTTAAATGACTTCCTTGTTTGGAGAATAGATTAGGATGTCATCGATAAAGACAATGACAAACTGATCTAAGTAAGGACGAAAAATCCTATTCATGTAGTCTATGAATATAGTAGGAGCATTCGTCACTCCAAACGGCATCATCAGATACTCATAATGACCGTAGCATGTTCGAAACGCTGTCTTAGGAATATCCTCTGCCTTTACACGAATCTGATGGTATCCTGACCGTAAATCTATCTTCGAGAAAACGGCCGCTCCACGTAACTGGTCCATCAAATCATCTATCCTCGGGAGTGGATACTTGATCTTAATCGTCACCTTGTTGATGAAAAGCCCCCAAAAAAACCCTAAACGACTATAAATCGAGGGTTTTTTTGGGATTTCACAAATGCTTCAGTGGTGCAGCCACTACAGACGCGATTTGGCCGCGACCAGAGGCGCAACGGTCGTTACACAAAACCGCGATGCACCGGACTTTGTTGTAGCGCCAAGGTGACGTGACCAGCCGCGCCGTCTCGATTGCGGTCGTGGCGGCCGTGATTGACTATAGAGATTATGATAAGAGTCAATTTTTTTTTTATGATATATCAATTTATGATTAGTCGACTATAAAAAAAAAATTCACTGACAATACATACCAATTAAATTCATATCGGAATCCTATGCAACTATGTCAGAATTACAATATTACTGTTTTGCTACAAGTTCTTATAACTGCAGCGAGAAGAAAATATAATAACTTAACAAATTCATCTAGTAGCTATCCTTCCTATATTAATCGGGGATTTGTTAACAAGTGTCCTAAGGGTATTGTTTAAGGATTTCAAACAAGGTAATTATTTATTGAAAAGCTAAGTATATCCCTATTATTGAACACACAACTTTCCATAAAAGGTCTTGCTAACAAGTGTCCTTAGGGCACTAGTTAAGGAACCCAAAAATAGCAAAATTTAATTGGAAAATAAAGTGTTTATCTTTTCAAAACATTAAATATATCATTTTCCAATAAAGTCTTTCTTTTCTTGATTCTTTAACAAGTGTCCTAAGGGCACTTGTTAGCATTCTCCTTCCATAAAAATGTAGGGTCAGTTTGTTTTGTTTCCAATTTTATGTTTTCATTTCCTGTTTTCAGAAATAATTACAAAACAGAAAAAAAAAAAATTGTTTCCAGTGTTTCCTGTACAAATTTCTGAAAATAAGAAACAGAATGAAAACAAGGTGACAGTTTTGTAATTATTTCTGAAAATAGGAAATGAAAACAGGAAACTGAAAGCAAAGCAAACATGCCCTTACTTTTTAGACTTCTTAAACAGTATATTTAGGACATTCGATAGCATTTGCCTATTAATTATTCACATTTGATTATTTGAACTTAAGAGAAATCAATTAATTCCCCAAAATGTACTTTAAAAATATGAGAAGTGTGTCAAGATCGTCCGAGAAGCTGAGCTTTCTTGTTTTTCATATTTTTAGATAATTTAAAAGGTAAATGTAGGTTAGTCAGCTATTAAGGAAAAATTCATCATAGTAAGAAAATGCTTGTAAACTATGTATTGTTAACTAGCAAAATTAAATCTAAAACTTGTAAATTTTGATAGCCTCCGCAAATGATAACATATGCTTCCTGTGCAGTTTGTGATTATTTTTTCGAAGAAATAACCACATGTTTCCCTAAAAAAAAATTACAAAACTTTTAATTATAAACTATTTTGAATTTAAAATAGCTAATTCTTTTTATACCTTGATAAAATGTTAGATTGATGATAAATTCTAATGAAACGTTTTTTTTTTTCTTTATTTAATATTAATGTTGATCAACTAAGCCACAACAAACGGTTAAGGTAAACATGGGTCCAATATCCTGTCTTGGTTTTGGGACTTGGTAACGTAAATTTTTGTTTCTTTTTGGATTATACTAAAAGGAAATGCAAGTTAACTTGTTGAAATAAAACATAACAATTGATGGTAAATTATATACAAGTCACACAACAAATTAGTCACGCATAAGCAAGCTTTCTTGTGAAGCCTTATTCAACAAAGTGTCAAATAAATTTTCCAGAGCCTATATAAATAATTGGTTTGCGACCAAGAAGGGATGCAAGTCCTTTGACCATTCTAGCTAGTTCCCCCTTGGTAAATTAAAATTGTTAGCATGACTAACTTTGTTTCAGAAATTTCAGTTGTTCTGATATAGTTGCTACATGCAACCGCATTTGAAAGAAGCGTGGGCGTGGGCAATGCAACGAAAACAATCTGGTGCTACTGTCAATCTTCAGACAAGGCATCGTAGATCCTTCCAATCGCCTCTCCACATGGTCTCATGAACAAGATTGCTGTGCATGGACAGGAGTTGAGTGTGACAACCATGGCAGAGTTGCAAAGCTTGATCTTCACCTTGATTACTATAACGGATCAGAATCATTGCAAGGTGATATCAACTTATCTTTGTTTGAGCTTGAATTTATGAACTACTTGGACTTGAGCTTGAATGACTTTGAACGTATAATTTATGGTTTGGTCTAAGGTGCACCACCCACCAAAGTGGTGTAGTGGTGCACCACCCAAGTGGCAAAATCTGGACCATCTAGATTGCCATTTGGGACTTTGACTTTTCAACTCTTATAAAGTGATAAATGCTACAATGCAACACTCAAAAAGGTGATTCCCATGTTACCACTGCAATAGTTGGTTTTCCGGTGATTAGGTAAGCCAAGTTGGCTAATTTGCACAGAGGGGTTCGTTCAAAAAAAAAAAATTAAAACATTTGTGGAGAAGGGCCTTGAAACGTGGCGAGGAGGTGGAGTAAGAGGAAGTTGGATTGAACCCAGAGGAAGATGCAGAATATGCAAGGCTTGGGTTTGTTCATCAAATGAAGTGTGATTTGGAGAGAGCACGAAGGCTGCTCAAACGAGATGTGGAACGTTAATGGGTCATAATGGAAACCAAATTTTGGGTTTGGTCAGGTGGTATCGTGTTGGTGTGAACAAGACGAAGACGAAGACGAAGACAAAAAGAAGAGAGGCAACAGATGTTGAATGCTCTGTGTTTGCGGTGAATCCGTTGAATGATTTATTCCTCATTCGCAAACTATTTTTGAAATTAAGTAAGGGCTTCCTTGTAATCTCTAGCATATGACCACTATACTGAAATATCAAAGTAGTTGATTGCCTGAATTGATAGATCTTATCGGGTTGTGTTTGCGGGTCGCAAGATCCATTTTCACTATAGTAGGGTGAGGAAGAAGGAGCTTCTTTGTGCATGTTGCTTTTTTAGTTTGAACTTTAAAGTAAAACAAATATCAACCGTCTACAGGCTTCGCGTTATAGCTTGGTGGTCTGCGTGAGGAGGTCACCTCGACACGGGTTCGAATCCTTTCACACCGCATTCTTTCTTTTTTACACAATATACGTGGTCTTTCGTTTAAAAGAAAACAGAAAAAAAAAATCAATCTTACAAACGATGAGGATCGAACCCAAGACACGAAAGTCCAAACAGCCATGAACCAACCACTGAACCATGGGATGAATAGTTAATAGTACTTGACAATTTTTTTATTTGAAGTCTAATCACTATGTAAATGTTTGTGGCTCATCTCCTACCTCCAGCCGGGTCACCAAGATCCATTTTACAGAAAAATGGGTTGATATTAACTGGTACCAAACTTGGTTTTTTGGGCCTTTTTCACATCTATGTCTTGAAATGGCTTGCATCAAATCGTGTCCTTGAATTTCTGTTCGAAATCATGGAGGAAGACCATAAATTTAATCTATTTTATTTTCCAAAAACCTAGATGATATGAATGATTTGGGTGAAAGGTGCTCTGAAGTGGTACGGTTGTGGTGCTGCCATCATCGTCACCTTAACTAGACGAACGAGGGTGATGAACCATAACATGGATCTGTACATCGGAGAAGGGAAGGGTATGTTGCAATGGTGAACAGTTGCTACCAGGGACTAATCAACAATACGATGACCATTGGACAAATAGGTTAGTAGTTAACTTTATTTTTTTAGAACTTTAAATCTACACCATTGAATTTTTTTAATATTAAATCCTACAGTTAATAACCATGCTTTATGGGTGTACCACCTAATACCATGCTTCATGCTAGTTGTTGTCCCTTTAAAGAGGTTGAAAAGTCAAAAACCCAAGTGGTAAAATTTGGATCATCCAGATTTTGCCACTTGGGTGGTGCACCACTGCACCATTTTGGTGGATGGTGCACCATAGAAGGCACCATAATTTATATACCAAACAATGATACACATAAAAATCAGTCACTTGTCACACAACATAGTTTCTCCAAGCTTCAATACCTTGACTTATCCAATAATAAGGGTCTTCAAACTTTCTTGGCTTTCATCCTTGCAATATCTCCACCTCTCAAACATTAATCTTCATATGGAAGTGAATTGGCTTCAATCAATAGCTTCGCTTCCTTCATCGTCAGAATTAATCTTGGGAAACTGCCAATTGACCTACATGAGTCCATTTCTTAAGAATGTAAAAAATTTCAGCTCACTTGTGTCTCTCGATCTTCGCAACAACTATTTTCACTCTCAGTTACCTAATTGGTTGTTCAATCTCAGCATTGACCTCTCTACTCTTGACCTTAGGCACAATAATTTCAGTGGTCGGATACCAAATTGGTCAAGTTATTAAAGTCTAAACTGGTTGTCTTTGCAAAGCAACAAACTCAACGGATCAATTCCAGATTGGTTGGGCCAACTTGAACATTTTCAACATCTTGATCTTTCAAATAACTTGTTTCATGGTTCTATTCCTTTGAATCTGGGAAATCTTTCTTCCTTAGACACTTATTTGGATATTAGCTTCAACAGCTTGAGCGGCAAGGTTTCAAAAAAATCATTGGTGTGCCATTTCAGTTTCTTGGCCTATCCCACAATTCATTGAGTGGAGACTTATCAAAATTGTTGTTGAAATCTAAATACATATATATGACCTCTAATAATTTTAAAGGAGGGCTTCGACATATTTCAGGGAAGGTCTGCTATTTGGATTTGGCTCACGATTCTTTTTCAGGATCTCTTTGTCCTTTATTGTGTCATAGTACAATAAATGCAATGTACACAATAAATGAATGAGTAATGATAGGTGAACACCCAAATGAGACACTTATTTGGGACACCTGGTTAATTTAGTTCATTATATGGTTAATGGGCTTATTTACCATAATCATGTAAATATTTAGTTAATCACATGCAAATATCTGGTTAATTCAGTTCTTTATATGATTAATGAGTCATCATGAATTAACCAAATATTTACACGTGATTAACCATATAATGAACTGAATTAACCAAATATTTATACATGATTAACCAGGTGTCCCAAATGGGTGTCCCATTTGGGTGTTCACCTATCATTACTCTAAATGAATTAACATATTTGAATATATCATATAATCTCTTAACCGGAGATATTCCTGATTGTTGGATGAATTGGAGAATTGTCTGCTATCTTCTTGGCAAGTAATAGGCTAACAGGTGAACTTCCTCCCTCACTGGGTACATTGACTGGACTCCAAGCACTAAATTTGCATAACAATAGTTTGTTTGGGAATGTAAATTTTTTGTTACAAAATTGTCGATGGTTGGGATTCCTGAATCTAGAAAAGAACAATTTTTCTGGAAGTATAACCAACACTAGTATGGTCCAAAGTTTGCAGGTGATTAAATTGAGATCCAACCAATTCAATGGATACATTCCAACACAGCTATGCCAACTCTCTTCTCTGATTATCTTGGATCTTGCTGATAACAAACTATCAGGACTAATCCATCGGTGCCTATACAATATTACTTCCATGGTTTCAGGCCTTGCAGTTAATTCTCCAATTAGACACTCTATTTGTTTACCTGGTGCTGGTGGAGAGAGCACATATTGCTACGAAGTCTAAACTGGTCAAGTTATCGAAGTCTAAACTGGTTGTCTTTGCAAAGCAACAAACTCAACGGATCAATTCCAGATTGGTTGGGCCAACTTGAACATTTGCAATATCTTGATCTTTCGAATAACTTGCTTCATGGTTCTATTCCTTTGACTCTGGGAAATCTTTCTTCCTTAGACACTTTTTTGGATATTAGCTTCAACAGCTCGAGTGGCAAGGTTTCAAAAATCATTGGTGAGCCATTTGGGTTTCTTGGCCTATCCCACAATTCATTGAGTGGAGACTTATCAAAATTGTTGTTGAAATCTAAATACATAAATATGGCCTTTAATAATTTTAAAGGAGGGCTTCCACATATTTCAGGGAAGGTCCGCTTTTTGGATTTGGCTCACAACTCTTTTTCAGGATCTCTTTCTCCTTTATTGTGTCATAGTACGGTGAATGCAATGAACAACATAAATGAATTAACATATTTGGATGCATCATATAATTTTTAACTGGAGAAATTCCTGATTGTTGGATGAATTGGAGAATTGTGTCTGCTATCTTCTTGGCAAGTAATAGGCTAACAGGTGAACTTCCTCCCTCATTGGGTTCATTGGTTAATTTCCATGCACTACATTTGCAGAACAATAGTTTGTTTGGAAATATAACTTCGTTGTTGCAAAATTGCCTAGAGTTGAGATTCCTGGATCTAGAAAAGAACAATTTTTCTGGAAGTATACCCAACACTAGTATGGTCCAAAGTTTGCAGGTGATTAAATTGAGATCCAACCAATTCAATGGATACATTCCAACACAGCTATGCCAACTCTCTTCTCTGATTATCTTGGATCTTGCTGATAACAAACTATCCGGACCAATCCCTCGGTGCCTAAACAAAATTACATCCATGGTTCAGGCCTTGCAGATAATTCTCTAATTACATACTCTATTTGTGTATCTGGTGCTGGTGGAGAGAGCACACATTGCTACGGAATTACATTGAACACAAAAGGTCAACAACTAGAGTACTTGAATGTGGTGCTACTACGGACTATTGACTTTTCAGATAACAAATTATCTGGAGAAATACCTTCTGAATTGTTTAGTCTCGTTCAACTTCAGAACTTGAACTTGTCTCACAATCATTTGATGGGAAAGATCCCAAAAAAGATTGGAAACATGAAATATCTAGAATCACTTGATATCTCCAACAATAAACTTTCAGGGGAGATTCCCCAAAGCATCTCTTCTCTATCCTTTCTAAGTTATATGAATATATCATACAACAATTTCATTGGACAAATCCCATTAGGGACTGAACTTCAAAGTTTTGATGCATGGAGTTATACGGGCAATCCTATGCTTTGTGGACCACCTCTTCCAAAAAACTGCACCAAGGGGGAAAGTCTTGAGAAGTCAAAGGTCAACGGAGGAAATAAAGATGACTCTATGACATAATCATTGTATCTTGGGATGGGAGTTGGATTTGCTATAGGTTTTTGGGGAGTTTGTGGTTCACTCTTTCTTAACAGGGCATGGAGGCACACATATTTTCGCTTCCTTTATCATATGTGTTAAGAGTATTAGTGAGTCGGTGATTAGTGAATAATAAAAATGGTTACACTGCCAGCTGTCAAGGCAGTTATGTGGTAGGAACTTGTATAAAAGCCAAGTGGCTATGCACTTCAATGTAATCGAAACATTCAAGTTCTTAGACGGTACTGCTCCTATTCCAGATCCCTTTCATCCGAGCTATGATGCATGGGAATGCTGTAACGACTTGATTCACTCTTGGATCATGAACACTGTGTGTCCACCTATCGCTCGAAGCATTGTTCATTTTGAAAACGCTGCAGCTGTGTGGAAACTGTTGAGAGAACGTTTTGCACAAGCTGATTTGATTCATATAGCAGATCTGCAGCACGAACTGTACTTGGCGAAGCAAAGTACTCTGTCTGTTACTGATTTTCTCACGCAATTGACTGAATATTGGGAGGAACTCAAAAGTTATAGACCTATTACTGATTGTAATTGTGAAACAAAGAAATACAGAGAACAGGATTATGTAATTTGGTTTTTGAAAGGATTGAATGAAAATTTTTCAGTAGCACAATCACAAATTCTTTTAATGGATCCCTTACCACCTCTGAATCGTGTTGTCTCCATGGTTTTAC
The DNA here is from genome assembly GCA_035048595.1 of Echinosophora koreensis. Taxonomy (NCBI): domain Eukaryota; kingdom Viridiplantae; phylum Streptophyta; class Magnoliopsida; order Fabales; family Fabaceae; genus Echinosophora; species Echinosophora koreensis. The sequence goes on along the minus strand of JAPCYP010000019.1, from coordinate 752,558 downwards.
AATATGAGAGGCAAAATTGTCTGGAAGATGATGAGGATCACACTATGTTAAATGCTGTTGATATTAGAAAATTTCAGAATAGGAATAAGGCTCCTAATAACAAGATGTGTACCTATTGTGGAAGATCTGGCCACACTGTTGATGTTTGCTACAGGAAGCACAGATTTCCTCCTGGCTACAAGCCAAAGAACAATTATCCTTCTACTGTAAATTGTACTATTGGCAATGATGACAATTCAAATATGAGAAATGAAGATGCCTCTTCCGTTAAGGACTTCAATTCTCACCTCTCTGGCATGACTCTCGGCTCTTCTGCTCCTTCCTTTACCATGGATGAGTATAAAGGACTACTTTCACTTCTGAGATCTAATTCTGCTAAAGGTCAGACAAACACTCAGCATGATCATTCAGTGTCCCAAGCTTGCTCAGTAGCACGTGTTACTAATGATCAAGGTATTGTTGTACATGTTAACATTTGTTCAGCTTATATGCGTGATTGGATACTCGATTCAGGTGCATCTGACCATATATGCTCAGATCTAAGCTTATTTACTAATCATAGAAAAGTCTCTCCAATTTCTGTTAAGTTGCCTGATAGTAATCTCACTTCAGCCGATGTTATTGGAACTGTAGAATTGTCAGGTTCCCTCACTTTAAGTAATGTGCTTTATTTGCCTATGTTTTCCTTCAATTTGATCTCCACTTCAAAGTTGTCAAATACTAATGGATGCTCATTTCACTTTTATGATGGGCATTGTCAAATACAGGACAAGTGGAAGGGGACGATTGGTTTGGGTAGAATGCTTAATGGCTTGTACTACCTGACCTTGACTGGGAATAAAGATCAGTTGTCCAATTGCAATAATGTGAATAATATCTTTTGTAATTCTGTTTCTATTCCTGATAGTGCACCGTGGCACTTTAGACTTGGACATCTTTCACATTCTAGGCTTGAGATGCTATGTAAAAAGGTTCCATATGTGCCATTACACAAACCTGGTATATGTGATGTTTGTCACTTTGCTAAGCAAAAGAGACTTGCTTTTTCTGTAAGTAATAATACTGCACTCCAGCCATTTGAATTGTTGCATATGGACCTTTGGGGCCCCTTTTCCACTAATTCAGTTCACAATCACAGGTTTTTCCTCACAGTTGTGGATGATTTCAACAGGTTCACCTGGATTGTTCTCCTGGAAGGCAAGTTTGAAACTCAAATTCATATCCAGAGATTCATCACTTTAGTGGAGAATCAATTTCACACAAAGGTTAAATCCATCAGAACTGACAATGGGACAGAATTCTCCATGCCTTCCTTTTATGCATCCAAAGGCATTTTACATCAACTGAGCTGTGTAGAGACTCCACAACAGAACGGTCGAGTGGAAAGGAAGCACCAACACATTCTTAATGTGGCCAGGGCTCTCCTTTTTCAGTCATGCCTACCTAAAAAATTCTGGAGCTATGCTGTCCTTCATGCAACTTATCTAATTAACAGAATTTCTTCAAAGATTCTGTCAGATAAAAGTCCCTATGAGTTGCTATATGATCAAATTCCAGATCTGCACCAGCTTAGGGTATTTGGTTCTTTGTGTTATGTCTCCACTCTTCATGCACACAGGTCCAAATTTGACCCCCGGGCTAGGAAATGTGCATTCCTCGGCTATAAATCTGGTATGAAAGGATATGTGGTTTACGATCTATCCACTCATGAGATCCTAGTATCTCGACATGTCACTTTTCACGATATTTTTCCCTATAGTCTGCACAAAGCCACTGCAGATTCCCAGAAGGCTTTGGTTCTTCCTTGGCAGTACTTGGAGCCCTTGCAATTTGTACCATCTTCAACAAGTACAGATGCCACAGTCATTCCATCAGTTACTGAGCACTCTGCACCTTCTTCAACAAGTGCAGATGACTCGGTCATCCCATCGGATACTCGGCATTCTGCACCATTTGCTGATTCTGCTCCTTCTATGCCACAAATAGCAGCTCCTTCCTCAGAGACACTTGGCCCTCCGGTACTAAGAAAATCTGCAAGAGTCCGTAAGCCTCCATCACATTTGGATCCTTACCATTGTGACCTTCATGCTTGTAGCACTGCTCATCCCATTTCCAAATACTTGTCCTATGAGCATTTGTCCCCATTGCATAAATCTTTTGCTCTATCTCTTGCCACTATCACCGAACCTAAGTCTTACACAGAGGCCAGCAAGCATACATGTTGGCAAGATGCCATGAAAACTGAATTGGATGCCTTGGAGGCTAATCATACATGGACCATTGTTGATCTTCCTCCCCATGTTACTCCTATTGGCAACAAATGGGTCTATTGGATCAAAAGAAGAGCAGATGGTTCTATTGAACGGTACAAGGCTCGGTTAGTGGCCAAAGGCTACACACAAACCGAGGGACTTGACTACTTTGACACTTTCTCCCCGGTGGCTAAAATTACAACTATCCGCTTAATTTTGGCACTTGCTTCCATTAAGAAATGGCATCTCCATCAACTTGATGTGAATAATGCATTTCTTCATGGAGATTTGCAAGAAGATGTCTACATGGTGATTCCTCAAGGAGTTCCCTCTACCTCTCCAACTAAGGTTTGCAAATTGCTTAAGTCCTTGTATGGTCTTAGGCAAGCTAGTCGTCGCTGGTATGAGAAGTTATCTTCCATTTTAGTTGCATGTGGTTATGTTCAAGCCCATTCCGATCACTCTCTGTTTGTTAAGGCCACTGACTCTTCCTTCACTGCCTTGGTGATTTATGTGGATGACATTGTCCTTGTTGGGGACTCTCTCCATGAATTCTCTTTAGTCAAGTCTACTTTACACAATGCTTTTGGGATCAAGGACTTGGGCACTCTCAAATATTTCCTAGGTCTTGAGGTGGCTCACTCCTCTCAGGGCATTTCTCTTTGTCAGAGGCAATATTGCCTTGATTTTCTTATTGATTGCGGGTCCCTTGGCAGCAAAACTGTTAGCACGCCTATTGAACCCGGTCTCCATCTTCATCAGGATCCAGGACCCCTATACCTTGATGTTCCGAGTTGTCGCAGGTTAATTGGCCGTCTCTTGTACCATACAACCACGCGCCCTGATATATGTTTTGCCACTCAGCAGCTCAGTCAGTTTTGGGCTAAACCAACTATGATTCATTATCATGCTGCTCAACGTGTTTTGCGCTATCTGAAAGCCTCTCCTGGACGTGGTTTGTTCTTTCCCCGAGACTCCACTCTGCATCTCCTTGGTTTCAGTGATGCAGATTGGGGGGGCTGCCCTGATACTCGCAGATCAGTTAGTGGCTATTGTTTCTTTCTTGGCTCTTTGTTGATTTGTTGGAAGTCCAAGAAACAAACTACAGTTGCTCGTTCTTCCTCCGAGGCAGAGTACCGTGCCTTGGCCAGTGCTACTTGTGAGCTTCAGTGGCTCTCTTATGCACTTAAAGACCTTCATATTACGCCACACAAGACTGTTGTCCTCTATTGCGACAATCGCGGTGCCTTACACATCACTGCAAACCCGGTATTCCATGAGCGGACTAAGCATCTGGATATTGACTGCCATGTGGTTCGCGAGAAGTGTCAATCTGGTCTCATGAAGTTGTTGCCCATCTGTTCTTTCGATCAAACTGCTGACCTGTTTACTAAGGCCCTGTTACCACGTTTGTTTGCCTCTTTTCTCTCCAAGCTGAGTTTGCTCAACATTTTCCACCCTCAGCTTGAGGGGGCGTGTTAAGAGTATTAGTGAGTCGGTGATTAGTGAATAATAGAAATGGTTACACTGCCAGCTGTCAAGGCAGTTATGTGGTAGGAACTTGTATAAAAGCCAAGTGGCTATGCATTTCAATGTAATCGAAAAATTTACTCATTTTTTCAGTAAAGTTGAGATTCACTTTTTCTCTATGTTCTCTACTTTTCTGTTAATATGGCAGACAAACTTTATGTTTTTGTTTTTGTCATCCTGAAGTTCAACAGATTCCGTCAAATAGGAGCAAATTGAATTTGAGGTAAGATAAGGCATTATTTGATACCAATTTTATCGGCTTCAGTTTGAATTGGTAGATAAAATTTAGTTGTTTCTTGTTTGTTTTCAAATTTTTATGATTTTTTTTTGTTGATTTTGAACATATATGGGTACTGCAGAAGGAGAGATTCTTAGATGTTACTTACGCAAGAGAAATATACTATTTTGTATTGTTGAATGTGTACTACCTCTTATAGGTTATCTTTGTGTTTGGTTTTAACTACATTTTTAATAGGGTAGTAGAGGTGATACACCTTTAAAATATAACACAAAGTCAGTGGTTTCTCTTTGTAGAGCACCTAATAATTTCTCCTCCAGAACATCAAGGATCGCCAAGAGCCGTATTGATGAGGAATAAGGTGCTCCGATGGATGATGGATTACGTGCCAACAGGAGCTGAAGGATTAACGAGATATGGTTTGGGTGAAGTGGTTGTGTATGTGTTTGTTACATATTTGTGTCTACGTTGATAAGTGTTTGTATTTGTGTATTTTGTTTCCAAATGTTGTGACTTGTGATAAAATAGTATGAAATGTTTTAATTCATATAGTCGACCCTACTATAATTTTTTCTTATATTTGTATAATTTACATTGTTTAATCACTGCCAGTCTTACCTCAAATTCTAAGCATTTATACCTTGATTATACTATGTACTCTCATGGTATAAATAATAATAAAATAAACAAGGTAATTTATAAATTTTAAAAAAAAAAAAAACATGTTTGGTTGTATTTCAGGAATCAATGTGCCTACGGTGCAAAGATGAAAAGATAATTCTAGTAGACCATATCATATTTTTCCAGATTTCACACAGGCAGGAAATTGATCTCGAGTGCCTAAGCTGACCAAAACTAGAGTACTTTTTTCAGTTCCTATCACACATCAATAATTTATATCTGATGAGCTGATAGAACAATCAATTCAGACAGAACAATCAAAGAACATAAGGTAGTGAAGATCTGTGATACAAATAATGAATTTCACAGTTCAGCAAGACAAAACATTTGATACAAATATTGAATTTCAGTCAACTAAAAAGCCCAAGTCAAAGAGGCAAACGACAAATGGCGGCATTTCTACAAATAGCAGGGGAGCAGAGACACTAGATTTTTAAATCCATAAACTCTAACAATGTGCTTACCTTAAATCTCTGCCAAAAGTAATGAAGAGCCATATGAAAACAGACATTATTAATTGTTTTCAGTTTTCACCCTATTGTTGCATGTTGCAGGATACTTTGGGATGCTATCTTAGTTGATAAAAAGCTGTGACAAAAAGTTCTAATAATATATAGAAATTTAGTTTAGTTCTAATTATTAGGTAGGATATCATTTTAACCCAAAGGGATCGATCAAATCCTTGAAGCTAAATAAGGCTCTCAAACTCAAATATGGAGATGAGAACACATACCTTTGCTATGTTGCGCGAAGACGGTGAGAGAGGAACGAGTGTTACGAGTGTTTAGTCACTTGAGTGGAGCGTTTACATCTGGGACAGCTATGTTTATTGGGCCAAACTTGCTATGCGATTGGGAGTACTGGACTAGGACTGGTTTTAATTTAGCGCCCAACTATACGCACCTTGATTTTTTCTTCAGACACCTTGCACTCCTTTTTTACATTTGTTATCCCTAAATTACCCTTCGCATAATGGATATTTTACATCGTGATAATGGATATTGTACACATTCGGAAATTAAATTTCAGATGTGTAAAATTTTACACGTCCGGAAATTAAATTCGGGGTGTGTAAAATTTCACGAAAGGCCATTTTACACCCTCGGAAATTAAACTCGGGATATGTAAAATTTACACGTCCGGAAATTAAATTCCGATAACTCTAGAAACATACGACATGCCATTTTATACATTCAGATTTTAATTTCCGAAAGGTCATTTTACACGTCCGGAAATTAAATTCCGAACAATACAGGCATAAACAAATCAGGTGTAGTTCCACTGTGGGATGAAGGGCATTTTTGAAAAATAAAAATAAAAAATTTCACACCAGGTATGTGTAGCAAAAAAATCAGGTGTCAAAAACAAGGCCCTTTAATTTATTGAGTTAGCAGACCGACTCAAAAAAATTGGGCCAGCCTGACCAGAGCCCGGTTGGTCTATCAGGTTAATCGAAGTGGACCAAACAAACCTTAGTTTTAAGGTCAACATTTGAGGGGCCTTGTTTGGCCTAAAATACGGGTTGTTCTGGTGAGGTCATCAAGTCAAATCCAAATCGACGACTCTACTTGAATGGATTTCTTTGAGTTTCTTTTCCATCTTTGAAGTCTCATACTACAAGAAATTTATTATATACACATTCATACTTTTAGTAATAACCGTTAAAATAATAGGTATGAGTATCGTATACTTTTAGATATCTAATTTTTTTACTATTTATATTAGGGGGCAAATTTGAATTCATGGGTATAGATTCGTAACTATATGTTTTAGTGATAAGTTTGAAAATCGTGAGTATAAATTACATATACATATAAATGTATGATTATGTTACTACAGATATACAGATTCTGAGTGTGTAGAACCCGACCCTACTCGAACACCTCAGGTCAGGTTAGAACCTAACCTAGAATGACAAAAAGGACAACCCCACGTCCCATTTACTGGCTTGATAAGGGTTAGGGATGGGTCTGAGTTGACCTCTGGTTACCCGCCCCACCCCAAAGAGTGATTTACCCCTTTATTTTTATTTTACCGCATCACACACCGTCAACTCACACTCGATTAGGTTATTTCCATTCAATCTTTCCCTGTTTCAGACTTCAGTTTTCACTTTCAACTTCAACTTCACTCTTAACTCTTGGTCGTCGATTGGTACCGATCGTTGCTGCACCTCAAAGTCAAGGGCGCCGTCATTGCTTTGTTGCACCTCAACCCGTCATTTTTCGTAAGCTTCTCTTTCTATATTTGCTTCTCTCTTTCTCTTTTCCTCTTCTATTTTCCTTTCAACCCTCTTCTATTCAAACATGTTGGGTTGATTCCCTAAGAAATTAGATTTCAACTAGTTAAAGAAATTTAACCTTCTGTAAGAGACTTAAGATTAGGATAATTAGGTAATTGGTAATTCAAATAGTTCTTTGTCTATGAAGTATATGGAGTCATAATTGGAAAAAAAAACAATCACTAGTCATTTCTTAATTATGAAAATCCCAAATCAATGCTTGCTTATTTTACTTTAGAATATTACAGTTAATTTTTATCCTTTAATTTTCATTTCTCAATATTATAAACTTGCTTATTCAATTAATTCATCCTTAATCCAAGTAAAATTCTTTGAACTAAAAATGTTAAATTCTATGCCTGTGGAAACAATACTTTATCCATTTTATATGACTTGTGCCATTTCATTACACTTGCGGAGAGCACATATCAATGCTTGGCAGAAATTCTGATGGGCATTCCACGGGAAGGGAAAGGCAAGGGATCCATTGTGACTGGCTCCTCTGGATGCAGTAAGAACCATTCATATTGGGTCACAACATAATGCACAAATATGAGAATATTCAACTTCGCTAATTGGTACCCTGCACACACTCTTGGCCCACCTCCAAAGGGAACAAATGCATATTGGGGTATTGCCTCCTCAAACCTACTTGGGTTGAAACTATGAGGATCCTTAAAATACTCTTCATTGTAATGTGTCCCATATGTTGTCCACAGCACCTGATAAAAGCCACAAAACCCCAAATTTTAAGTTATATAAGATTTAATTTCACAAATTGGCAAATGTAGTGACATACATGGATTCGATATTGTGAAAGAAAGAAGAGAGTAGTATTCACCTTCCATCCTCTAGGTATAGTGAATCCTTCATATAGCAACTTGCCAGGTATACTTCATCTTCTTTATGTCCTCAACTTTTAGATTGTCACCCCATCTTTTGTTTCTCATTATATCAACGTGTTCTGCATAAAGTTAAATACTTTCAAGTATCAACACTAAAAACTTTGGATAATATAAAGATGGGGTGATTTTGAACCGCATGAAAGCTAAAAGGTTCAATCTAATCCTTATATGTGACACCGATTTTCAATTTAGTCCTTATATGTACAAAAAATTCAAATCAGTCCCTATATCTGTAATTATTTTTAATTTAGTCATCACAGTTTGTTGAACTGCATGAAAGTTAAAATTATATTACCTTGAAGAAGTTTACTATTGTTAGTCAATGTTGATGGCTGCCCACCAAAATATGGTATGCCTTCTTTCTTTGGTCAAGAATGGTGGCAACGAATCAAGAAAGAAGAAGTATCAAAATTGGCTTTCTTAGTCAAAAATGATGGCTAACCAACAAAGAAAGAAGAAGAATCAAAATTGATTACCTCGGTCAAAAATGATGGCTTATCAAGAAGAAGAAGCAAAATTGAAATTTGCTTCTTATGTTCACACTACCTCTAAACCTCTATATATAGGAGCCATTGCCATTGCCATTGAAGGAAATCATTCCAACATTGAGAGCATTCCAAGTTCCAAAAGCTTAGAGAGATAAGCATTTGTGAGAAAAATTCTAGTGAGAGAATTTTGTGAGAAAGGAAATCTTGGGTGTAATTGGGTTGTGGGTAGTGAGAGGTTGTGAGTGTTTGTAAACACTTTGTGTATCTCCCTTTTCAGTAAAAGTCTGCAGCAGCCCGGAGACGTAGGCATAATTGGCCGAACTCCGTTATCAAATTTTGTGTGCTATTATTCCGCATTTTTGCTCCCTTTCTCATATCTGATTATCGGAAATTTGGCGTAATTTCTTAACAACTGGTATCAGAGCTTTAGGTTTCCTAAAGCACGGTAGTCCACAGAAATCGTCAGAAACGATCCTGAGGAAGTCATATTCGAGTGGGAGCGATGGCGGCATACGAAGGAAAGGTGAAAATTGAGAAGTTCGATGGTGCAGACTTCGACTTTTGGAAGATGCAGATTGAAGATTATCTGTATCAGAAAAAGTTTTATCAACCTCTCCAAGAAAAGAAACCAGAGGGCATGAAGAATGCAGATTGGATTCTTCTCGACAGGCAGGCCCTCGGAGTTATCCGATTGACGTTATCCCGTAATGTTGCTTTCAACATTGCAAAAGAAAAGACCACGGCGGGTCTTATGGCGGCTCTTTCCAGCATGTATGAAAAGCCGTCAGCCTCAAATAAAGTTCATTTGATGAGGCGGTTGTTTAATTTGCGGATGATGGAAGACGGATCGGTAGCGCAGCATCTCAATGAACTTAGCTTAGTCACAACCCAGTTGAGTTCAGTTGGAATCGAATTTGACGATGAGGTACGAGCATTAATACTTTTGTCTTCCCTTCCACAGAGTTGGAATGCTACTTTCACGGCTGTGAGTAGCTCAACGGGAAGCAATAAGTTGAAATTTGATGATGTTCGTGATCTGGTTCTCAGTGAAGAGATCCGACGGAGAGAGTCGGGTGAATCATCAACCTCTTCAATTTTGCAGACAGAGTCAAGAGGGAGAAATTCAACCAGAGGAAATGGACACGGTAAATCAAAGGACGGTCCAAATCCATAAATCATTGTAGTTCCCATAGCTCGAAAACTATCGAGTGTTGGAATTGTGGAAAGTCCGGGCACTATAAAAATCAGTGCAAGAGTGCACCAAAGAATCAGGAGGTGAAGACAGAAGCAAATGTTGCTTCCACCTCAGGAGGTGATGATGCATTGATATGCTCTTTGGAGGCCAAGGAAGAGTCTTGGGTGTTAGACTCTAGAGCATCCTTTCATGCCACTTCGCAGAAAGAATTCTTCAAGAATTATGTCCCCAGAAACCTTGGTAAAGTTTACCGTGGTAACAAGCAATCTTGTGAGATTGTGGGTAAAGGTGTAGTGAAGATTAGGTTGAACGTGTCTGTATGGAAATTGAAAAATGTCAGACATATTCCCGACCTGACGAAGAACTTAATCTTAGTGGGCCAGTGATGGCTACACAATAGTCTTCCACGGCGATCAATGGAAGATTTCAAAGGGTGCAATGACGATTGCTCGCGGTAAAAAGAGTGGTACTCTTTACAAGACAGCAGGAGCATGTCATTTGATTGCAGTTGCAGCAAATGAAAATTCTCATCTATGGCACCAGAGACTAGGCCATATGAGTGAGAAAGGGATGAAGATCATGCACTCAAAGGGCAAACTACCAGGTCTTCGGTCAGTAGAAATTGACATATGTGAAGACTGTATACTTGGAAAGCAGAAACGAGTCAGCTTTCAGACAAGTGGAAGAACCCCAAAGAAGGAGAGACTCGAACTTGTTCACTCTGATGTTTGGGGTCCAACGACTGTCTCATCCATTAGTGGAAAACAATACTTTGTGACTTTTATCGATGATCACTCTAGGAAGGTATGGGTATACTTTCTGAAACATAAGTCTGAAGTATTTGAGGCTTTCAAGATGTGGAAAGCCATGGTAGAAAATGAGATAGGGTTGAAGATCAAAAAGCTCAGAACCGACAATGGTGGTGAATATGAAGACACCAGATTCAAGAAGTTTTGCTATGAGCACGGGATTAGAATGGAGAGAATTGTGCCAAGTACGCCTCAACACAATGGTGTAGCTGAGCGTATGAATCGAACGTTGACTGAAAGAGCCAGAAGCTTGCGTGTGCAGTCAGGCTTACCGAAGCAGTTCTGGGCAGAGGCAGTCAACACAGCAGCTTACTTGATCAACCGAGGTCCATCGGTACCATTGGAGCACAAAATACCAGAAGAGGTATGGAGCGGAAAAGAGGTAAAAGTCTCACATCTTAGAGTTTTTGGTTGTGTAACATATGTGCACATCAGTGATCAAGGCAGGAGTAAGCTTGATCCCAAATCAAAGAAGTGCACTTTTATCGGTTATGGTGAGGATGAGTTTGGCTACCGCCTATGGGATGATGAAAACAGAAAGATGATCCGCAGTAGAGATGTGATCTTCAACGAAAGAGTGATGTACAAGGACAGGCATAACACAGACACCAGCAACTCAGAACAGAGTGGGTCAGTGTATGCAGAGGTGGACGATGTCCCAGAAAGTCCTATAGTTGAGAATCCTCAATCAGAGGAATCAACTGAACAGAGTAGTGAGCAACAGTCTGACACACCAGAGCCTTCTACTCCAGCTCCTGTATTGAGAAAGTCTTCTCGGCCTCATGTGCCTAACAGGAGATACATGGACTACATGTTGTTGACTGATGGAGGGGAGCCTGAAGACTATGAGGAAGCATGTAAAACCGCAGATGCCAGCAAGTGGGAGCTTGCCATGAAAGATGAGATGAAATCTTTGATCTTCAATCGGACATGGGAACTAGTTAAGTTACCCATGGAAAAGAAAGCACTTCACAACAAGTGGGTGTATCGGGTGAAGGAAGAAAACGATGGCTTCAAAAGATACAAAGCCCGACTAGTTGTTAAAGGATTCCAGCAAAAGGAAGGAGTTGACTACACCGAAATTTTTGCTCCAGTGGTGAAGCTCAATACTATTAGGTCTGTCCTAAGTATTGTTGCAAGTGAAGAACTCTATCTTGAGCAGTTAGACGTGAAGAATATGTTTCTTCATGGAGACTTAGATGAAGAGATATACATGCACCAACCTGAAGGATTTTTAGAGAAAGGGAAGGAGAATATGGTGTGTAGATTAAAGAAGAGCTTGTATGGCCTGAAACAAGCTCCAAGACAGTGGTACAAGAAGTTTGAAAGCTTCATGTGCAAGGAAGGTTTCCAGAAGTGCAATGCCGACCACTGTTGCTTCTTCAAGAGATATAAGTCCAGTTATATCATTTTGCTACTTTACGTCGATGATATGTTAGTAGCGGGTTCAGATATGTACGAGATCAGAAGCTTGAAGATGCAATTGTCAAAAGAATTTGACATGAAGGACTTAGGTCCATATGCTTCAGCCATTGGAAGTTTGATGTATGCAATGGTCTATACGAGGCCAGACATTGGCCATGCAGTGGGAGTTGTAGCAGGTTTATGTCAAATCCTGGTAAAGCTCATTGGGAAGCTGTCAAATGGATTTTGAGGTATCTACGAGGTACTACAAAGAAGTGTTTGTACTTTGGTAAAAGTGAATTAAAAGTACAAGGCTACGTAGATGCAGACTTTGCAGGTGAAGTCGATCACCGAAGAAGCACTACTGGTTACATATTCACTGTTGGAACTACAGCTGTTAGTTGGATGTCGCAGATACAAAAGATTGTAGCTTTATCCACTACAGAGGCTGAGTATGTAGCAGTGACAGAAGCCAGCAAAGAATTGATATGGCTTCAAGGATTATTAACAGAGCTGGGATTCATCCAGGAGAAGAGTGTTTTGTATAGTGACAGTCAGAGTGCGATACATCTGGCAAAGAACTCAGCATTTCATTCTAGAACAACGCACATTGGTCTCCGTTATCACTTCATCAGATCTCTGCTTGAGGATGAGGTGCTAACATTGAGAAAGACCCTAGGAAGTAAGAACGCAGCAGACATGTTGACAAAAGTGGTAACCATTGATAAACTGAAGTTGTGCTCAACTTCAGTTGGCCTGCTAGAGTAACAGACCAGAGAAGGCGTGCTGCTGCATGATCGAGGTGTGAAGACCAATTGAAATCAGTCTTCAAGTGGGAGATTGTTAGTCAATGTTGATGGCTGCCCACCAAAATATGGTATGCCTTCTTTCTTTGGTCAAGAATGGTGGCAACGAATCAAGAAAGAAGAAGTATCAAAATTGGCTTTCTTAGTCAAAAATGATGGCTAACCAACAAAGAAAGAAGAAGAATCAAAATTGATTACCTTGGTCAAAAATGATGGCTTATCAAGAAGAAGAAGCAAAATTGAAATTTACTTCTTATGTTCACACTACCTCTAAACCTCTATATATAGGAGCCATTGCCATTGAAGGAAATCATTCCAACATTGAGAGCATTCCAAGTTCCAAAAGCTTAGAGAGATAAGCATTTGTGAGAAAAATTCTAGTGAGAGAATTTTGTGAGAAAGGAAATCTTGGGTGTAATTGGGTTGTGGGTAGTGAGAGGTTGTGAGTGTTTGTAAACACTTTGTGTATCTCCCTTTTCAGTAAAAGTCTGCAGCAGCCCGGAGACGTAGGCATAATTGGCCGAACTCCGTTATCAAATTTTGTGTGCTATTATTCCGCATTTTTGCTCCCTTTCTCATATCTGATTACCGGAAATTTGGCGTAATTTCTTAACAACTATAGCAATCAGGATGCTGAGCCAGCATCTTGAATGTCATGGCAATAGCAAAAGAAGTAGTATCATGAGCTGCAAAAACTAGCAACACCACATTGTCTATGACTTCCTTTTCACTAATCTCCCCTTGGATCATCCCATGTACCAATCTAGAAAGAAGCATTCTATCTTCTTCTCTTAACAAATTTCCTTGCATTTCCTCTCTCTTCTCTCTCACCACTTTGACCAACATCTTTTCTATCTCCACCCTTGCTTTCTTTGCTGTCCAAAATTTAGAACCTGGAACCTGAATTGCTGGAGAAAATACTCCTTCCAACACTCTTTCAAAGGTATCTAGCATACCTGGCTCCACATTGATCCCCAACAAGTACTCAAACACTATGCTAAATGTCAGCACTTTAGTTGAATGGTAAAGACTAACCTTTTCTTGACCCTTCCAGTTCTTAGCTAAATACAACTGAACTGATTTGCACAATTTTGGAACTAGTACCTCAAGTCCAGCATGGCCAAGGGTGGTGCCGATAATACCGCGAAGGGCATGGTGCTTGTCCCCATCTTTCTCCATGATAGAGTCATTTCCCATGAGCTGAACTGAGGAAGAAGGCCAAGAGCTTTTCACCAACTTGAATTCATTAGACAAGAAAAATTTATTGGCCTCGGCTCCATTCACAACCACAGTTGGAGATCCCATTATACTTGTCTTGAAGATCTCCCATGTTTCAGAATTCTAGGTTGAACAAATTCTTCAAACAATTGGTTTCTCCTTTGAGCATTGAAGAATTCCATGGTCTTCCCAATCAATGGAAACCCCATTTCCCCAGGTGGCAGCTTTCTTTTGTCTCTGTTGCAGCATTGCTTGTGCCACATGAAACTGAAAGAAACTAGTGCAATCATGGGAAACAAGGCCCATAAGAGAACATAGCTAATATTAATAGACATTGGTGAACTTGTAATGATAAAGGGCTTTGAAAATTTTGGAACTCTTAACTATAAATTGCTGTTAGGAACCAATGCTGGTTCACACATTTGTAGGAACCTGTGGTTTAATGTGGATGAATATAAATGAAAGTCAAACCAGTTGAATTTTATAAATAATGTTATTCATTCTTGAAGTCACTTCGTCCCTAATAAATTTCTTATATGAAAGCCTGTGATATGGTCAAAGTGACTGAAACAAAAGAATTCTGTATCACCAAGGTTATATATGGAGGATTTGTGACAGTAATAGATTCATTGTCCCAAAAGAATGACACGTAATCATCATTATATACCTGAGAAATTCATAAGGAAAAGAAATTCATTTGTCTCTGTAAAGGTCAACGTTAGAATATTCTTTTAATTACCCAAAAATCCCTAAAAATCTGGTGAAGTCTTATTAATTTTGGGTGACTTTGGAACTTCTTTCAGCCATCATGATTGCTTCATTTATATTACAGCAATATAAGTAGATATTAATGGTGCAGAATCAACCGTCTTTGTGTCTTAACTTCTTTCAATATCTTCTTAAAGTAATTAGAAAGGTAGGCTGAACATCTTGGAGATAATATTGTTTGCAACCGCCTAAGCCCATTGGTTAAATCACTTTAAACAAAAATGTTTTCAGATGACAGAATGGGGTGTGCAATGTGCATCATAAAAAAAGAAAAGGATGACAGAGTGGAGATAAATCAGCATCATAGTCATGTTACAAAGCTGGACTTCTTGGATATTGCTTGTTGAGGATTAATATTTAGCATAGAAGGTTCCTTATTGTATACATCAAAGTGGAAAAAATAAAAAGCAAGCTGGGAAATGGGTTGTATACAGTTATTCTTTTACAAGTAATATTATGAGTAAATTAATTGCAAGATCAATATTTGCTCATATTTAGATACTAAGAGCATCTCCAATGGGAGATGCTTAAGATCTGCGTAGAGTTAAAAAGAGGAATATTTTGATTTCGCTAAAAGGGGTGAATCGAAGAGAACAAAACAGAACATCCCACTCCATCCTATTCTGTTCACAGGCCAAATGATACCAAAGGATATCCTTATTCCCGTTAGGTTAGGTCAGCATAATTGGTCAACTATTTAGCATTTATTATTGGCTAAAGAAAAAAAATAAAATAAAATCCTTAACTGAGGTTTACTCACCTTGAATTATCTACCATGACGCCTCAGAATTTGAAAGAGTCCACAGCAACTCCTCCAAGGCCTTTGAGTCACTGGGACAATGGTCTGCCACAATTCTCTATCCTATCTGTTACAACTGAAGACAAAACATTCTTCTCCTCTTCAGCAACCATCATTATGTCCTTAATATTTTCAACCACTTCAGTTTCTCTTAAGCCCTCATTTCTTGAAACTTATTATTGCCCTCTGAAGGAGGCAATTCTGTTTCTTCAAGCCCCTTCGCCCCATGAACATCTTTCTCCGAATGTATAGTATCTACGGCCAATGTATTGTCAACTTGAGCAGCTTTTGTTGTATCAGTTAAGTGATTAGATGAAGACTCAATAAGCTCAAGAGAGTCAACAAGTGATTTAGAAACTTCTTGTGTCTCTTCCATGCACTTTGCCTGAATCAAGAACCTCCCTTTTGTCCTCACATTGTGTTGCCTGTTCATCTGTGATGGCAATATAACCAACTTATCTACACTTGAAGATTCTAGTTTATGGTTTTCTTGTAATGATGAATTGAAAGATCCTTCCATCTTGGTGTGACTTGCAGATACTAAAGAGTGAAAACAAAACACCTTGAAGCTGAAGAAGAAGGCATGGTTGCTGACTGGTTGCTTCTTGTTATGATTGGATAAAGATGTGAGACAATGGTTATGCTTTTATCTCTCTTTTTGCTTTCTTTGTATCAAGTGCTATCAAGTTGAATCGCCCATGGAGGGAACTCAGGTGATTATTATTATTTTTTTCTTTACAAAGATTTGTTTGGGTTTTCTCGATGGAAAGAGAATTGGGTCAGCACTCAGCACAAGCCCAAGAAGCGTAACCCATAACAATGAACAGATTTAGACTTTAAAGATGGGCTACATCACATTGACGGGCCCAGTCTGCAAGCACCGGACTACAAAAGCCCTAATTCTCACCGATAAACCCTTATCTTCCACGCTGCACCCACTGTCTTCTTCTCTCCTTCTCCTCCTTGTACTTAAATCCTATGTCCTATCATGTAACCGTTGCCCTGATACAGATTTTTCATCTCCTCACAGTTTTTAGAAATATTTATCATAAGTAATATTAATTTTCTATTATACTCTTTTCAAATCATTACCTTCTAAAAAATAATGTTATAAACTTTATAATTTTTCATATAACCTTTTTTATTATTTAATAAAAATTAAATGTTAACAAATAAAATAAATAATTTTAATAAATAATATGCTGCATTGCACAGGATATTTGATAATTTTTCATAATCTCTTTCCCTTCCTTAAGCTAGCCAGTTAGGTGGTGTAATCAACATCAAGCAATTTTTTTAATCTTTTTATTAATATATTTTTAAATATTTAATTAATATTTATCAATATAAAATCTGCATATCATTTATTCGTTTATATTTAATTTTTATCCTTTTTGAAAAATACGAATTTATATATTAAATTAAAGTATAGTCTTTTAAGAATGGTTAAATCTCTTAGATTACTCTCATTTATAGAATGACTTATGTCATTTTTAATTTTTTAATAAAATATTAAATTTTAGAATTAATTATGAAAATATTATTTTTGGATTTAAATACTTTCTTTTTTAATTTGAAATTTCTAGATTCTACTTGAATTAATTATATATATATATATATATATATATATATATATATATATATATATATATATATATATATATATATTGTTTGTAAATTTAAAAACACTTGCACAACAATGTACTAAATACTTGTCAGATAATAATGAAGTATTCATAGTTACACAAAAAAGTGGAGCTGTCAAAATGGATTCTGATCCATGAGTTAACTCGTTTCACTAGTGGGTTGGGCAAGAGTGGGTTCACTTTTATACGAGGTTATTTTGACCCCGCTCAATTAACCCGATGGGTTAACAAAGGTTAGTGGGTTAGGTCATAGTTTGTTTCTTCTTTTTTTTTTTATAAGGAAAAAAATCCCTATTATTACTATTATCATTTCAACTTTTCACAACCCAGCCCAAATGGGCAAATACATTAATCCAAATCCAAAATCAAAACCAAGTGAGAAGTGAGAAGTGAGAAACAACGAACGTGAACCCTGAACCGTATCCAACCTCCATTGCAAGAGCTGACGCACAACCATCCATCCAGGGACGGATCTACATGCATTCTAGGAGGGGCCTTGGCCCCTACTGCAAAAAAAAAAAAACTAGCTGTTAAGACGATGTCTCAAAAAGAGCTTTCCGTACATATATAATATGTCCAAAATTTTCATCCGGATAGAAAGTTATGCTCTTTTAAAGATTTGTCGATCATTTGGAATTTCGGTTACCCATCATATCCAAAAAGTCATCAACAGCACGCACCAATGCGTGTTGGATGTGTGCTGAACCCTAGTTTGGATGCAAGTGCCGAGGGATGATGGTCTACTTTGGGTGGTTAGATTATCATGTATATTAATAGATTACTAATGTGATTAACGTTGTGAAACAAATAATTACGAATATTTTATATGAAATTCGGTGCTATACTTGACCCCTCCTATCATTTAAGTCTGGCTCAGTCCTTGGATCCGTCATGCATCCAGCCCCCATTGCAAACGTTGACACACAGAAGAACTTTGTTTTCCCTCTCTTGCATTATTGAGAACTCTGCTGGGGTTTCTGGTGCCAGGGAGGGTTGGGACAAACCACAATTTTTATTGAAGATTAATAGTAAGATTGAGGCTTATCAAACAATGAGAATTCTTATTTTCAAAGTTAAATTATATAAAATTGTCATCAACACAAAGTCGACCAACTAAGTTAATATTGTTTAATAAAAATATCTTAAATTCCTAATATTATGTTATTAATTTCTGTGTATGAATAATGAATTGTATCACTTGTAACATATTTCCAATTAGCCTTCAAAGTCTTTGGAAGTAGAAAATTTTCCAATTGTTCTTAACTTTTTTCCCATCCAATTGCTCTTTCCTAGATGCTGCTATAATATAATATGAAATATAATTTTGATTTTTGACTTAATGGGTCTAATGACAAGTAAATTCCATTTCTAATAATTGCTTTGTTCCCCCTTTCGGTTTTACTTTTTGAGCATGACACGAGTTTGGTCTTTTAATAAGAATGGAAGATAGAGGGTGGGTTCATTTATTATTATTATTATTGTTATTAATTGCATAGAACGACCAAAATTAAAGTAAGACCGTGTTTAACATGGTTTGTTTTCCACACGGTAACGTTTTATTTTCCTTTTTCATAATCATGGCCAGAAAAAAGCTTCATTACTTTAGCAGCAGATTATAACGTGAAAGACCAGATATATGGCACACTTTATTATCTTTCCACGATTTGATTTTGAAACAGCTAGGAATTGGGATGAGCTCCAATGTCTCCACTAGCTACCGAAATGAAATTGTTTAATAGCATTATCTAAAATGAAATTGTTTAATACACGAATAATAATGATTTTTTTTTTTTTTTTTGAACTGAATGAAAAACTAATTAAAGCCTGAATATATGGAATTCAATTATGCCAGAATTGCAATATTTATATTTTGCAGCAAGTCCCTATACATGCAGCGAGAAGAAAGTATAATGTCATATAGGTGACACTATACGTACATTATATAATATATTTAACGGGTTGTTATACTAGCTAGTTGTGCTTCCTATATTAATTATTCGAATTTGAACTTAAGAGAAATCATTTGATTCTCCAAAATGTACTGAAAATTACGAGAAATGTGTCTTTGTATCGCATATATTTTTTAGATAATAATTTAAAAGGTGAATGTAGGTTAGTCCGCAGTTAAGGAAAAACTTATCATAATTAAAAGATGTTTATAAACTAAGTATTATTAGCAGAAATTAAATCTAAAACTTGTAAATTTTGATCCTATCAGTTGAGTTAGTTCTACTTTTAGATAGTCTCCTCGCAATGAAAAGTTGAAAATATATGTTTCCTGTGCAGTTTGAGATTACTTTTGAAGAAATAATCACTTGTTTATTTTAAAAAAATAAAACTTATGATTATAAACTGTTTTGAGCACAAAATATATTCTGAACCCACAACTAATCAAATTTACATCTCATGCATTCTTTTTATACATTGATAAGACGTTATTAGGTGATAAATTCTAATGAAACGTTTTTTTCTTTATTTAATATTAAATCATCTATTCTAAAAACTAAATAATATTTACAAAACTCTAAAATAATCTTACAATGGTCATAGGAAAATTCTAAAGCCTAAACTAACCTGGTGAATTTGAGTTTGTCAGATGAGGCTAATAAATCATCATTAATAGATTATGGCAAATTGTTAACCATGATTAGGGATGATAATTTTATCCGTATCCGCAAATACTCACGGATAAAATTCGTAATGGACACGAAACAGATAGTTTAATGGATATTCACAAGTAAAATAAATGAATATCAATGGGGCCGGTTGGGTATTGAGTTAATATATGTTGAAATAAAAAATTAATTGATGGTAAATTATAATCAAATTACACAATATGTTTCCAAAGTTGGAGTAGGTATAAAGTGTCAAACAAATATTCCATAGCCTATAAAAAGAATTGGTTTGCTACCACGAAGGGATGCAAATCCTTTCAACATTCTAGTTCCCCTTGGTAAAATAAAGATGTTAACCATGATTAACTTAGCTTCAGAAATTTCAGTTGTTCTGATATTGTTGCTACATGCAACCACATTTCAAAGAAGCGTGGGTGTGGACAGTGGAAACAAGGTGGCTCGTTGCAACGAAAAAGATCGGTTGCCACTGTTAATCTTCAAACAAGGCATAGTAGATCCTTCCAATTACCTCTCCACATGGTCTCATGAACAAGATTGCTGTGCATGGAAAGGAGTTGAGTGTGACAACCATGACAGAGTTACAAAGCTTGATCTTCACCTTGATTATATAAACAACCCATTGCAAGGTGATATCAACTTATCTTTGCTTGAGCTTGAATTTCTAAACTACTTGGACTTGAGCTCGAATGACTTTGAACGTATAATTATACCAAGCAATGATACACATAAAAATCAGTCACTAGTCACACAACATAGTTTCTCTAAGCTTCAATACCTTGACTTATCCAATAATGTGGGTCTTCAAATTGATAATCTTTATTGGCTTTCTCGGCTTTCATCCTTGCAAAATCTGTACCTCACAGACATTGAACTTCATATGCAAGTGAATTGGCTTCAGTCAATAGCTTCCCTTCCTTCATTGTCAAAATTAATCTTGAGAAACTGCCAATTGACCTACATAAGTCCATTTCTTAATAATGTAAAAAATTTCAGCACACTCTTGTCTCTTGATCTTTCCTACAATTATTTTCACTCTCAGTTACCTAATTGGTTGTTCAATCTCAGCATTGACCTCACTACTCTTGACCTTAAGCACAACAATTTCAGTGGTCGGATACCAAATTGGTCAAGTTATAGAAGTCTATACCGGTTGTCTTTGCAAAGCAACAAACTCAACGGATCAATTCCAGATTGGTTAGGCCAACTTGAACATTTGCAACATCTGGATCTTTCGAATAACTTGCTTCATGGTTCTATTCCTTTGAATCTGGGAAATCTTTCTTCCTTAGACACTTTTTTGGATATTAGCTTCAACAGCTTGAGTGGCAAGGTTTCAAAAATCATTGGTGAGCCATTTCGGTTTCTTGGCCTATCCCACAATTCATTGAGTGGAGACTTATCAAAATTGTTGTTGAAATCTAAATACATATATATGGCCTCTAATAATTTTAAAGGAGGGCTTCCACATATTACAGGAAAGGTCCGCTATTTGGATTTGGCTCAAAACTCTTTTTCAGGAACTCTTTCTCCTTTATTGTGTCATAGTACAGTAAATGCAATGTACACAATAAATGAATTAACATATTTGAATATATCATATAATCTCTTAACCGGAGAAATTCCTGATTGTTGGATGAATTGGAGAATTGTGTCTGCTATCTTCTTGGCAAGTAATAGGCTATCAGGTGAACTTCCTCCCTCACTGGGTTCATTGATTGTTCTCCAGGCACTACATTTGCAGAACAATAGTTTGTTTGGGAATGTAACTTTGTTGTTACAAAATTGCCTAGAGTTGAGATTCCTGGATCTAGAAAAGAATAATTTTTCTGGAAGTATACCCAACACTAGTATGGTCCAAAGTTTGCAGGTGATTAAAATGAGATCCAATAGATTCAATGGATACATTCCAACACATCTATGCCAACTCTCTTCTCTAATTATCTTGGATCTTGCTGATAACAAACTATCAGGACCGATCCCTCGGTGCCTATACAATATTACTTCCATGGTTTCAGGCCTTGCAGATGATGCTTCAATTAGACACTCTGTTTGTATAACAGGTGCTGGTGGAGAGAGCACATATTGCTACAAAATTACATTGAACACAAAAGGTCGACAACTAGAGTACTTGAATGTGGTGCTACTGCGAACCATTGACTTTTCGGCTAACAATTTATCTGGAGAAATTCCTATTGAATTGTTTAGTCTCGTTCAACTGCAGAACTTGAACTTGTCTCATAATCATTTGACGGGAAAGATCCCAATAAAGATTGGAGACATGAAATATCTAGAATCTCTTGATCTCTCCAACAACAAACTTTCAGGGGAGATTCCCCAAAGCATCTCTTCTCTGTCCTTTCTAAGTTATATGAACATATCATACAACAAATTCACTGGACAAATCCCATTAGGGACTCAGCTTCAAAGTTTTGATGCATGGAGTTATATAGGCAATCCTATGCTTTGTGGACCACCTCTTCCAAAAAACTGCACCAAGGGGGAAAGTCTTGAAAAGTCAAAGGTCAATGGAGGAAATAAAGATGACTCTATGACAGAATCGTTGTATCTTGGGATGGGAGTTGGATTTGCTGTAGGTTTTTGGGGAGTTTGTGGTTCACTCTTTCTTAACAGGGCATGGAGGCACACATATTTTCGCTTCCTTTATCATATGGCAGATAAACTTTATGTTTTTGTCATCCTGAAGTTCAACAGATTCCGTCAAATAGGAGCAAATTGAATAAGAGGTAAGTTAAGGCATTATTTATACCAATTTTTGTACATCGGCTTGAATTGCCAGATAAAATTTTGTTGTTTGTTTTCAAATTTTAATGAAGAAATTCTCTTGCTTTTGAACATAGATAGGTACCACAGAAGAAGAGATTCTTAGATGTTTCTTAAACAAGAGAAATATCTTGTTTTGCATTGTTGAATGTGTACTATCCCTATTATATAGGTTATCTTTAGGTCTATTTTAACTACATTTTTAATAGTGTAACTGAGGTGATACACGTTCAACATAATACAAATTAAGTGATTTCTCTTGCTTGCAGAGCACCTAATAATTTATCCCCCAGAAGATCATGGATCGCTGAGAGCTGGAGGATTGATGAGAAATGAAGTAAGGATTATGGACCAACAAGAGCTGAAGGATTGGCGAGGAATGACTTATGTGAAGTGGTTGTATATGTGTCTCAGTGTCTGTTACGTGTTTGTGTCTACGTTGATACGTGTTTGTATTTGTGTATTTTTTTCCAAGTGTCGCGACTTGTGATAGAATATTATTGCAATAATAATAGTGTGTGTGACTTGTGATAAAATATGATTGAGGGAGTCAATGATCAATGCAACTTTGCAAGTTTTTTTGTATGGAGCAGAATTCAACCAATCCGATTAAATTCAAGTTGGTACGGATCGGTTTATCGAATTACTCTATTTCTTAATTTAATTTATTTTTAAGAAAGGAAAATCTTAAAAAAATAGAAAAAAATTGAAAGAAAGAAAAAAAGATTAGGACCATCTTTTTCTCTCTCATGTAATTATGGTAAAGAAAAAAAAGACTCAAAAGCAAGTTAAACTTGCTTTTATATGTAGAGCTCATCAAAATTTGAGTTTGTATCTTTATCACTCCTAACAGAAAAATAAAGCTAGCAGAAAAATTAACATAAGTAGCAACTACGAGTTATGATTTAGACTATAATTAGGAAATATATAATTTACTGGTTTCAGAATGATGAATTCAAGTGCTCAAAGAATGCTTATCAAAACAAAAAAAGTGCCAAAAGAACATATTTGGTTTAAAAACAAATATTCCTACAATTTTCCACGACTCGTCTCTTAATAATTCTGGACTGGCTCATCTCCGAGCACGAGTTATGACCTATTCAAATGTCTCAATAGTCTCTGCTTTAATTCCATCCAATAAATTGTTTCCATGACTTTAATTAGGAAATAATAAACCCAGTAACGCAGCATCAACCGAAATAACTCAGAAGTTGAACAAGTATACTATAACCTACTCCCTCCGGTCCATATTATAAGAAAAATTTAATGGAACACATATATTGAGGTGGTGAGTTAATCTTATTTAAAAGAGTTATTGAGAATAAAAAATTAAGTTTGTTACCTAAATTGCCCTTCCTCTTATTTATTAAGCTTGTGTTGTTGAGAATAAAATGAGTCATTGAAAAACAAAATTTGTATTAAATGGAGGATATTTTGAGAATAACTTCATTAAATATGATGAAAGTAGTTGAAATTTGCTTATATATATTTTGGAACAAAAGTTTGGAAATTTTTGCTTATATTGTGACCGGATGGAGTATAAAAGAAGACGGAGCAGGAGAGAGACGACCCAGAGGATAGAGGGGAACTGGATGGAGTTGGATTTCCTGCATTCACATATTCGCGAAGTCACAAAATATATCGTTGGATCAATATTGTTTTTGTTTTTCAATATATCATTTTTTCAATATTGTGTGAATGTGTGGATATAGTAAATGCAGGGAACCCACATTCGGACGGGACACCAGAGCCTTCGCAGAGACGGTTCTTCTGTGACCCGTGTTTTAGTCTTTTAGACTTTAAGAATGTATCTAAGAGTGAATCATTGTTTTGGTCGCAAACTGTAGGGCAGTGACAAGTTGGTCGGTCCATCACATTAAGAAATAGAAAAAAAACGTCTCCCAAATTGAAAAAGGTCAATCGCATTAGTTCAATTTGGCAATTTTTTAATTTTGGGGAATTTTTTTTTTTTTTGCCTATTTCTTAATGTAAAGGCAAGTTCGTTATATAATTTCAGATATCGAAATGATGATTTGCTGTTAATGTAGGGTTTCAAAAAGATTGAAAAAAAAAAAAAAAACCTTGTAGTCTAGAGAGGGTGAAAAACAAAAAAATGGAAATAAAAAATATTATATTAATTTTTTTAATCATCAATTCAGATTGGATGGATTCAAATTCTTTAAATCTAATATTTGAATCGATTGTTTTCGAATTTATCATTTAAAAGCTTATTTGATCCGATGAATTGATCCAAACCATGAAAATTACTTCAATTTAGGATATGTTTGACAAAAATAGCTTATAGGTTAGTTTATAGTTATAGGTTGATTTTTAGTTGAAAGTTTATAACTATTAGTTGAAAGGCATGATTGAATTATAAGCTAATGAGATAAATTTATTTATTAGACAATTCTATTTTGATCAAATAAATCCATAAACTAATCAAATAAATTATAGCGCAAACCATCATTTTGATCCCTGAAAGTGTGAGGTGTTGTCAGATCAATTCATGGAATAGGAGAAATTAAAAAAAAAAAAGTCCCTGAAATTGTTAATTGTCAATATTTTAATCCATACATTAGATTGATAATCTTTCTTTAGACCTAAGCAATTAGGCTAGGTGGTGGGGTTATGTTGGATTCATTCATTAAGAAACTAGATAGTTAACCTTTTAACTTTAGCAAGAAATTATGTTGGAATTTAACCTTTAACAAGAAAAGTGATATTATAGCTAGATAATTGGTAATTCAAAGAGTTCTTTGTCTATGTAATATCCAAAGTCATAATTGGAAAAAAAATCCCTTAACCATTTCGTAACTGCGAAAAACCCAAATCAATTCTTGCTTATTTTATTTTAGAATTTTGCATTTAATTTTATCTTTAATTTTTATTTTTGAATTTTATAATATTGCTTATTCAATTAATTATCCTTCATCCAATTAGTATAAAATTCAATGTTAAATTCAATTCTACCAGCTTCATATCACTGGTGAGATTTCAATACACTTGCAGAGAGCATATCAATACTTGGAAAGTATTCTAATGGGCATTCCAAGGGAAGGGAAAGGCAAGGGATCCATTGTGACTGGCTCCTCTGGATGCAGTAAGAACCATTCATATTGGGTCACAACATAATGCACAAATATGAGAATATTCAACTTCGCTAATTGGTACCCTGCACACACTCTTGGCCCACCTCCAAAGGGAACAAATGCATATTGGGGTATTGCCTCCTCAAACCTACTTGGGTTGAAACTATGAGGATCCTTAAAATACTCTTCATTGTAATGTGTCCCATATGTTGTCCACAGCACCTGATAAAAGTCACAAAACGCCAAATTTTAAGTTATATAAGATTTAATTTCACAAATTGGCAAATGTAGTAGTGATATACATGTATTCAATTTGTGAAAGAAGGAAGAGAGTAGTATTCACCTTCCATCCTCTAGGTATAGTGAATCCTTCATATTCAATATCAGTAATTGCCTTTCTGAAAGAGCCAAAGATAGGAGGGAACAGTCTCATACTTTCTCTAGCAACTTGCCAAGTATACTTCATCTTATTTATGTCCTCCGCTTTTAGATTCTCACCCCATCTTTTGTTTCTCATTATATCAGCATGTTCTGCATAAAGTTAAGTACTTTCAAGTATCAACACTAAAAACTTTGGATAATATAAACTGCATGAAAGCTAAACTCATATTACCCTGAAGAAGTTTACTATAGCAATCAGGATGCTGAGCCAGCATCTTGAATGTCATGGCAACAGCAAAAGAAGTAGTATCATGAGCTGCAAAAACTAGCAACACAACATTGTCTATGACCTCTTTTTCACTAATCTCCCCTTGGATCATCCCATGTACCAATCTAGAAAGAAGCATTCCATCTTCTTCTCTTAACAAATTATCTTGCATTTCCTTTCTCTTCTCTCTCACAACTTTGACCAACATCTTTTCTATCTCCATCCTTGCTTTCTTTGCCGTCCAAAATTTAGAACCTGGAAACTGAATTGCTGGAGAAAATACTCCTTCCAACACTCTTTCAAAGGTATCTAGCATACCTGGCTCCACATTGATCCCCAACAAGCACTCAAACACTAGGTTAAATGTCAGCACTTTAGTTGAATGGTAAAGACTAACCTTTTCTTGACCCTTCCAGTTCTTAGCTAAATATAACTGAACTGAGTTGCACAATTTTGGAACTAGTACCTCAAGTCCAGCATGGCCAAGGGTGGTGCCGATAATACCGCGAAGGGCGCGGTGCTTGTCCCCATCTTTCTCCATGATAGAGTCACTTCCCATGAGCTGAACTGAGGAAGAAGGCCAAGAGCTTTTCACCAACTTGAACTCATTAGACAAGAAAAATTTATTGGCCTCGGCTCCATTCACAACCACAGTTGGAGATCCCATTATACTTGTCTTGAAGATCTTCCCATGTTTCAGAATTCTAGGTTGAACAAATTCTTCAAACAATTGGTTTCTCCTTTGAGCATTGAAGAATTCCATGGTCTCCCCAATCAATGGAAACCCCATTTCCCCAGGTGGCAGCTTTCTTTTGTCTCTGTTGCAGCATTGCTTGTGCCACAAGAAACTGAAAGAAACTAGTGCAATCATGGGAAATAAGGCCCATAAGAGAACATAGCTAATATTAATAGACATTGGTGAACTTGTAATGATAAAGGGCTTTGAAAATTTTGGAACTCTTAACTATAAATTGCTGTTAGGATCCAATGCTGGTTCACACATTTATAGGAACCTGTGGTTTAATGTGGATGAATATAAATAAAGTCAAACCAGTTGAATTTTATAAATAATGTTAATCATTCTTGAAGTCACTTCGTCCCTAATAAATTTCTTATATGAATGCCTGTGATATGGTCAAAGTGAGTGAAACAAAAGAATGCTACAGTACCAGAGAGCTTGTGAAAAGAATACCAGGGAAAGAATGACACGTAATCATCATTATATACCTGAGAAATTCATAAGGAAAAAAAATTCATTTGTCTCTGTAAGGGTCAACGTTAGAATATTCTTTTAATTACCCAAAAATCCCTAAAAATCTGGTGAAGTCTTAATTTTGGGTGACTTTGGAACTTCTTACAGCAATATAAGTAGATATTAATGGTGCAGAATCAACCGTCTTTGTGTCTTAACTTTCAATATCTTCTTAAAGTAATTAGAAAGGTAGGCTGAACATCTTGGAGATAATATTGTTTGCAACCGCCTAAGCCCATTGGTTAAATCACTTAAACAAAAAGGTTTTCAGATGACAGAATGGGGTGTGCAATGTGCATCATAAAAAAAGGAAAGGATGACAGAGTGGAGATAAATCAGCATCATAGTCATGTTACAAAGCTGGACTTCTTGGATCGATTGCTTGTTGAGGATTAATATTTAGCATAGAAGGTTCCTTATTGTATACATCAAAGTGGAAAAAATATAAAACAAGCTAGGAAATGGGTTGTATACAGTTGTTCTTTTACAAGTAATATTATCAGTAAATTAATTGCAAGATCAATATTTGCTCTTATTTAGATACTAAGAGCATCTCCAATGGGAGATGCTTAAGATCTGTATAGAGTTAAGCAACCATTTCTTATACAGTTGCAACATTAGAGTGAGCTTAGATGAACATGAGTTACTTGTAAGAATTGCTTAATCGATTCTAATATAAGAACCCCCAATTAAAAAAAAGGAGAGAAAAATTAAGAATTGCATTAGATACGTTCATTCGAAAATTGGAATAACAATAAATATTAATAAAGATGTGAGTATCTTGTGGGACCTATTCGATAAACTTTTTAGAATTACACCATTGGAGTGGATAGTTACTTAAAATAATATAAAGTAAAAAGTGGTGAGTTGACATGGTACGTAGAACCCATAAAAATAAGAGTTAAGCAACTTCAATGAATTGTGTCATTGGAAATACTCTAAAAGATCTAACACTGTGTTTAAAGTTAGAATTAATTATTTTTTTGGATATAAAAGTTAGAATGAATTTATAACCTTAAATTCGTGTTTAAAACTTTAGGGCTCGTTTGGTGGTCAGGATAAGAGAGACATGATAGGATAAGCTATCATATCATGTCTGAAACTATTTTTTGGTGAGCCAGCATGATATGATAAGTCAATCCTGTCACTTATCCTGTCACTTATCCTATCATGTTCATTTAGTTAAAATTCTATCCTAAGGGGAGAGTTGGGTTAGAACTCAACAGGATATGATAAGGTGATTTAAAATATAATAAATTATAAAACATTTTATATAAAAAATAATTAAAGTATAATAAAATAATATTTTAAAGTATAATAAAATATAGCATGGTTAAAAAAGAGTATAGTAAAATATACAAATATTAATAATTAATTTTAAAAATTATTTTTATTTTATCACGAGGCTAATTTTGTTATTTTATATTATTTTTAAAACTGAAAAATATAAAAAAAATTATTCTAATAATTTAACTATATGTGAATTAAAAACTCAAAAAAATAAATAATAATAATTGAAGTTAGAAAATATTTTAAATTTTTTAAAAATTATATGTAATTTTATCACAAGGATAATTTTGTCTTTTTATATAATTTTAAAAAAATGAAAGTTATAAAAATAATAAAATCTAATAAAATATTAAAATATTTAGAATAAAAACAAATTTTTTAAAATTCATCCTATAATTATAATGCTATCTGGTTGGTTATTTGGTGGACATCAAACGTCAGATAGGATAACAGCTTATCCTACTCATATCATATCTTACCCCTATCCTACTCTCTTATCATATCCGTCCCTATCTTATCCTAACCACCAAACGAGCGCTTAAATTATATATGAAAAAAGGGGGAGGAACAATGTCATCAGGCTTTATGACACATAATTAGTTTCAATGATCAACAATATATATATATATATATATATATATATATATATATATATATATATATATATATATATATATATATATATATATATTAAGCGATTTACATCACCATTCCTTTTTCAGATGATTTCAATATACTTATGAGTAATATGACTTTTTGGCTGTAATTAAAATCGAACCAAAAAGTAAAACCGGCTCAGCCATGAAACCTTGCAAGAGTGAGTAGGAAATGAGCTGGCTCCACAGGAACTCTGTTTATGAACCTAGTTGAATTTCATACTTAACTAGTAACAAGCCTTCTTTTTAACATTTACAAAGAATACAGACACTATATTACAATATCCTGTATTTATATAATTTGAATATACTATAAATACAACTTCAAACTTTGAATATTTGTGTTGAGTAGTGCACTTTAGACAAAATCATTAAATATATATTTAGTTCTTCCATCTGGTATTTTACACTCAGGGCCGGTCCTGAGATTTTGGGTGTCTTAGGTGGACTCAGGAAAATGGTGTCCTCATAATTGTTTGAAGATTATCTTCCCTGCATTTTTTGCTGCAAAATCTTTAATAATCCAATCATAATTAAGGTTTTTTAAAAAATCATTTTCCATAGAAATCAAAGCAAGACTATTTAATCTACATTGTGAATAATAGATCGTAAATAAAATTTTAACGATTTCAATTTAGAAAAACTTCTCTCAGTTGATGCAACAGTAATAGTGATAGTATGTAAAATTTTTATCAATTATATAAATTTATAAATTTTTATATAACATTTATATATATTATATAAAATTTTACACTATCTGATGCCTCAAAAAAATTGGGGCCTGAACGATCACTCATCTCAACCGTGCTCAGGGTCACCCCTGTTTACACCAGTGGATCCCCTTCTCATGGGATCACGGGAAGTGTATATAGATTATGGTAACCACAGAAACATAAAAAGGTTGAGACTGTGGACTTTGAAGAAAGTAAAGGTGGCAAGCTTCATAAAGAACACACGTGAATGAGTTGCATGCGATAGACGTTACACGGTTGCATTCAGTGCAGTCAAGACATTGCTATCAAAATAGTAGATAGAAGTTCATATGGCTAATGCAAATCAGACCAGTGCTTTATTTTATTATTATCATCATCATTTTCATATGATTATTTCATCAGTGATTGCAACGTTGGGTAACGCCATGTTGACTAGTCATCGCGTGATTTGTCCATTATAACTAGAAATTGGACTAAATTAAACTTTACCTGAATATATTTACATCTATTTCGTAATGTATGGGCTTGATCTGATATGTTATTCATTATAGAGTTTTTTGAGACTTGGTTCAGTGAAAAACTGAAAATATAAAGTCTGATTTGAGATGAAAACCTACTTAAATACTTAAGTTACACGAATGCTTTCATATACACTGAAACTTTTTATAAAAAAAAATAAAATTGGGTGCTATAAAAAATTTAAATCTTTTACATAAGCACAAGCTTTAACAAAATTATTAACTTTTATATAAATAGATACACTATCAGTATATAAGTGTTAAACAAATAGGTCATTGATCATGATAAGATAAATAGGTTTTTCTGGCGAATCTAGGACCCTGAATCAGTGGGGACAAACTATTTTAAAAAAATAAAAATTTATTATATTCATATATGTGAGGATAAATTTTTTTTACAAGATTTCAATGAAAATGATCGCTCGTTTGGTGGTAATTTCCTCTTCAAAAAGTTTTCATTATCTTCTGCAATGAAAAAAAAACAAAGTTAATACATTTGATTTCATGGCTAACCAATCAATTTGATAAAATACAACAATTATCAATAAAACCTCAATTTTGAGTATATTAAAAGGCCACGTCTAATATGAGGGAGACAAGAAGTCCCTCACTTATGAGGGACCTTAAATTATCGACACTTTTGGTTTTCACGGGGTACTCAGCATTAATTTAAAGTCTCATGGGGCGCCTTTATAAAACATGTTTTTTGCATTACAGTCCCTAGCATTATACTCCTTCTCACGATGCAGCTGGAATTTGAAAACCCCTGTAGATGGGTTTCGACAAACTAAAGGAGATGGGTTTTTGCAAGGTCATTGTATGCTCAAAGCATCATTTCTTCTGCGATGCAACTTGGTTTTTGAAGCAAAAGGTGCTGGGTTTCATCCTGCATAGCGTCAATCTGGAACAGTGAAGGGGATTTCGTAGCAGATGAATGGGCGCAACTTTTTTTGGGACATTGGCAGCATGTCCGTAATTAGGCACTAATTATATAGTAGATGGTCTATGGTTGTTCATCATATGCTGTCCTTTTTGAGACCAAATGACTTTTGACTTTGTCCTTTTTGAGATCACATGGTTTTTGACTTTGCTTTAATCGTGTGCTACGATCATTAGGCATTTTGTAGTTTCAAATTAATCTTCAATGGTGTATTTTTTGTAATGGTTGTTCATCATATCAGTTGGTTGAACCGAATGGCCCAATGACGTGTATTAGTGGAATTATTTTGCAAACAAAATTCTCATGCTGAACCAGAAAAGGGTTTTTTAAAAAAAAAAATTGGGTCATTCCTCATGGTCGTGGTTGACGACATCCTTCGTGCTGAAACAACCTTCGTGCTAAACCAGAGAAGGGGTTTTAAAAAAAAAATTGGGGTTACTAAGAATTTAATTTTGACAACCCATGGGTCAATTTCATAAACATTATTGGTGACTGGTTCCACAGGTAGCCCAAAACGATCTCAGCCATCGATTTTTAAAAAACATATATCCAATGGTTGTTAAAGGTCCCTCACCCATGAGGGATTTAGTAGCTCCCTCATGGTAGAAGCAACCATATTAAAATCCTAACATATTAATATTTGCAATTAACCATCATCAATATTTTTTTTATGAAATTGATTTCACAAACATATTACTCATCATCCTAATTGCATAATCAATGAACGAATTTTGCACAAGGAGATTATTACATGTTCTGCCCACTTTTCAATTATTCAGATTTGTGTTATTCATACATATTTTTCTGGTCATTAATGCTTCAGTAATTCCCATTTACACTGATTTTAAATAATAATAAAATTATGAATTCACAATATATCCAGATATAAATGAAACTAATCAACGTATAGATTATGAATTCCATATCACTATATCAGTTTGGTCATCAAAAAAAAATATCACTATATTAGTCATGTGAGGAGAGTGGGACTCGTGGAGCAAGAAAATGAAGAGTGAGACCAATGGTTAGAGTGTGTGCCGTGTGAGGAGAGGTTAGATGGGAGTGAACAAGTGGCATGGGTGCAATTTTATCAACTATGGGGACAAAAAATATTATATAAGACAATTATAATTTTTTCTAAAAATTGAGAGGGTGCATGTCCACCCCCTCATCTCTATGTGGATCCGCCCGAGTCTTGGTCTATATAATTAAATAAAATTTTCAACAAATTTAAGTATGATATGTTTGCTAAATAAATCACAAACACATGCAAGCTGAAAATAAGTTAGAACTACAGTTTCTTAATGGACCGTTTAATCTATTTGCACACCTAATTATCACACAGAAATGACAAGGGTAACGTGAATCTAAAAAAAGAAATGACAAGTGTAACTTTGCAAATATAATTAATTATTTAAAAGGCTGGTCCTTATAAAGTAATTTATTTATAGAAAGTCCCTGCATGAAACTCAAAATACATTATCATCTTCCAAAAGCCTAAAGCCCTTTGCTCCTTCAAGGACAGCGAAACAGAAAACACCTTCTTGCTAAAATTCATACTCAGAGAAAGGTTCTGTTTCGAATGAAATAGAGAACGTAGCTAGTATGCGTTCCAAGGCACCCAAAAAATGGAGAAGTATAGCATTATTATGTAGTTGCCTGTGCTGCCTTTTGAACTTTCTAATAGCTGCGCATGCACCTCCGCCAACGGCCACATCATACCACACACGGCACACCCCCTCACCAAACAACCCATCACCACCGTGCTGCTCCACTTTTTGAGCCACCACATCCTCCATGACTCCTCCCCTGACCTTTGCTACATACTACTACATACACTAATTTTTTTTAAAGGAACAATGTGCAAAATCCCACAAGCTAAACAACCAATAAACATGTTCAAGGTCATTAATACTAGCCATTGATCATATTTGGTTAGTAATTAATGATTATAGATGCAATGAACATATATACACAACGATGGATTTGGATTTTTTCCCTCTCATGTTAGGAGCGACAAATATACAAAATCAAGTTTTAATAGACGCTACACACCAAAACAAATTTGTTTGTATCTTTCTCTTTCTCTCCTCTAGCAAATAAGATAAAAGGTGAAAAATCCTTCAACTTTATCTCCTTCCAATTTCTATCCACTCGTTTTTCAACCCAACCAAACAATGCATATGTAAATAGTATCTAATAATTTTTCCTCTCAAATAAAAGACCAAGTCAATGGAAGGATCTCGTGAGTCCGAACAACTTCACCAAATTTACTACCTATGTCACCATGGGATGTCACTATTTGGTAAACTGAAATTAACATGTCATATTTTTGTTGCAATCTAAGGTTCAGAACTTACTAATTAAAACACTTGTGGCCATGATCAAGCTGATGCCGGAAGAGGCCTATCTTTACGGGGATAATGCAAATGCAAGCCCCATTTACTCCTCTCCCAACATTTTTGAGCAACCTCACCTACTCTCTGTAAATGTCATTTAGTTTGGAATGACTCACGCTTGTGGTTTCAGAGATTTGGGTCCCTTTCCTTTTGGGCCAGTTGTCTTATTTCAAAATGTGTGTTTTCATGAAATATGATAATTACTTGAGCTTCTTTTATTTTAGATTTTGATAGAATTGGTTCTAAAAGAATTGATTAAAAAAAAAAATCAAAGTTAAAATGTGTTAACTTTTACAACATAAAGAATCAAATCGGTACAAAAAATAAAAGAGGAATCAAAATGAAAACTAAAATAAACCTATGGACCAAAAGTAGAGTTTAGCATCTGCATTAATATTACCATCAGCTTCTGTATATCTATAGCATCTATTATCTATATATGAATATTGAATACACAAGAGTATAAATACATCTTATATTGATGACTAGAATATTAGAATCTGTAATCAAGCACGGCAGTTTTTTAAGATATCATAATGAGGATATTATTGACAAATCTTTCCTGGGGCATGTCTGCATCAACCCTTAATGTAGGGGTGTTGGTG
Organism: Echinosophora koreensis; assembly: GCA_035048595.1. Taxonomy (NCBI): domain Eukaryota; kingdom Viridiplantae; phylum Streptophyta; class Magnoliopsida; order Fabales; family Fabaceae; genus Echinosophora; species Echinosophora koreensis. The sequence goes on along the minus strand of JAPCYP010000019.1, from coordinate 718,007 downwards.
ATTTCATCTCAAGTGTTTGATATTATGTTCATGCGGGCTCCCTTAATTTATTGAAGAAAATGAGATGTGTAATATTAATATTAACTGAGCTTTCAGAATCCTAAACTAAGACTATCAAATCGTGGGTAGGTGCAATTAGTACCATAATACACCACATGGGAAGGTCAAAGTTAATGAGTAATTGCACACACTCCCGGCCAGCTTAAGCTTATGAGTTATAATCAACAGGAAAACAAGGCATGGGTTTAAGAGGGAGAGCATTACATGAATTCAATTCCAGATCTATGTTTTTGAGCTACTAGTATTTTACTCCCTCCGGTCCACAATGTAAGCAAAAATTTCCAAATTTTTTGGTCTAAAATATAAGCAAATTTCAACTACTTTCTTCTCATTTAATGAAGTTATTCTCAAAATACCCTTCATTTAATACAAATTTTGTTTTCCAATGACTCATTTTATTCTCAATAACACAAGCTTAATAAATAAGAGGAAGGGTAATTTAGGTAACAAACTTTATTTTTTATTCCCAATGACTCTTTTAAATGAGATCAACTAACTATCTTAATATGTGTGTCCCATTTAATTTTTGCTTACAATAGAGACCGGAGGGAGTATAAAACTCATACATTATTGCAAGAAGTAGTAGTAAATAGTAATAAATGCACCCTGCAAAAATCAACTAACACAGACTCCTCCACCTGCTTATATTACTTCACTTTCGTGAGCCTTTTTATATTCACTGTCCACTCCCCTCTATAATCATTTCAAAATCCTCAAACCTCATTTCTCCCTTCTTTCTCAGAGTGTACTAAGCAGTTAGTGATAATGGAGAGGAAAAGAAGCAATCCTGCTTTTCTTACCATGTTCACACTGCTGGCTGGATTGCTTTCTCAAAACCTTGTCATCCCTGTAATATCCACCACCATTGAAGATCAGAAGAACTACTACTCTCCAAACTTACATGCAGGAAGTCCTCACACGGGTTTATCTAACTCTCTGTGTAATTCCCTAACTCTATCCAATTTACTTCATTATATATGCAAAATAGAGAATATTATTTATGAGCATTTGAACTTTCCTTGATAGCTATAGTAGGCCATGTAGTTTCAAGATTGAAGTTTGAAAGATCAAAAGCTTGTAAAGAAGTGATTTTGATATTATACTTCCTCACCTAATAGTATACATTGTTTTCACTTCATGAAGGCTCACACAGGAGTCCTCCATCTCATCATGGCTCTGGAGGTGGCTGTGGAAGCACACCACCCTCTCATGGAACCCCATCACACGGAGGTGGTGGAACTTACAATCCAACTCCATCAACTCCCCCAGGTGGTGGAAGTTATGATCCAACCCCATCACCACCCTCAGGTGGTGGAAGTTACAATCCAACTCCATCAACACCCTCTCATGGAACCCCATCACATGGAGGTGGTGGAACTTACAATCCAACCCCATCAACTCCCCCAGGTGGTGGAAGTTACAATCCAACCCCATCACCACCCTCAGGTGGTGGCAGTTACAATCCAACTCCATCAACACCCTCTCATGGAACCCCATCACATGGAGGTGGTGGAACTTACAATCCAACCCCATCAACTCCCCCAGGTGGTGGAAGTTATGATCCAACTCCGTCGCCACCCTCCGGTGGTGGTAGTTACAATCCAACCCCATCAACACCCTCAGGTGGTGGAAGTTACAATCCAACCCCATCAACACCATCGGGTAGCAACTGTGGATCACCACCACAAGGCCCTTCAACACCATCAACCCCAACAACACCTTCAAGCCCTCCTTCAGGAGGAGGGTACTATAACTCCCCACCAACTTATGGAGGTGATAGCCCCCCAACGCCAGACCCTTCTACTCCAACACCCTTAACCCCAACAACACCTTCAAGCCCTCCTTCAGGAGGTGGGTCATATAACTCCCCACCAACTTATGGAGGTGATAGCCCCCCAACGCCAGACCCTTCTACTCCAACACCCTCAACCCCAACAACACCTTCAAGCCCTCCTTCAGGAGGAGGGTACTATAACTCCCCACCAACTTATGGAGGTGATAGCCCCCCAACGCCAGACCCTTCTACTCCAACACCCTTAACCCCAACAACACCTTCAAGCCCTCCTTCAGGAGGAGGGTACTACAACTCTCCACCAACTTATGGAGGTGATAGCCCCCCAACGCCAGACCCTTCTACTCCAACACCCTTAACCCCAACAACACCTTCAAGCCCTCCTTCAGGAGGTGGGTCATATAACTCCCCACCAACTTATGGAGGTGACAGCCCCCCAACCCCAGACCCTTCTACTCCAACACCCTCAACCCCAACAACACCTTCAAGCCCTCCTTCAGGAGGTGGATACTATAACTCCCCACCAACTTATGGAGGTAATAGCCCCCCAACACCAATCACTGTGAGCCCACCAACCACCCCAACCGACCCAGGCACCTCCACACCTCCTTTCCTTCCTTCTCCATCTCCATTCACTGGCACATGCAAGTAAGTTCCTTTCCCTAATTACACTGTAAACTACCATATATTATATTACCTCACTGTTAAGTAACCTAATGACATTTTGCTCTAAACTGCAGCTACTGGAGGAATCACCCAGGAATCATATGGGGATTGTTAGGCTGGTGGGGAACCTTGGGGAATGCATTTGGTGTCTCTAGTACGCCAGGGTTTGGTGGCGGTCTCAGCTTGCCACAAGCACTTTCCAATACAAGAACTGATGGGCTTGGAGCACTCTACAGAGAAGGGACAGCTTCATTTCTCAACTCCATGGTGAACAACAGGTTCCCTTATACAACTCAGCAGGTCAGAGACAGATTTGCAGCATCACTTAGCTCAAATAAGGCTGCAGCAGCACAAGCCCGCCTCTTCAGGATGGCCAATGAGGGGCGAATGAAGCCACGAGAGTGATTATAATTAAATTAGTTTGTGTCAGTTTATTGAGTAAACAACATTGCATCTAAATAACTTCTGCTATGAGTGTGTTATTTAGGTTCTTATTATATGTTAATTTACCTTTAGATGGATATTGTGTTACCCACAATTTAATGTAAGCTTTTATGGTTTCTTATTTTAGAATAAAGTTAATTTATTGTACCTTCAATAATTCAAGATCTTCAATCGGAAGATTTAAGTATAAAGCCCTATATATGTAGCAATGTCAAATTCTTACTAAGAAATCCTTTTAATTATGACTTCAACTCTGTTACAATGGCAAGCAAAATCAGAATCTGTGATATTATTCATCAAACAAAAACTGAGGATTGTTCGAAGTTACATCACAGGAAATGCCAAAACAAAAAGTTAAACCAAGAGAATTATGGGGTTATCAAAGTATTGATGATTATCAGTACATGATAATTGAAATAGGACAAGTTTTCTCATTAAATAAGGGTTCACCACCAAGGGTATGCGTCATCTTTCAAAATTAATTGATTATCCAGAAACAGTAATATAGTAGACCCTAATCCAGAAACGTCAATTATTCATACTACATGAATTGCTTTCAAGTGATTGGTGAACCATGCAAACATGAGCAAGGTCCACACTGTTACATGTCAAAAGTTGTCTAGTGTAGTAGTATTCTTTCCTAGTGAAATGCAAGGGAATTCTTTTGTTGTGCATCTAATTATAAACAAAGATAACAGATGGACCAAGATGCTAGAGAGGGTGCCTTTATGGGAAGTGCTAAGCAATATAGTGTGGCAGAGGAAGGATTGAAGAGCCATGGCATAGATGGTCCAGTTACTGCTTATTTAAGTGCCCTGAAGAAGGATATACAATGCTGTCGTTTGGTTCAGAACAATTACTTCGGTAGCTAAACCCTATAAATCAAGGGTGGTCTTCACGTGGAAAGTCAGAAGATTCATTAAAGCTGGAAAGAAAAAAAACAAAAAAAAAACCAACTCACATCATCTTACCAAACTTTCCAAATATCAGGAAGATATCAACTGAGAACTAAGGGACCCTTACTGCTCCCCCTACTGCTGCAAGTTCAGATGGCAATAAAGTAACATTTAGGACACTAGGACAGCCATAAAGGACCAAGGAAGAAGTCAAGAGAAAGAGCTGTTCAACTGCAGTGGTATTCCTTGATGTGTGAGTGTGTTATGTGTGGTGTGCGAGCCCAGAATTGATTCCCCATTTGTTCCTGCAATGTTTTACAGCTGTTTCTTTATGGAATACTTTGTTTGGTATTTTTTGAGAGTGTTGGGTTTGCCATAGAACCTTCGATCAGTTTCCAATGTGAAATCTATGCCAGTATTTGGTGTATGTGGTTGGGGTGTAATTCTTGTATAGACTTCTTTGGAGGAGCAGCTCCTTTGGGATAAGACCCTGCTTGTCTTCTATATGGTGTAAAGCCCGTGATCTTTTTAAAGCAATTTCTCTTCTTACAGATATGTTAAAGGATTGGACAGCTTTGCAGCATTGATATTCTTTCTTTTTGTTTGTCCCCTTTTTATTTTGTAAGGAGTATCTCATGTCCTCCTAACTCTTTGTGATCTTCTCTTCATCTTAACGAATTTCTGCTTTTATAAAAATAGTAATAATAAATGAATAGATTGATGCTCAAGTTTTTGATAAATATATATCTACCTACTTCAAGTTCATTTATAATGGCAAGATTAACAGATTTTTACTTTATGAGTATGAATTCTTTATGTTGAATATTTAATGGGTCAATTGGGGGTTTGAAAGTTTCAAGAATGTGGGTGATAAAGGTAGTTATTGAAATGTTTTTCCATGTTATGGGATTTTAATTGTGAAAGTTAGAAGATAAAAATGTCAAGACTAAGGCTGTGTTTGGATGTTTTATGGTGGGTGGAATGGAATGGTATATAATGGAATGGATGGAATGGAAAGGGATAAAATGACATAAAGCTCCCATACCTGGATGTTTAATGATGGAATCGAAGGAAGTTCCAATTCCCTTGTTTGGAAGTTCTAGTGCAAATGAATGGAACGGTAAGAATTATAAGTTCATTGTTTCCATAAATCTTAGGTTATGTAATGAGTTGTTCCATCCCTTATCCCCTAATTAAGAGGGAAAGGAAAACAGAGAATAGAGAAGTATGGAGTGGAATGGAGTCCTCCACAATTCCATTTCTTTTCATCCCCTTTCTAAACATCAAAACAATTGTATCCTTTTCTATCTCATTACATTGCATTCCTCTCCTTTTCATCCTTTACCATCCAAACAAAGCTTGAAAAGAAGAGGAAGATTGTATGCATTTTTTATTAAAATACTGTCATAAATCGTTCAACCACTAACCTAAAATTTATTAGAAAAAAAAATATACACCCTCCACTACAACTTGCTTAAATTATATTAGTTTCTCCTCTTGTTTCAAAAATTATGTTAGTCTTTCTTTCAAACTTATCAAATATTTCCATCTAATTTCATTTTAGAATATATACTCATATTGTCGTCCATTAAAATTTAAAAAGAATATATCAAAAACAAGAATTGTTAGTGTAATTTTTGAAGCAAGATTTGAGTACTGTTTACGCAAAATGCTCTTTTTTAAAATAAAAAAAAAGAAAAAAAAGAAAAAGAAAACCATGTCTACATTTTGTTCTCACCAAATATAGCTATCAAAATGGGTTTAGAGCATTGGGAAACTAATCTAACAGTCTACCTTGTCTAGAAAAGTGGGTTAGGCTCATACCATATTACAAAAGGTTAACTTGGAACACTAGTCCTCCATGGTATTCAAAATTAAAAGTTTAAACAAGGTTTTGTGATACAAATCTCTAGAGTAAAAACGAAAGAAACATAAAAAAAAAAAATTAAGAAAAATTAGGATATCATACAGCAGACTGATTGCTGAACCACATAAGGTATTGGTGCAAAAGTATAGAGGCATACCTTATAAGATAACTTCTGACAATAATCAAGAAATTACAGCCCTTGAGACTTGGTCTTTATATGATGAAGTAGCCACTATAGCAATCTTTACAAGTGACTCGCTGGATGTTAGAATGTTTTTTAGGAAAATAAGAGGAAGAGCATGTTCCCAATCTCTTTGAACACATGTGGTTTCAATGGCATACAAGTCCTTGTTGGTAATATTTCTTTTTGCAGAAGACAGCAATTTAAGTACCAGAGAGCATCGCAAGTAAGGTCTAATCAACTCATATGAGATTCAAACCATTTGAAAATTTGGTCAGAATGCACACTAGTCATCTCATGGTAAGCAAATGCAAGGTTTAGTTCCTCCTGGATGTGAGGGACCAGACGCTTATCCAGCAAAAGAGTTTTCTTCTCTTCAAGAGCCTCTTTCCATTTTATTCTACGTCCGTCTCTCCTCATATATCCATTTTGATCAATAAAGCCCTTTTCCTTGAAGAATTCAAATAACCTTCTAGACAGATTCTGATCAAGACCTGGAATTCTATCAGTTAAAGTGTTTGGTGACAATGGGAACTCCATGCATTCAACAACACCAACATCAATCCCTTTATCTTTTAAAATCTCCACATACTCATCTATTTTCTGATGCCTTTTGAAATCTTTAGGCATGTGAACAAAAAGGGTAGGTGGGTAGTCTCTTTTAATATCCATTTCCTCAAACATCCCCTCAGCAATCATGATCACAATACTATTAAACTTCATAGTGGTGGCAAGCACAGATACAAAATATCCACCAGAAGAAGCACCTAGAGCCATAAGAGGAAGTTTCTCAAGCTTCCTTTTACTGATCCACCATTCTATAATGTCTTTAACAACCAAAACTTCCTTACCATATGTCCAACATCTTCCTGCACTCGAAATAGTAATAACAGCAAAACCTTGTGCAAGACCATGAAGAACAAGCAGTCTTTCTTCAGGCAAACCAATGCAATCAGGGCATTCAGGGGATTGGTCCCAAAAGTTGATGGCCCTTCCAAAGCATCCATGAGCTACAAAAAGAACACCCTTAGGTGATTCAGGTACTTGCCATATCAAATCTGTTCCATTCCGGAATTCTTTTTTTGGATGAAATTGCACCAATGAGTCAAAACTATTCCACTTTTGTTTAGGATTGGGAAATTCATGATTTTGACTGGTTTTTTCACTATCATTCTTTGTTTTGGTGTAATTCTCACCATCAGTCTGAAATACTAAATAAAGAATCACTAGCATTAGCATCAATGTAAGAAACATGACAAGTACCGGGACCGGGCAATTCTGAGCACCATTTCGTGGCTTCGATTTGTATCCACGCTTCAACATGCTGCAAACAGAGAAGGTATATCTAGTGCTTAACATTGAAGTCATAAAACCAAGCCACAGAAAATAGAACCAAATGAGTTTTTTCTGTTATGAAGTTTTCACATCATCATCGTCTAGACATCTACTATGGAGTGTGTCAAACAACCCTTCTTTTGCGATTGTAAAAAGATCAAAATTTTACCAAAATTTCTTGACATAAGATGAGTAAAGCATAAAGGGTCGATAACACACAATCAACTTCAGTGCATCATTGATATAAGAGGGAGATAAGCTACAGAATTGAAAACATACTCTGGTGGAATCATGTGGTGAAACTCCAAAATTCCAAAATTTATCCCTTTTGACTCTGAGTGTTGAACTTGAATCTCTAAGTACAATCCACTGGGTTAATCTATGTATCGAAATTTGTGGGTTGATGTAAACGGCTTTGCAGTCTCAGAAAAAATCACCAAAAACTTGTTTTGGGTGGGCTGTGGTGCATGTTGGGCCTATAACTGGATCAAAATCAAATTGGGCTCTTCCTCTCACTTTCCTTTTCTTTTAGAAGGAAAAAATAACTTGCTATTCCTAATATGAATTAGGTTAGGTCACATTAGGAGAAGAGGGGATGAAAGAAAAATAAAGAGAATACCATTATCAATCATCTTCATATTCATATTCCTCAATTAATCTTCATAATTGATTTTTCATCCCTCTCCATCATCGTATTTATTTATTGTATCAAATATTATTCGTAAGTGTCATTGTAAGTTTTTATTAAGATTGTTGTACACTTTGATTTTGGAATGAGACAATCTGTATTCACCTTAATTTTTTTTTTTACTTAAAAAAAATTATCCTACTCTTCATTTACTCTCTCTTTAAATTCATAATCGTTCTCTTTATATTTTCGTAAAATTGAGCACAAATATGGGAGTAAGGATGAAACTGAGTAAAAAAAAATACAAAGGAAACATTATTTTAATTTAAAATTTATTTATAGAATTAAGGTTTATTAGTTATTACGTAATGCAAAATGAGTTGAAAATGCTACTACTTCTTGCCCAAGGTCTCAAGTTCTTTTGAATTATTAATCAAAAAATAATCAATTGGTATTTAATAAAAAGTTATAAAAATAGAAGTGACAATAAACACTATCGATTTTCTTATATCAGTTTCCCTATTTATAAAGGATGAAAGTCAAGAACCAATATTTCTTGTTATCAAATATTTATTTTATAAATAATTTTTCCTTTCTTTTCCATGTTGATGAATTGAAATGATTTTATTTCGTGACTCTAGTCTATACAGTTGCCCTATCCATATTTATTTGGAGGTAATATTTGTGAGCCTTGTTGAAGAAGACAGGGGTAACAATCTCATAAATTTTTGAAGTAAATTCGGAGCCCACACCTTTCCCCCTAGTCACCACTTTCAAGCCACGTTTTGACTGAGACTTGTTTCTTGTACAAGACTTTGATACTTACTACAAAATAATACCAACGTTTCAGATCTAATTCTCTTACCAAGCCCATCATGCTCGTGCCTCAATTTTTTCCCTTTTTTTGCCATATCAAATTAGGACCACATTGATAGTTGCAATAACTTTGTGCTTTGAAACAAGAGAAATAAAACAATGTCTCGTGTTCCATGAGACTATGAGAGTGCATATTCATGGATTATAAATAGGCCAATGTTTTCCACTCATTCATCATACTTTGTGATTGGTTCTCTTGTTGAGAATATTTTAAACAAAATTCCATTTCTGCTACAATTTGAGTACCTAATCTAGGTATTTGTCACCCTGAATTTCTTGCTATAGTGGAGTGTAGTGTATGATTGAAGTTTTCTTGTCATTGTGTGTCAACTCTTGTTTATTTTACTTACTACCATAGTCTAGCTATACTTCTCTGCTTCAGTGTGTTTTAGGTTGGTTTATGACTTTATGGTAATGTCTAGAAGTTATTTATGGTTTTGAGAGGTTACATTTTAAAAGCTAATTTAAGGAGTTATTTGATAGGGTGCTTTAGAGGGTGGCTTAATTCATTGTCAGTTCTTTCTTAATGTTTCTCTAGAAAATGTATATCAGAAAAAGATTGTGTCTCCATTATCCACCCTCCACCCCCAAAGCGTGGAAATGAAACCTATAAAAAATAATATATTGAAAGTTCATTTATGCAACTTTATTGTTTTCATGTATAAAATAGCACCAAAAGAGAAAATGCAGGGGAAATAGGATGCTTTGCAGTTCTTGGCAACTTGTCCGTGAAGGTTTTCCCTGGAAAAATCATGATTATAATGTGAAACCAAAAAAAGAAAAACTAGCATCTTTTCTTTATAATTGCAGGCATTAATAATCTATCCAAAACATTGATCTAAATTCATCTTGACATATTTTTATCATATTTTCTTCCAAGTTACTACTACTCCTCAAGCCCTCTTCTTAGTTCATTTTCAAACCAAAGTTTAATTCAGTTCCCTATGTTAATGCACATGATTTAACATTTGTACTTGATATCTGACTAGAATTTATGTTGTATTATGCAAAAGTTCTGCAGATATGACTACCACCTACAAGCCAAAGAACATTCTCATTACTGGAGCTGCTGCTGGCTTCATTGCATCCCATGTATGCAACCGGCTTGTTCATAACTACCCTGATTACAAGATCATTGTCCTTGACAAGCTTGATTATTGTTCAAACCTTAAGAACCTCCTTCCCTCCCATTCATCTCCCCATTTCAAGTTCATCAAGGGAGACATTTGCAGTGCTGACATTGTTAACTACATCCTTCTCACTGAGTCCATTGATACCATAATGCACTTTGCTGCACAAACCCATGTTGATAACTCTTTTGGCAACAGCTTTGAATTCACACAAAACAACATTTATGGAACCCATGTCCTTCTAGAAGCATGCAAAGTCAGTGGTGGTCAAGTAAAGAGGTTCATCCATGTGAGCACAGATGAAGTCTATGGGGAGACAGATGAGGATGCAGTGGTAGGGAACCATGAGGCTTGTCAACTCCTTCCAACTAACCCTTATTCTGCAACAAAAGCAGGTGCTGAAATGCTTGTGATGGCATATGGTAGATCATATGGATTGCCAGTCATAACCACTAGAGGGAACAATGTTTATGGGCCTAATCAGTTCCCTGAAAAGTTGATTCCAAAGTTCTTGCTCTTGGCCATGAAAGGAAAGACACTCCCAATTCATGGTGATGGATCAAATGTGAGGAGTTATCTCTACTGTGAAGATGTTGCTGAGGCTTTTGAAGTCATTCTCCACAAAGGTGAGGTAGGACATGTTTATAATATTGGGACAAAGAAAGAGAGGAGAGTGATTGATGTGGCAAGGAACATATGCAGCCTTTTCTCCTTGGATCCAGATACACATATTAAGTTTGTGGATAATAGGCCATTCAATGATCAGAGATACTACTTGGATGATCAAAAGCTGAAGAGTTTGGGTTGGTTTGAGCGCACTACTTGGGAGGAAGGTCTAAAGAAGACCATGGATTGGTATGTTAAGAATCCTGGTTGGTGGGGAGATGTTTCTGGAGCTTTGCTTCCTCATCCAAGAATGCTGACCATGCCAGGAGTTGAGAAAAATAATGGACAAGATATGAACGATGTTGATTCTTATGTTGCTGTAAACAATTCTACTCAGAATGGAATGGTTGTACCAGCTCCAAGGAACATTATTCTGTCTGCTCAGAAGCCATCTCTGAAGTTCTTGATATATGGTGGAGGAGGGTGGATTGGAGGCCTTCTGGGAAATATTTGTCAGAAGCAAGGGATACCCTTTGAGTATGGAAGGGGGAGTATAGAAGAGAGATCACAGCTCTTGGTTGATATTCAAACCATTAAACCAACTCATGTTTTCAATGCATTTGGTGTCATTGGTGTTGGTGTGTCAACATTGGCAGATATCTGTAGAAAGCATGGTCTCCCCATGGTGAATTATGCCTTTAGTGGTAATTTTTGAAGATAGAACAAATTCTAATGATTCTTTCTACTCTAAAAACCCAAGCCAAGGTATGTTCCAAAACAAGTGCATTTTGCTTTTTTGTCCATAAGTTTTAGATGAGGTTTTTGTATAGAATAATGTTACTCATACATATATCACCTCACATTTGTATAGTTTTCATTGAGTAATTTAAGTCTCAAGTCATTTTCTTCATACTCACACTATGTTTTTTGCCCCCTCACACACATGTGAAGTGATGTGCTTCTTGGTTATATGTACCAAGCATATTGTTTTGTATAGCTTCTAAGTTGCCTCTTAAAACATTTGGTGTCAGGTTGAAGAGCTTCTAAAGGACTATGAAAATGTATGCACCCTCATAATCCATTTGCCAGTATCCTCTGATCTCAGCAATCCACAGAACTTTATCACTAAGATGATAAGATCTGATAAAGTGGCTAACATTCCTATCAGCATTACTGTTTTGGATGAACTTTTGCCAATTTCAGTTGACATGGCTCAAAGAAATTGCAGGGGTATTTGGAACCTCACAAATCCTGATACAGTGACCTGCAATGAGGTTCTTGAGATGTACAAGAACTACATTGACCCTGGTTTTAAGTGGATCAATTTTACACCTGAACAACAGGCTCAGTTCCCTTCTCAAAGCATCAGAGAAATGGATGCATCAAAATTGACGAAGGAATTTCCTAAGCTGCTACCTATCAAGGACTCATTGATTAAATATGTCTTTGAACCAAAAAAGAAAAGTTTTGCACATTGAGTAGCACAATCAAGCATGTATGAATATATAAATACATGGTGGTATATCTATGAATTTCCCCCTTTTGGTACTTTGGTATATTTCTGCATTTTGTTTTTATTTTTATGTTTTATTTTGGCAAGATATATGTCTTGTAGCCTATTGTATTCTCATAATATTGTTCTATTCTTTTAATTTTTATGGAAATTGTAACCGATTTCACCAGAGAAATTAATAAATGTGAGCTGTTTGGGGTTTCATAGGTTTTCTCCCTTTTCTTTTCTTTCTCCTTGTGTGTCTGTTTTTGTTAGTATACTAGTATAAGAACCCGTGCAATGCAAGGGACATGTGTTGGCTTTGAATGTTTATATAACATATTTGAAATTTGAAATTTTTAATATATAGGAATAAGAATTTTGTAAACTTATATCTTGCTAGTGTGTTACCCATGTTATGCACAGAGTACAATGATGATTGACTATGATATAAAAAATACACAAAAGTTGAAAATTGGTTTATTGTTGTTCGAAATATAAAAGAAGGTTTAATAGTCAAATTTTAAATATAAAATTCATTCAAAAAAAATCTTAAAATCTTTAAAAATGGTTTTATATAAAAGCAAAAATGTAAGGATCAATAAAATGGCTGATTTTAAACATAAATCTCATTCATATAAAAGTGAAATATTTTAATTCAAAATAGACATTAAAGAGTGACAAATGTAACACATCTAAATAACTTCCAAAAACATTTGTATTAACATCAGTATTAAACATCTCTTTAAAGAGTATGACAAATGTGAGCCATCAAATAGTTTCCCATTTAAACAACTAAATTAAAACTTCCAAAAAAAACATAGATCCAATAGACAAAATGGAATGCTTCAAATCCAATTACACTACAAAACAATTCATTAAGGCAGACTAAAGCATAAAAGAAAAACTTCAAATGATAATTTTTTTTTACTATTTCTCTATTTTGATATCCTTTTTCAAAAGCCTTACAGTTGCGCACTGATCAAGTCCATTAGACTCATCTGTATTGGTTCTCTGACCAGGAGTTAACTCATCCAAATCTCCACCCAAATCCATCCCAATGTCATGAATCTCATGATCCAGTTGAAGTTAAGTACAAACACCAATTGAGAACTAAATCAGTTGAAGACCCTTGAGGCGATCATCTTCATGTTCACCAACATCAAACATCTTCTCACAGTAGCATATTTGATCTCATCTTCAACACAACCGCATCGTCTCCACAATTTTTTAGAGCTAGAAGTAATTCTTGCATGCAGTCCGAGTTCTCTCTATTATTCAAAAAGTTCATCAAAAGATCCAAAACAATCATATCATCACCTTCCCCACAGTAACAAAGAGGGAAGAGCCAGCAAGTTTCCACAACTATGGAAGCAGCTCTAAAGCATTTATTAGTCTCGTAATTTACGGTCTCAAACAAAGTTTTCAAGCCAATCTTATGGTAATGTTGATTTGACAATGTCTAAAGTAGTCTTGCATGATTTAGCAGCAACTACAAATTCATCATTATGTTAACAAATAAAATCATAAACTTCAAATTAATTATGTTAACAGCCTATAGTTCTCTATTGCTGCCAAAATGAGACCTACATGTGCAGCAATATAGAACTATTGCAATGGGGATTTTTTACTCCTTATTTTATATGGGGATTCTTTTACTCCTTATTCTCAACTCAAAAAAAAAAAAAAATCAAAAGAAGATTATTTGCAATTGATGGATTTGTGACCTCTTCTTGTTCCTTGTTATGGTTTCACTACCATAAGACATCATAGTCCATATATTAGGAACTTTTATTTTTCAGTTAAAAATCAATTATGAATTGTGATATAGCATATAGAACACCAACACATACACACATGCCCATCAGCCTACAGAACACAACAAAGAAAAATAGCAATCACCAAGCCAAAATGAAGAAGGTTGTAATGGCAGCAAATTCCCTGTGAATTCACATTTAACAGTATTTGATATGAAGGTAAGCTGGCCAACTATTAGGACAAAAGTCACATTTAAATTGATCTATGTTCTACAGGGTGATAATATCTATGCTTTGTTGTCCAGAGACACGGGAATAAAATTTAAAAAGTATTGAAGTTTAATAGAGATGAAAATGCAAACATGTGCAAGCAACTCTCAATTATAGAAGATTACCGTGGATCAACTTTTGTGGAATTTTTAGCTTCTGATTCAAGAAACCCTACAGCTCCAATCACCTGCAAGCGTTCCAAAAAAAAAAAATGATCATATATGTTAAATTAGCATCCTTAATAAATCTCCATGCTTGTCCTCTGCTCCATTTGCTCTATCTAAAGTATCCCCTCATGTAGCATTAGATAATAGAGGAAAAAAACTTTAAAACACCATGTGATAAATTTAACAATGAAAATATACATCTAGCAAATTAACATGGTTCAGCACTCAACAGCTAAGAGTTAAAAAAAAAAAAAAAACTGAAACTAAAACTAAACCAAGCAATTTTCAAGGGATGTACCACTCCCATGCTTTGCAATAGATGACGGGAGTGAAGTGCATTGAACTCATGGCAACTTGGATGCTAGAAGAAAGGCAACTATTTAGTGTAGCATCAAATTAGTAAAACTTGGATGCTAAAAGGCAGAGAACGTCTATATATATTTAATTAAAATTAAAATGTATTTAAGGTTTAGCATGTCAATTAAATAAATAAATGAGACAAAATAGAGATATTGAAGTTTAATAGAATATGGAAACACTTCAACAAATATTATCTAATCAATTTACTATCCCATTTCCAGAATTTCTCAAACAGCACAATAATTAGCCTCAGCCTGTCATCTTTTGGTTTCACAATAATGATTCTAGCCATCTTTTTCTCTATCTCATTTCATTTTCTTTCTTAGTTGACACTCCAACAAAGGACATATATATGCTAAAATTAAAACATGAGCATAAAGTTCCTCACTTGTAATATGCTAAAATCTCCATAAATAATTGCCAAACTTCCATTTCTAGCTTCCTTTCTTTTAAACCCTACTAATAGAGCTAAAAAGGTCAACGAACAATCTTATGTAAGGATCAAGAAACACAATAGCTATGCACATAAGACATGTTAATAGAATAGAATAACTACAACAATCATGCTGGAGCTATCATTGTACCACAATTTGGAGATAAATCGTGGGATGACGAAGCGGTCCGAGTTCTACCTAAGGCGTTCCCTCATCATGAAGTAAGTAAAACTGAATGTTAAAATACTCTTTTTTTGTCGAATAATCTTTCAGCATATTGATGATCACTGGTCTTTCAAAGACATGTAGTTGCAATAATTATTGCAGTCAGTTAGTGTAGATCAAGGAATGATTCTGAATGCAAACTTATATGAATTTAGGGATATTTAATTTAATCCTAAACATCTAGGAGATTATCCAGTTAAAGAAAACATGGGTGGATAAGAATCAAGAACCAACATCGATGAAACAGACAACATAAAAATTTCATGACTTCAGCTCCCAATGCAAGACAACTCCACTTAAAAGTCCTTCCCTAAAATATAAGATAAGAAGTATAGAGAATAACAGTAATATATTAAGCAACATTAAGTACAGATTGCACCATCAAAGCTCCTTATATTTAGTAAAATGATCAAGAGCATCAAGAAAACAAATCATATATTGATAGAGCAATTCTAGGATGAAAGCATAAAAGTTTCTCATTATTATGCACAATTACTTCTATAATTAAATGCTATAAGAAGAGAAAAATAATAAGCAGGATCATAGCAAAGGACCCAAGGTATTATATCTTATTCTTGAAGCCTATGCTTCATGCTTTCACAATATCTGACGCTCTCCTAAAGCAATAGATGTTATCCTTGACATGACCAAAGAAATCAAGGTAATAATTGTTCTCAATCCTGACATACAAAATAAAAAATATCATTTTCCAAATATGTTTATCCACAAAATCTTACAATAAATAATCAGAATAAAATATAGTAATAAAATCCCACAATTTTAGCCAATGTTTGGTTGCTATCTCTCATCTCCTGTCTCTCAAGTATTGGTTGTTTTTGCAAATCAGAGTTGCCAGTTCCTGTTGGACACATTTACAAATGAAGCATCAAGCATATTTTAGCCAATCTAAGAGGAGGGGGAGGGAAGACTTGTACTTGCATCAAGCAAATGAAGTATAATTTTTGAGGGGTATAATGAAGTATCTTTTCATTGCATGAGTTTTAGTAAAGGCTTAAAATAAATATCCATGTTTGGGTACTTGTTTGAGAACTATGGTACTTGATTTTTTTCATGTTATTTGCTATTATATATCTAAACCTAATCACACTTGGTTATCATCGGATGTAGAAAAAAGCCTTTTTATTGCTATATAAAAAGAACTACAAAGTAGGTTGGTTCATAAACTCTCCTATTTTTTGGTGTAATGGTTAATAGAAATACCCCAAAGTATCATTTAAACAGACTTTGTAGGAATGACAGAAAAACCAGAAAAGATGACAACTTGATGCTTGAAAGAAATACCAAACATAGCATCAATAAATGAAAAGGCTCTAATAGAGATTGAAAGCCTTGAAAATAAGAAAGCAAATAACGTACCTTGAACAACACCAAAAGTAAATATTCTGAAAAGATGGTAAAAGGTGGAAAGGCCATTTTAGAATCTCCATTGGCTGCACATCCATCATCAATCGCTCAAGCCTCCCATGTCCCATGGTTGAAGGCCCAAATTCTGGAACAGGGAAGTACCGTGTTGGTCCATTAATGGCTTGAGTTGTACCTGCACTACAATAGTCATCTCATACAAACATTACTTGCAAGGAAATATGATAACATTTTTTAAAAAAATGGTTAAATAATGTGTTTTATCAAAGATTATAGAGGAAAAATCATAGCAATCCACCAAACAAAATATTGGCAAGTCTGGAAAAGTTTGTCTTGTTCGATGTAGAAGAAATCTACGTTAACTTCATAATTTAGACATTAAATAAAAACAACCATACCAATAGATTAAATCTACCATATATTATATGTCATCAGACTCATCACATACAACAGCAATCGGAGATATTACCATCACAGATTAGCCAGATATCAACATCTCAATCACAAAACCAACACAAATTGCAGCAGAAGGATAGATATAGCAGTGTATGAATTTTCACTATTAATTCCCCTACCCCCAGAATAAAAAGGTATAGGAAATAAATAAATGAAAACAAATGTGAAAAGGATATTTTGGGACCTACTTGTTCAATGGATTATGCTCGAATGGCCCTGAGAGAAGACAACATTTCGCACCTCAGTTCTTCGAAATCTGCTGCATAAAAAATCTCCTCCATCAAAACCTGAAGAGAGAAGATACTAAAACATGCATCTTAGAGGCGAAGAAGTAGAGGAAACATGAGGACGTGTGTGTAGATGTGTAGATGAAATCATAAACAAAAGACTGAAAGAAAATCTGAGAAATCATTTACCTTGAAGTTGAAGGATTTGGAAATATGAAAAATAGAAAGCCACCACCATGAAGCATCTTATCTGACTCGGTTCGCCGCCATCGAAGGTAGAAAGGAGCTGTGCCGATGAGAGAGTCTCCGGAAGAGAGAGAGAGAGAGAGTGAGAGGTGAAAATTTAAAATGAAAGGAAATTTGAAATTCAAAAAATTTGGTCTCGGGAGGAGAAGAGTGAACGGAGGTCAGGGAAAAGAGACCATTTCTTTGTGTTTAATTTTTTTTACGGGATTTGCCAAAGAAATTGGGCTCACAAACAACCTTTATTTACAAAGTTGCCACTAAAGCAATTTTATCAGAAAAATTACCATAAATGGATAGTTTTGTTAGAAGTGTGTTGTAGAAGCCATCCTCTATAATTTTGACACTTGTCAAAACTTACCCTAAGTGTGGTTTAACTTTGTATAATGTTTAGATTAGATGCCAATTCATATCTCAATTCATAGTGTCTTTGAAAACAGGTGATAATAACATTGAACAACATTAAAATTCGTTGTTACACCAGAACCGGTCTTAACTTCTTCTAGTTCATGGAGTGCAATTCTGAATGCATAGGCCAAGATTGCATCGTAATTATATATGTTAGGTGGGTGTGGGTTTATGGGTTACGGATTAAATCTTGGAGATGGGATACAGTTAACATTATTTGAAGATGTAGCATAGGGTGTGCTATGGAGAATAAACTTTTGCAATAAAAAAAAGTTGTTCCATAAATTGCATACTCCCTAATAAGGTCTTACCCTTAAGTTTGCTATGGAAAAAGGAAACAGCTAACCTTTGACCTTTTTATTTCATGTTGCCTAACTTGCCTTCATCTTCAACTGGATTTTATTCTTTTGTTCAAATATCGTCAACAAGATACATGCGTGGAATAGAGACCCATACACATCCATGCGGCATTACCCATCCTACATGAGAATTGGGCCAATTTCCTATGGCTTTACAAAATTATGTCCAATCTTGGAAAGCCACAAATCATAAATAGTACTCCCTCTGGTCCTATATATAAGAGGCAAAACCCTAAAACACACAGATCAAGAAAATGCATTGAAATAAACTATTTGTAATTAATATTCATATAAATTTACAAATTTAACCCTTCAATAATTAATCAATAAACCTACTTGTATTGAAAGTTGCACTGTCTCGTAAATATAAACCCATATTATAAATAAGGGTAAAATTGGAAATGAGCATTTAATATTTGTCAAAATACATGCATGTTTCTTATATTTTGGACAAAAAAAAAAATTAATCATTTGCCTCTTATAATAAGGACCGGAGAGAGTAATATCCAGTGATATATGAGCCAGTAATTCGTCACTTCTGCAGAACCTATTTTGTGTTGTTAACCTGAGTGAAACGCAAGCCAATAAAAAGCAGCATGGAAATAAACCTCAACCATGAGCATCGCTGACAAATTAGCCATCAAATCAAGGCACCAACCAATTATTCAGCTACCCATTCAATATAAAATTTTTAGGTCTTTGACTGAAAGACTAATCCTCAGGCCATACTTCCTAGGGCTGATTCTATAGTGCACAAGTGGTATGGGTATACCCATCATGCACCACTTGTTTCAACTATCAGATTTAGTGTGGAGTATAGTAATATGGTACACCCTCTATATATTATCCCTTCCCAATCTCACACACTCTCTCTCATCTCTCCCTCCACCCTCAGCCCCACCACCTCTCTCTTTCCCCTCTTCACCCCCTTCCCCCAACCCTCACCATTCTTCTTCTTTCAACAGCAATCAATCCTTCAGAATCGTTAAACCCTCTATGTTAATTGTTTCCTCTAAGTGATAGCAGAATTTCAATTTATGATTATCATAGGCATTGTTTGTTGGACTTTGAATATGCAGGTGCCGTCGTTGGGTAGAACGCGGGTCACCACGGCTCGAGACGGCGGGGTTTGCGGATCTCAACGGCGACTTGGTGGCTGAGTTAAGCGCGGTCCTAGTCTGGCGGTGGTGGGCGCTGTGCGATGGGGTCGGACCTGTAGTCTGGTCGTGGCGGTTCTGGCCTCAGATGGTGGTGCGTCTCGCGAGGCTAGGCGGCAGAGTGGCGGCTGGGGCGCGCACATACTAGTCTCTCCGGTGGCTGCGACGACATGGGAAGGGATGCCTGGGGAAATGGTTATGCACGGCGGAGGTCCGATGGCGCTGCACAAGACGGCGTCGCGAGGTGGTGGCAAGACGGCGGCGGAACGGTCTCCTCTTTCTTGGTCCTAGGACTCTCTTCTTTGTGTCATTTTTTTTTTCTTGAGAAATTTTCTTTCTTTTGTGTGTTCTCTCGGTTTCAAGAGACTATAGTGTAAACGGTGAATCTGGTGGTGATGAGGGTTTCTGGAGGAAGGGGTGAAGAGGAGAGATAGGCGGTGGGGCTGAGGGTGGAGAGGGAAAGGAGAGAGAATGGGTGAATTGAGGGAGGGATAATATAAGGAGGGTGCACCATATTACTATACTCCACACCAAATTTGATGGTTGAAACTAGTGGTGCATGGTGGGTATATCCACACCACTTGTGCACCATAGAATCAGCCTACTTCCTAGTTAGTATCTCTTTAAACACTCATTAAACCTAGATGTCTACTCAAAAAGTTTAAATATTAAAAAAATTGCCTTTACAATTATGGTTATCCAATGGGGTAAAATAATAACACTTCATATTTTCCATATCACTTATAACATTTTGTTTCCCTTTTTTTCCTTTTAAGATCTAAATAAAAACTCACTATGTGTGTGAATTTTATGCAAATTTCAATCTCTGAATAAAAAATCAATATGCAAACGTAAATTAAGAAGAAAAAAAAGTTAAAAAATATACATAAAAGGAAGAAGGGGGAAAAAAACAAAAACGAAGCCTTCTTATTGATTGTGATTGAGTTTTTTGAGATGCATACGCTGTTGGCTTTAGCACATGTCCTCCAGGCCCCAGCCTGGACATCCAGCCTCGTTTAGGGCCGACAGAACAGGTAGCACCAGAAGTAGGCCCACTTGGACGTTGCATGTTCTCTCTTCTGTAACAGAAGGTGCAACAAGAACAAACCTCAGCCATGTGCATGCTTGCTTCATTCGCCCACCTTCACCTTTGCTCCATAAATTTAGCTTTTGACTTTATGCCCTCGATCATGTCCCCCTTTCATGTGTGGCTTCCGTAAAACTACGATGCAGATTCCATTCAGTTTTCAATATGCTTAATGATACTGAGATATTGATTTTTTTCCTTGCAATTATACACTTCTTTTTGTCTTCCACTCATTTCAATTTTCAGATGATCTGCTGTTTCACTTGGCATGGGGTTAAAAAAGAATGGGCCAATAAGTACCCTAAGGACATTGATTAACAAATCCATAAAAAGAAATTTTGTATTGGAAAACGAAGTATAACACTTTTCAAAATATTAA
Source organism: Echinosophora koreensis (assembly GCA_035048595.1). NCBI lineage: Eukaryota > Viridiplantae > Streptophyta > Magnoliopsida > Fabales > Fabaceae > Echinosophora > Echinosophora koreensis. The sequence goes on along the minus strand of JAPCYP010000019.1, from coordinate 697,122 downwards.
ATACATCATTTCTCATATAAATTTTCCTTTCTTGGTTCCTTAAACAATGCCATAAGAGCACTTGTTAGCATTTTCCAAAAAGAATTTAGTTGGATAAAGATGTAAGACTAGCTCTCATATCTTTAGTGATGGTTAGATAAAATCCTCCTCAAAGTGGCGGTAACTCCAGAATTTAAACCCCTGACTATCCAATAACTCAACTGTCAAGCAATATTGGCGATGATTCTGGGGAAAGATGATATACGTTTGATTCGTATTGAGGTATATGATAAGGAGAACAATACATGATAAATGTTTGAGGCACAACACAACTCTTTGTCCAGTATATTGTTCGGTAGACAACACAAGTTAAATAATTTGGAATTTACTTAAATACCCTTTATAATATATAATAATATACATTATAATATTATGTTATATAATAATAATAGATAATATTATGTTATAATATTATATACATATATATGTGTGTATATATATTTACAAGAGAGAAAAGAATTACATAGAGAGAGAGAGATAAGTGGGCATTTTATTCTTGTATTTTGTGCTGTCTCATAACCATTTTTCGATTCAAACGCAGAACAAGTACTCTTGTGCTGTCCTATCCAATATTCTTGTGCAAATCAAACGCACCCAATATGTCAAAGCACCCGAAACAGCAGTAAAGATTATACAAATGTAGTTGCAACAGGTTATAAGTGATATTGCTGAGTTTCAACTTTCAATTTGAATAGTGAATAGTGAATATGGCATAATATATCAACAGTGCTGTTATTTGAACACGCGAGAAGTGTCGGACATTGTATAAAATACGACACATCCGGAATTTAATTTTCGGACGTGTAAAAATTCGCATGTCTGAAAAAACTTGTACCTCGGAAATTAAATTCCGGACGTACAAGTTTTTTCAGACTTGTAAAAATTCACATGTCACACTTCATTTTATATTTTCGGAAATTAAATTCCGTACGTGTAAAAGCTTACACTTCCAGAAATTAAATTCCGGATGTGTAAAATTTTACATGTCCGGAATTTAATTTCCGGAAGTGTAAAAACATACGAATTTTCATTTTACACCTCCGGAATTTAATTTTCGGACACTTCAGGAATTTAATTTATGGAAGATATACGATGTCGCGACGTATGATGTCGAAATCGTGTGTTGAAAAATCATTTCTGATATATCAACCCACTAAATGTGGTTGCACATATTATACAAATTCTCTCACACATAGAAAAAGGGTGATTTTTTGTTTTTTTTTTTAGTATGCACTACATAGTGATTGAAATTTTGTTTCACACATTAATTTCAATGTGTGTCGTTTTTTTTATGGAAATGGGGTGCAGTTTTTAAGTAGAAAGTTTTTTTTTTGACAAAATTAAGTAGAAAGTTATTGGGTAACATTATTGTTTCATTTATATTAAGTGAAAGTAAAGATGTCATTTGATTTTAACGGGCTCGATGTTTCTTATTTGTTTTTTTTTTCATCATGTCTACTTCATAGACATATACTCAATAAGAAAAATTTAATTTGGTAGGAATAGAAAGTATGAGAAAAATTAATCCACAAAATAAAGTTATAGTATTCCTGAGGGATGTGTGTATATGATCCAAAAATAAATGTAGGGGTAGCGTACATGTCCGATTATATTGTCGGCAGCCATGTACAGTTTGTGTTGTGATAACCAAAAGCCAATATGGTCATCTGGTTTGCTTCAACCTGGTCAATCTGGTTATCTAGAAATGATGCAATTTTCAATCAGGTGCCTTTTGATGCTATTCAAATTCTGGATCTCGTCAAGTTCAGAGAGCTTGGAATTGGTTCCAATTCAGAGGTAAGGGCTGCTCCTATAGCTTCACTGACTGGTGCAATTCACCCTTAATTTGTATGCTGTCCGCTGCATAACTGGCTGGAAGTATGTGCTGTTATGCTTCGGCATTACCATGTCCATGTCCTGCTACTTCTCAAGCTTCATTGCAGCTAGTATAGAAGTGTGGCTTTTGTGTTTCATAATGGAAGCTCTTCTGGTAAATTTGGGCAACTAATTTTCAGGATTGCTAGGGATTGGTTAGGATATTGGTATTAGTGTGGCCTGTCTCTCTAAGTAGTGGCTTTGTTCTTGTTGCTGTTTTGTTATTGGGATTTGGCTTCTGTAATCAAAATACTGATCTTTATGACAGTATTGAATTTTACAGTATGCCTCCTATCTGTTACTCAATTTTGTATATGGGTAGAATACCCCTTATACTATTTCAATATACTAAACATTCACTTTGTTGATAAAAAAAAAAAAGCCAAGCATACAAAGAACCGAAAGACAAAGCATGTCTATATATTCAACATGATGGAGTCATGTCACGATCTCCCTATTAAAATTTCACTTATATGTTTGTAAGTGAGACTTACCGGTATGATTCTGGAATTCTCATATAACTCTCTCATGTTGAACCCTAGTATGAAAGGATCCAAATCCTATGTTCACCTCTTTTTTCTCCTTATAAATTTTAACAATTTTTATTTTGTTTTCATCATTTTTCTTCTCATATGTTAATGTGTTTTCCCTGCTCACTGTCTGCCTTTTCATCTCAATTCAAGGCTGCTTATAAAAATAAAATAAAAAATCTCAATTTAAGCCTTTAAACGATCACTATTAACCATTTTTTTAACTTTACATTTTCAAATCTTACGTAGACAATCACTAACAATAACCATTTTTAATAAATAAATCCCACTTTTGCAAAAAACAAAAAGAAAGAAAATAAGCATTTAGATGTGCGTTGCTGTACCCTGAACCGAAGTGAGGAGCAGGGAGGGGTCATTCTCAAATTTCCATCCAAGTCTCAGTAGTGTCTCACTTATTGACTAGGGGAACATATCTAAAACTCATGGCAAATTATACAACTCTTGAGTGGATTATTTAAGAAACTAAAAACAAATTTTATTACAAAAAAAAAAAACAATTTTTTACTAAAAATTGTGATTTTAAAAATTTACAATATTAAACACAATATTTTGTTAATAAGTTTTTTATTTTCATTTTTTATTTATTACCATGTGCTAAGGACATAAGTTAACACGAGTCTTAAAATTTATAATTGTATAAGATTTTAATATATTTTGATTTACTGTAGTGTAAATATTATAGTTATAGCCAATGATATATTACTATAATAATTAATGAGTTTGATATTTTATATAATGAATATTATATAAAGCTTATTTTAAACTAATAATGAATCCATACCATCCATACCATTAATAAAAGGAATCCCCTTTACTAGGCCTTTTATTTTAAATTTGTTATTAACATTACTTGTATTTATATTTTATATCTTATATGTTAAATATATAAAAAAACTTATTATTAATAAATAATTATTAATTTATAATTTTTTTTTGGTATTATAATTTATAATAACTTATAAAATAGAGTAAGTAAGTTGTAAAATTATTATATTTTCTTATATATTTTTTGGTTACAAAAATCTATTAGATTTTTTATTTTCTATACTGATAAAAAAATTCTATTAATCTAAGTTATAAAAGACATTCTCTGTCCTGGACACTTTAGGGATCAACTCTGTTTGCTCTCAAGTTCGATTCCTAACGGTGTTAAAATAATGCTTGACCAGTAGAAGCCACACCATGTGAACAGTGATTAGTCACTCGTTGCTAGCATTGTGATACACTGGGTTTAGACCAAAAAAAAAAAAAAGAAAAGACATTCTTGGGAATGGAATGGCAATGCGAGGTAGCACTTTGCCCTTAATTGGCCACCCGGTGCGGAGTGGTTACTCACTTGTCATTATTTTCTTACCAAAAAAAAAAATTACATTCCATTAATTTAATTTTATATTAAATTAAAATTAAATAATAAAGAAGATAATAAGCTCTAATAAATGGTGATTGAAAAAACGCTTTCTTGATAGTTGAAGTGGTAATTCTCTGTTATTATTCGGTGGTTGCAACTTGCAAATCATATAAAAACTTTAAAAAAATTGGCAGAAAATTTATTAACTATCTTTGTAATATTTTTTAATTATTTAAAGGAACAGAATTATAATAAAAAGGGTTAAATATATTTTATCCCCCATTTTTTACAAAAATTCTATTTTAGTTATCCGTTTAGAAAACATATATTTTTAGTCCCTCATTTTTTAAAATGTGTCAGAAATAATCCTTACAATATATTTTCATTTAAAAAATGAGGGACTAAAACTGAATTTTTGTCGAAGGATTAAAAATGTGTGCTTTTCAAAAATGATAGACTAAAAATATATGGTATAAAAATCACTTCTAATACATTTTAAAAAATGAGAGATTAAAAAAATAAGTTTTTCAAATGAGAGGTTAAAACCGAATTTTTATAAAAAATAAACACTAAAACATATTTAATCCTTATAAAAAAATTCATACCATCGATACGAGCTACTAAGCTTGTCACGTCATGGATGTGTCGGCGAGACAGTGTCAAAACTGTAAATAATGGTAAAAAGCAGTGGCGAAAAACATCACTCAAATCCCCTGCAAGGAACCAACCCCAACGCATATATAATTACCGTCGCCATTGTTCACAACCATTTCCCGCGGCTTCGTTCTCATTTTTTCTCTCTCTCTCCGAAAACACCTTTCTTTCTTTCTTTTTCCCCCCAAAAATTTAGCTAAAAATAAAAAAATAAATTCAATATCTCGTGTTTGTTTTCTTCGGGGAAATCGATTCCACAGTGTGAAGAAAAATTCGAAACCCGTGAACTCATTGCTCTACTAACGCAACACACACTTTCTCTACCCCAACAAACCGGTGAAGCTCTTCAGATCTCTTCTGCTGATTCGATCGGAGACGAATGGAATTCAGAAGATGAAGTTCTATGTATCTGCAACCGGGATAAAGAGAGTCGTTGCCGGTGCCGGAAAAGGATCTTCCAAGACCACTTCCGCTGCTGATGCCGCCGCTGTCGGTCGCCGGATTCCTTCCCGGACGGTGCTTCCGGCGGTGGTGTTGCTAGGGATCGTGTCGCTGTTCGCCTTTGTGAGGGTTGCTATTTTGGCGCTGGAATCTTCCTTGGTTTGCTCCTCCTTGGGTAATAGTTTTCCGATTCGTTTTCGCTTTCTGTTCCTGACTTTTCATTTTATTTTCTGCACTTTTTGAAATTAGTTAGTAAAGTGTTTAGTGTTCGGTAAAATTATGGAAAATACTTTCTATCAAATTTTTTTTATGGAAAATACTACTTGTTACCACTGAACTTTTGCAAAGTTGTGACTTGTTATGCAAACTGCGTCTGAAGGCAAGGCACTCGAACGTTAAAATAACATATTTGGTAATAATAATTAATCCAATTTTTTTTAGTAAAAGTAAGTAAATAATTTGTAACTTTTATAGTAATAATTATTATTAATTAATGAAGGTTCATACATTTTTTAATTTATATATTTTTTACTTAAATTAATAATATATATTATTTATAATTTTTTTATTTTATTAATTTTACCTTTTGTAAATTTTAAAATATCGTTGGTTTTTTTTTTTTGACGCATTTAAAATATCGTAGTTGAAAAGCAGTATCCGTGTAAATGATTGTTGCAGATTGCGTGGGATGGAAGTTTTTCAGCGGGCGTGACACGACACTGGTTAGTGTTCCAACTCCAATTACAAAACTACCCGTTTTAGTTTATGCAATTATCTTATGCATGCTATTTTAGTTTCCTTCTTTTCCTGGTTATGAATAATTGGATATCCAACCATCTATTACCTAAGGAGTGTAGTTCCAACTTCCATTGTATTATTTTCTTTTTCTTTTATATCAAAAGAGTACATTGTTCTTTCCCAAATTAACAAACATGTGTTACACCTTAATCCATTCTTATAGTTTCTGTTAAAATTTTCAGGTCAAAGACTCAAAGTCATAATATAATACCTACCAGCCAGTAAGATGGAAGTTGGAGGTATTGACTGTTGGGCATAAAATGACGCTATTGGTGTAGTTCAATTCAATTAAATAAACATTGTAAAGAATATTTCTTAAAAGATTCTGAAATGTCTTTTTAGGATTAATTTCAATTTTGGCCTATGTAGTTTCATAAATAGGTGATTGTGATTTCTATAGTTTCAATTTTTCAAATTAAGTATTTTTAATTTCAAAATCAAATAAATCAGATATTGTCATCAATGTACTATTCAATACTTAACGCAAGTTGCTGATCACCTGACAAACCCTTTGTGACATGACAATAGTGTAGGATTTTAATTAGTTAAATATAAAAAATAAAAAAATCTTTAGTATTTAGGGAAAAGTGATCTGCACTCATGTTTGTGCTTTTTTTAATAATTTTTATTTTTCAACTAATTAAAATCATACATTGATATCACATCGTCACAAAGGGTTAATCAGGCAGCAACTTCTGTTAAGTTATGATATGTTGACAGTGAATTAGATTTGTTCGATTTTGAAATTAAAATGACTTAATTTGAACAATTGAAATTACATAGACTAAAATCATTCCTTTATGAAACTACATGAACTAAAACAACAATTAAGCCTAACTTTTAATTCTCCTCACTTGCACCAGCAGCACAATTATGTGCCTAACAGTTAACACCTGTGATTTTTAACTTAGTGGCTGGTGGTTATAACTTGGAGTTTGAATAATACGAGAGTTCTAATAGAAAACATAGAAATGGATTATGGATTAAAGTGTAATATACTAGAGTAAATGACCAGTGCCATGCACAGGGAATATACTATTTTTTTAGGATTTCATCGTAAAATATGTGATTGTTGATTTCACATTTTTAGTTTAAAATTTTGTTGGGGAATTATATACCTCAAATTATTGATTTATGAGGTTAATTATACATAAATATTTGAAAAAAAATTTGTTATGTAAAATATAAAAGATAAATCCTTATATAAGTTTAATTATAAGATATTTTTAAATCTATTTGATTTATAAACATTCTCTCTTAAAAAGTTATTTGTTTTTTATTCTTTTCCCTGCAAGTTAGCCATTATTAGAAATTATATTTATATATCATATGTTATCTTTTCTCTTCAAAATATATTTGATTTATTTATCCTTTTATCTTCATGCAGGTGAACTATTTCTAGAAAATATACTTATATATATCATATTATTAATTTATTTTCTTTTAAAAATATATTTAATCTATTTATCTTTTTTTCCCATGCAAGTTAACCATTTATAGAATATTTATATATTTATCATTTTTTCTTCTCTCTTTAAAATCTATTTGATTTATTTCTCCCCTTTGCCCGGTGCAAATTAACCATTTTTAAAAAATATATTTATATATTGTATCATTTTTTTTATTCTTTCTTGAAAATATTTTTGATTTATTTCTACTCTTTTTTCGATAAATTATGCCATTTTTAGAAAATATATTTTTCTATCATATTATTTTTTCTACTCTCTTAAATATATATTTGAATTATTTCTCCCTTTGCCTTATGCAAGCTAACCATTTTTTATAAAATATATTTTTGTTTTATATTATTTTTATTATCTCTTGCAAATCTATTTGATTTATTTATTCTATTTTCCCATGCAAGTTAGCAGTTTTTAGAAAATATATTTATCTATCGTATTTTTTATTTTTGTTGAAAATCTATTTGATTTATTTCTCCTCTTTCCTTGTGCAAATTAATCATTTTTGTAAAAAATATATATTATCTATCATATTATTATATGTATTATTTCTCAAAAATCTATTTGATTTATTTCTCATATTTTTCCGTGCATGTTAACCATTTTATAAAATATGTTTATATATCATATTATTAATTTTATTTTCTCCTGAAAATTTATTTGATTTATTTCTTATCTTTCCGATGTAAGTTAACCATTTTTAGAAAATATATTTATCTATAATATTATTTTAAAAAATATTATTAATTGATTTAAATAATATTATTAATTGATTTGTGCCCTTGAGTTTTATTATTGGATTTGCATTAAATAATGTTTTTCTAAGAGGATAACACAGCATAGAATTCAATGAGGTTTTTCCTAAATGTATATACTATAGATTTTATAAAATATATTTATACTTCATATTATTAATTTTATTTTCTCTTAAAAATTTATTTGATTTATTCCTTCTCTTTTCGATGTAAGTTAACCATTTTTAGAAAATATATTTATCTATAATATTATTTTTAAAAATATTATTAATTGATTTAAATAATATTATTAATTGATTTCTGCCCTTGAGTTTTATTATTGGATTTGCATTAAATGATTTTTTTCTAAGAGGATGACACATAACATAGAATTCAATGAGGTTATTCCTAAATGTATATAGTATAGATTTTATTTTTCAAAAAAGAGAAGTATAATTTTTAAAAATAGAGGGAGGCAATGTAATTTAAGCACTAAAGGATTGAAATATTTAGGTTTAATTATTATACTGGTCTCTGAATTTTTTTTTGTTGATAAATTCAAATATTTTTTTATATGAAAAAAGTTTTTAATTGAATTCCTAAATTTATTAAAATTTGTAATTGATTTCTTCATATACATTTCTATATGTTTTATTAAGTTTTCATTAGGCTTCTCTTAAGTAATCAATCAGCTTGTACATTTGTGAGTTTCTTAACTTTATGGGAAATTAAATGACTTAATTTTTTCATAAACTTACGGAGTCCATTAGAAACTTTTAAAATTAGTACAAGAACTTATTTAAATTTTTTCAAAACTTTCAAATACCAAAAGAGTGCTTAATTACACCAAATATTTACTTGAAAAAGATGATTTTTTTTAATAACATGGCTTGGTTTTTATAAAGTATTTGACATGCTTTTAGATAGGAAATTTAAATTTAATTTGTACTATAAACTTTGTTATACTTAATTTATATATCAATATAGTAGCTAGTTTGTGGCTACAACCCGATCTGATTGAAACAAATGAGGTATCCGTTTTCTTATTTTAAGATTTAGCCGCTCCAAAATGTTGATTAATTACTATTCATAGCATTTGCAATGAAGAATTTAATTTTGATATGTTGTTAATGTAATTTTTTTATATTATCAGTCAATTATATATCATATATATATATATATATATAATTATTATAAAAGCCAAATATTTTTATTGATATGATAATGTATGATTGGTTAATAGTATAAAAAAAATTAATATTGCATCACAATGAATCCTTTCAATATCCATTTATACATAATTCAAGAAATAATCATAGGTAAACCAATATAAATGTGCCATAAACTAATTATTAAAACTTGAAAAGCTTGCCTAGAAAAAAAAAAAAACTTTAAAAGGAAAATTTATTTAAAGGATTAAAGTAATATGCACTGCCAGTGTATAAATTTTTTTTATACTGACATCGAATAAGGAATAACATTTTGATATGTGTACTTTTATTGGATGATTGTGTGATTAATGAATGTCTGTGTAAAAATCTTTGACACTGGCAGTGCATAGAAATTAATCCCTAATTTAAAATGCGAATGCTTAGAAGTTTTTTTCTTTTTCTTTTTCTTTCTTTTTTTTTTTTTTTTTTTTTTGCTTTTGTACACACTAGGAACGTGATAGAATATGACGCAAATTAAAAGTCACATTAGCAGTTTAACATCTTTAGTTTTGGTTTGAAGATTTAAAAAATTGCTGTCTTTTTTAATATGAGACTAAATGTTAGATATTAAAATTTGGATTTCTTGCAAAAAAGATTAATTGAAAATTGAGTTTGTTCTTAAGAGAGATAACGAATTTTTTTTTTATAAGCCTTAAGAGATAACGAATGATGCTATATAATGACTATATATTTAACGAATGCATACGAGAGTTTGTTTGACCAATGAAATGAGAGATGAGGTGTAAATTACGGTGAATAACAAATAGAAATGAGAAAGAAAAAAAAGGTTCCCTTATAATATTCGTTCTAAAAGTAGAATTCAATTTCGTACTAAATATCATTTTCCAAACTGAACATTAATATTTGAGTTATCGCGAGATGACCTCTTACTAAAAATATATAGTCTGAGACATGACAGTTCAGTGTTTTAAATAAAGTTGTAATATATATTGTAAGTATTATTTTTTTTTTGACTTATATTGTAAGATACTTTTTTTTTGACAAGTTAATACTTAAACTGGCCTTTTATAGTAAAAAGAAAGATACAAAGATATATGGAAAAAAAAAAAAAAAAAGATAGAAAATAATGTAGTTTTTATCATTTTTTTATTCACGTGATGTCATTCTGTTTTCTTACTGTGTTAATGCATGTGTATGCATGAAGAAACTCAGAGATGAGCTTATCAGAACGTTAATAGAGGCAGATGATGGTAATTTTAATGAAGGAGGAGCAGAGACATTTAATGAGCTCGTGAAAGTGATGGCGTCAAAACAAGACCTTAAGGCATTTGCTTTCACGACCAAAGCCATGGTACACAATTTATTTTTATTTTTAACCAATTTATCGTGTTTTGTTTGGCTGGTTACTCTTATATGTGATGATAAAGATAATGATGCTTTGTTAGTTCTGTTGTTAGGTAAGTGACCCCTTTTTTGTTTCCTTCTATTGTTAGGTAACATTAACAATCAAGCCTGACCTTAGATGATGTGAGCTTTCATCATTGAACCTTTGAACCTTAAATCATTGTAACATTAATCCAGAAGTTAGCCGCATTGTTTGAAATTAATAAATCAAATTCAAGTAACTCTAATTTGTAATTTGTGTTAAAAAAAAAAAAATTAAGGATAAGGTATGTAAAACAGGCAACTAACAAAAAAAAATCAGCGGCTAGAAAATGATTTGACCTCCCATGCCATGTGTATCGCACTAGCTGACAATTGCTGTCGGTTAGTTAAATTATTCCAAAATTCTGGATTGGCAGCTTGTGCTGTTGAGAAGAGTGTCTGTAACAAGTAAGAATAGCACAAACCATTTGACCTATATTAGTACAGGCGTTTGGTTCAAGAGTTATGATTTTTCATTTTCAGGGATAAGATTTTTAAGAATGTCATTTTATGGGTGCCGGTAGTAGACACTGTTTCTTTCTTGGCCAAGTTAAGTTTGTGTGAGATCTATGTTAGGGTCAAATCTAATCTGAACCTTAATGACACTAGGTGCTTGGTTTGGCTTGCTAGCAACTTAAGACACGGATGACGTGGCTTTCTTTTCTTCTTTTGTTTGACAATTTAATTTTAAACCAATACCACTGGTGTATGGTTTTAAACTTTAAAGAACTTGATTGGTCAAATTAAAGCTGTAAGCAGTTTCAACAAAAATACTATTTCGATCAGATTTTTTCCCCTTTACTTCATCGAGACGGAATGTAGTAAAATTAGGAATTTGAATATGTATATACTATACAAAGGTAGGTTTACCAACAACTCTGCCAATCTTCATTCTAATTTTTTTATCTGTTCATTTTAATTTAATCTAAGCATATTCTAATTTAATCTCTATAAAGTATATAGTTCATAGCTTTAGTCCCAATGCTATCATGATCCAAGATTAAAGGGATCGTGGTATATCTGATTCATTTGATTTTGTTAATTCACAACATAAGCATTGCCAGTCCAAATCTCTATGTATGAGGGGCTCCTTCATTGAATTGTATGATCATTGATTAAGCAGAGTTCTGAGGTTTTAGTCCTCTCACAAAACATGCCATTTCTTATGTTCATATGCAGCTTTTGCAGATGGAACACAAGGTGCAATCAGCCAGAAAGCAGGAGTCAGTTTCTTGGCATCTTGCTTCACATGGTTTTCCCAAAGGACTACATTGTCTTTGTCTGAAGTTGGCTGAAGAATATGCAGTAAATGCCGTGGCCCGATCTCGCCTACCTCCTCCTGAATATGTCTCTCGCCTTGTTGACCCTACCTTTCACCACCTAGTCCTCCTTACTGACAATGTCCTTGCTGCATCTGTTGTTGTCACCTCTACTGTTGAAAATTCAGCCAACCCTGAAAAATTAGTTTTTCACATAGTTACCGACAAGAAAACTTATACTTCAATGCATGCTTGGTTTGCTACCAACACTGTTAAATCAGCAGTTATTGAAATTAGGGGGTTACACCATTATGAATTGTCTGAAGAAGCGAATGCTGGTGTTAAAGAGATGCTGGAAACCAATCGTTTAATTTGGAAGCACTACTACAACAATTATATTGAAAATGACCTTGACTGTGGTCAAGAGCTTAACAGATATTTGGAAGCTTTAAGGCCCAGCAGCCTTTCCTTGTTGAATCATCTCCGTTTCTATCTTCCTGAGGTAATTAATTGTTTATAGTATAGACCTTTGATTGTGTAATAACTAATAACAAACAAGCTCATATGCTTAGTGTTGGTCATATCATAATCTGATTTTGTTACTACCACAGCTGTTTCCAGATCTCAACAAGGTGGTACTTCTGGATGATGATGTTGTAGTACAGCATGACATATCTTCTTTGTGGGAACTTGATCTTAATGGCAAAGTCAGTGGTTCTGTATTCAAGTCTTGGTGTGAGGACGGCTGCTGCCCTGGAAGTAAATACGCCAACTTCTTGAACTTTTCTCATCCTTTTATATCATCCAACTTTGACAGTGATCAGTGTGCATGGACCTTTGGCATGAATATATTTGATCTTGAAGCTTGGAGGAGAACAAATATTACTGAGACCTACCATCACTGGTTGAAACTTGTAAGTATATGTTTATGTGCTTAATGAAGTTAGCCACTCATGCATTACCTAATAAAATCTGTTTTGACCAGTTTCCATATGCATCAAGATGGAAAACAAGCAAGATATTGTTTAACTTCTCTTTTTTTTTTCCCCTTCAAAAGGGTGTCTCATTCTTGCTGAAGAAGAACACGAGTGATTTAAAGTGTTCATAAAATCTTTTATCATTTTGAACTATGAGAAGTATCAAGCAAGATTACTTAGTCTCAACTCTCAAGCACTCAGTTACATTTTCCTTACCTGTATAATATCACTTAGAAATGCTTTATGTTTTTTAAGCCATACAAATGAAAATTGTTTCAGATCGTCTATTGCACAGTAATTTAAATTTTTTTTTTATCTTGAATGTTTTTGTATGATGCTATTAACTGTATATTTATCTAATTTCACACAGAACGTCAAGTCTGGGTTGGCATTATGGTATCCTGGAGTGGTTCCACCTGCCTTGATTGCTTTTGAGGGTCAAGTGCATCCTATAGATTCATCATGGCTTGTGACTGATTTAGGCTATCGCCATCAATCTCAAGAAATTAGCATAGAGAGGTTGGAAGCTGCAGCTGTTGTTCATTTCAGTGGCCCTGCAAAGCCATGGCTTGAAATTGGTTTACCAGAGGTTCGAAGTTTATGGATTAGATATGTAAATTTCTCTGATAAGTTTATTAGGAGATGTAGGATTACAGCTTGAAGAGAGATAAATTTCCTTCTCCAATATTCATTTTAGATCAGAGGGAAGAAGATTTTGCCTTCAGTCTCTGACTCATTCCTCTCTGCAGAGTATGGTATCGAATCATTGTTCCATTTCCATATAAATAGCAAATGGATAAAGTTACCACACAATACCCTGCAGTAAGAAAAGATTTCCAGTAGTATTATATCGATATGGCTGATACTATTGGCACTCCCAATTATCAACATATTTAATCAATGATAATTAATTCGCTATTGTTGTATTTATATTTTTGTATTGCATGCATATTGATCTGTTAAATTTGTATTACCCCTTGATTGATTTGAATTTCACAGTTAAGACTTAAGAGGGTTCCCAAGTCTCGTTACATAAAAGGGGGGAAAAAATCTTGCTATTAATCATTCACCAATATTGCAGCTTACGTGATATAATTAATCTCTTTGGTCCTTCAAGAATGTTTTATTCGTTATAGAGGGAAGTAGGTCTTGTGGGCAGATCGATCGTAACTATCATGCTCCCACGGATGAATGGAAGTCAGACTCACTGGCGATTTAGCAAAAAAAAGTATTTTAGGTATTTTTTGTTTTTTTATAACTAAATTGTTTTCGTGTGTGTGTCTAGAAGAAGTAATTACTCCCTTCAATAGCTTTCTATGAAATTGAATTTAACAAATGGAACTGTTGAATCAAATGATATTATATTAATTTCTATAAAAAAAATGATATTATATTAATCATTATACATACAAAATTTAGATATTTTTTTAAGGGACTAAATTTTAGATAAATTAGATATTATGAGCATGTAATCTTATAGTTGATATTTACCTTTATTTTAAATAAAATATTATATGTTAAAGTGGTCAAGGTAGTTTGGGTAGGGGAATTAAGGAGTGGAGTGATAAGGAGGTTGAGGGTTCAAACCCTACCCACTAACAAAAAATACTAACATTAACACACTAACATTTGCCTATAAAAAAAAAGTAATTATCCGATGAGTATCAAGTGGTTCTTAAATTTTATAAAATTTTATTTTATATCCTTAATCTATTTAATGAAATCTTTCAATTCAACGGTTGAATTAATGAAATTTAATGTACACGTAAACATTGTAACTATGACAAGAATATATACATATAATTAGAGTCAAATTAGGTGAGAACACTTTTTTTTTTTTGGTAAGCTAAATGTATATTGGTATTAGAGTATTAAGGGTACTCTAACCCGTATACAAAGGAACGCTAAAGAGAACACTAGAAAATTTACATAAAATACTGCTACAATTTTCCTAACAGTATTACTTTTACACAACCCAGGCACCCAATTTCAACCCAAGAAGAAGAAAAACCAGAACCCAAAAACAAAGACCACCCATACAAATTTTATCCCTTTTTCCTTGCAAACCATACAATAAACCCAGATTACCCCACCAACATAAGACCCTATACAAACATTCCAAAAAGACACCCGTCTATGAAAAGACCTAAGAACATTTAATACTTTAAGAATGTGAGAATAATGAATCTTGATTATTTGATCTTATTTGATGAATGATCAAGATTAAAAGATAAATTCATGACTTTAATTTTTAAGTGGTTAACCATGAAACAAATTTCAATATTAACAATTCACGTACGATTGTATGGTTAAAATTTGTTGTTATTACGAAAATGCAAAGTATTCTCACTATACATGCCCCTTCTTATAAACTACCAAACACCCTTTAAAGTGCTGATTCTCAAGCACAGTAAAATTAGTTTAGTCATAGGTTCAAAATCCCGTAAAACATTTTTACATCACTTGTTATTTTCTTGTTTGTTTGTATAAGCTGAGATACCGAGACAAATAAAACAAGGGATTATTGGTAATTTTGGTTATTGTAATTTTACAAATAGGTGATTTTAGTTTTGGTCCATATAGTTATGATTACTTAAATCAAGTCCCACTAATTTTAAAAATCGAACAAATCTAGTCCCTGTAATTTCAATTACTCAAATTAAGTCCATGTAATTTCACAAATGAGTTATTTTGGTGCCGATAGTTTCACAAACGTGCTTTGCACAAGCGTTCCCTTTTAGCGTTTTATGTCTTTTAGTTTTAACATTTTTTCCACTAATTAAATAAAAATAATCTTACACTAATGTCAAGTCCCAAAGGTTTAAATAGGTCAACAACTCTGGTTAGATATTGGATGATAAGTTGATGATATGATCATATTTATTTGATTTTGAAATTAGAGGTACTTGATTTGAGCAATTAAGATACGTACCCTTTTCTTTTGTTGGTTAAATAAACAAAATAAACATTTGACGAATTTCCTGTAAGACAACTCAAAAAAGTTACGTTTAATAAGCGCCAGTGTAGTGAAAGCAAGAGCGAGAAATCTTTACTCATTTGAAAACGATATCATGCAGTCGTCCCTCTTGTTAATCAGGTTTGGCTCACCCAGCAATAATATATCTGTCACCTCTTTAATTTTCTGCTCTAACGATCTGCTAATGTGGTCCATGGCATCTACCCTTTGGTTACATGGAGGGAATTGCGGACAGACCTGCTATGTAATCTTCTTTCTCGTATGGAAAAGTATATTTTAAGTTGAGAATTTTAAGTATGAGTAAGATTTGAGTGGAAAAAATTTATTTATAAAAATTGGATAAGTTGAAGGTTATATATATGAAAAAATTAACAGGCACAACATAATGTCTTAAGATTTTGAGTCAAGGTGTGATGTTAAGCCCATAGTGATTTTGTTTTAATTAGTCCAATAAATGCAAATGTCCTTGGTATTTTGAGCTTCCCAATCCCAACATTCTATATGTTGAAATCAATGAAATTTGCATATGGTCTCGTGCCTTTTGTTATAAAATACATACTGGTTTCTGTAGATATTGGTCTTTTGTGGCAGAATGATATTTTCATATGATATATACTTCTACAATATATGAGTTTGAATATCCCGTGTACTCTCGTTAATGTATATTTTTATTATTAAAAAAATAATATTTGCAACCAAAGAGCTTTATTACAAAGGAAACTACCAATGTCATGGCCAAGGTATAGCAAGCAGCCATTGCGAGGATTTTTTTTATAAGCAAAAGAATTTTATTGACAAGAGTATAGAGAGTATGCTGTACACACAAGTGCAAGAGTTAAGAAGAAGCAACAGGACTGGTGCACAAAACAGGAAACTGAAGAATGGAAGTTGCGGAAACTGGATACTTACTAATTTAAGGGTGGCAAATGGATGGATCGGATGGATTTTGATTCGGATTGCAATGGATCGGACCAAAATAATCCATCAATCCATTAAAAATATATTTAAAAAATCCAATCCATCCATGATCCGTTTAACAAAAAACCATCCAACCCATCCATTAGTCATTTTTATATGGATGGATATCCAACCCATCCATTTAAAAGTATTTTTTACACCAAAAATTTATTTGAACAATTTTTACATACTAAATATTTTATCTACTCTACTAAAAAAATATTAAATATTTTTTCTTTCTCTAGAATTTTTAGGACATTAATTAAATACATGAATTTTAGACTAAGCCACCTTAAGAAGAAATTAGCAAATTTTAGGCTCACTAACAGCATAGTACATCAACAAGTAGTAGTAATCTCTCATTCAAGCAAATATAAAAGGTAGAATTTAAAAAAAAATTGAATAGAAAAAAAAGGAAAGAAATGGAGGAAATATTCGAAGTTACGGATCTAACGTGGTTGAGTTTGCTTTGTAAAATATGGGAAGTAATGAGAATGTGTTGACCATGACCGAAATCATTATTACATTCATAATAAATCAAAGAAACACAAACAACTTTATATATGAAGATCTTAGTTTGACCCATGGGCCAAATCTCCTATGCTCTTTGAACCGAAACTTTAGGGAACTAAACAAAACTATTGGTAGTAACTAGGAAGAAAGAAGAAAGGAATACATTGGGCTGTGATTCGTGAAAACCGTTTCAGTTTGGACAAAAAAAAATATTTTTTGAATGGATCATAAATAATTCATTTCCTTTTTTTTGTTTGATCCAATGGATTAAAAAATATATCGGATGGATCATTAACCATTCATTAATAAAAACAATCCAACCCATCCAATCCATTTAGTATTTTTTTTTTTATTGGATGGATTGGATGGATTTTACTGTGGATGGACTGGATGGATAATTGGTCCGCGGATCCTTTTGCCAAACCTACTTGCTGTAGAGGTCAAATATACAGTATTTGCAATTATTGATGCCTTCGGAATTTAGTTAGGCGAAGGGTAATGGAGAAATTTATATAATATAAGTTTTACGCGGAAACCCCAACCTTATCATTTTTACTACTCTGAGTACTTATATATATCTAAACATGCATTACACAGTAGTAGGCACAACCAAACACATACAAATATATAGAGGAGCTAGGAGTGGATATAAACTAGATCTATCTTATTGAAATATTAAACAATTGTATGAAGCATAGGTGTAAAATGCGGGTTGTCCTAGTTCTCAGTTGGAAGAACTTTTGCAAAGGAAATTCAGGGATGTATATTGGCTCTCCATTATAAAACCGCTAACGAGTTGCAACTATTCGAGATAGATGAATATAGGAAAGGCTGTGGCAGAATTTCCAGGGGGTTTTCCAGCTTATCAGCTGCATCCAAAAGTGAAAAAGGAAGTGAGAAAAATATCAAAATGTGGTCAAAATTTAATAATGTCATGGGAACTCATCAAGCAAAATCATCAACTATACATGAAATGGCTCTTTAAACCCGCAAGATGTATGTTGTTATTGTATAGCCAAAAAGGTCCCAAAATTCTTTTAGGCTTTGTTTGGTTGTGGGAAGAAAAGGAGAAGAGAGAAAAAGGTGAGAAAGAGAATGAGAAGAGAGAAAATGGTGAGAAATAGAGTAGATTTTATGTGTTGTTTGGTGTAAGAGAAATAGGAGAGAAATAGATGAGAAAGAGGTGTTTTCTCTCTCTCCCCTTTGTTTGGTTGGATAGAAAATAAGAAGAGAGAAAAGTAATTTTTTTTAAAAAGACAAAAATATCCTTAACTAAAAAATCAATATAAAAATATTTAAATTTAATTGATCTAAATTATTATAACTAATCAAATAATTTAAATTAATTTAACTGATTTAAGTTATTTTAAATAAAATTTATTAGTTTAATATAATTATTTTATTTATTTCAATTCAATTTAATTAATTAAATGATTAATTTAATTCAATTTATTTAAATATATTAAATAATTGAATGAGAATCCAAAAAGAATGGTACAAAAGTCATTTTATATGGAACACTCTCTCCCTCTTCTATTTTCTTCTCACTTGGGGAGAGAAAATAATTTGAGGTGCGTCCCATCAATTTTCTTCTCTCTTCCTTATTTCTCTCCTCCACCAAACAAGAAAAAAATGTATTTTCTCCTCCTTTTCTCTCTTCTTGTTTTTGCTCTTACCATTTTCTACTCCAACATACAAAGCCTTAATGATTTAATTATAGGACAACTTCCAGACTATCATATTTTAGCCCTTCAAGCACCTTATACAATGGATGGTTGCAAATAAAAGGGTAGTACAATATTATCAAGAATGGCACTGGCCATTGCCCCACTTGTTTTTAACTTTAATTACGTACCCTTATCATGATAGTGTTAGATAGGATTGCATTTGATAAGATTAGGATCGTAGTTTGTTAGCTATAATTAATTTGTTACATCCTTATCCTCTAGCTATTAGAAACTTGCAAATTAAAGATGTGAGATGGATGTACTATACTACTACTTAATTAGTGCTTACACAAGTTGGAGAGCAGTCTGGTCTTGACGTGAATATTGATGATGATCGGAATCAAGGAGATTTACGGGGAAAAAATTCCGGTCAAATGCTTGTGAAGGTATGGTGGACTCGCACACATTTCCTCCCATCAAATTTGGTTGCTGTTGTTGTGCTCTCTCATGTTCAGCTATCTACATCATCCAAAAACATTTGATGTAATTTCACATTGATTCTTTGTGATTGTGTGTGTTTATGAAGGTATATAATTAATCAGAGAGACCTTAGCTCGCAGATAATTATTATGGTTTTGCAGCTCAACTTCCTGCACATAACCGGTAAGTATACATGTGTTAGAAGAATTGAACAATTCAATTTTTGTAAAGCGGAAATTAATTATAACATCCAAGGAAATGATGAGTACCCGTTTTTGCATGAACTCGACATCAGCAAACAGTGTTTCGTGCTGAAACAATTTGAGTGCTATGTATGTTAGTCCAAAGGATCAAAGGTATTGTAACTTAGAAGGGAAAAAATGCATATTTTCAAAATATTAGGCAAACCGTATCATTCAAAATAAAATTACCTTGTAGCTAGTTTTTCTTTACCAATTGTTGCACATCTATATATAATTAATGCATAATATGGGTTTGTGCCGAAATGTTAAGATGCCCACACACGTATTATTTATGGACTCTTTTAGATGCCCACATGCCAAATGCCTTAAATTAACAGTCATGTTAAGCTTATTAGTACCTTTCTAGATCTAACTCTGCTTAAACCTTTCTCCAATCTACTTTCGAGGTTCTTCAGTTCCTTGAGACTCAGAGAGCTCAGTGATTCACCAAGGATGTGCCTGGAAAGGAAAATTTATTGATGATTTCAGTTAATGGAGAAAGTTTGATGAAAATCATTCACAAGATAAGAAACTAACCTGTTTAGGTTCTGAATGTCTCGGATCTGTCTTTTTAATTTGGATGACTCCTGCTGATAAAACTGGTATTGATAAATAGTGTAAATTAGTGACAGGGAGAACTAAATCATACTGGAATATTGAAAATATATAACAAGTTGTTGGAAATTTAAACTGAAGGCATGTATTCAATATTTCAATTAGTTAGTATTCATGTATTAATTAGTATATTCATGCATTTTTTAGGTTTATAACATTTTTTCTATGCATGTATCTCTATATTCAAGAACATATAATCTCTTTTTTTTTTGAAGAGGAGACATATAATTTCATGGAATTAAAGTTTCAATAACGTATGTGTAAGTCCATTGTATCACATGCAACATAAGGTTAAAATACCCATATACTGGTGCATTTGCAAGCAAGAAAGAAAAGACAAGCGAGAGAAAAGTCAAGATTGAAGAGTAAAGCCAAGGAACCAAATCAAACAAGTTTCTTAAAAGAGTTTGAGTGATTTCTCTTTTCTATCTCTCTATTGTCTCTTTCAAAATGGTATCAAGAGCTAATTCACCTTTTTTTTTTAATTAGTCAAATCAATATAGAAGTAGTACTGAGGGCTTCTGAAAACATTGTTTTTGAAGGATAGCTTACAAACAAAAATACATTTCAAGGATGTAGAACACCAATTAAAACACGAAGACATCAGAAATCAGCGGAAAACTGAATTTTTTTTTTTAAGATGTCTGACTTTATTTCAATTCTCGAACTCACAAAAGAGAACAATGGTTTAAATATAATTTTGATACATGTGTTTAAGTCCATCATGTCACATGCAACCTATGAACCTAAGATGTCCTGTGCATCTATAAATACTCATGTACTCGAACATTTTGCAAACAAGAAGCGAAAAAAAAAGATCATTGAGAAAAAAGTCAAGACTAAAACCAATAATTCAAGTGAATTCCTGATATGTATTCAAGTGTTCTCGTACCTCTATCATCTTTTGTAAGCACTTTTTTTTTATAACTTCAAGTATATTAATGAAGTAATAGGGGTACTCAAAACCTATATACAAGTGTGACAAGGAACAAGAGACTAAATACAGCTAAAGATTCAACCCAGGGAATGACAAGAGTAATACCACAGGGTTGAAATTCTAACTACACCCTACCCACAAAAAACCAAACTGAACCAAGACTTGATAATGGTTTTTTCATCTTGACAACTAAAACATATATACAGTCCCTATCTCGTTACAGGCTTTAGTTCCATACTTCTACGTATTGGTATAATAGTCCCTTGAACTACTTGTCACTTTTAGAGATGTTAGATAAATACCATTTTTTTTTTTTTTGGGGGTAAGCCAAAGTATATTAAAGAAAAGAGTATAAGAGGTACTCAAAACTCATTTAATTATAAAGTAACAATACAAAGAAGAATACTTAATATATATTTTTTTTGGAAAAAAAAAAGAAGAAATTTGATAATCTTTAATCTCAGTTGAATATTCATAAACTATCAAATTTAGTACATTACCCTCTAATCTTTTATCCCGTTACCCTACCCACTACCATTCAGATTATCCGTAAACTTGAAAGGGGAAGTATTGAATTTAGCTATTTCATCTTTACCCTAATAATTAACTAAATGGGTCTAACAAAAATTTTTCCCCTATTTTATTTTACATAAAGGGTCAACACCGGTTAAGGAAAAATTAATAAATCTTGCTCTGTTTCACTCCAAAAATTCATGTAAGTTATTAATGGCTGCTCCTGTTGCAATTCACAACAATTTTAATGGCGGGTATTTATAATAATGATGATACAGTATGGTGAAATATGTGAAGATGATAATTTAGGGGGTTAAAATGCAATTTTGATGATAAATCAAGGGTTTGATGAATGCAATTTGATCACCAGCAAGCAATATGACAGTGTTTTTTATTTTTTTAACTCCAAGCTTGGCTAAAAAGGGACTGTAAATTAAGCCACTTAGAGTGAGCTAATGATAAAGGATTTTAGTAGCTAGGTTTTAGAGCTTATAAAAATAAAAAAATAAAAAAATAGCTAGGTTTTAGAAGATTATAGCTTGAAAAGTCCATGCTCATGGTATAAGAAAAAAAAAACTGTCATCTCAAAACAATATGCATTTATTTAACTAACCCAACTAGAGCAATTTAACGGTTATATTTGATATTATTATTTGAATAAATTTACCTGTGTATTAGCTTCAGATACAGATTCTGCGTTTGTGGAAGAAGCAGACGCTTTTTTGTACCTTTCGATAGTTCCTCTAACACTGCAAACAATACAAGCAAAGGTGAGAGAGGGATATAAAATTTTGACAAAGTACGAATTAATTCTACTAACAGAAACAAGTGACTCATTCTATTTGTTTATTTACTTATTTTTATAAATTCTTAATTATGAACTCATCCTTCTTTGACATTGAACTTGTAAGTCAACGAGCTGAGATTGAAATTATAAATGTGTGATTTTACAAAAGGAACCTAATTTTATATGTAACACTGCCACTAAATTAATCTATATTAAGTAGGAGCAGTAAGATGCCAGTGCTACTGGTTTGCTTTGCTCTCTCAAACTTAATATTGTCGAGGCGCTCCCTGCCTAGCAAGCTGGCACAAGATCCGACAATGTCACTGGCTCAAATATAACAGGTCTTCCTAGGTTCAGAAAACATGCGACTCAACCATTCAATCCCTACTTCTAAAGAAAATGAAGTTTGCATGTAAAAAAATATCACATCACATCTATATTTTAGATGTTTTGGGTGTGTTGGGGGAATCCATTAGACTGTGTTTGAGAAAGATTATTTTCCCACATTTCAGCTGTTTTTTAGTTTAAAAGCTGTTCATAGGTAATCTATCATGTTTGGCATTTTGCTTAAATTTATAAAAAAAGCTTTTTTTAGGAAAAAAAAGCTGTTTTATGCTATCTAGTTTTTTCTAGCTTAAGATTGTTGTGATTTGATTATTTTTCATTCTCAAAACTCTCTTCCATGTTTACCCCTACAAAACTAACTTCTAAACAAATATTATTAAATTAATACAAATAACTCCCTACCCTTTTTCGTAATTTATTATATGAAAGTTATTTTTTTTGCACCACCCAAACGAAATAGATTATCTTAAAATCGCTTTTCAGCAAACAGACCCAAACAAAAATAGATTCTGATTATAATCGAATATCACAATAATCAATTATACAAAAATTGATTATCAGCATAATCTTTTTTTTTCCAGCTTTCCCAAACACACTCTAAAATGCATACTTTTATTGTTTCGGAGAATAATGTGCAAATATTATTTGGTCTTGCTAATTAACGTCATAAGAATATTAATCAAAGAATATATAAAAACTACTCCCTCCGGTCCTTGATATAAAAAACAAATGAGTACTTTTTTTTGTTCAAAATATAAGAAACATGCATTAATTTTCACACATATTAAATGTTAATTTCTAATATTACCCTCATTTATAATAGGATTTATATTTACGAGATATATCAACTTTTCATACAAGTGGGTTTGTTCATTAATTAGAAGAGATATTTTTTGAAATTTATATGAATATTAATTACAATGGTTTTTCTAACCTGTGAAATTTTGTAGATGTTAAGGATCTCAAAATAGTACATTTACATAGGAATTTGTGTATTTTATACTTTCAAAACTGAAATACTTAGTTTTCCAATAAATAGTTGCTACTTTTGGGTTTCTTAACCTGTGCAAAATTACACATGATAGAAAAACCCTAATTACAATTAGCTCATTTCAATGTATTTTCTTGGTCTGTATGTTTTAGGATTTTGTTTCTTATATTAAGGATCAGATGGAGTAATTTTTTATGAAAAAATTAAACATATCATCTTTCAAAAAAATATATATACGACTTCCCATAAAATAAAATAAAAAATTGTCTTTCATGATTCTTTAGCATTCTCAGACCTCAGTATTATTTTCCTATTTTCTTATATCTCGATTACCACAAACCCTTACAATATACTGCTCTCGTTGTATTTTCGTTTATAAAGAAATTAATAAAAGAGTTTGTGTCAGCACTCAGCAGAGCAGTGACAGTGAGAAGTGCATGGCATCCCTATGCACAAAAATAGCTCACAACTTCCTATTGCATGCTCGTGCTCTCTTTCTTTCTTTCCCTCTGCTTCATTACGTTTCTCTGTTACCTCTTCTGTATGCACTCTCCAATTTTTTTTAAGAACACAAACAAACAAACAAGTTTCATTCTTTGAATCCTGAAGAATGTAACCCCCACCCCTCTGGTACACCCGTAGTTAGTACAGTATGAACGAAGAGGCTTACTAAGTATTAATCAATGGGTGTAACTGTAACTTTCCCTTTTGTTGAAATGACCAAAACACATAATGGAGAGTAGGTAGGGAATTGACGTCAAGGAATGAGAAGCTTTATTCCACAAAGATGAAAGCAATAAAATTAGATGGAAAGAGAGAGTGACTTGCTTTTAGCTATTTTTAGAATATCTGATATCATGGTGTTACCTTTAGCTATTCCTGGTAGAGAAATGAGAAATTAAAGAGCCACAAAAATAATATCTAAACATTATCACATGGTATATAACTTCTTTTGAATTTTAGAAAATGAAGTTGATAATTGATAATTGAATGGAAGTGGAAGACAAAACAATACAATACCCTCCTGTCCTTTGTGAAAAAACTAAGTTATATTCATATCTGACGTGACCGAAAATTTGTATTTTGTAACTAACTATAGAAATTGACAATTGAGAAACAAAATAAAATTTATGTTTGCTTTTTTAAACAATCAAAATTTGTTAATCGAAAAAACTTAAATTTATCAACATTCATTCATTTATTTTCGCTAACGAATTCAATGAGTTATGGACCTGATATTACATATGGGCTGGGAAACCCTAACAGCTGCATGATTCCTCCTATTTGTAAAGGACAAAATTTATGAAAGTGGGGAACTAAATTTAGACCCCCATGAACCTCTAGACACAACTTAATTAATAAAACTGTTTCAATTTTTTTTTTTTAACAAAAAAAGTATCCACGAGCCCAGAAAACCCTAATATCTGATTTGATTGGTTCTTGTCCATTACCACCTTGTACGGAGATAAACTTAAAAAATATTCTTAAATTTCTTAATTTACTTCCTTTGAAAATAATCCGGATTTGCAGTTTTGCACTGCCCTATAGTCTTAGAAATTGAAGCGATTGAGGTGTGACCAGTGAAGATTTGAAACCCTAACTCCCATTGGCTGAGATGCTTGTGTTATGTCACACTGTTTTGCTCAGCTGACAAGTACGTAGTATTAAGGAAGAGTCAAGATGGAAGAGAAAGTGTTTATTGAGTGTGTGACAGCTTTGTATGGCAGACCCTTTTTAAGATTTGATTGTTGACATGTGGTTGAGAGAAAATTGAGAAAGAGGAAGGAAGAAAGAGAGAATTGGCAAAGGTTAGCAGCATGTGTGATGTGAATATACATACACAAGGAAGCTAAGATCTCTGACCTGCAAATCTTTGTAACCCTAATTAAAGCTGTTACTCTTCTTCACCTGCTTCTTCTATATATGCTACTTTATATTGTTGCACCTTAACATCTATTTCTATTGCTTACACAGATCTGCAACCTTCTAAACAAAACCACTGGGAATACACATAAAAGAGCAACAGGTATAGAATATATAATGCTACAAAGCATCATACAGGGAAAACAAACAAAAATAAAATCAAAAGGAAAACAGAAAGACAAGTGTTCGAATAGAGTGTGCTAAAATTGAATTTATTTCTACATAAAAACTTTTGAAGTTTTTTTTTTTAAAAAAAAAAAATATATATATATAACTCCTTCTGAAAAGAGTGAATCCAAATATGTTGGTAGAATATATATATATATATATATAGTCTTGTAAGCCTCATAAAATGGGCATTTCTAAGATATTAATATATAAATAGACACACACACACACCAATAAAAAGAGAGACAACTTGAATACATTTGAAAACAAAGCACCTACAAGCACTAACATGTCATTCACAAGAAAATCAGAGAAATACAAATATTGTTCAAGAAATGTAAGAAGAGATCACCTGCTGTTGGCATACTCATAAAGACGGCCACGGCTTGAGAAGACAACAAGGGCAACTTCAGCATCACACAAAACAGATAGTTCATACGCTTTCTTCAGCAATCCATTGCGACGTTTGCAGAAGGTAACTTGCCTATTCGTCGTGTTCTCGATCCGCTTTATTTCTATTTTCCCTCTTCCCGTTTTCTTCTGATGAGAAGACCCTTCTGCTGCTTCAATATTAGGAAGCTCCATAGCTGGAAACCCCTCAAAGTAATTAGAAAAACGTACCAAAAAAAAGGGTTTGACGGTTGAGATTAAATATGCAAAACCATTAGCCAAAAAACCAAAAAGATTTTTTTATGGAAAAAAAAAAAAGACATGAAGCAAAATCACTATTAAGCGTGGACAACACTAATCATGAATATAGATAATAATCAAAGAGGGAATTAAAGGGGAAGGAAAAAATAAAAAGAAGGAAACAAGGGTCTCACTATCTTGAATCAGCCAGCAAGCACTATTTCTAGTCCTTTGGTGTTATCTTGCAACTCAGGTGAAAATGTTGCAAAATATGGAAGTAGGAAGGCCTGGCAAGACAGGTATTTATGAGCTGAAAATAGACCCTCCTCCAACCATCACTCCATCACTTTCAATAAAATTTAACTCCTTATATTGGAGAATAAAGGGAGAGTGGGATTCAGCTTTCAACTTTGAAGCTCCAATACTAACCGTCCATTTCATCATGTATGGGAAAAAGGCGAAGGAGACATGAAAGGGTGTTTTGAAAGTGACTTTGGTAATGGTGGGGTTAGTTTGATTCAATTTCAATGAGAGGGATGTGAATAAAAGTTTGCACGCAAACTCGGAAAGCTCTAAATTTTAATGCCATGAGACTGAGAGGCATACAATGCTGCAGGGTTCTTGGATTTTGAGTTTTGGCATTTTACCTCACAGAATCTGGATTTGTTAACCCACCGAGCTTCTCTTACTATGGTATTTTATTTTGGGTCTAACTAACGAATACCCTAATTGTATTAGTTAAGGTTTCAGAAAAATGCTAACGAATGCCGTAGGACATTGTTTAAGCGACCAATAAAAGAAGTTTTGTATGGGAAAATAGTGTGTTTAATACATTGAAAAGTGGGATGAGAGTCTCCTGTCCCATTTTAGTGTACCACACCATGTCTCAACCAATAATATATTGGTACACCAAAATGGGACATGAGATCCATATCCTGAAAAGTGTTAAATTTCGTTTTCCAATACAAACTTTCCTTTTATTGATACCTTAAGCAATGTCCTTCGGGCACTCGTCAGCAAAAACTTTCAATAAAACGAAAGTTTGTATTGAAAAACCAAGTATAACACTTTTCATTTCAATGTACTAAATACGTCATTTTCCCATACAAAATTTCCTTTCTTAGTTCCTTAAACAATGTCATAAGGCACTCATTAACATTTTCCTTTTATTTTTGGGTCTTGCTACCCCGTACCCTTGGAACATTGATTAAGGTACCAATATAATAGATTTGGATCATCTCCTTTTCCCTTCTATCATTTTCCCTCTCCTGTTAGGAAAGATAAAGACACAATAGCAAGTTTCAATGGACCTTATGTTACGGGGTCTTTATCTCTCCTAACATGAGAGGGAAAAGGAGAGAAGAAAATAAGAGGATCTAAATCCCAATATATTATGCATCTTGCTAACGAATGCCCTAAGGGCATTAGTTAAGGAACTTACAAAAAGAAAGTTTGTATTGAGAAAATAAGTATAACAGTTTTAAAAATGCTAAATACGTAATTTCTCATACAAATTTGTCTTTCTTGATTCTCTAAACAACGCCCTAAAGGCACTGTCAGCATTCTTCATATAATATATAGAAAGTTCTTATTGTAAATAATCACTTTTCAATTTCTTCATGTATTAAATACATATATTTCTAAAAAAAAAAATTATATCATTGATTCTTCGGTCAATGTCTTTAGGGCACTTGTTAACATTTGTCTTTAATTTTTTTTTTCAAATGAGTTTTTTCTCTAGTTGAAAATATTCAACTTGCAAGTCCCCCTTTTTTTTTTGAAATTTTTTTTTTCATAAACATTAAAATAGGAGACATAATATGATATCTCTTTGCATTTTTAAATTGTCCTTTATTTTTTTCAGGGACCAAACTGTCCTACTTGAAAAATTTGATGGATCACTTTGAATCTTTACTTTCTTTTTTTTGGACAAAATAAATCAAGAGTTGAGAGCGCGAGTGAAGCAATTAATTCCAATGTTGATAGAGTGTCTACCAGGGGAATCACGGTCTCTCAATTTTTATTTTTTTTTAAGGAAATCACGATCTCTCCATTAACAGTTGATAATAGGTATAAAGTCATAACTTTACGCGTATGAAATATTAATATAAAAATTCCAACCTAATAAAACTTCGCCTCGCCCCTCTCTCTTGCATTATTTGAATGTTTTATTGCAGAATTTTACCAGGTTTTGTGACGTACCTGCCTGCATATAGGCTTCCCACGTGAATGTCCTTATCATCATATTCTTCAATTCATTGCTTGGTTATGTATATATTTAATTTGTCTTGCGGTAATGGAAAAGTCAGGCTGATATTTTCAGTTATTGACTTTGATGGCTAAGGGTATCTCAACTCATAGTCATACACATTACAAAATTAGAAGAGGAATCAATTCAAACAATGTCTTAATAGAATGCATGGGGCCATTGGACCAATCTAAATAAGAAAACACTACAACCTTCTTCTCCCCACCTACAATTCATGACCAAGATCTCAATTTAATAAGATCCAAGATCAGAAAATTCGTTACTAACACAATTTTATTCCTATACAACTAGACAAACCACAAAAATTGAGTGTCACAACACCTGCCAAACTAACTTAGCCTTTTCCCTTTAACCATAACCAGCATATGTTGTAGATAATGCACTTTAACATCATTTGGGACGGTGACCTCTGTTTAGAATCGCAAAGTGGACTGATAAGGTGGAAAGGCAACACGTTTTTTCTGCTGATTACTTGCGGTTTGTAGCATAATTTTCTGTTGGTTTTTAGTTGGGGTTTGTTGTATTGGGTAGAGTATTCATTACAATGTTGTTTTGCTTATAAAAAGAACATCATTTTGGGAGGCAGTTTGAATACCACACCAAGAATAAAAATCCTGTCACAAATAGCAAATTAATGGACATAACAAAAATCAAAGTTATGCAGTTTCAAGATGAACGTGACAGAAAACACAAGGCAGCTCTGGTTTACTCTAGCCAGCACATTTCTAAAGAACAACTAAGAGAGCTTGATTTTTGTTTGTTTTCACTATTTCCTGTACGAATCTTTAGAAACAATAAAAAGAATAAAAATAGGATGACATTTTTGTAAGTATTTTAGTTGTAGTTATCTTTAAATTAGGAAATGAAAATAGGAAATAAGAAACAAACCAAACAGGTTCTAAGAAAAAGCTAATACCTTGAGGGATGCCAAACACTTCCAAAAAATATTTAAAAACATATATTGGTAGATGATTTATTCTGTAAATTCAAATAAGCCGAAGCAACTGCAAAGGTAGTGAAAATATCCCAACACCAAATTCACTTATTTGCACATCCTTTTATAAGTATATAATGACACTTAACCCAACAGATTTTCCAAAAGAGCAAACTGCTCTTCCTCCCAAGAGAAAAAGATTCTTCTCCACTTTAGTTTCCATTTCCAACAATTCCCCCAAATCAGAGATAACCAAACGTTTTATCGATCCAGTGAGATCATGAATAATCTAGGGAATAAAACTTTTAACCTTAAATCTTCAATTCACACATCAGTCTAGAATTTAATATTGTTGCTTTCACCCAACTCTTTTTTACCCCTTCTTGAAACCGGACGATACTATAAACATTTCTTAGCTTCGGTGGCTTGGTTAATCTTTATAAAATACCCTTATTAAAACTTTTTTGATCAGTTAGGTGTTCAAAAAAGTCGATGTAAAACCACTGTCTTTTTAGAAATAAAAAAAAAATTTGTCATTTTTGGCAATAAAAACGACATTACCATATAAAATAAACGTTTAAATTGGTCACAGAGTGTGCTAAATTCCATAATCTTGCAACATTTATTTGGGAGTTTTTAGGATAAAGCTTCCTTAGAGTGAGTTTATATATGTAAAATGAGAAAATAATAGTGTATCCATTGATTAGCGAAAGTAGGTTGAGATCCAATATACTTTAACTAATTAAGGGATGATACACTCTTACTTTTCACTTTACAGTTTACACTCAAGCTTACGAGCCTAATCCAAGTTTTTTTGGCCCGTTTATAAGCTCCTATTTAATTAAAATAAATGAGTGCAATTCAAAGTGTGCACATTTTTTTTTTATAATCAAAATTTGTATATATATATATATATATATATATATATATATATATATATATATATATATATATATATATATAAGAGTACCATAGGTACAAAAGGATGTACATCATAAACCCCATATTCACAGCAATTCCATTATTTACAAGGGACCAGAATTCAAGCTACTTAAAATAACCTGGACCATGCACCTATCATAAACCCCAAGCCCCAATAATTACATTTAATCTTGTTATCTAGTTGAGACAATACAATGGAGCACCTTGGTTGCCATTGAATAGTTTTAGCACTTTGAACGAAATTAACCACACCACTACCAGTCCCCCATATCAGTAGACAAATATTAGCATCCCACCCCAAATGGCAGGAACTCCAAACGACCCAGTTTGAGTAATAGAAGTAGGACTTGGGCACTTCAGCAGAGAACTGGCCACACCACATAACCAATGAACATATCATTTAAAGGACACCTACTGCAGAGGAACACACAATTTAGAACCTCCAAATTTCTGAAAAACCATGGACACCAGAGGGAGGCATACACCAGCCGCATCGGCCGCATTTTCCCGTAATATCCGTGATGCAACGCAACCGCAACCGTGACCGGAATTTAAAACCTTGCGTTTAATTGTGGATCAAACAATAATAATAATAATTTTGAGTTTACCTAAGAGTAAAACATTTGCCTTGTTAATCCGACCCTACCTTTTCATTGGAACTATGTTACATAAAGAATAACTTGATTTCTAAACCAATTATAACACAAGAATTATCATGTGTACTGACGACAATGACATCGTTGATAAATATAGAATTACCTAAAACTATAATAATCGGTAACACGACTTTTCAAATGGTTTGAGAACACGTACATTCACATGTTACTGATGGCTAACCTATCAATAATTTTGCATAAATAATAAAGCACTAGAGAGGGTTTCACCAGCGGGTACTGTTGACCATGCCCATCGATAACTTTAAAATAAAAAATAAAAAATGGTTCTGGCGTTGGTGCAAGGTGGAACGACAGGTCCTTTAGCATAGGTGATATGATTTTATTGTTGCTTATCTGGTTAACCTCTAAAGAGTGGGTCAAGTCCAACTGGTTGGCCCACTAAATTGGGCTCATGGTACTAATTCATAACAATTTTAATTTATTTTTTTCAAAATGAAGAGATGAGTGAGGCCGATAAGAAAATATGGAGTGATTCATCAAATTTCCGATGATAAAATTTAAATTTATTAAAAGATGACGACAAGGAACAAAATTAAAGGAATTTGGATTTCCTGCATTCATTATGTCTATGCATTTATTAATATAGTATTAGATGCATTTGAGTGTGTATTAAAAATAATAATAATAATAATAATATTGATCCAATGATATATTTTGTGACTTCGTGAATGTGTGAATGTAGTGAATTCAAATTCGAACCAAAGAAGATCTCTCTTGGTTCCTAATTACATTTTTTTTTACCAACCCAATTACGTTTTTACTTCACCAAATGCAGTGAGTTTAATTCTTTTACGTACAAACTCTACAGATATTGCTGGAAAAGCCCAAGCTGCTTGCTAGTGCCATCAATTTAATAGGCTCATTCATTGGTGAACTTAGCTGTGTGAGTGGTCCCATTTCACTATACACTTTTCCTAATCCTTGTCACAATGCATTTCGTACTCTAGCTATACAAATGCACTTCTTAATGCTTATAAAAAAAATAAAAATAAATTGCACTTCTTAATTTCCACCATTTCTGCTGGACTTTTGATGCAAATCTTGCCCATGCCATATGTTCTAAAGCAGTTTAATGCCATCATTAAGTCTACATTCTATGTGGCAGGTGACCTAACATCATAAAGGGAAATTTGAATCCTTAAAATTTATTCCCTGAAGGACCACATATTGTTCTAACAAGGAAAGGGGTTTGACAATAACTCATTGATAAGTGCATTTATTCTTTCATCCCTACCCGTAATCATGGTGTGTCTGGAATTTGGACATTAAATCATATTCTCTGTGACAATTTCGCATCGATCACATGCGAGTTAAGTTGTTTTTGTACATGTATATGAACCTAAGCTATATAAGATAACAAAGGCATTCCTCAGAGAGAGAAACAAATTCTCAATATATACGTGGTAATATGAATCAAATGGTACATGAAAACAGAAAGGTTGGTAATTAGAACGTAGAACCATGCATGAAGTACTTGTGATAGAAAAAATTATTGCGGCATATCTTATTTCATGTTATGTGCAAATAGTGATGGTGTACATATTATATATAAAGTAATTTTTGGTCCCAGTGATATCGCTCCTCGGATTAATTTGGCGGGAGCCTCAGAACGAACAAAAATTAAAGAAAATACTATATATCCAGATTTTGTTTATCAATTTTTTTATAATAATGACATGACATTATTTTTTAATCTTTGGGCAGGCTGCTTCAAATACTTACTAGCTATACAAACATTAAAGTTCATTATACGATGAAATCTGCATAGGATGTTTATGCAGAAGCAGATCGCAATTTCTTTAAATTGTTTTGGATTACAGGTGTCTTTTTGAAGGTCCTTGCGATGGGATGGAGACTAGTGCTAAATAGAGGAGTCATATTTCCAAATGCAATATCAGTTGCTTGATTTTTCCATTGCAAGTTTTCGAGACAGATTTGGATCTGCTGTTATGCATGCTCGGTGTGGACTAAAATATCGGTGCTGCCTTTTGAACGTTTTTTAAACATCCAAAGACGTACAACAATAAAGTGTCCCTTTGTTTTTTGTTTTTTGTTTTTTTTTTAATGTATTTTTTGAATGAATGTATATAACGAAAAAAGTAAGTGAAAAATAAAGATGGTATTCAAAATTTGATGTTCAAATAATTGTATTAAGCAAAACTGTATCAAAGCCTGGTTTTAATTGGTTTATTTTCCTTTTTTATATATATAGATTAGAATATCCGCTATACTCCCTCTGGTCCACAAT
Source organism: Echinosophora koreensis (assembly GCA_035048595.1). Lineage (NCBI taxonomy): Eukaryota > Viridiplantae > Streptophyta > Magnoliopsida > Fabales > Fabaceae > Echinosophora > Echinosophora koreensis. Next base: position 663,574 of record JAPCYP010000019.1, on the reverse strand, counting down.
GTAAACAAAAATTTCTAAATTTTTTGGTCCAAAATATAAGCAAATTTCAACTACTTTCTTCTCATTTAATGAAGTTATTTTCAAAATACCCTTCATTTAATACAAATTTTGTTTTCCAATGACTCCTTTTATTCTCAATAACAAAAGCTTAATAAATAAGAGGAAGGGTAATTTAGGTAACAAACTTAATTTTTTATTTCCAATGACTCTTTTAAATGAGATCAACTAACTATCTTAATATGTGTGTCCCATTTAATTTTTGCTTACAATAGAGACCGGAGAGAGTACTTATATAGAATAAAACTTTTGATTGTCTATAAAAGTTCAGCAGGGTTACATACTCTTTTTATCGAAAATTATTGGCGAGACACAGGTGTACAATGGTAGAGCTAGCACTTCAATGCTACAAATATGAATTCCAAAGTTTCATTCAATGTTTCGTGTTTTGGAAATGCCTTGGACTAAGGGCTTTCGGGGAATTGTGTTGGACACCGGATTTCTAGGATGCTCTTAATTTCATAGCCAAGTATTTAATGGATACCAATTTAATTTCAAGCCAAACTAAGTACTTTGAACAATTTGGACACCAAATTAAATGGTTAGTGGACAGAGAAACAATTTGATCCTCACTTACATCTTACTTTCACACATATAAATCTTTGAGCAGTCAACAAGAAGTTGCCACAAATGCGGTTGCTGCTTCTAAAAGGTTTAACAGATGACGATATTCTTAGCTTGTAATACGTTTGAAGAGGAATTTAAGGTTGTGGAAGATTATAGAGATTTGGCATGTCAAAAGGGGCCTGTTAACCCAGCCAATCCGTTGGTCAAACGAATCGAGTTGAAATTAATTCATTCTTTTGTGACCCAATTTTTCTTCAACTTAAACTGGTTCGAACCCGTGGTAAGTTGAGTTGGCTCACCCGTCGAAAACTGTTTTCATAGGCTGGTTGGGATGATGAAGTTGAAGAAGTCAACGAATTTACCGAAATATCCAAAATACATTGCCGTGAAGCGGTCAGACACATATAACATATTGAAGAAGGTGAAAATGATAAGGAAGCTAATGCAAATTATGAGGAAGACAAAGAAGCTTTCAAGGATCATTGCAGTGAAGAACATGAGGCAAGTAACAAGATAGGCCCTACAGACAACTCAAAAGATTATGGCATGTTTTGTTTGATAGGTATGTTGAATGGGTGCCTCAACAAGCAGCATTTCAGTGACCAATGTGGAGGACATCCAAATTCATTAAACATAATTGAGTAGAAGGTAGAAGGTAGAAGGTAGAGTGAATCCTTTTGTTGAAAAGAATAAATATGATTATAAGGAATTGAACAGCATTATTGGGAGTATAATATGCAGTACAAGGGTTAAATGAGGCATGGCCTTGTTGGTTTTTACATTAATGCTGAGTTCGGCATGATCCATGTGTGTTTCAGATTTGAATGGTATCCCCCGAATCTTTAGCTCCAGAAAAGGCTATTAAGGATTACTACAATTTTAATTGGCAAATAAGGCTAAGACAAGTGCAGGACTAAAAGCATGAAAAATGCTAGACATACATCAATTTTAGAGACATATCTCTCATGCTTGTTTATGTAACAAAATCAGAATGTTGGTATGAAGAAAATGACATCGATATGGTTATAATTAAACAGTAAAAATTGTACAAAGCAAGGACTTAAGTGTAAATGCATGTGAGTAGCATTATTGGAAAGCACATATATAGGTTGTGGACCTGTGGTTGGAAGATAGTATGTTCAGGTGCCAAAGACTTAAAAATTCATTTTCAGGGCAAGACATTAGACATACAAAGATATACTACATATAGTTGCAGCAGGACAAATGTAGAGACTTAAGATACAAGGACACGGTTCCTTAGTTGTGAAACGATCTTGAAATATAATGGATGGAAATTTGGACCATATTTGTACCAGTATTTCATGAATTATTGCTAAGGTTAGACCATAAATTTGTTGTCAAGTCAATTTGGACAAAGTATGACAAACAATTCAAAGAAATAGTCATATGGGCATGTGCCAGCCAAAGAATTCCAGAGGAGATTACGATGGACTTGACTCTATTAGAAAATGACTCCAATGAGAAAATGTTACCATATTTCACATAACCCAAACCTGAGTTATGGACAGGAGCAACTATCAAAACTTACTGCAAGTGATTAGCAGCAGGGCCGGCCCAAGGGTGAAGTCACTAAAACCCTAGTTTTAGGCCTACTAGCAAAACAATTATTTACTCTTAGTTTTTATAAAGCAAAAAGGCCACACATGCCAGTAAAAAGACTCAATCTAAAGCACAATCTGATCCAAGTACATTCGCTTACTTAAAATAAAAAGACCTCACTCAAAATTTGCTTTAACCCTCATTCGTCCTTTGGCCCTGCTCAGCAACATGTGTGAACAATTTGATTGTATAAGGGAAAACCAATAAATACTTTGTTGGAGAAAATTAGGTGTTAATGGGAAACCAAAGAAAAAAGAGGTCATGAGTCTCATGTATATGCCCCCCAAGGCTGAAAACAAACTTGACAGGGAAAGGGATAATATATGTTATGAATGCCTAATTGGAATAAGTAAACTTATTAGAAAGGAAAATGCTTTAATCTAAATTTCGTTAATTCCAAATGCCCTGCCTCCTCCTCTCCTGTGATTATGAATGATAATCACAATTAATAGTTGTTGTGGACCACAATTCTAATAATATCCAGACACAGCATATAGCTGTCACATGTAATAGCAATATTGTGACCATAGTTACAGTTGTGAACCACAATTCAAAATCTTAAAAGCTACTAGCTAACGGGTTGAATAGGCAGGGGACCAATCTACAACCCGATGTTTACGCTTGAACCTTAAAAATGAAGGCCAAGATGCCAACCATCAATGCAACAATTGTTCCACAAAGGCAGGGTAATTAATCTGAATTCTGAAGTCACCGTTGCATAGATAAGAATCTTATTAACACTCACTATTAACGTGATTTTATAAGGTTAAAGATATTTGCATTTGCCTTGCAAAGAGACATTCACCAACTAGAGAAAAAAAATCTGCTTTCATGTCTGGAAATTTTATTACATTTATGCACTCGAAACTTAAGTTTGGTTGAGACAATGTCAAACCAAATACAAGATAAGATCTGTTGATACTTGATGTCAAGCTTTACTTTTACATCAATATCTAATCATCGATTTTGATTTTATCTTTTACCATTTTTATTGAAGCCTGGATAATTAAAAGTAACGTAGGTGAAGAAAAAAATATTTAATGAAGAAATATTTTAAGCATCTTAAATTTTCATTAAAATTATATATTTATTTACTAAATATTTTAGGTTTTAATTTATAGTTAGTTGTTTTTTTTTTTTTTTTTTTATGAGATAGATAGTTATTATTTTATTAGCTAAAAATGGATAGGAGAATATTTTATTTAAAATGCAAATCTAATTTTTTAAGTACAAGGGTTTTGTTTTTACTAAAAATGCAGATATGATGCTGATAAAATTAATTAACAAATTAAAATTATTATCTACAAATATAATGCATATAAAATTAACTACAAATGTTTTGCTAATAATACGATAATATGGAAAAAAAATTAAAATATAAATATTATATATATATATATAAATTAATATTTAATGTTTATAAAAAATATTTAATTAATGATATTTAATATCTAGAAATTAAAACCTAAAATATTTAATAAATAAACATTGAAATTTTAATTAACTCTATACTTAAAATCTCTCTTCATCAAATATATTCTACCTTTTCTCTTATATTGATGTTACTCGATTATTTTCCCTCTTCAATAAAAATGATAAGTTTAAACTATTAGATCAAATTAAAATCAACGGTTAGAAATTGACATAAGAATAAAGTATGAAATCAAATCTAGTCAAAACTAATTTTTCTGATATAGTTAAAGCTACACCATCTATGTCAAGAATAAAGTTTTACAAAAATATTCTTTACGACTTGACCCAAAGTAATTGGCACAAAACACATAATCTGGTGTTTTTTTCTTTTGCAAAACTAAATAAAGAATTAACCAAGTTCAATCGCCTATGTAAAAGAACAAAATTAAATACTAAGAAGCTATATATTGTTAGGGTGCATATAGATATATTGTGCTTTCTTTCTATCGGCACATAAATTTGATCTGATTTCAGTGGAACGATCATACTACATTCTGCGGAGTAGTAATCTGTTTTGTGCGTGAGTCATGCATGACTATATTCAACACACTCTCTCACGAAAACCACACTTAACATGCATTGGTTAATGTTTTACGTACATGTCCAATATTGATCCGGTAAGTTTAACATTGTATTAATACAAGTTTTAATAGAACACAATTACTGACTTATTTAAGCCCACATTTATCTAAAATTCAAAAAATTAACCCCACCTTATTAGAAAACCAATAATAACTAAGAATGAAGACGAACTGAAACCAAGATCCACCCACTTCAAGTGATCTTTAGTTATCGCTATATAATGTAAGTGCTAGCAATTCACCCAAAACAAAATTAGTACCATGTTCTGTAAAAAAGAGAGAATTAATATCAATACAAGCAAAACCTATGGTATCACCAAACTCCAGTTCAACGGGAGATCATTTCATAGGCCACAAAATTAACGAGCACAGTAAAGTGTTTGTCAGCTTTATCAACGTGCACCTTTTCAAGATATGACAGTGGAAGTTGACATATCTATTTCTCCCATCAGCTTTCAAAACTGTTCGGCATCCTATTTACTTGTGATCCTATTAGACAAAACACCAGAATCAAATAGCTCAATGTCAAACACCTAACAATTATGGGAAGATACCAAGGTTGGTATTGCAATTTGCAAATAACTTTTTTAGAGGAAAAAAAAGTTCTGCAAAGTTCGAATTATTCATTTTAAAGGTAAATAAAAAGGCTAAGCAATGCTCAGTATACCGACGGAGTCAGTCAGAATTTGAAGAAATAATATACTTGAGATTAAAAATTGCCCTTTAAGCAAACAAACATATACAGATGACTGTCCATTGCCGTCTCTCATAAGCCACAGATTAAAAAAAAAAACCAATGAAAACATAGAGCTGTGAAAGAAAGTCATAAAATTAACTTGATAAGTTGCATAAGGCTGTGGACCAAACAGAATCTAGCATACAAAAGGTCGGGAAAATTGACATGAGGAGTTAGAAGATATAACTTACAAGGGGGATAATCCTAAGAGAGTTGACGCATAGAGTTAGACTGCAGATAGAAAGCAACTCTTAATTTTCCAATTCACTCCGTATCCAATCTTGTGAACAAACCAAAGCTTGGATAGTAGCAGGATTAAGTGAGCTCCGATCACGATCAAGGACTCTTCCACTATTATTAAATGCCAACTCTGGTGGAACCTTTGACATTGGAATTCCTAATACATTTCGTGCCATCATGGATAAGACAGGATACCTGGGAGTGTGGACTTTCCACCAATTTAATATGCTGAAATCAACATTGCGCGGAAAAAGAGGCTCTTCTAAGTACTTGTCTAGATCGGATTTACCACCTTCACCTTGAGAAGTTTCATTGAGGAATTTGTCAAATCCCATCAGTCTATCCCTAGAGTCCTTTGCAGAATTGGGTAAGCAAAGAGGACCATTGCCAACTTGCCAAGCCAAACCCTGATCATGATAAGCTAATGGGGAGCATATTGAATGTTCATTGTATAGAGCCTTCACACCCTCAAGAACCTCATTAATGCGACCTGCAGACATGCTACCATAGATTTGTGGATAGTAATATTCCACCAATTTCATCTTGAATCTAGGATCTAACATAGCAGCAACTGCCAACCCTAAGCTACATTTTTCCCAATATTCATCAAACTTGCTTCTCATTCTTAATGCCAAAGAACTAATATATTCATCTGAATTTTTGCACCATTCAATCAAATGCAACTTAACATCACAGAGCTCAGGAAAATATATGTTTGCGGTTGGATACTTGCTCCTAGTGAAAACATTCGTAACCTCAACAAAAAGTTTCAAGTAGCTAGTAACGACAGTGACTCTCTCCCACTCTGTATCAGATAAACTAATTGTGTAGCCATTGTCGTTTTCTTGCAGAAGAATAAAAACATCCCTGAATTCTAAGACAGCTTCAAGCATTGAATATGTAGAATTCCATCTCAATGGATTATCAATAAATAAGCACTTTTGACTCATGATCCCAACTTCTTTAGCCATCTCATTGAATTTCTCATGTACTGTTTGCGAACTTTTAATGTAATGAATACTTTCTCGAACCTTATTGACTATTTCATTCACAGCTTCCAAAGCATGCTGAGCCATGACACTAAGAACATTTGCAGCACAGCGTATATCAAATAATTGACCATTACAATAAAGAAACCTGTTTTGTGAAAGTCGTTCAGTGATTCTCAAGGTAATGCTATCACTGCTAGAGCTATCCAATACAATGGAGAACAACTTACGGTCAATATCCCAATCCATCAGACAACTCATGATAGCTTCTGAAAGCATGTCTTCAGTTTGCAAAGGATCAATCATGATAAAATTTAAAATCCTCCTCCTTAACAACCATGATTCATCTATGTAATTTGCTGTCAAACATAAATACTCAGAATCACACAAAGCAGTCCACACATCAACACTAAGGCTGATTTTCCCAGGCAATTTATCCAACATCTCATTCATCTTTTGTTTCTCCTTCTCATAAATCTCAATGCAGTCAGCCTCAACCCTATTCAATGTCACAAGCTCAAACAATGGCTGTAAATTTTTTACAAATACTCTGAAACCAACATGCTCAACCATAGCCAACGGATATCCATGTAGAATAATCATGCGAGCGAGATCAAATCGACTTCGCCTTTGATCAAAGTTACTGTTTCCAGTGTTGACAGTTTCTTCTTTCATCTGCTCCTGCTCAAATTTAATATTCACGAGGCTAAGGGTGTCATCTTTTTTCTGATCTTTATCTAAACTGAAATTTGCAATTGTGAGAGTCCCTTCCTTTCTCTTTTCTCTTGCCGTAATGTATTGTGTTATGCCATGGCTAGACCTTCTTTGGCACCTAATTAAATGGTTCCTGAGATGTGATGTTCCACTTGTACTTGATCCACTCAGTCTCTTTTTACAATGCCTACAAACAGCCACACAGGTATCGCCTTTCTTAATCCTATCAAAATCATTCCATACAACAGATTTCAACCTACTGGAGTTGACAATTATAGCATCTGACATGTCCATCGCACAAACCTGGCCAATAAGCATGCCCATCAAATTCAATTCAAAGACTTCACATTTAAAGGAGTAAAAATGCAGTGAGCAGGATAGCATCTTTGTAGTCTACTCTCAGTAGATACAAATATGTGTATGAATCTACAATGAAAAAACTGTAAAGAGGATGTAACTAATAAAACCACTTAGGAAGGTCTATATAAGAGGGGAAATGCAAAACATTATACATTTATCAACTTTTACAGAAAAGATTGACCACAATATCAAAGCTTGTCCGACCTGCAATAGTACATTAAATCAATCTTCCAAAGAAAAACTTGTCTCTGAACAGGAAGAATAAGCAGTTCACTTGGTAGTGACTCAACCAAAAGTTTGAAAGACATATGAATACAAATATGTACTAAATATATAAAAAATTAAAAAGTGATACATTTTTAATGTTAAAATCTTAAATTTAAAAGGTTCTTGAATCTTAACTTTTTATAGCAAATAACTGCAATAAATATAATGATGTTCATGTAACAACAAAGCCATTCCAAAATTAGTGGTCAGGCACTTGCCTCTCAAACCCTATTTGTGGGGTTCGAATCCCCACCTTGGCAGTTTTTAAGCCACAGGGCACCTGCACACCTCAGCAGCCCTGTTCAAGACCATTCCCAAGGCATGGAACTGCATGCAATTCACACTTGTTTTCTGGTTTACAGGGTGGTTCAAGTTTTCAGAAGTATGATTAAAACTGACTATCAAAAGAATTGGGGTGGGTTTAGGAGGGGGAAAACAGAAGAGGCAGGTGGGCTAGGCACCATGTGCCTAAATTTACAAATAAAGCCAATATCGTAACATTCACTAATATGGATATCCAAGCATGTAATGGTAACAAGAGCAAAGGTTCTGCATAGTTAGGTCTACTATCTAACTATTAATGACAAAAACTTCTCAAGATAAATGGTTTTCCTGGTTACAATGAGTTTCCAGTTGTTGCTTGTCAAACAGGAAAAATAAAGGGATACTATTTTGCATTTTGTCTTCCACAATTTAATTTACTGTCAAAATTCCCACTTTTCATGATATCCAAAGTACAACATTCAATTTCATTACAAATTCTAATTAAACATCGAAATGGGCGGGGAGGGATGCTTAGAGGCACTGCACTATTCAAAACACAACGTTGAAAAAAAAGTGAAAATAAAGCAGAATTTGTAAACAAGTCGGGAAAACCTAATAAGCAATTTCATGTAAAACAGAGAATTCTGTTTGGTAACATTCAAAATAGCGATCAAGAATGGTAATTACAAAAAGAAAAAATAAAATAAAAAAGGTTGTAAAAGCAGATTTGAAACTTGTTATATTAAATAAGAAACGAGGATGAATCCGTAGAAAGGCAGAATCGGACCTGAATGTATCAGTGTTGAGGAATTGCGTGAAGGTAGTGGTGGTTCTATGGCATCGTCGCTGGATAAAAAGAAAGGAAAAGAAACTGAAAAATGAAAACCCTAAACACCAAGATTGACCAAGAACTCGCGCCTCGCCTCTGCTTTGCGTCCCTTCCCTGCCTTTTATTTTTATTTTTATTTTTCTTCGCAACATCGTTACTTAATTTTATTTTTTTAAAACTAAAAAATTTAGTGCGAAAAAGTCATTTTAGTGTGTGTTTGGATGAGCGTTTGACAAACATGATTTTAGGAAGAATTGATTTTGTAGAATTGATTTTGGTTATAAGTGAGTTCAAGGAGAAATGATTTATGTTTGGATACTTTCATGATAAAAGTGATTCTTACCAATTCTTGTTGTTTGGATAGTTTGGATCAAAATTGCTTTTGGATGTGAAATTATCATTATGGGTTTTAATATATATATATATATCAACAAGTAAGATTAATATGTTAAAATAATTTTTTTAATTTGTGTTAAATTATGAAAGTATTATAAATTTTCAATTATATATACATATTTAAATAAGTAATCTAACATTATAAGCTTAATTTTTTACTACTGGATAAATGACATAGATATACTTTATATGGTTGATATTCAACTGATCTTAATAAAATATACGTTTTGTTATTATTGAACCTAACAAAAATATGTACTTAATTGTTATAATGAAATTCAAACTGTAAGAAAAATCTATTGGACTTCTTTTGTAGTGGGTGGTGGCCCATTTTCGTTCTTGAAACAAGTAAGCACACATTTGTCTACCTGCATGTACCAATGGCATCCAGCAAGACAATATTCCTCATAGTTAATTTGTCATTATTTCTCAACATGTGGCGATCGATGGAGTTAATTAACCAAGCTTTATTTAGCCATCTTCCTCTTCATTCTTGCCGTTGGCTTATGCACAAGTTTAGGTCTGGCCACAGAAGAAGAATCAGAGGTAGAACCAGAGTTAACAACATGCAAACACCGGTACAAGCAGTAGCAACAATTTACCACCGGGGACAAGCAGGCATACATGCAATGAGAGAGAACCAAAATATTGACGAAACAACGAGAGAGAGAAATAGAAGTGGTGGGCATAAATTATTGACTCAAGCAGAATCAATTTTAGTATCAACGTGGAAGCTATAAAACTCGGCTTCAACCCAGACGTGATTTTGGTTGTTAGAATCACTTTCCAACTTGAGAGCCAAACATCATTAATATTTGATCAAACAAAGTTTGTCATGGTCAAACGCACGTTCAAGGGTGCAAACCATCAATCCAAACACACACTTAACGTTAAAAAATAATTCTTTTTATAAGTTAATTATATTTATGGGAGTTTAGCCAAGAATGAAATAAAAAAAATATATAATTGTTGATAATAATTTCATAAATTAAATTTATCAAATATTATTGCTTGAAATAAAAATATTTTTTGACAGCACTTAAAATAAAAATATTAAAATCCTCATTCATTGATTATTTTATTTTTTAAACAAAAATGTGGGCAAGGGCATTGATAATTTTATTATTACCTATTTTTTTAGGTTTTACTAACCAGTGATCTAAGGATATTTGTTAACGAATTCAAAAGAATCGATGTTTTATTAGAAGACTAAATATACAACTTTTCAAAACCAAACATATGTCCGGCTGCATTATTGAAGAATGTAGAACCATACTTTCTTTTAAAAACAACTAGAGTTGTATTTACTGGATGACAAGCTAATAGTAGTACGCATGCTTTAGCTAAAATGTCTACCCTACATGCTCCTCGCGCTATCTTTCATTTAGTCCCCTCTTGTATTTGCCTATTTAGAACATTATTTACAATGAAATGAATTAATTTGGTTTGCGTAAAAAAAAATTTTAACTTTTCATAAAACTTATTTGTTTATTCTTAACTAGTGTCATTCTCCTTTAAAAAAACTATTGACATTCTCATTTTTTTTTTTTTGTTAAAACTTCTTTTATTGTTGATTATACGTCGGCAAAATTAAATAAAATTCAAGTTTTCTTTTAAAAGGAAATAAAATTCAAGTTATCATCTTGAAGTTGCACATTATATATATATATATATATATATAAGTAGAATATTTATACTTTATTTATACCTAGATTAGATATGTGAATATGTGACAATCATGTGATTTTGGTTCCATTGAAATGGTGGAACCAAAGAAAAAAGAACAAAATATCATTTCCTATCTTATGGAAATGGATAATCAATTCAGGGAATTTATGACATAAGCATTCAATTAGTTCATATAATTGATATGCATAAATAAAATTTTATGTTATTCATTATTTGATATGCATAACTACAGATAAGATAATCCAGATTTATTGAAATACATCTTGTGTTGTGTAAAGGAATGCTGGAAAAAATGAAGTGTAAGGTTTTTTAGTCATTTTCTTTTTTATTGTTGTGGATAAATTTGTGTATCTTTATTACTTAATAATAAATAATAGAAATTAAGAGTTTTGTATTATTTCTTAAATTAAATTTTATCAAGTACTTAAATTAGTTAAAAAATAAGTATTTTTTTATTCTATATTGGGTTTATCAAATCAAATCAAATGGGCTTGTACATGGCCTTTGATAGGTTGGGAATGATTCCTGTAATATGGATTTTTGGGTTTCTTCTAGGTTTTGATTATTGTAATATTCATATTGTTTCATCTTATTTGTTGGATAGGTATGTTAGTTACAGTTTATCTGCTTTGTATACTTTTTTCTGTATACAGATTGGAGTACCCATGTACTCTTTTATTTTAAATACACTTTGGCTTATAAAAAAAATGCCCCTATATTCTGTCCTTTGTTGTTATGTAAAGTTAGCAAAGGAGGCGTTGTTATAACAAAGGTGGGGGTATTGAGGAATTGTTGTTTGTGACATAATGGGCTAGACTTGGACGGCCCATAATCTGTTAGCCTCCCTCGGAAAACGGTTTGCTACTTCAGTCTTAGCCCTCCTCCTTTTGATTTCCAGGATGGCTGCTTCCAGATGTTCCCAAAGGAGCCCTTCTTTTACGTTCTCCTTCTTTTCTTTGCTTATTTTTTTCATTGTTTTTTCCTCTTAATTAATGGAAGCATGCAATTTTTTAATTATAAAACTAATTTCATAGCTGATTTTTTTAAAACTTGTTAAGTTGTTTAGTATTAGAATAGAGTGATTGCAATCTTTTGTAGTAATAAGTAAGATGGTTGTTGAAAATGTTGATACCTGACTCTTCATCACAATTGTTACTGCAAAACTATTAATTCAATAATTCAGACAAAAAAAATTTTCATTGTCTGTGCAGATGCATGCTGTTGCAATATGGGATTAGTATTTATCTTTCACATTATTCTTTGCATAATGCTTCCTTATGGTCCATTTGTTTGTATGGTAGAAGGTCTATCAAATTTTGTTCAATTACCCATTCACCAATTTAGAGCTATTTGCTTAAATAATCTTTTTGATACATAACCTCAACAATAACCCATTCACTGGCCTTCCTAACTTTGGGTGGTGACGTGATTATTTCGTGGTGATTTTGTTTCATGAGAGGGAGCCAAACTTAAATGATAGTAGGGGTTAAGTATATAAAAAGAATTAAAGTTCATTCAATATACATACTGAATTTCATATAAAATATTCATAATTATTTATTCCACAATGTCAATTACATTAGTTATCTATCAATATATGTGATAATCTAGCCATCCAAAGTAGACCCTCATCCCTCGACATTAGCACCCAACACCAGGGTTCAGCACGCATCCAACACGCATTGAGTGCATGCTGTTAATGATTTTTTGGACATGATGGGTAATCAAAATACCAAACAATCGACAAATCTTTAAACGACCATAACTTTTGATCCGAATGGAATTTTTGGGCATATTACATATGCACGAAAAACTCTTTTCGATACCGTCATCTTAACAATTAGTTTTTCGACAGCAGGGGCCAAGGTCCCTCTTAAAATGCATGTAGATTCGTACCTGTTTCAAGAAATGTCTTATGATTGAAGGTTACGGGTTCAAATCCTAAAAACATCTTCTTCACTTATGCGATAAGAATGTTTAAATCTACCATTTTAAGAGCTCACTAGGTAGGAGCCTCATGCACTAGACCATTCATTATATATTTTTTTGGTTTGACAATCGTGCTCTACAGCCAACCTGGAATAGTGAAATTTTTTACATTAAGCCGTGTTACTCTATCTTGAATTCTTGAAATATGCATTCTTGCCATGGATACATCCCCTGTCATTTTTATTATAATTAAAAATGAAGTGAATATTTCTTCTATGGATGATTAAGCATTAGCTGATATTTTCTTGGTTAATTAGTTACTTCATTTGGTTTCATGTGTTGAAAAACCAAACTAGTTGGCCGTTCTCTTTTTGGTGGATTAAGCAACAGCTTCCCTGGTTTATTTACAACATCACATGAGTTGACATGCAGCAAATTCTTCTCTCAGGTCAGTGGTTGAATTAATGGCAATATCATGGTTGTGATATTCTTAGTCATATTTTCCTTCACACCTTATAGGCTTATTTACTTCATTTTTTCTTACCTTTGTCAAATTCAGTAACCTTAAGTTGTAGATAACAGTAATTGTTCCTTGTGCTGCTAATATATATGAATAGACATGCAATTTCTTAAATGAGTCAGAAATCCATTCTTCCACCCTCTTTCTTGAGTCTTATGGAAAACATTTATATGCCATTTAGCAGCAGCAACGCAGCTTCATACAGATGAGGACGGTTCTCAAGGTTGTTGATAATTCAGGGGCTAATAAAGTGATGTGCATAAAAACTTTGAAAGGGAAGAAAGGAGCAAGATTAGGTGACACAATAGTAGCATCAGTTAAGGAAGCCCATCCTAATGGTAAAGTAAAGAAAGGAAAGGTTGTATATGGGGTGGTTGTAAGAGCGGCTATGCAGAAGGGGAGATGTGATGGGAGTGAGGTCAAGTTTGATGACAATGCAGTGGTGCTTGTTGACAAGCAAGGCCAGCCTATTGGGACCAGAGTTTTTGGGCCAGTGCCACATGAACTAAGGCAAAAGAAGCATGTCAAAATTCTTACTTTAGCAGGACATATTGCTTAAAGGAAAAAGAGCTATTCTTAAACTTTGTCTTGGAATCCACTGTTCATTTCTTTCTTTCTTTTTTTTCGGAACCCACCCTAATTAACCCTTTGGGCTGAGTATGTCAACCAGAGCATCCCTACGGCTTAGCCCCTTCGGACCCGCTATGAGATTAATCTTTGGTTCGGCTGATTGAGCATGATTTTACCCATTGATTCTCAGCCTCCCAATGGGACTGACTCCACGAGAATTCGAATCCGGGTTCCCCAGATTCTCCTCCTTATGGGGGCAAGTTACTTCCACTTAACCAACACTCCATTGGTATCCACTGTTCATTTCTTCCAGTTGAATAATTGGGACTCTTTTTTTTTTTTGGTTGGAATGTAACATTGGTATTCAAGATCAAGAAGCACTCACTTCTTTTTTGGTACAAATTCAAGCTCTCACTTTATTAGGGGGGAAAAACTAAAAAGGATGATTACAATACTATTCAAACAGCAAGGATGGGTCCAACAAAACGAAAGAACGAATAACCACAAGAGAACAAAACGAGGTAAAAATTAGCAGTTATCAATATGACTATCGTTTAAACCCCTAAGGCCCTAACAATGTTACTTTTTTTTCATGCCATATATTTTTTTTTTTTGATAAGCAAAGAATTATATTGTATATAGAGTACAAGGGGTACTCCACCCATTTACAATACGAACAAGGCTAAGTGTAATTAACATACAACATCTGATCAATTGTATACGTATTACGCAAACCTACAAAATAACTATTTCCACATAAACTCCCAAGGAACAAAGATAAAAACCTAAACAACCTAAACCTATAGAACCTTTCCCCACAACAGAGGCCCGCAAGCACCCTTTCCAGCCCCAAACAGAATATACAGCCATTGTATCACCACCTGCCTCACCAATCAAAGTTACCCGTTACAGTAATGAAGACAAATAAGCGGGTTTAAGCACCAGTTTGTGAAAGAAAAGTGTGTTCCTTTCAAAATGTTGGAACACCAGCACCAAGATCTATATCTAATAAGATCAATCACCTTCTCAAAATCGACACTGCTGTTATTAAAAATTAAATCATTTCTATGCAACCAAATTGACCAAGTAGTTGCAAACCATAACAGTTGCCAAGCTTGGTTCGTTTTCCTTCCTCCAAGAAGACCCGAATGTTGCAAAAGGTGAGTTCTCAAATCTATAGGAAGCACCACATCCAAACCAATCCAATTGTAAATGAACATCCAGATGTTATATGAGAACGGACACCCTATTATTAGAATGTGTGATGTTTGCTCTAAACCCTCCCTGCAGAAATAATGCCATATTTTTTTAAAACTGGTTTAATGCTGCCATGTATATAACTATGCAGATTGCAGAGAGAGACGTGATTCTTTACTTTGCCATATTATATTAGCGTGTCTAATTGTATATGATATCATATGAAGTTATTTTCAATAGTTAATGAACAGTTTCATCTAGCATCCATGGATGCGACAAGCACTATCAGGTGATAAAAATTGACAAAAATTAGATAGTGTCAAGATTTACGTGTATAATACTATTTGGAGTCAGTCCTGCTCAGACTTCTGATTATAATTGTCTTTCACCTATTGTGCGGGATACTCTATGAAATAAAATAATAATAATGTTAGTTCGGTACTTGTGGTTTTATTCCTTAATTAGTACATAAAATATATTATTTTTTATGTCATTATCCTTTTCACCCGGTGGACATAACCCAACCACCATTATTGGAACACAACCTCATCAAGCTGAGAGAGCACTCAAAATTGTTGACAAGGGAACATTGACATACTTATCTTATATTTTAATATTGATAATTATTCATATAAGATCGATCTCAATAAAGGAATGTTATCAAGCTTTTAGTAAATAGAGGATTTGATGATAACCATAAACACCAAGGGGAAAGTTCAACATACAAGCCTTATTGTGAGGAAACAAGAACTAAGTGCTCTCTTAACTTGTCCAGCTCGAGCTAGCAAGGGTGGAGTTGTTGATTCTGGGTGATGGTTCCAAGAGGAAAAAGGGAAAAAAATGTTATATGTATAAAAGGGTGAAAGCCACCCTGAAGCAGTGATGCACTAGCCAAGTGGCTAATTCTAGATCATCCAGATTGTTACTTGGGCTATTGACTTTTCAACTTAATTTTTGATGGTCAAATAGTCAATGACATATCAAATTGGGGAGTGATAATTGGTTCACATGAGTGGTGCACCATTGCACCACTTTAGTAGGTGCACAACATTTATTGGATGATTCTTGAGATGGAATGGGTATACGATCTATTGATGTGACAAATGTACGTACCATCTAAGTAGTATCGCATTCTAAGTGTTTGATTAACTAACATTAAGAAGGAAAAAAAAAAAACAGATGATGAGGTACAACAAATAATACATGAATTATATTTTGGGCATTGCTACGGCACCTGCTATAATCAAAGGGGTTTAAAACCTTGCTGACTTGGTCCCTAAAACAGTGCTGACATAGACGTATACTAATTAGTGATCCAAGTGCTTTTATTTTAATTTTTTGCTGTTTAGTCCTCATCACTTAAAAATAATTTAATTTTAAAAACTTTGCCTAAACCTAACCCCACTTTCTCTGTCTTCTGTCTTCCATCCTCTTTCCATGAATAGTCGTTGCTCCCGTAAAAGTTGAAGCTTCACGGGCTGTGCCGAGAACTCCACCCATTCACTCACTCCCCCTCATTGGAAGTACTTTTGTTTCTTTAAGTTTCTCTTGTTTTTTCTCCCTCTTCTACATCAATTCTATAAAATATGAAGTTGGTTAGCATTTGACTACTAAAAGTGACGCAACACAACACATGCTGGAACAACATCTATTTTATTGGATTGCTGATTCATTAGTATCTTTAATGATCTTTGCTGTTATTGTTCTGTTTCATGTATAAAAAATATTTTTTTGATTTTTACGCCATCATCTAAACTATATTGCACAGAGGAATCCGGTCAAATCCCCTCCCCTGCTTCTCATTTTAGAGCCCCACAAACAAAAAATGTGATCACAAACCTCTGAAGCATGTTGAGGCATTGTCAAACACATGGTGAACAAGGTTAAAATGCACTCAGTTACAGTGCATTAAAACGCCATTGATTAATAACCAACTAAAAAAAGGAGAAAGAGGGCTGCAGCGACAGATACAGCGACGGCACAGAGGAAAGAGGAATACAGCGGTGGAGCCGGCGACGGGGTGGCGGAGCCGGCAATGGGGTGGTTCGTGGTTTCCTCCTCATGGCCACTAAGTCAGGGACATTCTAGTGTGGTGGGCTTACAGTGTATTTCTCCAGAAATTGATCTAATTGCTCTACTTGGTCACCACTGCATATTTGAAGTAGATAGAACCGATTTCGTTGTTGGTCACCTAGCTGGGAGTTGAGAAGGAAAATGGGCCTAAGAATGAATTTGTCTTGGGTTTCACCGAGAATAAATTTGTGAGGAGTAAACTGCAACATAAAAAAAATAAAGGGACAAATGAACAATGATAATGATGGGCTGAAATGCTTTGATGACATGGCAAGCTTATTAGAGTGTCAGGAATGTATTGGTCCACAATAGTATGGTTTTAAAACCATATATTTTAGCCCTGTTCGGTAGAAATTCTCTTATATTTTAATGTAGGAATAACATTATAAGCATTCAAGAAACTTTACCTAAGTTTTGTCATAAAAATATCAATGACCATATTAATGATTTTTATAGTTTCCTTCTACATTTTTTTTTTCTGGAAAAAGAAGCGAAAAGAATATATATATTTTTTTATTATAAATGTGTAAAGAATGAAAATGTATAGAAATGTGGTTTGTGGAATTATGGATACATCATACTGTTTTCAAAAAAGTAGATTCTCGCCGGACTGTAAAATACTCCCTCTGGTCCTATATATAAGAGGCAAAACCCTAAAACACACAGACCAAGGAAATGCATTGAAATAAGTTATTTGTAATTAATATTCATATAAATTTACAAATTTAACCCTTCAATAATTAATGAGCAAACCTACTTGTATTAAAAGTTGCACTGTCTCGTAAATATAAACCCTATTATAAATAAGGGTAAAATTGGAAATGAGCATTTAATATTTGTCAAAATACATGCATGTCTCTTATATTTTGGACAAAAAAAAAGTAGTCATTTGCCTCTTATAATAAGGACCGGAGGGAGTATTAACATAGGGTTTCACTTTAATTGAATTTTGAGAATTTCTACCGAACAGGGCTAAAATATATGGTTTTAAAACCATACTATTGTGGACCAATACATTCCTGACACTCTAATAAGCTTGCCATGTCATCAAAGCATTTCAGCCCATCATTATCATTGTTCATTTGTCCCTTTATTTTTTTTATGTTGCAGTTTACTCCTCACAAATTTATTCTCGGTGAAACCCAAGACAAATTCATTCTTAGGCCCATTTTCCTTCTCAACTCCCAGCTAGGTGACCAACAACGAAATCGGTTCTATCTACTTCAAATATGCAGTGGTGACCAAGTAGAGCAATTAGATCAATTTCTGGAGAAATACACTGTAAGCCCACCACACTAGAATGTCCCTGACTTAGTGGCCATGAGGAGGAAACCACGAACCACCCCATTGCCGGCTCCGCCACCCCGTCGCCGGCTCCACCGCTGTATTCCTCTTTCCTCTGTGCCGTCGCTGTATCTGTCGCTGCAGCCCTCTTTCTCCTTTTTTTAGTTGGTTATTAATCAATGGCGTTTTAATGCACTGTAACTGAGTGCATTTTAACCTTGTTCACCATGTGTTTGACAATGCCTCAACATGCTTCAGAGGTTTGTGATCACATTTTTTGTTTGTGGGGCTCTAAAATGAGAAGCAGGGGAGGGGATTTGACCGGATTCCTCTGTGCAATATAGTTTAGATGATGGCGTAAAAATCAAAAAAATATTTTTTATACATGAAACAGAACAATAACAGCAAAGATCATTAAAGATACTAATGAATCAGCAATCCAATAAAATAGATGTTGTTCCAGCATGTGTTGTGTTGCGTCACTTTTAGTAGTCAAATGCTAACCAACTTCATATTTTATAGAATTGATGTAGAAGAGGGAGAAAAAACAAGAGAAACTTAAAGAAACAAAAGTACTTCCAATGAGGGGGAGTGAGTGAATGGGTGGAGTTCTCGGCACAGCCCGTGAAGCTTCAACTTTTACGGGAGCAACGACTATTCATGGAAAGAGGATGGAAGACAGAAGACAGAGAAAGTGGGGTTAGGTTTAGGCAAAGTTTTTAAAATTAAATTATTTTTAAGTGATGAGGACTAAACAGCAAAAAATTAAAATAAAAGCACTTGGATCACTAATTAGTATACATCTATGTCAGCACTGTTTTAGGGACCAAGTCAGCAAGGTTTTAAACCCCTTTGATTATAGCAGGTGCCGTAGCAATGCCCTTGAATTTTATGCGTACTTTTTAGTCTTCTATATTACTAAAAGCTAGTAAATACTTTTCTCAGCAACTCTTTTCCTCTTCCAAATCTAGGAAAAACGGGTAGGTTCCTTCGTCCGTATACTCGTTAGCATGCTTAACAATTAATGCCAAAAAAACTTAAGAGAACCGATCAAAGAAGGCAAGGAGTATGACTTCTCACATATGCACTAGACAAAAGCAAGTGCAAACCCCAAACTTTTGGTATCCATATTATCCCCTCCTTTTATCTTACATATACCTAAATCTTTATAGTTCTTTCCTCTCCTTAGAGAAAAGAAGACTTTAGGATCATCCCACGAAAATTCCTTGCTTGCTTGCTTCGTTAAGCTACTAAACTTATATCTATATATATCCTTTAAACCACTTGCATGCATCCACAATAGAACTCAGATAATTCCCTCTCATCGATCTCTTGCTCCAAATCTTCCTAAAACTTTAATCTGCCCACTAGAAAAAAGATCTGAATAACGCAGCTTCTGCATCATGGGTGTCCTTGGATCAATGGCAAGACATTTGGATACAATAGTAGGGTAAATGAATCTCTCCATATACTTTTAATATATATACAATACCTGCCACTGCAAACCCCCATTTTTACAAAATTCCCTTTGTAAAAATATATATCCTACAATTAATGTAACACCCACAAACACACAAACTATACACGTCAATATTAATTTCATGCTTTTCACCATAATAATTCCTTTTGTTTATTCTGCGTACCAGGCCTGGAGTTATGCTGCTTTACCCTCTGTAAGTAAAAGCCTTATATCGTGTATCATTTTTAAAGCACCCAACTCAAAGGCATGCACATTATCTGTTCTATTGCATGATATATATGACTAATTAAAATGTTT
Organism: Echinosophora koreensis; assembly: GCA_035048595.1. Taxonomy (NCBI): domain Eukaryota; kingdom Viridiplantae; phylum Streptophyta; class Magnoliopsida; order Fabales; family Fabaceae; genus Echinosophora; species Echinosophora koreensis. The sequence goes on along the minus strand of JAPCYP010000019.1, from coordinate 643,442 downwards.
GTTTTCTGAGTAAATATCATAGATACGCATCAATGAGGGCAATTGAAAGTCCTTCAACCTTAGATGATCAACAGTGGCTAACATATTGGGTTCTGTACTCCTTCATGACCCTCTTTGAGCTTTCATGTTATAAAATCCTATCTTGGTACGTCCATGCTACATACAAATTAATTAAACTATATAGTATATACAGATAGCATTATTTATTTATTTATTTCTGTGGCTACAATATATATATATATAGGTTTCCCATTTGGCCATACATGAAGCTTGTGTTTTGCGCCTGGTTGGTACTGCCAATGTTCAATGGAGCAGCTTACATATATGAGAATTATGTAAGGCAATACATAAAGAATATTGGAAGTTATGGAGGCTCCAATTATCCTGAGGAGTATAAGAAGGTCCTTCATATGATGACCTTCGATGCAAGGAAAGCAGTTGAGCGTTATATCGATAGATATGGTTCTGATGCCTTTGAGAGAGTAATCAGAGCGGTATGATAACCATAAGCCAAAGATATATACTGCTTCATTATAAGGTTTATCTTTCTGTGTTATTAATCAACATTTTCTTTCACTTCATATGTGTAGGCTGAGAAAGAAGCAAGGAAGCACTGAGGAACGATTCGAAAGAATGTAAACATGTTGTATATTCTTTCTTCAAGAACACTCACGAGTTTCAAATTTTAGTTTAGTTAGATGGCAGCAATATCTCTGAGCTTGATGCTTTTAATCTTTCTATGTACATTCCATGGCTTCCAATCTGGGTTATTGATTTGATACAGTTATTTCCGTGAACAGAAAATCATATAAGGTTATTAGTATTTTTATCCTTCTATTAATGAAACCCTTTAATGATTTTTATTGGATCAAAAAATTAATATCCTCGTTCTTCTTCTTTCGGTATAACTATCCCAGAAACTCTTTAATAAACTGTAACAAGCATATATCAGGTTAAAGTCGCTCGCATAAACCTTACATCAAGACTTTGATAAGCAACTTCAAAAATTAACTTCCGTAATCATTTTCCTACAAGCAGCTTTAGAATCACCCAGTGATAATGTGTAAAATATATGACTGTGACTGATAACCGGATCCTATAGTAAAATAAAACTAGTTCAACCTTTTTTTTTTTTTTTTGGTACAACTAGTTCAACCTTTTTACTTCCAGATTTTGGTGTACACTAATTTTTAAAAGAAAACGATACTACGTTGAAGGAGCGTTTTTAACTGATAATATATGAGGCAGAAAATAAAGAATCAAAAATTAATTGAAATTTTTTTTTTTATGGAAAAAAATTTAGGGTAAGTGGATGAAGCCTCAGTCCGAGGTAGAAAAAATCTTTGGGCTTTATGAACACTTCCAAAGAAATTTACTTTTACCTCTTCCCAAGAAGACAAAACATTAAGTGAATTAGTGCAGACTCTTCTTTTCCAATTTTATATATGGGTTGTTAAAGTAATAAGTTGCTGACATAATGTACACTCTTATAATAAGAATATTATTACTATATATAAATAATCGTTATTTCAATATACAAATTGTACTAATAAACAATAATAATTAGAAACATGTAAGTTGTGACATTATACACTTGTAGAAAATGTTTTGTATAAGACATTTGTTGAAAATAAAAAGACAACAAATGTATGTTTTGTCTTATTAATTTGTTGAAATACCTGTATATAAAACAGATAAAAAGTAAGAGATAGAAATGTATACAATATCAAATATAATATTCAAAACTTGGTGTTTAAAGAATTTAATTTGATATGTTGTTGGCGTAAAAAAATTATATTATCAACCAATCATAAATCATTTTATGTGTAACTTTTAAAATAATTATTATAAGAGTAAAATATTTTTAATAACATAATAAATTACAATTGATTAATAATATAAAAAAAATATTTACATTAATAATACATAACAATTAAATCCATCTTAAAATCAAATGACTCCACAGACAAGGGGGACAATTGCGATACTTTGCCTACAAGTGTTTTTATTGGTTTTTGATGACTCCACGGACAAGGGGGGCAGCTGCGAGGTGTTTTTATTGGATTTTGATTAAAAAATATTATATTTACTTCGTGTTGCATCAATAATTTAATGAACGGAGAAGCAAACCAGCATGCAAGGAACAAGTTAAAATTAGTTCATTACAATCAAATGAGTACGAAACCCATTTGAATTCAAATAAATTCATTTGCAAATGTAATGTCTTTTTGTGATAAAAATCACAATGAACTAATGAAATTGAGTTATTTTATTATATTTGAAAAAAATTACAAAACCTAGTTCAATTTAAATAATCTCAACTTAAGAGGAGGAAGCAAAGAAAAAACTTTTTTTTTTCTCATTATTTTGTCAATTCAAATTAATGGGGAGATATTAAAATGTAATCAAAATAGGGTCTTGCTGGGATCTAAACTTGTGATATACTCCGTCCGTGAACTCATTAGGAATCAAAAGTGGGTTCCAAATCAAAAATAGGATCATGCAATAAGGAATCAACAAACAGCTAATTTTTATAGGAAATTTAATATATCACTTCCTAATACTTTAAATATTAATCATCATTTTTAACAAAAAGTTCATTTTCGTCTAAAAAAAAAATCATTTTTTTTTTTTGCTTAACTAGTACCTTCATGAACTGTAGTTAGCCTTTCCATTAAAATAACAATGCGTTAATTATGGAGGTGTTTTACGCTCTGGTTGACAAGGCACCAGTATAGTTTATCAGAGGTAACTTACCAAAAAAGTTAGGGGCTGCACAATTTTGTTAGTTTAAAAAGTGATAATCTTTTATCCTTCCCTTATTAATGCTCTTTATTTTCAACCTTAATGTCAAATAACACTAAAAGAAACTCAACTCTTTCTCTCTCAATATTATTATTAATTATTAATAGTAATATATTTTAATTATTATATAAGTATAGAAAGAGAGACATACATAAATATATTATTTTATGTCATTTTATACGTATCATCTGGTTGATTAGCTAATTTTATTAGACACTTGCGATTCAATCAGCTAATTTAAAACACCAGTTTAACCAGCTTTCAACTAGCTTTTCAACTATATGGGCTTTCCAACTAGTCGTGACAAGTGGCATCCAAATGATTAATTAATGATTAACTAAAGCCCCAAATTTACGTTTTATTGAGCAAGTTAAGCAATATTTACCAGAGATGAACTGTTTCTTATTCTAAACCCCTTCTTTTCATTGTCATTGAACAGATGCCATGTGGAGAATACCTGACCATAAAAATAGATATCTCAAGCATCATCTTTGGTGATAAAATTCTGTAAAGGGCATAAAACTTCAAAACTGAGAGCTGGATGATCACTGGATGAAATTGTATCAATTTTCCACCGGTTTCAGCAACCTGGCAATGTTGATACATGGACAATTCAGTTATGTTCACGAATGGATATACAATGGAGGGAAAACAAATCAGATGTGATAAAATGATACGACTTACACCTAAAATGGGTATATTTTTGTCAATTTTCTCTGAAATTCTAGATCCCTATCACAGTCAGTATTCGCAAATGGTAATATAGCAGAATGGATAGCTCTTTTGTTATCCTGATCCACATTTCAAGAGAATCTCAGGATGTGCTTAGCTCCTGGACTAAGTCTGACAGGACCTGATGTTACCGTGCCATGCAGTTTAAAAGAATCAACGGCAGGATAACATGTAGGATGTAGATTTTGCGCCTCATTCTGGCAACATCTACTTCTTGCACTATCCCCTTGTGGATCAAGTTCGACCGCTCTTGTGTTTCGTTGCAATTCTGCGCTTGAGTTTTGTCCAGCCAACCTAGTCATACGAGTCATGTTTTCTTGCACTTCTATATTAGGTAACTTGACAGGTTTTCTGGAATCATCAAAATTGGCTGCCGGTCTCTTCCTGGTATTTGTGCATGGATGATGGTCTTTGGTGGTAATATCATCCAACTTCATTCTGTCAGCGACCTTATTTATTTTTCTACAACCCCTATTTATACTAGAGGGCGCATCTGGAACATGCAGAGGTTGAACAATTGATGCTGGACAACAAGGCGTCTTCATGGGACCCCGAGAAGTCAGAGGATTGGAAGGATAGAGAACTTCTGTTGAATGATTCTTGGATGGCGTAGTAAAATTATTTCCCCATATACTTTGAGGAAAACTTTGACTACTTGCGCCAGAAAATTGCTGAGAAAAGGTAACTGGTAGCCTTTCATCTGTTGAGCATGACAACCACGGTGAACTTCTATAGGGCCTCTGAAACCAAGATGTTTTAGCCTGTTCATCTACAGCTGGCTGCAAGAAAGGAAACTCCAAGGCTGATTTTGTAACATGAGGGTTTTTGTTCCTGTCATTCAGCTCACCATTGCTTAAACATGAAGGTTGACTAAAATTGCAAGAACTAGGCAGTACCTGTGAGTGAGAGCTTGGTCCTAGAGGTTTAGCTCCAGATATAAACTGCTCTCGAAAGTCATTAGGTGCCCCATTAAATACTGCATATGAAGTAGGTTCTTGTGTGATAGGGTGGAAATAAGAACTGGCATTTCTGATGACTCCAAAACTTCCTTTTTGAGGTACAAGATTACTTTGCTGATCAACAAATTGTCGAGGAAATTCAGAGCCTGGGCCATTCGCCAATACGGTGCTTTGTGATGCCTGAGGGATTTGAATTTTTGCTGACTGCAAGACATTGTCAGTTGATATTCTTAATGGTGAACCAGATACCCAATCCTGCTTAGAACATCTTCCCAGTAAAGAATTTTCTAAAGCAGCATATTCAGAATAATGCCTTCTTCTGGATTCCTCATCAGCCCAAGCATCTCCCACAAATTGTTGGATCTCTTCGCTGCTTCTGCCAATCGGAACATCTTTACCCATCAACCTCACTGTTGGTTGGCTGGAACTTAGTGAGATATGATCTGAACTTTCTTTCGGAGAAATGATCCCATTTGCCTTGGTGTTCTGCACCCAGTCACTTTGATTCTGTTCCATGTATGTGTTTCTCATAAGGTTCAACTCTGAATTAAGTGGCCGAACATAGTGACTAGAACACATATCAGAGCTAGAACGGTGGATATCTTCTCTCTCCTTACCTTGTAAGGCACTAACAGCTAACCTAGCTGGATAATGTGGAAGTGGAAATCGACCATCTTTTGGAAATGTCTTCCGAGCAACATGCCTCTCATTAATGCTTAAATTTTCCTGGCTATTTTGATGGAGAATATTATTAATAGGGAAGCCACTTAAAGAACCTCGTGATGTGCTTGGTGTCTCCAGCTGGTTCATCCCTACTTTTCCACTTGAATTGAAATTGATTAGCTCACCTTGAGAATTGAGTGGCAAACCAAAAAAGTTCGGACCCAGATAGTTAGTTCTTACACCTCCTTTCCCCCAGCCTGTAGAGGGGAATGAGTTATCAATCATATCTGCAGAAAACATATGAGACAACTGTCTGTTATCCGAGGCTTGGCCACTATTATCACTATCTCCATAAGTTTGCAATGGAAATTCTGGTCTCTCATTTGCTTTATTATATGAAGCAGAATCAGATGACGGAGGCTCCAGAAATGTCCTTGTATTTGCATTTGAATTCACAGCAGCAACCTGAAAAGTTCGATCCTTCAAATGGTCGATGAACTTTCCAATGGAGCTCAAAGATCCAGATTCACACTCATCTGTATTTTCCCCAGACATCTGCACTTCTTGAACTGTAGAAAAAGGTCTAGAAATGTCAGCATGTGGACAACAATTCACCATAGATGTGTTGCCTCCATCAAACAGCTGTAAATTATTATTGTCGCAAAACGCCACCTTGGTTACTGATTCAGACTTCTCTTCCAAGTGCTTTGATTCCTCTTGATTGGTACATGGCTTCAAGGAATTTTGTATAGTAACGTGTTCCAGAGTATGAGAAAATTGTTTACTTTCAACTATAGGACATTCCTCTTTTCTCTTTTCTATATTAATGGCAGTGTGGTCATAATTTCTGTTTGCCTCAAAACTTGCAGTTTCTTCATCACTTCCAGAGGACTGCTCCTTTACTAAGGAAGAAGCCAGCACATCTGAAGATTTATTGAACATGGTTTCAAATGACTTTCTCATTTTTGGACCAAGTGTGTCATCTTTACCAGTGAATCTCACATGTCTGTCTGATGTTGGCACCTGATCATCGCAATAGCTTTCTACAGCACCATCTTGAATATTAGAGCCACTTGATGTCTTTTCAGAAACTTGTTTTAAATGATTCTTAGGAATGCAATGAGCAGGAGATACTTCTTTTAGTTGCTTTCCAGCTGCGACACAGTTTTTAACTTTTTGCTTCATTTCTACCGATACGATCTTCGAGCCCAAATTCTTTTTATGGATAGAAGGATCAATATCGTGAAGTGCAACCATTTTATTACCAATTGTACCTTTTACTTTTCTGAAACTATATACTGGACTTTGCACCTTGCGCTCATAAGCATCTTCCTGAGAAAGACAAGATTAACAAATTATGAAATTTCTATTATCACACAATCTCAATAAGTTGACTAAGCTTTAGGCTACGCAAAATACTCATGTTTTAAGAGAAAGCAATTCACTGTATCTCCAATCCCATACTTACGAAAACATAAATGTAATATAATCCCAACAAATTAAAAGCATGAGAAAATGGTTAACAAACTATATGCAAATTTCGTTATCAGTTCCAAGTACAGAAATATCGAATTTAAGGAATGAAAGGTGAAGATAATAACTAATATTAATATACACAACAGCAGTTTATGTACGTACTGATGCCAAGAACATGTTTCATAAATTATCACCATAGAGAACCAGGAAAAAATCTTCAATATCCTTTGAACAAGTCCAGCCAGCAATATTTTTTTTTTTTTGATAGACGTCCAGCCAGCAATATGAAATAGGTCTAACAGTTGCTACATTACAATATCACTCCCAATCATAATATCATGTCTTGTTAACTTCTTGTCCAAAGATGAATGTTCCTTACAGTTAACTCAAAACATCGATTTTTTCTGATTCTTATTTTGTCCCTCTTCAAAAAGCTTCTTGTGAAAGATTAAGGCAAGCAGACAACTATAATCATGCTCTTTTTTTCTTTTCTTTTCTTTTTTTTTAAATAAAGGGGTATAATAAAAAGGCAAAGACATTTTCGAATGGAATTTATTAATGGTCAAATAAAAGTAGATTTAGTACAGAAGATCAATCCCGCCTTGGAAAGTCTCGGCCTTTCAGGGAAATTATACAAAAGTATTTCCACCTTTAATTATCGAATCACAATATAAACTTCTGCGTAAACAAACTCTCTGATTACTGAGCGAAATTTTTTCTTTACAATCACACTATAACGAGGGTGGAAAAAACGAAGACTATAGTGGCGTTTTAATAACAATTTAACTGGTTTTTAAGGTGTTCCATTATTCATATAAAAAACAAGTAAAAAATTAACACATTGGCATAAATTTTTATGATCAAATACAAAGTTTCTCTTAGTGCATCAGAAAACTTCAGGTAAAAGTTTATTTCAAGACTCAAACAGTTCAATTAAGAAATAAAAAAGGAAATGATATCCTTACTTTAACATGATAATGTATTCCTTAAATACTTAACCAAAAAATACTAGCAAGTAAGAAAAGCTATTAAATTTTCTCATTATTAATATATCCCAGAAAATGCTTTTAGTTAATAAATAAAGGTTTATATGTGCTTATATAATTTTGTACAAATATTATTTGTTAAAACGGCTACGTGTAAATGGAAGCTTACACTCAAAATAATTATATAAAACAGCATATACCACCCAGCAAGATGGATGAGAGCTTCAATTCAAAATCTTATTTACAATACTGTAAAAAATTTATTAAAGCTTTTAATTATAGAAACTACATATTCCTAAAATTGATTTTCCTTAATAAATATAAAGTTAAATGAGCTTATACAATTTGGTATAAATATTATTTTACAAATATCTAGCTGTAACTGAAAGCTTGTGCTCAAAATAATTATATAGAGATATTAAGAAAGTTGTAAACAGATACACTTGCAGGAGGAAAAAAATCAGTTCAATGTTCTAATTAAGAACAAATTTTCTACTTTGTTTCCTAATGACACTTTCTGGTAAAATAACCAAAAATTGTAATGACACCCTATATGTTTTGCCGCAAATAATCACTTCAAGGAATCATATACGGACTCTCTGTGGTAGAAAATGTACTTCTATAACAATTAGTATATTAGTATATACATTCTTATCAATTGTTTGTAAGAAGCAGATGAAATATATATATATTTTTTTGGTAATAGATGAAATATATATATATATATATATATATATATATATATATATATATATGGCAAACACTATCATGATTAACAATTACTACAGATATTAAAATTATGTAATTTCAGTATGTGGTTAAAATAATATCTATAAAACATATTTTTACCATACATATCTCAGTTCTTTTTTAGACAGGATTTCCAAGAACAAATGGATTGATCCTTGAAAATGAGAAGTGCCTCTAATTGTGAAGGTAGGTTATTTTTTTCCAGAATAAAATCTTGAAGTAAGGCATTTATTTTTAACGAGAAGATTTAGAGCAAATCCTTCAAAAAAAAAATAAAAAACTACTGGGACAATAAGTAATACTTTTCTCTCAACTCTTTGTGAATTTTACTGAAAGGATGAACAACGGCAAATTAATGAATCATGATGCTTAAACACTTTTCTTAATAAATTCGAGACTTTTATGTCATGCACACTTTTTAAGTTGACATTCACATATAATACACCTCTCAAGAAATTGTATTACGTGTTTCATGTATCTCCTTTCAAAATGCTGTGGCTTCTGCAGAATTTCAATGCCGTAAAATTCAATAAAACAATTCCATTGATAGGCAGAGGAAAAAAAAAACCTTTATGATGAAAGAACCACAGTTAGATAACATTGTTGGAAATAAAGTATTATCCAAGATTAGTCTATAAACGTTAAAACTGAAAACGATATAGAGAATACTACAGTCTACAGATGCCATTACTTCAAAAAATAACCAGAGTCAAGTTTTAAAATTTCACTTCACTAATTTTTTAACTTAAATATTATCAAAGACATATTTATACAGTTAAGCAAGACCAATCCTGTATATTATCATGTTAAACTTAATGGCTAGCCCCTTAAAAATATATTTGACAACTTCGACTTCCAAATTTCAGCCTGCACAACTATGAACTAATGTTATTTTCGGTCTTCTCTTTCGCATGGCACTATATACCCTCTTAGGCTAGGTTGTGATCTGATATACACTCATATTGAGTTGATTGTATCTAAAAAAAATTATGTTCATACAATATGTACAAAATACGAGTCACTTGACTTTTGACCGAAATTTAGAAGAAGTTATTCTCACCACAGACTATGATCAGAAGGCTCGATCCAACACGCAACAGAAAGTCCAAAACCATTAGTCAATATATACTACCACCCCAACTTCACTCATGAGCCACAACGGCATAGGTTACTGGCTTACTGCATATAATACGTTAGAAGATCCGTCCATGCGATAATGATCTATAATCTATATCGACCCAAGTCAGAGTATTCTTTTCCTGATGATATATACATTTCCATCTGGAAATTGCATATTATGCGAACATTCATCAATAGGAATCGCCACATAAACTTCTGACAGATCCAATAAATGATGTATCAAAATCTGAACCTCCACTTACAGATCCCCACTAGCCAAAAACATATCCAGCTGAAAGCTGTATACAACTACAAACCTCTACATCCCAAAATCTAGCCACAGAAGAGGTGATGAGAATTCTGTTGATCTACCCATGGCCCATATGATAATTCCCCCAAAATTATTAGTCAATAGTGACGGGGCAGGAAAAAACCCCTAATCATTAGCCTCAGCTCTTCTAGTTCTACCTCGTAACCCATGAGTGGCCCCTTTCTATAGCTACGGTACTTGTCCTAATCATATCTACAGCTGGAGCAACATTCTTGCAGACTCATCCCCTTTCACTACCTTCTGAATTCCCTTCCGCGCACGAAGGGACTTGTCTCAATTTTATTTTACTCTCTTTTCCCAACTTTTACTTGCCGCGTATTTCGCTCTAGTACTAAACAAAGCAACCATTCACTTTGTGTGGCTTTGCTGTCTCTCTAATTAGCTTTTTCAGCAGTAATCTTATGCAGAAAAAGCAACGTATGGAGTTAGGAAAGCTGTAATCCCATGGCATAAGCAACTACATCAAGACAAAATCTACAGTATTGGGTAATATTTTATGCTCAAAATCCATGAAATCTATCATCAGCAGCCATGAATTTGCTTGGAAATAATGGGAACAGACTTGACATATGAAAGATTAAGTTATATTTTATGAGACAAAAACCACATACCTTGTTCTTCGGAGTGAACTCGTTGTGGAAGGAACTCTTGTTTTTCTTCATCTTCTTTTTCTTCTTCTTATTCTCGTTGTTGAGGGAAGCACCACTATCACCACGCTTCTCCACCTTGCTTTTCTTCTTCCCTTTCTTCTTTGTCTTTTTCTTCTTGTTAGTACTCTTCTTGCTATTGATGGTCGAAACGACACCGTCAGCAGCAGCAGCAGCAGCAGAAGCAGAAGCGGAAGCAGCTCTACTTGAACCCTCACCGTTATCAATCAATTTGCGTTTGGTGATGGCTTCGATCGGCGGCGCCACCGTGAGAATCTCGGCAATGGAGCGCTTCTTAGGCGCCTTGGGTTTACTCGTTCTCTTCATCTGACGCCGTTCATCCCTGACGGCCTGAGCGAGGCAACCGTCGATGTGTGCGTTCACGGCAGTGACGGTGGCAGCGTTGAAATCGCGGCAAACAGGACAAACCATCTCCAATTTCTCCTCCTCCTCCTCGCCTGCTCCGTCCGATTTCGACGATTCGCCGCCTCCACGGTTGGATCTCAGCGCCTCGAGGCGGCGAGAGAGCCAACGGAGCTTGTTAACGTTAAACGACAACTCATCAGGATCGTTCTCCTCGTTGTTGAACGACGGCCACAGCTTGAAAACCCTATCGATTTGATGTTCCTCTTCCACTTCCTTTTCCTTTTCTTTTTCCTCTTGGACCTCTTGCTTTTTGTCGTCTCTGAAAATCTCTGCTATGGAGCGCTTCTTCGGCGGTTTTGACTTGGATTTGAAACTCATTATCCTCATGTGACGACGCTCCTCCCTCATGGTTTGAGCGAGGCAGCCGTCGATGTGCGCGTTAACGGCCGTAAGCGTGGCGGCGTTGAATTCGCGGCAAACCGGACACACCATCTCCAATTTGTCATCGTCGTTGGCGGCGGGAGGAGGAGGATGAGGAGAAAGAGGAGGAGAGTCATCGGATTTCACAGATTCTGATTGTTGTGGTTCTTGTTGTTGTTGTTGTTGTTGATAATCGTCATCATCGGTTGTGGAATCTGAGTGATTGTGTTGTTGGAGGTTGGATCTGAGGGGTTGGGACATGGGAGGAAGCCAAGAGCGGAGGTCGTCGCGGGTAACGTGAGAGGGAGTGGAGGAGGTGAAGGGCCAGCACTTGAAGACGTCGATGGACCTCATCTTAAAGGTATAGTCTCTGCAACACAACCCAATCATTCATTCATCCATGTATAACCCAAACAACAACAAATTGAGAGTTTAGATTAGAGTGTTACTTACCTACTTGCTTGTATTATTATAGTAATAGTTAGATAGAGAGATAGATGGATGGATGGTTACCTTATGGAGAATCCATTGGACGCAGCCGACATGATCAGTACTCACAGAGAGTTAGAGAGAGAGAGAGACTAGGGAGAAGAGGAAGAGAGAGGCATGGAGGAGAAAGAAGCGAGAAGAAGGAAGGAGAAGGAGAAGGAGAAGGAGAAGGGAGAGAGAGAGTGTTTGTGTGAGTAGCTGTCTGGTTGCTTTTCCATAATTTATGACTGAAAAGGACGTGTGAGAGAGAGAGAGGGCTCTAAAGTCACCACATATACGCAAGGAGTGTAGTGTAGTGGAACAACAACAAGATGAGAGTAACACACAACACAATGTTATTATTTATTTATTAATTAATATAGTATGTCATTCCTTATTTATTTATTTTTAATTCATTATTAATAAAATATTTCTCTTTCTATTATTCTACTATAGAAATAAAAAAAATATTTGTTCTTTTCTTTTCATGTATTATTTTTTCATTTAATTTTAATGTATTTTAAGTGTAAAGCTTTTAATACTATTAATTAATAATTAACTACAAATTATATCATATATCATCTTTAAGTTTTTTTTTGTGCTCTATATCATCTTTAAGTTAATTTTTTTGAAAGAATCATCTTTAAGTTAATTTTTTTGAAAGAATCATCTTTAAGTTAATTGTGATAAAAGACAAATAAAATTTAATAATATTAAAAAATTATATAGTATGTATTAATTAGATTCTTATTTTAATTGATTAAATGAATTATTACTAATTATGTGTTGCCCACGCTCGTGTAGTAGTATACTGATTTGAAATATGAATTATGAAACAAAGATTCGGGTGTAAGAGGAGCAAAATGCCACAAACATGCCATATGCCACGCGATCGCCTATCATCCCATGCTATCACGCGCTTTCGCTTCACCCTTGCTCGACTCAAATCACATGTCCCTCTTCAATGCACCTTTTTTTTTTTTTTTTTTTCTCGGGGTATCCTTCACACGTAACTACGAAGACTAACTCCTAGAGTCGTGTAGGACTACAAGGGCGACAAAGTTCTTCCTCAAAAGTTTCAACACTGCTGTATTCTCAGGGTTAGGATTCAAACTCAAGATCTCTGATTAAACTGAAAGAGATCCGTACCATCTCATTCAAGCACTCTAACGTACCTTTGTTTGTTTATAAAATTGATTGATGATTTTATTTATATTTTATTTGAAAAATTAATCACAGGATTGAAAATTCAGTAACCTATACAACGGGTCACTCCTATAGTCCTATTCCACTCGTCCCGATGACCGTTGGAGCCTCTCCGCAAGATATGTTTGGTATTGAGCTAGGAGTTGAATTTCGAAATTAGATTTTGTCTAAACTAAATTTTTTCCATTAAAACTCAGGTTAAGTTTTTAATCATTATTTTAATTTTAATATTCTAAACTAATTTTTTCATTAAAATTCAGGTTGAGTTTTTAATCATTATTTTAATTTTAATATTCTTAAAAATTTGATTGTCGTCCATTTTTTTAAAAATTTTCAGTCATTGCATATTGTTAAGAAACATGTGACAAATGTAGATGTTCATTCACCTTATAATTTTGAGTGATGTTAGTTTTTTTTTTATATAGGTAAATATTAGTAGTTAGTTGTTATGTTAAATTTTTCTTCTTTGAAGAGGTTTGAACCCTGGATCTCCTACTCCTCCAACTCCTTTTACCCTTAGCTCAAACCACTTGAGCTACCCAACCGTCCATTTAAGTGATGCTAGTTATACACGACCTAATATATTATTTGCTATCAATTTATTAGCAAGATATAATTCTTCGCCTACAAGAAGACATTGGAATGGAGTTAAGCATGTACTTTATTACCTTAGAGGTACGATGAATATGGGTTTGTTTTATTCAAATGTGCCCAAGGCAGATCTAATTAGTTATGCATATACAGGTTATTTGTCCACCCTTATAGTGGTAGATCGTAAACAAGATAATTGTTTAATGTGGAGGTACAACCATTTCATGGCAGTCTGCGAAACAAACCATAACAGCCACATCATCTAATCATGCAGGAATTTTAGCACTACACGAGGCAAGTCAAGAATGCATTTGGTTTAGATCTATTATTCAACACATACGAGAGACTTGTCATGATCTGTCTTCAGGAAAAAATTATCCCAACGATCCTATATGAGGATAATATTGCATGCATTGCTTAGTTGGAAGAAGGTTATATCAAAGGAGATAGAACAAAACATATTTCACCAAAATTCTTTCACTCGTGATCCTCAGAAGAATGGTGATATAAACATTCAGCAAGTCCGCTCAGGTGATAATCTAGCTTATTTACTTACCAATGTGTTTCCCACTACAGTATTTGGAAAGCTTGTCTATAATATTGAAGTTCATTGACTGAAAGATCTCAATTGATATTAACATACATACTATACTTTTTTTTCCTTAATCAAGATTTTGTCCTACATGGTTTTCCTTGATAAGGTTGTTAATGAGGTATTATCTCATAGCATATCAAATAATGATGTACTCTTTTTCCTTCACTAGGTTTTTGTCCCACGGGGTTTTTCCTAATAAGGTTTTAACGATATACATTCTTTGAATAATGGACATCTAAGGGGAGTGTTAAGAAACATGTGACAAATGTGGATGTCTATTCACCTTGTAACCTCCGAGATAATCGTTAGCCTCGTAACCTCAAAGTTATTCCTCTTAATTTTGTATTGTAAATGACACTTTTTTGGCTTTCAATAGGTTTATAGGTTACAAGTTTTATGTCCTATAAGAGTAAAGATATTTGTACGCATAATTTGGACGCTTTGTATAGACACCGTAGCTTATGAGTGTTTTGGGAGTGATGAAATACATAATGAGATAGAAGAAAACAATAAATAAGTGAGGAGAAGTACTTTTATACGGTGTGGACAACATTTTTGTGTCCAAATATTATTACTCGTCCTATAAATAGTACTTATGTACATTGTAAGTTTTGCTAATTTGAAGAGTATGAAAGGACTCTATTCTTCTCTCTCCAATCTCTTATCTCCATTATTCTATAGTGTTATTTTTTATTTTAACTCTTTTCATAACACATGTAATAATAACATTATTCAAACAAGATTCATTATTCAAAAGCCACTTTTAATAATCAAATATTTAAACATACATTAACTGTTACCAACAACACACTTTTAATTAAAACCTCGTTTTGCAAACGAGTTTCCAAACACTCTCACTTGTAAATAGGGGTATTCATCAACCGATCCAATCCAATGCCAACCGCACTAACCGAACCGAAAAACCGACAACCGAAAAAACCGCAAACCGCAAACCGAAAAAAACCGAAAATTTTTCATTGGATCGGATCGGATTTCGGATCCTATATGTAAAACCGATCCAATCCAAACCGAACCGAAATTATTTAGTTCAATGAAAATAATTTGATCTTTATATTATAAAATTAATTATTAGTCTTTATATTTTTATAAGTTATCAACTAGTCCTTATGTTACATGAGTTTAATTGGTATGTAAATATAAGGTTTGTGTAAAAACTTTTACAATGTTAACCAATTATAAATAATGTTATGAGTGATTTTTAATATATTTAGGACAAGAATTAAAAATTTATAATGATTTAACAATTTATGTTTAGTTGATGGTATAAAATATCTTTACGCATGAGAGTGCATATCAATTAAAGTCATGAATATCCCGTAAAAAACCTTATTAGAAATTGTCAATGTAATATTTTAAAATTAATTTTTATTCTAAATAAGTAACAAATGCATATGACTTTTTAAATACTCAATTAAATCCAAATCAAACCGAAAGATTGGATTTTTTTGATGTAATATAACTACGTAAAATGTATTGATAAAAACCGAATTATCCAATCCAATCCAAACCGCATTTGGTTGGATTGGATTGGATCGGATTTTTTTAAGGAAGCAAACCGATCCAATCCAAACCACACGTTGTTTTTGTCATTGGATCGGATGACTTTTTGGCTCAAAACCGATTCAATCCAATCCGTGAACACCCGTACTTGTAAAGTTAAAATACAATTTTGCTATGGAAGTCAAATAAGGATAATACTATATTTAAATATGACAAGTTAAAGAAATTGTATTTTTTTTTCTTTACCTTTTTTTTTTTTTTTTTGGATAATGCTAACCACCTCATTAAAGAACTCCACAATGCCCCTGCAATTACCACAAAGACACCTCCTACCACATCCTCACTATCACTAAGAAACTGACCAGATTCTCTGTGACTCATCCATCACCTTGCAGTGAGCTCGTAGTTTAGATTTTGGATTGGATAATTCAAAATCACGTTTGCTTATATTAAAAGTAAGGCTAAATTAGTATTTTGGTCCCTTATATTTATTTTAGTTTTCATTTTTTGGTCCCTTATTTTTTTTTCTTCTGTATTGGTCCCTTATCTTTCAACCGTTAGTCTATTTTAGTCCCTTCCGTCAGTCCGCCGCCAAAGGTCGTCGGAAACCGCCACAGTCAGTTGCCGTAACCGCCAGCGACTCACGGCGGAAACCTAACGCCGTCAGTACAAAACTGACGGAAGGGACCAAAATGAAAACTAAAAAAAAAGATAAGGGACCAAAACGAAAAATAAAAAAGATAAGTGACCAAAATGAAAACTAAAATAAAGATAAAGGACCAAAATAAGGGTTTAGCCTAAAAGTAATTTTGGAATTCTCTGAATATTTTTATTTTAAATTTATTATCCAATAAAATCAATTCTGAATGAACTCAACATTGCCGACACGATAGTTTGACGCCTCGTCCCTTAACCAAATGATTGTGTGTTCAATCATTGGGAATGGAACGATAATGCGAGGTAGCACTTTGCCTTTAATTGGCCGATCCTGTGCGGAGTAGTTGCTTACTTGCCACCATTGTTGTATATAAAAAAAAACAATTTTGAATGATAAAATTGATTGAATATGAGTTAGTGTGTGTTTGGGAAAGCTGGAAAAAATAGATTATGCTGATAATCGATTTTTGTATAATCGATTATTGTAATAATCGATTATAATCAGAATCTATTTTTGTTTGGGTATGTTTGCTGAAAAGCAATTTTAGGATAATCTATTTCGTTTGGATGGTGTAAAAATAATCACTTTTACGTAGTAAATTACGAAAATGGGTATAAGTTATTTTATTTATTTATTATAAAAAATACCATTGTTTAACCCACCGTGACCACATCTAAAGATTCTTCTGATAACTTGAAAATGCAGGAAATTGATTTCTACAAGTTTAATAAGCATCATCAGGTATCAATAAGAAATAACACGAGGATAATATTGTGATATTCGACAATCATATATTATAAAACATTCTAGAATGTTCATTTGATTTAAGCAAAATGGGTTGTGGTTGTGGGGTTTATTTCATTTTCTTCAGAAAACCTGCAAACCCATCTCCCTCCCTTCATTTTTCTTCTCCCTTCCACTCTCCCCTTCACTCCAAACCCGTAAACATCCCTCTCATCCTCCTCCCTTGCATGCACCAGTGGCTGACGGAGGGGTTAGAAGGCGGTGGTTCCAGCGGTGCTGGTACGAGGTGGTTCCACTCCCTCACTTTCCCCCTCACTGTCATCCCAAAACCCATAACACCCACTCTTATTTTTCAGATTTTCCAATTTTTTTTTTCCAGATCTGTATATTCTTTGATATTTTTAACAAAATATGTGTATGTTCTCACTGTATTGTATTCTGCTTGATGATTTTTCTGGTATTATGCATGCTTGATAAATTTTATATTTCCTTGGTTCAGTTAATGGAGATAATGAGGGGTATACGGGAAAAGTTGGGAATAATCAGAAAATTTTTCATCAAACAGTCCAGTCCCTCGGATGTTTTCAAAACAGCTGAAAGGGGATTAAAAAAGCTTTTTTGAAAAATAAGCTATGGATCCAAACAAAATAATTTTTACACAAAACAGCTTATCACTCTGAAAACAGCTGAAAGGGAAAGATTTAATCTTTCCCAAACAAGCTCTTAACTCTCTTTAGTGATAAGAAATAAAACAACCCAACTAAAATCACCAGGATTGGTTAGTTAAACAGTAAAAAAATAAAAAAAATAAAAAAAAAAATAACCCACGTCATATGTCTCTAAACCCACTGCTTCCAATTGAAACCAATGATACTCGTCGTTTACACTGAAATCATTTTAAGATTAATCACAAATTCCTTTGTTTTTTTTTTTCCCCAAAGAATTTTACATGAAAACTATAACATGTAGAACTCAAATTGAAGCCTATTTGACCATGGATGGTGGTTGTGGTTCAAAACCTACATTTTATTTCTGACCATGGTAGGGACTTTCCAGGTTCAACCTTTGACGTCGATGGTGGCTTTGGTTTGATAGTGGCTGTGGTTCGATATTAGCGGCTTTTTCGACAATTGACGATGGTTTCTGGTCTTGCTGGTGGTCACGCAGGCTCAACCTTCAGCGTCAATGGCCCCATTCATGCAAACGCGCATCTCATGGTTGTGAAAACATAAATAAAAAATCATGTATGTAAAAAGATAAAATAATACAGTGTTAATATTTAATTTTATTATACAAATTATAATACTCTTTTCTGATAAATGACACAAGGTCCATTAATAAGGAAAAAAAAAACCCTAACCGGAAACGATAACGATGATCGTATCGTAATAACAAATTCTTAAAACCCAGATGCAATTTGCGGTAATGCTTCCAAAAAACTCATAAAATGTGAGGTTCATCCAGGTTGGGCCCCATTTTGTAAATGCATCTCATAAATACGAGTAGAAATTATATTTGAACACTAAATTTAGGATATCGTACAGTGTCTCTTTGATTTTTTTGTGTATTTTTTGGATACTTGTATACAAGGAAAATGAAAAAGTAAGTGAGAAATATAAATAAATACATATGATATCACGTACAACGTCTAAAATTAGATGTTCAAATATCATAACTCAAATATAAGTGTGCCTATAATGCACTCGGATTAGACGCAAATGCAGTAAATAGTAAACTCCGGCAATTACAAAGTGGGGGTAGTAACGGGCCATGCCATGTCATATTTTATAATAAACGGGCCTAACCCTAGGTCAGAACGAGTTTATTTCTGGGAGAGATGCAAGGGGTAATCGTGGGCACTGGCTTTTATTTTTGAAAATAAGAATTTAATTTTGATATATTAATAATGTATATTTTTAATTATAAATCATTTTCTATATGATTTTTAAGATAATTATAATAAAAATAAAATACTTTTTACGATATAATAACTTGTGATTAATCGATAATGTAATAATTCTTTGCACTAAATATATATATCAATTAAATATTTATTTATTGCTCCACGGACGTTAGCCTCGTATCATTTTGTGTATGGAGCATTTCTCATCCACTTAATCCATCATTAGTGTTATGATTCAATTTGGTTTTGATCCTATATTCCTATTTGAACATTCACAGGCTTGGCATCATCGGCCTTCATTCTCGTTTAAAAATGAAGTTTTTATGTACCAGCTATCAACTATCTAGATTCTATTATTGAGTTAATCTAACAACATATAGATTCAATTTACATGTTAATATGAAAGTATATGTAAGAGTTTATTGGTTTAGTGGCCCCGGTATTTAATTCACGGTAGTCCAGATGGTTGCCAATTGTCCCAGAAAATTATGATTTCATGCCTCTTGTATATATGCAGTCCACTTCCTCTCCATGATCTGAAGGTACCCTTCATCATGCTATTGCCATATCTAGCTTCCAAACACTAAGGCACCCTTGCTCATTAAAAAAAAAAAAAAGACACTTCCCTCTGATATTACGGAAGAAAAGAAAATAAAAGGAATTACGTTTAAAAAGAAAGAAAGATAAAAGTAGAAAAATATTTCTTCTATTAATTTGCTATCAACTAATGGAAAGGTATTTCAACTATTAGTGTTTCTTCTATTATTTGGTTTAATGAAAGAAAAAAAATTATAAATAAATTTATTTATTTTTACTATCATCTTATGTATTTGTGTTTTTTTTTTTTTTTGGTCAACTTTGAAATGAATAAGTAGAGTGAAAAAGTAATATTTAATCAACTTTTCTCTCTCTTTTTTTTTTTAATCAGAAATGGACAAAAAGATGTGAAACCCACATATACTCTTTCCGTCTTAATCTATTTTTTTTTTCTTTCCTAAAAACAGATAATAAACGAAGAAAAGAGGTAATCCTCAGCTCTTTCCTTTCTTTTCTATTCGTAAAGAAGATAACAAACAGATCCGAACCTCATGGTTTGCATTTTCATTTCCTAAATTTAGAAATGATTACAACAAAAACAATTATAAAAATATCACATTGTTTTCATTCTATTTCCTGTTTTCAAAGATTTATACAGGAAACACTAAAAACAATTTTTATTTGTTTTCACTATTTTCTATAAAAATCTTTGGAAACATAAAATAGAATTAAAATAATATGATATTTTTATGACTATTTTCATTGTAATTATTTCTAAAAATAAAAAATGAAAACAGTAAATAAAAATACAAACCAAACAAGCCCTGTTTGTAAGGGTTGGATTTTCTCCGCTGTGAATTCAAATAATGCTTTGTTAGATTTGGACTTGGCAATACCTCGAGGAACCGAAGATATTTCCCAAGAAAGCTTCATAGAGGCCAGAAGCTTTTGTAATGCCTTCTTTACAATAGCTTTGGCAAATTAAAGAGATATGTCTAAATGAAATTGCATAAGGCAAAAAATTTACTTAAATGCATATTTGGAACAATGGTGTAAAAGTGCTTCCCGACCAAAATCATGGTGAAAATGAAGGATGGCAATGGGTAGGTTTGGGTAGAGTAGGACCCGGACCGGTACCCTCGTGGGTAGCAACCTCAGTATCCTTACCTATAACCTCAGTAAAAAAAATCATGTAATTTCTTGATGTTGTTAATTTCAATTGAAGATGCATACCCATAAAACAACAGAAAGAAGTACTTCAACAACTTCAATTTATATCTTAGATCCAAAACAAAAACAATTCCCATAATTCCATGAATAACAGACCAATATTTCTCAAATTTGCCATTCATTTTTGAAGCCATATTTCTAATAGCCTCAATCGAGCAAGTCTCTCATTGCTTCAAATAGAGCTTTATTTCACAAACCAGAGAGAAGAATATGTTTGTTGTGGGATATTGTGTACTTGATGTAATTATATATATATGCGGGTATGGTATGGGGTGGGGTGGGTACCATGGTACCAGTACCCACCCCCATACCCTCTCAGATTTGCGGGTAATTACCCGTGTCCGTATCCATACCCATAAAGCGGGTTTTACCCTATCTATAACAGGTATTTTTTACAGGTATCCAACGGATAGGGTCCGGATTGCCATCCCCAGTGAAAATGATACAATAATAATTAAAAAAGAAGCAAAAGATGCATCACGTCCAAAAAGGAAGTGATACCAAACACGTTATTAGTGATCATTATCTATTATACTATTTTTTAAAAAAATATTTAAGTTGGAGTGAGGTCAATTTAAATTTTACTGAGCCATGATTTATTACTCCAAATCTTCACATTTTGTTTTATTACGATTTAATGTCCTACATTAATTCATTATGTTTTTCTTCCCAGATCTTCCATTAATTACTGACTAATTGAAACACACTACAAAAAATAAGCCATTTACCGACGGCAAAATCCCGTCGGAAAGGCAAATAAGCCGTCGGAAAACTACGTTTCCGACGGAATTTCCGACGGACGGTCATCCGTCGGAATCCAGCGGGTTGGAAAGCATTTCCGACGGACAATAGGTCCGTCGGAATATTTACCGACGGATTGTACCGTCGGAAGCAAACTACGAAATTTCCGACGGACAATAGGTCCGTCGGAAACTCTTCCGACGGAAAAGTCCGTGGGAAATGTGCTCCTTAGTTTCCGACGGCAAATTCGGTGGGAAATTCTGAGCCACGATTTCCGACGGATAATTCCGTCGGAAATGTTTTCTGAATTTTTTTTTTTTAATATTTTTTTGTTTTTAAATATTGATTAATTTGTTAATGTTATTTTATTTATAATTATTAAATAATTTTTTATTTTAATTATTATTTATTAATTATTTAATTTTTATTTTAAATAGTGATTATTATTTAATTTTTATTTTAAACGTTAAGTTTAATTTAATTTTATTATAATTAGTTAAATATAATAATTTAAATTCAAAACTGAAATTACAAATTAAATTTAAGAATGCAGTTACATTAAAATAAAAACAAATACATAAATATCCGTCAATGTATTAAACTCAGCTACATCTATATAACTATTCTAATAGTCATCATAATAATGGGTAACATCGTCATCCTGTCGGGGGGACGTCGCCGGTGTCAGGTGACCATCATCCTGCGGCACAGTAGGCGCATCGCCATCATGCGGCTGCGGCGGTGGATCGGTATGTATAGTGGAGGGCTCGCCAGTATCGAGTACCCCCTGCATAGCGCTGCGCCTCTCAGGTGGAAGCAAATCGATCAGAGTGGTCATCACCTGCGACCATGACTCCATCCGCTGCTGCATGCGCTGTGAGTTCCGCCTATGCTCCTCCAGCTCCTGCCTCATCCGCCGCATCTCCTCCGTGTCCTGTGGGCCGGAGGGTGGAGTCTCCCGGATGGTCAAGTTCGACGATGACCCCCGACGGATGGTACGAGCCAGAGACGCGGTACCGTAGATCCGCCCTTTCTTCTTCCCGCCCGTGACATCCATCCAGACCTGGGTCTGTATCCGCTCAACCTCAGCAGGGTCTAGCTGAGAAGGATCTGAGGCACCAGAGCAGGAGGCAACCTCAGATGCAACCCGACTGAACCTGGCATTGTACTCCTCCTGTGATGAATACATTACAAAAATTATGTTATTAAACTATAACACTAACATATACTTTAATTGTGATAGCACTTTATATATATATATAGCTCACCATGGTCTGCCTCGACCTCTCATCAACATACTCGCCGGTGTCTGAGCGAATATGCGTCTGCTGAAAGACGGAAGGGACATCGACGGGAGGGACATCGACGGTAGGGACATCGACGGTCCGGGCAAGCTCTCCTGCCTGCAATCAACACAGGAATAAAATCAATTAAATATTTTTTAAATTGTTAACAAAAATGTACAGTTTATATATTAAATTGTTTATATATACATACCATATTAATGGCATGCTGCATGTGGCTAATCGAGCCACCAGTGTGCATGCTCCCACCCCTCTCTGAAGCCCGATTCCTCTTCGCCTGCAGACACTTCAGCTTGTAAGCTGGAGTGTCCCAGTAGGCACATAGCTGGGCCCAAATGTTGGGCCCTATGAAATCCCGACGTATCCGGTCCTCCCTACACTCCCGGAGCATGTCCCTCAGTCGGTGCGGTGCACGCTCGTTAAAGATAGCGCGTATCTCTGAGTCATGCTCCGGTAACCAACGCACAAGCTCCTGTGGACAAAGAAAAAAACATTAATAACATTATACAAAAAATATATATAAAATATGTGAAATAATTAAGGGACATTACAGGAAATAATAAACAACAACTTACCCCGAATCGTCGGAAGATACGATCCCTGTCGGCATCGGGGATCACCCCCCATGATGGCCAGAAGCGACGATAATGCTTCTTGATGGCCCAGGTAACGTGCTTGGATCCCACTTTCGATGGGATCCACCTGAAAAATTTATAAATTTTTTAATACAATAATATGGCAACCAACAAATATACACTTAATGAATAGTAACTAAAATAGTCAAAGTTAAAAAATATACACTAAATTAAATGAAACTTACGTGTGAGAAACTGGCCGGATCCATGGTCGATCCTCAGGTGCGGGAGTCCTGGCCCACTCAGGAGTCTCCTCTGCCGCGAGTGACTGCTGTGCAGTCGATGAGGATGGCATCGTGACATCGTGATCGTGAGCGGCCGTGGATGATGCAGATGGAATGCTAGTATCTGGCTGTGGCCACCTCCCAGGAGTCGGCATAAATGACAAGCCTGGTGACTGTGTGGCCGGTGCAGTCGATGATGGTGGTGGGACTGGGTGTGGGTGTGGGTGTGGGTGTGGTCTGGGTCCAGTAGGGGGCGGCGAGTAGCCGGCTGGTGCGTGTCCTGGCGGCGCAAAGCGACTGGACGAAGGGACATATATGGAGGGTGGTACAGTATGGGTAGGGGATGGTGTCGTATGGGTCGGTGAGGGTGTAGAATGGGTGGGGGATGGTGTAGAATGGGTGGGGGAGCCTGCTGTAGATGCCGCTGGTGTGGATGAGGCGGGGAAGGGGGTAGGTACGGTGGGTGCGGAGGTGCCTGCAACAAAACGAGCAAGCACCTGGGGCCTGATGGTGTATCGTCCCCGTGCCTTAGCCTTCCCCTTCCCCTTATCACCGCTGGGCGGTGGGGGACGGGGCGGCTCTCCTCCTGGTGCTGACATATCTATTTTTATAGCACAATTAGAAATCTATATATATAAATTTAGTAAATCGATCGACATTTAAGTCACTAATAAGGCACATATTTAAAATACAACAAAATCTGTGAACTCTTACATTGAAGTGCATAAGAAAATATTTAAAATACACTAAATTTAACTTAACAGAGACATTCCTATTCAGTGTCAGTATCATCATCTGATTGTAAGTCTGACTCTTCTTCTTCTTCTGTCATTGAGTCATCACTTTGGACCTCTTCCTCTGGTGACTGATTGCCAATGACCACTTCTTCCCCTTCATTTGCAGATCCCAACATGCCAGTAATACGCTCGATCTCAATGACTTCATTGACATGTGACGGTTCATCTGCCTGGAAGGGCGTCTCATCCTCTCCATCATCGATTTCTATGCGACCCCTAGGCTTAGTAGTGACAGCAACGCACCAACCACGTTTGTCCGTTCTCATTGCTGGATAAGGGACATAGTATACTTGTTTTGCATTCTGAGCAATTATAAACGGATCAAACAGTTGATATCTTCTTTCCATGCGAATGTCCACAGTTCCATACTTGGGATCCACCTTTGTTCCTGCCCTTGATGGATCAAACCAGTTACAATAAAATAAGACTACTTTTTTAGGATAAGTAGTAGTATTGTATTGTAACTCGTATATGTGTTTTATGACCCCATAAAATGCACCAGTACCTTCACCCTGTACGACAACCCCGCTATTAACTGTCTTTTTGCCCACGTTCCATTCATCTGTGTGGAATTTGTACCCATTAACAAAGTATGTATGCCATGATCTAACACAGCTATAGGGCTCGTACGCTAAATCTCTCAAGTGTTGAATAGTCACGCTTAATGGTTGCTGATAAACCTACGAATATGTAAGTCATAGTAAATAATTACCTTATCAATTAGAACTTAAGCTTAATATATATTGACACTTACTTGTTGCTTGAACCATTCAGGAAATTCTGCATGTGTACGAGCAGAACCATCTTGTTCACTTAGTTGATTAATTTGCAGGAACACACTGACAAATAAAATGAGTACAATGTGTTTACAGAGAAATTGATATAATATGTGTATATTATGTCAAAATTAAGTCGTTGAAACTTACTCGTGGTATGGTTTCACCTCGGTGCAATTTATCAGCACATGAACATGGGCCGATGTAAACTCCTCATCACTTAACCAGTGAGTAAGCTCCTTGCCAGCATGACGACCAGGAAGGTTAAATACGGACAGCATATAAGGATACCCTGCACTATCAGCACTTACCTCGTTCCTAATATTTCTTGGGGCCAACATGAAGTTATTGAAATAGTGGGAACAAAAATGGGTTGTCTCACGGTGTAAGTAAGCAGCACAGATTGATCCTTCCACCCTAGCCTTGTTTTTAACTGATCGTTTAGATTCGCCCATGAATCTAAGTAATAAAAAATGAATGACAAGTCATTATCCAATGCATGGACGATCTAAGAGTTTAATGTGAAAATATAATAAAATTACCTTTCAAACGGATACATCCACCTATATTGTACTGGTCCACCAAGCTTCGCCTCATATGCAAGATGGACAGGGAGATGTTCCATTGAATCAAAAAATCCGGGGGGAAATACCCTCTCCATCTTACATAGAATTATTGGAATGTTTTCTTCCATCTTATTCAGACCATCCGCGCTTAAAGTTGCAGAGCATAGATCTTTGAAGAAATGACTGATTTCAGTAAGCGTGTTCGAAACAACCGAGGGCAATGAGCCGAAAGCAATAGGAAGCAAACACTCCATGAACACATGACAATCATGACTTTTCATCCCATGAAGCCTTCCCGTTCTTACATCAGCACATCGTGCCAAATTAGACGAATAGCCATCAGGCATCCTAAGGTCTTTTAACCACCGACAAATTGACTTTGCTTCATCGGCAGTTAGACTGTAACAAGCTTTTGGTTTGACCATTTTTCCATTAGGCTGCGGCTTCAGCTCCAAATCCTTTCGTCTACAGTACAGAGCTAAGTCCATCCTTGCCTTCTCATTGTCCTTCGTCTTGCCGGACACATTCATAACCATGTTAAAAATGTTATCAAAGAAATTCTTCTCGATATGCATCACATCAAGATTATGCCTTAACAGATTATCCTTCCAATGCGGTAGTTCCCAAAAAATACTTTGTTTTGTCCAGTTATGCCATTCTCCATACCCTGGTAATTTTGAGACACCTGCTTCAGTGACCTTAGGAAGATCCCTAACCCGACCCCAAATTTGTGCAGGAGTCAACAAAGGCGGTGGACCTTCCTCTTCTGTCTGATTCTTTTTGAATGCTCGGGTATTCCTCCGGAAGGGATGATCACGATCTAAGAACCGACGATGAGAATCAAACCAGGAACTTTTGCCACCATATCTCAGGGTAAAAGCCTTTCCATGTTCCATGCAATACGGGCATGCCAATTTACCATGGGTCCCCCAACCAGATAACATGCCATATGCAGGAAAATCATTGATAGTCCACATCAGTGATGCCCTCATCATAAAGTTTCGCTTCTTTGAAACGTCATAAGTCACCACACCATCCCAACACTTTTTCAGATCATCGATAAGAGGCTGCAAATATACATCTATCCCAGCCTTCGGGTTAGATGGTCCCGGTATGAGACAAGTCAGAAACATATATGGTTTTGACATGCACATCTCGGGAGGAAGATTGTACGGCGTAACAATCACTGGCCAACATGAATATGGCGAGGCTGACGCTTGAATGTACGGTGTGAAACCATCCGAGCACAGCCCAAGTCGTACATTGCGAGGATCTGCTGCAAAATCAGGATGTACCCGATCGAAGTGCTTCCAGGCTTCACCGTCAGAAGGGTGGCGTATAACGCCTGTACCTCTTCTATTTTCATAATGCCACCTCATCTGTCCCGCAGTCTGCGATGATGCAAACAGTCTCTGCAACCTTGGAATTATAGGCAGATAGAACATTGCCTTCTCAGGAACTCGTTTGTTTTTACTACGGTCACTACTTTGAACGCGGTACCTGGATGTCTGACAAAATTTACATTGATCGAGCGTGCTGTCATTTGTTCCCGAAGCACTATCATAATACAGCATGCACCCGTTCGGACAACAATCAATCCTCTTAGCCCCCAACCCAAGTTTCGACACCAACCGCTTCGCATCATAATAACTTTTTGGCAACAACTCTTTGAAGGGGGTCACATCTTGAAGCATTTTACAAAAAAACTCCAAACACTGCTCGGGGACATTCCAATTGGACTTGCAAGCTAGAAGCCTAACACAAATTGATAATTTTGAATCTGACGCCCCTTCAAACAATGGCTTATTTGTCTCTAACAATAAGTTGTAGAAACTCTGTGCCGATTCATTAGGAGGTTCTTCCATGTCATCAGACTCATCCGCCTCGAAATTCCCATGTTGCCCAAGACAATCATCCACCATCATATGCATTGACTGGAGTTGTTCGACATAGTCATCGTGTAAGCCACTGCCTGATGCACCCATGTCAAGATCGTCACCACCGACTTCATTCATATCAATATCCGCCAACTCCTCGCCATGATCAGTCCATATCCAATAATTAGGCTTGAACCCACGTCGGTATAGGTGTAACCTCACGTTGTCATCACTCAAAACCGTCATACAATTACACTTTATGCACGGACATCTAATCCCCCCCTCTTCGGCATAATCACTATGTTGCTTGGCTTTCGATATAAACTCCTCGACTCCATCTACAAATGATTGTTTCAGAAGTCGTCTCCCAGACTCGTTCCTATCATACACCCAACTACGGCTCGAGGGATAATATTCCATCCTTCTGCATTTCCAGATAAATTAACGTATTTTTAAACTTGATACTGTAACCCCGAACCGCTCCCTTTCCTTAAAAGGTGTGGCCCTATCCCATTCGAGGAAAAACTTTTTCAACACTGTATTATACTAGTTACTCATCGCTTCTCATGCCTTATAGCTAACGAAATTTCGGCAGCATTTCCCATTGGTCTCCAAGTACACGACTTGACCGCGGTAAGATACCACAATCAAATATGGACCCGGAGAACAAAAGGAAATGCTTCGACCCGAAATTTCATCAACTATTTAACATATGAGAATCAATGAGTAATTAGTATATCAGTGGAGAAAAAGTTTCTTCCCAAACTGTCCCAATTGGACAATTCAAGATTCAATAAAATGAGCGATACCATGACCACGAGTACACATGCTCAATAATATTGAATCTTGAACGGGTGACTAAGGTTTTTCTCAATGTCGTATTAAATTATACTAAAAAATAAACTAAAACATTTGTAAGTAACAGAGATAATTTGCATAAAGTTTAACCATAATATTAAACAATTCAACACATAATTAAACAAAGCCTTGTCCAAAAAAATGCTTATTTGTCTAATGTTTTATTAAATCATTTATGTTTTAAATTAATTTTAATTAACATAACATTTTATTGAATTTGTTAATTACTTATGTTTGTTTACTTGACTTTTAATTATTTATCAACTTTTAAAATCTATTATTAGTATATCAGTTAATTGTCTGAAATAATTGTTACTAACAAATTTCTTTTTACATATTTATTTACTCTTCCCACTTATTACGTTACTTGACTATTTAAAATCCTATGATGTTAATTACTTAAATAATAATTAGTAATTCTTCCCATAAGAATGATTTATTCAAATATGGTATTTTTAAATAATAATTAATTACTTTATTTTAAATTAATGATTTAATTAAATAACTTATTCACTAATATCAAGTATTACATAACCAATAACTAATTACTCATTATTATGTAATTATTTTCTTGATTAATTATACCATAACTACGTACAAACGATCCCCATCACGCTTAATCAATCACCATGAGCTACTGGCAAATCTACTCATCATTACTGCCGAATCTGATTTAATTAATTAACTTTTTAAGTATTATTTAATCACTCCATTATTTACGTACAAATAATCCCGATCATGCTTATAATCGATCACCATCGCTACGTCGAATCAGCTAGCTTCATCACTACTGTTGCAAGTATATGTGGGAGAAAAACAATTTTACCAGCAAACTAATCCTAGCTATGTCTCATCCTATCAACGGTACTTGTCCTTATGATTTTATATTAGACTAAATTCATTAATTAATCTACATTAATTAATGAATTTATGCAATTAGCAAAAACAATAGCTTACTAAATTTAAAACTACTGACAAAGACAATTTTCTTAATTACAACTACACAAATATATATATAAAAAAAAAATACACTCAAACAAATTAAATAGGTATATACAAATTACAACAATTTAAACAAATAAAATTTATATCATTTCTTTAGCATGCATTGAACAATTATAATTAATATCCCAAAATATAAAACCGCCAGTACCTCTAGGAGCCTAAGAAACTGGTACGCAAAAGAGGTGACGGTGGCTAGTCTCAACCTCTGGTAGCCTTCAAAACAAAGAACACAAAAACATCAACATAAATCATATTCATAAAATTTCAGACATCACAACAACAGCCAACAAAACACAAAAAATAATCTTAATCAACATCCATTATAATTAATCAATAAAATCCAATTTTTTTTTACAAATCAAAAATAACAAAATGTGGAGGATACATACACTAGTACTGTGGTGGTGGTGACTCTGGTGGTGGTTAATGGTGGTGGTGGTGGTGGTGGTGGTTTTGCAAGGGAACAGGGTCTGGTGGGAATGGAGAGGACAGGGAGAGGGGAGGAGAAGGAGAGGGGTGGTGGTGGTGGTTTGCTTCGGTGGAGAGGGGAGGAGAAAGGGGTGGTGGTGGTGGTTCGGTACTTCGGTGGAGAGGGGAGGGGGGTTCGGTTCAGTGGAGAGGGGATAGGAGAAGGAGGAAATGAGAGGAAATGAGAGGTGTTTGGTGGCGAACGGTTGTGTTTGGTGGCGGCACGGTGGTGGGCAGAGGCGGGCGAGGGAGCAGAGAGAGCAGAGAGCTTGAGAGGGACAGAGCAGAGGGAGAAGTGAGGGAGGGGGGAGAAGGGTCGTAACGGTGATGATAAATAGAAGTTACCGACGGCTTCCGACGGAAAAAGCCGTCGGAAATTCAAAAATAAATGATTACCGACGGAATTATCCGTCGGAAACTCGAAATAAGTGTTTACCGACGGACAATTCCGTCGGAATAATGGCCGTCGGTAATTACAATTCAAAATTACCGACGGAATGGTCCGTCGGTAAATTTTCCCGCCAAGAATCAGAGTCATTTCCGACGGAATTTCCGACTGAAAATACCCTCGGTAACGTTACCGACGGAGATTCCGTCGGTAATGAGTCCAACTATTGACATTCTTACTTACCGACGGTTATGTCCGTCGGAAATTAAGTATGTACCGACGGAATCTCTATCCGTCGGTAATATTCCATCGGTAATTTAATGTTTTCTGGTAGTTAACCACCTCTCTAAAACTATCAAAACAATCGTTGGAACTCCTTCATCGTCCTTTGCCTCGCAGACCACAGTAACCCTCCACTCATTAGCTCAACGGGTCCATTGCGGTGTTGTCAAATAGCCCAGATCAGACGTCACCAACACCTCGTGACTGCGCGACCACCACCCAAAGCCGATGTCCAGTCGCACCATCACTTTGCCTCACATTCTTTGTACGACATGTGTGCTGCCTTGCGCCACTACTGCTTGTGCCTCGCTCGACCGTGTGACAACCCCTTGTCTGAGTCCAGATCTGTTTATGGACTTGTGCCTCGTCCAACTGTCGTACCGTTATCTCCCATCCAATTGTTGAGCTATGCGTATCTCTCTATATAGATTTCAAAGGGAAGAAGAAAAGAAGGATATGGTTGCTTCAATGTCACATGACTTGTTTAATAAAGAAACATCAGTTATTATATTAAAAGTAAATTGAATGCTGAGAATTTAGAGCAAGTCTTTAAATTTGCCCTTAGAGTCAATGGATCTCCACTCTTTAAATTGTTAATTAATATGTATGAAAATATTTCTACAATTTTTTTTTTTTGTGATTATTTTTGTAAAATAATACATTTAAATTTTTTATAATTTTATACATATTAAATACCAATTTAATTATCTAAAATAAACTATATCTAATTGACGTAATATTTATGTGATTATATATTAAGTTTAATTTTATTACATTGTCAATTAATGTAAACTATTTTAAGCGTCAATAATCTCAAATAATTCTATGGAGGACTTTTAATGTAATTATGATAAGATTATAATATTTTTAACAGTGTGACAATTTATGATTAAATGATAGTGTACAAAATCTTTATATTGTTGATGCTTACTAATTGATATTTTTATATTTATCTTTCATATTTTCCATTTCCTCTGTAACTTGACTCATTTTTTCATTGTTTTATTTACTTAAATTTCATTTTTCAAATTCTTTTATAGTTGATTTTCTATGCTCATACTTTTGTGTATTTTTTAAATAAAATAAGAAAAATTCGGAATGTAGATAGGGACCGAAGAATCTAGTTCAGAAAAGAACGTAAAATGTTCTCCACTATCACTACCCTGTGTTGAAACTTGAAACTCGAGTGTTCTTGTGAAAGTTACAGTGGAGTCAAGATTAACATTTTCTTTATCTCTTGTAATTGTTTTCCAAGGTTCTCTCTGTGCTTTTATATATGCCCAAGTTTGAAATGAGGATGGAGGTGGAAATATGAAAAATATGAAACGCGTGAAGAGGAGTCGTGTGGTGTGTGTGATGAGAATAAGAGTCACCCCACCACTCACAGAGAATAAATAAGAGACGCCAGCTTGTGTTTTTTATATGTTTTTTAAAATAGCAAATTTTCCCGTAAGAAAATGATATAATATTGGGCATTTAAATGTGTATTTAAGAAATGAAACAATATTGATCTAATTGCGTATGTATAGTGACTGCCTAGTATTTATTATTTTTTTTTGTAACCGTTCCTTTAATTTTTGTCCACTAAAATGCATCTCAGTAAAATTAAAATGTTTAGGTATGCGATGCTACATGTCTGAAAAGGAGAGAATCTATCAAGAATTCAGATGTTCAGACGTAAGTATTTTAATTTAATATATATAAATGTTAATTTTTAATATTAAATATTTAAAATATAACACTATTTTAGTTATGTTTATATATGATATATAATATATATATTTATTAATTTTATGAATATTATATGATAATATTTTTTATGTCAATATATATGATACTATTTATTAAGAGTGTCCATGGGTCGGGTTGGTTTTGGTTCAGCGGATTTTGGCACCCAACCCAATCAAAGTTGAATGGGTTGGGTTGGGTTTGACAAAAAAAATTATAAAACTCGAACCAACCCAACCCGACCATTTATGGATTAGATTGGGTTGGGTGGGTCGTCAGGTCTGGCAAGAAACAGGCGGATGTTCATTTTTTTATCGGGTCGGGTCGGGTCCGTGGGCCTATCAGGGTAGAAAACGTGAAAAATGTCAAAAACCACAAATAAACATATTTAAATATTTAAATTACATTAACAACCATCAACTAAAAGTCTAAATTATTACAATGAAAGAGCAAAATTCATCAATATTCAATAACCATCAACACAAAACTAAGTAATATGGGTTGGGTTCAGTGGGTTTGGAATTCTGAAACCCAATACCCAACCCATATTTTATGGGTTCTATATGTTTTTACTCAACCCAACCCAATCACCCGAACCAACCCACAAAATTTGGGTTGGTTGGTCGGGTTCGTGGGTCTACCCAAACTCATGGACACCCCTATATAATATACCAAGCAAACCATTGTATTTGGACTGTCAAAAGGAGCATTTTCCTTTGAGCTATATTATTTGTACAACTTTTGTGGATATCTCAGTGACACCCACACTCACAATTGCATATTATACAACAACTCTATCTCAAAATACAATACATCTCCATCTCACCCACACTCACATCAATCTACAGTATCTATACGGATGTCCAAATTTAGGTATACATAAGGGTTTTCCTTTATACTTTAAAGTAACGTACGTAGCAAATGAGGGGTGAGCACACGAATACGGTGATGAATTTCATGAAAATTCTTTTTCGTCTTTTATATTTTAAAAGATTCATTTTAGTCATTTATACGTTGCTCAAAATTGAGAATAATAAGCGTGTGTAGTTTGATTTTAGGAGAAATGAGATGAATGGAAAGATGTTTTGAGAGAAATGCCCATATTTCGGGGAAATGCCCGGATTCCAACGGATCTCGGGTATGTCATTAACAGAATCTAGTAATAGACCTGACGAGAGTATCATTTTGAGTAATATTTGAAAGATAAAGAACAAAAGTAAATCTTTTAAAAAATAAAAAAATAAAACGAATTTTCATCGATAGATAAAGGACTAAAAAAATGTATTTTAGCCTTAATTTAATTATTTCTTAGAATAAAAGATATTGATATATCTCTGTCGCGATCATATAATTATTATCAATGTAAAATAGGTTAATAATGCGACAAGACATAAGGTTTATAATATTGAATGTCAGAACAAGAATATATGCATCTTCATCATAAAAGTAGTGACTCAAAAGTATGCGGTCAAAGAAAACGACAAGATGGTAGGGCCCAATCCACTAATGAAAATGGTGAGTGATTACTCTCTTTCTCTCTAATGTCACACTTTGATCAGTACTTTGGTTTGGTTTGTGGTGACTTTGTGTCTTCCTTCTTTTCCACCACTTTCACTTTTCATCAGCTCTTATCTTAACTCCTCACCACTCACCAGGTTCTCCCCTCTAGAGAATCCTCCCAAAGTCCTCAGGTATATATGTGCCTAGCTAGCTATATTATATTTTATATATATAATTTCCTTAAATCTATTTAGGTTAGGAAATATTTCATTTTCTATTATTGTAATTGTGGCTATTTCTAGTCTGTTACTATTTGTTTAACTTACTGATATGTGTTCCTCGTTTTATAATAAATACATGTCCCAACCCACATTTCAGAAATTTATTCACATGGGATCATCTCGATGAAGATAGTGAAATTTATTCACAATGGAAGTGCAGTTTTAACTTAGCTAAAAAATATTGCAAGGAATTTCTGGAACACCTTAAAGATGGTGAAATAGAAAACACTGTGATTTTCATTCCTAAATAGAGCAAAGTAGATGGCAGGTGATTGTGTTGAATTCTACTATTTATTGAAACTTCAACCTAGCTTTAGAATTTGAGATGTTTATATATATGTTCTTTTTTCTGTGATAGATTGAGGAGTCAGATTCCAAGCTATCCATCTTATTATGAGATTGAACATATTTACATCCTTTGATGATTGGTGAAACAGAATCTACAGTTCGAAGCACCCAATATGAATGGAAGCTCCCACAGGCCACAACCCAGCCTGAGGCTCAAACAACTGTAGCACAAGAAGGTAATAAGAAACCAACTAGACCTCCATTATGAGTATATATTAGATCACTTTACTGAAATTGTTGTTAGTAATTCAAATAGGGATTAATGTAATTGCTGGTGGTGATAGGATAACAAAATGGAACTCCGGATTTGTTTTGGCATTTATTGAGGCAATGAAAGAGTTTTCCTGAAGGGGTTGACTAGGGATCATAAACAAACCATGTTGTCTTTCCAACCAATTAAAAGAAAAGAGCAAAGAGAGGGTGATTGGGGTTAATTAGCAACTTAACTGGAGTTTGTTTTGGTAATGAACAATTAATGCTATAGAAGACTTGACAATAGGATATTGATAAGGACAATGCTAACGAGTGCCCTTAGGGTATTGTTTAAGGAACCAAGAAAGTAAATTTTGTATGAGAAATTAGTGTATTTAATATATTGAAAAGTATTTTACTTAGTTTTTCAATACAAATTTTCCTTTTGTTGATTCCTTAAACAATTCCTTTAGGCCACCCTGTTGATAATCATGGATGAGCAGAAGGATTTAGATCCTACACAAGTGTTGTTCACCTTTTATTTAATGTTCAATCTAGGATGTCCAGTGGCAACTGGCAAGGAACTGTTTTAACTTTTAAGATTTGCACGATATACGTGAGCCTTACTACTGATTTGTAGATAGTGAGTTGACACGGCACAAGAACAGGATTGGATTATAAAATTGTCAAAGTATTATTTACAAG
This sequence comes from Echinosophora koreensis, assembly GCA_035048595.1. NCBI lineage: Eukaryota > Viridiplantae > Streptophyta > Magnoliopsida > Fabales > Fabaceae > Echinosophora > Echinosophora koreensis. The sequence continues at coordinate 608,060 of JAPCYP010000019.1, read as the reverse complement.
GGTGGAGATAAATATTTGATATAATTAATAGATTAAAAAAAGAGATTGGGGAGTTGACAGTTTTTTCAATAATAGTTGATAATATTCCGTCCAATGTTTCATGTCGTTATTCATATGAAGATAAGAGTTATATACTACTCGCGAATATGATGGGCTTTGGCACCAAAATATGAGATGTGCACACATCTTAAATATAAAATCTTGCGTTGGCTTAATTGTCAAAGTAAGGAATATAGTGAGCTTAACCAGATGGTTGCAAAAATTCAAGACATGTGCAGAAGATGAAAACATTCAAAATAAATTCCTTTGTGATGTCTTGGGATGTCCCAGTAAGGTGGAAATGTGGAATTCCATCTTGAAGATACTAATGGGAACTGTTTGCTTGAGTTTGTAGAAGCATATATCTGGAAAAAAGGATCCTCCAAAGCTAGTGATGATATAATTTTCAAATGAAATCCATCGATGGCATTACAAGCTTAGTTGAGATGAATATGTTGATTTTATATACCATGTCTGTTGGGAACAAGATATAAAATGAACTTTGTTCAGTTTTCTTTTGCTAAAATGTATGTTTTTGAAACTGTAAAAGCATTATCTTACAATGTGAGACATTAACCAGGTTGTCTGAGCATTAAATATCTTTCATGTATACTTCAAGGTGGCTCGAAACTAATACACTTGTGAGTCTCAGTTTCTCATACTAAGGGTTATGGGGCTGCCATGTCTTTTGTTAATAATTTAGTTCATTTCTGCTACTAGGTTATGTTGTTGCTGCCTGCAAGAGCTATTTCTGCTGATTGGACTTTCTAATTTTTATTGTTATGTTTTGTATTTGTAGTTAGCTTGCTCGTTAGAACTATTATAAAGATGTTGGATTGTCTTCTGATAATATTTCGTTATACAGCACATTATGTTTTATGGCATGGTAAAGTCGATCTTTTGTCTCTTTAGCTTAAAAATAGTTACAATCTTGAAAATACAGTGCACAATTTAACATATTAGGCTACAAAATATATGTCATAGGTAAAACTTATTGTGAGCTACTAATCTATAATAAGAAGGGAAAAAAAAAAAAGTCAAGATACGTGAAATATTGAAACGAGATTGTAGTTAATCAATCAATTCAAAATTATTGGCAATGCTTTACTTGTTACACGTTGCAATTTGGATAATTGCTGTTTTGTGGCAGATTCCAGTTTTTTTAGGAGTCGTTGCTTCAATCTTTGTTGGTCTTTTTCGGTTGCTTCGTAATAGTTGGCTTACTGGCTTGGAGTTTGGTTATCTTTAATTTGTTGCTGGTGTTGCTTTTGTATGGGAGTTTTGGATATTTTCATATTGGCTATGGACTTATTTTTCTCTGGCTCGTTTTTGTTGTGTCATGGGTTTTGGTAACCCTTGTATCCTTTTAATAAATTTTGTTTTGCTTAATAAATAAATAAAATTACTATGTAGCTTTATGTATAGTATTGAAATTTACATGTTATCAATGTAGATCTTGCTCCTTCATTCATTTATAATTTTCACTTGGAAATTCGCCCTCAAATTACTTTATTTTTTGTTTTTTATTTTTTTAAGCAAGGTGACAAGTCACCATAAATTTATTAATAAAAAAAGAAACAAAAACATGGGGGACAAAAACCAAAACCCATGCAAAATAAACGAGAATCAAGCAAACCTAGAATTAGGTTTTCTATTCAGTCTCATGTTATACTTCTTCTGAGATTTGGACATAACCACCATGAAACCATCATCAGCAGCATTATCATTATTCTGCTCTTCTTCCTTAGAAGTACATTAAAATTATTCCGAACAACAACTGGAAAAGAGCTAAGATCTTGAGCATAAACTGGGCTGATGTTAAGAGGACTACACATAGCAACAGAAATTGGATTTTTCTGAACTTGAGGCACAATTTTTAGGAGAAATAATCTTTGCACTAAAGCCGCTTGGAGAGGCAGGAGTTTGAGAAACATGATCAACAAAGGCATCATTCTTATCATTCATGTTAGTAGTTGTTTAATCATATACAAATTGTATATCATCATTATGAACATCCTCATCATCCTTCTTTTTTATTGCAATAATCAAATGAATTACCAATATTTTGACAATAATTACAATAGGAAGGCATTTTTTCATAATCAATCCCATCATAGAAACACCCCTTTCAACTAAGATTTTATAAGTCAATTTAACAGATAAATCGATATCAACCAACACCCTCGCAAAATTACCATATACCTGCTTTTGAGTCATCTGATCAATGGAAATAGGGGTTCCAATTCTAGATGCTATTTCAAAAAGAAGTCTAGGGGCCAATATTCCTGAGGTAAATCATAGATCCTTATCCAACATTGAGTATGAGTTTGCTTTGGATTTTTGGGATTAAAATCATGTGTCCATTGAGATAATCGCGATAATCCAGGATTAAGACTACATGTTCCTGAAAACCAAACCTTTCTGAAATGATCTTCTTGTGATGAAAATTTGAATTCATTGTATCCTTTCCCAAGTGTAGTCATTCTCCACTAGCCAATCGGTTTCCACAGTTTTCCCATGTGTAACTTATGCTTTAGTAGCCTGTCATTTATATTAGTATTAAAAATTAATTTACTTCTCTCCTTCAGCCTTATTATCAAGCTATCAACTCTTGGATCGATCACAAGCTGTTGGACTTTAGTTTTGAAAATTCAATCAGAGTAATTATTTAATTTAATTTCCCTTTTGAAGTTTTCATTCTTCTCAAAGTTTAGTTTAATTATACTCGGCATCCATCCTATTTTACAAATCACTATATCTTCTCTTGAGATTGACTTTCTTTGAAGAGGTTACTATTGGAATTATATTGACCTCGTCTGAGGAGAATTGGGTGTAGCTTTGATTTGAAACGAGAGAGATCAATACTGAATATTTTTTTGGTCATCGACTTTCGGTATTCAAAAATTTTATTGGTTTCCGACTAAGTCGTGTGGAAGATTTATTTAAGAGGACAAAGCTCTCCGAGACCTATTTTTTCATCCACAAGACTCGAATCTGGAACCTTATTTAAGTGCAATCAAGCTTATTGTCATTTGGGCTAACAAACGTTGGTAGAGAGACACTAAATTTGTTAGATCAAATCTCAAGAAAAGTGAATATAAGTTCTTTTTAATTAATTATCCAAGTTTCTTTGAGATCGAAAATATTTAAAACAAAAATAGTGATGGTAATTTCAAGTAATAAAAATTGAAAAAGCTACTTACCCCAAAAGAAAGGGGTAAAACAGCACTGAAAATGGCACGCATATAGGAAAAAGCTATCCCTATTCTTTACCTATAATGGTGGCCCTACACATAGCGAGGTTCCCTTCTTTTCTTTTCCACACGAGTTTTCCACATTCCTATCACTGTTATTCTTTTCATTTTTGGTAATATGTATGTGTCTGTCTTTATCCAGAAAATGCTTAGTCCACATCATTACGCTATATATTATCTCACATTTTTTTGTTTGAGATTGCAGAATCCAAGTATCAGTGTATATGAAAAATAATAATTATATATTATATATGTAAAGTAAATATAAAAGATGATATATATATATTCGTATGCAGTGAAGGTAGTACTGTTCTTGCCAGGGTCCACGTGGGTTCACTCATCTCTCAGACTTGCACAGACACAAGGCAACACAACAAATGCGACCGTAGAAAAACAAGGTTAGCTTCGATACCTGTTCCCTTTTGCTTGTGTGGTACAAATGCAACAATGTTCTAAGATTGGTCATGAACATTTCACTAGAGAGAGAGAGAGAGAGAGAGAGCTCATGAACAACCTTTTTTCTCTGAAAATCATATATTGAGACTTTGAGGCAGATATATATATAACGTAATATTTGCATGCAGTAATGCTACTATATAGTCTATATATCTGTGGACTTGCTGCAATAATGCTACTATGTTCTAATAACTAATTAACTATGTTATACTTTCCAATTGTCTTCATTTTTCAATATTTGATTCTTTGATTAAGATCAAACTAAGCCAGAAAAGTTGCATGTAATGTATGGATATATACGAAGTTTTAGCTTGGAGCAAGTACATTTCATTTATACTGGTCAAGAGCTCACTAAATTTTCAAGAGCAGTTTTACGTGTAAGAATTAAGATGAAGGTATAGCACTAGTATAATTGGTGTTTCAGAAAACATGAGCAGTGAAGTGCTGTTTTTCCCTCTCTTTATTCTTACCTAGACACCCTGAAATGAAATGAAGATGGTCCCCCCCTCACATTTTTTGTATGTTTCTTCTTGTCCTATCATGTTACTGTTGCCCAATCGTCATTAGGATGTGTCTACAAATTTAGTAGACAATTAACCACAAGTGAAATTATATATAGCCTCTCATCTGAGGGTGCTGGAGGTGGATTAGTGGAGAAACAATTGTTTGTTTCCCCAAGGAGGGATATATCCATTGTAATTTTGATGCTTAAGCTGGATTTCAACTATATCAATTTAACATAATAAAATAAGTTAACAATTAACATTTGCCTATAAAAAAAAATTTATGGGTGGGAAGCTGATCCGCAATGCTGAAATTTTCATTCATAAACAAAGAATATCAATATGAAGGTAATTTTGCCGTTCAAGTGGGATAGAATAATATATGTCCACCTATAAGCTAATAAAAACTTTTCGGGATTAAACTAACATTGCATTAAAATTTAATACAATTTTTAATACGAGTAACTACAAGGGGGCTGCTTGCTTGGCTTTCTACTTCTGATGGCAAAAAGAAACAAAACAAAACAAAACAAAATAAAATATACCACAATCCAATGAGAATTCAACTGCCAATTTCTAGTCATAACTAGTGACTGGTAAAAGTGAAATAACATGAAGTTATATTATGATCAACACAATTAATTTTCTGATGGCGTGTTAAGAATCAAAGTGTTATAGGAAAGCATACATAATAAAGAATTAAAACATAATACTCCCTCCGGTCTTTAATATAAGAAACAAAATCCTAAAACACACAGACAAAGGAAATGCATTGGAATTAGCTAATTGTAATTAATATTCATATAAATTTCCAAAAATACCCCTTGTAATTAATGAACAAACTCATTTGTATGGAAAATTGATATATCTCATAAATATAAATCCTATTATAAATGAGGGTAATATTGAAAATTAGCATTTATTATGTGTCAAAATTGATGCATGTTTATTATACCTACAAATGCAATCTAACCAAATGAAATTGGTTAATTTTTTAAAGTGTAGTCCATATATATTGAAAATAATTATCTTTTAGAGAATAATAACTTCCATTTTAAATATTTCTCGATTATAATTCGTTCTAAACACAATAAGTTAATCTAAAACACACAAGATCATCGGGTTGTTATCTAGTTATTACTCTACAAACTCGATGCAAATTCTTTCAAATCTAATCTATAGAAGTATAGGTTATTAGGAAGAGCTTCCACATGTTAGTCTGAGATCTGCTTATGTCGTGTTTTCTGCATTTTCTCGCATATTTTGGCATATTAGATAATAATTTTTCTTCTGGAAAGAGTTAATATCTTTAGATTCTTGAATAATTGAGTAATTGAAATTGTCGAAATTTTATCTTTGTAGCATGATCAATTTATCATTCCAACTTTACCAGATGGATAGGATATCCTTAAAAAGACCAAGACTTTTTTTGATATTGTTCAGAGGAACATCTTTTGCTATCAAATCCATGGGCGATAACCTTTTCAGATTTCTTTGAACAATGAGAGAATAAAACTAGGAAAGAGAAAAACAAATGTAAGGTAGTTTGTTTGACACCTAGTGTCTTATATATTGTGCCTTCCTCTCCATAATGTCAAAATGCTTGTAGACTTCTTTGCAGGATTGCAGCATATGGGCATTACACATAAACCCTCAGAATGACATGAACCTGTTCATAGATACGCCAAAATATGCGAGAAAATGCAGAAGACACTGCATAAGCAGAGCTCAGACTATCAGGTGAAAACTCTTCCTAGACGTCTATAAATTATTAGATTGGAAAGAATTTGCATCCAATTTGTAAAGAAACCAAATAAAATAGAGTAAAGACCCAAAGTGGTCCCTCAAATTTTTTGAGTAACCCAGTTTAGTCCCTGAAAAAAAAAGGGGGACAATTTGATCCCCAAATTTTATAACGGGGGACACTCTGATCTCTCCATAAGGACCAAATTGTCCCCATTATAAAGTTTTGGGGAGCAAATTGTCAATTTTTTTTTAGGGATCAAACTGGGCTACTAAAAAAATTTGAGGGACAACTTTGGACCTTTACTCATTAAAATATGTTAAGCGTTAGACAAGAATCCAACAAAAAAACACTCCCGTTTCTTTGTCACTCTTCCTTATTTTAACTTCTTTTTACTTTTGTTTCATGTTTCGTTGTGCAGAATTTTTTCTTCAAGAGACAAATAAAAAGACAATATCCATTAAAACAAGAGTAAAGACCCAAAGTGATCCTTCAAATTTTTCAAGTAGGACAGTTTGGTCCCTAGAAAAAAAAAGGACAATTTGGTCCCCAAATTTCAAAACGGGGGACAATTTGATCCTTAGGGAGAGACCAAATCGTCCCCCGTTATGAAATTTGGGGGACCAAATTGTCCCCATTTTGAAATTTGGGGATCAAATTTTTTTTTTTTTTCAGGGACCAAACTGTTCTACTTGAAAAATTTGAGAGATTACTTTGGGTCTTTACTCTTAAAACAAACATATAGAGCTGTAACAAACAGAGCTGTATATATGGCATTGGCAGCTCGTAGTATCCATCAACATCGTTCATGATTCTCAGTAGTAAGGTTGTCTGTCATCAGAATCATTTGCAGCAATGTCATCATTACCGAAGAGGAAATTTGAACGACTAAATACCCCCTTTGGTCCCTAAAATTGTGAAATAGTATCAACTTGATCCTTAAAATTATCGAAATTTTAAAACCATCCCTGAATGATAAGTTAATATCAATTTGGTCCCTCATTTTACTCACTTAATATCAATTAAATCCCTGATACTACTAACTTAAAATCAATTTAGTCCATATGATTTTCAACGAAGGGACCGAGTTGATTATCGTTTTACAATTTCATGGACTAATTTGGAATTTCGATAATTTCAGGGATCATATTGATATTACTTCACAATTTTAGGGACTAAATTGAGTGTTTACTCAAATTTGAACATTGCCACTGAACTATTGCAAAGAAAATTTTCCTTGTTTCAATTTGGTAGGAAAAATCTCCATGTCCACACATTTCATACATATTCACGAAAAAGGTCAAATCTCAACTATCAACAATTTAACAAGACATGACACAAGGGTCGGTGCAAAAACTGTCCACCAATCCAGACAGTTTCTCGTGAAGCCACATTATCAAATGAGAATACATGGAACGACATGATGGTTTAGCAAGGAACACAAGTTATTTACGAAAACCTACATATAATTTGTATATGGAAACCACAAGAAGTTTTTTCACGTCAAACTGTGAAATCAAAATTTTTGCTTTACACCGGCAATTAATTATCTGGTCGTAGAGTGGGATGATCGGCTACTTGGACTTGTGCGATACCCCTTAAACAGGGCTTCCAGATTCTGGAGGCATGTAGGAGTCCGAACCTGTGTATCATATTGAAAATTAATCATACATGGACAAATTGTAAAATAACCATATCTAACAACATCCACACTTCTTCAAGTATGAGGGCCATTCTAATAGTGAACTAGTCTCAAGCATTGATGAAATGCATAATATTAGTTATATTTTCTTTTGAAGTATTGGTTTTAAGTATTGGTACATATCACTCTTCTTTAAGGGGGTTAGTGGTGAATGCAGAGGATTTTGGATCCATGATGATCTCACTCTCCAGTCCCCACTTTTGTTTAAGGGGATTAAAGGTCAATGCAGTGAAATAAACTACAACCTTGCATAACTAAATTGGCATCAACCCCTCTTGAAGAAACAATGATAGAAGAGAAGTCTTTAAAACTAAAATTATGTACATTCTGGTGATTTAGTATTAAAAAAATACTTCGAAGCAGTTAAAACAATACTACCACAACTAGTATCAAAAAATGATGAAAAAATAAGTTTTACATGAAAGAGAGATACCTTCCAGCGGCTCTTTTGAGCAAGATGGTGGCTGATGTCTTCCAATCTCCCAATTATTTGCCTAAATGATGGTCTTCTGTGTGGTTTTTCATCCCAACATTCCTCAATTAACCTATGGAAAAATAAAATTTCATGAATACAAAAGACTTATTCTCTCCTGCTAGTGGTTTGTTTTGAAACTCAGCATTCAAATCTGCCGCCAATAAAGTGCATTTAAAACACTCACTGTTTTAGTCCACAAGCATAAAGCTTGGGTGAAGCTTTAAATGGTGGTCGCTCATTTTCAACATATGCTTTAGGAACTTCAATTTCTGGCTTTGTATAAAACGGTGGACAACCTTCAATCATCTAGAGTAACAGAAAACCATGTATGTTCAAGTCAATATTTATTAGTGCATCTTTACAATAACAATCCACTGATGGTTGTCAATCTGTATATTCTATATTCAAAATTGCCCCCTCAACAAATAAAATAATCACATTATGAACAGTATGAGCAACCCAGTTAAAGAAAAGGAACATTTTATACATAAAAAAGTTGAGGAAGTACAATAGCCATGCAAAAGTTGATATATAATCACACTCTTGTGCTTGGCATCATACTAAAATGATTATGAATATATTATATATGTAAACTATAATATTTGTAGTTTTATAGGTGAGCCAATGGAGAGCTCAAGCTCTCTAGAACCACTCATCCATTAGATCAACCTAAGAATATGAAATAAAACATTATACCTGGTCATACCTAATACAAAAAAATTTAGGATGATCTGTGGATAAGAGAGGGCAGAGAACATGAGTCGTGAGATAGATTCACCCTATATATTCTTGATAAGTGAAAGAGCTCCTATGTATAAAATAAAACATCAAAATTCAAACATCTTGAACTCAACATGAAGAGACAATATTGAAGCAATTCGAATGCCGAAAACAACATTCCTTGAAACACCACTCAATGCATTTTTTTTCCTGGACTTGCAAAAATTTTCATTACGGAGGGGAGTATTGAATTAGCATATGTTATTTTGACAAATACCACAATAATATTCATCAAGCTGATTTTATATTTAATTTGCAAGGTTAGGGTTTATAAGTTAAGAAAACATATACTTCAAAACCAGAGAGGAAAGAACAGATACTCACATGATAAGAGAAAATAACTTAGAAGTCATTAAAAAGCTCCAGATTAATAAAAAATTGGTAAATTTGAGCAATACTGACTTCACACTAATAGTCCACCAGAGGGAGGGGAAGCGGGGAAATGAGGCTTTTTACCTCCTGCAATATCAGAGCAAATGAAAACACATCCACTTTGGTGTCATATTCCTCGTTTTTATACACCTCTGGAGCAACATAGCGCCCTGTTACACATTTGAATTACTTCAACAGTAAGATCTACAAAAAGCAGAACCAAAGACAATAGAATCAAAATGAAGCTAATCAAATATGTATATAAGAAATACCAAGTTTTAGAAGTTATTTGATAAATTGAAATTAGCAAAATTGAAGCACCAGCTGACAAAATCTGTCTTTAGTAGTTCTTAAATTTAGGCTTTAGGCCTAACTGGCTAACTCAACCCTACAAAACCGACTTGTAAGGTGAGGACCGCCCAAGCCTTATAAGCACTATTTAAGCCATATCTCTAGCCGATGTGGGACTCTTAACAGTTAACACACCCTCGCTAAGGACAGGACATCTGAAGCATGGGCTAATGCGGGTAGAATAACAGGGATCTCATCACACCCCATCACGCCCAGGACTGGACAACTGGAGCATTGACAAATTCGGGTGAAATAACATAGATCTTGGCCCAATAACATGTCTAGAATAGGCTCTGATATCATCTTAAATTTAGGCTTTAAGCCTAACTCAACCCCACAAAACCGATTTATAAGGTGAGAACTGCCCAAGCCTTATAAGCACTACTTAGGCCACATCTTTAGTTGATGTGGGACTCTTAACACACTCCTCACGCTTAAGACTAAACATCTGAAGCGTGGACTAATGCGGGTGGAATAACAGGGATCTCAACGGTAGTCACTGTGTAAACATCTTTTTTGTCTTTTTTGCAGACTATGCAAATGCAACATACTGCAGACTACAGCCCTCATGGAATAACAGTTTGCAATATTGCCTTTATGCAGAATGACATGATCAACAATTAATATTACAAGGCTCCAGAGAAGTAAAGGCATACATGACGTATCCTGGGATGTCACAGGTTTGTCTTCTTTGACTGTTTTTGCAACTTTAAGCAACTTGCTGACTCCAAAGTCTGCAACTTTCAGATGTCCAGAATCATCCCGCAGTATATTTCTGTTTTCTTACTCATTTACAATAAAGAAACTTTAAACGGTTTCAACCATTCAAGAATGATTGAAAAATGCATGCTTCTACTGAACAATACATGATGCTTCATAGTTCATAGACATGCTAGAAGAATATTAAAATCAACTAGATGGGGCAGGAGAGCAGAAAACATACGAAGGCTCCAGATCTCGGTGTACAATGGCTTCTGGTTTATGTTCATGCAAATAATTCATTCCCCTGTAAAATATGCATTGAAGTATTGCATTTATCACAAAAATCCAATTGCAATTTTTTATAAAAAGATATCATTTTTATCTAATATTCAACTCTTCAAAAACAAACCAATTACGGGACTTGTTTCCTTGCAAACTCACTGAAAGCTACTGATAAATTCATAATACAAAGCTCTTGACTGACCTAGCAATATCAAGTGCAAACTTCACAGCAGTTATTGGTTTTAATGCACCTTTCCGTTTCATGTAGGCACGCAGATCTCCCTGAAAAAAGTGATAATACATTGCAAATTGTTAGAAATTACATTTGTGAAAGATGCAGAGTATAGTTAACCACATTATACGCAAGTAGAGATATCACCCTGATTAATCGGACATGAAACACCATCTAGAAATTAGGGCTGAATGTATTATTTCATTCATAATAATTCTGAATCATCATACAAAATATATACAGAGATTCTAAGCTATTTTAGGAAATACAATAACTCTATTCTAATCTCAAATCCCTTGATTCATGGGATCTTCCCTAATCACATAAACTATAAAGATTACAAACAAATCTGAATAATATCTTTCCTAAAATATCACATGGTTTCCCACACTCCCCCTCAAGCTGGTGAATAGGTGTTTTCCATTCCCAGCTTGGATACAATCTTCTCAAAATTATGGCTGTTCAGCCCCTTCGTGAGAATATCTGCAAGTTGGCTTTGAGAGGACACATATGGAGTGCATATCAAGCCACTGTCAAGTTTTTCTTTGATAAAGTGCCTGTCTACTTCAATATGTTTAGTCCTATCATGTTGCACTGGGTTATGGGCTATGCTGATTGCTGATTTATTATCACAATAGAGCCTCATTGGTTCTTCCCATTTTATTCTCAAATCCTCCAAAATGATTTTAAGCCATAGCAGCTCACATACACCTTGTGCCATGGCTCGGAACTCTGCTTCAGCACTAGACCGAGCTACTACATTTTGTTTTTTACTTTTCCAAGACACAAGATTTCCTCCAAGAAAAGTGCAGTACCCTGTAGTAGACCTTCTATCCACAATTGATCCTGCATAATCAGCATCCGTATAGGCTTCAAGACTCACATTCCCATTCCGTTTGAACAGAATTCCTCTCCCTGGAGTTCCTTTAAGATACTGTAAAACTCTATGTGCAGCTTGTATATGAACCTCTTTTGGGCTATGCATAAACTGACTAATTAAGCTCACTGCATAGGCAATGTCCGGCCTTGTATGAGACAAATATATAAGTCTGCCCACTAGTCTTTGATACATCTCCTTGTCTACTGCAGTATCTTCTTCTGCATTCCCCAGTTTTAGGCTTGGATCCAATGGAGTGCTGGCAGGTTTGCAGGCTGTCTTACCAGTTTCTTTGAGCACATCAGTAATATATTTCTGCTGGGATATGAAAATTCCTTTCTTGGAGTGAGCCACTTCAATTCCCAAAAAGTATTTCAATTTCCCCAAGGTCTTGATCTCAAATTCCTTGGCTAAACATTGACTCAACCTTTGCTGCTCCTCTTTATCATCTCCAGTTAATATAATGTCATCCACATACACCAATAACACTGTTACTCCCCCTAACTTGGATTGTTTGATGAACAATGTATGATCCCCTTGGCTTTGTTTATAGCCCAGGCCTGTCATAACTTTAGAAAACCTACCAAACCATGCCCGAGGGGACTGTTTTAGCCCATACAAGGCCTTTTTCAATTTGCAAACAGTGTTAGCAGCCACCTTTCTACCATATCCTGGAGGTATTTCCATATAAATTTCTTCTTCAAGTTCTCCATGTAGAAATGCATTTTTTACATCAAATTGTTGCAAGTCCCAACTATAATTCGCAGCAAGAGATAATATCACTCTAACTGTGTTCATTTTGGCAACTGGGGCAAATGTTTCTAAATAATCAATTCCATAAGTTTGGGTGAACCCTTTGGCAACTAACCTTGCCTTATACCTCTCAATTGATCCATCAGCCCGGTATTTTATTGCATATACCCACTTACATCCAACTGGCCTTTTTTCTGTTGGTAAAGTAACTAGCTCCCAGGTGTCATTCTTCTCTAATGCCTCCATCTCTAAGTCCATAGCTTCTTTCCAATTTCTGTCAGACAATGCCTCAGATAGAGTAGTAGGTATGGATGTAGTGTTTAGGTTTATAAGGAAGGCTTTATGGCTAGGAGAGAAGTTTTTAAAGGATAGGTAATTTGAGAGAGGGTAAAGTGGCTATTTAGTGCATTTTCTGGTCCCTTTTCTAATGGCAATTGGGAGATCTAAGTCATCTATATTTTCAGTTTCAACCTGTGCAGCTGGAGAATCAGAAATTGTTACCTCATTTAGTGGAGCCAAGTTGGATTCTTGAACATGAGTAGATCCTGGAATGGCCTTTGATCTCTTGGAAAAAACCAAATTCTTTCCCCATCTCACATCACGTTCAGGTCCAGGTTGGTTGGGAGGATCAGCTTCACTTCTTGTAGGTTCAGGTGATGAGGTTCCATGAGTTTCTTGTCCTGTTTCAAGGTCAGATTCACCAGTTTCTTGCTGAGTTTCAAGGTCAGATTTAGATTGATCTGGTTTAGGTACAAAACTCAAATCTGGAAAAATGGGTAAACCAGAATGGGTTTCCTTATCTTCCCTAAAACATTCCCCCTGAAGATAAGGTTGACTGAAATAACCTTCTTGCTCATTGAAGGTAACATCCCTTGACACAAAGAATTTTTTGGAAGGAGGGTGGTAGCACTTATACCCTTTTTGAGTAGATGAGTACCCAACAAAGACACACCTTAAGGCTCTAGGATCAAGTTTTCCCCTATCCGTACTATGAATATGGACAAAGGAAACGCACCCAAATATTCTCGGTTTAAGGTTATTTGTTGTGGACAAATTTGGGTAGAAGGAGGCTAGTACATCCATAGGACTTTTTGATCCTAAGACTCTAGAGGGTAGTCTATTAATGAGATGTGTTGCAGTAAGAACCGCTTCCCCCCACAAATTCTTTGGAACGTTATTTTGAAAAAGTAGAGCCCGGGTTTGATTTAGAAGGTGCCCATTTTTCCTTTCGGCAATCCCATTCTGTTGTGGTGTTTTGACACAAGAAGACTCATGAATTATACCCTCTTTTTGACAAAAGGAAGTAAGCACGTTATTAAAGTAGTCTTTGGCATTGTCGGACCTAAGTCTCTTGATGTTAACACCAAATTGATTTTTTATCATGGAGTAGAAATTTAGAAAGACAGGACTGACCTCAGATTTCTGTTTGAGCAAGTAAACCCAAGTAACACGGGTACAATCATCTATAAAAGTTACAAACCATCGAGCACCCGACACATTGGGAATATTAGAGGGACCCCACACATCAGTATGCACAAGATAAAAAGGAAATTTGCTCATTTTATTGCTTATTGGAAAGGGTACACGCTTGTGTTTAGCAAGCTCACACACCTCACAATGAAGACTCTCAACATCTAATTTAGTAAAAAAGGAAGGAAACAACATTTTGATAACTCTAAAGGAAGGATGTCCCAGACGACAATGATAAAGAAAAACTTTTTCTTTGTTGGTCATCACAGATTCAGATATGAAGGAGTGGGATAATCTGCTCTTGCTGGACAGATTTGGGTCTTCTAAATAATAAAGGCCATTCCATTCTCTAGCATGTCCAATCATCCTCCCCGAATCCTTGTCCTGTAACACACAATGATTACTGTGAAAAATAACATTGCATGACAGATCTTTTGTAAGTTTTTGTATAGAAACTAAGTTGGTGGACAGTTTTGGGACATGGAGGACGTTTTTTAAGGTCAATGATGGGCTGATGTGGACATCTCCTTGTCCAGCTGCAGTTATAAGGGTTCCATCTGCTGTGGCAATTTTCTTGTTGCTGGGACATGGGGAATATGTGGAAAAGTGTTTGGGTAAAGGTGTCATGTGGTCAGTGGCTCCGGAGTCCAATATCCAATAATGGTTAAAGGATGTATCTGAGACATTTAATCCAAAAGAAAATGGAAATGGAAATGTAGACAGAGAAGAGAATTTACCTGAGTATGCTAGAGAACATGTACCTGTTGGACTTTCCAGCTTACTAAGGAAGGTCCTAACCCTTTCTATCTCCTCCTGGTTGAGATGGACAGTGTCCAATTTATTTTCTTCACTTGTTCCAGCAGCAACATGGGCCTGTCCTCCCTTCCTTGGGAATCCTCCTTTGTGTCCCCACTCTCGATCTCGATCTGGGGCTTTCCATGTAATTTCCAGCACTTCTCTCGAGTGTGGCGAGGCTTATTGCAAAAGGTACACCATAGACCATCATTTTTCCTTTCCACATTTGTTAACCCTCCTTTTCTCTGTTCGGCTATCATAGCTGAAGTTCCATCTCCTTTATTATGATCAGCTACCATGGCAGAATTCTCAACTGCTGAGGTATCTAACATTAAACTCCTTCTGCTTTCTTCACCTCGTACCATGGCCACCACTTCATTGAAGCTTGGAACCTTTTGTTTCCCCAAGATTTGAATCCTAACCTGGTCAAATTCAGAATTCAAACCTACAAGGAAATCATAGACCCTGTCTTGTTCAATATACTCTTTGAGAGTTGCTGCATCCTCAGAGCATTTGGTCTTTATGACCCTATAATGATCCAGCTCCATCCACAATGACTTGAGCTGATTAGCATATTCAGTAACAGTCTTGTTCCCTTGTTTTGCTGCTAAAGTTTTCACCTTTACATCATATACTTGAGCAGCATCTTTGGCCTTGGAGTAGGTTTGCTCTACAGCATCCCAAATCTCTTTTGCTGAGTTGAGGAACATACAAGTGTCACTGATTTCTGGAATCATTGAATTCCACAGCCATGCCATGATCATTGAGTCTTCCTCCTCCCATGTAGTAAACTTAGGATCCTCCTTCTTAGGTCCATCCTCTGTCAGGTGACTCAATTTTCCCTTGCCTTTCAGAATTGTACGAATGAGTTGGGCCCATTTTAGATAATTTTTTCCATTCAGCCTATATGCTGAATGGATATTCTGCAGCTCTCCGGGTGATTGGGCAGTCATCTCACGGCCATTCCCTGTTTCTGGATTCATGACCTCCTCTTCTTTAGACATTGTAGGGCAGCGAGTTCACACTAATTAGGGTAAGAAAAGAAAAACTGTGCAGTGAAAGCACAGGACTGGTGCGATGAAGGCACCTAGACTTGTAGGAGCAATGAAGGCTGCTGTTTAGGGTGTAGCAGCAATGCAGGCCGCCGTTTAGGGTTTAGGTTGCGCAGTCAGAGCCTCCCAGATCGGGAGCTCTGATACCATCTAGAAATTAGGGCTGAATGTATTATTTCATTCATAATAATTCTGAATCATCATACAAAATATATACAGAGATTCTAAGCTATTTTAGGAAATACAATAACTCTATTCTAATCTCAAATCCCCTGATTCATGGGATCTTCCCTAATCACATAAACTATAAAGATTACAAACAAATCTGAATAATATCTTTCCTAAAATATCACATGGTTTCCCACACACCACTTGTGAAGCACAAATGAAAAGAAAAGCTGGGTTGAAGATCTAAACTATTCCAGATAATTATAAATGATGGAACTCGGGAGGTGATATGAATATAGATACATAAATATTACACATTCATACATGTATATCCATATTTATTTATGTATCCAGCATCCACACATAGACATGTATCTATTCATGGTCACTATTTCATATATTTGCACTTCCCCCATTTTCTCACCCTTTCACAAATATGGAGTTTAATTCCAAATGAAGAGAAACAAAACTCCCATATCAATGCCTAGTCCATTTGGGAACAGAGATCAATAAATTACTAGGTATAAACTGGTATTCTATTATCAATGCTTAAATTCCTTCACTGCAGATATTTATAACTTCTAGGCAGAACAGGGCCACATTTGATTGACCGGTGCAAATAACAACTACTGCATATTAAAAATTAGTATAAATTCAGCTGAGAACTTTCCATGATTTTAATTATACATGAGATCCTACACATGTTCGATTTCTGATATTCCTATTGAAACTACAATTGTCACATTTTCTCTAAAGACTATATCCAAAATGACAAACTTCAAAGCACATTTTCTGCATGCTGTATTCTACTCACTAATATCCGACTGTGATAGTCAACTAACCAACATATTTTGCTCATAAACACAGTGAGCAAATATAAAAGATCCCCAAAATTTTCCTTATAGGCAATGTAGGATCAAGACTAACCTGGGGTAGATATTCTGTGACAATCATCATTGGGGTGCTTTGTGTCACGGCACCTAAAAACTGGACTACATTTGGATGCCGTATTTTCTGAAGTAATGCAAGCTCATCATGAAATGCCTTTCTGCGAGACAGTCAAGGACATTAAAAATCCACAACGATAATACAAATTGTGAACTAAATAATCCAATCGACATGAACAGAAAACAGGTTGTATAATTAAACCAACCCACACTTTATCATCATCAGTGAACACCTCCTCCCCAAGCGTTTTGACAGCAACTTGAATTCCACGCCATAATGCACTACGGAAAGTTCCCTAAATTTAAAATACATTCAATATAAAATATGCAAAGAAAAATAAGTAACAGTGACTTGGGAGAATATGTTAAAATAAAAAGGAGAAATCAAGGAAAGTTGAACAACATTTACCTTTGTTATGCAAACACTATTTGTAAAATCAAGTTCAGAAGGATCAATCTCATATTCTGGTACTTGACGAGCATTTTTGACACGCATGGGCGCCATCTACAGAGAAAAAGAAAAAAAAAATGTTTGCAATACGATGTTAGAACAATCATTTAAATAAAAGCCAAAAGAAACAAGTGAATAAAACTAAAATGAAGATACAGACCAAGGGTTTTGCACCATGTTTCTCCAAAAGTTTTGCAACATCATGATTCTTGTAGTACATTGCATCAGCTAGAGGCTATGACAGTGTGAAACAAACCACAAAATAGAATTAGGTCACATACATGCTATGTATCTGCAAATTTAGCAAAAAAATCAAAGTTTGAGATACTAATAATTAGAGTGAAGAGAATATATAAGAAAAGTTCGTATAGCATGATATCAATTTAGGTTTGAATCTAGACTATAAAAAGGGAAGATTCGATTAGCGTACCGTGCTGCCCCAGCGATCTTGGGGGTCAACGTCAGCTCCTCTTTGGAGCAACAAGTCAACGACATCGGTGCGGCGTTGACAGGCGGCGACGTGGAGGGCGGTGCGGCCATCAATGTCCCTGAAATTGACGTCACTACCTGAATCCAATAGCTCCTTCATTCCATCCAAGTCCCCTTCGTTCGCCATGTACATCAACCGAACCGCGGGGTCCACCGCGGATTCGTCGTCGCCGGGATCGGAATCATGATGGTCCCGTTCCGGCGCCAGAGAGGACTGTCTGCCCAGGGAGAACCGGCGCTGAGGCTTATTGCTTTCCATTGTTGAATTGAGGAAATGAGAGTGTGGAAATGAATGAGTCAGAGTGAGGGTTTTGAAGAGAGGAAGCAATAAAGACTAAAGAGAATTGGAAAGAATAGTATTTTTGTATTGGTTTGTAACTGTTAATTGTTAATATTCAAAGAAGATAAGAATGATTGAAAAAGGAGGCAGGGGAATGGATTCTGTCGGACACTGACTCTTTCTCACTTCACTTTTGCTCTCTTCTCTTCATCTTTGTTCTTTGACGTCACTGCCTCCTCCACAGTCAAAATCCAATCATATCAAAAGTTTAAATTTATAACAGCCTAAATTAGGTATAAGTGATTTGTCTCCGCCTTTCTAGTTTTATATTTTCATTTTCTATTTTTATGAATCATTCCTATTTTTATAAATAATTATAAATATAAATTTATTAATTTTTTTTCATTCTATTTCATATTTTTAAATTTTTAAAAATTGTACAAAAGAATAATATAAAAAAAAATATGTTTGGTATTTCTCGTTCAAATTTCTAAAAACAGAAAATAAAATATAAATAGCATAACAATTTTATAATTTTTTGTTGGTGTCTAAGGTGAGGGAGCAATTAAGTCCCTCACCTGTGAGAGAGGGATTCTAACCGGATACAACAAGTTCTGCTACACTGAATTTTCCATTTTTACCCATTCCTTCACCACCCCATGTATAACACCCCGATTTTTAATGCTTTCTAATATCTGTAAAGATATTTATATGATTATATTTTTATCCGAAACATAGAAAATGATTTTGACTAAAACAAAATCATATCTACATCATACTAGATAGTAAAACAATTGTGTTATAGGCATATCGCTATCCTATGAGATGTGATACCATAGAACAATTGGGGATCAGACCCAAGAGAGGCCGACCCAACGCAAAACAATTGTGTTATAGGCATATCGCTATCCTATCATGCACGACGAAGGGAAGTTAGGATCTCCGGAGAATTATGAGCTAGATAGTGGATATTGAAGTAACATGAAATATTTTAGAAAATGCATTTGGTTGTCGAGTATGAATCCCTGTGAATAAATATATATTGTGATGTTATGTTATATTTTTGTCTGTTGTTGTCATATGTTGTTGTGTGAGAGTCGTGTATGTGACTGCTATAATAAAAACTCATATATTGGTATTTGCAATATATCTGTGTGGTCTTGTGTCGTACCCTGGTACGTGACTACAGATGATGCAGGGAGGTTTCCAGCTTCATTCGGGGATATTAGTCCCAATCCTTGAAGATGTCAGATGTCAGTTATAATGGTGAGAACCATAGGGGTCTTCCCCATGAACATCTTTTAGAACGACCAGCTTAGGTTTTTGAGATGTTATTGATTAATGATAATATGTATGTTCATGGCTCGGAGAGCCTTTATTTTGAATGGAATGTTTATGGTTCGGAGCTTTTCTTTTGGATGGAAATCTAAAATTTTTCTTGTGGTCATGTATAGTTTGTTGATGTAAATATTTTTAGAATAACACCATCTTGATGTATTTTGTATGACTGAAACTTCTAGGATGAAAATATAAATATTTCAGTAGATGTTTTTTTATTATTTTGGGATGTTGGAATTACAGAGGAGACTCTGTCGAAAATTTTTGTAAAAATTCTAGCCTTTTATTCAAGTACATTTCTAAAATAAATAGGCTTGTCGGGCTAGGATTGTAAGCCTATGCGCCGGTCACGGCTTAGGTTTTGGGTCGTGACAAATTTTATATATAAGACTAGAATGTGTACAATGATAGATGAAAATGTGGTGTTATTATTTTAAAATAGGTTTAAGTTTTACCGCAACCGCAGGAAAAATTTTATACCCACTTTCATGACCTATAAAGAATTACACGAGATATTTTCCGAAAGCAACCCGCAATTATTATTTTATTTTAATATGTTATTATGAAATTGAGTTAGTCATATAATGCCCAAGGGGGTGTTACACCATCCCCACCCCTCTTTCTTTTCCACCTCCCCCTCCTTGAAACCACACAAACACAACAATCACTCATAGTAGCAGAATTAATCAAAATGACAATAAATGAAATATTAACTCCTTGTGAATTGCCTCAAAAAAAAAAAAAAACTCCTTGTGAAGATTTAATGAGAAAAAACAAAAATTAAATTCGACTAGTCTTCTGTTTGCTTGCAGAATTCACTCGAAAACCTCTTTCTGCGTTTTCTTTAAATAAGACCACAACCTTTAGCCTTACTGCACAAGTGATCTAGCAAACCTATAAATCATTGCATTCCATAAAAACAATGTTAAAATAAAAATAAAAAACAATAACAACCAGATCTGGGCTGTGCCGCCGACCGCCTTCACACCACCGCGTATAGGTCCTTGTCTCCACCGCTCTCGTCGTCATGTCGTCGTCCGGAACACACAGCCAGAATTGGCGCCCCAGCCCAACATCACAGTCGCAGCATTCAACCACCATACACGACCAAATTTGGTTCCTTCGACCAAATCACCTTATATATGTGTATTGGGATATTCGCAAGACCTGTAACAAGAAAAATATAAACAGGTTTATTCACCCTTCGAAAAGATGTCCAGCCACAATCTTTATTATTTTCTTTTATTCCTTATTTCTTATGCTTTTATTATTTGGTTCTATTATTGATTTAGAATAAAGATTCGATTGAATGTGAGGAAGATGATGATGTGCTAAACCATTTCCCTTCCATAGATCGTATGGTGTGACAGAAAGTGGGGAAGTTGGTAGGGACAAAATTGTTACTTTGATTTATTTTGGCTACCAATTCTACCATTACCAAGTTTAGATCTCAGTCATTCCATTATTTAAACAATATATCCAATGACTCACTTTTACTCCCTCACCATGAGGGACTTATTTGCTCTCTCATGGTAGAAGCCACCCAATTTTTTTTACAACAAAAATTGAAATTGCAAAATTGAAAACAAAGCAAATAGAACCATTTTTTCCTTTAAGTTATTTATTTTGGTCCCTCTATTACAAAAAAATAAAATAAAAATAATTTTGATTATGGGTGTGTTTGGGAAAGATGGAAAAAAAAGATTATGCTGATAATCAATTTTTGTATAATCGATTATTGTGATAATCAATTATAATCAGAATCTGTTTTTGTTTGGGTCTGTTTGCTGAAAAGCGATTTTAAGATAATCTATTTCGTTTGGGTGGTGAAAAAAAAAACACTTTTATATAATAAATTACGAAAAAGGGTATGAAGTTATTTGTATAATTTAATAATATTTATTTAGAAGTTAGTTTTGTAGGAGTAAACAGGGAAGAGAGTATTGAGAATGAAAAATAATCAAATCACAATAATCTTAAGCTAGAAAAAACTAGATGGCATAAAACAGCTTTTTCCCCCCCTAAAAAAAGCTTTTTTATAAACTTAAGCAAAATGCCAAACATGATAGATTATCTATGAAACAACTTTTAAGCTAAAAAATAGCTAAAATGGGAAAAAATAATCTTTCCCAAACACACTATGATTACACAATCTGATTCTTTTTGTCACTTCCGTTTATGACAACGTTAACAATGTCCTACATAGTCGTTAACAATCAGGTAAAGACTAATTTAACCTTTATAATATCATACATACATATCAAGTAAGTATCAAAATATATATATATATATATATATATATATATATATATATATAATTTTAAAATATCTGTAATTTCTAGATAAATATATTATTAATCATAGCAAGAGCTGTGTTACAATCCCACAAAGGGTCCATCATGGAGTAAACATTCAATTTGGTCACTGAAATTATGAAGTAGTATCAACATGATTCTTAAAATTATCGAAATTCCAAATTAGTCCCTGAGTGATAAGTTAGTATCAATTTGGTCCCTCATTTTACTCACTTAATATTAATTAAGTTTCTGACAATGCCAGCTTAAAATCAACTTAGTCCATACTATTTTCAATGAATGGACCAAGTTGATTACTGTTTTATAATTTTAGGGACTAATTTGGAATTTCGATAATTTTAGGGACCAAATTAATATTACTTCACAATTTCAAAAACTAAATAAAGTGTTTACTCGTCAATCATGTCTGAATAAATTCTTCTGATATTCAAAACATACATGAGAAACAGAGCTATCAAAACAAACTAGGCCAGTTTAGCGTATGTTAACTCAACATTTTATTAGTCTAACCCAATCCATTTGTAGCTAGTTAGCTGTAAGCAGGTAGGATGGACTAGTGGGATATCGAGTTCATAACCATCAAAGACGACCACCATGAGAAGGGCGTTTTTAATTTTGACTAAATTAATTTAGTGTGTTTCCAGCCAACATTTTATTGACTCAATCCTTTGCAAGTTATAGATTTGATGGGGCTGACAACCCAATCAATTATTACTATTTTTAAATATTGAAGTCTCAAATTAATCTTCAAAATAAATTGATCGCTTAATTCTTCAAATTTATAAATACAAAATGTATCAGTCCCTTGTTCCACTTCTAATGTCAGTTTATATCGACTGTCCCGTTAACTGTTATGTCTGACTCATTAGTGGTCTTGCATAGTTTATGACAAATTTCCATCTTGAAAATAGAAGGAAAGTGGAAAAAGCGTGCAAAATTTTAAAACCTAGGTACTTGAATTTTTGTATTTTTATTCATTTTTCGTGGTAAAAATTTGTCATAAGTTACACATAACTACTGACGAGTCGGACAAGATAGTTAATGGGACACGTAAACAAGTAAATAGATATTGGAAGCAAGATAAGGGATTAATATATTCCACGTTTGTAAATTTGATAAACTAAGTAATTAATTTATTTCTAACCAAAGTATTAAACTAAATAAAAACATCTAAAACATCCCAAAACGAGTAAATATCACAATAACCATAAAAAATAATAAATTCATGAACTTTTATATATATATATATATATATACACACACACAATTGGATCTGCTTTGTCGGAGTGTTACACTTGCATAAACGTGATTTGGCAAGAAGTCTTATAGTCATTCCAAATGTTGATAGATTTTTTTTAAAATCCAAGATGGAATTAAGGTATCCCCGCACCTGGAAGCCATATGATTAATCTCCCGAGAATGTAAAATATCAGTTAACGGGTAACTCATTTAATCACATATGTAACTCTATTCTCATCACCATGATTAGAACCCTAAATATATGATTAGAGAACCTAAGCTACTAGCCACTCGTACCACACCTTATAAGTAATAGAAAAGTCCCATTTCAGTTTCTAAGCAAGGTTATTTGTATTAAAAACATAAAAAATAATAATAACATTCATTGTAATCATACACACACACACACACACATATATATATATATATATATACTGGAATACAAATATTTATCCTACTCATCGGGGATTTTTTTTTTTTTTTGTGGGTATTCAACAGATAGGGTTTACATGACCATCCCTAAACATGCATTTTAGAAAGCACGGGTGTTTTAATAATTATTAGATTTATGACTCCCTAAATAGAAAAACCTTCCTTTCAAACATGGCATGGAAAACATGGCATGGAAAACAACGTTCATGTTAAAAATATGAATCTGGTTAAGGAATAAGACTAAAAATAAGTTTATATTGTATATAAAAAATATAAAAAAATTTATTATTTCTCTAAATATTAAATACATGGGTTCTTAAATTGTTTTCTTTATTCTTTAACTATATACACCGATTAATATTATCCTAAAAACATATAACAAATATCAAGCCTATATAATTCAATATTTTTATTTCTCTTCTGACTGAAAAAGATATAATTCATACTTGTGTGGGCCATATTTATGAATAACAAATCAATCAACTATATTGAATAAGTATAGAAAAGTTGCCATTTTAACTGGTACTCTATATTCTTGGGAGATTAGTCCTACGATTATCGATCGTGGGAATACCCTGAATTTAAGTAAAAAAAAAAAAAGTATAGAAAAGTAGAAAGCCCTGATTTCACGAAGTGGGCTGGGCCATTGAAGGGGAGGCTCCAAAAATAGGCTCCCGTGCATCGACGTCTGTGCCTCTCTCTCTGTTTCAAGGCACTTCCCTCGTAACCACAAAAAAGAAGCTTCTTCTTCCAGTTACTACCATCCTTCACATGTTCAATTTTCAATGTTTCTGTCTCTGCTAATTCCTCACTCGCAGTCAATGTATGCATCTCTACAAATTCAATCTTCCATTTTTATCATTCCTTTTTTTTTTTAATCTTTTACCCAAGTCATCTCCTTGTGTGCATGTGCAGTGCTTTTGGAGTGTTGCTCATTTTGGTTCATTATATGTTTTTTTTTTTAAAAAGTAAATTTATTCTGAGGGTCTTGTGTTTGAAATATGAAACGAAGATGGTGATGATAATGGTGATGACGTTAGTGTAAAATAAACATATTAATTTTTAAATGTTTGGAAGTAGGAGACACACACACACACACATATTATTTGTATGTTGAATTGGCTCTGTTATTCTATGCAATAGTAATTGTAATTTAATTGTAAAAAACTGGGGTTATGAGTTAGTGATATTGATATTATCTGAATAATAAATTGCAAAAGCTAAAAGCTCCTTTTTCATGTTATTCTTATGCCTCCTCTCACTCTATCTCCTCACCTTTATCGCTTTTTTCAGTACTATCTTTTCCAAAGTCATGATAAATAGCAATATAAACTTGAGCTTTCTGAGTTCTGAATTATGATAGAGCTCCTTCACTTGTAAATTATTTTGATTTTTGTACTAGTTAGTAGTTACAATTATGTAGCTAAAATGTTTTCTTTTTTTTCTTCCAGCAGGTCAAATATCGTGAATAAGAGAAGTGAAAAGATGGACTCTATTATGTTCTAAATCGTTTCATCATATGCAACAACAGTTTTGCCCAATATGGAAACCCAAAATTCAAATGTTTCAAAAGCTGAAGGATTCAAACTCCTTGCCAATGCAGCATTCGGTGGTAATTAATTCTTAGACCTACTTCTTTACGACTTGTTCCATTCACTTTCTTCAACATCTCAGTGGCCTGGCTCAATTATATCACTAGCTCTTTCGTATTCTTGCACAATATAGCAAATATCAGAAGTGTATTATTATGAATTTATGTTGTTGAGTTTTCCCCTTTACATAATTATTTATTGGAGGTGATGTTATTAAACAAAGGAGCTAGTGAATGGGGTTTGCTATGATGTTCTACTGCATTAATGCATTTTTCTCTGCTAAGACTTGCTGATCCCATGAGTTTCCTTTTCAGCTCGCAAATATGCCCAAGCTATTGAGCTATATACAAAAGCAATTGAACTAAACAGTCAAACTGCAGTTTACTGGGCTAATCGTGCCTTTGCCCATCTTCGGCTTGAGGAATATGGCAGTGCAATACAAGATGCTACAAAAGCTATTGAAGTTGATCCTAAATATTCAAAGGTTCTTTGCTTCCTAAAATTTCAGAGGTTTGCCTGCATTTACTTATCTGCAATAAAAAATATGTGCTGATTATTGTTAGTTGTCATAGGGTTATTACAGGCGAGGTACTGCTCATCTTGCCATGGGAAAATTCAAGGAAGCGCTGAAAGATTTTCAGCAGGTAGTTATATGCAATTATAAATGTCTGCCTTCTAAAAAAGTTTGCAGACACATTTAAATATCAAGATAAGTAATGAAATATTCAATGTTATCACATTTCAATAAAACCAATCAGTATGCAAGGAAGGAGCCTGGCATGAAAATAACATTTCATATTTATGAAACAGTGGTTCTGCAACATTGGTGAAAAATGACAGCTTAATATTCATGGTCCTTTCATTTTTTGTGAAATAAAGTATACAAAAGACATAATAATACTTCCGAGTTCCGATTTATTGGAACATTGTTTGTGAACTACATTCAGCAAACCTCTCCTATTTGGTTTTTCTTTCCTTCAAAACTACTATGGTACTTTGTGTCAATGTGCAAGCATGTTTAATTTTTTTCTTATTCTGGATTAGGTCAAGAAAATGTGCCCAAATGATCCTGATGCAACAAAGAAATTGAAGGAATGTGAAAAAGCAGTTATGAAACTCAAATTTGAAGAAGCAATTGCTGTACCAGAGTCTCAAAGACGTTCAGTAACTGAATCCATTGATTTCCACTCTATAGGTACTATTTTAAATATGGCATCTTAGACTAGTATCTAATTATCAGCTTTTCTATGCCCCCTAACCTTATGTTCCTTTTTCAATAAGGGCAGTAGGTGCTCTGTTGTTTCCTTTTTAGTATAAATAAAAGATGATAATTTATACAGAACAGAGAAGAAGTGCAATAATGGAGGATAAGCCATCCTCATAACAGTCTATCTAAAAGCAAAGTATATGGTAATATGTGTGTGTGAGGTTTTCAGTTCTTGCAACCTTGATACCTGAACTGGCATCCACAAACTATAATTTAAGGCATCCACAAACTATAATTTAATTCCAAAGACTGTTGATCATCGATCATACAATGTCTGTATGTTTATATGTTTGTAGACAAGCCAACATCTCTTTAGATTTAGAACTTGTTAATAATATATGTTTAGGATTCACTATCAGTATCAGTTCATAGTGAATAAGATGGGTTTTTAAAGATTCTTACTGATACTTCCTGTTGTGCTTGTAGAGACCATACAATTTTCTTGGCGTTTACTCCCCTTTGTTCTCTAATTTTAAATTTTGATATTAAAATACTTTGTTATAATGTAGCGCTCTCCATTTTATTAATGGGCTTGAAAAGATTTTGATGTTTGTTTCATGCTAGATGTGGAGCCACAATATTCAGGAGCAAGAATAGAGGGGGATGTTGTTACTTTGGATTTTGTGAAGAAAATGATGGACGATTTCAAGAATCAGAAGTGCTTACATAAACGGTACTGAAGCACAGAAGTTCAATGGTATAGCTGTTAGTTTCTTTAAGTGTTATTGATATGTCTTCACTCTTTTTGTCCTCCTTCAATGTTGCAGTTACGCATTCCAGATTGTTTTGCAAGCAAGAGAGATGTTGCGAGTTTTGCCTTCTCTTGTTGATATAAATGTTCCTGATGGCAAGCATTTTACTGTTTGTGGTGATGTGCACGGTCAGGTAATACTTTTTATATTTTCTTTTAATCTGTTTAATTTGGTATACTTTTTGGGTCTCAAGTTTGATTTTGACTTTAGGCACTACTGAATTTGATAGGAGACTTTGTAGAATGGTAGAATTTTCAAGGCAGCTTTGTTGCTTTTATGGCTTATCTTTAATGCTCCTCCCGTAGTGTTATTATGAGACTTTGTCTGCCTTATAGGGTTTGAAATCAAACCATCTGCTAAATTTTATCAACTTAGAATATAGCAAGAATGTGTCTGACTGTGTATATGTGAATCTGTCCTGGCTTAGTAGTTAGTAGTACAAAAAAAATGTGAGCAAGTAAGGGTGCTTGTGTGTAATTCTAAATAAATTTTTATTTTAATGAAATTATTACTGTAGAAAAAGAATTTATGTTCCAAAGCATATTTCAAAAAAGTGGTTATAAGAGGGAAAAGGACTAGCCAATTTCTTGCTGGAAAAATTAGCCTAAAAATTATGTGGATAGTGTTGCCACAGTAACA
Organism: Echinosophora koreensis; assembly: GCA_035048595.1. Lineage (NCBI taxonomy): Eukaryota > Viridiplantae > Streptophyta > Magnoliopsida > Fabales > Fabaceae > Echinosophora > Echinosophora koreensis. Next base: position 580,312 of record JAPCYP010000019.1, on the reverse strand, counting down.
TCGACAATAATAAATAATGCAAAACTCAGTTTGGCTTATGTTCTCTAGTTTCATTTCTCTCAAATCTGCTTGAATGTGAAAATCTTTTCAATAAATTGTGTCCATTTGCTTGGATTTTGTGTGTCTTTTCCCTTAAAAAATTTTGTTTGGTTTTTAATTCATGGTGTTTCAAATTTTATTTTCTTTCATGGCTTCTGCAGTACTTTGATCTCTTGAATATTTTCGAGCTTAACGGGCTTCCTTCAGAAGAGAATCCTTACCTATTTAATGGTGACTTTGTGGATAGAGGATCTTTTTCTGTGGAAGTCATCCTCACTCTGTTTGCATTTAAGTGCATGTCTCCATCAGGTGAACCCTAGATCTTTACCAGTCTGTTATATTTTCTATATACAGTAGGAATTTATCTCTTAAGGCCCTGGATGCTTGTTAAGAATTGTTAGAATCAAAAATACGTTTTTAATTACATTATAAGTTGTAACTCATTATGTTTCCTTTTGAAATTGAGCCTCATAAATTGCTATATTTAGTTCTGTAGTTTCTTTTGAATTGTATACCGCTGTTTGTTTGATTGGGTTTGCAAGAATCCTTATCTACTCCTTCCCCACTTTATCCAATCCACCTGTTTGAAGTAATAATATATTTTCCCCCTGGGATATCATCTTATTTTCTTGTCATATAACTTTCAGCCATGTATCTAGCTAGAGGAAATCATGAGAGCAAGAGCATGAACAAGATATATGGTTTTGAGGGCGAGGTGCGCTCAAAATTGAGTGAAACATTTGTGGAACTGTTTGCGGAAGTATTCTGCTGTTTACCTTTGGCTCATGTGATAAATGAGAAAATTTTTGTAGTTCATGGAGGTCTTTTTAGTGTTGATGGGGTCAAACTCTCTGATATCCGAGCAATTGATAGGTTTCGTGAGCCTCCAGAAGAAGGTTAGACGCATCATATGATTTTTTCAATTGCTCTTAACAGCACATACTAAAGACATCAAGCATTGTATTCTTGCACTACATAATCATAAACCCTTCTGCCTCTTTTGTCTTCCCTGTTACTGTTGGTATGGTAGTTTTATGTATATATGTTTGGTATGGGTAGGATTGATGTGTGAATTGCTTTGGAGTGATCCACAACCTCTCCCTGGAAGAGGCCCAAGCAAGCGGGGTGTAGGTCTTTCTTTTGGTGCAGATGTGACAAAAAGGTTTTTGCAAGAAAATGATATAGGTATGTTTTTGATATTCCAATGGTTTGTTACTTGTTCTTTAATCTGTGTCTCTGACTTTTGCACATTGCCGATTTACAGATTTAGTTGTGCGATCTCATGAAGTAAAGGATGAGGGTTATGAAATTGACCATGATGGTAAACTTATAACTGTTTTTTCTGCTCCAAATTACTGTGACCAGGTAATTAAATCTTCATACTTCTGTTTCAATATTCTTTTTTCTAAGAAGTGTATGGAATTTGCTTACCTGATTTGATGGGATAATGGAGGAGAGGGGGAGGAGATGGGATTTTGTGGAGTAAAAGCCACATCGCAATCATGTTACATATTCATTTTAGAACTTGACAGAGTGAATTTGATACTGCTGTTCATTTCACGTGTTAGAAATTATATTTTGTAGAATCATTTTTTTTAGCCAAACCAGAACAGAGAGTTTTTATCGCTTTTCATCTATTCCAGTCTGTTCTTTTTAATCATTTTGTAATCTGCGCTTTGTTTATGTAAAATTTGTAAATCATGAGATGAGTTTGACAAGTGAGGCAATTAATTAGGCATGTTGGTTGAAAGTGTTTGACCGGCTCCCTTTCCTGTCATATTTAGTGGGAAATAGAAATACTATTTCATCTGCCTTCTATTGTTTCGTTTGTTGTTTGGGTGGATAGTGCTTGGCATGCTTATATAAGCTATATGAGTTGATATCTAAGGAATCACCTTTACTCCTAAGAAGTATTTCACGTTTCAGGATTAAAATCTAAAAATGTTGATTTTTCATTGTATGCTGCAGATGGGTAACAAAGGTGCTTTTATTCGATTTGAAGCACCTGATTTAAAGCCTAACATTGTTACATTCACAGCAGTGGTTAGTATATTTTGTATTTTTATTTTACTCTGCTTTGTTATATAATGTTTTGTCCATTCTCTAAAATGTTTCAATTTTATCTTATCAAATATTCTGGCCTAGCATCTCTGTATGCATATCTTTTTTAGCTTCAATTTTGACTTCCTAAGAGTCTATCCCTCAAGTCCTCAACTAGTAAAACAATCTGATATTGACATTCTCTGTTGTGGTCTACTTTGTTGAATTTGCAGCCACACCCTGATGTCAAGCCAATGGCTTATGCTAACAACTTTCTCCGGTTATTCTCATAATTTATATAGCATTACAACTGACTACAACCTATGGTGGTTTTATGCTGCTTTGCTGTCTCTCTGCGCTGCCCTAAGGGCAATATTTTGAAGGTGGTTAAAGATCCGGTTCATTAACATGTTGACCGCGTTTGTGATAAGTTGTTTTTTCGTTTTGCTCTTGTAGATTATTAAAATTCATTCCCCCCTCCAAATGTTGCACTTTTATTTTGTGCTTTTTATCATCCGGTGATCAAGTGTTAGGAAAATTGTACTAATGTTCTTCAGCTTCGTGAAACACCGGTAGGTGAATGACAGTGCTTAGGCAAATTTATGGTCATTACTTTAACTCTATTTAACTTTACGTTTCCTCTTCAATTGGATAAGCTTGACTATTAGGGTACCATTTTTATTAATCAATTTAAGCTTTTATTGAGAAAACGATTGTATACAAGATATTATGTTGAACTTCAGTTAGGGTTCATGTTTTTTAAGTAATCAAGTTGACCACTATCAAATCTTCATATTCAATTTTACTAATAATTCTCCTGCCTATTAAATAAAAAATATTAAATAGTTTTTATATTTCCAAGACAAGATTTGTATAATATAACAAAATTGTTGATATAATAATTTAAAAAGCAACGGGTGGGGTTTATTAACTGCAACCGTTAGTGATGGTAAACCTAGTGTTTGTCTGGATAATCGTTTAATAATTCAAATGTTGTAAAATTGGTTTTGTTATAATTGACCTTAAAGTGAAGCGATTTATTTTTAAATTTTTAATTTGAAAGCAAGTTTAATATAAGTTTTAGTATAAAATTTTGAACCCAATGTAAAAGCTTCTTTATGTAGCTTCAAGTTAAAATCACTTTCGAAGTTAAAATCAACTTTGTGTGATAGTAATTAAATACTTTATTTCTACTAAAATCAAATCTGATAGGGTCAAAATAAATTATGAAGGATTGAAACTTTTCACCATGTAATCAAATACACACTTATACAAAATGGGGTAAAGCAATTATGAGCAACTAGGATCTCGGCCTTTGGATTTTTGCTTAGCTCCACTCATATTTACCAGTTACCTAAGAACAAACAGTATCACCACAATTGAGCAGCATAGCCTAGAAGTTGTTCATCCCAATTAATCACTCAGTGTTACTTTCAACAAACCTACCATTTTTTTTTTAAACCTCCCAGTTAAAAAGGTTTGGAAATTGGAGGAACTCCTTGGTACACCATTTATTTATTATAAGTAGAAATGATGTTACACTGTTTTCTCTCGTTCCTTGAGAGCTCTGTTTTCTCTCGTTCCTTGAGAGCTTGGTCCTTCATCTTTTTTCACCAAATTTTCTGCTTATGGACATCAACATAGGAGGTCTGTCGCTGGCTGATGAGGAGGAGGAAGGAGGGGTGTTCAACAATGAAGAGGGGGCAGCAGGTCCAGACCAGAGTTCAGATCTGGGTCTCTGCCTCATTGGGTAGTTTTTGACTGATAGACCCATCAGATTCAAAGCAATGCAAGAGTTGATGCCCAGTGTGTGGAGACTTGGAAGAGGAGTAACAATTACTGAAACTGAAAAGGGTTTGTATTTGTTCCAATTCTTTCATCTTGTGGATCTGGAGAGGGTGGAGACAGGAGGTCCATGGAGTTTTGATGGGCATATGCTGGTGGTGAATAGAGTACAGATGGGGGTAGCGCTGGCCAGCATCCCCCTAAATCATGTAGCGTTCTGGATTCAGGCGCATAACCTCCCACTGGGATTCATGACAGTGGCTGTAGGAACCTACCTTGGCAACTACATAGGAAGGTTCATGGAATATGACAAGAATAACAACACCAGCATATGGAGGAGATACATGAGGATAAGGGTGCTAATTGATGTGGGCATCCCCTTGAAAACAGAACGCAAGGTCAAGATGCAGGGAGGAGAATGGAACACGGTGAACTTCAAGTATGAAAGACTAGGCACCTTCTGCTTTAGGTGCGGTCTGCTGGGACACAGTGACACTTTCTATGATTTACGGTTCATAGTGGCTACTGATGATGGAGTAAGGATGTGGGGTGTGGAGCTCAGGGCAGCCTCCAGGAGACAAAACAGTGGTGGCGGCGCAGGGAGGCAAGGGGCACCCAAAGCTAGGGTTCCGGAGACAGAACCAACCGAGACGTCAATCCCCGAGAATCAAGGAGCAGAAAATCAGTTTTCCAATATTTTGGTAGCTAAAGATATGGTAGGCGCGGATTTTAGGGGCCGTTATGCTGGGAGAGTTATTAATCCCACGTGTGAAATAAATGGGCAATTAAATGATAATATGCTGGTATTTAATAACAATATCTCTCCTCACATGATTGAAGATTATGAATCTGACTCAGAAGCCAATGAAAAAAAGAGGCGTAGGGCAATTACAGGCAAAGCTCCCATGCATGGCAAGGAAGCTCACGTAAATAACACTGATGGCTCCAACTCTATTTCTCTCTCTACATCAAATGTGCAAGATCATTTTTTATCGGCAGGCTCTGGTCCCCAGGCCTGCCGGAAACAATGAAAATCATTAGCTGGAACTGCCGAGGCCTGGGTAACCTGCGTGCAGTTTCTACTCTCAGAAACCTAGTCCGGACTTACCATCCGGATGCGTTTTTTCTTTCTGAAACTTTAGTTCATGCAAGTAGAATAGAAGAAATAAAGAGACAAATTGGTTTTGATTACTGTTTTGTTGTAGATAGAATTGGAAGAGGTGGTGGAGTGGCTTTTCTTTGGAGGAATACTTTAAATTGTGCTATCACAAGCTTTTCTCAAAACTTTATTAATGTGGATGTTGATGATCAAAAAAATGGCAAATGGCGTTTAACAGGTTTCTATGGTTTTCCAGACAATGAAAGACGCAGAGACTCCTGGAATTTAATCAGTAGCCATTCAAACATCTCTACTCAACCCTGGTGTATTATAGGGGATTTCAATGATATTCTGTCAAGCGAGGATAAAAGGGGACAGCATGAGCATCCTAATTGGTGCATACAAGGCTTTAGGAACACTGTGATTGAAGCAGGCCTAGTGGATATTCAATTGGAAGGCTATCCTTTCACGTGGTGGAGGGGCAGAGATCCGAGCATTAGGGTAGAAGAAAGACTTGATATGGCTATGGCCACTATTTCTTGGCTGGATTTTTTTCCCAATGTTACATTATTAAATCTTGTGGCTCCTATCTCAGATCATTCCCCCATTTTGTTAGACAGTGAACCGAATGCAAATTTTACTCCTCCCAGGAAAATCTTTAAATTTGAAAATGCTTGGTTAGTCGAGACAGAGCTTGACAGTGTGGTTAGAGATATCTGGGGCCTAACAGTTGATGAGGATGTGGTGCAGAAAATAAAAGCTTGCTGCCAAGCTTTGCAAAGATGGGGCAGTGGGGTTAGGCCCAATTTCAAACGCAAGATTCAGAAGTGCAGGAAAGAGATGGAAGAGGCCCGAAATTTCCAAGGGTTTTCGAATGAGCCTTCTATTGATGCTATCAGGGAACGGTTTGTTTGTTTACTAGTCCAGGAGGAGAGCTATTGGGCTCAGAGAGCAAAGGCCCTCTGGCTTAAGGAGGGAGATCAAAACACGGGCTTTTTTCATGCCTCGGCCTCAACCAGGAGAAAGAAAAACAAGCTAACTAAACTTCAGGATTCAGCCCAAAATATAACCGAAGACCCTGTAGCCATCAAGGAGATTGCCAAGGACTACTTCACGGAATTATTCCAGCAGAAGCCTAGCGTGTATGAGCCGGTTATCAGTGCAATTGGGTCGCGTGTTTCTCCAGATGATAACGTGGGCCTGATTGCTCCTTTATGCTTGGAGGAGTTCAAAATAGCCTTGGGCCAGACGGACCCAGGAAAGGCTCCAGGGCCTGATGGCCTAAACTCAGCCTTCTATTCCAGGTTTTGGGACTTGTACGGCCCAGAAATTTTTAATGCTAGCAAGGCATGGCTAGATAATGGTAACTTTCCTCCTACAGTTAATGATACAAATATCTGCCTTATCCCAAAAAAGATGATCCCCTTTGCATCCAAGATTGGCGTCCTATTTCCCTTTGTAATGTGGTGTATAAATTATTATCTAAAGTGCTTGCTAACAGACTTAAGAAGGTGCTCCCCAAGTGCATTTCAGAAATGCAGTCGGCATTTGTGGAAGGAAGGTCGATCTTAGACAATGCTCTCATAGCTTTTGAGATTATCCACTTTATGAAAGGTAAGAGTCATGGCAAGGTAGGCGAGGTTGCTCTTAAAATAGACATTAGCAAGGCTTATGATCGCATAGATTGGGGATACTTGAAAGAAGTTATGAAGAAGATGGGCTTTGATAGTAAATGGATTGAGTGGACCATGATGTGTGTGGAATCTGTGTCTTACTCTATCTTGGTCAACGATGACCAAGTTGGCCCCATTTATCCAGGTAGAGGTCTTCGTCAGGGTGACCCCCTTTCTCCATATCTGTTCATTCTTTGTGCCGAGGGGCTTACCGCCCTCATCGACCAAGCTGAAAGAAGAGGGGAGCTGCATGGTGCAAAAATTTGTAGAGGGGCACCTATTGTTACTCACTTGCTCTTTGCCGATGACTGTTTTCTCTTCTTTAAAGCCAAGGACAGGGAAGCGCAGGTCATGAAAAATATTTTGAGGACTTATGAGGAAGCATCAGGCCAAATGATTAACTATCAAAAGTCCGAGGTGTTCTTTAGTAAAAATGTTTTACTGGACACCAAGAGCTCGGTTGCGTTAATCTTAGACGTCAATGTTTGTCTTGGAACGGGGAAATACCTTGGGCTTCCCTCAATGATTGGCAGGAGCAAGAAATCAACTTTCAACTATATAAAAGACTGTGTTTGGAGAAGGATAAATTCTTGGAGCAGCAGATGCCTTTCTAGAGCGGGTAGGGAGGTCCTTATCAAGTCGGTGCTCCAAGCAATTCCTACTTATATCATGAGCATTTTCCTAATTCCAGACTCAATTGGGGATGAAATTCAAAAGATGATGAATTCCTTCTGGTGGGGATCAAATGGTAGAGGAAAAGGTATCAAATGGCTTTCATGGGATAAAATGGCAATCAATAAGGAGAAAGGAGGTATGGGATTTCGTAACTTATATGCTTTCAATCTATCTATGCTTGGTAAACAAGGGTGGAGGCTCATGACCAGCCCTAACTCTCTTACATCTAGACTTCTCAAGGCTAAATACTTTCCTAGATGTGACTTTGTAGGGGCTCAACTAGGCCATAATCCTAGCTACTCCTGGAGAAGCATATGGAGCTCTAGAGCCCTAATCAAAGAAGGTTATAGATGGAATATTGGCATGGGTGACAAGGTGAGCTTATGGACTGACCCTTGGTTGTGTGATGGAACGAGTTTGACAAGTTCCATTCCCACTGATTTGAGGTTTCAAAACTTGCATGTTCAGGACATTTTCATCCCGGGCACAAGGAGATGGGACTTGAACCGTATGGCTACGTTTCTGGACCCGCAAGACATAAACAACATTTTGAGAGTGCCAATCCTTAATTCCGTGAGAGAGGATACAGTGGTTTGGAAGCATGAGAAGCGAGGTAACTTTTCTGTTCGTAGTGGTTATCACCTATGCCTAAATAACCTCATAAACACTGACTTTCTAGCAGTTAATGGTGATTGGAAAACTTTGTGGAATATCCAAGTACCACCGCGTGTTCGATCCTTTTTGTGGCAGCTTGCTCGCGGGTGCCTTCCAGTAAGAGCTAAAATTGTCGAGAGGGGGGTTTCATGTCCTACTACATGTGTTAACTGCGAGCAGGATGTGGAGCATTATTTCCATGCTTTTATCACCTGTGATAAAAGTAAGAGGCTCTGGGTGAAGGAAGGTTTTTGGCCTGACATGGACCGAATATATCTTACGGCTACCAGCTTTCAAGATTTCTTTTGGAGCATGTTGGATTTTCTCGGGATAGCTAGGAGACCAACGTGGTGCATGCTCCTGTGGAGTCTCTGGAGAAGCAGAAATTTGAAGCTTTGGGATGATAAGCAGGAACTTTGCTCTCAAGTTTCGGCTAGAGCTCACAATTTCCTATACCAATGGAAGTGGGCACAAAAAGGAATTGGCCAGGAGAAAGCCGTAGCTGTTAGCCAGATGACCACTCATTGTAGTTGGAGGAAACCAATGCATGGCAACATGAAATGCAACCTGGACGCTAGTTTTTCAGAAAATGGTAAGGTTGGAATAGGTATGTGCATAAGGGATGAAGGAGGGGCGTTCATCAAAGCAAGAACGTGTTTCTGGGAGTCTCACTTTCAAGTGCATGAAGGGGAGGCCTTCGGTTTGCTTAATGCGCTTCAGTGGACAAAGGAACTTGGGTTAGAAAACGTCTCCTTTGAGCTTGATGCAAAATATGTAGTTGACAGTTTCCATGCGAAGTATCCAGACTCTTCAATTTGTGGGGCTATTATTAAAGATTGTAGGGATTTATTTCAATCTTTTTTTACTTCAAACTCTTCTATAGAGTTCACTAGGAGGGAAGCTAATGTAGTTGCTCACACCTTGGCTAGGGTGGCTACAAGTATGGCTAACCCTCAAGACTTTGATGAAATTCCAGTTTGTATTGAGACTTTGATTTTTAATGAAATGCAGTAGCACTATTTATCTCAAAAAAAAATGTGTTTGATAATCATCATGGGGATTGCCTCATTTGTAAGCGGATCAGATCCGAAACGTGAATCCGACGGATCCGATCTGTTTTTGATGGTTTGAATCGGATCGTCGGTTCGGTTCGGATACAAAATAGGTATCCCGCCTATGGTTCGGTTCTCGGTTCCAGGAATGTTAAACCCGATACAACCGAACCCCAATTAATTTATATATTTTTTTTATTACATTAGACATCACATGATTCACACTATTCTGTCTTCTTTCATTTTACACTACTACTACTCGACACACTTCTCATCCAGCACCTTGGCGACGGCGGCGGCACTACCTCCAGCACCGCTCTCCACCTCTCCACCTCGCCAGCACCATCCAGAACCGCGACGCCGCCCAGAACCGCGACGCCGCCCAGATCCGCGACACCGCCGAGCGCCGCGAGACACCGCACAGATCCGCGACACCTCCCAACTCCGCCATTGACCACCGCCACTGCTCACTCTGTCTCCTCCGAGCTAGGTAACCAATTTATGCATTTTGGGATTTTTGATTTTGGTATTTTTGATTTTAGGGTTTTTTGATTTTGGGATTGAGACATTGGCAGTTTATCACGAGAATTGATTTTTGATTTTAGGGTTTTTATCTGCTTTTTCATTATCACGAGAATTGAGATATTGGTCCTATACTTAACACTTCCATGGCTGGCCTTGCATATTTATTTTACTGGTGTCGCAATGCGGTGCAAATGATCTCAGGTTAATCATAATGATAATTATGGCTCAGGTATTAATTCATCTATATTATGACAGTAGTTGTTTGGAATGAAATTTGTTTATGTGACATAGTGAGTGAATAAGGGATAAAAGTGATTTAGTTGATATTTGATTTTATGTAATGTCTAAAACAGGTTTAACTAAAAGAACTGGTTCTAATTTAGTGGATGCATTGGCTGGGAGAATTTATTTATTTATTTTTTTTAAAAAAAGAGGGAACCCGAGGAACCGATCTGAGTATGGGTGGTCCGGATCCGCAACCCAAAAACACCAAAATCCGACCCGACCCGACCATTTTTTAAAATTGGTTCGGATGTAGAATCTGCTCAAATCCGAACCAACCAACCCGATTACACACCTACATTTAAGACCCCATGGTTGAGGAATTTTTGCCTTGAGGACGAAGACAAATAAAATTCTTCTCATAAGTGATTTAACGACATGCTCTTCCGCCTCGTGGGTCTCTGTTCCCGCTAATATTACCTTTTATATATAGAGATTATCACACATTTTAGTATTTCATAAAATCTTATACAGTTGATTTACTTATCAATGGCCCAACACTCGTTGAGACCTAAAGCAAATTCTAGGATGAGACCTTTTTAAAACTAAAAAATTTTTGAGTTAATAATATTAACTAAGAAAAATAATAATTAATAGGTGTGTACCAAAATAACTACATTCTTTGTTGATGCCTCAAGCCCTAACCTTAGATTCATGCTTGGGCCTTAGGCCGACCTTGCTTGAGATCTTAATATACTTTAATGATGGATGAATATATCATTACTTATCCACAATCAATAATTAAGGATTTGAATCTTCTCCTTATTCTCTCTCTTATTTTATGAAAAGAGGAAAACAAATTATTTTTTATTGTGGGTTTCATTCAAATTTATTTTTACTATTTTTCTCGCGTAGTAGTGAGGTACCGACCTGGCAGAAGGGTGAAGGGAATGAGAAGAAGCTTCGAATCATCAAAAGTTCATAACCATTAAAATGGCTGCTTCGAATCATCTCCGAAAGCTAAACACAATCCAGCGCATTCTCCAATCATCTGCAAATGCCGCTCTGCCTCTCGTCAACCCTAGGTGCTTCTCTCAATTGCCTCATCCCAACTCCACTTCCAAACCTAAACACTCTCCCTCTTCCTTGAAGGACAATGAGCTCGCCAAGTTTGCTGCCATTGCTGAATCCTGGTGACTTTTTCGATTTTTGATTTTTTCTTAGAACCATAAGAATTTAAAGCTCATGAACGTGGCTGTTATAGACACTAAATTACATGAAATTTTATTATCTATTGCATTTTGCTACCATTTGTTAGTTCTTTTTTGTTGTTGTAACTATACTAGGTGGGATTCTGAAGGCCCGTTTAAACCATTGCATGTGATGAATCCTACAAGGCTTGCTTTCATCCGCTCCACACTATGTCGACATTTTAAGTAAGCTATCTCTTTTATGTTTGTTTTCCTATTTACTTATTACATTTTTCCAATTCATTTAGCCCTTGTTACTGTCATTTTGAGTCTCTGGTGTGTTTATTCTTCAAGTTACATTGATAGGATATGTGCTATGATGTGTGATCTGATGCATTTTAGTTCCACTTCCATTCTTCATGCCAAAAATTTTAGTGGGGTTAAGGCATGATCTGGCTGATTAAGGCATCATGGTCATTTTTGTTTTGTATTTGTGAGAAATCAAGAGTAGAAATTGTTTTAATGCCTTTGAAAAATGATTGGTATAAGTAATAAACCCTTTTATTCAAATGTGATCATATAAGGATATGTAAGATAGTGTTAACAGAAATATTGTTTTGATGCTAACCAAATGAAGAAATAAAAAGGAAAAAGTTACATTACTGAAGATAATAGATTTCTTTATTTATTTATTTTGTCTCTTTGGGGCACTATTCAGATAATAATTAGATTTTCCTTGTCTCAGGAGGGACCCTTATAGTGCTCAACCCCTTGAAGGACTTAAAATTGTTGATGTAGGCTGTGGAGGTGGAATTCTTTCTGAGGTATATCTTATCTCCTTTCTGTTGTTAAGTCTGGATGTTCAGAGGTGACTATATTTATTTGCTAGAAATGTCAAAATCGAAGTTTGGTGACTATATTACTGTTAATCATGATTCTCATAGGAATTTATAGCATTATGTGGGTTCAGTGGTGACTATATTTGTTAGCTAGAATTGTGTAAATCTAAATTCTTTCTTTGATGCAAATTATCCTGCCTCACACTCTCTTGAGTATTTGGTTTCAACTGCAAATGAATGATCATTTTATTGTTATTTACCGTTATACTCTTTTGGTCTTCAGCCATTAGCTCGGATGGGAGCTACTGTGACGGGAGTTGATGCTGTAGAGAAGAATATCAAGATAGCTCGACTTCATGCTGTATGCTTATTATATATAATTTTACTATTGATATTTTGCATTGAATTTATGCCTCAGTATATAATGTTACATATATTCTATGTATTTTGAAACTTCTTAAGTTTCCTAATTATTATGACATGATTTTTTAAGTTTCCTTTCCAACATGATGCTTAGCATAATTTTACTGAGATTGGAGCAATTTGACATTCTTATCTGTTGTTAGACTACGACGTGGCAAAAATGTCTTCATGTTATAATTTGGCACTGGTCCTTACTTCCTTATTTGCCTTTTCCTTTGAGATGGGATGATCTACATGCTTCATGCCATAGACATGTTATGTATGATTCTAATGTGTTTTAGTTTGAGTTAATTGTGGAGTATTCTTTTAAGCTCTGCTGCTTTTCACGCTCCAAAACTTATGTAACTATTTCATGAATGTGATACCCCTCCACTCGAAGCAATCCATTGACAAACATAAGCCCTCAACTAAACTGCAATCTGCAATTTTTTTTTTTTTTTTTGAGCAGCTCCAAGTAGTGTGCTCTATACATATTTTATGTAGATGAAATATTGAACTATAGTTGCTAAAAACTTATCTTCATTTTTGTTTTTTGTGCATGTAAATGCTTTTGTTTTTAATGTATATACACGCTCTATTGCGTTTTAAGGCTCTAAGATATGAAATTTGGGAATGTCAGCTTTCAGCCATCAGTTGTTTCCAATTTGAAATTTGTCAGTGTTGTCCTCCCTAATTGATTAAATTACTGTTTATTGGTGGAAGCCATTGCTGAGAACTTACTATTTTAAGTAAACCTAGTACATTACATCTTTACTATTAGCTGGACAACTTATTATTTCCTGTTCACAGGATTTGGATCCTACAACTTCGAATATTGAGTTTTGTTGCACCACAGCTGGTACATATGCAAATCTTAATTCATTTCCTGTGTAGGTCAATCATTCTTGTATACTTCTGTTTCACAGCATGATGTGCATACTAAGTCTGTTATTAATTATTTTTCGCTTCCTACTGGCTTTTGTGGTCGTGGGTCTTAACTTCTTGTTAGTATAGAAGCTTGCAGTTAATAGCCACTTTATGTTATTTATCTTAACTTGGAATCTATCTTTTGCCATGGTGGGGTTTGAAAGCAGGAAAGAAAGAAGTAAAGAAAAGGTTAACATTTTAGAAGATAAACCTCTGTTTGGCTTTGATCTTATTTTCTCCCGGAGGGTCCCATATCAAAGGAAGATTTAACTCCATACTTCAATACTTTTCTTTAAACAAGATGTCATACTTCTACAAAATAAACCGCCTGAGCGGCAGAATAAATTTTTTATTAAAACTTAAAATGATAGTTACATATTACCCTATTCTTCCTTTGTTCCTTTCTACATTTTGGAACTGTTATTGTTTTCACTTGTTACGGACATCCAAACTGTTAGCTTGTCAATTACATAGCATGCATGTAAAATATTAAATGCTGTTGTACATCTGCAATGACTTCGGTAATCATTGCAAAAATAGCTTGCATTAATCTGGTCTCTGTGAAGTTATCTTCTTTTGTTTTTTGGTATTATCCATAGTATTTTGCAAATCACAATTTTTACAAGTTTTTTTTTTTTAAATGACTGATCAGAGAAGCTAGTAGAAGAAGGAAGAAAATTTGATGCAGTTATGGCCCTGGAGGTACTCCCTTTCTGACCCTCCCTCTGGTGTGTGTGTGTGTACACACATGGACACACACACATGGAGTGCATGCATGTGGCTTTATGTAGTATAAAAATATTTATTGTAAGGTATATATAATACATGTAGTGTAAATATGTAGATAACAGTACACAGGCAAATGATACCATAAAGCTTCATGAGCATTGGATTTGAAGTGCATATTGTATTGGTCATGCTCAAATGCATCATGTGCATAACCTCCCAGATAACAGTAATCAGATATAGATACTAAGTCATCTGTATCTTGAATGGTTTTACGGCTAGTCATGTCATCTGGCATTTTGCTTTTGCATATACTGCTCCTACCAAGCAGTACCTGATGTCCGAGTCCACCGGCATGTCATTTTCATTCATCATAAAATTCGCTAGTTGAAGAAAATTGTAGCATAGGTATTGCTAAATGCTGGATGGTACAGAAAGCTAGAGATGAAGTCTAGATTAGACTCGTTCAATGTTCCTGCATCACTGAGATGCAAGCTAGAGTTTACCTTTTATAGAATAATTCAAATAGGGGTTCTTTTTAAATTCAGTTTAGACCTTGTAATGATGAAGATCTTTGGCAGATCCAATGTTTGTCCAAACATTATGCTTTTAATATGTCCAGTTTTTTTATTTATTGAGGAGATATTTCTGTTTGGGAATTCTATCCTCATTTGTTTGCTTAGAATTTTACCAGGTGATTGAGCATGTTGCAGATCCTGCAGAGTTCTGCAAATCTCTTGCTGCATTAACAATTCCAGAGGGAGCTACTGTGATATCGACAATTAATCGTTCTATGAGAGCATATGCAACTGCCATTATTGCAGCAGAATACATTCTCCGCTGGGTATTACTCTATTGTTCATTCAGCAGTTTTCATTTGAGTTGCTATACCATCCATCTTGGCACATATATTATCTTAAAAAACGTTGGGGTTCCAGCTGATATTATAGTCAGTGTCATACATTCAAAAGATATCGAAACAGTAGATGGAAGTATCCCAATTGATAGGAAGCATATTTAGAAGGAAAAAAGAGGAAGTGGCCCTCTCCTTCAGGATGTCTATAAAAAAAAAAATTTAAACATGGCAAATGCTGGCAACTGACATGACATGTTCTATTTACTTGCATTTGCTACTTCGCAGCTTCCCAGAGGTACACATCAGTGGTCCACTTTTCTTACTCCACTAGAACTGGTCCTCATACTGCAACGTGCCGGTATCAATGTAAGCCACTTGGAGTTTTTTGGTACACGGACACATCATTCACTATCATATCATAACTATGCACAAGATTGAATTAAGGGTTCCCAATACCAAGTGATGCTTACTTCATTTTTTACTCACTACAGGTGGAGGAGATGGCAGGATTTGTGTATAACCCTGTGACAGGACGATGGTCTCTATCTGATGATATCAGTGTCAATTTCATTGCCTTTGGTACCAAAACCAAAAACAGTATATAGAATGATAAATTCAATTACTTTTTCTTTTTTTCAAAAATTTATTTATTAAATTTGTTTTGAACGCTGAATAAACAATCAAAATAAAAGAGTTGATGTAGTACCTAATAATATTGATTCACTGGGAGAGTTTCCTGAGTGTAACATGTGATTCGATCCAATTGGCGTCCTTGCCATGTTTGAAAATCCAAGGGTACCATGCTTCCCCTGGCTGGGGCACATGTTTACTCCGACGGAAAATCCGTCGGAAATTCAAAAATCTAAATTACCGGAAATGAAGTCTCTGAATACCAATGGAATGCCCGTCGGTATATCAAATTTTTGAATTACCGACGGAAATGTCCGTTGGAAATGCAAAATGTCCGTCGGAAAAGTTTATTAAATCAGAACAGCAAATCCTTTCCCCTTTCACTTTCCCTTTTCTCCTCTTTCTCTATCTCTCTTCTCTCTCTATCTCTCCGCTCTCTACCGTGAGAATGGCCACCACCACTGCCACCCACCATCAGCGCTCCCCACCACCAACCTCTGGTTTCTCTCTCTCTCTTCCTCTTAGTGCGTGAGCAGTACGTTCACAGCCGAATGAAGACTGATTCAGAAACTATGAGGACGAGAAAGGAAGGGAAAAACAATGTTTGAGCTAGGTATGAAATAGGTTGCAAGTTCTGATGCAAATATGGAAGTAGTTAAGAGAGGTATACAGATTGTTTCACTTGGAGAAGTTTGTTTTATCTCCCTCTTTGGACTATGGTTGTTATATATGGCCAAATCGCAATGAGCAATGCCATCTTCCATGGCCACCTCGACGACCTCCGCCTCGTCACATAGCCAAGAGAATTTTGCACATCCATGATACTTCGTTATTAAATATTTAAAAACAAAATAAAATTAAATAAATTTAATATAAAAAAAATTAAATGCTCATTACCGACAGAAAAAGCCGTCAGTAACGTTACTGATGGAAAAATCCGTCGGAAACATTTTCGACAGAAAAAGTCGTCGGTAATTTCCGATGGATCTGGCCCGTCCGTCGGTAACCGTTTTCTACGCGACGAGTACCGAGGAACTTGGTCCGTCGAAAACGCGCTTTTTCGATGGATTTTTAGTGTTTCCGACGGTTTTTGGCCGTCGGTAATCGGGTTTTTTTTTTTTGTATTGACCTATGTTAATGGGACTCCACATTTCATATGTGGTTGACAAAAGATAGCGTGCTTCAAATTTGAAAGTGGGAGGCTGAAATCATTTCCTTCTCCTCCCAGCACTTTTGGTGATGATCGTACATGGGCCTTCACTATGGGAGAATTAAGGGGCTGTTTGTATATATGCAAGGAAACAAAAGAAAACCAGTAGCATACAATCTTTGCACACTTTTAAGTTTCGTTTTCTTCGGAGGAGGAAGTGTACTCATCACCATATTCTTCGTTTTCTTTGGAGGAGGAAATGTACTCCTCACCATAAGAACAACCAGACAAGAAATATGGCAATGAAGAGTCATGGATTAAGCTTTTCACCATTGATAATTTGCACAGAAGATTAATGCCTTGGCTTTTATACTGGCCAGCAAGAAACTACGAGAAGGATGGTCCCACTCCCACTTGGATATATAATTGCTGCAATAGCTTTATATATTATGAACCTGACAAATCAAATATGGACCATTGATTAGTTTAATAATAAATCTAATGGATAAAACAGATGCTTCATGGATGAGGCACATGCTGAGTTACTTTATGCTAGCCTTGCCCTACCAAAAGGGAGAAACAAGGTTATAAAACTCATACAGAATCAGTCGATAATAAACATCTTTTAATGAATCAATTTTGTATTAGAAGACTAACTTGACCAATTTATAAATTGGTCCGATTGTTTAATTTTTTGGTTTCTGAAAATAGCCCTGTTTGGCTAATATTTTTTTACTTCTAGAAATTATTCTTTTTAAAAAAAAATTAAAAATTGCTGAAAATAACTAAGGCATGTTTCGTTTAGAATGTATATTTCTAGAAATAAATATTATAATTCTTAAAATGCCCTTGAGACGTTTAAATATAGTTAAGCTTCACAACGAATTTCCACCTATCTAAAAACGTGTTGATCAACCAGGTTAAAGCAACAAGTATCCTAACAGGGGAAAAAATGCATGTATTTGCATTAATTTAAGGACAAGAACCTGCCAATATGCCGTTGCAGTATGTTCCAACCAACATGATTTCTCAAGTCATTAAATTCAAGCTGGTGTAAGTCAACCAGAAAAATTTCCAGTTTAGTCCATAATCACATTTTATCATTTACTAAGCATTTTGTTTAATATTTACAACAAGCATGATTTATTCCAACAGAATTGGTAATGCTTTTTTGTTTTTTGTTTTTTATAATTTCCACCAAATTGGAATTTTTTCCGGTCACTTTGTACAATTTAAAATGCATACAGAATTAGGTTAGTTTCATTACACAAAGAAATTGACATTTGCAGTTTCTACTTTGTCCACACTACCAACGAAGATGACGGAATTAATAGAATTTTTACTAAATATGAAAGAAGAGAGTCGAACTAGCTAACCAAAGGAAGATGATGGAATTAAACAATAACTAGATTGATTTGCGCTGGTGTAGAATTTTCTTTTTTTATTAGTTTTGAAAGTGATATATTAAGCGTTTTTAATATAAAATTTGGATTAATTATACTTTTAGTCCCCATAATTTATAAGTTTAGGGACTCGATTGAAAAATTTTATAAGTTCAGAGACTCAATTAGAAGTTTTTTAATTCAGAAACCCATTTGAAAATTCTCAAATAGTTCAGAGATCAACTGGATAGTTAAAACTTAAACCTACAAATTAAAACGTGAACATGAAGTAATGTTAATGAAATTTGTCAAGTTAAAATACTCCAATGAGATAGCGAATTGGCTTTTAGAGGTACCATTAATGGAGAGACACAAAAACTTGTAAAGAGACACTAGAAGATTGGTAAAAATTAAAATATGTAAATTTGAAAGTGTTTTATTTTTATTTTTATTTGTTTAATTTTTCAAGAAGAAATATTTTGAGGAGTTAATAAATGTTGGTTCAAGTGATAAAAGAAAGAAAAAAACGTAGGTACAATTCCATAAGTACGTTAGATGTTGTTTTTAATGACGATAGGATATGTGTAAGAACTGTTACACATGTTATATTTTCATTGATGAGTTATTACACATGTCCTATTGTTATTGAAAAATAATACCTAATGTATCTATGAAATTTTATATAAGTCTTATCCTTGAAGAAATCTAAATAAAATCCTATACTTTTCATATCTTTTAAGATTTCTTCAAACTATACCTTATCAGTATAAAAAGTTTTACAAATGTCATAATAATATCTACTACTCCCTTCGATCTCTATTATAAACAAAAGTTAAATAAAACACACATATTAAGATGGTTAGTTAATCTCATTGAATCTTGTAAAAAAATAGATTTGTTACCTAAATTACTCTTCATCTAAAACTTCAATCTTCATTAAATAATTCATTGGAATTTGTATTAAATAAATGGTATTTTGGAAATAATATCACTAAATGAGTTATTGGAAAACAAAATTTGCTTATATATTAGACCATAAAATTTAGGACTTTTTTTTACTTATAATAGAGACCGAATGAAATAACATTTAACATGTTTTTTTTTATATATTTTAATAACTGAGATAGAGAAATAATAGTATATATGAATTGACCTCGATACTTATCCTTTTGAAATTATGTTGTTATTATGTTTAATTTTATTCGGGTTTATTATGTTAGTCTTATGCTTGCATAAAAAAAGATTAATATATTTTCTAAAATAAGAAAAATAACAGATATAATTAATTTTAATTTCAGAAGAGTTCATTATGTCATGTTATTAAATTAAATGGTCAAACACCGCTTTAATTATTTTTTTAATTTTTAAAATGTACTGTTGGATGCACAATAAAACAAAATGGTTATTAAAAAATTATTTTAACCTTCTAAGTAGATTTATGATTTGTCTATAAAGAAGGGCTTGGCTTAATTCTTTATCTATTTTACATAGGTTCTTCTAGTGAAGCATGATAATGTCTTATATTTGATAGGTCGCTGGCTCGAGTCCCCACTAATTTTTTTAAGAGAAAGTAAATATAAATCCATCCGTAAGTGCTCATAAAATTCGAAGATTTTCTTGTTTTGTACTAAGGGCCTATTTGGTTGACTTATGAGCAATTTATCTGAGCTTATCTACTGGCATAAGCATTTGTCAGAGTGTTTGGAAGAGCTTATGGAAATAGCTTATGACATGTTATTAAGCTGTTTTCAGCTTATTTTTATAAGCTCTCCAGGATAGTTTATGAAAACAACTTATAACTTATATGAAAACAATTTGACTATATTTTTTCCTTTATTATAGAAATAACTTATATGAGTTATGTCATTTGAACACAAATTTTGGACACCTATATATGCACATATATATTTATCTCTATCTTTCACTTAATTTTTTATTTTTTTTGTATACATGCTTCTCGAAAATACAATAAAAAAACAAAAAGAACACCTTATGGTATCCCCATTTTGTGTAAAAAATCATTCCTCTCTTAGTGTATGTTTGGACTCACTTTTGTGAGAGGCAAAAGTGATTCTAGAGACAAAAAAATTAATTTTGACATGTTTGAGTATTCTGGACTATAATTGATTTTGTCTCTGGAATCAATTCTAACTTGAAGCTAGAATTTATAACTTTCGCCTCAAATATGATTTTTAGCCTTAAATAATATTAAATTTTATATCAAATTTACTTTCAAAATAAAAACACTCAAACATAAATTACTTCCCTTCAAACAATCCCTCGTCTTATATTTACATCTACCGAAAAAGGGGTTCGTGTACCAAGGGAAATGCTTGTGCTTTTCACGTGTACTATACGTCTCTCTGAGTTTGTTTTAATTGTGACTGTGAATCCCTCTCACTTTCTTCTCTAACAAAAGCCTCTCTTTCCAATCTCTATTTCCGTATTGGATTGCATCTCTTAATCGTCGAATTCCAAATCTTCAGCGAGGAGAAAATGTCAAAGGATTATTCGGAATCACCGATGTTCGTTGCGCATGGCCGTTTGGCATTGCTCTCAGCTCACCTCCTTCCCTCCACTGATCACGTCGTCCCTCAGCTCCACCCTCACCCTCTCCTCTCTTCTCCATCGCCGCCGGCGAACCTCAACGGTACCTTGATCGTCGTCGACGACAGGACCGGTAAGAAGTACCAGCTTGAGGTCTCCCCTGATGGCACTGTCAAAGGCTTCTGACTTCAAGAAGGTATTCTATTCTTTTTCCCCTTCATGATTCATGATGATGACATCATCAATCAAATTTTGATTTTGATCTGGGTTTTCGAAGGAATTCTCAATTTGCTGAAATGGGTCTGCGCCAATTTTGCTCCTTTCTCTCTTCAATTCAATTGTTTGGAATTTTAGTTTCTGTTTGTGAGTGTTGGTTGTTTATATCGTGGTTTGCTTCTAGGCAGAATTTTTTTTTTTTTTTTAAGAAAACTATTTATTCAGAGTTAAATGCTGAAATCATACGTGGGATATTCACACTCCAATTTTTTACGGATTTAATTGGTACACGGTTAATATGAAGATTTTTTTATATCGTCAAACCAATCATGAATTTTTGTCACATCACTAAAAATGTTTTGAGTCTTAGATTAAAACTCATTCATGAGATGATTTGTGATGAGTTGACAACGTAAAAACTTTATGCTAACCGTGTATCAAAATTAAACTTTTATTTTACACTCTCAAATTTATAGTAATGATATGTATTATGTGATTTGCAGGGCTAATAATGGATGAATTTAATTGTTATGCATTATCGGTGCAAAGATTTTTTTACATTGTCAATCAATTATAAATTGTCACATCATTAAAAATATTTGATTCTTATTATAACTACGTTAAAAGTGATACATATGATTTGTGTTTGCTTGAGAATATAAAAATCTTTAACTCGATGGTGTATTTAAGTTAAACTCATGATGGATCAAGAAAAGTACCGTGAACCACATAATACAAGTTGTTAACTAGCAACATTATGAAACAAAATTATTGTACAAAAATATTTTTCCTTTGTAATTATAGCATGACTATTTATGTGTATTTATTATTTTTTTAATATTAGAATGTGGGGTTATCTAATTTTTTATTTGCAGATATCGACTGGGAAGAATGACAAGGGGCTCAAGATTTATGACCCGGGCTATTTAAACACAGCTCCTGTTCGATCAACAATTAGTTATATTGATGGCGATGAGGGGATTCTTAGATATAGAGGCTACCCAATTGAGGAGTTGGCAGAGAAAAGCACTTTTATGGAAGTGTCCTATCTCATAAGTGAGTTTTTCCCCACTGCAAGTGTATGTATTTATGGGGGCCTTCCATGAGTCTTGTTTATAAGTAGATAAAACATTTTAATTCATAGTTAGACACTTGTTCTGCATCCTGTTAATTGCATGCTTTGATTTGTGCACAGCATGAATGTTCCTGAAGTAGTGCAGTTTATTTACTCCATCTTTCTATGTTTTTTCAGTGTATGGAAATTTGCCTTCCGAAAGTCAGTTAGCAGAATGGAAGTTCGCTATATCTCAGCATTCAGCTGTTCCACAAGGTGTTTTGGTGAGCTTTTGGGCTATATTTAATAACTCTTAATGTGGTTTATGTTCTCAAAATCATATCTGCTAGCTTCCTTCTTTCAGTCACTTACAGCTTTGTGATTTTAAACAACTTCCACCAACTCTATTACTGCTTGAAATTTAATATGCCGTCAGTATTTTATATTGTTAAAGAAATCTAGTAACTCTTTCATCATAGTATTTTTAATTTTTTTATTATAGGAATCTGGTGGAATAATTTTCTATCTGGGTTTCCGGAAGCTATATTTCTGGAAATATATGCCTCTTTTTTCTATATTTCTTTTTCTTCTGGTTGAAGGAAATCTTACTATGTCTTAAAGCAGGTTTAGAACTGTAGTACATGTCTTATAAGATCACTCGTTAATTTTCCTGACCAGTTGGTGTTTTAATGGACAAGCTTAGGATTTGTAGGAATTTGGATTGTCTCCTGCTGTCCTGCCTTTGCAGCACCAAAAGAAGGGGGGGGGGGGGGGGGGGGGGGGGGGGGGGGGGGGGGGGGGGGGGGGGGGGCGAATAAAGAGGGATGGGTAAATGAGGGAGAAAAACAGAGAGAGAGGCTGGAGACAATTTGGATGGAGCCAATTCACTTCCGATTTGTAGTAGTGATCATTTAAAGGAGAGAGATTAAGTTGTTTGTTTCTTTTAATGAAGTGTGGGATTTTTTATCTAATTGAGTTGTAGTATAATCATATATTTGTTTTGTAGGATATCATACATTCAATGCCTCATGATGCACATCCTATGGGCGCACTTGTTAATGCCATGAGTGCTCTATCTGTTTTTCATCCTGATGCAAATCCTGCTCTCAGAGTAAGTAATAAAGTTGCTGTCAAGTTACTCACCTTTTGAACTGTTCTGCATTGATGCAAGTTTGTGGCAATAACATAACATGGCACTTTGTATATTTTAATTTTGTGGGGCAATATATTCTTACTTTTTTCGTGTGTTGGACTTTGTCTTCCTATTTTTTTGAGTTCCTATATTTTGCAAAAAGTTGTATTACTTCTCTGATTTGAGTTGTGTCAGGATAATTTACAGCAATGAATTCTGACTCAATACATTATGTGTGTTCCTGCTGATTTTAGATTTCTACCGAAGTGAATCTGCACAATTTTTAATTTAAAATTAGGAAAATCTTCTTTTAAAATGGGCCTGTACTTTGTCTACGCTTCCAAGCTGAAAGGGCTCTTGTATGAGGGGACGAGTTAGAGATATAAAGAAACTAATCTTGGTCCTCCACTTAGTAGCTTATGCTATTGGGACAGTTGGTTTTTGCACACAGTATTGAAAAAAATTAGCAGACACGCTTATATTTGTTGATTCTACCTGTCTGCCTCCCATTTAGATTGATGTTTTTTATATTTTGGCAAGGGATTCCTTTAGGATATTACTCTTTCCTCCTGGTTAGTTCAAAGTAAATGGGAGTGGTACTCTTTTTCTTATTAGGATTCAACATGTTATATTGTTATTGCTTTCTTATATTATTTGATTTAGCTTTGACTTTTTTCATTTTAATTTTTTATTATAATTTAATGCAGGGTCTTGATGTTTACAACTCAAAGCAAGTCAGAGACAAACAAATAGCACGGATTATTGGAAAGGTGTGCTTATTCAGTTCTCTTTACTCCTTTTACCCTTCTGTCTCTGATATATGTAAGTCATTCAGTTATTTTAAATGCTTCTTGCACTGGTTTTAGAGCTTGTATCTTGTGGGATTTTGTGCAGTATCCACGTAACTCTATGCTTATTTGCAATCTGCCCTACTGCTTCATTGCAATATCATTTTTTTTTTTGTTGCAGATAACAACAATCGCTGCCGCAGTGTATCTTAGAATGACAGGAAGGCCACCTGTGCTTCCATCCAACAACCTTTCTTACACAGAGAACTTCCTATACATGCTAGATTCTTTGTATGTTTTGATATTTTAGCACTGATGGATAATTTGGCATAAGCCAAACTTGTTTTCTTTCTTTTCTAATTAATTTTTTCTTCATAGCTTAATGATGGTTTTATTTTTGTGCTCATATATAACAAATCCAAATCTTTTCAAAAAAACTATAATTTAATGTTAGATGATAGAATAGTCACATACTAGCTTTTTCTTTTTTCTTTTTTCTTTTTTTGGTGGAATTAGAGTGTAACACAAATAAAATCTCCTCTGTGTATGCTTTCAGAGGCAATCGATCATATAAACCCAATCCTAAGCTAACTCGTGCGCTGGACATCATCTTCATCCTGCATGCAGAACATGAAATGAATTGCTCTACATCTGCTGTCCGACACCTTGCATCAAGGTAGACATCTTATTACAATACTACTTAAGCAACATAAAGCAGTCCTTCTAATATTGCTTAATCGTTATCTTATATCAGTGGCGTTGATGTATACACTGCTATTGCTGGGGCTATTGGAGCTCTATATGGACCTCTTCATGGTGGAGCTAATGAGGTAACTATAAATAATTAATGAGGTTGTCATGATTTATTTATTATTTTTTGTAATTCATGTTTCAATGTAGTGAGTAAACACAATTACAATACTGGCATTTAATATGTGAGCATGCTAATGTGGCCTTTAATTCTGCAGGCTGTCCTCAAAATGCTGAGTGAAATTGGAACTGTTGAGAAGATTCCAGAGTTCATCGAAGGTGTCAAAGCCAGGTGGCTACTGCTATATTTTTGTTTTCTGTCTTACCTTTTCCTATCAGTTAGCTTTATGCATATCCCCTGAAAGGATAGTGTTGAAATTGTATGGTTTTGATAGATAAGGAGGAAAGGAAGGATAGAATAGAGACTCTGAATAATAGAATAATAAATTGATATGATGTGTTTGATATGATAATAATGTGCTATGAAAGACAAACCCAACAATTCTATTTATACTAATACTAGACTCCTAATCCTAATTAAATAAGGAGACTAATTAGGAAACCTAATGAATAGAAAATAACGCCTAAGAGATCATCTAAGGACTAAGGGTACAATAAGGATATTATGAGATATTCAAATAGATAGCAGAGACGAGAATGTTGTGTTGGATGAGTGGACATGCTAGACAAGATGGAATTATGAATGAATGCATTAGAGAGAAGTTGAGGTTGCATCTATTGTAGAAACGATGGTAAAATCTCGCCTTATGTGGTTCGGGCATGTGTGGAGAAGACATGAAGAAGCCCCAGTAAAGAGAGTACATCAGATAGAGGGTAGCCCATTTGCTAGAGGTAGAGGGAAATCAAGAAAAACTACAAGCGAAACAGTTAAGAACAATTATGTAAATGGTTTATCGACAGACATGATTTATGATAGGACATTATGGCTTGTTTGATCCATATAGCCAACCCCACCTAATGGAAAAAGGCTTAGTTGTTGTTGTTGTTGTTGTATTCTAACAGATAGCGTGAGCTTGAGACCTTTCTTTTCTTACCTCTGCTTTTGGGAGTCTCTTCACAGAAAGTGGGGAAAATGATAGTTTTACTTTTAGTTGATATTCTTGTCTTGTGTTTTTCCTTCAGGAAACGAAAGCTATCTGGTTTTGGACACCGAGTGTACAAAAACTATGATCCCAGAGCAAAGGTCTTAAGAAAATTGGCAGAGGAGGTGTTTTCTATTGTTGGCCGGGATCCTCTTATTGAGGTATTTATCCATTTTGTACTTCCTGTCTATGTGCTATTATGCTGCCTGTGAGTCATATATTCCTTAAGCTGGATATGCCGGTATGACCAATGAGGCCTATGATCAACCAATCAGGGTTGTGAATACAATGACAAACTAGAAACAACTGCATTTTGAGTTTTTCTGCTTACTTTTTATTTAAATTTATTTTTGTATTTTAATTTTTGGTTATGAACTATAATGCTTACGTAAACAGGCCCACACACCTTTGAAAGTTTAAATGTTGAGGAACTTGCTTAAGGCACTTGCTTAAAATAGTGTATATATAGATTTGGCATCTAATGCACCTTCATGTTTATTCTTTAGATTAGATCTCATGGTTGGTTTGAAAATAAAATAGTAGATCAAATCAGATAATCTTAAGTCATTCAAAATCTGTATTCTGTAGCATCTCTTTTCATTTTCAAATTTAAAGCATTATTTAAGGTTTCTGACACTACAATTATTATCTGAGCAGGAAAACTTATTTTTCTTTAATTTAATGTCAATTTGGTCCAGTATATTTAGTTTAAACTTTATAATTGCTAACTTCTTTGTGCAATCATTTGATTGTTTAGGTTGCAGTTGCCTTGGAGAAGGTTGCACTATCTGATGAATTTTTCATCAAGAGGAAGCTATATCCAAATGTTGACTTCTATTCTGGATTAATTTATAGGTAATCTATTATTACAACCAGTTACTGTAACTAGGGAGGATAACATATGTTGCTCTTCCTTGAATATCATACAAGGCTTGAAGTCTTGAACTGATGGTTTTATGCTATCAGGGCCATGGGGTTTCCACCTGAGTATTTCACAGTCTTATTTGCTATCCCTCGAATGGCTGGGTACTTGGCACATTGGAGAGAATCCTTGGATGATCCAGATACAAAAATTATGAGACCTCAACAGGTTACTTACTTCAAATCATTTCTGTGGTTATGATTTTCTTGCGTATTTAACTACATCATAATTATAGTTGACTATTTTGTGCCAAAATCGCTGTACATGTTGTGTACCATTTGATTTACTGGAAAAATGGTTTTCTAGTTGTATCACTTGGCTGCAATATATCTTTTTTAGGGTACTCGGAAATATTAGCATAATGCATCAAAATGATATGATAAACCTGTACTTGATCCACCTATAACTACCCTGTTCAAATCTACCAGAACATATTATAACATATAATGCCTTTCTTCATGCATTTCTCTTCCCTGATTTTGTCAAATGTATTTTTATGTTTCAGGTTTATGTTGGAGAATGGTTGCGACATTATTTGCCAATCAGAGAAAGGACTGTGTCAAGTGGTGCTGACAAGCTTGGTCAGGTGGCCGTATCAAATGCCTCAAAGCGCCGGCTTGCTGGATCTGGGGTGTAGCCTATAAGTTGAATTTGGATTTGCAAGTTCATGGCTTTTTGTTACCTAAATAATTCTTTTCTATAACTAGGAAGATGCAAGGGGAGCATGTCATGGATAAATAATGCAACTGGTGTCTCATCCATCACCCACTGGGAGAATGATGCTGGTGGGATTTGTTTTTTCCTGCATTTATATGCGAGTAGTATACCTTCCAGTAGTTCTACTGTTAAATTCTTTGTTTTGTTAATTATTTTGGGGATAACTAATAAATAAGCATAGTTTAAAGATATAATAATGGGGTGTAAGTAACCAGTTTAATTTATTCGCAAATGAATTGTTGAAGCATATTTGTGTTGAAGTAGTGGGCAGATTTTTAACTGACAAATTCTTTTTTCCCCTGTAGTTGGGTGCTTGAGATAAATAAATTCTGCTGATAATTTTTATTCAGCAGTTTTTTAATGTTTCATTTGGACTACGGAGTCTAACGTGTAACATAAATGGTCTATTCTTTTTTTTTTTTTTTTGATGAAATGGTCTATTCTTTTAATATTTTATAAAAAATACATTAAAAATATATCAATATGGATGGTAACTAATACGAAGAGGTTGGTTAAATGGCAGACTTGATTAGATTCACATTAACAGTTACAAGTTAGAGTTCTAATTCTGTTAAATTCAATTCTGTTAATTTCTTGGGTATTAGAAATTAAACTTGTCTTCTCTAAAAAAGATCCAGAATGTGTCAGAAGCTAGAAGTGTAATTTGAAAAGTCAAAGGCTTAATTATTAAGAATGAACAACTCATGTCTAAGAGCATCTTCAATGGTTAAGTTCTTAAATTGGTTAGTTATTTTTTTGGGTCTCATAATGTCACGTCAGATTTAAAAACTCCAATAAAATTTTACTCCAATACTAAAAACCACTTTCTGATTCTTAACTTACTTTTAGTGGGTCCTATATTAGATCTCACTTCTTTATATTTTTATTTAGATTTATTTTTATTTCAAATTAAAATATTAATTCATATATATATTTTAATTTTAAAAAATAAATAAAATAAAACTAAAATAACAAAAAAATTGGCCCTTCAACGAACTTGTCTAGAAGATATCAAAGCTGTAAAAAAATTGATGCAAAACTTTACTCAAAAATGCCCTCTTCAAAGCACATCATCCTTCCCCAAATTTCTTTTATCGTCCATAACCTTTCTCCGTCCAGCACCTCTTCTCCTCTCCCATCTTTTCACACTCCCTTCCCTGCGACCCTCGGTCCCCTCTTCTCCCCTCCCTCCTCTAGTTTGCTAAGTCTCTGGTTTCCGGTGCGGCGGCTATGGGTGGCTTCGGATTTGGAGGTGCGACAGCCAGTGGGTCTGGTTTTCCCCTCTTCCCCTCTTTCATTTTTTTTTTTATGCATGTATCTGATTTCTGTGAATTTTCTGTTGGTTCTGTAAGAAAAAACCCAAAGATGTTCAAGTCTTTTTCAAAACCATTTTCTTCCTTCAAATTTCTATTCCGTCAGTTCAGCATTGGGTTCAATCTTCCACAAAAATACATTTTTTATCTGTAAGCAACCGTTCCTTGAACGGTCCTTAATTTTGAGTTAGGAACCATGCCACGTAGGAGAGTTCCAACAGTGAAACAAAGTAAGCACCCGTCCCTCATTTTTAAGAACAACTTAAGAACCAACGCTAAAGATGCTCTAAGTGTTTTAGAGCCCATTTGTTATTACTTATTTTGTTAAAAAAAATTATTTTTTTAATCATAAAATTATTTTTTTATGTTTTTAGCGTGTTTGTTTTTGTTTCTGAAAATAATCAGAAGCAGAAAAAAAAAAAATCATTTTTGGGGTTAAAATGAAAAATAACTTTGAGTTGCTTCTGAAAAAAAAATCAGTTTTTATAACTAACTACTTTAAAAAAAATTGATTTTTATGATTGTAAACAAGCACAAATCTGCTTCTGTTTTTTTTTTAAATCTCTATAAATAATCACTAAATTATTTTATAATAAAATCAATTATTTTTTAATCTTAAACAAACGGGCTCTTCGTTCAATTAGAACTTCTCTTTTAACAGCTGCACTAGTATAAATAGGATATCTATTAGTTTGCTAAGTACTTGTACCGTTTGTGTGTGAGACTTTTAGGGAGTTACAATAGAGAAGCTCCAACGAGTTCCCTCTCTAGAATTTGTAAACAAAAGATCAAGCTTTGTGAGTGAATAAAATTCTGGTTGTGTGTTTTTTATAGAGTATTCTGTTTCATTCTCTCCATATTCTTCTAGCAAGGCAAATTTTAATTGCTAACATCTGGTATCAGATCCAGTTGAAACAAGATGGAAGCAAGTTCAAGCACGGGAACAACCCAACTGCAACAAATGCAATCAACAATTTTCAAATTTGATGGAGGATCAAATTTTGCTATGTGGAAACGTTTGATGGAGCTATGTATAAAAACAGTGGCTATGGAGAAATTTTGGAGAAAGGTTTTGCAGAACCAACAGAAGAAGAAAAATCAAAGATTGATAAAAAAGCAATTAGATAAAGATTGTCTACTCAATGAAAAAGCTTTATTTTTAATATGTCAATCAGTGGAGCTGCCCATTCTTGAGAAAATTTTCCATGCTAAAACAGCAAAGGAGGCTTGAGAAATTTTGCTTAAAACATATGAAGGAGCTGACCCAATTAAACGGGCAAGGTTACAAGGCTTAAAACGACAGTTTGAGCCGATGGAACAACGCAAGGATGAAAATATTCATGATTATTTTTCACGAATGGATAAGCTGGTCAATGATATGAAGAATAATGGGGATGACATCACAGAGAAAGAGGTCATGGAGAAAATTATGCGCACTCACAAGTCGATTTGATTATGTGGTAGCGGCAATTGAAGAATCAAAAGATCTAAGCAAAATGACCTTGAATGATTTGCAAGCGTCCTTGGAGTCACGTGAAATGCGAATGACTGAAAGGACAAGTGACCCAACTGAGCAAGCATTAAAAGCTCAAGCGAATCTCAGAAGTGAAGGATCAATGCAAAGAAGGGTGGACTACAACCAAAGAGGACAAAATTTTAGAGGTAGAGGAAGGATTCCTAAAACTGACTCAAGCCACGGAACCAGAGGTAATTTCCAAAATAAATCCAATATTCAATGTCACATATGCAAGAAGTATGGACATTTTCAATCTGAATGCAAGTCTCATATTCAGTGCCATAATTGTAATAAGTATGGTCACTATAGTCGAGAATGTCGTGCTAAAGCTTCAAATATTAGAGAGGGCCATGCTCGAGTTGCAGAAAATAAAGATAATATGAAGACGGTGCTGATGACCAGTAATGTTGTTGCTGATAAAGATGATAATCAATTGTTGTTAGATACAGGCTGTAACAATCATCTAAGTGGGAAAAAAGAACTATTTTCTGACTTAGATGAAAACCTTCAAACCACTGTCAAACTTCGTGATAATTCAAGACTTGCAGTCTTGGAAAAAAGGGAAGATTGCCATTAAATTGAAGGATGAATCTTTGATTTATATTTATGATGTAATTTATGCACATGGTATATGTCAAAATCTTTTGATGTGGGACAACTAGCTGAGAAAGGCTATGACCAGTGGTTTAACAAAAGAGGTTGCACCATAAATGATCTGGAGAACAAATATTTTATTACTTTCATTGATGACTTTAGTAGGAAGACATGAGTTTACTTCTTGAAAAACAAATCCGATGCTTGTGATATACTCAAGAATTTTATTGCATATGTTGAAAGGAGAAGTGGCTATACTCTTAAAACATTGAGAACTGATAGGGGAACTGAGTATATAGTCTGTGATGATTTCTTGAGAAAGAATGGTGTTAAACATCAACTAACTGCAAGATACACTACTCAGCAAAATGGAGTGGCATAAAGGAAGAATATGACTATCATGGACATGGTAAGAAGCATGCTACATGGAAAGAAATTGCTGAAGAGTTTTT
Source organism: Echinosophora koreensis (assembly GCA_035048595.1). Classification (NCBI taxonomy): domain Eukaryota; kingdom Viridiplantae; phylum Streptophyta; class Magnoliopsida; order Fabales; family Fabaceae; genus Echinosophora; species Echinosophora koreensis. Next base: position 549,342 of record JAPCYP010000019.1, on the reverse strand, counting down.
GGGCAGAAACAGTGACTTGTGCAGTTTACATCTTGAATAGATGTCCTGTCAAAAGTGTACGAGATAAAACCCCACAAGAAGCCTGGAGTGGACAAAAGCCTGGTCACCTGAAAGTTTTTGGTTGCATAGCTTATACACATGTTCCTAGTGAGCTAAGGAAGAAACTTGATGACAAAGCAGAAAAATGCATATTTGTTGGGTATAGTGAAGAAACTAAAGGCTACAAATTATACAATCCTAATTCTCAAAAGGTAATAATTAGTTGTGATATTACCTTTGATGAAAGTGGAGTGTGGGATTGGTCAGAGAAAGAAAAGGAATTGTTGCCTGTACCAGTAACTGTAAATGAAGAAGTAAATGAAGAAAATGTTGAGCCACCAGCAAGTACTACAAGTCTTGATGATCCGACACTTCGTACACGACGAGAATGATGTCCACCTGCTCACTTGCAAGATTATGAAGTTGGTAGAGATGATGACCCTGATGATAAGGAGGAAGTTGTTACTTATTATGCCTTATTTGCTGATTGTGATTCTATGACCTATGAGGAAGCAGCCAATGAAGATCATTGGGTTAAAGCAATGGATGAAGAAATTCAAGCAATTGAAAAAAATAAGACATGTGAGTTAGCTACTCTTCCTGAAGGAAAGAAGCCTATTGGTGTTAAGTGGTTGTACAAGACAAAGTTCCAACCAAATGGAGAGATAGAATGTTTCAAGGCACTATTGGTGGCAAAAGGATACAAACCAAAACATGGAATTGATTACTTTGAAGTATTTGCTCCAGTTGCCAGAATGGATACAATACGTATGATTATTTCTATTGCTATACAAAATCAATGGAAAATATTCCAAATGGATGTCAAGTCTGCCTTCTTGAATGGTATACTTAATGAAGAAGTTCACGTTGAGCAACCACCAGGTTATCTAAAACAAGGAGAAGAAGATAAGGTGTACAGGTTGAAGAAAGCATTGTATGGATTCAAGCAAGCACCCAGAGCATGGTATACTCGCATAGACACATATTTTATTAACATTGGTTTTCATAGGAGTCCATACGAGCATGCTTTATATGTCAAAAACAACAAGGATGGAGACATTATTATAGTTTGCTTATACGTGGATGACTTAATCTTCACTGGCAACAACTCCAAATGGTTAGCTGATTTCAAGGAGAGTTTGATATGACTTAGCAATTTGAAATGACTGATATGGGCCTGATGTCTTACTTCCTAGGCATTGAGGTTAAACAAATGTTTGGAGGAATTTTTATTTCACAAATGAAATATGCAGTAGATGTTCTGAAGAAGTTTAAGATGGAAGCTTGCAAACCAATATTGACACCCATTGAAGAAAGATTGAAGCTTGAAAAGAAAAGTGGTGGTAACCTTGTCAATCTAGCTAATTTCAGAAGATTAGTAGGAAGTCTGAGGTACCTAACAGCAACAATACCTGATATAGTTTATGGAGTTGGACTCATAAGCAGATTCATGGATTCACCATGACAATCTCATTGGCAAACAGCAAAGGGGGTTTTAAGATATATTAAAGGTACGATTGATGATGACATCTTTTATTCAAATGCCAACAAGATAGAATTGGTTGGATACACAGATAGTGATTGGGGAGGTGATACTGAAACACGAAAAAGTACTTCAGGTTATGCTTTTTATCTAGGGTTAGGTGTATTTTCCTGGTCATCCAAGAAACAACAAGTAGTTGCCCTTTCAACAGCAGGGGTAGAATATATAGCGGTCACAAATTGTGCTACTCAAGCAGTTTGGTTACCAAAAATGTTAAGTGAGCTACAACATCAACAAGATGGTCCCACAAGGATATTTTGTGATAACAAATCAACAATTGCTTTGTCAAGAAATCCAGTTTTTCATGGACGCAGCAAACACATCAGCATCAAGCATCACTACATCAGAGACTTGGTTAGAGATAAAGATATTGTGGTTGAATATTGTTCAACGGAAGACCAAATTGCATATATCTTTACAAAGCCACTCAAAATCAATTTGTTCTTGAAGTTGAAAAATATGGTCAAAATGATCAAGCCAAATTTAAGGGAGGATGTTAGAAATTAAACTTGTCTTGTCTACAAAGATCCAGAATGTGTTAGAAGCTAGGAGTGCAATTTGAAAAGTCAAAGACTTAGTTATTAAAAATTAACAACTCATGCCTAAGAGTTGTAGTTCAAATTAGAACTTCTCTTTTTAACAGTTGCACTAGTATAAATAGGATATCTATTAGTTTGCTAAGTGCTTGTACTGTTTTTGTGTCAGAATTTTAGAGAATTACAATAGGGAAGCTCCAACGAGTTCCCTCTTTAGAATTTGTAAGTTGGTCATTAACAAAAGACCAAGCTCTGTAAGTGAATAAAATTCTAGTTGTATGTTTTTTATAGTGTTCTGTTTCATTCTCTCCGTATTTTTCTAGCAAGATAAGTTTTGACTGCCAACATTGGGGGGCTTTGATTGAACTGATGAGGCAGATTAGTTAGTGTACGCAAGTTATATACCAAAAAAATATAGACTATAGATGAATACTGATTTATTTTTATTTTTTTGTAAATGGAAATATGTATTGAAGTTTGAGAAAGAAAAATGCAAACAGAAGTATCTAAATATGAAGCTGAGTATTTCTTTCCAATGTATATAAAAAAAAAGAGATAGAGCTGAAAATACAATTATGGGGTTTGTGGACACAATTGTGATGGAAGTAATTAAATCAAATAAAACAGTGGATCGATCGGACAACCATGTGTTGTTTTTGGGCAATTGTCATGTGCAAACCTAAGCACATATATTAGTATCTTTAATATGTCAATATTTTCCCATTGTTTAGAAGGTTTGTACATTCAATATATATGTCAAATGCATATTAAGGACCATGATTTCTATATACATGTTGTTAAACTATGTTCACTTTTCTGATGTATCCGAGCCGATTGTTACAAGACGGTAGCTCTCATCTGTTTCAGCATGTGAGCTAGAGGAATCAGTATATATACTATGTATTGACATGCTTTGTGTCCGGCTTGGATTCTGCCAGAAGTGATTTCTTATACTCCTATATTTGGAATTGGAGCTAACAGCTGAATACCCCGGATCAGAAAGTAGATCCTGAATGTCAGTCCAACCTTCAAGCATGCTCACAGCTTGGGACATTGTTGGCCTAAGTGTAGGAGATGCATTAGTACATAAGAGACCCACATTTAGCATTACCATGGCCTCCTCAGTTGAATATTCTGAACCCAAATCTGGATCAACCAGCTCCAGAAGACTTCCTCTCTCTTGCAAAACATAAGCCTGAAACAAACTCAAATTTTAGACTATGTAATATCAATTGTTCTATGCAAATTGATACTCACTATGATGGGCTGAGAAGACTAAAATGTGGAATGGAAAGAAGCAGCGATTATCTAATAGGCTCTAGATAACATTTGGGCAGAGTTCATGAATAAAGGACTACATGGAGTAACGATATTTGGACACAAAAACGGTGTTGGACACCATATAAAAATAAAAATATTCTCTAGCACTTATTTATTGTTTTATTCTCTCTCATCATGTATTTCATCACTCCCAAAACACCCCATCGACTATATGTTGTCTATACTTGGTGTCAAAATTTGTGTCCAAATATCATTATTTTATTTTTTTTATTGTATGAGCCATAATAATAGGCATCAATTGAAGTGGTGAGGCTGAATTGTCAATCTAATGATAAATAGTTCTCCAACTTTTACACCCAGCAGTTAAGATAAGACAATTGTTTCTCTGATTGCTTGATTATTTCACTCTGTAAGGCATACAATCCTAAAGACTGGACAGTTATTCTAAGACAAGAAAATAAATTACCCAATCAAGAAGGTAAAAGAATTCCTCATCCGGCCTGTAATTTGTATTGCTCTTTCCGCTGACAATTTCCAATGCAACCACACCAAAGCTATAAACATCTGCTTTGTCAGTTAAATAGCCACGCATTGCATATTCGGGAGCCATATAACCACTGCAGAATGACAAGTGACAACAAGCATATCGGTGGAAATTATGATTTTTGTCAAAATAAAAACACTCAGATAATATGTCTTAGAAAGATTGATCTTGAATTAGAAATTTGATCCTTGCTGCTCCATGCTTCAAGTTTAATTATAATTTCAGCATAAGATTGATTAGACGTGTTTTAATACTCCAATCCCGAAGGATTTAGCGTGAAGAGGCATGTTAGAAATATATAACCATTCTTGGCCATGCACCTCATAGCGAAATAGTAGTAATATATGAACTTACATTGTTCCTGCAACTCGAGTGCTGATATGGGTTTTGTCATCTTCATTAAGTTTTGCCAAACCAAAATCTGAAACTTTAGCATTAAAATCCTTGTCGAGCAACACATTACTTGTCTTTATATCTCTATGTATGATTTTTATTCTGGACTCTTGATGGAGATAAGCCAATGCTCTAGCTATACCAATGCAAATTTTCTTCCTGGTTGGCCAGTCCAGTTTCACTCTGCTGTCTGGATCCTTGTCTGTATGTGACAAGGGGAAGGTTGGTCATATATTTGATTAAAATGGAAGGTATGGCTAAGGTTAATCATTATGAAACTTACGAAAAAGAATGCGAGATAGACAATTATTTTCCATATACTCGTATACCAGTATCAACTGGTTCCCCTCCGCACAACATCCATAGAGCTTAACAAGATTGGGATGCTGAAGTCCAGATATCATTCCTATCTCATTCACAAACTCACGGTTTCCTTGCTTAGATTTTGTAGATAGCTGCTTTACTGCAATTACTGTACCATCTGCTAGTAGGCCCTGCATCATGAACAAGGGATATATTTTTGTATAAATTTGGATTTCATTATCCTTTATGCAATTACGTGTATTTTGATAGTTTCTCTTTCATTAACCCACCAAGGGTAACATGCTTACTAATATGTACAGAATACATAAGAAATTTTGATTAAATTTAATGGTAAGGAGATATGGATATCATACAGTAGTATCTAGTATTTCAAATTATGTTAGGACGGGGAAAGTAGTTAAGATTAACTGAGGGGCAGTTAGTTAGTTAGAAGGGCTGAGGCAGTTGGTTAGTTAGAAGCGCTCAGTTAGACAAGTAGAGGGAAAAGGATAGAAGAATGACGCGTTCTCATTTCTTAGCTTTGTGAAAACCAGCCAAGTACTCAGTTGTGAACTTGTGAAAGGGGAAACCTAATCCTTGAGGTCAATCTCCTTGTTTTATCAAGTTATCACTAAGCTTACTTGGGTTCCTATCAAATTAACTAACCCATAAGGCAGAATAGGTAACGAGGAATACAAAAGGAAGATCAACATACCTTGTAAACAGAACCAAAGCCACCTTCGCCAATTTTATTAGCTGCATCAAAGTTTTGGGTTGCTGCTTTGATTTGTCTTAAAGTAAATAATCCCGTTTGCAGATCTATGCCCCTAAGCTCTGGACAAAACAAAATTGCGAATTTGGATTCCATAAGAAACTTTATAACTTTATCTACAACATCCTCCACCACATTCCCTTTTATTCCATTTTCATCAAGTACAAGATGCTCAAGTATGCCCTTCTATGTTCTCCTGAAGCCTTGACTTTGGTGAAATGTTAAAATATCATCAATAACAACCTTCTATAGAAATAAAATATTGTCCTTAAATTTGTGAGATTTGAATGAACTTTGTAGTAGTACTAGTTGTTGAAGAAGCTTACGCAAATACAGTTGGCCTTGGGATATAAACAAGAAGTATGCTATGTTGGAAACAAATGGGAATTCTTAATCTAAAATAAGAGAATTGGAAAAGCTTGGTGGCATATTCCATACCTTTATACACTGAGTTTTTGCCTCCTATCCATCCCTTCCTCCTCATGACACATAGCACCATAAGAACAACGACTGCAACAACAGTGACTATACCAACTATGACATAACTTCTCTTTCGGTCCTCTGATGGAGGTTTAAAATCTGTGCAAGGGAAGAGTATTTATAGGTTTGATAGAAATGAACAAAAGCTAACAAGAGTAGAGGTAGACATTAAAGGTAATCTTTCCCTTTTTCCTACATATTTTACTTTCTTTAACACCAATTAGTAAACACTATGCAGAAGCTAACAAATAATAGCTTTGTCCAAGTTGATTTTCTTTCTTTTCTATACTTGTTAGCTAGAGTTCGAATCAAGTTCTCATTTGATATGCATATACTTTATTGAGTTTCTATTTAAAATAACAACTGTCTGAATCTCCTAGGTATTGGAAGGAAAAAGATGCCTTCTGGAATATGATATCAGCACAAAGATGATCATCCGAGATATAGATGGACAAAATATATGCATCATTCAGGGTCTGCTAAAGTTAATACAAAGTGGTCATAATTCTGGAAGCTCAAAGACAGGACATCTCTTGTGGATTGAGGTTCTCTACAAACTAGAACAAAGGTATCAAGAGTGAACATAGTAACCATCTTGTACATTCTCTTGATTTACTTCATTTTCCTTTATCCTGAGGGAAACCATAGTAATCAATTCCCCTATTTATGAAATTTGCTAACAACAACATTTAAGTGACTTAATTTATTGAAATACTATTTTGGCTGTAAGATATAACCAAGTAAAAAGGTTGAATGTTTGGTTTGGTTCCTAATATAAATATAAATTTGATTTGCTTGCAACTATAATTGCTTTTTCTCTTGAACAGAGTGGGAAGGTCTTCTTTTTCCTCTGAAATGTAATAAAATCTTTTTTTGAGTAGGCAACATACATTTGCTATAAAAGCTGAACCTTAGGTCACTCTAGTTTCTAAAGCTAGTTCCAGATCTACATATATTCGCTCTTTTATTGACAATAGAAACATTGGAAATATAGATAGATCTCTTGAAATAATGGTACAACAAGTTTAATGTAAAATACTAAAACCATATTAGTGGACTGGAAGGTCAGAATGATCCGATGTAGAACAACTCATAATGCCATATTATGATTCCTTATCAAATTCCAGCAATCTCCCTCAAGCTTAGGCTTATAAAGTCAGAAAAGAAAAGACACTAACACTAAGATACTGGACATTAGAAAGACTTACTAGGGTCTACTGAGATAGCAGATACTAAAGGTCCATAAACTCCTCGAGTGGGTATGCCAGTTGTTCCCTTTCCAGCCCAGTAGAAGTGAATCTTCAAAGTATGCTGTGTGACAGTAGCATTAAATGTCTTCACAATTGGCTTGCCAGTACCACCAGCTTCTCTTTGGATATCAAAATCTTTCAGCACCAATTCCTCCTTTCATTTAAAGCACATAATAACATATTCAATCTACATTAATGCACAACTCAGTGGGAATCAATTATTTAGCATCATTATGTAATGTAAGTAATTGTTACCTGGACGTAGACATCAAATAGGCGCCTCCCAAGACTGTTAAATGACTTATCATTGATGAAAATAATCTCTGCAAAGTGAAGCTTAACAGTGTAATTTCCATTTATCAGACAGATGCCATAGTATGTGAGAGCAAGGGGAGAAACACGAGCGGTTGTGTACAGTTCTGAATTGGGTACAGATACATTGCCAAGTCTAGAAGTATTAGCCACAATATAGGAATCAAAGTCAATATCATTGTCCATGAAGTTCCCTGTGCTGCTAAGTGCCCACGAACCCTGATCAAGGTAATATATTGACGCGCCTCTTTGTTCTATGTCAGCATCGTAAGTAAGGCCGTTAATATTTGCTTCCTTACCACCGCAATTAATGTGCATGGAGTAACGATCTGTCCAAGAAACAACGCCAAACAGGATCGAAAAGAAAGAAATCATTATGCAAAATCTTTCAACAGTAATGCCAAAGTTAGACAACAGCATTCAGTGTTTTAAAAACCGGTCCAACCGGTTGGACCGTCGACCGGACCCCTCTCTGGTCCTGGTCGAACCATAGAATCGGAAAAGAGGTTCAACCGCTAAAAATTAAAAAAACGTGTTGAACCGGGCTAAAACCGGAAAACCGACCAGTTCATTAAAAAAAAAAGTTTTTTTTTTTAAAAAAGGCTTTTTTAAAATAAAAAAAGGCTAGAGCATCATAAATTGAATGACGTACTCCAATTTTGTATTTGTTTAAGTATTAAATAATTTGGACTTAATATGAAAATTAGAACTTGGATTGAAATTATACTTGTTATTTGATCTATTTATTAATGTGTGTGTGTGTATATATATATATACCGGTTCAACCACCGGTTCAACCGGTTGAATCGGTTGGACCTTGAACCACTCTCTTTTTTGGTTCTCCGGTTCAACCGGTTTCTAAAACATATTTGAAAGGTAAAAATCACACAGAATACACCATAATTTGTATTGAAATTTTTAAGTTTGTAGTTCGATTCTATCGAGTTATTTAATAAGGTGTCATTACAGTCGTGCAATTTCTATTTTGTTATTTCCTTAACTTCAAAGAGATTACATGGTTCTGATAAAAAACAGACTTCTGAGTTATTTCAGTCTTGAGTTTCTTAGAATTTTCATCTTGTTTTATTTAAATAAATGGAACAGGAGGAAATTATTCTTATTCTGGTTTGAAAATAGATATATTATTGTTTCTTTCCTTATGGACAATATACTTCTTCCTTTATTTTCATTTTCATTGAATTTCTGTGCGACTCTGAGGTTAAGATCATAAGCAAAGAGAAAAGGACCATTGGGAATTTACATTATTTCTTTGCGGGTTAATGTCTCTGAACTAGGCAATGAACTTTTGTCTGAAGAGAACCATAAGCAAAATTATGTTATATGACTATATCTTATTCTTTCTTTTGTTATGTAATCTTGTTGAGCTGAGAATTTGCCATCAATTAAGTTCACTCAATTTCTGGTAACAAAATTCGAATCGCTATTTAAGGCAAAAGCAATTTAAAATTTGTAGTATGGTCACACACTTACTTTTGTCAACCGAAGCAGGGCATGGAAAGTCCCTTTTTAGGCACGAATGAATCTTACTTCTGTAACAAAGAGAAAACTTAAGGTTATATATCATTGACCTTATTTTGAAGAAAAATCCTCAGATAGAAAAGGGTGAGAGACTTCATATTGCAAGCACAATAGCTTACTGTTTATCCGCAGATGGGGAGTAGCTCTCAACAAGGTTTCTGGAAAAATAACAAAAATTTGTTGCAGTGATAATTGATAATAACTAACATACTCATTCAGGATAATAAGAAGCTTAAGTAAAACTTACACGATCCCTCGTTGACAATCAACTGGACTTGAGCTATCCCAGCTGAAGTTATTGGAAGAGAGATCACTGTGCACCAAAATATGTAATAAAAATGTTTATTCTCATGTTGCTGCAAAAGTCAATATTCCATTTCAATTTGAACATATATTAACTTCATGCAGACATCAATATATTAAAGTTCCTAGAGAATATACATCAGACTATATTCTTTTCATCATATATTAAATGATCTAAATGGATTTATTGAAAATTTGTATTATGATAGAACCCAATGGTATGATTTCGATCACATAGCCGAGTCATTTGATTATCAACCATAAGCAAAAAACTGTTTTGGGGGGACTTAATCACTGTGGCCACTGAATCAAATATAGAGATGAAAGACTGAAAACTGAAGCATAACTATTCAATGAATATAACATACACATTTTTGTTCTTAACAAGGACCCAGCCAGGTATGGTCCCTGATAGATTGTTCCCAGTGAGATACCTGCATTATTTAACAGAAATTTGTTTCATCATATATGAGAATGTGATGTTCGAATTACATGTTTCATTCAGTCCATCCACTTACATGTAGTCAACCTTCTTAAGTAGTGCAAAAGATTCAGGTATCTCTCCACTCAAGCCATTGAAACTCAAATCTCTGCCAGAAATGGAGATAATTAAATGAACTTGTTTCATATAAGGAAAATGTTGGTATAAAAAAAGTATTTTATCTTCAATGTCAAGATGAATAAAACGAAAAGCATGTTCTTGTGTTGTTTCTCATGCATGCAGTATTCATAGTTATCTTTATGATTTTCCTTCAGCATTCACAAATTTCTCTATTATGCAAACAAAGTCATTTAATATGGCACACGTGTGAGGAAGGTAGATATGATCAAGGTAGATAAGTTGATACTACATTTTCTGTAAAGTTGGGCAGAAATAAGATCAAGGTAGGTAAGTTGTTCTGTTCTACAAACTATTTCTTAGATTTGGAGCTATTTTAAATAAGGAGAGAGTAATGTAGCTATTTTAAATAACGACTAACATTTCAGTTCACTGATTACTTTCGTTCTTTTGAGAAAAGTTTCATGCTAATCAGCAATTACTTCAGTCCAAGATATTACCATCATTGACTTACAAAACTTGCTCCTGAGAAAAATTATATTTCAGATCCAGATAAAATTATAGGTTATAAGTTATTATGAACATAGCACCGATTATAAATAATGATGGTCAAGACAACAATGGATTATTTCCAGGATCATTTTGTTAATGAGATATTCTCAAGTGAAACATGATCCTCAAAAGTAACGTATCAAGTTGTTGAAACTATTGAAAGTTACTTGTAGAACTACTTACAAGATTTTCAGTTTTTCCATTGTCCCAATATATTCTGGGATCTTTCCTGTAATGAAGCATTTTCTCAGTATCCTGCACATGATGTCCAAGTAAAATATAGGTCTTTTTAGAGATACTTTAAGAAAAACAGAAAGTATTTAAGTCACTGTACTCACAGTGTCTTCATGGATTTCATATTACTTAGTGGTGGGAAAGCAGATCCTCTGCTACCTTTTAGGTCAGTTATCCTCCTAAGTATCAAAGAATAAACAAAACAATCACTTGACATATTCATCTTCTATGATCTATAAATAAATAGAGTATTACAAGCATACAAATCACTTAATCTTGTCAAGGTAGAAATGCTAGAAGGTATTGGCCCTTCAAGAGAGCAACCTTCCATGTGCCTGTAACCCAAAATAAAATAAAATAAATGATATGATAAAGTACAGTATATACAACAAACACAATAAGAAAGGACTAGGTAAGAGGCTTACAGCTTTTCAATCAATGTCCATTTACTAATGAAATCGGGTATCCTCCCAAAGAAATTATTGTCGCTTATCCTCCTAAGTTGTGTTTCCAAAAAAGTTAGTCAGTATGCAAAGAAATGTCAATATTTAAATTAAACAGAAATAAAATAACATAAGTAATAAATTAAGCTAGAAAGTCTATATTTTGTAGCTCTTTGTATGAATTAAGATAGAACCCTGTGGTTCATCCATCTATTCTTATCAGATGGCAACCATGTGCTACATGTAAAAATTTGTTGATTTAATAATAGTATAGTTTTTGTGGAATATAGATCAAGTTGATAAGAGAGCAAAGACTTACATATCAATCAACTTAGTCAACTTGGAAAGTGCCCCTGGCAATACTCCTGTGAATGCATTTGATGCCAGAATGCTAAACAAACATGATTTAATCATGTTAAACACAACACAATAATATGTTAGGAGGAAAACAGCAGCAGATATTGTCATTGCAATAAGCAGGCAGAAAAGATCAAAAGAATTACAGCTTTTCTAAATTGATCAACTTTCCAATCTCTGTTGGAATGGTGCCTGAAAATAGATTTCCTTCAATACTCCTGTAACATTATACAAATATTTAATTAAAACAAAGCAGCAGAAATAAATTGGAAATTATATTAAGCTAGTAATCCTAGAACACCTATGCGAAGCTCTCCTTAGGTAATAAGAGCAAAAATTTTGGGAGAGGTAAAAGCCACCCTTAGATAATCCAGATATTTTTTCCTTTTCTTTAAATTTTTATTTGAAAAAACATTGGATTTATCATTATGTTGAGTAACTGAGTCACAGTCAATAGGTGTAACTGTGGTCATAAACATAATTTATGAGGGAAAAAAAAAATGATTTCAACATACATGTTTTTGAGGGTTGTAATATTGGTGAGAGCTTTGGGGAATGGCCCTGATAATTTGTTTCCCATGAAAGAGCTGCACATTCAGTTAACAAAATGTCACACTGTCATTGTCAAGTTGTTTACTTGAAAAAGAAATATAAGAGTGAATGCACTAATGCAGAGAAACCAAAGGGTACATAGATAGCAGAAAGTTCTTACAGTTCAACCAAATGCATGGTAGCCCATTGTTGAGGTATAGAACCAGTGATGAGGTTACGACTAAGGTCCCTATTTCAAAGTGCAAGACATAGTTAGTGGGCTTCACCATCCTATCTATATGGTTACATACATGGATGCCATGGGAACATCATTAAGGTTTGGTTTTCTTACAATAGATTGAGGTAACGAAGCTTGGAAAACTCTGGTGAGAGAGTACCAGACAGATTCTGAGACTTCAAGGATCTGTTGATTCATAATATATGAAATTAAAAGCAGAATATTAGAATTTATATAATGGTAACATGACTATGACAACATATATCTAAACAATAAACAAAAACAGAAGGAAATGAGAGACAAAAATCTTACAATTCCCAAATCATATACTTCATTGTGTACAAACTTTACAGGTGCTATTGCAATTAACAAAGTCCTCACAAACACATTTAAATTTCTATACATACAAATCTAAGAAATTAGTTTTTCACTGATGGTGGAAAGAATATTATGAAAATCTAAAAAGGAAAACAAAAACAAATGAAAAATAAAAAAAGTTAACCAAGGTAAAAATTATAGTTATTCCAATTATTTTTTATTTTATTTTTTTACATTCTATTGCTCACCCATTTCCGAATTATGTCTTTTGTTCATGTATAAAAATTTGTGTTACGTACCAAAAAAAAAGTTGTGTTGTTAACCCATTAACGAATATTGGAACTTTTACTAATCAAAACTTCTTAACCAATTTTTTTTATTTATAAAAACAATAGTTTGATGTACCAAAAAAAAGTTTGAAGCAAAAGCACAAGTATAGAGCCAACCAGTTGGAAATTAAAAATGAACTGGAAATAGTGACAACAGTCAACAAAAAACAAAAGAACTTTAATATTAATTTTTTGAAAAAAAAAAACAAAAAACAGTGGGTCCATTTCAAAGTCAAACTATGGTTTGTAACTTGCATTAACAGTAGGGTCGAGTGGGTTGGATGGATGATGATGAGACGCATATACAAACTTTCATTAATTCTTATTTAGACCAATGGGGGACTTTGACGAGCCACAAATGTGTATGATTAAGATTTGCAACAGTAAGCATTTAGGAGGAAGAATACGCATAAAAAATATTGCGGTAAAAAAAAAAAAAAAAACATTTAGGAATGCAACCATAAACTCATAACTGAACGGAAACATCAAAATTGCACTATGCTCTTTTTATTTGTTTAATTATTTTTAACCTATCTGTAATAGCATGTGAAACTTTGATGGTAACGTCTATCTTTTGTAGTAAAAAAAAAGACCCAAAATGCACGTGAAGAGATTAATTAATTGAAAGCTGAGGGAAACCCTCCTCTGCTTCTTCCTAACTGCACATGATTCCATGTGATTTTCTGCTATACTTGACAGCATAAAGAATCTAAAGAGCTGGGATTAGTGGAAACATAAAGAGGATAGATAGGAATAGGAATAGAGCAGTACATGCTTACAACATGGCAAGATGAATTGTGATTGAAGGAACAATTACATATCACAGAGTTGTCAAAGCCTTCCCTATTATCAGACACATTCCAATTCCCTTTCCCACTGCAGGGGTCAATCCCAAAGTCCCAGTCTTTCTTCCCGAGCTTCCTCCCTATCTCTTTCAAAGCCTTCACTGCACAACACAAGCAAAAAATAAAAAAAAATATGAAAATCTAATAGCTGAGAATCTTGACTCAAAAGAAATGGTTCCAAAAAAGTGCATATAGACAGTGAAGAAACAACAAATCTTTGACTGTGTTCACTGTCCTGAGATCCCAAAAATATTGAGGGAGACAAGACAACTACGGACTCTGCCTTACTTCTATGTCCCAAGAAACTTGGAAAGTAGTATGGATGCTAAACTAATCTTGTGAACTGATATACCTTACAAGAATGACCAAATGAGATTTCCAAGTTCCAAGAACCAATCTGACCCTAGTCCAAGCACAAATATCACTTCCTTTTATTCTAACACTAAGCTTAGCCAAAAAGATAACAAGCAATTGAACTATACCCTCTTGAGTGTTGAGCTTGGGTGTGGCTGCAGAAGCCAAGTGTGAAAGGAAAATGAATGAAGTGGAACTAAGGATAAGTAAAAGTAGTAGCTTGGAATAAGCCAAAATGAGCTCCATCAAGTGTTCTTTTTTTCACTTTGGGCAGAAGGGAAAGGTAAGGGAGTGAGAGCCTATTTATCAGATTCAGTCATTCAAATTTCAGATGAGGATAGACAAACAGTGAGTTTTATAGATGGTGATGTTGCTTGGTACCGTGCTATGGTTGTGGGCAGGGAATAAAAACATAAAATATTGCAAACCCAATGCTTTTGAGTCTTAGATCGCCAAATACATCGTTACAACTTGCAAGGCCAAGGAGATATTAGTATTAGATATGGGGTTTGGGAATCCTAGCGCGTGGAAAATGTGGGTGAAGTATTGATTGCCAAGAAAAATCATAATTCTCGAACATCAGAGCTCATTTGGTAGTCAGGATATGAGAGATATAATATGATAAATTATCATATTATATTTGAAACTATTATTTGATGAGTCATTAAAATATGATAAATCAATCATGTCACATATCATATCTATTCATATGTTAAAATTCTATTATGAGGGGGAGCTGGAATGCTGGATTAGAACTCAACTTGATATAATAGGGTAATTTAAAGTATAATAAATTATAAAAATTTTATATAAAAAATAATTAAAGTATAATAAAATATAACATGGTTACATAAAATGTATAATAAAATTTAAAATATTAAAATAATAAAAATATTAATAATTAATTTTAAAAATTATTTTTATTTTATTGCAAGCCTAATTTTGTTATTTTATATTATTTTAAAAAATTTAGAAATATAAAAATTATTCTAATAATTTAACTATATGTAAAGTAAAAACTCAAAATGAATATTTAAAATTATAAAAAATAATAATTTATGTTAGAAAATATTTGAAAAATTCTAAAAATTATATGTAATCTTATCATAAGGATAATTTTATCTTTTTATATAATTTAAAAATGAAAATTATAAAAAATAAAATCTAATAAAATATGAAAACATTTAGAATAAATCGAAAATTTAAAAATTCAAACTAAAATTATAATGTTATCTGGTTGGTTATCTGGTAGATACAAACGTCGGATAGGATAACAGCTTATCATACTCATATCCTATCCCACCAAACGTCGGATAGGATAACATTTTATCCTACTCATATCCTATCATACTCTTATCATGCTCTCTTATCATATTCGTCCCTATAATATCATGACCACCAAACGAGCCCTTATAAACAAGCCCTTATATTATACACCTTCAAATAGAGTCTGTTTGGTTTGTCAAATCCGCTAGCGTATAGCGGATAACTTATAGCGGATGAAAAAGTAGTCCCGTTTGGTAACTGTTTTTAAAATTAGCATATAGCATTTTTTCACTAGCGTATAACGTTTTTTTAGACGCTACTTGAAGTAGCGTTTGAGCTTATAGCGGATAGCTTATCATTTTTTCTTCCATTTTTATCCCTACTATATTAATTAAATTCCTCACTTAACCTTAGCTAATAAAATAAAATGCTAATCATTTAACATAGTATATAAATAATAATTAATTTCACTATTTAGACTTATATTTAGGATAAAAAATAGAAAATATATTATCTGTAAAAATTAAAATTATATAAAAATATACTAGAAAATATATTATCTGTAAAAATTAAAATTTATATAAAAATATATCAGTATATAATTTATTTTTATTATTCCATTTTATTTATTAAAAATAATTAAAACAAAATTAATATAAAATTAAAATTAAAAAAATTTAAACGATAAATAATTTAAAATAAATTAAAGTGTTAAAAGTGATAATTACTTTTAAAAAAATAATATAAATTATATAATATATATATATATATACATATAATTTATATAAAAAATGCAAAATATCCTTTTATGTCATTTTGTATTTATCAGCTAGTCCAACTGTTAGATTTACCAAACACTTCAAATTCAATCCGCTATCAACTAGCTTATCCATTATCCGCTAGCTTATATATTACCCGCTAGTTTTTATCAAACAGAGTCATAATATCTACATAGAGTAGAATTATTACATAATTTATAAACGGATGGTGCTACTTAGTATTCTTCGGGTACTGGATTACTTATTAAGGGATTAAAAGAATAATTTTTTTATTGAAAATATTGTATTTAATCTTTGAATGAGTGATATACTAGATTTCCAATAAAAAATTCATTTTTTTAATTTCATAATTAGTACCCTAAATAGGATGATGATCCTTATAAAACAAATAAGGTCTATTAGCTATAATTGAATAATGAATGAATATTATAAATAGGAGGGGATGTGAGTAACAAGTAAAATCTTTTTACTGAAATCGACCAAGTCATCAATTTTACCGAAAAACTCAGTAAAGTCAAACCAGGTCATACTGGTTCTATTGCAAAACTGATCATGGGATCAGTTCACTAACACAATTGTCGGTCCGATTTGAGTTTAATAATATGGATTTTTTTAATATGTGTAATATTATATGTGTTAAGGATTCAAAAAATAGAAATATTATATTGGAAAGAGTAGTTTTTAGATTTTTAAGGATTTGAATACACAACTCTCAACACAATATTTCTATTTTTGATTTCTTAACATGTGTAATGTTGCATATATTAGATAAATTGTAATAACATTGGTTGACGAACATCTAAGAATCGACAGGTTAAATTATTTTAATATAATACAAATAATAAATTTTGGTTAAATTACTCTTTTGGTCCTTTATCTTTATTTTAGGTTTCATTTTGGTCCCTCATTTATTTTTTGTTCCATTTTGGTTCTTTATCTTTATTTTAAGTTTCATTTTAGTCATTTCCATTAGTTTACACTGACGACATTAGATTTCCACCGTCAGTTGCCGGAAACCATCGACGGCTAAATGAGGGACCAAAACAGTAATCTAGCCATAAATTTTCATAACAAAGAACTAACCAGTCAAAACAATATTTTAGTTAAAACTAAACAATGTATTATCACAGTAATGGGAGATCCAATATCACTTGTTCCTTTTTTTTTTTTTTTTTGACATAATATCACTCGTTCTTTTAAAAGCTCACTATTAAGTAGTATTAAGACTAATGATTGGGAGTCATAAGATGATAAAGGTGGTTGGGATGGGGGAGTTAAGGAGTGGAGTGATAAGGAGGTTGAGAGGGTTCAAACCTCACTCACTAACAAAAATACTAACATCAACACATTAATATGCCTGCTTGTTCAAAAAAAAAAAAACACATTAATATGCCTATAAAAAAAATATTAAGACTAATGAAATCATTCCCTATACATGAAATTCTTGGCTTTATGCTTCACTTATATTATTTGAATACCTGAATTTGATACCTCATGTGACACCCCACTCACAATCATATATTATATATATACTCTATCTTAAAATACTATACTTACCCACACTCACATCAATATACGATATCTATATGGAATGTCAAATTCAGGTGTGCAAATAACACAATTCTTATGCTTTTGCAACTGGAATTCAGCCATCTGGTGTGGTCAAAGTCTGAACTATATTCATTTAGCTCAGTGGATTGAAGGTCTGAAATTGGAGTGGGCATACTGCCACAAACGTACGAACTTCTAATTATTATGGATAACTTGTTTGCATATATAGCTTTAGCTTTTGTAGGGTAGATCACATTGTTATTTTAAATGTAAAATATTATACATCTCAAGAATATAAATAACTATGTAATATTTTTGTTTTATAATATTTGTGGTTTTAAATAATTTTTATTTTATTTTAATTTATTTATATTTTAAAAAAATTAAGTAGATATTAATTATTTTTAACTTTATCTTTGCACAATTAAAAAAATAGCTCATGTAAATAAAGTTTAAACCATAATTTGTAAGTGACTTCCCAATTTGATCTCTGAAATTGTAAAATCGTATCAATTTCATCTGGGGCCGACCCAAGGGTGAAGTCACCAAAACCCTTACATTAGGTCTCACCCCAAAAAAAAGCCCATGATTGAGAGGGATTGCAACCAAAATTTAAATAATTGTAATAAGCTAATAGCTTTAAGCCTTTCCTAGAGAGGCACAAACTCACATGTTTGGAGCTGGTTTTAGGCCTTCACATACATTGGGCAGGCCCTGATTTCATCACTGAAATTAATGAAATTTCAAAAAATCTCAAATGATAAATTAGTACTCCCTCCGGTCCACAATATAAGCAAAAATTTTCCAAATTTTTTGGTCTAAAATATAAGCAAATTTCAACTACTTTCTTCTCATTTAATGAAGTTATTCTCAAAATACCCTTTATTTAATACAAATTTTGTTTTCCAATGACTCCTTTTATTCTCAATAACACAAGCTTAACAAATAAGAGGAAGGGTAATTTAGGTAACAAACTTAATTTTTTATTCCCAATGACTCTATTAAATGAGATCAACTAACTATTTTAATATGTGTCTCCCATTTAATTTTTGCTTACAATAGAGACCGGAGGGAGTATCAATTTAGTCCCTCATTTTACTCACTTAGAATCAACTAAGTCCATGTCACTGTTAACCTAAAGTCAATTTAGTTAATACGATTACCAACTAAAGGACTAAATTGATTAACATTTGACTTCAATGACGTTTTTGAAATTTCGTTAATATTAGGAATGAAGTTGATACGATTTAATAATTTTATAGACTAAATTGGAAATTTAGTCCATAATTTCCCTTGTAATGGAGTAAACTGAGGCCGTGCGCGTAGGTTGAAGGGGCAACTGAAGAAATGGACTTTTCGATGAATAATATGACAGGCCTGTAACATGCATATATTTGAATGGTGGGATTTGCTTGGAAGACGATCAATGGTGAAATAAATAACGCTGATAATTAAATTTTCTATAGTTGATACTTTGATCATTGTTTGTCTAGTTTTGTGGGGGGTTTTATGTTGGACCAACTCAATTTTTTGTTTGAAATTTTCACATCACTGGACCGCAAATTACAAGCAAAATTTGGGGCTGCATGCTAAATTTACCTCCCACAGAATGTCACAACATTAACATGCAACTTATAATTGACGTCGTTATGCAACTTGCATTAATATATAGTATGGGTTGAAGCCAGTTGAAATTTGCTTATTGAAGCCAGTTGCGTCTTTGACCCAAGCCCTTACCAAAAAAAAAAAAAAAATTAGAATAGCTTCTTCCTACACCAAACAATCGTAGAAGCTGTTTTTGGTGGTTAAAACCAAACAAAAGAATATATATACACACATCTAAAGAAAAAAAAAAACTGATGAATAATTTCATCTAATCCCCCCTCCTAATCATGTATTTTTTATTATAAAAATTAAAATATCACTGTTATTTATACATCTATTTCCTAACAACTTTACTATTATTGTCCTAAATTTATTATAAAAAATAGACCAAAAAAACTTTTTTAAGTTAAAAAAAAAAAAAAGCAAACCAGTATGTAATATTAGAAGACTATTTTTGTAATAGTAAAAGGTACATGATATCTAGATTACACATTAGCAAATCTTAACAAGAAAATAATGAGCATTTCAAAAAAAAATAAATAAAAAAAATGAAAGAACGAAATATTTATCTCACCACTTTTTTATTACAATATTTTTTTATAGGTGAATTCTCTGGAACCTTCTATAAATTTTGGGTAAATTTTACATTACCTATGTGGTCCAACTAGAATATGCCACCTCAACTAAAAAGTCCATATCAGATCCACATTGGATTAAATTTCATTTTTATATAAAAAACCTTATTCAACTTTTGTTTTTAATTTTTGCCCCAAAGGACCTTATTGCAAAAAATTAAACATTGAATCAGAATCACACTCTTGAAAGAACAAGGAACACTGATCATCTCTTCCAGCATCCCCACCTTCATCTCATTTGTAAAAATCAAAGACCATAATTCCAACCCTAAGCACCATCCCCTCCAAGAGTTACAATCTGCAAAAATCGAGAACGCCATTGAAGATCCGCCTCCAACCTTAACCAACAGCAAGCTCAAGCCTTAACACCCGTTAGATGACCTTTTTATTCTATTTTTAAACTTTTTTGGATGTAAAAATTACAACTTTTTAATCCTAAATCATCAAATAATCATCCCCAATCAATAATCATTAGAAAAGAGTCCAGAATGTTCAAGAAAACGACCAAAAATGGCTAGGGGTCGCGCCTGCATTTGACCCGGCTGGAGGTTGGGGGTGATGATTGGACTGCTGCTTCGTTTTTAACAGTCAAATAGGAATAAAATGCCATAAGTTAATATCCCTTATAATAGTGGTGCGGTGGTCTTGTAGCGTATTTTCACAACGCCTGTGCTTGAGCTCGAAACCCATCAGCGACGTTTTTAGTATTTTAAAGTCTTATTACAATTTTGTTATAAAAATGGTAACAAAGAAAAACATATGTGACTCAACATACTACCACGGGACCAACATTAGTTTTCACCGAATAGTTTATTTATTTAAATATTTAACACTTAATGAAATTTTTGGAAAATTATTATTTGATTTTGGAATTTCACTAATTGAAGAGAATGTATAATATATCACAATGGTCCATTCACAAATTTCTATTGGATTATCTATCAATTTTCTTAAATGTTATGTTTCTTGAATAATTTATAATTTAATTTACTCATAAAAAATAAAATTATGAGTTATTATTGAGACATTGTTTATTGAGAATGAATTAAAAGTTAAAATTTATTCTACCAACAAGTATTAGAGTTTGATATTGTTGTTTGCATAATATATAATCCTTCGAAAGAGGAGTTTTATATTATATTTTATTGGGGGAAGGGACATAGGCTTGGAGCGATAAGGAGGTCATGAGTTCAGTTCTTCACACTAAGAGTGTGTTTAGAAAAGATGAATTATTTATCTTTCACTTTTTTTTTGTCTAAAAAGCTATTTTATAAATAATCTACTATGTTTGGCTGTGTTGCTTAATTTCTAAAAAAAAAAAAAAAATTTTGGGAAAAACATTGCTTTACTATCATATAATAGAGGGAGTGTTAGATGGTTTTATTTTGATTATGCTATAATGAAAAAAATATATTTCCTGTGTTACCCCCAACGACTTTATGCTATTCACATTCGGCTATCGATCTATTCTCTTTCTGGCTTTCTACACTCAAGGATGCATGACTAACAACCATTTAAATATTTAATGTCTCATCACTTCAATTTTTTTCAAATGGAATATATATATATATTTGAAATAACCAAAGTTAACACAAAGAAGGGGGTTGAATTGTGTTTACCAACCTTTTTAGGAAACTTTGAAAATTATTTTCGCAGGCATAACGAGCAAAAATAAAGCTACAGAAAATTAGACGGGTGACTCGTCTAATTTTAAGACAGAACACACGTGCACACAGATGAGGTTCAAACATAGTTTGATATTCACAATATTAACTCCCCAAGTTAAAAAGCTAAAACAAATTTAAGAGATAAGGGAAGAGAAATATCACTCAGTGTTTGAAAAATTAGTCTGGTGAAGAGCAATCCAAAAATAGACTGGTGAAGTGAGCCAAAACTTAGATGAGTGAGTAAGTTATTTTTGGACGGGTGATCCACTGAAGCTTCTTCAGTCTTATGATTCTTGCCATGTCATCAACTAGATCAGGACCTTGATTGAGCGTTGACATGGTCCATGTTTGAGTTGACTAATTTTTAAACTAGTGACCTTAAGTCTATTTTCCTGCACACTTAACAGGCTTGCCAGTATTTTCATATGGTTCAATATTACCGTACTTAATCTACTTAGAATCATCAAAAGAATTCACACATTGAATGTGTTCCAGACTTATGAGGTCTCAACATATATTCTTCAAATGCTTTGAATAATATATTTTTTTGGTTAAAATCCTCTATATTTTTCAAATAGAATATATATTGTTTTTATTTAACTACTATAAAAAATAATATATTTTAACATGTTTTCCATAGTCATGAAAAAATGTAACATTTATTTTTTTTGTAACAGAAAAAAAAACCGATGACAAGATATAAAAAAATAAACAAGTTCTAAATATAAACAAATAAATTCAAATCCTTTTTTCGTAATTTATTTTGTAAAAGTGCTTTTTTTTTCCTGCATCACCTAAACAAAATAAATTATCTTAAAATTACTTTTCAGTAAACATACTCAAACAAAAACATATTTTGAATATAATCGATTTTCACAATAATCGACTATACATATAATCGATTATCAACGTAATCTATTTTTTTTCAGCTTTCTCAAACACACTCATAATCGATTAACAAGCTTATATGATTATCTTTTGCAAGCAGGTTCTTTAAATATATATATTTTGTTAATTCAAATAGAAGATAAATGAGGAATTTAATTAAAATAATAATAATTAAAATGAGAGAAAATATAATATGTTATAAGTCCATTTATACTTCATAACCCAAGTTATTTTTTCAAAGTTTGTTATATTTTTTTTTATTCGAGTTGAGACGGGCAATGTGATATAAGCCTATTTATAGATCAACAGTATGTTTTTGGTTTTATTAATTTTGTTCTAAATGGTTTCATATTTATTAGTTTTTCTATAATTTCAATTTTCAAAAGAGTTTAATTGGTATATATTGTCGGTGTAAAGGATTTTTACACTGTCAACCAATAATATATTGTCACGTCATTGAAAATCTTTAATTCTTATCCAAATCACCTTAAAAGTCATTCAGTACATGATTTGTGATTGGTTGACAGTATAAAAAACTTTACACTGATAGTGCATACCAATTAAACTCTTTTCAAAATCATATAAAAATACAAAATTACATATAATTTTTAGAATACTATTTAACTCAAATTAAGTTTTTTTTTAAATTTATCATATTGATTATTAGTTTTTACTTTAAATTTAAATATAATTAAAATACTTTAATTTTTTTTTAAATAACATAAAATGACAAAATTAGATTTGTGTTACAATTACATTTTTTTTTATTGATTTAATGATATGTCCAAAAATTTCATTAAGTGTCAAATATTTAAGTAAATAGACTGTTTGGTGAAAACACAGATACTAATGTATTTTTATAACAAAAATAGTCATCAGACTTTAAAATACCAAAAGCTCACAGCTAAGGTTCGAACTCAGGCACAGGCGCTGTGCGAATAGGGATGACAATTTGTACCCTGCCCATAGGGTACTCGCAAAAATTACCCACCATGGGTAGGGTAATTACCCGCACAATGGGTAAGGGTCCGGGTACGGGTAATTACCCGCAAAAATGAATGGGTACGGGTGCGGGTACGGGTACTATGGTACCCACCCCGCCCCATACCCGCACATATATATACGTATATATAATTATTTATTTATTTATTTATATTACTAATATATATAATTTTAACTATAATACAAATTATAAAACCAAAATTAATCTAAAGATTCTTAACTTTCTAAACCTAGTTGTATCCATAATTCCTTTTTGGGTGTTTTTATTTATTTAAATAATTTGATTTGTAATATTTATTAGTAGATTTAAAAGACCTTTGAATCGTTTTTTAATTGTTATAACTTTCTTTTGTTATTTTTTACTTTTTCAATGTTAAAGTGCGGGTAACGGGTACGGGTACTTACGTACCCAGAGGGTACGGGTAAGGGTACTAAAGTTGTTACCCACGAGGGTACGGGTCCGGGTACTGGTAATTTTTTCAAACGTGGGTATGGGGACGGGTACTATAGTACCCTACCCAAACCCTATCCATTGCCATCCCTATGTGCGAAACAGTACAGTGCCACCACGCCACTATTGTAAGTGTTGTTAGCATGAGTCATTTTTTCCCTATTTGACTGTTACAATAAAAGCGGCAGTCCAATCATCCCCAACCTCCAGCTGGGTCAGAAAGACCCGGAATGCAGAAAACGGGTTCGCGCGACCCGAAGCCATTTTTGGTCGTTTTCTTCAACATTTTGGAACCTTTTATGATGATTATTGATTGGGGATGATTATTTGATAATTTAGGATTAAAAAGTTGTAATTTTTACATCCAGAAAAGGTTAAAAACAGAATAAAAAGGTCTTCTAACGGATGCTGAGGCTTGAGCTGCCATTGGTTAAGGTAGGAGGTGGATCTAAAATGGCGTTCTCGATTTTCGCAGATCGTAACTCTTGGAGGGAATGGTGTTTAGGGCTGGAATTATGCTCTTTGATTTTTACAAATGAGATGAAGGTGGGGATGCTGGGAGAGATGAACAGTATGCCTTTCTTTCAAGAGTGTGATTCTGATTCAATGTTTAATTTTTTGCAATAAGGTCCTTTGGGGCAAAAGTTAAAAACAAAAGTTGAATAAGGTTTTATATATAAAAATGAAATTTAATCCAATGTGGATCTGATATGAACTTTTTAATTGAGGTGGCATATTATAGTTGGGCCACATAGGCAGTGTAAAATTTACCCAAAATTTATAGAAGGTTCCAGAGAATTCACCTTTTTTATATCTTAATTCTGACCATCTATTATCTATTCATTTTTGTTACCATCATGATGTGGCACAGTTGGTAGATAATTGTACCCGTTAAGTATATGATCAGAGGTTCTATTCCTGACTCATGTATATGGAAGAACATCTGTTGGAGAGGTCAATCCCTTAAATGGATCTCAGTATCTCAAGGGATATTAGTCTTTTGCTCCCCGTCCGAGGATACCCGAGTTCACAAAAAAATCTATTCTTTTTTTTTTTAATATTTAATCAATAATTATAAAGTACGTAGGTGTAAAATGAATATAAAAAATAGTATAATTAAGAATGTAGTGATCGGTTTAAGACAGCACTGTCAGTCTCTCACTACTTACTGATTGCTAGCTAGTGATGTCATGTGGTTGACCTGGGTCTTGAAGCTTAAAACTGTTGTCCCTTTTTATATAACATGAAAAATGACTTGAATATGATCTTCATTTCTTGCACTTAATGTTAATTAATCGGTTTATATACATGTTTCTATCTCAACGGTAGAAGGCTTGCCGACACCAATTTTCTACTAGAACTAGAATAATCTGATCTTTCAAAACCCTCTCCCCTATAATAAGCTACTTTCCACAAGTATACAAAGCGTTTTCATCTCTTTTGAGAAATGGAGAGATCTCAACATAGACCATAAGTTGTCATGAGTTTCTTTCTCTCAAAAATTTAAAATACTTATTCTTCTAAGCAATGAAATTCTTATACCACTCTACTTTCTAATAATTGGTTTTTTAATTTGCTTGGATTTATACATCCAAATAATACTTCGCACCTATGTCACGATAATAAAAAAAATACACCTAGAATAGTTTTCAGTGTCATCTATATAATATTTCCTTATTTCTATTTTCTCTGCCCTACTTGTGATTGTTGATAAGGTTATTATGACTTGCATATTAACAGCCCCCCACAAGGATAAGGAATTGGATATAGAGACAAGAAATTGTAAATATTTTTGTATGTTATCTCTTGTTTTTTGGTACAAAAAAAGAAAAGTAGAGCTAACGTGTGGGGACATATTCAGAGATGCATGGTAGCAAGAGGCGGCGCGTGGGGCAGGAAAGAACGCGCTTAAAGGAATAAACAAAGTTACTGAATAATACTGAATGCTCAGTGAGGTCTCAGTGTGAATGCAGAGTCGTCCTCTGATCTCCTAGTCACCTTTTTGGCTTTCATGTTTTGGACGTTGGCTGCAATATTAATGGATTGGACATCATATATTCATATTCATATTCATGCGTGAAGTTTATATATATATTTATTTATTTATACACCCAACAATGATTATCTTAGTGGAAGTAATTAAATTATAATTTTAGCAGGTCTTATATCTGCAGTAATTAATCATGTCAGGAATTGAAATTCTGGAAGGGTCATGGTACCATCAGCCCGGGCATATGAACACAGAGAGCTGTAGTTGGTTAAAAGTTGCTTCTGTGAGTCCTTAACAAAGTTTTAAAGAATTTTGATTATCTAACCATTTATCATTAATACTGAGGTTAGTTTTACAGCAATTGTTGTAAGAATATTTTGGCTAAAGAAGAAAAGAAAAAATAAATGCAGTCCGCAGGGAGACAGAGAGAGTTAATGCATGCTGCATAATTGCGTTTATAGGATTAGGCATGATGAAGTTGACCGCCTCCCATACTATTTGCTATGCCTATGCCAGCTAGCTTAGATTAGATTCGCAGAATGCAACATCAACATCAACATCCCATTTTTGGCCTCTACCACCTCTTTGATTCTTCTGTTGACTCTGCTGCTTTCTTTGCCTGTCTTGTTTACGCGCTATCTGCAAATTGTGTTTTTTCACTTAACTAAATCAATAATAATTATTGTGCTCTGTCATTTTTACAAGTCTTAATGGTAGTTAATTATTTAGCGTTAATGCGCCTAACGGATTCATTTATAATAAGTTAAAGCTGTTCTTACATTTATAAATATTTTTATAAGCTTTGCTATCAAATGATGAAGACCATATGAATTTAAAATGAACCAATAAAATGTTATTGTGGGAAATCATGGGGGGATCCAAATTCAAATGAGAAAATGGTATCACCTTGATATTGTGTTGTTTTTTTTTTTTTTCCCTCGACTAGGAATATTTTTCATCGGAAGTAGAGACTAATCTCCTACGAGGGGGTAAAAGGCACCCAAAGGCGTAAAACTCCCTCCCAGCAGAAATTCGTTAAAAGCTGAAATTCGAATCCCAACGACTTGGTTAAGGGACACACTTCTACCACCACTTATGTCAACCTCCATTGGTATATTGCGTTGTTTTTGTTTTTTATTGCATAAGTTTTTTTTCCCCCCAAAATTAACTGCTTGATTGAAAAAAACCTATTATACAAATCATGTATATAAATTTTTTCATTAATCTGAAATTATTTGGTATTTCATTAATATACGATAAGATTAACCTATAATGTATACTTTTGAAATATATAAAAAATAATTTGATTATGTATAGTTCATTTTTAATTTTAATTTTTTTTTCTTTTTTTATCTATATTTAATTACATTTGTCTAAGTTCTAAAAAACATGTGCAATGCACGATTAATTGCTAAGGATAAATTTAAGTATGATTATGAAAGTGCTTGTGGTGTTGTTTATCGATTAGAATAGGACATGTGCAACAACCGTTACACATATTATATTTTCATAGATAAATTGTTAATTAAATATATTTTATTCTTATTAAAAAATAGCATCACAAATACTTTTAAAAAAAAATAAAAGACCTAAGTTTTATCCAATTGCTAATTATAGTTATAAAGAAACAAGTTACAAAAGCAAGAAACTAAGGTAGCGTTTTGTATAAGTTTTATAAAAATATTCCTGGGAATGTTGGTATGGGAATAAAATTTTCCCATGTTTGATACAAGTTTTAAAAAGTTATTCTCAGACATAAAAGATCCTTGAGAATAAAATTAGTGAATGATAGTTAAAAACTTGGAAAAACTCTATTACCATATGTGAATGTGGGATTCCTAGGAATGTAATTTGCCTGAAAATAAAATATTTCAAATATCAAACGCTCCTGAAGAAATGCTAGGATTGCAAGAGATCCTGAACGATAATCAGGGAGCTGGCATTGGAAGAAAGCTACCCAGTGATTGGGAGCTGAGAGATTGGGGAAAAAAAGCAAAATAAAGAGACTATAGAGGAATCTTGATATTTACATTATCAACTCAATAGACAATAAGTGCTACTAGTACTTACCTCATCCACGCCTAAAATCTTCTTTTGCATATTCATAAACAGAAATAACATAAATATATAAAACTATACATCATTTTCCTAATAAAAAAAATAAATTGAATAAGAGGGAATTCAAGAAAAACTATATAATTACTATGCCTCCTTCAAGAGGATCAGGCTAATTATAGGGCTGTTATTTCAAATTGTAGGAGTCTTCTGTCATCATATGTTAACAACTCTTCGGTAGAATATGATAGGAGGAAAGTCCATATAATTGCTTACTTTTTGTTAGGGGTGACTACATATATTACTATTCTCCAAATTTGTGATGATGTTACCAGATGTATTGCGTTCTCCATTATTAATGAAATTGCTTAACTTTTCTTTAGTCAAAAAAAAAAGAAAGAAAAACTGTACAATTCAATTGCTATGAAAAATTAATATAAAGATTTTTTTACATTGTCAGTTAATAATAAATTATTATATTATTAAAAATATATTAGTTTTATAATAACTAGGGGTTTTTCAAAAAAGTACATATATGATGATGTATGGTTATATTTAAAAATAACCACTTTTGAAATTAAATTTATAAAAAATCACTTTTGAAAAAATAGGATAAGCAGAATATACTTTGACCACGCCAAAAAGAAATGGCGGGCTAGAATATATTACTACTCATATAAAACGAAAAAGAAGAAACAGGAGAGTGGGCTAAGGACTGGCGCCTCCCACTTGTACATCGACCAAGGCCGAGAGGAACTGGTCAAATATCCATATATATATAATAACAAGAGATAGATATATAGAATAATGGAAATGGATCCAGTGCAGTCGCTTTGTAAATTTAGGGATATAATTATTAATACCATTGATTAAATTTTAATTAGGTAACTAATTAATAAATATTATTATGTGAATATTAATAATATGAAATTCTGACCATAGATTAAGGTGAATGCTTGAATGGGTGAAATTTTGTGAATGCAAGAGATCCGGATCCATATAACATCGATGGAATAATTGTGATGTATATGGATAGTGTGTTAATTGGAATATAGCATGCCGAGAATTGGACACTTTCGGAATTAATCTCTCGCTTACTTGATTAGCTCGAAGTTAGGGGGCTAATTTGTGTTGTCTTGTGAATAAGCAGGCAGAGAATTGGGCCAATGAAGCTCGTTTCTTTGACCAAGGAAAGGCTCGAAAAGTACATGATGTTCACTGAGTCACAATACTATGGGACACCGAGTGAAGTATTGGCCGAGAGAGAACTAACTGGAACAAAGGTTTACTTGGAAGTTGAATTATTATGATGGAGCCGAGATAAATGATAAGATATTAATTATTATATTTTTTGTGGGTTATTTTGGGGGGTAAATAGTTTCTGGGTGGGTTAGTTTGGTCAAAACTAATAACTATCTTAAAAAGTACATATATGATGTGTATGGTTATATTAATAATGCATCAAAATCATAAGAAAAATAATAAGCAGGGGGTACCACCCAAAAAGGGGGCTAGAATATATTACTACTCATATAGAAGTGGGTTGACTCATTTCTTCGAACGGCTGGACTAACTCCCACTTGCTAATTCGACCAAGGCCGAGAGGAACTATATATCAATAATAACACGAGATAGATGGCTTTGAATATGGAAGAGTGGATCCAGTGCAGTCGCTTTGTATTCTAACCCTTAGTGCCAGAATTTGCAAGAACATATAGGAATATCTTGTACTTCTGTTAATATTATTTTATTTATATAAAAAATATATATTGTTTTGGATGATTAATGTGGAATAGCTAGTCTGCAGGGAAAGAGGATAAAAACCAACACCCGATTTGATATATAGATGAAATGTGCATTAAACAAATTTTGGTCAAATTAATTAGAGTAAACTTGGTTCGATCCCCATAAGCAAAAATTAACTGAGGGAAACATGCTAAATTGGATAGTTAAACTGAAACTCTGCAGGTAGTTTTGGCAGGAAGTAGAGATAGAAGATTTTTCTTGATTGGCTAACCGAAGGCAAAAAAACACTTTTAGAGGGTGTTTGTTATAGATTATTTGATGACAAAATCACTTTTTTTAAGTAAAAAAAAATCATTTTTAAGAGTTTGGTTGTGTTTGTTTCAGCTTTTCTTAAAAATGAAAAACTACTTTCATTAGCTTTTGGAAAAAAAATCATTTTTTTTTATCACTACACATCTTTAAAAAAAATGATTCTTATGATTGTAAACAAACATAAAACAACTTCTGCCTTTTTAAAAAATCTCTAAAAATAATCTCTAAATTATTCGTTAACAGAATCACTTATTTTTTAATCTATAACAAACGGGCCCTTAATATAGCCAAATTAAATAAGAATATACTTTTAGAAAAATACATGCAAAAGGAAATTAGAATCTTGAAAAAAAAAAATATGGAGGCCATGCTCTCAATCAAGTGACTGGACTGCATTGGCATGACATCCTTATTAATTATTGTTTTGACATGGCCATGCATACAAGTAGAATCTTGATTGATTAATTAATATCTGGAGAGTTGTGCAAATAAGAGCTGATTCCAAGTGTCAGGAACCCCAGGAAGACACCAATGACTGCAATCCATGCCAAGATGCCTTCCTCGTACTGTACCATATCCATAAGTAGCTGGGTGTGCATCTTTTCTCAGCTGTGATAGACTTGTTATATTCAGCAAATGAACCCGCTTGGGCTTCGACATGTTACCTATCACTCTCTCCACTATCAATTCTGCTGGGGGTTTCCTCATTTTTAGTTGTGACCAAGATAGTGGACTTGTTTCTCTACTGCAATTCTTTCCATCATAATTCCCCCAAGACCTACCACTTGTTCAACAACAAAATAAAATACGCACATGTGAGCGTATATCAATTAAATCCAATTAATATTACTCATTTACGGAATTACTTACTTCCAATGAGTAGGTGAAATTGCCTGAAAGAAGACATCAGTTTTGGAAGGATCAATATTTTCTTCCACCCACTGAGCCCATGTTAACAATGCTTTCTCGTATGCAACCAAACGATCCATGTCTTTATGCAAATGACCATCATCATCCATAATGAAATCCCACCTGCCATTCAAAATAAAATGCAAAATCCATGATTGACTCATAGTGAAGTGATGCATGAAAAAACAATTAAAAGGTCCCATGAGTTTTGTTCATTGATCTCACAGTTTTTTTCTGCCACGGTGAAGCCACCAGTGCCATGAATTGAACACCAAGACGTCACTCTCTCGCCATATTTTAGCATCATTATCAGCAATGGAGTTCAGTCTCAAAACGTGCCCATACGAGGTCTCAGCAATCTCCACCAGCATTGCATTTCGTGCAAGTATCACTGAAACGTTTTGATTCTACACCAGAGCATAAAACTCTATCATCCTTCTTAGTTAAAAATATTTGATTATTATAATTATTTTAAAATATATTTTATAATTAATTGATAGTGTCAACTGTAAACTAACAATTTATCAAAATTAAACACAAACTTTTAGTCTTTTTTTTTGTTTTTACGAATCCGGGCAGGGACGGATCTACATGCATTCTAGGAGGGGCCTTGGTCCCTGCTGTCAAAAAACTAGTTGTTAAGACGACGGTCTCGAAAAAAGCTTTTCGTGTATGTATAATATGTCCAAAAATTCCATCCGGATCAAAAGTTATAATCGTTTAAAGATTTGACAATCGTTTGGAATCTCGGTTACTCATCATATCCGAAAAGTCATCAACAGCACGCACCCAATGCGTGTTGAACCCTGGTATTGAATGCAAGTGCCGCGGGATGAGGGTCTACTTTAGATGGTTAGATTATCATGTCTTGATAGATTATTAATGTAATTAACATTGGGGAACAAATAACTATGAATATTTTATTTGAAATTCGATGCGTATATACTTGGCCCCTCCCATCATTTAAGTCTGGTTCCGTCCCTGAATCCGGGTATCCTGCGACCAGGAGCCAGAGGTACTGAGATCCATTTAAGAGGTTGACATCTCCCAACAGATGTTTTTTTATAGAGCTAGGAATCGAATCTCTGACCACATGCTTAAAAGGCCCAGTTATCTACCAACTGTGTCACACCATGTTGGTCTTTGTATTTGAGTTTCAATATAAAACATATTTAATATTTATATATTTATATAATATAAAAATGAGTTTAATTTTGGTACATTATCAATGATCATCAACTAGTCACAATTTATATTATATGTGATTTTCAAAGTATAATTATGATAAGAGTAAAATATCTTTTTTTTTTACTGGATTAATTATTATTACTTTGTTCCCTCCAACATGCAGGTTTAATCGTTTGTCATAGCCTCATAGGGATATCCAAGGAAAGAGAAAAGGCAAGTGAGCTAACCAGAAATGTGAATGTAGAGACACCTTGATCTCTGCTAACGATGTATGCGGCATGAGGAGTATGTGAATGAAGCATACATGTTAATGACTGCCACTGATTTAGGCTTATTGAGTCCCCAACAAATACTATCCGTTTATTTCTGAATCTCTCCAAGAAATCCTTTGCACTGAACCTGTGCATTCATTCATTAAAAATATATCATCCTCCATCAATATTAAAGGAAGGAAAGAAATTTAAAATTAAAGGATATATACCTTGGGAGGTCGCATGAAAAGGGTTTCCATCTATATTTTAGATAGTGGTCGTCCGGGCGACCATTGTTTTGGCAGTTAAATGGTATCTCTATAAATGGACACTGGCTTGAGTCATAAAGAGGATATGAACTGTCATACACCCATCTTCCATTGTAGATGTCACATGCCTTCACATTATGCGTATCCCCTTTTACCTGCCCAACAATTAATTCCAGTAGTAGCACCAACAATGCGATACCCATTTGTGTCCTCTGTGATAAGAATAAAAACCTTTCCGCCAGGTATATATATTATATATAGACTTGAGAGCTTAAATCAAATTATATTCTTCAACCATAAAATGTAACACATTTGATATATACCTAATTAACACCCATCAAATATTAAAAATCTCAATAAATTTTGTAACTTAAAAATGAATCACATGTTAGATGAGAAAATGAATGATTGAGTTATCGAATTGACCTTATATTCTATTAAATTTTTGACAAAAAGTTCGAAATCGATCTTTATCAAATTATCATTTGGACATTAATAATAATGATACAAAGAGTCGCTGAGGCAGGCAGAGGCCCAATTCCGAAGCATCAATACAATAGTCAAGAAGGCCCGTATATATGGGTTAGTACCTGGTATTGAAGGGTTTAAGGAGGTCTATACAGGTTACAGGGTTATAGGTTCAAGATTCAAATATGTCTTGCATTTAATCTTCTAATTGTATAAATGGTGAAATTAGTTTTTTTTTTTTTTCATTCTTTAATTTAATTTTTTTTATTCAAGTTGGTCTCTACCTATTTTTTGTTTAAAGTTAGTCTATAATTTTTAAAAAATGGACAACATTTTTCTAAATGTCAGAAATGTTACGTATGTGACACTTAGGAAAAGGGACATTCAGGAAAAAAAATTAAAAAAAATTCTCTCTCTTATCTTTTTCTTCTTCTTTCTTAAATTCCTCTCTTACTGCGAAAAATGGTGCTTGTGCCTCTCTTTCATTTGTGTTGTAAATGTTTTGTATTAAAAAAGAATATTTTTAATTAATATTTTTTGGTATATAAATGGGGCAAAGTCCCACAAAAAGCAAAATCATTGTAAAATAACATCTAATTGGGATACGAAAACACCCGCTGCATTACAAACTAACAAGGAGGACAACTCTGTAGGGGTGAGTATCACCCTAATGCCGAAAGAATCAAAAGAAAAACTAAAGTTTGCTAACCAATCTGCATATCTATCTATTTTCCTCCTAAAAGGTTTGTTGAAATCCAATTCGTCGGTCATGAGTCTTCAAGGACCGAATACACCTGAGAAGAACATTATTCCCTCTAGCTTCAACACCTTGCAGCTATGCCATAACATTTGGGAGTCACTTTCCACAATCGACTCTCTATTGCCATCATCTCAGGCTAACTCCATACCAATAAGGATCCCAACGAATAGAGATCCTCTCTATTTTATTCTCTTCATTTCCCTTCCATATAGGAGAGAGATAGACACAAATGATTTTTAATGATTTAAATTTTATTAAATGATAAAAAAAGTTTGAAATACAAATCTCT
Organism: Echinosophora koreensis; assembly: GCA_035048595.1. Taxonomy (NCBI): domain Eukaryota; kingdom Viridiplantae; phylum Streptophyta; class Magnoliopsida; order Fabales; family Fabaceae; genus Echinosophora; species Echinosophora koreensis. The sequence continues at coordinate 515,206 of JAPCYP010000019.1, read as the reverse complement.
TCTTTATGTGTATCTCTCTCCTAAATGGAAGGAAAATGAAAAAAAAAAAAAAAAAAAAATGGAGAGGATAGTTGACTTTGTCATTTAGAATTTTATTTTTACATCTGGCTTCACTAAAATTTATTGTATGGAAAGTTTTATCTACATGACCAAGGCTTAGAACGGGAGATATTTTTTCATGGGCTGTGATATCCTTCCATGGGCTAAGTGAAGAACCACGTAATAAGTAGTCTTGATCTTGACCCAAAACATTAAGGCAATGAGGCTATGGGTCTCCTCCACTTATATGGCCTTCAACCACTCAAGTTCCTTCTAATGTGGGACTTCTTTATCTACATCTAACTCGCACTTGAAAATTTCAACAAACTACTACTGAAGTGTGAAATATAATTTACTTAATTAAGAAATATATCTTCTATCACAAAGCTTTTATTTTTAGTTGTATCCAAAAAGCATTTTTTCAGTAATGAGAATAACAATAAATTTGAAGGAGAGGTGCATACAATTAAAAGCTCAGTATCATTCATAAGAATTATTACCATCCAAACAGATTAATTTTAAAATAGAGTTGCATATAAAAGAAGATTCCAAGTATCAGGAACACCAGGTAGACACCAGTGACTGCAATCCATGTCCCTATGCCCACCATGTCCATAAACAGATGGGTGACCATCTTTCCTCAGCTGTGACAAGATAGTAATATTGAGCAAATGCACTAGTTTTGACATGCCTCCTAGCACTTTCTCTAATACCAACTCTGCTGGGTGTGGACCTCCTGGATACTTGAATCCTGACACTGGCCTCGTTTGTCCCTCACAAAATTTTGCACCTGGCTGCCCCCAATTCGCTCCACTGGAATAATTCAGAGAATGTGAATTCCAATTGTACAAATTAAACTTGTATTGTACATTAGTGTGATCTTATTCTTGTGTTCTTTTTTATACTGAAAACATAGTAAATACTTTTCCAATATGGTAAGGTGCAGGCTAGAAACATGCTGCGCTTGAGCCCATTCTATTTGGGGTCCAATCCTGAACTTGTTTTGGCTAACCCGTTGGTTCACTGCTTCTTGGGCTTATCCATATATCCATAAGGTTAAAGCCACATATTTTTACAAGACACCAAACCATCAGGCTTTCCCAGACAAATAGAAAATCATTACTCCCTCCGGACTCAATTATATACAAAAATAACTAATTTCACATTTATTAAGAAAGTTAGTTAATTTAGTTTAATTGACTTGATTTATGTAAAAAAAAGAGTTATAATTACTAAACTATCATTTAATTGTCTCGGTAATGTGCAATGCTCTTAGAAAAGTAAAGGAGAATTGGTTTGATTGGTTAATTTTCTTGATTTTTGGAATACTTACATTAAATAGAGTTAAGTTGGTTGAATTTTGCTTATATTTGAGTCCAAAAAATATAGGTACTTTTTTTGTTATAATTGAGTCCAGAGGGAGTATTATACAAAATTCGATTTCAATTGCTAAAAGATTATGAGTTATAAGCGGGTGGTGGTTTGGGGGTGTAGGACAAAAGTGATGAGAGTTATAATGTACAAGATTCGAATTTCACCCCTACTAACATAATAAGTTAACATTTGCCTAAAAAAAATAGCTAATAGATTGCAAAGTTTCCTTAACCTTTCCGATCCCAAACTCAGAGACAGAATTAGAAGTTATTCGTTAAATTATACAGACGTCACTGTAATTAGCAATAACAGACTTGCTAAGTTCACTAGTAAGTTCTTAAAGTGGTTTTGATGAATTGAGTCACTTTGATAAATTATTTTGCAAAATTGCTCTAAGAAATTATGTGGTTTTTCATCTCATTATAGTCCATTTAATAGTTCTAGTTATGGAGGTGATACGTACTTTAGATGATCTGGAGAGACTCCTTGGAAAAATACTTTTGTTTTGTTAGGGTCAACATTGTCATCAACCCATTTGCTCCATGTTTTTAAGCCTTTCTCGTATGCAACCAAACGATTCATATCTCTGTATATATGATTCCCTTCTTGAATGAAATCCCATCTGCAAAGTTTCATTATAAAATTGTTTAGTACCAAAGTTGATGTTCATAATGCAAAGCTTGCATATATGGGACAATGATGAAGCATATCTCTATCTACATACGGTTGTTTTCTTCCTGTGTGTAGCCACCAATGCCAAGAGTCGAAAATCAATATGTCGGTTCCTTTCCACATTTTTCCGGCTTCAATTGAATCTAGTTTCAGGACGCGACCAATACTCTCACTTACAGTATCCACCAGAAATGCATTGCGGGAAAACATCACAGTAACATTATAGCTCTGCAAATTACGTGGCATGCAAGCAAACTATGAGTCACGTGGTATTCGATCCAAGAACTGCACTCAAGTATGTTTGTTTGTTACTGAAATAAGTTTCTAATCCAAGTTTAAATCTAATCCATCATTACAACAATATATGAAAATTTCCAAGGTTCTATGCAGAACACAGACCAAACTAAGTCTCTAGATATCATGTTTTGCATGAGTCAAACATGTGCGAGTGATGATTCATGTTAGAGAAAGGGCAATGTCAAATATGCCCATACACTCAGGAATTTACAACGCAGTAAAGTGTTTTGAATTTTTATTTTCACTGCAAATGCACATATCCCAATATCTTTTATCCAACAGAGAAATATTACAAATAAGCCAATCATAAGTCTTAAGTCTTAACCTCATACATCAATAGTTGAACTAACCATTATTCATGGTTGTGGGCTAATGTTTAATGATTAAGAGTTGATTCAATAATCGAAAATTTAAGCACTGGTTCTCAAAAAGAAGACGACTTTATTAGATTTAGAGTAGACCAACAACATGCTCGGTTTCTTTTGGAGTGAAGCTACCCATTACAATCTCTTACGAATTTTCAAAGAGCTTGATCCATTGTCTAGTAGCATATAATAACATACCATTATGATTGCTTCAACAAAGCCAATTTTCACACTGCTAGTATATCTCCTGAGACTTTCAGGTGAAAAGACCTCACAACTAACACTTATTCAATTGATCTAATAATTAGCTATTCTAGTCAGGAATACAATTATGCTATATATATATATATAATAGACCCGTATGGTGATGACTTAGTGTAGTTTTTTACCCTCTCTAACCGTGTGTGAGTGTTTTCAATTAGTTATGTTGTTTCTTCTGTTTCTGTCTGGGTAATTGCTAAACTAATGATTACTTTTAAATTATGATGGATACATAAGCATTACATTATTCTTTTTAATCAACACCAACTTCATTGAATATATTGTTCCTGCATATATGGGAATCTAATATCATATCATAAATTAATCAATTACGAGTCTAGCTGTTAAGGGGTATTATTAATTGATTAGTTACATCCTTGCACTTAAGCTGTTATTACTAGACTGTTAAACCCTATATAATTCCAAGACTATCTATGGTTGCAATCCAAGTAAATTTAGGGTAATGAATCAGTTAAAGTCAAAGGAAGCAAAGCTAGAGATGACAAAGATCTAACCAGGAAGGTGAAGGTGGAGAGATCTCCTGTCCTGACTAAGGTGTATTTGGCATGTGGCACAGCTATGTGAAGCATGCATGTGAGTGATTGCCATTGATTCAAACTCAAGGAGTCCCCCACAAACAAAATACTCTTCCCTCTAAGTCTTCTTAAGAAATCTTCACCATTGTATCTGTACACCAACCAAAGTTCATTCCAATCAAAACTGGGCCCATTATTCCATTTGAAATTTCATGACCATACTGTCAATGATCATTAAATTTGTATTTTGTTGGTATCTAATATGGCATGTGCTGTTGTATATTTGAGGACAAAACAGATGAAAGCAACATTACAACAGCATCCTCTCAATGGAGCAAGTCTCTGCGGATTTGCTTACTTTATATATGTAAGTTCAGATGTACATATAAGCCTAACAACCGAAGCCAGCCATTTGGTTTGACAACTTGCTGGGAGAGTCCAGCTAAAAAAATGACAGATTTAAGTTCTGAAATAGAAACCGAAGTGTTTATATGGTAATTAGAGTTCGCGGCACAATCATTGTTAGCATTTAATTAAGGAGATTGCTAACCATTGCCTTAGACATTGGTTAAGAAATTAAAAAAAAATTATTGGGAAGTTACGTATTCAACGTTTTGAGAAGTGACATCTTTAATTTTCTAATGAAAGTTATTTTTATTGAAATCATTAATCAATGTTTTAAGGACACTGATTAGCAAAACTCTTTAATTAATATGATGAATAATAGGTAAAGGGAGATCCAAATATGGTTTAATAAATCATTCACCCGATACAATTTTTTTTTGGTGAGCCGTTTCACTCGATATATGAGATACCAACCTTTTGGGCTAAATCGAGGCATTTAAGCGAGAATCTCTTTAACAATAAATTTTTTCATGCACATGAATCTAAATATTAAATCTAGGATCGTATACTTAAGAAATCCAAGTTTCTTATACCTAGACTAAATTCCAATATACCAAAAATGCCGGGTTAACTAAATATGTCGTTTTTTTTCTTTTCTTTCAATTTGTTTCAGATAAGTAAAAGTTTAAGTCAATAAAAGGGAATTTTTGCATATTGGAAGCAATGAAGAGGAAAAAAAAAACTATGCCAAATTTAAGTTGGATCTTGTAGATGATAAAGGGACAATATGCATTATGACAGATAAAAAAGACATGCAAGTAACACTTTCTTGCGTCTAAATGATTGTAAGTTAGCCCACTAATTGGCTTACAAAACACGTCAAGTAAATATTTTCTTTCAAGAAATTACTCTTTCTTGAAAGGAGTAACCAGTGAACTTGGAAAAAAATGTGAAATCTACATTAAATGTCACATTCAAGTCCAGTATTATGATATCATCATAGAAGAGGCCCACCCTATTTGTTAATCTTTCGGCTCGTAACTCTAACTCAATGTTCTCCTTTTCTGTTTTAGTTTTACTTGAAACATCATTACTTGACAAAGGTCTTATACCCATAAAAGTAGCACAAATTGATTGGTTGTTGATTAGTACTTGTCCCAAAAATATAATTTGAGAGCACACGAGCTTAGGGTCGTTCGAAAGAAAACACCAATTATGGCTATTTCCTCTCCAGCCTTAACTACATATTAACCAAGATTTAAATTTGAAACTTCCTTCCCTTGAATTTCTTGAAATTCAATTACCTGAATATTTGTATTACTCAGGTAACAGGGGGAAGGCATGTTGGAAATTTCATCAAATAGGTCCTTTTATTACCAACATATGGTTGGTTCGAGTGGGAACATGCTCGGGTCCATTAAGCAAATGATCAGGGATTCAACTTCTGGATCTTGTATATGAAGACAAGCTAAATGGGAGGGGCAACCTTAAACGTTGTCTAAGCCCCCCGACGAAGATTAATAACCATAACCATTCATGACAGTGGATATTTTGTACCAATAGGTCTGCTTGTTAGTGAGTGAGTGCTCTCTAATCTCTGGTTCTGAAATGACCATCTTACTTCCTAGGTATCCAATCCAAGTGCAGAAACAATAAAGCTTGGTGTTTTCTGATCTTAGAGTTGCTAATTAGTAATTACTAATATGAGGGAAAGGGCAAAACATAGCATTTATAGAGAGCTATTCAGCAAGTAAGAATCACAAAGTTTTGGTCACCAAGTATTCTTATCTTAAAGGGAGAAAAAAAGGGGCGGGAAAGAAACCAAGTCCAACAATTGCAGCTTTAGCCAACCTGAGCCTGCTAGGCCACAACCCACCAGCCCAGAAGAAACAATTTACCCTGACTCATACTCATGACTCTCCTTCCATCACTACTTCTGTCTTTTTCTGCCTTACAAAACAAACAACCAGCAGCTTCAAAGTAACACAAGGATTAAGATCCCCTGCAGTTATCCAAAAAAAATGCAGAGGTGCAGTTTTGTTCTTACTGTTAAAGTTTCTTGTATTATATTTTGGATTTAATTTTGATGCATTGCTTTTTAAGAATATGTTTAATTTTTTATTGATACCAAATTATAATTACATTAAACACTTATATTTTTTATCAGCTTGTTATGTCATACCAAAAAAAAAAAAAACCTTTGGACAAGAACACCCTTCAGTTTTGCAGTTACTGCAGGGATCCATTTCCCCAATATGGACATGGATACATTAACAGATTATGTGAGAAATAATCAAATGCTATGCTGTGAAAAACTAACTAAAAAGAAAGAAAGATAGGAAACAAAACAAGGGATGTAATGTGTACCTTGGTAAGTTGCAGGCTGTAGGCTGCCATCTATACTTGAGATAGAGTTGATCAGGACGACCATTCTTTTGACAGTCAAATTCTTTCTCAATAAAGGGACACTCTGAGGCTTCATAAAGAGGGTATGAATCATCAAAAACCCAGCTACCATGAAACAAATCATCATTACCTCTCTTTGCATAGCATGTTGTTGTTGTTGCCTCTTTGTGATGACCATCTCCATGTATCTGAATGATTAAAAGAGAAAGAAACAACACAATGGATATGGAAGAATAATAACCCATGTGAGTGAAAACTGAAAAAGAAAAGATGGAAAGGTGGCAGGAACGGTTGGTAGAGCTCAAAATGTAAATGGCAATGAAATGAACAAATAGGGTGCGTTTGTGTTACTGACAGAGGTTTGGAATTTTATTATTAACTGTGACATTAAGTTGGGTTGATATCTGCCAAAAATGCTGATGGAATGAAAGAAACGGTTGCAAATTTTATCTTTTATTTATTTATGTATAAACCGACATGTTAGAGGGATACAAACTGAAGGGAGATTTACAAAAGAGAGGTATGGAACTTGAAATGAATATAAAGTTAGGACTTGGGATCACATAATCTTTCCAATCTACATATGAAGAACAAACTATGAAATTGGCACAACGAATGGCTTAAGTGGGTCCCCGGAGTGCTCTATCCAATATTGATGATAGCAGTTAGAAAATGAAAAGAGGGAGGGAACAATATCGTGGAGAGTTTTGCTCTGTTTTATAAATATTATAAAAAAAAATTAATATTTAATACAAATATTAAATTAACAATTAAATGCATTTAATGTCCTGAGTGTATGAGTTATATTTAATGTTTTTACTTTAATAATTTTAAAAGTATTAAGATAATTAATTAGGAAGATTTAAAACTATTCTATACTTCTTTAAAAAAAAAAAAAAAACACTATTTTATACTTGGTATGCATAATATGGTTATAAAAAAATATTCCATATTTGAGAAACTATCAATGATATTATTATTTATTTATTTATTATTAAATATAAAATTGCATTGAGAAATAATAAATTACACCATATATAATACTAATTAAAAAAGTTAAAATGCATAACTATTAATTATAATTAATAATTTCAAATGTAAAATTTTCTTTAAAAAATAAAAAAGAAAACTTTAAAGAAGTGACAAAATATTAGGAGAAATACTCAAATCGATCGATCCTTAAAAAATATATGGGAGTTTGGTAATGGGATGTGGTTTTGATGAACTTTGATTTTCTAGACATTCGTAAGATTAAAATTCAAAATTACCCTCGGAGAAAAATATCAAAATCCATACCTGCTCCTCCACACCTTATTACATTTATAAATATTTAAAATAATAAGTATAACCCTAATATATATATTGAGAATAAGTATTACACTAATAAAGAAAATCTACATAAGTTATCTATAACTAAAATAAACATAATATTCATTTAGATATAAGGTGCGTAATAGGGTGGGATAATCCCAAAGCTTCACTCATCATGCTTTATTACATAGCTGATTTTAAGCCCGCGGGGATGACAATTTGTACCCTATTTATTGGGTACCCGCAAAAATTACCCACAATGGATAGGGTGATTACCCACACAATGGATAAGGATCCGGGTATGGGTAATTACCCACAATTTTGAATGGGTACGGGTGCGGGTAAGAGTACTATGGTACCCACCCTGCCCCATACCCGTACATATGTATATATAATTATTTATTTATTTATATTACTAATATATAATGTTAACTATAATACAAATTTTAAAACCAAAATGAATCGAAAGATTCTTAACTTTCTAAACCTAGTTGTATCTATAATTTCTTTTTGGATGTTTTTATTTATTTAAATATTAACCAAAATGAACCTAAAGATTCTTAACTTTCTAAACCTAGTTGTATCTATAATCCCTTTTTGGATGTTTTTATTTATTTAAACATTTTGATTTGTAATATTTATTAGTAGATTTAAAAGACTTTTGAATCGTTTTTTAATTGTTATAACTTTCTTTTGTTATTTATTGCTTTTTCACTGTTAAAGTGCGGGTAACGGGTGTAGGTACGTGTACTTAGGTACCCAGAGAGTACGGGTAAGGGTACTAAGTTGCTACCCACGGGGGTACGGGTCCGGGTAATTTTTTTAAACCTGGGTATGGGGACGGGTACTATAGTACCCTACCCAGACCCTACCCATTGCCATCCCTAAGCCCGCTCTATACAAGATGAGGCAAGGTTGGTACCCCATTGTGGAGTTTAAGTGGTCATCCTCACACATGATATCAAGCTAACCATTTAAAGATTTTGAATACTAATTTGGTTGTTCATAATCATGGGTGGAAATATACTATGCTTTGCCTAAATAAGCTAGCTTGACCAAGGGTTCATAACCTCCATTTTTCCCTAACCAAATTATATGTTATATATGCATAATATATACTTATAACATAGAAAAGCTAAAAAAAATTAATCAATTTTGATATATGTTAATTAAACTACCTTTTTACAGAATATTTATATGATTTTGATTTTTTATTTTTCAGTTTATAATTATCATTAGTTTTTTTATCACTAAATATGGATTATATATTTAGAATCTAATTTTGATAACTATTAGCACAAACATCGTTTACATTACTGATCAATTATATAGTATTATATTATTAAAAAAATTGATCACTCCAGTAACTAGCTTAAAAGTCATACATATAATATTATAATATATAATTGCTTGATGATGTAAAAAAAATTATACGAACAATTTATCATAATTAAACACATATAATTAATAATTTTTTTGGTGATTAATAAAATTAATACTTAATATTATTTTATTATATATGATATCATTAAATGCTATTTGAATTTGATAAGTAACAATTAATAATTAATAATTTTTTAATGATGGATAGTTAATAATATCATTAGCCTCTCATTAAAGCAAGTTTACTACTTTACTAGTATAATAAATTTTACTAATACGTACTGTAACATCCCGGTTTTTATGATTTTGTTTTACGTAAGATGAACATGTTTAAGACTTGGATTATATGGTTAAGAGATGGATTAAGGTATAGAAACCTTTGCATGGAAAGTACACAGCTTTTCCGGGTGAGTTTGAACGTCAAGACCAATTAGGGTTTCCCGGTAAGCGTCTTCGAGACGTCTGAGTGTGAAATAAGAATTTTGGAGTTAGAGATGAGATTAGGCCTTTTTGATGATTTTAGGTTGTTTATTAGGTCCTAAGGAGCCTATATCTCAAATTTGAGCGCAATCGGAAGTCGAACGGACCCTGAACACAAAGAGTTGACTTTTGGTCAGAAGTCAACGCTCAAGCGTGGGTGTATCCACGCTCAAGCGCTCAAGTCAACCAGACAAGGACCATGCTTTGACTGGCCACCCGTCGTCACAGCTTACGTGGCAGCCTGTGAGTGGATGCATGGTGCGGCAGCTTTCCACGCTCAAGCGTGGCAATCCCCACGCTCAAGCGTGGGCACGCTCAAGCGTGGAATTTCTCACGCTCGAGCGTGGCTGCGTGGTTTTGTAAAAATAAAAGCCTAAGTGACTTAAGTCACTTAGGCAGCAGAAACAGAGAGAAACAGAGAGCAGTGAGTTGAGAGAAGCCTGAGAAAACAGAGAGGGAGAGTCTAGAGAGAGAAAGAGAGAAAATCTAGAGAGAGAGAGAAGTTGTAGTGTGAGAACGAGGTGCTCGATCCTTCCGTTGCGATTCCGGTTACACCGTTGTGTTCGTGACGGCGATACCTTCATTGTCCTCTTCTTCGTTTCTTCTAAATGTGAAGGTAAATCCTACTCTCTTTATGTCGAAATGCCGTCCGTTACGATGTTCGTGATATCTTTAGTTTCGGTTGACGGATTTTGATTCCGTCTTTGATTTTGAACTTGTAGTAACGTATGCTTCGTAACGTGATGTCTAGGTGAATTTTCGGAGGCTCGGAGGCCTTGCTCCCTTGCGTGGCAGAATTGAAGGTATAAAGGGAGTGTTCGTTTCGAGACGTCGGTACAAGTGTACACAAGGTGAGGGGGAAGAAATTCGAATTATCGGGACTATCGGCATAAAATATGAACATTTACATGTGTGGGGATTCTCAACCCCCGTTGATTGTTGGTTGATAATATGCTTATATGATAACATGCTTAGTTGATTATGTGATATATGGTTATTATTTTATTTCTCCGTTAATTATATGATGTTGTTTTGTTGATAATATTGTACTATATGTTGTTGGTATATTGATGGGTGGTGGATCAATATTGGTGATACTTTGGAGATACTTGATATGAAACTAGGTTGATAGCTTGACTAGGAAGTTATGATGTTATGTGGTGATATTGAGGTGCGAGACAGGAAGGTCGTGTGACATTATGTGGTGATGGATGCATGTGCATATCATTGCGTTGGTCATCCTTATGGGTAGCCGCAATAGCTGTTTGAGCGGTTACTAATATGAGGTTGATGTTGTGTGTTGTGAACGACTACAACGAAAGTTGGATAGTTTTCACAAGGGGCCGTATGACTAGCTACAATAAGCCGTTTGAGTGGCTATCATACGAGGTCGGATAATATTGGTGCATAGCTGGGCTATCGCACAAGAGGTGTATCTGTGTATTTGTACACAGAGGGGCCGTGTGAACAGTTGCAATAGCTGTTTGAGCAATTTTCACACGAGGTTGAGGTGGACTATCCGGAGCGACCAAAATGACGGATCTCATGTTGGTGACGCCGGAGTTAGTAACCCAACTACCGACTAAACGTTGTTGTAGAATTGGCCAATCATGCATTTAGGACCAGTTATGCATTAGAATAACTTATGATCCTAGTTGCTGAGATGTTGAGGTTGATTGATGTGATGATAATCTTGGGAGACGGATGTGTTTGTTTATATACATGTTGATGAGTAGTATTTTATGCTGTTTCCCCTTTATGATGATTAGAGTTTCTTACCTCCTGTATGTCTCTGTTTATATTTATTTTGGGTTCGGATCGTGATTTGAAGATGGAGATATGCCTTTAGCGGGTGTAGATACGAAGAAGACGAAGAGGATTTTCAGAGTTGAAGTTGAGTCTTTAGTATTTTATACCACGGCCAGTGGAGTGTCAGTTTTAGGTTTATGCCATTGCTTCTGCGAATTTTGATATGTTTTATTGATTTAAATTTATCTGTTATTTTATTACATGCATTTGCATAATGTGGTGCCCGGAAAGGGGTGTCACATTTGGTGGTATCAGAGCTGTTCGGTTCTAAAACGGACTATGGGGTTATGTCTGATTAGAATCAAGGACTGCGAGATACAGGATGTTGTTACTGGCCGTGTCTAGTTGAACCTACATCAGGTGTTGACTATGTTTAAAAGTTGGGTAGAGTGTTCGTATCTAAGTTATCTCTTGTTTCTTTACTGAGAGATAATGATAACTGTTTCGATTATTTATAAGAAGTATGTGTTATATATTTCTTATGAATATGAGCTGATGGTTACCTCTACAGGGACCTATGGCTGGTGGGACTCACGGTAGCCAGAGTGGGAACAACGTGGAAGATAATGATGTGGAAGTAGAGTTTCCTGGAGTGGAAGAAGAAAATGAATCTGAAGTCATGAAGACAATACGGGATATGGCCAGAACCATGATGATTCAGTCACAGCAGAATGCACAGCTAATGCAGCAACTGCAACAACAGCAAAATCAGCAATCCCAGAATCAAGAAGGAGTAATGGATGCAGGGTTAGTTGCTTTTATGAAAGGAAAGCCGCCACAATTTCACGGAGAGTATAATCCAGAGGGAGCGGAGTTGTGGATACAGGAGGTAGAGAAAGTGTTCACCGCTATGCGTTGCAGGGAAGACAGAAAGGTCATATATGCATCATTCATGTTGGTAGGAGGTGCAGAGTCATGGTGGAAGAATCGTCAGAGGATATTGGAAGCTGAAGGAAGAATCATTACATGGGAACTGTTCAAGGAATGTTTTCTGGAAAAATATTTCCCTGAGACAATTAGACATGAGAAGGAGCAGGAATTTATGAGTCTGAAACAAGGAAACATGTCAGTGGGAGAATACTCAATCAGGTTTGATGCTTTGCTCAAGTTCTCCAAGTTTTATCAAGTCTGCCCAGATGAGAAGTGGATATGTAAAAGGTTTGAAGATGGATTGAGAAGTGAATTACAAAGAGCGATGTTACCCTTGGGAATTTCCAGACTTCCGGAATTGATTGAAAGATGCACTGCAGTGGAAAGTCTTGATAAAAAGATCGAAGCCCGTCAACAAAGGAAGAATAAAGGGCCAATCAGAAATCATCAGAACAATGGGAATGAAGGACCTCGTCAAGAGCAGAAACCATATGATCATCCAAGACCGCACAATGTAACAGTTGGAATGGATGGACAAAGATCACTTACTTGTTTTAGATGTGGAGGAGCACATTTAATGAGGGATTGTCAGGTGAAGGATGTTGTTTGTTTTAAATGTGGTAAGTCAGGGCATGTTATTCGGGATTGTAGACAAGAAAATGCAACAAATGCTGGAAGACAAGGAACCGGGGCGTCATCTCAAGGAACTGGACAACAAGCAGCACGAACTCCAACAACAGGATGTGTGTTCACTTTGAGAGGAGCGGAGCATTATCAATCATGAGCAGTGAGGTTTTTGTGGATGATCTTTTGAAGTTGTCAGCTAGTTTCTCTTACTAGGTTTTGGAGAAAATAATGTTTTGAAGCTATGTTTAGGTATATATGTAGTTAGGTTAAGGATGATGATGTATATATATTCTGATGGCATAGTCTGTGAAATATGTGTGAAATATGAACCTACAAGTCGGTGTATGTTAAGATTTTGATAAGTTGAAAAATATGAATCAGTAAGGTTGTGTTGTTGATAATTGTATCCCAGTGCTCAGCGGAGTTGATGTTGCATGTAACCCCTGCAAAATTTCGAGGACGAAATTTCTTTTAAGGGGGGTAGTAATGTAACATCCCGGTTTTTATGATTTTGTTTTACGTAAGATGAACATGTTTAAGACTTGGATTATATGATTAAGAGATGGATTAAGGTATAGAAACCTTTGCATGGAAAGTACACAGCTTTTCCGGGTGAGTTTGAACGTCAAGACCAATTAGGGTTTCCCGGTAAGCGTCTTCGAGACGTCTGAGTGTGAAATAAGAATTTTGGAGTTAGAGATGAGATTAGGCCTTTTTGATGATTTTAGGTTGTTTATTAGGTCCTAAGGAGCCTATATCTCAAATTTGAGCGCAATCGGAAGTCGAACGGACCCTGAACACAAAGAGTTGACTTTTGGTCAGAAGTCAACGCTCAAGCGTGGGTGTATCCACGCTCAAGCGCCCAAGTCAACCAGACAAGGACCATGCTTTGACTGGCCACGCGTCGTCACAGCTTACGTGGCAGCCTGTGAGTGGATGCATGGTGCGGCAGCTTTCCACGCTCAAGCGTGGCAATCCCCACGCTCAAGCGTGGGCACGCTCAAGCGTGGAATTTCTCACGCTCGAGCGTGGCTGCGTGGTTTTGTAAAAATAAAAGCCTAAGTGACTTAAGTCACTTAGGCAGCAGAAACAGAGAGAAACAGAGAGCAGTGAGTTGAGAGAAGCCTGAGAAAACAGAGAGGGAGAGTCTAGAGAGAGAAAGAGAGAAAATCTAGAGAGAGAGAGAAGTTGTAGTGTGAGAACGAGGTGCTCGATCCTTCCGTTGCGATTCCGGTTACACCGTTGTGTTCGTGACGGCGATACCTTCATTGTCCTCTTCTTCGTTTCTTCTAAATGTGAAGGTAAATCCTACTCTCTTTATGTCGAAATGCCGTCCGTTACGATGTTCGTGATATCTTTAGTTTCGGTTGACGGATTTTGATTCCGTCTTTGATTTTGAACTTGTAGTAACGTATGCTTCGTAACGTGATGTCTAGGTGAATTTTCGGAGGCTCGGAGGCCTTGCTCCCTTGCGTGGCAGAATTGAAGGTATAAAGGGAGTGTTCGTTTCGAGACGTCGGTACAAGTGTACACAAGGTGAGGGGGAAGAAATTCGAATTATCGGGACTATCGGCATAAAATATGAACATTTACATGTGTGGGGATTCTCAACCCCCGTTGATTGTTGGTTGATAATATGCTTATATGATAACATGCTTAGTTGATTATGTGATATATGGTTATTATTTTATTTCTCCGTTAATTATATGATGTTGTTTTGTTGATAATATTGTACTATATGTTGTTGGTATATTGATGGGTGGTGGATCAATATTGGTGATACTTTGGAGATACTTGATATGAAACTAGGTTGATAGCTTGACTAGGAAGTTATGATGTTATGTGGTGATATTGAGGTGCGAGACAGGAAGGTCGTGTGACATTATGTGGTGATGGATGCATGTGCATATCATTGCGTTGGTCATCCTTATGGGTAGCCGCAATAGCTGTTTGAGCGGTTACTAATATGAGGTTGATGTTGTGTGTTGTGAACGACTACAACGAAAGTTGGATAGTTTTCACAAGGGGCCGTATGACTAGCTACAATAAGCCGTTTGAGTGGCTATCATACGAGGTCGGATAATATTGGTGCATAGCTGGGCTATCGCACAAGAGGTGTATCTGTGTATTTGTACACAGAGGGGCCGTGTGAACAGTTGCAATAGATGTTTGAGCAATTTTCACACGAGGTTGAGGTGGACTATCCGGAGCGACCAAAATGACGGATCTCATGTTGGTGACGCCGGAGTTAGTAACCCAACTACCGACTAAACGTTGTTGTAGAATTGGCCAATCATGCATTTAGGACCAGTTATGCATTAGAATAAGTTATGATCCTAGTTGCTGAGATGTTGAGGTTGATTGATGTGATGATAATCTTGGGAGACGGATGTGTTTGTTTATATACATGTTGATGAGTAGTATTTTATGCTGTTTCCCCTTTATGATGATTAGAGTTTCTTACCTCCTGTATGTCTCTGTTTATATTTATTTTGGGTTCGGATCGTGATTTGAAGATGGAGATATGCCTTTAGCGGGTGTAGATACGAAGAAGACGAAGAGGATTTTCAGAGTTGAAGTTGAGTCTTTAGTATTTTATACCACGGCCAGTGGAGTGTCAGTTTTAGGTTTATGCCATTGCTTCTGCGAATTTTGATATGTTTTATTGATTTAAATTTATCTGTTATTTTATTACATGCATTTGCATAATGTGGTGCCCGGAAAGGGGTGTCACATTTGGACAATAATTATATTTTGTTGGGTTCCCAAGCTATCTCGCTCGCAAGTCGCAACAGAGGATGTTAATCCCTCGAGGTACTGGACAACATTAAAGATCGAACATCTCCCAACCAAGTTTTCTCCATGCACAAGAGCCAAGGTTCAAACCTCGGACCACTTACTTAAGGGGCCCGAGCATGTTAGCACTCGGACCAACCAAATGTTGTCATATTATAACAATGTATTTAATATTAAATATTAAATACTATTTCAATAAAGTTTGTATGTGTGTAGTGCATGAAAGGAAAACAACAAATGACAATGCTTCCAATATTTTAAACTCACTTCCATTCCCCTCTAAATCCTCCCAATGTTGGAGGGGAATCAAAATTGATAACATTTTGCTGCCCTTCATTCCCCATTCCTAAGAAAATGAACAAAACGAGAAAAAATTATATAAATCTATCACATCTCCTCCATTTCCTCAAACCAAACATTATGTTATATATACATTATTAATACTTACAATTAATACAAAAATGATAAAATTTATTATAATCTATTTTAAATTTTTAATAAATGTTAAAATATTTTTTTCAAAATACATAAATCTTTATATGATTTTGTTTTCTTTTTTAAATTTTGATTTATCAATAGTTTTGTATGACTCAATTTGGATTTTATAATTACAATCCAATTTTGATAATTATTAACACAAACATCGTTTACATTATAATACAATTATATTGTATTCTTTTAATATAAAAAATTGATCACTCCATTTATAACTACCTCAAAAGTCATATGTATAATAATATATAGGCTAAATCCCTATTTTGGTCCCTTATCTTTATTTTAGTTTTTATTTTGGTCTCTTATCTTTCTTTTTCTTTTTTTCCGTTTTAGTCCCATATCTTTATTTTTAGTTTTCATTTTGGTCCCTTCCGTCAGTTTTACATTGACAGCGTTAGGTATCCGTGGTGAGTCACCGGAAACCTCCGTCGCCACCTGAAACCACTATCAGAATCTGTGTTTTAGAGAGAGAAAACCTGCTGGAATCTCGTTTCTCTCTCTCTCCCCCCCTCTCTTCTTCCTTCTTCCTTCCCGAAACAGTGACAACATCAATGGGATTTAAGGAAGGGGAGATGAAAGAGGGAGAAGGAAGGGGAGGAAGAAGGAAAAAGAATGAAGAAGGAAGAAAAGAGGGAGAAGGAAGAAGAGAGAGAAAAAAAAAGAGATTCCGGCGGGTTTTCTCTCTCTAAAACCCAGATTCCGGCGGCAATGTCTGGCGACAGAGGCGGTTTCTAGAGACGGAGGCGGCGGACTGACGGAAGGGACCAAAATAGACTAACAGTTGAAAGATAAGGGACCAAAACGAAAACTAAAATAAAGATAATGGACCAAAATAAGGATTAAGCCTAATATATAATTGCGTAACGATGTAAAAAACTTTATACAAACAATTTATCATAATTAAACAAATATAATTAATACTTAATAATATATACATATACATATATATATATATATAATCATTAAATGTTATTTGAATTTGGTAAGTAGCAATTCATAGTTAATTTTTTTATATTCATGAGTAATTAATAAAATCATTAATTGCTCTTCAAAGCAAGTTTCCTAGTAATATTATATATATAATTAAATGTTATTTGAATCCGATAAGTAATAATTAATAATTAGTAATTTTCTATTCATGAATAATTAATAAAATCATTAATTGCTCTTCAAAGCAAGTTTCATAATATAATAAATTAATACAAATATAATAATTTTACTAACACAACAATAATAGTGATATGATCTTAATATTATAGCAATTGGAAAAATATTAATACTATTTCAATAAAGTTGGTATGCGTGCAATGCATGATAGGAAAATAACAAACGACAACGTTTCACATACAATCCCCCTCTATATATGTGTGAAAGGTGCTTTGTTACTCGTCATTCTCGAGTGTATCGCAATTTCAAACTTAGGGTTTTGAGTTTCTTCCTATCGTGAGCTTACAAATCGTTTGCAGCTAGCAATGATTCCAACTAATTCATTAGCAATTGTTGTGTATAGAGGAGGTGACAAAAGTCTAGCGAAGTTTTATGCCTCTTCTTCAGAAGAAAATGATTCGGTAAGTTAGGTTAACTGCTTGATTTGTTTTGTTTCATTCTTAAAATAATATTGTGATTTGTTGTTTCATTTC